>OX336893.1:24294654-26913722 GCA_946959425.1 Argyrosomus regius
CTACGAAAAAAGTTTATTGAAAAAAAAATATTTTTATGTATTTTCACAAAATAGCTTTTAAATAAACTTGCTTACATACTGGTTGAATATAAACATCTTAATGTGTGATAAAGACAGAAAAAATACTAAACAGCTTCTAGTTCCATATTTTTAAAGCCAAATACATATGGAGGTGAGATGTTGAAATCATGTAATTAATTCCTATTCTAAACTTTCCTGTATATTTTATTCTTTAACATTTGGTGTTGATATGAAATATATGTCAATGCTTGACATTTGGAATCAATCCTTCTATGTTTTTCTTGTTAGAGTTGGTGCAGCAAATTCTTTGCTTTAAACTTTTGTCTCTTTGTTTGCTTCAGTGCTTTCGTTGTTTGTATTTTTTTCTGACAAGGACCAGGGTTGTTCTTACTTTCACAAGGAGATTAATCTGTTTACACGCCATGAATGCAAAACATAAAAACAAAAAATAGTACGGTATGGTATTATCGCATCACATTTTGAAGTGACATCAAAAAGAGGCATCAACATCCACATGGTTTACGTGGTGGTTCAAAATGCCAAATAAGTACGAGTGCCAAATTCTAGTGCCAGTAGATATGAATATAGTCTTAATATAATCAGTCACTGTCATCTCAGTGAATGTAAATGATACATTCTGTAACTTTTGTAACTAGATGTACAGTTGGTGGCAATGACAGTGCTAATACAATAGCCTTTTCGCTTTGTTTTCCAGTCTTCATGTATTTTGCATTGATCTGACAATGAAGTAGCACCAGTTGCATGTTGTTGCCGCAAATACTACATACGTTTATTTCATTACTGCCAAACATGCGTTTTCATTTTAATGTTGAAGTTGTGAGGTTAACTGTTTGAAATTGGAAATACAATGTTAGACATATATACAATATATACATATATACATATATTTTGTATAAAAAGTTTAAATATGAAAAATTATAGCCCCTTTTCATTATAGTGCCACAAAGCAACTAAGCTTCCATTAAATAATAAATTTGGTTACCTTCTCAGTATGTTTCTTTTTCAGTTACACAGTCTTACTATAAATTACTTACACAACTTACACAGACGAGCACTTCTAATTATGAGACACATTTTGTTTTATTTTTCTTAAATTGACCTATGAAGAGTCCTCTGCAACACAAATAAGGGAGGTAAAGTGTACTATTATTATTACTGTTGTTTTTGTAATCAATGACAGAAACATATACCGTAGTTGCTTATCAATTTCATTACATATTCAGGCTATTCTCACTGACATTTTGTATATGGAATGTGTGCTAACTTGTTTATTTTTTGGGACTCTTTCTAAATAAAAGTGGCTGATCTCTTATCTCTCAGTGTGTGTCATTTATTTGGCATGCGTTAGTCCGGAGTAAAGAAGCACAGAACAAGTAATGTAATATTTTAACCCTGGCAATTTAAGAACATCTTTAATTGACAGAGAGGTTTTCATCAGATGAAACATGATAAGTTTACTTAGAAAGGCAGACAGAACTGACTTCTGGTTGCGTTTGAGAATCAGGAGCAACGAGTGCCAGAATCCAATGCCAGAAGATGATTTGACATAATGAATCTGTGCCTATCTATTCCATCTAACATCAAAGTAAAGGATAATTATTTTTCAGTGGAATGCCACACATTTGATGGTTATTATTTGAAGACAATAATTAGGGTGTCAACTGGCTGTGTAGTTTATAATAATTGGTTAAACTGAGCATTTTTTGCCTGGTAAGTGCTAGTCAGTCACAATAGCTCCTGCAGCTTCTCTCTACTGTTCTGTCTACTTACCTGTAGAATTTTGTTCACCATTTCGTCCAATCATAAGTTATGAAAATGGAAAATAAAGCTCTCCAAACTATTGAGCTTGCTAACACATGAGTTTAAAGGAGTTGAGTGATGAGGTACCATAAGTCCACCCTCCTTCTGCTCGAGTGGTAATGAAGGTCACACGCCTCCATGAAGATGGCTGACTTCCGTCTGCTCCATAAAGATAATCCCTCTTTTCTCCAAATTAGCCCATATGTTCCTCTCCAGTTCCCTGTATTCATATTCCATCACACCTTGAAGTTAATCACATTATATTAAATTCATGTTTGGTCACACTCACTCCTCATAATAAGTGAAACCAGATTTAACCCTTTGAAACCCTGGATTCCCAAAAAAAGGGTAGCTTTGCTAACAGAGACTGCAAGGTGCTCAGTAGCTGTGCAGGTAAGCATTAGGATTAGGAAAGTACACGGTCTCAACAACTTTACTGTGTGTACTTGTGGTGTGAATGTGGTGTACAATACCTAAATGCATTTGGAAACCTGCTCCATGTCTGTCATTCAAATATGATGGAAGCCATGTGCATGTAGGCCTATGATTCCAAAGTGACTTCCATCCCATCCCACATTTTTAAATTTTCACATAAATTTCTCACAATTCTCACATACATTACTCTGTAGAATGTGCACATGTGATGTGCTGAGATGGAGGATGATGTCTTTAAGAGAAAAGGGAACACAAACACTCCGGCTTTCTAAAAAAGCTGCTTCTTGCTCCAAACTGCTCCCCTTATACTCTACCTGCACTTCTCTCACATATCCTGACCTAAACGTTCGGGTAGAGAAGAGGAGTTGCTCACCATCTGGTACTGGATTGGACCATATGGCTCATGGCTAGTGGGTACATCTGGTCAGCCAAAAAATACTGTACATTTAGGATTTTGCCTAATGGATGACTTTTTCTAATGAATTCAGGTCTCACTTCCAACAGTCTTTTTGTGTTTGCTATTGCTGGCATATATTTGGGATAACACCTGTTTCCTGTCTACCTCGTTTCGCATGAAAGAGTTGTGGCAAGGAGAAAATATCAGTTTTGGGCAGGAAGGACAAAGAACAAGATACCAAAAAGGCCTTTTTTGTTTAGGTGATTTGGGGGAAATCTTGCATATACATTATATGATTTATGGGTAGTCTATGGACATAGTTATGACATGCAAGAGAAGCTTTGGTAATAGGATTGACCCAACCAATAAGTGCACATCACCTACATTCATATGTCACAATATGTGAGAATTTAAAATGGTACAATATACCAAAATAACCTTGGTAGTTATTTCCAAAAAGGCAGAAAATGATTAGCTTGAAACCATCTCATTATATGAAATTAAATAATAAAAGGGTAGGCAAAGTGTTGGAATTTAGAAGATAGATATGTGTAAGAGTGACTGTCAGTCTACAGCTTAAAGGTGCTGAAGAATTAAGCCTTCCTCTTCTACTTGATCCTCATCCAATTCAATTCAATTTATGATTTGTCACATATAATGATCATAAAAGAACAATCACAGTGAACCCCTGTTCCATTAAAAATGGTGTAAAAGGAACAATCATAGGAGGACTTTGCAAGTGGGTGTTCTTGTCCTTTAACAATGGAAGGATTTAGTCAAGAAATTAGATATCCACTAAAAATTGATCCAATAAATAAATAAATAAATGAATTCTACTAAATCACTGTGCAGTGAATACAAATCTAAACACATTTTATTATTTCAGTTTTATATACTTCCCCTAATATTCACCGAATAAGTTTCAAGTTCCTTTCTTATTTAAGCACTACATCGTATTTGTGCTTGACTTTCAACCAAAATAAAGAAATTTGCATAACCTTAACCAGTTTTCCCTGGAGCCCACCTTTTTGAATTTTTATCCTTTACTTTAAGACCAATGAATTCTTAAAGGTTAGGACTGCCCCATGGCTAAATTGCAAACCCTTTGCTCCTTTATGAGTAGCTGCAGCCTGAGGGTTCTTGCCATTTATTGCTTTTGAAGTTTTATATGTGGAAGTAATATTATCAGTACTGATGTAACTACTTCTTCAAATATTATGAATATTTATGTTGTTGCTGATATCTGACCTAAAAGTAAAAGAACCTTTGATAGTGGTTTTTTTTTTTCTTAAATGTGGAAATAACTTATTGGAGTTACATTCCCCAGGAGTGATGGTATCATTCCACCAATCAGTCTCACCACCTTTGTGTAATCAAGCGTGCTTATGGGCCATTAGTTCAGCCAATCACAACACGGAGGGATGGTTAACCGAAATGAATCTTCACCCATGTGAACAATCATCCTGAGAGGCGTCAGCTCTGCCTTCTTTCTCTCCCCCCAGCATCTCACATTGGTTTTCAATGATGTTCAGATAGGATCCTCTCTGGGCTGAAGCTAATGATGACAGAAGGTACACAGGGAATGGCCTGAATCTGCCACCTTATATAGGAGACGTCAATAGCACAGCCAGGGCAATGTTTCATCTTCAGGTTTATTAACTAAGGCCTGACTGGCTGCCTCGGCCTCATTAAAATGCAGCAATGGCACAGAAATGCTCACACAGCAGTGATGGTGCAGATTTACCACTGAAGTGCATTTTGTAACCAGAAGTGGTTAGAAATGTATTAACTCATTAAGCCACTACAGTCTTATATGTTAACCTTTCTTAGGTGGACACCTTTCATAGTTTAAAGTTAAAAATCAGTTCTTAGCAATAGATTGGTGTCATTTATTCTGTTTTTGATCCTATCTGTACTTTTATTCAGCTAGATCTTCAGTAACATTTATGCTGCGTGTAGCAGCTTCACAGTCAATTGGCCAGCTAAACTTAATGACGGTGACACCTCACCTAAATGTCACCAAAATGCAATCAAGGAGACGATTTATGTCAAATTAATATAGACTGGTTTACTCATTTAAGAAGCCAATGAAACATGGAATATATTCTGAATATGACAGGTCTCAAAAAGTATTCAATTTCAAAATGTCTGCAGCTGATATGACAACAATAACTGCCACCTACAGCAGTTCAGGTTTACTGTCGCAGTGTATGAAAGGCAGAGGCAGGCTCCAGCTCTTCTGCACGACTAGCACCTGAGCTGGTAAGACAGCAATGGTAATTCAGGATCAAGTTCATTTACATCACAATGATTCAGATGGCCAGAGACAGGAAACTGTCTGCGTTTCACACGACACCAACCCCAAGTAATGTTTACAGAAACAGAACGAGATTAGAAAATGGCCAATGTTTGAGGCTCCTTTTGGTGTACTATTTTATTTTATTTTATTTATTTATTTATTTTTTTGCTAATTAGCTCACACATACTTGTGTAACACAATTAATAGCAATCTGGGTTCATCTTAGGGATCAATATGACCTCTTTTATCTCACAAGAAGAAGCATAGAGATGTGAAAATGTCTCAAATTAAGATGTTAAGATCTTGTCAAATGTAGGTGTTTACTTTCATTTATAATACGACCTGTGGTTTTTGAAGTGGCAGTTGTTTTGCTGGTGCAATGTACTGATGGATTATCAATTTTCAAAAATTTGTATTGGTCTGCCTCAAAGACAGATCACAATTATGATGTTAGATGCAGCACATTTGCAACGATTACCAACACTGGATAAGATAGATGATAAATGATTGGCCCTTTGGAGTTAATTAACCTAAAATGTCTTTTTCTGCTAGCCAATCAATTATCTTGTTGTCAGGAAGAATATGCTCACCAATTAGTGTTGTGACAAGAAAAAGGATGACACCAAAACCATATACTTAATCTATAATGACATATAATATTATCATGGCTTATTACAATATAATAATACCAATACTAAAATAACGAAAATAATAAGAATGAACAGAAAATGTACAAACTGATATAAAATGAAAAAGCAAAAAAAATAAATAAAAAATCCAATCGCATTAGAAATGCGGTAAAAACAACTTACTTTCATAGACTGTATTTAAAAAAAATGTACACCACCGAAAGGTTTCTGAAGAGCCATTGTGAAGCTTAGATAGAGTATGGTGGGTCATGCTGTCACCATCTTGGCAGTCCTGACTCATGGCTAATTCAAAAATGTGTCAAAACGTGAGTGTGGGTGGAGCTGAGACGGGTTGAATGAAGCCTGGTGGCTGTAAAGAGCCTGTAACCCATCTGTCACTCTTATTTATGCATAACTTTAAACCCTAATATCATTCGAACAGGTTTTATATAAACCTCATCCAGTTATCATGAATGGGGAAATTATGCTGTGATGCTGGACACTTTAATATGGGGGCCTATGGAGACTCATCTTTAGAACTAGCCTCAAGTGGCCATTTTGAGGAACTGCAGTTTTTTTTTAATTAATGTGATGATTGGGTGAAGATTATAATAACAAATTAATAGTATCTGCTATGTTGCATTTTCCACACTTGTTATAAGGAAATAATGAGTATTCTGGTGGTTAAAATAAGGAATGAGATGCCAGTGTGCCTGATAGAATATTGATATAATAAGCTGTAACCATGTTTATTTATTTCCCCCCTTTCACCTCTTAAAACCAATGACATTTTGAATGCAGATGTGACATTTTCAATTAATTTTTGCTCGTATTATGTACAGCCAACAATAGGCTGGTTCATTAGTGTGCTTTCATTTGTCTCCAGCTCTAGTGGGGGGAAAAGGCACCTCTTACATGAAGTAGTCTAATCAGTGATTAGAAACCCAGAGTAACTACCAAAACATCTCACCACTGCGAGAGCAAAGAAGAGCAACATATTTCTGAAGCAGCCAAGGTGGTGGGTGGTGTTATATGCTGTAAAACAGTTATCCTCTGGCTGGGTTGTCATGGCAACAGTGTTAGCTGGGTTTCTCATGTTCCAGTACAGCGTGTCATCCCTGTAGCTGCACGTTGGAGTGCACGAGGGGGGAGGGGCTGCTTTTCCATGCATACCACCATTTTAAGTCACCCATGAGAATAAAACAAACAGCTGTTGTGTTTTCATCTGTGGAGCGAGGATATAATAATGTTTGATTCGGGACGGAGTGACAGTGAGAGGGGCTTCGAATTGAACCGAGAGCTTCTCTCTCTTGAATTAGGTTGAATACATGTTCATAGAAACGTTCATGAAAGCGGTTGTCCTGTTGTTTTCCATCGCTTCGAGCATGTCGAAGGTGTGCGAGCAGCTTCGAGGTGGCATTTCTTTTTCAAATGTCACAGTTGCAACTTGCAGATGCAGCAGCTGTGTTTAATAGTACTGACATTCGAAATAAAGCAAACTGAAGATTTGCACTTTGCTCACATTTCTTTAATTTATGAGTTTTCTCTGTGGTGTGACAGGTTAAGTACAATATGTGCTCCAATCATTCAGATGTCTGTGTGTGTGTATCCAATGATCCATCTTCATTTACATTTACCTCGAATGAGACTGATTGGGCAAGGTTCAAGCCAGCAACACAAACAAAACAAAAACAGCAGTCAGAAACAGACAATTCTATCTTTTCTCTCAATTTATCTGTGAAGAATGTTTCCCACTCCCATTCAATGTTTTGCATTGTTCACGCTCACTTGCTTGCCAATGCTGGCTGAACAATAAACTAATGGTCTGTCTCCTAACATTGTGAGATATATGACGATGTACAGAGGGAGACCCTACTTAGATGCGAATGTGAGCTCTCAAGAAAATAGACTGGATCATACCAAGAGATACATTTCAGCTTTGAGAAATGTACTTTATGGATATGTACTCTGGAGGTGCTTTACATAACCCAGGGGACAACGTTGTATAAATCAATAAATGAATCGATTGATTTTATTACTGCAATAACTATGACCAGCCAGCATGAGCTTACACGATGCCCCAAATCCATATAAACCAATTTTTTTAAAACATTTTTTAACATCTCTCTGTTGTTTAATAGAAGGGTGCATGAAAGTACATTTTAGCGTATTTCTAGTATATTTGTAAATCACTGAGGTTGCCCCTTGTAATAATTTTAAAACAGACACAAAAAACATCAAATACTTCTATAGTAAAAACAGACCCCTAATTCAGGAAAATGCCACCATGAGTTGATGCACGATAAAGGATATATGAAAGAAACTTTATGATGACTGATAGGAAATCAGTAAACAACATTGCAGCTCATCTGACGAAGGACAAATTATGCAGCAGCTGTTGTGGAGTGTCACAGTGAGTTGCCATCTGTGCAAAAAAGTCTTGAGCTGTAGAACTCAGTCCCTTGCTTTTTCCAGATTTCCACTCCACCTTTATTTACAAAGATTTATATCTACTGATAACAACCTGAAATTATAATTCTTTTATCTTTAAATTGTTGTGTAATCTTTAACTGGGATATTTATGTCTGTCACTGATGCTGGTTTTGTGTCAAGGTTTCTCCTCAGAGAAAATCTTAATGTCAATTTAGAAATAAATGAAATGGAAGCCAGAGATGTGATGCATTAGCTTTAGAAATGGGACTCATTTGGTTTCCAAAGGAAGAATCCACTCTCAGACAGACGCCATCTGCCTCTGAATGTCTTGGTTGCCGATGGAACTGGCATTGTCAGGGGTGCCAGGGGAAATGGACCTCTCATCTGGGAAGATGGATCTTCCATGTCCACTGAAGACCACCAAGATTAAATCTTTGATCGCGCTGGCTTGCCCTGATTTATGTAGCCTATGTAGATTGCAGTGCTATTCACATGGGCCAACTGCCTTTCAGTTATGCATGAGCAAAGACTCATACTGCTGCTGATCGGCAGCTGAGTGTGTGTGCATGTGTGAAAAAAGGGCTGAGGGATTGGATGCATGTTTATGTGTGTGTTTGTTGTAGTATTTTTATCTTTGCGAGGACCATTTTGAGTTTTAGACCTGAAGAGTAATGATGTTCTAAGAAGGCAAAGGCACTTTGGCACACTTGGCCATTACTCACGCTTCAAGAGGGCGTTTCTGGTTAGTTTTAGGGTTAAGGTTACATATTAAGGTTCAGATTAGGTTTAAGATAAAACGACTTGGTGGCTGACATTGCAATCATAATTCAATCACATCAGAGAGTGAAATGTATCAATGCATCCTCGCAATATGTGTAGGTAGAAGATTTGTGTGACTACACACAGGGCTAGTTGGCAGCTAACCACTGGCTGCTATTTTCTCTATACAACACATTAAAACAGTTTATTATTTATACTATCAACTCCAGTCTTATAATGTCTGCAAACCATGCCTCTTGAAATGCTATAAAGTACCTGAACACAGCTAATCGGCTTCAATACCTTCCTACATTTTTAACACTCTGGCTCTTCCAAAGGTCAACATTGCCAAAACGCCTTGATATTGATCAATAGCAAGCAATTCACGTGTCAAAGTTCACCAGTTTACCACAAAACTTTGCTGTTTAATTAATGCATTTATCTAATGAATGCATTGTGTAAATTATAGTTGCTTAGTGTATATCACCAGTTTTGTTTTGTTTTTATTTTTTTGTTTTCTTCTGAGGTCCAGTAATACATATACATTTCATCTTCTCTGTTAAACATTGTTTTTTGTTTTTTATTCGCTTTCTTTTTTCATATTTTCCTAAACCCATGTGGAATTTAGTGTATGATATTCCCAGGACAGCTATTGACATATGGGCTGGTTCAGCTGTAAGAGCCAAGGTAGAACAGAAGGCCGGCACTTGGCAGGGGAGGCAAGCGTGGATTGACACTGTTTCCATGGACGGCCGCTTATACAGTCTGCTCACCGGGATTCCATCTCTGTTTTCACCCTAATAAACACCTACTCAGTGGGAGGCCCATTGATTTTCTTTCAGGAGAATCTAATTCATTCAGGGTGGAAATCTACATGCAACCGGGAAGTATTTTCAGATAACATAGCACCAGTTGAATGCACTGATGAAGTGGTCTAACCTTCTTGTATTAACAAATGTTGTGTTCAATACATACTTCTAACAATCGCCAGGCTAAATTAGTCACATATTCAAGATGAAAATCCTGATGGCTTGTTGAAGTGATTTTCAAATATTAGTAGACTTATGCAAACGTGAAAAATACAACTGAACCAGTCTGTATTCAATAGTCTTATAACCCAAGTACTGACTTTTGGTAGGTGTAATAATTGTGAAGAATTCTTGTAATCATTGCATCATTATGAAACATCATTATCGTAATTTGGAGAGAGCCAGCCTGAGATGCTTATTTGGTGTAGCAAATTTGCAGGGGAACTGGATTGTTGAGGATGTATTTCAAACAGAGGTTCTGACTGGGAATATGTGATGTGGGATCAGTAATGTGCAATAATTGTAGAAATATTACATAAGTAATGTCCTTAGGATCTCTTAAGCAATGCAGGAAGTGGTTGAGTTTTCATTTACTCTGATCACAAATTTGCTCAGGGACTCAAAAACTGCTGCATAAAAGTCTGTATTAAGCACTACATTATTATTACTATACTATTACACGCCTTTAATTATGCCATCCAGCACAGCAGAGATAGGTAAAAAACAAGGTGGCAGAGATGAGTCGCAAACCTACAGGTGGTGGTAAATCACTGTCAACATGAGAGAAAAAAAAGGGAGAAAAATTTAGGTAGTTGGGCAGAGATTCACCAATTAAATCACTGATCCACCCCACACTGTCCACCCCTAAAGACGCAGCTGGGCATAAGAAGAAAGGAGACAGGACACACAACATAAATTAAACGACTGGGGATGACTTCTCAAAGCCCTGTAGACTAAAAACTCATAAATTGCTTGTCATAGGATGAAAAACAGCCCCTCTGGGACAGCCCTTCCAGCAAGGTACTGGTACTAACAGCTGGAGTTTCCCAATTGAATTAACGGTTTCTACTGTACCCAGTGGCACTCAGCAGGACATCTGTGTAACATGGTACCTTTCAGTATTGGGCACATTGTGGCCATAATGAGATACTAATATGAAATAAAATGGAAAAAGTGGCTGAATAAGTCTTCTTGACATTCTTACCATTAGACTCATTGCATTACATTCCTTGCATAAACGTATCCATCAATCTTGCGATGTCAGAGAGATCATGCTGTATTGTGTCCAATAGTCCCGACTCTATGGGACCTAGCTAGGACTCCAAGATATTTGTGGGGCGTGATATACGGGTTCATCATTGTTTGGTCAAGACCCGTTTCCAAACATTTAGTCAGAATCAGAAGAAAATGTCTTTTGGATATCTACAAGGACGTTTTGTTAGTACCTTAAGGTTGTTGAATCTATAGTAGTGTATGTGCTTTAATCTCCTCTGTGCATGTGGATCTTTCTCTCTCTGCTGTGGGAGCTGTGTGTGGTGGGCTCCAGTTGAGTTTGCTGCAGGGCCTGTGTGTGTTGGACTGCCGGTAAGTTTTCTTTGGGGCCTGTGCTTGATGGGCTGCAGTTGAATTTGGCTGATTGAATTTGTGAGTGTGTAGGTTGTTCCAAGGAGCTGATTAGTTCTTGTGGTTTAAAAGGCCAGCAAGCGAAATATAGAACTGCTAACTATAACAACCCATGTTTGGTTGGATAGGTAGCATTTATGTGTTCTTTGTACCTCTTACCTTTAGTGACTTGTCTTATTGTTTCTTTTTTGGGGTAGGTAAATCTAGGTTGTTCAACTTTGTCTCCTTTTTGTTTGTTTGTGCTCTTGTTCCCCCCTGAAGCTAAATGATTTAAATAAACCTTCTAGAAGGGCTGCAAATTCTTTGTTGCTGGTGGTTCTTGGGAAGTGGAAAGAGGAGAGTCTCATTTTTCATGTTGTGCCAGATTTTCTCTAGGCTGGGTCATAGCACCTTCAGAAGATGTGTGAAAATGTTTGTGGTTGTCTATGTTAAACATTAACAACAAGACTGAAAAACCATCGTTAAAAAATGCATGTTGTAAGTCGACATTTAATGTAACCAAAATGTCTAAAAAAACATCATAAAAACTTTATTCTAACAACTCCGGGGCTGCCTTTGACTGGTGGAACAGCTGAAAAAGATATGAAATTAACATCTTTTGGAAGTGTCTCTGCTCAGTTGTCCAATATCTGTTCTGATGTTACCCCTGCTGACCACTATACCAACATACTGTATGTAGATTTACATTTAAGGCAGAAAACAAGTTGGCCTGGCAGACTGTACAACGCTTATTTATTTAGCTTATTTAGTGGAAGCCAGTTAAAATGTATTATCATGCTTGTCATTGCCAAATCCAATTGCTGGCCCGGGGAACTTCTTCTTCTCACCTGTCAGTATGGACTTTTGTGAGTGGGGAGTAATGCAGGTGGACACTCATGCTATATACCCCCCAACACCATGAGAAGTGAGAAGGACATGCTTTGTTGGTCGATGGAAAATACCCATGGGTGGGGATGGATGAGGACACGATGATTTCCATCAGTTAGGGACAAAGCACAGCACCATGTTTCTTGGCTGGGGCTGTATTCACACATTTCCCAGTTTGGTTGGCCATGAGCAGTTACTGCCAGAGCCAAGGACTGACCCATTCTCGCTTATTAACAGTAGCAAAAGATTGAACCGTCTTTTCAGTACCAATATGACAACAGACACCAGAGACAGCAGCATTAGATGCTGTAGGTTTTTCCCAACCAACCAGCTTTTTGGGTGTGGCATTTCCTATGATTGTGGCAGTAGTCTTGGAAAAGTTATTTTTCTGCTCATGAATTGGACAAGGTGCAACTTAACAGCTGAGGGTGCTAGGGGGGGTCTGTCTGGTGGTGTCTGTTCTTGGCACCATCAGTGATTGGGAAGCCGGGGGGAATATCCTGCTATGGTATTATATTGTTTCCTCGTTTTTGTCTACAGGGAGCAGGTGCAAGCACAAACTCAAGTGTAGGTAGCTGTGAATCCAGCAGAATTCTGGCACAGGGTGGCAAGATGTGGAGGTGAGGCTGAACACATTGTTAAAGGCTGATCTGTGATCCTGTTCAGCATGATCAGCGTATTATTTATATCCAGGGACAGGGATCAGGGATCTTGGGACAGGCCATGATTAGTGTGTGGTCAGATTACATAATTTTGTTGACTGTGATGCACACATAAGCATTGCTGTGCCCTTTTTAAAGACAGGCCCTGTAATAGAGGTGTACATTGAGAATCTCTTTGCTAATTTCCTTTTGTTTTGAGGAAATGGCGTGCAATACATCACAGCTTAGCAGGCAACGGCACTCTCAGTTACCAGTGAGCTAAAAGTTACTGATGCATTACCAAAAATTGGTTATTGCGGAGACTAATCATGTAACCTTAACCCTAACCCTAACCATGGTGTGGTCTCATACACTGCTCAGCCGCCTGTTACCCAACACAACTTCCATTTGTGTCCTAAGAATACTCTGTGTTGACAGATTTCCACTTTCCACTCCCAGCTATTTCCCATTACACTGTGTGCTAAGCAGAGCTTTAATTATTGATAGGGGCATTCTCATTGTGCATGTGGAAGGCATGGTGTTGATCCCAGCTTGCTGTGCACGCATGCCTGCAATGTTAGCACCGGGAAGCAAGAGAAAGTTTCCTCCATAGGACATATTTTACTTTTGATAAGTTCACTTTACAAGCACAGGAAACATTTTGGATGTATGTGGTGACAGCGTGGAGCACAAATGAGTTTTCAGCATGCATTTTCTTTTCAAAAGACTTTTAGGCAGTAGCCTTCAAATGATTAGTTTTGGTCTGAAAAATCTATATTCATTCAAATGATCTCATCTGTGAGGTGAACCCTGGTGCTGACCAAACAACTGCACTGTGGCCGTGGTGTGTCTTGGTCCACCGGTTCCAGACAGGGATGGTTTCATTTCTGGTGTACAAAGCTGACAAGCAGGAGGATTTTAAAAAGGTAGACATGTCTTTTTAAGTATCAAATCTAAATCTAAACCACATTTAAATTCATCTGCTTATCTGAAGCAACCTCTCACTTGGTAACCATGGCAACACGTATGCTCATCAGCAAGTAAGTGCAATGATTTGATTACATCAGACAGTGAAAAGGGATTCAAACAAAAGTGTCGTGCTTCTGTCCTACTCTGTGTATTTTGCCTGTTACCAGTTCTTTGCAAACAGCTTTTTAATCTGTTTCTGTCGTTATTTACATATGATGTCCTGATGCCATCTCAGTTAATGTTTATAATTTCTTAAGTGTGAGTCCTTGAGCGCTTTGTCACCACAAGTGAAGGGAAATAAATGAATGAAAACAGCACAGATTTGTAGTCACCAGTATTTTAATTCTCTGCATAGGACCATTTAGTGCTGATGATGAGAGATAATGCTGAAGCTAATCAATGATTTACCCATCAGTCCATATAACTTCAAGTTGACACCTCTTGGTTTGTCTGTGATTAGTCAGTGTGAACAAGAACCAGACCAGAAAGGAATCCATATATGTATTTTATTTTATACATTTTTGAGTCATTGGGGGCAAATGAATCAAACTACATGTGTAAAAGTGACAGTATGAATTCTTCATCGTTTACTAATTTTAGTTGAATATTAAGTCCCTATTATTAAAAGTATAAAATGATTGCATGTCACTTTGGCCTGATCGAAATTGAATTCACATTTCCACTGGCTGAGTTTTTAATACCTACCCAGATCCATCCCCAGTCCATACAGATAACAGTGAACTACCTAGTTGTGTTCCCTAAGGGTTCAGTGTTGAAACATCCTGGTGACAGACATACAAACACCCACACTGCATATTCAAGGTACTCCAGAAGGCAAAACAGCCCCACCTTGTGTGAAACCTGGCACTCAGTAGATTTCCATTTGCCAGAGATGTCCCCCTCACACACCACCCTTTCTAAATCTACAAACACACATGCACACAGTTCCCCAGAGGGTGATGGATCTCAGCCGCTACACTCCTCTGTCAGACCATAATAAGGCTTTCCATGCCTGCGGCCTTCGTCTATTTGGCCCTTGATCTATCAAGCCCATGCCAAGGTGTCAGAACCTATTAACCAGGAGACCCAGGGGTCAGTCCCATCAATATTATGTTTACACTCATTGCTCCAGATAAACTTCATCCATCTACCTTTGTCAAAGACAGTTTTGACAACACACGTACATGGTCTGCACAGGAGAATAGAGACGTACAGAAAATGAATGATATATTACATTGTGTCCAATCCTGTCCTTGAAAATGGCATAAGAGTAGTTGTCCCTTGTTGCGGTGTCATCCCATTGATTATTGTAAAACATACACAAACACATACACATAACACAACACAACAGAACAACACAGCTATAGATTCTTCAAAGAGAAAGACAGAATGAAATGTTTTTTTTGTGTCAGAGCGAAATGCAGTTGTGATACCAAGAAGCAGAGGTACAGATCTGCATCAAACATTTCAACTGAATACCACAGCCACAGATTTGAAGCAGCCGCTGTCTGTGTAGACTTACAGAGCTACACTGTGGAGGTGGACAGATTGTGACGACAGGTGCTCCTCAGCAGTTTTCTGTTTCTAAATGGAAACCCACGCCAACCTCCACCCACTGCTTTATTCCTGTGCTAACCCAGCACTTGTATTTATTTCAGCATTAGACTGCTCTCTCCTCTCAGACTCTGTACATATCTCACTATACTCTGCCACCAACCAACAACAAACTAACAACCAGCCTGCAGACATGAACATGAGATTTCCTCACTTTTGGACAAACTAATGCATCAACAATAAACAATTCACTACCAACATATCAGCATTCAAACTCGACAACAAATAACTGACCCACCAACATTAACCTACACTCAAAAGATAACCCACATGCAACAATAAATATGCACATACAAAAACTGGATTATTATTTATACATCATGGTGTTTGGTGATCTGACCTTAGATGCCACTAACCTTAGGATGTAATTAAAGTTAATAGCACCACTGCAGACCTAAACATTATCAGGCCGTGTTGTGCTAAATTATAGAGCCCAAAAGAGCTGTATTCTTTCATTCCCTTTGTGATACAGAGCAACAACATGATGCCATGTCTCACCACCTAAAAGTGGTGCTGGGCAGCACAAAGTATTTAATTTATGTTCTTCATGTTCATCCATGCAAATAAAGAGCTTCAATTTTAGCAAACAAAAACCTGCCAACAACCCAAGATGACAGTTGCTCCTTGTGTCTCATAGTTAGAGTTTTAGAAAAGGGCATGTTGGCTTCGGCATAGTCTATGGCATAGCTATAATGGATGTGTGCAAAGAGCTGTAAACAGTACGACAAGTCAGCCTTGCTGCCAATGTGCCCAGTGGCCAACTGTAGTACTGCAACATAAAAAAAGCATTCTTCTTTTGCTCTTTATAGTATGAATAATATGTATCCATGATAGCCAACTGCCAGCTAACTTGCAACAACCAACATTTTAGTTATTACTGGGGTCCCACATGTATTAACCTACAACTAACACATCATTCTCCAGCAATTCTTGTTGTCGAACCTATCCAACCAAACAGTGTAACCACCAGCAACCACCACTGTGAGTGAATCCCAACAAAATATTTAATGAGTGCCTCGCATCTAACCTTGACATCTAACAATGAACAAAAGCTCACACACCGACTAAAAGGAATGAGTTCTCAGAAACTGATTTGCCACCTCAGACCAGCTATCAGGCATCAACTGTGCAAACTTCACATCTAATGAGTATCTCTCTCATCATCCACAACTCTGCTGAAGGTAAGGTAAGACACTACCATGTTTTGCATCATTGAATTTTTGTTTTCTTTCCGTCTGCCATAAACCCCTGGTAGTCTTTGCAATCACTTCTGTCATTATGTGGTTGAATGAACGGAAGATTGCCCACAGCATTTTGGAAAAAGAGGCCCTCACATCAAAACCTCAGTGTGGTTCAGAGAGAGAGAGACTGTGAGTGCCTTCCTAAAATTTCAGATGGGAATCACTCTCCTACACTATTTAATTATTGAAACTGAAAAAAGTGTTTTGCCATTCTTATTTTGGGTAAGTAGCTGACAGGGATGAACAAAACTGTATGTGGGAATTTCCCTCATTTATTTGAGTTTTTAAGTTTGTTTCACCAATCAGTAAATTAATGAGGAAATGAATAATGCCTCAGAAGAATTCAATAGAAAACAAATGTATTATACTCTTATAGTTTTTATAATTATATCAATATTTCATTATAAATTCCCTTTCCTACGATTTTTAATCTCAGTCAGTGACATCAAGTAAGAGATGCATGTGCAAATTGCTGAAATAATTTAAACATTACAATATTTATACAGATATGCACCCCCACCCCCCCTACCCATCCAACGCCTTCGCTGCTTTGTACCCCTCAGTGTGGCAAGCGGGTCTGTGACCAGCGCTGACATGGCTGCAGGACCGGATGGCTGCTTGTCTATACTGGGTTACCTCTACCCCCCTTACCTACCTTGTTGCAAGTCATGAGTTTTTTTTATGTTGTAAGGTGTACTGATTTACGTGCTTATGTTGCTGAGGTATTTTTTTCCTGTTTCCACACTGTACTCCTTACAGGAGCACAGTCTGGGGGTTGCTTTTTTTTCCTCCCCTCTCCCCCATGTATGCTGTACTTCTCTTCTCCTGCTCTGTCTCCCTGTCCTGTCTACCCCACTGTCATATGTATGTATGTATGTTATGTATATGTACGGACAGGTTGATGGTCATTTCGCTGGTACTTGTGACTAGTGACAATAAAAGCATTCATTCATTCATATTTCTGGAGTAATGGGACTATTTTAAAACACTGTTAATGTGACAATATTAAAAGAAAAAAAGACCGCCCTCTTATAACACTTTCTGTAGTTTCCTGTGGTTGCTCCATTCATGCATAAACATGCCATTAAGATGGAAACTTTTAGCTGCCTTTGTTAACCTCACTGCACAGTGGAAGTCAAATGTTTGCTTAATGCTGCAATGTCCATGTATCCAGTTAGTTGAGTAGAGATGACGGGCAGGTATGGTTAATAGTATTAATATTGTAAACTGTGGTACAAACTAAAAATACCCATTGTAGTTGTGTGTTAATAATTCAGCCCAAGAGAACAGACTCATTCTCCCACTGAAAATATGCTTTCCACAGTGTTACCATTAAGGTCCCTTGAAATCTGCACACTAAGTTGCTTCAAAATGCTGACTTGATAATGGCATATGGTATAGAATGTTCTGTTTTTGTTTTTTGCATGTTTGCAATATGTTTGACCAGCATTCATCAGCATGGTTAGTGCTGATTAGCATACGGTATGGGTCACTCTCTCCTCCACCGTCTCTACAAAATTCCTGTGGATGTTTAGTGTCTCATCACAAAGGGAAAAAAAAAGAATTAAATCTCATTCATGAATTGCTTGTCTTTACATTAATTATTATTTTTTATTTATTTTTACTATTTGTTTATGCATAACTTATTGGATTATAGATTGAAAAAGGCTCCGTCTTGTCAAACACATATGAAAAAGTCACATAATCCATCAACATATGTATTTTTTAGAAAACAATGCCTTACCCAGTGCATACCAATAGTTAATGTCATTATGGTTTATGTCAGGTAGTTACATATGTGTGTCACCTCTTAGTATGTTTGTACATATCAGTTAGTGAGACAGTGAAATGTAGTGAACTCCCAAACTTGGTCAAAAACAAAAACGCTCAGAAGAGCTCAAACTCTCTTTGTTGAATGGTGCATGCCAAAACAGATAATAAATGTAAAGTTACTGAAATACAAAGTAATGGCAAAATGAAAAGTAACTTTAAGATTACTGGTACCCTAATCCTGGATAAAATACAGAGCCAAATTCCAAACACATTTTAAGATTAATCCATAAAAGTTGCATTTCAGTTTTCTTTATCACCTTCATTAAATCTGCATTCATTTATTGAACATCTGAACTCAATAAGAACATCATTGATAAAACAATAAGGGAGTAAGATATTTTTCCAACAAAACACTGTGGAGTGATACCCACAGCAAAAATATGGACTTTAGGCCTCAAAACCTGTCATATTAAATGTATCAGGGTTATTGTTCGTTAATATTTTATCTAGCTTTTGCTTTTAGGAATAAGCTATGAGCCTTCTGGTTTCAAATAAAGGGCTTCTATTGACCACAACCCAATAAATGGACCTCTGTCTTCAAGTTCCTTTAAACAGAAATATGAATACTGCCGGTTAATTAAAGATACATTCTGATTTCCCAATATTAAAGGATGAATGGATTCATTTCAGAATTGGCAGTGATCTTTGACAGTAACTTCTATTCCAAATGCATGTATGAGTATTACATTTGGCCTGTCTAGACCTCTGGAATATTGCCAGAATATTGCAACTCTCACTTTCATTATTGGAACTCCTGTATAATGGAACTACTAACTGAATGAGAAATATATGAATGTTGGAAATTATGGCCCTAACTAGAAAAAAATATGATCTAGGTTATATGGAAGAAGATATAAGAAGAAAAAAACTAATGTAAAAGGATTTCAATCAACAATAATTTGCCTCTCCAATGCCATCTGACACAAACAAACAAGCACTCACATACAAACTTCACACTGAAACATGAATCAACTTCTATTAGTCTACCAAAACACAGTCTTGTCTTGCCTCCTTGTATCTCCATCAAACACCAATTATGAAGGGCCATTTTTCATATATACTGTGAAAAGTTCTGGTTCTCATCCTTGCATTGTGATTGCTTGTAATATTTGAGAAATATGAAATGCTTTGGTGCTCCTGAGGTGGGTTACTCTGGATAAGAGTGCCCATCTGAATAATTTTCTTCGAACAGCTGCTCTCAGGGCGATTATAGTGTACACAAGTAGATCGTTCCAGAAGCAAAATATTCCAGTTCTGAATGGAAAGCTTGCAGTGTATGTTCAGAATATGGCCTGGATAAAAGATAACTACTGTTCCATTGAAGGGGGGTGGTCTTTAAATACAGCCTACAGACCCGGGGCTATTGGAGATGAAATCCACAGATCCTGATCACATCATAGTTACAGTTACTTTGATCATTTTGTGTCATGGAGTTACTTAGGATTAAAATATACTATTTGTGACCCTTTTTTAAATTTGAATTGACCAGAGTAATATTAATTCCCTGAAGACTTCTAACCATAAACCAACATTAACCTTAACCAAAAACCAAGTCTTAAAACTAACATTTTAAGGTTTACACTGTGAGGACCTGGTTTATTTCTAACTCTATTTAATTTTTATTTAATCACACAATCTCACTTATAAGATCTCTTTTCCACGAGAGCTTTGAGAACAAGAAATATTCGCAGCAAACAGAAACAACACAACTACATAAGAAACAATGAATTAATAAAAAGAGTTAGAAGAATCACAGCATCAGATAATAAAACTTTGAAGCCTTCAAGGAGAACGCAAGACTGAAGTTTGAGGGCAGTTTGCAGTTCATTTCATTTAAATGAGGCATACTGCCTGAAACTAATTCTGCCAACAGCAGTGTTTACACAGGGGATGTCCAGGGTTAGGTAGTAACTGGATCATGTACATGAGGTAGTTTGGAGATTTGAAGATTTAACAGCAGACCTTTATGGAAAATTACAATAATAACATGAGAAGGCTATTTCTTCTTGACTGTACCATTATGTTGTACCTGACCTGGTTTTGAGAATAAAGGACACCTTAGAGACACAATCCTTGAACATTAACATGTCCACAAGAAGACTACATATTTTCTTCTACATTTTTTATACCAATTTGTTTAATTGTACTCAGTATGACATCAATGTTAATGTTATACATTAACATCAATGTTAATGTATAACATTGATGTAAGGAGTAACCTCTCTCTGCTGGGTCAATGAGAATAATTGCATTCAAAGTGCATCATGTGACACGTTATTCCTGGGGGGCAACCACCCAGCCATCCTTGATATGTCCATTCATGCTCTCTCAAAGGAATGCCTCTTGACTTATGTCACAATTTTGGCTGCAAGAAGAAAATTTATATCATTAGTGGCCCTGCTGACTCCAGCCATAATCAGCAATACAACAGACAGTTTGTACAGTGTCTACATATAGAATACTATAATACAAACTGTAGATATCTATAAGTATCATTGTGTGTGCAGTACATACTGTAAGCTCCCGTATGCACATCACAATAATGTGAATAATATTAAGATGATCTCAGTGGCAGAGCAGAATATTGAATTTTATCCCCAAGCCGTGCTTCAATGGTCTCTTTTTGTCGATCTGTCTATTGCCTATTTCTTCATTTCCCTTAGGAAAGCATCAGAGCTGCTTTGGTGGGGGAAGCAAGTCCTGACGGCCCTAATTTAGTAATACAATCTTTGATAATGGCCCTTATGAAACACTTAGCTTGGTCCTTAAGAGGAAATATAATAAAAATGTGTTAGGGAACTGTAACTCCTGGTGCCAATCAAAATGAGCCTTAAATGAGGCATGAGTCACGTATGATGCCAAAAACAACCATGCATAGATGTGGAAAAGCACTTGTGTTGACTCAGTTAAATTTTAACGCATACAATGAGAGTGCTTTGTGAAGCTCAACAGTGAATGTTGCACTTAAAGCCAGAGAGAATAGCAACCTGCTCTCTCAGCACAACGACATACATGTGCATGGACATTTCTTCTCTGTTTTTTTCTCCCTCGTGGAAGCCCTTATTTGCCTTTTGCCTTTAATATGAGAGAAGAGAAGAGACAACATGTCCCTTGCTGGACCAAGAAACCCAGGCTTATGTCATTACATGTGATCCATCTTAAGACCTCAAGGCCACCAAGATACTCCTGAACTGTGTTTCTGATGTAATTTGAAGTAATCTGCAAGAACCTTTGCAGTATATGTGCAGCCTCAACCATTAAATACAATATGTGCGCTTGCCACAAACTGTTGCATTTTATTAAAAATTAAATATGTCTGATTGTATTCACATAAATTATGTTCTAATTATATACATGTGGCATCTCAGGGTTATTAATTTGTCAAAGTGTTATATGTTACCTATGGTGCTATTATTATAAGCATGTCCTTTATTTCAATTACAGTTTGTTCATATACAGGCTATCATTCATTTTTAAGTATAGATGGCTCTTTTTTTTTCAAATTACAAATCTAATCTTGAAATCAAACTCCCAGCTGAGTTTTCATGTCCTTTACCTTCAGAGTTACAGGCCAGTCCCAGCTCCTTCCCTCCCTCTGGATGGACAGAAGTGTGGTCATTAAAAAAGTATGAGCAACGAAACACCCACAGGGGCCACAATATGGAACTGAATCACTCTGATTTCCAGCCGGCGGATTAAAAATAAATTGTGTCTAAAATATTCAGGGGGACGTTATTAGTGCAGCTTTGCAGTTTCCTTCCTCCACCGAGTAGTTCCACGGTCGAGCTGTTTTGCCTGCCTGGGGTTTTGGGTTCATCCAGGCGTCCATAAAAATAAATAAATAAATAAATAAATGAATAAAATAAGGAGGAGGGGCTGGGGAAAAAAGGATAAAGAAAAAACAGTAAAAAGAAGAGAGAAATTAGGTGATAAAAGAAAAAGAGAACAAGGAGGCAAAAGAGAGGGTGGCACAAGACTACCCAGAGGTCATGCATTACATCAGCAAGCTGCTTGGACATTAATGCAATCTCCTTGTCAACTAGTCAACATGAATATGGTGAATGGTTTGAGGCATTTATAGTGAAATCCAGGTGAAGTACTTACCTGCTGCTGTTTAGGAGCAAGGTTATCTTCAAGTCACACACAAAAAATGTACAAATAAAAGGGTGGAGAGAGGTGCAGAAGTGTAGTTTTTCTCTATGTGTTCTCTACATTTTGGGCAAGATGCACTTATATATTGATCATTAATGAGTGAGTTGCAAGGTGATGGAGATGCAGATGAAGACAAAGAGAGAAACAAAGAAAGCAACAGAGAGCAAGAGGAAGCCAGATATCTCTGCTGTTAGCTGTTCGAGTGCTGTTAGCTCAGATTTGCTTCAAAACATGAAAATATGTTTAGAGATAATTCCAGCTGTCTGGGATTCCTTTGCCTACTGTACTCTGTGCATGTCATGGAGCATAAAGTTACTCCGCTAATTGGACAGGAGTGTGCCAGTTGCATTGTGAGCCACAGCACATTGTGTGGGCCAGCTAGGCACTGTCTATTCTCATAAAGTTTCTAATTTGAAAAAAATCTGGACATAGTCTGATAATTTGGATTCCCTTACCGTGTGTACTTTGAGCATATAGTAGTATTTATAGGCAAAGGAATTTATTTTATTAGATTATTATTATTACTATTACTGTTATTGTTGTTGTGACAGAACTGAGTTACAGACTTTTTTGGACTCAATATTTTATTTGATATCTTAAAATTGTATTTCAAACATTATATTATATTTTTAATAAATTTAAATGTATGTAAATTACTAACTAATGCCTCTGAAGAACAAAAAAAGATTATGTTACTGCCCAAATTCAGATGCTCAATATCATTGGGAATTGCATCTACACTGGATAAATTGGCTTTGATTTTAAGGACCATTGTGTGGGATTTTGTGGTATCTAGCTGATTGCAACATCATCGCCTCAGTGTCTCCTTCCTAGTATGAAGGAGAAATTATTGTGGCCGCAAAAAGGCTCTTTCTAGAGACAATGTTTAGTTTGTCCATTCTGGACTGGATTCAACATGAGGGACTCTGTGGAAGAGGTCTGTTCCCCAGTCCTGCTTTGTTTTGTGTTAGTGCTGCTCCCCGTGTCCCTGCATCTCAGTTCTGGTTTTCCTTTGTTGGACTACTGATGATTGGACTTTTCTTGGGTTGTTGGATTTAGCTTGTATTCCTCAGGCCCCTTTTGTTATCTTATGTTTACCAGCCTGTTCAGTAAGTTATTAAAGTTACCTTTTTTTACCCGTCTGCACTTGGATTCACTTCTTCAACTAAACCATAAAGTCTGTAGATAAAAGGCTCATTCTAAGGTAACAAAATCATAACAATTCTTATTTTCCAAATGATTATGCACTATTTAAAACACGGTTATGCATATTATATTCCATTCCTGACATTCTCTAAAGAGAACCCACTAAACATTACACACAAAACCAAATCCTAGTTGCGAGTAGCTATCTTGCCTCCACGGAATAAATAACAGGACATTGGATATAAATTGTCTCCAACAGCATGTGAACACTCACAGCTTTGTGAAGTCAAAGCTGCTTCTGCGAAGCTACAATAGTTTGCATGTATAGAAACACCTGTATTTATGTATAGTATAGACACTTACATGTATTTTTGGTGTAATTTATTGTAATTACATGATAAACAGCTATATGAAGTACACATGATTTAAACCCACACCCACACAGATACACACTGAATGGAAAGCAATCGCGCTGTGATGCATATTTCATCATCTGCTTCTCCATTCAACATTAATGCATTGCTTTAGTAAAGCTGCACACCTGCTCCTGTAACAGCGAAGTTGTATGTCTGCGCTTTCTGCGACAGCCCCCTCCTCACCTTCCTACCCACTCTGTCACTTGACAATAAATCACTCTCCACCCACTCTCCATCTGCACGCACCACCTCCAGCAGCCCTCATTCAGTCACTTACCGCTTTGGCCATGAAGGAGCCTCATTGCATTACATGTGTTTTGGCTTCAAGTGTCGACATGACAAGTGTCGATGAAGACACTTGTGAAATGTCAAACAGGTGTGTGCAGTATGTATCTCTTTTGTTTTTTGACCAACTATGAGTTGCTGAAGGTTTTTTTTTTTTACGTAGGTGTTTTCTTTTTGATGTTTGTCAGTGACAGCATTTATTTTTTGTTTTTAATTTTAACTTAGTTATTGAAGCCATCAGCAGAGTTTCAGGAGCCATCCTAATACCATCCTAACCCTTTCCTCCTATTTTGCTCTCATATTCTGCATCCCTCCTGTCCAGCCTCTGTCTTTCTCCTATTTCTTCATCTTATCTCTTCTCCTTTTTTTCCTCTCCTTATTTTTTTTATTTATTTTTACTTTTCATAGGGTCCTAAAGGAGTTGGTGCTACTGTGGATTCCCCACTAAAGCTTCCCCACAATGCAGCGACAGACCGAAGAAGTACAAGAGTTCAAGCTTCACTCACAATCTTTTCATTTTGTTAATACGACATTACATATATCTTGTTGATGGTGTGATCCTTGGTACTCAGTGTTCCTTATAAATTCACATGTGATGATGATGTTTAAGCGTACACAAACATTTCTATGAGTTCCATTGATCAAGGAGAGTCAGATTCCTCTGGCCTCTGATTCCCATTTTGAGTTTGGTTGCAAACATTATCTGCTTTGTCCTCTAAAAAGTTTATTCAGTCTTCACATCCAAAAATCTGTCTGTATTACAACTATTCAACAGGAAGTTCAAACTTGAACAATAACCTTGCCTCGTTTTGATCAAAAAATGATTTCTCCATTACACCAGCTAGCTGTTCAAAATTGCTCAAGTGAACAAGTCTTCACATATTTCCCATTAAACCTGTAGCACCACCATTAAGCCATAGACAATTCACTTATTTGACTACAGCTCTTATTTCACTTGGTCTTGAGTAATGAAGACAATCAAAGAATGGTGGTCATTCCACCATTCTTTTTTCTAGAAAGCTGATTAATTCTTCATTATATATTACATGTACCATCTGTGGACAGACCCGGACTGGCCACTGGGGCAGCGAGATAAATCCTGGTGGATAGGCAGGCTGATAGGCCTGATTTTACCCAATGGTCTCATCTCTGTCTGTCATCGCACACGCTTGATGACACTCACATTATAAGCATCAACACATCATTCAGTCAGTGCATGGAGTGTATGTGGTCGAGCAGTGTGCCAAAAAAAAAAAAAAAATGAACAGCACAAGAGAAAGAGAGAAAAGATAGAGCTGAGAGGGGGGACAAAAGCCCAGGAGTGAAGTGCTAAATGCTGTAAAATTACAGATATCTTCAAGAGCAAGGGACGTGGTTGGTGTTTAAAAAAGAAAAAGGTTAGCAGGGCTGCTCTCAGCACTTTGTATAACAGCTACTTTTACTGAGTTGATTCCATCTTTTAAAAAAACTTAATCATGCTCTGCAGGAAAGCAGGAGATGCATGGGAATGATCTAGAACATACAGAACAGTATACTTTCTTCTGTCAGGTGAAAGTATCCCCAGTTACTTTCAGTCAGAGGAAATAAGGTGCAAAACAAATAAATAAAGTGCACAAAATGAATATTTATATATTTCCTGTTGCTAAGTCTGGAAGTGCAATTGACCAACTAAAGGAACATAACTATTTTGGAATTTTTAAACTACTGGAATGAACAGTAAACGGATATTTCAACAAAACACTTACAGCATGCGTGGTCTGCTGTGAAGAGAGTGACTATGAAGATTGGCCTGGACTGATGTTAGATTCCCAGCCTGAATTATTATCCCAGCCTGCCCCTCTCTGTGGGATGTTTTTAATTACATCTGTGCAACAGAGTCTGACTATAATGCATGAACTAAGCTGGCAGCAAACATCCAGCAACAGGAACTGTATGCAGGCAGATAAGACTCTGTGTGGCACCTTTGCTTGGTCATCACCCACTGCAAGACCCACACAGACAATTACATCCAACTCCCCAATTTCCCATATTGCAAGCATGTTACCATTGTCCTTGAACTGTTGTTGGTGCCTTGTAAGCCTTACTTCTAATGGAACAACACGACCAAGCAGAGCCATCACTTCACATATCAAACCTAATCAGGCATTCAAAATGGCCTCATCCCCCTGTGTAACCTGCAGCCCAACACTGTGTGCTGATTAATCTCACCTTGCAACATTATTTGTCCAGTTCACCATCCTCCAGCTCCATCTGAGCTGACTTCCACCCCTCTAAAAGAGAAAACAAACAAGGGCCTGTGTGTATCAGGTGTGTGGTCATCCGTGTCTATGTGTGTGTGTGTTTGTGAGTGTATGCATGCCATCTGCTCTACCCGTGCGCATCAGCAGTAGATATTACAGGGTGAGATGAGAGGTGCTGGAGCAGATGTTGGAGGAGGGGGATGACATTGACTGAAATGGGAACAGAGGTGACATGGCTGGAGGAGTTTATGAGTATGTCACTGAAGTCATTCAAGTATCTTTTTTTTTTTTTTTTTTTTTTAATTAGATTTTCTTATCCTAAAAGTATGACGGTTTGACCCCTGGTCTAAATCACACCTTTAGAATAGCATTAACACTGATGTAGTGTAAACTATTTTTGTGAGAAATTCATCAATGATCAGTTCAGTCAGCGGACAGGAAGTGCACAGGAGTCCAAGATGTCTTATGCTGAAAGGTTTATTGAAGCTTGGCCAAGGAGAATGGAGGATTTATCAATACACTTGTCATAACATGATGTCACCTCAATTCTGAAGAAGCTGTCCTCTCTGGCTCGTCCAGTGCCACAACTATGCATTGTCCATAAATGGTCACACTCAATGCACCTACAGTATAAAATATTGTCCATATATATATATAATTGGTTCATCTACAAACAAGAAAATATGTTCATCCATAGTGGTCCAGCATTGTTATCTGACTCAGTAGAGGCTTCTACATTGTGTACCTATCTGTTGTCTCTTGTGAGTGAGACAGCTCTATCTTCTGACTTAATTTAAACTCCTGAAGACCCAGCAGTACCTGTTCTCCTAGCACTACCAACAACTGGAGATGATAAAGCTACCCCCTCTAGAACTGTCACATTACTTATTGCTGCACTAATATGTCCTAGTCGCACTGTACCTTGATTGTTTCCCCTGTAATTTGCTTTGGATAAAAGTGCCAGCTAAATGACTAAATGTAAATGTAATGTAATTGTAGTTACCATAGTAGTGATCAGAATGACACCTGCCTTCCTAAACACAAACATACAGCTGTCTGTATCTCAAGGAGAAGAAGTCTCTAAGATTTAATACTGTCCCTACAGTGACCTCAAGACATATGTTTGACCCTATGTAAACGCCATATGGGGCATGCTAAAACAAAAAATTCCCTCACAGGGAACAGAAAAAGCTAGTTACTGGACCTTGAGTTAAGTTCCACATTTCAGAATGAGATTTTTATGCTTAGCAGTAACATTATTTCTCAGATTGTTTAGGAATTATAAAAAACTGGACTTTAACCAGATCAATAAATTGAGTAGGTGGATGTGTGTTTAATGCTACAACAAACAGTTGTTGAGCAGGCTCTTTGTCAGAAATACAACAGAGGGGCAACTGGGTTATTATCTGTTTACTATGCAACCAAACAAAGAAAGTTTTCCACAAAGCAGAGTACAATAAAAGGAGTTCATAACCTGCAGCTCTCCATTCAACGGCTCACTCTGTCTCTCTAATCCCTACAACATTTAACACTAACACTGCAGTAATGAAAAATGACAAAAAAATACCAATGTCTTGTTTAGCAGATGCTTTTCTGATGACCACAGCATCCAAATAAAAGCTTTTGATGGGAAGCAGCAGGATTTTCTATTTGAATTAGCAGTAACAGCTGAGACTGAACAGCAAAAAGTTGGGCTGACATCAATGGGATGAAATCAGAAATAATGCATCATGTCATGTGAATCCCTTGTGCACGTGAGGCAAATGACTCAGGCACTGACCATTGATACTGAAGATAGATAATGACAGAATGTAAATGCACTTTTTTTTATTATAATCATTATGTTGTGAAAAACTTGAGGACCATAACTTTAAAGCCCCTCAAAGTAAAAAAAATTGAGAAAGAAATGCTTGATCAGGACGATGTGGGTGTGGTTTGACAGTGGCAGCGCTGGATACATGAATAAACAAACCCAAAACTATCATCATATTTTGATGTAAAACTTCTTTGCTGTGATGCACAAATACATAAACCTTTCAAAACCTGTAACTTCAGAATCCAAATTATATGTATTTTTTCAGTGCCTTTAGGTACAGTAGATACAATAGAGGCTTTGTTGTCACCTTCATGTGAAAGGTCATTTGGGCCATTCCTGGCAGTTAAATGAAGAGACTTAGGGTTAGTTCAGCCCTTCTGTGGAAACCATGACCACCATCTCCTGCTTCAGAGTGTGGAACAGAGACTAAACCATACATTTTAATCATATTTGGCAAGCAAAGATCAGAGGAAACTATCCTGCATGGACTATTTGACAAGTTCATTATTGTTTTCTTTGTAAAAATATGAATTCCATTTACACTTTGAACTGCAAAGTTAAAGATTTGCCACACCATTGTGGCATTACGAGGAAAGACTTCTTTTTCAAACCATTTTCATGAGAATACTAAGAAAGAGAGATTATGTGAGTCGTGCAGAGTTAGTGTAACGTGATAGATTGGATTGCCGATATGATGTCCACGTTATGGATCTGTAAAGCTGATCCCCTGGAGTCAATTTTACTGACAGCTTTTAAAACCACTTTGGCTCAGAGAGTATTGGTATATTTTGTTAGGAAGCAGTGGTGTACAGTGAGGAGATGGTTCTTTAGCAGGAACGACCCAGGTTCAAATGTTCAGTCCCCATTTTGGCAAGTATTTTCCCTGTTAGAGTGTGTGAAAGGCCCGCTTGTCTCCTCTGAAGAAAAAGCTTTCACGCTTTGACAAGGCTTCCCCTCTGAGGAGTCAAACCAAGCAATACGTCATCATCATCTTCATTAGATCATAATTTTTTTCATCAGAAGATCATCACAAGTCAGTCTAAAAAAAGTGAAAAGGTAAGGCGCCAGTGAACTTCTATCTCCACTATATTATTCTGTGAAGCTCCACTGTGAAATAAACTATAGGGGAAACTTCAATTACCCTCCTGTCTGCTGAGATGAGACTTTTCTTTTTTTGAGGGGAAGAGGGCTGAGCCGCTGGTGAAAATGTTTAATCAGCTTTTGCACTCACCAGGAGATAAAGTCGTTTGTCGGACAATCGGGCTGAGCTGTGTGTGGTTGCTACCACAAATCAATGCGGCCTTTCTGTTGGAGCCGACAATGAGGCTTTTCTGTCGGCCGATGCTATCAAGCAGCGGTGGATTTCCCCTCATCTAACTCATTGTGGAGCTTTGTCAGCAACTACACAATTGGAGTCTCTTTGCACTTATTTTGTACTCTGTATGCTGACTGATATACTGATATGCTTCGGTCAAAGTGTAATAACAGTATTTCTGACATGTAGATTGATGTATTTATTACCATAATGACTATTTAGAGTGGAACAAAGTGGAATCCAATGAGAAGTTTAAAGGTTTTTGATGAAAAAAGAAAATAATGAAAAGACTCATCACTCATTTTGAGAGCATCTATAGCAGATGTCGCTTTCTTAAAGACAAAGAAGAGCTTATTCTAGTCCATGCACTTTGTTGCAACATTCAACAACAATACAGTGAGAAATCCATCATGAGGAGGCGGAGATATCAATTTCCGACTGACAGTAGCCTCACTATAGCAGCACACAATGCAGCCATAATGTCTCCAAAAGAAAACCTCTCACTCCGCTCTTGATATTGTTATCACTATCCCTCCTTGTAAAACCCAAAGCTGACAAAAAATAAAGTTAAACATACTCCCTGGGGGTCAAACAAATGAGTCCTGGGAAAATGAAGGAAGTGAACAGATGCAAGGAATGAGGCCAGATGAGGAAATGAAGAAGTTAAAACAAAAATCACATTCTAAAATATTGCTTAAGAAGTTATTTCAACACTTTCAATATTGAGGTCTAGACTATACTCTTTTGTAATATTATTTACTGAAACTCAACTATACATATACACTGAAGTGAAAGTAGAATTATTAATGGATTTATATTGTTTTGGTGACCAAAACACAACTGCTAATGCTGCTGTAGGTCTGCTGGATGTCTAAGCAGGCAACTGTTAACACCAAGCGGTGAAGTGAAATGCCGCAAACTGCACTTCCTTGAACAGCCATGTGAGGCTGGCTACAGAATAAGTCAATCTCAAAAATCCATGTCCAACTTCGCAGCAGAGATAAACATGTTTACGGCCTGGTACAAAGAATATCCCTGTTCATGACAACTGCACTGAATCTGATTTTATATTTAACTCACCTGTTCAATGTAAGTTTAGGGTAATTAACATCATGGCCACTTTGATAGACAGATGGGTGCCATTACAGATGGCTTGTTTGACCCAGGCGTCATTCAGCACACCTCAGCTCCAGCTCCAACTCCAGCTTGCCAAGGTGGCGTGGGCCAGAAATACCAAAGGCTGAACTTCACAACAGATCTTTAGAAACCTGTTGGTAATGACACAGCTCTGGCATCCATTGTCTAAGATTAACACATTTGGCATGGTAACTGCAGTATACTAGTGATACTGTACCAAAAATAAATGAATACTGCTTTAACATGCAATGGAGCAACATTTTACAACTAATTGTCTGCTTTAATATAATAATGCAATATATATTGCTAGAATATAACAACTCTCACATCATCAGACCCATATGTTTTCATTTTTGGAGTAGGCAGACTGTGATCCTTTTGTAAAGAGACTGTCTGGCAAGGATTCAGCAGATGAAACCATTTGTAGAAAAAAATAAGTTAAATATAGGAAAGATGTCCCAGTTACTGAGAAATATGCTCAGGCATGAACACCAAATTATAAAAGGCTGTTATATTGAACATTTGACAATTACAGCGTTACATAAATACTGTGGTTGTTATGGAAACATATTGATGAATCACCCGCAGATGAATTGTCATTTTGCTATCGGCACAGTTAGACTGAGAAACAGATGCCTGCTTCAAGCTCAACTGCAACATTGAACTGCAACCTGTGGTGCATAGAATAAGAAGCTGTGAAAACAAGATAAATCATACCTCTCTTTATGACATCTTACTTGATATTTTTATGAAGGAGCTCAGACAAATGATATGAGATAATGAGATTAATTTCATGTTTGCAAGATGATGATAGGTTTACTCAAAAACATATGTTTGGCTTGAGTGCAGATTTACATTCATTTATATGAACAAAATTTTGAGGGATGACATCTCTCATATGTGAGCAGAAAATAGCAGTTCATTTTCCTTTTAACGGTTTTCAACGTCCCTGACATCTTCAGATATTTTTTCAAAGCACCTTTTGGAATATTAATCTGACATTATGTTTTTATGCATAATTTTCCATGTTCGTCTTAAATTCTTCCAGCATCTGGATGACTGTGCCTAAATGTATACGGATGAATAAGTTCAGTATTTGGGCGTCTTGTAAAGTCTTCATTTCATGGAGGTGCTAAGTCACGATTTTCATTCATGAATCATTTCACTTCTGCCAACATCCAACTAATATCTTCCACCTTCCTCTCCACCTCCTTCAAAATGCGGTAACAACTTCCTGTCCCTTCATGACATCAGGCTGTAAACCCTCAACGCGAAGCCTAATTCCTCCTCAATAGCAACTGTGTGTTAGATTCACCTCCAGCTCACCAAAAGGGATTATGGTTAATGGAGTTGTCCAATACATAAGCAGAATCAGCCCAGGTTCATTGTGTGCCCGCAGTTGGAAGCAATGAAAAGAGATGAGATTTGAGAGGATTTTTTCCAGCCTAGCACCTGCAGAAAAATTGCTGGTATTTCTGGTAACAATGACTGGCCAGATTGTTTTGTAGTGCAGAAGAGAAAAGAGAGAGAAGAGAAAAAAATCATTATGTAATTTCACCATGTTAGTGTCTTTCCCACCTTCTAAAATAGCCAAAATGATATGTGACTAAAGTGACACCAACTATCAGAGAAATTAATAATTAAAATTTGTTACTTTACCAAAATGTGCTTTCTATTTTGAAGAGGCAACATCAACATTCCTGCGTCATGTCAGTCAGCCTTACACTAGGCTGGAAAAATGTTACGTGCGTCTTTCTTTTCTTACACTTAACATAGCAACAACATTTTATGCTGTTGCTTTTCCCCTGAACTGAGCTTTCCAGGCAGCACTTTCTCCAAGGCTGTGTTTGCCACTGACCTCTACCAATCAAATACTTTATAGTTATTGATAGTTCAGGTTAAGGTTAATGCTACAGTTGAGGTTATAGTTTGTCAATCGAAGTGGGTAGAATTTGTACACAGCCTAATAGGAAGGTCAGCCTTGGATGCCCAGAGCAATCATGTCTCATGAGCAGAGAATCTGCACAGGACTAAAGCACAAATAGCCACAGCCTCAGTCACTAAGCTCTGTCTTCTCCTATGCTGATATGAATATGGTGGTCAATCGAAATTTCTGAAATGTTTTAGTCTTGAACCACTGTGAATCATTTAAACTTGGTCTTGGCAATTTGTTGTTTTCATTCCCTGTATGCCAAATCATAATCAAGCACAAAATCACAAGAACTATGGTCGCCAATTTACATGCTGATTTCTCCAAATAGCCATGAGAGTAGACTTCAATACACAGAAAAAATGTCCACTAGTACTGGTCAAATGGGGCGCCCTGTCACTGCTGCTAAATTAGTAGTTGGTTTCCCTCTTCCCTCATTTCTTCAGGTTGCATTTGGACAAAATGGTTAAATAAAGGATACATATGGCCAAAGGCTAAACAACAATGTCTCAACGGTGTCTTAATCACTCATGCTGTTCAGATACTTCCGTTAATTCAGATACTTCCCTTAGTACACTTTAATATAGTACCTTGTGTACACTATGTACTTCCTGGCGTAGAGGGGTAATGTCAGCAGGGTAGTGTTCTCACAACACTCTCAACACTTCTCACAGCTCCTGGAACTTTCTTATCTGCTGTTTTCACAATGCTGGTGGTCCTTCCCCTTCCACCTATGTAACCAAATTGGTAACTACGGAGGGCCTTCCACACTCCACCTGCACCATCCGGGGACTCACACTTGCTATTTTGAGTACATTCTGTAAGTGGGTTCACAGTGAGCGAGAAGCAGTGTAATGTAGTACAAGTATGAAGTATGCAAATTGAGATACAGTGTCATTCTATTTCACCCAAGTATTAAGGTATTAGCATTAGCTACAGCTATTGATTTGTGACTTTTATGCAGGGAGTTGCTGTTTGCAGCCACATTAGTCCTACCAGTGAACGTTGTTGAGCACAACCATGTCTGCAATCTTCCAACCTTAACCAACTATTTTATCTTATGCAACTCATTTGAGTAATTTTTGTAATGGTGATGGTTCCAGTAAATCTTTTGCCAGAATCTTGCCAAATCTTGTCGGGTTATACAGTACAAACAATAGAACACAAACCTATTTTAAGTATGTCTTATTTGTTTAAAGGGTTTAGCCTCACTGTAGTAGATGTATGATGTTTTTGTTGTTGTTGTTCTGCTTGTGGCAATCAGTGACTGAAAACAGGTGTGCATCATTAGGTCTGCTAAGTGGTGACTGATTGGGTAATCAGTTAAACTGTTTTGCAGTAAAAAAAAAAAACATTCTATTAAAGTTCAGTTCACTATGGAGATGGCCTATTCTCATGCTGCTCGTTCTACCATAAAAAAATGTGATGCTGTTTATCATTGTGTTTGGTGAGAAAGATATGCACATTTATCTGTTAAACCTTGGTCAGGACATATATATATAACATACGTACTGTTATATATAACACATTGCCCCATAGCGTGTGTGGGTGCCATTCAATAAAATGGGCATAAAGGTGCTGATCCAAACTGACATTTAAAGTTGTTCCATCCAGGCAGAATATGCAGCCATGCGTTCACTCATAATCTGTCACTGTCTTCTTTTCTTGTATTAAAAAAAAAAATAAAAATAGAGAAGAAGACCTTTGTGAAGCTCAACAACTCCTTGAAACACACTTAACTGACAATGTCAATGTCTTAGCAAATACTGATTTGACTTTTTTCAGCCTCTGAATTTATTTTCTTTAACTCACTTATTTCAGAGGATGTTTTCTTTGCTCAGACAGACTTTGATTTTGACTTTTAATTTCAGCTGTTACTCAAAGGAGGACCCGTCTGTGTGTGTTTGGGTGTGACACGTGACATTAACTGGCTCAAGCACTCATCTGCTGTGTACACCTGCTTGGAGTTCCTCAGAGGGACGATATTAAGCTTTAATTGAATCTCATTCAGCACAGGGGCACAGTGGAAATCTGATCTTTGACTTGGCGTCACTCCATGGCAGGTGGGATGCAATGGAACTGCTGGCACGCCAGCTGTCATAAAGTTAGCACTGGGACTTTAATATGTTTGCTTGGAATTTTTTCTAAAACTTAGTCTGCCGCAACCATTACTCTAATATTTGTACTATATCTATATAAGATATCTGTTCTCTTCAGTGATCTCAACTTCCTGAACAACAGAAACTTGAGAGTAAAATAAAGTGAGGCGTGGACATCTAGAATACACAGAAAGTATTGTCTTGTGCCGTGAGCCTTTCATAAACAGGTGTAAAAGAATCAATTAAGAACAGAAGTTCTCTCTATATTCGAAATAAAATACAAAATCAAAGAGAGGAATGTGCCTTCAAGGGTCCAGAAGGTTCAAGGACATCCAAAGGATTGAGGAGATATGTGGGTTATAAGGCTGAAGGTGGCTTTTGTTGTAGGAGGGAAGAGAGAGGACACGTTTTAAAGGATGATAGTTTTTAACAGAAGCGAGCAAGGGCATTCAGTATTTACCACGAACAGAGTGGGTGGTGGAGCCTAATGGCATTGCATTAAAGACCTCCTGTAAAAAGGGACTTGTTAAATGAACTGCCTCACTTTTTATTATAGAGGATTCACTCAGAAAGCCTTGGCACAGGCCTAGCACAACTACCACAGAGATAAGAAAAGGATCTCAGCAAAGCCACCATTGAAATCTTTTGTTGTTGACTTCTTTAGACTCTCTTTTGGTTGTCAAAGTGGAAAATACATTCGATTTTTTTTTATAATTCTTCAAAGGAGAGTTCAAAGTGTGTTCCGGTAAAGATGCTAATGACTGGACTTTGTGTACAGTGCAAAGGAAGAAAGAAAGAGGAGGACACAATGCCATAGATAGATACTTGAACATGATTGATCACTCTGTACCATATAAATACATTTCTATAAAATAGAAGACGAATAGAAGATAAATTTGCTGTTGAAAGATACAGTTGCACACCATTTTCCTCTCATTTCCCAGCTGCAGTAGAATCTCTCATTGCTGCTGCTGTAAAAACAGAGTGGGCTGAGAGACAGAAATCCCAGCATATAATTAGGACTTTAACTGATTTAGCTGGCACCCACTCCATAGAACATTTGAATAATGCTCTCAGTAGAAAATAAATCATGTATATAGCTTTCTTAAAGTGAAATGCCACCCGAGAAAGAACTTGTCTGTGTTATGATCTTTTGAAGGAGGGGACAGCTGCACTTTTATGCCTGTGATGAAAACTTTGTTTTAAATTCTCTGGTTTTAAAATTCTTTAGATCAGTACTTCAGAAAAAATCCATGCCACTGACTTATATAATGTACGTTACCAGTGTTTTATGTCAGTGAATTTACAGGATAACCATCATGATCATAGAAATAAGGTCCATAGAGTAGAGGTATTCACTCAAAACAGCAACCAAAAGTAATGCAGATGAGAGTGGTGGGATCAAGTGGCAACCTCTATGGCTATGAGTTAAAGTTAGAAGTGCCAAAAACTGCAGTTCCTTGAATGGCCATTGAATTGGCTGGCTGCAGAACATGTCATTCTCCATAAACCCCCATAATAAAATGCCCAACTTCACAGCAGAAAATGTTTACAGCCTGGTACATCTGTTAATATATGAGTGCTAAAAGTGTAGAAGGAAATACATGAATGTAATCCTGTCAAAGTAACAGACACAAATTGAAAATGTTAAGACTAAGCAGCCAAAACTCAATATGTTCAGTTTGTTCTCTGAACCTGTATTGAAAACAGTTTAAATACCATTACATAGAGGGGATCCTTTGTTTTATAATATTTTATTAATTTAAAAAAATGACATATAACTGACTGTTCTCAAGCAGTGACAGTCAGGATTTGATTGATTTAGATAATGAATTTTCCAATAGCTGTGTGATATTGGGCTCATGCATGAAGTGATATACGGCAAAGTTTATTTTTTGCTTGCTCATATCCATGATGTTCTTATCTTATTAGTACCCATTGATTTGTGGGATTCACCAACATTGTCTAGTATTTGCTCTTAGGTAAGAGAAAAGTAATCAAAGGCACTTTTACCAAAATAAGATGGACACATTAAATTTCCAAAAATTGCATGGTAACTTAAATTTGAATATTATATAATCAAATTTAGATCGTTATGTATTGGAGTAAATTTGTGGGCAAGTATGATTGGTCCATTCACATTAGGCTATAAAAGGCTGTGGATCATGATGATTGCATGCGTTAAGTATCTGAATGCCTTACACACTGCTCTTACGCTTTGGCCATCCAAGCCTGATATGCGCTGAAACCGCTTTCAGATGAGATGGATGAATCGCTGCTGAGATTGAGAAGAGCACTGCTTTGAAATTTGTTCAATACTCTGGAGCCTCAAACGCATGCTGCTCAAATCCTCCACACCTGAAAATACTACAGTCACTGTGTGTCCCTCTGCTGACATCGCATTTACAGCATCACACATATGTTGCCATTGCAGGGTTTTTGATTTTTCTGTAACACAGTAGACAGTGTTGACGCTCTGAAAATATTTGACAGTACATCCATCTACCTAGCTATCTATATATCTACCCATCTATCTTTCTGTCTATCCAGCCATCCACACATTTGTCCAGCCATCTTATATAGTAGGCATTTTATTTTATTTAAGAGCATATACATTCTAGTGCACCTAGAGTTGACTTCTCTCTTTTTTCTCTTAACTGAAAAATACAATAGTAGTTACAATCATATAATATAAAAAAATATAATAAAAATAGAGAGTTGCTGCATAAGGCTTAATGTGTAAAAGGTTTCATAAATCTAACTGCAGGTAAATCAAATGTTCAGCTTTTGTCACATATGTAATATTAATGCGAGCCAAGCAGAGTTTTGTTTAAGTAACATTTATTTGGAACAAAAGTTTTTCTTTGAGAAAATATAACCATCCTGGAAAACTGCGCTCCATCCCTTCTAATTAAAACTTCAATTCATCAGTCACAGACTCTGATTTCACAACAATGAAGGACAAATTAAAACCAAAGAATCTGTCTTCCAAACAGCAACGTTCCATGTGGGGAACTCTCAACTGAACCTTGATAGATCTTTTACCTCTTTCATCCCTTGGTGTAAAACATCATAGACGACGTACACGTGACTGATGTGTCAGTGTTTTTCAGTACTGATTTTTTTATACCTCTAGAGCTGCCAGCTTCCAAAGTATCCTTAGCAACTTATTTAGTGGCATTTGTAATTAAATCACTTAAGGAGCTGATTTGGTTTTGTTGGTGCGCCGACCTCCTTCAGAAATATCAAATTATCAAATTATCCTGCACTGATTGGCCGGCTCTGCTGACGGACTCTGCCTGGATATGTGTGATGGAGCTTCGGCAGCGGAGATGTGCCCAAGACGCTGAAACATTTTATCCTTAAAATGATTAAGCTTCTCTCTGTCTCCATCTCTGTCTCTCATGTCACTTTCAGTTCCACATTTCTGCTTATCCTCTCTCTCTCTCTGGTCTAATTCCCTCTCCAGTGGGAATGACATGTCTTGTGGGAAGGAATGTATAACAGTGGGAGTTAATTTAATCAGCATCATGCTTGGGTAAGGCAACCGTTTCTCAGCTAGTCCACTCACTGACCTCCAGGTAGTGTGTGTGTGTGTGTGTGTGTTTCTCTGTGTGTATGTGTGCGTCTCTGTGTGTGGAGGCAGGAGATTGACAGGAGGAGTTGATTGTATCAGCTCACTCCCCCTGGAGACCACAGCTCTATACTCTCTCTACACCTTGTTTCACCTCCCTGTGTCTTCAGCCCTACACTGTTGAATGTGGGTGGTTGTGAGTCTCAGTGTACCCAGCAGGGGAAATATTATAGGATAGCAGCAAGGAAAGTTTGTGCTCTGTCTGGTCTATGTGTATCTAGGATTTTCTCTGTGTGTGTATGCATTAGAGGGTGTCGGCTCAGCATGGTTGCTGTGTTGTGTGTAGTAGCCTCTCAACCTCTCTGTGTGAGCCTGCAGGTAGCCAGCCGATCAGTATCCAGGTTCATCTGTGACGTACAGCACAGACAAGTTTTGTTTTACCCTTAAATTGGCTTTGGGATGGGCTGAATTAAGTAGTTTGCTCAGCATGAAGCATTAAGTGGTAGCTAAGCATGAAATAGTATAAATTAAGGATGCACAGTATTAAAATGTTTGCCAATAGCCAATAATTTATCTGGTCGTTTCAGCAGACATCCCTGTTAAATTAATTAATTTTATGCAATAACACAGTTTGTTTATTTGCCACCAGTAGAGGTCACATCCAGCAGACATCCAGAAAAACACAAGAAATCACCCTGGCTTAGCATAACATGATGTCAAAATGTCTGCAATCATGTAAAGATAAGCACAATAACCTTAAAAATATAATAGAAACTTGTATTATGTGATAGTCTACAAACAAAGATAGTTAACCCCTTAGACTCCGTAGTGCCCCAGAGTGTTCGTCATTTTAAAATCATTCCCAGTTTATCAAAACATGAAAAAAATGAAGTCCTGAGCTCTGTTTTGTAGTTAGAGCTGCATCAATAACTGGAATCACTACACTGATATTTATGACTATTTTTTTTTTTTTTCTTTTTTGGTTTCCACCCAGTTGCCACTGTAGATCTGTTTTTTCTTTCTTGTGCTGAATGAGTTGAAATACATATTTGGTATTAAATGAAAGAAAAAGTTATAACAAAATAAACATTATTTGTGCATACACTGTATAATGTTGCCATGGATTCAGTACTGTGGACTACAACATGAAATGCATTTTTTTTTTTTTAAGCTTATATTTGTTTACACTTTGGCAAATAGGTCATCAAAAATGGGTCAGATTAGCTATCAATGTTTCCTGTTTGTTGACATACAACAATCACTGGATTACTTTGATACTTAAGAAAACATCAGTATCAATACCAACATCAGTACCAACATCAGAGTTTCTTCAGTTATAAGGTCTATAAGGTCGATTTATAGGTTCATTTACAAAGAACATTGGTGATAACGAAAAGTCACACTTCATTGAAAAAACAGATGTATCATGTTCAGATCTGAGTTGTAACCCACAGAAGGAGTATAATTTTTGACACAAACTGCAGCAAGCACTAAGGCTTTTAAAGAGCCACTGCTGCTGCTGCTGCAAGTGTTGACCATGTTGATAAGCTGGTTGAATCGGCAGGCCACATTACATAACTAAGGTCCCTTGTTTTTGAAGCTAAGCTTACTATAGCTGTATAATCAGCATATAACATAATGTTGATCTTCTCTGGCAATAAAGCAAATAAGTGAAATTCTTAAATCATCAAACTATTCCTTTAAACAAAAATAGCCTATTGCTGCAACACTGCAACAGTGCAACAACTGCATCCTGAACTAAATTCTCCACCCCGGTGTTATCAGCGTGTTGAAGTCCATCCATCATCTCTAATGGCCTATCCTTGGATGCAGGGGGGCTGGAGCAGATCACTGACATTGCGTGATGGACGTCATCACATGGCTGACACATAGAGACAAACAACTATTCGCGCTCACATTCACACCTACGGGCAATTTAGTGTCACCAATTAACTTGCATGCCTCAACCTTTGGACTGTTGGAGAAGAACCCGAGCACCTGGAGAGAGCTCACGCGAACACCGGGGGAAACATGCAAACTCCACACAGAATGGCCCCAGACACAAACAAACCCTGTATGCATCAACCTGTCTCATCTACTGGTTTCCTACATCTCCCACAATGCTCTTGAACCGCCCCCAGAGAACATGCTAGACTTGTATTCAGCTGCTGTAGAATTCATGTGTAGGCGGGGAGAACAGGAATAAGAGCTGCAGTCTGAGAGGAAGGTGGTGCGACTGATGGTGGAGAAATATTGTTCTCTGCTTATTTCCTGTATGACTGTTAGTGCACATGATTCATCTGAAAATGACTGAATCAGAAACTCAGGGATAGACACCAAAACAACTTGCATTTATTGTAACTGTAGCATTAAGAATGTCTTGTGTATTGTGTCGTCTATACTTGGCCAGAAAAATAAGAAATAAACGCCACTAAATATCAAAGTAAACACACAACTGGATCACAAAAGGCTGTTTTATTAAAGCATCAAAGTTTACATTATAATCAGACCTACATATTGCATTATGAGGCCTATGTTATTCCATTAGCATTCTGTAAATATGAAATACAGCAGGACGCACTATTTATGCCAAGCACATTATGTTCACAAATATATGCAAGCAGACAGAAAAGGAGACAGAGACGACATCACAAGATGTAATTAACAAGCTTGGGTTTGTTCTGGGATTTTCCAGGACAAAGGAGATGTTTCACACGTCTCCTCTTTCACCGTCATTTCCTTTTTTTGGTCCTTTAATCAACTGATAATAAATATATGGCATTATACTGGACAAATATATTTTTAGGTTTCGTCAAGAAAACAAATCTGTTTTGGGAGTGGGAGCGCTTTTTCTGCTGTGTAATAAATTAGCAATTGTGCAAAGCTCGTGAAATCATGCTTGTTTTTCTGTAAGACAAATTAAACTTTGATGAAATTCACCGTTTTTTGGCAGTGCGTTATTATGAGACACGCAGTTGAATCATCCTTCTGAGGGTATAATGTTTTCAGTTTATTAAACAGTGCAGGTTTAGCGTCATCAAATGTAGTCCTCCTGCACTTTATTACAGTTCCACCCTAAATACAGGAAATGCAAACACTCTATGTTCATGCATTCACTGCTTTGTCAGCATTTGCCCATACTAACCTATTGCCTTTGTGACCTGTTGATTCGGATCTACTGCCGTCTTCCACTGGGTGCTGTCTGGATTTAATTGCAGCCGTGTCCTGTAACCTCCCCTCTAACATGTATTTTTCAGATTCACTGTCTATGTAAATCTTGTGGAAACTGCTGTGTGAACTACCCCTTCTCCTCCTTCCTCCTCCTCCTCTTCTACCACCTCCTCCTCCTCACAGAAGGTCAAGGCGGTTTCTTCACTGACTGGGACTGAAGTGCAACAGCACAACCTGGTGGACTGAAGTTTGTCAGTTACAGAGGCAAGAGTGAATCATTCTGGCACGTCTTCCTGTTTATTTATGTCTGTGGCATCAGTTTTTGTATACATCTTTAAATGTCTTGCTTGTTTTATCTTTGAAATGTTCTCTTTGTTTGTATTCCTCTTCTGCCTGTCTCCCCTCTTCCTTGTTCTGCTCACCCTCCAATTTGATGTTCTTTTTCCTCTCTCTGTCCACGTCAAACAAATTTTAAGTTTTACCTCAGATCTGTCTGTCCACCTTCCCTTCTATTCTCTCCAGCTCCTTTATAAGCTCCTTCAGTGGGTGATATTTAATGCATTAGCAGCTGGTGGTTGACGGTGTGCTTCATGCAGCACAAACTGTTCCTCAGCAGCACATATTTGGCAGATGACTCATTATATCTGAATCCCTTTTTTTCCGCCAACAGCTAACTGATGATGTGATGCCTGCTGTAATGGAGCGTCAATAAAATTGCAGCTGGAGGAATAATTAAGTGTTAGGGGGTTACACTTTAATGTTTTTCATTTGATCACAGGAGCAAAATAAATCCAGATTTAATCCATTTGTTTAAGCTGTAAAGCACTGCCTGTTATCCAAAGGTAGCCAAGGCATTTATATAATGACACTGGTGTAGTCTGTTATTTGTGGTTTGTAGATGAAACTGAAGTTTGAATTTATTCAAAGTAATCTAATACTGTATTTGTCAAATGTATTTATTTATTATATGGTATAAGTTCAACCTAAATTTAGATGTCTACTTTTGATTTGTCTTTATTTTGATCTTTAAAGAACAAGAATGAAGTTACATCGAACAGTGTAGTTGCTGATTGCCACTACCTCGCCTCACCCTCTCCTTTTTCATGTGATGGATACATGGTGGCCCTAAAATGTGGGAAAATACGCCAAATTCCCTGTCAAGAGACAGTTTTTAGTTTGTCCATTCTGTAGAAACATGGTGGTTCAACATGACAGACTCATGGGCCATATATCTACAGGTACCACAGGTCCTCTTTCACTAAGATAAAAAAAACATTATAAGTCTTATTGTCAGGTGAATATACACTAATGTTCTTGCCATATTCAGTAAATACAGCCCCCTAAATCACTGAACCATTGAACCTTAGTTAAAAATCAGCCATAAGGCAATGAATGACTGCCAAAAAGAGAATTAAACAATGACCAACAATGTGCAGGCAGAACTAATTATGCCCTATTAAAATCACCATTTTAAAGGAATAGTGCAAAACTTTGGGGAATACACTTTTTTGTTTCTTTCTTGCTGAGAGCTGCTGTAGATGAATATCGCTGACCAATCTGTCTATGAAGCAAAGCCACTTTAAGTTATTTTAGGACACAGAGGGAAACACATCACATCTAAAGCTCACAAATGAGACATTCTGTAATTATTTATATCTTTTTTCAGTCATGTAATCATTATCCTTAGCTATTTCACCTATTTATCCATGCTTTTAAGCTAACATTGCATGCTAATTTTCCTGCATTCTCAATCACAACATGTAGTGTTCACGTGTTGCATTCTCCCAGGCAGCTAGTACCCCCGTACAAAATCACTGTAATAAAGAGGCTCTGACTACACAGGCAATACTTGGTTTTTTCATGCAATTTCTTCATGACAAGTAAAATATAGTTCTGTGACAGAACTGTTTTTCTTTTTGTCCTCATACCTAGAGGGTGGATTATTTAGGTGCAATCTTACACAACTTTCATGTAAAATGGCATAAGATTATGAGAAAATGAAAACACGACACCTATCTTACCTGTGCATGGATTTCCTGGGTGCACTGAATGGCAGAGGACGTGTATGAAACATGATATCATGTTTTGCCGTGCTGCAGGTGGGAGGAAGCAATCTAATTCTGACTGGTACATGATGGATGTTGCCTGTACAAATCCAAGGATTCAGTCCTGCCCTGTCATGTTCAATCCCCACAGCTATAATATCTTTCTTTCTTTCTCTCTGCTCTCTTCCCTCCTTTTTTTCCTGTATTTGTGTCTTCATATGCTTTTATCTGTCTTTCTTGTTCCATGTTCTTTTCTTTTGACTTTGTCTGTGTTCCTTGTCGACATTTCTGTAGATATACTTTTCTCTACTCTCTGTCTTGTGAGTGTGTATGGCTGGAATGTGTGTCTGCGTGTGTCGGGGGGGTGAAGAGCTCTTGCAGTTTTAACCCCTTACACCCATTTTTCCTCTTTTATGTAAATAGCTTTAAGTGACAGTTGACAGTCTGACAGTATCATATTGCTATAAGCTTGTCAAAGTTCTTTATTAAAGCTGTCTGCTGTTTACACTGACTGAAATATTCAAACACTGCATGTGTTTAATAGCTGCACCATTCCATCAGTTTCCATTTTAAAATCCATCCTGACATGTTTGGCATCTTTGAAAGTTTAGAAATAAACATTTTGTTGCACAGCAAGAGTTTGCAAAGACTGACACTTTCTTGCGAGTTAGAAGATCAATTCCGCTTTCATATCTGACTGTTAGCTGCCGCTAGTAGCCAGTTAGTATAACTGGAAACAGGGAGAAACAGTCTGGTATCTCCAAAGCTCACAGATTAATATGCTATATCTCATTTTTTTTAATCCATATAAAAAGGGTAAAACTGCCTGACCAATAAATACTCCCATGTGTAAAACCACAACCTTTTAACACTGTGGTTTTGTACAGATTTAACAAAAGTGATGCAGAACATGCAAATAAAAGCACTGCATATGCTGGTAGGCAGATTTTGTTTGTACCCAGGCGTCTCCCCCCAGCACTAGTTTGCATGCTAAGATAAGCTAACCAGACATTGGCTACAACGTTATATTGTATAGACAATTATTGGAAGTAGTATCAATCTTCTCATACAACCTATGGCAAGAAATCAAATAAATATTTCCCAAAATGTTTTTCTAAATTATTCCTTCAATGCATTAAACGTTAAAGAGGCAATGACTAAAAGAAGTGTGTCTTTTACTTCATTCTCTCTCTTTATATTTCTGTTATACTCTCTGTCCCGTGGTCACGCTCACTTTCTGTTTTCTTTGTCCTCTTTGAAAGATTAACATAGTTTAGCAAATTTTTTCCCCCTTTCTCTCTCTCGCTTTCTCCCTCTTTCTCACTATCTCCAGTTCTGTTATTATTCTCCCTCAGTCCCCAGAGGAGGAGAGAGAGGAGAGGAGAGGCCCCGCTGCCGACTTTGTACTGTCCAAATGTTATTTCATCTCATTCATCAGTGCCAGCTTCTACCCTCAGCGGAGAGGCAGGATGCTGGTGAGAGGGGAGGTGATGAAAGTGCTTTGATAGACAAGTTAAATTACTGGCAATCCCCAATTCCCCCTGGACCTTTTTTCTCCTGGATACTATGAAATCTGTAGTGTCATAATTCCAACATTAATTAAGTCCTGGAGATGTCACTTGAAATATAGTAGCACTCAAAAGGTCAAAAGAAATCACATTTTTTTTATTTTCACAAACAAGAAATGTATTAATATATTAAACAGAGTTAACCATGCTGTAAGGGAAGTAGGGTTTTACTTTTAAAGAGAGGCTGCTTGGAAGCTGTCCTTTGCAAGTCCAAATTGCTACTAAAATCAGATTTTTGAATGATTTCTCATGTCCGCTAGATGAAACCCACATGCATTATGAACTACCAGTGATGTCAAAAACATATGCAATGTGCCTTGAATGGATCTCACACACCAATCATTGTTGTATCTTTTTGTTTTGGTTAATGGTTTAGCCCATTTGATGTGCTTCTAAACTATACATAATCTCTTGTTAATGACTCAGGTGTGACAAATCTGTGTTGAATTTACGTCTCAAGCTCAGATTTTATAGTATATACCATCATGGTACAGAATTAAACATGATTCAGAAATTTCCTTTTCATTTCCTTTCAGAAGTTTCATTTGAGCTGCAGCTTTTTGCTTGAAATATATCAGGAAACATCAGACATTTTCGCTGCAGTCTGGAAGTAAATGTACTTCATTATTCATCATCCTTTGCTCCAGTGTCTCTGACGAAAATTTCAAATTCTCCTTTGGGCCACAGACATACACATGCATGTGTGCAGTTTGAATCAGCAAGTGGGTCATTTTGACACATCTCAAGCCCCATACACAGCAATTAATTTCATGAGATCAAAACTGTTATTCATGGGTGCATATTTAGCATTTTCCAGCAGTTCCTGGAATGAGGCATTTGTGTCAAGCCGTCTGTGTAAAGTAGTGACAGCAGCCTGACAACTGGTGTCCTGTCTCATTATCTCAAACCTATGTTGAACTCTGTTAAGGAAAGGTACCTGACACCCAAAGTCAGATGAAGGGACTTTCCTGTCACATATAGTCAACTTGAAAAAATGTACAAGGTTTCAAACACCCACAAACAACTGCAAGGGGGAAGACACCTTATGTGTGGAATTCATTTTGGAAAATTTTAATGAGTCACATGCATGCACACCCCAAACATTAATGAACACACACATGTCGATATACTTTAAAATGTCCAGAACAACAGATCTGCAAAATATAAGGATAGGATTAAGTACAACTTTAATAACCTATGTTGCTGTGAGACTTTCCATCCATCATCTGTAACTGCTTATCCTCGTCATCACGGTGGGGCTGGAGCTTATCCCAGCTGACTTAGGGCATACACCCTGGACAAGTCGCCAGCTCATGGCAGGGCTGAGAGATTTTCACAAAATGGAAAACTTAATTTAAATGATACTGTTGACCATAATGGATAACTGAACAACAAAAGGAGTTCACAGCCATGCTAGCAGCTCTGTCAGGCTGCACATTGCTGCTTTGATGGTAAATGCTAATGTTAGCACACAATGGCACAGTAAGTGTACATGTATGTTCCAAGCATCAACCTCCATGACTGGGAAATGAAGCCAATGTGGAAGTGCCAAAAAAAGTAAATCCTCGAGCGGCCACTTGAGGCTGACTATTTCAGCTTCCATAAGCACTTGTATTAAAATGTCCAACTTCGCCGCAGAAATAAACATGTTTACAGCCAAAATAGTTTTGGTCTCTATAGCTAATTTCACCATTCATGACATTCATGAAAGTGATTTTTTTTTTTTTTTTTTAACTCACCCGTTCAAATTATATTAAGGCTTAAAACAGCTTTAAAACAGCATGGCTGCTTTGATTGACAGGTTACAGATGGCATCTTTGCCGATTTTTAGATTAGCTGGGAGGCAGTACAGCCAATATGGCTGGACGTTGCATATTGTAAGCTTTAAAAGGAAACTTCGGAAACATGTGAGTGACGTCACTCATGCTCTAAATAAACCTCACCTAAAAAAAAACATAAACCGAATTGTTGGAAAAATGTTTATTTTGATCTGAAATTGGCATTAAAGGAAAAGTTAAAGTATAAAGATACTTCAGTCTGCACCAAAGTGGTGGAATAACCATTTTCAGAGCTAGAAAAATACATTGCATGACGTCCAAGTAAAAAACAGATCACTAAAACATTAATACAAATCAACTTGAGTTTAAATTATAGTTTTTGTTTTGATATTTTTTTGGTGAGGAGCCTAGTGAGGCCTGCAATATCCAGGTGTTCAACTGTCTGTCCTTGAGCTAACATTATATTACATGTCCCTTGTATTAACCCATGTGTCTTCATGTAAAAAAGTCCTTGGAGGGCTAACAGTTATTTTTCTCAGTCAACCTTTGTCCTCTCTCTCTCCAGCTCAATAGACAATTGAAAAAAAATAAATAAATAAAAAACATGCATTTTGAGAAAAAGGTTATAAATGTGAAGTGGAGCATTCAGCCATTGTCAGTTTGTCACTGTCAGCTGGGCCACCAGAGAGCTTTGCCCTGTGAGGCAGGAGGGGTTTGACACAAGGAGGTCGAGGTATTTCTAGTTTCTCAGCTCCCGAAGGAGAAGGCATCATGTCAAAAAACGGCATGAACAAAGAGACAAGAGAGAAGACACTCTGTGGGTGTAAATGATGCATTTTTCATCAGACGGTGTTCATGGTGGCCCTGTTTAGCTGTGTACAGTAGGTAGAACATTGGCACTGCAAGAATTTGAGACTGTCTTTGCTCCCTAGCCCCAGTCATGCTACAATGACTTGAAATCATGAGGACATTTTCCACCAGCATGTTAATGTGGAATTGTAACAATATTTCAGTGAATAATATAACATATAATAAATAAATATTTTTCCTTTCATCCATTTTCCACAACCACTTATCCTTATCAGGGTCATGGGGAGCTGGAGCCAATCCCAGCTGCCATTGTGTGAGAGGTGGGAGATGTCACCAGTTCATCACAGGAATGACACATAGAGTCAAACAACCATTCATGCTCACATTCCAATCTATGGGCAATTTAGAGTCACCGATTAACCTGCATGTCTTTGGACTGTGGGAGGAAGCTGGAGTAACCAGAAATAATCCACAAGGACATGTATGGGGTGCCAAATGTAAAAACTTGATTACAGTTTTCAAACTGATATATTTTCAATATTTAGTTAATTTTCTTCACATTTAGCTCTTTTTTAAATCTAAATGTTAAATGTTAAATCTAAATGTTAAATCCAAATCTAAATATTAAATCTAAATGTTAAATCTATATCTAAATGTTAAATCTAAATGTAAATGTTAAATGTTAAATCTAAATGTTAAATCTAAATCTAAACATTAAATCTAAATCTAAATGCTAAATCTAAATGTTAAATGTTAAATGTTGTATATACAGGGAGATGGAACCGCCTGCTAGGCGTTGCTGCCGGTCGCACCTCCTCCGGTGCCCATGGGTCAGCTGCAGGGTCATCAGCCAGGAACCACCAATCATCAACGTTTCACTCCTTTAATCCTGGAACGTCTCCTGGTGGTGGAGCAGTGACAGGGACGTCTCCCTGTCACCCCCTGCAGCTGATAGGTGTTCCCCCTGCGGCTGTTGATGGGGTTAGTTGCTCTTTCCCCAGAACTTGTCCTTCCTCCTCAGCCAGAGCCAAAAGCTCCCCTTCTCAGCCTCCTCTGCCAGCTCTTTGGTTGCCTTCTTTAGGTTCCCCCCGGTCACTCCAGCATCCCTCAGTAGGCGTGTTGTTGACAGCCCCACGTAGCCTCGGCATCCGACTTCCACTGGATAGATGGTAGTTTTCCAGCCAGCCAGCTCTGAGTACTTGGCCTTTTTTCGCTCGTAGGCAGCCTCGATCCCCTCTTCTGCTGGTATTGTGAGCTCAATGAGTAGGACGGACTTTGCTTTTGGGGACCACGCCACTATATCAGGACGGAGAGATGTAGTCGTGATCTCGACTGGGAAACAGAGCTGCCTGTCGAGGTCTACTCTCATGTTCCATTCCTGGTTGGGGGAGAACGGCCTAGATGCTTCTTTTGGTCTGATGTTTATTCTCCCCCCACCTTCCATGACGAAGCTGTGATTCTCTGCTGGTGGTACCCCATTACTGCACTGTACACGGCGCTCCAGCACCTCTGCCAGCTTTCTCAGGACCTGGTCATGCCGCCATCTATAGCGTCCCTGGGAGAGCGCGATCTTACAGCTCGACAAGATGTGCTGGAGGTTTGCATTAGGGGTGTTGCAGAGTGTGCAGCGTTCCTCATTCCCGAACCACTGGTGAAGGTTCCGAGGACATGGAAGCGTGTCGTATGTTGAGCGGATAAGGAAGCTGAGCCTTGCCTGCGGGATCTTCCAAAAGTCTGTCCAACTGATGTTACGGTTGACGACTCCTTCCCAAGTTGTCCAGCTTCCTTGTGGGCCCTGCGACACAGCCTTGATCTTATAGCGCTCCTCCTCCATCCTCATCACCTCCGCCACAACCATCTCCTTCCTTTCTTTGCGGTTGGCCTTGGACCAGAACCGTGGCGCTTCTCCCCACCCTAGGCCTGCTCTTCCTGCCTGGACTCTGCCGACGATCTCTTGATGTTGCAGACGACTGATAGCTTGGTCAACCTCAGTTTGGGCATTCCACTTCCGGCCTGTCGGAATCTTGATGTTCGCGTTCCTAATATTCAGGTCAGTGGACTCTCTCAACTCGAGAACGAGCCTGGTCTTTTCCTGCTTATAGCCCAAACTGATGGATTGAAGCGGCAGCTGGAGGGTGTTCCTTCCGAAGAGGCCTGTTTCAGAGAGGCACCGTGGCAACCCCAACCACTTTCTGATGAATGAGTTGGCTTTTCCATCCATTTTACTTGCGGCGGATGAGGGGATATCACTCAATTTCAGCGGCCACAACACCCTCCTGTAGAGTGTAAATTGGTAGCACCAGACCTTGTACTTCCCCGGGAGTTGGCTTTGGTCGATCTTTGCCAGGCCTTCTGAGAGCTGTTTCATCACCGTTCTCCCCATCTGTTTGTCCGAAAGCTCTGCCGTGTACTGCCTCCCCAGGCTTTTAATGGGCTGCTCAGAGAGGAGTGGGATTCTCTCACCCCCTACGACGAAGATGGTGCTATCGTTTCTGACTCCTTTTCTGAGAGACAGGCTCCGTGATTTTGATGGCTTGATCCTCATTCGAGCCCGCGATGTCAGCTCATCCATCCTTTTCAGCAGTCTTGATGTACATGCTGCTGTCTGAAGGAGGCTGGTGACGTCGTCCATGTACGTCCTCAGTGGGGGTAGTCTCTGCCCGGCTGGTAGCTTGATCCCTCCAACCATCTGTCTTGCACCGACGAGGATTACCTCAAAGGCTGCCACGAACAGGATGGGAGAGATGGCACACCCCATAGCAATTCCTACCTCTAGCTGTTGCCAGCCGGTGGTGAAATCTTGGAGGGCAAAACACATCTGCAGGTCATTGAAGTAGGATGCAACCAAGTTCTTGATGCAGGAGGGCATGTGGAAGAACTCCATGGCATAGTTGATCAGCTGGTGTGGGACTGATCCGTATGCGTTCGCAAGATCGAGCCAGACGACATGGAGGTCTGTCTTCGCCTGCTTGGCCTTCTGGATCTGGTCCCAGATCATTGTGGAGTGCTCAACGCACCCTGGGAAGCCTGGGACTGCCTTCTGGCAGTTGGTGTCTATGTAGTCGTTCTCAAGCAGGTACGTGGTCATTCTTTTGGCCAGCACGGAAAAGAAGATTTTTCCTTCTACATTCAGCAGGGCGATGTTTCTGAACTGGCTGATGTCTTTGGAGTTTGCTTCCTTCGGGATGAAGACCGCTACAGCCCTTTGCCATTCAGATGGAATGAGTTGCTTTTTCCAGGCAGTTCTCATAAGGTACCATAGCACCTCTAGCACCTTAGGGCAGTTCTTATATAGCTTGTAGGGGACTCCGTTGGGACCTGGTGCTGATGCGGACCTTGCCTTCCTCACGACCTGCCTGATTTCACTGAGCTTCGGAGGCATGGTACTGAATTCAGCAGTTGGAGGTGCAGGCCGAGGCACGTGCCCTGGTGTTCCTAATGGGACGTTCCTTACTGGATCACTGTACTGCTCTTTGACATGCTGTTCAAGTTGCTCCCTGGTGGTTTCAAGCTTCCCACTCTTCTTCTCCTCCAGCAGCTGTCTGGCGTGCTTAAAGGGGTCTTTGAAGAAGCTGGCTCGTTCTTTTTGTTTCCGTTTGCTACGCTTGCGGATACGTTCAGCTCTGCGAAGCTTGGACAGTCTTGCCTAACCTCCTCCCACAGGGTTTTCAGGCCCTCATTCTCTGCCTGTGTTGCCTTCCTCCAGTTCTTACGGAGTTGCCGGCGCCTTCGCACTAGCTGGTCAATCTCCTTTTCTCTCCTTCCCTTCTCTCTTGTTAAATGTTAAATCTAAATCTAAATATTAAATCTAAATCTAAACTTACAGTAACCTGATAACAGTAAACGTGATGCGTCAAAACCCATCAATGAGGTCGCACCACACAGAAAGTTAAATGCACAGAGGATCCGGTAGATTTCAAAATTAAACACAGCGGACAAACATCCGATCGTAACTCGTTACTTTGTCAACAGTAGTTTCTCCCGCTGCCACGGAATAATGTGTTGATCAGCAAATCAACCTCAGACGTAAAGCATGTAGTGGGCGAGGGTTTGATCCGTCAAAGACGGAGTGAAATCACAAGGGAGTCCTATGTGGAATCTGGGGCCACAGCTATGCTAGGCGATAGCAGCGTCCATAGCAACCAAAACGTTTCAGTTTCACATTATTCTGGCGAGGTCTGAAAAATCTTCGCAACAGTGAGCAAGCGAGTGATTATGTACGTTCACTGAGTGAATATTATGAAAATGAAATATATATTTTTCGCTAGAAATGTAATCAAAACGCATTTTTATGCAGAAACTAACTCAAAATATTGATTTTTTCACTAAAAATGAGAGAAATGTCCGCCATGTTTTTTGTTCTCACGGCCGGAATCTTGAAAGTCACGTGGGCGTGTTTTGAGAAGGGGCGTGGTATATTTGCATATTCTCTAAATATTTAGCTTTACACTCGGCGACCCATTTAGATTTAGATATAGATTTAACATTTAGATTTAGATTTAATATTTAGATTTAGATTTAACATTAAGATTTAACATTAAACATTTACATTTAGATTTAACATTAAACATTTACATTTAGATTTAACATTTAGATATAGATTTAACATTTAGATTTAGATTTAATACTTAGATTTGGATTTAACATTTAGATTTAGATTTAATATTTAGATTTAGATTTAACATTTAGATTTAACATTTAACATTTACATTTAGATTTAACATTTAGATATAAATTTAACATTTAGATTTAGATTTAATACTTAGATTTGGATTTAACATTTAGATTTAACATTTAGATTTAGATTTAGCATTTACATTTGGATATAACATTTAGATATAGATTTAACATTTAGATTTAGATTTAACATTTAGATTTAGATTTAATATTTAGATTTAGATTTAACATTTAGATTTAACATTTCATTTTTGTTCACATAAAACCAAATTTTTAAATAACTTATGTCTCAAATGTGTGTAAAGTGAGCTAAATGTGAAGAAAATGAACTAAATACTGAAAATATATCAGTTTGAAAACTGTAATCAAGTTTTTACATTTGGCACCCCATAGTGACATGGGGAGAAGATACAAACTCCACACAGAAAGGCCCCAGCCTGCTGGAGGGTTCGAACCATGAACTGTCTTACTGTGATGCAACAGTGCAAGTAAATACTCTATCTTAAAAGTAAAATGGTTTTTCAAGACTGTCAATCAGAAAACACATTGAGCAACTTCCAGGTGCTGCCATGAGCCTGTAGGGTGTCAACCACAAAACAGAGACCTCTAAAGAGGATAGAGTACACATCGACACATGAGGCAGAACTCAAGGATACTCTTCACACAGAGGAGAAGAAACTAAAGATGGCTCTCTTTCTGTTTGCTATTAAGATTTTCTGCATTAACAATAATTTATTCACATTTTGTATGAGTTGTGTGTGGTGTGAGTGTGCATATGTGTGCAGGGATCCATGCGTCTCCTCACATGTGTGAGACATGACTTCCCACATCTAGGTGGTTGCTATGGAAACTATCCCACAAGTGCAAGAAACACTCCATCAGTAAATGGAAACCACAAAGTGATTTGGTGCAGATAGAGAGAGTGCTACTGAACAACACATGCCAGTAATTTCTCCGGATTTATATTTTATTAGACACTCAGGAAGCAACAGCTCATCAGGTCAAAGTGAGCCAACCATGGAAGAGAAGGTACAATTAAGAGCCAAAGGGAAATGCAGTTTGTATGTAAGGCAAATGCTGCACATAGGACTGTCACTAAATCTGAGATAGACAAAAGAATCTGTATACAATCTAAGAATACAAGTTTCTCTCCTTGATGCAAAATGTGCCAGACCTCATGCTCCATATTTGATACAATACTCAGGGTACAGTACGAATATGTTGGGAGCTGAGCTGGGGGAAGGAGCAGGATTACTGAATAATTCATCTGCTCAAAGAAGAATACACAATATGATGATGATGAATGAATGATGAATGATGATGATGATGAATGCCTTTTATTGTCACTATACGCATGTACAATGAGATTAAAAGCCAACTCCAATAACAGTGCAACAGTGAAAAAATATAAAACATAAAAATATACAATATAAACTAAGGCAAGAAAATATAAAAAATATACAATATAAACATAAACATAGGCAAAGAAAAGGGAGGTAAGGTGCACAGTCCTGAGGAGTATGTACATTTGCCTACAATAGATATGGTGCTATATGCAGTGTTACGTATATATATTGCACATTTTGGGATGGAATATTGCACATTGTAGAATATTGCACATTGAAAATAGAGTATTTCACATTATAAAGTATTTCACATTTTAAAGTATTGCACAGTAGGTAAGGTTTTTTGACAGTGTTTAGTAGTGATTGAAGAGAGTCCATGTGTCCATGTATGAAGTCAGTGCATGTGAGAGTTCAGGGTGGTTATTGCTTTTGGGAAGAAGCTGTTTTTGAATCTATTTGTTTTAGTCCTGATGCACCTGTAGCGCCTCCCTGAAGGCAACAGGTCAAGCAGGTCAAAGCCAGTGGGAGCTGTCTTTGGTGATGGTTTTGGCTCTGCTGAGGCAGCGGGAGGTGTAAATGTCCATCAGGGAGGGGAGGGGGCAGCCAATGATCTTCTGAGCTGCCTTTACAACTCTCTGGAGCCTCTCCCTGTCTGCAACAGTGCAGCTGCCATACCATACTGTGATACAGTATGTCAGCAGGCTTTCGATGGATGAGCGGTAGAAGGTCAGCAGCAGGTTGGAGTTTAGGTTGTACTTCCTGAGGACTCTCAGGAAGTGTAGCTGCTGCTGAGCCTTCTTGATGACTGCCGTGATGTTCTCTGTCCAGGAGATGTTGGCGGAGATGAGGACACCGAGAAACCTGAAGGTGTGGGCCCTCTCCACACACTCGCCATTGATGTAAAGGGGTGCTGGGTCGGTGCTGTGCTTCCTGAAGTCAACGATGATCTCTTTGGTTTTCTTGGTGTTCAGACCGAGGTTATTCTCTGAACACCAGGCTGCCAACTTCTGGAGCAGATGAGTGCTGCTGAGGTGTTCCAAAGCGAGCAAAAAAGCAGTATAGCTCCTCTGCCAGTGGCGCACTCAGGTCATCTGTTAACGCATCACAGCCTCTGAGGTTTGTGATGTCTTGTATGCCCCGCCACACCTCCCGTGTGTTGTTGCTGGACAGGTGGGACTCTATGCGCATCCTGTGGTCCGCCTTGGCTCTTTTTATTCCCCTTTTCAGGTCAGCTCGAGCAGCTCTGTACAGAGCTTTGTCACCTGACCTGAAGGCAGCATTGCGGGCCCTGAGGAGTGTGCGGACCTGGCTGGTCATCCAGGGTTTCTGGTTTGGGAAAGCCGGGTTTGAGGACTGTTAATATGAGGAGTATTTTTCCTTTAAAGGAAAAAAAAATCATTAGTAGATCCAAATGACTGCATGTTTCGTTACACTCATTCACTCTAATTAATTATTTACTATTTATGCTTGTTTTGTGGATGAATTTTTCAGATAAAGGTTTAAGTTTCATTTGACACTAAAGAGCTGCAAAATGACATAATACACCAAAGATTTCCATCTTGTCCTGAATAAAATGGAAAAGTTTAAATTCTTGGACATTTGGGCATGAGAATAACATAAAGACAATCAAAGTTATTTATGCTGATTTCAATGTATACATAAACAGCCCATATGACCCTTGAAAAACTTCTAAAGGTTTATTTTAGGGCAGAATCCAAACCACAGTCTCCTTTGTCAAAGCCAGACATTTTGTACATCCAACCATCGACGCTGACAAAGTTTTTGCAGCGCTGCTTCTACCTTTGCTTTGGAGAGATTACAGTCATTATTTGCACAACCACAAGAGGATGGGAAAGTTTGCAACAAAGTTTGTTTTAAGCTTTTGAACAAATGACTGATGACACTGTTTATCTGGTGAGGGCAGATAAGGTATCATAAAAACTCTATATGCCCTGAAAACACACTTGAAAATACACACTCTGACGGGTCCCTAAAATGTGTAAATGTGTAAATTAATAAAAGCTTATTATTTGCACATCTTATCTAACTTGTGGTGTATCCATATCCTGCTATTTATTCTGTATGTAATGTCTACCAATCACATATCTTGTACTCACAACCACACTGTATAACTACAATTATAAAAGCCAACTGCTGCACACTATATTTACCTTAGTGTATTAATTGCACTCTCTACCCACTACCACAGCTAATATATATATATATATTAGCTCATCATTTTCATATGGTAGCTGGGATAGGTTCCAGTCCCACTGTGACCCTGATGAGGATAAGTGGTTACAGTTACAGTTACAGTTGCTCATTTTGTGAAGATCATTTCAGCATTTCAGCCACTAGAGAGCAGCAGAGTAGTTCTTTTAAAACGGTCCCTCTAAGACCTCCAGTGCTGCCACCAAAATAACCTCATTAATAAATCCGCTGCTGCTGAAGCAGCTCCAGCGAGTTTTCAGCCCAGCTTCCACAGAGACACTCCTGTAATGACTGACTGGAGAGGATCACTTCACTGTACCACATACCAAAGACTAGCTCATTTAGCTGAGCCTAAACGGTCTGTAGTATGCAGCAACATTAGAGGCACGTGTTGATATATCTAATGTGACTGGAGGATATTTTAAGCCCCACCATCAGACCATCAGTGCTCAAGAGGTTCTTTTCACTGTCAGCTGTAAATAAGTTTATAAGAAGCAAAGAAAACAGAACTGACTGGTTTGAGAGTTGAAACCTCTACTGTACTCCACAGTGCTGTGGGGTGTGAAGACAGTGATGTCTGTTTAGTTTGATTTTCTGTTTGAAATTCCCTAGGTGGCACTGTTTTCCTGCGTTTATAGAGGATATTGCTCAATAGAAGACAGAACTGTAGACAACTGTTCCCCAATGTCATTTTCTTTTCCTCTCACTTAAATAAGATAATCACAAACATGTTAACAAAGAATGGCTTGCAGTTGCTTTAAGGTTTTTTTAAGTCACAGGTGTCTCTGTACTGTTCAAGCAGACTGATTAAGTCTGCTGTTCCACTCAACATTAGTTGTGCATTGATCAGCTGATCAACTATCAGCTCAACTGACAAACTGTCAGTTCCACTGACCCATCCACCTCTTTATATTTTGAACCACATTGGTATTGTTGACTTTGCTGACATCTGACATTCATACAGTAGGTTTACAGCTGCATATCTCTAAATATATATACACCGTTGTCCTCTTTTTATTCCTATTTCTACACATCAGATTAATTGTGGTTTAAGATTTAAGATGGTTCAAGATACACTGTATCTATCAAAGATAAATCACATTGTCACAATCATTTCATGAGAAGAGGTAAAAAATATTTTATTTCAACTTTATGGGCAACAGTTTAATATTTATTTCAACTAAATTCTCATTTTGCACCAGTGCAAACAGTGAATACAGTAGACCTCTTATCACAAATTAAGAATAAAAAGGCCAATAAGAGATTATGAGTCTAGAACATAGAAATGGGCACAAATCAACACAACAACACAACACGAGTCAACACAACAGTCTTTGAAGCATAAACTAAGAATCTGCCTGTCCAACATTTTCTTGGCTTGTGATGCCAGTTAAGCCGGAGACTACTGGGCATGACCACTAGACTGAACCCGCCGCACCCGAGGCTGGTCTCAGTTATTTCCTTTTTGGCCTGCTCTGTGTGCCTGCCCAGCCCGGGCCAGACGGTTCCTGTTTGGATTCCTGCAGGAATGGGTCACATTCACCATGGAAGATTTAGTTTGGAGTGTTGCCTCAGCCACAATGGTGATACATTCTTTCCTCTTCCGTCTTCATACAGTCTGAACAGATGAAGTCCAATTTGAAGACTTGTATGAAGTGGAGGAAGGTCTTTTAGATAGGAAGCCAGACATGCTGCATGGTGTAAATTTATGCCATCATATTTTCAAAAGTATTACTCCGCTCTGTGAAGCTATGCCTGAATACAGCCTCTTTATAGACTAGAAACTAGAAACTCGAAATTGCTTCTCAAGGAGTCTACATCATACAAAGAAATCATTTATGTTGTATAACAAACTGTTGCCAGCACCAAGTTTGTGTAACCAGCTTATCATTCTTCACCATTTGTTTATATTTTATGTATGTAATATGCTTTTCAGTGCCATCTTTTATTTTGTGAGTGCTGTATGAATAAGATTGAAAAGAAGGCCACAAGATGCAGCTGGAAGCTTAAATGGGAAAATAAATCATTGAAGTGAATCTTTTGTCATGTGTATTTCGAGGTTCAATAATGGCAATCCATGCCTTATATATTCATTTTGTTGTTGTAGAATAAAGTGTTCCTCCCTGTGGATTTATGTTACAGCTAACAATGAGTTTTACAGGAAAGCAACAGCTTTAAGTTGGAAGGCTCACAGTGACCTGATAGAAATAATAATGTTTTATTTCTTCCTCTCAGTGTTGATCTCTTAAAAATACCCCAAAGAGTGAAACGAAAACATCTGAACCCCGTCCCCTTTCTTCTATAAGAAATTGCTTTGTATCACAATACCCCCACATACTTTTATTAAGTCGTCATATTCTTCTATCAGTGACATTTCCTTTGAAAACAGTTGAGTCATTGTCGCAGGGAAATTTTCAAGTCTGCTATGTTTTGATTTATGGCCTTTTTAGTTCTAAAGAGAGCTCTGCTCTGACCAAGGACAAGGTTTCCGTGTTTATGCACACGACCTCCCTCCTAAGCAGGGCTTTGCAAGAATAGCATCTTTGTCATAAAGACAAGCATGGCAGGACAAACTTTATTGCTGTAGCTGTTCTCTTGGAGAGTAATATGAAAACAAAATAACAGCAGCTACAGTAGAGCACTCAGCACTGTTTATATTAAAGTAATATACTGCAAAAAATTTCCAAATAGATAAATGTATGTTTTTTGTTTTTTTTACTCTTTGTTTAATAACAAACCTGTCACAGGTTGATGCATAAACAGTTGTATATTGCAGGTTTGTGAAAAGCAGCATTTTCTATCCAGACACAGGGGTTCACATTTTCCAGACAAAAATAGAATGTTTTTTTACATGAAGTGATGCATTCTTATGTTTGTAGAAGCAACAACATAATTAGGTTTATTAAATAAATATATATTTAATAAATTAGAAAAACTGAGATGCAGAAGTCTCTTTTCAATCAGACAGTATTGGATGAGTGACCACAATCCAAGTTATTAGGTAAAAAATCTCAAACAAACACTTCCTAAAAATATCAATGTGAAGCCTGTGTTATTTGCACAAATACACTTTACTATTGCAGAGTTCTACAGTTATTATTTATTCAGCTCAAAAAGCTAATGTGTCAGCTGGCGATGCAAGTGTTTGTGTGACAGTTGAGCCTCCAGCTGATCTAACTTCACTCCTTTCTGTTGTTTCTTTATTCCCATGTCCGTTATTCGGCATTGACACATTCTGAACTTTGTGTCAGTTTGGACCAACAAAGCAAATTTTGCAGTTTGTCTCACTGAGTATTTATGTGTTTGTGTCACATGTAACATTTGCACCTTGAGGCCTTTTACATGATACTATTTAACTATAACTGCTTTGTGGGTATTTTAAATTTTTTTGAGCAAACAACCATTGATGCCATTTTAATGTCATTGCACAAGAATAAGACATAAGTAGAAGAACATATAGGATGACTCGTTGGAACCTGTTGATTGATGGTCCAAGTGCACAATTTAAAAGCAGAATGCAGTCATGTGGACTAGGGTCAGCAGGATTTTATTCTATAAGAATCAAAAACCTTCAGCTAAAGAGGAGAAAATAAACTGTGACATTCCCTGCTGTGCTCTCTGGACAGACTGAAAACCTAGATAGACTCCTGCCAGGCATGCCTTGATTTCCCATCCCTGGTGTAGAATATACAGTAAATACCTCTTCTATGACTTAAGATCTTTCTATAGCTCATGAATGAGGCCCGGCCAAGTTCAAAGTAGAGTCTTTGAGTAGTCAAGCTGAGACAGTTTTGACCCCAGATAGAGGAGTCAGGAATGGAATAGGTGAGGAATGTTTGGTGCCTCTCTCCTCAGGCAGTTCATTCAGTGACCAAGCTTGGTTATGTCAGTTTAATAGAGTAGTATACTGTCATTTTAACAAAGTGGCTTGTGTTAACCCAGTTTACACTGTAAGGGTTTTTGTTGTTGTTGTTGCTTTTTTATACCCTCTGGGTGCTCATTTGTTTGCTGGGATGTTTTCCACTATGCACAGCTTGTCACTGGTGAATGAGCCAGCTGAGTCTCCAGGGTCCAAAATGGGACTCAGACTGCTGGAACTGTATACACTATGGCACATGTAGAGTGTTTGCTGTGAAAATATTTACTATCATAGTATTCAGGTCATTTCAAGAGAAATAACTAATCGATATAATCATCCGCTGTATACTTTAGCTAAAAGCTAAGCCTATATTCTGCCTTTTTGTATTTACACTATTTCTAACTCCAAACGTTTCTGACTCAGAGGAAGACCATTAAGAAAGTGACTCTTGCAACCTGTTATTTTGGTTTGAGATGAAGGCTTTGTCTGCCAGCTGCAGATATTTTAGAAAAGTGGACACATCACATCACATGCTCATTAAATGCTGCCAAGTAAAGCAGAGGTCTTAAACGCAAGGATGAGGATTATAGTAATCACCACGCTTCCGTAAAAGTCGTTCAAAAACTTTAACTGAGCATCAGAAAATCTATTTGTCATAATCAAGAACTTACTCATGAGAGATATCACTGTATCAGATTTCAGACTATTATACGACTTCTAAAGGCTGTGCCTCATTATGTTTCCTTCTCAATCAGCCCTCAAAAAATGACATCAATCAAAAGATCAACTATCATGTGCAAAGCTCTCAGTCAAAGTATTCAATCATAGAAGCAATCATCCTCAAAGCTCTAATTCGGTATGCTGCTTCATATGCCACACCTCTCCCATCACAACATTTCTAAATATAGAATGTGACATATTCAGCCCACAACTGTTTGATTGCCCCATATATCTCAGAGAGCAGATGTTTGAGATGCCAGTCCATGGAGATGCCTCACCCTGGTTTTTAGCATGTGCTCATCTCTTTAATGTTGCTCCAGAGCTTTAGATGTCTCTGCTCGGGTTTAGAGCTTGAGTGATATGATGCAGGTTCTTCTCTCACCATAAAGCTGTGGTGATATTTTATTTTCATTGTCAGCTTGTATGTTCAGGTTTTATTTTTCTGTTCTCAATGCTCTACTTTCCAGAGTTGTAAAACATCAGTGTTTACAATAGCGCCATACTATTATTAGAGTATTATTTGGGGACAACACAGAATTTTGTAACACTATTTTGGAATTATTAATGTTAAATTTAGAGATACTAATGGGTTAAAACACTGATCTCATCAGCTTGTTATGTTTTATGGTTCCTTTAAAAATGTATTTAATCAAACATTAGTGTCCAATGCATCTCTTATAACAACTAAATGGCAAATGGACAGTACTTACATTGGGCCTTATTAGTCTTCCTGCCACTCAAGGCGCTTTTCAACGATACATTGCACTCACCTATTTATACACATATTCAAACACACATTCATACACTGAAGGCATTGGCTGCCACATTAGGTGACAGCTGTTACTGTAGGGAGCTAATTGTTCACACACATTTGCACACCAATGGCAATTTTTGGGCTTTAATTTTTTGCTCATGGATACTTGACATGCAGACTGGAGGAGCCAGGCGTTAAAACACCATTCCACTGAACAGTGGGATTTGCCGCACTGTTGCAATTTAATTAATTCAGCTGTGTTTGTTAATACTAATAATAATGACTACAGCACATTATAAAGGAACATAAAATGAAAACACCAACTAATTATCAATCAATAAATGATACATAACAATGCACTCTTGCAGAGACGGAGTTCTTGTAGCTAACATAATCCAGGCATTTAAAGTAATCAAACAAATTAGTGCTGTAAGTAGATTGTCATGTGTGTATATGTAGATGTTTTTTTTTGTTGTTTTTTTTTCCATATAACTGTGTAAAGTAAATATGACAGTAATGAGGTATTGGTGCAGTACAAGCCATCTTTCTTCTCACAGGTTCAGCTGTTTTTAACAGTCCCCTAAACTTTCTTTTTTTGCAGTTGCAAAGTCGCAGGGTAGTTGAGTGGTTGTAGAGTCTGCCTTGTAACTGACACTTGGATTGATCTCCTGTGACCTCAGATGTGCCGCTCAAATGTTCCTGAGCAACCAACTGAATTTGAACATGCTCCAGGGGAAATGTTCTGCAACTGACCCCTCTCCTGACCCGCAGAGCTTCTCCAGAATCATAAAGATGAAAAGTAAGTAGGAAACATAGATCTTAGATCTGGTTACATGCCACAGTGATTTATGCAGTTGGCTGTGCCTATATTCCCTATAATCATCTTGGATGTGATCAAAGATCTAAAAGTAGTTGCTCACTTGCCTTCTTCTTGGTTCCGTCACAGATGAGCCTGAAGCTATTCACCTTCACCTCTTCCTGAAATATGGATTTTCAAGCTGTTTAAAACTCAAAATCTCACCCAATGAAATCTCAGTTTGTTGCTACTTCAGTGCTTAGGTCAAGCTGATTCTTGACCCATTGTTTTGATTACTTCACCTTGAAAATATTGATATGGAGTTTCTGTACAACGCCTCTGGCAAAGCTATCTCATTTGGTTGCATTGTTACCCGACAGAGAGTCTTGTAATTGAAAAGGCATCAATCTGAGCCGCGGCTAAAGTTTTAAATGAACCTTTAGTGGGATTATTCACTCAGATGATCAGAAACACAATAGCGTCCCAAGAATGATCTGCTTAAATTTCAGAATAAACAGGATTATACAAAAAACTGCAGATACTGAAAGGGCCAAAACTATAATAGTTTGGACAAAAGGTGAAACAATCATTATACCACTGCTGAATCACAAATGTGCTCTACAAATTAAAGGGAGGAAGAGAGGGGGGTGGGGGGGGCGGTTCGTTCTCCCCTTATAAAAAAATTCTTACTTTTGGGAGAATATAGAGAAAACTATAAAAGGGCATGGGTGCCATTTCAACTGACAAGTGATGGAATATTGAACACTCAATGTATGAGAGGTAAGATTAGATATTTTCAGTCAGGACAGCTCAGTTAAATCCCCTCAGACTTGTTCTTTTTCTTACAGAGAGGGGATGAGATTAAAAGATCCAGGCAGCGTGCCATGCATGCAAAAAAAAAAAAAGTGTTTCTCGCTAAAGTCATCAGAAAGTTTTTCATTGTGTGCCCTGATTCCACAAATCTTGGCTATTTAGTGAGCAAGTTTTGACATGACACTTGTTGACATTCTTTCAGTTTTGCCTGTAAAGTCCTTATCAGCATAAAGTGAACTTACTCCCCAACAGTGTTGGGAACATGGCAGGACATTTTGTTGTGTCTGGTGGTTTTTGTGTTGCTGTGTGAAAGAGACAAAAGAGAATAATTCTGGTGGTGTTTTTTTCTTGTTATTTCCCCATGTTATCTACAGAGCTTTCTGACAGTGACCACCCAGGTGCAAGTATTGTTAAAACCCTCATAGAGACTCTTGGAAGTGAAATGTAGTGTAATGTTCTAGAAACTTCAAGACAACATCGTCCAAGAATTCTTCCAGAGAACAGAAAGACCCATTGCCTTTAAAGGAATATGAAAGCTGCCCTGGCTTTAAAAAAAAATAAGTAGGGCTGCAACAGATTAATCAAAATTAGTAATCCATAGATTAAAAAAAACAAAAAAAAAAACAATTCTGATTCTGAATTTGCAAAGAGAAGATTGAAATGTGTCCAAAAACTATTAATCTGGAGCCAGCAGCCAGTTAGCCTAGCTTAGCAATGGGAATATGTGCCCTTGTTAACTTATCTGTGCTGGTAGGTGGATTTTGTTCCCCTTTGACAGAGCTAAGCTAGTTGTTTTACCCTGTTTCCAGTCTTTTTGGTATGCTAAACTAACCGGCTGCTGGTTGTAGATTCATATTCAGAATTCAGTATACAGATATGAAATAGGTATTGATCATCTCATCTAACTCTTGGCAACAAAGTCAATAACTGTATATCCCAAAATGTCAAGCTATTTCTATGAGTGAATGTGTCTAAAAGAGCTGTAACAATCATGGACTGTGAATTGTCTGTACTGACATTTGGTTACCAGGAAACTAATCATCCAATTTTGCAAAACATTGCAAGATGCTGCTAATGTGTGCTAGGTGTGTGCAGTTACAATATTGAACAGTGAGGAAGGAAATTCAAATCATAATCAGTTAGTCTGGCCAATACTACAGCTAGACTGCTGTCAGAGTTCATTGAGGGTCAGTGGGGAGTAGGGAATGGGAAAAGTGACATCATGGTAAACCAGTGTGATTATCGTCTCTGAGCTGAGGTTATGAGAATAAAGAGCTCCTCTGTTTGGATGTTGTTTGGAGTCTGACCAAGCAGCAACCAGCTGGGCATAGCTGAGATGAACCATCCCAAATTTTCTCATGCACTGCCTCACAGACAAAATCTCCTCAGTTTCTGAACTTTCTTGGAAGCAAGGAGAGGCAAAAAATGTCAAACTGAATTTAGGGTAAGAGGAAGAGGCGAAGAGAGAAGAAAAGCAGACACTGTTTGATAGAGCAAAAGGCTCATTATCTGCGTAAACAGGAGTGAACATGTCAGGCCTGTCATATAGAAAAAGAGAAACATTCATACAGAGTTATTTTATACATTTCATGAAACATTTCTGAAGCTGAGTCTAGTTTCTTGAAAAGTGATGCAAAAATGACCCAATTTACCAGCTCATCAAAAGCACAAACTTTCACAGTGCTCAAGCCAATACATGCTTGATAAAATGTGAAAACTGAAGTACAAAGCACACTGCCTCTTTAAGGTATTTAAAATTGAAACGCTTGCCCGAGGAGATACAGTTTGCATATTTGTCTGTTATTTAACTTTCACTGATTTAACTAATCAGTTTGTTCAGGATCAAATACAGACTCTGTGTTTTGCTAAATGGGCCTTAAAGCCCCATTCTGTAACCTTTCTACCATAAAATAACGTTGTAGATTTTAAATCAGGTTCATTTGTGTCTGCCATTCCCGCTCTACACCTTGTATGTCTGTTTCTGTACTATGTAACTTTGTGCTCCAGGGACAATCACCTGTGACAAGTATGTAATGCTTTATGGCACTAAGTCACACAGCACCAACTTTGGTAAACTGGATCATATTTTATGGAGAAAGTGTTTTCTTGTTTTCCCTCTAATGTCCTCCTGCTGCTCAGCATCAACTCTCTGTGATTTACACAGTTTCCCGATGGACAGTAAAGTAAACTGCTGCAAACTATAGCTGCTGTGAGCTACTGCTAGCTCAATTAATTAGCTGGGCTGCCTGGACTGTGAGTTCAGAGCACCAGCACTGGTCGAGGAGGTTTTCCCAGGACATGGGGGAATGCTGACGGTGATTGAAAATGTTATTATGCTAGAACTGGAGCTGGGCAAGGGAGCAATGTAACCAGGCTCAGCAGCCTCTATGGACATAATGGCAGAGGTGAAGAGGACATTGACGGAGGAAGCTAAGGGAAACAAAGAGAGTGACAGAGCAAGAGGCCAGAAACTAGAAAGTAATATTAGCTAGCTGCTATGTCTTGTGTTGTTGCACTTGCATTATGTTTGGCTGTAAGCAAAGTTGTCCAATTGCTAGTTTTTTATCATAATTAATACATTTATAACAAATACACATGTACAGCTGGCCATATTTACAGCCGTGGTATTACACTCTGAAATTGTGGCACTAAATCGCAAAAATAGCAAATTCTATGCAGTGTTTTTTAACCTCTAATACTGAAAGGAATCAGCAGATTAAAAAAAGTGGTTGGGAAATGTAGCTATGATAATAAGAATAGCATCATGTTATTTTATATCACTGCATTGATGCATTTTATATCTGTTCTAAAAAGGCTAGTGACTTCCTGTAGTCTTGACTGGTTGCCTGGCAACTGGTTCCAGCCAAATAAAAGAGATGGACACATGTTGGACTGAAACGTGCTGTGGCTGGACTGGCAAACTAGTCAAACCAGAGCCAAATCAAAGACTTAGCAACAAGCAGCAGCAGCAACAAAATATCTAAAAGATTTTATTTTATTTTTTTCTGTATTTTATGAGCCTATATGGAATGAGTACTTTTTTCTTATTACCTGCAGTGCAAACTATTGCTTACTTGTAGAGATGAGTTTTACTTCCTTCATATGCAATACAATCTAATTTTTCATAGAAAGTCTTGGCTGAGTGAGTATGAGTAGACTGACTAAATAGATGCTTGTAACGGCTTGTTTGTCAGTTTGAAGTGCAGCGCTTGATCTGCAGAACTTTACACTCTGTTTCTGCAGTAGTCTAATTTCACTGAGTGGGACTGAATGTGGGCACATTGGGAAACTGTCAGGAAAGGTCAAGGTCATGCTGCTTGTGTATGTGTCTGTGTGTGTCTTTGCATATATTGTTGCATACATATATTGGTCAAAAGTCATCTTTTGTCTGTGTGTATGTTATTGTATGAAAATATGCATACACACACGTGTGTAAAGAAAGTAAGTTCCGCTGCAGAGCACTCTGGGAACTAGAGGGGTCTTTCTAACACAAACACACAGAAGCATGGACCCCACTGACGCACTAATGCGGGTGCAAAGGGGTTAAAACAACAGCCGAGTGAATGCCGGGCATGGACACGAGAAAATAACCTACAAAGCCCCATCGACTCCAACTCTCGGAGCCCAAAGCACACTGTTTACGACAGCATGAAAAGCAGACACCATGCTCTGGATCAGATTTCAGAGCCACAGGCTATTTCTGACCATGCTTTGACTGATACTTTGTGGACATGAGAAAAATGTCTTTGCTAATGCATTTGTATGGATTGTATGGACTTTTAATAGTTTGATATCAGTTTTGTCATTTTAAGCAATATATTTTTTTAATGAAATTTCAGTAAATGTGAATTAAATTACAGGCCTGTATGTGACTGACAAATTACCTGAAATTAAATCTTGTCATCCTTCACACCACAATCCAATATAATTAAGAAAAAATGAAAAGCTAAAGAATTGCTGTTAATGATTTTCTTGATTAAAGCTCACATATTTGACACATATTTAAATGTTTTTATTGCCACTCAGATGCTCAAACATCTTTAACAATTAAAAAATAAAGTACAAAAATAAATAAATACAGAGAAAATGGTTACAACTGAAGGTGTTTTTTATAGTTGAAAATAAGAGTGCACATAAAAGGGAATAATTCCCTCTGACTTCTCATCTTAAAGTTTATAATATACAGACACTATGACAAGTTCTGTCCAGACATGCTTCATAATCTACAATGTTCACGATAATATGCAATGTTGTATTGGAATCATTGTATGATTGTTTAAACACTTTGACTTCTTGGGAGATTTGTTAAAAAAGAACTCTACACAGGTTTAAATAACTCATTAAGATTGAAATCTTTTTCAGTGTGTAATGTGTGACCCTAATCAAGCCAAGCGGATTTGGGTTGTGGCTACGCTAAGAGGCTTTATCAGCATCTCAATTCCTGTCACTCACCTCAGGAGAAAAGAAGGAAATCTTTAGTGCATTCCATTCATACGTAATGTAAATTACACTTCCTGAAAGGCCTCAGGAGGAGCAAAAGTTATCTTTACAAGTTACTGTACATGAAGATAGATGCAGATTCGCCTCTGGGGAAGACAGAACATTTGAAAGGGAGTAAAATTGGTGACTTTAAATTAAGGTTAGGCTCACTTTAAATGTCAAAATTAGTTATATTAAAGCAACACTGTAACTTTTCTCCCATAAAATAACAGATTTTAAATCATTTTGATACACTGACTGGTAACCAGGTGAATGCTGTCTGTCATTTCCACCCTGTGCCCTGTGCAACTGTTCTTACACTATGCAACCCTCTGTGAGAAGTAAGTAATGCCTCAACTCTCGGTTTACAGGATTTTCTGATAGACAGTAAAGTAAACTGCTGCAAACTATAGACAGACAGTTGCTATAGCTGCTGTTAGCTAATGCTAGCTCAGTTTGTTAACTGCCTGGACTGTGCTTGTACCACAGGCGTTTTGGATAACAGGGACAAGGAGGTCTTCAGACCTGAGGCACGTTGGAATGCAGACAGGGAGCGGAGACAGTGTCGTGCCAGAACCAGAGCTGGGCAAGCAGGCAAAGTAACCAGCCTCAGCAGCCTCTATGGACATAATGGCAGAAGCAAAAAAACAGAAGGGGATGTTGACGTCAGAAGCTAAGAAGAGAAAAAGAGAGTGTGATAGCTGGATAGGATTATATCTGAGACTAACTTTTAGTCGTTGGTGAGAGCTTCGTGAAATAAAAGGCTGAAAGACAGACGCCGAGCTGGGCTTCTTGCTGTTGGGCTAGTAAGTAACAGTAACATCAGCAGTAAGTAACACTGGCTAGACTTGCTAGTTTTTGATCATAAGTAATACAGTCATGGCAAATGCATGTGTACATCTGTTTATATTTACAACAGTGATATTGCACTCTGGGGGTGCTAAATCACAAAAACACCAATTTCTGCACAATGTTGTTACTGCTTAGTGTTTTAAACATATAGTAGATAATTTATAATAGGTCCTTCATTAGCAATATGATAATAGTTATTTTGCAATCATAAAAAATATATAATTTCTCATTAATCTTAATCTTAATTTTTCCATTCTTTCACTGTAAAATTACATGGTCCTGAGAATTGGGGCTGGTGTTACATGACAGGATGTGCTCTCACAATCTTGTGATATAAATTGGCATTAATGAATTGACATAAACTAAAATGTGTGTAACAATTTTAGAACTTGATGTTGATGTTTTTATCCAAAACGTAAGTGGATAAAACTCCAGTGTCTTGTTTAAGGACATTCTGAAAGGACACAGTGAAGTCACAGGGATCAAGCCATTAATCTACTTTATCTATGTCTCAGTAATTTGGCCTTTTGACTGATATGACTCTCGTCACACATTCATTGTGATGACTTTGATCCCATGAGCGTTGATGTAAGTCAGGAGGACCTTGACCCGCCTCTCAATTACATCGATCAGCTTGTCGATGCCCTGCCGGCCACCCTGGCTCTCCCAGTATATCTGATCCAGGAACAGGGACTGGAGGAGCTTCTCCCTCAGCCTCCTACTCTTCAAGACCGACACAGCATGCTCTGGAAGCCTGCAAAGACGTAAAGTGAGGAAAAGGTACAATCAAACTGAGATTTAGTTTCACGTACATGTCTCACAGGCAGAGCTTCTCTTGCTGGAGAGCAGAAATAATTCGATTGGTTTTGCTGGGCAAAGCTCTAGTACCCTGTTTTTATAGGATACAGACAACAAAGTCAAACTCGCCAAAAATAGAAACAACCTGAATCAAATGTATCTTTGATCAATTTGATCATTTGTTTCCTTATGCTATATCATTTGCAAAAAAGAAGAAGGCAACTGCAACACAAACAAACAACAGCTGAACAAGAAAACAAAGGAAAAAAGATGATAACTGATGATAAAATGATAACTTCAAACAGGATTTTATCCTTAACACAAAGGGAGCAACTAACAATCTCAGAGTTAGATTGATGAGTTACATTAGGCTTCCTTAAAATAAGGGAGAAATGGGTGTTGACAGTATCTTTTTTTTTTTTTTTTAAGATTATTTTTTTGGCCTTTTCAAGCTTTATTTTGATAGAGACAGCTGAAAAGTGACAGGAATGTGGGGAGAGAGAGACGGGGAATGGCATGCAGGAAGATTCGAACCCTGGGCTTCCGCAGCAAGGACTGAGCCTTCACACATGGGGCGGCTGCTCTACCAACTGAGCTAAACGCCGCCCCTGGTGTTGACAGTATCTTGCAACAACATCTGTTACAACTTCACTTTGTTTCAAGGATTCAAGGATTCAAGGAGTTTTATTTGTCATTTCAACACATGTTAAACATGGGATGGAATGAAATTAGTTTCCCTGGTCCCGGAGCAGCCCAATGTCAAAGTATAAAATAGAATAGAACTAGTTAACTAAGTATAAAAATAAACAAGATAAAATATGCAAATTTAAGCAACGTATGTAAAATAAATATAGGAGTCTAAAACAGTAAACAAGTATAACACCATATTAAGTAGAAGGATTAACTGCAGATGCATGGAATGAAATGACATGAAATGACAATGATGTGAAACAATGCTAGACTTTCTTTTAGGCTAAAATTGACCTCTACTTTTAACTTTTGTTTCATTTGGTTGTTTAACTTTGTTGATGGTTAAGGACACAGTTTATTTCTCACTACCTGCAAGAACTAACTTTGTGTAGTCTGTTAGCATCAAATTACTCACAGGAATTCCTGAGTCATGTTAAGGTATCTAGGCCTTGAAAAAAAAGTTTTTGAGTTGTGAGGATACAGATTTACCAAGTTTCTAGTAAGCTCCTTTATTAACATATTTTCTACTAGCCTGCTACACATATCCTTGACTGACTGCAAACAGGAAACCTTCATTTAGTTAATACACGGCTAGGTTGCTTGTTTCTAATAAAAAAAACATAGCCTGTAACATGTCAGTTATATAAACTATAGTTGCTATGGAGTTGTAAGGTGTTGCTAATAGCTAACATGATGCTCATGAGTCATATTTATAAAGAGAAAATGAAGACAAATACATTTATCTACTTTATGCTGCAGTGGTTGCCTCTGAGGATGCTTGTGTGGCCAAACCTTCAGAAAACTCTCGAAAACAACCCATGAAAGACTGTCTACCATCACTTGTACTCCGACAAAATACAACTCTTCATGGCAGCTAGGAGTGACATCATACTTCTACCACAAATAACAGAAAGAACACATTATCATCGCCCCCAGATTTATATCCAAAACAGACATTTACTTTGTTGGACCAGATCTAAATATTTACTAAAATTATGTGTTTTAAGTTTGAAGAGAGTTTTAAAGAGTTAGAAACATCATTTTCTTGTTTTTGATGACTGCTTACTTATGTTTGCAGATTATTGTGTGGAAATCTGCATTTACACAGTTTGTTTGTTGAACATGTTGTTAAGGAGGTAGAAATCTGAAACTCTGAAAAACAGCTCTTGAAAACAACCCATGAAAGACTATCCACCATCACTTGTACTCCAACAAAATACAACTCTTCATGGCAGTTATGAGTGACATGATATGTTACTCATACTTCTACCACAAATACGGGCTGAAAGCTTGTAGTTTTTTTTTGACATTTTAACAGCTTACAAGTGGGTAAGCTCACTCATACAAACAAAATATCACTAGAGGTGAATATTTTGAATTTATGATCTCTTCATCTATAACGTGAAGCTGTGTGGCAGCTGGTTGGAGCGGTCGGGTTTGGATTTTTTTCACTGAAGTATGAATGTGGGCGAATAACATCTCATATAACAAGAACAAGATAAATGTACCTATGTTAAAAAATGACTATAAGCCTATGTGACAGTGTAGATAGTTGTAAATTGCCCAAACTAAAGGTGTTATTTGCCACTTGACTCAAGAGATACTGTTTCGTGACTCGCCTCACTGAATTTTGAGTGGATTTTAGGACTGCCTGCAGAGGAGTTCTGCCTCAGTGAAATGTTTGTATAACTAAAATGACTGACCACAAGAGAGTGAGGTGGGGCATGAGCATGTGGACTTTGAAGATGACTGGTAAAACCTACATTTAGGTTTTTGAAGCGCTTCAGCTTTTCCAGTAAACTGCAATACTGTTTGTTGCACATGTTAGTTTGGAATGTGCCTGGAATAAGATGTCAAACGTCAGTTTATTTAGCCTCCATGAAAGTCAAAGAACCCTCTCAGATCTACAGAGGGTTCAAAAAGATGAAACAAATATCAGGTATTAATGACATCTTGCGTTCTAGCAATCTAAGGTCATTTGATATCATAATTTAGACTTATTGCCTTTATATTTGAATGCCAGAAAAGGAGCTACAGTTTTGATGAGGATCACAAGGAGCCACGAGCATCTTTGCCAAACCACAGTTTCTGTTCTGTCTCCTCAGTGGTATGACTCACTGATTTATTGATCAAAAGATAAATGAAATGAAAGCAATGTCTCGGCAGTGTGGTTTGGAATTACAGATCACACAGATCGGTGGGGGATAAACAGAAAGAACACATTATCATCGCCCCCAGATTTATATCCAAAACAGACATTTATTTTGTTGAACCAGATCTAAATATTTACTAAAATTATCTGTTTTAAGTTTGAAGAGAGTTTTAAAGAGAGGGAAACGTCATTTTCTTGTTTTTGATGACTGCTTACTTATGTTTGCAGATTATTGTGTGGAAATCTGCACAGTTTGTTTGCTGGACTTTTTCAAACATGTTGTTAAGGAGGGAGAAATGTGAAACTCTGAAAAACAGCTCTTGAAAACAACCCATGAAAGACTATCCACCATCACTTGTACTCCAACAAAATACAACTCTTCATGGCAGACCATGTTGAGATCAAATCTGAGAAAATAAAAACAAAACACAAAAATAATCTGCCTTTATCATATAATATTTCTTTTCTTGTGTCTTGTCAGTGTTGTGATACAATCTTACTCTTTGATTCCTTCCAGGAGCCTGAAGTCCAGGTTGTCCTCGTTGCGGTCAAAGAACCCCTTGTTGTTGGTGAAGACCAGGTGTCTAGGATCGTGACCTCTGTGGATGATGTTTGTCAGTTGTATTTGGTTCTGGTCCCCACATTCAGCATGGTGGCCCAGTTCCACACACACATCCTCCTGCCTGGGCCTGAATCCACAACAGCTCTGATCCAGACGGTTGTGAATCTGAAAAAGAAAGTGCATTTCATATTTCTTCAAAGAAAGTTTATACTTGATCTATTGAGAATACAATACCAGCTGTGACTGGCATTTTTTCAGATCAATATTTTGAAGTATTTGATGACCCTGGCAAGTACAGGAGTTTTTTGTATTCTGAAAAAGTTCATTTTGCAATATTGCCTGGCTCCCCTATATACTACCTTTATTACAAGATGAAATAATTAAAATTCTTTAGCAAAGAAACAAAATAAAGAAAAAGAAAAGGCTATACACATCCAGCAGGTTGGTCTTTGTTGTGTCTCTTTGGCAGGACTGCTTGTTTATTTGATTAGACATCGACATCAATTACCAGACTGCTGAGTGACATGACTGCACGGGGGGATTTCTTAAGCCTATCAGGGAGCACTTCCTCTCATTTAACTCCTGTTTCCTCCACAAGGACTGGAACCTGTAATCCTAACTACAGTTTCAAAGCATCCTTCACTCCCTTACACTAAACCTTTGGATTGACAGATGTTTTAGATGGTGCTACCAAACAGTAAGAAAAAACAATGACGTAACATCTGAGATATCACTAATAGGTTTCAGATGGGACTTTTCAAGCCATGATTAGGTGCCACTCACATACACCCCTTCTGTGGGTTGGTGTCATTTGGGTCTATGATCATCTACCAAGGTATGAAGAGTAATGAGCTGAAAATACCTTAAGGATACCTGTCAATCAAACCAACAAGCCCCTAAACATACCTGGCTGTAAGCCCTTATGCCAGGACTGTCAAACTCATTTTAGATCATGCGCCACAGACAGCCCAATTTGATCTCATACTGTATAGGCAAGACCAGTAAAAGTTATATAATAATCTATAAATAACACTTCCAAATTGTTTCTTTTAGTACATGTACATTCTGAAAAAAAAAATGGAAAGACTGGAATTAATAAAAATAATCCTATGGGTTCCAGAGTTGTGTTTGACAGCCCTGCCTTCACAAACAAAAGCCTTTATCATCTCAAAACTCCACTGTAACAGGCTTCAAATATTTATTGGTCTCAAATAATAAAACTATAATTTTAATCATAAATCATACCGTTATTTTAGATGATAATTTCAAATTAATTCAAATCTTTATTTTTTATTCGAACTCCTGACTGTATTATACATCCATGATTATTGTGCTTCTCATGAATTTTATGAAGGGAGTCCTGGGATATGAGAATCAAAAGGAAAATGTATTTAGTACACATATTTTTCATCAAAAAAAGAGAACCTGGCAAGAACCAAGACCTGGCTTCAGCATTTACCCGTGGCTCATTTGTCAGCCTGCACGGGTCAGTTCAGGACAAAAAAAAATGAGTTTCTCAATTTCTGAACACCTGCGATTTGTCTGTTATTCAGAATCAAACAAATTAGTGCAATAATTTTTCTGTATCAGTTTAATTCAATAAGATGTTTTATATTCCCTGTAGACTCTCTTAGCTGCACAATATGAATTTCTCCTGACATAACCATTAAATAAAGAACTAACAAAACATGAATAATCAAAGCTGTGGCACTATACTTACAATGGTTGATTTAGTATTTTCGAAAGGTATCCCAACCATGTTTAGAAATGTACTTTCAAATTTTTCACTCTACAATGCTTCTTCATGATTAAGGGATGATTTAAGGAACTCTCAAGAGATGTGTCCTCAATGCCAAAATATGATCAGACATCCAAGCTGCTTCCCACACAGGAAACAAGACTTCTATTCAGCCAGAGGACAATACCTCTGAGGATATTTAACCTATTTTTTCAGCAATAACAGCTGCTGGAACAGACAAAAGGGATGCTTGCAAAGGTCATTTATGAAGCATTTATGGAATTCAATAAACCCTGGGGAGGCTGAAACTGAAAAAAAAAAGGTTACTGAAGCACAGAAAAGTTGCAGCCGTGTTTTCTCACATTCAGAAAATGTGGAACTAATAAATCTTTCTGCCAGTATCACAGAAAGTTTTCATTTTTCAAACTGTTCTTATTACCTGTAACAAGAAGTCAAACAGAGCTAGTTTACTCCACTCATAGTGATGAACTGTGGAGCAGCCAGAATCAGGCTTTGGGCTGGTGTTTTTATGCCAACACTTCTGTTTCAGGGAGCTCTGGTATTTCCCCCATGTTAACTTCACGGTGGACAAGCTTGCAGCAAGGCCTTCTGGGTAGAGAGATGCATCCCATGACACCACTGGACAGGGCTGGCCATCTAAAGAGTGAGGATAAAGGGATTATATGGTCAAGTTTCAACAACTGCTGAGTCTCAGTGAGTTTTAACCTATATTTATCCAGGAAAATCACATATGCATATACCCCATCAGTGGTGCTCTCATTGGCATTTATTCACTCTACCTTTGTGATTGAACAGATCAAGACAGGCGAGAGAAAGTCCAGTGACCAGTTAAGTGATGTATCAAACAACACTAACATTTTCTCTTGTACATGGCGGATGTCATTTTTCATTTTGCACAGCATGATGAAGCCACAAACAAATCAAATTCTCAGAAAGACAGTGTTGTGTCATGTGAGTTGTTTTTTCCCAGATGTAATTAGTAGATAGAATAATGACAACATGTGGAGGAGAGGACAGTGAATAGTGGCTCTCTGTCGTCTGCTTTGTATTCGCCCCTTAATTGTTAGTTACACCCATGGGGTGAGCTCATTACAGAGTGTGCTGACATTTCCTCAGGGTTTTGACAAAGCAGAAGTTTGAATTTATGCCTTTAAATGTCAATAGCTTCCATGTGATTCATACCGGTTTGTACATTAATCTGGCCACTGACATTTGAAAATGAAAGGGTATGAGAGCCTTGTCCCCTTATGACACTGAACATAACAAAACTATTCCCTCACTCCCATGCCTCTTTTGACTAAGTTTTATTACAGTCGTAGTTTGCCATGGGAACATGTCAACTGCTGATTGTTGTCTCATATATGTCTGCACTGGCTCTGGTTTCAGGCTGGTCACTTCGGATCCAGTCATGACTCATATGGTCTTAACAACTGTCAGACAAGCAGAACAATGTTCAGATCATAAGATCATAAGTGCCTATCTCTCCCACCAACTCCAGAGCACCTGATTTAATTACATTCAAAAGTTTACACTGTATGAAAAGTCTACTGTAAGTCATTTATTGTAGGGGGATACTTTTAACTTCAAAACCACCTAAATCTGTGACAAAGCTGCACAGATCCACTTCATCAGGGTAATATTCATGTTTTCTATGTGTGTCTCTATAGAACTGATTACAGTGCTGTAATACTGATTATACAGCGATACAATTTGCAATTTGTATTCTGAGTACATAGAAAGCAGCTCTGCAGGAAACCAGCCAATCAAGTCAGAAAATATCATTTAGACAACCATCCTCACCTCTCTCTCTCTCTCTCTCTCTCTCTCTCTCTCTGTCTGTCTCATGCCTCTGTTATAATCATCATCAGTGCAGTTATGAATGAGCTTGGTTTGTGCTGAGTTTTATCCAGCTTCAATCAGAAAATAAGAAACTATGCCCTGACATACCGTGTAAAAAGCTGAATTTTCTGCTTACAGCTGGTAATGTCCTATTGAGTCCCAGCACCCTGTCCAGATGAAAAGCGAAAACTTCGGTGGTGTCCACGGGGCTGCTGATTACTCCACACTGTCCTCCACATACATAGCTCAGTTTTGTGTGTTTGTGGTCGATCACTGGACCGCCTGTCTTGCCCTCAAATATCAGAAGTGATGAAGAGACTCCACGAGAAACTTCTTTGACGCGCAAAACCTTGGCATCCGCAAGAAAGTGCATGGCTTTCACGTCCTCTGGGCTGAACCATGGCGGTGCCCTCTGGCTGTAAATTCGGATAGAACTAATGTGAGAGTCTGTTTGTGCATCTATATGAGATTTATGGATTATATCCAATGTTTTATAATCAACATCCTTGGTTTCTCCCCAGGAAGCCTTGCGTGTAAAGTTGCGCTTGATTTGACCCGCGTCCTGCTCCAAAGTGCCAAGTTTGCTCTGCGTAAAAGCTGAATTAGCCGACTTAGTCCTTCTCACTTTTCTCCTCAGTTTTGGTCTGATTGTACCCCGTATATTGGCTGGTTTCAGGCGCTTTGACTTTAACGTTATGTACACCACGTTGGACCGTGTCGGGACAACAAAGCTCACACCGGTTTGCGAATCCACGGAATCTGGCAGCGCATCATTAACATCCAAATTATACAATCCACGGGTGTGTCGGTACTTGTCTTTATCAGTCCTCCTGTCCCGGTGGTGCTGCGAGTATCCAACTTGTGAAACAACAAAAAACAAATAGACAACACACACGCTCGCAATTATCAAACTCCTTTTTGAAAGAGGGCACCTCCGAAAGCTGCTGGTGAGTTTTAGAAAAGGGAAGCACAGCCAGTGAAAGCGAGACTTCCCCATTAGAACTTATGCTATTATCATGGTTGAGTGTCTTTTTTTGCGCCTAAGTCAAACCAGGAGGAGTGCTCAACTTCCGAAACTCATTTTGGAAAGGGAGGATTTGTGGCCGCATAGTGTACAGAGACAACTGCGTAGGGGATGGACAGTCTGGGAAACCACCCTCCAACACAACGTGAGGCGACTTGATCTTTTTTAGAGGTTTTTTTTTTCTTCTTCTCCTTTCAGATATTCAGATATACGATCCTATGTGGTAGAATAGATACTGAAGGTACACCTTGCAGCTGTAATTCACTCCCTAACCCACAGCAGCAAGCGTTTTCTGCCGTGATTAATTGCACACCTCGGGGCAAATCATTGGATTCCTGTTTACAGACATTACAAATGCTCTGCATGTACACTCAACTTATAAAGAAGTGGCATATAAAGTTATCTTATTACATTTTTTGAAACTTTAAGTTTAATATAGGCCTTTAAATAAACAGAAATGTTATAAGAAATATTGCTTGACTCACATTCATCTCTCTGAGGACCTCATGTGGATGTTTGATTAAATTTAAATACACAGGCTGGAGTCGACATGTTTTAAATTGAAATAATATTTGATCCATTATACATCCGCGCTTTTTAGGCGACATCTGCTGGCCCATTTCCTTAATTCTTAATTGTTTGAATACAGGATATAGCGTGGAAAGTATAATAGAACATAAGTGTGTAAAGGGGGAAACGAATGAAAGCAGGAAACACATATCTTCTCTTGAGGTAGGGAAATGCAGCCTTGGCGCTGCAGCTCAAATACAGGATTTCCTGATCTGAATAAAACAGGTTTAAATATAGAATGTGCTCTCTGTAAAGACTGATGTTCAGATAAGAGCTGTCCTCAGCACGCCAGGTAAGCAACCATGTTGAGACCATTTCTTTATTTGTGTGTATTGTGTCTTAACCTTGCATTAATTCAGCATATTTATTTTTTATTATTCATATTTTAGGACCATAAATAATTATAAATAACCAATAAGTAACCAGACATGACTGAAGTGGTTTTGCCGCCTGTTCTACAGTATTGGCACGGTTGTCATAAATCCACTGCAGCCACTATGCGTCAGACTGAGTGATTAGATAATTGGTAGCACCTGGCTGAGTGTCAGACCTCGCCACTGCAGTCACACGCGGCCTTTTAACACTGTGGACAGGCTATACCACATTAAAACAAACATTTAGTTTTAACATGCTCGAAGCAAAATACCCACATTTGCTTTTATTTGTTACCTCATTATCGATGGTGAGCTGTCATGGTGCGCATGCTGCTGAACAAGGTATGAAAACAGCATTAATTGGTCTGTGATAATGAATGTGAGGGAGCCTGAGGCTGTTCTCAGGAATCAACAACCTTGGATGTTTGTTTTGCTTGAAAATGCTTCCAGGTGCCAGATGTGATGAAAATGCTGCAACTTGCAAACTGGAAACATTTGATCTCACCTTTAACTCAACCAATATGACTCATTTTGCCTACGGAATTGCTGCAAATTTGGTTGCTGTGCTGTTGTATGGAAGCAACTTTGTTCCTGTCAAAAGAATAGAGACGGGAGATGGTAGGCATACAGCACTTTTTCTTGACATTTAACACTATTAAATATAATATTAATACTTAAGTTAAAACTCTGAAGGCTTCTATGAGAATTTGCCTGCGTTCTGTCCACAGGCATGTTTTTTCAGTGGGTATCCTGTGCAGCAATATGGGTTGTATCTATGGTCGGAGACCTGATACTTCAGTCACCCAAATTCTACCCTTTTGCCATGCTTGGAGGTGTCATCTGGGCTACAGGTATTGTCTTATTAAAGTAAAACTTCCAACTTCAAATCATTCATGTGATTTGAGTGCAAGTTTGGTCTCAGAGGATTAAGTCTCCTTCAAGAGTCCAGCTGGGTTGGGACACAGCAGATGGACTTAAAGCATCCAATATAAAGAGGTGTTCTGCTGCAGTCCATCTTAAAATGATGTTGGTATGCTTCCTGTGAGAGATGAGACCAACTTTGAGGACACTGTGTCCCATTTTATACTTTATGTTAATGCTATAAAGTACTTAAGTTTAGTACTGTTGACAGTGCACTATTTTAGCCTAAAATTAATATATTTGCCAGTGCCAGAAATGATACAAGCTGTGTGCCAATGAATTCTTCTATAGTGACAATTTAAAATTTAAAGAATATTTCAAAATCTATCAAATGTTAGTGTGCACATCCAACCCTGCTGGGTTGAGGATAAAAAGTAGCATACAAGGTAAAAAAAATAGGTTAGTGAAGTAATATTTTGATGATAAATATCTTTCTGTTCAAACAACCATACAGACTTACATTGAGTACAGTGAGTGAGGGAAATAAGTATTCAACACTTTCTTTTTCATTTGCAATGCATCCTTTCACATGACATTTAGACCAGACATTGGCATTAACTTCAAACTATGCAAATAAAGAAATTGTAACATGCCAATCCACATAAATATTATGTTAAACAACACAGGACAAAAGTTTCTGGATGCAGTAAGAAAAAGCACTAAACCAGGTGATTCCATATTGATTAGTTCTCCTACCTGTGCTGTGGGTTACTGCATGTTGGTAGGTTAGTATTTTCACTCTGACAAAGAGTATACAGCTCTGAATGCAAGTAAACAAATCATTTGTTCCCAAGCTGTCAAGCAAGAAACCTCTCATGATGGGTAGTGGCAATAAGCTTTCGCAAGACCTTCGAAAACAACATTGTAGAGCTACACAGCAATGTCACTGGTTACAGATGGATTTTCTCGACTCCTAAATGCTGCTATGAGCACCATTGGTGCCATTATCCACATGTTGAAGGAATTTTACTCCATCATCAACTGATCATGCACGATAGTTCCTTGCAAGATTTCCAACCGTGCAGCAAGAAAGTCATTCAGAAAAGAAGCCCAAGAGCCAATGACCACTTGTAGTACACCATAACATGGTTTTATGCATTTTTTTTGTGCATCCTAAAAACATGGTTTTAATTCACATAATATGAAACTAAAAAAACAAACAATTGCTCCCATATCAGACCCTATATTGGTGCCATTTTGAGCACACTGGCTCTTTAGAAAACCTACTGTAGAAACATATTTTACATGAAGCTGTTTATTATATTATTATTCATCTGTATTTTCTGTTAAAACACTTAACTTTTTGCCCAAACATTATGGACTACAGTCTTTGTCACTGCCACTTCCATGTACTGTTTACATGGAAAGAGTGAACACAGCCATTTCTTACCAGCTTTACTGTTAACGAAATGGGACATATGGAAGGTTCACACTAACTCTAAGGTGTGCATGTTGCTAACTTTTCCTTTCATGTCATTTACAGGCAATATAGCAGTTGTTCCAATTGTTAAAGCAATTGGCCTCGCTCTTGGGATTTTAATTTGGGGATCCTCAAGTTTGTTGATGGGCTGGGCCAGTTCAAGGTAAGTTAGATGAATATTTGTGCTTCCAGCCAGAACCGAAAACAAATTTCTGTTCTGCAACCTTTTTTTAAAAAGGGCATTGTGGTGTATTTAAGCAAGTGAAACCAATTGTTGGGTCCTGTAATGGAGATGTCATCTCATGTCAACAGCCGATTTTCTTAATTTGGAAATATATTCAAAATATAATTGAATATGGCTGTTTGAATCCTAGATTTGGCTGGTTTGGGATTGTTGCTCAGGATGTTTCCAGGCCCATATTAAATTATTGTGGAGCTGGTTTGTGTCTGCTCAGGTAAGCTACATTTTGAAGTTCAATAGTTTGATATCTGATACAAAGGGAAAAAAATAAAATAAAATTCAATTTATTTTGGATGAAAGACATGCTTTTTGTTTTTTGTTTTTTTGCAGTGGCCTGATCTTTTTCTTTGTGAAATCGGACGTGGAACTGCATCCCAACTCCGAATCGATTCCATTACTTATCGACAGGGTGAGTACATTGATTGGATGTTGGTCTGTTTTTCATTTTTGACATCACACTCAAAGCAAATTTAAATTCACCAATGTTCACACAAGGAGAATGTGAAGGACAATCAATTCCTGCCACTTGGTATCTCAAAGTGAGTTGTGATGACTTTGTCTTGTTTTGTGTGTTCTGCTGGTGTCATTGTTTTGAAAGACATCATGACTCCATATTAGGATGCTGTTCCTTTCTGCAGAGAATAACGTCAAGCAACCAAGTTCCAAGTTCCTCAGAGTTCTGGATAGATGTGATCGGACCAAAGACCAGGCGGTTCATGTGAGCTCAACTCATTAACAGTCAGTGAGCTGTGTGCACCGATATTGAACTTGCAAGCTAAAAACATAGGCAAGATTTATGAAACATTGATTTTGATTAAATTATCAGTGGAAGTGTTTCTCAAGGGTAAAACAAAGACACATTTTAAATATTTTAATGAAGCCATTCACTCTGCAGCTGCTGGCTACCTTGGCTTTGAATGTAACATCATTTGTGTCTTAGCAAGTGTAGCAAGTTTCTTTTCAGGTGACATACATGACATGTGTAGGATTGGTGTAGATGCAGATTGCAACCCTCTCAGTTCACCCTCTTCCTGTAGTGTGAAGGAGAAACTACAGTGGATGTAAAATTTAAAAAAAGGCCCTATCTAGAGCCAGTATTTAATTTGTCCATTCTGGGGTACTGTACACACATCGTGGTCTTCATGGAAGAGGATGCACAGCATCTATAGATATAAAAAGCTCATTTTAAAGTAAACACATACGTTTTCTTGTTTTAAGGTGATTATACATTGACGAAAACATAGTTGGGCATATTCAGTTTCAATTAAGAGACACAAGTGAATGAAGTAAACATTTATTTATTATAACATGATATGTAGTGATTAAGTCTTGACAAAAGTGGCGACTCTACAGGGAGACTTTTCTGATCAAGGGGCACTGGACCTGAGCAACAGCAAGATAAATCCCCCCCATGGAGTCCAGACACTGTTGGTGGTGGCTGATGAAATGATGAACTAATGAATCTGCAAACACTGAGTGGAGATGTGGAGGGGTGTGCAACACAGCAGCATACTGAAGATAAAGTGAGAAAATCATCAGCAAGATGATAGGCTAACAGTGTGCGTGTGTTGCTGTATTGTAGGACAGACATGACTAGCTGCAGAAAATGGCATGACATGATTGACAGCCCCAGATAATGCCAGCAATGAGATTAGTGTGAGCATGTATGAGAGGGAAGGAAAGAGGAATTAACTACAGGCCTAAATGCAAAAGAATAGTCTTCATCTCTGCCATATTCTGTAAATGGGGCCACCTAAATCTCACACACTGCAACTTTTTAATAAAAAGTTTCAAACTAAAACAACACTTACAACAAGTAAGGTAAAATGTTAGTACTCAATGAAGTGAAAGAGCTTAACAGCAGAAATCCTTAAATAAATGCATAAAATGCTGCACACTTGCTGATGATTGCAGTTTGATCAGTAGTGTAAGTCACGCATCGTTTCTCCTTGTTTGCTGAAAAGAAGTATGGAAAAATAGCTGTATACATCCCAACCATGCACATTCAGTCCTGAGAATTTCATCAATGTTGTATGTAATAGTTAAATTAGTTTTAATTCAACAATGTCAGCGGAGATTTAAAATCCATCTATCGCGCAGTTTCTCAGTCCACTCATCTTTTCAGCGGCTACCTGCTTGCTGTTGTGTCAGGCCTGATGTACGGCTCCGCCTTTGTACCCATCCTCTACATTAAGACCCATTCATCATGCCATGACAGCATGTTCCACGGAGCCAGTGTCTATGGTAACATTTTAGTTTTGATAACCACCTTCACTTTGGACCTTTTTAAGCTACCATCAATTACTTTAATGTTCTCTCAGGTTTCTAATGGTACCACACTGTCGGTTTATAAACCTCCAGAGAACCAGGTGTAATATGCAATTCCCTGAGAGACACACTAAACACTGTCAGTAAAATAGCTCAAGGATTTTTTTTGACAATAAAACGTGTTCTGCATTTTTGTATCACTTTAGCTCTAACTATGATATTAAATGCAATTTGATATTTGCTTTTATTGCAAACCTGCAGGGATAAACACAAAGGATGTAAAACTTGAAATTGTTTTGACTTCTTCACAGACCTGGACTATGTTTACGCGCAGTGCTCTGGCATTTTCGTTGCAAGCACAGTGTACTTTGCCATCTACTGCGCTGCCATGAATAATAAGCCCAGAATCTACTCCAGAGCCATCCTACCAGGTAATGTACAATGTTATCAGTTTTGTTGCATAACCAATATTTTGAGTCATTGACAATTGAAATTGAGTTAACACAACTGACTTTTCTTACCAAGAGTCATTATTAGTTGTAACAATATTTCTTCTTCTTCTTTTCAGTATAAATCTATTATTAAATTCCCACTGTTCCACAAAAAATGAAATGATCGGATAAGAGAGGACAGGTTTTAGTCTATGATGATCGTTAATACTTTTCTCTCTTTAGGCCATTACAAATTCTTCACATTAGACAGTCTAAAAATGAAGGCTGCTCATAATTCAAGGCCAGATTCAGGCCCATAACTAAGACATTTCTTAATTTTAAAGGGCCATAAGGCAAAAAAAAAAAGGGTCAGGAACCACTTCTACACAAACCACGAGTTGCTGCCCCTTATTTTATTCACCTCTGACAGCTAGTCTAAAAACTATGGCTCCTGACTACAGTGTGACACCATTTCCCACCAGCTGATTTATATCTGTGAACCACTGAACTGTCATGCACAAGGGGCCACCAGGGTGTCTAATAATAGCTCCAGTTTGACTCAAGGCATGAGTCGAGACACGATGGGAACAATCAGAGGAAATGCAGCAGCTTCCTTTGCCAAGCTCTATGTGCAAACACATCCACTCGGGATGGTTGGATGTGTTGATTTAGGCAAAACCGCTGAGAGCAAACATGTCCACTGCGACCTGATCAGTCGTTTGGGTTACAGCTTGGTGGGTGGTGCTACAGAGTAGACCTTAATTTCATGGCACCATAGGGGACTTCAACACCATGTCCACACATTTACAGTTACTCTGAAAGTTAAAATGAGGGACATGTCCCTCTTGGACCTACCCTACAATTTGTGGCCCAGTTAGTGATTCCTGTAACTATTTAAAGGGATAGTTCATGTATTTTGAAGTGGGGTTGTATGAGGCAATTATGCACAGTCAGCATAGACTTCCAACCTTCTCACCCAAACAGCTGATCTGTGGTGTACAGTGCACAGCACAGTTGGAAGTTCTACGGTAAGTACCAAAGAAAATTGATGTCTGACGCCAAGGTAAGCGGTGAAAATATTCCTAACATAGCATACACTTAAAGGGATATTTATTTTTCATTTTTATTTATTTGAAGTGGGCCTTTTCCCCGAACTGGGGGCACGCTGACCACTGTCTATTAATACACTGACTATGCAAAATTACCTCATACAACCTCACCTCAAAATACCTAAGCTATCACTTCAACTGTATAAGATATGGACAGTGTATCCATGACAACAGCTTTCTGAAGAGCTGTTATGAGGCTCAGAGTGCGGTGGCTTTGGTTGGTCTGGTGGTCTCACTGTTAATTATGCAATACTATAAGCCTTTATATAATTTGAACTAAAAAGTTATATAGAAGGCTCAGTACTGTCATAAATGGGGGAATTAGGTATAGACACCAAAATTGTTTTGTACCAGGCTGGTAAACACATTTTTTTTCTGCTTCTGAAGCTGGCCATTTTAATATGGGGGCTTATGGAGACTCATTCTGTAGCCAACCTCGAGTGGCCGTTCGTGGCAAAGATGCCGACATTTAATTCTCTGCACCTCTTCAAATCGTGTTTTTCTGCTTGAATTAACCTTGTGAACTCTTACTCTCTACTTGCTTGCCTGCTGTGGCAAGAATAACTCTTGTCTCCTACTGCTCTTCAGGTCTGTTGTCTGGATTAATGTGGGCATTGGCTACATACTGCTGGTTCCTGGCCAATAACTACCTGAGCGCAGTCGTTACCTTTCCTATTATCAGTGCAGTAAGTACACCATGTCCTAAAACTGAGTGTGCTGGTCAGTGGAAATGAGTGCTATCTGTTCATCACCACTTGGACTGAAAGATTCAAATGTGCACATTGTACTTGACTTGTACTGAACAAAAAATGTGAATTTTCCCTGTCAACACTGAGCAAACACTTAATAATTTAAGTGTTTTTCAGAGGTTTCAGTTGTGTTTACAATGTGTCAACATTCCTGTGTAGTCTGCTGAAACGCATTAGTCAAGATATAGCCATGCATCATTTATCTCTTGAGATTTTTTTTTTTTATCTGACTGCGATATTGCCCTTGTGGTGATATTTTCCAGGAAAAGCTTATAGAGTGTCCAGAATGGGTGGAAGAAAAGTTAATTTCCCAGAAGAGCACGACTGATCACGAAATGCAGTGGCTATCTGCATTGCCATTGCATTTTGACATTTTGTACAAGTTGAGTTTTTGCAAAGCGTTAGGATTCATCTTCTGGGGATCATAGAAATCAAGCATTCATTTTCAATATCATTTCTGGGGCATCTGGGGCCAATTTGAATGGCAATTTAGCTGGTAGTTGTTGAGTTGTTGACATGTTGCCCCAGACTTGGTGATGGATGAACCTGCTGCTCTAGGGCCCTGGAGGGGTAAAACTAATGCCATCCTCTATCTGTCATATCTCGTACTGTTAGAATTACATTATCGTTTTTCACGCTTTGAAAGTCCCATCCACATGCAGCTTACATTCACACACTGATTAATTCTTTGGCTCTGTCAGTTTTTAATTGTAAATGTATAACAAGAAAAACATATTTGGTTTGTTGTTTGGCTCCTTCTCTGTAGGGATATGGTCTGGTTGCAGCACTGTGGGGATCTTTGGTGTTCAGAGAGATTAAGGTAAGATACAGCTCTGTTAAATGCTTTAGGGGCGAACAGGGTTGAGCCAGTTTTAACTTGAGGCATCTTTTAAAGTTCGGGCATAATGGTAATGTCTCCAACTAAAATATGTACATATATTTTGGGATGTGGTGCATCTCTGGGAATTTTGATCTAAAATGAACAGCTTCCAAAATATGACTTTCCAAAAAATCTGGGCTCGCAGCTAAACTAACCCCCCAGTGAGGGATAGTTGAATGTAGTGGAGGTAAATTATGCCATTGGTTAGGTTGAGGTAAAACTGAACATTTTCATCTCATATACAGTAATTCTACGTCAAAGCATATCAAATCCAATACCAAATGACTTCTTAAAGGTTTTATTGAAAGATACATTTTACAAATTTATAAATGCCAGTTTTCTTCAGTAAGTTGTACTTATTCTAGTTCTAGTGTCTTAGCTACTTAATACTCCACCTTATTTTAGTATTCACTCACAGACTACTTTCATCTGCTCACCTTGCTTTTCCCTTCAGTTCCCATTTCCACAGATGCGCACACACCTACACCTCTCTCTCTCTTCACACACAGGCTTGCTCCACATCATCTTACTCTGTTTCTCTCTGCTTGTGCTCTGTTGACTTTCTTTGTCAGCAGTATCTTGTAAAGTCGCTCAAAAAACACAACTTGCTTTGTGGATTTTTGCACCTGTGATTTTGCTTTCGGTGAGCCACATGCGGATGGGAATTGTTGTTAATGATGTAGGCTACCGAAAGAGTAAAATTCAACATGGTATTGAATGACATCAGCAGTGTGTTCACTGTTGCTTTACCTGGCTCCACTATCCATAATGCCAGATAAGGTCTCTCAATTCAGGGTGATGTGTGATTGTCACTAGATTGTACAGGAGTGTTAGGGTGAGGGGAGATTATCCAATAGTTAATCAATCACAGATACTTTTTTTTACTGAGATCTTGTTAAAAAAAAAGTAATTTAATTACTTAATTAATGGGAAATGCTGTTAGACTTACAGTAAAATTTTATAACAAGAATCATAAAGTTGAGTTCAGCCCCTGGCTCAACTGCTCCAGGCCTTTTGGCACAGATTGCCTGCCCCAGCCATTTTGACAAACTTGTATCATCCAGCAGTTTAGCTTCCTAAAGCTCTAACATGTAAGATACTGTATATTTTTCAAACTTGTCTGTAATTGTTCACAAGAATCATGACTCCTGTGACATTAAAGTTCTTACTGTTGTGAAGAAATTGCTGAAATCAATGGTCGATGGTGAGGTCAGGAGGGAAGAAAGTGTTCAGGAGTCTCATGTCTTATGCTGTAATATTTATTGAAGCTAAGGAGAAATAGAGACACTCTCAAAGTACATCAGAAGTGCCTGAGTCGGTCTCACATTCTGCCGAACTCATGCTGGTGGTCAGACTTTAAACCCCTACAGATAACACCACAAATACTATACGCCCAGAATTAGTCAAAGAGAATGTTTTTACCAATGTTAGTGTTACCGTCAGCACATTCTAGTCTGGAGACACTGTTGTCTGTTTATGTTAATGAAACGTCAACAGCAAGCTATCTATTATGTCTAGGAAGACAACATTAGGTCTCTTCGACCCTGGCCACCACAGCGTTGAGATAGGCTGGCACCTGCTGTTCTCAAGCAAAGCCAAACAACTACTACTGCCGAGGACCTCAAGGCCCACACGTGACCCCGTGTAACCTAAGGATAGAAAATGCCATAACACTTACCACTTATTATATGCTTCTCTTTATCACAAGATGAGCAAAATGTATGGTCAATTTTGTATGACCAATTTTTTAGTGATTTCCCACAGGCCCAAATCGCTAATCTAGTCTACCATGGATGACATGCTTTAGTCATCCAAATAAAATTTCACTGGCAAAACTACCCAACCAGCAGACAGCATTTCTTGTGACTTTGAAATGTTTTTAAAGCTTTTATTAAGTTCAACTACAAAAGAACACAGTCAGAACCAAATATTTTGAGTAGAGCTGACGTCAAACACCTGTTTTCCCTCAGGGATTAGCCAACTGCTCCATCTTCCTCTTGGCCTCCTGTGTTGTGCTGACTGGTTCCTTGCTGACTGCCATCTCAAAGCTCTAAGACTACAAAAAAACATCTAGTGATTGTCATATTTTCAAAATATTAACTCCCGTTCTCTAGTTGACTTAGAAATGAATGCCCTTGATTTTATAAAACTCTTTTGAACCCCATGAAAATAAAACAAAATGTGGCATGGTGGTTGAGTTGAATGTAAAGCTTTATTCTCTGACTTGGTGGCAGTGTCCTGCAGGAACCACCCTTGTGTTTTTTTTGGTTTAAAGGGGAAGTTTGCTGTTAAACTATATTTGTTGTTGAAATTATGTTAAAATATATACTCACCTGTTCTTTGTTCAGTTGCTAATAAAATGTCCATGCAATATGTTTAATATGTCACTCACTCAAACTGTTTTAGATTGGCTGTCATACTAAGACACTGCACATATCAATTTATGTAATGACAAGGTGCTGGTTTGTGAGTCACAATTTGGCCTTTTGTACAGCATGTAAACTTTGTCTTATTTTCACACATCTATTAAAACATCTAGTGCTGACACACAAATTGTGTATTTGTGCTCCTAGAATGTGTATTCATTTGCTTGATATAGAAATCTGGCATATATATTTCTGCCAACACTGTTTGTTTTCTAACAGTTCATGGCCTGCTCGTCTTTTCACCATTTGGACTGTGTGCAGTACAGTTATACTAAAGCAGTGTGTTCTGGTTGATTTGGATCACGCATATGAGAGAACAGATGATGGCACAAAATCCACCGGAGTTCTGAATAAATACATGGGGCTTGTTACATCACCTAGATGGTGGAGGAGGGTATGCTAATGGGGTTGTGATGTTACAAAACTAAACCAGGCAAAATATTTCAAATAAAACAAACGTTTTATTGTTCAGTTTGGATGCTGTTGCCAGGCCTACGGTTTTAAAAAGGTCCATCTTATTTGTTGGCATAATATTTAGGGCAGGCCACAGCCTTGACAGACAAAAGTAGGCATGAATTATTAAGAGGGGCCAGCACAAGAGATCTTTATCACTGTCCTGACTGTATAATCCTGCTTCATTTTTTATTCATTACAGTAAAGCAACACATAGGTCAGATGTATTTTAATATTTTAAAAAAGCTACTCATAGAATTAGAAAATTGTAGACTTTAAGAGAGAGACTTGTGATGAGCGCTTTCAGTTTTGAGACTAATCACTAAGCAGTTAATATACTGTACTTAGAGTCCACTTTTTAGTGACTCACTAATTTACTTTTATTTCAGTTCCCAGTGCTGATTTATCAGCACAGCTGCATCCCATTTTACTCAATATGATATTGCCACCAATATAAGCGTAGGTGTGATGAAATGCAAGCCTTTTGCAAAAAGACACAAAATTCAGTCATGTTCGTGTTGTATTTAATGTTTTGTTTTCAGTTGTGTTAAGCATGTGTAAGAAAGCAGTTTTTACAGCACTGCACTCCGATTTCCATCATGTTTTGAGTGCCCTTTTTATAGACCATTTTTTGGCATTTATGCTTCAGTGGATGAATGGGTTGACAGGTCAGTGACAAGAAACAGACATAATAGAAATGAGTGATGACACAGGTTCCCCCAGATAAGACAGATTTTCACCAATGGAGACGACATTTGGCTGCAACATTTTACCCAAACACTTAGTCTTTGTTCGTCTGTCTTGTTATTTTTAAAATTTAACAGTTTAAATCTGTTGCAGCATGGTAGCACTAAAATGTCTTTACTGCTGGTGTAACTGGTTTTAAAAAGGGTGCAACTTGATTCATGATGACTAAAATGTATGAAAGAATAACCTCAGTCTCAACATAGTCAGCCAACATATATGGCTCCACTATATATGTTGTGCATCACTTTGTCAAAGTCTCCACAAAGGTCAGTATGACATTCACTGCTACTTCATCTTTAATTTTAACTTCACTGTTGGAGCATCTGAAATAGGACTGTTTACCATTTGTGAGCCATTACTGTGTGGCACTGATTTAAACGGCTAAGCTAATCAAACACTAACTAGAAGCAACAGCCCCCTCAACTCCAATTAGTTTTTAACACACGCAGTGATATGAGCTGACAGGTTCAGAGACACAGAGCTGTTATCTTCAGTTCCATTCATCAAAGTTAATCCAGAATCCAAATGAACCCATTAAGAGGTTCTGAGCAGTTTGTGTTATTCATTGCAAAACGTACTTAATCTCCAAAATTGCCTGGCTGACTCGACTATCCTCAACTGTTTCCGTTCATAATTGAAATTTGCAAGTAAAGTGAAAAGGCAAGACATGAAGTGGGAAATTGGACTTCACTTTAAAATCTCCTTTTTAATTAGAGAAATTGAACTAGCATTTTCAACTCTGTGTGCTCTCTAACACAGTTGATGATCAATATATTTTAGGATAGGAAATTTGGTCCTCAAATTTTAAATCCAAATTCTGCTCCTCCTCTGGAGAGTGAGGCATGAAATTGAAACAGACTGTCGTTAAAACTAGAGCAGTATTTGCCACGCTCTGTGACTTTTTTTTTTTTTAAGTGAATGGCTTTATGTTGAAAAGAATTTGTCATAATGGTGTTATGCTCTTAAACAGGATTACCACACCGAGAGAATCCTATCCCTTTAGTCATGTAAATCTCAGATACACACAAAGGCGGTAAAATGCTTTGTCAGCTCGTTAAGGCACCTTAATTTTGGCACACACAATTAGAGTTTGCAGTGTATGTACTCATGATGCAACGAGGGGCAGATGCTTCTAAATTAAGTACTGCACAGTAAAGGTCTTTTAACTGGGTACAAACAAGAAAATTGTGGCTTTCATGTTTTGAAGAGTACAGCTCTGTACTGTGTATTAAGACCATTATTGAACCACTTTTTAAATACTTATTAATTAAACTTGACGATTATTTAGAAAGAAAATGCTATTGATTTTTATGAAACGATTAAATGTATTAAAGGATGTTACTATTAAAAAATATTAGTGTTGAAAAACGGAAAACTTGGCAGGTACCGGACTTACTGACCTGACAAAGATGAAACAAAGACAAATGTCCACCAGCATGTCTAAAGCTGACCAATTAACATGTTATATTTTCTTTGTTTCATCTCAAGTGAAAAAAAAAACGTTTGTCTTTTCATCACCGTTGTTGCCAGGCAACTGGCAGAGACTAAAGGAAATCACTTTTTTTTTTGTATAGATTAAACAAGCTATAACTTCTCCAGGCCCAGTGTAACTAAGTGTAAATATTTACAGTATAAATCAGACATGGAATATGATACATGCAATACAATATGGTCAGACTAAATATTGGTTCTTATTCGGTCCATGGCCATTATAGTTGTAGAGGATGAAACAAAGAGGTTGCAATCTGCAACTCCATCACTAGATGCCACTAAATCCTGTACACACACAATTAGCTGTGGAAGTGCAGGTGCGTTTTGTTAGCTTTGGATAGGGCCAGGCTAGTGGTTTCCAATGTTTATGCTAAGCTAAGCTAACTGGTTGCAGCTTTATATTTAACAGACAGATATCAATATTAGATATTAATCTTCTGATCTAACTCTCACAAAGAAAGCAAATAACATGTTCTAAAATATTGAAATACACCTTTAAAATAACTTTCTTCCTGCCTTTTTTTTTTATTTCTTCCACTTGAATTTGAATACAATTATGTAGCATCCAAATAAATTCTGGAGACATAAGAAGGAATCTTATTTATGCCTTTAGTCTCTATGCATTTTCTCCATTTGTCTTATCTTGACATTACATTAGTCAAGCAAATGGTCTGAAGCTTGGCACCAGTGAGATCCAGTATGCTCATCATTCATTTACAAAGTGCATACAGCTGAGGCCATAACCTGATTTCGCTGTTGTGCATCTATCGCTTTCAATCGAGTTCAAGAACGGAGAAAAGGATTGTGTCAGAATTAGCTGCTGTAATAGCTTGTATACTGTATATGCTCTAGCTTAAAAGGCTTTTGAGGAAGAAGCGTGAGATCAAAGCTTGGTAATGTCCTGTCCTCTGAAAATCAAGTAAGATTAAGAGGCTGTTGAGAAATCACAGATTAGCTTAAAATCATAAACATCCTTACGTGTGTTGGTAGAGACTTCATGTAGCAGGGGTATTATGAAATGATATTTTTATCTTTTGTAATTTGAAAACTGAAGAACAAATGCAGGTAGCTTCACTTTGCCATATGTTTTTCATAATTTCTGTAGGACTCGGGTCTTGAGACGTTTTTTCTATTGTCTTAGGTTTGTTGGTATATGAATTCTTTGACTTGGCATTTGGTCTTGCCAAAAATAGTAGTCTTGGCAAGTCCAATGATATGTTGTTTTTCTGTGTTGCAGAAAAGATATGTTATTTGTTACATTTTCCATTTGCAGTCCAGGAGAAGCTAAGAACAATCATTTATTTTCATTATTTTTATTTCAGCTGTTCACACAGCAGACAGTGTCTGTGAATTTAAAATAGCTTGGTAAATAAGTCTGTGTAATGAAAGGAAATGCACATAAAAGTACATTTTGTCCAAAGTTTTTTGTTTTACTTCATAAAAAAAGACTGCATCTACAATGTAAATGTGAAGTTGCCTTTAGGCTTTATGTAACTTTTAAGTGATGAGGCAATAATTAAACAGTATCACCTTATGTGAACCTACACAGCGTGGTTACAATGCACTTACTTTTTGGTCATGACAAAACCAATAATAACTTTCAACAGCCTTCTTAGGGTGGGGTTTATATGTTTTGTTCTTTGGAGTTGCAGAAGATATCAAGTGAAATTGATATACTAAAGTACTTAAATACTAAAGTAAATAACGTGGCCTAATTTGATCCCACAGTGGAATTACATAGCACTTTACTTCATGATCATTACAAACACAGCAACAGCAACCTTCAAAAACCTTCTCAGGATGGGATTACATTGCATATGACACCACGTTGATCCTACAGTGTTGTGACACTGCATTTACTTTTTGATCATTACAAATAACAGTGCATAATGATCACCTTGAAATAGAAGACAGACTGTCTTCTTGCATTACAACTGTTATAAATGGATAAGTAAGTGGTCTTGAATAGGATTATTTTTTTCTGCCTAGTTTTCAACTTTGTCTCTTTCATTCGGACTTTGTGCCGACTTGGACTTAAATCTCTTTGGACTTGGAATTGGCTTGGACGTGAACCTCTTTGGACTCTATCTCAACTGCTCCAACTAGTCCTGTTCTTGGACTTGATAAACGTGGTGTTGACTACAGCACTGGGTTAGCCAGCAGTCAAAAGACAGACAGGTAACTGATGACGGATGGATGGACAACCTGGCAAAAGTGAATGATAGCTGTCCTCTATATATACACATGAGCTGGACACAAATGAGTAGGAGCAGGACAGGAAAAGGGCAGGGTCGTGTAATGAGCTGAAGCAAGATCCTCGATAGTGACAGCATGTTGGATAGGAGTGGCATGAAAGGTCTGCAATAATGGGAGAGGATTGGATTAAGATGAAGAGGAGCGAACAGGGAGGAGGAGCTGTTGCTACAATATAAATAATGTGGATCATGTGCTTGGATCAGTTTCACTGTAAAATTAATGATTAATAGGAATCTTATGTACACTAGCATGTGTAAGAACATTTTACCACAAACTGTCAATCATTGTCATTTATTTAACACCTAATACTGAACATAATACCAAACATCTGTAAACATGCTCAGAATAATTGTGTAACGTCTGCCATCTATCACGTATTACTCCTTCAATAAAAAGTCAAGTGCAGATCACGTATTACAGAAATCTGCCATGGTGGCAGGCAGGTATGAAAAACTGAGCTCAAGATATTCAACTCTGGTCCTCAATCTCCATACTTCTATCTATAAACCTGTCATCCTTTGAGAAAATGTCTTCACAGGCAGATTAAAGCTGAATAAAACCAAAGGTCCATTTACATATATGGAAGGGTTTTTGAAAGATGAAAGGATCAGAGTTTCATTATTATGAAAGGCTGATACTGAATGCCCCAAACCAGCCAGCCAGACCAGCCTCTATAATACAAGATCACATGACCCATGCAATCGAGCAAAAAGTCATGTCATTTTAAAGGGCGTGACACTGATATTGTATTACTCATGAGACCCCACAACTTGGACACTTTCATTCATTTCAGTATGTAAGTTTTTGTAAGCAGTCAGCATATATAAAGTAAAACTTTATATGTAGGAGTGGGTAACACCACCATGTCCTGAATATTTCATTTTTTAAATTTAAAGCTGTTATATTTGTCCATCTGTAAAAAGAAAACATCATCTCCAGTTGTGTCTGCATGGCTGCATTTCTCGCTACAGTTTGATTTTCATTTGTGGATGTTTGGACTGAAAACAAAAAGACATAACTGTTCAAAGATGCTGTGAACATCTGCATATTTCTCAGCAAGCTAGCTATTTCAATGCACTCTCGCTGTGGTTAATGTAACAGGAAAATCAGTACTTTAGAGTCAAGGCCTGTTCTCTATTTTTATTTGATATTTGACATTTTACGTTGAACAAAATTCTTATTCTGATATTCAAATGATAAAATGTAGATGACTGCATGTTACAACATTTAATATCCTGCTACTAACCTCCTGAATATAAGAAAAAAGTCACGTTATCAGGGCTGGAAGGAATACAGTTACTCCTATTACTGTAATTAAATCATTTTTTAGGTACTTTTATGGAGTAACTTTTCAAGCTTGTAGTTGTACTCTTAAGTATCCAAATCTTTCATCTGCGTTTTTGTAGTTCTACCAGGGACACACAGGAGGAAGATGAACCATTGCGCTGGCTTGTGATCTTCAGCGATTGTTTTTTCGTCTGTTCTTTTTTTTCTGCAGCAAATCTGGCAAGAAAACACACTGCAGGCCAAAGAAACCCATGAACAAAAACTGCTGCAGTTGTTGAGAATAATTTAGGGACTGAAAAGGTGGCGATGCAGAAACCATATGGAGACAGATAAAGCCACTGTCTGGCTGTTTGTTTGAAGTGCATAGGGAGAAATTAATTATACTATTACGCTGAAGTATTTTTTTTTTTTACACCAGTAATTTTATTTGTAGTTGCGTAATATATCAGTAATCTAACAGTACTTCTACTTGAGTAGAGATTTTCAGTACTCTACACTGGTTATAATGCTTCAAACAAAACTAAAATTAGTCAAACAAATCGGAGATTAGTGCAACAGTCTATTTAATATTTAATGTAGCCCTAAGTCCAACAGGATACAACATTTCTGCTGCAAATGGTCTCTACTCTTCGTTTTTTTTAGCATTTCTAGAAATATTGTTAGAGGTTTAAATTTGGCAGCTTATAGTATGATCTTTAATAATCACAATAAATCAAAAAATAATCAACAGATGCTGAGTAGTTTCTGAGAAGAAAACTGTACAGATGCAGTTTTAAATAGATAAAGACTTCCATTTTCAACTGGCAACATTTTTGTAAACTTTTTTCCATCATGTCTGTTTTCTTCTTTCTTGCATCACCTTCTTTTGAAACTATGCCCAGTATGATTGGTTGATCATCTTACTCACAGCCTCTCACAGGATGCAACAAGAGTTTTCGGACACAAATGTTTCGCAAGGTGAAACTTTGTACTTGGTATGCAAGGCCAGTTCTGAGCTCGCCTGTGTAAATAACACATCACAGTGAGCCTGCAAATGGCCTTTTTGTAGGTCACCTTTGGGCAAACTTTAAAAAGGTGCAGTTTGGAGGAACAATAAAATGACTGTTATAATGTTTTCGGAGTCTTAATTAAAGAGGTAATTTCCTGCCTCGATATTACCTCCACTTTTAATATTCACTACATCACATGACTTTACAGCATACTTAGTGGTTAATTGAACCAACAGAAAGGGCACAGCTTTGTTCAACTTCATTTATTTCATGGGAAACCATTCCTTTCAAGTCACCATGGGATTTCAAGCTGCTGCTAAATCTGCCACTGAGCATGCCTCAGTGAAAACAGCTACTGTACGCATGGTTTCATTTGGTTATGGTTATATATCTCTCCCCTCACATCATGCTCACTTCTCTAATTTCCCAGAAAAAAATGCACGCAGTCCCATCCTGAGCCCCTGCAGAGATTCTTAATAGAGGGCATGCTTCTATTCTCGTGTGTTGGACATCATGTCTGAAATTGGAGGAATATTTTGTAAATCCATGACTCACTTGCACAACCAATGGGTCATCTGGGTCAGTTCTTATTATCAGAATGATAACAAATAATGTAGAAGCTAACTGAAGCCATAATTGCAATGCACCGAATGCATCATTTGTCTAAATGATGCCATGAGGTGGGTGTTTTAAAAAAGTTCCTTGTTAGCATGGGACACAAAAGAGGAATATATATGTTTAAATAGGAGAAATAACCACATCCCTAATTAACATTAGGTGCTAATTTAAATGCAACATAACTACTGTATGCTTTTGGTATTGTGCTTTAAGGTAATATATGTGCATTTGTTAGGCCAGGCAGTAGAGCTGTATGTAAGTGTAAGTTAATATGTGATATGAATATTTTGTTTATTAAGACTAGCTCGTTTTGTTTACTCATCACTCTTACCATGGAGCATGGTTACACGTGGAGTCAACACCGTTTCATTCACTTTAATTATACATAGCTTCACCCTTGGAAATGAACTGCATGCTGTTCTTCAGATAACACCTAAAGAAGAACTGTCTGCCTATTGTTAAAATAATTTTTTAGAGTGACCCTTCAATAATAAAGACTGGATTCGAAGTATCAGAGTCAAGTTGAATTTAATATTCTTGTACAAGAAGGAGCGTTTAACAGTGCAACACACAGAAGGGGTTACAGAGAAAAAGGCTCCTCGAAGAGCCTTGACAATTGGTTCTTATACATCTTCTAGGGGGCTGTCTTGCCCCCCTGCAAGTTGTTAGCAAACACTTTCCATATATAGTATTTTAAACAATCCACTCAGTTCCCTCAATCATTAGTCGATATATCCTTAAACTAGATGTCACCTCTCTGACCTGTCCCTGACCCTGGTTCTGTTGGGACTTCCCTTTATTCATACATTAACCTGAACTTTACCTCACCCTGCCAGCCTTAGCAACAAGGCCAATTTAAAGAAGTGAAAACAAGACATGTAGAAAATGGGAAGTCACGTACGAATCATATGGGTTAAAACATCTGAAACACAGTTTAAACTTTAATTTTTATAACACCTATGGTAGCCCCCTCCTTCCATTTCAAAACAAAATAGGAAACAACAAAATAGTTTTAATTTAAAGTTTTTTTTAAGAATTGTAAATAGCAGCTGCAAAAATAATGATGTTGTTGCGTGGCTATTTGTTGGGTAGTTTTTCATTTGTTGTCATTTTTGTTTTGTTTTTTAGGTGGTTTGGCGAATACTGTTGATTTATTATTTTCTATATTATTATAATAATTATTATTATTATTGTTGTGCTTTGTCTGCACTCTGTTGTTTGTGGTTGGTGGTTTTCTTTTCTTTTTCGTGGATTACTTTTAGAAAAATCACCTTTTTTCAACTTTGATCTGCGGCTTGAAACACTGATGACCTGTTTGGTGGGGGAAAAGTCATTGTCTACCAACAACAGTGTCACTCTTTTGGACAGTTTGTGATTGCTCTGGTCAACATTTGTTTTTTTGTTTTTGTTTTTTTACCAAGATTGGATCACATCCTATCTGGTGCTTAGTGCATTGCAGTTTTATTGGACTAAAGTTTATGTGACTCTTCCAGGAGAAGAGATCCACAAAGAAATGAAGATGTTTTATTTTTTTATATTTAAATGTAGAGCATCAGCAGGAGGTTAGTGACATTGACTGGATGCCCTAGTTCCAAACTGTCTTGATAGCAACCAGTTTATAAAGTCTCTCTGTTTGACAAGAGCAGCAGGGGTGGTGGACCTGCAGAAAGAGGACAGTGTTTAAGTACTCAGTGCAGTAATTGGACGGCAAAGTGCAGTCCTTGGAAAATGCTTATGTAAAGTGCATAATAAGGCCATGGTATTTTCAGTCGATCTCTGTTTTCATTGAAAATGCTGTCTGACTACATTAAGCTCAAAAGAATGAGAGATATTTGCCTAAAATTAATTGAGTAAAGTGAGTATTGGTCATCACAGCCCAACAGCCCTGTAACAATAGCACTAGTTGTTTGCAGAATGATAACAGTTTTGCCATTTACAGTTTAAACATTCAAACGTTGACCTTTTCTACTGCAGTTACATCTTTGTTTTTCCTGAACCAAACGCTTTTGTGATCTGTTCTACAATAACTGCAACTGGCTTGCTTGGGCTTTGTCTTTCTTTCTAAAGCCAAAGGGTGCATGAGTGTATTCATCTCAGAAGTTGTTGAGAAAACAATCTCACCAAAGTGCATTTAGTAACAGTTTTGGAGCTTTTGAACATATCCTGTTCAATCCTGTCCAGATGGAGTTTGCCCAGTTGTCAGGGAAGGTAGATGGTCAAATTTCCGTTTCTCTGAACACTTTAAGACATTCCAGCCTTAAAAGCTGAGGCCCAAAGTTGTAGACCTTATTAAATTATAGTGCCCCATTTTTGGACAATGCAATAGGACAATGATATGTTGGGATGTTCATATGCAGTATCAGGGGCAAACAATAGTAACACTGAATCCGCACCTGTACTTGGTCGTCTATCTGTCCACTGTTTTCAAGATCTTCAACTGCACTTATGTCAAATACGTTAATGTATTGTGTTGCACAGATATCTACTGAAATTAGCATGCTATCCAGCTAGCTTCGGCCTGCCTGCCAGGTCTTTGCCATTTTTTAGATTAGCCAGGAGGTGGAAGAGGCAGTACAGCCAACATGGCGGCAGCCAGCGCTGCATATTTTCAGCTTCAAAACTGCGCTTTGGAAAACTTTTTGGATTGAAAAGTGGATTTATCTTCACTTTTGCGTCTGTCTGTTGAAACAGAGGTGCAGACATCCACTGCTGTTATTGTATCCTTCTGTGCAGATCCAGAGCTCTGTGACACTACTTTATAAGTCAGCAATGAGTTAGTATGACCCGCATGGATCGGAACTCCATTCAGAAAAGAAGCATTTCAGAAGTACTTTGCTGTCATGATGTAGTTATTTTAGGATACTTTTGAGTTATTTCAGTTATTAGTTATTTAGTTATTTCAAAAAATCACAGCAAAATCAGTTTATCTTGGATTTATATTGGATTTATACCACTGTAACGTTACAAAGTGGATTCACAGTCATTCATAGTTACTTGTGTGACTAAACAAATAATCCCATGGTTATACTGTAACCACTTGGCATTTCTGCTACGAGAGTTTGGACAGTATGCTATACAGCAGGGGTACTCAATTAGAAACTGAAAAGGTCCACTCACCAAATTTCCAATGTTTCCAGGGTCCGAAAGAGTCGCAGTGTATTTCCAAAATTCGAACTCCAAACGAAAAAGGTAGTAAATCCACAAGGAACATTTGAACTATGCACAAAGGATTTGTTCTGTCCGAGTCAGTGTGAAAAGTAACACTTTTTCTGTGCCACCAGTTCTTTAAACTTGGGCACAAAAGGTTGCTCTCGTCACGTTTCCACTTTTGACGAGAGCAATGGTCTCATTGCAGATTAAACACATTGGTTTTGTGCTCCCCGCAGGCAGTACAAATGCATATTTGTCTGTCCACTCTGTCTTAAATTCTCGGTTTTCTGAATCCACCTTTCGTTTCTTTTCCAGTTTGGAGCACGCCATGTTTTTTTTTTGTTTGCTGAAAACTAACTGATAACTCTATCACTGACCGACAGACAGAAAACAGACTCGCACGCTGGCCTCATGTTCGCAGCTTCACTGAGTTGTCATAGTGATGATAAACAACCTGATATTTTGTTTTTTGATTTGTCGCGAGATTGGCTACGCGGAAATACATCCAGAAATCGCATGGCAATGAAATCTCGCTTGAAACACTATGAAGATAAAATAATAATAATAACAATTTTAATAGTAATATTTATTATAGAGAGATTTTGTCTTGGTCCGGATGACATTGCGTTTGGGTCCGCATGCGGATCGGAGTCCGCTAGTTGAGTACGTCTGCTATACAGTTTTGAGGACATTGCCAGGTTTATTACTTATCACTTTTAAGTTTATTACTTACTTATTATTACTTCTCTTTTTGCATAATCCGAAAAGTCAGTTAGGCTCTGCCTCAAGAGGAGATCTGTTTCCGTTTAGAAAACTCCAATCTGCTATACGAGCGAGTGTTTTGATGAAAAGTGAGGATCTTTGAGGTAAATTTCACCAGTCTTTCTGACGCTTGAACACACACCTGTGTGAAGCGGACACCAGTTAAATCATAAGCAGTCATGCATCATAATAAATCAATCTGCTGATGCTTCCTATCTGCTCCGACAGAGACACGAAGGAACAGAAGGAGAAAGCCAGAGTTGGGTGCTCAGCAAACATTTTATAATCGAGAGCTCATATGACAGCCTGTGCCAGCACTGAAAAGCTAAACTTGACAGAATGTACATTCACAGCAGTTAGCTGCACCATCTCATAGAATTGGGGTCTTAACTGCTTTATGAATTTGAAAGCATCTGAAAGTCTAATGCATTGTTCCCACTTTATGCTTCTTTGGACTGGTGTCAAACTTCCCATCCTGCTTCCTGCCATTAACTCAATTTTTTTGGATAGTGAGTGTAGACGCAGCAGGGGGCATAAACCATGATAAGTTGATTGCAGTCAGACACAGGATAAATAAATACATTAGCAACTCAGGAAATCAGTTATCTATGAATAGAAAATGTAGATGTGGCTGGGATGGAGTTGAAATGGTGCTTTTAGTCCGATGTTTTATCTAAAGTTCAACCTCAGAGTAAATAAACATTTATTTATTTATTTATTTATTTATGTACATCCATGATTTCACTTGTCAGAGGTTGGTCCAATCCAAGCCCAGCTTGTACTGATAATTTGAATGTAATGAAAAAATATGAGGTGTGTTACACCCTAATGCAAAAACTTTACTTTTTAGCCTTATACAGCTGTTAAAAGTTATCAGAGTGACAAATCTGCACTGGTTTAACTCCAACCATTAAACAGCAAACAAGGCAATATTTTATACAACATGACCTTTTCTTTGACTTCTCTGCTCATTACATTGCAGTCAGGTTTTCTCTCTCAAACTAAACTGCATGACTGTTTCCTATTGACATGAATATAAGCTGAGAGAAAATACACTTGAGAATGGTAGCTCTGCTCATCCCTCCCTCATCACTACCTGCAGTATGCTCTGTGCCCTCGGGCATATACTTTGAAATTAAATGGTTAGTGTTTTGCTGCTGTGCTGTTATGGTACATGAACCAACTGTGCACAGTATAGCGCTCCAGGTACAGTATGTGAGCGATGGTGAAACTGGCTGGAATGTGGAAAAGGCTTTCATGAAATTGGTCAGTGTTTCCATGCACAATGTTTTCTGTGTGTGTATGTGTATGTTTTGAGGCGGCTCAGACTGACTGATTTCAAAACTAAAACTTTCTCAGAAGGCCATTTTTTCTCTCATTTTCTTCCAGCCTCCAGACAAATTTGGCAGATGTGCATCTCGCTTAACGCCCACACGTATTGAAGACATGCAGCTGCTTCCCTCAGCTTTTCTATAAGATTGCAGGGATAACCAGAATAAACGGTGTTACAATTAAACTACAGGATTACTAACCCTGTAGTTTTCTGCCTGAGGATAACAGAAGCAGAACTGAATCTGTTCTTCTGTAACAGTGTTCAGATATCACACAGTGGCACTGAGCTGTAGTTTTAATTTAGACTGATCCAGAGAAAACCCAGAATCTCTGTGTCCAGACCAACCTGACCAAAACAGACAAAATATTTGGTTCTTGTCAGAAAAATAGCACATACATCACCTCACAGAGAAGTGTAAAAGATATTAAAAGGGGAAAAGGAAACAAAACCCAGACACAGTGTTGGGCGGCGTCAAATGTCAAAGTGAAATTTTGATGTTGGGATACCAGTTTTGTAAACTTTGTGAACTGAGTAAAGCCAATATCTGCTACATGTGCATTGACCGAATGCGTATCGGGCTTCCATTCAGTGTACATCAATCTCCCACAGAGAGCTTTCTATGTTTTTACCTTTGAGAATTTTATCATCATTATAATCTATACAGTAATTTAACTGAAGCTAAACCTGAGCTAAATTTAAATAAATTTAAACAACATTCGATCTTTAATTTCCTGTTAAGAACAGCTTCTTACAGCTTCTTAGGGCTGAGCAGTGACATGTGAAGACGTGTTTTTGTGGGCTCTGCTTAGATTAAACATTTACTTAATATTCCTCCTCTCCTTCTCATCTCTCCTGGTGCAAACGTGTCTCCAAAGAACCAAGTTCCTCGAATTAGTCTTGTTTTTTAATTCATAGCTGCTCAAAATGCCTAAATCTCAAAAACCGAAGCCAGGGCCGGACGCCTCAGACTCGCTTGGTGTGGATCCGGCCGCGGAAGCGGGGTCAAGGCCGGATCTCAACGCAATCATGGCTGCCATAAAGCAAACAGAGCACAGTGTGCTAACCAAGATCGATTCGTCTGTGATGGCGGCTGCAGGTAAACTGCACAAGAAAATAGACAACTTGGCGAGTGATTTAAGGAACGAAATCCTGAATGTGCGCGCAGAGTTTACGAAGGTAATTGAAGAAGTACAGAAAGAAAATGCCACATTCTCAACTCGCATTGATGATCTTGAGGAGGAAGCTAATGGTCGGGCTAACCGGATTGTAGCACTTGAAGCTAAAGTTAACACGCTGTCTACACAAGTCGCCCGGTTGGCAGAGAAGACCGAAGATTTGGAGTCCCGGCAGCGGCGAGATAACTGCAGACTAGTTGGAGTGGAAGAGGGACTTGGAAATAATCGACCGGAGAAAGCCGTGGCCGAACTGTTGAAGGAAGCGCTCGCCCTCGACTATACGCCGACGCTCGATCGGGCACACAGGAGCATTCAGCTGAGGCCAAAGGATGGGGATGCCCCGAGGCCAATAATCGTCAAGTTCCACTATTTTCAGGAGAAAGTGGATGTTCTTCGAAAGGCTATGGGGGCAGGTCCCATCACCCACAAAGGCAAACGCTTCTACATCTACCCAGATTACTCGGCCACCGTCAGAAAAAAGAGAGCAGCCTTCACTGAGGTGAGAGGATTGCTACGCCGGTGCATGGGCATGAAATACGGTCTCCTGTATCCAGCCACACTGAAGATCACGGCCCCAACTGGCGAGCAGGCATCTTTTGAAGACCTGGTCAAGGCGAAGCACTACATCAAGACCAATCTGCGCCCACGGGAGATGGAGGGAGAGAATCTGGACTGACTTATGCATAGCTTCCTACAGTATGTGAAGGGTTTACGTTGACACCACGTGTCGTGCAGAATATCTTATTTAAAAATGTTAATATTCTTCTTTGTTTTTCTTTTTCTCTGCCACGTAAGTGCAAGTGCTTAATGTTTAAGTCTCAATTTGTTACTATAACCCTAATAGTACCCTTTCTTTATTTTCTAATGTTTACTTAATGAATCCCCTTATCATCACTATTATAACTAATTTTATTTGATTTTATTTTTTCCTTGTGGGGATATCTTCCAACTGTACGTGTTAAGAACCTATCAGCCTGTGACCAAATAAGTGCAGCACACATGCAGCAATAATACTATTGAGAGGAAAGCCCTATTATATTTTGTTCTGCCTTTGCAAGGTTCATGTAAGAGTTCAAGTTAGCATAGACGTGTTATATGCCTAGGAGAGAGAGGAGAGTTTTCAGTGCAGTCTCAGGTTTAAGGAAGACCAGCCCAGGGGTCCAGGATGGTAAGGGGTTTACCTATGTTTATCTGTTTGTTTTTGTCAGTTTTCTTTTGGGTTCATTTGTGGTTAATGGTTTGACTCAAACATACACTGAAGTACTCAGATATAGCCAACATGTAGGACCGGTTCATTACAAACTATTGCACTATGATTCTGGATAATGTAAACAATTGACAAGGAGCAATTTAGTTTGTTAGCTGGAATGTCAAAGGGCTGAATAATTTGGTCAAACGGAGCAAAATATTTAGTCATCTGAAATCATTAAAACCTGATGTAATATTGCTACAGGAGACTGTAGCAAAGACTAAGTCGTAAGTATATTGGACAAATATATCATTCACGTTTTAACTATAAAGCAAGGGGAACAGCAATTCTAATGAGGAAAGGGATTCCATTTGAACGCTCTGAAGTAATATCAGATGCTAATGGCAGATATATTGTTGTAGTGGGGAAGCTATTTAATACACCAATAATACTGGCTAACATTTATGGACCACATTGGGACAATGCACAATTCTTTATTAATTTTTTTTCAACTCTCCCGGACCTTAATTCTTATAAACTAATTCTGGGTGGGGACTTTAACTGCGTCCTTCATGCCCAGCTGGACAGATCAAGTGTAAGGTCAAACAACACTCTCGTCAGCCGCAGTGGCTATTAACTCCTTCCTTCGCTCTTATGGCTTGTCAGACCCCTGGCGGATAAAAAATTCAACTACGAAGCAATTCTCCTTCTTCTCCCCCATGTATCACAGTTACTCCAGGATTGATTATTTTATTGTCGATAACCAACTACTACCTTTAATTTCCAACAGCAAATATCACAGTATAGTATTATCAGATCACAGCCCAGTGCAGATGGATCTCATTTTTCCAGCCAATGTAGCGCCCCAACGAACTTGGCGGTTAGACCCCCAATTACTCTTATGTAAGCATTTTAGAACATATCTCAACAATCAGATTGAGTCCTTTTTGGAAATCAATGACACTCAGGATGTATCAAGGGGAGTTTTGTGGGGGCCAAGTTATCTCTTATGTGGAGCATTCCAGACAACTTAAAGAGCTGGCTGACAAAATTGCAGATATTGACAGGCGCTATGCTCTTTCACCTACGCCAGATCTCTTTAAGGAGAAATTACTGTTGCAAACTGAATTTAATACACTTATGACATGGAAAGCCGAAAAAAATATTTCTAAATCCAAACAGGTATACTATGAGCATGGAGATAAAGCGGGGAGGCTCCTTGCACTTCAACTTAAACAACAATCAGCTGAACAAATGATCCCAGGAATTGACACAGGTGCTGACTCCATATCTCACAGCCCCTGAGTCATTAATGACCAGTTTAAACAATATTATTCTACTCTATATCAATCTGAGGTAGATAATAGCTCATCGGAGATTCACTCGTTTCTTGATTCGCTCGATATCCTAAAGCTTTCTCCGGATGCTCAGTCACTTTTAGAGCAGCCATTGTCGCTTGAGGAAATAGCGAATGCTATCAGGTCATGTCAGACAGGAAGGGCCGGACGGATTCCCCATAGAGTTTTACAAGGAATTCTCTTTAAAACTCGCACCCATCCTTAAATCTGTTTATGATGAATCTTTGACCAATGGAAAATTACCGCAAACGCTTACCCAGGCCACAATTTCAGTCTTATTAAAAAAAGATAAGGATAAGTGTAGCTCATACAGGCCAATAAGTCTTCTGTGCTGCGATTATAAAATTTTAACTAAAACCCTTGCACAACGATTAGACCCTGTAATTCCCACAATTATCATTCCCGGACGGCAATCATTTTTTAACATGAGAAGATTATCCCCCCATTCAACTATACAGCCTGAAGTTATTTTAAGCCTTGATCCTGAAAAGGCATTCGATAGAATCAAATGGACCTATCTTTTCGCAGCCTTAGAAAAAATTGGAATGGGGCCCACTTTCTGTAGGTGGATCAAAGTCCTATATTCAACACCTTTGGCTGCAGTCAGGACAAATGGCTTGATCTCAGAATACTTTTCGCTCCACAGAGGTACAAGACAGGGTTGCTGTCTGTCGCCCTTCCTGTTTGTCATTGCAATCGAACCACTGGCAATTGCTACTAGATCAGATTGCAGGATTAAGAGTATATCCAGGGGTGAAACAGACCATAAAACCTTGCTTTATGCTGATGATCTGCTTTTGCAAATATCAGACCTAATTGAGAGCATTCCCCACCTTCTCCACTGGCTGCAAAAATTCAGTATCATATCAGGGTATAAAGTCAATTCATCAAAATCTTTATTATTTCCATTGAATAATCGGGCAAAACAGATTTCAAAAAATTGAAAATGACAAATTCACTTACCTGGGAATAGAAATGGCAGGTTCAATTAAGGCTATTTTTCAGCATAACTACAGGTCTATTTTAGATCGTATCAAAACTGACTTGGATAGGTGGTCGAGACTCCCATTCTCACTGGCAGGACGGATAAATGCAGTGAAGATGACTGTAATGCCCAGGTTTCTTTATTTATTCCAAATGATCCCCATTTTTCTCCCCAAATCCTATTTTGCTCAACTGGACTGCTTTATCTCTTCATTCATATAGAACAAAAAACATTTTCATTAAGAAAACATTTTAATTTGACAAGTATATGTAGCTTCTCTCTAATAATGTTTAATCATCTTTTTGCACCATCTCAAAAAGACCAGGCATTTGCTGTTTGGCACAGAAGTGGCTTGGTCTACTTTCAAGTAGGGCTGGGCGATAAATCGATTTTATCGATTGATTCGAATTCATGATTTAGGACGATTTTTAAAAATTAAAATTTCACTTCAACTAGGGTAATTACGGTACGGCTCCCTCCAGTCACGCCCGGCCGCTCCCCTGCGCGAGACCACCGCTTCTCCTCAGAGACCGGCAAAACGTAAACATGGCAGCACATGCTAGTGACGAAAACTTTGTCCCAAAAAAAGGGACCGTCTCTTCTGTCGTATGGAAGTGGTTCAGTTTCAATGCAGACGACACCGAGCAAACCACTGTCTGCTGCAAAGTTTGTAGGAAGTCAGTGGCGACCAAAGGCAGCAGCACAACCAATTTATTTCAACATCTTAAACAATGGCACGCAGCTGAGTGGGAGCAGTGTGTGGCACTGTGAGCTGCAAACAATAACGACAGCCTTAAAAAAACAGCTCGAACCCAGGTGACATTAGCGGCTGCGTTTTCTAAAGGTATCATGTATGAGAGGAATGGGCCCCGGTGGAAAGCAATAACAGATGCGGTGGCGTTTTACATTGGCAAATATATGGTGCCCATATACACAGTGGAAAAAACCGGCTTCATACATATGCTCCACACTGTCGACTCCAAATATGAGCTACCAAGCCGAAAGCATTTTGCGGAGGTTGCCCTGCCCCAGCTTTACAACAGAACACGCGAAAAAGTCGAGAAACAGCTGGAGGATGTGCTGTTTTATTCCACAACGACGGACCTATGGTCCAGTTGAACCATGCAGCCCTACATGAGTTTGACTGTGCATTTTATCACTGACGACTGGGTGCTGCAAAGCGTCTGTCTACAAACTGCGTACTTCCCTAGTGACCACACTGGAGAACTAATCGCCCAGGGGTTACAAGATGCACTGGGGTCCTGGAACCTCGCTGAAGACAGGCACGTCTGCATGACTACTGACAGCGGCAGTAACATAATTAAGGCTCTGAGACTGAATGGGTGGCCCAACCTCCAGTGCTTTGGACACAAACTTCACAACGCAATCGGTAAGCATCTAAAATAAAATGCATAAAATTGCATTCATTTAAATCTGAAGTGCTTTTATTGAGTGATGGATTATTGAAGCCACAACATTCTTAATTTACACTTACTAGTATTAAAGTTGATTTTGAGACTTAACCCTAACCCTTATAAAATATTTTATTTCATTTTATTTTAATCAAATGCATGCATATTTCCACAAAATGCATGCATGCATCATATAGGACACAGACGTGTGTTTGTCAGTCATATGCATAAATAAAATTTAGCTTTTAAACTTTTTTTTAATAGAAAAAGAGACTTGTCTTGACATATTATCCTATGTGAATGTAGTTCATGTCACAGTATTGATTGTTCATTTCTTGTTTCTTTTTATACAGAAACTGGTATGAAAGACCCACGGATTTACCGTGCAATTGGGGTTTGTAAAAAGGTTGTTAGCGCTTTTTCATTCAGTTGGAAAAAAAGAAGAGAGATGGCTGCAGTACAGGCTGAGCTCAGTCTACCCCCTCATCAGCTCATCACAGAGTCCCCAACCAGGTGGGGTTCAAGGCAAACAATGATTGAGGGAGTCCTTGAACAGCACAAAGCCATAGCCCATGTCCTGGGGTCAGAAAAGAAAAGCAGACACCTTGTGCCAACATGGCAAGACATTGACATACTAGAGTCAGTGAATAAAGCCATAAAACCACTGCAAGATTTCACTGACGCCCTGTCTGGGGAGGCTCATGTCAGCGTCTCCTACGTCAAACCAGTGCTCCATATCTTCAGAAGCAGTCTCCTACAGCCAGAGGAGGAAGACACTGACCTCACAAAAACTATTAAACAAAACATAATGGGGTACCTTGATGACAAATACAGTGACCCTGACAAAGATGAACTCCTGGACATGGCCTCACTGATGGACCCCAGGTTCCAAACAACATATATTGATGAGGACAAGGTGGAACAAATCAAGAAAAGAGCTGTCACAGAGCTGATGTCGCTGTCTGCTGACAGAGTTTTTGTTTATTTGTTGTCCCCTGACATAGACCCAGACACTGATCCACTACAGTGGTGGAAGCACCACGAAGCAAACTTCCCAAGGCTCAACAAACTGGCCAAGAAATTCCTCTCTATCCCTGCCACAAGTGCCCCGTCAGAGAGGGTCTTTAGTGTGGAGGGGGGCATTGTAACATGCAACAGGGCATGCCTTAAGCCAGAGGCCGTAGACAGGCTTGTGTTCCTTGCAAAGAACTTGTAAAAAAAAACCACATTGAGACACAAGACATTACAGTGTTACAATAAGTTTTATTTTTATATTTTTTTCTTTTACAAAAGGTTGAAGTTATATTTGCACTAATCCCAATAGGGAAATTCATCTTGGTTTGTTATTTTTTTTTGTGTGTCAAATAAAAACGTTTATTTGAAAGATTTCCTTGTTGTTTCTAGTTTTTCTGTTTTGTTTTTTTAAGAAAAAAAAATCCAATTCGGATGTATTGTGAAAAATTTGGAGATTTTATTTTTAGGCCATATCGCCCAGCCCTACTTTCAAGATCGTTTTACTAATGATGGCTTTGCATCATTTAAATTTCTATGTGAAGATCATAATTTACCAAAGTCTCATTACTTCAGGTATCTTCAGGTTCGGAGTTTTGCCTCTAAATTTTCCCCAGGGTATCCATCTCCACCCTCCAAAGACCTACTGTATTTAGTCATTAATGTAAACCCACTCAATAAAAGAGCAATATCAAAAATATATGCATTACCCTCATACATGGGACAAAATCAAGGCAGCATGGGAAGGAGAAGTTGGAGAAATAATACCAGAAGACACCTGGAAAAGTACCATACAGCATATACACACATCTTCTCTCTGCATTAGACATGGCTTGATCCAGTTTAAGGTTGTCCACAGGTTGCATTATTCTAATGACAGACTGTCAAAATTTTACTCTAATGTTGCACTGAACTGTCCTAGATGTCAATATTCCCCTGTTTCTTTGGGACACATGTTTTGGTCATGTCCTTCTCTGTATGGTTTCTGGTCTTCAATCTTCCAATCACTCTCAGCCATACCTGGCAAAACACTGCAGCTTGAACCTTTGATAGCTATCTTCGGTGTAGTTAGGGATGAGCTAAAGCTGCCCCGCCTCCACAAAAATGCAGTTGCCTTTGCATCGTTGCATGCCCGCCGTCTGATACTGCTGAACCTATGTTCATTGGATTAGAGAGGTAATGTTGGGATTGGCCCTGGAAAAAACTAGGTATGCAGTACACGGATTGGAGGATAAATATGACAGAACCTGGGCACAGTTCATAACTCATATCAAGAGCCTGCCTTTTGCCTGACTCCCTGTTTTTATTTATTAATTAATTTATCTTTTTTTTTTTCTTTCCTCTCTCTATGACTGCCGTCCTAGTCTTCACAATGCCCGTTTTATTCCAGAGGTCCAGAATGTTGGTGTCATGTCCCTAAGGATCAACACAGATTGGTTTGAGTCTTTTCTTTAATCGATGTGTTGTGGAGAAATTAGGGTTAGGGTTTTACCAAGAACGGTGTTATCGTCAACATATTCTAGTCTGGAGACACAGATGTCTGTTTACGTCAACGGCCAGCTATCTATTATGTCTAAGCAGGCAGCAAGAGTCTCTTCGACCCTGGCCACCACAGTGTTGAGATAGACTGGCACCTACTGCTCCCAGTCAAAGCCAAACAATTAGTACCGCCGAGGACCTCAAGGCCCACACGTGACCTTGTGTAACCTAAGGATAGAAAATTCCATAACACGATGTATATTTGTTTTCTTTTGATGTTCTGTTTGCCTGTCTGATATGTGAGTGTTTATGTGGATGTGTTTGTGGGGATGCCACCTGGATGGGGTGGGGGGTGGAGGTTCACAACTTTTGTAAGAAATGCTTAACCAATGATGTCAGTGTTTTCAATATGGAAAAATGATAAAGTTGTAAAAAAAAAAAAAGAACAGCTTCTTAGTTTTAATTTTAGCTCAATTCTTAATTAAGACATTAACTTGCATGGTGATCAATGCGTCCTTTCTAAAATCAATCTAAAAACACCTGTCTGACCTACACTTTCAATTAGTTTCATCAGGTCAGCTAGCTCAGAGTAGAGCTAGTCAGAGTATCACCATTTTATGAATGAAACAACATGTCTGAGAAACGTAAGAAAAAATAAATCTACTGCTATATCTCAAGAGTTACATTAACGTTGGTTTTACTGAAGGATAGGACAGGTCTTGGTCAGAATGTCTCATTTGTGGTGAGAAGCTTTCTAATGACAACATGAAGCCAAGCATGAAATCACATCAGGAAACAAAAACATCTGGTTATTGCTTTGGTGTGTCTGTATCTGTGCAGGCAGGTGGGGAACCACTGATATACAGTGTGTTTCTCATACTGTTTCTCACAGAATGAAACTGACAAGAAAAAGGATTCAACAAAGGTGCATTCAGGTGCAAGCTTCCTGTTTACATCTTCCTCACATAGCAATTATGAACTCCAGTGAGCAAACAAAAAGGGCAAAGATGGTGCTCTATCCAGTGATTGGTACTGTTATTGCTTTACTGCTGTGCTTTCTACTGAATGCATCATGTTGGCAAGCATGCTGAAAGAGCATGAATATTATAACAATTATGAACAGCTATAGCTTCAAACCAGCCTGTTAAAATATATATTTTTCATATTTATGCAGTTTAAGGGGTTTACATGAGGCGATTTTATTCTAAAGTCTCAATAGGACCTCAATTGAAACATAATGAGGTCAAGGAAAGATAGAAGAACACAGCGATCTTCTTCTCCTAAGGAAAAATGGTTAGGAAAGGACTTAGGAGCCAATTTTTTTGACTATCCGACCACACCCGCTGTCTGTGAAAGTAGCTCTACAGTCAACAACACAGCACAGTGAAGATACAGACCAGGTTTCATGAAGGAGACAAGTGTCTGTTAAGAGACTCCAGTCTGAAAAACCACAGAGCTACAGAGTAACATAAGTTTTTAGATCACATTCAGACGCTGTCTCTCACTTGTCCACAAGAACTCTTTCTCTCCCTCTGCTGCAGTCTGCATCACACTTTTTAAATACATTGAAGGGTTTTTATAGATGGCTGGTTGTAAAAGGCTGAATGGTATGTGGCTTTTTTCTTGCTACCGCAAGGACTTGTGGGACGGCTTTATCTCCTTTCTATTTCGTAAACGATGGTCCGGTGTATCCTCTGCTGAAGGAGATAGCAGAGGAAGGAAGCACTGAAGCACCTTTCCTCAACATTTTGAAGCTTTTATCATAACTGACACATAAATACTTCCGGGTCATCTTTCGACCAGAGCCTATGACTTACCTGCTTTTCTTTGTATTATGTGATTGTATATTAAATATCTTGTAAAGTTGATAACCTGAACGATAGTGGACTCTAATGGCAAACACAAGCCAGAGGCTATAATCAGTTTAAGTGGTTTATTGAACCAGAGAAGATGGATGAGATTTTGCAGTAAGGGGTTCGGGGAGTGTGCAAAACTGCTGGTGGCAAAACTACAGGAGGCAGGTGCAGAGACAAGACTGAGGTGGAAGTAGCAGGGTAATGGGAGAACATAGGTTGATTGGATGATGAGTAGCAGGTGGTGAAGTGATCAGGCAGGTGAGAGGGAAAACCAGAGGCCACGGTCAGCAACACACACACACACACACACACACACAACAGAGACAGACACACACACACAAGGCAGCCAGAAATACAAGGGAAACACTAGGAAGAGGGCATGCAAAAGGAAATTCTGAAAGCATTTTTCATATTTTTCTGACACTTCAGAAGCCAAACAATTAATCAGTTAGTTGAGAAAATAATCAGCAGAATAATAGAAAATTAAAATAATCATCAATTAAACAGACTTTATTTGTACAGCACTTTTCATGCGAACAAAATGTAACAAAAAGTGCTTCACAGAAAAACATCATCAGTGTCAGTCCTACTCTGATTATTCGAATGAAAATAAGAAAAGTCACGGCGTATCATGACTTCCTGCTTCAGAGAGTGAAGGAGCATAGTTTTTCTGATCATTCTTTCCTCTCACTACATCCAAACAGCTTTTCAGCCTTCGCCAGAACACAGTTACAGTACATTTTGATTTGTGGTTGTTATCAGACACTGCTGTAACAACCTAACCTTGGCATAAATGATTCAATTATTCAAAGGGGGCTTAGTATTTCACAGCCTGCTTATTATCTTTACAGTGTTTTCTTTTGAGAAAAAGGTTTTCTTCAGCAGAGTCCTGATAACTGAACTGACCTTCGCTAAAACCTTAGGACAGGGTATTAGAATTTCAATACAGTGAGTTGGACAAAGGCGGTAAACAAATTCTGAAATAGGTTTTAAAATTGCCATTTTCATATCATGTGGGAAATTGTTTGGGACAATGGGTTTGCAATATGTGAATGACGACTGCACTGGACATTTTTTATATTTCTATGTGCTTTCTGTGTGCTTTGTGAAAATGTTCCCTCTATTTGTTTCTTAACACTTTCCTATAGATGCTGTCTTTGGTCTGAGTGAATACACGATGTACAACAGCCACAGTTTGATAGAAATATAGAAATATGAACATAACACCATGTCTCTGAGGTATTATTCGATAATAAGCTTTTCTAAAATGAATGACACAAGCAAATATTTAGCACAATAAAAAGCAGCATCAGACAGACGTTAGTCATCATATTGGTATTTGTATCTGAGATGTGCTGAGCAGATCTTATCCAGGCATAACTGTATCAGATAAAATAAAGCTGATCAATTCTTCTCTGAACTCTACTGTGTTTAGTCCTATCAGCCTGCTTATGTTGCAGTTCTGCTCTTCTTAATGACAGCCCGGCTCTACAGTGCCAGAATTTTGCTCGTACAACACCAATTCCAAAAAAAAAAATCTAAAAAGGGAATGCAATGATTTGCAAATATTTTTTAACCTCCAGTATAATCAGCTGAATACAGCACAAAGAAAGTGATAGTCAGTGTCCAAACCAATAAACTATATTGTTTTCTGTAAAAATACACTCATTATAAATTGATGCCTGCAACATGTTCCCAAAAAGTTTGGACAGGGGTATGTTAAGCACTGTGTTACATCACCTTTTCTTTTAAGAACACTCTTGAAACTGAGGATAATTGGTGTAAATTTCAAAGTATAATTCTTTATCAGTCTTGCTTGATGTAAAACACCAATCTTGCTGAAAAAAACAGGGGCGTCCTAGATGGCAGCATATGTTGTTAAAAACATGTATCTTTACCGTTCAGCATTTATGGTGCCTTCACAGATGTGCAGGTTACATGGTAACAATCTGAATGGTCTTTTTCAGGATCGAAAGTCACGGGCAAGGCTTCATGCAAAGGGCAAGGCTGAAATCTGGAGATTTCTCGATGATATTATGGATGTAGATGGTGACATCACTATATTTCTCACAATTGTGTGTTGAGAAACTTTAAAATGTCAGACTATTTGCCCACCTGGTTTCTCACAAAAAGGGATGCTCCTCACCCTATCTTTGCTTGTGAATGACTTCTTTTCATATTTCATGATCACCTGTTCCCAGTAAACCTGTTTAGCTGTGGAATGTTGTATTGCAGGCATTGAATTCAGAGCAGATGTAAAAAGAATCAGTTTTAACATTAATATCTTGTCTATGATTGAATATAGGTCAGTGAATATAGGAGTGACTGAATTTTGACACAGGCCTGTCATGATTTTGAGTTTCTTATTTAGAGTTTCCTGTTTTATTTTGTTATGCTTCCCTCTCCGTGTCTTACTTCCTGCCTTTGTGTTTCCCGCCAATTTTGGCTTTGTCTGTTACAGCCTGATTAGTTTTCATTGGTGCCTTTTCTTCACTTGTGTATTTCGTCTCTGTGTTCCTTGGTTCCATTTCTGTGGTCATTTGTGTATGGTTGTGTTCATGCTCCTGCTTTTCTTAGCTCTGTGGTCATTTGTGTATGGTTGTGTTCATGCTCCTGCTTTTCTTAGCTCTGAATTGTCTTTACTTCACAGCCACAGAGGTTGCTGCTTGGTCTGCATTTGGGTCCACCTCCTTGAACTAACCTTCATACAGTCCAACCATTAGGAATTCTGGACAAGGGCCAGGAGTGGCACCAATGGCTCATTACAGAGGGGGCAAGGACTAGTGCGCCCTTCATACAACCTAAAGGCTATGTGGGGATGCAAGACAGATCCAAGGGGACATTTAAGGAGATGGAAGGGTGGAATGGAGTGAAATGCAGATTACAATGAGATGTGTGTTTCAGGACCAATCATTTGCTGAAACCTCAGTCAGGTAAAGGATCAAAAAAGTAAGGCAAACTAAACTAAAAGGACAGGAAACCAAGGACAGAATGACATCCAGGATCACAAAATACACAGAATCACTAGGCCCCAGCTCTCTTTGTACAAAAGTAGCAGTGTATAAAAATAGCTGTTTCTACTTTTACTTTATCTCGTACTGATGCTCACTTTCAGTTTTCCATTCATTCTGTGAACTTGGTCAGTCAGTTAGTTTCATTCATCATCCTTTTGGAAACTGTCTGTTTAGTGTTAAAGCGCCAGTGTCTTTACTTGATCAAAGATCTTTCATGAGTGAAGAACTTTCACTCTGAGCCACAAAGAACTTTCCTATCTATAATTGTCTGGTAATAGAGGACCAAGGAGAACTCAGCGAATCAGTGGTTTAATTTAATTGGTAATAAGGGAGAACAGCACTTCTCCGGATTTAGAAAAGAAAGTGAATTTAGAAATATTGCCTCTTTTGGTCACTGTCCTATTTTGGATTAAAAAATTGCACTTTCAATGATTTCTCTTGCTGCATAATGGGCAAGCCCACATTTTCAATCAACATCAAAAAGAATATTGTCAGGACATGTCTGCAAAAATCCTTTTTGTACAACAATGGTTAGATTAAAAAGAAGAGAGCACTTGTTTCTATCTGAAGTTATCATGAGTGAATTATTCATTATGTCCATCTAAGTAGTGGCTTCTTATTTAAATCTGTGCATTTGTTCTTTGTTTTATTAATTGTAGTGGCACATACTTCTAATTGTTTTACCCTGTTTCTGATCAGGAAGAAGATTACGTGTCCAAACTCAACTGCACTTGAATTGTGTGGCATTTGAATGTTCACACCATATGAACATATGTTGGTTTCCTCTTACATTAAAAGGACATACAGCTGCCACTGGCAGATACCTTTTACTTTTTCATTACTGCTTCTGCATTTAGAAATTCTTTTTTTTTTTTTAAAGTGATATATAGATATAGAGTATGTATGTTCGTATTGGTGAGCTTAATATCATTGTGAGCTTTACTCTAGATGAGAAGTGTTATATGCATGCCATATGTTATATGACTTTTTTTTTGTCTCCAAAACATGATTTCATTTTATAATGTTCATGAAACGATGTTAATGTTCATGCAGACGGTTACTCTGAGCACAACAAGTATCAGATGAAGTGAGTCCTACTGATTTTATCCACTTTTCACTTCAATATTATGTCCACCTTTTGCAGCAATTAAAGCAGCACATCTCTCTGGCATTGTGTCAATATATTTCCTGAGAACTTCAACACTAATGCTATCTCATGCCTTCTGCAACTCAAGCCAAAGGCTTTCCTTTGAATGTACAATTGATCTATCCAGTTTATTTTCCAACTCGCCTCAAATTTGCTCTATGGGGTTGAGGTCTGGACTTTGAGGGGGCCAGTCCATCATTTTCAATGTTTCAGCAGATTCCTTCTGTCACAGGTAGTTCAGACAATAGTTAGAAGAATGTTTATGGTCCTTGTCCTCTTGGAAAATAAATCCAGGCCTAATAAGATAACTCCCAGATGCTATTCTGTGTCTCACCAGAATGTTGTGGTATACTTTCTTATCCATGATGGCATCAATTTTCACTAAGTCACCTGTTCCTGAGGCTCAAATGGCAGCCCACACCATAATACTACCCCCTCTGTGTTTAACTGTTGGCAAGAGACACTCATTTTTATATCTCTTCCCCTCCCTCCATCCAACATACACTCTTCGCTTGTTGCCAAACTGTTCAAACTTCAAATAACACTTTATACCCATCTTCCTTTGTCCATTTCTTGTGTTCTTTTGCAAATTCCAGGTGTTTCACTCAATTTTTCTCTTTCAGTAATACTTTCTTTGCTGCAACAAGCCCTTCTTCACCCAGTTTCTGACACACAGTTCTTGAAGACACTCTTGCACCATTGGTCAATGTGGCGTTGATCTTGTCATGCAGTTCTCATGATGCCTTTCTTCGGTTTTGAGATGCTTCACTTGTCTGTCTGAAAGTTTCTTTTTTCTACATCTGCCCTTTTGGTTCTGCTGTGAATTGGTGGCATCATGGCAGTCTAAGGTGCACTTTACAGTGCTTGGACTGCATCTCAAGACACAGGCCTAGCTTGTTTTGGGGTTTTTTTAAGGAAAATGACCTACATCTCCTTATGATGGCTCTTGTATTATGGGTATTTAAATGACCAATTCAACAAAAACAACTGAAACCTCTTAAGCATGCCAAGTGTTCTAATAATTTTGGCCACCACTGTACAAGTCCATTTACCTGTTAGGTAAATCAGTCTGCACAAATACAACACTACTACAATATATCCTAACTTCATGAAGGTTAGAACTACATACAGTTTTTGTGAATATGATTTGATTTATATTTTATTTTGGAGGCTGTAGTTGTATAAGGTTACTAAGAGTTGTTTTTTTTTTCATTCATAATGGGGTGGATGAAATTTAAGGTAATATAAAGTAATACAATTCGACACCCTCCTTAAATTTAACATGTAGAAAACCATTTCTGTCAGGGTATAAATATTACTGCCTGTGTCCCTTAAAAACTGGCAGTGTGTTCTTGGCATGTTTGTTTCGAAAATTCCCCATTAGTATAAAAAGCAGAAGGGCAGCATTGTAGTGTTGCATCAACATAGCTGCCAAAGTTAGAAAAAAAAAAAAAAACAGATTCCAACTTTTCCAGGCACCAGTCATATTGCATTTATTATTGTGTTTGCATACTGCACTACAAAATAGTGTTAAATTCAAACAACAAATTAATGAATGATCAAATATGCAAAAGCACACATTCAGAAGCTCTTCCTTAGTGCCCAACTGAGTGTGAGATTGGTTTATTAAACCAGGAGTAAATGTAGCTTCCTCCTGAATTCTTGAGCAAATAGCAAATTTCTAAAAATCTAATGAAATGTTTTTATGCATTTTCTGTTTTCAGACTTATACTTTATATGCAATATTCCACCTCGGCAGGAGTTGTCTTGTTAGTCCTTCCTTCCCCCAACTTAGTTGGTCCATCGACACTTTTTATTCATCTTGATGAGCTGTCTCCCTTAATAGCCTATGGGTGAGACAAACAGCGTCTGAAAGCCACCTGCAGATGGTGAATGTAGAAGTACTCTCACTGTATATTTTATTTGGTTATTTGAATGTAAAAGATCCAGTGCATTTTATCTTTAAAGCTTCTCCGGGTAATTTCACACGCTGGTGGCTTCAAAAGGCAGCAAGAAATGTTTGAATTTTGAAGACTGCATTACCAAGAAATCTTGTAAAGCAAAACAGTAAACTGCACTTCATTGGAACTATAATTGCCTGCTGGTGGGGGCAGAGTTAGTGAAAAGCAGGTTGAAGCATTTGCTGCTGGGAGTTTTCTATTTCACTCCCAAGTTGCACTTCAATTATCCGTGTGCAACAAGTGGCTTTCCCATCAATGACCACATTCAAATAAAACAAAAAAATTTAGGTTACATTTATCACATCAGTCACTTAAGAAGAGATGCATAACTGTAAGATGAGATTCTTTTTGTGAATATTTATTTTGTAGATTACCTTATTGTTCTCAGGTTTAACATGAAAATGTAATTATTGATAACTACTTGTATTCTATTCTCTTCATTTAGAATGGGGTATCATGGTGCACCTTGCCTGTGATATAAGTGATGGTTATGCTTGGCGGAGTGAGGTAAAACAGTAAGGTAGTGTACCACATTCGTTGTCAGTGTTGAGAAATTAAAGTGACCAAGTTACACAGTGATTCAGGCAAGGGTTTGGTCTCAGCATTTTTTGGGACACAACAACCCACCCATTATGTATGTCCATGCGGGTGCAGGTCTCTAAAAAAATAATTTGTTCATGTGTGTGACGTGAAAGATTTATGCACAGATGCAGATTTGGATGACATTTTGGAGTCAATCAGTGTCCCTTAGTGTTTTTTCTCTAGCAAAATGGTGCTGGAAGAAAAATATATATATTCCCCCTCAAATTAAGCAGGGAGGAACTAAAACAGTAAAACTATATTTATGCACTGTTATATTAGCAATAATAGTCTAATACTGTAACAAGCAATATGATAAAATAACTTTTCAGGATAAGTACTTTTACTTTTGGTACTTTCACTACATTTTGCTGATGATACCTCTGTATTTCTACTTAATAAAAACTTGGAGGGGAAGGAGTATTTTTGCACTGTGGTATGAGTACATTTAATTAAGAATATGATTGCTTCTTCCATCACTGATAAGATGTTTCCTTTTACATTTCCACCTATACATTACCAATTGGAAGCAGAGTTGCTCCTCATCAGGGACCCTGAGTGTTCACTGTGCTCTTCAAGAGAGAACCTTCCATTGTGATCTAAGTCTTCAGGATAGTGGCAATCACAGTGGCTTTTTCCTCCAAATCCATCTGGCCGTAGTGCGGGGTGTATATGTCTGTGTGTTTTTATCCATATGAGTGTCACAGCTCTACACTTCAGATTCAGTCACAGAGACATTTTCACTCTCTGTGTGTCTGTGAGACTCTTGGTGATCTTGGACATTGCTAAGTAAACGGGCAGCATTTGACCTGTTTTCTGGGTTGAGGCAGAGCATACTTCAGATCAGAGAGAAGATGCTGTCATTTGGTGATCTTATAAAGCACACTCAGGAAGTTTGTGGCTGCAAACTGAGGTCTGAGAGAACACATCTCAAGTCAAGTATAGTGGGTTTTATTGTCATTTCAACCATATACATAGTACACAGTGAAATGAGTGTTTCAGTGTGTGAGTGAGTGTTTAAACAGTTCATCTGGGTGTGTGGTACACTGTCGCTGAGCCAGATTTCCATGAAGACAAAAACAAAACAGTCTCTGAACTCACATTGGGGAAGCCTGGTGCAGTCGGATGTAGTCTATTTCTTTGTCAAGTGCGCAGACGTTTATGAGCAGCCTAGCTCGGATACCTGCCCTCCTGCTGTGCTGTAGCAGGCCAAGTCTGCATAGTGTGTTGAGCATCTGCGATTTATTTTCCTGTTTGTTGTACACATGAGCATCAGTTGTTCGAATACACGTTAGCAATTTTTGCCCCTAAAAAAAATCAGTAAAGTAACACCAAAATTTGAGACCTGGCATGGTCACTGCGTCCAACCGCACTGCCAGCTGGTAGCAGTACAGCAGACCACCAAGAGCCCAGATATGTGGAGGCTAAGAGCTAAAGAGCTATGTTAGTCATCACTCTGGATATCCCAAAGTCCACTAAGTTCACTACGCCTTGTTTTGTTAGCAGCACATTAGAGGTTCTGATGTCCTTGTGTGGTATTTTAGTAGCATGCCACTGTGTCCTCTGTTTCCTGTCTTCAATTTTGTCTTCTAATGTGCCGCTGTTGCAGTAGTTCTATGTCCATATGTAAATGAATCCATCCTCTGAGTTCACAAAGGCTGCTATTACTTACTATGTGAGGGTGCTGCAGCTTTCTGATGATGTTAGCCTCTTGTGTTAGCCTCCTTGTGTCTCACCGGGTGCAGGCTCTACATGCCTCATCAGGAACATGTCTGCTGCTGCTCACCAGCCCAGTCTAGAGCTGAATGGGATGAGGGCTCTCACGAAGGAGAACAGGAGCGTTGTCAAAACATGTTTGTGTGTCGTGGTGTTGCCACGGTAACCGGCTTGCTCTTACAGCGTTAGATTTGATAGGATACTTTAAAGGAACATAATATTGTCAAAACAAGCAGGGAGGAGGCATGTAGTGGCTCTTTGTTCTTCTTCCTCTCAGCTAACCATGTTTTGCTGTGTCTGAATGGCTATTTTGTACAGTAGCATCACCCATGTACAGCAGCCTCAGTGAAAAGCTTGGCGACCGAACTTTATTGGACCTTGACAGATGTTTATCCTCTGTCCATCATCACTCTGCTGCAATGTTAAAGGCAGCTCATCATTTTGAAATAGGGAAAACTACTACCTGACACATGATTCATTTCAACTGCCAGTTAAAGGCAATTTTCTTATCAATGTAAGTGACAGAAAACCTTGCACCTCTTTGGACACATTTAATCAAGGTCTGCCTTTTTGACAGTATATACAGTACCAGTCAAGAGTATGGACACATCTCCTCATTAAGTGTTTTTTCTTTATTTTTGTCACCTTCTACATTGTATGTGTTACTATGAAGTAAAACATATGATACATTATGTGATAACTGTAAACAAAGCAGAATGTTTTATATTTTAGATTCTTCGAAGTTGCCATCTTTGCTTTGATGACAGCTTTGGACACTCTTGGTCAACTTTATGAGGTTTTCTTGAAGGAGTGGCCATATATGCTGAGCACTTGTTGGCTGTTTTTCCTTCCTTCCAAACCATCTCAGTTGGGTTTATGTTGGTGATTGTGGAGGCCAGGTCATCTGATGCAGCACTCCATCTGTCTCCTTGTTGCTCAAATAGCCCGTACATAGCCTGGAGGTGTGTTTTGGGTCATTGTCATGTTGGAAAATAAATAATACTCAGTGGAAGAGCAAACCAGATGGTATGTTAATGCAGTATGTTGTGTGCCTTGAATTTTGTATAAATTGCCAGCGGTGTCACCAGCAAAACACCCCCACACCATCACACCTCCTCCATGCTTCACGGTGGGAACCACACATGCAGATACCATTTGTCCACCTTGTCTGCATCTGACAAAGACACTGGTTGGAACCAAAAATCTAAAATTTGGACTTATCACACCGAAGTATAGATATCCACTGGTCTACTGTCCATTACTTGTCTTAAGCAATTATCTTCTTCTTGTTTGTCTCCCTCAGTAGTGGTTTCTGGCCTACCATAATTATTTCTGTATTTTTTTATATTTTTGCAATTAATAATTATTAATAATAATCTGTAATGTAAAAAGTGACAAAAATAAATGTAGCCCAGTGGCTGAAATATGAGTTTAAACTATTTTACAGCCAACATGCTAATGTGTATTTTAATGTTTAATGTGTAAAAAAGTTAATGGGATCAAATATGTAACTGAAATAGATGTGTTTGCCTTTAAACAAAATTGAAATTTATATTTACTATGGTCTTTGAATGCATCCCACTTTTCATGTTAGGTTGAATAGCGTTTGTTTAGGTTCAGATCTAACTTGGTTTTGAGTTGTTTTCATCCATTGGTTGTTTAGTGCTTTGCCAGCCAATCGGCGTCTGTTGTTTGTTTGAGAGGCGGGATTTGCCGCAGGGTCCAAAATTTCCGTTAGTGTCACTGTCTTTTTGCCGACAAGACAAGAGAAAAGCCCGGGAGAGAGTTGTCCGACAGAGGGGAGTTTTGAATGAAAAGTATTTTTTTAATTGGAGCTGACGAAAAGTTTTCTTCCGAAAATTACTTAGATTTCATCTTCCCAGGTAAATATTTACTGTGATGTATTGTTACAGTTGAGTTTTGTAGTAAATTGAGTCGCTAATTCCCGCTTGTGGCTAATACTGTTAATTCAAATTGTGAAATGCTATTTTCATGTTAGTTTTTATTTTTTTAACGTGCTAGCACTAATTTTACCCAAAAAAGTGATGGCATGGACATTTGGAAGGATGGCGCGCATCTGAAGCCTTTTGTTTCTTCCCTTCTTCTTCCGCTGCTGCTGTTCATCCTGTCACCCCCTGACTCATCCTTGCCTTCTTTTGGACGCCATTTTGTTTTAATTGATTTTAAGAAACACCGGTAAAACTGCAAGTATCAGGCCTGCAACGTTTGTTTTGGTATTTTGTTTTGCCGGCTCTTTTTGTTTACATTTATTCATTGTGTGATAATTAATTGAATGTGATAAAAAGGTATTGACAAATTTGGATTATATTTGTTGAAGCCAATTAAAAGGGTATAGATACAATTTAGTAAGACACTGAATTTAGGTTAAATTGAAGGTAACTAAATGAATTTGGGTAATTGAATGAATTTGGAAATTGAATTGAATTTTGGTAACTGAATGAACGTGGTAAACTGAATGAATGAGTTAAAGGTTTAAAGACAAACTAAAAGGTACTTAAAGGAAATCTGTATCTGTGAACTGGAATTTACAAACTGTGAAAAAGGAAAATATTATTTTATTTATTTTTACATTATTTTCAAATTTATTTTGTTTTATAAATAAATACCTGATACAGGATAATTGGATTTAAAGTACAGTGGTTTGTGTCCTTGATTTATATAAATTGTATAAGAGCTGTGGTTATTAAAATAGAAATACTAATTAATAAAAAGAGCAAGGCACCCCCCCAACATCTGCTCCCCGGGCGCTGTGAGTTGATGCCCACCGCTCCAGTGAATCTGGCATCTGTCAATTTGAGTGTGTGACCATGTGCATGTGTGTCTTCCAACAGGATGGGTTGGGTTAAATGCGGAGAAGTATTTTCACGTTCAACGTGATTAATAAAGGTGGTATTATGGTAGTTGCCTCGAGCTGTCCTATAATTATAATAATATAATAATAATTATAATTATATAATTGAGTGTGCCTGCAAGGCACCAATTCCCCATACTTATTATTCTTACGTATCCCATGCAGTTTTGGTCACACATACACAAAACGACCGGCTCGGCCGGGAATGGTGTGCTATGCCTTTTCTAAGCGTTTCGCCAAATGGTTTTGCCAAATATCGCCAAAAAAATGAATGGGTGTGTATTGGTAGAATGTTCGTGAGCTAGGGTGCGTGAAATCATCGCTAGAGTGGAGAGGGAGAGAAAAATTCGTTGAAAAATAAATTTGTAAACGGTTCTCGAGGCCACAAATGTCACTCTACAGAAATAATTCATAGATACAAACGTAGGAAAATCCGATGGGGTCGCAGTGATATCACTGCTGAAGCTGTCAGACTTATAGTTTTGGCGGGAGACACACTGATGCGCCAGCAACACGCACCCACCGCCCCATCTACTCCCATGTAAATTGGAGAGGAGAAATTTCCCAAAGGAGCACGGGGCACCTGTTCTTTCTCTATCTCCCGAGGTCACATTTTTTAACTTCAAGCACTGAAACTCGGCATTCCTATGGTCGACAAGATGAGGATGCTCACAGTCATTTCGGCTTTTGGATACGCCACACCGTTTGGCATTTGTGGCCACCTGTTCGAGGGGGTTCATTTAGAGATTTTCTGTATCTCTCAGGGGTCAGAGGGACAGAGCACGCGCGCACAGCTGCGCTTGATTGCTCTGGGCAGCACCTGACCCTGGTTGCTTGGCAACCACAAGCCTGATTGTGTGAAACAAGCACGCACACACGCTGACAGCTACCTAATGTATGGGTGCGACGGGGCCAGAGTCAGGCACACTCAAAATTTCTTTCGAAATTTTCTAGTTTTTAAACAAATGTTCAGTAGTTACCCTTTAAGAAAGATGCTGGAAATTGTGAGATAAAATCGAAAATAGCACAAAATAGTGAAATCCTTTAGTGACCCTGAGCGTCAAAACACATTCACAAAATACAACAGCATTTCAGAACATACAACCTCATTTCAAATAACACCACATTTCACATTATGGAAAGGGTGGGACAACACTTGTGGTTTGTGATTGGACAGAACCCAAGTTAGACAATTTATGTCACTATTTACCTATTGTAGCTGTCATTTGTGTTAAGCTAAATGTAGGACTGAAATTGCAAACACAAACCAAGACTGAATAGAGTTTTATTGTGAACACCACGTAGAATGTGCAGGTGGGTAGGTAATCCAGAGGATCCAGAGGCAAACAGCCTCCACATTACAATTTGTCATCAAGGCTTTCATCATACAGAAGTGGGATTGATTTAATCTAATCTGTGTTGGAAAAACTATACACACCAGTAAGCCCTCTAAGGGACTTCCATGTAGCTGACCATTCTAGTTGAGTGTGCCTGAAAGAGCACACTATTATGTTATTCCTCGCGCTTATTATTTTTCTCACGCCCATTTTTCAGACCACTACTCCTCCCGCAGTTTTGGTCGCACATACACAAAAGTGGTGTCAAAACGTGCGGCTCGATCGGGAATCGACGGCTATGACTTTTCTAAGAGTTTCACCGAACGGTTTTGCCAGAAATCGCCAAAAACCACGCCAAAAAAATTAAATTTGTGTGTATTGGAAGAATGTTCCAGACCTAGAGTGCGTGATGTCATCACTAGAGTGGAGAGGGAGAGAGAAATTCGTCGGAAAAAAAATTTGTAAATTGCGCTCGAGGCCGCAAATGTCGCGCTACAGAAATAATTTATAGCTAGAAACGTAGGAAAATTTGTGGTGGTCGCAGTGATAACACTGCTGAAGCAGTCGGCTTTATACTTTTGGCGTCACACACAAAGATGCGCCAACAACACCCATCCACAGCCCCATAGACTGCCATGTTAAAAAAGCAGGAAAATTTGTGGAGGACAGCAGAAGTAGCGTTTCTTTGAATCGCTCTAAAGGACACATTTCTTCCTGGTAGCGACACAAAACAGTAATGTAGACGTTCAGGAAGGGCTCAGCATGCTCACAGTGAAGTCGGTTCAGTGATTGGAGCAACGGTTTGGTCAGGATTCCTTTAGTTCGAGGGTTACGTTGAGACGTTTTTCTCTCTCTCAGCACTGTCTACTGTCACAGCAGCAGCTGCGGTTGATTGCTCTGCTCTGATTGGTGGCCCCTCTCACAGACACAGACAGGGAGCAGAGGGGGGAGGGGCTGTTTTCACTGTCTTTTATAATATCAATGACTATCAGGGCTACATTTTTAATGTCTGCCATTTTATCCTTCTCTGTCGCATACACATACACAGACACATAGATAGAGAGACACACAGACTTTCAAAATAAAATACTTTGTAAAACTCTCATTAACAGACACAAGACCACACAAGCACGTACAAACACACACACACACACACAACAAGACTTTCAAAATAAGACTCCCTTCAAAATAAAAGACTGTAAAACTTTCTCCTTAACTGCCCCCCACAAGCCTGACTGTGATTAACTTGATTGAACTCTCTGTATAATAACAATGACTGTCAATAATACAGTTTGAATGTCGGCCATTTTATCTTTCTCTCTCACAGAGACAAACACAGACAGACAGACACACACACACACACACACACACACACACACACTAGACAAAAGACTTTCAAAATAAGAGTCCCTTCAAAATAAAAGACTTTGTAAAACTCATTAACAGACACAAGACCACACAAGCACGCACAAACACACACACACACAAGACAAAAGTCTTTCAAAATAAGAGTCCCTTCAAAATAAGGCCCCATTAAAAAGGCAATGATGACACAGCTTGTTGTATTAATACTGAATTTGCTGAGCAGTGTCAATAATAATGTATGGGGGCGATGGGGCCAGAGTCAGGCACACTCAAAATTTCTTTAGAAATTTTTCTAGTTAACTTTAACACATTGACAGTGTCATCAGTTGGCTGACAGTGAAACAGAGTATCACACTCAAAAAGCAAAACCTCAGTCCAGATCTGTATATTATTATAAATGAACATATTTTATAGAAGAAAGAGCACCTGGAGGAGGATGTGCACATGTGCTATACTGTTTGCCCTCCACCATTGATGTTCGAAACAATGCCTTGTATACTGTGCTGTCACATTTTACATTTTGAATGGTCCACCTAGGACTGAGGGTCAAGAATGTCCCATATTCTTAGAGGAACAAGAGAGAGGTAAACATGGCACACATGGTTTGGGCCAATAGTGCGATACGCTTCAGAAAAACTCAAACAAATATCCTGGGGCAAATCCTTTTTTTTCCAGAGTTGCTGGTACAATCCCACATTAATTTATATTCATAGATAAGGCTGGGTTTAACCTGATAAAAGTAAGAAGAATATGGACAAACACTAGCCACAGACCTATTTTAAAGTCTTGCAATCCAACGTGGTGGTAGCGTCACATGTCTGCTGCTATCACGCAGAATAAGGCCCTTATGACACATGGCCCACACTGTGACAGCAGAGGATCAAATGCTTGCAGAGCAAAAGGGATACATTGTTCTGGTCCTGAACTCGTTTCATCAGCATCACAACTTCCCACTATACTCTCCCTTCTCTAGTGATGTCCAGCTTTATGTCAGAATACCCCTCATTCAATCCCTGGAGGAAGTCTGCAAACAAATTTATGCAGGATGTATGCAAGGAATGATTTGCCCTTCAGATTCTTCCCTCAGTTTCTTGCGAGCGACGACATAGCCTGTGATGTGGACAAAGTGCTATGTTCAGTTCTGTTGTTGTCTTCTGATTAATTGCAAACTGCAACCTTTAGAAATGTATGGATGTATTGACTGATTTTATAATGTGGAGTGAAGTTAATCATTTCATCAGTGTGTTTTGTCAATTATATTAATGTACTTTACTATATTAATATCTCTGAAAAATTGAATCAAGACTATAAAAATTGAAAAGTAGAAATGTAAAAATGAAAATTGTTTTACAACACAGCAGTCTCTCACTGGTGCAAACAGAATCAGATCACAATTGTACTTGTGCCATACAGTGAGAAAATCAGACTTTTATAGATCTGTGTATAAAGCGCCTCATTTTGCAAAAGACCTTAGGTGTTCTGCTACTTGTATGTCATGTTTCATGCTTAAGCAATCATAAAAAGGTATGCAACGTACTGTAACAACATTATATAACTATCATCTGGTTCACTGTCTTCTCTGTAAGACAGTGAACCAGATGTACAGAAGAAAACACGACTGGACTTTACCCAAAATGTTAAATATACATCAAATGTATCCGTCTGAGTCCTCCTGAGAAGGTCCGTCAAAGGCTACACAACAGATTTAAGGGAATATCCATGAAGTTGACGCATAATATCAGCAAATCTCAGCAGCCACTGCATGTTATGGACATGGTATATACATGATATCATATAATCATCACATAAGTCTTCCTAACATTATCTCCAATGCAAGATGTTTTAATATTGCCTGTTGTGATTAACAGCAGCATAATATTTTCAAGTGAATAATTGACTGTTAAATTAGTAAAATGGACATGTTCAGCATGATCACTTAAAATGTTTAAATGGGTTTTCAAAAGTTTCTCTCCTTTTCCAAATATACATTTACAGCATGTAACAATAAATGCTAAAATGAGCTGTTTCATATTTTTGTATTTTAACATCAAAATATTTGTTATTTCTGCTTCCTGGTTACTCATCTGGCTACAAGTAAACACACAGAAATTCCAACCTGAAATACCAACACAGCTGATTTCTAAACAATATCACCCCAACATCAAATAAAACTGCATTTTATAGTATTGTTCAGAGCAGATGTAACAATATGCTGTTCAAGAAGAAAAAAGGGGGAAGAGTGAGATAGAGAAAACAAGAATTGAGTGTACAATCCATGAAACGATCATGAGAAGGCCAAAGGAAAGTGTTTTATGATGACACAGTGCACAGTTAACTTCCACAAATGTGTTTTAAGTGTGTAAGTGTGTCCATATGACAAGAAAAGTGTCTCCAGACCTACATTTGAACCACCCATTCCTCGTTCTACTGTTGCACATTCTCTATAGCTTTACCAATAACTATCTTCAGCCAGCTAAAGCAGCTGCTTATTTCACACCACTATTTTGAGTCCTTGAACTTGATCCTCAACAAAGAGCAAACAGCAACTTCCACTTTAGTCCAAAGTCTCAGCTCAGCTCCCAGGAGGGAAACTAAAGATTTTCACATCTCACGCAGACACAGGCAGAGAGGAAAGCAGTCGGAGAGAGATGGAGAGATGGATGGCCTGTCCAATGTAACTAGATGGCTGGAAAATCTTGAAAGGATGGGCTTCCGTACAAGCTGGAGGAAGATCTGTCCCCTTCAGCTTGAATAAATTTAACCCTCTGTGGACATAAAATAATCACCAACTGCTGTCAACCCCATGAAGGCTCAAAGGATCTTCGATTTGCATATTTCAGAAGATCATCCTTTATACGAAAACATATTATCATTAATCAGAGAGGGAGGGAAAATATACAGTAGTCAGCTGATCAGTTATTAATGTGCCTCACACATGTTTGATGTATCTTATTTATAATACAACTAATTGAATGATATTTCGCCCGTGGCCTGGCGCTGTGCATTTAGAGGCGTCATGTAACAATGTTTAGATGAATTAGTTAGAGAGTTAGTTTGATTAGTTAGAGATTATTCTACACGTGAAGAACAACATGAAAATGTACATTTTATTTTTATTGCCCAGTACTGAGCTGTGAAGTATTATTACTTTCAGATATCACTGGGCAGTCTGATGTGCACTCTGTGTCACTACTAGAAGTATCATCTTTTTTATTATTATTATTATTATTTTAGCAGCCTCATGGCATGTACTACATCCTGGTGTTAAGCACCTTGGAAGATGAGGACCTTTTCATGTTGTTGTTTTAAATATACTCTTGCTGGAGGCTATCAACTGTAGCTAACTAAAAAGAAAGAAATGATTGCATTTTACAGGTCCAGGGTGTGTGTGTGTCTGTGTGTTTGTTAGCAGTAGGTCACCACAGTGATGCTTTGTGCCTGTCTGTTAATATTCATTTCAATTTAGTTTCTGACAGCGATGATGACACAACTGTCAGATTTTCATCTGTTCTGACAGACGCACAGTTCAATACAGTTGAGTTTGTGCTCGTAGACGTGACTCCAGGAGCTTGGAGCCATTCCTGTCTTTATTTGAAAGCCGTAAACAAACAGATGCAGCATACACCGATATCACCGAAAGACGATAAGGGGAGGCGTAACTGCTCCAATTTAAAAAAACATGTTCTCCTAAAACAACATCCAGAAAGTATAGAGAATAGAAGGTCCCTCGCTGATTGTGATGTTTAACTGCTGACAGAAATCTGAAATGTGCTACAACGCCTAAAAAGCAAAAAAAAAAAAAAACATACCACAAGGCACAAGTTTGAGACTTTATCATAAAATTAGTTGAAAAGGTGTTGTTGAACAAATAGTTAGACATTGACATTGCAGTATTAGATCTAACTATATTTGGACATCATCATTTTAAACCTTTATTAATTAAATCTCAATGAATTTGGCTCAAAAAATTAAGCAATTCACATTCATTCTCATTTATCTGATGGAAAAATGTTTATAATAATGGTAGAGTGTGATGAAAAAGCAAATTACTGGGAATTCAGAGATGAGATGTAAATGTTAGGCAACAAATGACGAGCACTTGATGTACTGAGACTATGTTTTGAAAAAGTGTCATCATCCTATAGTTTGTTAAGCAAAGAGTCCAATTTATTTTTCAGCTGTAAAATGTCAAGTTACACTGAAAGAAAATTAGTTTCTGCTAATATATCATTATGGGAGTCTCAAATATTAAAATCAGTAGCAACCTCAAAACTTCTTTGTCAGTCAGGCTTTTCTAGGATCCTTAGAAATACTGTAGATGTCGGGATTACCATCTCAGCTAAACACTTTCCTGGGACAAACCCCTCTGTAACAATGATTACTTACATTATGTGACATTATTACAATGAGGTTTGTAAAGTTTGTAAAGAGAGGGAAAGAGAAATCAGTAAGATTATTCATAAAAAGACAAGTGACCTCAGAATATTATTAATTATTTAAGTCTGCAAACTTCTTTATGTGAAACTGTATGTACAGTATATGTAGTATATAACCTGGCTGTTGGGGGGTGACTCACTCTGCTGCCATCTACTGCTAGTGCTGCTGAAAGTTTAGTCTCTAATGCCCATTCTGCTCCCATTGCAGCTCCTGATCTCCTCCTCTTTCACTTACTCACCACAGACATTTCCCAAAATTGTACTGAAGCAGGCTGAAACAGTGAGTAAAACTCCTCTGACAAATAAATCCCCACTAGCTTTGTGATGTGATGTAATGAGAAATTGGCCACATTTCCATGGAGACATTGATGTGGAGACATATTGCTCCACTTTGATATTCAACTTAAAAGTTACGGCACAGCCCCACTGAGGCCTAATTTGGCAAATTGCAATGTAAGAAGATTTTTTTCCTCCAGGCGGTAAAAAGAAGTGTGCATTTAAATACAAAAATTAGCATTTTCTGGTTTGGTAAAATTGCAAAAGGGAGTCATTTCAATAATCTAATTAGGATAAAGTCCATCTCAATTGGTGTGACTTAAATTGACATACCCACAAAAGTGGAAAGTTTGCAGCAAAGATTCTTATGTAGTTTTCTTGTAAAATGTTTGTGAGTCTGGCACCAAATGCATTTGCACCAATGTATTTCAGTTAAAAAAGTAACAATGAATATGAAATCAAATACATACTTATAAATAATTACTTTCTATATATATCCCCTTTTTACTCTGATTAGTATTATTTACACATACAGGTCTGAGCAGATCAATACACTTGATGTGGATCGATGTGATGTGGGTCTGCCGTAGTACAGCACTGAGCAGTTAAGGGTTAGGTGGTCAAGGGTACCACAGCAGTGTCCCAGAGGTGAACTTGCATCTCTCCAGCTACCAGTCCACGCTGCATTTTGATTGGTCCACTTGAATTCATCATCTTCAAGTCCCCAAGCCGGGTCCCTATGGACTGAGCTACTGCAGTCGAATAAGACATGTTGTAAATAAAGGGGTGTGCTAGCATTAATAAAACATATTTTGTTTTAAGAAATTTTGAGAAGTGATTTAAAAGATGCTACTGATTCTGCAGCCTCAGATCTACAGGCAGGAAGATCCAGAGCTGAGGAGCCTTGAACACAAATACCTGGTCACCTTTAAACTTCAGCTGGTATTAAAGAACGATAAATAGAGACAGAGAGCTATCTACAATATAGGAAATTCAAGGTCAGGTGGTACAGTGGTGCAGTTTGGGCCAACCGGGACTTTTCTGTATGGAGTTTGTGAATTCTCTATGTCCTGTCTTGGTTCGCTCCGGGTCCTCTCACAGTCCAAAGACATGACACTATAAAATATAGTATTTATATAGGTTTCTGAAAAAACGTTAAAGTGAAGCTCAGAATGTGGTGGTTCTGTCCGTTGACATCTTGGCAGTCCTGTCTCTGCTGCCTCCAGGCTAATCTAAAATGGTACGAAGACATGGAGTGTGGGTGAAGCTGAGGCAGGCTGAATGAAACCCAAACAAACCACCTCTAACTATTTTTTATATGAGGCTGTAAACATTTTTTTTACTGCTGTAAAGTTTGGCATTTTAATATGGGGGCTTACGGAAATTGACTCATTTTGTAGCCAGCGTCAAGTGGCCGTTCGAGAAACTGCAGTTCCACGCTGGCTTCATTTCACAGCCACAGAGGTTATTACTTGGGTTGCCTGTAAGTGTGAACGTGAGCACAAATAATTGTTTGTATCTATGTGTCTGCCCTGTGATGAACAGGTAACCTGTTCTTCCTCTCGCCCTATGTCAGCTGGGATTGGCTGCCGCTTGGCTTCGTGACCCAGATGAGGATAAGCTGTTATGGAAAATGAATGAAAGGAAATAAAAGGAAAGGCCCAGGTCTGCATACATCATGAAAAAGTGCAGACTGTGCAATCTCAAAATGGAATTGGCTTAGCACCAAACAATACACGAAAACCAGAACAGAATGTAAACATGACGGATGTAACACATAAATGAATATATAATTTCATCATTGTTATTTTTCAGTTGAAAAAGAATTCAGTTTTTCCTCTGATGTCAAACCTCCTCCTGTACGGTCATGGCTCATGGCAGCATAAGGAGAAATATGCTACTAATGTATGCAGAAAAACAATAAGATAGCCTTAATGCAATTTGTAGATGCTCAGGCACAAAGCACCATCGCAAAATAAAAGTGTCAGTGCCTTACTTTCAAGTGTGAGATAATCTCACTGATAAGTTCTTTCAGCGATAAAGATTTCACAATGTTTTCAATCATTAATTAAAAAAAAGCTCTGCTGACAAATTTTCAAGACAATCAATTTCCATTTTTTCCATCCATTAAAAAAAACAACAATAAAATCTTTTGAGTGAAGCATGCAGCTGTTTAATTTGCTTGTTTAATTTAATACCACATATATCTCTGGATAGAGGACAAACGGACACTGTTCATCAGATAATTTAATGACTACATAACTGCAAATCAATGTGATTTTACTTCCTTTATAGAATCCTATTTTTACTTTCCATCTACCTATTTTTTATTTTTTTATACCTATGTTAGAAAACTATTACAGTTTAGTACTACTTTTTAAGTCCAAACTTTACAAGGCATTTGTTACCAGGTAAGTATTTTACCTACCACAGACAAACAATGTCCACAAAGAATATCATTAGCATTCCCTCTCCTCTCCTTGTATTTGTACTGGCTGTTCTGACCACAGCAGCTTTATTGAAGCATAACATGACCGCCAGGCTCGTATTGACAGCTTCTTTTGGGACCTCTTTTATCATCTCAGAACAGAATCTTATGTAAGCAGTTGAAGGGCATTTTGTGATTTGTTGGGTTTTCTCTTCCAGTCTGCTGGGACTAAGAACCTTGTATAGTACAGGTTGTATTCAAAGCAATCCCACACACAGCTGTCTTATTTGCCACAACTAATTCAGTGTCTCGGGTTCTTGATTCTAAACGTGCGCTCCTTTTGTGAGTATCATTGGCTCCAACAGACTGCTGCTGTACACTGTTTATTGATTATCACTGCAACCCACACTAAAAAAGAGTGTGCAATTCTGGAGGATCAACACGTCAAAAGGTTTCAGTAGTCAGATGTGAATTAGTGATGCGGTTGTTCTGTACCCATCAGTTCCTTTATTAATCCATGTTTCTGATGATGAGCTTTTTCTTGGAGAAAGAACATGGACACAAATTCTTTCTCCAAGAAAAAACTCATCATCAGAAACATGGATTAACTACAGATAGAGTTGACAATTAAGATAAAGAATTTTCTTTTCTTAATAGATAAAAGGAAAACAACATAAAGACAAAATGTGATCAGCTGATCGTATTTTGGAACATTTAACTTGTGTCTTTATTTTTTTATGTCTCTGAAACAGTTTATAGTTGTATCCATACTAGTGTTCATGCTTGGCCTTTTTTACCTTTCTGACAGGGTGCACAGAGTGCATCATTTTCAGAAAGTGCACTAAATGACAATGCTGGACAAGCCCCACAAATTGCACTTAAAAAGAAAAATATTTTCTATTTCAGTTGAACAAATATCCTGCCCACACATGTTTGCTTGCACAATGAACCAGAACTGCACGGTTCAAACTGTCTCACAGTGTGAGGTCATTCTTCTTGTGGATGGTGAAGCCTTACAGGTTATATCAAAGAGCACTGTAGTGGCTGCATGTAGTGGCTCCGCTAAAGCACACTAAACTTAAAGTAAAAGAATAACTATAACTTATAAGTCGATTTTCACCTTTACAGGTGTTCAAAGGTTGCTATCAATTCCTGGTGAGAGGTTTTACCTCTGGCACTCCATGCCTACAAATACAAGTTGTAAGATGTGGATGTAGTTGAAGTTGGCATCCCCAAATTCAAGCTAAAAGTCATTCTCATCCTCATTGTCATTAGCTGTCTCCCAAATCCATACTACATACTAAATAAATTTAAAAATTGTCATATTATAGTTTAATAGCAGTCAGACGTCTATCAATCTGCAACTTTGGAAAGCTCAAACAGAAAGCAAAGTCTCTTGACACATAAAACTTTTGTTCTTTTCCATAATGTTTATCTTTATTTCCTACAGTGCATTGTACTGTGGAAGAATAGCACCCATCAACAGCACACTCAAATGTATTTACTATATGGGGATCAATTAATCCCCAGAGTGGAGCAGCATAAATCCAGAACTAAGTACAGAGAAAGAGGAGGAAGTTAAAATTAAATAAATACATAATAATAATTTACAAAATGCAAAGTGAGTGAAATCAAATCGATATTTGGTGTTACTTCCATTCAAACCAGCATCAATTCTTCAATTGATGATCAAGGTGCAATTACACAAAGTCAAGGATTTTATCGGATTATACTCAGGTGTATGATCAACCAGTTTTACCAAACAGGTGCTAATGATAGTTATACTGTATTAGCAAGGTATCAACCAGACTTCAACAAGATTTCTAAGCAAACTGTACAAAGTTCAAGATGTGTTGTTGAAGAAGCGCAAAGAAACAGGCAACATTGAAGATTGTGGATGCAGTTGTCAAGGAAACTTGACATCAACAGATGAAAGCTTATTCCCCTTCGAAATCAGAAGATGTACAGAAGTGCCATAAGCTCAGAACTGGCAGAAACCAATGGGACCCAGTTACACCTATCTACTGTCAGGAGAAGTCTGGCCAGAAGTGGTCTTCATGGAAGAATTGCAAACAAAAAGCCATACCTCCGCCATGGAAACAAGGCCAAGCAACTCAACTATGCATGAAAACCTAGGAACTAGGGTGCTGTAGCAGAAGACAGTTTGTTCGCCAAAGGGCTGGAGAGCGGTACAATAATGAGTGTCTGCAGGCAACAGTGAAGCATGGTGGAGGTTTCTTGCAAGTTTGGGGCTGGATTTCTGCAAATGGAGTTTGAGATTTGGTCAGGATTAATGGTGTCCTCAATGCTGAGATACACAGACAGATACCTATCTATCATAGCCAGCTCATCACAGGGCACACAGAGACAAACAATCATTCACACTCACATTCACAGCTATAGGCAATTCACCAATTAACCTGTTAAGTGCATGTCTTTGGACTGTGGGATGAAGACAGAAGCTTTTCTTTGCTGCTGCTATTGACTCTTGTTCTGAGCTTCTGGTACCCCCAGAGGCCTGCCATGACTGCCCTTCACCGTCAGGCCCATTTGCACTGGTGTCGGCAACACGTGCACTGGAACCTGAACATGTGGAGGAGCATTATGTTCAGCGATGTGTCCAGATTCTGTCTACGGCACTTGGATCGTAGGGTCAAAGTGTAGAGAAGATGCAGAGAATTGAATGATTTGCAGATTGCTGCACCAATAGAGTAACATCTTTTGGTGGAGGCAGTGTGATGGTGTGGGGCGGCATCTCCCTCACTGAAAAAATGCGACAAATGCTGGGTGAACAATGGGATGCCATCCCACAGCATTATATGACCAGGCTGGTGACTAGCATGAGGAGGAGGTGCCAGTCTGTTGTAGCTGAGTATGGTTCTTCCACATGCTACCGAGGCTCCTGTTTGTTAAATGAATAAATTGTTGAATTGCCAATATTTTAGTTCTTCAGACTTCAACCATCCAATCCACCAAACAAAAGTCAAAAGCAAAGAAAAGCTGTTTGGCATTGTCAGAGAACATTTGGCAAATGTTTCATGGTCGCAACCCACATACTCAGCTCTGCTGCTCATCCCACAAATGCATGTTCCTTACAAATGTGGCACCATTTAAAAGGGAAATAATCAGGCTTTCCAATGGTATAAGATTTATTGCCAAAAAGCATTGTTACAAGAAATAATCTACCAGTAGTTTAGTATGAGTATAGCATAAGAACAGAATAAATAAGTACAGTAGAATACATCACAAAATATATAAATCAGTTGAGTCAATCAAATGAGCACCTGAAGCTGTGAAATAATCCGGTGGCTGAATGAACTGCCCAGTATAAATTATGTCTGGTTTGAATACATTAAATTTGATAGTGTACATTTCTACTGTGAGCACATTATAAACAGCTCATAATTAGTGTGTAGGCTTGATCCTAGACATGCCAATCATTGAACTGAGATTCAGCGGAGACCTGCAGACTCCCTGCGCACTAAAGACCAAACCATTTCCATAGAAGAGGACATGGACATCAAAGCTTTGCAAAACATGTTACTGTTTGCCAGCAAAGCAAAGCATACTGTGTCTGCCTCCACCCTGGGCTCCCTCTGTGCTGATCGTCTTGAGATGGCCTCATAGAAGTGGAGGTGTAAAGCAGAACTGTTGTAGAAGGACCAGATACATACAGACTATTTTTTGCTTACTTCATTGATTGGTTTATATTTTATTTCTTTGAAAAAAAAAACACTGCAGAGGCCTAAAATTAGCTCATGGCATATTTATTATCAGGAGGCAGTGTAATTTAATACAGTGTAAAATGTCTGGAAAGGTTTAATATTGGGCTTTATTTATTCATTCTTTGCCATCAACATGCACTGTTCGTACTAAATATTTGTATGCATGGGTCATAGCATTTGTGTTTAAACTCACAGACCATAAATACATCAAAATATGACTGAGGCTGAAAGTCTACCAGGTAATGTTATGTCAGATGGCCTGTGACAAAAAGGAGTCAGCAGGGACTAGGCTCTTTAACTATAAATATCACAGTGTTTTAATCATGTCATATTTTCAGGTGGAACGTATTTTTTGTGATTATAGCATCTTTCTGAGATACGTGAACTGAGATTATGTTAACATTCTACTGGAGAGCATCATCAGATATGGTATAGCATCACAGTACAGCACCCTTATAGTCCAGTCAAGGGTGAGAATTGGCAACATGGTGAAAACTGCAATGAAGTGATGGAAGTAGGAACTGCCATCCCCTATAGATTATGGTTTTGTGATTTCACTCATTTTTAATGTCTGTGTCTGTCTATTATCTTGCAAGGCATGCACAATACAGTACATTACAGCATTACAGCAACACAGTACAGTACATCTGTCCTTTGTTGGTATGTATCATAATAAAGATGACTGCAGCTGTGTGTAGCACTATTGACCAAGACAAACGTCCCTTTGGGGACAATAAAGTATATCTAATCTAATTTTTCAAACGATTCTGATGCAACCCTACCTGATAAAATTACGTTCATAAACTGCATTAGGAAACATAATGCTGAGCAGATAGTAAACAGTAAATTTGTATATATTTAGCCAAAGCCTCAATATTTCTGTTATATTCTAACTTGAACAAACCCAGGTCGCTGTGGTAAGAACTTTATCCTTGATGCACGGGGTGCACGCTCTACCAGGTGAGCTACCGGGGCACCCCTATATTCTAACTTAAAGAGCCTAAAGCTACCACACATGAACACTAAAACCTCAGTCACTGGTGTCTGTTTAGCGTTGTAGAGTCAACCATACACTACATATTCAGGTTAACAGGGAGATCATACTATAGAACTAAAGCCAAACTTTACTTGGAAACAACAGATTATTCATTTTGCCAGGTAATAAATCAGCCGAAACACATCATTGTCCTGTTTTATGTATCCTGTTTGTAGTATAATTAATCTTTTTCACCGTTATATAAAAATAGAATAACACCAGGCCTCATTTCCCCGGTGCCACACAACAAATAGCATTAACAAACCAGCCATATTATGATCTTACATGAAATCCTGTTTTATGTCAGACTGCAAACCAGAGCACCTCGGCCCACACTTTGATGCTTGTTGGGCTGCAGGAGTATGTTAGAAAAAAGAGTTTGACACTGTTATGGACTCTCTTTTATAAAAACATCAAGCATGAAATTTTTTTTTCCCCTGTACGCATTTAGGTCTTCTAGTTGTGATAAATCTTAATTACCATCAGATTCCTTCAAGCTGGTTTGGAACATGGTTCAGACAGCAGATGAAAGAAAATGTCTCCATAATTCATCATCATTATCTGCCTTTTTGCACTTATGAATGTGTCAAATTAACTGTGATGATGCATTTCATAGCTGGGCCTTTTTTTATTCTTCATCCTTCTCTTTACATGAATCACCTTTTGTCTTCTACAATTTAATTTGAAAATGAATTTAGATTTGCATTTGATGTATTTATTTAAAAACTTTCATTTAAAAATCTAATGTGAAAAAATTAATTGGCTGATTTTGGCAGACAAAAGAATTACGACATGTTTTAGTATACTTATTGGTACATTTAAGGTTGATGTTATCTCTGGTTTGAATAGGTTTCTCAGTCTCTCCAAATCGTGGATGACTCATTTCTGACACAAACTCTTGATTGTACATATTTCACATGCCTGGCTTCTTGGTTTTCTTATTCTGTCATGCTGACACATTTTTCCTGACATACCCCAAATCATCTAGTAGCATGACTGTGGGTATGTACCAGAATCTTTTCAGTTTCGTCCCAGATCCAGTAAATAACTCCAAGAAAAAAGAAAAAAAAAAAAGAAACTCCAGCAGTCCTGATAATAGAGTACATTCTGTCTCAGTTTTGATGAACTTTCATAATCAAAGAGTTTAATTATGTTAATGTAAGCTGTCATTCAGCTTTGCTGCAATGCTACAGATCACTGCGTAAAGATAAATGTACAACTGGAAAGGTTTAAGTTCTTTCACTGATCATGGCCTCACTCCCGATGTGCAATCTCCCGAATTCAATTTGAATATTCCTCTTATCTCTATAACATTTGCAGAGATCCTGCTAAAACATTCACCTTCTGTGCTTATGCTCCAGTATAAGAACTGACTACATTCATGTGAGCATAGAAATGATCAGTGCAAAGGAAAAGATATGTAAAACTACTATAGATAAAACATTGGAGAGCTAGTTGAGCTCTCACCTTCAGGCATATTATGCAGGAATATGCCGACAATTTCCATTTGATACACATTGAGGACCTGCTTTCGTACGCCTCTTTGACGGGCTAGAAAAGAAATAAGAAGTAAAGAGGATTTGACTCGAGCACTTTACCATACCTGAGAGGTACAAGTCTAATCTGTGTGGGCTGCTAATTACCAACTGCAGTGCATATGTAATATTGCTACTTGATAGACATAATTATTATTGTAAAAATTAATGAGAGAGATGTAAAACAGGACAGCGTCAAAGGCAAATTGATTGCTAATTAATTCACAAAGTTACAAGGAATAAACCTTGTATAAGAGTGAGAACAAGATTAACTTTAAATACACTGTATATAATATTGTTCAATATTTGTGTTGTTTCTATCCATTATAAATATTCAGTGACATGAATTTGGTTATCACTTTATCTGGCTCTGGTGTATGGAAGTATTTCTGTGCCATCGGAGTTTGAATATGAATTTCTAATACTGAATTTTTTCAGCATCAAAATCAGACTTTGAATTTTAAAAACCATCGAATTTTTAGCACTGAGTGTTTTTTTGCCTCTGATTTTTTTTCAATGTTAAAATAAATTCAGTGTAAAAAAAATTAATGTCTCAAAATATTCAGTTTTTAAAATTCGACATGTAAAAAAATTCAGTGTCAAAAAATTCAACGTCAAAAAATTCAGTGTCAAAAAATTCAGTGTAAAAAGAACCAGACTCAACATCCGGGTAACCAGGGAGAAGCAATCGATCCCTGTCTCAATTCATCCAACGTCCAGCCAATCAAGTTACTATCCATTGGTCATGTGACACCGACAATAGTAAATATGCTTATTCACACGGGTGCACATAACTGGTACGCAGGTATGCATGCACGACAAAAATCAGGAATGCGTAACGTCACTTGTGTTACTACGCGCCTTTGCGTACTTGACTGTCACGTTATCAACACCAGTATCTCATCTAACGTTACACATGTTGCTTGTCAACTACTGTCGGAGATGTCCAAAAAACAACAGACATTAAGCAGCTTCTTTGGCGTTTCGCCACCTACAAAGAAACGCCAACCGGAGCCGGAGCCGGAGCCGGAAAAAATACTTTTTTCGGAAAAGTGGCTCCAAGATGTGCCGTGGCTTGAAGCTAACGATGAGCGCACTGAAATGTGGTGCAAGATTTGCTGCTCGCATCCACATCTAGCAGACAAAACAGGTGCGTTTTATGAAGGCTCAAAGAATTTCAAACATCCTTTATTTGACAAACATGAAAAGAGCAAGGAGCACATGATCGTGGCGCAAGCCATTGCTAATAAACAAGCTAACCCAGAAGAAATGTCGAGTCGCCCACTTGCCAGATGGCGAGACAAGCTGAATGAAGAACAGCGGCAAGCTCTGTTTAATATTTTTCTCCTCGCCTTTCATAAAGCTAAACACGCACATCCCATGTCTTCCTATTCTGAGGATATTCCTTTACTGACGTGGCTAGGAGTAAATGTTGGAGGTGCATATCATTCATGTGAAGGGGGCACACGGCTCATGCAGAGTATCGCTCACACCATCAGCAGGGAGTCAGGAGCCAAGTTGCAGTCTGCTGAATTTTGGGGGCTGCTTTTTGATGGATCTGAGGACATCACAAAAACTGAGCGGGAAATCGTTTACATTGTGTCTGTGTCAAGCAACGGAGAGTTTACCTCGGACTTTCTTGGACTGATTGAACTAGGTGCTGACCGAACCGCACAGGCCATAACAGACGGACTTGTGAGACCTTTCCAGGACACAGGCTTGGATGACTGGACAACAAAGTTGGTCGCTGTGTGCACAGACGGGGCTGCTGTCAACGTCGGTATGTACAACGGCGTTGTGCCAAAACTCCGGCAACTTGCTGCGGTTGGAGACTCCCTTATGCACATTCTGTGCACCACACACACACTGGAGAACTGCGCAAAATCAGCTGATCGCAACGTTCCTTACTGTGAGACATTTAATCGCTCTGTGGTCAAGCTGCTGCAGTTTTATTTACAAAAAGGTGGAGCAAAAACAACTGCTGCACTGAAGAAGCTGTGTGAAGAAAATTGGATCTCCTTTGTGAAACTGGGTAAGTTTCATAATATCAGATGGTCTGCATGGAGGCATGAAACACTGTTAAAAATATCAAGACTATTGCCAGCCATTAAAATGCAACTGGCTACGAGTGATAACAGTGACTTGCAGCATATCTGCACAGAGCGTTTTCAGTGCTTTCTGTCAAACATGCTTGACTTTGGCAACATTTTGAAGACCACAGACCACTTCCTTTCAGAAGGAAAAGCTGACCATTGGAGAATGTAAGGATGAACTCATGGTGGCCATTGGACAGTTCACACTTCTGCTTGATGGTGAAGGCCACTACAGGGCACACACAGTTTCTAATGCTGATGCTGACAGAGACAAGACAAACTTACTCAGGGGGTTAATTGAAGAGTTTGAAATCAGATATGACTCCCTCAAGTCATGTGATCATTTCTTAGTATTTGATCCTTCAACATGGCCTCGGGTAATGCAAGACCTCCACAGTTTTGGAAACACAACAGTTTGCAGCATTCTCAAGAAATATGAGGCCACCTTGCAACTTGACAAAGACACCACTGTGACAGAATGGATGCGCTTAAAGCAGGCAGGAAAACGCCTGGGAGCCTCTTCTGTGTATGACTTGGTCCAAATAGTAAAAACAAGTAACCCAGATGCTTACTCCAGCATCAACAAGGTGGTGAAGCTGTCTCTTACACTGCCTTTAAGCAGTGCAGCTTGTGAGCGGGGATTCTCACATCTCAACATAATAAAAACCAGGTATAGATCTCGTCTGTCACATGCTCGTCTCTCAGCCCTGATGCACATTCACCTGTCAAAGCAGACCACAGAGACATTTGACCCAAAGCCAGCTGTTGACCTGTGGATGGAGACAGCTAATCGTAGGCTCAACCAAGGACAGGGAGGCATCTTCATCATCTACCATGCAGGAATCTGAAGCAGAGGACAGTGGGGGCGACACTGAGGAGGACAGTGAGGAAGACTGCACTTATTAAGACCACGCTACATATGGGCTGAGTACCAAACACCATCTCCTGGTACTCACCTGAGTAACTCACTAAAAAAGTTATGTGCACCCCTGCTTATTCACTTTCTTGCAGAGAGTTAGACTGATACCACGCTGATGTCTGTATGGTAAATTTCTGAAGGAAAGCAGAGGTAACAGTTTCTTTCCATCGCTCTAAAGGTCCAATTTCTTAGGAACATAGGAACTATGGTTTGGCCAAAAATCCTTCTTGTTCGAGAGGTATTTTCAGATGTTTTTTTCTCTCTCTCGTTGAATTTTTTTTTACACTGAATTTTTTTGAGATGTTGAATTTTTTGAGATGTTGAATTTTTTTACATGTCGAATTTTAAAAACTGAATATTTTGAGACATTGATTTTTTTTTTTACACTGAATTTATTTTAACATTGAAAAAAAATCAGGGGCAAAAAAACACTCGGTGCTAAAAATTAGATGGTTTTTAAAATTCAAAGTCTGATTTTGATGCTGAAAAAATTCAGTATTGGAAATTCATATTCAAACTCCGATGGCACAGAAATACTTTCATACTGGTGCTTTTAAAGCCTCTGCATCAATGGATTTATTCATTTCTACAGGTCTTGGTCCTGTTTGAATACAAAGTGAAATAATGAATCCAAAGACTTTTGTAAAAGTATATCAATGTGTTTCAATGTGTGAACATAATATGTGTGTATACACAGTTAGGAAAGATGAACCATTATTTCCTAGTACTAGATATGAGAGAATACTGTATTTTTAATCACACTTTTGAGTTAAGCTTATTGCTTTTTTTTATCGAATTTTGAGAAGAGAAAACCTTATAGTTGTATAATATGGGTGCAGTGCTACTCGCTCCCAGTCAATGCGTACATCCAGCGGCAGTAGGAACTTGTTTTGGGAACCAGAGGATGGCTCTTTGTGGCTGCCCATCTCTCCACATTTTATGAGCCCTTTGCGTGTGTGCGTGGGTCTGGTCGGTCTGGTCTACTACCAATCGGCTAACGTGATTCATCTGCAGTAAACTCATTCAGTCATTTAGTTTTGGCTGGTCTCCAACTCAGTTTTTAGTGCCATAGTTACATGTTAGCTTACATAAAAATAAGTTCCGGTGAGGTAAATTTGGAAATAAAAAAGCATCTTTGTTGGACTGGCAGATACGTTGGTTTGAGGTTCTGATGCTGGATTAAGAATGTGGGATAACAGGTCCTCTATATTAAACAACAGTGTGCTGTATATAATTATTCTGTCCTCCAGAACAGCACATAGGAGCCTTTTCTGATCTGACACCAATATGACACCATGTAACAAATGGTTATGTTTAGGCACAAAAACAATAGGATATGCACATCTAATCAGTCCAACCTCCTCTCTCTCTACTTTCTGATTATACAACATCACACTTTTTCATGGTGACAAGAGTCTTCGTTCATATGACCACCAGAGGGCTTTGTCACTTGAACTTAAACATAATGCTGTTTTAAAGCTTTTGCTGAAACAACAGCTGTTTTTTTTGTTTGTTTTTTTGTTTTTTTTGTAAGACAGAAACCACCGAAAAAAAACAACAACCCTGCAATACCTTTTATGAAACGTAATGTAGTTGACACTGTCAGAAATGTCAAGGTTCAGGACAGCTGGTAGCGGAAAGCATTCCTATTCAGACAATGCAAACAGGTAGATCCAGTGGTCGGGTTACTGCACAGTCAGTAATGAGACAGACAGAATCAACATCAGCAGGCAAACATTGCTGGAAAGCTGCAGGTGCATAGCAACATGTGTAGAAACTACTGGTGAACATTGTCCTCTATATTTAGAAAACGTGCAATGACCTCAGTTTTTCACGTGATACCGCCCACTAACACTGACTGACAAAACAAACAGTGTGTGCTTTAATAATAAATCCTAAATGCAAACCTGGTACTATTTGTCAGCCTAATAAATATAAGAGTTTGCAACTCAGAGGTGACTAACCATGGTGACTTCTGCACGTGATAGCATCTAAGAGTATCCAGGTTTCTCGTCATCCATGTTCAGGTGTGTCTTGATTTCTCAGCATCACTATGTTCTATATCAACAGAAAATAATGTGAAAATCCTATATCAGAGGCCTGTACTACAAAGCAAGTTCAACATACCCACATACAGTATTATGTTATCTTATTTTATGCAGTATTTTCGTTATCTGGCTTCACTAAGCCCAACATGACAGTGGGGGCTTAGTGAAGTGATCAACTCGGAAAGTCAACTCAGGTTTTTCCAATCCAGCTATGAGCACTATCACATAAAAGGGGCTCTGTTTGCAGCATATGACCAAAGGCAACCATGGACAAGTCTACTGGCATCAGAGCATCACATTTAACAAATGAAGAGCAAACAATAAAAACAATAATATTAGAGACATATGAAGACAGTAAACAAATAATCCAGCCTAAAGGCAACACAGTTGCAGCTGCCAAATGCAGGGAGGACAGTTGGAAAATAATTGTAGACTGTGTGAAGCATAAATTAATAGGCTTAAAATATCACTGCCCATAAGGCACAAGTAGATTTGACTATAATTACATATGTGTATGAAATTAATGTATAGCTTAAATTCATTCTTATGGCTATATGTCAATTTTTAGCTTTGTTCTGTAAACTGCAACCCTGGCAAAGCGAGTGAAGTGGACTTGGGATTCAATAAAAAATAAATATAAAAACATAATTCAAAGTGGTAAACAGGCATACTTTTGTATATTATAAGTACAACAAATGTAAGGCTTTAGTGCTTCAATCAGTCTCTGTTGTAGGATGATATTTGTATATAAAAGTACAATGAAATGGCTTTGACATTGTTTGGTGAAAAATTAAATAAAGGAGACAGGAAGGGGGTGTAGGGGGCGTCCACTGTCAATGTTCATCTCCACAATTACATAGGAATTATTATATTGGAATATACTGTATATATAAAGACAGAAAGGTCAGTCAATCCAGAAACTTTCAAGAACTTTGAGTGTTCGTTACCAAGCAACAAGAAGAAGAGAATTGCTTGTACCGAGAAACATAATGAATCGACATTAGACCACTGGAAATCTGTACTGTAATTTCATTTGAGATTTTTCGTTTCAACCACCGTGTCTTTGTGAGAAACAGAGAAGGTGAGATGATATCTGCATGTGTGGTTCCCACTGTAAAATATGGAGGCACCAGCTTGGCTATTATAATTTTCTGCAGCAACATGCCATGTCATGTGGTTTGCAGGTTTTGATTTTCAACAGGACAATGACCTAAAACACACCTCCAGTCTATGCAAGGACTATTCAAGATGGAGTGCTGCACCAAATGACCGGTCCTCCACAATCACCCGATCTGAATGCACTAAAGATGGTTTGGGATTAGTTAGAGTGAAGAAAAGCAGCCAACATATATAGCTCAGCATATATGGGAACTAATTCTATAGTCGGAAAACCATTCCAGGTGACTACCTCATGAAGCTGATTGAGGGAATGCCAAGAGTGTACAAAGCTGTCATCAGTAAATTAAAAGATGACTAAATCTAAAATAATATGTGTTATTTCATGGTTTTGATGTTTTCAGTGTTAATCTACAATGTTATGAATAATAAAAACTGAAGAAAGAACACTGCATGAGAAGGTGTGCCTAAACCTTTGACGGGTACAACATTTCTACTCAGTAAGATTATAGTGCAATGAGTGTTAAGGGTGATGATATAAATATGATTTATGTAACAGGTTACCTATGTACACAAAGTAGAAATGACAATATGTGTATATTTCTGTATAAGCGATGATATTTACATATCAGACCATTTACATGTCTTATTTAATCGGATTGAATCTCTAGATGATGAAATGGTGGCTGCGTATGCTCAGAGAGACCCTTGAAAATACATTTTAGTCCAATTTTATTTCAGCTTTCAATTTGGATATTTCTTAACACGGATGGTACAACACTTTGCTGAAATTGATTTATTTTGAATTGCTTGCTAATGGTGCACCTTCAAGTGCTCCCTATCCTAAAATGAATCAATTGCTTCCATTACTATGATGCTAATTTAACAGAAAGAGGGAATCTTCCTCCCTGAGAGTCTGTGGCATCTACTTCTAGACCAAGAGAATCATCACAAGTAATGAATTATCCTCTACTTCTGTACGGTGGCTATATTGTAGAGCACAACTCATGCTGAGATTCTGCAAGTCCGGTCTTCTCCTTCTCTTCTCCTTTATTGTAGGTGGAGTGGATTTTAAGTATCCTGGCTGTCTTTTCTATCCTGAGCCTGGTAAAGGCCCATTATATCTATCTTATGACCCTACATCACAGTCAGGATAGGGAGTCATTAAAAAGGGCTTGTTTCAATTTTTTTACTGATCCAGTTTGCTTTCACAGAGGCAAACAGTCCAGAAATTGTAAAGAATGTGGTGGAAATGTCATTCAGTTATTTGGGTTATATGGTTAAACATGGAAACATAATTGTAAAATGTAGTCCTGATTGGCAGGAAATATGAACCAACATTAACTGGTTTTGACGTTTTTATGCTATTGCACTATTATCTGTAGTTACTAGTAAATCACTAACTGGTTACTGGTAAATGTGGTTTAATAAAGTCACAGAATGTGGGGGCAGTAAAATAAACTACTACCCTTTTATTTTTTAAGTCTGGCAATAATTTAATGATTCCATCACTCTGTGAGTATCCATGACCAAACAGCAAAAGTGAAAGTAGTAGCTGCCCTTTCTTGGTCCATTACTCTGTGTAATATTTCAAACTGATCCACTGCCCAAAATGACCATTGTCTTTTTGTTTTGACTCATCTTTGATAGAGTTACTAATCTCACTGACAAACAAACTCAATCTGTAGATTTTGGCATCAGAGACGTTTATAGACCATGCAGGTAGTATTGACCAATCACATTTTAGCAGTCTTTTGCTGGAATGCACTGGCCAAATTGCAATCTTGGAACCCACCAGCAACTGTATGACTGAAATTATTATTAAATTATTATTTATATTATTTATTATTTTTCAAAGTTATCTGTTTACAGAGATCATTCTCTTATATCAAGTTGCTAAATCTTGGCTATACCAGAAACCCAGAAATAGTAGCTGTTGCCCACAGAGGTGAATGATTGAGTTTCCTGTCATTACTTAATAAAAGTCAACTCATATTTCACCTTAAATGCTTTTAATGTGAAGCTACAGCACTAGTAAATGTTTGGTTAGCATTAGCAGGAACTTAATACTGTATTTTTAGGAGAAAAAAAGTAGCCACCTGGATTTAAATTAGTAGTAGTCTTTTTTGGCAGGCAGCCTGATGATATCATCACCAAGACAGAAAGAGAAAACCTTTTTAAAAAAATGAAATGACTTATCTTAATTTCTCCATGCACTCTAAAAACAAGGTACAGTCAAATATATACATTTGAGGTTAACAATACTTCCATAAGAAAGTGAAACCAAATTAATGTAGCCCCAATGTACATTTGAAAGGATTTGATGAGAGACCAACTGTCACATCTGTGATGTGTGAATATGTCAATTTACAGGCTGCTATATTTCCTGCAAACCCATGCAGGAAATGTACCAGTATAACATAGATAGACAGATAGATAGTATGCATCACAGGGTACATTTTTTTTAAACATCAAGTAGTTACATAGGTTAATGTCAAACTGTCATCAAAGCTCTCTTCTATGGAGCGCATGGGCAAGTGGCCAGGGAATGACAGAGGCATTGAATAGCTCTGTTAGAGCATGTGCAACCTTGTGAAATGCATTGACTGTGTTTAGCTCAGGTTCTCTGCATTATCCGCAGCATACATGAAAGTATCCATAGCAACGTAACAAAAAGAAATGCATACAGGTCAAGACGCAAATACTGGTCCTTCAATTCAGTCTGATGAATATGTGTATCTGCCATATTAAAACAATAGGTATAGATTAGTCACACATGCTGACTGATAATGTGTTTTGCTGCTCTGAGATTATAAATCTCAGTGTGTGACTGAATGCAAATCATACAACATAAAATGTTTCATCAGCAACAGAAACAGAGATGAGTTAGCACTGAAATCTATTGTGAAGTGGTAAAGTAGGCAATTATAGCAGTTATGGAGAAAACATATTTAACCTTCACTGAATGAGCCAAGATGAACTTGGAAAGAAAAATGAGAAGAAAATAAAAGAAAATGAAGAAACGGTAGACAAAGTTACACAAGCATTTTAAATGATTTACACAGAATAGGAAGAACATTCCAGACATTGGTGCTGCTTCACACAAGTGTACAGTGCTGAAAATTATTAATACTGCAGTAATGTTTACAGCAGTCTCATCGTTTTACAGTCCCAATCAATACACAGTTTCACTTTGAAAGGGTAATGCCATCCTTTAAAAGACACATTAGATTCACTGGTGTTTCCTCGCTCTAAGCTCCTCTGGAAGCACCCTATCTCCTCTCTCCTGATGTCTCAGCCACAGTTATGCCTCCAGTATTTTCTTGTGTTTTCTCCTTCTGTGTGTCCAGAGCTCCACTATCCATGTGTCCATGTGCATGTGAATGTTTGTGTCTGCTTATAGGCGTGGTCTCCCTCCTTGGCTCCCTCCTTGATTGCAGCTCATTCACCACATCAGCCCAGCATGCACTTCTGCCTTCAATCAGTTCATTAGTTCACAGCTTTTCAACCCTGACATCCCTCACATCCATTGATAAATCATTGCCTTTATCTGAGTGGTAGTCTAGTGCACTCACACATACATTTCGGTAATACCTTTTCCTTGTGCTTCAGGATCATCCCTCATCCCATGCCTGCATGTCTCTCTGTCTGCCTGTCTGCTTGCCTGCCTGCTAATCCCCAAGGCAACTCAAACCTGCCCATGCCACTCACTCTCATCCTGTCCAGCTTGGCCTGGCACCACCATCCGCCATCGCTCCTTTGTCCTTTGTTCCTGTCAGCCAACTCCTCCTTGCCGTTCACCTCCACTTCTCTGTTTCCCTACGATAAATCTTCCTTTACTTACCTGTGACTGTGTTCTGCGCCTGGGTCCAGCCTACTAATCCTGCAGAAATCTGACTTTTCTGAAATACATTTAAGGGATTGGAGCTGTGATCAGTTTCTGGCGAACTGGCTGGAGGGCAAATAACTGATGGATGGGAGTATAATTAGCTGAATGGACCATGCAGTCATAATGAGGGGTTTGTTTAAACCTTTATGTTAGAGCTTGTGTATTGGATTATATTGTAAGGTGTTTTCTAATTTGCGTTCTAAAGTATTAGACATGTCTTTTCATACAACAAGGCAACATAGTAAGCCTCGAAACGTATCATAGATTTGAGTCAACACATCTCTGTGGAGGCATTAAATGCTTCACACAGACAGTCTATGTTGCACTGCATTACATCAGGTGTTTTTGAGTATAGCTCTCTTGTCATAATGCCCATGACTGAAGCATTTTCAGCCATTGAATTAAAAACAAGACCTTGTTATCTTTTTTTCTTTTATTCTTTTTTAAAATGAGGCTCTGTTTAATCATACAACGGGAGTGTAGGGGATATTTTTTCCAAGTTTCTCCATCACTGAGGACAGGTGACAAAGATAATCAACTTGGACTTATGATAGGTCATGAACAAGAAGCTATACAGCTCAAGGAACTGTCAAATCAGTCTGTCATTATTCAAGGAAGTAATTTGAAGATTTTTTTTCCAAGGTGGTTTCTGAAGGTGATCTTGCTGCATGGATCAATCTTTTCTCAACAATTAATATGTGGGTGACTAGACAATTCCAGAGTGATGCAAGAAAGACATCAACTAGAGAGAAGCAGAAAATGTGATACGGTAAAACCTTTTTGTTTTGTTTGGCCACTTGGGGGCAGCACATCAAGCTGCAAATATATACATGTATAAAGTTTGCCTTTTTACTCATCTGGCAGATATGGAGCAACATTAGCATCCATTCTTGTCTGAACCCAAATGATGAATACTGAAGACTGATATAGAATCTCCATTTAATCTCTATAAATATATCTGCATATGAATGCAGAATCTGTTGGCAGAACACGTTGGCAGAAATGCAATCTCGAAACCGTTGTCTACCGATTCAGCTTTTTTTCCAAATGGATCTACATTTGTATGCAAAGATCTGTTTACAGAGATTAGCCAAAATGGTTCTCTTCCGGTTTTACGGAAATCCGCTGGCTACACCAGAAGCTCTTAAATGTTGGCTAAATCCCAATCAAAGAGTGACACCTTTTTGCCATACATATTTGATCCATCATTAAAATAAAAATTATATAGTAGCTTAGAATAGAATAGAAAATACTTTATTAATCCCAAACTGGGAAATTGCATTTTACTGACGTCTCTAGTATTAAAATAGCACTGGACTGGAAGTGCAAGTCTTATTTTAAAGCACTGGTTCCCAAAGTGGGGGTTGCAAGATGATTTTCAGAAATCAAATTTAAAAAAAAACAACTTTTTTTTCAAACCCCTGATGTGATTACGACAGATTAACGACATTAACAGCAACAACAACATTAGCTAAGGTCTATTAGCATCGTGCTAAACATTATGACATGTAACAAGGACAAATCATCTGACATCTGGGGATAGTGGGGGTCGCAAATCACTGGTACAATTGTTTTGGGGGTAGCGGGCGGAAAGGTTTGGGAACCCCTGTATTAAAGGTCTGGATATAACGGTACCAACCTAAAGGATTTTTTTTTTTCTGGTAAAACAACTGGCTAAAAGAGGTTTAAGCATGGTCTCAAAATCCATCCGTAACCTCTTAAACAGCTGTGTTATAGTAGATCTAGTATATAGCTCCAATGCTACACTTTTACAAAAGATTGTAAATTGCCAGAATTGTAGTTCATAAATGTTTCAGTTTAAGAACTAAAACTGCTTCTTGAGGAATAAACACACAGAGTCACGCCAGATTCTGCTCTGATCTGGAGACATTTACTGACAGGAGGGAGAAGAGTTCAGAGTTTGTTTAGTTTTTTTAACTTTTCGGATTAAACGATGGATTTATCGTCACTCTCTCTTCTCATCTTATCTGCTGAAGCAGATATGCATACATCCACTATTGTTACCGTAGCACTCTGTAGGCACCCAGAGTCCTGTGATATTGCTACATATTAATATAGAGACCAGACAAAAGAGAACGTTGCTTGGAGAAAAATAAGCAAGGGAGTTGGACTACCTGGAAAGTGCTGAAAATGTTTGCCTGTTACTTGATTCCAACTATTGGTTGTACTTTACTATGAACTAAATCAGCTTAGCTCTCATTGATCCAAATTCTGTTCAGAAAACAAACATTTAGAAGTTGTTTGTTTGTCATGTTGCAAAATCACCATCATGATGGAGTTGTTTTGGCATATTTTTGATTCATTTATGTCAATCACAGCAAGATCTGTTTATTTTGGGTCCAGCAGTCAAATTGTAACCATTTAATTTTATGAGAGTTTGGAAAGTTTGCTATTCATTTCTGAGGACATTGCAAGATTTATTACAGTTGTCTAACTGCAAACAATCTTGAACAGAGTCATAGCATCAAGGGTGAGAGGACGTGAACTGCTGACCCATATTTGCTGCCTCAGTAGGTGGCCAGGAATTTTCAAATTACCACTTTGACCTAGAGAAGGGAAAAAATATGGGTGGGACTACCTGGACAATAAACTTTTTTATTCTAAGAAGTATTTAATTTTGCAGAATGGTACAGTCCTGTAAACACAACACAGCTTTTTTTATTTTAAATAAAATAAGGAAAACGCATGTTATGACTCCATATATTCACGATTGTTTCCCTTAAGTTCCCTGCAGCTTCACAAAAGGTGACAGCATGAACTGAACTGGCTGTACACGTGGACAATTTAAAGCGCATTGTCAGCAGCATTCATTCTTTAAATTACTACCTCTTCACTTTCTCTGCTGGGCGGTGGTCAAAAGAAAAAAAACTGGGACACAAAAAGACCCTGCTGAAGGTTCACACTGTCACAGATTTATGCCGTCCTAGACCCAGCCAGTCCATTATATTCACACAACAGTAGGCTTTAAGCACATTAAATACTGGAACCAATTGCAATAGCATGTCCCCATTATTTTGCAGCTCCGTCTCAATATTCATTGAAACATTAGCTGGTGTCATCAGTGGTAGAAACTAGACTTCCAGATAAATTACATTATCTGCACACCAGAACGCATACTCAGATTGTTCAGTTTTCTAATGAAGCTGCAGACATTTTCTTTTCTTGCTTTAGGGAGAGACCTCCTTCTTTGTTCTATCTATTTGCATCTTCTACTGTTTATCTCAGTGGTATTTTCCTTTCTGATTAAACAACAGATGTAAGTATGCCCAGTGGAATCGTTTGGAGGGATTGTTTCTCAGTGATTCTTTGTGAATGTTTTCCAGAGCATTTCGGCATTATCCCTCTGTTCTGCACACATGCATCTGGTGATCCAGCTTTATGTTGTTTTGATCATGGCTGGATTGTTCAGTAACTCCACATCATCCCTCATTATACTAGAACAGTGTGCATGGTCAGGTTTTTATTCAGGTTACAAGCTGTGATTCGTGACTGTTTACATCGGTTTACAGCAGATGTGCAGTAAATTCTATGTTTGAATGCAGCTGCAAGATACCACGCATTTTCTTACAATATTTGAATTCTATTACTCATGTACACAACATTAAGAGAATACACAATGCTCATCATTTTGTGCACAATGTGTCCCAGTTTTGGAAAAAAAAAAAGTAACCCAACTTATGAATAAATTATGTAGACTTGTAAATGATATTTTTCCTTATTTTTGTGTCAGATTCAATTTTAGCTGAAATTGAATTATTTAGAATAAAAGGATGCACCTCTGGTAATCATCTTCTCTCTCATCCCAGCTCACTTGTTTGAAGTCTCTGTCATTTACATGTGTAGCTGAGTGAACACGTTGTTTATGTGATTTTCATTTTGGTGAACATTCTCAAAATCTGTGCGTGTGTGTGTAATATTCTCTGCCATAAAATCAAAACGTATGTGTATCACCAACCATATAATGAATGAATGAATGAATGAATGAATGAATGAATATGGCTTCTTAGTTCTGGGTTATCTGTTGGACGTGCAAAGGATGCATGAGCGATGCAGCTGGAAATTCACAGCTACTCTTATTGGAAATAAATATACAGATTCTGATTCTTAGTGTAAATGGTGTTCTTTAGCCTATTAGCAACCATACTATAGCAAAACCATACACGCACGATTGCGAAAACACAAGAAAATGATTACATGGAGAAGAAATTTGCTGTCTCCAGTAGAAATCTCAATAGGTTAACCAGGTTTCTTTAAGCTTGTAACCAAATTAGAGAAACTTCCTTGTTTATATTGAAGAAATCTGACAGTAAGCTGGTTATTTAAGTGCAAAGTAAATTTACTGGCTGACTGTGAGGATTTGACACTTTCTATGAAGATCACATGCATAGTGCATTATGTGGGCATTCATAGTAATACGTTCATGAGGCTTTATGACTACACTCATGAACACACTTAATGCTTTCTGATGCAGCCATAAAACACTGATGATGTGACTTATAATGAATTTTAACTTTAAGGGTCTTCATGGGCCTTATAGTATGCTATAATAGCCCATGCATGCATAAGTTATTATATGTGTTAAATAAAGTGAAGTACATATTGATTCTGTCTATAATAATGCATGCTTTATTATAATGTTTAATTGTCGATGGTTAGTGGTGTATTTCATTTTCACTATGAATGCCCTTATGACACACACATATTGTTCATGTAGCTTATTACTTCAATAATAATGAATTATTAATACAACAATGTTGGGTGACATGCTCCTTCATTACACAGAACATGGCCACTGTGGTTTATTTCAAGTCAGTCCCGCACACACTCTCCTTCCCGCTGCTATAATTACTCACCGCTGCACCACATTTCACCTCTCAAAAAAAGGTCTCAAAGAGATGCTTGATTTACTCCTGTTTCATTAAGGTTTGCCTAAAACTTATGTGAGCAGCTGGTTTTGGAAATTATTGATTGTTTCTTTAAAGAAAGAGTATGTGAGCTGTTTTCAAAGATTTAGCTGAGAGCCACAGACAGGATGGGAAAATTGAAAGTAATGAGAGTAATCGACTAATTGTCACTTTTAGTCTTTTCAAAGGATTGCTTGACAATAAGAAAAACATAAAGCAAGGCCTTATCTTTTGTTTGACATGTATTATTGTCATTTTTACTGCCTTTTGCAAGAAGCATATTTCTTTTTCCCATTTTACAAAACATATGATGCCTGGTGGATCTATCTGACATTGATTGCAAAGTCAATTTTTTTACAAACAGATTTTTTTTTTTTTTTATGTTTTGTTGTCCCTAGATGGAAACCTTGACTACATATACTTAGCCCAAAGGTCATACATCAGCATCAGAGCATTGGTTTGACAGATTGTTTTTCAAGAATACTTCTGTGAGTAATGACTGGGTCTTCTATTTGACAGGCAGCCTTTGACTTTCCATGGCATTCCACTGCTTGTTGCACATCATCTTTTCATCATCTCAAAGTGTTTCGTTTCTTTTTTTTTTCTTTTTTTTGCTGTGTTGGCCAAACCCTCACTGCATCATATGAAGACATCTTCAATTAACCATGCAGATGCTATAAATACACCTTACGTGACTGTTCATACTGATCATATTTCCAAGTTTTTATTTGTTTTTTTGTTTAATGTAATTTAATATCTTATGAAACCTGAAGTTCTTTGATTGAGATTTAACATAATAAGATTATTTCTACTGACAGATCTGCCTTCCTTCTGAGAAATGATGTTAAGTCTAGCACAGGCATTTGCAAAATGTAATTATTTATCAAGTTTTCCAGAGGATGAAAAACCCCTCTTCAGATGAAAAATAAGCAGATGACAGACGGTCTTGCCTTCTTATTTTGTGTGTGTACGGAGACATATTCCAAGACATATTTGCTTTGAAATTATGGGGCGGGTTACAATCCTGTGCAGCAGCCAAAAAATCAGTTATGTAACAATATATTATAGTATTCCCGAAGACTAAACATCGTCTTTAGTGTTCAATGACAATGATAATACAGTTATAAATCAAATATAGAAAACAGTTTTCCTGACAGCATTTGTGACGAAAGCAATGGAGCCACCATTTTCCATTTTGAGTGAAGGATAATGTTGTGTTATCAGAAGTCTGGATCTTGAGCCAGAGATTAAGTCTCGATTCCTGCAACATTTGTTCAAAAATTCAATCTTATCTTCAAAAAATGCACCAGAGAGCTTCAGAGTTGAACGCAGTAAAGTTTTATTCTCTTCACAGAAAATAAAACGACTCCAAAAGAGTCTGTTTATGAAGGGAACTGATTTCTTGGCTTGAAACATGGGTGGGGTTGGGCTGGGTTTTCTAAAACTGCTAGCATAGCATATATCAAAACTGCTGTCTCAGCATATGCTCACCCCTGCCCTTACCTTTTTCAAATTTCTTTCAACTTTTGTGTGTCCTTGAGCACCCTCCACAGCCCGGGCGAAGACTTGGGCTGTGTTTTTGCTCTGTATCTGCGTTTTCTGCCTTGTCTCTTTTTCCTTTTTCACAGTTGAGTCTTTTATACTGCTTTTTTTTTTTTTTTTTTTAAAGTTTTAAGTATTTAAGTTTTAATCATTACACATCCTCACACTTGTTGATTCACAAAAAGGATGTTAATCACAGACTAAAATGCTACAACAAACCCCATATATTGTAGTATCCATTTTATGCTACAATAAATTACTAAATCATAAAAAAAAACAGTTCACACCTGCTGGTGTTGTTAAAAAAGGCATTCATTTACTGATGAAGAAGTTCTTGAGGAAATCTAGAGAAGGAAAAAAGGGAATGCACCAACTCTGTCACCAAACAGAAAAAAAAATGTATGACCTTGGATGGTGAGTGGCCAGTGCTGTTAGTAATGTCAGAACTGACGTCTGCAATGTGCCAAAAGTGACATGCTGATGTGACAGCCTAATAGTGAGGAAGACCAGAGACTTTATTGCTTTCAGCTTGTTCTTCATTGCTGTCTTGTCCATCACATGTATCTGCCTTTTGTGTTTGATTCTTTCCTGCCACTTTTTCTGAAGCACACCACATAACAAAGACCATTCAGGCCGATTATTCTATTTGATTGTCTCATATGGAGTCAGAGGGAAAAGCAGGTGTCAAAGATTACAATAGAGGAGCAGACAGGCACATAGAGATGGAGGGGGAAGTGATAAAAAAGGTGAAAAAAGAGAGGTTGCACATCAAAGACACCCTCTTGGATATTGTGTATACAGCAACCTTGCATGTTGACACTGACTCTCAAGGTGGTTGAATACCTGTGATTTATCTTTTCAATTCTTCCAGCCATGTCGTGTGGGCGTACCACTTGTTAGATATGTAAAGACATCAATTTGGATTCTGTAGCATGGTGATGCATGTGAAAAATTGTAGGCAACACTTTATATAGTATATAGTGTGTGACAATTCATGAACATACCCTAACCAAGAAGTTTCTGTGCCTAAAACTAACCAAACCTTAACCATGATGTAACAAATTCTTTAGTTTGGTAAACAGTGAAATATCTAAAATAAAAAACACCTCACATTGTAGACCATGCACTTGTTCTCTTCTTATTTTTGATGGTTTGTATCTTTGGGCTCTGAAAGGGGAGGGATTAGGATGTTTTGACTCTTTCACAGTCAAAGTTTCGCATCCAAGTCTACTATCTGTAAAGGTGCTTTCACACCGGATTGGTCCAGCAAGGTTAGGTGATCTGATGGTGATCTGATGCGATTGGCTGTTTGGTTCCATTTAGACAGAGCAACCACATTCAGACTAACTCAAGGGGCATTTGAACATGAAATCAAAAACTCTATTATCTATCCTCAAGCTCTACTTTCAGTCTAATTCCCATAATCAGGGCATACAATTAGCACCATTCACCAGCCAAACGCTGGTAAAATATGCAAGTGGCTGGTAGATGGGATTCACTTAGCAACCAGAAAAAAAGAAAAAAAAACTCTTTTGAGTGGCTGTTAGAATTTTGATTAGCCATCATTAGCCATTGTCAGGTGGACAAAAAAGTTAACGTTGCACCTGTTCATAATCCATTATTTTCTTGTGTTCATCAAAGAAAATAAATAAAAAATTTGCTGTCAGTCAACTGAATTTGATTTGCTCGATATCCATGTAGCGCTGACGATGATCACCAAATCTATTCAATAAATGAGCTACCTGTCAGTCTTAATGACTTCATTTTGACTGCTGTTGATTTGTTTGAAGTCAGTCTGAATGTAAAGCAGACCAGAGCTAAAAGACTTTATATAGTTTTTCCTTGGTGGAGAACAAATTAACCAAAGCCCCCTCAGATGGGCTCAGGTGTAAGAAATAACAGTAACTGTTAACCTTTGGTTTGGTAGAAGAAATTTGCAATTGTAATTTGATGAAAACATTTTACAAATGCTTGACAATCACACTGAGCCCATGTGATAATCATCCACAACTATCAACTATAAAGGCTGTGCTGCATACAGAACACATGAATATTCAATGTCCACCAGACCAGTTGCTTGGTTAAATTGTCTCTGAACAATAAGTGCTTCAGTGCTGATAAAGTATTTTAGTTGAGTAAAAAAATATATGTGGAGTTGTTACTTTATGCAGTCATGAAAATAGGTTCAACAGACTTAGAAGCAGTAAAGCCAACTGTTGCATTAGTGTGTTCTTGTAAGCATTACATGATCAGAACAGCAGTGACTGGGAATTTGGCAATTTGGAGTATTTTGTGCGTTCATTTCATTTGCATAAATAGAGCCATTTCGCTCTTGTGTATGAGGACTAATTTGCTGTAGAGCTTTTTGCTCTATCGATGCAGTTTGAGTGAATCTTTTTCTTTTAGTATCAATAACCCTGAAGGGAAATCCCTTCACAGCCTTCTGCATAAGAAAAAGTGCAAATGCATATAACTTCACTGGAAAGAAAGTGTCTTTTTCTGTTAAAACGCTGAGTGCAGTTGCAGATGAAATGGGCACAATTGAATTTAGTCATTTATGATATTGATCCAGTTCAATAATGCCTCTCCATTTTTGTATGCTGATTCCATCATTTATATTAGTTAGGCAAAGAATGCTAAAAGTACTCAGCAAAGAATCATTTCCAAATACAGTACAAAGCACTTCTGCACAGCTTGCACAGATTAATAGATATTAGATTAGTAGAAAGTTTATGCATGCACACATGAATGCCAACCAAAATACTTAGACAATACAACCCATCAATTCACTGATGGCTGAATGCCTGAAACTAGTCTTCTATCTTTTGCGTGACCTTCATTTTAAGTGTCTGATCTGTACATTGGGGCCTCCATTGAAGTCAAACATCAAACTGAGTAGTGTAAGTATCAGTATCGATCCATGCAAGACCATTAAGCAAACATGACTGTGACTGAACCACAGCAGATCTTAATCAATACCTGTGATGAGTTTTTATTTTTTTCCAGCAGGTTATTACTGATCAAATTATTGAATGTGACAACCAGCCGGAGCCCTGCCAAGGCTAAGCAGAAGACAAACTGATCTTTTTTCACATCAGATTTGTTTTGTACTGCTGTCCTGTTATATAATGTAAATCTGTGGCACTGAGCTATTACCAGTGTTTTTATTACCCACTCCTCAGTAAGTAGCTATTGGCTGTCCTAAAAGTCGCTAAATGATGTCATCACCTAATTTGCATAATTGGCCATGTGCATGTAATTGTAATGGACACTGTAGGAGAGAGGAACTAGCTAGCATTACCCCTATCAGTAAGCCATGGAAGTGCTTGGCAGTGTTATAGCATTCAAGATTACTTTTGATCCACTTTTGACTTTTTGAAGCTCATTTCGGAATCAACCCCAGTTGTCATGTTTTGGTCTCAGAGGACTTTTATTTTGCGAATGGCCTGTGCATTGTCTGATTCATTTGTTAACATCATTACTGCAACTGGATGTTGTGTTGCAATGCAGTATCTAAATTTCCAATGCACCGCTTACAGACACAGCTGGAATCATGACTCACTCAAAGAGATTTGGTGACTATTAGCTACTTATTAGCTACCTAAGTAGGCTATATGCTGTCTGGTCTTTGACTAAGTCTCCCTCTGCCTTGGTCTTCTCATTGACTTGGTCTCAACGCCTTATCCTTATCTGAAGTGTCTGTATCCGTTTTGGTGATCTTGACTACAACACTGGTGCTTGCTTGAAAATATACAACATATGAAATTATATTAGTAAGAGGTTGGACAAAGGACAAACTGTGTACTGTCCATGTGTTTAGATTATGCATAGAAAAGATCTACTGTCTTAATACAGTGCCTTTTAAGGCTAAAAGCAATATTCCTTGTATGATTCAGCTGCACACCAAAGTTGTGCACTGCATGTGCAAGTCAAATATTGTTAAATATATTTTTTTTATTAACTGTTTCGGTATTTCAAGGACTTCCAAGACTAATATATGCCTTTTTCAGCAACAAAGCATGGGACCTAAAATGATATTTCCAGCTATTTCTTGCAACATTTATTTATATTCAGCACATTCAGGATGCCTGGAGATTAAACAAAAACAACAAGAAGACAAAGAACAAATACTGCACATAGCATGCATTGAAATGCAAAGAACCATGCGTTCTGAATCGTAAGTCACACAAGTAAGGTGTTTAATTCTCTGTATAGTTTGTGCCTAAGCTTCTCCATACAACACACAGAGAGAGAAAACATAGCCAAGTTAACTCAGATAACCTCAGAAGTTTGAGATGACAGTTTCAATTTATCTGTTGTCTGTATTGCTAATAAATTAGTATTGGGTGACTATTTGCTGCCTGCAAAGATGTTAACATAAAATTAATGTAATGTGAAAATAAAAATGTGTTTTACCATTTTGTAAGTGTTTGGTGAAAGCAGCAGTACTGATGTGTGGGGGAGGTTGTTAAGATATGACATGCATTTCTTTGGAGTAGCAAAGCTTGACAGTTTTATTAGTCTTTTTAACATTTTCGTGTCATTTTTAATTGTGGTCATGACATGAATTTCACCCATGCTCAACAATCATAATGTTGCGTTTTGAAAAGTTCCCTCTCCAATTAGTAATTTAGGCCATACAAGCACCTCTTTTTCCTCCAAAAAACAACTTAAATTCACAGTGAGAAAGACAACATCGACTTTAGCCTGCCAAATGTCTTCTCAGCACAAAAACTGCATTAGTTCCACTTTTGTAGTTCCATAGTTGTCCTTAAATATAAGATACTTGTGCATTCTAATAACTATAATAATTTTTATCTTTAACCACTGGATCCAAACTCCTTTTCATGCACATTTTGAAAGCTTTTGAATATTCTCCATATTATTAATAGTTTTAGAAATAGGAAAGCAAGCTGTGCGGAACTCTCTTGAGCTGATGTGATAACATGCCTTTAATTCAGTGTCAGGGTCTGCTATTATTATGCTACATTTCCATCTTTTTTTATTAAACTTTGGGTATTAAATAATTTCATCAATCACTTGAAAGGGTTTTATTTTTACTCACCTTTTTTTTTTTCTTTTTTTTACCAGAATGTCTAGGTGGCAAAGACAGCAGTAAGACCTCTGCATTAAACAACACAATAAGTTCTGATTTGATGTCCCCCAACGCCAGGGCAATATGGTTTGACCTCTCAAAGAAAAAAATAAATAAAGCAATCTGTCATTTCTCATTGGAGGACAGTCTCCAACAAGCATTGACGCTAGCAAAAATGCTTGAGACACACTCCTAGGCTTACTTTAGACATACTTTGATGAGATATTCCCTATCGAAAAGTTAATAAGACCCAACTTGTTTACATATTAACAATTGCTTATTAATAATTACCAATGACCTCCTATGCCCTGCACTCCAACAACCTCCTAGTGACTTCCATACAGTTCAAAAAGCTGCACTGTAAAAAATGTTGCCTGTGGACATAACACACTTGCCAACCCTGTTTTTCGTTGCCCTCTCCCGGTTTTCTCCCAGGGTGCCAACTTCTTTTCCTTTTTGTTATCACAACCTGTTTCTGGCCGAAATACCCCAGAGAGAGAGAATTCTTTTTTAACCTTATCAAGTGAAGGCTCTGTGTTTGCAGCTTCAATTGATTGTAATGGACACGTTCTGCTGTGGGCACAATACGGCTGCAGTGACACACTGAGCCCTCTACAAGGGCACGGGCAAAAATACAAAGAACAAAATGAATGAATAAATAAAAACTGAACTGATGAAAATCACTTGAAGCCAGAGATCTGTAGCCTATTCTCTTCTTAGAATTAAAAGTAATACTTAAAGGATTCAACGTAATGAAGCTGTTGCAATGCAATTATATTTTGTTATCTTCATTCCTTAAAAGTCACCAGAATTCAGCAAACAAAGTCTCTGAAAATCAGATTTTTCTGGGGAAAACCACCAGGTGGTTTTCAAAATCTTCAGGTCTCAAGGTTGCAAGTATGGAACATAATCCAATCAAATCATAATTGGGGTCATAACATGTTTATATTGCCAAAAGTAATTATGTTGGCACCAATATCAATTCTCAGCCATAGTCTTTTATTTATATATTTATTGCTGTCATAGTCTCTAAAAATACATGACCACTGTGTCCCTAAATGACAGGGACAGCAGTGATTATACATGTTTCAGGAAGTAAGCAGGGGATTTAAAAGGCTGAAGTCTAGCCTAATTAGGCTGACTGGGAATTTAATTGGGAAATATTTAAAAATCAACTCTCTAAGATCTCAGAGAAACTATACATGTCTAAGCCCACACCGCCTGGTCGGTCATGCTTGTATTTTCTCCTTATTTAACCCTGTGGATTTGAAACTGTAAAATCAGTGTTCTAACACGCTTCCACCAAAAACAACTGAGGGAAATTTTGCATACTAAAGCAGCAAAACCTAAAAATAAACAAGCAATCCCCTTTTACAAGAACAGAAAGAAGATTTGAAGATGTGTTAGAGGATGCCATGAGTGTTGTAATTCAAGCAATTTATGGACTGCCAAAACATTACAAGCTACAAAAGCTCGCCAAGCCCCCACAGGGCTTGTTTGTATCTAATGATCTGACAATCTGAAGCTCTACAAAGACTGTAAACTCCTAGAAAAAAAACACATAATGTTTAAAAGTCAGGGGTTTTGGTATTTTCTTTCATCCTTAAAAAAAGCTCTTGAATTGTTTTCACCTACTGCATAGATAATACGTGTAGTGTTGCAGAATATAAAAGGCGTTTTTGTGCAGAAAACGTTAAGGACTACTTCGTAGGGCTTTTAAGGTTGGAGAGATTTGGTGAAGCTGTTCTTTCAGTGCATTGCATACGCAGTCTTGTGACCATGCTGTATGGTTGTATCGGTTTGTCGAGTGTTTTAAATACATCAACAAAAAGGCATACTTGCCTATAAACTGTGGCTAACATGTCAGCAGTTGCTTTTTACACATCCGGTAGACATGTAACATTTGCATTCATTTTGAGTCATGTCTGGCTAACTGACTGACTGTCTAACATGTACTCTCTTACTTCTATTCGGTCAACTCCTGACATATATACATGGTTCTTTAGCTGCTAGATACTTCACCAGCTATTCGCTAACTTTGTCTGTGTGCTGTTTGGCACTGGGCGGTTGTTAAACATCTGGAAACCTCTATTAAGAATGGAGTCAATACAGTCAATATGTAGGCTGTAAATCCAAAACAATAATAAAAATAATTGTAGTAATAATAAATAATAGTTTTAACATGGACAGGTTTGTGCAGTCTTTGATTTGAGAGCTCCAGAAACTTGGGGACAGCAATGGAGAAAACTCTGTCGCCCCAGGACAGGTATTGAGGTGGTGTAGATCGGTGAGGGAACAGGGGGCTTGGTTATGGAGGGCTTTGTGAGTTAGGAGAAGATTTTTAAATTGGATCCTTTGTGGGACAGGCAGCCAGTGGAGTTTTTGGAGGACAGGAGTGGTCACAGTTCTGGTTATACTGGATTTTATTCAGTTTGGATGATGTGCCATAAAAAATGCTGTAGTCTGTTCTGGATGTGACCAAGAAATGATTCAAAGTATCAGCAGCAGAGAAGATGAGTGATGGGCAGAGATGAGCTGCTCTTGTGATTTGGTTGACGTGCTGTTCAAAAGAGAGGTTGCTGTCAAAAATGACTCCAATGTTGCAAATACTGTATATGGGGAGGGAGAAAAACTGGGGTTATTGTCGGTGAGGCAGAAGTTGTGAGTAGTATTGGTGTAGGGGGTTGGGACCAATAAGAATCAAGTCTGATTCAGTTTATTTTACATCCATTATTAAATTTCAGTGAGGCAGTGGTGCCTGTCATCAGCACAGCAGTAGAAGTGGAAATGATGGCGCATGATGTTACCAAGTGTGGGCATGTAGAGGATGCTGTTGAAGGAGGATTCAAGGCAGGAGAAAAGGGTGGTGTGGTTGATGGTGTCGAAAGCTGTAATGAGGACCAGGAGGATGAGAATAGTGAGGTGACCAGAGTCAGCGAGAGGAGGAGATCAGTGGTGACACAGGGGTGAACTGAGACAGGATCTGAGTGGTAAATGTGCAATGAGTTGAATGACACTACAATGCTCTATGAAGTTGAATTAACAAGATATTTACACATCATGGTTATACAAGTACAGCAGCTTAAACATATGAGGGTCCAGGAGTTTGTTCACACAAGGACTTCTTTCTTCTACTGTTACAATAACTGCAACTGTTCTCCAGTGGTCTCTATCTTAAAAACACAACAAATGTAGGTAGGGTAGAGCAAACAAATCTGCTACATTTGAATCCATGAGATAAATATCTGCAAATCAATGATCCTTACATAACAGTAAACCTTATAATAAACCAACAGAAGACACAACATCTCTCTTCCTCAGTCCTCAAATCCATACTTCAACTTTTGACCTCTTATCATCAATTTTTCACTCCTCCTCCTCCCCCTCCTCAAGTATTACAGATGTTGATTCACAAAGCTGTCACCTGACACATCTGTTCACTGTTGATGCTGATGCTGCTGAATTACATTCTGTGGATGGCAGCTGAGGTTGACTCCTCATGAAAAGACTTACGTTCATAAGATAGTAGGATAGTAGAAAGCTTGCTCATCGAGGTTACACATCAGAATGAAACACGACACATGCAAGTTAACAACCCACCCAAGACAATGTTAGGGCGGACCTTTACATGCTGATATTTCAGCCGCAGTAAGACTTAACTGATTTGCTGGTCTGGTCAGAGAGACTGAGGGGGAATGACACAAAGTTTGAGTTGTTTTAAACCTAAAAGATTCTGGACTTTTAAGAAAACATTCAGGGCTGAAGCCCCAGAAGCCACCACAGCCCAACCCCCTAACCACCACGCTTCACCCCTCCATTATAGAAAAGGCAATACATATTTATGCAGACAGTCATTTGTTAGAATGGTGTACAGATGTTAGATTGTACTTGTGTGTATGTTGTTTTATCATTTAGTTGTATTATTCAGTCTTATTACCTGGTAAAAAAAAAAAAAAAAAAATTAAAAATGTCCCTCAGTCACTGGTGTATGATTTATGACTGTATCTTCCAGAGGTTATCAGGGAGAGCAGACTGCTTTATGTCACTTCAACCCTCAAGGACTTCCTGGTACAGCTGGGTGTACAGCTCGGGGTGTACCTGCAGTGTACCTTCAGGCTGGTGCAATCACACATAGTGTTGTGCTTTGCCGGGCACACTAACCTCCCTATAGAGCCTTGTTGCAGTCCATGCTGGTGCAGCTGTCGCACCAGGTGGTGGAGCAACCTGTCAAAAGGTTCTGGATGGTGCACCGGTAGAAGTCACTGAGGATTTGGGGCCTGTTTAGGCACCTGACATAAATGCTATTGGGGCTTTTTAACTACAGTCCTGAGGTTAGCCCAACAGGTCCTATGGGATGGGACCATACCATGTGAATATGGGAATCCATACTCACAAGGACCTTGAAATTTGTCTACCCTTTCTACCGCTGTGCTGTTTGGAGGGTGAGTGCCCAGTCAGTCCAGGGTCACAAAGGCACAACAGAACTGCAGAGTCAGGCAGAGTCTGTACCACTGCGTTCACTGTAGGTGAACTTTAGAGGCTACAGAATGCAGACATATGGACTGAGAAGATAGACTGTAACTGTGTGAGGGTAAGAAGATAAGAGGAATCCGATTTCAGGCATGGATCACCCTGCCTGTCAGACCAAAGCTACTGCCTGCGAGCAAGTCTTTTATGTGAACACATACATAAACAGTGACAAAGGATAAAGCCTGACAACATCCTCTGGACTTACTCTTCTGCTGATTACTTTGAAGATTTAAAATGTATAGGAGAGACATTTCTCAGGTAATCATGCCGGGATTGTTTGATTTCCTGGAAAAATTATACACAAGAGCTTTCTCTGGCAGCAATTTAGGAGATTGTTTGTAGTGCTTTTAAATGCATCAGCCCTCTGACCCCAGCAAAAGCGCACATGCTGAGGAGAGCCGTTTTTACAAGCATATGTAGGGTTGACACTCTTCAGCTTGGAGAGCTGACAATAGGCACCTGGTGAATACTAACCATCACAGGATTTCATGAGCACCATCGGTCAGGTCAGTTTCTTTTAGAGGCTGAATATCCTTTTCTTCAGAGCCCCATATAGATACCTCCCCCTCTCTTTCTCTCTCTCTCTCTCTCTCTCCCTCTCCGTGTCTCACTCCCACCCCTCCATGAGCGCTGCACCTGTACTCCTGCGTCTCGTGCGTCAGATCGTGGCAAAGTCCTTTAGACCTTTCTCTCTCTTTCCAACCAGCTGCAGACGGACTCGAGCTTGCGAAGCGGCTGCATCTTCTCTTCCCGCAGCGCCGCTTCACCCGCGTGTCTCACCCGCACGGTCCACGCGTTTTTTCTCTCAGCAACCGCACACGCAACTTTTGGTGTTCTGTTTTTTTTACGCACAGGTTACCAGTTTTGGACAAGCAGCGAAGAATATAGATCGCTGCTCTCTCTCTCTCTTTTTTTTTCCACCACCACCCCCAAAAAACTTCAAGAGGTACCATGCAAGTTTATGTGGCTGTGATATTCGCTTATGGAGTGTCGGGTAAGTTCACCAACTCCCTTTTTCGACGAAATTACGAAGTCGTTGAAGCTCATACCTGAAGCGCAATGTCAGTCAAATCTGTCCTGATTGCACGAGGACAATCGGGTTTCAAAGAAGTAACCTTGAGGTTCAGTCACTTACTTTGACCATGATTTTACCACTGACACGTTTAAGATGCTTCGTTCTTGTCGATGCAACTATCCTATCATCAGGATAATATTTCCATGTGTTGGTTTAAAACACCACCTGTACTCACGTTTTGAAGTCAGCATGCCACTCACTGCAATAATTCCCTGAATATTGTTAAATCACCCCGAAGTGGGGGAGATTGAAATCAGTGGGAGGCATCACGGGATTCTTATGAGATATCCTCTGCTATGGGGAAAATCTGATTCTACACTCGGTGTGTGTCAATGGTACATATATTTTTTGCCAAGCTCTTTAAATTGCATTGCATGAGCAGTGTAGTGCTGCATTCATGACATCCGTGTGGGAGCTGTTATTAGTCTCTGTCCTTATGGGAGCATATAAGTGCCTGAAGGACTAAAGTAGACTGAATTCAACCTACCCAAAAATGCACATCGATTACCTCCTATATATTTGCATGAAAGCTAAGACTGCAAAGATGAAGTCCAAAGAAACTAGAAATGTTTGGAGAAATGCATTCTTTAGGGGGTCTGTAGGGCGGTTTATATTACTGCATTTGGGTTTTTTCTCAGAGTTTTGAGTTTGATTTTAAATGGGGCAGCCCAGGTACTGCTTATGCATTTATGATACTGTAAGGCGCTGATCAGGACAGGAATCTGTTGCATAACTCTGTTTGCTTTTCTTGCATTCTAAGCTAAAACCATGTGTCCAAGATCTGTGGGAAAAAAAACACATTTCAGAATCTTAACTGGCCATCCTGTGTGCTGCCTTATGAAAAAATTATCTCCTGCAGGAGGATGCAACCAAAACAGATTATATTATTTATGCTGTCATAATCAACAGATGACATGCCACTCTTCAGAAGCTCTCAGCGTAGTACCCTGATTTGCAGTCAGTGTGCCATCAGGCATGTGATTAACCATCACCTTTGTGATGCATCTGGCACTGCTGGCACTTTCCTTATCAGCTTCTGTTTTCAGTATTAAATGAGCGATGGAGGCAGCTCCTGTGGAGATTAACAAATAACTTCCCTGGTGAGAAATCAAGAGATTTAAGCTCAGCTGTCTGTCATATATATATTCAAGTCAAACGAGCAAGTGTCAGCAGAGAGCCTCAAAACGGGACAGAGTTTAGTTCACCAAGTCAGACCCCTTCTTGTGTCAAACACTCACTACACACTAATTTATATGTTACAATACTTCTGTGATTGTGACTGATAAGAGCTCCCCAGGCATACTCAGACAGTAAGTGAGCCTTAAACGGTTAACAGTTATCTAGGCGTGCCCTTAGATCAACAGCTTGTTGTTGACATACAAAGTAAATGTCACACTCAGAAACTCAGCTGTAAAACAGAAAGGATAGACGATGATAGATAACCAGTGGTGTAAAAATAAGGAATATTTATTGGCAATCTTCAGTGCGATCAAAGCCATGTTTTGCGTGTCTTTCCACAATGTTTCTTGAGTTTCTTAAGGATGCAAAGCATTTGATCAGGTGTCCATTAGAGGTCTGTCAGCACCAACTGTCAGCATGGATGCTACAGCGAAGCGTCTGACAGCCAAATGTCAGCTTTTGGTCTCAGGAGCACACAGCAAGCATACACTTGAAAGTTCAGGCTTTTTATTTTAAATATAAATGACACATTTCTGCAGTACCATGTGTTGTATTGGATAGAGGTTCACTAAAGAAAAGCTATATAGACATGTAGGCAGCATAAGATGTGATATGAATGTGGTGCACATTTGTATTATGTAACCGCACTGCACTTGAAGCACGTTGTTAATTTGTGATCTCCTGTAAAGCAGAAACATTCCAATGTCCACCGCTGCTGTGATCCAAGACTTCCTTTTTTTTTGATAGAAGCTCTTCTGTTACCATTAAGTCTAAAAATGTACGGTATCTGGCTGAGAGTGGATGCTATTGTGGCAGTTTTAGACCACTTTCCTGCTCCTGCTGACAAAGTTATACTTTGATTTATAATAATTAGAGATATGTGAAAATGAGGAGTTTCTGACCCACAGGCATAGAAATGATTCATAAAACACATGCAGTTTCAACTGAAGACACCAGTAATGTCTTCTGGTTACTGCTTGCATGATGTACCCTCCTGTTGGACAGTCCTTGTTTCTTGGCTTGTGGGTTACATATTTTCACAGATTTTTAGAAAGAAATATTTCTGCCATAACTGTTGGTTTTCACTACTTTTCTTCACTAATTATAAATTTATGAATCGTCCCATCGTGCTTTTGTATTATGTAAGCCCAGAACTATCATCTGCTGTCATGGAGTTCCTTAGACTGAAATAATTTGGCTTTTGTGATGTAGTGGCAGGCATCGCACATCCTACACACTAGAGAATGTCTGGTTCAAAATTGATTTTTATATTTGCCAAGAATTTACAAGTTTATATGCCAGGGGGTGGTGATTTATTTAGCATTTGTTTTAGAAATCAAATTAAAACATCCCCCCATCTTGCATAGAGACAGAATTTTCACAATGTGATTCATTTCTACGGCTAATGTCAGTTAACTGCCAGCACTTAACTGGAAACTCCCCATTGAAAACGTGATGCATGTCTGAAGCAAAACAAAGCCAATAATGGATAAAGATCTCTTGTGCATTAATTAAGTATCTTATCTATTTAAATGTGTGCACTGCATACTGAATAAATAAATAGTCTGAGATAAAAAAAAATTAAAAAAATCATTCAAAAAACATTCAGAATAGACACTGATGTATTATTTTATGGTTAAATTGAGTTTTGGAGAATCTATCTTACCTCCTCTTCTGATTTTCTATATTTCCCAGAATGTCTTTCAACTAGACTGAGGGTAAAACTCTAATATTTTAGCATTGGTTTAGAAATGATCAAAGTTGTAAACTTTTAGTGACGGGCAAAACAAAAAAGCAAAATATATTTATAAATATTCTTCGTATGAGAGAGAACTTGTGTTTTTTATTCTTTGAAAGTTTGTGTTACGTGACCTCAAGAAAACAAGAAAGTTTGTTTTTCACCATGAAAAATATTTTCTCAGGCATCGACACCAGTAGTTTGTTTTTTCTCTGACAGTAATCACAACTATATTATTGAAGTGCTATTTTTGCTCTGCTTTACAGGTTACTGTAGGTAGAAAAATAATTTCCCGTTTCAGGCTAGGTGAACTCCATTTTTTTAAATGTAGCTGGAGACATTAGTTTTCACTACTGCTGCTACTCCATCACTTTCGCAGTCCCAACTTGTCAGATACTGCTGCTTTGTCAGTGTCTCTATGATTTGTGCTGTAGGTGCCTGCGGGAACGTACTTTCAGCAGAGGGGGCTTCCCTGGATACATGCATGCATGCAACAGCTTACACACACACATATTATAAAGAGCTGACAGAAATAATGTTACAGCACTGTAGCATGGTGGATCTAAGGAAATGACTGCATCATTGCAACCATACGGCTGGCCCCAAAACTCAGTCAGTGTGCATTTGAAGCTGCGTTACCAGTCTGCACAACAATGACTATTTGAGCTTGCTATCTCTCAGACCACATTGATGCTTCTGAACTCTGAGATCAGCATTATCCTTTAAATCCAGTTCATTGTTTGAATAGCGGGAGATCACCATGGGTGAATCATTTTAGATATCTGAAATTTGAAAGACAGACATGTTGGCTGTATAAAAAACTGCCGCTACAACTTGAAGCTACTACTTGGGGGATAACCACTATGTCTATAGCATAATTTGTGAATGCACAGTCCTCCGCAGTCAAGTTAGCAATATTAAATATGCAAAAATGTAACTGTATGGAATGGACTGTACTTATATAACGCCTTTCTAGTCTTTTGACCACTCAAAGCGCTTTTACAGTACGTATGTACATATCTCATTCACCCATTCACACACATTCATACACTGATGGCATTGGCTGCCATGCAAGGTTTGAGGAGCTAACCATTCATACACATTCACACACCGATGGCGCAGCCTTCGGGAGTAATTTGGGGTTCAGTATCTTGCCCAAGAACACTTCAACATGCAGGCTGGAGGGGATCGAACCAACGATCTTCTGATTAGTGGACAACCCGCTCTACCTCCGAGCCACAGCCGCCCGTCTGTAGTGGCCAACTGATTTGGAGAATTGTGAAATCTCAAGCCAGTGCTTATGGTGCTGTCCTTGGACAATTGGGCAGATAAAAAAAAAAAAAGCTGAAAGTAAAACAGGAAATGTCTCAGCTTTCTCCTGTCTTCACTTTGTGATCTATTGTGCTGATAGCAACAGCAGGTGTAAGCCATCTAAGAGAACTGACAGTTTTTCATGAAAAATGTACATGCAAATCTCAACCATGAATGGTAAAATCATCTTAAATGACTGCGGGCCAACTCGCCTTGTGGCAGCACTACATTATGGATTGTTACAAATGGTTCTTGATACTCAAGAGACTATAAATCAAGTTTGAGTCCAGTACTTCATTTCCTCATGCATCTCTCCATTGCCATCTTGAAATTCTTCCAAAATTACTAACATTATTGTTGATGCTGAAAATATCTCAACCTTGTGTAACATCGCTAATGTTGTTGTTGTTGACTTGTTATCATCAGGAATAACAAAATGCACCCAGAACTCGAAGCCTATTTAAGATAAATATGAGAGTGAAATTATTTTCAGGTGTTTGACGTGTTTATGCTGGAAATAGGGTGTGTTAGACGTGGAAGTTTAAGATGATGATGATCTGTGATATTATCTTAAATCTGTATCTATGCCCCCAAGAGCAAGATGCACTGTTCAGAAAATTCATTCATTTTACAGGTAATGCAAAGCATGCATCCAAAATGCATGCTTTCGACATAACACACTTTGCATAAGTGAAAAAACAAGTAAACAGCAAGTTATCTTTGTTTTAATGGGACCCTGAACTCAATTTTCAGGCTAAAAGGAGCTGCTATAAGATGTTTGAAGCCAGAAGAAAGTCATAGAGTCTTTCCCTGCCCGGCAGGATGAATAATTGTTGCACAACAAATACTGTATTTATATTAATTTTACAAAACACTGAGAGTCAATGAAAAATAATGAAACCAGCAAACACTTTAATATTGCAAATTCATCTGGTTATTTACAACAGACAGAAGATCCATATCTTCTCATTAGAGACCGATACTCAATACGATATAATAATAGGGTGGTATATCCAATTTTATCAACTTGTTAATTAACCCTGTCTTTAACCAGCTCTGTGAAGCATCCCAAGCTCTTTGTTACCACTTCTTAGTACCTCTTCTTTATGTCTAAAAATCAGATGCATGCATGTGGACTGTGCTTAGTTTATTTTCCACAAAATAGTATTTTCTTTTTTTTAAAGATTTGCCCTTTTTTGAGCTTTATTGTATAGAGACAGCTGAAGAGTGACAGGAAATGTGGGGAGAGAGAGAGATGGGGAATGACATGCGGGAAAGAGCCACAGGTCGGATTTGAACCCTGGGCTGCCGCGGCAAGGACCAAGCCTTCGTATATGGGGTGGCTGCTCTACCGACTGAGCTAATCAACACCCCCCACAAAATAATATTTATTCACATTGAACATATCAGAACAATGATCCCAATGTACTTTACAGAGATGCAGAATACATTTTAAAAATTAGGGATTACAGGATGAGACGCACTCACTTCAAATCGATAGTTTCGGGTGTTGTATGAGGTATTTATATATAGTCAGTGTGTTACTGAGAGTAGATAGCAGTCAGTCAGTGCGCTCCTGGTTTTAAGAAGCAGACAGAAGTCCTGGCACTGAAGTGGAGCAAAGCACTGCTGTGGACAGATGTGCTGTGCCATGGACAGGTCGGCAGAAAAACCAAGACCTGCTTGAAAAAGAAAAATCAATATCCATTTAAGCATATGTTAGCATATTCTCACTGCTTTACCTTGCCGTCAGATGTGCAGCATAATTTACCATGGACAAAAGACAATCCAAGACGTCTTATTGGGACATAATGGCATGATAAATCAATGAAGCCAGATCTGGAGCATAATTCACTGTGCACTGCACAGGAATACGTAAATTCTACGACCGTGAGAGACAATGTAGCGCTAAGGTAAAATGCGTGTCTGATGGTAAGGTAACAGGTAAAGGTTTCTACTGTAATGAACACACTGACTATGCATAAGTACTTATCCAACCGAACTTCAAAAAAATCTTAACTATCCCTTTAAGGTCCTAATCAAGGACAAAAAGGGAATCTGAGATGTCTTATTGCGACATAATGACATGATAAATCAATGTTTTAACATGAAGCCAGATTGCTAAGTGCCCCACAGATGATGAGAGGAATCTTACATTCTATTCAGATCTTAATGGGGTGCCAGTGCAGCGAAGGGATGCCAGGATAGGTCTAAAGTGTAATCTGCGGTTGGCTCGTCATTGGCCTGTCTGCTATATCTTGAACCAGAGGCATAATAAGGCAGACCCACGATGGCATGTGAATAAGACATTTCAATAATGACGACTGGATGAAATGAGGGAATGAGTAATTTTCCCTTCCAGCTTGCATGGCATATGAAGTCTGTTTTACATTTACCACACTTGTCAATCTGTGCTGTGTGCTCCAAGTCTCTACATAATTAAGACTGAAGTACAACATGCAACACTGTTGATTAACAAAACACAGCAACTCAATTATTCACACAAAGAATAGCTCTCTGAGGCACTGATAGACCCCAGTGATGTGGAGTTGGACAAAGGCAAGTTAATGAGATGCACATACTCCATGTGTTTATTGAAATGTTTGAGGGGTCTCAGTATGCCTCTGACAATTGCGAGTGGTGGAAATTTTGCATTTATAATCATATTCTTGGATCTTTCTGTTTTTTTTATAGCGCTCAATATTACAGAGGAGAAGGCGTCGTGCCCCCTTGGATATTTCCCCTGTGGCAACCTGACTGTGTGTCTCCCTCAGCTGATGCACTGCAACGGCATTGATGATTGTGGAAATCAGGCTGATGAGGAGAACTGTGGTGAGTCATTGTTTCTACTTGAACACGTTAATATGTCCATGTGTTGTATAAGCCACATCTGTCATGTACCAGCTGTACCACTTAGATGATAGTTGACACATAAAGAAGGTTTCCAAAGGTACTCACATTTTCTATCCACTTTATTCTGCATGTCTATAGTAGTCATTGCAATAGTAGATATTTGCCCTTTTCCAGAATACATTAAATAAGCCTGTACACCACCCCACATTTGTGGAGACTAAAGTCACTGCTTTCGTTGGCTTAGGTAGCACTAGTGAATAGTAAATCTACAATGTAAAGTTCAAAGTTTATTGAAATGGCAAGTAAGTGTTTGATCAAATACAGGGTTGCTGAAAACCCAGGATGATACTCAGCACGGAGGCATGTCTCAGTGAGGCTTTGTGGCTGCATTATCCCCCTTCCTGGAATTTAGAGAGAAGGACTGGGGGAAGCAGCTAAAGGTGTTATGGGGGAAGGGTTTTGAGAACTGAGTCAAAGAAGAAACAAAGGGGTTAGAAAACAAGAAACTGGATTAGAGCCAGCCATGATTTCTGTGCCTGAACCTATAATCAAGGCATTCACATAACATGTGGGTGGGTTAGAATGACGCTTTGAAGGTGTCTGGGTTGCAATGCATTTTTGGAATTTGGAAAGCGAATGTGTGTGAAGTTGCTCTTTAAGTTTAGTTCAATACAACAAAATGTATTTATCCCCAACATGTTCCAGCAGACATAAAAACATAAATTTGATAAACTTACATAAGAAATAATCCCAACAGAAGCAGCTATCACACAAGGCACACCTTGAACTGCATGCTCATTGATCATGTTCTGAACATGATCATTTGCTTCTTTGGTGTACCTCAGTTTTTTTGCACAGGTCCAGCTTTGCAAACCCCTAACAGCCCCTGCAACCTCAAAAGCTTAGTACTGGACACGATTCAATGGGTACCCACAATTAAACAGACCCTGAGCTGATTGCTGCTGTAGGCAGTGTTGATGCACAACAGCCTGAGGAAATAAACAACTGATAAGATACCTTTAAAAAATGAGAAAGATTATGTTTCCGCCCTTTTAGCACAACTAATTGGTTGAGGCATGCGCTCATACTTCTGAAGTCCTGTGTACTTTTTGCACAGCTGGCACAGTTTGGATACCTTTATTAATTATTAAGATGGATTTAACAGCAGGGGACCTTCTTCTCTACAAGCTGGTGAGCTGTTCTAAAATTGCATAATTGAATTATAAGATTAACATAAGAACATTATTATTATTTTTGTTTCACCCATAACTTTTTTTTACCTTTTATTTGGGTTACCCTAGTATCCAACCCAGTGCAGTCCAGTGTACCTCTTAAAACATGAACCTATTCACTATAGATAGAGAATAAATTAATGAAAGATGTCCAAAAATATATCATAGACAAAGGTGTTCTTCTCATTAAATCTGATAATCTGGTAACGCTTAAAAGTTGTGACCTTTTTATGTTGACGTCTCCTCATGTCTGCTGATCCCTAACTCCAGTTTGTGAAAACAGACTTACGCATGACTGACTTCCTGAATTTATCTCCAGGAGACAATCATTAATCATGACTCCTGTCCTCAAACAGGTGCAGCTTATAAAACAGCTGTCAAATCATAATAAATGACATTTATGAATTCCTCTAACTTCCGTCCATCCCCCAGGCTTGATTTAGTCAACCCGCAGGAAGGATTGTGATCTGATGTGAGCTCTGTGCCCAGTAAGTGCTGGTGGTTTATGTAGTCTTATTAAAGTAAGTGCTGGTTTATGTAAGAGCTATTTCACCACCTTATATACTACAGAAAAAAATGCATTTCCTATTTCCAGACATATTAAGCACTGATATATGACATATAAGCTTAATATGTCTGGAGTCTGTCAGTGACACTTCCCCAATATCAACAGTCCTCGTCTCTCTCTTGAGACTGGGAACTCGGTGTACTGTATCACTCAAAGTTGATTGATTTCAAGTAGCTCCAATGCAGAGGGGAAAAGATAACATGTCATGTTATTGTTTTTAATCATCCATTGATTTAACTACATCCTGTGACATTAATCTTAACCCACACACTCGAAATTAAATTCCTTATGTCACAAAAAACTAACTAGTGACACAAATACACTGAATGGCAGAACTCCCTTGACGAATAAAAAATGAAAAAGAATAAGTCAGTGGATGGTTGACGCGAATCAGGGTGCTGCAGCTGGCTGTAACAAAGCAGAGCAACACTGGAAATGGAATGAATGGTGAATGTGACAGAAAACCTTTGTGACTAAGACATTGGAACTGTCCTCATATTTAATGATGGTTTATGTAAGTGACCTAGTGTTCACCTCTTCTGTCGACTTAGATATTACAAGATCTTCAATATCAACTCACCTCACATAAACTGCACTGATTCATATTTTAATATCAACAATGGAAAGAGGTATTTTGTGTCACTTGCGTGAGCGTTGTACGTTGCGTGAGCGTTGCATATTTGGTCCGTCCTCCACGCGACGTCAAACCCCACCGGGAGCGTTTCAGAAGCGAGCGTTTAGCCCGCCAGACTTTGTTTACTTGCTCAGATTTGGTCATTTTCCCTGTGTATGTTCTTCTAAATATGCTTCTACATGTGTAAATATGCTACGTAGTTAATTAGTTTCGCTTTTGTATTTACGACCAGCAGTTTGCATGGGGTATTTTATTTTGAAAATCTACTGGATTCTCTCTGCTTTTTCTGTGTCTGGCTTCCGCCCGCTCGAGATGCTCTGTGTAAATTGACGCGTGCTGCTCGCGTCCAGCGGCGGCGCCAGAGTATTTTTTCTGGTTCAACTACGATGGGGCTAACCCATACAGCGGTGGGGCTCAAATCAATACCATAATTTCAATGTGAATATATATTCAATAAAACAACACCCTCCCACAACTAGAAACACACACAGACACAGACATACACACACAGAGAGAGAGAGAGAGAGAGAGAGAGAGAGAGATTAACAGTTACGTTGTCCTAAAGCCAGTATAGTCTACCACACAGCCAAGAGTCAAAACACATCTCCAACAAATTAAGTATGCTAATTAGGCAACAAGACCGCAGCAAGGAAGAGCATGAAACAGGCAACACGCAAAACGCAATAACAAAGTCAGCAAAGTTTCCAAAAACAATAAAAACAATATTAAAACTCACCAGGTTGAGATTTTCAAATGAGTACAATCCGCCGGTTTTTGTGATTGGAGGCAAAGATGTCGATGATGCGCTGAACATCCAAAGTCTTTGTCCTTTGTTTATTGATGGACAACAGCGCCAAGTTTCTGTTTCGGGTATCACCGCTGCTGTTCCGTAGATAGTTCTTAATCCGACGGAGGCAGGAGAAACTGCGTTCGCACGAAGCAGAGGTCACGGGCAGGGTCAGTGAAATACAGATGAGTCTGTATAAATCCAAAAAAGCATCCCGGTAAGGTCGCATTAAAGCGAGAAATCCCACAGTGTCATTCACTACATGTCCCTGTGCTTTCTTTCTTTCCAGCAGACGCTGAACTTGGTGTAGCTCTGCTGTCAGGTTTTCCTCAGTCACTCTGAGCTGCAGACATTTTTTGTCTAGGAAAGACGCATGTTTGGGGCTGAGTGCTGAGACTCCCATTAAAACACCTCCGGCCTCTGTTGAGAAACGTCTTCTCATTTCACCCACAAGTCTGTCAATTACTGGGTAATAACAATGTGTGCGCAGCGCATCTGAGGTTGTAACAGGTGTGCGCTCAACTGAGGCCTCAACAACAAACTCCTGAAGAATTCGAGGAGGCTGTGTCTGTCTCTTTTCGCGTGTCCCGTCCTGGCTCACACCGGCTTTGGTGCACAGGTCCGCTGCTCTGTCCCGAATGTCAACCCACGACTCTTCTGCGCGTTTGTCTGACAATGTCGCTATGACTGACTCTGATAAGTCTATTGTGGACGAAAGCTCAAGAGTGGGAGATTGGAGCTGGTCAGACATGAATTTTGTGACCCGGAATAGCTCCTCGAAAAGTGTGAGAAGCAGGACAAACTGTTCATCAACAAGTCCATTCACAGCCCTGGCCTCAGTTTTCCTCCGCGCATTAGGCTGAGACATGATAACTAGCAGTGTCGCCCGTATTGCAGGCAGTGATTTTCGGATTGCAACCAACGCCGCATATTGACATGCCCAGCGTGTGTCAGATAGGCTCTTAAGTTCAACGGGCTGTGTCGCTGATTCAATCTCTCTCTGTTTCTTGATGAACATATCATGGGCGACAGAGTTGGAGAAAAAGTTGTACAACATTTGTACGGTTTCAAAAAACTCTGCTGCTGCTTCAACGTTGCGGACCACATCAACCAAAACGAGGTTTAATCTGTGCGCATGACAGTGAATGTACAGTGCTTGTGGCACATCCTTTTTGAATTTCTGCTGAACGCCACTTTTGGAGCCAGACATAACTGCAGCGCCATCATAACACTGTCCGACACACATGTTTTTGTCAATATTGCACTGTGATAGAGTCTGTTGTATGCTTCTCAGGACATGTCGGCGTCCAGGCCATCTGCATGCGTGAAGTGCAGGAACTCCTCACGCACCTCGTCTCCTTTTAAATACCGCACAACAATGGAAATCTGTTCACTTTTACGGATATCTTTGCTTTCGTCAACCATTAGGGCGAAATGTTCTGCTTCTCGGGTTTCTGCACTTATTTCATTTCTGACCATGTCAGCCATAATTTCAAAAATCTCGTTTTGAATGTCTTTATGTGTGTATTTGGCATTTCTGGGATTATCCTTCAGTTTCTTGGCTACTGTCTCGTCAAACTCACCAATTACGTTCAGCAGCTCCACAAAGTTGCCCTTATTTTCTGACCCCTCATCCTCTCTTTGACCTTGCTGAGCGATGCCTTGGCATGCAGTATAACTCAGGGACAAAACCACAGCCCTCATGTACTCTCTGTTTTCTTGTACGATTTTTGAATGACCCGCATCTATCATGTTTCCCAATCTTGAGCCATCTGTCGTTGCCAGTTTAAATTCAGCCCATGCCTCCATGGCGAACTTGTGTGCCGCACTTGCGTTGTGTTTTTTAAAGGCTGCTGTTGCGTGTTTCCAGTTCTTATATCCATTAGAAAAGGCCGGCTCTGAATGGAACCGGTGCCCACCACCACCCAAAAAATGTCGGCAGGCGAATCAGAAAGTTGCGTCCATCTCAACCGAATATTCAAGCCAGCTGTATGTGCCAAACCAGGCAGCATTGAAAGATCTCTGCTGGTTACCTATTAGCCTTGAAGGGTAAATTTTCCTGATGGGGCGCCACGGTCCATCCCCAGGTCGTTGGCTAATGTCAGTGGTAGCATTAGCATCATGGCCAGAGTCCATGCCCGCAGTGGTTGGCCATGCCAGCCCCTTTCCTCGTCCTCGTCCTCGTCCTCTTCCTCCTGTTCCTGCTGCTGCTCCATCTCCTCTTCTTTTTGCTCATCTTTGTCCGGCCGAGCCTGGCACATGGAAGACGCGGGACCGGAGTGGTCGTCTTCCCCTGCAAGTGTCAAAGTTGTGTCCGTAGTTTTATCCAATACGCCCGCCACCACCATCTGTTCTTCTGTCCGACGACGTTTAAAAACAAATTTATCCATGATAAATTTTGACCTGAGCTTACGTTAATTTAATAACGCAATGACTGTAATGACGAACATACACTCAAAGCGCGCTCATATGAGTGACGTACGTACGTCACTCATGACAGTTGTCATCGCAGCTGCCTGAATGCCGTTACGACGTGGAGGCGCTGTTGGACTCTGCACTTCTCTTCTTGGTTTTATGGTAGGGCTAACGGTAGGGCTAACACAATTCTTGATGGGGCTATAGCCCAACCAAGCCCTACCCTGGCGCCGCCTATGCTCGCGTCAAGCGTCAAAAATAGAACAGACGCGTAATTCACGTGTAGCCAAGCGTAGAGACACTTCTGGGACTCGTCTGAAACGGACCATGGCGTTGCCGGTGGGGTTTGATACATTGACTAGAATGGCCATGTATTACTCGCGATGACGCGACACTCACGCAACGCACCACGGACGGGCCCGGTGGATTTTGGGGGTAATGTGAAAAGAATCACTTATGAACCCACAGATAATTATCACCCAAATCTGCATCTCCTCAGGTGTGCGGAGCTTTTTAACATTTGGATTTTAGGTGCTACAACTTGTTTTCATTTACTCTGATTGGCTCTCATCATTTACAGCTAAGGTTGTCGTGGTGCCATAATTTTAAACTTTGATAATGCTATCAAACTAAAGAAAACGATACTCCATAGCTGTTTAAATAGTATGGCAAAATGAAAAAAAAACACAAACTACTTTAATCTGCTCACCTTGTTTTTTCTCTCACTCGCCCCCAGCAGTATTTTATAAAGTTACCAAAAAAACAAAACAACCTGCGATTCACAGCAGCAGGTGAGCCACGTGGAGGCAAAGCCTATTGAAACCCATATGGTACCGAATGACATCAGCATCAACAAGGCGTGTCTATTTTTGCAGTCTGCGCCTCTCCTTCTGTGTATCTCTGCAGCAGAGCAGAGACACGCTATTAGACTGCACAGCAGGACATAAGTGAGTAGGAGATTTCCCACTTGTTAATGAATCATGGATGGGATCGTTCTAAATGTAGATCTGTTTTTTAATAATTTTGCTACTTTTTGGTATTTTTTTAGCAATGGTTCATTAATAAAGATCAAAGCGTTTTGAACACGGTGTTCGAAAAATCAAAGTATCAATATTTTTGACATCCCTTTTTCATATAGCAACCATTAATGAGATTGTGGAGCAATTAGCAGCTAAAGATATTTTTTCTCAGTTGGTGGGAAACTGATGTAAAAATGTATGCTAATGTTGCATCATAACTAGGAGCCATGTATTCTATTACCATTCATCATCCTTTGAGCAACAGGGTGGTGTATTGGGTGTATGACGGCTCTCCTTCAGTTCACACAAGTTTTCCTTAGACAGAACTTTGGTCAACTTAGATTGCTATATGCTGAGCTCATCTATGCTTACAGAGCTGTGCTAGACAACCACATTATGAAGATCTTTTAACCATCTTCAAAATGTATTTGCCTTTTGAACATAGACAAGCCTGGCAGTGAGCATATCTAAGTCCAGAAACAGAAAGAGTTGACCAATGCTTGCTTAACTGTTATTGGAACACAAAGCAAAAAGGGACAGGGGTCAATTGTAAGAAAACGAATGCTGTATGTTACAAAATATTGGCAAAGACTAGTCTAAACCAAATGGCAACCTCCGAGGCTGGGAAGAGAAGCCAATGTGGAAGTGCTAAAAACTAAAATTCCTCAAATGGAAGCTCCATAAGCCCCCATATTAAAATGCCCAACTTCACAGCAGAAATACACATGTTTACAGCCTGGTTCAGAAATGGTTTTGGTCCCTATAGCTAATTTCCCTGTTCATGACAACTGCACAGGGTGAATTTTGTTTTAACTCACCTGTTCAGGTGATATTTAGGCTTAAAGTTACACACAATTAACAGCGTCACCAATTGATTAACAGGCAAGTGCCATTACAGATGGCTTATTCGAGTACCCAGGCATCATTCGGCCCATCTTAGATGAGCCGATGATCCACGTCTTTGCCGATATTCAGATACCGAGAGGCAGAAGAAGCAGTACATCCAACATGGCGGCGGCCAGTGCTGCATATTTTCAGCTTCAAAACAGCACTTCGGAAATCTACGGGTGATGTCACTCATGCTCTGTCCATGCTTTAATGCTTTATTAGGAATACATGCCTCTTGTGTAGGGTCGACTACCACTAACATACGCGATGACCGCAGTGTTGAAATACTGTATTTTATCACTACGGTCATAATGGTGGTACATGGAGGTACATGGTGTAAAAACTTTGATAACCACTGGTCTAAACAATTAGCCTAATTAGCAGTCAGTAGCTGAAGTCTATTCACTACATTACTGTTTGGTAACACATTTACCATATTAGCTTGCTAAAATGTTGCGTTTGTAGCCAGAGGCAGTTTAAAAAGAGACGCCACACTGAAGAGTAATTTCCTATCTGTCAGGTGGACTCTAGAGGCCTGACTCTATTTATACAAATGGGAATTGAACGCGAGCAGACATTATGAGCGATTCTTTCACAACATATAGTCACAGAAGTAAATACTGGACTCAATTTTCACAAGCCACATATCTTCTGAACATTCTGACACTGGAATAGACATTTTTCAGACAGATAAATCAGGAGAAAATTAACTTTGTTCAAGACCTGTCTGTCTCAGCAGCAAAACGGATATCTCTTCTCTCTGTTTGTGTTGAATCATCGGCCTGGTTGGCGAAGATGATCAATAACAACTGAACTAAGTGTTGGGAAGGTCTTTTAACTGACTCGGATCACTTACTCTCGGAGGGTAAATTGAACTAATCTTTTTTTGAGTAATTTCATTCATTCACTAGTGTAGCGCTGTAGCCCTCTTGTGGCCGATGTAAACGTGACAAATGAACGAAAGACCGATCCGTATGAACAAACTGCTGCGTGCTATTCTAAATGTGTATTTAACAAAATTACAGCTATAAATCTTAATGTAATGATTTCAAATCTGAAGACCGGATAGATTGAATGTCAACCAACATTTCCTGAACCTCTAACTCCAAACCCCATTACTCTTGTCAGGATTGATGCATTTCTCGCCTTTAAAGTTTGAAGGTCACTGGTTAACTTGTCTCTGGCCAAAAACTAACAATCCCTTCAAGCATCACTGGGCAAGACACCAAGGCGCTTATTCGCTGTGGATAAATGTCTTAAAGCACCAAAATTTCCCAAATTCCTAAAGCCACAGAGCAAAATCAGACGCAAAAAACAAGAAAAATAAGTAGATGGCTGTTTTTGCTTGATCTTTCAGGCAGACAAATCAATGAAGTTACACTTTGGTGTCTTAATGAGGCAGCATATTTTAGAAACAGGGAGAACATTAGTCTGTCATTACGGGTGTTTGAGGTATTGAGTTAAATGGTCTCTTGATTCCATCATTTTCAAGATGTTTGAAAGGTTTTAACAGTGCACATTTCACAAACTGCCTCCCTCAGTCATAAACTCCTGCTGAAAATAGCAGCCTGCCTCAGGGGTGTGAGAAGCACACAAAACGCTTGTCCCACTTGAAGACTCTGTGATCAGCGGCATATGGTGAAGAGTTTAGACAGAACAAGCACAAGTGCCATGGGTGCGATTGAATCGCCATTTTGTTACCTCTCCGGTATTGAGTCTGACGTGCCTTCTTGCTAGCCCTTTTCAGGGAGGAGGAATTTTTGATATCCAGCTGGTCTTATGTCACTTGTAGTCAACATTGAGTATAGCCAGTTTAGGGAGAACAGAGCAGTCAAACAGCATTCAAGAGCCAATGTCCTGATGCTGATTCAAGGCCAGCTGCTGTTCTACTAGCTTGTGAGGGTTTCTTTTAGGGTTCCAGCTAAAGATTATAAATCTAGAAAATGCCTGAAATAGGAAAAAAATGCCACAATTTCCTGAAGCCCAAAAGGGACGATCTTCAAATTGCTTTTTTGTTTTTGTTTGACCAACTGTCCAAAACCCAGATATATCCCAAGATATTTGGTTTACTATATTGTCAGACAATGAAGAGCAACACAGAGAAGCTGGAACCAGCAAATGCAAACTTTTGCTTGATAAATTTCTGTCTATTGTTTCCACTCTTCTCTTCTACTCTTCTATTCTTCCTGAGGTTAACTAGCCATATTCTAAGATAAGTGAGTATCTACTACAGTGCTAGCTGTCTGAATTTGAACCCTTCATGAATTTTACAAAATTGGACAACAGGTGATGCGTTAGCATTCAAAGATCTATAGCTTCCATGAAGTCTACCAGCAAGACAGAACATGTAATACTGTATGTAGTCTTTGGTCCTTTCCTTTTTGGCTCCCCCAGTCCAGTCATTGTGTCCTTGGGCACGATACTCTACAGGAAATTGCTGTGTGTGTGTGTGTGTGTGTGTGTGCGTGTGTGTGTGTGTGTGTGTGTGTGTGTGTGAATGGGTGAATCTGACAAATGTTATAAAGCACTTTGAGAGGTCAGTAGATCAAAAAAAGTGCTGTATAAATACAAGTCCATTTAACCTGCTTTAATTTGACATTCTGCTTTCACACCCATGTATTGCTAATAATAAATTATTATAGTATAGTTTTATATCTTTACTGAAGTGAAAGATCTCAGTACTCCACTGTCCCCCACTTTTGAGTTGTAATTTCCACTGTCTAACCATTTTGGTACAGTAAGTTGCTACAGTATATGGCATCTGTATCAGTTTGCCTAACTGGCTGCCTTTAACCAAATGGAGTAAACCACACAATAAATTGCTGATCATTAGCTATTTGCATTATTGCAAACTGTAGTTATACTTTGACTCTGTATTTTGAGATGTGGATGGTGATTCAGAGGTCTAGAACTCTGTTAAGAATAAGAAGGAAAATGTATTTTATGTGCCGAGCATCAGGATATCGTTTTGACAGAAATGTTGGCAAATTCAGGGCTTAGTGAATCCCCCTGTTCCTGTATTCAGAACCTCACCTTCAGAAAGCTTCAGTGTGCACTTTGACTCAGAGAGTAGGTGTAGTAGTTTTTGTGACTGAAATATATGTGTACGAAAGTAAGTGTGAGGCCAGAGATTGACTTGCTCCCGGTAACCTTTATATATACGAGATTTAGTCAGAATAACAGAATTACAGTGTGATACAATTCAGTGCAGTGACCCCGAAAAAAGTTGTCCCTGAAGGTCTTTGTAGATATGTATGTTTTGAGTTTTTATTGAGAAAGTATTTATCAAGCCAACAGTGGCATTATCTGTACTTCCTGGTACCAAGGATCTCAGCCTGTTTGTAGAGTGCATATAGTTATTGGCTTCTATTGGCTCTTCAAATTTAAAACCTGACACCTTGCCTCTTAATATTATTGCTTCAGGCAAATTAGGCTGACAAGATACTCAGATGTCAGATGTGATCAATGCTAAAGTGACAGAAGCAGTCTGGGTTCCAACTCTTTTTAAGAAACCATTTTCCAGAACCTTCCCAGGACATTTCTTCAGGAGTTTGTCTTGACAATACACACATTGACACATTGGACCCTAGTTTTATTTCTCCTTTGTTTTAATGATGAAGGGATCATGAAGTGTCTCAGGTTCATTACAGGTAGGTTTATAGGACACCCCATTAACCAGCTTGCCTTTGTGTTGGCCGTTGTCACCACAGTCGATGATAAAGCAAATTAAGTAGAATTTAGAAAAATCAATTTAGAAAAATCATTTTCTCATGTATTAGCCTATTAAGAGAAGTAGAAAGTGAAAGTGTCCAGTGCAACAGTTAACATCACTGTGCATGTATTTGTCAACCACAGCGGCAAATGTATTTTGATTATCAATAATAGGCGGTATGCCTGTAGATATGACCATCTACAACATTTCTTCTGGACTTCCGAGATTTCTGCTCATGGCTCCAGAGAAAAATAAACTTAATATGGAAAAGATGACTGCAAGTCTGTTGTGAACAGATAAATTGACTGACCTGGGGAGCTGTAATGAAATGTAATGAAAAGGGAGCATTATTTCATTCCACGTTGTGTCTGGTAAACCCGCTGAAATTGAGTGTGGTACTGTGTAGTTTATCCTACCAACAGTTGAGTTTCAAACAAAAAATGCACCTAGGTTATTGTAGGCGAACCTGTATTTATCAACAGGAAAACTTGTTTGCCAATGGAATAATTGTAAGCCTTCTAAAATATCAACCTTTTGTGTAAGCCTTTAGTAACCAATATATGTTCCTGAAATGCATTAATTCAGAGCAACCTGTGGTAATTATACAGAATTTAAAATGTCACGTTCAAGATTACAAAGTTACCGCTGCTTCTATAATTAACTGTGGGAAAGAGCTTAAAAGGACAAAAAACTATCTATCTGCAGATCAGCCTTCTACATACTAAGTAAAAACTGCAGCATGTCTATTTGCAAAAAGATTCTTACAAATCATAGTAATTATGTTCTTGATCTGTCAAGAAGATAACAGTAATGAGGGTCTGGTGAACATTATGGTTTAGTCGTGTCAGGTGTAATACTTCTGCATGGAAGCCAACCTGAAATCCGTTCAGGGTCATGGTACATAAATAAACTCTTGAGCAAACCCGGGTACACATTCCTAAACTAAGCAAACCAATTACCAAACCAAGCAATGGGTGTACCAATGCCATGGTCAGGCCACAAGATGTATATAAATGCAGATGGGGGGATCCAATATGGATTTATGTCCTTCAAAATAAAAGCATGATGAGGGGGAAAGCATAAAGTACAGACCAGTGGGTGTACTATGAGATTCTTTGGTGATCCTCCTTCATCATGTCATTTTTCATTTGTCCATTACATTTGCTTAACGTTAATAAGCAAATGTTCCACTAAGGGACTAAAATAAAATGTTGAACAAAGTGAACATTATACTTGCTAAACATCAACATAATAGCATTGTAATTGAGGGCATGTTTAAGTGTGCATTCAGCTCAAGGCACCACTGTACCTAAGTATTAACTCAGTTTACTTTTCTTTCATGTGATGCCCTCTGAGGTCTGCGTAGGTCTCTGTGATTACAAATTTATTTTACCTTGCTTTGTGGAACAGATTTTAAAAAAACATTCCCTTGTTTAGATAAGCCTACATTAACCTTATGAACTGCTGCATCCCTTGCAGGTGTTCATCCTTCGTGTAAGGAAAAATAAATAGCGTGAAGTCAGAATGTTATGCATTAAACATGCATGGATGGCTACCAGGCACAGCAAACTGCAAAATAGTCCACTGCAATCATTCATCACTAACTGACACTTCTCTGAGAACATTTCCTGTCCTGCACATCCTTTTCACCCATGTGTGGAACTGCAGTATGTGACTGTCTTCGCCTTACTCTTCCTCCTCTGCCCCCACCTCACCATCCACAGACTGAATTCCTGTCAGCATGGCTTTCACTGCACTGACGTAAGTGAGAGCCACACTGACAGAAACTATCTTGGTTATGAACAGTTCCAGACTCTCATGCACAGATCACAGGAGTTTCCACCTCCTTTTGTGTTCTTTTTCACAGCTCCTACCTGATAGCACTTCTCTCAAGATGCTCGTTAGCAAGGTGACGAAAGGTGAAGAAGTTACATTTGTGCTTCTTCCCGTTCAAGGGTTCATTAAACATAGCAGCACTCTCTTGTGTGTTGTTGGCAGTAGATTGGTGTCATCTTTCACAGGACTGGCCTTGGTCTCTGCTGCCAGCCAAAACCAAAAGGTTTGTCTGGTGTATTGAGTGAAGGGGTACCATAATTTAAAAGGTAGCAGCTGCTCAGTCACTGTGAGGTTCACTGTGAGGATCAGTTTGGTCAGAGAAAATTACTTGCAGGGGTTTGCAACACTTTTCTTCCCGTTCCATGGGCATCAATACAGAGCTTTGCTTGATTGATGTACAGGCCTAGAGCTTTTATTATGTACAAAGACAGGATTAGTAATTTGTCTGAACCTCTTTCTTTCCATCGTCATGCAGAAAAAACAATTACTCATTCCTCATCTTAGAAGTTCTACAAAACAGCAATTGTTTTTTGTTTTTGTTTTCTGCATATTCCTGCTTGAGAATTGATCAGAATGATTAGAGCCTTGTTTTTTTTGTTTTTTCATGCTCCAGTTGTTGCCTCCTATTTGTTGGTGGGTGTCAGCATCAGTGGAGTTTTGGATGGACTATTAACAACATTTGACTTTCCTTTCCCACTGACTGGTTAACTCCTCCATCCATTCCTCTTTCTACTTGTGTTGCACGGCCATTTCCAAAAGATAAGAAACTGTCACGGGTATGCCTGATTCTTCATCACTTGAGGGTTGCAGAAATAGGACAGGATGAACTGTCAAAGAGATTTCAACTGAAATGGATCAGCTAACTACAACAACTAAAACAGCTCTGGCTGTGAGCAAGGCCACCCTGCCTTCTAGATATGGCTTTTTCTTTTGATAATTTTGTAATTGTACAATTTTCCCTCGTTGTGTGTGTATGTTTAGAGGAGTCAAAAGGTCATGCAGCTCAAATACTTTAATGCTATCTGACATGCGTTCTCAAATGGCTTAAAATAAAGCCAAAACCTCCAAAATCTTCTCTGCCATATACATCATAATATGCTCAATAATTTGGTGGTCCTTGAGTTTTCATATGTGATCAGCCTTACCAAACAACTATATGATGTATTTTAGCAGAAAAGGTAAATGATACCTATTCCTGAAAGTTAGCCAGCGGTGACACCCTTCTTAAATAATTACAATTCCTTGGAAAAATATTGTGACACATTTCAACACCACACATTTGCAAAGACACACCTTTAATCGTTGTGTGTGTTCCCATGTGTGTGAATCCCAGTGGGTAGCATTTGCCATTGTTACTAGCTTAATCACCACAACAATGTAAGCTGATTTATGGAAAAGCTCTCCCTAAATAGTATACATCAAAATGATAATTTATAAATGCAATGCAACGCTTCTGTCAGCTGTATTTTAATTGGAACAATTCTTACACAATTGGCTATAACACAGTGATTGTTTAATGATGCGAGAATATGCAAAATACTAACCTGTCTGTGCCAGATGTTCTTTATACAGAACCATCTGGTGAGTTTTCACTGGAAACTTTTTGTAAAAGGGAAGGCGCTGTCAAAAAATACAGTTCAGGTGACTGGATGATCCATCTGTCTATCACATCTATGGGCAAACTTAAACCAGTGATGTAGTCAAACGCTTGTCAAAGCCAGTGGGAAGAAGACGATATGTTTACCTTCAAGAAAAACCTTCAGTGACATTCTTTTCTTCTCTTCTTCTTCTTTCACTGAAAAAAATACTCTGCAAGCAGAGTCTGTGCTAATCTCTTTTGTGGCCATCATTGTTTTTTCAGCAATCACTTTTCACGCGTCGTCACACACACCTAGCATTAAAGTCCCCAAATAAAGTTATCAAAGCAGCCACACTCACCCACATTTATAAATGTGAGTGCTAAAACGGGGGTGTGCTGTGGATCAATACTTTTACAAATGGGTCCCCCTTTTGTTTGTACTGCGCACAGGCATAAGAACGTGCTTATATGCAGGTGATATTTCATGCTATTACTCAAATTGCCTCAAGGTTGCACACACATACTGTATTGGTGTGAAATACTGAATATAAACATGAATGTATTTTTGAAAAATTACTCTTTGAGAATGATGAATGTGGCAAGTATTTTCTCCACACTGTAGTCTGAACTGCATGTTCAAGCATGCTAAGTGAAGTCAGCCCGATGTGGATGTACTCACAATGGATCAAAAATACAGTTGCAAAGTCGTATTAAAGTGCACTGAAGGTATACATCAACCTGAATACAACAATATGGCTCTATAATGTGTTTTTCTTCTTGAACAGAAGCATGTCTGGCTACACAGTCAATGCTTGTTTAGTTACATATACCATTATATAACATTCAGAATATCAGAATAGATGATTTACCACTTCTCGAAAAATATATTTTTAGCGTGTTCCTCTGTTGAAGTACCTTGTCACACACCCACAAACATGGCTATTTTTTGTATTTAATTCCACTCTCCTGCACAAAATTACCTAGAGACAAATCCTTGCATTTCCTTACAATGAAGCAGCACAAACTGCCTGTGTAACAGTACAATTCCCATGAATGTCTGCAGTTCCAGATGTTCCTGATGTGATGAGCTTTTTGCTCTGAATACACTGAAGGTGTTCCTGACCCATCCTTTCAGTGTGGCCTTCGAGTCATGGAAAATGTGATAAAGGACAGCGTGTTTTTTTATTCTGCATTTTTTAAATAGTTTTTCATAATACTACAAGTTCTTACTGCTGTAACTCTACTTGTACTGTATGTATAAAACTGTTTACTGGCTTGTTGGGTCAGTTTATATTACCGTCCTAATTTTGATTAATGCGTTTATTTCCACAGACATTTTGTATTTTGTTTCACTTATTGCCTTTTCCTAAAATATTCTTCTGTATATGATTAATGTTAGCTGAGTTTGTGTGGTTTACGATGAGATATCGGTTTCTGTAAGAAATATTGCCCAAAGACCCGAACCAAAGTAATCAAAATCTAGTAAATAGCTTTGTAAGCCCTAAACATATTGTTTTCCTAAAGAGTTATTACATTATTTAGAGAACATGAATTAATCATACAAGCACTGACAAACACTGAATGACAGCAACATGTTTGAGGCGGCCATGTCCAGCCCTGTGGGTTTACATGACATTTAGATTTAATGTCGGTTCACACGCATGATCAAATAGCTATGTGACTATTGATAATCAGGAATTTACGATCTATATTTTCCAATCTATATTTTCCAATCTATATTTTCCTTTCATCTTCACTAAACAAACTGTTAGCTGACAACATATATACCCTCATCTTCAGTTTTTCAACACTGTATCAACAACGACTGTTTGTCAGAGTTTGCTGGACATCAAAGCCAAAAGATTCAAACATCTGAAAGATGAAATGTTGTTTGTACCCAGGGAATTGCTGAGCAAAGACTACTTCACATAGGCTCAAAGTGAGGAGGATAAAACAAGTTAGCATTGTTTTGTTTGGGGTTTTTTTTATACATTGTCACAAAGAGGGAAGTGAAAAAAAAGAGCCAGGAGGGTGATGTAATAGTCAGAGAGAACATCTTTTCACCAAAGGGCTCCAGGTTTGATCGCAGAAAACATAATGCTCCTTGTTCCAGTACCCCTCTGGAAAATTCTGATCCCTTATCCACTCACCACCATTGTATATTTATGATATAACATAACGAAGCACATAAGCGTAGGCCACATGAGACCGTTATGTAAAGATTTGATCCAGGAAACAGCCTCTCTATCACTGACATAGTCACTTGAGAACAGAAACAAAGTCCATAAGTTCAAACCTGACGCTTCTTGACAAATAGCCACTGATTAGTTGAAGGACTTCGTTAAGTCTCTGTAGCTTGAACATGAAACAAACACATGCTGCAGAGTGGCACTCTCCCTGGAGTGTAACATCACAGGGGATAAAATAATAATTTGATTGTTGTTATGTAATCAAGTGCGCTTTTGTTCTAACATTGTGAACAATGAAAAGCCAATGATGCAAACAAGAGAGTCTCTGAGTGTGGTCTTTGATTTTCTTAAAACATTCATTACCCCATGGTAATAAGAATATGTAGGCTGCAGTTGGTCTTGATGGAACCCAGACAGGCAATCTCTAAATAATGACTGTAGCTCAGTGTGATCTAATGTGGTGTTGATATGAGATGTCATTCTAGCGCCAATTGAAAAGATAAATAATAAATGTTCCACTTAGTAATTTCTGCCATGAAACACTTTAACAGTGGGTTCCTGTCCCTGCTGTGAATTAATTAAAGGTCTCCATTACCAAAGAATGAAACAGGCCCTGTGGTGTTTTCTTAGGTTATATTTCCATTCAGTGTCACCCACCAAAACACGTTTCATGTGTCCTTGAACTTTAATAAGTGTGTTGAATGCATTTCCTCCTAAAACTTTTGCAAAGCCATTTTTAAATCCAGCATTATTTTCATCCATGTTTGCGAGCTTTCCTGCCTTTGTTGGCGAATTGCTGCATTTCTTGGTACATAACCGCCACCTGTGGATCAGTAGAATAGTGTGAAATTATGAAACTGACAGGACGGTGTATACAGTGCATGCATACTTGTCCACGTGTGCAAGCACGAGGTAAACAAAACTGCGGTACGTTCAGCTCCGTATTGTTAAAAACTTCAATGATCTGAAGCACGTGGTCTAAAGTACATGGCACAAATGCATTAAGGGCGTGTCCCTTTAAAAGCCAGGTATGTCTGCATCTGGAGCGTTGATGTAAGTTCCAGCAAGTTTGAGAAGTGAATGGTTTTCTGCTGAGTAAACAGATCTGCTCATGCAACGAGTGACTTTGACAGCATCAGGCAGTGCACAGCTGGTATTAATCTTCAAATCATCTGACAGGAGATTACAACTTGGGGGGAATAAGCTAAGTTTACAGTGGCAGTCATCTTCGCTGAGGGACAGATACTTGGTCCATGGCAGGTGGACCCCCTGCTTCTCCTCTCTCCCACTGCTCTACCCCATCCACAACTCCCATTTGACTACATATTTGCACATGCATATAACAGGAGGAGCAGCTCTCTGTGTGTAAGAAGCAGAGTGTACCCGTTGTGAACGTGCCTATATAGGCGCGTCTTGCTATCTGAATAATTCACCCTTTAAATAGCAAAAAAATACTGCGCCATTGACTTCAGACCAGGGTTGTTGTTGTTTTTTGTCAGTGGTGCAATTGCTTTCTGCTGCCTCCATATAGCAAAGCGCCTGAACACGTAATTTTAAGATCAGCACACTCATGAGTGCGCAGATGGGACAAATGTATCAGGGGGACAGTTCAAACTCAGATGTTTTCTCTTGTAACACAAGAGTGAAACCTCATCATCGAGTCTGCAGCTGAAAATCAGCCCTATCTGTTAGATCCAATGATAGGCTTATTGTCAGTGAAGGTTTAAATTATCTTGATTGATCACCCTGTCTCTGGTGCTATCCAGAGTAAAGTTAACATGAGACAGGGGAGGACAACAGTGACATGGTGGTATTTCTGTCTCGCAATTACTAAAGATGTGTCCAGATGTGTATGCTTCGAGCACATCATGCTGTTTTATCTGGTTATTCCAGTGAATTTGATAGATTGAACCAATTTCATATAGCTGTGACATTTAATATGATAAATTGATTAACATGGTCATTTGCTTGGAGTTAATTGAAGCATTAATACGCATTTTGTGTCAGTATTTACTGCTTGTGGTTGTTTTATCCATCCATTGCTTTTGTCCCACGCCTGTGTTTATTTTGTCCCAACAAAGAGGGGAACGTAACAAAACACAAAGTCATTTTCTGGTCTGATTACATCTCACTTATTTAAAAAAAAAAAAAAGATCAAATAAAATAAGAGAGTTTATTAGTAGAGGACATGTGGTGTTGTCACAATACAATATGGTTAACCAAAATAAATACATATCTGTACAAACAGGGAATACAAAAAGTTGAACTTTCCTCCCTGCTCTCCTCGTCTTTTGTGACTTATACAACTTGGGCTCTGGGTGTGAAAAATCCTTGGTCAGAAATTAGCAACAAGACTTGCGCATAAATGCGGATGCTGGCCTGACAGCAAAATTCATACTTTTTCTGAGCCATACCTGAGTGTGAAGCCAATTTCAAAACTTTGTATCACCTCCATTTCCCCTCATGGGACAATAAAGATAACCTTAAACCTTGTTTGTTTTTGACACACACAGTCAAGTCAAATCAAGTGGAATTCATTTATATCCCAAAAGCACATATTTGTCTCTTTACAATCTGCTCAAAATACAAACAGGCTCCATACTTTGACCCTCTATAGTGAGAAACTCAGATGGGCATCTATGATACATTCAGAGCACCAGTGGAGTCCTAGTCTCCATTGTTTTGAAGTAATGAATCTGCTGACCGTGATATACACAAACAAAGCCTGTCTCCAATAATAAAATTCACCAAGAAGCAATCAGAAAGCAGCAAGCTGAATAAATCAAAACAGTCTTTGCTTTGATGTGAGGACAGTGACATTATAGTGGCACAACGAATTCACAAATCTTCACCGAATCATTAATAACCGACTAAATCCTCAATTATCAGCCCTTCCAGAACGAGACAAATTGGTGGCCGTTGATAGTCCTGCCTTACACCTGACACATCTGGTCAGACACACAATCACACCTGAAAATATTTGTCCATTAGGTTCCCCCATCTCACTGCAACTGAGCAGTGATTACTGTGGTTGGGGCAATCAGTCCCCACTCGCTTCCTCGCTCAGATTTATCATGTCGGTTCCGTGGATCGATCTAAAAGTGCTCATGTCATAATGTGTTGACAGGTCTATTAGTTATTTATTTATGGAAACATCTTTAGTGTTCAGCGCTCCATGCTGTAGGGTGTTTTAGCATTGTATCCCTAGAGATCCCCAGTGTGTGTTTCTCTATCTGTATCTCTTTTTGAATTTCTTGTTGATGAATTTGATGAATTTTGAGTTTCCGTAGTAAGTCTGATTAGCCTGGGTGTCTATTTTTCATGCGACTTACCCATAAGTTTCATGCTCGTTTCCAGCAAGTACAAGTGCTTCTTCCAGGAACAGAAAACAGACTTTTTTCCCACAGGAAACAAACCAAAAACTGGATATTGAACCACATTACTGTTTTTTACAGTAGCAGCAAAAAAGATTATGAGATTTCTTTGTATTTTGGCAAGTTGGCAATAAGAAGGGAAGACTCTAAATTAAAGTATTTTTAGTGTGTTTCTATTATTTTCAACATAATGGGAAATCTTGGACCAGCTCCTTAAGTGTCTTTCTCATTTAGAACCAATCATTGCCAAGTTAATGCTTTTCAGCTGTCCTATTAGCTTCTGTTCACTCTATTAGCTGCAAACTAGTTTGGTAGTGAGCAATACTCTGTTTTCCAGGAATTACCTGCTGCATATGTAGTCACCCACATATGCCTGGAAGCTGTAAAATACAAGCACAGTGTGATTTGTTATCCACCGAGGGGTAAGATTTCTGTCTAGAATGTGCTTGCACATGACATGAGGGTCTTAGACAGGTGAGCCAAGGCCAGATTTTGTGCTTAATGCTCTTATTTCTACTAATAATCTCATTCTCCGCTTGGGTGGCCAGCAGTTCTCTTGTCTTTGAGGCTGTCCACTTTACAGACATTTTGGAAAACATCAGAAAAAAAGATAATTACCAATTTTCAAACTTTTTTTTTGTCATGCTCCAGACAAATACTGTGGCAAATGATATTTTCCCCTCCACTTTAAAGTGCTCTTGAGCCAAAAGTTTTGTTGCTTTTTCTCGCAAATGCGTTGCAAAAAAGAAAGGAGCATTTTCTGGTATGTCAGCTCCAGTGTCAACATAACCGTGACATGGATAATTCCAGGAACATTTCTGGATGGAAGCTTCATGTGTGAAAAGGGCTTAAGTGCAAAACCTGAGCTCTTTAAGTCAATCTTTGTGGACACCCGCTGTTCATTTGTTCCAGACTCAAAATTAATTTTATTTCTTTTTCTGCTATATAATACCAGTGGCTCAGTTTGCTGCTGTAACACTGCTCTTGAGGTTAATCCTTCTACAGAAGATCAGGTTCAGTGATGGATGAGGAAAGATGTACAGCATCGGCTGCGAATCATGCACCATTTCAGTTTCAATGGTTGAACACAGTTGCATCATTTCAATCCCATTGTGCAGTGGTGGCGATCATTTGAAGTGAAAATCAAAGGACTTCAAGTGGATGACATTTTCTGAGAATTGATTCATCCAACTGTTTTCGGTCATTTTGTTTCAGTGTAGCATTCACAAATGTTTTCTCCTGCAATAATAACATAGAGAGTGAATAGAACATGGAGAAGCAAAGGTTCTTCCAAGATAAAGTTGGTAGTGTCTTGTGTTAATAAGTTCTTCCCCTCGCCCCTGGCAGACAAGAACTGTTCAGATCCCTGTGCAATGCACTGTTTGTTACATCATCAATGGTGTAGTCTCTGCTACAGATAATGGAGCATATGGAATAACCTCCCGCCCAATTAAACTTGGCGTTTTTCTTTTAAAGCAGTATGTATCGTGTGTTTGCTCTGTGGCTGTGTCTCAGGTGAAAATAGTTAAGACATGTTGAGACTGTGCAATTATGATAAGAAAGTATGGTTACACACATCCTCTGCAGTAGTAGTCAGTCTTAGCCCCCAGGACACGTGCGGATGTTCTGTCCTACCAACTACCTGATTACATTTACCCGGCTTTTCAAGTAATATTTGATTAGATTACTAGAATGAAAATCAGCAGGGGCCAGAGATGTAAGACCATGGATTGAAGATTGACAGTCACCGCTTTGCTGTGTAATTGTAATTCAGGGCTGATGTCTGCTTAGGATGTTGCCAGGAGCAATGTAGGTCAGACCCTATTGTTTGAGATCATATTTCTGTTTCTTTTGATAGATCTGGTTCATTTTTACACATTCACAAGAGGTTCCAGTCCACATAGAAGCATGTAGCCTAATTCTACCTTGTTTAAGGCACTGACAGATGGCTGAAATGGGTTTGTTATCAGAAAGACATTAAAATTTATTTTTATTTTTTTCTTTAAGATTTTTCTGTGTATCTGCAGGCATGTCATGTGTATCTTCAAATAGTATGCAGGGCTACATCACAATGTTCCCTCAGATTGTCCCTCATCCGTTTTCCAATTATTGGTTTGATTGAGCATCAGCATGTGCTATTTAATGTCTATCATCACAAAAATATAATGAGTCACAAATTATCCTGCCTTTGAAGCCAAAGTTCAAAGTGACTCAGCGAAGGCTGATTATTTCACTTCTGTGGTTTATCAAACTGCAGAATCACATCAATGGTTTACTTCCACTCTAATTAAACTGTTGACTGAAAATAATAAACTAAATAAAATATTGCATTAGTTGTAAATTGTTCTTGGTAGTAGCAAAATGTTACTGTTCTTAACCATGGATGACTATCATGAATGTAGATTACTTATACCCAAGAACTTTAAAGATTCACTAATGGAAAAACAAGCTTAAAACCAAGCGGCAACCTCTGGGGAAGTGCCAAAATGTCATACATGTCATATTAAAATGTTCAACTTCACAGTTGAAATAAACATGCTGACAGCCTGGTACAAAAAACATTTCCCAGTTCATAACAGCTGTACTGAGGGTGAATTTCTTATATAACCCACCTGTAATGCTTAAAATTAGGCATAATTTACAGTGTGGCCACTCTAAGCAAGCAGGCTTTATTCAGCCCGCATCTGCTCCACCCACGTTCCACAGCTTGGCCCGTTAGCCAGCCAAGGAAGCAGCACAGGCAGCATGTGGGTGATGTCACAGATACTACAGAAGCTGCACTTATTATTATTATTATTATTTAATTGTGTTGTCTCTGGAAAATGGGGAAATAGCCCGTTATCACAGGAAAACAAAAGGTTGTTGTTGTGTATTTTGGGTTAACATAGAATCCGTAGGTGACATGCACCCGGTGCATGATGGGTAACCTTGACCTGTGTTGGTAGTCAGTCTAGCCACGGAGCTAACTTGTTATGACGCCTTCAATAAACCCTCAACGTTATGTCGTGGTCCGGGAAATCATTGTTATATTCAGTAACAGAATGGTGAAGGATATAACAAAAAGTGGCGACGAGGACGACTGGACCGACGCTGCAGTCCGCGACGAAGGACTGTTTTGTGCCGTTTTGGATTTTTCCTGCCGATGCCTCGCGCTGACCAGGTGTTAGACGCCGCCGGGGGTCGGGCGCTTCGACAGGTGCTCCGGTGGATGCGGCTGTCTTCAGCTAAGCGGGGAGGAGTGAGCAGTGAAAAACGACAAGGACAAAACACCGTGAGTAACGCCGGAAAAAGGCTCAACGTTACGGCGGGGAACAGTTGTGAGAGGGAGATCGCCATTTAACCAGGAGCAAGACAATGGCGGGAGTTATTGGCTCGATCGGTCCCTTCGACGAAAACGCCGAGCAATGGAGCTCCTACACAGAGCGTTTTGGATATTTCGTCGCGGCAAATGGAATAAAAGATGAAAAGCTGGTGCCCATTTTTTTGAGTGTGATTGGGCCAAAGACTTTTAACCTGCTACGTAGCCTTGTGCAGCCAGCAAAGCCAGGCAGCAAAACGTTTGCAGAAATTGTGGACACACTGACAAAGCATTTTTCACCCAAGCCCCTGGTGATCGCTGAAAGATTCAGATTCCACAAAAGAAACCAAGAGGAAGGTGAGCCCGTCACCATGTTTGTGGCATCATTACGGAAATTAGCTGAACACTGTGAGTTTAAAGATGCATTAAACGACACATTAAGAGACAGACTGGTGTGTGGGCTGAGAAATGAAGCCGCACAGAAGAAATTACTCACAGAAATTGACTTGTCCCTAGAAAAAGCCATAAATATCAGCGTGACAATGGAAATGGCTTCAAAAGAAGCTCATGCTCTGCATGCATCAGGCAGAGTACACAGACTGGACAGCGGCAAAACAAATGCGCAAGGGCCATGTTTTCGCTGTGGTAAGTCAGGACATCTCGCTAATGATTGCTGGTGCAAAGAAATGGACTGCAATAATTGTGGAAAAAAAGGCCATGTTGCACGAGCATGCAGGAATAAAAAAGGCAAAGACAAAGGCACCAAATCTGGAAATAAAAGAGACACAGCAAAATTCAAAACGGAAAGACACGTTCGCACAGTAAAGCATGATCAGGACAGACTGAGCGATTCCTCAGATGAAGAAGTGTCGACTGCAATCAATACTGTGTGAATATTGAATGTTGATGCTGACACTTCAGACGGCTTTTGGGCCAGACCCAAGCTGGAAGGACATTCGGTAAAAATGCAGATAGACACAGGTTCAAAAGCATCGTTAGTGTCATACGATGTTTACAGGAAGTTCCTGAAGCACCTTCCACTCCGACCCTCCGACACAGTTTTTAAAGGGTACACTGGGCATCGAGTGCAGATCAAAGGAATGACAGAGGTGACTGTTCAATGCAATGACCAAACTGCGAAGCTGCCAGTGTACGTTACCCGGAAGAACTGCCCTGCCATAATGGGGCGTGAGTGGCTCAAGAGAATCAGACTCAACTGGCAGGAGGTAAGGAAGCTGTCGCACGGTTCCACACAGCTGCAGGCTATCCTAGAAAAACACAAGGAAGTTTTTTGTGACGAGTTGGGCAGCATGAAAAAAATCACAGTGAAGCTGCATATCAAACCTGACAGCAAACCAGTGTTCATGAAGGCTAGGCCGGTGCCGTACGCCATTCGGCCCAAAGTGGAAGCTGACCTGGACACACTGGTCAAGAATGGAGTTCTGGAGCCTGTGACAACGAGCGAGTGGGCCACACCTATCGTCCCAGTTCCAAAGAAGGACGGAGGAATCCGGATCTGCGGAGATTTCAAGGTAACAGTAAATCCTGTACTAACAACCGAGCAGTATCCTCTTCCCCTGATCGATGACCTGTTTGCTGGCCTGAGTGGAGGACAAAAGTTCAGTAAAATCGATCTCAACCAGGCTTACTTACAGATGCATGTTGAAGAGCAGTCACGTGAGATGCTGACTGTCAACACACACAAGGGACTCTTTCGATACTGCAGACTGCCCTTCGGCATCACATCAGCTCCAGCGTTGTTTCAGCGAGCCATCGACCAGATCCTGAGTGGATTACCTGGAGTGCAGTGTTATTTGGATGATATTCTGTGCACAGGAGCAGATGATGAAGAACATCTGCGCAACTTGGATGCAACTCTCCAGAGACTGAAGGAATACGGATTGAGAGTCCGTAAAGAGAAATGTGACTTCTTTCAGTCATCTGTTGAATATTTAGGTCACGTGATCGACGCCCAAGGACTGCACACTGCACCGTCAAAAATCACAGCAATTGTGGACGCACCCCCACCGCAAAATGTCAGCCAGCTGAAATGGTAAATGGTAAATGGACTGTACTTATATAGCGCCTTTCTAGTCTTCCGACCACTCAAAGCACTTTTACACTACATATCTCATTCACCCATTCACACACATTCATACACTGATGGCATTGGCTGCCATGCAAGGTGCCAACTGCTCATCAGTTGGAGGAGCTAACCATTCATACACATTCACACACCGATGGCACAGCCTTCAGGAGCAATTTGGGGTTCAGTATCTTGCCCAAGGACACTTCGACATGCAGACTGGAGGGGATCGAACCGGGGATCGAACCGCCGATCATCTGATTAGTGGACGACCCGCTCTACCTCCGAGCCACAGCCGCCCCAGAAATCGTTCTTAGGACTGCTGAACTACTACGGACGGTTCATACCGAGTTTGGCATCACTTCTGAAACCACTACACAACCTGCTACGCAAAGAGGAAGCATGGCAGTGGACAGCAAGCTGCCAAGAGGCTTTTCAGAAGGCGAAGGATTCACTGACTGCATCAGAGGTCCTAACCCACTTCAATCCTTCGCTCCCGATTCAGCTGGCCTGTGACGTATCCCCATACGGGGTAGGGGCAGTGATTTCCCACATTCCACCAAATGGCCAAGAAAAGCCAATTGCTTTCGCATCGAGAACACTAAACAAGGCTGAGTCCAACTATGCTCAGCTGGAACGAGAGGCTCTGAGCATTGTATTTGGTGTTAGAAAATTTCACCAGTACTTGTACGGGAGAAAGTTCACCCTTCTAACTGACCACCGACCCCTCACGACCATCCTTGGACCTCACACGGGGATTCCATCCCTTGCTGCGTCACGTCTGCAGAGGTGGGCGTTGCTGTTGTCTGGGCATTCGTATGACATCAAGTATCGCAAGTCAGAGTCTCACTGCAACGCCGACGGATTATCCAGGTTACCCCTTCCTGTCAAGAAACCTGACTCAGACACTGTGGAGATTCTCTACTTCAGGGAGGTGGAGAAAGCGCCTGTTTCAGCTACACAGGTAAAGAAAGCGACCAGAAATGACCCTGTGTTGTCTACAGTGATGGATCTGATCATCAAGGGTTTTCCTGCTGGTGATGACGCGAACCTGGCGCCTTTCCTCGGGAAGCGGGCGGAGCTTTCTGTTCAGTCGGGATGTTTGCTGTGGGGGGAGGAGAGTCGTGATTCCCCTGTCACTCCAAACAAAAGTGTTACAGCAACTCCACACAGGACACAGTGGAATAGTGAGAATGAAGGAAATAGCAAGAAGCTATTTTTGGTGGCCAAAGATAGACAAACAGATCGAAGAGATAGCTAAAAGCTGTTCATCATGTCACAAGGTCCGAAACAACCCGCCATTAGCTCCTCTTCATCCCTGGGAGTTTCCGCAGGAGCCATGGCACCGTGTGCACATTGACTTTGCAGGTCCATATGAGGACAGAATGTTTCTCGTGGCTGTCGACGCGCACGGTAAGTGGCCTGAGGTGACAATCATGAAATCAACCACCACGGAGAAAACCATAGAGGCACTGGGAGAAATGTTCTCTAGGTTTGGATCTCCAACCCAGCTCGTCTCTGACAACGGACCTCAACTGGTTTCACAAGAAATGGAGGCTTTTCTGCAAGCGAATGGAGTGCAACACATTACATCAGCTCCGTACCATCCTGCAACAAACGGCCTTGCAGAAAGGTTCGTTCAAACAATGAAACATGCACTTAAAGCCTCACAAGGTCAAAGTACACTGCATCAGAGACTGCACAAATTCCTGCTCAACTACCGTAGCAGTCCACACGCAACCACAAAGACATCTCCCGCCAACCTGATGTTCAAAAGACATCTGCGCACCACCTTTGATCTCCTGAAACCATCATCAGTGAAAGACACTGTACACATCCAACAAGAAAAACAAAAGATGTACAGAGGTCAAGTCAAGGAGAGAGTTTTCAGCTCCGGTGAATCTGTGCTGGCCAGGAACTACAGAGGTGAACCTAAGTGGATTCCTGCAACTGTCATCGCGCAAACTGGACCAGTCTCTTACACAGTACAAGTGGCTGATAGTGTTTGGAGAAGGCACGTGGATCAACTTCTACAGACCTCCCAGTGTGTGCAGAATGGTCTTTTGGAGAAACACCCACCAGCATCAGTTGACCTGCCTGTGCAAGCAAAGAACTCAAGCACACCAGTGACAACAGTTCCAGTTGCGGATGTGACTGGAAAAGAGACTGAGACATCTTCTGCTGCATCAGTGCCTACAGCAGACACTACACCAGAGAACACCGAGACTGATGTTTCTACAGACCGCAGATACCCCACTAGAGAGCGGCGGTCTCCTGTTCGCCTGAGTTATTAAGATAGAGTACCTGACCCAAGTCAACGGGGCAGAATAATCCCCAGGGGTCATGGGGGCGTTGAGGCAGTCTACCCTCACGCTCAAGTTCAGATTAAAAAAAAAAAGGACTTATTAAAACATGAAGTTGTTGTTGTTTAACTAATTGAACAAATAATCAATCAATCAATCAATCAAATTTTATTTGTATAGCCCAAAGTCGCAAAATACATTTTGCCTCGGAGGGCTTCACAGTCTGTACAGGGAGTGACACCCTCTGTCCTTAGACCCTCGGTTCGAGTGAGGAAAAACTTGCCCACAAAAAACCCTTTTAACAGGGAAAAAAGTGGAAGAAACCTCAGGAAGAGCCACAGAGGAGGGATCCCTCTCCCAGGACGGACAGACGTGCAATAGATGTCACGTGTACAGTCAACAAGTCAACAGAAACATTTTGTGTAATTACAATGAAAAATGACAATGGATTACAATGAATGATAAAATGATTACAGTAGCAGTGGAACCTGTGATAGAGATAGAGAGACACAGATGCACAGCAGCAGCAAATCATTAACTAAGTTACTATAAACAGTAATGGAGATCTGGTAACATTAATGACAGTAATAATATATGTAGTGGACGTCATGCAGGACCACAGCAGCAGTCACGATCCACGAGAACCTGCTGGACGAAAGAGTACAGAAACGTAAAATAAGAGAATAATACATGTTTTGGAATAGTGTTACTGTCATGTTACTGTGAAGAAGAAGAATCTGAGTAAGCACTTAAATGTTATTTCATAGTACATCCTTTGTAAGAGGGGAGGAGATGTTGTGTATTTTGGGTTAACATAGAATCCGTAGGTGACATGCACCCGGTGCATGATGGGTAACCTTGACCTGTGTTGGTAGTCAGTCTAGCCACGGAGCTAACTTGTTATGCCGCCTTCAATAAACCCTTAACGTCACGTCGTGGTCCGGGAAATCATTGTTATATTCAGTAACAGAACGGTGAAGGATATAACAGTTGTTTTGTCCTGGTGGATCAGGATCCAGGACCTCCCAGATTGGAAATGGCAAATAATCATAAAACTCCCTAAATTTTGACCTTAAATAACTACCTAGCCACCACTCAAAAATTTCATTTCATTTAGCAAAATCAGCCTGAAATGAGAGTTCTCTTTTTGTTGACCTCAGAAATCAAGGACCCATTGTTACATTAGTGGTCAATCAGAGACCATTACCATCAGTGCCACCTCTACTATAACGCACGTTACACACTTGCGCATAGGGCACCATGTGCTGGAGGGGGCACCAAAATGGCCCAATTGTCATCACGTTATAAGAGTAGCTTACTTCCCTTTGAGAATACAGCTGTGTAACGTGTGTGCGTAAGGTGTGAGTGGACGAGCGAGAGAGAGAGAGCGGTGGAGACGAGTGAGTGAGTGCGCACGGATGGAGGAGCTGCAGGTAAGCGGTAGGAGTTAGGTTAGGAATAAATGTACAGTGTAGGCTACAGTGTGTGATCTCAAAAGCCAACGCCGGAGCTCATGTGTGTTATTCCACTGCTGAAGAAAGTGAAGGGGGTTAACCCCGAAGTTGACGAGCAGCGGCCCTGATTACCATTTAAAGCAAATGGTCACTTTTCAGCTTGATGGTTAAGTTACACATCCTCATGCACTGTCAAAAAGCAACAACAATTTTAGGTAATAGGTGTATTACTTTCCAGACTTTCTACACTAGTATGTACTATGCAATGTATTGATTGAAGGCTAAGCCAGCTCATGTCCAGGGCCATGCACTTGTTCAGCTGTTGTTTTTGTCTCTTTCCCTCATTGTTGTGCATGTGTGTGTTTTGACAGTTGTGTATAAGGTCATCAGGGTGGATGAATTTTGGTGGATTGCTGGGTTTCATGAACACTGCTTCTCTCCTCTGTTATTTCTCAGGTGTATCATGTGTTTTTCCCCCCTGAAATGTCACTCTGTCTATTATTGCGGTGAAGGTTTCCAGTTACTCTAAGCTTGTTTTCCAGTGGTTGCTGTGAATCATATTCCTGTAAAACTTGATAACTTGGCATCCATTCCCTTTGGTGTGAACTGCAAAAAAAACACTCTATTGTCTGTTGTGTGATCTTGTGAAAATGTATCCACTTCCACTTATTGTGTACCATGTGCTTGCACTTTGACTGAACGAACGTGTTGTTCACGTATCTAAAATGGCTTAGTACTGATTGAAAGATTGACTGGAAAGTACCACACTCTGAGTCCTTTCAAGACACCATTAAGTGACCCCTTGAATTTCTTGGAAAACGGTTTATCTTCAGTAGTGCCATCATGGGTGGAAATAGTTCAACCAATAAAATCTGTCCCTTTTACAGTTCCCTCTCTCTACCTGTCATATCAAAACACAGTTCTTTCCATAGCTTAAGCGTAAACATTGGTTTTTACAGTTAAGATTGATCCCTCACTGTCCTGTTTTAACAGAAAATGCATCATATTAAGGAGGTAATGATACCATCTCATGGGAGCTTTAACGGCTCACCGGTGAGCTCAGACTCTTCAAGGTGTAAACAACCTACTGAGGATTAAATGGAACCCCTCTGGCAGTCTCCTCTGTACTGATTTAGTGCTTCTAAATGTGACTGAGAATCCTCACGGACACTGAATCCTAATTATATTTCTCAGGTCCTGACAGAACCAGGATAATAGAGATGAAACGGAAGAGGTTGGTCGATGTAATTCAAGTGGTGAGCAACTCAGAAAGGGCAAATGTATGTTTTAAGTTCAATAGCTCACTGACCAGTCGTATATCATTCATCCCTTGGCTCCTGCCCAGCGCTTCTTTCTGTAAGTTATTGCAACAGCTGATAAATGTGTAACTGAAATAAGAACTCTCTTGTTCAAAAATAGCATTGTTACTAAATCTGAGGTGAGGTACTTTGGAGGCTGCATTATCATTAAACCGACCTGACTTTTTTTGGGCAGTCTTTTAGGTCTGTTTTTTAAAAAACGAGTCCTGAGGGGAAAATCGAGCTCCCATTTTGTTGCTAAATGTTCTGCCAGTTAACTTTGTCTGCTAGCTGTTTGGTGCTGAAAAGGAAAAACACTTAAAATAGCATACCCAGAATGAATCAGGAATAGCTCAACCATAAGGCCTATATGCATATTTATGGTCTCCTGTGATAAGCTACAGAATATAAATTGTTTGTAAGTGAACCTTTTTTTTTTTTTCAATTAACATTCCAGAGTAAATGGAGATGCAATAAAAGGAAAATTAAGATTTTTATCATCATCTGGTATAAAATCTATGCAATATGACCATTATAACCAAGATCCTATCTATAATGATGGAACTGAATGTCTTGTAACTGTAATAATGTAGTGCAGTGATGTTTTGGTGAGTTTTACTCAGTGGCTACACAGATGGATAAATAAAGATAGCAAGGCGATACAGTGGTGAATCAAGTATCCTTATATATGTCTCATTTAGACAGTTTGAATGCCATGTAGTCTTGCTTTTAAATTATATTTGCACGACTTGATTGTTAAAATACTTTTGTATTAAGAAAATAGTTTGGTGTACAGTTTTTAAAACAGTATAACATTCATATGTTTGATTTAAATAAAACATATTTCATTAAGCTTTGACTGAGACATCAGAATATCAAGAGGTGCTTTAAACATACAATTCTATATAAAAAGCACACATAAAAACTCAAAAACACGTCATCTGAAAATATTAGCATAAATATGAGAACATAAAAAAAGTAACTTAAAACCAAAAGTAAATACAATCAAATAGAAACACAATCAATCGCACTACAATAGAATCCATAAATGGACCTGTTCCTGTTCTGTGAAACCAAATGCCAACTTCAGCATCCGTCCCTCACTGTAGATACTGTATGTTTCTCATTCAGCATTAGGATCCATTTATCATGGCAGTTTTTATCAGCGCTTTTATGAATGCGGCTTTATAATCAGGACGCAAAGATGAATGAAGAGGTGCTACTGACATCCCCAATCCATATGAAAATCAATACCAGATCCAGGGAGGTGTCATATTGTGATCAAACAAGAACTAATCATTAAAGGGAGAGGTGCTTCAAAGACATCATCAATCATCAGGAAATAGTAGAGTCCAATTAGTCAAGTTATACAATCCTACATGATCAAAAACCCACCAGCGGAGGAAAAAGGAAGGGCAGCGCAACATGACATCACCAATCAATTGCATACTCAATCACGAATCCAAAGCTATTTCTCATTCCAGGCATGTGGTTTCATGAGGTTAATAGGTCGCAGCTTATCACAAATTACACGCTCGCTCCTTTTATGTACAACCTGGACTTTTCAAGGCACGTGGACATCCAGAGATGACACATAATCACTGACAACATGATTTATATATATGCCCTACACAGTATTGCATATTTTTTTACATACATTGTGTTGACCTAGACCTCTGCTCTGAAAATGAGGTTTCTACACTTTCAATTTTCACTCTGGGATTAACTATCTCGATATCTCTTACTTTTGCTCAGTGTTTGAAGCTTGTGTGTCCTATATCCAAACACACTCACATTCGTGAGAAGCTTATCAATTAGTTCCAGGAGTGCTGTCTTTTCATCACAGCTGTTGGAATCATAGCATTTGCGCTTTGTGAGATTTCAAACCCAAACTGCGGCATATGTGTGAGAGACCTCCGGCTGCCTTTGAAGTACTGCTGCCCACAGAACTGTAAAATGCTAAACATAAATTGACAGTAAATGACATTGGGAGGGCAGGGTTTCAATGCCACACCGCTCTTACTGCAGTGGCTTTGATCAGAAATCTCAGAAAATTGTTTAGCACTGCTACATACTATTAATTTCTATAGTGAATACTGTAGGCGAAACAGATTGGTATGTCATTTACATGGGCTGGATATTATTATAGAAATACCACATGAAAGAAAATGAGTCTTTGAAGTAAGTGAGGGGGGTTTACAAAGCAAAAGGGCCTTTATCAATAATGCTAGAACAAGACTATGCTAGCAGCTCTGTGCAGCTGTACTTGGTCACAGTGGTGCTAAAGGCTAACATCAACATTTTAGCATTCTCACAATGACTAACAATTACCATGTTCACCATGTTAGCAAAGCACAACTGAGGAATGTTGTTAGTTTTGCAGGCATTTTGTCATGAATCTGATGATGGTGCTTGAAGAAAGTTTAAGGAATTTAAGTTAATAAAACTCTCTGCCTGGGAACCATGAATGTCTGTAACAAATTTCCTGAGAATCCATACAATAGTTGGAGTTATTTTAATAAAAGACAAAAATGTCACCTTCATGGTGGGGAAAAAGTTTCATCATCCGTATTCATCCAGAGGGAAAAATGATTATCTGTACAAAATCTTGTGCCCATCCATCCTGTAGATATTGAGATATTTCACTGAATAAGTGAAACTTTGACCTGCTGGTGACACTGGATGAAACGTCAGGGGATCATTTATTCCTGTAGAATCTTTAAGGGCTCTTTTAATATCTGTAATAGATTTCATGATAATTTATCCAATAGTTGATGAGATAGTTCACTCCGAACCATAAATGTCTGAGTGACTAACAGGCACTGCCATTCCCAAAGCCATGCTGTCAGCGTAGCTTATATGTAGCACTGCTACTAAATAACACCAGGATGTATGCTGCTAAACATACACGGTCTGTTGTTTTTTCAATGAAATCCAAATTACAAACACATTTTTATATGCATGTGCATGGTTTAAATAATGTACCATATGCTGTGGAGGTTTCAATATAAACAAAAACAGTATGCATTGTATATTGTATCTTGAGGACCAAATATACACACTAAATGTTTGTTTGTATGTTTACAACAGTGGCACCATTCTTGTTCTGTACCACGCTTTTGACTCAAGCCTGTGGCGTACATGTGCATCCTGTTGTGTGTTCACAGATGACCTGATACAAACAGTACAATGACCCACGCATTAAAACAATGCTCCAACTGTGTAACTCTTCTACTTTTATCCCCCATCTATTGCTTGCATTACCTTGGGTCCTCTTTTGATTTGTAATAATCGCAGTCATCTCTGTTGTTAGTACTGTGCAAATTTGCCTTTCCTCCATAATATTCCACAGTAAATAAACACAAAGAGGGCATCTGATAAATTATTCCACTGTGAGTCAGCATCTCACTAATTTGAGGTCTTTCTTGTATTTTTCTATCGGGCCACAGTGCAAATGATTAAAAGCTTCAATCATATCTTGGCTGCAAAGTCAAGAGGCTCCTCCAGCTACTTAGCATGGAGACCCATTTGGAGAAGAACCAAGTTCCAATCAGTAAGTCAGTAAATTTCACTGAAACAGACTCTGTTTATTACAAATGCAGCACATGGCACAGACCTGGGTTATAAATCCTGAAATCACCTGAGGTCCCGAGATAATTCTCACTTGGTGCAAATTTGGCTTTGGATAGAGGCATGCAACATACAACGCCATGTGAATACAAAAACATGACTATGCAGCTATAGACACAGGTACGAATAACAAAGACTATATAGTAAGAAGCTGCTCAAAAGAAAGATGTGTCTTTCAACAAGGTCACCATCTTTCAACTCCATGCATAGAATTCAGGTCATTGACATCATAATGTCTGCCCCAATATTTTTGCTTCATTCATCATTTTTCTGTTTTCAAGCTTTGGGAATATTTCAATAACTATTGGTTGGATTATCACAATTTTGTACAGACATTCACATTTTTATTGTGTGTATGTAGGCATGCTGATGTTTGCAGTTAGCTCTCACGGCGTGTGCACCGTCATGGCAAAATGAGGTATATTCAGTACTTTGGCAGGTGTTTAAAGAGTCTGTCTGTCTGTCAACAGATTTTGTCAGCACAATAGCCTCACAACAATGTGAGATTCATGCAAGAAAGTAGTTGAGATCAAAATGAAGGCCGAATGCTCAGCACTGATGGGTCTCAATGTCAGCATGTCGATCATGGATCATCAATGAAGCGAGAGTCCAGAAAGTTTAAAACAACAATTAACCTGGCTTCCAAAGAGAAACCTCGAAACAACATAAGCTAGACTTAATTGTATACATTTCAAAGGGTAACGTGTCATTGCAGAAAGAGATTGTTAGTTAGACAATATTGATTTTAAAGATCTTAATACAGTCCTTAATTGCTGTAGAGAACACTTTTCACTCCACTCCTGATTCCACATGGTCCACATTCCAACTACACCCAATGGAATCCATTGTTAACAGACAGCATTGGATGTGGACCACGTAAACAATGTGTGAGCACTATTGGCATGCGGACCATGTGAACCGTCTATAGTGGGATGGAGCTTTATTCAAGGTCTGTGCCTTTTCAATCAATACGCTCTCACTGAGCCTTATTTCACGTGAAAGTTGGGTTGATTTCTTTTTTATTTTAAATTGAACACTGAATCTGAATTATTTAAATATCTGACAGGTTTATTGGCTGTAGGATTTTAAACTATAATGTTAGAATAATTATTACATATACAAAATTACTCATCCAACAAGCTCATTCTCAAAGAGGAGGACTTTCTTGCTGGCCACATAAGAGAGTCTAATTAGTGGTGTGATGTGTTTTATTGATAGATTTTGATTGAATATTATATTTAATATCAATATTTATTTTCACTTATTAATTTTCACTATACCTGTATGATAGGGATTCATTTTGTATGATACTAATAGAATAGCAGAGGATGTATTAAAGATTAAATAACAGGTACCTGAGAAACAGCAGCAGCACAGTGACTTAACGATTGAGGGTATTGAGGGTTTCAAGAACGTTGATGGAGAGGAGGAAAACGTGACATGTCTTCTCTGGACTCTGAGCTGTGGTGTGATGTGTGGTGAGTGAGTCTGCCAGGGCAGGAAATCAAATTTCAAATTGTTATTTCTCTGCAGGATGTTGTTCTCATAATGCTTGAATAGTTCTTGCACAGGTTAGATTAATGGTTTCAATGTACTGACGGAACTAATCATTTAGGTCAATTATGCAAAACAGGGGCATTTAAAGCTGATTGTGAAAATGCATCCTTGACTTTGGAAACAGAAAAAGATCTTACCTCAAGTTCTGTTTTATACGGAAGCCCTAAGCAGTCATACATTCATACATTTTATTTCCTCTCTTTCCTTATGAATTCATTATGTTCTCTCGAGATCTTGAGTTATTTATGTCATTATCTCGAAATAACAAATCCCGAAATTCCCGAGATGACTTTTCTGAAGAACTCATCACAAAAAAACTGAGGAAATAAAATGAATGAATGCATGACCACTAAGGGCAGGCATGTCCAAAGTCCAGCCCGGGGGCCGATCACGGCCCCTTTACAATATAATATTTATGGCCTGTTAGGATTGTCAGATACTGTATGGCTGACAGATTTGGCTGTTTGGTTGACATAACGGAGCATCTGAATGCACTACGTTAACCTCTAAGGACATAACTGTTGAAATATTACTTTACTTTTTGAATGATCTTGTGAAAGAGAAGAGCAAAAGTGATATGTTTTAAACTTAAATGTTCACAGACTTTGCATTACTCATAATAAGTCATGTTGAACATGAGGTTAAGATTTGTATCAACTTCATGCAAGTTTAACATGTTCCATACAATTTATTCTGTGTTATCTGACTTTAGATGTGAAAGAAAGGCAGAATTGGTTATTAGATTTGTTTATGATTGGCTTAGATTTGGTTACATTGCCATTTAAAAAAAAAAAAAAAAGATAATTGTGACAATGAAAATAAAATAAAATAGTTACAGAACAGTGCATTTGTATGTAACTTTTATTCTTATGTTATTATTGGCCCCGGGCATCTTCACATTGTCAAATCTGGCCCTCTTTAATAAAAGTTTGGACACCCCTGACTTAGGGCTTCCGTAGTTTGCAAGCTTTCAATGACATCTCACAGTTTCTCAGTGGATAATGTTTGCTAACAGTGTGTCTACACAGGCGGCGTAGCGTGAACAGCCATTAACAGTGCGCAGTTCTGTGTCTACAGATGCGTTAAGGCACAGTATTGAGAGTAGGTCCCCTATGTTTAAGCAGCACTCAGAACCCAACACACAATCATTGGTACACACGTAAAATGGAAAATTGCATGAAGACAGCTGGACTGATTCAAAGAGGGACATATCTGTTCAGTCAGATGAGCAGGAGACGTATGAGCTGAGGTGCCTCCTGTGTAGACTTCAACAAAAGAGATTTAACATTTTGTCAAAGAAATTTAGACTTTACCTTTGGTTGTGAGAAATTCTGATGGGCATTTTGACATCCATCCATCCATCCATTTCCTTCCACTTATCCGGGGTCAGGTTGAGCTGCAGTCCCTAGCAACGCATTCCAGCTCCTCCTGTCAATGATTATTTGTTTGACAATGTCACCCACAACTATTCAGGCCAATCGCTTTATGTTTATTAAATTGCTATAGCCAAAAACAACTGGAATCACCTCGATCTCACGTACCACAATGCATAGGCATCTTTGTATCACAGAAGAGGGAGGAGGAAAAGAAACAACCTGAACTACCTCAAATTATACTGAACAATAAAAGATGTTCTGAGGGATAAATGATGGGTTGTAAACTCTGTCTTTTGTCTCTTGTTTTCTTTTCCAGGAGATAATAATGGCTGGCCCCATCTATTTGACAAATATTTTGGAATGCCTAGCTACAACACTGGAACCAAGTCCAATGTCTGCTGTAAGTACTGATGTTCTGTTTCTAAACATTATATTTTATGATATATTTGTGCTCGCGTATATAACTTTTTTTTAAACTCTTCTTTAAAATTGTCCATTAGGGCAGTAAATAGAAAGCCGTACATGGTTGATAAACAGCTGTGATGACTGTGTTATACAATTCTTCTATGAAATCAAACTAAAAACACTTCACACAGCAACCGGGGTTTAATTACCAGCTGCAGTTGCTGTTTAGCCGGATCCATGATCGATACAGTTGTGGGTGGAAAGCCAGTGGGGAGATCATGTCCTATTGACTCCAACTGGTTGGCTGGGATGCTTTTGTGGAGGAGGGGCATGATGTGAACCTCCAGAAGAATTATGCCCTCCTCATGAAGTTTCTCCACAACAGATAAGACAGATGTGAGTTTTCTTAATGATGTAAACATTGATCAAGACTGGTAGCCAACAACAGGGTAAACCAGGTATTTTTATTGTGCACTGTGATTTGTGATTTTCTTACTTGTTTACTACAAATATTCAATTGCAAACATCTTTGCAACTACAGCGTTAAGGTAATTAATCTGTGAATGATACATGAAGGATGTATCAAATTATCAGGTTAGAGACTTTTGACAGACAGGAGGGGACATTGTGCTCCTCTTTTCTGCTTTTAAAGAAGACAAAGCGAAAGCCAAACTTTCAGCTCCTCTTGTCAAAGCAATTTTTTCTTCTGTAGATTAAAATGTTTAAGTCATAGAAAGTGTTGCCAATTACAGCCCAATTTTGGGCAATCAGACAACCAGGGCCTGGTTATGGAAGAAAAGAACTATAATTTGACCAAAGCAGATAGAGACGTATACTGGCACCTTTGCAGCAACCACAGAGACAGACAAAGGATAAATAGCAAATGTCCCGTGAAGTATCTATAGTAATTTGAAAATATAAGAAAACATGAGAAAAGAAAATGAACAAAACCTTCAATCATGCCCACTGCCGACTTGCTGATGTTTACCTGCTGTGCTTTGCCACCATGACTCTTCACACGAGAGCACAAGAAGGCAATGAAGCTCTCTGAAGATAAAAGGATTGAGCCGCCAATTCAGAAGCTTAAAAAAGACAGAAAATATAATATGCAGGGGCATGACTGTACGTATAATAAAATATTCTCAAATAAATTTGAGGGATAGAAAATGCATTACGTTCATAAATAACAAGCTCATCATTGTTTTCAGAGGGGAAATGCCATTACTTTCTTTGACATTAGTATAGTATGTGTAGGGAGTATGAGATGGATGAAATGTGTTTTTAAAAGTAGTTAAAGTTATCTGTCTTACAATCCTGTTTCCAATAAATATGGCACGCTGTGTAACATGTAAATAGAAACCAAATGTTATGATGTGCAAACTCCATATTTAATTGAAAATAGAAACTGAGAAATTTTATAGTTTTTTTAAAAAAATGACATTGTCCATTTTGAATTTGATGCCAGCAACATGTTTCAAAAAAGTTGGGTCAGGGTCATGTTTACCACTCTGTTCATCGCCACTGCTTTTAACAGCACTCTCTGAGCGTCTGGAAACTGTGGAGACCAATTGCTGTAATCTTGAAAGTGGAATATTTTCCCATTCTTGATTGATGTAGGATTTCAGCTGCTCAACAGTTCAATGTCTCCTTTGTGACATTTTACGTTTCATAATGTACCAAACATTTCCAATAGGTGACACGTCTGGACTGCAGACAGACCAGTTTAGCACCTGGACTCTTTGATAAAATGGGGTTTGGATCGTCTTGCTGAAAAAAACAAAGCCATCTTTCAAAAAGACGTCTGCTTGGCAACATAAATTGCTCCAAAACTTTTATGTGTCGTTCAGCGTTATTGGTGCCTTCACAATTGTGCTGGTTATCATGCCATGCGCACATGGAGTCCATGATGAACAAATATTTCTAGATCTGGTTTATATACAGTTTCTTCTTTGCATGGTAGAGTTTTAACTTGCATTTGCAGATGCAAAACTGTGTTGACAGATGTGACGACCCCACCAGCCCACTAGGGGCCTCTGTGTTCTCTGCTTTTCCCTCTCTGCAGGTTCCAGGTCATGAACCAGGGTCATCTTCCTGATGACACACCTGGGCTGGGGTGTGGTCTATATAAGGCTCTCCACATGGCAGATCTCTCTCTCTTGCCCTTGCCTCTGCAGCCACTGTTTTGCTATGTTTGTTTGACACACACTCACACACATTCTTACACCACTGATTACTGACATTTATGTACATTTTGCTTTTGTTAATATTTTGAGTTGGAATAAATGCTTGGTAATTTCACTCTACAGTCTGGTCTCCCATCTTTGCCACAGTTAAGAGCCGGGCTGTGACAAATGGGGGCTCGTCGGTTTTCTTGTTGACCTGGGTTGTATTATTGTAGTTGGTAAGATCTGCTAGGTGTGAATGAAATGGGCTTTGTGACGTCAGTGAGCGGTTGTGGCCTGTTGAGTTCAGTGATTTGTGAATGACTTCACGTTCTGTTGACGCGGGAGACTTGAACTAGAGTGGTAAGTAAGCAAGCCATTTTGGTTTGGTTAATGTAAGTGGCTGTATCAGGAGGAAATTGTGCTGCATGTAGTGTTTTCTGTGCTCTGTCCTATGTGTGATCATGAAAGTGCTGTGGTTTTGTCCCTGGTAGGCTGAAGAGCAACTTCCCTTGGGAGATTGCTGGGGGGTTTTGTAGTGTGGTGTTAAATGTGGTTGGAGCAGTAGTCTCGGGGGCACGTCCGAAGCTGCTGGGGGGGGGTCGCCATCCACTGGTTGCTCCACCGGGCTTGCGGGTTTCAGTGCATAAATACCCACCGCAAAAACGCCTGAAGACTAGGGGGGAGTTAGCTAGTTTTGATTAGGCAGTTAGAGGGACAGGACCACGGTAAAACTTTTGGCTATGGTGAGTGTAGTGTGCTGCAGGAGTTGAACTTGTGGTGTTGCGTCTGGTAATTAATTCTGTTGGGTAAGTGAAGCTGAGTGATGGCTAGTGTGGAGGATTTCTTGCGAGCTCCGTCAGAGGAGTTGTTGGAGCGCTGCTCACGGGAACAGTTAGTGAAGATTGCCGAGTATTATGAGTTGGATGTTGGAGATAAAAGAATGAAGGAGAACATTAAGTCAATTGTGAAAGCTAATCTGTTTGAAACAGGGGTTGTCAGACCTAAGTCGCATGTTGCTGGTGCCGGGCTGGATGTTTCAGATGCGTCTTTGAGTGAAGCTGGGTTGACGTTTGAGCAGAGAAGAGAGTTGCTTTTGCTGGAAACGGAACGAGAGCGAGCGAGATCTGAACGGGAGAAATTAGTTTTGGAGATGAAGCGACTTGAGTTGGAGGAGCGTAGGCTGAGTTTGAGTGGACCTGCGACAGGTGCAAGTTTTTCTCCTGGGGTCTCTGGGGTATTTGATGTTGTGGGTAACTTGCGGTTGGTTCCTCAGTTCTGTGAGCGGGACCCAGACATTTTTTTTTCACTCTTCGAGCGTGTGGCTGAAAGTAGGGGGGTGGTCCGACTCCGATCGCACGTTACTTTTGCAATGTGTACTGACTGGTAAAGCACAAGAAGCGTACTCTGCTCTAACTGTAGATGAGAGTAGAGTATATGCGACAGTTAAAGCTGCGGTGTTGCGTTCATATGAGCTCGTACCTGAGGCGTATAGGCAGAAGTTCCGGACATGGGAGAAGTCGAGTAGGCAGACACATGTTGAGTTTGCCAGGAGCGTGACCATTTTAGTCGCTGGTGTTCTGCTGTGAAGGTGGATACTATGATGCTCTATGTGACCTGATTGTTTGGAACAATTAAAAACTCTGTTCCTAGTCATATTGCTGTTTATATCAGTGAGCATCAAGTAAGACTCTGCAGAAGCCGCCACCCAACAGATGAGTATGTACTCACACAGGAGTGAACGTGAGTATAGCCTAGAGATGACAGGAGCGATGCCGGGTTGCTCCGACTAAATAAGTGGGAGGAAAAACATTATCCTAGCCTGAGTAAACCAGGTCGTGCAGGGTCGAGTGCCATTTGATTTAGGGAAGATATGCAACTTCGCAAAGGCAGGGGGCATTGGAAGGCTGACTGTCCCAGAGCTAGGCGTCGGAAGGAAGAAGTACAGGTTAAGCCTGTTGCGTGTGCTACCTCTGTTCCACATGTCGGGCCTATTTCTTGTCAGCAGGCGGAGGCTGAAGTGAAGGACAATTCGAAGGAGTCGTTCTCTGTTTTTGTGTCTGATGGTTGTGTGTCTTTGGTGGGCAGTGACAGTTCTGTACCTGTAAAAATCCTAAGGGATACTGCTGCTTTTAATTCATACATTGTGAGTTCAGTGTTGCCATTTACTCAGGAATCTGATACAGGGGATTATGTCCTCATGCGAGACATGAGTCTGACAGTGTCACCTGTTCCATTGCACAAATTTGTGTTGAACTGTGGTTTGGTCCAGGGTGAGGTTGCTATGGGGGTACGTCCTGCGTTGCCTATTGATGGCATAGATATCATTCTAGGGAATGATCTGGCAGGCAGTTGTGTGTGGGCTGAGGGTTCACCACCGCCAATTGTGACTTCTTCACCCTTGGTTACAGGAGAGCCGGATGAAAGTGTTCAAGGGTTTCCTGGGGTGTTTACAGCTTGTGCAGTGACGCGGGCTATGTCCAATGCTGAAGGGGGCCTTGACCAAATTAAAACAGGTGATGAGGGGACATTTCCGGTGTCCTTTCCTGATTCTCTTTTGTCTGTTTCTCGCAGTGACTTAATAGCAGAACAGAGAGCAGATTCTTCTTTGACATCACTGTATGACAGAGTTTTCACTGTTGCTGAAGGGAGGACCATTGCTAATGGTTACTTGGTGCAGGATAGATTGTTGGTGAGGAAATGGATGCCACATGGTGATAATTTTGTTGGCAATCCAGTGTTGCAGGTTGTTGTCCCTTCTAAATTTCGCACTGAGGTTCTGAAGGCCTCCCATGATCACTGTGGGCATTTGGGAGTGGGTAAAACATATGCGTACATCTTGCGTTACTTTTTCTGGCCTCGTGTGAAGAGGGATGTGTCCAGCTACATCAGAACATGTTCTACATGTCAGCTAACTGGAAAACCAAATCAGGGAATTAAGCCAGCTCCACTGTACCCTATTCCAGCAATTGCACAACCCTTTGAGCATCTGATTATAGACTGTGTGGGCCCTCTACCTTGTTCTAAATCGGGGTGTAAATACTTACTGACCATCATGTGTCAAAGTACAAGGTACCCGGCTGCCTATCCACTGCGTAGCATTACTGCTAAGTCGGTGGTAAAGGCGCTGACGCAGTTTATCTCCATTTTCGGCATACCAAAAGTAATACAGAATGACCAAGGCACAAATTTTTCTTCTCGGTTGTTTGCTCAAGTGTTAAAGCAGTTAAGGGTAAAACATAACCAGGCTTCCGCATACCATGCTCAGAGTCAAGGGGCCCTGGAAAGATTTCATCAGACTCTGAAGTCTCTGTTGCGTGGGTATTGCGTCGAGTTGAACCAGGACTGGGAGGAGGGGCTTCCGTGGTTGCTGCTAGCCGCTAGGGAGGTGGCGCAAGAGAGCACGGGTTTCAGCCCTAACGAACTTGTTTTCGGGCACACGGTGCGTGGGCCGTTAACTTTGTTGCATGATCCTGTTGCAAAACCAGAACCACCGGTGAATTTGATTGACTACATTAATGGTTTTCGACATCGTTTGTATGCAGCAGGAGAATTGGCTAAGGAGAAGTTGGCCTCTGCACAGGTAAAAATGAAGCGTCTGTATGACCGAAAAGCTGAGCAGCATCAGTTCAGTCCTGGTGATTGCGTGCTAGCTTTGTTGCCTATTGTGACTTCTCCATTTCAAGCGAAATTCACTGGTCCTTTCACAGTGTTGCGGCAGGTTTCAGAGCATAACTACTTGTTGTCAACGCCTAAACGTAGGAAATCAACTCAACTTTGCCATGTCAATCTGCTAAAACCCTACTTTGAGCGTGCGCCACCGGTTTCTGATTCTAGTGGCAAGGAACAGGACCGGTCGGTTAGGTCAGTTTCAGTGGTTGCCACAGTAGGAAACAGTTCTCCACAGCATTTGGCTGTGCAGGAGGATGATGGAGTTACCCCACCAGATGAGTTTGCTACGTGGCCGGTTGAAAAACTCTGAGACACTGTGTAAACTTGAGACTTTGCTTGGTCATCTGTCAGTTGAGAGGCATGCTGAGTCTACATTGATTCTGGTAGCATTCCTTTGGTGGTTTACACGGACCACAATCCGATCACCTTTTTGCACTCTCTACATTGCCCAAACCGTAGATTGATGAGATGGGTTTTGTTCCTGCAGTCATACTGTTTGGATATCCGCCACATAAAAGGCTCTAGAAATGTTGTGGCAGATGCTTTGTCGAGAGCACCTCGCTCTTAGATTTACCTGTAATGTTTAATTTTTCTAGTCTCCTGTCTCTTTGCTGTTGCTCTTAAATTGCTTCTCCAGGCGCCGGAGTTGCTGGGTCACAGTGGGGTTTGCTTGGTGGCCAGGGATGTTCTACTAATCGGGTCAGTATTATGCAAACAGTTGACTGAGAGTGTATTTAAGAAATTGTTGAACTGAATTATTTGAGGACGGTTTTGTATTGTTCTTTGTAAATACTTGGATAGAAATTAGGAATATTTCTGAAAAAATATTGCATTTGTTCTATATAGTGGTTCTGAGTAGATCACTTAATTAAATTTTGAGTAGTTGTGGCTGGCCGGCATTCCTGGTGGGAATCCCGTTTTAAGGGGGGGAGTGTGACGACCCCACCAGCCCACTAGGGGCCTCTGTGTTCTCTGCTTTTCCCTCTCTGCAGGTTCCAGGTCATGAACCAGGGTCATCTTCCTGATGACACACCTGGGCTGGGGTGTGGTCTATATAAGGCTCTCCACATGGCAGATCTCTCTCTCTTGCCCTTGCCTCTGCAGCCACTGTTTTGCTATGTTTGTTTGACACACACTCACACACATTCTTACACCACTGATTACTGACATTTATATACATTTTGCTTTTGTTAATATTTTGAGTTGGAATAAATGCTTGGTAATTTCACTCTACAGTCTGGTCTCCCATCTTTGCCACAGTTAAGAGCCGGGCTGTGACAACAGACAACACAGCCCATGCAGTGATGTCCACAACAGAATCTTGTCTGTTTTTGGTGCAGTGGCGTTGGAGAGCCTGAAGATCATGACCATCCAATACTGGTTTTCAGCCTTGTCCCTTGCATACAGAGTTCTTCCGATTCTCTGAATCTTTTAATGATATTATGAACTGTAGACAATGAAATCCACAGATTCTTTGCAATTATACACTGAGAAACATTCTTAAATTGTTGCACTAATTACCAACGGAGTCTTTCACAGATTGGTGAACTCCTCCTCGTCTTTACATCAGAAAGAGTTTTTTTGAGCATTTCACAACTTTGTTGTTTTTGTGTTTTCCAATTAAATATGGTGTTCACTGTTTTGCACATTATCACATTTTGTTTCAATCTACATTGTTGTGCAAAGCTACATAGTATTTTTAACAGTTTACCTTCCTGGACTATGTTTTGCATGTAAACAAACCAATGTAATCATTAATCAGCTCCTCCAATCTTGTTTGGAAATTAAATACATCCTGCAATCTAGATGACGTATAAGCAGGATCAATTGTCATTTTGTCACTGGTTTGTCAGACTTGATCTGTTTAACTATGACTCATACCTACAGGGTCTAAATGTTGACATAATTATACTTTTAATTTAACAACTGCACTGAATTACAAACATTAAAACCCAAACAAGTCAGGGGAAATCTAAATGTCAGGTTTCATTTTGAGCTATGACATCAGGTTTTGTGAATCTTTTGCTCACAGTGGAAATTTAGAAAATTTTGAGGAATCTGAGTAAGTGCCTTTCTCAGCTCATGCTTCTTCTTTCTCCCTCTAATGTGACAGTCACACTAGAGGACACTTCATCATGCTTTATATACCATAGGGGCATCCAAGAGGGCAGAATGACCAGTTAGAAAATTAATCCAGCTGTCTGTTCAAACTGGACTTTAGATTTTGATATCCTTTATTTTAATGACATTTAATAACTTTATTTTTAGGTCCTACAGGATCTCGTGTTTAAATTTCTTGGCAAAAGGTCTTAAAATGAGAAATCCTGTACATGCTAATAACAGGTTTAAAAACCACAGCTTGTCTACCTCTGCCTAAAACCCTCATTCATCTTTAGGTACAGGCCTAGTTTCAGGAGGGGATCAGCTGAAAGTCTGGCCACCCACCTCGATCAACTTGAAAGACCAGACACCTCTCCACAGTGATTATGTAGCTATTTAGAGAAGGGATTTCTGAGTGTTGTTTCCCTTTCAGCTTACACTGAAAATAGTAGGCCAGTGTTCTGTTCTTTGAAAATCAGAAGAAGTGTCCCTTAAAGGTAAGATTTAGAGGGATCTATTGGCAGATTATGGCCAGAATGGAATATAATATTCGTACATATGTTGTCATGAATGTATAATTGCCTGAAAATGCAAATTGTTGTGTTTCACATTAGAATGATCCTTTAATCTACAGAGTGGGTCCTCTTCCGTGGACACCAAGATGCACCACAATGTTTTTACAGTAGCCCAGAATGGAAAAATCGAACACTAGCTCTAAAGGGGGCCTTTCAAGTCTTTCACAACTTTTGCTGCCAGGACAGATTCTCCTTCATGCTTGAAAGGGGATGGTGAGGTGGAGGGTATTCAGTTGGTTGCAACATGCATCTTCACCACTCAATGCCACTCTATCCTACACACTGGACCTTTAATGGAAATGAGCCTTATGTATTTAGAGCACATTAATGGTGTTGAGGCAATTTGAAAGAACAAAATATAGTATAAAATATAGTTATTATCCAGTTTTAAAATCAACAGCACATTTAAGGGTGTAGTGCACTTTAATCTCTGCGTTAGGCTGTCCCAGTGTTTTAATGAAATGTAAATTGGGTGTATTTGCCAATGATATACCTATATAAAAAAAAAACGTAATCTGTCCTATGCCAAACCTTTGCATCTGCTCATCTGCTAATCAGATGTCTGGCCTCAATCAATAGTACTTCTGAAAACATTCTGTTAGCTGAGATGCGAGTCAAACATGACTTATCTCAAATTTGTAATTATCCCTGTTAATGAAAATGTGTTTGCCTGTCAAAGGGGAGTCTTTCATTACCTGCCCCTGGTGGCTAATTCTGATATGCCGTCAAATATAATTTGCTTTCATTGGAGCCAGGAGGGCCTGGTTAAACAATCTTATCCGCTCAGTTTAATCACATCTTGAATACCTAAACTGGGATTTAATGAATGATTATCAAAGCTGGCTTAACCCAGGAATATTCAGTAAGCCATCCTGAGAGTTCTGGTTCTGCTATTAACTATTACCAGCTTGTTTTTGTCCTCCAGGACACTATTAATAAATTATGCCTTTTTCCCCCAAGTCCTTTAATCTCAGGGCTTACATTTTCTTCCAGCAGGACTAGGTTGCCACTCTTCCAAACAGCTACACTCTTGACACTTTGGCACTCAGCATCACTGCAGGATGGCCAGTTGATTGACATGTCCTCTAATGTCCCTTCCCTCTCCCTTCCATCCCTCCAGTGTTGGGTGTTGTTCCTGAGCTCTGCCAATGCCGAGACCTGGAGCTGGACTGTGACGGCGCACAGCTTGAAGATATCCCAGTGGTAGCAATGAATGTCACCATGATGTGAGTAGAAAATATCCCCTTATTTTTTTTTTTCAATACCCTATGTCTCAAGCAATCCCCAGGATGTCATCATCATCAGCTGTGACTGTCACAGCATGGGAGAGGTGTTGTAGTAGACCCCCCTCTTCCAAAACACCACCCTGCGACTGTGAGTACCTGTCATTGCCACGAGAGAGTTGAATAACATACTTGAAGCCAGAATTAAAGATGAATCTTGGGTGAGAGTGGAAGGTACTAATGCAACATCTTCACGTTCAGCTGATGAGTAGTGTGTGTCCTTGAAAGTCACACACACTTTGTTTCTTATATCTGAGGAATCAAAGTGTATATTTAAGATTAAATTTGTTTGAGGGGATAAAACAAAATACTTTTTGTCTTCTTAACAAGTATTCGACAAGGACATATGAACTTGTAGTTATTACAAAGTTTGTCAATGTTTGAAAGTAAATTTGCCGTCTTCAGTCTGTACACATCGTTTTAAGTTGACCTGGAATAATAACACCAGGCAGATTAGTCAGTATCATTTTCTTTATGGCATATATTTGGGTTGTATGGTGTTTTGTAGTCACCCCACTTTTTCCCCCCACTCTGAACTGCACTGCAGAGAAACTTTCAAAGAGTCTATCTCTCTTTATGCTTTTAAAATGCAGATGACCAAAGCATGAGACTTCTGAAATCCATCTGAAGTTCAATTCAGAACAAACGAGCAAAAGTAGTCCAGGCTTGCAGCACGGGTGGGCAATCCCCAAAGTTATTTGTTACTTTTATAGGCAACAAGGGTAGATGATAAAATAGCTGTGTACAAGTACAAGGAATCAATATGTGGCCTAATGGTGGTCTGGAGGATTGGTGATGAGGTCTCAAAATTTCAAATGAGTACTTTTTCTCTTCTTTTTGGAGCAGGAACACTCAAAAATTCAGAAAATGTAATATCAGTGTGAATAATTTACCATGGGGTATGAAAGAGCCACTAAAATCACATACATTATCTGTTGTCCCTCTTGGAGGCATTACTGTCCACACCACATTTTATGCCAGTCCATTTAAGTAGACTTTTAGGTCTCCAGACCTTAAGTTCAGACTGAAATATTTTTACAGCTATCGGATCGGTTGCCATTAACACCTGAACTACATAGAGAAACAAAAATAGGTTTCTTATTTGCAGAAAGAGGTTTCGATTTCTCAGCTTATTGCTGTGGTGTTTGAAGTATGACTATGTGTAGGTGGCATTTTCAGATATAAGTTTAGCCCTAGTAACCTTTGTCATTTGTGGTAATATACACTGCTTTATTCTGTTATTGAAATTGTAAACATTTAATAAATTTTTTCATTAGAGGATTTTCTTCAGGAAAGATTTTGAGCGAGTCTTTGAAGAGCTAGAGTGGAATTAATGAGTTAGGTTACTCAACTGTATGAATCAGAAAAATGAAAATACAAATGAAACAATGAGAAATAATTAGTGAGTTTGGTTGTGACAGTTCCCAGACAGGCTACTCATCTGCTACAAAATTCACTGTTTTGTTTACACACAACAGTATTTACCAGTTTGCTATCAAAGGACTTCAGTTCTATGCAAATGTGACAGCCTTATTTCAAATAAACTCTGTACCCGTTGTCTTCCTCCATTTAGTACACAGGCTTTAGTTAAACTGGAGCTTGTCTGTGACCTGTGTGTGCATCCTGGCTGAACTGGAATGAACTGTCTTCACTATTTGGCTCACAACGAGACAATGGTTTTTCAGAATTATGTTTGGCTGTGTAATATTCAAGGATATTTCCACAGCCACTCACAATAGACAGTGTTATGTCTGATTGGAGAAGGTGAGAGTGTTTTAGAGTGTTGTATTATTTGCAACTTTGATGTTACTAGTTAATAATTTACTACCAATCTTTCGACAGGTTGTCAAGAGATAAATGAAATTGGTGTTTAGTTCTCCCTTTACCACATCCAAACACTCATGTCACTTAAAATCATGACTTACTGTGTCTAAATAAATTAAAATATATGAAACGCACTAAAACCAGTGATTAAGACTAGGGGTGCAACAATACATGTATCTGTATTGAACCGTTCGATACAGTGGTCTCGGTTCGGTACGCACTATGAAACGAACAATACGCAATTTTATATTTATTTTATCAACTTCTGACGATGCGCTCTGTGCTGAAAGCTCAGTGGATCTGCGCTCGACTACTCCGCCTTAGGCTACATTGTCGAGCACAGATCCACTAAGCTGCGCCTCCCACATTCATTCAGACCAAGCTGCTGAGACAGAAGCTACATGCGAAGCTAGCTCGTTGCAACATGGCTAATGCCTTAAATATACCTGAAATCGAAGATCCTCAACCATCCTTCAGATCTGGCATTTGGAACTACTTTGGTTTTCGTATTAAGTATGACCCTGAAATTTTATTTAAAAACTGTACTTTTGAGTTGAAACGAATAATTTCAATAAACTACAAGTTAAAAAAGGCATGGAAATTTCTCTTTTTTGTATCGAAAAAATATCGAACCGTGACACTAAAGTATCGAACCGAACCGAACCGAACCGTGAATTTTGTGTATCGTTGCACCCCTAATTAAGACATATGTTGAGCACATGGCTTGACAGCTTACTGGGAGATTTTTTGGTGGGACTTTATGATTTTATTGGCATATTTTGGCACAGCAGCTTTCACAGTTCAGTACTGGGAAAAGTCTCTGACACACTCTGACAGCTGCCTCAGGGTCTTTATGCAGGTCGCTGTCCAGTAGCATCCACTGTTGCACCTGAATAGTGTAACATCGCCTACTGTGGGCTATAATATAACCTGACTCCACTCATATTAGTTATGGACACTCTTGCTCCCTCTTTATTTCTGTCACAGCACAGTGCTACTCTGATGACACACCGTTGGCAGCTGTTAGTCTTATAATTGTTTTGGATCCTTTTCTTTTTTCTGCTGTTTTCCAAAAGCAGAATTTGAAGCATAGTGTGAAGTCTTACACTTCAGTAACATGTTTGTGAATGAAACTTGCCCAAAGTGAAGTGGAAAACACCTTTGTATGTCATTTTTAGGGCCATTGATTATGTTTATGATCAAAAATCACACAAACGCTCATCTAGTCATAAACGGGTGATATTTATCAAGCTGAAATGAGTGTCAGGTTTGTGCGGTTACAAAACTCATGTAAAAAAGTGAGATTTAGGATAGTGGTACAGAAATATTCTTGCATTAGGCCCACTTTGTTTTGAGAAGAAAGCATGTTTGTTCACAGGAATATTCCTCAGGGTACCATTAGTGTTATCACAGAAATGGAACAAAGTCACGTCACTGTCAGTTGGCGAAGAAATACCATGGTACAGAAAGTAGTGTTAGAGAACTGTGAGCTCAAAGAATACTAAGAAATCTTACATTGTCCCAAAATTGACACCCTAGTGTGTGACATGACAGTGTGATTGGATGAGCCTTTAATCAGTCTTTAATCCGTTAAAAGCTTTGGAATCAGCGGGATACTCTGGGCTCTTTGAGGTGGAAAAACGGAATTTAAAAGACTCTAGTTTGCCATATTTACAGATTACATTTTCTGCTAATTGACTCACTGTTAAAGGGTGACTGTTTTTGTTGGTAATTTTAGCAACATAGCATTTAGAGTGCTGTGAAATATTTTTTTATCTAGCTACCTGTTTTTTGTGTTTACATAAAAAAGGAATTATGGATTGTTGGTATTTTAAAACATTTAAATTTAGAAAATAAGAACCACAGGGACAAATATTTTTTCTGATTTTGACATGAGATAATATTATTTATTTTATACAATTTTGAATTTTGTTGAACGTTGAGATGGTCATTTAAGTATTTAATACGTAGGTCTTTTTTCAGGGTCGATATTTTAGCACTTAATAATTAAAACCCACATGTTGATAATAAAATAATAATCATGACAATCTAAAGGGGCAGCAGTGTATGATGATGTTGTGTACCTCATTCTATATTCTAATTTTTAACCTCTTCTGTCCTTTAGGTCCCTACAAAGGAACCAGCTTCAGAAACTGAGAGCAAACACATTCTTTAAGTACCAGAGTCTACAGAAACTGTGAGTTTCCCATAAAATATGGATTGTGTTTATTTATTTATTTATTTATTTATACAAATATATTATATATTATACAGTACCAGTCACCAGTTTTCTTTCTTTTCTTTTTCTTTTTTTTTATTGTTGATTAGAACGGAAGACATCAAAACTATAAAATAAATCAATAATTCTTCAAAGTAGCCATATTTTGCTTTGATGACAGCTTTGTACACTCTTGGTATTCTCTCAGTCAGCTTCATGACGTCGTCACCTGAAATGATTTTCCAACAGTCTAGAAGAAGTTCTCTGCTCTGCTCTCCAACTCATCCCAACCCATCTCAGTTGGGTTTAGGTCAGGTGATTGTGGAGGACAGGTCATCTGGTTCGACACTCCATCACTCTCTTCCTTGGTCAAATAGCCCTTACAAAGCCTGGAGGTGTGTTCTGGGTCATTGTCCTGTTAGAAAACAAATGATGGTCCCACTAAGATCAAACCAGATGGGATGACCTGTCAATGCAGAGTTCTATGGTAACCATGCTGGTTAAGTGTGCTCTGAATTTTTAATAAATCACCAACAGCATCACCAGCAAAGCACCCCCACACCATCACACCACCTCCCTTATGCTTCACAGTGGGAACCACACATGCGGATACCATCAGTTCACCTTCTCTGGGTCTCACAAAGACAACCAAAAACATCAAATTTGGATTTGTCTAATGTCCATTTCTTGTATTTCTTGGCTTAAGCAGTTCTCTTCTTCTTGTTGGTCTTCCTTTAGAAGTGGTTTCTTCTCAATTTGACCATGAGGGCCTGATTCACGCAGTCTCCTCTGAACACTTCATATTAAGATGTGTATGCTTGAACTCTTGAAGCATTTAAGTGGGCTGTAACCTGAGGTGCTGTTAATTTGCGGTTTCTAAAGGCTGGTAACTCTAATGAACTTATCCTCTGCAGCAGAGGTATCTCTTGATCTTTCTATCCTGGGGCTACCATCATCAGTTTGATCATTGTGTTTAATGGCTTTCGTGTCTGCACTTGAAGACACATTTCAAGTTTCAAGTTCTTGACATTTTCCAGATTGACTGACCTTCATGTCTTAATGTAATGATGACCTATCATTTCTTTTAACTTAGCGCTTCTTTCATCATATGGGGTTAATTCATAGTTTTGATGTCTTCTGTGTTCAGTTATTTAGTCTTGTTCTCATAAGCAACAAATATAATACATGAGTATTTTTAGCATGCATGATGACTCATTCAGTGAAGCATAATGCGTTCATGATACCATAGAGCCAAGATAATGATGAGCCTTTCAGTGACAAATACAACAAACGAGTTTCACAACTACAAAGCCGAAATGTGTAAGGCTAAGATGACTGCTGGGAGTGCTGACAGAAGTGATTGTTCTGTTCTGCGCACAGATCCATTCATTGTAGACTTTCAATTGTTTATCAACCTCACACAGTGCCTCTAACTGTGGCAGCAAGCGAATAGGTCTGATCCTCCGCCAGGAACCATTTGGCTGTGTCAGACTGTCAACCTTCAGTTGCTGCTTTGAATGTTTGACCGGATTGAAAACTTCTCTGAAATATGCATAAACAAACATCAGAATGAAAATGCCAGGTGTGTGAAATACACAAAGAGGCAAAAACGCAGCTGTCAGGGGAGGTTTGTTGAGCTCACAGTATGTGCTAAGAAATAACACTCTAGGTATTAACCAGACCTTGATTCTTTGATAACAAATACTAATTTCTAATAGCTTAGTTGGGCATATATCTAAAAATCTTTCTTTGTGTAAACAAAGTTCTGTTTCTCACTCAAGCAATCAAATTATAATCTGTGTATTGTTGTTTTCATTAAACCTCAAGGGTTATTTCATTTTTCTCACATTGGTCATCTGGAATTTAAAGGATTCACAAACAAGTTTTAAAAAAAAGTTTTGTTTTTTTGTTTTATTTTTATATATAGATATCTCCAGTACAACCGGATTCAAGATGTGAGTCCCGACGCATTCAGAGGGCTGTATAATTTAACAAGGCTGTAAGTTAGTTCATTTTTCTAATGCATACGATTTACTACATGAACAGTTGTATAGGCTGTGCTACTGAGCTTGCATCAGATGTTTCATTAATGCCTCACAATCAGTGGCTTATTCACAGCTGTGTCTGTTTTTTCTACATCCTGCTCAAGTCATTTAGTTCTTGGTATATTTTCTATGAGATGCAATTATTTTCTATAAGCACTATGAATAAAAATAGATAGCATTACGTTGCTTGATGATGAGGTTCTTTTATGAATCAGTCACTCAGAGAAAAGTTTACTTCTTTGTAAACCTTCCTAGTTTCTGCAGAAAATTTGACCAATTAAGCTCACATTTATTGAAATATGACAGTGGTATTTCTTTAGTTTTTTTTAGCTGAGTGCATTTGCCAGCCCCACTTCTCATTACAGCTGGTGAAATCAAAACTTAAATTTGACTTTCTTGCTACAGCTTGTTATGGCACTGTTAATTATGTGATTATTAGAAATGTGCAGTCTTTCAAATCACTAGATATGAAAATGATCAATAGTACAGCACTACCTCTACCCCAACAACGTCCAACTTTGGGATGATTAAAAAGCAGGACAGGACTTATCGTCCAAACTCACTCTCGGACTACTAATGCTATTAAGGCTAAGTGGGAAGAAATCCCTGCAGCCAGGTTCCAAATATTATGGAAAGCCTTCCCAGAAGAGCAGAGCAGGTTAATCCTTGTAAATCACATGTGTTACAATCATGTGCAGATGTAATATCACGTACTTTTGGCACTGTAGGGAATCCTGTTTCCATTATCAAATCTCAGTCATATACACATAGACTGTTGGTTGGTTGGTTGAAACTACAACCCCATATAAAAGATAAATAAAAAATGATTGTCTCAATGATTAACTTAGATTTAATTTTCAAACTGATAAACTAAATTGTTTTTTGTAAATATACACTTATTCTGAATTTGATGCCTGCAACATTTTCCAAAAACGTTGGGATAGGTGCAACAAGAGACTGTGAAAGTTGTGGAATACTGTACCTGTTTGAACTATTCCACAGATAAACAGGTTCATTGGTAACAGATCATTCACAAGCAAAGATGGGGTGAAGTTCACCATGTATAATTCATAATGTCATCCAAAAATTCAGAGAATCCAGAGAAGTCTCCCCGCATTATGAGCAACGCCAAAAACCAGCATTCAATGTCTGTGATCTTCAACATCTTAGGTGGCAGTGCATTAAAAACCGACATACTTGTATGAAAGATATTACTACATGGGTCCAAGAACATTTCAGAAAACTGATAAACACAGTTCATCGCTGCATCTCAATTTTGTTAAGGCAAACAGAAAGCCATGTTTCAAAAACATCCAGAAACGCTGTTAACTTCTCTGCCCTCGAGCTCATTTCAGACAGACTGATGGAAAGTGCAAAATTGTGCTGTGGTCTTACAAGTCCACATTTGAAATTGTTTTTGTAAATCATGAACACCATGTCCTCTGGGCTAAATTTACATTTCACAAAGCATCCCAACTTTTGGGGGTTTGGGAATTGGGGTTACAGTACTTAGTGATGCAACAAGTAACTGGGGGCAAGTTTTCCCATTAGTTTATTTAACATGTTAAGACAGCATCCTCTTCAGGTAACCTTCTAAATCATCTTTCCTCTCTTAGATATCTGAGCTACAACAAGATATCTGTCCTAATGCCAGGGGTGTTCCAGGACCTGCACAAGCTGGAGTGGCTGTATGTTTATACTCAGAAAGTTAATACTGAGAAAGAAAGTTCTGCACCAAAGGAATATAAAATGCTCCATGCATAGTATATTAGGATATTTCACTTCATGTAAATATTGGTTTGCCATAGGCAGAGAAGTCTGATTTTGTGATAGATAATTCCGACTGATAAAGCAGATTTTGTTTTGTTTTTTTTGCACTATTTCCTTTTTATTGCATGAGGGTAATACATCACACATATCTCTACTCATGGCGTTTCTTCTGAATCAGTATTCTGCAAATTCGTCTAAACTATATCCTGTTTTGTTTTTTTGTAGGATCCTGGAAAATAACAACATCCATCAAATGTCCTCCATGACCTTTTCAGGGCTAAACTCACTTGTTTTACTGTGAGTTTTTATTTTATATTTATGCTACAGCAGATTTTTTTTTTTTTTTTCGATTTTGTTTTGCTGTGATGTCCTCTCAAATCATCAGACAGTCTGGTTTTAAGAGTTTTTGTTGATTAGTTGAGATTAAATGAGTTTCTCCTTTGAACATTGAATACAAATGTACTACCCCTTATTACATTGTGACTCACTGATCAACAGGGTTTTATTGAACAACTCTCTGACAAAGCTGGATGATATCTGTCGGGAAATGCCAAGATTGAACTGGCTGTAAGTAGGATGTCAAAAATATAAAAGTTGTCTAAATATAAAAGTGACATGTCTTTTGATTAATTTATTCTGTGTGTGGCTGTGTGTGTCCTCTGCATTTCATAACACTTTCTTGCAGGGATTTGGAGGGAAATCTCATTGAAACCATTGGAAATGTGTCACTACGCTCATGCAGTATGCTGACAGTTCTGTAAGTATGTTTACATAATTTAGTCCATGGCAAAGGCTAAGTTTTTGCTCATAATCAATTTGACTTTTCCTTTAATATCTGTGAGAGCCTTGTAAATCAGCCTTGGTTTTTCAAAATTTGAATTACTGCTACTAGCCTAAGCATGGAATGCTGCACTGATTTATTAAATGTAATTATGAGGGTCAAAAAGTAGTAATATGATTCTTTTTTTTCTTTTTTTTATTGCCAGGGTTTTACAGCGGAACAGGATCAGCTATATACATGAACAGGCTTTCTCAGTCCTTCAAAAGCTTGGGGAATTGTAAGTTCTTTTTGTTAGATTGTACACACAACACTGCATAGAGAAAATGTTACAACTTCTGGGATTGTGCCAAAAAGAAGAAGGAAAAACTCTGGAAAATTGGAATGGGAAAACATCGAAAATAAAGCAAATACACTGTTTTTGTGGAGTCTTTGGTATAATCTGATTCCTGCTTTGAGAGTTTTTCCCCAAAAATGATCTTGAAAGTGCCTTCTTAACATTCATAGTCTGTGCTTGAAGTATGTGAACCTCAAGATACTTTAGCTTCCTGTCTTGGTAGTAAAAACTTCAAATAAAGCTGCAAGCAACAACTGACACCAGTCAGGGACACGAGTGTAATGATCCCACATTTAGAATAAACGCTTCATTGAACAGATACATGTCATTTTGTTAATGAAGACCATTTGTTCTTTTGTACCCCACTAGCTGTGAGGCCTGAAGATGGTCATTTGGCTCTTTGGTTTGTTTGTGCTTCCAGTAGTGGTGTGTATGCCTGAGACTTTGTTCGAGAGCATCATATCTCTGAACCTCTGGGCAGATTGTAGAGATATTGGTAGTCCCCACAGGAGGATTTGTAATTATTTTGGTGATTCTCTGACCTTCCGTTAGGTCATAACTTCCCCTTGACTGACCTTTTCATCATTTTTGACAAAGTTTCTGTTTCTGTTAACTTTGTTATGAATGTCCATGGTCTCCAAATACCCTTTGGCCTCATCACCATCAAATCAAATTGTCAGTTGCTTTCACAAACAGACCAGAAATATCACAGTTTTATTGCCACTTCATTATATATATATACACAGACACAGACACACACACACACACACATATATATATACACACACATTTGCATTGAGAGCTCCTTTGAGTGCATGTTGTGAGTTCACAGCAACAGCTTCCAAATGCGAATGTCACACCTGGAATCAACTCCGGACCTTTCACCTGCTTAATTGATGAAGAAATAAATAATAATAAAAGAATAAAAGAATAGCTCACATCTGTCCATGAAACAGCTTTTGAGTCAACTGTCCAGTTACTTTTGGTCTCTTGAAAAAGAGGCTACTACATTTTAAAAAGCTGTAATTCCTAAACCTTTTGTCCAATTTACCTAGAATACCCTCAAATTAAAGCTGAGAGACTGCCCTTTAAGCCCATATTCACTATTTAACTAAAACTTGAATATATTTTGTGTAAATATATATATATCCAGACATTACATTACATTTGTGGTATCCATATAATGTCATTTGAAGTGTGGTAGGTGTAATGTAGAGTATCAAAGTTATTATTCACGATCAGTGTTTTTCTTTGTGGTGTACTTCAATGGACACCACCATCTTTAGTACTGTTCTTATTGCTGACTCACAAACACAGGAAACAGGACTTTAAGACTTGCAAGCGATTCCTGCAGATCTATAGTTTTTCCTTCTTTACTTTTTGCAGATACTTGATCTCTTGGGTATTGCACAATGTGTCTTGCTGTGATCTTTGCAGAGTGCCCTGCGTTTCTTTCATTTTATGTGCCTCAGTGTGAGCTCACAGTATTCTGTAGTCTTTTTCGAACATGTTTTATAGCTGTTAAAAGCTCTTTGAGTCTTAGCAATTCTAAAGTTCTCTGAAATCTTTATTGATTTAGACCTTTTTGCCTGAGTGGATCTTTGAAGGACTGACAGTTTGTGGTCACTTTTAGGCCAGACAGCATCTATTGTTTTTATCATTGGTTAATATCTTTGAGGCTCACATACTTTAAAGGGCAAAACTGTCAATGCTTAAACCTTGTTGTGAAATTTGCAACTGTTTGTCATTTATTTAAAAAATATGAAAAATAATCTAAAGTAAAAGCAGTCATTCTGCAGAAAAACATCCCTGCCAGTGTTTTTTCTATTATATATGATATTTGGATTAACATCACTGCTGCATGTTACTGCTGTAGATAGAAGGAAGCACTTAATAGTTAATAGAACTTGTCCTTGTCCTCATCCCTGTATATATTGTAAGGACAGCGATCTTCACCCCATTTACGCTTCACCTCAGAAGTGATGAAATGTGCATTGCATGTATCCTCAGCAGACATAAATGCCGTTCAGACACAACATGTTTTATGAGGACTGAGACTTTCATTTTTTATCCACTGTAAAAACTCACACTTTCCTTCAGCTATGATATTTGTCAGCATAGCTGTCTCCTTTCACACATGTAACCCACAGCTGAATATAGCTCAAGTTCATGCACAGGCTTTTGGGACTAATGAAAACCGTGGGTGGAGCAAAAAGGTGAATTACGTTCTAGACATACAGAGACAGTATTGCGGGGCTGTTGTTTTCAGTGTGCATGTTAAGCAATCTGCCCCCTGTACACTGCAGGAGAACGTGGATTTTCTTGTGTGTACATTTGTCAGATATCCAGTGTTGTACATCAATATTTGTTTGTTGTTTTGTGTTTTTGGGGAACCGATGTGGATTTGTCTTGGTGCACAGGGATCTATCCAACAACAGACTGGTGGCAATCCCTCCCAATCTCTTTGTCTTACTGGGGGATTTGCTCCAACTGTGAGTAAGGTTTCCACAAATACACTGGGATATAACAGTCCTGTATGCAAGCATACCTATTTTATGAATATTTTGATAGAGTTTATTGCTGTGTCTCAATATGGATACTTCTGTTCGTGCAGAATTTTGGCAGAATAGTAATGTCTCAATTCGAGTACGGCCTTTGTGCATTTACTAGAAATGATGATCGCAACATTGTCACTTCTTTTTTGCTAAACTGCAACTGGAGCATGGCAGACACTTGTAAACATAATTATAAAACATACCTGCAACTTAAATGTGTATATTGCGGTATTTACCACAACCGCTTCAGCACCAGCAGCTTCCTCTGCCACCCTCTTCTTCTGCTACGTAGCCAAAATGGCGACCACTTAGACGTGTCCAGCGTTCAGCACTCACACACACACTTTTTGACCATTATGAGTGCCCCATCCCGGTACTCACATTACACTGCATTTTGCCATAGCCAAAAGTGTGAATGCATTTAGGTACCTCAAATAGTGTAAGTGTGGAAGTATACAAATTGATACACAGCATATCTTTTCTGTGAGTCGATTCTTTTGAGTCATAAGTTAGATTATTGCAGATATAATTTCAATGAAATTAGTAAATACAAAACACACTCTCACTGTGGCTGCTCATTACTCCCCTTGCATAGATAAAAAAGTGTCCACTCTCAAAAAATGCCAAATGCACAATCACAATTCTCTTCTTTTGTAGACACATTTGTGGTCAGTACTAACCACGGTGCATTAGCTTCTCAGTAAAAGCCCACTTTCAATGTGAAGCAGCAGTAGGATGTTCTGTTTGCATCAGCAGTAACTTCAGTCATTTGTAAACCATAGCTCAGCACTAACTTTAAAACTGGTTTGGTTGCTGAAACTTAAAATATGGTTGACATATATAGCCACCTTATATTTTGAGTAATTAAGATACTATGCAGTGAGGCATCTCCGGCTTAATAATAAAACTGTGACATGAAAGAAAGTTTAAAGTTGTTTTTTTACAGTAACTGAACAAACTTTTTGCTAATGGCAACCTGACAACTGTGCTGAGACCTGCAAACAACGATGCTGCTCAATGAGATAAAGTTGCACCCAAAAATGAGGTTTGACTTCATTATCATCTTAAGGATTACAATTTAGCACTGTAGTAGATAGTCAATGCACTGAAGCTCTAACAGAAAAAAGACACTGTGGTGGTTGGATAACAAGGTGTCATGTAAAGAGAAAAAATTCAAGGACACGTCTTCAAGACATGCAGCAGAAGGTAGTACACGACAGGAAGGGAAACTCGTGGGTGTTCACATGCATAAAAAATAGGTTTAGACATGTAGAGATGTCACCAATGTAAATCTGTTTTCAAGGAAGTGTAGCATTGAAAGGTGTGTTATATCTTTCTTCCAGTTTAGATTCATATGTAATAAACTGTTATGTAATTAATAAAGCAGATTCATTTACATGTTAACTAATGTTAACACTAATGTTCACTACTGATTTTCTTATCTTTACCTTTTAGGAATATATCATATAATCCCATTGTGAAGCTCCAAGTTGACCACTTTGACAAGTTGCATAAACTGAAGTCATTGTAAGTATACATTACTACAACTTCAATCAGCTAATTAGTAATGCAAATGAAAAAAAAAGACCCTGACCAACTAGGAGGAGGTAATTATTTTCTCGTTGTGAAGGTCATGTGATTAATGTGCTCTTTCTTTTGAGACACAAGCACACAGGGTTATACAAAAGTCAAAAAGTCTGTACGTACAAATGAAAGAAATTGTTTTGTATGGGAAAGTATAAATGTTTCTTATTTAGTCCTTCAGAGGCTGTTAGCTGAGGACAAACACATGACGTGCTCTCTCTATAATGTACAGTAAAAAATCAATATTGTATTGTGTCTCTTTGTTTGTGTGTGTGTGTGTGTGTGTGTGTGTGTGGCAACACTAAATCAATATGTCTTTATATCCTCCAGGAGCATAGAAGGGATAGAAATTGAAAACATACAACGGAGGATGTTTGAACCACTCAAATACTTGACTCATATGTAAGTACTCCATAGTCATGCTGTGTTGTATGTCCTTTGCAGATTGTCACATATATCATAGGCTTTTCACACGTATTTCTATTGGTGAGTCCCAAGCTAGCCTTATCGAGACTCTCAGGCTTCTTTTCCAACTGGGAGATGTTGGAGTCAGGCTTAGTGTAATCCATCTTTTCTGTGGATAAAATAGCTCAAGATACACCCATACAGGTCTGAGGAAGGATGCAACAGAGAGGAAATAAATGCCCTTTCAGCCTTGCATACATTCGCAGAAGCTCACGACTGCATAAAACCACTAAGGCTAAAGGTTGTTCCTAAATTTTAATCTATGGCTGCTGAAGAAAAAAATGATTTGCATAAAATTACTATAAGGATTCTTTAGGAATTTGAAAGGGAAATCTCTTTGATCTCAAAGAGTTTGCCCATAGCTAAGTATTTCATTTCGATTTTGGTGGGTCCATTTTCCTCAGAAAATCCATACCAGCCTCATAAAAATGAAAACATTTGTCAGACATAAGACAATGGCTGAATTTATGGTAGTTCAAAAGAACAGAACAGAACAGAGAAAGTCTGGACACTATGAGTGTTGCAGAGTGTTGTGAGAGAGTGATGTTATAGATTTGACTGTCAGCTATATATATATATATATATATATATATATATATATATATATATATATATAAGCTATTAGCTACATTACGCCAGCAGACCAAATCAGGCGTTGCGGTGAATTGCTGCAGTGTTGTGCAGCGGTGTGCGGGGTGCTGCTGCAGTTGTGCTGCTATGAAACAATCAGAAAATATTTTTTTATTCCGCTGATTAATCTTCTTTCTTGATACCGCTCCCTCACTCTCATTCACTGTCTATGTGCTGAACCAATACTCACTCTCTCCTGCTCACTCCAACCAAAGGAATCTTTGTGTCACTATTTTGCAGCATAGACTACAAGCCAGACACAGACGTAGAAGCTGGTACATGAAATAAACAAGCCAGAACACAACAGGTAGAATATCATAGTTTAGTCCATAAACTCCGCGTGGATAGCCTCAGTTTTAATGACATTTCAGGAGGGGTCTGATTGGCCATCGCAACGTGACATCAAATTTCATTTCTCCACAAGTTGAATCTGGCTCAACTTCTCTGTCACAGGTCACTGTGGTTTTTTTTTTTTTCGGGTACCCCCTGCGACCTGTGCCACCACAGCCAAATTGCACTATGTCCACTCAAATGAATGGAAATGTGTTTTCGACACAGCGCCAGTTCTCTTCGGCAATCTAAATATCTAAATGTATGTGCAGTGTTGACTGGCTTAAATTTGTATATGAAATTAAGCTTTTATTGTTTTGTTTACATCAATACAGTTAATGTTTATCATATAATTTGTTATGTATTGTATGTTAGGTGTGGACACCAGGATCACTAACAACGGCCATGCTAATGAGCTAATGAGGATCCTTTCAATAAACAGACAAACTCGTCAGATTAGTGAAATATTTTTGCATTATCTTAAAGTATAACTTATTGAGTCGGAGTACTGCAGCCAGCAGTCATGAAACTAGCTGTAAGCCTCACGGGTAATTATGCACCATCAAAGTACGTCCACTAAAGTGATTTTTTTCCCCCACAGACAGGCTTGAATTATAATTGTCTGGCAATTATAATAATGGAAAGAAGCAACCGTGTAAAAATATTGTCAGAGGACAAAAACGGATGTCAGGGACACATCGGAGACACAAATAGGGTCCAGGTTGAAAAATACATAAGTTACCTTTTAAGTTTGAAACCTTTTTGGTTTTATTCATCCAGATTTGTCTCTGAGATTTTTCTGCAAAGGAGCAGAATAGAAATTTCAACTGTGGTCTGGACCCCCCTAACCCGTTTTCATATTTCCTTGGCAGTTCTATGAAAACAGTTCACTGTGAGGTGTCTGGATTAATCAGAGTAACCGAAACAATGTGTCTGGAAAGACATACCGTATTGCTGTTGGGGTTTTAGCCATGGTATGTCTGATGATGATGTCTGTCTGTTGGTCAGTTAGCCCTCCAGTTTGGTTGGATGGATTGCCATGAAGTTTTGTACAATCCTTAATGGTCCCCAAAAGATGACGCCTACTGACTTTGGTGATTTCCTCTAGTACCACAACAGAGTGATGTGTCTCCACAACTATTAAATAGATAAAAAGCCAGAAAGTTTGGCTTCGGCTCTTCAGCTGTATTTTGTATTTGTTCTCTCTCATCCTTTGCTTTACTTGATACCTTTATTCTATTATCACAGCTACTTTAAGAAATTCCAGTACTGCGGCTACGCTCCTCATGTGCGCAGCTGCAAACCCAATACCGACGGCATCTCATCGTTTGAGGACCTGCTGGCCAACATCGTGCTGAGGGTCTTCGTCTGGGTGGTCTCTGCCACCACCTGCTTCGGCAACATCTTCGTCATCTGCATGCGCTCGTACATCCGTTCAGAGAACAAACTCCATGCCATGTGCATCATCTCCCTTTGCTGTAAGTCACACTGCATTTGAAGGACCAGTGTGTAGGATTTAGTGGCATCTAGTGGTGTGATTGCTGATTGCACTGCACCCTCTCCTTCCTAGCTTGGCTGCAAAATATGCAAAAAACAGATCTGTAGGTTTAAAAGTCTCATTCTAAGGTAAAAAAATATATATACACCAATGAAAACATAGTTATGCATGTTATATTCAGTTTCTGCTGTCTGTAAACAGAACCCCCCCAAATCTTACATACTGGACCTTTAAAGGAGGGATGTTGTGGAAACTGGCTTTTTATTTGTGGGTGTGAGTAAATTGCTTCCAGTATATACAGTATATATATATATAACAAGTATTCTCCAATTTCTGTAAGTCATACAGGGACAAATGATATGTTATTTACTGCTAAATAGCACTACTTTCCAGTCTACCCAAGTTTATATTCATCCCCTCATGATGTTTAGACCTCCTCTGGAATAAAGCCATTAGCACTACAGAAGTGGAAAATGACTAATTCTGCACAATATTTTAGTTTCCTGCTTGTGAAGTAAATAGACCTCTTGAAATCAGTTCCACATATGCCTAGCTGTTTCATCAACAGAGATTTCATATTACACACACTGTTAGACACCCTCATGAATAATACTCAGTGTAAAAATAATAACATCTCAGTCCAAAATGCGATCGCTGCCATCTGAATTTAAAGAGACTATTCATAGCACAAAATTGGCACAATTTTTGGTGAGTGCTCAAAGATAACAGCCCATGGAAGGCGGTGGTTGATGAAATAAAAACATATTCACTGACTCATCTACCAAGATAGTAATAAGATATCCTTCAGATAATTGACTTTCAATGTAACTTGATTAATGCAATTTTTGCACAGTACGTGCAAAACCTAGCTGCAAAAGCAAATTCACATGAATGCACTGGCTTATAATAAAATATTATCTCGTGCTTAGACATGTGACAGCATTCAGATAAGGGCTGTGAGAGTCTGATAAAGAGCTTTTCTTCTACGCCAACAGATACTTTATTTTTTCAAAAAAGAAATAAAGTAGATTATTTATGATTAAAGTAGATATTTAACAAAAGACATTGTACAGATAAAGGTTTGATAGATAAACTGTATAAAACATGGATGTTGTATCCATGAGATCACCCACACAACAAAATCACTGTGATGGCGGCTCTGGACATCGCCATTTTGGCAGCTCTGACGTTGCCAGCTCCTGGCTAATCCAAAAATGGGCAAGAATGTGGATTATTGGTATAGCTGAGATGCAATGAATGAAGCCAGTTTGCTCAAACAATCCACCTCTAACTGCACCCACCTGTCAACCAAAGTGGCCTCACTCTTAATTATGCATAACTTTAAGCTTAATATTAAGGTTAATTTGAAGGGGTGAGTTATATAAAAAAATCATCTCCAGTACAGTTGTCATGGACAAGGAATTTAGCTATAGCGACCAAAACTGTTTTTTGCACCAGGCTGTAAACATGTTTATTTCTGTTGTGAAGTTGGGCATTTTAATATGGGGGCTTATGGAGGTTGACTTGTTCTGTAGCCAGCATCAAGTGGTCATTTGAGGAACTGCAGTTTTATGTACTTATAGTTACGTACATATTTTGCCTTGCTTGCAGCCACAGACTTTGCCACTTGATTTAATATAAGCTTCAGTCACTCTTACCTCTTACTGACATTCAGTATGAGTCTCTTCATGACATTAAATCACAGGCGGAAAATGAATCCATGTTACTGAGCACACAGACTCACCTTTAATGGATCTCACTGGTGTAGGAAGAGAGGATCCATGCAGGTAGAGAACCAGGTTGTGTGCATTAACTGTAAATGCAGAGAGAGAGAGAAAACATAAAAGTGTAATATATTGGAAATGTCAGTAACAACACACGTTGGCATTTCACGAGTCAAATATAATGGATCCTATATGGACTTACTGTAAGTCTGAGAGCAGCTGAGACCAAAGAAGTCAGAATATGTGAGGCAGAAAATGTATGCTATAGAGGATATCTGCTCTCTTTTCTGCTACGTTCACTATGAAAGCCATGCAGAGGATGACACTCATTCATTATCTCGTTTTAGGGGCTTACTTGCTTAATGCTTCAACCTTTAAAAGTTTATTACTAGAATGTCAGTGGGGACTGTTCAGAAGCACACTAATTTCTGTTGGCTGATACCAGACAAAAACAGAGCTTAAGGTAATTAACACAAGCGAAATAGTCTAGATATGATTCATTCTTGGCTTCTTTTTAACAACAATGGATTATGTCTCTTCATGCGAGCAGAACGTGTCCAAATGTTGGTTTTAATCCAGTTATTAAAGTGGAACAGATTTGAGGCAGGAAAGAAAGAAGGCATAAACAAACCGGAGACTTGCAGATAGACTTTGAGTCACGGGTGTTATGGTAATTGGAGCCAGAACAAGAGTTAACTTGAACGAATGATTCTTCCTGAGCTGTAAATGCACTTGTATGTGGTTGTTAAGTATATTTTTAGCACTTGATGCTACCTTGAGCTTCCAGTTTCATTTCATACATTTATCACCATTATTCTCTGCCTCTCTGTGTCTAACCTTTTCTTTCCTAACACCTTTTTTATGTTTTTTCAGTTTCAGTTTTTAAAGTGAATCCATTAAACTACTGGTCTCCTGTATTTGCCCTGTAGTAGAAAGCACTTGGAGCTGAGTTGAGTCAGCCAGAGGTTAGCTTTAATCATTAATACTTTGATGTACTCAGAGGAATAAAACTATACTATAACACTGAATGTATATATCGCACAATTAAATATCTAAATAACAATTAAAAAACAGCTAGACAGGCAAAATATTACACTGAATGGCATTTTTAAAAGGTATGTGTCAGCTCTAAAAGTTGTCAATTTTCATATGACAAATGTTAAGATAAAAAAACAGAAAGAGAGTCTTTAATGATGATATATATATATATACACATACATACAGTGTGTGGAATAAAAAATTCTTTTTGATGAGCATTGGTATTGCTTCTATATCAAAGGCATTATTATCAGGAGGGTATGAGTAATGAATTTGCTTCATTATCAAAGAACTTAACATTAAGTAATGACTGATGATGAAACTGTGGCGAGTCCCTCAGAGGATGCAAGTTGTGAATTAATTTTTTTCTTTGACAAAGTGTCAGCAAAATATAGTGATGAATTTGCTTAGGCCAGAGAAAGTCAATGTAAAAGACACTATCAGGTGTCTGAGTATGAAAGGGTTGGGGCCAGATGCAGAAACATCTGTGTAGATTAAAGGTCTGTGCATGAAAGCAGAAACGTGGAGGTGCGCTCTGTTCACCAGATGTAAAGTATAAAGCCATATCAGTAATGTTTTTTTGTCATCATGTACTTGTGTGCACATCCAGAATATAATCATGCAATATTAATAGACTAGTTTGACATTTTGGGTAAGGTTATTTGCTTAGATTAGATGAGAGGATTAATATCACTTTTAATCCTGTCTATTAAATAATAGCCAATAATAGCCTAATTTGATGCATGATCCGTGCCAATGAAGATACAGGAAACATAGAAATGCATGAATGTGCATAAACAGCGTGCTGTCAGTATTTTAGACCCCCAGAATTTCATAAATCGTGTTTTCAGGGGAGCTCATGTCTCCACTGAGGAGCCAAACTCCTGCTTGGCTGCACCGTAGTTCGCAACCCATGTTTATCCCCATGCAAAGCTTGCTCAAACGTGATTGGTTAATATTACTCAGATTACAAATGGAAACCAGAACTCTTCCAATGCCAAAGTCTTAGTCCTATGCCTACAGATTCTACATTCATATGCAGATACTGTATCTGTTCATAAAGATTAGTGTATTCTTGGAGTCAAGCATCTATAAATACAGTTTGTGTGTAAAGCTGCACATTCAGTCTTTCTGCATGCAATCACTTATACATCTGACCATGACAAGTAATATTCCATGATTATATTTCTATATTGTAATTAAGGGTCACATTATTATGATTGAGCTTTTCTGCAGGGTTTAGATTGAGTGCCATGTGTGACAAACACTGTGCAGTTTAACAACAAGGTAGTCATTTTGATTTCTGTATGTATGTTACACAGTTTGTATGCATCTATATTCTATATATGCAGCTTGTAAAATAAGCAGCCTGGTATAGAAATATTCTTGGACCTTATGCAATGATTTTGTTTAGTTCAGTCTTTCTTTCTTGACAACAAAGCACAAAGCTCTCTGCACTCTTTGTAATCAACCTCGAGTGATCATAACTGCACCTACCGGTTTGTCCTTGTTTCCCTTTCTTCTGCATGGATTTCCAAAGTTTGAGCGGCTGCTATCTGATTGTCTGCTTGTCATCATCCATCTCCATATCATAGGAGGGAAGCCTTTCATGTAGGGCCATTTCTGTACTTGGTTTGATTCTGTTCTCACTTCTAAGAAATTGCAGAGCAGTTACCTTGGAAGAGAACTGCTTTAAAAAGACCTGCTCCATCAGACAGTGGTGGTGTATTTATTTGGTGTTCAAATAAATTCAGCTGACATTCTGTTCACATCTGAATAAACCAAGCTCAAGGTGTAAACCCTCCAAAGATAGTTTATGCTACACGCTGGCTAGCATCCTGGATCTGAATCTCAGTTGTATAATTGTTAAAATATTCTGAATTTGTTGTTAAATTCGATCTCTTTCCTTACAGGTGCAGACGGGCTGATGGGAATCTACCTTTTCATGATTGGCGCATATGATCTGAAGTTCCGTGGCGAGTACAACCGGCATGCTCAGGCTTGGATGGACAGCAGTCAGTGTCAGGTCATCGGCTCTTTGGCCATGCTGTCCACTGAGGTATCAGTCCTTCTCCTCACTTACCTCACTCTGGAGAAATACATCTGCATCGTCTACCCTTTCCAGTACTTGACACCTGGCTGGCGTCGAACTGTAACCATCCTTCTCGGGATATGGGTGTTCGGCTTTATTGTTGCCTTCCTACCGCTGGTCTGCAAGGGGCTATTTCGCAATTTCTACGGAACCAACGGAGTTTGCTTCCCACTGCACTCTGAGCAGCCAGAGACGCTTTGGGCTCATGTTTACTCCATCGTCATTTTCCTGGGTGGGCTTTTTTTCTTTTGCAGTCGTCCTTTGAGCTTCTTTGTTGTGCTTAATAGTTGTTTTCTTTACTCCTACTCTAAAGCTAATTGTAAAAGCAAAAGCACGTTATTTAATGAGTGTATTTGTATTTATTTGCATTTAGATGACTACCTTTGTTATAACTGCACATCCACAGCGCAAATATGAACTATGGCAATCCAGAAACTCACCAGAAATCTCTCTGCAGGTCTGAACTTGGTGGCATTCCTCATCATTGTCTTGTCCTATGCAAGCATGTTCTATAACATCCAGAGAACAGGGACTCAGACCACTAAATACAGCAACCACATCAAGAAAGAGGTGACCATTGCCAAAAGGTTCTTCTCTATCGTCATTACTGACTCCCTTTGCTGGATCCCTATTTTCATCCTCAAGATCCTGTCACTGCTGCAGGTGGAGATTCCCGGTACGGTAGAAGGGTTATGACAATGTAAAGGAATACTCCACTGAAAATCTACATTTTGAGTATCAAAGTGGGCTTACAATGTGGCCCTGAAAAGCACGTAGCCTGCTCTTTTGTACTGGAACAGCAGCTGTAGTGTGCTTGAATTCACAGCCACTGACACATTGAATTGCCATTGAATTGAATGGGTAAAGATATCCATCAAAATGGCCATCAAAAACAGCTACTGCAGCATAATCCACTTCTCCGCTGTTAAATCCTATGCTCAGTTTGCTCCAAAAAATGATTGCTTTATCAATAAATCATACATTTGCCACATTTAGATAAACTTAAGCTCTGTATATATATATATACAGAGCTTAAGTTTTATATGTGTGTGCGATGAGATAGATGAGTGCTCAAAAGAGATATTTTTGGTGGGTATTTCTTTAACATATTGCATTTTCTGTGTTATTAAATGCAAATACAAATAGTGTATCAGTTGTTTCCACTAAGTTTTCAATACATATTTATCACCCTGTAAAGAGCATTTAACTGTAGCCTGTAGTGTTTTTAATTTGCACTCTATACCCAAAAGACCATTTAGTGTTGTGCAGAATCCATTAAATACATCACCTGCTGAGCTGTGGCTCCCTAATTAAGTCCCCTGTTAGGATAAAGGGACTTTAATTAATTACAAAAATGGCTTTGATTAAAGGATTTTATATTTAAGTATTCTCCCAACTTGTAACTACATTGAACTTAATAAGCTTTGAACAGACTATCAGCTCTGTTATTTTACTTCTTCTCCATGTCTTTCCCTCTCAACAGGTACCATCAGCTCCTGGGTGGTCATATTTATTCTCCCCATCAACAGCGCCCTTAACCCCATCCTTTACACACTGACCACACGGCCTTTTAAAGAGACCATTCTGCAGGTATGGGCTAATTACAGGCAGAGGAGGCCTCTCCTCAGTGGTCACCCAGCCCATCATCCGTCGCTCACCTGGCAGGAAATGTGGCCCCTGCAGGAAAATAGCCACGGCCTCGCCACAGGGCAACCACTGGAAACGACAGGCACACAAGCCAAGCTCACTCCTGTCGAAAACACCAACGAGGGATACAATGACATTACCCCATGCACGCAACAGCAACAAAAGCAGCACACAGTGCTGTCAGTATCCTCACAGAAACCAACAATGCCACACACGCTCGCACACACCCACATATACACACAAACAAATGAACTCATCTAAGTGTTGAACAGCACACACGACATGGCACTGCTCACAATGTCAAAGAATCACCCCAACAGATTCAGTGTTATCAGGTTTATTTATTTATGACCTCTTAAAAGTACACTTTTTAAAAGGACAGTTGATTTGTGCCCAGGTTTCTTCTTTGTGGAAGTATTCATTAGTGTTCTTTGAAATCTCACTGTCTGCATGTTGAGCTCAAGCTGCAACCATCGAGATAATGAATGAGTGAAGTCATTTTGGAAATCCTTTATGCGACAGCACAGTTCCTCTAATGACAAGTACACATTGGCTTTAAAGATGTGTTTGTCAATACAAAGCCATGCTCCTGGTTTAGCTTTTGTTCCACTTTGTTTCATCGATTAGTTTAATTTCTCACAAAGGGCTTCTTTGATCATTATTTCTGAAAGCTGAAACATGAAAATATGTCTGTATCCTGAGGTGAATTTTAATCTGCTTCTGCACTTGCAATTACATGTAGACAACTAACATAACATAAAAGACAGAATGATTTGCTGAATTCCAATAACTGCTCCTATTAAACATTTGACCATGCTGCTGTGTTTGAGACTCAGAATACAAAAAATAAAATAATTGTTCAGTGTAGAAGTTCATACTTTAGTTTGAAAACAGTAGTTTGACTTGAAAACTCAAGATTCACTTGTACAGCTTTTTCCAGCGATTTTACATTACATTAGTTATGATCAAAAACTAGCGAGTTGACAACAGCCAAACATCAAGCAAGTGCAACAACACAAGATATAGCAACCAGCTAATATTACTCACTAGTCCAACAGCAAGAAGCCCAGCTCAACGTCTGTCTTTCAGTCTTTTATTTCACCAAGCTCTCGCCAACAACTAAAAGTCAGCCCAGTCTGGCAGTCTTGCCCAGCTTCAGTTCTGGCACGACACCGGCTACGCTCCATCTCAGCATTTGCCTGCATCCTGAGCCTTAAAACCTCCGCTTGTTGGTGGTCCAAAACATCTGTGGTACAAACACTAACACCTACTCTGAGCTTGGTCCGAGCAGCCTAGCTACCAAACTGAGCCATCATTAGCTAACAGTACCTCTAGTTTGCAGCAGTTTACTTTGCTGTCTGCAAAGAGTTGATGCAGAGCAGCTGTAGTACATCAAATGGAAAGCAGAAAGCATTTTCTCAATAAAATGTGATTTCAGCAGAATAAGTGAAATAGTTGCTGGTGTGTGACTTAGTGCTGTGAAGCGTTATGTACTTATCATGGGTGATCGTACCCAGAGCACAAAGTTACACAGTGCAAATACAGATGTAAGGGGCACAGAGTGGGAATGACAGAGACATCATTCACTTGGGTATAGAGTGAAGCAAAATGATTTAAAATGGTATTTTATGGTAGAAAAGTTACACAGTGTTGCTTTAAACACATCAGACAGACATTTAAACTGTCCATTGAAATGGACTATAACATGCATTTGAGTTGTAGTTCTTCATGTGTTCCTTCAGGCCTGCAGAAAGGATGTCTTATTATGGGAACATTCTGTGACAAGGGAAACAATTTACAGCCAAAAGCTATGTTCAGAATCCAGGTAATCATTGCAGTCAAGTTTTATTTTTCTACAATCAGTCACTGCGGAGTTCTTTTGAAGACTCTGACTCAACCCCCATTTCATGCCTTTCTCCTTTTTATAGTGAATGGGCACATACAAAACATTCCATACTGTACTGTGCCAGTTCACCTCATGTTGTTAATAACACATGCAATGTACTAGCAGCAAAAAACATTTTTTTGCCTATTTTTTTCGTTCTTGCGTCCATCAAAAGTGTGTATTTCCTCTGCCAGAAAATATTTTAGGGAAATGTTGAATGTAATATATGAGATATGTCCGATGGAATAAAAAGAATATTTGCAGCTACACAGACAACTTTAAAATGTCTTTTATACATCGAGTCTAGAAGTTCCCCAGCTGGTCTGGGGGTTTGAACTTGGATTCAACTTCACCTCATCAACAACTCCACCACCCTTCATATTTTTTACACTGTGACCTGTACAGTCAAGACATTTGTACGGTGATCATAAACTCTTCTGTGCATACGTCGTTCAATTAATTATTGATTCCTGTGGAAATGGACTTTTTCAAACATTGTAAATGTATGAATGGATAGCAAACCACGCTATTACACAGATGACAATAAACTAGTTATAAAAAATAATGATTTGTGAATACATATGTGCCATTTGTGTTTACAGTACATCCCTGTACATGGTGAAAAGACAGCGAAGCCAGCAATTTGCTTGAGATATATTCATTATATCTGCAGGCTTACATTTAATATTGATGGGGAGATTAGTTTTAAAAACGTGTTACCATTTAGTTTGTTGTATTGACTTGTGTCCCACAGAAAAAATTACTTGCAAAGGTGTTTTTCGTATTTTTGTTTTTCTTGAGTAAATGTGGACAATAAATATATGTGTATCTCATATCTTCTTGTCGACTTATGTATTATTTGGTTTAAATTGATCATTTGCCTTATTAGCTTGAGCTTTATTTGGATTTTGAAACTAAAACAAACAAAATGAAGCGGTGCAAAACCGTGTCTCATAGTATACAATGATGGAAGTACTTGGGTCGGTCATTTACTTTAGTAAAAGTAGCCAATAACTCTACATTAAATAAAATAAAATAAAATAAAATAAAACATACTTCATCTGTCCTGCATTAAAAACCATTTGTGTATCATCTACTGTCACTACAGGTGCACAGCTATGCAGCGACCTTGCAGCGACTCACAAAGCAGAAAATATGAGTTGGTTTTTAGTGGAAGAAACTGAAACTGAAAACATTGTGCTATTGGATAAAACATGACAAACTTAATGACAGTAATCACAAATCAGAAAACTGTAAGACACAATAAACAAGATGAATCAGCAATAAAAGAAATTAAACTTGATCCCCAAAGGTAGAGACTAACTTATAGCAGTGTATTGCTGCCACACCACATAAAGAATTAAGGATTAATGGATTAATATCACATTTTAATGTGAAAAGTTTGATGTTATAATAAGATATTTTCACATTATAACAGCATAAAAACTTGTCATGTTACAGCAAGAAACTTTTCTTCACAATAATTGCATAATGTGAAACGATTCATGTTATAATGTGATAACCTATATTGTTATAAGGTGACACTAAAGCAATAAGTAGCAATAAATGATCACATATGAACAATTTCAGTCAGACTATAACACGATGTGATAACATCTCTATAACATGTCACATTATAACAAGTTGAAACATTTGAAACATTTTGTGATAATAAATGGTCACATTTAAACATGAAACATTTCACATCACAAAAGGTTTCTTGTTATAATGTGATAACTTTGTATGCTGTAATAACATAAAAATAACATGTTATAACAATAAACTTTTCATACATCAAACTGATCCCTTTTTCTTTTTCTAACTTATGCTCTTAGTAGAATCTTAGTAAGTATAATATAGTGATTAAATTAGTAAATATAGAAATAAGAGTTGAGAATCGTACAAGTAAAGTTGTTTAACAGTAAATAACAGTTGCAACATTCAACCTTCAGCTAGCATAATGGCTAACCAGGTTAGCATTAAACTAATTTAAACTAAATTAAAAACAACAATTACAAAACAAGTTTAATGTTCATAAAAGAGTACTAACAGATTATGTTTCAAGAGGCCATTTAGAGGGAGATAAAAAAAAGATGTCAACATTAATGAAATTAAGAAGTGGGTACTATAATTTCCAGTAAGTTTTTAACCCACCATCTACACCAGGCATAAAGTCCGGCCTGGGGGTCAATCACAGTCCGTGGTCAGATTTCATGCGGCAGAAGCTTCATTTTTATGATATATTATTTATGGTCTGCTAGGATTGTCAGATACTGTATGGGCGGAAGATTTGGCTTTTTTGGATGACATAACGAAGCATTTGAACCTTTAAGGACATCACTTCTGGTGTTATATATCTGTAGATAAAAATATTACTTTCCGAATGATTTTGTTAAAGAGAAGAGCAAGAGTGATACGTTTTAAACTTAAATGTTTACAGACTTTGCCTTACTCATCATAAGTCATGTTTAAAATGAACATGAGGTTAAGATTTGTATCAACTTCATGCAGGTTTAACGTATTCCATAATGTTTATTCTGTGTTATCTGACTTCAGATGTGAAAGACAGGAAGAACTGGTTTTTAGATTTGTTCACGCCTGATTGGCTTAGATTTGGTTTCATTGTCATTTAAAAAAAAGATAATTGTGACAATGAAAATATAATTGTTTTCAATTATATTTGTATGTAACTTTTATGGTTAATTTTTTCAAAATGTTAGTATTGGCCCCAGGGCATCTTCACGTTATCAAATGTGGCCCTCCTTAAAAAAAGTTTGGACACCCCTGAACTACCCTCAGTTGAAACACTTGGTAGCCTAAACTATAGATTCATAATCTCTGGACTAGACAACGTCCGCAGCACTGATTCGTAACCTGGGATGACTCTTTTAAAACAACAAACACACGCCATGTGATTCATATATTATTATTATAATATCTCAGATTCGCCATCATCACTCGGACACACAGTGTGTGTGTACAGATCAGCAGTTGCGCAGTTACCACTGTGTTCAGTGTTACGTGAACGCGGCCGCAGCAGCGCAGCTTTTGACGCCCCTCGAACGTCTTATGAGACGTATTTTGTAAGATATCAGCCGCTCAACATTGTTTACCGAGCTCAGCCTTTGCACTGGCAGCGAAGCGTGAACAACACAACTTCATCTCGGCTGATTATTAACATTAAAACTGTCCCCTGTCCGCTAGTGGTTTGAAACTAGCAGGCATGTTTCCAGCTAGCAGATATACGAGTAAAGGTACGTCAGCTAACGGCTAGTTAGCTCACACATTGGGAGCTTGCTGTGTAATTTTAACGACAGTTTTATCAGATGTTACTGCGCGGTTTTTATGCTTGTTACAACCTCTTATAGAGAGGGGGATCCCTTTTCTGTGTGCTTAACTTTGTTCTTAGACTTTCTACAAATGCTAGCGTTAGCGTTAGCCAAAACAAGCTCCTTTCTGTTAGCTTCAAGCTAATATGTAGGTTAAAGTTGAACCGGTATTTGGGTCACTTGAACAGTGCCCTTGGCCGGCTTTACGTATGAAATATACGCGCTTTCGGGACTGTGCTGGTGTTGTTGGTAACTTGTTATTGTTGTGAAAGTTTTGACGTGTTGTTTTTGCTGTCTAAGGACTTTGGGTTTATCTTATTTGAACTTAAGACATTGAACTCCGCTAGCTCCGCTAACTTCACAGCGTGACAGCTGCTTGGCATTTTCAAAACTTAGACACAAAAATAGCTTTTTGTGTCCTTTATCTGTCCTGTTCATGCAGGTGTTTTGTTTTTAAAGTCTTGTGTGTGGTTGTTTAAAGTGATGCAGGTGTAGTAGTTGTCATTTTATTGTGCTTAATGTGTGTTTTATCATTTGAAAACCAGATCAAACTCACCTAAACCAGTGACCACAGTGCCCTCCAGTTTGAACTGGTCTGAGCTGTTCTCTTGTTTTGCAGCCCACCGGTGTATCAGGGCCCTGAAGACTGTACAGACAGAGCATGCTGCCCCTCAGCTGTACACAACACTAAACAGACGGACATGCTCCTCTGTGTCAACACCCAGAATCACAACACATTACACCATCCATTCTCGAGATAAAGATCCAAGATGGGAAGGTAATACACTGGATTAAAGGTCCACATTTTAACTTCTAATGTTCCTACAAAGCCATTTAGACAAGTATTAAGAAAAGAAACCTGATTTACACCTTTCCTTTGATGATAATGACTTACAGTGTTTTGTGTAATATCCATGGAAAGAGAAATATCAGTGCAGATCTGCTGTGGGAGGAGGGTTGGGCATGATTGATTCACCAGTTAAATCAATATTGGCTTGTGAAATCTCATCAGGCTTATAGCATTTACCCAAATTAGTTTATTGAATTTTCCTTTTACTATTTAGTAGATAGTTCTGTTGAGTATTTTAGGTTGATGTATGGGGAACAGGTAAGTTTCATCTTGTAGAAACAGTGTGAATAAATCCCAAAAAGTGATTGCTCGGCCTATTAAATCAAACTTTTTCAGTGTGAGATGAGAAAATAAATCGCATAGCGTGTCATTATTTTTGGTGGCTCCACTGAAACTCTGCCCTAGAACCCTGCCTAATCCTGTCAGCTTTGGTGCAAGGCTTTGCCAAGTGTGCCACACAGGGCTTCAATCCTACTTTTAAAATATTGCAGACTGAATGCGGCACCTCTCAAGTTCCTCAATATTTCTTCTGGTCCTTTCCCCAGGTGTCGAAATGGAGAGATTTGCCGATGAGGCAGATGTGGTGATCGTAGGTGCGGGCCCTGCCGGTCTTTCGGCAGCCATTCGTCTGAAGCAGCTAGCCAATGAACAGGAGAAGGAGCTGCGAGTGTGCCTTGTAGAGAAGGCCTCTCAGATTGGAGCACACACCCTGTCAGGAGCCTGTCTGGAGCCCACTGCCCTTAATGAGCTCTTTCCTGATTGGAAGGAACGAGGGGTGAGATTCTTACTCAGCATTTCCTCTTTGTGAGTTTGGTATTTATAAATATGCTCTTCCTGTGTGCCAGAAGAAATGGTTACTTCAAGTGCTCCATGTTGTTGTTGTTATGTGGGTAATATTACGTAACCCTACACTTACACTGTATGTATTAATATGCAAGTATTTGTGTTAATGTTACACATTTACAATTATTTCATTGTTAAATAATGCATCTCAACACAGAAATCCAGGTAAAGTCAACCTCTCAACAACATCACATTGTCCTCTTACCTTAGGCGCCCCTGAACACACCAGTGACTGAAGATGTGTTCAGCATTTTAACAGAGAAACACAGAATCCCAGTGCCCATATTGCCAGGTAAAAGCTTCTCTCTCTTTGACTTTGTAAGCCGCAGTATTGGCCTGACAAGGTGTTAATAGATTCTACCCCACAGGGGGAGTGTTTCATTTACATTTCCATAGCTTGAGTCAGAGATCAGAATTAGATTTGCAACTATTGCTGTGTGTTCTTACCACTGGGAGGAAACTGCCTTTAAACAAATGAAGCTGTAGAGGATTGATCTGCATTTGAATGCAGGTTAAGTGTTGTCTAGAATGAGCAGACATTGATTTAATGTGAAGGAAAGATGGAACCGTCTTACAGCAAGTAGTCACTATAATTTCAAATGGAGGATGCTTAGTATCAGGCAAATTATTGTTATTGTCTGAATTATATTCTATTTAGTAACACAAATGCCAATTTTCCATATGTAATATCATTTTTAGGTTCTGTTATATTTGTATCTGTAGGAAGGTAAAAAAAATGACAAAATGATCCATAAAATGTGTTTACATTTGCATTGCAATGACAGGTATGTCATATGTTTTCTGTAAAGGAGAACTGTTGCATACAGATTATGATGTAAATACAGGGGTGGCCCCAGTAACTCACCTGGTAGACTGCGTACAAAGTAGGTACGCCCATGTTGAAGTCCAGCCCAGGCCCCTTGTTGCATGTCATTCCCCTTTCTGTGCTGCCTTCGCTGTCTATTTCTACTCTACTGTCTTAATACAGCAAATTCCAAAATAGATTATGATACAAATACTGTTATTTAAAGGAACAATATGACAGATATTTACTGTATTAAATCATAAAATTACCATGAGATGTCATCAGAAATTAAGGAAACATGCTCAGCTGAAATATGAGCTTCTTGACAACAATACTACAGCCAGTCTGTTTGTGTTTTGTCCTGTGTGATCCGGTGTTATCCTGTACACTGCCCATGTCCACGCTCCGGGTTGCCAAATACTACAACCATGGAAGCAAGCAAACAAAAGTGGATCAACAGAGTTAACGTTAGATTCCGCCCGACCTAAAAAGCTCCATGAACAGAAACGTGGTAAAACACGGGTAAATATTGGAGATGCATTTGAAAGATCAAGATAGCTTAGCGCCCAGAAGGACCCAGAGCGTACATTCTCCCTATATTTCATTTTAATTATTATAAGTGCATCAAAACATGTATAATAAAGCCACAAACTTTGTTTTTTAGATCATTTAGGCTGTCATCAATGACCAGAAATATACATCGTATTGTTGAGGTCAGTGAGTTTCCTCCCGGTTTCCTCTTATAAATCAAAAAATATCTCCACCATAATCATCCCTGTCTTTTTAATCTTATGGATTCTGTTGTGAAAGAGATCTTGAACCACATTGCATCATGGAAAGTGACAAAGACATTGTTATTAAGCTATAAGTTATTGTCCCTACTCTGCTCTCACTGCGGCACGCGGAGGCTGTTTACTGGGAGGTAGTGCAATCTAGGGTCGGTAATGCCGAATGGGCAGGTCATTGTGAATTTTCCACGTATAAATTCATCGAGTAATTTCCTCAGAGTTTCCAAAGACACTACCTACAACACCACTGTGAGAAGCAAAATCTCGTCACATACTGGAGAAGACTCTCTACTATTTTGAATTTGGACAGCAGTACCCATTTTAACTGCTAAATATCAGTGCTACACGTAAAGTTTCATATTGTTCCTTTAAGTTAAGATGTTCATTTTTTTTTTAGGAAGTATCTTGACAAAAATGTGAAAAGAAATTACTACCAGGTTTGTGTGTTTGTACTGAAGTCATTCAGTTGAAAGATGGTCTCCCAAACCCGTAGTCCAACTTGTTACAACTTAACTAAATAAAACACTAGAACCTCAGTAGTGTTGATGTTATTTGTGCATAATTTTTCTCACTCTCTTCAGGTCTGCCCATGGTCAACCATGGTAACTACATTGTTAGGCTGGGGAACTTTGTGCGTTGGCTTGGGGAGCAGGCCGAGGAGCTTGGAGTGGAGCTGTATCCTGGTTATGCTGCATCTGAGGTGAGACTGTCAAACTTTAAACCTTTCTTTCTGTCTACCATTGTCTGTAAAGCGATATAGTCGATGATTGCCCAGTCAAACAATAACAACAATGAACCCACATTATTTTCTATGACCTGTTCCATTTTCATCCTGGGTAGAAATAGCTTAAATCGGGGGTCCCCAAACTTTTTTCGGTTGGGGCCACATCAACTTTCCTTTCTGTGATGGGGGGCCGGGGTCAGTCTATAACAGGAAATGATATGGACCAAAGTGACAACCAGTATTATTGTGGAGATTATAATGATCATTTGTTGCAGCTGCCCTTTGCTTGGCCTTGGCGTGGCGAGTTTCATAGTGTCGGCGAATGTTAAATTCTTTGAGCACCTTTGCAGATTAGACAAACCGCCTTTCCTTGCACTGTCTCTCTCTATTGTCCCTCCCCCCCAAGACCACAGACTCCTTTGATTGGCTAGAATACGTCATAGGAACCGTCCACTGATTGGTTGAAAAAGAAAGTATTCTGCCTAGTAACGTTTAAGTGGGCCACTCCAATTGTTTAGGCGGGCTGGATGTGGCCCGGGGGCTGTAGTTTGGGGGCCCCTGGCTTAAATAATGCTTTGAATCCATCATATTGACGCATAGTTTCACCTGTATCAGTGGACATGTTGATTGTTAAGCCAAAAATTCTATCATCCAGGAAACAGAAGTAGAGTGCACGCATTTGTGCTTGTTCAGTCATTTTAATTAAACATGTTCACCGTACCCTCTCCAATTGTTAACCTTTTATCTGTGTTACCTTTGTCAAGGTTTTGTTTCATGAAGATGGAAGTGTAAAGGGAATTGCCACCAATGATGTCGGCATCGCCAAGGATGGCTCACCAAAGGTATTGTGCAAATACTGACCAACAACATTCATATGAATAGCTTGGATGCATCAGGCCCTTTTGAGAGGATATAAAGGTGAAAAAACAGGAGCACAAGCACGTGTTTGAGGTGTCAAGTGTAGACATTTCCATTAAGTGACCTCCTTTATTCATAATGGATAGAAAAAGTTTGTATTTTGCTTCAAAGAAAATGTGAGATTGCTCCTGAAGAGTGCATCGTTTTTGAGTACATCGGTAATTTGTTTTTCCTTTCTGTCTGGTTATACCAAATGTTGTTGTCCTCCACATAAAAAGCTGTTCAGTGATTGTTACCCTCCAGTTGCTTTTCAGCCATGAAATATATATTTGTGTCCTGTCCTGTTGCTTTTTTTTGCTTCAGGATGTTTTTGAGAGAGGAATGGAGCTCCATGCTAAAGTCACATTGTTCGGAGAGGGCTGTCATGGCCACTTGGCCAAGCAGCTTTACAAGCAATTCAATCTGCGTGAGAACTGTGAACCCCAGACCTACGCCATTGGCCTGAAGGAGGTAAATGACACATACAGCCCACATCAAGCTAATGAAGGAGAGAGTGGCAGCCACACTCTGTCTGTGGCCTAAATTTGGTTTCCTTTTTCATCTGGTATGACTGATCATTCCTAATGAGTAACCCCCCCCTCCTCCCCTCAGGAGCCTGATAAAAGTGGTTTCTGTACTGCTGTTCCAACTCTGGGGATGTAACGCTGTGTACACAATCTGGTGTAAATTCATGATTTAATTTCAGTCACAGAAGAAGACATAAATGCAACAGCTTGCTCTCTATAATCATGTTTATCTTTGAGATTAACAAAAATGATGCTAAAGGGATGGTGTATGGGTTTTTTAATAGCACAGTCAAACAGTCAGTTGGAAAAGAGTATGAATGGATATGAATGGATATATTTAAAGGAACACTCTGCTTGTTGTTAACTTCCGCTCTTTTAGTTGTGGACAATTGATGAGAAGAAGTGGAGGCCAGGCAGAGTGGAGCATTCTGTGGGCTGGCCCTTGAACAGACGCACATATGGAGGATCCTTCCTCTATCACCTGAATGAAGGAGAACCGCTAGTGGCCTTGGGCTTTGTGGTGAGTGGCTTTGTATATATATATAACAGTACATATATGTATGTTTGTGTGTAATGGCTACTGCTCTCACCATCCTTTGCTTTCACTGTCTTACCTACCATGTTCTTAAAACTTAATTTTGCCTTGCCTTTGTATGACCTCAGTGCGTGGCTCTCTCTTTGCCTGAGCAAAAAGCACTATGTAAACTCTGTATTTAAAGGCACTAATATAAACATTTATTAATTAATACTTTTTTTAATTAACATTATCATGAGTGGGATGAGACAAAAACGGAGTGGAAGGCAGCGTTCAGGCTTCTCACTGCTGCATCAGACCAAAGCAATAACTAATGATAACTAATAACTAGTAACTAATGTTTGTTTTTGTGGATATGTGAGCATACTTAATACAGAATTTAAGGATATGGTTAGGATATAAAGTGCAAGCAGCAGTTGTTCAGGAATGATCACCAGGTCAGAGTTTTACAATGGTACATTACTGACATTTCTGTTATTCTGCTATTCATATTATCTTATTGACAACAGATCAGTATTAGAGTGCATTAGCGGTTACAAATTACTGTGTAGTTACTGTGTAAGACTGATCACAATACTCCCTTTATAACAAAAAAGTGTGATCTTAAAAAAAAAGTGTAAATGAACTCAAAGACACCACTGAGCTTTAAATCTTATTTATACCTCTGTCATTCTCATTCTCACACATGAACTGGGGCTGGTGCTCCCACTTTGTTTTGCGGATCCATTCGACTCCTGTCAGGCTGCATGCAGGAACATCTGTGAAAAGCTTTTTTCACTGATCACTGAGTTCAGCGCTGAAATTTTAGCACTGAGGGAAATTGAGCGATTTAAATCCAGGACACTATAGTTTTGCCCTGAATGTGTCCTTGAGTTGTTAAAAGAATTGCAGTTTTTAAGCACATGCAGTCCTCTCCAGAGCAGAGTGGGAGTTTTTTTTAAAGACATCTGTACTCCGCTATGTTGTAGTATTCTCTCATAACCTGTCCTCATATCCTCAGCATGATCCTGCTACCTCCATTTCACTAAACATGTGACATTATCCAGGCAGTGAGCAAAATGAGGTTTTTACCAAGCATTTCACTCTGCATTCAGGCCAAACTGTTTTTGCGTCATTAGACAAATCTATTCAGTCATTAAGTGGTACCTCACAGAGTCATTAAGCAGCACCTCACGGAGCTGCTACCGCCCTGGCAGCTTTCACCTTCCTGAATTTCTTGTGGTCAGTGAATTTGGCCAGACGTCAAGCTCAGATGTCCCAAATATCTTCAGTTTTTTTCATCAGATCCATGACTTGGCCTGGTTTTTCCTCTGACATGCACTGTGAACTTTGGTCGCTATGTAAATTATGCCCTGTAATTTTAATTTGCTGTAGGTGACCTTCAAGCAAGTTCCAGAGATTTCAAAAACAATAGTTGTAGTTTCAAACCCAAGAGTCGTCATCATCATGAATAATAAAAGTCATGAATAAATGAATTAATAGGTATTTCTGCATTGACACAACACTAACATTGATATGACAAAAATAAATTGGATTTGAGTTCCCATTTAAGCCGCACTAGTGTCCGAAAATATTCACTTTACCTTTGTCCTCTTTGTATTTGTCTAGTCGGTTTGTTATACTTTTACATTTTATCTCACGCCAGGTCGGTCTGGACTACACCAACCCTTACCTGAGCCCCTTCAGGGAGTTCCAGCGATGGAAACATCACCCCTCCGTAGCTCCCACACTGGAGGGAGGCCACCGGATTGCATACGGAGCCAGGGCACTGAATGAAGGAGGATTACAGGTATATGTCTGCAAAACATATTGTCATTATCAATTAAGTAATGCTTGTTTGGCATAAAACTTGGTCATAAACCATTCCAATATAATCATGAGCACTGAAACAAGCCAGAAATTATTTTTCTACATCATATTCATCATCATTGAACTGTAAAACTTACCTAAATCTGAAAAGATTGAGAAAGCCACACACCACAGGGGAAATCACAAGATGTATTCAAGTTTATATTTGTTTAATACAGGGAAGACTTCTGTGCGTGACGCCACGAAACTAGCCAGTTTCTCCACAGAGATTGTTTAAATGTATTCCTACTTTCATATTTAATTAAAATCATCAGCAGGAACCTAAACTTAGAATCTAATTTACTCAGGAAACATCAATGTTGTTGCAGAAACAAGACACTAATGGAATTAATCTGTTTATCAAAATGCTCTCACATTACTATACATTACAAGCTGTTTGGTTTATTTATTGTGCACATCAAATGCGTCTGTGAGCCTTTGAAGTGCATAGTTTGATCTCTTGAATCTGCGTTGTCATTGTATTATTCGTATATATTTCAATGTTTAATTAATAGATGACGTTATCTGCACTATTGCTCTCATTGTGCAAAGATCATGGATGAGAATATGATGACAAAGATCTCACCTCTGAGTAGTTTCGTGGTTTTAATGATACCAAACTTGTTCACTTATGTTAAATACTCGTCATGTTTAAGTTATTTATACGACAGATTAAGCACAGCCACTGCTTACTTACATAGAAAGGTCATTTGCTCAGTTGGGGAATTTGCTGGATTCTTCTTTGTGGAGGTTTTGCAAAATGTCCAACTGAGAGGAAACCCTGTAGCAGAATCAGAACAACTGGATGTTATGAAATGCATTTACATGCGCACTAGTATCCTGGTATTGAGTCTTACTCTGATCTGGATTAGACCAGTATCCTTGAAAGGATGTGTACATGTCACAGTATCCTGGTTTGTTCTCCAGGTATCACAAAAATGGGCTAAGAAGTTGACATGTGCAAAACATCAACATGATTCTAGTGCACATGTAAATTCACTGCATGCTGTTGCTCAGGATACATGACACCCAACAGCAACCAAATTCTTGAAATCCGGTTTGAAGTCAGAAAGTAGAACGCAAGAAAGTTAAAAATGGGCATGAACTCTCTCCTCTTCTTCTACAGTCCATCCCAAAGCTGACTTTCCCTGGAGGGCTGCTGATTGGCTGCAGCCCCGGTTTCATGAACGTCCCAAAGATCAAAGGCACCCACACAGCTATGAAGAGTGGCATGCTGGCTGCTGAGGCCATCTTCCCCAAAGTCACAGCAGAGAGCTTGGACTCTGAGACGGCAGGTACAGAATTTAAGACCCATTGATAATCACGATGGAAGCACCAGTAGCTGGTTGTATATACATTTTTCCAGTTACTTCATGGTGGGTCCTAGCTCAAAGAGGTTTACTCTTCTAAATTATACAGGACACAGGCAAAATAACAAACACCTCATGGAAAAAAATTGTAGTTGAATAATCAAAAACACCACAACAAGGTCTGATCATATCAAGTTGAATGTCAGGCAGTAACACCCGTCAGCTGAAAGGGCAGGCAATAAACTTTGAGTTTTCAAAACAACCTGAGAGAACTTATATAGTGTATCAGTCATAAAACTGCACCATCGATAAAATGCCTGTTGAACCTGATCGATAAGGGCAAGATGTGCAGTATGAGGTACTGACAAAATACTTTGTGTCGGTAAAAGAATCTCATCCATCTTCATAACGCAGTGGTGACAAAATGTGTACGCTGAGGAAAAGAGAAACAACAAATATTAAATCGTTAGTGCACCCAAACGACCTCATCACTCCGAGTGCGATTGTGCTTTGCATATAGTTTGGTTTAATGTGGCAGGGTTTGAAGTGATCCGCCTTTGAAATATCTGCTACAAAGTTAGATTGAGGTGAATGCAGTTTAATTTGTGCTGATCAAATTGGAAAAATTGAAGTTGAAAACTGCACAGCAGAGTGCCTCACAGAAAACTGTGTCCTAGTTGATAAGAGAAGTCCACAGACCTGACTGAAATGTTTTTATAGTCATTCTTTTCTTTCATTCTTCTTCTAAATCTTTTGTTTAGCAAGGTCATAAATAATCAAATGTGCAGAGATGTTTGACAATACCAGAGGAGACAGTCTTTCTGTTTTTGAATCCTTACAGGGCTCCATGTACCCGAGTACAGTGACAACCTGAAGAATTCATGGGTGTGGAAAGAGATGCATGCAGTAAGAAACATCAGGCCGTCCTTCCACAATTACTTTGGCCTGTACGGTGGCATGCTTTACACTGGAGTTTTCTACTGGATCTTCAGAGGAAAAGAGCCGTGGACCCTCAAACACTGTGGTGCGTATCATAGAGCACAGCTCGAACATTTGTTTTTATTTTTAGGCATTTTGCTGATCTCTCTATAACAAGTGTATGAAAATATGTTGACATAAAGTTGAAAAAATGTGATTGTAGACTAAAAAATATAGCTATCAGAAATCAGTGTAGTGTCCATGACCTTGGACCTGAATGTATATAATGTATAAGTACGTCACGTGGAGCATTATAGCTTTTCAGTGGGGTTAGTTGCAGCACAGCACAATGCCAGGGCTTTCTCTTTAGGCGAGGTATGAGGTGGTTCTTATCTCGGCACAGAAAATCAACATTCTGTAACCAGCTGTGTCCGATCTGTCTCAGGCCTTGATGCAAACCAGCTGAAACCGGCTAAGGATTGTACACCGATTGAATACCCCAAGCCCGATGGCAAGATAAGCTTCGACCTGCTCTCGTCTGTGGCCCTGAGCGGCACCAACCACGAGGGGGACCAACCCCCCCACCTGACCCTAAAGGATGACAGCGTCCCAGTCAACAGGAACCTGGCCATATATGATGGACCTGAACAACGTTTCTGCCCCGCAGGTAACACCATCCTGTCATGGCCTCTGAAGAGCATCCCACACACAATCTATCTGAGAGCAGATAACAGCTAATCTTTTCACATACGATGGTGGGCAAGTAAATTCCCCGTCAGAGGCAGAGATTTAACTTCATATCCAGCAATATTCAAGACATCAGCAGGGTGAAATGTAATCCAATCAGAGCTAAAATAATTAGTCAATGGACAGAAAATTAATCTGCAACAATTTTTATAATGAGTTTATCAAATTCAAGAAAAAAAATCATCCCAAAGCATCCCAAGTGACTGACAAAACAAGGTGTTATTTCATTATTATTTTTGGACATCTTTCTAGAACAAGTGTCTATGCGACTTCACTATGTGAAGCATAGTGTCTATGCGTGTCTATACCTGCTGAATGTAACCGCTGTGAAACAATCAGGAAATAACTTTTTATTTCACTGATTAATAACGGCTTTATCGAGGCCGGCGCTCGCTCTCTGTTGTTGTTATGTCTCTCTACCAAAGTTCTCTCTCTCTCTCTCTCTCTCAAATCAAATTAAACTTCTTCTTGTCATTATTTTGCGGCGTAAATTGCGAGTCGGACTCAGATTTAGAAGCTGGTACATTAAATAAAGTGAGAACACACACACACAGGTAGATTATCAGAGTTTAGTCCGTGAATCCACCTGGATAGTCTCTGCTAAAAGACTGCAACATGCAACATATGCAAAGATGTGGCTGCACTTTAATTTTTTTTTAAAATAATTATTCCTAGATTTATTTAGTCAAATTGCATTTGCACTACTGTTTTTTATACTGTTCTATTTAAAAATAAATGGCTTGAATTTGCTGTATTTATTCATGTTTTAGGGTTTAACCTGAGCCAGGCCTTACCACAATGATAATCATATCACAGTCATGCAGGCGTAGTATGATATTTTTTTTATAACATACTGGTATCGGATCGGTACTCGGTATCGGCCGATACCCCCAACACAAGTATCGGAATCGGTATCGGGAGGGAAAAAATGGTATCGGAACATCTCTACTTCTAAATATGCTTCTCAGTAAATAAATATGCTACGTAGTTCATTTGTTTCCCTTTTGACCGTTTTTAATGACCAGCAGTTTAAAAATCGACTGCATTCTCTATGCTGTCTCTGTGTCTGGCTTCCGCCAGCTTGAGCTGCTCTGTGCAGATTGACGCAGGCTGCACGCAGCATCCGTCTTAAGTGAACAAGTTTGATAATGTATTCAATGCGGAGCTGAGTGCAGGCCCGCCATACTTCACCATGAGCACCACTCCACACTGTTTCTGACTCTTGGGTCAGTTTGTTTAAAGTCAGTCATATCTGCTGGCTATCAGATGTCTCTGCTTTGAAATGGATAGATTGTTCAGGTTGTATTCTCACTCCAAGCAAGGGAGACCACAGCTTGATTTGTAGATTTAAAGAAAAAAGCTTTGACCAGAGTTTCAGGCACTCTCTGTGGTAAACAACCAAACTTCAATAAAGGAGTAAACACTCGTGTTTTTGAATAAACATCAAAAAAACACCCCGGTGGGAACATGCTAGACTTTGATGAAGCAAAAATCCACCAGGCCCTGTAGATTCTTCTCTGAATGACAATCTAATCTTGAGCACAGTGTGACTGGTGAATTATTACATCCCACTTTGACAGATTCAATTAGTAAGGAACAGAAAACATCACAATACCTCGCCTATATTCGGAAATTACTGGCCCGGAACGGCTGCTGAGTCCAAGAGCTTAAAACAACTCTTAAAAAGGGCAAGAGCGAGAGAAAGTTTGCTTTCGAAAGGAGCTGTAATGATTTAGAGCGCACTTTGTTTACACAAGGTCTCCAGATAAATACAAAGAAGTGTTTACACCTGAATGACTGCCAAAACCTTTGTTTGAAACCGCCATCTTTTATCTGCGTCCACAACAAATATTCGGAGGGCTTTTTTATCAATACGCTGAGCTTTCAAGAGCGCGTTTATTAAGTCAGCCAGTCTCTGCTTATTGGTTGCGTACATCTTCCAGTGCAGCAGTGTTTGAAGGGCTAAACTCAATGACCCATCTAAGAAACCGGCTGCCTTTTGAGTTTGTCTGGAAACTACAGAACTCAGTGACGTGCGCTCAGCGGCCAAGCTAATGTGGACACCGAGAAGCCAAATGCGGTGAGACAGTTGTTTCTCGTCTCTTTGTTCCACACAAAGGTGAGGCGTGACACGGAGCAAGGCGATCAGACAAAGCAGGACAGCAATCACTGTAGAGACTGCACACGCTGCAGCTTTGGGTTAGCAAGGTTAATAGTTTTTATAATTAGTTATGGCCTTGGCACAAATTGTGAAAAATGTTTTTACCGGGAAATTGTAACTTGTAGACAATTGTTACAGCTGAATCCTGTTTATCTTCTAAACCTTTGAGACTATAACTAAGTCTCTAGAGTGTAAAGGACAGGTTCACCGTTTTTCAACCCTGACCTTATTAACCTGTCATCATGTCATGACATCTCATACAATAACAGCTTTTACTTTTTAATCACTCTTCTGCAACTTTTGCCATGACATGTCGGCCAGATCCCGTTAAACCTGCGTGTGGAAATTGCTTTGTTAATACTAATTAACACATTTAAAAGCAACTCCAGGAGATCTTTTTTTTACCTGCAGATCACATGATCAGGCTCCATTAACTAAGCTCACATACTGTTTATCTGAGAGTGACCAGCTGTGGCCAATCTGAGAGCCAGTCAATCTCCATTTTCCAATTTTGCAATCAGTGGCTGATCCCAAGCTATTTTTTACAGTCGTCTCCGCTGTCTTTCATGGAAACCTTTTTGCTGCATTAACAAGCAGTTATACATATCAGCTTTACAAATAAAATGCATTGAGGAAATCACTTAAACCACAGCAAAACTTGAAAACCAGGAGGTTCAGATGTGTCGACTTCGCACTGCAAAGAGTTTTAAAGTGTTTTTCCCGTCGGGTTTGATCACTGTTATTTCCCCCTTGATAACAGAAATGGCTAGTTTTGAAGAATAGAATCAGTAAGTCCTTACAGAGATGGTCTGTGATCTTTTGTTCAGTAAAATAGACAATACATATTTGACTTTCAGTGCGAGCCTGCAGATTTCAAAAGATTCATCGTTTTACCACAGAGCATAACAGAGCTGGGAATTACAGGGCGTCTCAGAGTGCTATCTAGAAATGTTTCTTAGGATGAGCAATTCTGCCGTACAGAGCAAAATAATCTGATGCATCATGGTTATCTTTCACTGAAGTAGAAAACATGCTGCTTCACTGGCTGAATGGGTTTTCACAAAGCAAAATCTTAGTACATATTATGTATTAATGGAATTATGAAATGTTGCAGTTGGTGCAGCTTATCAGTGAGGTAATAATGCTGCATTGATTTGGTGCTCCAGCTCTGAGATAAGGCTGTAATGTTCCTCCTCTCGTTGATCAGAACAAGTGGAACACAAAAACAATTGAACTAGTTTAACTCTTTTCTGTCCATCAACCTTCCCAGGTGTGTACGAGTATGTTCCCATGGAAACTGGAGACGGGATGAGATTGCAGATAAACGCTCAAAACTGCGTCCACTGTAAGACCTGTGACATCAAGGACCCGAGCCAAAACATCAACTGGGTTGTCCCTGAAGGTGGCGGCGGACCAGCCTACAACGGAATGTGAACATTTACTTTTTGTCTTGAAGTACGATTCGATACGAGTATGGATCTGAAAACAACTACATATCTTCTGTTTAGGGTACCAAGAAAGCCAGGAAATCAAAATACAATCGCATATTGTCCTAGAAATTAATTTATACAGTGTGGTGTAAAGTTTAAAACGTGGCACAGGTGTCATATCACCCCTGCAAACTACAGGACCATGAAAAACTGAGTTTTGCATCACTGCCGTAAAATCCACAATATGGGCATTTAGTTTAAAGCAGTGACTCTTATTTGTGCTTTTAAAAGGACTTAATGAACTGTAAGAGTTAATATATTTTCTTCATCTTCTGTAATTGAACAAGCAAAGAAGTTCTCAAATTACAGTTTATTTCAGCATTATTGCAGGTATATTTTGACAGCATTTGATCTGCACAGTATTGTACATAACATTAGATGATAGTATCACAGTAATTAATAAAGAACACTTGACTGTTATCCTTTTGACCTCTGTAAAAAAACATGAAAACAAATAGATGTACTGTATGTGTCCAAGGGCGCTGTATCAAAATCTATTAAACAATACAACACGCAGTTTCGCTGAGCTACTTCAAAACTCCAGAGTTAAGTGTTAACCCAGTTTTTCAGAGCAGTGGAGTCAGCCATGCATCACACTAACGCTCAAACTATTCATTACAGTGAAGACACTTGTCAGAGTTAAGACAGGTCAAAGCTTACAACAGTTATTCCCTTGTAACGATACAGACTGTGAAAATGTGCCAGCTGGAAAACATGAAAGGACCTGCCAACTGCAAATACTGTTCATTTTCAACGTGTTACAGATGTCTTATCTGAGTGTGCAGCTTCCCGTGTAGAGATGACTTCAAATATTCAATGTTATCAACATGAATGGAGTGCATCGTCAGGTGAAACGTTCACGCAAACATTTTGGCATAGATCTTCTTTTCTTTCTCCTTCTCCTCCTGGGTCTTAAGCTGGACTCTCTTCATCTCGTTGATGATAGCTGTAGAAAAGAGACCACTTTGAATTAGCTTAACTCAAAGTGAGTCAAATACGTCCTCCTGTCCTGCGTATTCCAAACATTGTTTTTGATGTCCGCTTTGCCGTGTTTTTTTACGTATGTATTTCTGCACATTAAAATTTCACTTTAAAAGGCTGCATGCTCCTGAAAGCACAGCGAGAGTATGAAGTGAGCTGATAGCTCTTATCTCCTCCAGCGGCCAGCAGCCAATAAACTGCTGCTTAAAATATCAAGAGTAGTGCTGCACTGTCAAAACACAGAGAAGGGTTTTAGATTTGCAGAGAGCCCGAGCCCACCCAGAACACTCAAACTTTTACATATTGAGGCAGGGGGGTTGTATTATTTCCAAACATAAGTTCCTTAGCAGCTTTTAAACCAATATTACTACATTTGCTAATGTCAAATGCAAAACAAGGATGTCCCAGTGTGTACTTGATTTTGAAAGGTGTGTGTGCTAAAATGCTTGGAAACACTAGGCACTGGGATTGCTTGTGTCTGAGAATCATTTTCTCCCGAGTCACCCTTAAAGTAGCAAGAGAAAGAGTATGTTCTTTAAAAAAAAAAAAAAAAAAAAAGAATTGAGACAGAAACTTTTATATCTTTTTCAGACAGTTGCATCAGATTTAGCCCACTGGCAGCCGAGGGACTTTTGGCAGTACAGGAGTGCCGTCTGTCCTGAGTTGTTAAGCTTTTGTTGGCTGCAAAATGATCAGTCGAGGAAGTTAACGTGGTCATTCGATCTACACGGAACAAGAATTTGAATGCAGCATTTGTTTTTCATGAGTTGAGACTTCTTACATGCACACAAAGATTCTCTAAAATTTTGTTCACAAATTAGTTAAAATCTGCTGTGTGTGTGTTGTGAGCATTTCTTTGCTAATATAATCCGTCCACCTGACAGGTGTGGCATATCACGTTTCTGATTAAACAGCATGATTATGACTCAGGTGTACCTCGGACTGGTTACAATAAAAAGTCTACTCTGAAATGTGCAGTTTTATCTCGCCCTATGTGAAATATGGATATTTCACACACTATTGTTTCCCCCAGGAGGCCAAAGTTATGACACACACTCTGCTTCTAAATATACTTCGATATCAGGATTAGCCAAATCTTTTACTTCTCTCATGAAAAATGGGAACAGAAGTGTTCCATTTATATTTCTGCTGAGTGTAAAGCCTGTAAAAAAATATCATTCTTGACCCATCTGGATCCTTTCCAGGTCTTGAATGGTGATGTTTTGGTTGCATGCTGCTCATACAGAACACTTTCATTCTTTATTCACAGTATTTCACCTACACTGAGTAAGAAGTAGTAAAACTACAGCAGCTGTTTTATTCATGACCTTATATTCCAACAACCTGTTAAAACCCGCCTTTAAATACCGACCTATAAAAGCCCACTGTAACTTTTCGACCATAATGTAGGAAGTGAATGTAGGAGGTGGAGGAGAATATGTGCTGCACATGTTGGCATGGTTACCCACCTTTGTCTTCTGGAGTGATTTCCTGAGCTTTCTTCAGATCAATCTAACAAAAAAAAAAAAAAGGAACAGGTGCAGAAAATAATTTGGTGAGTCAAGCTGACAACCGACTGCTCCAAATACTCAACATCACTGAAATCAATGCGCCTGGATGTTCTCTTGTTTAAACTAGGGCACAAACTGAAGAAGCATAGTTACATCCATCTGCAAAAGTTATCTACAATACATCATCTGTACTCTCACAGGAGAGTCCTGTGCTGCTAGTGATAGACACAGACTAAATATGTACATTTTCATTGTTGTACAGGATCTCTTTTTTTTAAACAGACTTTTTAAAGAGCGAGGTGTGTGTGTGTGTGTCTGTGTGTATAGATGTTACCATGGCTTTGCTGTATTCCTTTAACCCCTGCCAGGCCTGGGCCCTCCGGAAAAGTGCCTTAGTGTTTGTTTGGTTGAGCTCTAGAGCCTGAAAGACACGACAAACACACATCGGTAATTAAATCCACTTCTATTAAAAGCTGTCTTTATTTTTTTGGGACTTAATTTTAAGGGTTGGTTATATTCTCTCAATCCACTGACTGGTTAGACTGGGTCAAACCAAGAATTTAATGAAGTGCATTTGCACATATCACATTTCTGGGAATTTCCTGCCAGAAATATAGACACTGAGTGTAGTACAAGATATAATGTATGCTACCAGTAAATTATGGGAATTACTTTTACTATTAACTATTATGGGAAATTAGCTTATTTCCTTTCATCTCCATTGACTGTCTCGCAGCTTCATGACAACGATAAGACAAATGAGATGAATGAGTAACGAGTTAATTACTGAAGATTCAAGGATCTGGTAGGTAGATCTTGTTACCTTCTGGCAGAGCCAGGTTAGCCGTTCCTCCATGTTTCCACTCGTGCTATGCTAAGCTAAGCTAACTGGCTGCTGGAGGTTCATATTTACCGTAGAGACACGTCAGCGCTTTTCATGTAACTCGGCAATAATGCAAAGAATCTTATTTCCCAAAATGTTGAACTATTTCTTTCAGACTAAAAATGTTTGCAGCAGGAGAGTTTAAAGTATGATTACCACAAAGAGTATGCAGACATTTTGACATGCCATAGCAGGAAGCTCTCAGGTTTATTAATTATGGAAGTGACGAAGTGTGTGAAAAACACACAATCTAGAGCCAGTGTGCAGTTAGTCCTTTCTGAGCTACTGTAGAAACATGGTGGACTCTTTCTAAGGCAACAAAAAACACGATTTAATGATTCATTTCAGGTGATTATACACTACAGGGATAGAAATCTGGGATGGAAAAAAAATGGTTCTAAATTGTCCAACTCATCAGAGCTCATCGATGACGGCATCTTCTGACAGTTGCAAATTGCAAAGCAATGACGTCTACACTGCTGGAAACTTGCATCAAGAACAGAGTGCTAATTAATGTCTATAAAACGATCATTTCAAGTACAGTTTAAAACCTCATGCAAGCTGAAACACCTTTCTACACAACATCTGCTTTAATTCCAGGAATGTCATGTCACCCGATGCATGAGTTGCTGCTTCCCAGCCGAGCGACGTGTCCGTGACAAGAGTGTAAATATCCTGTTAATAATGTTAGCGGCACACTGTAAGGATTAGCAGATTGTTTCTTTGACTAAGAAAACCTAAATGAAAATGAATGCTGTATAAATGTTCTCTCATTTCATCCATTTGACATGATGACAGCTCGACTCGCCCAACAGATTCTCTTTTGTTCACAGTCAAACAATCAAACAGTTGTGCTGACACTGAAAACCTGCGTAGGCTTTTTTTTTTTTCTCTCACAGAAATAGATGAAGAACCAAACTGATCAGCAGAATCAATAATGGCATTGCTAAAGTCGTATTAATTCCCATCCCTATGAAAACATACTTAAATACACATTATATTCTATTCCGTGAATATAGCCCGCTAAATCTTCCACGCTCTTATAAAGTAACTGTCCATCTGTGTTTTCCCATCTTTGACAGACAAAGCGTCTGCTGTGCAAGTCAAATTTACCTCATTGCAGCTGTCCAAAGCATCCTGCCACAGCTGCATCTTCAGCTTACAGGCTGCTGTGTTGAGGAAGCAGCTGAGGGCTGTGGGCTCCAGCTTCTGCTGCGCCTCCTCCTCCAGCTGATCTCCGCTCACCTCCAAGTACCTGCCCGAGTAAACGGCTCATTGTTAGCGATGGAACTGAATCCTGGAGAGCGTTGAGTCCAGGCTTAATCACCAAGTGAAACTCCACAGGGAGTCTGCTGCTGCTACATCAGAGCATTTTAGAAGGTAATTAACACAAGTGTGTCTAAGTGCAAAATAAAGGTTATCTGCAGCACTCGTCGCTTATATAACCAGCAGTTTGGTGTCACTGCCTATTCAGGAACATTGTTGACTATATATTTTTTGCATACAGACTACATGTACTGATTGTAGCTGAGCTAGCGGAACAGATGTTGACGTGTACATGCGTGTTGAACAGATGCATTGATAAAGTATTTACATGCAAAGGTTTTAATACACTTGCACTTACAGTAATGAACATAGCTGTCATCAATAATCTTTATTTTTTTTTATCTTCCCCTGGTTCACTTCAGCGTCTCCTCTGCAGCCTCTCTGCCCTGCTGTTTTCTGACATCGCTCTGCGTGTTTCAGCGCGACAGCAGAGGAGAGCCCGCAGCGTGATAATAAATTAAACCAAAACGTTAGAAGCGGTAAAAGCTTATCAATACTGCAGTCTTTAATTATTCAGCCCCGGGTAAAAAGAAATGAAGTATGATGGAACAAATAATTCACTTTTGATGAATCCATCTGTAGATGGAGCTCTTGCACTCGTGTGTGTGCCACAGCAGATGGCTCATCACCACATGAGCCACAGAGTTTATTTCAGATACCGGGTGGAACATTTTTTTAAATGTATGCAGATTATCTGAGGTCATTTATTTACTTGGGTGGTTGTTAAATTCTCAGTAGTATTAAATGAAGGCGACTAACTAAAACACAAACACACACACACACACACTGACAGTTTATTACCTGAGGGCTTTGCTGTATTTGCTGACTGCACCTTGCCAGTCTTGGTTCTTAAAAAGAGTGTTTCCAATATTCTTCACGTCCTCGGCAACAGACAGAACTTTGTCAACCTAAAAGCAAACACCGAACAAAAATCACACTCCAGACATGAATTCCATTTCCTTCACACACATCTGCCGGCATGAAAAACAACAGATAATTTCCTGAGAGCACAGACTAAAACACAAACGTCTAACTGGCAAGAAACTTCACCGGACAGGTTCTAAACAAAAAGTTAAGCCAGGCTCTCTGATCCACTTTGTTTCAAGGTAAAATTAAAAAGTGAACCGCTGCACCGTCCCTTATTTTAGGGACAAACCTCTTGAACATGTTTAGCAGCAGTTTCACCCTGTTTTTATATGCTAAACACGTACTGGACCTTGATATTGTAATTGATCTTCTCATCTGACTTTGGATAAGACGGCCACATTTCTCAAAAAAAAAAAAAAAAAAAGCCAGAGTGGTCCTTCAACGGATGCCCACCGAGCAGTCTGATACTATCTGCCCAAGTTCACCTGCGTCCTTGAAGATCAAAGACCTCGCAGATACTCACATCTTTAAAGTCAATGTCGGAGTCCTCGGGGAAGTCTGGGTGGGTGTCCCCTGATCCGTCTTTTGGTGCAGTGCCCCAGCTGTCCCCGTCCTTATGCTCGCCACAGTCGGCTATGACACACGGCTGCAAAGGTAGACCGAGATTTTAGACAAAAAAGTGGCGTTTATAGCTCATAAAAGTCATGTAATCAAAGTTCTCACAGGTGTCAATGTCGATAAACAGTCATAATCTCATCAGGTCAAACACAATCACATGAGAATCATTTCAAAGGGTGTTGAACGTTAACTGAAAACATTTACCTTTACAGGGGCGTCATCGTTAGTGTCCATGGACTCCAGCATTTTTATCACTCCCATCCCTTTCAACAGCTGGCCGAAGACTACATGCTTGCCGTCTAAGTGAGGCGTGGGCACAGTAGTGATGAAGAACTGTGAGCCATTGGTGTTCGGCCCAGCGTTGGCCATGCTCAGCAGACCCACTTTGTCATGCTATACGGAGAAAGAAATCATTGATGTTTTTAAGTCAAGAATGTCTTGGTCTCCTGACTACAGCTTTAAATAATGACTACAAACAGTGATGGGCCACATGATGGATGAAGAACCACCTTTAATGTATTCCAAATACTTTACCATGTAATGGAAGTTTTCATCTTCAAACTTCTCTCCGTAGATGCTCTCACCACCAGTGCCATTGTGGTTGGAGAAGTCACCTCCTTGGATCATGAACTTCTTGATGACTGCCAAAAACAAAATTTAAAGTCAGATGACTTTGCAGATCTGACTGAATGTCAGCAGTTCTTTAAAAAGGTCAGGTAAGATGAGATAAACCTTATTGATCTCTTATTACAGCAGCTCAAGATACAACACAGAGTGATAGATAAGAAGGGAAATGACCAACAGCTCTGACTTTTTAATACTTTACTGGAAAGAGCGGCTGAGTAGCTGTCTGATTAACTGTCTATTGTTTTGTCCATTTCTTTGGTGTTTTGTTGATTAACTGTAACATGTCCACAAAATATTTCCATTACTGTAATGCAGTGTTTCCAAAACTTTGGGCCAGGACCCAAAATGGATTGTAGACCTGTTTTTATTTCCTAATTAAAATAAACGGAACAATGTTCAACAAATTCAATTCAGTTGGTTAGTTCTTTGAAATGCACACTTTTCTAATGTAGGACAAGGCGAGTTCAGCAGACAGTGAAGCCTCTGTGAATATAGCTCCTCATCCTGGCCTTATACCGTGAGAGATTTTCATTTTATTTACTGTATATCTGAAATAATAATCTACATTATAAAATAGCAATTTAATTTAGAATTTAGTTTAATTCACAGAAATGAATGGAATGCTGTGATATAGATCTTTTTTTTTTTTTTTTTTTTTTTTTAAACGTAAAATCAAGACCTGCAAGTTGGTGTCGTGACCTCAGTGTTAAGAACCAGTGCTGTAATCTAATTAGTGTTCAAAGTGCAAGAAGAGCTCAAATTGACATGAGCTGAAATGAGCAGGAAACATAAAACCTGGCCCAATAACTGAAAATGATGTTTCATTTCATAAAGCAGTTCTGTACCCAAGTAACTACAGATTCTCCAAATGTCTCGCTGCATTGGATGTCCTTTAAAGCTCCTTCTACATGTGTGTGCACTGTGTGCGTGTGCTAAGAACTTCAAGGTGTCCTTTCCAATTGGAAATGTCACATTATATGCAGATGTAAAGGCTGTTTACTTCTGTGGAACGGGCATCCTTTGAAGTGCAGCGGTTTCTCAGTCGATTTGCCAATGCCTTTCTCTCCAGTGCAGAGTGCCCGGAAGTTTTCAGCAGTCTTGGGGGTGATATCAGCAAACAGCTCCAAAACGATGCGGCCAGCTATGGACAGAAAACAGTTCAGGGGAAAGTTAGTGCACAAGTTTAGTCCCAACTTTAGTCTGACTGCCTAAACTACTCACAGTACAGTCTATGTGAGAATAATCTGGATCTAGATAGAAGAAGAAGGGAAATCTCATACACATGCAAATGTGGAGAGAGATGGTGGAGTGATGGGCAGCCACCCAGAGCGGCGCCCTGCGAGCAGTTGGGGGGGTTCGGTGCCTTGCTCAAGGGCGCCCAGGTGCCCAGGAGGTGAACTGGTGAACCCCTCCAGCTACCTTCCATACTCTAGTCCATACTGGACTGGACAGAACTAATAATTATGGTTATACTATCTTTCATTTTTGTTATATTTACTAACTAAAAGTGGAGCAGGATATTCAGGACGCATAAGAAATATTATGACACAACAACTAAATAGGGATTGTCAGGCTGCAGTAAAAGATCATGTCTTCTTTGTGATGTTTTAATTTATTGTTATTGTATCAATAATATTTATATGTGTATATAACATTACAAAGTGGCTGCTATGGCTATAAATGAGTGTACAGTGGTATGACAGCACTGCTGAGGTTAAGGTTGGAGTATTATTAGACAATACAACCACACGTGGTTCATGCACTCACAAGACAACAGACAAGCTCTCTAAACACACATTTATCTCGTTCACAGCTGGCTCACAGTAAATGTTAATGTTTAATAAACTGGCAGAATGTGTAAGGTGTAACGGTTCTGCTGGCTACCGCGCTAAATGAACCCGTTTCTAGAAGTCACTAGAACGAGCCAAGAATGTGCTAAGCTAACGAGGCTAACGGTGAAACCGGCCCTTAAAAAGCTGTTAGCCGACATTAAAAATCAAAAAATGTCCTGACCTCTTTCGCCACCAACGTCTACATCCAAGAAGACACGGGGGTTTTCAGGGTTTGAAGGCTTTTCAGATGGTGTTGGGTGAGACATTTTTAAGGACGAGGCGATTTAAGACACTTGTTTCAGCTAACCCTTGCTAAACCCCGGCCGGTGTAGTGGAGCAGATTAAACGAAGAAGAAGAACGAAGTCTATGACTTCCGATCAGAAGTTTCAAAATAAAATGACCGTGATGCAAATGTATTGACTTTCCGAATGGTGCTAGTTAAGGCGTTATAGCTGAAAAAAATCATGTTTGAGTTTCAAATCTAAAAGATGGGATGGAAACTATATCATGATTATAATATTATTTTCAGAGCACATATCATTTTGCGTCGTTTTACACATAGGAGTGTGCTCTTCAATAACACTTCCGGTCATGACACTGCATCGTCTTCATGGTGTACACTGTCATTAAGTAGAAGAGGGCAACATGTCGATTTTTTTTTTTTTAATTGTAATATCAATATACAGAATATCGTGATATAAATCACTATACAAGGGGAATCAATCTGGGAAAACTGTGGATTAAAGCAGAAAGAAAAGGCTGTTTTTTAAATACCTGACAAATAAAAGTGAGTAAAAAACGATTTTATGCAATAATAATTGGTAACGTTGATTAATGTCTTGATCTATAGGCTATAGTTTTCTAATACCATGGACTCTTTAGATATCCATTTCAAACATGACCTAGTGTAAAAAGATTTCATCCCATGCCGCCTTATATGAGATGTTGTAATGCTATACTTGTGTAGGTCAAGGTGTCGAGGGTGGGGTGAGAAAAATCTGAGGGATTGAGATGATAGACAGGATAGAAAAGTAGCGAAGAATATTAATATTGCACAAACCTGTATTTATTTCTTAGGAAGTTCTTCTAAATTTTAGAATCGAAGAGAAAACCTTTATTATGATTGTAAAGAATACAACAAAGTTAGAAGTGCTACTCTTCATCAGTGCAATAAAACAGCCTCAGTGGACAAACATCCACAGCTGACAACACGGGTTATTAAATGTATAAAACCCACATGGCACTGCGATCAGTGTATTATTGCACAATAATTACTGCAGTAGTATGAATGTACTTAATTCACTAGGATACTTTTTTCACTACTATGAATGTAATTATTGTGCTAGAATAAATGTAATTATGCACTTAATCCAGAGGGGTGGCTCTAAATAGTCATCATATTTCACTGAGGGGTCATTTCAATGCTTGTTGGAGTTACGTGTGCTTATGCAGGGAAAGAAAGTGTTCTTAAGTCTGGTGATCCGTGCTTTGATGGCCCTGTAGTGCCTGTTGGAGGGCAACAGGTCAAACAGGTGGTGACAAGGATGATAAAAATCCCTTTGAATGTTTTTTTAGGCTCAGCAGAAGCAGCAGGAGCTGGAGATATCTTCCAGGGAGGGCAGAGCACAGCCGATGATTTTCTGTGCTGATGACCCTCTGAAGAGATTTTCCATCTGCTGCTGAGCAGCCAGCATAGCATGCTGAGATACAGTGCGCCAGATACTCTCTTGATAGAGGAGCTGTAGATGGCCACCAGCAGCTTTTCTTCCACCATGTTTTTCCTGTGCACTCTCAGGAAGTGTGGTCACTGCTGTGCCTTCTTAACAACCAGTGATGGGCAGACTGATTCTTTTCACAAAACAGGTCCTTCAAGTGAACCTTACAAACCTTTCATGTATTTATACTTTTTGTAAAATATGGCAACAGTTCCCCCCATGACACTATAGGACATTCACGTTTGACAGCGAGTGGTGCCTGCTACATTAGAGAAAAATAAAATAAACATTTCATGTTATTGCATTTATATGCTATATATATATACAGTATGATATATAGATATATAGAGAGACAATGCATTATGCCCAATACTGGAAAGACTCTTTCCCTGGAGACTTCTTGGACAAGCAGCTTGGATTGTTTACTTGTCTGAATATCATCGAGGTATGACAGGTCTATGTTCCTATATCTTTCTGTGCCTGTCTGTGTGTGTGTTGTTGTGTGTGTGTGTGTGTGTGTGTGTGTGTGTGTGTGTGTGTGTGTGTGTGTGTGTATGATAGAGAAATTGAGAGAGAGAGAGAGAGCCTGCTTGCTATATCCAATAAAATTTTACCTGTGGGACAAAAAAGGCCTTTTGCCCCTAAGAGAGCATGTATCATATTGAGTCAAAGTAGGAAAAATAAGATTGATCTTTGTTCTCACTGGTATTTTTCGTTTACTTTAGCAGCTACTGCACGCTGCAACAAAAATGCAGTAGCTCCAAGTGGACGTTTAATACATTGTCCAGATAGGACGGATAAAACAGTATTCAGCTTGTGTTATAATGGCAGAGAACGTCTTACTCTCACACACCACAGCAGATGAAGCCACAGAGCTGTATCTCTTCCTCAGAACATACATACTTAAGCTCTGGCTACATTATGTCAGCTGATGCCTTGGTTAGTTTTAAGCATCATTTTTATTTGAGGAAAATATCAAAAACTAATCACACCATCGTGTTTTTATTTTCCTTTCCTGATCTGTGCAGAGAAAAAAAGAATGTCTAAATGGGCTACCCTCTGCACCTGCTCTCTTAAAACTATTAAAATGGAACCCGGTCTGTTAGTCCCACTTGGCAGTAGAGTTCACGCAGTGCTTGTTCCTGCTCATCAGGAGAAGAGGTTCTTGCCTGCCCAAACTCTGACACTGTTGTGGAACCACTATAAAACAGGCATTTATTCACTGCTGATACCAAAGACATCTGACAACACAGGAGTTGCCAATATTCAATTAACAGCTTCAATTACTGACAGATTTCTGTGTACTGCTAAAATATAAACATAAAATATGAAATCACAAATGTCCAAAACATTTATCACCATTTACTAAATAAACCATTTCAGGGATCGAGTCACTTCTTTTTCATTATTTATTGAAACTTGAATACATATGAAATTTTCTGCCAGACAGAAAATGACAATGAATATTCAGTTTGAAAGGTGCAACTGTGAATTTATTTCCAGTTTTATTAGTAACAACATGCCGAGTAGCCATCACAATATCACAAATCGATGTGTCTCCCCAAAAAACAGTGTAAAACCATAGACTGATAAGTTCCGTGCAATTACTGTAACTAACCAAACTAACCAAAACAAGTTAATTACATTGTTGTTCGAGAAAAGTGACTCCCACAGGGTGTTCCACTTCCTGTGTTTGGAGTGATTGCAGCGTGCACTCGATATGTTCAACAGACTGAAACTAAGAAGAGTCATTCAAAAATATGTGTTTGTTTATTTTTGCTCATCACTATTATTGGCCACAGTGATGTTTGTAGTCCAGGAGAAGCTCCTAGAGGTGGGAAACCTTTCCACACTGTCCCTGTTAATGTAGAGTTGGGCAGGGTACACTATAGGTAGGGTAGGTAGGGTGAGACACGGGGGTATAGAGCATAGAGTACATAGTTTTTTTTTTTGAAGAACCAGTGCTGTGAATAAGGGTGGAAGAAAGTTTAATGATTTGTGGACAGTCAAGTAAATCCTTTATTCAGGCACAGGTGGCAAGGCAAGATTAAACAGGATGAAAAATAACTCCTCAGTTGCCGGAGTTCAAATGCATAGACTAATTTAAAAGGTGGCAACGGGCCATAAGTGGACAGTTACTTTGTTTTAGAGCCTCAAGACAAACAGGTTGGAAACCACTGAATTCAAGCTATAGGGAAAAAATACTGATTAAGCTATTCTGAACTGAGTCCCTGACTTAACCTAACCAACCTTTCTGGGTTTGATGCTTTTGAGTCAAGATGGATGTGGCATGCACTTAGACTGTCTTGTAAATACATACAATGCTCTGTCTCCACAGCGTTCAACACAAAATGCCTTTAGGTGGGTGTCAGATTAGGGCAGCCTATTGTCGTGATATTATTGGTATTACCGGCAAATTGTAGCTGACCTTGAGAAATGGATGTTTGTGTGTGACTCATTATATGAAAATTGGTGGCTTCTCTTGTGGTGAACAATCTGTACGGTTATCTACACCATACATAAGTGAATATGATTGCTGTCCCTGTGGGGATGGATTACCAGGCTTTTCATACAGGAACCCAAAGTCTAAATCTGTGATGCTGTGAGAGGGGAGACGGACCTCGGATAAACAATATGATCTTGGTTATAATTTTTGGAGACAATCTTCAGTTTGAGGAATCAATGCTATGTCTGACCTGTTATATGCTTCGAGCAAATTGTGAAAACTTTGACAAAGCGACAATTCGGCTCTTGCTGGACCAGTTTATATGTTCAGGTATACTCTAGTTCACAGTTTCAGTGAAAATGACACTAATTATAACTGATAAAACTGAGTCAGAAACCTGCCATGGACTTTCACAGGTGGAATTGTGCAAGAAAATGATCTAAGTTTATATTTCATATTCAAAAATGTGCCACTCTCTCAGAGTCATTCAGGCTACAGGGTGTGAAAGTGTGTTGAAAAGTCATCATGTTACAGGGATTAAAAGATGTTTAATCAAACGTGACACATCTCATTAACAGTCAGGTCCTACAGCCGCCGTAGGTAGGAGAATGCCATCTGCTGTTAGCTCTGATTGTCCTTGTGAAACTTTGGTGTTGACTTGGAGTGAGTCATCTGTAATGTTCTTTCTGGGAGGGAACAAATAGGCAGCCATCAGACACGGTGAAAGAAATAAATCAAACAAAATTCAACTGACATCAATGACCTACATGTTTACCTACAGGGTGTGTCATTTTAAAATGTTCTCTCACATATTAAAGAGACACCTTGTCATTTATTTGTTTCTCTCATCACGTATCCTAGAGTCATAACTTGATTAGTTTTGAGCATTATTGGGATGTAATGAATTTCAGTTTGAAATTCATTCTTTTTACTTTTAAAACACACACTTTGTTAGTTTCCACGATTAAAATCAAGAAAATCTGTACTACAAATACTCATGTTTATTAGAAAAATTGATATTATTGAATTAATTTGCAGCCTTAAGGTCTCACAGACAGAACAATTAATATTTGACACTGATAAAGGCTAATTAAAGGCTAGTTAAAATTATGTTTACTCCTTAGCAGACGTCTTCTACAGTGTTGGAGTATTGTAATGGATGAGCACTAACATTATCCATATTAAAGGATGGGATTTAAAAAATACAGTCACTCCAACCTCTTAAATCATATTTTGACAGTGGCCTTATCCATGTATCTTAATGGTTATGGTTGGAGGTAAGGCAGGTTCAGAAATAATAATAATATGTACATGATTGTGCTTATGTTGTTTGTTCTATGTCAAATAAACAACTTTAAATAATATTATATGAAATAATATCACCAAAAAGTAGCCATTTATAACCTACAGCCACAGTCTGTTCGTAGTGGCTGTGTATCTCTTTGTTGTCCTTGCGACTTTGTAGCCATTTTGTGTCTCTTTGTGGATATTATTTACCTCTTAGGGAAGGTCACTCCCAGGATTTCTTGAATTATTTGTGCTGCAGTTGATGGATTGCTGCTACTTCCCAGAATGCTAGTCTTCCGAAAATCTGAGTAGCTTGCTGTTAGCTGTATAACAGTTCTGTATGCCGCTGTGTACTTTCAGGGTCAAGTGCTGTAGTGGAGCAGCCTGGGTCCCATATGTTTCAATCTACAAAACTTTGATGCATGTTGCTCTTTTTGCAGAAGAGATGATACATAGAAGGGACTAGTTGCTGCCTAAGCTGATGCTGGTTGCTATGAATCACTCTTCCTCTGCTACGTTTTGCACCGTGCATTTTTAAAATAGACCCTTTGTCCTTGTTGTCTTCCCTCATCGATCTCCTTCTGTGCCATATTACCATAATATGCAGTTTTCACCGTGATATGCAACATTTTCTACCCATAGAAATCTGGTGTCTGCCTGAATTTCTGTCCTCTTGTGTTTATGTGAGAGATTCCTTATTCCCTGAACAAATGTACAGTATTGATTCACCTATTGTTATTTGCTATTGCATTGTCTGGGCTGACTGAATGGGTATAGACGTGGCTGATTTTAGAAAACCAATTGTTGGACAGTTCTTGAGGGACTGTAGTCCAACAAATGTGTCCCTTTGATAACCGTAATGGCAAATTTGCGCTCACGTGTCACAGTCTTTTTGTTAGACCCTCACAAACTTGGAACATCCTTTCATTGCTGTATTTTGTAGATTTTAATGTTCTTTCTTTTTTCAGCTTCAAGAAACAACTGGCTGCTCGGCTAACAGTGAAACAGTGACATAGATTAATGGAACCAAATTAAAAATCCATAACCTCACCGTCTATAGTGGTCCTAAGAGCCTGTAATACTCCTTTGAGACCAGAAAACTAAATGAATACTGAATAAACGAAAGATAGAAACATACACACGGGACAAATGAAGGATCCAGGGTGTAACATTTAGGAGAATTGTTTGGCAGAAATGGAATACATTTATTCATGTTTTCATTTGTGTATAATCACCTAAAAATAGGTGATGTTTTCTCTTACGTGGAGTCTGCCATGTTGTACCACTTTGTTTCTACGGTAGCCTAGAACAGGCATACCACTGGCTAAACAGGTTAAACAAAATGGTTTGAGTGGGTGGGTAATCAATGGTTTGTGTTGTGCTGGTGAAAATTTGGACTCATGACATTAATGCAATGTTATTATTCTTCAAAATATATTCTCTCTTCTCTGCTGGAGCGTGCAGACTACCCCACTGCTGATATAATTTACAGAATTTTGATACTCCTCAAACAATTCAGTGACTTTTCATGTTGTACATGTTTCTCCACTCATTTGTTCAGTTCTGTAGTTGGTGTTCCTAAATCCTTACCACTGGTGGTGCCAGAGGAAATGTTATTACAGACATTAAGAGGTTTTATCCTTTGTACACTGGCCTTTCTCAAACTGTGCTTGTCAGGATCAGCTGTAGATTTTTACAATCATCTATTATGAGACTGATTTTTTTATTTTATAACTTCAATTTGTTTTCTATTGCTTCAAGATTCTTGAGTTTTGTTTCACTAAATTTAAAGTGCCATTGGAAAGAAAATGGGGATTTTATTTAGTGTTGATTTTTTTATTTAGGGCGTAAATGTATTGTAGTTGGGTTTGTTTAGGTCAGTGTTTGTGTTAGTGGTGTGTCTGAGCTCACGTCTGTCTGGCTTATTTTGTGCGTACAGCTTGAGGCGGTGTGTGTTCCGGCAAATGTGGAAGTGTTGCATTATGAATGGGGAAGCAGATAACCTGCAATGCAGTCACTCAACACTGTGCAAACCTGAGATGTTCTCGCTTATCCATTTGACACAGCACACACACACACACAGTGTAATCCGATTCTGCGAGATGGAAACCAAATACATTCAACATCTCCAACGTGAGGGTTACAAATGCTGTCTTACTGTTTGCTCTGGAACCTCTGAGTCACTTGGTCCTCCAACGCTGCCCGTATGTCAGTTTTCTGTCAGAAAAGGATCATGCTTAGTTAAATTTATCCCTGAAATGTTATATTTTTAAATAACTACAACATGATGTACTATCATAACTGTAGTTGTCCTAAAAAAGAATGTGAAGATGTACATTCCTGGTAGAGAATGTGTGACATTTTTCCAATCCATGGCATGTAAAATCAACATTTATGATATACCCAACAAATTACCTGCCATAACAAAATGAAATGTTTACTGAACAAAATTTTAAAAATATAAGATAGACAAAAATCAATAAAACGGGTCCAGATCTGATAAATTGCTGTGCGTCTGTTTATCCCAACACTGAAATTCCTGCATATTGCATCATATCACATTGATTCCACAAAGTCATGCTCAATAAATTTGTGGCACATGAAGGAGGATGCTTCTACACACTCATTTGCATACTGTAAGCTGCACACAGTTTTTAGCTGTACCTTAATTTGCATATTGCTGAGCAGTGTCCCACTGTTCAACAGCTGGTTATACTGCCAGCCCCAGCCAACCTCCCCCACATGGCTGTGCCTGGGCATCGGAGGGGGAGCGTGCGGCACAGCTCGGCACAAGTAACCGAGGTCACCTGTGGCCTCAGGTGATGAGGCACCCACACCGATGTACCTGGGAAAATAATTTGATCTTGGCCTGTAGTCTCCAATTCCATCAGGGCCTTGTTAAAATGAGTGGGCATGTGAGGAAAAGTGAAAAAAAAAAAAAAAGATGAATTCTCTATTCACAACTTAGATTCTACAGATACAACTGTGTGGGGATGTTAATAAAAAAGAAAGAAAGAAACATTGTGCAGCATGCGTTAAAGAAAATGTGAAATATTGTCAACGTTATCTCTGTACATTGCCACTGGCGGCTATTGAGAGACAGATTGGGAAACGAGAAATAGATTGTTTATGTAAAGTAAAAAAGAAAAAAAAAGAAAAAGAAAACTGACTGCATCCATTCAGTGTTTAGCTTCAGGTGATTTGCTGCAACTAATTATCTTTCAAGAGGAATCAGAGCAAAGGATCAGTGTTCTTCAGAACATACATTCTCTGTGATGTTCATTTTTTTTTATTCAGAGTAACAACAAAGTTACATAAAGCAAACATAAATTATTAATGCTTAGAAAACATGTGATATATTAACATAATACAGACTAGACAATATTCTTGCACATCACATTGTGGGTTGTCTAATGCATTCAGTATTGCAGTGTAAGCACACAGTGCACAAACACTGACATACAAAGCACATACTGTACAATTACCCAAGCTCACACAGGCACACCTACAGTGTGTCAACTTACTTTTGGCGCTGGTTACAGTGCCATCATGTGTCCAATTACAGTTATATTTTCTTGGACACGGAACATATGCTTATGTAATTGTTAAACAATGCTTTGGGGTCTTTAGTGACCTATTATCACACAGTAAACTGGTTTACAGCAGTCTAGCAGTACACACTTTCCCACCAATTACAATTTTGGCACAGCATATTGTAAATATAATAATTACTTCAATTCAAATTTGAAATATTTTTCAACACATTCTACTTTCTAGAATAAAGACATTTTCTCCATGGCTCTCCTACCTGTAAAAATCATCCTTTGTCCATGCTGCGACCCTCTTGCAACTGCTTGACTTTTTTGCATCACTTTTTCCAGTGTTTGGTTTGGGATAGTTGGAGGCTAGATACACCTACAGTATATAATGGGTGCCCCTGGGTTATAACTTGAGCCCAGCGGTCTGCTCTGTCCATGGGGTCATGGTTGGTTGTTATGCAACCACTGGTTGTCATGGCGTCAGTGGTTGTGACCCAGTTGAATGGTAAGAATAAGGCAGGCGTCTTCTATTGAAGCATGTCCACAACATATTGCTTTTATTCTAAATTTATCTCATTAGCATGTTATAAACTTATAAACTTTATTTCATTCAATTGTTCTATATCTGTTTTCCTGCTTCTTAACCTCTATAGGTGCTGCTGTAACATGTGAATATCTGCTTGGGGATCAGTAAAGTGTTATCTCAGCTTATCATATCTTACATTTTAAAACTCGATGTGGACCCTGGGTGTCCACAAGTCAGTCCCATCAGGATCTTGTGAAGCTTATTGCAGGTCAAAATAACTGAATTCAGCAGAGCACTCATGCGGAACTGCATTTAAAAAGCACATTATTGTCACACAGCCCAGTGTTTCTGTCTGCTGCTTATATTGCCACAGGACATTTGTATTTTGTATGTTTATTTTATCCTATCTGATCAAATATTCAAAGATAACTTGGAATGTAAGTGTACTTATTCAAGTACTGGATTGGTACAACTTTAAGGTACTTTCCTATTACATTTTATGCTACTTTACAGTTCTACTCCACATTCAGAGGCATTTTTTTTAATTTTATTTGATCACTTTTTAATTATTTCTACTTTTTGACTACATTTGTTACTAGCTGTCGACGTTTCCTGGTTCAAACTCTGACTGCGACTTTGGAGTTTGCATGTTCTTCCTGTGTCTGTGTGGGTTCTCTCCAGGTACTCTGGCTTCCAAATACATGAAGGTTAACTGGTGGCCCTAAATTGCCCGTAGGTGTGAATGTGAATGTGAACGGCTATTTGTCTAAACTGTATGCATCAATCCTGTGATGAACTGGTGACTTATCCAGGGTATACCACCCCACCTCTTGCACTGCCGGGGATGGGTTTCAGCCTCCTGCGTCCTAAGGATAAAGATAAGCATTTAAGGAAAATAGATGGATATTTACTAGTTACTTTGCAGACACAAAATATAAATCAAGCAGTGAATCAGCATGCATTAATACTGATTGATATACCCTGATTATTACTGATTATCTACCAAAAGTATGCATGTATGAAAAGTATTTGCAAATACATCTGATTGATTGATTGATCTATAATGAGTACTTTTAGTTTTTGGTACTTTAATTATATTCTGATGGCCATACCTATGCAGTTTTACTTAAACAACATTTTAAAAGCAGGGATTTTATTAATTTTCTTTTATTTAGTATTAACACTGTTATTTGTATCACTACTTATTAGCGTTAACACTGGTTCTGATCTGTGTACCACTGAGGATAACTAGTATTTATGTTATCACAATCTCCACCTGAATGTGTATTAATGTTGTACTACCCCTTTCAGTCACTAGGTGGTCCCCAAGCATCATGTTGCCACATTGCACTCCACTCCTCCTTCTTCACGCTTTTTTCTTTTTTCTTTCTCTTTCTTTTTTTTTGTTAAATGGACTCGCCCATGAGCCGCCCCTTGTGACTAAATCTCTGTCAAGTCAAACACAGATAACGAAGGTTATACAGGAAATGCAATGATTTCACCTTCAAAATAAGATAGCAACTTTAAGAAGACAAATCAAGCATAACTGTAACATTGAAACACCGCAGTCACTGAATCAAAGACTCAACGTATTTGATATTGAAATAAAATAAAGACAGATATTGAAATGATTACGGTATGTAGGTTGTCATGGTGCATGAGTACAGTTCATTGAATGCCATGCAGTCTATCGTATTATTCGCCCTCGGAATCTATTATATAAATTTATCGTGCATATCATTTAAAATTAACCTCATAGTGTGACATTTGCGTGTCGGTATTTATAGATAGCGTGCAGAGAAAATGATATTTTGCTGGACAACATGTATATTTCATTTACCGCAGACTCCTCCCTGAATACACAGCTTCCTTCATTGTCTCTTTGTGTTAGCGTCAAACACGTCGCTCTCTTTGGAGTTTTATTTTGAAAATCTACCAGGGAGGTGCGACTGCTAACCGCGGCTGACTTTATCCTGCTGTGTCAGTCACCATGGTGGCATACAACAGTGCACAGCAGCGGCGGACCTATCTTCACTTTTAGACCCAGTAAAAATGTTAATATCATGAATTTCCCCGGTGAGTGTACTCGGGCCTGGCTCTCATAATGGACGCCGGGTTGTTGCTGACCGGATAACAGTACGCCGTGAGCTCACTTTGTGTTTTGTTTTGTTTGCTGGATCCTACATGGAATTTCTTTTCGTCGCTAGCAAAATGCTGAAGAGACCAGGAATGGCTTTGATGAACGTTGGCTTGAATAAAGGGACATTTTTTTACATTAAGAAAATAACTCAGTGACACTTTGAGCCTCTTTGTTGAGAAGAAAAAAACAAGTTTCCTCTCGGTGGGACTGCTTGTTGGCAGCCGGCTCGGTTTCGGCTCCGGCTCGGGCAACATAAAGACAGACAACCCCACTAGGAGACTGCTCGGCTGTCTGGCTCCAGTCGTGGCCTGGCTCCGGGGCACTCCCAGCTTTATCCGCTAGCATCGGAGCACAGGCGACAAGAATAAAGGAGGACAGTAGGGGGGGACTTCTTTCTGCTTATATCCGTGGCTTTGGATATTTTTAAACACTTTATCAGGATAAGAAATCCAACATCCTCCAGACGGCGTCTTCCAAAACAATGGCGTCTTATGTGGATAACAGCTTTCGGCAGGCTGTGATGATGAATCCGGCTGAAAGGACGCAACAGGTCAGGAGAAATATTTGATTATGTGGCCTAAATGCTAATGGCCTGTGTGTGTGTGTGTGTATAAGGACTTATCTCCGCTGTGTTTGACACTGTTTCTACATTATAACATTGCAGCATACACTATATTGTAACGTCCTGAACTCAACTGTTGCCAGTCGGCTTGTTCCAGCGTTACTTACGGCTACATCCCGCTAAGCCCTCCCTCTATCAGCGCAGATAATCAGGGCTACTTAACGTAACAGGCTGTATCCTCGTGGAAATCTAACCTAAACTAGCCAGGTTGTGCTTCTTCTTCTTTTTCTTTTTTTTCTTCTTTTTTTTTACATTTCACACATTTGCAGACGTCATGTAGAGCAAAAGCGACTTATTTTGCCCCCCCAAAAAACATTAAAAATGGTGGTGAGGAGAGGGGACGAGAGGTACAAACTGTGGCTAATCCCAACCTAAAGTTAGTAAATAGCATTTAGTAATTAAAACAGAGCTCTCATTATTTTTTTCTTCTTTATAATGAGACACAATTTTTAAAAAAAGCCACATGGCTGCATCTGAGTCAGGCTTTTTTTTTTTTATTTGTTGTAATTCAGGGCTTAATTAAATATTCTAAATTAACGTTGTAATCAAGATTTTATTAATGATTTCTGCTTTGGACAAACATGGCAACATATCATGTGCTGCACACATAGAATAGGAGAAAAAAGCAAACCACTATGCTTTGATATTTGTTTCTTTAAGCTCATTACTGTCCCTGCACAGTATCATCTCATCTCTACCATCCCTTATAGGTTTCATAGGAAGTTCAGAGTACCAGTTATGTAGCTTCAGAACATGCAAATCCTGTACGCTGTGGTTATGATCACACACACACACACACACACACACACACGCACACATAGAGCTTGCATGACTTCAGATATTAGTAGTTCTGCTTTGCAGATAAATCCAGCCCGACTGTGAAGATGGTATCATTTCATGTGAGCAGTGTGCTTTCACTGCAGATAGATGCTGCTTCAGCAAAGCCTTTACATACAAGAGACAATCAATAGGCCACCGCTTAAACCAGTGGGGCTACAGTTAGTGGCACAGCTGTCTGCCCGTCTATCTGACTTTGAGGAAACAATTATGGTGTCATTGACGGCTTGTTAGTTGTACTAGGCCCATGGTCTTTAGAGCTTTGTGCAGGCTGTAATTTGTAGGAGTGACAGATGCCTTTGTGGTTATGGAAACAAAGACACAGACAAAATATGGGCATCTAAGATGAGGTTTTACATGAGTAGTTATAATGCAGGCTTAACTAATGATGCTTTTAACTGTTGATTAATATGATTATTGTTTCCTGGGTTAATTGTTTCATCATTTGAGATGATCAAAATTTTAAAAAATGGCCGTCAGAATGTCTCAGAGCTCATAGTGACGCCTTTTAAATAGTTTGTTTTGTCCAATCAAGAGTCTAAAACTCAAACATATTCTAATATATGTGATTTTATTTTCACATTGAGTCATAGGGATTAGATATGTTTAGTATTTTTTCTGTTATTACAGCAGTTGCCTTTTGTTTTCTGTTGTTTAATCAACATATTTTCAGCTGTAGTTGGATTGAATTGTCAGTCTTAACCTCAGATTATAATTTCATTCAGCTGCGGCGGTCTATTCTTTGTTTTATTTCCCATGAACCTGGAGATTTTCTCAGCAGGAAATAGTTTCTGATAGTTCTGATGACATGATCCTTTTAAATAATAACTGGAAACCAATTTTTGCTAGTGTTGCTGTCGTCTGAAACTTTCCAAAACCTGACAAGAATATGTGCAAATGAAGCACTTGGAAAAAGATACTGAGACTTGGATGAAATATGTCCTACTAGGAGATTCAGTAAAAAAAAAAAAAACCTGGTATGTCTGTGGTCCTTCAACACTCTGGAAGCCATGGTATGAACCCATACTGTGTCAGTATGCAAACATTCATTCAGGAGGTCTTTGAAAAATCAAACCAGGACAGCTTGAGCAATGACTAAATGACAATGTATGAAAATGATTTAGTCAGAGGTAAAAGTGTGATGTCCCGACAGGATTTGGAAGTATTCACAAACACTGAATCCATGTCACTGTGCAGTTGTGTCACATCTTTTTTTCACAGCGATAAAAAGCCATTAAGCCTCATGGTGTTGAATACCATGTGACTTCTCCTCTGTATTTTTCAATAGCAGCACCTTTCTTGGTGTTCTTTTCAAGTGTCCGAAGACTGCGGCGGCTGACACAGTTTATCCTAATGCTGTTGGCAGGGTCTCTCTGTCGGGATTAGCTAACGGTCAGAGGGATCTGTCTCTATCGCTCGAGACTGACCACAGTGAGGTTTGACGGTCTGTCCCCTCCCACTGTCATGCCGGCTTTGTCAGTTTCCTTTGCTTGATCTTAAACTGGAACTAAAAGTGCACCACTGTCAAAATTTCAGCATGCAAAGTACAAAGGGGGGAGCCTGATAGTGTGTGTTGCACATTTTTGCAGTTGTGATATGAATTAAGATAATGGGACATGGCTATTTGATCTTCTTTTTCATGTCTTAATTCAATTATGTATCTGGGTGGAGAAATGACATTTGAATAAAACATGCATTTCTTAATCATGCAATAGCACTGAGATGCTTTGCAGGGTCAGAATTGGGACTTAGTTATATGATGACACAGTCAAACTATTTATACCCAGTCCAGACACACATTTGAGCATTTTTAAAAAATCTAAATTAGGTTGTTGTCAAAATAACGTCTCATCCACCGTCTCCCCCTTAGGGATGTATTTTTCCTCTGTGTACAGATGACTGCAGGAGACAATACCAGGACAGGAACATTATCAGATTTGCAAACGACATAATGACAGTGAGCTCGCCTCGACACTGGGATTTAATGGGACCATATTTGAGCACCGTACAGTCATGTTTATCAGATTGGCTAAAATCAAGGGGCAACCTCCTCGCCTGGAAAACGAAGCCAATGAAGAAGTGCCAAAAACTGTAACATCTCGAGCGGCCGCTCGAGGCTGGCTGCAGAACATTTAAACCTCCATAAGCACTAGAGTTGGACATATTAAGATGTTCAACTCCACAGCAGAAATAAACACAGCCTGATACAGCACCCAGGCGTCATTCGGTCTGCCGATGATCCACGTCTTTACTGATTTTTAGATTAGCAGGGTGGAAGAGGCAGGACAGCTCACATGGCGGCAGCCATCGCCACAGATTTTGAGCTTCAAAACAGCACTTTGGAAACCTACGGCGACGTCACACATGCGCTATACATTCTTTTTAAAGTCATTGGTTAAAACTTGACGTTACAGCCGTCAGAGATATGGTGGCTGCTTCAGCAAGACACCACAGACACTATGAAATACATCCACTGTGATTGAATGGTACGGTAGAACGCTTGTTTCCTTTGCTCTTGTTATGTCACTAAACACCCTTATGATTGTTGTTCAGTCAAATAAACTGTTTTATGGCACCTCATCGGGCTCTGGTAACCTATGAAGGACCCTGCTCATTATTGTTTGACATTTTATTCATTTCTAACAGTCCATTTGTAACCAATAATCATTATATTAATCAGTATACTCATTATCAAACATGAAGCAGGCTTTGTGTGTAAAAGTGCGATGTCTGACCCGTCTGTTTGTCAGGTCACTGGGTGGGAGTTGGGCTATCTTTAGCATTGAACTCTGATATCTGTCTTCTCTCATTGAGTTTTAGTAGATGGAAACTCTACAGTATTTTATATCTCGAGACATTTGCACACTGAGCTCTTCGTTCTGCAAATACTTGGTATAATGGGTTCTGCGTGTGTATTTTTAGAATGACATGTTTATGGTGTATTTTCTATCTTTTAATCATGGCTGGAAATTAATCTAATCAGGACCATAAAATCGTTCAACTGAACTGATTTGAGCTGCATATTTCTAATCGCATCATTCAACCACGTGTCATCAAGTACCAAGAGTATGAAACCCAAGACTGAACCACCCAATCAGGGAATTAATGAGTGAAATCAGATTCTTTAGTCTAATCTGAACAAAAACCTGCACACACACACACACACACACACACACACACACACACACACACACACACACACACACACACACACACGCACACACTTGACTGTTAATTTACAGCAAGTAGCTGGCCTCAGGATGGACATCTCTCCTCTTGTTTAGCCAGGTGGCAGAGCTAAAGGCCACAAACAAGAGTCCTCTGCTGAGGTGACCCTGCTTCACAGCCACATGGCTGAAAGGGACAAGCTGCCTACTTTACATTGTTTCCACATATCCCGGACCAGAGCAGGAGATCAGTCCAGGCATGAGGTGACTATAGGAGAGACCAAGGTGGAAAAAAGCGTTCTGCACATTCAGATATTCTTGACCGCTGTGACTTGTACTGAGCAAAATAAATCTTAGTTTCTAGGCCATTAGCTGGCCATTACTCAAACTCAGATACAAACAGCAAGGAGTTTAATGGTCCAGCTAAAATAACAAATAACCTTTTGTCTGCAGAACAACCATGGCGTGACATAGAAGGGTCAAGAAAAACAGACGTAGAATGAGAATTTCAAAGTAAAACTGTTACTTTCAGATGAAGGTGAAACTGGACTATTTATCAGCGGCAAATAAACTGTAGCATACTTTGCTTGATGCCTTCAGCCTTAAGATTTCAAAGAAGTAAACGCTCAATTTCTACATGAAATATATGAAATTCTTTGTAGCCAAACCCTAACATATGAAACTGTGCAGAAACCTGTAGTGGAAGTAGTTGCCACAGGTTGTAAAATGAGTGATGAGCACAGAGTTGCCCTCTCTCTCAGCATCCTGCCTGGCGTAAGCAGGAAGAGGAAAAGCGTCAAGGATGCTTTTTGAACTTAAGCCGGAAGAATGGTTTGACAACAAAAACCCCACCAACCCCCTCCCACTACCGAAAGCTGTATTTTCTGGAGCTGGGTGTTGCTTTGTGACTGCCTTCCTATTTTTGTCAGGGCGTCAGAAGCATGTGCACATCTATTTTAAAAAACCCTCCAGATTGCTGGCTCAAAAAGTAGGATGAACTTCTGTCGCAAGTTTTTTTTTTCTTTCCCCTACTTGTAAATTTCCCAGGCGACAACAGGGTTTTCTAATTCTCCAAAAGAACTCCAATCTGTTCTGTTCATTTAGGCACTGCTTGCCTTGGCGTTTTGCTTGCCCTCTGCAGCGCTAACCCTGTAGAAGTAAAGTGATGTCACATGTTATTCTTGTGTTGAAAGTGCAGGCTGACTGTAGGCAGAAGTGGTTACACACACCGCGGTCACAGTGACGTATTCCTCCCAGTTTAAATACAGGGGGATGATTTCAGGAAGGGAAGAAAGAAACAAATGCACCAACGTATGATACCCACACACAGAAGAGCAGCACAGCTTCTGATTGGCTCATTTGAATCATTGCTTTTAATTTCACATCATGATATTGTGATGACGATAAAGCATACTGTATTATGCTGGTCAGCGGGCCCATAAAAGATATCGATTATTGTATTGATTCTTCAGCGTTATGGCTGTACAGGGAACAATTGATGAAAAGGCTGAATCTTAAATCACACATATAACCTCTTTACTGCAGAAGATGACATTTATGGCTGTTTTTACAGTTTAATTGTACAGATAAATGTCTATCATTCCTGACTACGAGCCATAAATTGCACATGCACTCCAGAAACTGTTCCTTACTGGAATACACCAGGATGTTTGTGTAGTTCTGTGCGGCTGACTGTTACTCCCTGAAATCTAATAAGAAGAGACCAATCCAATGTTGTTTCTGTTTCAAATGCACCACTGAGACCAAAGTAAGTTACACACACAGCGGCTTTTCACCCCATGAAGCGTGATTTAACACTAGTGGAGCACAAAACCAAACTGAAGCCGGCGTTTCTTGATTATTTCGACTTGCTGCACTGATATGTATTTTTACAGATGACTAAGGTGGGTGGAAAGTAACTGACTTCAAGGCATGAATTCAACATGTCTTGAAGTCAGTTACTTTTTTTGTGTTGTCTTGTGTCGCAGTATCTTCACAGCTCCGGAGATTTTCAAATAAGCAACCTGTGGTTGCATTGCATGCTGGTCTTTTGAGGCTAGTGATTGATAGGTGTGTCTTCCCTTCTCTTTGGCGTTCTCCGCGTGCAATCGCTAATTATAATTATCCTTATTGATTCATCTTCCAGGCGGTTTCTCGAAAAAAAAAAAAAAAAGACTCAATCCTTAAAGTTGCTGCTGATTTGTTTTTTGTTGTTTGACTTAATGGACTTTCTGGAGATTCTGATGGACTGGCACTAAACTTGCTCTGCTCAACTGATATTGTTGAGGTGGATATTTCCACAGGAGGCGGGTGTGAAAAAAAAGTTTCATTGTGCAAAGTTTGCCTAAGTTCTTTAATATCCTCCAGCAGAATCATATGAGAGTTCATTTTTAGCAAAAACAATAGATGGTGGGAGGAAGTTAAATCAAACCATTTCTAAAATGTTTATCGAGAGACCCCATGCTGGCTTCTACGTTGCTTACTCTGCAGTCTTCTTTCTTTTGTTGCTGCATTCATATTCTGATCTCAGATGCTGGCATATTGAGGGCTCACTCCAGGTTATGTCTTTCATACATGCATTGCTTTCATCTGTTGTCTTGAACATTTCTATTTCCAGAATTTTTAAAACTTATAGAATGTTTCTACAGGTTATATTATTAGTCTAAACCCGTAATGCACTGCAACTTTTACTTTTGATTCTGTAGTTGCGTTGCCACCGGCCTTTCATCCTTCCATGTCAGAAGGACCAGGATGTTGCCCTCAGGGTCACACTGTACATTTGTTGCGACTGAATCACACACAAATAATGTCAAAGGCATGTTTCAGTTCCTAATGTTCCCATTCCTTGAGATATTTTTAAAACAAAGAAAAACAGCTCTAGGTTCCAGAAATTCCATTGGCCTTCACAGCAGAAGGCAATAGACCTCATGCCACTGAGCGGCCACAATCTTTACATAACTTAGCCCCGAGACCCACATGGCTGCTTTGAGAGCTTAAAGAATAAACCTCCATGACGTGCAATATTGACATGACTACTATTGAATTACGCATCTTGCTGTCATTAAGAGCTTAATTCCTAAATGAGATTTTGGGAACTCGAGTATTTGGAAAAAGTGACACCTACGTTTTTTTTGTTTTTTTTGTTTTTTTTTTATATAAAGTTCAACATGCAATCACTAAATCTGAATCACGCTCTGTGCTGTAGTGACAATGGATACTGATACATACGTTGAAGATAATGTTGCTAATGTAAACAGCCACATCTTTGAGCGAGTTTGCATGTTAACCTTGGTTAACCCACACAGAACAGGCTCACTTTGGAGTATAATCTGCTGTATAATCCTCCTCCTGGTTGAACTGCTCAGACATACAGTGGATCAGATGGAGAGCTGATTAATGTGTGTGATTAGAGATCTCTAAATCCCGGTATACCGGTTCACTGTGCAGTTAATACATGTTTACAGTATTTGTGACAATGGCACTTCTAGATGGTTTGCTTTTGCATGACCAGGATCAAGATCAGGACAGTGTTTTTCTATCAGGGCTGCATAGAAACAATAATGCACTGTCTAAAGGTGTCTTTTTTTGGCAGGACACAGGACTGATGTAGTCGGGAAAGCATTTTTTGTTTAATTAGATTTACTGTGTAGACTTGTTTATTATCTCGAGTGTTTCATCAGCAGAAAAGTCCTTGGCACCTTCTGTCTCCATCCTACTCCTCACAGCCAGGTTCATTAGCAGTATGGCTCTATGTATCAGTCCACTTGCAGCAACTAGAGCCAGTTTCATTACCACTATGCCTCTTGTGGATTACACAACTTCTTAAGTTAAAGCTCTCAAATATTCATCAGTGAGGCACCGGTAACCTTCCTCGCTGCACTCAAACTACTGAAATCTTTTGCTGTGCATGCATCAGTCTATAGCATGTACTACTTATCTCTGCTCTTACCATGTTTATATTCACAAATCAGTTACACCTTATGATGTTGCACTAATACTTAACCTGCTGTGTGTTTTCCTATTGTGTGGGATTAGGGGTCTCATCCAAATATCCAATCATGTGCACACACCCACACACACTCTAGTTGATCTTAGTCTCTTCTCCCAGACTTTTATCATATCCAACAGTGCTTTATATTATTGTCTGCATGTCTGTCAGTTGTGTCCATGGTCCACGCTGTTACATTAAAATAATCATACGCCTCTTTAATCCTTTCCATTTCTTTCTGTTCTTTCTTTTGTTTTCATACATTTTGTACTGTTACAGACTCTCTCTCCATCTCCCTACACATGTATTTTAAGTGTAATTCATTTACCAAAAAAAAAATTAAAGATGACTTTGACGTGTAGCAAGTTTTTTTTTATATCGTTATCGCGATAATTTGGTTGTGGCAGCCCTGTGTGAGATAAAATGTATTTTTCTTAAAGAAAAATAATATTTTTTTAGATTTATGATGAAATACATCAGAGTTGAGTTTAATTAATTTCACACAATTATACACAACTATAAATGTCAGTGGGGACACTTCCTTTTGTTGTTCGTAATGTCAAGATAGCAAATTCACAGGAATCCAAATGAGTACATCACGCTACCAATCAAACATCACAATAAATATCTGTATCATTACAAATAAACACATTCTAAGTCAAACAGGAAAAAAGGGACACTTTTAAACATAACTAGGATGTGAAGCTTACAAGTTCTCAGCCCTCATAATCCATTATTTGACCTTCATTGATGTCTCACAGGCAACATTTTCAGCATGAGGTAGGTGCCACCCTTTAAGACAATCAGACTGAAGCAATAAAGTTAATCTCCTTCCACCAGCCAATTGTGTGTATGTATGCAAAGGAAATCCACCCGCTTCCAGTGTAAACAAATACACACTACAGAGCAGAGGAGGCCTGGTGTGTGAAGCGAAAGTGTGGGATGATCAGATTAGACGAGTTTAGAGAAAGAAGGTTTTTGGTGAACACCACTCAGCGAAGATCCAACGGCTAATATGACATTCTTTGCTGAATACCTTCGAGTAAGTTGAACTCTTGAGTCATGGCACTGTTTGCTGGATGTGCCTTTGATCCTAACGTCCTCCGTCATGCCTCGTGCAAACTGTGGTTTTATTAACAGCTGTGCTGGTGGTAGTCAGGTAATTACTTGCCATGTGAGCTAAAAGAGGTGATTCATTACAACGCTAGTATGAGCAAGAACAGCTGTCGTTGCTAATGGATGCTTTTGTCAAAAGTGAAAACTGCTGCAGCAAGCAGCAGCCCCTCTGCCAGTGAGAACATGAGGCACAGTGGACGGCTTAGAAAGGAGGGAAAATAGCTCAACACAGTCTAAAGAGAGAGGAGGGTAAAACTCCTTCACACAACATTGTTTCCCCCAATTATAAATCCGTGATCAGGAATACTGTTGTTCCACTTCCTGTGTGCAGTGGAGCAGATAGGTGTACAATATCTGTCTTGTTGAAACCTTATCTTTGTAATTGGTCCCCGAGGGTTTGTCTAACCTGTGGCTGGTCACGTTTCCAACTCCTGCAGTCCTGTGTCCCTCCGTTGCCCATCAGGGAAAATGTCCGTTCATTACCAAGGCCTTAACGTAATCTGATTCTTACTGGAATGTTTGACAGTTTCTCCCTGCTTCCTGCTTTTGGAAAGAAGGGGATAATTATCTAAGCTTGCTTATACTGAACCACCGATTACATTCTCGTTCTAACGGAGTACAGATCGCGTTGGTGCCAGTCTGAGATTATCAGAACTCTCTCTCCTACTCTTAAACCACAAAGCTGTGTGCCCAGATTTTTTTTTTTAAGGTTCCTACCTCTGGGACAAGTTTGTGGAAACACATTTCTTGCTGTGATGCAACATTCCCCCCTTTTCAGCGCAGTTGACATTGATTTCATTCTGGTGACATTGTGGTACAATAATTAGCAATAATTTTTCACTGAATGCTGTGATGTCAAGCTACAGCCAAGCATTATTTATTAAACAGCATTGGTGCAACGGCGCCTCAGCCGATGACCGGGCTAATTGACACTTGCCTTGGTTGACCTCAAACCGCTATTCACTGCCAGACGTTTTCCCATATGGTCCTATATTTCCTTCACAGTTAAACCATTCCTGCAGAGAGCAAACCCTTTTCATTAATCATTTCTACCATGATTAATATGCACATGTCCTTATGTGTTCTGTAGCCTTGATGGAGAAAAGACCAAGGATCAAAAAGAGGGTTACATAATGCCACATTGGCAGTTCTTAAAAGAGACTAATGCCTGAGCAATCTTCTTATATTTGCTTATTTGTGATTGAGTAATGCGGTTAGGTTCTCTGTTCTGTTTGTAAGCAAACAGTCAGGAATACGCTGCACACTAGGCTCTTGAGGAAAAAAGGACCTCAGTCAGAACTGTATAACTCAACACAATGGGCACGAATCAATCACAGCAACAAACACGTCTTGCAGCGTCAGTCAAAATCACAGAACACTGATGGTGCGAGTTTATTTACCGTGAAAACCTCAGCCCTCTGAGTGCATTGTCCCAGCTGCGTCATACATTCAGCGAGTAGCTGTTCTACGGTGTTTTGCACGTCACTGCTGCATATGTGTGGTGTTCATCGTTATTTGATGAGAAATGATTCAACAGTAATGGATGAGGCCGGGTAAATAAAAGATGAAGTAGTGCCAGTGGAATTGAATTCACACATTGTTTGTGTTATTTGACACATAAGTGGTGTTTCTTGAGACTAACCCGAATTCTGAAATAGAAGCTGCTGACCTTTAAGTGACGAGTAATAAGTTTGGCTTTTCTTTACTTTTCTACTTTTCTAATTAAACAGAGTCTGAATTGGTTGTATGATAAGTCAATTTTAGAGTGTTTGTCTCTCTTTATCTGTTTGTGAAAGTCACATTTTTGAAGCTACTCCTCCATATCCAGGGCATAAATTCAGTCACGGGTAAAAAGAGTTACAGCAGCTTGAAAAGCATTCAATTGGTTTTTTTTTGCTCTTTGATTGTGTTTGTTCTAAAAGCTAATAGTTACTTCATGGAAAATTACAAGTGAGCTTGACAGAACTGACAAATGCGACCGATTGACGTGACTGAACAAAGTTCGACAGATCTTGAGCAGACTAATTGCTATGATAAATGTGATTTGAAACGATGACTTTGTGACTACAGTGCGTCCATTGTGCCGTGTTCCAGAGTATATTTAGCTCCACAACTGTACTCGCTGTTGTGTTGGTTTCTCTGTGTCATGAAAAATGTGACTCAGTTTGGGACGGCGCTCTCATGTGACGGTTTTGTCATCTTGTGTAGGTCTGACTGCCTGCGGCTGTGTTATTATTGGGCTAAATGAAGACTGCGTATGATTATAATTGGAGGGAAAGATGCAGGCCATTCATGCATGCTTCCCTATAGGCTCGGGTGCTTTGAATCCACCAGCAAGTGTGGTGCAGTCCCAACACAATGACTCCCTGTTACAACCAGCTTCTGCTTGTCAAAAACAGTTAAAATCACACCAATTATTTTGTCGGCACTGGGCATAGCCGTTTTAGCTCAATTGTACCAACTACAGTTGTACACATGCCAAGTATACTTAAACAAAGACTTGCATTATAGCCCAGTACAGTTACAATTTAACATCTAGCTTAATTTCAGAGTCTGTCAGTTTGTGAAAAAAGTAGATAATTGCAAAAAGAGAAAAATATTCACCAAATAAATTGATTTCATACATGGTGAGTTAGGAAAAAGACTAAGAAAACCATGTATTACTTGAAAACAGCCCTCTTTTAAGCTAATTAAACAAGACAAGATCTGAAATTAAACGGTATCGTGAAATGATCATCGAAAAGACCTGCAGAATTTTTCCCTTTTGCCGAGGAAAGGGAAAACCTGAACTTGTGACTGAAGTCCTTAAAGATCACAATGGTTCGCCGTGTTTCTTTTGTAAAACATCCTCAGGATATAGCCTGAAATCCCCGTCCGTCTAGAGCTGAGGCCTATTTTAGTCTGAGTGAAGTGAAAGGCCTTGGGTGGGATCATAAGGCAACTTTGTAAACAGGAAACTTCCATCCTAGACGGGGTGAGCTGGGCGCACCAATGTGGTGCAGATGTAAAACTCAAGAAAACCATGATCAGATCCCGAGTAATTGAAAAGTAGTAGTCCTTCTCAACAGACATTAATGTCATATACATATACTTAACTGCATTCACACAGCAGCATGATAGCATTGATTTTGCACTCGCTGTCAGTTTCTTTGTAGCGTGACCAAAGCGTTAAGTGGCTCTCACAGCACCTTTATCTCATTTGAGCTGTTGTGATCTTAACTGGCTGTTCACAATAACCAAAGCGTTTTCTTTGACTATCCTTTGAATACAACGCTGTCTCATTTGGATGGAAGGTTTACAGCGTGACAGTCACGGCCTTGGAGATAAAAAGGAGGTGAGAAGTCACACCTAACACAGACAGGCGTTAGACCACGCTCCATTGTGATGGCAAGCTATGAGATAGCGTAGATGACAATGTTGTCTAGTTACTAACAAAGGCAACGCTGCTGGCTCTCTCCCAGTTCAGAGGGAACATGCTGTTCATGTGCTGATAGTCCTGCAGCTCAGAGACCCTCTGGAAGTACTCCAAACATGAGACCACTGGCACTGCCAAGATTTCATTAGGAACTAATTTAGGAATTATGTATGCCAAATTAAAAACAGTAAGTCGTATTTATTTAAGTAATATTCAGCATGACGCCTGCACATGTTCACATGGCAAGTTATTTCTCTAATAGATTTTGAGCTGCAGCCTCTCTTGTTTAGCAGTATTTCATTTTTGTACCATGTGGCACTTTTATTCATTGCAGGTACTGATTGCACGTGTAAGGCAAAGTACCCTGAACAACGTGTAGTAAATGTTGAGTAATAGTTAAGTAATGTTGAGGTGAAGAACAGAACCAGTGTTCCTCCGGTGACCAGGTAGTGTTTGTGGCACTGGGGCCCTAACAGAGAAATCTGGCTGGTTTTGAAGCTGTTCTCGTCGTGAAAAGAGTTTCTCTGGCTGTTCCCTAGCAACCAGTAGCCAGAGTAGCACCATAATACTTGAATTACTTTATGCAGAAGGGCAAAAGAGAAAGCAGCAGAGATTTAAAAGATTGATTGTTGAATTTCATAAATATTTCAATGGGATTAATGGCTCCACAGTCTAGAAAATAGACCAAATGGATGCAGTCACAGAAAGGTATTGAACCATGCTGGGGATCCATGTTATGTTTCTCCTATTGTGGAACTCTGGGGGATTTCATTGTCAAGTTAATTGGACAGAAGAAAGTGGGGGATGCTGAAACGAAGCATTTTTGGATCATTTAGGCCACCGAGCAAGCCATTTGCCCCACGAAGATTAAAGTACATCCCCATCCCATTTCATCCACCCTACCCTTTTCTACTTGTTTTCCCTTTGAGCTCTCATGAATTGATCTTTATATGATGTTGCGTAACTTTGTGATGATTGCGCTGCACCTCTTTGAGGCCTTTGTTTGAGCGAGATGGAGCGGGTTTCATTTGGCCAGACAGTTGGCTTTGTTCCCGGGTACGGGCCTGCTCCGATGAGGTTCAGTGACAGAGCTGAGAGATCTCTTTGTGTCCAGTATTGGTCGCCATTGAATTTACATTGAGCTATTGTTGTGGTTAAGGCCACATGTTTGGGGCTAAAAAAAACAACAAAAAACAAGATATCATGACAATTACTAAACAAAAATATTGAGATTCATTCACATCCTCATTTAAAAGTCATTTGAATCAGCCAGTTCAGTTTGTTTTTCAAATGAACTGAATGCAGTATTTGAAACTGCTTAGTCAAAACCTTCCATCAAAACTAATGATTATTTATATTATTGATTAATCAAGTATTTTCAAACATGAATGTGAAAAATTCTTCACAACTTTCTTGAGTCCAAAGTGATCATCAAATTTCTGTTTTGCCTGACTAATAATCTAAGATCCTGAAATATTAAAGGTAATAGTATAGAATAAAACAGTCACAACTATGTTTTTATTAGCGTGTAATCACTTGAAAATAAGAGTTGTTGTGTTTATTTTATCTTAGAATGAGTCTTTTATATCTACAGAGAGGGTCGTCTTCTATGTCCGCCATGTTAAATTACTATGTTGCTACAGGAGCCCAGAAAGGACAAACCAAATACTAGCTCCACATAGGACCTTTCACATTTTTCACAACTTTCATGGACACTGTAGTTTCTTGAAAGGAGAGAGCGAGGTTAGGGGTATTCAGTCAGTTGCAATCTCAAAACTTCACCACTAGATGCCAATAAAATCTACACACTGGACCTTTACATTTCCTATAATAAGAAAAGCAGCAAATTCTCACTTTGAAGAATCTGGAAACATGGACGTTGTTGGAAATCCCTACTGTGCTTCTACAGAACTCGGAAACATCAAATGTTTGGCATTTTTGCTTGATTAAAAACCCAGTTAATTAATTGACAGTGAAAATAGTTACAGATGAAAGCATCAGTCAACGCTCTGCATATCATAAGAACTACTTTTACAGCCATGTGTGGTCTTTTGAAACTACATCATTCAATCACTTTCTAAACTAAGATTCCAGCACAGGATCTGTTATTAATTAATTGTGCAGACCTGTCGTAGATGCGGTATGTGAGCTGAGGCTGTGTTTATAGTTGGGTACAGCGCTTGACTCTGGTTGAGGCTGTGGTCAGAACATCAGTTGTCAACGCCGTGGTCCAAAACTGCGTGAAGACACTGCAGACTGGAGGTTGTTTACTTGTATTGAGTCTGCATTAAGTGACAAATAGGGCCCCGATTTTGGTGCAAAATCATAACTTGTGTTCAGCCCAGATGGATAACAGATACCACTGTTATCAAGTCCAAGAACAGAGTGTGCTTAAAGCTGAAGCTTTGGAGGTAATCTTAGTATATTAGCTGGTACACAGCAGCTTGAGAAAACCGGTTCTACCATGATGAATTGCTTTTTGGTGATACAGAGAGGGAAATGTCTTTCCTTTACTTTTAATCTCAGGTTTTCCTCAAGATACATGCACTGTCACCTCTTTTCATATGTACAGCTGTACTGAGAGCATCTATAATTTATTTTATAATAAATAATGAGCTTTAAAACAAGTGTCAGATTATTGCTGAGCTGTCCGGCCTACAAATTCACTCTCAGCAGGCAGCTGTTGATAGCAAAGATGCACTACATTTACATTTAGTCATTTAGCTGACGCTTTTATCCAAAGCGACTTACAGGGAGCAATTTGGGGTTCAGTATCTTGCCCAAGGACACTTCGACATGCAGACAGGAGGAGCCGGGGATCGAACCACCGATCATCTGATTAGTGGACGACCCGCTCTACCTCCTGAGCCACAGCCGCTAAAAACCCAGTTTACACTATTTGCTAAGAAGTTGGTAGAGACCAAAAACGGAGGTAAAAGAGAGCCATATTGGGCTCATATTCATCAGGTGGACACAAACTTGACTCCAAATGCATGCTAACTGGATATGTAACGAAGCAGCTGTTTGCTATCAGCCTGATCAGCCGTCAATGTTATGTTCACAACCTTTTTCTACACCCAAACAGTTAAAGGACCAGATCTTTCTTAGCGGGTGTTTAACTCATTACACACTCTCAGAGTTTGGCTGTTCAAGTCCAATCTCAGATCTTGAATTTGTTCTTGTGATGCTGTCGACATCTCTACCCTGCGTGACAGTACTCTATTATGGGGCGCATCTGAGTCAGCAAGTATCAGTCAGTGCTAATAAGATCACTGTGAGATCCTGTATCAGTGTGGTTTCACTAATACTATGTGGATAATATTCAAGTGGTACCAGACTGATGTAGGAAAGTTAATTCTTACTTCTGTAACTCAGCTTGTTTTTCCCTCTGAGGACAGCAGTGCTGCAGTAAGTTCCTTACAGTTTACTGCAGATTCTGAATTAGTAATTAGTAAGTACACATACTCAAAGTTACCATGTGCAGTTCTTTGTATTTGCATACTGATGTTGTTAAGTGAATTCATAAAAAGTTCTGTACTGTGAACAATGCAGCTCTTCCTAAATGCTGACTACAAGCTCCTTCCTCATCCTCCTCCATAAATTATTTCCTCTCGTACCCCTTAACTTCGCTTAACCTCCCAACTTCTCGTGTACAACATTCTGCTGTGGAGTCTTTACATGTTTCTTTATGTGTGTCAATAATAAGATTATGGGAAATAATCTTTATTTGCCACAGTTGATGGGAAACTTGCTCCATAGGATCACACAGTTATGTCTCAACTATATAGACTAACTGTATAAAAGGTTTCCTTTGTCCTCTGGAGGTTTTGCAAGAGGATAATGAAACGCCCTTTACTGCCTCACCTCAAAAAGTTCTTTCTTCTAGACCTTGTGCTGCTCTGCTTTCACGCAGCCATCCGAGTGAGACGGTGATCCGCGGCATTAAACTATTCTCAATGCATTCTTCGCACTGTGAGATACATTTTGACATGACGCGATGACACTCGAGCCGACTCTTTATATAACGCCATCTTTATCTTTAGCAGAGGTTGCAGGAGGATTGGTTGCACAGTTCTATTTTTTGAAGTGCTGGGCTTAAGACATACACATGCATCCACACACACACACACACACGTCCAAATCAACATCTGTGTCAGCTGGCTGCAGCACTGATCAAAGCAGATGGGTTTTTAGAGGTCACTTAACCCATAACATTCGTTTTGATATGCTTTCTGCAGACCTTTCTGCATGCACATCCCCTCGAATTGCTGCACAATTCTTACACAAAAACTTGTGATGAAACTCACTATCTGCCGTTACTTGTGCAGTCTGGCCTGTGTCTAATTTGCATGCCTTAAGAGACCCAGCGCTTCTAGGTCTTGAGGGCTTTATACTGGCAGGCAGCTCAAGTAGGTGCTGTTAAGCTCATTCACATGCCTTCCTTGATTCCTGTTCCAGCCAGTCACCATGTCCACCAGCTGCCTGACCATGGTGGGAAATAAACAGCAGCTCCACAAGTGCTTTTAAATTTTAGTCTGTGACTGCAGAGTTGTTCCGCTCCGCCGGCCACTTCAGCCACCCACCATCATTCAGAGGTGTAATTCTACTCAATAAATTCTATCAAGCCGGTGTAAAAGTGAACGTGGAGGATGTAAGACGCCTTCCTGCTAGACAAAGAAGAGTCTTTTCTTCTTCTCAAACATGTCAGAACAGGTGGCAGTGGAAGTGTTTTTCCAGCACGTAATTCAGCATCTGAGGAGAGAGCGGGGTCATGTGCTCTGCGAGCTTAACCTGTTGAGTGCTTAATGTTAATAAGACTGCTAATTAGCTTTGTGTAGTATGTGCCAACTTCATTCAGGTGGCACACGGTTTTAATGCAGTCCTTGTGGCGGAACATGAAGGACATTTGATTTTTCATCAACGATTTGTGTTTTTCTCCTCATTCTTCGGTTTAAAATAGAAAGAAATAGATGTTACATTTTAGTAAGGGGCATTTAAATTCTGTCAGTGTCCTTTTTGAAACTTTAGTTTATGTTTTTTCTCCCAAGGAATGACTGCAGTGTTTTGGGAATGAGCTCCTCCATTCTGCCAACGAAGCCCTTCGCTATCATCGCATGCTGTGTCTTTGTAACGGGGCGCTCAGACCTCGACGTTTAGCCAGAACAGCCACAGATAGCGGCGTAGCGGTGCGCCTGTGTCACCGTGTGACCTTGTTGTAGCCCACAAAGCCTCCACCTGCTCTCTCACACAGGCTAATGGATAAAAATACCCAGCAGATCCCACACTCTCTGTCAATAGAGATTCAAGGACAGCTGCCGGCCACCCTGTTAACACAGAGAATGTACAAACAAAGGCAAAGGGAATACACAGATGCACACACACACACACACACACACATTTTAACACAAACAGAGACAGACATGCACACAGTGGCACCCAGTGGAACATCATACTGCGCCCCCGAGGGTTATGATGAACGCTGTGCACATTTGGAATAAAGTGCCGTCTCTGCTGTTTCGTCTGCTTGAGTGGGGGGCGGCGGCTGTCTTCCTCAGTCCCACTTGGCACACTGACACAGACATGCTGCGGCAATTGTGCTGAGAAGACAATCTAATGCAATATATTGCCATTAGCAGATACTGCACCGTAGGCAACATGACCTTCCAACCTTCAACACTGGCTGTCTGACTCCCAGAGGTCTGTTTACCTTTTTTCACAGCTACAGGCTGTTTAAGTCCTCACACAGCAGCTCTGTCCACTTGATTATGCTCCGACACTCGCTTTTAAATTGTTATACAGTCTCTGATGCAGCCGTATGCTCTTTATTAGACAGCCAGACATCAGTGAGACTGGCATTTAACTTTATGCAAGGCTGCATTAAAGTCCAGCGTGGAAAAATCGAGAATCTTTGCTGCCTTTGGTTGTTTTTCAATGAAAGTGACATTCAGCAGTTTAACTAATGAACCCCGGTAAGACCTGAGGGCCAGTGTGTTTTAATGTACTGTCAGGTAATGTATGGCGGCAACTAACAATTATATTCCTCGTCATCTTTTGATTAATCTTTCGATCTGTACAGTGTCAGAAAAGAGATTTTTTTTCCTCAAATATCTTGTTTTGTCTAACGAGCCGCCTCAAACCAAAAAAATATGAATCGAGAAAAGATCTAGCAGATGAATTGGTGAAGAAAATAGTTGTTAGCTGCGGCCCTAGTATCTCTTTAAGACGATGAGTGCAGGTCCCCCACAGATGCATGGTCTTAATAGTTGACCCAGATGGCTCCTCCACTTGGTATGCCATATAGTGCCGTCCATAGGTTAGTGAGCAGCAGGGGGTGGGGAGGCACGCCTCAGATGGCCTCTCAAGGCCTCGTGTGTGTGTGTGTGTGTGTGTGTGTGTGTGTGTGTGTGTGTGTGTGTGTGTGTGTGTGTGTGTGTGTGTGTGTGTGTGTGTGTGTGTGTGTGTGTGTGTGTGTGTGTGTGTGTGTGTGTGTGTGTGTGTGTGTGTGTGTGTGTGTGTGTGTGTGTGTGTGTGTGTGTGTGTCTGTTATTGTGGACAGTGAGACATTATCTAGCCAGTGTCATCTGAGGAATGCAAGCCTCACCCCGGCCTGACACTCAAGACGGCCCCTGCACTGTCACGGTAACAGGATCCAGGAATACCGACGCATCGCTGAATAAGGGGGGGGCGCTGGTATAGAGAGGTAAACCTGGAAAAGGTCAGAACTCCCAGAATGGGATGGAGTGGTGTGGAGCTGCACAGAAATGACTGAATGATTTATTAATAAATGCATTATTAACAGGAGGCGACAGAAATATGTTTGGAAGATTCCACTCCACATGTCCACAGGTTTTCCAAACATAAACTATCACTTGATTTCTAATGTGGCACTAATGAGCTGTTTTCACACACTGCATCGTCATTGTTTTGAGTCCAACCTTGATGGGGCCACAGTGACGTTCAGAGGATGAAGGTATGGAGTTAAAAGCTCACCCCGCAGTGACAAGTGAGCAATTGTTATAAAACTAGGTCGTTCCTAGCTCCGAGTCGCGGGAGATTAATTTGTGTTTTTCACAGCTATTTTCTGAAACAGAACAACAACAAATCCTCCCAACGCAAAGTGCCACGATTAGAACGGCCATTCCTTCTTTGACTGCCGGGGATCAAGGTCATAAGCATCTTAGACAGGGATGGTGTAATGAGCCGGTATGAAGATACAGCTCGTCTCTTGCAAAGTGGAACATGCAGTAAGTCAATACTGCAGATTTAACACCATGTTTAATCACATTATTTTCAATCAATGACTTCAAGTTTTGTGCACTTTATCAGCTTTTCAATGTTCCACTGCCCTGTTCTCATTTTGAAACCGACCATGGAAAGTTTTTAAGCACGGAACAATCCAAGACGTAGCCGACGATGATGGAAAGTGTGTCACGCTCCACAGTTTGTCATATTTGACCCAACAAACGTCAGGGCACAGGCCTGCTTCTCTGACCACCACCGTGGACAGAAGGAACGATCAAAATTCTCCAATTTTGCCAGTGAAATGTTACTCAGTGTGAAAACTCTGCTCAGACAACTTCTTTACAAGTTGCCTGGCAGTGCTGACAGAAGTACATATGCCTCACAGTAGGCAGCCGCCCTGGTTTCTCACTCACCCTCTCTGCCTTTCTGTTCCTCCCTCTGTTGGCTTGATAAGAATAGCAGTAGAGTTGGCAGACAGACTCTCTGGTCTTAAGTGTCTAGGAAGAAAATGATGGGCATTTTTTTTTCACTTCTTCTGGGCATTTTGAAAGACATTAATAGATAACTAGAAAACTGCATTTCCTGCAGAAAATGTGGTGCGGATGCCTTCTGCTGAAATGACTGATGCAAAAATGTGAAATGAGCTGAAAAACAGTAGACTAGTGTAATAAAGTGTGAAATGTTGGAAAAAAAGGTAGAATTTTGTAATAAAGTTTTAAAGTCTGTAGCTGAAAGTATGTAGAAGCAGTGGAAGTTGAAAGTGTTGGAGGTTTGTAGAAAGATTTGAAGGTTGTGCCATTCATTTTAATGTAAAATTTGAACCTGGAAAAAGTTGAATATTTTAAAAAGTATGAAAGGTTAGTAAAATACACACCATAATGTGCTGAATGAGCTGAACATACTGATATTTGAATGGTTTCTGTAGCACAAAGTATGAAGGAGTAGTTAGGTTCCAAAAAACCTAGGTGCAAGAATAATAATAAAGATTTGAAGAACAATAGTGCCGATTCGGCATCCACACTAATAATATTAATAATAATAATATTAATAATAATAATATTAATGTATTAATACTGTGATTTTGATTTATAGTTTCACAAAACAAGACTGTTATCCGTGAGCTCTCAGAACTTGTAGGCTAAACAATTCATTAATTCATCAAAAAGAGTAATCTGATGATCAACTAATGATGAAAATAATCAGTAGCTGCACACCTTCTATTAGAAATGTACATTCTGATGAACTACACACAAGACAGACAGACCTGTCAGAAAAAAGAGCTGTGTGTGAGTGTGTGTGAGTGTGTGTGAGTGTGTGTGAGTGTGTGTGAGTGTGTGTGTGTGTGTGTGTGTGAGAGCTTTGCAGGAACAACAAAATAAAAAGTCTGAAGTTAGAATCACGGTGTCGGTGACTTTTTACAAAATGTTTCTTTATCACATTCGTTGCGTGCTATGGTTTTTTTTGGATCAAGGGTGTTGACAGTTGACAGAATGACAGAAGCACATACTTGGCAAGAAATGTTTTGCAACACAGGAAAACACCACAAGTATACTCTATCACCTGAAACATGACCACAAAATGTAATATGAAGCTATCACAGCCACAAAAAGCAGCAGAAGATTCCTTCTCTCTGGCCACAAAAACATCACCTTACTTACAGAACTCTCACAGCCACAAGGGCAGACAAGATGGCGGGGTAAAATTGGTGTTGAGAAAATTGTCTTTTTATCCAGCACTGTGCATTAAAGAAACCGTCATCTTCAACTCTGCTTCAAACATGTAACCTGGTCACATGACAGAAGGAATTCCTCGATAGTAGTTAGACAAGCACGAGGCTTCAATGCACACATGCAGACGGCTGGAGATGCTAATGTTGTCAACAAAGGAGACAGGATCATTGATTTACTCTGCTGGCTGACTCGGCGAGGTCAGCACATCGCTGGAACAGCCACCATGCTTCTGCTTTTATTGGATTATAACACTTAATCGGCCATTCCTAGATGATATAAAAGCATAACCTCATCGCCTGCAGTTTGGTACTTCAATCCCTTGACACACATTATCAGATGAGTACTGCATGACTCACTGCTCTGGAGATGGTGCTGATGCTCATTTCGCAGTAGTTTGAAACAGCAGATTCATTTTCATACCAAAAAGCTGATTGTTGATTCAAACTAGACTCACGGAGGCGTCGAGCTATCAGCGTCTGATCATTCATCAGATACTGAGGCTGCTTAGGTCACCATAAATGTCCTTCACCACCCTACCTGAGACTCTTTTGTTAGCTCTCCCACAGTGTCCCATTGTATTTGAAAGCCCCCTTTTCTTTGATGTTTGTCTACAGTGGGTGATAGATGCATGCAGTTCTCTGCTATCTGCACTCAGCCAGAGCCAAATGAATAAATGGATTGACCATTTGTGCCACGGTGACTAACAGAAAGCGTCCTATCTGGCAAACAGATACTGTGGTGTTAAGAGATAAGGAAACAGACCTTTTCTAACTAAAGTGTTGGTCGACTGTTGAATTAATTGAAAGAAATACTGAAATTACAGTATTGGCAGTACAATAATTGATGAATTTATCAAGAAAATTTGCTTACTGGATCTAATATATTTGATTATAAACTGAAGATCTCTGGGGTTGTGACTGTTGGTTGGACAAAACAAGTCATTTGACGACATCATCTTTGGCTATCGGAAACTGCGACGAGCATTTTTTCACTACTCTGACGACAAACCAATCAAAAAATCCAGAAAATATCCAGCCCTATCTTAGAATTTAGATTTTCTTCACCTGTTTCCTCGTGTCACCGTTCATTGTCGGGCAAAACAAATGGCATTTCTTTTTGTTTCACTTCATGTCACCGATCTAACTTTCTACACCGATATCTCTTCAAGTGAAACTGTATTCGGTTTCACCGCAACCTCGGGCACTTCTGTTTTCTCGTAAAGTCTCAATGTAAACAGTGCAGAGAAAACATCACTTTGCCCACTGAATGCTTTGCCACTCAACAGGCTGGCACCGGGCCTGACACTGCACCCTTTTCCCTCTGGGGGCCTAACATAATGGGTGGGAAATGGAGGTTGTCTTGGTCAGTGTGTGTGTGGAAGACAAGGCCTGCTATTGTTTAATTTGTATCCAGGAGAGGAAATGCCTCCACTCGTTTGGCTGCATTGCACTGCTACCATCTGTCTTACAAATGAAGGTGTAAAGCGATGACACGTCGTGTTGCATCAAGGAAGTAAATGGGGAAGTTTACAGAGAGGTTCAATGGACGGCATGTCGAGTGGTATGCGAGGAACGCCACGGGCAGTAACGCACAAACAACTTTGAAATTTCCACCGGATTTTATCAAGAGCAGCATCTCGGTATGTTTTTCCTCCAGTGGGGGCCACCTGTGTTCCTGGAAGGATTCATTTGGAGAAGGAAGGAGGAGGGATTAGGTGGTGTTACTGGTGTAGTCTGGGAGTTCCAGAAAGCCCAAAAGCCAGCAAGTTTAAAAAAAAAAAAAAAAAAATGAACAAGCTTTGTCTTCATTCAGTGCACACACAATGAGCAGAATTCTGGCTGGATGCATCCTTCATCAGCATGTCCTAGATTCAGCTACCCACCACCACTCATGGTCTGATCTCCTTCCTGTTTCTGTTTGTCCTGCTTTTCAGCCAAAGATGTGAATGATCGTGAAGCACCTTATTGATGCTGAAAGCGTAGATCAAACGCCCTCTTCCTTTGTTCTCCCTACAAAGAGGCACAAGCATAAAGAACATGTTAAATTAATTAAAGTCAATGCAAGGTCTTTTCTTTTGTGAAGGTGAAATCGTTTGAATCAAAGCAAACAAATCGCACAGAGAAAAGCACTAAATTAAAACTAATTGATGGTTCGGTTGTGATTTGATGATTCTGTTCATGTCCTAAAACTGTCCTGTATCGTCTCCCTGTGCACTTAGTGGTGATTGTGTTTGGCTCCGTCTAAAAAGAGACAGAGAAAAAGAAAGTCAGACCGGAAAATGTAGGGCCCAGGGAGTGGAAAAGATGGGGTCCTTTACATTCTTTCCATACAGTCAATCTGAAATATTTGAGACTGAAGCCACAATTGATGGTTTTGCATATTTCTCCCTGTGAGGCTGCTGTTTGAGTGGCGCTGTTTTATTCACTGTGATGTCACTGAGGAAGAAGGGGGAAGAAGCTTGCAACACTGCCACCTAGTGGTGACCTTCTGCTGGATTAGTGCATACCTGGTGCTCCTATCACAGTCAACACAGTCAGAACTGATCTGTGTGCCACTAGAATGTGTTTTTAATAACACTCTTTGTCCTGTTTGTCTCCTTTTAGGCTACACTTTATGTTTATATTCACATTCATAAGTAAAGATTTTAGATTAGAGGGAGTTTTACTAAAGCCATGAGTGAGTTCAACATACTTGTACTGTGTTCAAAGTTGGCACTGAAACTGTAATAGTTTAACACTCCTGGCAAAGTGGTTTTCAGACAGGAGTGCATTTTGGGTAGGGCAGTTGATTAACGTAGGGATAATGAACACGAGTTTGCTGATACCCTGCTGACCTTTGTTTCACTTACATTGAACTTTCCCCTTCTTCATTAGTTTCTTGCTCTGTCATTGTTAATGATTCATAAAAATTGTGGCGCGTGGGAGACATGAACCTTTCCCGCTTCTGGAGGGAGGCATGTCAACGTAAAAGTTCTGATGTCAGAGAAGCACTGCCTTTTAAAAAAGAAATCTTACTGGTTTTACAAAGTCTGTAGCACGGCAAAAGAATTTTTATAACTTTTGATTTGAGAAATGATTTCATAAATTAATTGATCAAAATAGTTGCCAGTTAATTTTCTGTCTGTAACTGATCAATAGACAAATTACTTCACCTCTACCCTTGCACAAAAGTTAAATATACAGTGTACTACACATACATAACTTCATGTTCTGGTAAGTGCTTGCTGACTTATAGTTTGCATACATTTCTTAACCTTTTCTAAATTAATCTGACATTTTAAATTGTTTGCAGTTTAGTTGAAATGTGTCTCATTAGCTGCCGTTGTGCTGTGGCATTTACTCCACATCAATACACAAAATGTACCCAGTTAATTGAGGCAGTAGTTCCCAGATAGCCCAGTAGGTGGCAGTATGTGTCTGAGCTCCCGTGCATGCAGTTTCACTGACCACAGACACTTTGAACATAAGGATCTGGTTAGTAAGGATATCACTGTGTGATGTAACCAGGCAGCCCCGAGGACAATACGAGTTTCTCTCTGTTTCCACTTCATAAAGGCCGAACCCACATTCAAAAAGAAAAAAGACCAACACCCAGCCGTGTGGTTTCATAGTACAGTTTGGATATGAATTCATAGTTTGCAGTGATGTGTCACACGTTTGTTGACGATTAGATTTGCATGCTTATTTGAGACAGGTGGTGTGAACAGATTGCAGTTTGCACTTTTTATGATCATTATGTTTGTTCGTTCGTTCATCTTCTGAAGAAAGCTTTTGAATTCAACTTCAGCTTATTTTCCAGCCAGTTGTTAGAATGAATTTTGTCAATCCGAGGTCACATGCAGCTCGTGCAGCTCGTGCAGCTCGTGCAGCTCGTGCAGCTCGTGCAGCTCGTGCAGCTCGTGCATCCGTTATAGGGTTTGATTTGTATAAAAGAATCATGCTTAACTTATATCAGACTTTGACTCACCCACATTTAAACATGCAGTGCATACGATTTATGGGGCTCTATTTAGAGAATATGACAACAATTGAGTGTAACTATGTTTTCTTTATTGTATGATCACCACAATCATTGTGTTTTTGTTACCTTAGAATGAGTCCATCGTATTCAGCCACCATGTTTCTACAGTAGCCCAGAATGGACAAACGAAATACTGACTCTAGATAGGGCCTTTAGTGTTTTTTCTACGTTTCGTGGACCCTGAAGTTTCCCCTTCACATTAGGAAGGAGAGTGATGTGACTATAGGTTGCAGTCAGCAACTGCACCGCTAGATGTTACTAAATCCTACACACTGGTCCTTTCAGTCAAACACTCCTGTTTGTAAATCATGTTTAATGTCTTATTTTGAATATTGCATCAGGAACAAGTTTAATATTTTGTAGTGTTACAGACTTTCATTATTTTTATTTATCGTTTCCTATTTTTTTAAATCACCTTAAATGAACCATCAAGATGTCGATCTGGTGTGATCTTGGTAGTTCTCTTCTTGAACACCAAGCCAACACAAACAAAGCACACAAAGCTTTTGTGGTCAACATTGCATCAAAATTTCAATAAGCTTATGATTGCTGCTCTCCGAAACATAACGTAGAAACAGGGTGGCCATTGTGTGTGGTTTCATATATGTGTGTGTGTGTGTGTTTGTGTGTGTCTGCCGGGGTCCTAACACAGACTCTCTGTTGTCCCTCCGCTCTGCCGTCGCCACATCTACCTCCATTTGCCGCCGACAAAGGCATCCCAGTAGCTGCAACCAGCACCGCAACTCACACCAACATACACACACACACACACACACACACACATGCAGAGTCAGTGCCCCAGTGTGCACCAGTAGACAGTGGAGTAGCTGTGCTGGCTGCCAGCTCGCAGAGAGGGCCACTTTGTTTCACCTCTGGCTTGGATTCACGCCAAACAATCTGAGAGTCGCTCACTGGGTCACTTGATGAAGTAACTGAATGGGGAGTTTATAGTTGTGCAGTGTACTTCCTTTATTTTTGCTCCGCGGGGTGCTTTATTACTTTTTATCGCAGCGCTCCAGTCACACAAATCTAAGTCACTGTCTCTGTAAAAGATTTTCTGTTGTATGAGAAGCCGGTTTGTCCACCGCTGAATGAACCATCAGTATTTTAAGCCTCAGTGCAATGACATAGCGCTTACTCAGCTATGGTTGAGTGTGTTTTTGTTGGCACTTTTGGCTCAAAGCAGCAGATTTTTATGAATGAAAATGAATCAACAATTCTGAAAATCACTTATCGGGAAAATAAAGTAAATGTTGATTACTTTTAGCCTTAGATATTTGAGTATTTGCTGCTTTTTATTGTTTTATACCATTAAAAATAATCTATAATGAAAGTAACATTTAGTGGCAACCCCGTCATGGATTACTGACTGTCATGTGGCTGCACATTAAAACTGTAGCCTTTTCATTTTGATGTTACATTTCAACACACATTAAACCATTTTTCTGTCCATCTGCTGGCATTGCAACTATGAACACAGCGATTAATCGTGTTTAAAACGCTGCGGCTCAGCTTTGCAGAGCGTTTCTGTCCCGCACAGTCAACGAAGCAGTGGTGAGTTAAGAGCTGGCTTTCAGTTAAACGTACACCAACAGCAACAAAGCTGGAAAAGGAGTATGGAGCCATTTAAGATGCACGCAGTCTCCTCAAGGAGCACCTGCTTAAGAGATGTTCTCAATTTCCTTCTTTCATTTTTACTAAAACTACAAAAATAAAACCAAAAAAAAAAATCTTTTTATACATCCGTAGTGTTGTGAATGATGATAAATGAATCATTCTAATCGTGAAACATGAAACTGGTATTTTTCCACAGACTATAATCATGCCATTAAAATCCATAAATGTTGCATCCATAACTGCAAGATGAGTTATATGACAAATGAGCATGTTATGAAGTTGATATGGTGTTGGCAAACAGTTGTCTTGGAGACATATCTGTCTCTTAAGGTGCAAAATGCTTCCTTTGTTCACCAGCTAATTGCCCGCCAACTTTGTCTGTCTACCGTTTGGTGATGAACGGGCAGTGCACGGTGGATCTATCAGAGCTTCACTGAAAACAGCTGCCTGCTGCAGCTGGAAAGAGGTTGATGTGAGCGGTTAGAGTGAATCAGAACAATTACAGTAAGAGTCGCGGGCCGTAAAACCAAAACAAACTGAGAGTTGCTGGAAAGAATCGAGGAAAAACTCTCTGTATGTGATCATTTCACATTGTTAAAAGTATCGATTGTGACATCTTTAACTCGAGGCTCCTGTGTCTAACATCACTTTCCCCTCTGTTCCTCAGGACCTGGAGATCGTCTACTCCTATCTCCACGGGATGGAGGCCTTGTCCAACCTGCGAGAGCACCAGCTGAGGTCAGTGTTTGCACACATTCCTGGTGCTTAATTAACATAACTTACAGCTTGATATTCCAATCACACAAATTTCAAATGCTAATTAAATCACAGTGACAACTCCTCAGTGTCTGCTCCACAACGGTTTTTAGCTAGGGGTGGAAAATTAACACCGAGCCGCCAGCCAAATGCTGGTGAAATTGGTCTGGCCTTCTAATACAGCAGTGTTTGTGCCCTGCAGCCGCTCATTGGCTCGATTTATTATCTGCTACAAAGTGACTGACACATCTAAAATGATATTTTCCTGATTGGTCTAAAACACAATATTTTAAGCAGTGATTAATGTCTTGCTTACCTTATCACTTCTCTTGATAAAGTGTAACATCTGCCGGTTCTTGTCAGTGCGTGCACATTAACACGACATGAAACAACCTCCCACTTTCCCGAGAATTTCATTTGAGTTGAAACCAAAAATTAAGTCAAGTTAAAAGTATTGAACAATATTTGACCGTGAAATCTAAATCACAGCAGTAAGCTCATGTTTTTTAGGTGTCCTACATCTGATGTTGAGGTGTGTATTTGTTTCACACTGACCTCTGAATTCTCCGAGAGGTGTTGAAATCAGGGCTTCTTTTCTAGTTGGGTTGGCATTAACAGAGAGGTTTCAGTTCTTCAAAGGGCTCTGTTGGTAAATCAGGGAACTTGACATGTGAAGAAATTGACACGAGCCTTCCGACTAATATGTAAAGAAAGTTGTATAAAGGCTCCAGAGGGAGCCGCATGAAATCTAATAAACTGCCTCACATGATGTCACTTAGCTCGAGGCTATTAGCCGCTGGTAGCACAACACACTAAACATTGCTGACCAAACTGTCGGCAGTTAAGCTACATTGTGGGTAATGTAGGCGCCAGGTTTTGACAACGAATGCATGGAAGCAAAACGATGACGTCTCCTGGTCTGCTGGAACAGTTTTTAGCTGTCCATCAAAAGGTCTGATAGTGTTATAGGAGTTAAATATGTTGAGGTCCTCTTTTGAGACTGAAGTTTTTGTCTTTCCAAACAAACCAGATGTGAACACGCTGTTCTTGTTCTCCATACATGATTTTGTGTTTTGCTCCTCCTGTCACCACTTCCAGTCTTTTCTGTCTGGCAGAGACTTTCCAAACACTGTATGTCAGAAGTCTGTTCCCAGCATGCCTTGTGTGCATACATGTGGATTACACTGGCGGCGGAACAATGTAGCAGTACATGACCCGTGAGCTGGAACATTCCACTGTGTGACCCCTCAGAGGCCTCCCACCCCACAGTAACCCCTCTCACTCCTCCCTGTTTGGATCGTGAGGAATGTCCCCGTGGTCCCACAGACCAAACCACCACTCCTGCCAGCATCGGTTTTCCTAACTTAAAAAACTCCCAGCCAGCCAGACATCCCACTAACTATGGGATTATGTTATAGTTCTTTTCATTTCATCTGGGAGGAATGTGTTGTTTTTCTTCTTCTTTTTCACAGCGACTTGTTTTTTACAGCCGGGATTGTTTTTTTTTTTTCACTCGTGCAACAGGGGCTGCAACTCGAACTCCAAAAATCAGAGATCTGTGATTAAAGCCTTATAAAAGATCCCAGTGTGGGGAAAACACTTGTATGTGGAGTTGAATTAAAACTCATTTTTATTATTTTAAAAATACTTCATGTTCAACACTATTAAACTCAGGAAACGGGAGCACGAAATGAGTCTGTGCCTAATTTAGAAAAATAAACTAGTTCAATCAATTTTCTGAACACTGTAAATATGCATCTGACCTGGATAAATGACACTTATTGTGGGAGCAGAGGCATAAACATCTTGTGACACCGAGGTTAATTCTTCAAATCCGAAACCGAACTTTGAAAAACTCTCATAGTGCAGTTAATGAGTGTCTGTCTGCCTTTTGTCAGTACTGTCAACAACAAACAATGAAAGTGACAATGAATAAAAAATAAAATGTTTGGCAACAGCGCCACAAAAGACTACAAGCAAACACAAGAAAACAAATAGAAAAAATGAGTTATGGCGGAAAACATGTATGTAACATTAGCCCAAATAAAAGCCAGGTTACAAAGATAAGTCCTTCTTTTTTATTAAAATTATAAAACGGTATTCTACAGTGTCACAAGATTTTAGGAACATTTAAAAGAGAGGTGATTTTTATTTTTTTTGCCACGTCTTTCATGTCATATCAGGATATTAGCAGCAAAACGAACAGCACAAATACAGTACATGTTGAAAGGCTTCTTTGTAACAAACTCAAATAATCACCTGGAGAAATTGGTTGGAGAAGAGGCAGAACAACTGTTTACTGTGTGTCACTGAGGATGGCTCAAAGTCATTCTGGGAAATGTAGGAAATCAAGAATAAGTGATAACATTTGATCATAAAATAACTCCCAAATCACAGCTAGATTATATCTAATAATGTTGTCATGTCAAGTGCTGAGATGCTGTCGAGGCTAAACCCTTTTTTGCTCTATTTCTACATTTTAACACATCAAAGTTGGTATTTCCTGCTGTTGTTTTCTGACTGCCGCTCTCTTCTCTGTCTCTGCAGGATAATGTGTGAGACGGTGCGTTATGAGAGACACGAGGCCAATGAAGTGCTCTACTAGTAAGTACCTGCATCGGCATGGACGCTGATGATATTTGGTGAAATACTTACATCTCTAGCAGTGGATGAACACAAACTACAGGCAGCCGATGATACAGTATTTCAGTTCTGTGTGATCAAAGCGCACTCTGGCTCGGGCCCGTTACTCAGAGTTATTGATGAGCTGAGGCATGCTGGGTCTACACACAACAGAGCTTACCCGGGTGACTTAAATGGAAACAAATGTCCATAAAGCACAGAAGCAGTCAGACGAAGCATTTTATGAAGGTGTGCGTGTTTCAGTGTCGCACCAAACCGCTCTATAGCACAGCTGTAGAGGGATTTCCAGTCTAATTTAAGCCTGATTCAATAAGTCAGTGTGCACTGAATCGACTAAGAGAAATAGTAGTTATAAGAGCTCCTAAAAGCAGGCGGAGAAAGCTAAGCTAGTCACTACTGGTAATGCTTATGTGCTTCCTCTCTTTAGCTGCGTACCGCGGAGGGTTAATATGATTGTTAAGATGTATTGACAGCGTCCCGACAGCTTCTGAGTGTGTTTGGACCCTTTCTGAAAGGCTGCCACAACTGTAGTGAGCAGAGAGCGGAGAGTGTTTGACTGCTGTCACATGTTGACGTCTTCCGAACACCCATGGTGAGAATTAAGTCCGTTAATTAACTCTATCAGCTTCTCGAGGGGCCTGAGAGGACGCATTGTCCCTTCTTTGCCTCCTGATCCCCTCAGTAGGTTTGTGTGAGTGGGTCTATATGTGTTGGGGGATGATGGGGAAGAGTCAACAGCTCATTAGAAGCCCACTCGGCGGTGTGGGAGTTGATTAAACAATAGGAATGCAGATTAAGCGTTGGTCGCATAATAGACTCCAGTTTCAGCAAGATTCCCTCAGGTCCCCCCACCAACACACACAGACACACACACAGCCTATAGCTGAGAAGCTCACTTTGCATTTTTAGTAGTTTTGTTAATAAAGAGCACTCTTTTGGAAAACTATGACATAAGCCTACCGAGCACAGTCATAAGTGGGTGTAAAGCTGTATTCACACCAAATCAGGCGTCTCTTCTTCCTATTTATTTGAATGTGGGTAGTACGTTCAGGCCTGCAGTGATGGGGGGGCAGCAGGAAACAGACTCTTCTTTTGGAGAAACGCAGCCCGACATCGAGCTGTGGTGACTGATCTTGTAAGGCGGCGAACAGACTGGAAGATGCCCGCGGGAAGAAGAACCTTGTTTACCACGTAGCATTGTAACGGAGAGCGTAGAGAGACTGATCGCCGCCGCGATGACCTTTCCAGAGCTGTACAACCCTGCCATGAGGGAGTACAAAGACACTAACCGCTGTGCAGTCACTTGGTGTTGTATTGCTCTTCAAGTTGGGTTAGTATTTCTACCTGTGCTAGAACCAGCCATGTACTGACACCCACACAACCCTACGCTAATCGCCACAATGCCAACTCTAACCCTTCTTAAAATCACTCATTTTAATGTCAATATAGCCAGTCAAATAATGGTGTGATCATTGAGCTGTAGTTTATTTTGTCAGTGTTAATGAAGAACAGTATTTTCAGATGTAGACAACTTAGTGTGGACTCTAATACCCCATTCAGACCGACATGGACATGTATGAAGCTCCTGTACAATCGTCCTCTGTTGATGGACTTTGGTTTGAATGTGTTCCTCGACATGAGTTTCCACAGAGAAACCTGATTAGTATGGAAATTAATTTAATGATATTGACTCATGAACATCGTTTAATTTACTCCTAGAATGAAAGAGAGAGAGAGAGAGAGAGCAATAGAGATAAAAAGCATGTAAACGAGAGAGAGGGAGTGTGTGTTAATGAACAGAAGGAGAAACTAAAACATTCATTTTATTTGGTGATTGGTAATGATGTGATTATGTGCAATTCTCTGCTCTGTGCTGCAGACTGGAGTGTCTGCTAACAGTGATCAACCTGTGACAGCGGTCTCACATGAATAGGTCCATTGCGGGTTGAAGATGCGCTCAGTTGACCTGCATCATATGTGTCCTTCTTATATAAAAGAGGTGTAAGAGTAGAGTATAACTGCCTCCAGGCTAAAGCATGAAAACCCAGCAGGTTATTGTGTTTTTGGTTCATTGAAGTCTAGGCATATTTTATAATTGTGTCTTAATACAATTTTTTGTGTGCATGTGTGAACCTATAAAAGTGTGTCAGGGCTTTCCCTGATAAGAGCCGGGTGTTAAACAACAGCAGATCAGATTGACTTTCCTTCTGTGCAAGATCTTAATCAACCTTCTTGTGTGAAAATACAAGCTTTTAACAGCCTGTCTTCATTTCCTGCTCCATTTATAACAGTGGCAATAATCTGCCGGGGAACGATGCCTCTAAAAGTCAATGGGGGAATTTAATTGTGATAGCATCTCTATTAAGTTGTAAAAATTGTATGGCCTATGCACTGAAACATATCTCAGACGACTGTAAAGATTCATTGAGGAGAATGCCAGCTTCAAATGAAAGATGCTTTTAATAAAGCTACAAAGACTTTTGTTAGAATTTATAAAGATAAAAAACCAAAGGATTGAGGGATGATATTTCCAGAGGTTGGCAATAAAGATGTTATTTTTTATTGGAATATATGTGATTATGTATTACATGCTATATATATATATATATATATATATATATACACACACACACACACACACACACACACACACACACACACACACACACGGTATAATGGATCTAAAATTCATTCAATCTTTTAATAGATGAAGGTAAATAATCAGATAACACCAGACGTCACTGACAAGCTAGAACTGTGATATGTTAAAATAAAGATCTCATATCGGTACATAACAAACAACCTGCAAGATGCCTTAGGAAACACTTATGATAAGATGACCAAACTAGAAGAATGATTTTAGTAGGACAAACAAATTCATAAATTATTATTCCCCTGATCAATTAATCTGCAGAAGCTGCAAATCTTTTGGTCTAAAAAAAAAAAAAACAAAACAAAACTGTGTCTCCAAATCTCTTTTTGGACCAGCAGTCCAAAACCTCATAATATCTAGTTTGCTGTCATATAAGGTGCAGAAAAGCACCAAATACTTACAACTGAGAAAATGGAACCACAAACACTTTATGTCAATTGACTAATTGTTTCAGTTGTCAATTTTATTATCTCAATAAGATTCTGTCTCTCAACCGATGTGGAAACAAGAAACATCTTCATCTTTCTTCTGGACATTCCTCCCTTGATTTAAGAGAAGATGACATCCAGAAAAACATTTTACAGACAGCCAATTCCTGTCTACATATTTATGTTATTTTCTTTTTCTAAAAACACCCGTGATGTTGGATAAAATCACTCAGTCACACAAACGACCTAGTTAATGACCCGACCCACACATTTACAATCTCACTCCAACTATCTCTAACAGTTGGCAGGCCTGGAGTAATGACAGGAGGATAAGGGTAATAGTTATAAAAGTACTAATTTTTTCTGCCCGGGGCTTTAGATTGCTCGAGTGCTAACACTACATGCATGCGTGCACACACCCACAGTCACACTCAATATCTCATGAAAGCATCCCATACTGTGAGAGCCTTTAGAGAGGATTTACCATCCACAGATTATAGTGCTAAAGCCCCCACCCTGAGATGGAGGCTGACCTGGCACATTTTACAGTGGCTAGTGAAGAGCTGTAGTAGCTTCTGGTCAGCCTTCAACCTCTTCCATGTCAGCTCTTTCAATGCAACCCTTGACCCTTGACTCTCACTGGTCTGTATGGTCCAACTGACAACTCAATACTGATAATTTGACTGCAATGCAATGGTGTGGAGGAGTGAGATTAGCTTGAACTTATAAACTATGGCCATTGGAGAAAATACTGTGAATATTCTAGTTAATTAGTGGTGAAATGATTCAATTAAAAAAAAAAAATCTTTATAGGATTTAGCTGTTGGTCAGACAAAACTTGGCTTTTTTTTTTTTTTTGGCTGAAAATGTGACCGAAAATTCATCAAATATGAAAATGTCTGTTAGTCTGGGTTTTTTTTTTTCTGTTTTCTTTTTGTTGTGGGGAATTTAAAAGTCAAGCCTGCCTGTTTAAAAGCTGTTATTATGTCAGTGTTTGCTGAATTGGAAGGGCTGCGAAAACTACCTGCAGTGTATTTCCAGTTAAAGTAGGCAGTGTGATGAACAGATTGCATAATGAATCATACTATTACTGAAACAACTAAAGGTTAATGCTCACTTCCTTTGTTTGTTTATTTGTAAGGCGTAGTGTTGTCATCTTAATTGAAATTTACCTTTGACACACGTCTCATTTCCCACTATGTGTGACCTTTGTGCTGAAATTAACTCCTGCAGTCAGAGAGCTATATGTTTTGAAATTATAAAACACAGGAAAAAGACGAAGAAGAACAAGAGACCGTCTCTCGACATGTCAGACAGCTGATTACTTGGCAACAGAGGCAACTTAAGCCACTTATCTGACAACCATTACTGCAACAATTAAGTGTAGCAACTCATCTTGTTCTTGTTCTTTGAGTTTTGTACATTTGCCATTGTATTTTTTGAGCCATAGCATTGGTAATGTATGATGACAACACTAAAGAAGAAGAGTTTGCAGATGATGTGATGTTTTAACCTTCTGGCTAAGGTTCAGAATGAGTGATGCTCCCGTGCAGCTGTTGGACAGTTGTCCCCCTCATGCAGCTCCTGTGACAATGTGAAGCTGCACGACTTCAGAAACAATGTTAGAGGACGGTAGGTGAGGAAACTAAGAGGAACATGGAACTGAAAAACTCATCACATCCCAACGACCAGTTGGCTTATATAATTATACATTCCAGTACATGCAGTATGGACTGTTCTGACATGGAGACATTAGTCATTTGACAAGTATCTAGAATGGCGGCATATTAAATTTGGTAAAAATGGCAGAGAGCAGAGAGATCTAACTATGACCATGTGCTCGAGATCATGTCACTCTGGATCCTTTCCTTATTGTCCGTTTTTTTAGAGCAGTGGTTTCCAAAAAGGGATGCATGTAGCCTGGAGGTACTCCTTTGTAGGTAGTCCAAATGCAAATGTGACCAAACCAACTGAGAAAAGACAAAAAGAGACAAAGTGGAACATTGTAGGACAACTGACTGATAACATGTCTAACAATGGTGGGTTAAAGTTCATGAAGGGGTACAACAGACAGTTTAAGACCACTTCCTAAACACAATATGTTGGTGTTGTGCACACTCTTCATTGTATTCAAACTGTGCAAATCCTCAACATGTACCGGTAAACCCTCAGTCCTCTCCCACCCACCCTCTTGAGCTTTTTTTAGCTTCTAATGTTGCTTTTAGAACAATTGGACGATTGCGAAAGTGTTATGAATGCTTTATTTCATAATGTCTCCACACCATTGTGGCATCGAGTGTCTCTCGAGAGTATCATGGTGAAAACATCAGAACAATAACTACTTAAAATGGTCATATTTTTAGCTGCCTGTTTAAATTCTGTTCGCTGAATGTCAGACACACCTCTTTTGTGTTGAAACAGTTATCCAACCTAAACCTGTCCAAACCCTGAGGCAAGTAATTATACCCTGTTGGAAGTAGACATTTTTAAACGTCTGAGCACACCTTACCATTTTCTGACAATCAAGTGTGACCCACTTCAAAAGGGGTATTTAATTCTTGAATAAAATTCTTAATTTTATGAAAGTAGATTCTCATTTCACGCAAGTCTTGACCATCCTATGACATTGTGCCCCCGTCTTGCGCCTCTATGGCACTCATATATCCCGGTTCCCTTGCTGTTAAAGGCTTCTTGGGTGGTTTTGTTGGATGATGCTTCCTGTATGCATGACCCAGTTCAGTCAAGCTGTCGTGGCACATAAGAGTCTCCGATCTTCTACTTTTTTGCCGTTGTATCTCCTCTTCCACAGCTGCGTGAGGTTCTCCGTGCAACTGCGTCCCACCAATTAATAATTGAGCATCTCATTCGTGTCATCTCTGAACGCAGGGAGGAATCATAAAAGGATGGAACGAGTCTGGAGGGAGGCGAGGGGAGATCAGTTGGGGGAGAAGGAGATTGGATGCTGTTGGGGGGGGGGAATGAAGGAGATTTTGCACTGTGTCAGTAGGGTGTGCTGTCTGCAGCCTCATTAGCTCTGCGAGGAAAGTGTGGAGAAGTGGAGGAGGAGGTGGAAGGAGGGGTGAGACTTTGTTCTCACTGATTAGAAAAAAAAACTTGGTCAGCACAGTGACGCTGGGTGTGAATATATGTGTCTGCGTGGGGGCGGGTGTGTTGTAAGTGCACCCATCCTTTACCTTTCTGTAAGCAAAAACTAGTCCCACCTTGCTGATGTTTGACTTGTCATTGATTTTTTTTGTTTTTCTTTCGCGTCTGGTTTCAATTAAAAAGTCTCGCTCAGACCAGGTGAAAATGTTCAGCAATAATCACACAAGCCGCTGCCTTATTAACACCAAAGCACCTTCAAGTACAAAGTCTGATTTCAGCTCGATGAGAAGACGTTCTTTCTGTGCGACGAGGCAACGCTTCAAAGCGCCAACTGGCAAACAGACAAACGGAGGCTTCACATAGAGAAACATCCATTTGATGCAGTGCATCCATAGCAAAGATAATTACGGGTTTTCACACCCTTGGCTGAAGCTTAACAGTAATACGTGAACCGATGCAGGCTGATAATGAAGATGCAAAAGTTTCAAAATAATGCTTTAAAAATACTTCAATATTCTGTAAAATGTGCTTTCTTGCCTCGAGTTAGATGAGAAGATTGATACCACTCATGTCTGCACAGTAAATATTAAGCTAGCCAGCAGCTAGTTAGTTTAGCTTAGCAACTTGTTTGTTTAATCCATACAAAAGCAGAAATTTAAAAATTCCACGTCGGGAGGTTTGTTTTTACACCTTTCTTTGTGCAGATGAAACACAAGATGTAAGCTAACATGTAAGCTAGGGGGCTTTAGAGGTGCTGGTAGGTGAGTTTTGCTACCTTTGGACCGAGCCAGGCCTAACCCCCTGTTTCCAGTCTTTGCGTCAAGCCAAGCAAATAAGCCTAACCGTAAGGAATAGTGGGAGTACTACTTCTCTGTAGATTGCATAAGACACGCAGGCCATAAAGCCTCCTTGATTAGTCATGCATAGCTCTTTCATAATTTTTGGTAAAATGTGTAGATAAGTCAAACATTAAAACACCACAGATATCTGTTGTGTAAGCAGTAAAGGCACCAAATTGAGACAGTCAATCATAAAATGGAGTTATTTTTTGCACTTATAATGCAGTTCTAGTTGTTAAGAATCATCAGAGCAACATGAAAGAATGTTTGTTTTTTTGTTCACTGATGTCCCTATTTTTGTCCACCACTGCTGTGTGATGATGTCCAATTCCCAGCACTGACGATGATGGTATCAGCGTTACGTGTCATGAAAATATTTCCTTCTGTAGATTTCTACTTCCTCTTTCCTGTCAGAGAGCTGTAAGGTGGCACGTCTGATGTGGGGATTGTCAAACTGTTTAAAATCAAAATTAATCTGAAATGAAATCGAAGCATACATGTTTTTTACTCCGGCAACATCCAGGTAAAATGGAGGTGATTTTTGAACTGACCTGCACAAAGATTACATGCAGTGTTTCTCCTGTGAGTCCTCTGTCTATTTGCATATATATGAAAGCAAGCATTAACTTTCTTATCATTTCTTCTTACATTCTCGGTAGGTTAGCATACTCTGTGTCTTTGATAATCCTGCATGTACTGAGTGTAGAAGATTCAGTGAATATCAGCCTTGTGAGATTATCTCTTTGCAATCCCTCTGGTAGCAATGAAAAGTCCTGATCATGGAAACAAAACTGATAAATTAAATCATTTTACATGCTACATTAACATTGGTGGTCTGAATTTATTTGAGGATTTTAACATTTAGTGACTTATTCATGAGTGCGAACTCTACTCGATAGAATCTTTGAGCTTCCTTTGTAAAGCTTTTGGTTCTCTAGTATTTTGGTCATCTGTAACTTAAATGAAATGGCAAAACTGCTGCCTAAGCATGGCAGAAGTGTGCGAATGTGTGTTTGTTTGCAAGTCTTGTAAGAACATGATAGCCAGCCGCATCATCCAGGGGTCAATCTGAGTTTATTTCGTCTGCAACGTCTGATTTCCTCATCTGTGTTTCAGCAGGGCCATAGATGTGGGTGGAGGAAACATGAATCGTCAGTTCATTCAAAGTTCTCTCTCTCCAACCTCTCTTTCTTCTGTTTTATCATTTTTAATGCCATTTTTAAGTCACTGATCTGTATTTGGGTCAGCGCTGATGTATTAGCACCATGTAGATCAAGCAAATGACAAAGCAAACATCGGTATTGTTTAAAAAATGGGGGAAGTTGAACATCTGATATAGGCCTGTATCTTGCCAACAGTAAATAGTTCCTCACTCTATGCACTCTTCTGGGTGCTTATTTTGGCCATTTCTTTTGCTTTTTGTGATAATTTGTGCTAACTGTCTGTCTCCTTCTGCCTTTCAGTCCTGATGATATTGGAAGCTGCTGGTACATCCTGTTGTCTGGCTCTGTCTTCATCAAGGAGTCCATGTTCCTTCCCAGAAGCAGGTAGGATCATCAGCCATTTAAAGACTTGATCTTGGCACATACAGACACAGCTTCCTTCCTAAGCCTATTTGGAACAGTCACAAAGGGAGGTAGAAAGCAAATCCTTGATTGGCAGGAGGCAATTTTAATCTATACAGTCTCAAAAAAAATTGTTTACCCTCTTATCAACTCACTCTTATCCAGAGAAGTAAACAAGAATTGATTCCTTTTTACCAAAATTGCCTTTTTATACATTGTTTGCAGAGTGTCTACTTGAGGTTACAAAATGCACATCTCCTTGTTGGATTCTTCAAAAGGAAAGGTTTAAACCAGATAATTACTTTCTCTATCAGAAAACACAGATTTTAGTCCTGAACAAAAAGAGATGAAAGAAGAAAATCACCCAGGAGAAACTGGCTACTGCTGTCAACTCTGGGATTTTGCAGCTTTTGTTTACAAAAAAAAACAAAAAACAAATTCATAATTTTCTTCCAACAAAACGGGAATGTGTTGACATGTAAATTATGTGGCAGCAAACTGGTACATATGACTTCAGTTTGCACTACTTGCTGGTATGATCCAAATAAATATGACATTCACAGTTTGGGCACTGGGCTGCTTGGATTTAATTTCAAGACACCAGAGACGGCATCAGCACAATGCGTCTCAAAGCACAATTTTTTTTTTGAAGGAAAAAGAGATAGGAAGGAAGGAAGAAGGATACCATACATTTCTAATACTACAAAATGATACATAAAAGATTTTCAGAAAATAAAAATACATACAAATAGTTGTTCTTTGCATGGTTAGTAAAATAACCTAAACACTTAACTTCCTGTTTAAGCCACAGAACAGTCTTCTTTAAGCATACAAATTCTACATAAGGAAATCTTACAAGCTCAAATAACATTAAAACTGTCAACCTCTACCCTTCAAAATAAAAGTCTCCGCTATATCCACACTTCAGATCCTCCTATATAGCGTTTCTAAACATTAAATAAGTGGTTTATAACACTATACTGTAGATATACGAGTCTAGTTGTGGGCACCCATTAGTGGAGGCTGGTGTATAAATAGATGATAAATGACAATGTAATAAAGTTGAAATAACAGTTGTAATAATATAAAATCATAAAATCTTTAGGAAAAGTTGTAATTATTGACAAATACTGGACATTGTTAAACACTTGAAATGGCCTTTTAGCTGCATAGAACCACATTGTAGTGTGTTATAAACCATTTATTGAACATGGGTGCTTATGTGCTTAATAGAGGGACTTAAAGCAAAGTTCCTGTCCTGTAATTTATACACCACTCTGTTTAAACATCAACATAAGTCATGCCTTCCAGAAACTTTTTGAGCAGCTGCCAGCTGCTTTGATTATAGTGTCAGCAACACTGAAGAGAAATATAACACTGAAGGATACTATAACATCTTACTTTGTCACCCCTCCAGCATGTTTAAAAAGGTTTGGAGTCACTCCAAACATGATCATGATTTACATATAAATCCATCCCTTTTTTCTAATAAGGTAGGTTGTACCGAGAAAGACGAGTGGTAGAAAGCAGGTTTGTCACTAGAGCCCACCCCCCATCATGGATGATCATTATCTACAGCACCTTTAGAGGACTTAAGATTCATGTTCGCCTCTCCAGCTCTCAGCAGTGATCACCACCTCTGAAGCCAAGACCCAAATGTTAAAAAGCTGTGATTTCACAAGTGGATCTGTTACATGAACCATTCTCTGTGGGCGTCTTGAAAACAATGATCTTTTCATCCATTAGGCTTGCATAACACACACCTACGACCACTCAGAGCTCCGGGGCCGTCACTTTAGCCCGTGGAGCAGAGCTGTCCCAGCAGTACTGCGGGGGTCGTCAGCGGCCATTCTCTGGATTCACATGAACGTGGGAGGCATTTAAAATGGACGACTCGATCGGAAATGTGCCAAAAAGCCTGCCCCCCCCCTCTTAAATTTAACCTTTTCAGTTTTGACAAGGTGAAATTGTGCGTATGGGGGGGATTTACAGGTATTGGCAGATTAACATTAATGCCCGACTGCGGTCACTGGGAAAGAAAGGGCTCTGAAAATGTTTACTAAGCATATGTTGCAAGGAAGCCTGTGGGGGGGTCCACTCTGCTGTGTGAGACTGTATGAGGTTAGCTCAATTTGTTTTAGAGTGACGCCAACTGCATTGCACAAGACTGCCCTATTTCTCTCAACTGCACCAAATTATACACAAGATGCACAGTAAGCACTTTTAGTCAGGACCACTTAAATCACAATATAAAGGAAACTAATTTGTTTGGGAACAGTTTTAAAGTGCGTAGCACACCGAAGAACAAAGTGCAAAGTGACATTAATGGCACAGAAACAGCAAGACCTCTGCATGTATCAGTCAGTACTGTATTGACCCTCCATTTGTATTAATTCACTGGAACCTTGGTAAGTCTGGAGAGTGTCAAAATGTCAATAAAACAATCGATGCTGTTGTAGATCCATGAAGACGTTTGGTTGTAGAATCGTGAAGGCAAGACGTCTTTACAGATCTACAACCAAGTCCAGTTGCCCCAGATTTACCCCTTCTCGAGGAAAGATGACCTGAGAACCTCGATAGAGATCAATCCTGTTATTTTTCTAGTGAGGACTTTTTCTTTGGCATTTCAATTTTGTCTTTTTTATCAAACACTTGCACTTTTACAGTTCAAGTCCTGAGCAAAATCCTGGCTAAAGTAGTCTGCAAGAGCTAACCCAAATTTTGCCTTTGTACGTCCAGCAGGTAGAAATGATTTGTGGTGCGATTGGCAAGCGCTGATCCATCCACTGCTGAATTGCCCTGACCACTCCAAATTGGGGAAACCAGCGGACAGTCTCGTATAAGGTGTAGAAAAGTACCCATAGAACTCTTACATTTCCAGCAGTATGAATTATGTCACTATGTATTATTTCATTTCTATCCAATACTTTCCATCCGTAAGGACAGTTTCTTGGCAAGCGACCGCTTGTGATCATGTCGATACCAACTGTCCTTTGTCAGAAGAAACGATGGAAGTAATATGATGTTTTAGCACCACAAAACTTCTTATAGAAGATGTGGATGGGTGGGCATACAAGGTATCCCACCAACATTTAATACAAGCTTTCCATTACATTAACCATGTGGTTGTAGAGGCCTAAACTTAACTTAAACTCAACTGTAGAGCATCTCACAACACACAGTGTGCAAATATAAAGCCTTGTTAAATTGCAGAGATTATGGAGTACTATCAGCAAAAACATTAAACTAGGGCTTGATGATATGACCTGATAACTCCATGTGATAATTGAATACATTTACCAGTGTGAAGATATCAATAACTACCACTAAAATCACCAGTACATGTTCTAATGTGACGGCAGTGTGTCACAAAATGTAATGTGTTATCAGTTTGTTCTGATTAAGTATGACAGTATGACCGGTCACAGATTCTGGACTGTGTGCTGATTGGTTGGTTGAGTATCTGGCATGTTGTTATTATTGTTGTAGACAAAATTTGTTTGAATATATGACATTCACACCCTTAATTCATTAAAAGCTAAGCTGGTGTCAGGACTTATTATAGTCCGGGCTCTACCACGGCCCTTGGTGTATAACGGCTGTCTTAAAAGCATCATTTTTGGGGTTGAAATGAAGCAAAGACCCAGTGACAAGAAAATGGTTTTGAAATGACACAATTAGATTCAAGTTTTCAAGGACCTTTGGTTCATGAAACTGACCCAGCACTTGAATGAAAACACTTTAAGAAGGATAGAAGATTGCTAAACCATTTTTTCATGACCACAGTTTTATGAGAAATCCTTTATAGTCAGATACAGCAACATGGTACAATACAATCTAACTGGAAGCCACAGGAGGATACACACTCACATACACACTTCAACAGGTGTGTCACAGAAGTGACATGGTTGATACTGAATAGTTGTTTATGCATTGAGGCATTTCCTCATTAAAGCTATTGTGCTGTTGTGTCACATCCAAACCAGATATCACTTTCAGTTCACAGTAACTTTCAGGATGTTCTTCCTTCATATCCGTATTTTTTTCCTGTCATTAATTGACCGTAGTGACAAAGGAGAAAAAGGGAGGAGGAGAAATGGGGAGGACAAAATGGCTCGAAGGGGAAATTGGTTGTGACACGAGGAACTGAATAAAGTCCAGCGGGACTTCCTGAAGCTTTTAAAGATGTGGTGGAATTGGGTTTCAGACAAGTCCTGCCCAGAAATGGCTGCTCATATCTACACTGGCAGCAAGGTTGAAAACCTGATATGCCTCCATCATTCTCTCTCTCTGCTCCCCTCCCCTCGCCCGGTCACTGTAGTGAGATGTGATCCAGGCGAAGAGGAATGACTCAGTCATTAAGCGAAAGAAGCTGGAGCCCTGTGCCTTTTTTAACCCAGAGGCCGGCGTGAAATCAAATACAACCCAAATAAATACATCTTAATAAACGGGTGACACAGATTTAAAGCATGTAGAAACATGTGCTTTATGAACCATGTAATTAAAGGAAATCTGTAAATTGGGCCTTCTTGTGCCGGGGTCAGGCTAGATGATAATGACTTTTGTCAGATTTAGCTGAGAGACAGCAAGCTAGATGTTGGACTCAATTATATCCTGTCAGGGACCAATTTGTTCTACCTGACAGCACCAACAGCAAATGTTTATGTATGGAAATAACAGTTTTATGGAATCATTCATCATCACCTATCGGTGAAGATATGCTCCGTCTTTTGCCTTCTCATTTGATAGAAACAGGGTGAGTGTGTACTATATATACATGTGTGTGTGTAGAGGGTGACATCACAGCCGCAAGTATGATTCATTTGGTTTGTTTATGACTTGAAGGAAATGTTTTCAGGTTCACTGAAATGAAATAAAACACCATTGTTCTTTTGCTTCTCCATGTTCACAGTTGAAATAGCACGCTGTGCTTCTATTGGTCTACACCATGGAACAATTTGTAAAGGCTGTCCAACTGGCTGAGACAAGACAAACAAATCAGACATTGTTGCATCGGTTGCCTCACCACATGGGATAAAAAAGAAAACAATTGTTGTACCTGACAAGCACGATAATGTGTCGTCTGGTCTTGGAATTTACGTGAAAGAAGTTTGATTTTCTGGATTCAAAATCCACTAACATTGGACGCAGAGCTCTTGTTGATAATGGAGGCTGTATTTCCCTTAATAGAATTTGCAAATGTAGTGTCAGTTATATGTAGACGAGTGGATATGTTGATGCTACAGCAGTTTTCTGCAACTCTGCAACTTATTTTGAGGAATGGACACTTAAAATTATCCAAACTACACTTTAAATTTGGCAAAGCATGTAAATAATAATAACTGTCTTAATAACTTCCTCTAAAAAGCAGCATTCGTTAGCGGGTCTTCATTTTCAAATGTTGTGTAACGCACATCTTGAAATATGTTTAGTTACACTTTAAATATCTTGCTAGCATGGAACTTTTAAGTTCCACCATTGCATGCACTTTATTAACCCTGTGCTGGTTTTACTTCCCCTTTCCTTGCTGCTGCTTGCTTTTGTTATTACTGTCCATTGACTGCTGTCAGGACTTTACCTCCAGTCATGCACTGGACAGTTTCCTGATCATCAACTAACAAACTGAATCAGATCATATCAGCCGGTCAGCGGAGGAATGTCATCATTCTCGCTCGTGTGAACTGCTGGGGGAAAAAAAGGTCAGTAGCACTCATTTTCATGACAGTCAGCAGCATCTCAGGCAGACTCATCTGTGACTGTAAATGACAAACTCATCAACTTTAATTTATTTTTAAGTACAGCCCTCACTTATCTTTCTGCAGTTCTGCTGATATGCCGTGTGTTCTGTGGAAACAGAAAGGGGGATTTTTACATCTCAAAACTATTTTGCAAACAATGAGAATTGTTTTCCTCTTTTTAGAGGGGAAAAACATTTTCAAAATAACTTTCCCAGTGAAGCTCCCGTACCAGAGAAATAACACTAACTTCAGTGTAAAAAACGTTCATCATAACAGACATGTAGACTGACGTAAAATTGTGTGTATAGGCTCCATGAAATTTGGAATTGAACTGAACTAGTACTGAGTAGTTTGTTTATCAGCTGTGTCCTGCTCTACATTTAAAGGAACACTTCAACAATGTTTATAGCGATTTATCAGACATGGAAGTTCTACTTAGCATTCTACTTATATAATGTGTTCTGTAGCTCTGAGGCTGATTTATCTGAGTAAATAACCTAGATAAAGTCATCGGGGTTATCTTGGCTTTGCTTTAGATACTATACATATTAATAGAACGCCTGTGATACAAATTGGGGCCATGGGGTTTGAAAAATGTAGGTATTCACAGTACCTGGCAGGGAAGTTTTAATGAAGAAACACCGCTAATTTGCATTATGGGAATTGTAGGATCCAGCATTTTTGGAGCTTGACCTGTATTAGAGAGTAAAGTCAGAATATCTGTCCCTCCAACCTATTTTTTTAAAAAAAGTTAAATTTGTTGTTTCCTGCAAGTCTCTCAGCCTCAGAGAAAGTTAAATCAACACCTCTTTAATTATTGTTTTTAATTGAATTATTAATAAGAGTTGCTAGTTGCCAGTTATGTTTATTTTTTCAGAGAAAGCAGTCTTAAATCTAATCCGTCATCCGGCACGGTGCCTGCTCATTAGCTTCCACATTCAAACAAGGATCAATACTGATCCATAAGTGTGAAATGAAAAGTATGTGTAAGTGGCTGAAGTAGATATTTCTATTTTATTCTACATTAATTCATTTGGAACACTGACAATAAGTACATTTGAACTCAGCAGGAACTAGCCAATGTCATCCTCTCTTTGGCTACAAGAAATATTAAAAGCTGTAGATGTGATGGCTGTAAATTTATACAAAGTGATAAAAATCTATCGCATTTTACATATTTTGATGCATTGATTCTATTCTAGTGATTAAGAAAGTTCATGAGTAACTTTTACCAAAAGGGGAGGATAAAAAAAGTCCTACACCTACCCACTCCTCTCCATTACACACACGGACACACACCCCACCCTCTCACTTGTAACTCTGTAGCAGGAAGTGAGTCGTACGGTGGAATGCTGGTTACGCACCACATTACAGAAAGAGAGAGAGAGAGCTGGAGAGAGAGAGAGAGAGAGAGGGGGCAGAGCCATTGGGCAGAGGCTGATCCACACACACTTTCCAAGCTACACACTCCCATTCTCACACAGCAGCACCGGAGTGTACTCAGGACGATATGCCGCAGTCACACCAAAGTGTCGGGACCTGGAACATGCTTGTCGGACTTACTGTGGACTAGTGGCAGGAGGATATTTTAGAAGGAGGGACCCTCTTATCTTATCAGGTGGCGGTGTCACTCTGGGAGCAGTTTGGAGTGTCGGCGGTGAGTGTCCAGACTACAGCAGCACTTAACTCCTGTATATGACTCACCAACAGTCTGCCTAGAAACTCCCGTGTTTGGTTGTAATTTAAAAGTCTGACTCGTCTGTGAGTCGGGTACTGGTTGCAGTAAATCCTTCAAGTTTGGAATGTGAAACACAACTTTGATGTTATTTTGGATTTGTCAGTGTGCAGTGTGTGCTGCCAGCAAAAGGGGTGTGCACTCTTCATGTATTGGGGGTTAGATAAGACCTTTGGCAACTTTGAAACCAAAACAAAGTCGGAGCTCCTGCTGGTGGAAAAAAAATGGATGATAGATGCAGCCGTGATTGATTAATGTCTTACGAACGTTTCGATAGGCCGTCATCGTCATTCTCTCCTAAATTTTCTATTTCAGTGCCCTTTTCTCTTTGCCATCACGATGTCAGTGAAGTTGTATTTTGGGAAGCAAAAGTCACGAGTCAATTGCACATTCTTGGCATCGATGTCAGCTTCTATTTCAGTGGTGGCGTGGCAAAGGTCTGGGGTATGTGTGTGGTGCGACCGTACTGTTACTCCAAGGAATTCAGTTTATGTTTGCAAGGTGAGAGGTTGCTAGATGGTCAGCTGCAGTTGTGAGGGGATGTTGGTAAACCCTTCAAGCCTGGATGTTGTTTTCATGCGTCCTCTCCTTCCTCTCACCTCCCCTTACCTTCTCCTGTGCTGGGTCTTGCCTAACTAGGGAGTTTAATCTTTGTCCTTCTTAAGGGTCTGGTGGGTTAAAAAAGCTGGTGTGCCCTCTCACCACTTACTCAGTTAAACGGCTTAACCGAGCAAGGACCTCCTCCTCCAGCTCAGACCAGGGGTGCAGATTAGGGATTGTACTGGTTCAGTCAGACAGCAGACTGGATCTGAGGCTTTGGCGCTGGGCTCGCAGAGTGAAAGGCTGGTGATGCATGTGGAATGACATTCCAGACACCCAGGCTTGTTGTATAACAGGGGGGAATGCGAGGCCACCGGGGCAGGGGATGTGTCAATCTGTCAAGCGAGGGAGAATTTCAGAGTTTAGTGTGAAAAGGAGATACCGGCCACCTGTCTGAAACCAGCTCGTACAAAGTGTCTGGTGGCAGCAAATTTGATTATAGTAAAGGATCTTTAATGTTTCATGTGTGCAACAAACTAGATATGAATTACAACACCAAGTCGAGCTCTAAAAAGAGATTTTCCCGCCAAAATAAAATGTCTTTAATGACATCTGCGCTCATTTCTCTCAGTAAGGCGAAGATTGTAAAATGTTACTTGCAGGTAGGTTAGTGACCCAACAACGTCATCTGCTTGTCATCTTTAAACAACAAGTGACGTACCTGTGCATTGTGGTCAAAGATGACCCTTTAAAGGGAGAGTTTCAGCTTTTACCTTTGAGATGAAGACTTACAGCATGTCTTTTGATTTATGGGATGAAAGTTAAGAGATGGAAAATATTTTTTGCAAGTTTTCACTTGCAAGTGTTCATACTCTCAACTCGAGGCAGTTTTATGATTACAGAGTTGGCCATATCAGGATTACACGCATCATTACATGCAGGTTTTTATTACCTTGAACAACAGTCTTTGGCATCCATGTTTGTTTTGATTTCAGGAACTTCCACATTTTGTGCCATTTGAATATATTGAGTGCCATTTGAATATATTGAGTTTTCAGTTCTGCAGTCATCATTGCAATTTGTTTATGTGAAGTGTAAGTCCAAAACTACTAGAAAAATTATGACTAGGTGGTTTATGAGAGGTTTTTTGGGGATTATGTCTGTCTGTATATATGCAGTATATATGCTCTGGCGATGTATTCATCTGTTTATGTAACTGCATGTTGTTTGTTGTATTTTAAACGGCTTCTGCAGGGTGAATTCTCCTGTGGTCAGGGGACAATAAACATTCTACATTACATTTCAAATTGTGCAGTTGAACGCAGCACATAAAGCAGCATTTTGGTGTGGAAAGAAGGGCGCTCATATAATCTTTGCTCAGCGCTGCGCTCTGTTATAAATGAGTTACATACCTGTTCAAGCATCTGGCACCTTTTCTATCTTATCTGGTTTTGTGCGTCAGCCAGCACACACTGAAGTTCTCAGAAAGAAAGCACGGACCTTACATCAACTTGTCGACCCGAGTTCTTTAGTGCAGGATTATTCATCACAAGTAGATTGTGCACATACTTCAGCATCATTAGTAGAGCTAATAAAAATTAAATATTTGCATACTCGCACTCAACAGTGTGTCGGTGCTGATTGCTGCAGAGATGCCCACACCAACAAGCATTTACCGTGAGAATAAGTATAATATCTGTTGTCTAATATACATTCGCTCACACAACATGTTATACTTTATATTTGCTCAGGACAAGTCGTACAGCGAATGCTTTAATCTCAAAACAAGTCACTTTTGTGTTAGAAAAAAGCACCCCACCCCCTCACTCTCCACTTCCATAATCCCTTCTGTAATATATCACGTTGCCAGTGGCATTCGCCTCCTGCAAAATGGTGGATTGGATTACTAACGTTAGGAATGTAATGGAGGAACATGATTGAACATGTCACTTCAGTGTTTGCATTTGGTGGCCTAGCATGTTTGGTGATGTGTAATGGGGTGGAATCACTACTCCCTTTTCCACAGTGGAGCCAGCCAAGGGAGGCCCAACAGGATCAGAGCTAGTACCGACTCCAAACGCCTCTAAAACCAGATCAAAAGCACTCGTACAAGCTGCTGTCCAGCTGACAAATCATCCTTGCTGGGAATAAGTTGCAAAAAAAAAATTACAACATTTGTCTACTTATGAGAATGTGAGTGAAAATACTGAGTAAGCTCTCCATACTGTCACTCTGTTTGGCCCTGTGGTGGAGTTCAATGGCTTGTGTATGTCGGGGACACAAGCAGAGTTAAAACGCATTAAAGTGAAGCTCAGGCAAAGCAAACAGCAACCATCAGCATTAACCCACTGACTGCCTCGTTTCGCTCAGCTTGTTGCGGTCCGGCCCGTCACTTATACTGTCTTTTATTTTGGTTTTTGCTCCTCAGCAGTAGTTAACCGTGCATCGTGTGGACCTATTTGACACATTGTTGTTCAAGAGGCATCAAAAAGTTGACAAATTAGTCAAGTAAAACTGCAGCACTGGCAGAGAAACAACAGAACGGCTGACAAAAGAGGAAAAAGCACAAAACCCAACAAAGGCTTGTCTCTGAAAGGCTGTAGAAAGGGAAAAGCAAAGCAAGCTAAAACGACTTTCAGAAAAGAAAAGGCGCCACAGAAATGATTATTTGCTCTTTGCCAAAGTGGCAAGGTAGAGTATCACCAGCTCTTTGCAACTGGCTGGTATTTATTTTCCAGCCTGACCAACACAACATGTAACCACAAGCCCAGGGCTCTAAAGCATTTAGGCCATGCTGTGCCTGAGGTCTGCACCTGTCAGCGTGATTGATGAAAGTTGCCACCGTGCAGGTAGCCACACACCCCTACTCACTGCTCCCTTTACTGTGAACACTGAGGAGAACTTTCTACACCCGGAGTTACTCACTGTGCATCAGCCACACAGTGAAGTTTCAAGAGGAATTGGTTTAATGCTTCAACAGGCCCAGTTTATGAAAGGAGAAAGAACAGCGACATATGACAAAGACAGGACCAGCAAATATTTAACATTTATGCTTGAAAATTGATAAAGAAATTGTAATTTTCCTTACAATCAGTGATTATTTGTTCCACAAATAGTTGGAGCTCTAAAAATAGTTTAATTATTTTAATATTTTCCAAAAAATATATTAAAAAACATTTGAAATAAAATTAGAAAATAAAAATAAGAAAATGTTACCATTAGAATCAAATATAAAAACAAAATAAATGAATGAAGCTTACCAACCAGGGATTATTATTATTTTTTTATTGTTAATCAGTCAGCTGACTGTTGCTGTTTTTTGATCTATAAAATGTTGTGTAAGTCCATGATGAAATTGTTTTGTACAACCAACAGTCCAAAACTCAAAGCTATTCAGTTCACAGTCACAGGAGACCAAAATATTCACTTTTGAGAAGTTTATTAGTAGTCAACTCCAGATACACCAAACATTGTTAACCATCCAAATCAGCTCTTACCCAGGTGTGCTGAATTATGAATTCAACAGGATCATAAATTGGAGGCATGCGACTGTTTATTATTAACATGGGTAACACCACCTATGAACTATATAAAGGGCGTTGTGCCATATGCAAATAGTCTGCTGAAAGCAGTGCTCTTGGTATTATGAAACGGCTCAGCAGTGATTCATCCAAACCCATTCACTGTGTGAGGCCTGGGTGGCCAAACCATCTAAGAGAAGTATGTAAGCCATTATTAAAGTCTTAATTGGGATCAGTGGGCTAATATTATTACTTTACCCCACCCATTTAATAATCCAATCATTCCAATTATCTAAAACATACAAACCTAAATTTGATTATCAAATATTCATATTTACAAACTCAAACTTAAAATTATGTTTGCAAAAGTTTTTCTCTTACTTAAGAGATGAGCAAAAATAATTCCAGAAATGAATAGGCACTAACCAGATAAAAACAAGAACAAATTCTGTTGTATTTGTGTAGTCATCATTTCAGCTTCCAGGCAAACTTGACTCATTTTAAACGTAATGGTAAATGTCCCACATGCTGGTGTAAAATCCCAGCTAGAGAACAGAAACAATGCAGAACAACACGAGCAGCCACACAAACCCCGGCAGCATTCTGCTCTTTTGGAGTCACTTGAGTTTATCTTACAAAACAGTCAGCAAACCAACAAGATATGGGTCACATTCTGAATCAAAAGATGTTAAAAATAACAAACAAGGAAGTCCTTGTGTCTCTGCATTGAGGTCGTGTGCTGGACAAAGGCTGCATTCTTCATTAAAACCCACACGTTGGATCTCTTCATGCTCAGAATTTCCATGGCTGCTGCCCTTCTTTGAGACATTTTGGTCTCTGCTGCTTTTAATATTCCCCGGTTCCCCCCTCATTAAGAGTGTGAGGCATACTGTACAAATTGTGACGTCATGAAAGTGGACTTTTCCAGAGGCGGGTGTTTCCCTTCAGGTGGGAGTGGTCACAGCTGAAAGGAGGAACTGTCCATTCAATGCTGCTCTGTTCAACATTTTATACAGAAATTCCATACTGCATATTTACAATGTTGGGCAGAGAGTTACCTATAGACATTCTGTGCTTCTTGGCTGCCAGTGAGAGTCGAAACTCAAAAGAAATACACCTTTTACAGATAGTACAAGCTCTAATTAGTTGCATTTCTCATCATTTTATTCATGTCTTTTTTTCTGTCCAGTTTTGGGAAGCGATCAGCGGGCAGCCTGCGACGTGGATGTGAGTGCATTGTCCTGGAACCCTCAGAGATGATTGTGGTGAGTCCCATTTTACATACATTTAAGTGTCAAAGGCATTAGGTCACACACAACTTCAAACACACCACATAACATACACACAACAGAACGGTAATATTTATTTTGACAAAGCTTTTCCTGTTACACAACCACAGGATGCAGCATGGGAAATTATAATAATTATTGATTATGTAGTTCCTTCATCTACAAGTGAGCTGTACTCATGTGTATCACCAAACCTACATTAACTACAGGAGATTAAACATCCTTAAGAAGTGGTCTCTGTGATGCTTTGTACTAATCTGTGTCTTTGCTGGAGTCCAGCATGTGTGGGGTTTCTCCAGTCCAAGGCCCATAGAAACTCAAACCCAGTTTTATGGCAACTCAAATGTTGGCTCACAGATGAAGTTGCTGGGAACAAATCATTCCTGTCTCTGTGGGGCACAGAAGCAGGAGGTAGCGGCACAATGCAATCATCTGTTGAGCGGAAGCCCTCAGCAGATCAGAACAGATGCAGTTTTGCTGATGATTTTGCACTAAAATGGAGGCAGTATAGTGGAGACAAAATCTGAGAACAGCTGTCGTTCAGCAAGGAAAATGTATGCGCAGTGCACACGCTGCTACACGACAGAATAGGAAGTCTGGAGAGTTGAATAAACCAAACTGGAGTTTTGTTTAAGATTCCTTCCTCAGTTTTAACGTTTCATGGGGAATAGTACTGGTATTTGTCTGTTTTAGGTGATCATATCCACCAGCAAGGCAGCAGCAAATCACAGAGATAAAAAAAGCTGCAACTAATGATTATGTCCATCATGTAATCTGCAGATTATTTTCTCCACTAATCAGTTCATTGCTATAAAATGTCAGAAAACAGTGACTGTTTTGTTTGACCAACAGTCCAAAGCATAAAAATATTCAGTTTACGATCACATAAGACGAAGAAGAAAAAAAAGATTTAAGGATTTATTGATTATGAAAATGGATTATTATGCATATTATAGGCATATTATATTTCTTTTTGCATGACTAATCATTAAATCTGCCTATTGTTTCAGCTCCATGGATAAATACTTGTACTGTTCCTCACAAAAAGAACTCCAGAAGACTTTCTAATGAACATCTTGAATCTATCCTTAAGACTTGAATTCATCCTTATCCAGTTACATCATATATCAACTGAATGATTGAGACGAACCTTGAGGGGTGTAACTTTCCTTGACTTTATTCATCCTGAGTTTATCTTGAAAATTCCGAAGGACTTTCAATGAAGAAGAAGGAATTAAGTAGGGAACACAGAGATCACAGGAAAAACATAATTAGCATAATGAATATTTAGCTGACCGGTTGCAGGCAACAGTGTGTCGAGGAGCAGTGAACAAAGCTGTGCAAATATTTTGACCGCTTTGGAACACGCTGTGGCAAATGGGAGCCAATACGTCACACCATTTTGATTGCGGACTGACCATTTGTTCACTGATAAGATGGTCTCTTGCGTGCCACCTTTAAATCACACGCATGCATGCTCCTGCACCCTCACCATGCATCTTTTCTATCCTCTTTTTTTAAAGGAAGACTTCAAACATAACCCACGTCTTGTCAGTATATAATAACGGCCGGTTGTCGCTGCTGCAGTCACAGCACATCCTTTCACATGCTGTAATTGCCATGTCTCCATGAATGTGCGTCGTAGATGGGGTGGCTCCTGTTAACTGAGCCCATATCAGCTGCACACAAACCCCTCGGTAATAACACCCTCTGCTCTGCTTGCTGCAGACACTTACTGGCCTTACCCCCCCTTTTTTTTTTTTTTTGCTATAATGGGTGCCAACCTGCCCTATAATTACCGAGGAGGGTTTTTTTGTGCTGCTGGAATATAGATACACATAGCTAAACCCCCGCTGCTACAAGTTTGAAGAACACACCGAAAGATGCACACATGTGGACCTGCAGGTACAAACACGAGCCGAGAGACTTAACACGTCAAAAGCAAGAAAAATAAGCCGCTCACGTGTCCGTACTGTACACGCACATGCACACGTTGCTTCGAGATTTTGCAATTAGACACACAATCACACTTATGCTCTTGCTTGCTCACACACACACACACACACACACACAGCTCCCCTGCCGTTGTCATGGCAGCAGTTGGTACGGCAGAGAGAGATTTTAGTGGTGTAATCCCAAAGGCTGAGCGCTGTGAAATGTGAAGCCGCAGTGAAAGTAGCAAGCGAGAGGGAAAGAGGAATGCCCGCCCCCCCCCCCCCCAAAAAAAAGAAACTTAAGTATGTCATTCCATCATGACCCAAAGCCGCCCGGCAACAGAGAGGTCCCATTTAAATAGCATTTATCCAAAAATACTTTATAAAAGTGTAGAGTATGACTTCACTGCGATGCTCAAGTGGCATCCTGTGCCAGTTTCCACTTGGAAAATGTTTTTTTCTTTCCTCTTTTCAGTTCATTAAAAATGGAAACATGGATTTTATCTTGTTTTAACATGTAATTTCATTGTGGTTAATACGTTTAACAGAGACCGAGCCGAGCGTCTGTTTCATCCGCTTGTCTTTCACTCCATCAGACTCCATCTCTGTTTATCACTGTCTGTAAATCAATCCACTCTGCACCGCTCTCTGCCTCCCTCCCTCCCTCACTCCTTCCCTCACTCATCCCTGTGTTTCTTTCTCTCTCCGTCTCTCTTTATGTTTTGTGAGAACCCTTTGACGTAGGTGTGCATCGCGCGGCCCACACACACTTCTATTTTTACGCAATGAGAGGAGGTGGAGAAATGGGGAGATGGAGTATAGGAGGGTGGGGTTTTTCGGATGAGCGCGTGTGCGTGTTTTTTTTTTTTTTTTTTTTTTGGGGAGGGATTGGCGAAGGGCGTGAATGAAGATGAAGAGAGTCACTCCCCCCTCTCTCTGTCTCCCTCCCTCCCTATCATCTCCAGGTGGACTATATGGATGAAAATGAGGAGTACTTTCAGCGACAAGCCTCGCACAGACAGTCCCGTCGGCGCTTTCGGAAGATCAACCAGAAAGGGGAGAGGCAGACAATCATCGACACAGTGGATCCGTACCCGACCGGAAAGCCGCCCATAGCTCGGGGATACCACACGGTGAGTTCTGCGCCCTCTGTGCTACGGTTTTGTGTTTACCTTCGCTGCAGTGGATTGCTGTGCGCTCCAGAGGCGGCTCAGTGTTGCTCTGTTGCCGTGTTGTGCTCTGTTTGTGTGTCGTGCTTCTTCTTCTTCTTCTTCTTCTTCTTCAGAACCTGTTGTGCGGTCTCGCTTCAGATCACAGCTGAAAATGTGTATTTTCCAGTTTAACCAACTTTGTGTTTGGTGGCCTCAGCTGACCCTTGTTTGTTGGTGGTTGTGTTTTGATGTCTTCTTTCCTGGAGAAGGGCATCCTTGTCCCCACAGGGTGTGCTTGGAGTGTGTTTTCCTACTCTTTGCACTGAGCTTTCCTCCCTGTAGTGTGTGTTTGTTGTTTCACCCTTCCTCGCTGGTTTAAAGCACACTTGAGTGTCATGTTTGTAGCTTCTGCTGGCTTTTCCGTCGATCTACCCTCCGTTTCATAAATGTTTTGTCATTTGTTGAGCATTCGTACTACCGTAATTTCTGTGTGCTGTACTTGTTTGTCTGTGCTCAGAATAGTCTGTTGTGAACACTTTTTGTATCCAGCATTTACACTTCAGCACCAATGGATCACTTTAGCACTTTGCTTCAGTTGTCTGCACATATGCACATGATTAAAACGCACCTCCAAGATGCAGTCATGTAGTTCCCTGCATGTTCAGGCGAAGTGTGGCCTGGAGAGTGAAACATGTTTGATGATGGTTGAACCAAGAGAAAAGGAAGTTGTTTAGATAAGAATCTTACTTCTAAAGCGGCGGTTCCCAGGGGTCTAAGATGAATGTAAGGGTTCACACGATTATTTCTGTGGTGTAAAACAAGAAAAACAAAACTCTAACTCTATTTGCCTCTCTCTTTTGGAGTAATGTCCAGCTTTACAACCCCAGGCCTCTTAAATTATTTATTATGTAATGGCCTGTGAAAGGAAAATCACTTCAGCTGGACGGCCACTCCTAGACACTGAGCTATGACAAGGGGACACAGGCAGGCACAAGCAAAACAGATCGGGAACCACTGTTTTAAAGAAGAACTGCACAGAGACAGCCATGTCTGCTGGTGCATCTTATTGGATGGTTTTAATGCAGAGCACCCAATTAACAAAACATAAAGACGTGTTAGTAGTGTCATTTTTGGAGTGCATGAGATGAAGAAGAGAACAATGGTTGATGATGAGAAGACAGTATATTGTGATTTAATAGTTTTTTTGGAATTAAGGGTTAAGGTTCTAAACAATACTTCTAATTAAATACTGCAAGTTAGAAGCTGGATTAATGATCAAACTTGTATTTTGTATAGAGTTTAGATGAAGTCAGCAATGGGAAATGAAAGCAGGATGTGTTTTGGTGCTCTGACGGTGTAAAGACTCGTATCCTATCACAAGAGGAAGAGTATCATGTGAAGGGATTCGACCCCAACAGAGGAAGACTTTCCCCCCTATCTGTGTTTTCTTTCCCTGGGAATGGGAAGCAAAGCATTTTCACACTAATGATACAAATAACCCAGCAGTTGCATGTAGTTTTTCCTGTTCTGCACAATTTCACTGCATTCCCTTCATTCCTGACGCTCCCATGGGGGTTCTGTCAGTGTACCCAGTTCTTCTTGGAACACTATGAAACAATCACGCTTTAAATGGAAAAATGCGACATCGTCATCTTCCTGCTGCCTCCCTCCAGCCCCACCCTGGATCCTAAATTTAGACTCGCTGTGTTTTAGTTTCAAAAGACTGCACTGAACTTTCTCATGGCCCGATGTCTCCCGTCACACACTCGAGTCTCCTTGCTCTAGTAGCGTTCCTGTGGGAAGGATGAAGCAGGTACCATGGCAACCAGCAGTCCCAAATGGGCTCTGCTCGAGTGCACTTAGAAGTACAGTAGGGAAGGGAGCTAACTTAGCAAGAGCGCAGTATGCCATTTCCACCGCTGCTGCTGCTGCTGCTGCTGCTGCTGACAGAGGGGTGGAGGGGAGCAGAGCGACAGAGTTGAATCTGGGCGGATGCTAAGCTGACATAGCAAGCTAATCTCTATCATTTAGAATGCCAGGCAACGCTCAAATTTTCTTCCCTCTTACCCCGAGGCGTATTTAGGAGGTGAGAAATGCACCGAAGAGAAACTTGGGGTTGAAGAAAGAAAATCTCTCCGTCAGGCAAGATTTTTATTCAGCTTAGTCACTCCTATGAAGGCTAACATGAGGCTAAAGAATCAGAGGAGGCACTGATCTGAAGCTTTCAAAACTCTGCCGATATGAGAAACTCTGTGGACAGATCTGTTTTATTGAGGGCTGAGATGATTATTTCCATTGCTGATTGTTTAGTCCATATGTCCATGAAGGAATGGCTGTCCATCACAAGTTTGCAGTGCAGAGGTGATGTCTCAGATTTCTTGTTCTGTCCAACCAACAGTCCAAAACTTGAAGAAAATATATAAAAGTTACACATCCTGCTTTAATCTCTGTTGATTAATCAACGAGTTGTTTTAGCTTGTTTAATTAAAGGCATATCTCAAACATCAGATTTTAATTTAGTATGTGTTACAACCAGGATAGCACTGATAGGCCACTATACCTTTCCTAGTCTAAACAATAAGCTGTGATGGAAGATCTTTTATTTTAGTAAAACTATTAATAGCACAATCTGAAAAATACTCTAATACAAGTAAAAGCCTTAAACTTAAAATTGTACTTAAGTAGTAATAAAGTATTATCAGTGACATGTGCTTAAAAATCTGAACGTTAACATAATGGCTTTCCTTTTGTGAGCATGACGAGTTGTGATGTACCAATGCCAGCCATCGTGCTCAGTATTGCATTAAGTCCTGAAATAGCTAAGTAGCTGAGTGGCCTTCATTGTCAGACAGGTACAGTGTGCCTATGGATTGTTCTGTAACACCAAGGTCACAGGTTCAATACAGGCAGTGGGCAGTCTGTCTGAAAACAGCTGTTACATGCTCAGTCATTGTATCTTAATATCTAAAAGATAAATGTAATGCTAACCCAGTAGTGGAACTCCCACTGGGAGTGCTGACACACACACACACACACACACACACACACACACACACACACACACACACACACACACACAGCTACCCCACGCTCACCACCATGATCTGAAGCAAAGCTATTATCTGTATGATGTGAGGATTATTTGGCTCTCAGGGTTCAAACATAATGCAAGTTATTTCTTGAACATGTAAATATAGAAGTCGGCTTAAAAGACCGTCTATAGCAGTATTGATCTCATCCATAGTTGTTGCTGCTTTTGTGGCCATTTTTCTGTTGCTATTTTTCTCACTCACTCTTAGTTCCCCCTGCAAATCTGTGAATTACTTGTTTTTGCAATAAACACAAAACCCAACCTATGTGAAGCACTGACAAAAAAGCAAGGATGGCAGTGATTAAAGTTGATTTTATCCATATTTCATGGCAGATCTCTGAACAAGTTGTACCTGATCTCCTCGCTTGTTAGCCTGCTAGCTTGTGGCTGTGATTCTCGTTCATTACGATAATGCATTAGTGTTTCAGAGGAGTGACCTTTGCAATATTTCTGAGGTGAAAGATGGCAGTTTTGGCTTGGCTTCTAATGCGTTGGTCAGATTTATTGTCCAACACATCTACTGCTAAACATTAAAAGCTTTAAGATTTAAGGTATGATGAAAGACTGTCCTCTTTTATTTTTTCACCATCGTTATCACATTTCCACAAACCATGTTTCATCCCATGTATCTGAAGGACATTTTGCTCCTTGGCTTGTCGTGTGAAATGTTATTATCACATTTTACTTAAGGAATGTAGTTGATGTACTCATTTAAAGTGCGTGAAAAGAAACACAGCTGTGGTTTGAGCTTACATTTGTGGTTTGTCATCATCAGAAGCGAAGATCCAGGAATTTCTGCGTCAAAAAAAAGATTAAGATAGACGCATAAAAATACATTTCTGTTTATAGATGTGTCCTGGATAAATCAGGGCAGTGAAGGAGGACAGTGTTTGGGATTCAACACGTCTCCTGTGTGCTCAGAGCAGCGGGATAAGACTTGGGTGCCTTGTTGAGAATGGACACCAGTTATTTCGAGCATCACACTCTCTCTCTCTCTGTTGCACTTTCTATATTCTCCCTCACAAATGCTCATAATCTCTATTTCTCAGTCGCTCTCCATTTTGCACTTTATCTCACACGCTCCATCGCTTCCTCTAATATAAACAGCCATTTGTGCCGTCGACCTGTCGTGCACACACACACACACACACCCACACACCCATGCACACGCTGATTTTCTCCCTGATCTCTCACTCAGCCACTCACTTAATGTCTTTGTGCAGATTCTACCTGTCACTCACTTTAAAATGAAACATTGACGTGGCCGCCATCAAGCCCTTGTGTTTACTGATTTTATCTCCAACAAGTTCTGATAATTTCCATTATCTCCTCTACCCTTTGTCCTCTTTTTTTTGTCCCCCGTCCTCGCCTCTGCTTGCTTCCAAACTCTCCTCAGACACCCCATACTCTCTGAGCAGATGAGTAATATTCCTCCTCTGGGTTTACTCAGTGGCTAGTAGGGCATCCAAGGCTCCAAACAGCTGTTCTATAATTATACAAGCAGCAGGAGGCAGACAATCAATACTCCTTTTACTCTTTTCCTCCACCCGGGCGGCCTGGTGGTTAGCGAGGCCGCCCTGTAATCAGAAGGTCACAGGTTTAATCCCTGCAACTGCCAAAGTGTCCGTCAGCAATCATGCTCTGTCGGAGTGTCCTTGACAGTGACATTGCTCACTCATCTACTGACTGCTTTTTAATTGCTTTAAGATAAACTGTACAGTGTGTGGAGTTATTGCAGACAAGAGTGAGTTTCTCTGACAAGTATTTACCTTTGAGAGCTCTTAAATATTAATTGTTCAGTGCCTACATATATATGAGATGACTTTGAGCCAATATATTAATAGTATAAGTGAATGATGAATGTGAGGATTGGCTTGTGAAGATAATTTTACACCATGTGTCACAGGGTAGCAGTTTCACTTCACGTGAACTTCAAACCCAATGCAGCTGCACCCAAAATGACAAATAAGAATTAGTAGCTTTACAGGGCAAGACTAGATCTGTTTCCAGTCTGTGTGCTACAGTAAGCTAACCAGCTGCTGCCCCCAGCTTAATATCTACCATCCACGAGACTCGTATTGATCTTCTCACCTAACTTTCAGCAAGAAATTGAATGTGTGTTTCCCAAAATACCGAGCCATTCCTTCAATAATGTTTTATTGAGGTAGCTGCCTGTGAAGCTAGCGTCAGCAGCTAAAGTGCAGACTACTCTGTGAGCTTTAGTTCACGAGTTATCTTTACTTTGAACTTCTCTAGTACGTAGAAAGCCAATAAGAGCTCACATTGGAGAAGCCTGAACTAGATTATTTTTGTAAATTAAATAATCATCTCAGGCCTGCTAAAACAGAAGTTTAAAGTGTGATCTTAAATTTGAGAGCAGCGGACGCTATAACTGCTGGACTGAGACTGGGCACTAAGAGCTCTCTTCACCGTGGTCTCATGTGTTTGAGGTAATTGTACCGAAGGTTCCAAAGTTAATTTGCAAAAGATAAAGTGATGTTTGAAATGACTACATATATAGCGTCTTATAATTGGAGTCTTATTGTGTGTTTGGAGGTGGAAAAATGTCCTGCGGTGGTAATGAGGAGGTTAAGAAGTTAAAGTGATCTGTTCAGTAATCTGCAGGCATGCTGAATGGAAAGATGTGTGTGTGCAAGCCAGAATAATAATAATAATGCGTGTCTGTGTGTTCCCTACCTGTCCTTGGCTTAGAGCACAGAGAAAGTTGAGTTTTCACCTTGAAAATTATTTTGCACAGTCTCAGAACAATAAAATAGATATGCCCGAAGGTTGATATAATCGTTTTTTTTTTTAAATTCAAATATACATTTTTCTTGCATATTAAAAAAAAGTGGCTTTGTTTTTAGAGAAATCAAAATGAGAGAAACTAATCAAAGCTTTTGAGTTTTAGGACTTATACAAAGATCTCTCTGAAGATTTTCAGATGCAGTCACGTGCAGATGCATTCAGTCTCCGTGTAACATGGAAATTCTTCCTCAGTTTGGTGCAGAGCGCTGCATTTTAACATGCCTGTGCAGCTTTCACCCACTTTTCTTCTCACATCCTCAACTGGCAAGTGGCATGTTTGATAACTTTCATCTCTTCTGCTTCTTTTCATGGCTCTCTCCTTTAACCTGGCTGCCAGGAATGCAATAAACCTCAGGTACCGTACCTATTAACAATGTTGTCTGTTGTGCTTACTATATGTGAGTGTGTGTGTGTGTGTGTGTGTGTGTGTACTGCTTTCTCTAGCTGTCTGTGTTTGTGTTTCTGCTGGAGGTTTTATCTCCGTCTGTTCCCCATTTGTCGTATCTGTAGCTTCTGGTAGACTTCCTTAATGAATACCTTCCATTTGCTGGCATTGACGCTGATGGAGACGAACAGGGACGCCTGCACCACACATTGTGTTACCACAACATCTACAGCAACATGAATTCACTCATGTTTTCTGCTTCCACGCATATTATCCTGTATGATGAGAAAAATCAGCATCAGTTGAGAATGGACTTCATCACGTTGCCGTATGATAAAACGTCACTCCGTTGGAGCTTATGGGCCTGTAAACTGAGATAATGGCAACAATTTAGTGGATTGAAGAACTGTGCTGATGTGCTTGATAACGGTATTGACTGTCTTTAGGCTCTATGGATTATTATTATCCCTGCTGTGTAGGTGTGGTTCTGTTGGGTCTTGCCTCACCATGTGTTTGATTATGATGGCTCTGAAAGACATTTCAAGCTATTTAGAACCATAAATGCGGCGTGGGCTTTATTTATAAAGCATATGAATGTGGTATCACCACACATTGGTCTGTACGTCTCAGCGTCTCATTGCAGAGTCCAGCAGTGTCCGAGCAGAGATGAATACGCGAGGAAAAGGTTGAAGAGATCAGAGCTCAAAGGTGTTGAGGAGTCGGGGCCTGCTGAGAAATGCGAGAGCAGGGAGAACAAACCTGCCACTCTCGGCCGCAGAAAAAGCCGAGCTCCTATTTTTAGAGCTGTCCTTTGTGACAAGCGGCTCTGCTTCAGCTGTGCACAGATACAAAAGCCTCAGTTTTGAATAGACCTTGTTGTAGGAACTGCGGCGGTGAAAGAAGAAACGCTTCATCGTACACTTTGTTTTCTTGTTTTCTTGCCTCCCGCATTCCTTCATTTTTTGGGCCGTTTGTTAAAAATCATTCAGATAACTTATGATGATTATTTTATTATCGATTAATCTGTCAAAATAAATCAGTGATTTGGTCCAGAAATTGAAAGGCCCATCATGATTTCACTTACCCCAAGTTGACATATTTAAATTGCTTGTTTTACCTGACAAACCCAAAGACATTCACTCAAACGTGAATTAAATTTTCTGTCCATTGACTAATTGATTAATTGACTAAGTATTTCAGCTCCAGAACTTTTACTTTATCAATAAATCTGTAAAGACAATGAAAACATGGTCATGGTGTTTGATGAAAAGAGGACATGCTTCATTTATTTTCCATAGCATGCAAGTAAACGTGCCTTTTTATGTGAAGTTGTAGAGCGTCTTTCTTCGTTTCTCTATCTGCACACAAACCAAAGCAAAATTGGTGTTTATTGTTATTAATAGCCAAATATCATCAGACATTGTGCTTTGATGGAAGCAGAACGGATATTTTGCTCATACTCCACAATACTGCTGAAATTGCACCTCGCGCGTCTGTGGTTCATTTCTCAACCAGTGTTCTAGAACACGCTTACTGACATTTGATGTGCTTTTCATGTCAGTTTTGACATTCAAAGACCTTTTTGAAAGTTGAGTATTTTCACAAAGGTTTGACACATGACATTTATTTTGGATGGTAATGAGGCTGCACTGCGAGGATAACAAAGTGTGCTGTTTTTGTTGTCTGTGTCACTTGATCAGAATCCCTCTGAACAATTGATGGCAGAACTGTTTGATCTTCAGTGTTAGACAATGCTGCATGCTGCAGGAGATACTTGAGATATTAATAACAATGCTCATTCTGCTTGTCTGGTTGAATAAGGGTTAAAATCTGTTTTGCATGAGTCTAAAAATAAAATTAGTTAAACTGTCTTGCTTCATGTTGAGTGTACAGTCCTCTGAATACATGTTATCATTGAGAACGACAGCTGATAATGATAAGAGCATGATGAAAGAGCGGGATCATCGGAGTTTGGTGCTTTTCGAGACAGATGTCTGGCATACATACATTAAACCTTCACATAATAATGTTGTATTTAACTGCGTCTGTAACACTGGTATTAGCCGTGAGTACATCGGGCAGTAAAACGGAGAATAAAACCAGCTGATGTAATATCCTCTTACATTAAGTTGCACATTGTGAATGTGAACTATTAAGCTGTAAAGGATGATATCAATTAACGCACCAGATTCCACATGAGCAATTATCACTCGCCCCGAGATCCATGTACTGTAAAAGCAGTTTAAAATCCTGTAATAACTTCTTGTCCCATCAATGAAATATTCACTCTCTGCTGTCGTCGTAGAGAGTTTCTTGTTTTGTAATGAAGAATTTAACTTTTTGGTGTGGCCTCTTCCCCCGTGGTTGTATATATTTATAGCTAGTTAACCAAGTAGTTTGTGGATATTTGAGAGGCTCTGTGATAGCTCCAGCCCTAAAAAAAAATGTCTTGTGAGAGCGCTGCATTCTGGTACATCGAGCCTGCTGTTTGTGTGAAATTGCTCTCTCTGCCTCTGGTGTGATAAATTTTATCTCGTATGGTTGTTGAGAGGAATTACAAATCATACAATAACACCGCATTGACTCCATTTGACCAGTTATCTTCAGAAATATGAGCATGTTTTTCTGCTGTAGTGCCTTTAGAAGGTTTATAGCCAGGCACTCAAATAAAAGTGAAAAAGTACAGGCTCTGAAATGTACTATAAAAGTATGAAGTGCTCTCTTTGTTCGTCTGCCGGCTGTTTCTGTGCAAAGGTAACTCAAACCTCAAACAGGGTCGCGTCTCCCGCTCTTGTCTTGTGACATCTTTTACGCTGTTTTCGCCATGTTGCATACGCACCTGCCTTGACGTAGAAAGGAGTAGAAAGTACACACATTTGTGTAAAAATGTAGGTGGTAGAAGTAAAAGGTTGTCAGGAAATAAACATTAAAGTACATATTCCACGGAGGATGAATCCTAATAACTTTGGTGATCTCGTAACATCATCAATAAAAGCATAAGTTAAAAAAAAAAAAAAAAAACAAGGCTGCACTTTGCGTTTAATAATAGTAATATTAGCGTGCTATTATGCTAAGCTAAGATGGAGAACATGGTAATACACAATATGCTTGCTAAACATCAGCGTGTAAACATTCTCATTGAAGCATGCTGATGTTAACATTTAGCTCAAAGCACAGCCCCTCTCCATGTCTTTGGACTTTTAGCTGAACACATGCATTTGACCCTTTCCGGTTAAAGATTGCTACTGCCTTCTCTTTCTGACATGGAGTGAAGTGAAACATGCTCCCTGCAGCTGACTGACTCACCGAGACCACTTCAGTCCCACTCCACTTCAGACTTCCAGGTCATAACCTTCCACAGTTAGTCTATAACCTGATCCGGAAACCTTTAGTTACTAATCAATTTTTCACTCACTTCACAACAGTCTTACTTTGCTACTTATTCTCCCAGTGCTCCTCTTTTCATTCACTTTTTTAGATTTATGAACCTTGTAGCGGGTACAGGGGCACGACAGATGTTGCTCCTGTGAACCTACAAGTGTAATCTTTTAAACATGCCTTGCTGCCCACGTATCAAATTATTTCCAGAGCAGCGTGCAGGTGACAACAGTTTGATAAATGAAATAATCCCCTGGGCTGCAGTTATGAAAATGTAGTCTCTTTATTAGATCATCTTTCTCGTTCTAACAATGCTATTTAGAGCCGTCGTAATGGGACCGACGTCGAGGATTAATGCGCCAAGCTGGCAGTCAAGAGGGCTGTGTTCTCTCTACATGAGGCTTCTGTTGGCTTGCAAACAAATTCAGTGAACGAGGATAGACACGGATCAATAAATCAGAGTACGTTGAGTTTGATCCTATAAAAACCAATGTATGTTCCCATGAGAAGTCGTGTTGAAGTCTTCTTGAGCAAGATTAGGGCTGCATAATACGGTTTAAAAAATAAAAAAATCATATTGCAATTATGTTGACAGATTGCTTTATGATTCATGATTAGTGGGCATAATCACAGTTTTTGGGGTCTGTAGATCTGTAGAACAATATTTGCAGGCCAGGGCATCACCGCAGCATGACAGTACTTCATTATAATGCTGTTTTGTCTCATTTTACCTTTATCCAAAAATTGCAGCTTCTGAAATTTGCATCTTTCACTGGGCCATATTGCAGTTCTCAATAATTGTGCATGCCTAGACAAGATATTAAAAAAAGAAAGTAAGACAAAGCAACTGAAGTTTCATTTTCTGGTGATCTAGTTCTGTTTTGTTTTTGCTTTTTTGTCTCCTCATAGCTTTTTTGATCATTTTTACCCGTTAATTCTAAAAGTGTAAAAATTCTCCACAACAAAGCCATTAGAGTTAAATTTAACATTTGATTATTTCACACGTTCACAAGTCTCCTGTCAAAGCGGTGTGTGAAAACAATCACTCCATTCTGAAAATGTAATGTTTCACTTTAAGAAGCGTTTCTCCAGCACTGTGCGTGTTTTGAGACTGCATCATTTATTCTCCCCGCCTCTAGTCTCTGCTCTTGCTCTTGAGCTGGTTTATAAGAGCCACATTAAAGTCTCAAAATATCGAATTTTGGTTGAGGAACTGAGCCTCAGACATGCAGTCCAGATGTGACTAAGTTTGTTTGTGTGTTGTTGTTTTTTTTTTGTTTTTTTCTTTGGATGGTATGCATCTTGGGATATGATCACTGTCATGCTTTACCATGCTGAAGGACTGGTTTCATGTCAGCTGTGTGTTATGTCTTTAATGTAGAAATATGTTGCTCTGCTGGGTGTGTGCTCTGTAAGTTTGACTAAGATCATGCAAGCTGTTGCCTTATACTGTGTGTATTCTGCTGTATGTGAACAAAAATCAAGTTGAATTCAGAAGCTGGGTTGGAGATGTTGCTGTTTTTTTTTTCTATCATCACCCTTGAAACACTCGCCCTGTGTTAGTACGTGTGTGTGTGCGTGTGAGTGTCATGTGTTTGTGCACTGGTGTATCATCCAGCAGTGTAATGAGGTTTTTATTGCTCTAATGCTACGCATCAGCAAGCAAAACACCATCACATGGCCGACCCTATAAATGCATGGAACAGTAGCAGCCACGCGGGGTTCACAGACTGTTTACAAATGGCAGATGAGACACTCCCCCCACTCCGACCTCTCACCCCCCTCCCACCTCATGCATTTAGCACACACTGCAATTGAGCACGAGTGCATTAATGTTATTCTCAAGTGGCGTTTTTCACGTCACTGTCACAATCCTCTAAGATCGATGCTCCCCTGTCGCTCCCCTGTCGCTCCCCCTTTACATTTAGCTTGTGATTAGTCAGTAAAAAAAATGATTAATTGGCTTGTTTGTTCCTAGAAAGCTTTAAATGAAGGGGGTTGGGCAGGAAGGTCTGATATTCCCCAGACGCGACCCCGTTGCCGCGGTGATGTAATGATGCCCTGCACCTTCCCCCATGGCGATTGTTGGAGACGTTAATGATCGGGCTGTACAGCAAAGCACCTGAGCTTTTTTGTTGTTGTGATACATTACATCATGGCTCGGGGCAGGGAGAGGTGATGTCATACCGGGTCTCCAGCTTCACTCCCCACCCCCGTCACCTCCTCCCACACACCTCCCCATTACTTTGACTGGGAGCAGCTCCAAAACCAGCTAGTAGTACGCTGCTTTCCAGGCATTGTCTGAGGCACAGCACCCAGGCTCTTTATACAGAATAACAAAAAGCTCCAGCCTCCACTGTCTGCATAGAGGGTCTGCATAATTTAGACCTGACCATCAGGTATGATCTAGCATCATAATTCTGTGAAATCTTGCGACCAATGTTTTGATTTTTAAGCCATAGTCCCAGAACCCAAGCATCATCACATATCTTATTTTATCCAACCAACAATCCAAAATCTAAAAATATACAATAAATTAAGATACAGAAAAACAGCAGATCAGACCATTTCTGCTCAATATATAACCTAATTAATCATCAAACTAGTTGTTTAATTTCCTCAATATTCTAACTGATAAACTGACCAGTAGTTTCAGTGCTCAAATGATGCTTTAGCTGTTCATATTTCTTCATAGTCAGAGTATTGCAGTTGTAGATTACACTAAAAGGAACTGACTTATTTTTCAAAACATCAAAACGACAAGAAAACAACAGTAATGGAACAAGATGGCAGATTATGATTGACACCCTCTAATTTCATAAAAACGGTGTGACAAAAAAAAAAAAAATACTTATTGAGGTGTGACACTTCTTGGTGTGCTGCCTCTTCGGCTGTAATGATGACTCTGGTTGGTGATATTCAGTCCTTTGTGTCTCTGAAATTCAGATTATTTTGCGATATGAACCGGAGAAGGTCTGTTTTTTCTTATTTTAAATTTGTATTTGTCTTGGCTGGCCTTTTAAACTCTCATTGTTCCCTGTGATGTGTGTTTTCTTTTCTTTTTTTGTCATTTAGAATGCCATCTTCACATCTCTGTCTGTCAGGAGACCCTCCATATATTGGACCTTTTTATGTATCCAATATCCAGAGTCTCTAGAGGCATGGCCTACCACCTGAACACACACACACACACACACACACACGCATGCATAATACAAACACATTTCCCCTCCTGTTCTCACAAAGCAGAGTGGTGTTTGCGTGTTGTTTGTTTGTTGGTGACGCTGCTGCTCATTGTACTACAGCTGAGTGAAGGTGAAGTGGCAGTCTATTGCCACTTTTTTGTGTATTTTACACACACACACACACACTTGTCTCCCCTCCCTCCTCCATTTCGCCATGTCTCGCTGCTTCGGTCGCCACAGCAACTGAAAGCCCTGGAGGGTGTGTAGGGGGCTGGTGGCAGGCTGAGGGTGAGGGGGGGTGGCGGCGGCGGCTCGTGCTCACCCAGTTGCCATGGCTATTCCAGCTGAGTGACAGTGACTGAGTGACATCTCTGATGCCAGTGTGTGTTTCACTGCCGTCTGCCCATTTTGAATTTCTTTCCTCCCTCCTCTCCTCTCCTCTCCTCTCCTCTCCTCTCCTCTCCTCTCCTCTCCTCTCCTCTCCTCTCCTCCACTTTCTCTACCCTCCTCCTCGAGAAAAACGATTCCACCTCTTTCTCTTCTTCTGTGGTTCTATCTCTTTTACTCACTCTCTCTAGAGGAAGTGCTGCTGTCTCCATTTCTGTCTCCCCGCCCAGGAAATCGCTTTCCTTCATTCCGTTACTATGCCAACCGGCTCCAGCCATGGTCTTGTGCCGAAGTGAGCGTGATAATGGCATTACTCCCACTGTGCTCCTCTCCTCCCTCCAACCCTTTCTATCATCCATCCATCTATCCATCCACCTTTTTTGATTTTTTTTTTCTTTCTTCCTCCCACCACTCCACCGTGTATCAGCTCCATCCTGGCGTTTCATCTCTGCTCTCTCATCCCTCTCCCCCCACTTTCATTTTTCTCATCCGCCCTTCTCCTCTTTCCATCTCTCTATCTGTGCTGGGGGTGTTTGTAAGCCCAGCCATGGTGGCTGCTCTTACAGCATCACTGTCTGGCAGGGAGGAGGTCCTTACACCCCCTCCCCTCCTTCATCTCCCCCTCCACCACCACCACCACCTCCCCTCCTCCACCCCTGACACACATACACACATCTCCCCCCTCCTCCTCCTCTGCTGCCCCCGTTCCAAACAAACCGCTGGGTTTAACGTACAGTACCTCGGTGGCTGAGAAGGCTGCAGGCGTCTTCAAATAATGTAATGGTGCATAAAGGCGTTTGCGTGCGTTTTCGTGTGTGTAAGCTTTGCTTTCGGTAGAGGGAGGGAGGGAGGGAGACAGGGAGACAGAGAGGGGAGGCGGAGGGAGCAAACGTGAGTGAAAGTGTTGTCAGCCATTTTTTCTCATCTTTTTTTTTTTCTTCTTTCCTGTTTTCTGCTCTATTATCGGCGCGCCGCTCTTCTCCGGCTGGAGATGTGAAAGCCAAGTGCGCGGACAGTAGAAGCCGGCTCGTCTTTGCTTTGGATAAAAAAGGATATCTGCCACCTCCTCTGTGGTTTTAAGATATTTCTGTGGGAAGCAGCGGGGAGGCTGGAATAAACGCACAAGCTGCTGCTGCTGCTGGGTTTTTTGGAGAGTCTAATCAGGCCAAGGAACAGCGGATACTCCCAAAACTGACAAGCCGCCGCCTCCTTCCAGAGAGACGGCGCAGAGCCGAGGGAGGGGAGAGGGCAGGCAGGCTCGGCGGCTCGGATGAAGATGGGGGTCTGTGCTGTAGCATAGAGCAGCTCCGGGATGTTAGATTTTAGCCCGGCGAACATTTTTTCATTATGAAACCATTAGCAGCATCAGACAGCAATGGAGTCCCGAGCCAGCAAGATAAAACCCCGGTAAGTAGCCTATCGACGTGCAACGTTTTCTCTCCATCTTTTTTTTCTCTCTCTCTCTCTCTCTCCTCTCCTTCATTTATGACCCACTAGATATGATTACCGTCCCCATAATGGATGTGCATCGGATTTCTATCGAGCCTCGACAAGATGAATGAACGCAGGGCAGGCCAAGGACGCGACAGAAACCTGAACGGGGGGCTTGACCGGACCGGAGGCTCGTTTGCAGCCCCGCGTCGAGCCCTCCGATGTGTGTCAGTGTGTTGTACTAGAAACGGCCGCCATGTGCTCGCTGTCACTCACGCGCGCAGACACACACACGCACACACACACAAGGACTCTATTGATCTTACAGGCCTCGTGCGCTCACGCCAAACTAACGTCTATAACAAATACAGTGCTTTATCTTATTATTAAGTGAGAACACACAGCTGTGAGCGGAGTGTGTGGCCTGTAATGATTCATTATGGATAAAAGGCGCACACACACACACACACACACATCATCCAGCGGTGCAGATGTGTGTGTGTGTTTAACGACCGACGTCTCTGCCCTCGTTATGTTTTACGACGCCTTGAGGTGACAATACTTTGATTGTAGGTACATAAGACGTGTGCATGAAATTAACAGCGCCAGGTGGAGAGGAAAGGATCAGTCAAGCAGTAGATGTGGAGGTGATGTAATGCGTGCGGGGATGGAGCTGTCTCCACCTTTTAACCTCCAGGAGCTGTTGGTAGCTTTATGCATGATGCTTTAAAGCAGAAAATGACTCCCTACGTGGATGCAGTGGATATTTTTGGGAGCTTTAAAGTGTGGTGTGACTCTCCGGTTTATTTCGAGCTGCTGCTGCTGCTGGTGGTGGTGCTGCTGGTGGTGGTGGTGGTGGTGGCGCTGTCCGTGGTGCTGGAAGCAGCCGGCAGTTCCTCCAAAAGCCAGACAACACGGAGGCCTGAGCTGATCTGCACTTGAACGGTGAACGGATTGATCGGCTGTCGGCGCCGCTGGCATCACTCACACACCGGGACCACACACACACACGCGCGGAGGCGAGGCTGTAAATCACACTGATGGACGGTTCCCCGATCGCAGAGCACAGATGCCAGACGAAAAATCACCGTAATATTCCTATAATAGTCATAGATGTGCCGTTGTTGATGACATATCTCATGCGCCCTGCTCACAGCCGCCCTCAGGGAGGCCTTACAGGATACAGAGGGCCTCAAAAATCGTTTAGAACTACATTATTGCCTATATAAACATCTTTTATGGACATTTTTTGATTAGATTTGTTTGTTTTTAAAGTTAATTCTTTAAAATACGACATGTTTTGTACCATTTTAATAACCTTTTTGCAGCCAAAAGCTCTGGTGTGTGGTACTATTTTCTCTAACAACTCTGATTTTAGCGATTATAATGTGGTGCTCAACTCTATGTTGATGCTGAATATACCTTGATATCAGCACTATCAGTATCTCTTCCTAGTATGGCATGACTGTAATAATCTATCGTATTCAAGATGCCCTGTGTCACTTGAGTAATGCCCTCAGTGAAATAGATCTTTCAACATTGATTTGACCGGTTTTCCAGGAATCTAGCAAAAGCACTCTGCCAAGTGAGCAGCGGCCTCTCTACACACTTCAAACACCCCTAAATTATTTACTAGTTACCTTTTTGACAAAGGCAAAACAGCACATGTGCTATTTAAGTAGCACATCATTCTAATTCAAGAATTCTTATTGGCAGGATAGGATGGTTTCCGCAGCCAAAACATGATGGAAGCCCAACACACACATGAACGTCAAGGCAGACAAACAAGCAGATAAGCTAGTACATTAACACAAATGGCAATTATGTAAAACACAAGTGCAAAAAATCAGAGTTTGGCTCATTTTACAGTTGGCTGTCTTTCAGCAAGTTAGATGCATCTGCATCTTTTCCATTTTTATTCATTGATTTTAAAATCTGGATGTTTTTTTGGTTTTTTTTAACCTCTTCTCTCTCTATCTTCTCTTTGTCTGTTTTAGCATACAAATAGAGGCTTGTGTAAATATTCATTTAGCCCAGCTGGAAACCCACCAAGGGTAGGGTCAATAACAACCCCCGAGATCTTATTACAGTAATGACATCACCATAGTGGGTCGGTGACCATTGGCTGTTATATGCGTAATTCCCTAATTGTTTATCTTTCCTCCGGAGACCTGTAATTTCCATTCTTACAGTTGCATTTTATCTTTACTGCAACCAGGCACACGTTGCTACACCATCACAGTGCAATTTAAGCTGATTTATTAGTTATGATGGACGTTTATGGCTTCATCTTTTGGCGATAGCTTGGCCATCAATATTGTCTCCTTATCTCTGAACATTTTGTGGAATCAATGTCTGTGTACTTAAGACCTGTGCCCAACTGTTTTAGCATTGCTAGACTTCGTTAATAAATAAGATAGAAAGCTTGGGCGAGACATTGATACTCTTCTCTATGTTTCTGATGTAACATGTTTTTCTTTATTTCATATATTATATTCTTGTTTACACTGGCACAGCTGTGTAAACATACTTTTTGGAGATTTATTTATATGTTGCACATCCATCAACATATTCAATGAAGCAGGAGAAAGGCTTACTTTTTGCAGTAATTGGCACCTGGAGAACAGTGATTGCAGTAGCAGTAATAGTGGACTGTATACCTCGTTGTAGGTAATCATCCCCCCTTTTCTAATTGCTGGCTTGTGTGGTACTGACTGGTGCAGCTGTAACTAGGGAGGGGAAGGCCCAGAGAGCATATCAGGCCCATTTAATCGGAGACCCTGCCGAAAGGGTTTTAATCTCTTGATCCGTGCAGCTCAGGAAAGTGAGAAACTGCAACTGTGGTCAGGGGGAAACTCTGGGATGTGCCTGCTGTCTCACAGCCTTCTAACATTGCCAGCTCTCTATTTTTTAACAAGCAGACAAAGTTAAAACCACATGTGAGACGTTTAAAGGAGAAGTGGCTGCAGCTTCAGGTGCCTTTAGCTGCTTGAATCCAGAAAGACGTATCATTTTGTTTTTGTGCTTTATTCCATAATTTAAACCCATTGAACCAACAATTTAAATTTGACGTCTTACAGCTTAAGTATGAGATTGTTTTTGAGACTCTGTAATGTTCTGCACACCGGGGAATCTTGCATTTTTTTTAGCTTGGCCACCCACAATATTGGGCATCTATCTAGTGTAGTAACACAGATTCACCCCCAGCATATAAAGCCGGTAAAGAGATTGAGAGCCAGCCAGCGCTTCCACCCTGGGCTTCCACCCAGCAAACTAGGTCATTAGGTCTACAGTGTAATTTAAGGAGCGCCACATCTGCTCACATGTAGGCAGAACTGGGTGTTGTGGCTCGGGTATTAGAGCGATGCTTAATCCTCCTGTGACAGCTGATTGTACGTATTTTCGGCTCGCGGTTCTGCACAGTCCACTTCATTTGTTTGTGAGAGAGCATTGAATTCGGAGCAGAGGATACAGAGTCCCATATAAGGTAGGAGCAGAATCACAATTTTGTGTTATGGATGACGATGAGCCTATCTCTAATAGATTTAACTTATTGTGTGCTGGAACGTACTCTGCGGATCGATCGAGGTTAATGATGCACTGTACATGCTTTGCCATGTTGTGCTGCCACTGATTGGAAAAGCTTAATGCTTGCATATCATTATTGTTGTGCTGGCATCCATCTTGGCCCCATCTCTTGCATGCCATTTTGCACAAGAGGTCAATGAACCACATGCTTATAGACTGAATGGACCCTGGCTTATTGACCAACAGACGGATGACCTAAATGAGTGGAGAGCAAGGATTAAGTGTTTATTATCCTCTCCCTTTATCTCCCTTTCCTGCCCTCCCTTTATCTCTCCCTCTTTCCTGGGGGGAGGGACTTGTAGTTTATGGGGGTTTGTTGGGAGGAGGGGGATCCTTCCTAGCTGGTTGTGAAAACCAGTGGGGATATTATTATTGACATGTAGACCAGTCCAGTTCCTGGCTAGGCATTATCGACAAACTCCACATGACCTGCCTTGTATGATTCAATTAATTTACCTTTGGTGCACTTCCATTCATTCAGTGTGCAACCAGAATGAATTTAGTTTAGTTGAGCGTTTACTTTATTTTTGTTAATGTCAACAAACCCATGGAAAGACCTAAAGCAAGGATGTTAGTCCCTCTTCTGAATGTTGTTGACTATAGCTTGTTGTTCAATGCCGCTGATACATTGGTGATCTGTGTGCTTTGTTTCTGACCAGAAATGTTCAGTATATAAATAAATATAAATGGCCATAGTCATGGCTCCAACATAACTTCACTGCTGAGGTTTGTATTACATGGGAGTGATATACAGGACCATAATCTCTTCTGGTCCCAAAAGTCATCAAAAGGAAATGTGATGTGGCTTTATCACTGCAGTTATGAACAGACAAAGAGATTCGTCACACTAACACAATAATGTCCAGCCTGTAATAACGTGAAAATCAGCTGGAGGCATTCACAGTGAAGTCGACCAGATGAGGGGATGGGAAATAGCAGCCCGAGGGGGGTTAGTGACTGACTGGGCCCTCCGGTCGACCATTTTAGTTAGTGCAGCCAGCCAGATAATTAAACGTGATGGCAATCTTTGACACAATATAGTCACATCCCACCTCTGTGCCACAGGAGCAGTGCTATCTGGCTCTCAGTCTCCTGTCACTAACACATAAAGGCTGTCTGTGACTGTAGATACGTCTTATTTTCTCATTTTCCCACCACAAACAGCTCAGAAAGGTCTCCAAATATCATGCCACACCTTCTGCCAAATCAATTCAGTGCCACAGCACCTTCAAGCTCTTCAGTTTTATTGCGTCTCCGTCTCAAAGGGCAGACCATGAATATTGAGAAGCATTGTAGTCAAAACTAGTTTCTAATATTCCACAGTGATAATTCTGGCAGCAACACTTTTCATCCCATTTCCAAAACTCTTTAATTAAGCAGTAATGCAGATGAGTGCTTCAGAGGCTGTGACGACTGGCATTTTCTTAGAGTACATTCAAGAGCAGATGACGGCTCAAACTCATTTATTTGCAAATGAACCTCCCAAGATGTATTTCTATCCAATCTACTCCATTTGTCATCCAAGTGCGACTTCATAGTGTTGCCGCTGTCGAGGCTGATTTCCAAAATGTATTTGAGACGGTGTCGCTTTTTTCACAGCACACTGCATTTTGAGGCAGATGAAGCCAGACTACTGTACTTCAGAGACTATTTAACCTTTAATAGCTCACGTGAGAAGAGCTGAAAGCCTGGCTGCACAATCTGTCCAATGTCACACCTACAAGTTTTTTTTTCTATGGAAGTCGCAGTCTGGCCTTTTATTTACAGGCACGTATCAAAGCTGGGTTGAAAGTTTCTATCTGCAGAATAAATATTTAAAATCAAAAATTGTTTACTATCCACATCTGAAATCACGCAGCATATTTAAAAAAAGTGTAAACTGACCCTCTTGATGTTCAGATTTAGCTCTGAGATTATACGATGAATGAGGCAACCCAGTTAAATTAGCAACATTTGACTTTTGGGTGTAAAAAATGTAATATTGATGAACTGCCACAGCCAGAAGTGGAGCTGGAATCAGCTCAGAGTGGTCTCCCTGCTGAGTATCAAATATACAGTATATTGGTAAATAAAACATTTTGCCATAAAATATTCACGCCTATAAGACCCCGTGAACCAGTTTATGCAGTCTGATTAAATTCATAATTCAGCCCTCTGGCATTCTAGTCAGTTATGATGGGTTTCATTTGAGATATATTGTGCAACATTTAAAATAATATATAAAAATGTAAACAAGAATATTTGCTTGACATTTATAGATGGTAAATTAACCACGTGCTGACATGTTTTAGGTAAAAGGGTTTAAGACAGCCACATTTTTCTCAGGTTGAAACCGAATTGTTGCTGCACCAAACAGGTTTTTAAATTCTCGGCTAATGTGGCGATTATTTTTCTCAATTAAAGGACAATCATTTTTTCTATAAAATGTCATAAAATAGTGAAAAATGCCCAGTATAATTGATCAATTCTCAAAGCTGAAGTTGCTGTTGCTGGCACCAGCTAATTCTTGCTTGAGTGATTCAAACCATGAATCTGTTATCAAGCATCATAGTCGTGTGTCGATCAACTAATCCTTTCAGCTATAATACTATATAGATTCAGAACAGCATGCTCTTCTTACTTGTTTTTATTTTATTCATCTGCCCCTTAAAACATCAGCCGGGGGTTTCTGATGTATTTTACATTTCAGGGTCGTCTCCATAGAGATATGGGTTGGCTCGTTCACATTGTAGCTAATTACAGCGTGACTTTCTGGTGCTTTATACAGTTTATATTTATACCCCCCCGCCCATTACTGCCTGGTGTTCATTTAGGTTTTGTGAGTTGCGTGCTTTAATTATATGTATTGATGTATGTTAGTTCTCGTTAGTTTGCTCAGAAACTCCAACTAGCTAACGGCTGATAACAAGAGCTGTAAAAATATTATCAGGTTCATGAGACCTGTTAGACTTTCTGTTAAACAGACAGCAGGTTTGCTGAGCTCTTTAACTAAGAGCTAAGGAGACTTAGTCAGTCCTACGTCGTGTTAAACTTGATAAATGTATTTGACTGATTCTGTGCAAGTCGGATGATTTAATTAACATCTACTTTTACCATTTACTTCTGCCTTCCTCTTGCTTTGATAAGAAATGATGTGTAAAGTTGAGCTCTTGCAGGGGAACTAATTAATATTTTTTTGTTCTGTCAACATTGTGTTATCACAGCTGTGGAATAAAGATAATCCCTAGTATTCATGAATAGAATTGAAATAGAATTGAGTGTGTTTTAAGCTACTTTCCAATTAAAATTGATGGGGTAACAGTTTTTGTAGTTCATGTATAAGTCACATGCAAAAATCACATGGCCTCTATACAATAAAGAAATCCAAGTAGAGAAGACGCTACACTTTATTTTTAGACAAACTGAAGGACGACATGCCGCTAAATGTTCCCACTTGGCTGGCAGTCCGCATGAGTGTAAGTGTGAGTGACCGGTGGTGGCGGCTGAGCCGGCTGATACTGACCATCTGTGTGTATGTTGTGTGTGTGTATGTGCAGCTCCCCGCAGACTTCAGCAGACTTCACCTGGCCGACGGCTTGCACCCACAGGTGACCCACGTCTCCTCCAGCCACTCAGGATGTAGTATCACCAGCGACTCTGGAAGCAGCAGCCTGTCAGACATTTACCAGGTAAGGACGCCCCCCCCCCCCCCACCACCACCACCCACTGGCTCTGGACTCCCAGTGTGGACTCCCCTAGTAGGTGTCATAGTTTAACTAGATTAACACGAATAGTTGGTCGTGTGTTATTAAATATCCCCCGCTGTAGCTAGGGTCGTCGTTAATTTACTAATTTTATTTGTTTTCGCATTTAAACGTTCAGTGTGTAATGTTTAGGAGGATTTATTGGGTAACAAGAATCATGTTTTTGGTACCTTCGAATGAGCATTCTATATCTCCAGACACGGGTCCTCTCTCTCACAGAGTCCGCCATGGTGAATTGTCGTGTTTTTACAGTAGCCCAGAAGAGAAACTAAACACTGGCTTTATGCCACTGAATCCTACACACTGGTTCAACAGTTTGGGACATACACTTCATGCTGAAGCTTAGCTGAGAAGACGATACCATTCTCATGTCTGTATGGTATACATCAAATTACAACCAGCAGCCAGTCTGCTTAGCGTAGCTGAAAGAGTGGAATCTGTACTTGTTTTTATGCTTAGTGTTTTTTCCCAGATGAAACAAACAAGATTTAATATGTTTAGTATCTAGCTTTAGAGGCGTTGGTAGGACATTTGTTACCTTTCGGACAGTATGCTAAGCTAACCAGCTGGTGGCAGAAGCTGGCTTGATGTTGGCTGTAGATATTAGAGGCGTGTCGATCTTCTCATGTAACACTGTGTGTAGTATAAAATCAACTGTTGCTAACGTTTCAATCCGAGGATAATTTTGTGTGAATATATTACGTGGGTTGAACTGACAGCCCGGCTCACATTATTCCAAATTGGTAAACCTCCTTGGTGAAATGACAGATATACCTCTGGGACAGCAGGTTAGTCTCATTAAGTAGGACAAGAGAATTTGGGGAAAGGATATGAAGCTTGGCAGACAAATAGGCTTTAAGACACTAATAGGACACTGTCACTGCTCAGCGGGAGATGAGCAGACAGGCTGGTGGCTGTGAGCAGGTGGTCCAGCCTACATCCTGACTCCAGCTCTGCCTTTCATCACCTCAAAGCAGAAGTACAGAACTCCTGGAGAGCTGTGACGTGCAAACTCACGTGAAGAGCAACTTTTACACTCAAATATTACATATATTTTTACAGAATATGTTTTGATGGTTTGAGTACAAAAAAGAAATACGTAAGTGAGAATAAAGGGACAAATAAATTCAAAGTTGAGCTTGAAAGAACACACACAGTAAATCTCGTGACTGTGGACGTGCCCCAAACCCTGCAACTAATCCTCTTAACACAGAGCACCCACCCTATTGGCTCCTGATACTGATACCTGCTGTGTGCCTATTTGTGTGTGTGTGTGTGTGTGTGTGTGTGTGTGTTGTGTGTGTGTGTGTGTGTGTGTGTTTGTGTAAGTGTGCTTGTGACTGACAGGATCACACTATGTTGTACAGACCTCTTCTTGGCTTGTGTGTGCCGGGGCGTTCGACCTGTTTGAATACAGCTTTATAATTGCGTGTTAGGCCTGTATGAGCGTGTGTTATCGTAGCGATGTGTGTTTGTGTTTCTATGTTTGGCCGGGCTGTGGCTGGCTGGGGCAGGTTGAACAGGCTCTACCGTCCCCAGTCTGTCATCCCGGTCTTAGAGCCATCTGCTAACAGCTCTGTGTCTCCGTCTCTTGATTTTCACTCTTTCTCCAGTCCTGCTTTCTCTTTTCTCCTTTGCTGGATCTCTAACAGCTTCCAGTCTACATATGCTGTGTCTGAGTGCTGTATCTGCTCTTTCTTAATGTCACATGCGATCAAATTCACGGCTCACTGTTGATCTACTTCCATGTGTTCTTGTACTACGTTTGTTTTACAGATTGGTGCCTTTGTCAATCATCTGTTGTTTTTTTTCTGTGCCCTTTTCTTCACACTTTGGTGTGAATGCTTTCCAAACTGAAGCTGAAAAATAATCTGCAACTGTTCTGATAATCGTCTGAGTCCTTTTCGAGGCAAAGTAGCCAAATATTTGCTGGTTGAATGCCCCAAATCTGAGGATTTGCTGCTTTTCTTTGTCTTTAATGATAACAAACTGAATGATTTGGGGTTTTGACTGGGTGTTGGATGAAACAAACAATTTTGAGATGTCATTTTTGTATTTGGGAGATTGTCATGGCATTTTTAAATAGCTTTTTTGACATTTCATAGAAAAACAGATCAATCAGTTAATTGAGAAAATAATCGTCTGGGTATTCAACAATGAAAATAATCCTTATGTGCAGCCCTGTTTCAATTCAGCCACAGTTTTCTTGCCTAAAGAAAGCTCCAACAGCAGTGGTTCCCAATCCCCAATCACGTCATGTAACTGGTTGCAAATACACACCTCTGGGTTATAATTAGTTTAAATGAAAAATGTATGTTTTCATTATTTTTTCAGCCTTGAAGAAGTAAGATAATCCAGTAATTCACAGAAATGTCTGAAAAGTACATTTTATTTTGCGCAAATATTTTTTATTTCCCTCTCCTCTTAATCATGTGCTGACCCCCCAGGTTTATCTAAAGAAAGCTTGGGGTGACTCCTGCTTCACCCCCATAATAAGAATTAAGTGTTGGCTGTTAAATAAAGGAGATAAGTTTAGTTTGACTTTTATCAGCCGGTCTGCAGGGTTGCCTCTTGCTTAATGTTTAGACCACTCACGCTCAGCACACCAAATTCTAATGTATAAGCATTAAAAATGGAGAAAAGGATAACAGTTCATCTCTTACTATCCCAGGGTAGCCGACATGACTCCCCAAACTGTTTGTTTTATGCAACATTACTTTTTTATCGTTAGCTAAGTTGCACCCTGCAGATTTCAGAATTAATAATGTGGTGTGGCTGATCACTAGCAATGTTTGCGGTTCTCACTCGGGGGGTTCTTTTTAAATAAACGAATCAGGGGGAGACCTGTTTTTTTTTCTTGAGACCACAGGAAGCTGATGGAACGAAAAGAGAGAGAGGTACATGGAGAGTCACTGAGCAGATTGGGGTTCAGATTTTTGATGTGAAGTGTTAAATAGTTCAACCAGTGGTCCACCCCCGCTGCTCTGATCTCCACAGCCTCCTTTGGCCTCTACAACTGGAGCACCATGTGAACAGCCCCACATCGCCCTCACGTCACCGGCAACATGGTACACTGTTTTGTGTCTGAATAAATCATGAAATTGGTCCTTCAGCAGGACTTTGAAAGCATTGATCCAAGAATAGCAGTGATGAAATATTAACAACACCTGACTCGCCCACGGACTCTTAATGCTTACTGCACATTTATAGATTTTTGATGCACAGATGACACGAAAACGAGCGTGTGCGTGAATACAAAGGCACACAGGCAACCCGTATTTAGATGCAGCAAGACAAGATGGCTGAACACGTTATCTCCATGTGGCGTGTTAAGTGTTTTTGCACCTTGTTAAAAACTAATTAATTCAGTGTGGCGTCCATGAAGGAATATGCATCCTCACTTCTCCTTTGCTGATTTTTTGTTTGTTCCTTGATCTGTTCACTGCTGATAACAAGTGTGGTGATCCTTTTCTAGTGTGTCCTCTGTCCATCTGTAGAAAATGAGCAATGAATATGCAGCTGTCTGTGGTTTTAGGACAAAGGGTGCCCAGGGAATGCTATTCAAATTTATGGGAGAAGTCCTTCCATTTTGATTCTAGATTTCTTTTCTGCTCTTGTTCTTGATTTGATATACTCGAGTATTGTATTGTGCACCGCTCCTTACTTAATCTGTGACTTCTCACACCCTTTGCACCCGGATCATCTGCCTCGCCCACCAGGGTGTGTGCACCGGTGACGCCCAAATGGCTCTCAGACACTGACCTGAATCATTAATGAGCCTTTTGCACATGGCGTTTGAGGAGAAATGACACAGGGTTTCTGTGAGAGACGGGCACAGGGACTCTGAGCCTTGAAAAATTAAAAGCAGACCGACAGTCTGGGAGGTTAAGATGCGTCTGGCTCTGGGATTTTGCGGACAATTTGCAAAGGCAACCTTTTCTTTGCTTTCTATTAAGAAGCTTGAGGTCGGGCAACGTTTCGAGGTAAGAAGGTTTGTTTTTCGCTCTGATGCTTTGCGGTCCCTTTCCCTCAACCGCTTTGGTTTGTTCCGTGAGAAGGTTTCAGGTTGTGTGAGCATGAACGGGCAATATGGCCCCTCTGTCATTTATAGAAATATTTTCTTTGATGATAGCAGAGGAACTCCATTAGTATCACTCCTGCACATGTAATTGCATTACTTTCGCTCCTCATCTCAGTTCATTTTCCCACCTCCTCACATATTTCATCTTGTGCTTTCAAAGAACAGGATCTGGCTGCGAGGCAGGCGGTGGAGTTTGCCGAGGGGGGTGGGTGGGTGGGTAGGGAGAGGAGTGGAAAGTTGGAGTTAATTAGCTTGTTACTATGCGTAGCAGACTGTTTGGTATGCAGTGTTGACGGCTGTCTTTCTCATACTGTACTGAATACGGCTAATCTGTTTCATGAAATGGGTCAAATCTGCACCAACAACAACAGTTTTTGCTTTTGGTTGGCACCAGTGCACCGTGTCGCAGCTGATGTCTGTACTGTACAATGATTTCAGCAGTGTGTATGTGCTCTGCAGCCTCCACCTCTGCATCCTTATTATGCTGAATTCATACACTGGCTGTTTACAAATGAGTTTGCTCTGTCTGAGTTTTGACAGGTGAACACGAGTTTGGTTACTGTCTTGGTGAGCAGATACCAACATTTTTATTCATTTTTCAGGCATATAGCTGACACTATAACACATTGTTTGTAATGAGCATGCAGGTAGGTGGTTCAGTGTCAAGCTCAAAGACACACTGGTCCAACTGAACTTTGACTTTTGGAGCCAACTGCTAATATTGGATGGAGATGCTAAAATCCTTCCCGTTGTTTGGCAGATTACCGACTCATCTCTCTTCTGTTTTTCTGTCTTCATAGGCCACAGAAAACGAACCAGGCGACATGGACCTGAGTGGCTTGCCAGAGACCGCCGTCGATTCGGAGGAGGACGACGATGAGGAGGACATCGAGCGAGCGTCGGACCCCCTCATGAGCCGGGACATCGTGCGGGACTGTCTGGAGAAGGACCCCATGGACAGAACCGACGATGACATAGGTGAGCCACCAGTCTGGGGTTTCATTCTTTGTGCTGGTGTTTGTGTTGCATTGCAGCTTTATGAGTTGCACTAGTTTAAATAAATATACATTTGCCATGCAGTGTTAGCTTTTAAAAATATCCTCTCTAGTTCTGTGCGCGCCTCAGAGTGTAAGATTTCTTAAGAGAAGTGTATCTTCAAAGATATCAGTGAAAAACATGAGCAGCGTTGTTCTCAGCTCCCAGTTTTAGAATAACTCTATAAAAGCCACACCCTCCTTTTCTTATTTAAATGTGCCACAACACATTTACATTTGTCTGAAGCCTTTTTTGCCTCCTTGCTCTCATTTTCAATGTCGGCTTTCGAGTAATTCTCGAAGCCCCATCAGGCTTGCGGTATCATATCCCTTAAAGCTGTGACTCAATTCCAATGATAATGATAGGCATGTTAAAAAAAAAAAAAAACACAGTACACACACACTCTGAGCTTAGCTACAGATGTGGACTGGAGGAGGAGGAGGATGCACTGCATGCAGAGAGTGACTTGCCAACCATTCTCCCCCTCCCCCCATTCGCTTATCTCCCCACGGCACGACCCCTCCCTCTGCCGGCAGGCTTTTCTAGGTCACTCCGGCACATCCTCTCGCCTCACCTCTCCCAGCACATTAAACTTTCAGTGCTTCCGCAGCTTCACACACGACGCTGTTGCCATGCCAAGCACAGGTCAGCCGGTACGCCAGACTGCTGCTAGCCAGCCAGCCAGCCAGCCAGGCGGGGGGGGGGGGGGAGGATTGGTTGGTAGATGAGGAGAGAGGACTTCAGTGTGGGATTCTGCAGAATGTGTTGGATTATATGTGGCATTTCCCTTGGCGACACACCCAATAATAAATCCCATTTTTACAAAACAACATATTTAGTGAATTCCATGCATGAAAGTCAGAAAATGGGTGTTTTTTTTGGTGATTTTGGTGACCAGAGCTCTAAATATGATTTCAGTTTGAACGTCTGCAATGACTTCGTTTTAACTCACACTGAGGTCATTGAGTGTGAAGTGTCAGCAATTATTCTTGGCTTGCCTTGAAAGTTTCTATCAATGGAATTGATATTTGGCTTTCTGTTCTCCAGATAATGATTCCTCTGTTGGCTATTCACTGTGGTGATGATCTATTTTGATGCTCAGCCTCCAGCCTCGTTCCTTCTTGGCTGGAAAGCGAGGGCGATGCGCGCTTGCCAAGAGCAGCGCTGCCTGTCCTCTTTCTCTCCTCTGGGTGTCAAGACTCTGTTTGCTCTTTTTCACAACCACCTCCACTTCCTCCGCTGTCTCTCCTCTGTCCCTCTCAGAGCAATTACTGGAGTTCATGCACCAACTGCCAGCATTCGCCAACATGACCATGTCAGTGAGGAGGGAACTCTGCGCCGTCATGGTTTTCGCTGTGGTCGAGCGTGCCGGCACCATCGTTCTCAATGACGGAGAGGAGGTGTGTGTTGCCTTTAATGCTATCTCTATATGTGTGTCTCTCGGGGACCGTTTCACCCCTTCACACCAATGGATCTTTCTTCTTCCATTTGATGTTTTTTTCTGCTCTATTAAATCTGAATGGCGGGCAACCCTCATCACCAGGCCTTTCCACGATCCCTCAGGCAATTAAACCAGGCAGCACTTATTCTTTCTCTCTCTCTGTGAAGGCACAACACAAGTTTCAATAGGGACGGTTTACTTGTTTTTTTTCCTACGATGCACCCGGACAATAAAAGCGCTGACATTGCCCTGGAGGCTGGATCACTTCAGTAAATGTCCGGTCATAGAGAATACATGGTCCATTGAGCATATTGGTGCTTTCGGGGAAAAATATGTGAAGTAAAAAATGTTCCTGAAAGCTTTTCAGGAATTATTAAAAACATCCTTATTCTTACTCAACCCTTCAAAAGGATTAAGACACAAAAGAGTCTTTATTTCCATCGAGCATGCATTACTTCTAACAATGCTTTATATTCTAGTTGGCTGTGATAATTCACTGCTGTATCCAGTGTTGTATCTCTCTGAGGAAAGTATAAAACATCTGTTAGTGCAGCAGTCCCGTCGTAGTTTATGCAAATGGTTCTTTTTGGTAAACTATGACTCATTAAGGGACACCAGCTGTTGGGAATGCAACTTGACTAATCTTAGTGTGATCAACAGAGTTACTGTTGTAGTATTTTTCCTCTCTTTTCTTCTTCCAACATCTAACACTAACACGACCATGTGTTTGGGCTCCAGCTGGACTCGTGGTCAGTGATCCTGAACGGTTCAGTGGAGGTGACGTACCCCGACAGCCGGACGGAGATCCTGTGCATGGGGAACAGTTTTGGGGTGTCACCAACCATGGAGAAGGAATACATGAAGGGAGTCATGAAGACCAAGGTGGACGACTGCCAGGTAGGATCATGGTTGTAAATAATCATCTGTTTGTGGTTAACCAGTGTGATAAGCAGAGCGCAGATCTTGACATCTCAAGATATTAAACCCTGCTCTAACCCATACCATCCAGACAGTGTTTGCATTCACTACATTATGAAAGTGGCTTCCATTTATATGTGAGACACAACACGAAGGCCAGCTCATGCAAAGAACAAGATCACTATTAGTATCACGTTTGTAGTGGCTGGGATGAGGAAATCTTCACTCCTAATTAGTAAAAGCCCTTTTTTCATAATTTATCAGTGGGAATAGTAGTCTGGTTGCTCTGCAGAATTTATTCATAATCAGCTGTTATCAGTTGTATTCATTTAATCTCTGGTGTGACGACACTAACAGATCAAGAATTAAGAAGATATTGGATAAATACATTTTCTAAGTTTGAGTCAAAATGTCTAAAATCTGTTTCTCTTGTTTTTCCTCGTCTTGTCCAGTTTGTGTGTATAGCCCAGCAGGACTACTGCTGCATCCTCAACCAGGTAGAGAAGAACATGCAGAAGGTTGAGGAGGAAGGGGAGATAGTTATGGTGAAGGAGCACCGTGAACTGGACCGGACTGGCACCAGGAAAGGACACATTGTTATCAAGGTGATGAATCACAATTCAATCAGTTCACATTTACCTTAAATCCAAAAATAAAACGAAGAGTGTCTGAACAGTTTTCCACATAATTACCTGTAGATATTTGAACACATCTTTGCAAGCCAGTCGCGTTGAATGAACGGTTATTTTAAACCAATATCATCAGGGCACACCGGAGCGTCTCACCATGCACCTGGTGGAGGAGCACTCAGTGGTGGACCCCACCTACATCGAGGACTTCCTGTTGACCTACAGGACCTTCCTCTCCAGCCCCATGGTCGTGGGCAAGAAGCTCCTGGAGTGGTTTCACGACCCCAGTCTCAGGGACAAGGTACGGAAGCAGGAGCACCATATGCCTACATGAAGTGATGAAATACAATATACTGCTACAAATGACACACTTCAGCAGTTTTTCCATGAACCCATAGACATTTTTAGGTCAGGATGTAAACTACGTAACACACACACACACACACTTGTAGTCAACCAGTAAACTGTATGTTGACCTGTGCTGATCATGTGATTGCTCCAGGTTACACGGGTAGTCTTGCTGTGGGTAAACAATCACTTCAATGACTTTGAGGGTGACCCTGCTATGACACACTTTCTGGAAGAGTTTGAGAACAATCTGGAGAAAGAAGTAAGTGCAAAACTATACAGCAATGAGCAATTATGCATTTTGTGTTTTTCATTTATTGCACTTTACTCACATCATCGTTTTTTGTTTTTTTTCTTTTTCAGAAAATGTGTGGGCACCTCAGACTGTTAAATATAGCATGCGCTGCTAAAGCCAAGCCGCGGCTGGTGACACTGACCAAGCCGTCCAGGGACTCTCCTCTGGCCTTTAGCCTTCTCGGAGGTCAGGAGAAAGGGTTCCGCATCTTCATAGATGCTGTGGAGCCGGGGAGCAAGGCAGCAGAAGTGGGCCTTAAGCGTGGAGATCAGGTGAGGTTACTACTTTTATTGTCGTCATATGTTTGGTGTCCTCACTTGTTGTCTTCTTATTTGTACGTATAGAGCCATCTTAGACGGCATACATTGCTCTTCTTGAACTGTCATGGTAAAAGCTCTGGAGTTGCACACAGCCTTGAAGTTACATATATTTTGACTGTAGGCTACAACTGTAAGGAGGAATCACGCCTGTCAGACAGACCAGCTCTTGAATTGCTCTTTTTTCTCGTCTTGAAATGCTTTTTTTTTTTTGTCGTGAAATTGGTTCTATTGCTGCCCCAACTACTCTAACTAGCATTAAAAGTTGCCAGTAGCTGCGGGTAGCCTGTACTGGCTTTCTGCAACTTGACTTCTCAACCATTTTCACACTTGGCAGTCTTCAGGGCTTTAAGCAAAAGTCCCTTAATCCATGAAACCATCTTGAGAGTGTCTGGATGTGAGTTAAGCCCTCTTGACTCCAAACATCCCTTGCAGCTGTTTCCCCAAAAGGAAGCGGAGAAGCTGACATCCTTGGATGCATTCACTCTCATGCCCGCTCACACCTTCCATTTTTTTTGAACAGCTTTAGTTGCTATCACCGCTCGCTCATTGTTTTTGTATTCGTGCACAGCGTTTCACTAAACGCTGCTGATTCCTCAACACACGGTTGGTCTTGTAAGTCCGTCTTTTCCAGCCTCGCAGCAGCACAGGATGGCCTGTACTTGTGTTACTGTCAAAGGTGACTTCCTCTTCCACTAAAGAGGAAGCGGCAAAGGCTGGTTAGCAAATTGCGTTGAAATGCAAATATCTGTCGCATATACAGAGGTCAAGCTGTTCAGACAAAGACAAGACAATTTGAAGGTGACACGGCCTTCATTAATGTCAAAACCATGTGTTGGGCTAAATGCCATGATGCAAAACAGGCCAGAGGATCGGAGTTCACTGCCTCTTTGTTCACTGGATGAAATATATAGTTCAGAGATAATTACCTGTAACATTTTCTTGTTCAACACTTCATGCGCAGATCCAATACGGCATTTATTTTGACATGACACGATGACAAGTGAGGCAGAAAACACATCGAGTAGTTTACTGGCAGGTTTTTCTTGCCCACCAGTGCAGCAAATTGACTCTTAATCCACATGCACCGTAGCTTTATATTTGCTGCTTAGAGAGTACCCACTCACCTCACTCACTCACCTCCTTTACCAAGACAAAGAGATACAAGAGCTGAGTGCACAAAAGGCAAAATCCTGCTGCGATTCTCCCACTTAACTCCTCAAACGCATTGTTTAATTCTAGTGGTGGTAACACAAGGTTTATATTTTGGACAGTTTGGTAAAATGCACTTGATTTATCTCTTCCTTCTTCTGTCTGCAGATCATGGAGGTCAACGGGCAGAACTTTGAGAATGTCCAGCTCAGCAAAGCCAACGAGATTCTGAAGAACAATACCCACTTGTCCATAACTGTGAAAACAAACCTTTTAGGTAAAGTCCTTTGCTATCAAACTTTCTTAGCATTTTGTGAGATATGGTGCTTTTCATATTTTATGTGTGCGTGTTTACCCATTACAATCCCTGTGGAAGGTCACAAGATGATTAACAGGAGAGCAAAGATTTATGAATTAATAAATGAATGGATGATTTAACTTCTTCAGTCAACTCAAAAAATTTAAATACAGCAAAATCAGTCTGCGATGAGATGCTGCAAGTGGACTTTGCTTAGTTTTAAGAGGTCAGGAAACAAAAGGTTTGGAACTGGTGTTTTAAATCAATTATACCCAAAATTAATAATTCAAACCGAGAGAGGCCCAGAGTCCTATTATTTAATAAAAGAGACAGGAGTACATTAAAACATAAAAGAAAAAAGGTGGAGAGGGGAAATCCTTGTGGTAGCAGTCAGTTTAATACAGTAAGTATATTTACTAAATGTTTGTCACCCTCCTCCTGTCCAGTGTTTAAAGAGCTGCTAACGAGGCCAGAACACGACCATGATTTGGATGTTGACGAGGAACATGACAGAAAGAATGGCGCGCCTCACCTTCCAAAAATCGGAGACATCAAGAAGGCCAGCCGCTACTCCATCCCTGACCTGGCAGTGGACGTGGAGCAGGTGATGGGCCTGGAGAAGGTCAGCAAGAAAGCAAAGACCAACACGGTGGGAGGACGCAACAAGCTGAAGAAGATCTTCGACAAGACACTCACCAGCATCCTGCCTCCTAAACCATACAAGTAATTAATATAATAACATGTTAACACTAACCTTTATTATCAAGAGAATAAAAGCAGGACAACATAACGTTCCATGTTTACAGTTGTAAATGTGTGAATGAATTTTAATACCGTATGATCACACTAGCAGTTCTGTGATTTTATATCAAAATGACGCTGAAGGCATGAGAGAGAGAAGCGGTGAGCTTTGTTTCTGATTATGATTGGGCTGTTTGTCAGTTTTTCCCTTCGCATTGCGACACGCTGCTCTGATTGATGCGACGCGAACGCACAACAAGATTCAGATCAATCAGTGACTTGCTGAGCTGAATCAGACAGATCGTACTGATGCCATTGCAGCCCATAGCTGACAATGACTCAGGAAAAAAAAATGAAATATTAACTGTGATCATACTGAAAAAAGCAGGCATAAATTCTGAACTGAAAGTTCGTTTGTAAAAATAAGTTTTCAGTTGTGCCAGGTTTCCCCGAGAACAGGGAGATTCCCATTGAGTTATTCTAATAATCAGCACCAGGTGCAGATCTGAAATTAGACATTTCTGCTCACTGACCTGAATGTGAACCTGTCATGGCAACAATCACCCAATACTAGGTGTAAAATGTGGGCATATTTCTCTGCACAGCCAGAGGAGTCCACAGCTTCCAGCTCCTGCCAGCACTAATATCGCCCCCTGCCTTTTGTTGACAGAACTGCTCTCTCACCCCTCCCCGTGCTCTCCCTCTTGTTTCCATAGTGACGTTTGCGTGGGCCAATCGCAGGACGACAGCATTGTGGGGATGAAGCAGTCCAAACAGATCCCACCACCTCTGCCCGTTAGTGGAAACCTGTCGTCATCAAACCCGGACCTTCTGCAGTCTCACCACCGCATCCTCGACTTCAACAACCAGCCTGGTGTGTATTCACATGTTACTTTAAGCAGTCATTGGCAAATCAGATGGAAAAATTTGGATTATGTCCTTTTATTATTAAAATATTTTAATGGTTCATTTGTATAAAACATTCTTACACCATCAATAGGCTCTTTAATAGGGTGTTTGAAGATAAAATAACCAGGTATCAATACCTATATCTGGGGTTTAATCAAACACCTGATAAAGGTATCTTATCATGTTAATGCAACAATTCTTATTAAAATATTAAAGAAGTCTTACTCATTGGCTGAAATGGGTTAATACAATCAGAGAAATTCAAGGCATAGCTGCCTAAATAATATGACAAGTTTCTTTCATCTCATAGTATATATAGTCTATGAATTTTGTTACTCTACCGACTGTATCGAGCCAGTTATGGAAATACAGTCTCTATATTTCTGTCTTCATTAACTCCTGTCCATCACGTTGTTTATGCTCTTCCAGCCCCTGTCATACTGAGTGAGTATCTTCTCCCCTCGTGATCCTGCTTCTCCCTGAGCACAGTCGCGTCTTTGTCAGTGCTGTCAGCCTCTATTTCATACATAACAGACGTTTATCAGCTGCTTTATTACAGTTTGTACATGTAACATAAACTCAGTTAATCTGCATTCATGACTGTAAATGCTAATCGAGTAAAGCTAACAGCATTGCACTGGCCGCTGACCTTTAGGTTTTCTGAGGGCACATGGGTGTTGATTTTGTAATGGAGATTTTGGGTCATATGATCTGCGGGGTTGTGCTTCTGATCAAACTAATGAATGATCACATCTCAAAGATGCTGGTGTGTTTTTGCCCCAAGGGAATGCTGGGAAGATGGGCTTAATAACTCTGGGAAAACAAAAAATTTCATTGGTGTTAGTTCCATAATGAGATTGATACCTCACAGTAAAAACAATGCTAAGGGGTAAGCATTTCTCCTCATGTTGTGTTTTGCATCTCCAGATATGTCGGACCAGGTATTACGAGTCTTCAAGGCAGACCAGCAGTCTCGGTACATCATGATCGGGAAGGACACAACAGCTAAGGAGGTGGTGGCCCAGGCTATCAGGGAGTTTGCTCTGACTGCTGCAGCAGAGGCTTATTCGCTGTGTGAAGTATCCGTCACACCAGAGGGCGTCATCAAACAGAGGCGGCTACCGGACCAGCTGTCGAAACTAGCCGACAGGATTCAACTGAGTGGCAGGTAATGACATCTGCGGCTGGTTGTGCCACCTTTCTTTCTGACCTGATTCATCTTTCAACACTAAACCCACACATTCTCGTCTATCCTCAGATACTACCTAAAGAGTAACATGGAGACAGAGACATTATGTTCAGACGAGGACGCTCAGGACCTCCTGCGAGAAGGCCAGATCTCTTTGTTGCAGCTCAGTACAGTGGAGGTTGCCACTCAGCTCTCCATGCGGGCTTTTGAACTTTTCTGTGCCATTGAGCCAACTGAATACATCGACGACCTGTTCAAGCTGCGCTCCAAGACGGGCTCGGCCAGCCTGAAGCGCTTTGAGGAGGCCATCAACCACGAGACCTTCTGGGTGGCCACGGAGGTGACGCGGGAGCCCAACCAACTCAAACGTATGAAAACCGTCAAGCACTTCATCAAGATTGCCCTGCACTGCCGCGAGTGCAAGAACTTCAACTCCATGTTCGCCATCATCAGGTAAATTGTGCCATCGTGTGATCTTACTACACATTCACTTTATCATTTTAGTTGTTTAACTAATGAACTAAGATCAAGCATAAATAGGGACTATTTTCCCATGCTCATGTTTAATACGTTCCCCCCACACAGTGGTCTGAACCTGGCTCCAGTCTCCAGACTGAGGGGAACATGGGAGAAGCTACCTAGCAAGTATGAGAAGCTGTTTGGGGACCTGCAGGACCTCTTTGACCCTTCAAGAAATATGGCCAAGTACAGGAATGTCCTCAACAATCAAAACCTCCAGCCACCAATCATCCCCCTGTTCCCCGTCATCAAGAAGGACCTCACCTTCCTACATGAAGGTAGATGACATGAAATTGATGTGTCTAAATAAAAACATATACAGCTGATCCCACCTCTAAGATTGTAGCATTTTGTAGAGCTTGTATAGCCAAATGATCAATTCAGTAGAATGATGAAATGTAAATGTCACATTTTAGATGATTAAAATTGTCTTGTTGCTCCTTTAACTGTGTAAAATTGTCAGGTATAGCTATACTGCCTTGACATTTTGAGGCTGGCTAGCCGAACCATTTAACACAAAGATAAGTTGTAATACTGTCATACATTTTTGCCCATATGTCAGATTGTTTTAATAAAAATGTAATGGCTGCAAAATAATATACTGCACTCTTTTGATTCTGGACTTGACATGTGCTAGGAAAAAACTAAAAAGCTCTCATAGCTTTCATGCCCATTTCAACTAATAAACTAGAGTAATACATGTATCTATAATTTAATGTCTCATTTAAATGTAGCCATCAAATTATGTGAACACCACTGTTTAGTAGCTGTAATGGCAGTTACTACAACTGTGCTAAGCTAGGCTTTTCATCCGTTTAGTGAGACTAGTTTAGCTGCGTTTGTTGGCGTGCTTTTTGAAAATGGTTGTTGCTAGTAAGTAAATAATACTACATTACAAAACCGATTTTGAATTTTCTTGTGTTGATGTTAGCTGTCTTGTTTGGTTTTGTAGTTACTGCAAACTTTGGTTTCTCTGGATTTCACACATTTCTGTGCCATAATAATTTATATATCACAATATTAGATTATGGTTCCTCCTTTAAATTCAACCAGATTTGTATGTGCGGCCTTGTAGGGCGGTTTAAGGTGTGTATTGTTGCAGTCCTCTTGATCGGTATTAGTTTTGTCAGCTGTGTAACGTGTGAGCAACTGGTATTCACTTTCTTTCTTCCCCTGTTTCTCAGGCAATGACTCTAAAGTGGACGGCCTAGTGAACTTTGAGAAGCTGAGGATGATTGCCAAAGAAATTCGCCATGTTGGTCGCATGGCCTCTGTCAACATGGACCCGGCCCTCATGTTCCGTACCAGGTAAGACATCTTTAAAAAAATAAATTCCGATTTAAGATGAATAATGATCCTTCACCATCTCTATAGGAGCAGTCAGCACTCCACTGACTAACCATGCTCTGTGGGGTTAGCAGGTTCACGTAGATTCAGTAAAGATTTCTGCATCACGCTTTTCTGTCAAGCAGCTGTTCCCTCTGGCAACTGTTTCCTCTGGCAACTGTTTCCCTATACACATTGTTGGCATAAAATGTGCACAGTGCTCCTGTGAAAGTGTGTCTTTATCTAATGATGTCACTTCCTAGCGGTGTTGCCATTTGATTTCCTCTCCTCTGACTTCCGAGTGGGTCTCTGGTGAAATTGCTTCTCTTTGGTGATCTTGGTGGTCTTTCCTGTCCTAAGCTTTGTCCCCTTCTCTTTTTCTCTACTCGTCCACCCTTTTCCCTCCATGCTTCTCTGTTCATGGCACCCGCCCTCTAGGAAGAAGAAATGGAGAAGTTTAGGGTAAGTTTGGTGACCCTACAACCTTTTGCTGTCCCTGCACCGCGGCCCCTTTTTTTTCTGCCAATGTTTGCGTGCTTCTTTTTCTGAAACTTTGTTTAACCAGTTTAAGTTGAATCCTTCTACTAACACTGCCTGACCCTGACTGAAGGGCATTCAATGAAACAAAGGTCACTTATGCTAACATAACTATTTTACAGTCTGTAAACTCAGCAAGAAAACATAGCTGTTGTGCTTTCAACATAAATGAGACAAGCGTGATTGGAAAAGCTTAAAAAACATTAAACATGCAACAAATTCACATTGTGACGTTAGCAGATGTGACCTTTTTTGACACGTTGTTCTATCTAATGACACGCATGCAGCTTCAGTTTCAGAATTCGACTCGTCTTTGAGGGTTTTTTCTGTACATCAAACCTCCCGAACCAGAGATTCTGGATATAAAGTTTTTTTTTATCATGCTTTACATTCTTGTGGTCAAATGGGACATCACTGAATGCAGCACTGACTGGGACATTTAATGGGAAACACATGGAAGCACATAGCGTTCACTAAAGAAATGAAGGAAAAGTTTTCTGGTAATTATGACTTCTGTATCTCGTAATTATGACTAAGCGCCTTGTAATTATGAGAAAACCAGCTGCGAACTGTGAGATCTGTGTCTTAATCTTGGGAGTTTTCTTGTAATTATGAGAACTTCATCTCGGAAATGTGAGGTGCTAAGTTCTAATTACAAGATACTGAAGTAGGAATTATGAGAAAATGATTTTTCCTTGGGATGAAATGTGCGTCAATATACACATAGCACATTTTACATTTTGATGGTTGATGGGTTGATTTCTTTTTTTTTTAGAAACACCTTGTGAAAACGTCATCTTTCCACTGATGAGAACAAATGTGCTTTCTCAATGAGTAACACTTAAGCTCTTTGTTTTGTGTACTATTTGACTGAGACCATGTGCAACTAAAGCTTTTACTACGATGACTACCAGCTCTGACTCAAGCCACAGAAATGTAAACTATGACCGTGCTACACTTGTAGAGATCCCCCTTTCTACTCCCCTGTTGTTTGACAACAGCCATCATCCCTCACCCCCCCTCTGCTGCCTGGAATGTCTGGAATGTTTTGGACTTAAGAGAAATGCCTAAAGCTGCTCTCTGCATGCCTACGTTTACATATCATACTCCCTGAGTAGCCCCGTAGTATTACCTGTACACTTCTATTTAAATATAGTCTCATTTCCACGAGAGCAATATGTTAATAAGTCTCTCTCTCTATTCTTTCTATTTGTTTTTGTGCGTCTTTGTCTACTCTTGTGCCTGCACATGTGCGTTCCTCTCCGTGTTCATGTTTCTGTGTGGGTGCCTACGATCAGGTCCTTAAGCCAGGGTAGTGCCAATGCGGCAGTGCTCGACGTCACCCAGACAGGCGGCCACAAGAAGCGGGTGCGACGCAGCTCCTTCCTGAACGCCAAAAAGCTTTACGAGGACGCCCAGATGGCCAGGAAGGTCAAACAGTACCTGTCCAACCTCAGCCTGGAAACGAACGAGGAGAGTCTGCAGACGCTCTCGCTGCAGTGTGAACCCTCCATCAGCACATGTGAGTTTGTGACACGTAAGAACACATAAAGGATTAAGACATACAGATGAGCCCGTAGTGTCTTATCTAGCTGTAGAGCAATCCTTTCAAGAATATACTGAGTATTAAGTGTTGAGTTCTTTATTTTTTATGTGCATATTTCTCCTGAGACACGCACATGTTCCCAGGATTTATAGCCGAGACAAACAGGGTGGGACCACTGGAGTAACAAGACACTCAGTCTTGCTTAAGGACTCATTGGCAGTGAATAAAAATGACTGATTCACAGGGCCAGTTTCCCATTGTTAATGCCAACACCACTTGCTGCTAATGCACTGATAGACAGGAGGAGGGTACAAGTGGTCTCTCAGGCCAGTAAACTCACAGTTTGGTTTCCAGTTTCCTTTTCTTAAACTAGACAGCAGAATTCCTGCCTTCTCATGAGTCCTTTCACGTACATATTTTAGTTTAAAGCCTAAAATCTAAAGCTCTCTCTTTCTCACCCTTCTCAGTGCCCAAAAATGCTGGTGGGAAACGACCAGACACCTCCCCAGTAGTGTCCAGAGCTGCCAGCCAACAGAGGGGCCAGTTGGCCAAAGGAAACCAGGCCCTCCAGGTCCCTGCCGTGGCCCTTTACCCATCCAGAAAGAAAGTGCCAGTCAAGGATCTGCCGCCTTTTGGTAAGATAGAGATAAAGATAGTTGTGTTTCTGTATTTCTGAAAGAGATTTAAAGGTGTATGAATGTATTCAGTAAATCACAATGAATGTGGAAATGCTGTGTGGAAGATGATTGATGAAAATGAGTGGATCTTGTAGTGGAATAAATCCAACAATCCTCATCATGTCACGTCAGATTCAAACTCACTGGCACCTTATTAATACCAGTAGGTGTGCAATGCTTGTGTTGATAATAATTGTGTGACAGTGCTGTTATGAATTGAATGGACTGTTAACTTGTCCTTCTACATACAACCACAGCTTTGTTTTCTCTTCCTCATCCTGTTATTTGCAGACAATAGTTCCAGCAGTTCCCAGCAGCTTATGACAGTGCTGCCACCTAGAGGCTGTCTGACAACAAGCAAACAACAATAGCAAAAAAAAAAAAAAAAAAACCTAGACAATGCAGTTTAGCATCCGAGCTCCCTCGGGGGAATGGCAGTGTTCCTTATGCTAATTCTGCTCGTCTTCTCGCAAATGTCCACAGGCACCAGTTCCCCTCAGTCTCTGAAGAAGATCCTGTCTCTGTCAGAGGAGGGGACCGAAAGGCACCGGAGGCAGCCAGAGGACACCGTGTCCAACGCCTCCTCCCAGCTCTCCTCCCCTCCCACCTCCCCCCAGAGCTCACCCAAAAAGAGTAAGCCAATAATCCTCCCCTCCCCTCCCCTCTCACACCATTCTCTGTCATGATGTGTCGCAAATGCCACCTGGTGGCTGCCAGCATGCATTGCACCTTGTTAGATATGTTGGTGGAGTGTTTTTTTTTCCTCCAAAATAAGAGTCACCTCATTTCAAACCTAGATTCTAGTTATCGGATTCCTGTCCCGTGGTCCTCGGCACAGGAAAGACAATAATTAACCAGAACTTGAAGCCACAGCAAGGCCACCAAATTCCCACCCAGCTTCAGTCAATCAGGTGTTGTTGTTATTCATCCTGTGACGTGTTTGCCTTGATCACAGAAATGTGTGTTCCCCTTTTAAACCACTGCAGCCACAGGTAAACTGGTGCTGGTCTGGTGGTGAGTAGAATTCATTCTCAGGCCGGAGAACCGTGGCACTAACTAGTCTGGACTCAGGTGCATTGAATGTAGTTTAAGACTAATCTAAGCCGTGAGACTTGTGTTGTAATTCTTGGTTTTAGGATTTTGTCAACAATCGTTGTTGCTGAGTCATTGCTGTAATGCTTTTACCCCGCATTTCCCAGAAACCACTGGTGTTTTCATATAAATATTTTTTATAGAAATTTCTGGTCGACGCAGTGATCAATTTGTTCAGACACGGTGGCCGTCAGTGGTTAAAGTGAAACAGCTCTTCCTCTAAAATCTTCTAAAATCAATATATTTTAGGCCTGCAGTTCAGAAGTAACATAAATAATTATGACTCATAATTTTATCATTGGTTTCTGCTGCAAGAACAGTAACACCGGCTTCATTTGATAGAAGAAAGTGTGGCGAGTATGAAAAAAGGTTGTTTTCATGTAATGTACATTTTTCTTTATGCAGCTGGATGTTTTGACTGTAGATCACAGGACTCTGAGGACCGTCTGCCTACTTTTTATAGCGTTACAGAGACACCTCTGTTGTCCTTGCAGTCCTCGGAGCTGTTGCTTAAATTAACTTTGTGAGTTTTTGTCATTGCCGGAACCTCGAGGGTCCTGTGAGTCCACACGTCTCCCCTTGAGCTCAATTATCACCTAGTTGCGACAAAACTTTGTCTGACTCACGTTTGCTCCACATCTTTCTAGCTTCCTAAAATTTGACATTTAAACATCCTTTCTTCAGTCTCAAAGGTGCAGACAGGAAGAGGTTACTGATGTAATGCTGATAGTGGCCGGGAAATATGACCACCAGGCTATTCAGCTCTATAGCCCAGCTGCAGCAAATGCCACAGTGACAGCCGCCTATAACTTGAAAATATGTACTTACATGTGTCAGCAGTCCGCACCAGTGATTTCTCTACACTTCCCCAGACTTTGTTGTGTAATTCCCAGTCCCCTGACGGTTATTATCTAAACTTTTCCACACTCTTCAGCATTGTGTTAAAACCCCGAATCTCGTATTAAACTGCTGTTTCAGTAAGAATCTGATGCACTCGTCCCCAAAGAGCTGGTCGGCTTACTTGGAAATAGCACTCCGCAATTATCCCTGCAGTCTGCGTGTGATGCCTCGTTTCATAAACGCTGTCCGAGATAAGATCCCTGAATTTATTTATGATGAGAATTAAAGCGAAGTTGACCGACAATCTGTTATTTTTATGTTTGAAGCTTTTTGTTGGAACGTGGCAGAGACCCACTCAGCATGCAGGGGGCCATGTCAGGGCTTTACGCTCCTTCACAAGACTTGAAGGATTCAAACTTAATCTTTTTCTCCTCCTCTCTCCTCCAGGTTACAACAGGATGGGAGACGCCTACTCAGACTCCGGTCACAGTGAGATCTCCTCTCGCTCCAGCCTCGTCAGTAACTCCTCTTTCGACATGGCCCAGGAGGAGAGGAGACTGCGCCATTCTGGAGGAGTCGGGGATTCACACCTCGGGGGACCGCGGCTAGAACGAAGAGCCACCACCGACCCCGACCAGTACAGCCTCGGGTAAGAACACTCAGACCTTTTTTTTGGTTGGTTGGCTTTTTTATGCTGCGTTTTATTTCTCTGACCTTCAAACTTTATTTTTATGGGATCACAGGTCATATTCATCGATGCAGGACTGTCGGGGCATCTACACTGGCTGCCCTACGGTTCTCTCCTCACCCAGTTCAGAGGAGCTGACTCAGGATCAGGGAGATCGCGTTTCCCTCGATGCTGCAGACAGCGGCCGCGGCTCCTGGACTTCCTGCTCCTCCGGTTCCCACGACAACATCCAGACCATGCAGCAGGGGCGTAGCTGGGAGACTCTGGCCTTCGGTGGAGGCGGCGGTGGCATAGGAGGGCTCCCTCCTGGCGGACCAGAGGCCTTATTAGGGGGGCCTGCTGCACTGTGGGCAGCTCAGGCCAGGGGGAGCTGGGCATCTGCCAGCTCCTCCTCATCCTCAGCTGCTTACTGGGGAGAGGACTCTGAGGGAGACACTGGCACCATTAAGAGGAGAGGAGGGAAGGACGTCAACGCCGACCCAGAAACAAGTAGCATCACATCCACCGGGTCAGAGGAGGCCAAGCAGCTCAGCCGGCCCTCCCCGTCACCCATCACCGCCGGGGGTAAAGGCCTCATCTGTGAGTGGCTGCACTTCACAGTCCTGTTGTTTTAATTGCTGATTGGTCGAGTTTTTATAGGAAACTTATTTACTCACGCTTGTGTAGGCTGAACATTTTATCAAGACCGGCAGTAAAAACCGTACTGGTTGGTGGATTTTGATACTGTTGGACAGACCCAGGCTAGATGGTTCCCCATTTTCAGTCTTCATGCTAAGCTAAGCTAACCGGCTTCTGGCTCCACCTTCATATTAATCGTACAGAGATGAGAGTGGTGTCAGTCTTCTCATCTAATTCTAGCAAACTGTTTCCAAAAAAAGTCAAACTATTCCTTCATTTTATGCTACAGAGTGGTAAAGATTTTCCCTCTGGTGTATCCTGCTGACCACGTAGTCGCAGCATTTCTGCCTGGAGACCTTTGTTGTATTTAATCTCTCCTCTCTTACAGTCATCTCTCAAAATTCACCATCAAATAGATAGTGTTGTATACGTTTTGTGCCTTCATCAGCTTCATCTTCATTTCTTTTCTGTCCTTTCAGCGCGGAAAGAAAGCCGTTACCGCGAGCCTCCCCCGACTCCCCCCGGCTACACCGCCCTGACCATCTCCGACCTCGCTGAAGGGCAGCACCCGGCCCCGTCTGTTCCCACGTCCACGGCAACCCACACAGGCCGCCGGCCGCCGGACTACACCACGGCCCTGCAGCGCTCGCGCATGGTCACCCAGTCGCCTGACTCCCACCAGGCCCACCAGGGGGCCAAACAGCGGTCGGGCGGCCTCCATCGCACACGCTCACCGGCCGAGGAGCCAGAGGCTGAGGAGGAAGAGGAGGGTGAGTCCTTGTCTTCCAAACTAATCGCTCTGAGGAAGCCAAAGCCAGTGGCACAGCATACACCTGAGACTCCCAGACCATGAGAGTGTGTGTACGGGGGTTAACAGGCAGGGCCCCTCTCCCCAAGGCAGGTAAAAACTAATTTATCAGGTTGCCCCCACCCCCTCCACTTCAATGAACCTGCATGTAAACAGGAACACACACTTGGACTGAGACCATTTCTTCACACAACCTCCCACAGCACCAGTAGGATCGGTCCCACTCCAAATTACAATTCTCTTACCAGTGCTCTGAAATTCAAGTCATTTATTATTTATGATCCGGGAATTGTTCATTTGGAGCGGGACCCTCACCTTTAACCCACAAAGATGTCATCATGCATGAGTCATACTGGTCGGACCAGAAAAAGTCACCACTTCTCTACCACCACACATTCTGCTCTTCTCTCTCTCTCACTCTCTCACCGTCTCACACACTGTGCCGAACAGCATCCATCAGCAGGCACAGTGTCCTCTCAGCCATGCAATCAAACTCAGTGCCTGCAAACATGCACCTCCATTCTCCTGCACCAGCACGCACCTGACTCTCACCTACAGTGACTCTGGATGAATTCTGTATTATTGTAGCAGCACTTTTTACACACACACGCACAGAGTTTGTCATTGGTTTCCACATGAATAAACACACAAGTTTTAAAATATTTTCAGTCTACCAGGCAGCCATTGTTTTCTGTTTATTTCAGCACAGGATGAAAATCAAGTCCAAACAGACTTAAAGTATCACAGTGAACATCGTGCACACCAAATGCCAAGGGAAAAAAACTACAGTTTATGTTAGGCTGCGGCTACTACACAAGAATGAAATCTACAGGACAACACAGGGTTGTAGAGTAAATAAACAGCTACAGAACATCTGTCATGCAGTGTACATCAGCTGCAAACGTTTAGAAAACTAGATTTTAAATTTGGAGCACTGGAACTGCGATGGAGCAGTCGTGCACCTGGAAAATCCAGTGAACATCCGGCAGAAAATATTCGACGATGGGGGCGTCTTTGTATGAAACATGTCCTGCTCACGACTGTTACCATGTTTCAGTGAGACGCCGTAATAAACAATGTAATGGACAACATGTCACTATCATGTTTCAAGTCGCTGCAGTTGATTCTCATATATATATATATATATATATATATTGTTCTCAATCAGAACAATGATGGCATGCTCTGTGAACATGATTTATGGTATAAGAAGGCAGAATTTCACTCTAACTTAACACTGCTTCAGCTGCTCTTTACTTTTTATATACACATCATGTCCACGTTCTTTGTAACCTTTAATGTCTTTTCTGTTTCCACAGAGGATGAACAGGTGTCAGCGGTCTGAGGGACAACAGTGGACATCCTTTTTGCAGTAACTTGAAGTCCCCCTGGTTTGGGGTGGGCAGGATTAAAGAGACTGACTGACAGATAGACAGACCAATGGGACTCATCATCAGTTCGTACGTGCCTGCCTCCTCCACTCGGCTCTCCCTCCTTGATCGGCGGATTCCTCTGCTCCTCTCCCTCCCCTGCCTTAAAGCATCATAAGGGGGTTGAATGACCCTGCATGCAAAAAAAAAAAATGAATAAAAAATACTGTGAAGAAGAGATGGAGAGAAGGTCAAAGACGATGACAAAATGCCTGGCACTTTGGAAAAAAGACTACAGAAACCTAACTGGTGCCGGGAGGGGTCGACCTAGCCTCGTACACAAAAAAACCACATAGATGTTGCTGTTAGAAACGGGAGCGGTTCCTAAAGGCCGGCCCAAATCCCAAACTCGCCTGTTGACACAACAGCATCATGACGTGTTGAGCTTCATCTGCACTTTCTCATTTTCTACTTTCTGAAAAAAAAAAACTGAACACAAAAAACAAGACTGTGGTTTGAAGACGGAGAGAAACAACGGTTGACTTGACTCTTAATTTTCACCTTCCCACTTGATTTTTTTTTTTTTTTTTTTTTTTTTTTGTTATTTTCTTTGACTGATTGCACTCTGGGGACCGAAAAAAAACCGAGAGATACCAAGTCAGCCCATTTCTCTGTCTGGACTGAAACAACCCATCTGTTGTTGTTGAGTGTTTGAACTCTAAATCCAGTATTATCTCATGTTTCACATGTGAAAGCTTATCAAGTGTTGGTTCAAATCAAAGCTAGGAGGAGAGCCCAGTAAGGAGAACCGACATGCACAGTGTACTGACATACCTACACACACACACAACACACACACACACACACACACTGAGTACTTTTTATGTACCAGTGCATACACAAAAACTCATTTCTAAAAATAGCACTTTCAGCACAATCCTAAATGTTACCAGACATTTGGCCTGGACACCAGGGTATGAGTGAACCATATCTTACTGTCATCCCACCTCGGAGCTCGTCTGGTTATATCGAAGTCTTTTCATCATCCCGTAGCTTGTTGTTACATAAAGAGTATAGTGTTTTGTAACTGGCCTGTAGGTGATATCAAAAAGCACAGAGCTGATTGGGCGCCCACTGAAAACTGAGCGAACATGTCGGACTCCATCATGTTGGTCTCTACAGCGCATCCGAGGTACACAAGGTAACTAAAAATCACAAAGTGCAGCTGCAGTAGAGAAGATTCAATCCCGGAAGTTCACCCTTTTTTTTTTTTTTTTTGGGCCCAAATTTTGAAAAAAAGCTGACGTCAGCTGATGGACGCTGGCAGGAACTGTTAGAATCAGACGGGAGTTTACGAATCAGAGTACAAACTGTGAGCAGTGAGCCAGCACTCACTGACCAGGGTGGTAAACATCAGCATATTTCAAGAATCTGCCAACGTGTAATTTGTGAGTGTACCCTTAACTGTCTACCTTTATAGATGATCTTGTACAGAGTCTTATAAACACCCATATCTCCCTTCAAAATAAAAGTATCCACAAATTCAGATTTGGCTTTTTTCCAACCTGAACACATGCCACATTTTGTGAATGTCCAAAGCGCCTTACAATGCCATGATTGCATACATTTTCTTCGCATGGTTGTTCTCATCACCAATCACCTTGTTTCAAGCGCAGTCTTGAATCAAGCAATAGTGGAGTGAAATGCCTTATTCAAGATACTTCCCCAGACTTTTTTTTTTAATATATTAAGACTCAGTACAAGACGAAGCCGAGCGTTTTCTTTCTGTTTCGTTCTCACGCGGCTTCAGACGCCATCATCAGACCTGCTGTGGCCATCACATGTTACAGCAGTAGATGATGGAGCGACCCTGCACCTCTCCCTCTGCTGTTGCGCTAACAGAGTCATCGTCAGAAACTCTTCACCTGTTACAGACGTCAGATCAGTGGATGCTGTATGTATATCGCTAACGCCTGCGTCCATTTTTCCACCATATCGTACCAACAATGGAAGTGACTGAAGATTTTCTTTCTTTCTTTCTTTGACTCCGGTGGGGAAGTTGACATATGAAGAAACATTTTTTAAGGCTGCCAATCAGAACGATTAGAAATCCAATTGTGAAAAGTAACTTTTTGTTTTCTCCTATCACTGAGTCGCACTGATCACATTGATCAGTCTTGGAAACTATGGACTGAGAACAAGATGAATGAGTGCAGTGTTTTCCACTGTGTTCTGTGACTACACACTAATGATTTCCTGGGTTTCTTTTGTTATTGTACTTTTTTTGTAATGGCTGCAGATAGATTGTTAATAATTTGTTTGTAATACAGTGGTGACATGCATCATTCACTTTCATTCAACTCTGAAGATAATGTGCATATTAGCGGGCCGAGTCCTATTTCGAAAAACAAAAAGTTGCACAAAAATGTACAAGCGTAAAGATAAGTGTAGTAGGTAGAACTGCTACTCCGTTTGATGTGTGATGTCAGTGAGAAATGTACATTTAGCTGGTGATGACCTTCTTTTCTTCATTTTTTCTTGTACTACTTTGACCTGTATGTCTTTTAAAAAGACAATGGTGGAGTATGTATCAGTTGTTTTTGTATTTTTAATACAATAATTGTAAATATTGGTTATATTTTTGTTCAAATGTACTATGTTTATGCCTCAACATCCAGTTTATATGAAGCTGGGAATCAATAAATACTGCATAAAGAATCAACACCTAGGTTTAAATGCACTTCTTCATCTCTTCTGCATTTTGATGTTTCTTCTTTTCCAGTTTGTTTCTTTTTTTTGTTTCTTTCAGAGGATTTTTTGCCCCCAGATACCGTCTAGTGTTTGCACAAGTCATGGAAGCAACTTGAAAAGTGTAACTCTCATACTTTTCTATCTGACCACAGTGTGTCAGAATTAATAAAAAAGAGATATTAAAGTCTCTCCTTGGCTTTTATTTACTTGTTTTTGTATTGTGTTGTTCTCCAGAGCTGTGAGAATAGTAGTACATGTCCCAACTCTCATTCCTTTTATTATTCTTTTAACTATTCTTATTAATTTCATTTCTCATTTGTTTCATTTTATAATAAAATTCTATATCTCCAGCTCATAATAAGAAAAATAAATACCTTGGGCTAGTGTTTTGGGGATACATGCTGTTATAGTTATGTCTCCTGCAAGTGAAAGATTTAATTTGTGCCTCGTTTTTCACAGTAATTGTTGGGATTGACTCACATTTTTAATAACTTAAAGGAAGATTAATATACTATGAATAAAACATAAGAGATTTCCACTTACTGTTATTCAAAAAGACAAAATAGTCACTCCTGGCAACAGAATGGGTAGACTGAAATAAAATAATTCATTAGGTTTAAGTGTTTGTTAAAATGATTGTACTTTTAGACCTTCAGTCTCCATGCTACGAGGATAATGGGTAGTTTTTCAAAAGGGAACTGCAGTATGACACTTAGAAGAACAAGTCTGCCACAAGAGTGCGCTGTTTTTCTGCAAATAACACTTGAACTACTTAAGTGATACTGTACTGTATATACAGTTATGAACACATTCATATTAATGTGAACTAATGTTTAATGGGTCGAAACATCCTCAAAAATAATGACTACTTGTGTTCTTTTCATTGAAAAAAATGATTAAGCTCAAATCTCTCCTAAGTCTTCATCCAAACTGGTAACGTTCTCATTAGTTGGTGCCATAATGCCAAAGTTTCCTGTTTACCAGAGCGTGGATTCACATGGAGATAATGTATAAGCTCATACAGTTTGACGTTTTGACATTCTGTGTGGCAGTAGACACCATATCACATCTCGACATTTCCAATCCTCATGAATAATGCAAGCTAGATGGTCTTGGTTCCCCTCTATCAGTGAGCCGAGGGCCCCAATTTGTCACACTCACCCAAAAAAAATGATACACCCTCCTACTATGAGATATGAGGAGCTGCCCATACAAACACACACACACACTTTCAGTCTTGTAAATAACAGGTAAAAATATGTTTGACTGTCTCTTACTCCATTTCTCTTTCTGTCTTCAGTCTGTCACACACACACACACACACACACACACACACACACACAGAGAGGACCAAGAGGATTTGGGAGATTGGAATAAAAATGAAGGAACATTTGTGCCAAAATTTCTCCTTTTTTTGTGAATTTGCCAAAACAGCTCCGAGGATGTTGATGTTGCCCCTAGCGTTTTGCGTGTTTCATTAGTTTGTGCACCTTTAAAAGCCCGTGGAGCAATTAGCTCATGGAGTGGAAAAGTTTGTTTTGTAAAAATGGTTTGGTTTGGTAAATCATTTTACCAAAGCTCTCGTGTTTTTTGGCGGATTTGTGTGTTGTTGTCAGATGTTGACATGTGTGTCTCTTCCTAAAGAGGTAAAAGGAACTTAACGTTCCAAACTTTGACTTTAACAGTTATTATCTCTGGACAGTTATAAGACCAGGTTAAAGGTCCAGCGTGTAAGATTTAGGGGGCGGAGTTGCAATCCACAACGACACTGCTAGATGCCACTAAATCCTACACAGTGGTCCTTTAAAGGGTTAAAATCCAAAATTCAGTGTGACTGCAGGTTTTGTCCCAGCATGGATCCACTCACTCATTTTGAACTTCTTCCATTAAATCAGAAACTTAATTATAATGAGCGGCATAGCGTTGATTTTTCATTATTCACACGGTGTGGCATCACAGAAAGAAAAAAGTGACGATAAAATAGCTCTATGTGTAATTTTTTTTTTTTTTTTTCTAATTTCCCCACAGCCATTACGTTGACAAATCATGTTTTTATTATGATAAAAGTATCTGAAGAAAGAAAAAAAAAACATTCTCCCAGCGGTCGCCTGCATTAGAAAGATAACTGTGACTGACACGAGGATGGATGTGGAACCAAAACAACAAAAAATTACCCCAAGCACCACCGCTGCGTACAATTAGAGAGGAAACACTGCTGTAATCTGTGTCCGACAGTGAAACCACCCCCTGACTACAGTTAGAGGCAATGTGTTTACCACACACTTGGCACTGTAACTGTGCAGCGCCCTCAGAGGCACCAGGGGGCACTCTTGACTATGAAATGCCGCCAGATGGACCTGTCCAGTCTTTCCCTGGGCAATGGGCCTTATCAAGGGGTAGCAGGCAGCCAATGGTCCTCTGTAGATAGCCGGCTGGTTATGTGTGTGAAGCCCAGGCCCAGAGTTGTCGACCGTGCTCAATCGAGGCAGCCGTGGGTCATATTATGGGACTGTCTGGATTCCTTTCATGGTAAATTGGATGAAGGCAGCAGCACTAGAGCTGAGGGGGAGTGGAGATGTCACAGCGCTCACCGGCCTGTGTCTGGACTCCAAGGGGCTACACGGGCCTGAGCAGACAATTCAGTTAAACGCTGTCAGAGTCAAAGAATTGAGAAAAAAAACGAAAAGATTAATAAAAGCTGTACTCTCCTCCGCTCAGGTGCTTTCCTGCGCAATTCGCTGTGGTAAAATCCAGCGAAGGTTGGAGGGGCTGAGAGGGAGGTGGAGAGCAGTTTAGAGCAGGTTTCACTGCGTTTTGTTTTGATTGTGGAAAATGTTCCACATTCAGCACGCTTCATAAAGGGATTGATGCTGTTTCACACCCAAACAATACGCTTTTACAGAGCCTGTAATGAAGCTCTTTTATTACCATGGCTGCTTACTCTGGATTATTACATTTTAGATTCCTTTCAGATATTTTATCTCTAATTGGAAACAAACTGTATTACCTGTGAAAATATGTCTGATGTCAATGCAACTTACACTCTCATATATTATTTGATTGAAGTCCATTTCTTCCATTACATTCATTCCTCCATCTTTACAGCTTTTCAAACTAGACTCCCAACCTCCAGCAGCACATTTTCAAGAGGCAGTCGCCACATTTTGAGCTACATCAATACATTTTTATATCTTATGACACTTTAAAAATAATAAATAAATAAATCAATACCACAAATCAGCACAACAGTATTTTTAGATAAGCGGCTCCAAAGTATTCGGATCTGTTATTATCTCGCATCGACCATTTGGTTATTTTGTGAGAGAGGAATCATTTTCTTCTGTTCTGCTCTCGGTGCTGCTGTTCCCTCGACTCTGCCGCTCTGGCTCTTGGGTCCCCGCTGTGGTAGATTTGCAGATAGTGAGGTCTGTCTCTGACAGAGTTCCTGCAAATGTGCAGAGATAAGAAGAGGAAGCCACCTTATAAACAGGGAACAAAACCAGCCGTGAACACTGGAGCAGAAACATCACTCTCAGGACTCTTTCTGCAATGTTCTGTCTCTCTTTTTTTGCCTCTATAATATGATTCTCTATCTATCTATCTATCTATCTATCTATCTATCTATCTATCTATCTATCTATCTATCTATCTATCTATCTATCTATCTATCTATCTATCTATCTATCTATCTATCCATCTATCTATCCATCTATCTATCAACCAACCAGCAGAAGCCCTCCCAGTGTCTCACACATACTGGTCCCATAAATAAATCTGTGCCTTCCTGCTCCCTGTTGCCTCTGAGAAGTGACTTGCTTCACCCCGTGCAGTAATGACTCTCTTGTTATTCATGGTGCTCGCAGAAGAATCACAGAGCAGGAAAACATCCTCTCAGCATCTGCTGTGAAGTGTTGATTTATAAACGTTACTGTACGGTGAAATGATATAATAATATGACATAAATGTTCACATATATGCCACAGTTTTGGTCCGAGAAGTTAAGAACACAATTAAAAATGAATTTTAAAGTAATAGCTCCACACTTTTTGGAAAAACATTTCTTGCTGACAGTTAGATGAGAAAATTAGTACAACACTCACTGTAAATAGCACTGGGAGACTGGAAAATAGTGCTACAGTATATCCTAAATGTTAAACCGCAACTTGATGCTTTTATACTGTTTTTTGTTCAGCTGGCAACCTGTTAGCTTAGCTAAGCACAAAGACTGCAACCGCATCGACGATAGCCTCTTTTGCTCTCCACACAGACCATTGCAACCAAGCGGCAACCTCCAGTGCTGTGAAGTGTTAAAAACTGTAATTCCTCGGATGGTCGTTTGAGACAGGCTGCAGAAGTGAGTCACTCTCCATAAGTCCCCATGTTAAAATGTCCAACTTCACAGCAGAAATAAACATGTTTACAGCCTGGTACAAAAAAAACTGTTTTGGTCTCTATAGCTAATTTCCCCGTTCATGACAACTGTACAGGGGGTGATTTATTTTGATTTGTGTGCCATTACAGATGGCTTATTGGAGCACCCAGGCGCCATTTGGTCCGCCTTAGGTCCACCAATGATCCACATCTTTGCTGATATTTAGATTAGCCGGGAAGCGGAAGAAGCCTAACCCTAACCCTAACCCAGCGTACAGTAGCATATTTTCAGCTTTAAAACAGCGCATCAGAAACCTATGGGTCACTCAGGCTCTGTGCATTCTTTATACTTTCATTAGTTGCAACCTAATCCTGATAAAAAGCGTGATTGGCCTTTACTACCCGGTTTAAAAATAGTAATCAGAACACCTCCTGTGCTAAATTCTGGGTTTCTCACCTACACATTCTGCATTCAAATGCAAGCATCTGTTTATGGAGATTAGCTCAAAGGTAAAAATTCCTACTCACACCACTATCACAGTACTTCTTGGTTGGGCCAGGATAGCTGTTTCCATTTCCAGTCTTTGTGCTAAGCTAAGGTAGCCTGCTGCTGATATTTGTATTTATAGGCATGAGAGTGATATCAATCTAAGTTCTCTTCTAACTTTCTGCAAAAAGCAAATAAGGCTGTAATGGCTGTATTATTAGATTGTAAAAGTCCTGGAGTCCCTGTGGTAGCTTTCAACGCTCTTGACAAATTGAGGTCAAGATTTGTATGCCAAGAGTTTGACTCAGGACTTACTACCAAAGCAAAAAGTGGGCCTTGATTTGCCCAACATTAAATACTACTATTGGGCATGAAAGCAAGGTTGGATGAGTATAGAGCAAAATTTATGCCCCAATATCTCTGGAATGGTTAAGCCAGGCAAACTGGAAATTAATCGGCAGATAATGGATAACTTTTGCGGATCAGCTCTTTTGTGGGGAAACTTTGAAATCACATTAACATCTTCAGACAGAGTTTGGTTTGTCAGGGATGGATTTTCTTTAGATTTCTTCAAGTACGACCCTACTTACACGCAGATTGGGAACAGATATGTCAACTACCATCTGATTTAAAATATTTTCATGCTGAATGTGGAGGGAATTATAGATGACTTAGGAAACAATATAGGAAGGAAACAGAAGTGGGAATTAGACATGAATATTAGTATCACAGATGAAATGTGGGAAAAGACAGGCCTTGATCTTCACAAGCTAACAGGCACTCCTGCAGGGAGTTTGAATGGAGTATTTAAGACTCCTCTTGTGTGTGTGTGAAATACTGCATCACCTCAGAATTATGCTGGAGAGAATGTGGGAAGATTGGTGACCCACATTTTTTGGGAACATCCCAAACTGTATCAATACTGAAGAGACATTCAGGCGGAGATCAAGCAAATCATGCAGATAGACTGAGCTCTGGAGCCAGCATTCTTTATATTTGGGAGGATATAGATACCAAAAATCAGACATATATAACTGGGGTGTTGTTGCAGATGCAAAGAACTTGATAACAGTGTTATGGAGAAATGTAAAGTCACCAACTGTCCAACAGTAACAGCTTCACTCCAACTAAGGACAGACGTAGACACTGGTTACATTACAGCTACAAAGACTAAATACTTGTAGGGACACAACTTGGCATAAATGAAGAACTGAATTTGTCATATCTCTTCTAAATTATTGATGGATGTTTGTATCTGTACTCTTTGTGCTTTTATTTTTTTTATAACTTTAAGAGGGGTTTGTGTTCTTTTGTTATTTTACTTCTTACATGGTGTTGGAGGTGTGGCAATTGGACACTGATGGCAACTCTCTTGAATTCATCCAACCAATTATCCTATGACAGTTGCACAGGTCTGGGTTGACTTTAACTATTGTTTGCCTCATGTCTTTGTTCACTCAGACTCTGATGAAGGCACAGTAGTGATGAAACGTCTGTTTGCACAATTAAAGACTGTGAATTTATCATTGTGACTGATCTTTTTTTTTTCCCTCTCTAAGGACACAACTTCTCTGTAATCTTAGTATATGGGACAAAATCGACTGGTGCACTCTACGTGTAACTGGAGCCATGTATACAAATGTGACTGTGTCTGTGTATAAGTGAATGTGTCATGATGGTTAACTGACAAACTAGTTGAAATTTACCTTGATCCTCTCATCGTTAATCTTCAAAGAGTATGATTAATAGGTGATTGCACATCGTTTAAAATGTGTGAAATATGTGATGCCTTGATGAACACACCCTAAATGTATGTATGTTGATGTGATGCTTATATTTGTTACTAGAGCCACATTTCAATATGTAGTTCTAAACAATGTTCAGTCATGTCTTTGTGTGCTGTACAGTCACTAACATATTCCATATCAACACAAAAGCCAAAAAAAAATGAAATGCTGGAAACATATTTTCCGTGTAGGAAGCATGGAACTCAATAAGTGACTCATTCCCTTGTGTGTTTTCGCATACTGTGTTCTGCTCCTTTTCATTGACCCTGAAGGATCCCATTTGATCACTATCCAAGCTGTAAATATAGCTGAGAGCCATGCTTTGAGATGCTTTGAATTCAAATGGTTCTTTTAAGGGAACCACCACCCATGGATTCACTTACAAGCCTGACTCACAATAAGCTAGTTGGCATGCAGAGGGAAGGGCTTGCCCTCCATTTCAATAGTCTGCATTGGCTGAGTGTGTTAGCATGTGATTAAAAGGTCTCAACCTGCTGAAGGGTGATATTTTAAAATGCAACAAAAAATGGTTTAAGGAGTCTATTATAAAGTAATAAGGCTTGATTTACCACTGGGCACAGACAGACAGTGAGAAATGTAAATTTTCTGTACACTTTCACACTCTTTAAAATATATGAATATTACAATGGTACCAAGGGATCATTGTTGAAAATGTCACAAGTAAAACTGTTAATGTCATAATATCCTATTTTTCCATGGGGATCATTAAAGCTCCATTAATCTTCTCCTAGAATGTTACTGCAACGTAAGCAGAGACATTTCATTTATTAATAATTTCCTCAATAATCCATAGTGACATTTACATCAGCCACCTATTTCAAAGGAGGGATACTGAAAGCAACATTCTGCCGAGCTTTGTGTTGGGTTTACTGAAGTTTTGTGAATGCGTGAAACTATTGTTTCCCCTCGGTGTGGTGTCAGTCTGGGAACAAATAATGGTATTCACAGTCCATGTTTTTTCGATTTGTTGTGAATCAGATTCATTTGGCTAAATATGGTCCTGTTGTTGGCTGAGCAGCTATTATCAAGGGAGGCGGTGAAACTAGCAATACTGTCAATCACTCCGAGCTGAGGGTCATGCATAACGGTATCATTATTAAGTTAATGACCCTTGAGCAGCCCTGATTCAGAGTGGATGTGGAGCTCTAGAAACTCAATTACTTGGTGGAAATCAAAGAGTCTGATTAAAAAAAACAAAGTGAAATGGAGTTGGCCAATCCAGTATCAATCAATGTTTGGTTCCTGTTCAACATTTGCACAAAAATCTCTCATGTTAGGACTTTCCAATTTGGGCTTAGAAGTCCAAAATATTAATATTCCTCTACGCTGCTACTTAGTTGAAGTAGTTCTTCTGCCCTCACTACAGGTATGGGTGCACAGCTACACATTAAAATAGGTTAAACACCGCTCCAATAAGTTGAACAATGGCTTCTTCGTAGTTTTTACTAATTAGCTAACAAATTATAGGTCATCACTGTCAGGACAAGAGAGTCCGGCTCATGCCCTTTCATAAAAACCACCATGTGTCCTTTTTACACTTTTTGTACCAATTAAATTAGACTTGTGAGCTTTTTTAGAGATGCTGGTAGGTGGATTTCGTTACACTTGGACAAGTCAGACTAGCTGTACCTCCTTATTTCCAGCATATAGACTGGAAATAGGGCGAAACATATCAGTCAGTTTTCTCCCTGTGCCTCACTGATGGCAGCTTCCATGTCATAACATAAGAAATCCAGTATTCAGTGTTCCTCCCACAGGCTACATACTGTATTATCCAGCTGCTGTGACAGTCATCAAAACAATGAGCTGACATTCACCTCCCTTCTGAACCACTAATTGGCTATTAGGCCTAACTGGGTTTGAAGGGCCGCAGACACTTCCCTCTCACATCACGTCCGACCTCTGATAGGTCGGCTCACCTCCACACGGTCTCGCTGCTCTGGCAAGTGGCCCACATCAGGCAGGGTCACTCATGCTGGTCATTATTTGAAGCACAAGTAACATGAGAACAAGCCTGACAAAACGTGTTTGTTTTCTCTGTTGATATGAATGATAATCAATTAATTATTGAAGTTGTGCTGATTCGCTGCTTTTCTCTCAGTTATATTGTAAATAGAAAATCTTTTGGACAATTGGTTCGACAAAACGAGCTGTTTGAAGCTTTGGGCATGTTCTGAATTCTTAAAGACTAAATGAATAATCAATTAAAGGTCCAGTGTGTAAGATTTGTGGTGCTCTATCTTTAAAATATGGCAGACATGGAACATATTATTCACAACTATGATTTTATCAGCGTATAATCACCTCGAAAACTCTAAAATGAGCTTTTCATACTGTATGTACACTGGGAGCAGGTTCTCTTCCATGGAGGCCGCCATGTTGAAATACCACAATTCTACAGTATCAACAGTAACAGACAAACTAAACACTGACTCTAGATAGTTCTCCTTCACGCTAGGACAGTGAGGGTGAGGTGAGGAGATTGCAATGCAACAATTAAACCACTAGATGCAACAAAATCTTACATACTGGACCTTTAATCTGATAAATAACTAATAACTAATAACAGAACAATCAGTAATAAAAAATAATGTTTAGTTGCAGTTCTCTCCTAATTATAATTATTGCATTAACATTTTCAGGTGATATAATAATCATTTTGAAGCTAACAAATTATAGGTCATCACTGTCAGGACAAGAGAGTCCGGCTCATACCCTTTCATAAAAACCACCATGTGTCCTTTTTACACTTTTTGTACCAATTAAATTAGACTTGTGAGCTTTTTTAGAGATGCTGGTAGGTGGATTTCGTTACACTTTGATGAATCATAAGAAAAACAACACCAGTTAATGAACTGAATTATTACATTAGACACTATTACTACAAGTGTGACTTCAAACTGTATTAATCATCATAATTGTCATCCTATTACAATAATCATTTCTTTATAAAGGGTTGTCACAGTGTTGTTGGATTTTTATCATCATAAGTCTACTGTTTCACTATGGTTCAATACATTTAAGACAATATTAATATATGGTGTGTGGTTGCTGTCAGGTTGCATTTATTTCTAGAGCACTTTAAACAAACACTCAGTGCTTCATAGAAAGCAAAGGTTACAAATATAGATCAAAACAAGAGAAAATCAAACACAGGATAGATGATGATGGAGGTACAGCGCAGTCGTTTTCATGGTCTGATTCACTGAAAGCCCAGATCTAAAATGTCGGACCCGCTGCACACGAAGGCAGAGTTCAGGACGGACAAAAGGTAAACTCACAGGTCAGAACTTGAGGAGGCTCTTTCATGTCTGTCAGCGCTTAGAGAGAGAGAGTTTGGTCCACATGGAGGGACATTACTCAGGCCTGGCCGTCACTGCTTCTTAGTAGAACAGCCCATATTAATCTGGAGCTCTTTCTGCACAATATAATGGCAGCATTAGTTCTGCTACTATTTTTGTTTCTCTCCGTGGACACCAAAAAACCACTGCAGCCAGGTCTAATTACAGGCTTATTATCTGAGTGGTCCTTTGAGGTGGAAAGTAGTGAGCTGGGGACAAATAGACGTAGCGGCTAATAAGTAGAATTATGAATCCCTTCACATAAAATACATTCAACCCATAGCTGGTGTATTGAAACACGTATGACCCACTTTTAAAGATAACTTTGCTTAATACTTTTGGATTGCTGCTGTAATAACCTTTTTTTTCTAGAAAATTACCTAAAGGAGCAATAAATTAACAAGGAAAAGTGGTGTAATAACTCTATTTCACAAAAACACACACACACCCACACTGCAGAGTAAATACAACTAATCAACTTTGTGTCAATTACCGGAACAGAGCAAGTCTAGGTTAAGCTTGATTTCTGCAAAGCTGATTTAATCTCTAATGTCATTTAAAAGGCTTTGCATAATCAATATTCAGCATGTAATCATGCAGAGGTTATACAGAGCTGAAAACTGCCTCTGAACCAAATTCTCATTATGCACCAATTTTATACTTCAAAAGCTTCTCATACAGATGGTCAATAATTCATCATTAACAGTGAACAGTGACAGAGCACATCTGAATTTCATACACTTATCAAATTTATATAATGCACATAAATTAAAAAAAAAAAGTGCAGACTCATTGCACAGTAGACGGAGTAAAAGTTTGCTCGAAAGGTCAGAGGGCTGCAGCTGGTTGAGTATGCACAATGAGGTGAATGTTGAAAGACCAGCATGTATAGTCTGTGTCTACATCTATCTCACACTACCCCCTGGCCATTCAAGCAGTCAGTATAACCTGCGCATCAGCATGTGCACACACTGTATTTTCTTCTACGGTAATTAGATGTTTTCTACATTCCAACTGAGACAAATTTCTTCCAAATAAATAGACTTGGCCGCCTGTGGATGTGGACTGATAATTAGGTTAAGAGCACCATTTTGCATCTCTTTTGACTGACAATCTCAATCCTCTCTTTGCAGTATGTTCCAGCCACTGCTGTGTACAGTGGTGTGCAAGGGAGGCAGCAGCACAGTGGGGGAGGCAGGCAGGATAAACAAACTGGTGTAAAAAAGCTTTGGACAGCCTGGAGGCAGTAGCAGAGGGGAGGATGAGGACTAAACTGAACTCCATCTCAAGCAACATCTCCCACCTCCTCTGTGGTGGGCTGAGAGCTACAGACCATCTCCAGCCTCTGCTTCAGCATCACAACATGTAAGACAGACTGCTGTAACTGCTGTTTTCTTATGTGTGAACAGCAAACTCTTACTTTATACAGAAGTAAACCAACTGATCAATCAATTAGTCAATTAACAACAATTCTAGAAACTGATTAATTGGTTCAACATTCAGGGAAATATGCTAATAGTTTTTCTGCAGACAGATGAGAAGATCGGAACAACTCATAACAACGTTTGTATGATAATATGAACCTACAGCCAGCAGCTGCTTAGCTTAACTCAAAGACTGCAAACGGGGAAACAGCTAGCCTGGCACTAACCAGGCTGAGCCAGATGGTTTGCTTGAACTTGTGAGTTTAGCTGCTTCACAAGTTTACGACGCATGAAAGAGATTTTTAATCTCAATGGGACCTTTTCCTGGTTAAATAAAGGTTTAATAAAATAATATTAATAAAAATGAAGGTAACAAAATATGCCTACAACCACCTCTAAAACGTACTAACACATAAATCTCTTTTATTCAACATGTACAGACATTTAAGTGCAGGTTTCTGTTTTACCATAGACTGTATAAAACATGGACATAGTCTCCATGACTTCACCCACAGGTTTCTGAAGAGCCGTTGTGAAGCTCAGTGTGGTGGCTTTGGCTGTCACCATCTTGGCAGACCTGCCTCCGCTGGCTCCCAGCTTATCCACAAATGGGCAAAGATGTGGATCATGGGTGAACCTGAGGCAGGCTGAATGAAGCCTGGGTGTTCAAATAAGCCCCATCTGTCAATCAAAGTGACCACACGGTTAATTATGCACATCTTTAAGTTGTAACATAAATTTAAACAGGAGAGTTCTATAGATATTCAGACTGAGTACAGTTGTCATGAAGGTACAATTTTAAAAACCTTGGAAAAGTTTGAAGTCCAGACTGTGGTCCCATTACAAAGCGATTACATAGCGTTAAATTGCGATTGCAAATCTTTGGAGAAAACTTTAAACATTGCTTTGGCCTGTTATCCACCTGCAGGTGCCATCCTAAAATGTATTTTCATTATTCTACATTTGTCTAAAGGCTGCTGAAAATAATGAAATGTGTTTTGATTTTTCCTTTCAGGTCTGCTGAGACTTAGAGAGCTGAGAGCTAGACCAGGGAGACCAGACCAGGAGCTCAGTGAAAGCCAGCATAGTTTAATTTTACTCCCTCTAGCAGCTCTCTGTTTACTATGGAAGCCCTAATGGTCACACATTCATACATTTTATTTCCTCTGTTTTCTCGTGATAATGAGTTAATTTCATAATTTCATGTTTTCTCGAGATCTAGTTATTTATGTCATTATGTCGAAATAACAAATGTTGTTCTCCTGAGATAAGGGGATGATTTCCGAGTGCTCATGATAATGACACTTAGCGAGATAACGAGATACTGCCATAATTAAATCAAGATAAAAAGGATAGTCTAGTATCTTAAATCATTGCAGTTCCAACATTGTCCTGCTCCTCTTACATTGCTACACTGAATGGTGTTTCTTGCAATTATTTAATATATCAGACTATCCTTTTTTTTTTCTTTTCTCGAGATCTCAAATTAATTTTGTTGTTCTCTTGGGAAAACAGTTTTGTTATCTTGAAATCTTGAGAAAATTATCCCATTATCTCAGATAACAACTTTTATTTTACAAAAAAATCTGACAGTTGCTGTAGGGTTCACAAACTTATATATATATATATACACAATACAAATTTCTTCTTATCATGAGAAAACGGAGGAGGAAATAAAATGTATCAGAAAAATGTATGACCGCTTTGGGCTTCCATAGCTTACAGCTTTACCATAGGCATGCTCATTAGTCTAATTAGCTGCACCTGTAGCCACTCAGCTGCTGACCTCCGCCTACTCACCTCCACTGGACTCCGCCCTGTGTACATGTACGGTTTATCAAGTCTCACCTGACCGAAGTAATACTACCTATAAATTTATCGCACTTTATTTTAAATTGAAGAAGTCTCCAGAACTTTGAGCTGAGATGGAGTGAAGTCTGGACTGAAGGCCAGCTAGCGCAGTTCAACGGACAAACCCGGCCAACTCAACTCTACTAGCTAGCTGGAACAAATATCTCCAGCAGCGTTTTAATTATTATACTTATATTTATCTGCCTGTTGCCTTACTTTACTGCTCCACATGCTAACACTGCTTTACACACTCCTACAGCTGCGGCGTGTGTAGCATTTCATAAACTAGCATAATTGAAGCTACCTGGCAAAGGTCCAGCCATGTCCCCTCCGGATGCTTTGTGGAGTAGATAATCGTCTTTAAGCTGCTCTCCTTCCCTCTGATTATGGATGTTTATACTGCTCAAGTTCCTCACTTCAGCCTGGAAGTTTCCTGACCTGCTTGGCTCTTCGTCCCATGAGACACCAGGGTCCACAGCTTCACTTCAACAAGATAAGTAATTGCTGCTTTTGCTAATTATTGTGACTTGATGTCTTGGCTCTTGTTTATTTGAGTGTGTGTGGGTGCTGCAGTGAGGCAGCTGACACTGCTGGCGGAATCACTGCTTTTCAGATCTGTTTTTTTGTCAATATATTCACGTTGTTAATTTCTGTTTGGCTTATTTATCCGTGTTTGCATTGGTATTATGAATGAGCCTTGTTTTTGTTGTTGTTGTGGCTAAGCTCATTGCTCATTGGTGCTTGTTTGGCAGGTGCTTTCTGATACTTTCATGTTGTTTGTTTACACACTCCATGAGCTTCATGGACATGATTGACTTTGTATATTTCCCTCCAGGTTATTATCTTTTTTTTTTTTGAGGGGTCAGTTCAGTGCAAGCTTGTGTCTTGGAGAGGCTAATATTGCACTTTATCCTGGCTTTTAGTATGTAAACATGGCTGTCGTGCACACAGCACATTCATATAATTATTTCCATGGCATTCTCCTGAAAATCCCAAATGATATCTGTCATATCTAACATAGGTAGCCACATTCACAGTTTCACAACAGTTCATGTTCAGCTGAATATTGCAGCCAAAAAACAACTCAAAGCAAAATGACACGTTGCTTTAAACTATATCATAAATGCATCTAAAATATAGAGCTGCTGTTGGTTTCCTATCATGTTCTGCCATCTGCTTATCATGATGCATAACATTTCCATATTTGTGATTTAATTTATTAGGTTATTGATCATTGGCTGCATATCAGGTGGACTGCTGGGTCCATCTTCACTTGATAATATATTCCTCGCAATGTGCACATGCTTGGTTGGGGAATAGTCACAGTAGTTGGTGTCCATCTTATTAGAAGTAGATTACACATAATAGCTGTCATCAGGCTGTATGTGATATGATTTTAAGTGGAAGGTTTGTCACTATTTAGTCTGTGCTGTTTATCTGTCTGATTCTTTATTGATTTCCTCACCGATTCGTGATTCAAGCCTCAACACAGTGTAGAACAGTAGAAAAAAAATGGGAGCTGATGGGTGAATCAGGCTCGCTGTAGTCTGAGAACTAGCTGTAGCAACAGTCTGTCTGTCACACAGACTCACCCGAAGGTTTCTGATGTGTGGTGGCTCTGGCCGTCACCATCTTAGCAGTCCTGCCTCCACCGGTTCATGGCTAATCCACAAATGTGCAAAGATGTGCAGCGTGGGTGGAGCTGAGGTTGGGCTGAATGAAGCCTGGTTGCTCAAACAACCCACCTATGACGGCACACACCTGTCAATCAAAGCCACCACACTCTTAATTATTCATAACTTTAAGCCTTAATATAATTTGAACAGGTGAGGTCTATAAAAATTCACCCTCAGTACAGTTGTCATGAACAGGGAAATTAGCTATAGAGACCAAAACTGTTTTTTGTACCAGGCTGTAAACATGTTTATTTCTGCTGTGAAGTTGGACATTTTAACATGGGGACTTATGGAAATTGACTTGTTTGAGCCAGCCTCAAGTGGCCGTTCAAGGATCTGCAGTTTTTGGCACTTCCATGTTGGCTTTGTTTCACAGCGATTGTCTCTTAGTCATCATGTCAAATGGATGAAATGAGTGAATATTTGTCCAGCATTTGTTTTCATCTAGCTACTCTGAGTCAAAGAAACAATCTGCTCTGAGCACCTGTGTGGCACTAATGTTATTTTAACAGGATATCTATCCTCTGTAACAGATGTGTGGCTCGATTGTGAAGCAGTGGTACTCGTGCATGTCATGGCGTTCCTGAAATTTAAGCTGATGTTGTATAGAAATGTTTCCATCTTTTCTTGTGAGATGAAGCCACACTTTGGACCGTTTGTTCTGTCACAACTCCTTGTTGCAAGTTTCCAGCAGCACAGACTCATGAGTTTGATGTCACTGCTTTTAGCATAGCTAAAATGACTTGATAACCTCCGAGGCATACGATTCCAACGGACTGAATAATTTGGTATCGGTTCTCAACAGGAACTGGTTCTCGATTCCCATCCCTAGCCTGGATCAACTCTGGACATATTCTGTATCTATATAAATAAATCTGTTTCATGTAAGCTGGTTGAATGAAAGGAATGCAACAGAGAGAGTGTCATGATTTAAGCAGGAGATGTCAATTTTTGGAGCTAATTTCCATACTGTTGGGGATTATAATGTAAAGGAATGTTTCATGTATTTAAAATTCAAAGTCCTTTTTAAAAAAAACATGTATATGTTTGTACTTAAGCTAATGCAGTTTGCATCTTAACACCTGTGCACATATTGTGCTGTTGATTAACAGTCTAGACAAAGTCAGATAAAATATGTGCCATGTTTATTAAGAAGAGCTATAGAGTCTAAATTGATAGTTTTTATTATCTCATTTGTTATATGTATTTGTAGTGTTTTTATGCTGTCTGTAATATATTTCAATTATTTACTCATATATAGCGCTGCTTTAGCTTGTTCTATGAAGTAAGTTCAATTAATATTTTTCTGCTCATGCTATTTACAAAAACTGTAGGCCGACCATATTTCAAAAGCATCTCCTCGTGCTTCTCATGCTTTGTTGCTGTTTTCTTTCATGTTGCTTCAGTGACCCAGGAGAAATCAGTGAGGTTATATCTAATGAACGGACCATTATCACACTTCAGCTGTACAAGTGCAGACAACACAAAGTCTGGGAAAGTGGCTGTTACTGCAAGACTGACAATCATGTTTCTTGTCAGCGCTGGGGTTAGCTCTCGTATCTTCACATGCCTCGTCGCGTGGCTGCTGATATTTGTGTTGGAATCAGAGGCTCTTCCACACAGATGCCATGTGACATCTCTTACAGCAGGGGGAAGTGGAAGGCTAATGACAGCATCCAGAATACAACCCACCCATTTCCCCCCCTGTTCTCTCTCTGGAGAACAGCCAATCAGCTCCCCGATATTAGTATTCCTGTATTCTGCCTTGTGTTATTTTCACCAGCTGCCCACCAAATATCTGAGTCGACGTGTGCATTTAAATGTTGTCCACTTGAGTTATCTTGATCCATTAGCATCTTGACGGCCGCTTTCACACAACATTAAGCCAAATTCAGAAAATATCACATCCACAGTGTGATCATCAGAATTAGTTATGTCTGTTTTTGATGTGAGGTGAAATGTTATAGAGAAGTTTAACTTACTACAGAAGTACAGAATTTCTCAAGCGTGAACTCTACATCCTTAGCTAAAGAGGAACAACAGGAACAGAGGAAGGACGGGAATCTGAAATTCAGATGTACTGTATTCTGTACGTCCCCCAGAAAAAAATAATTACCTGCGTACCTACTGTTGCCATTTATCTCCTCATCAGAAAGGCCCGAGGTAGCTCAGAGTCTGACAAATGGATTAGAACAAAAGTGTTCTACATGAACAGCTTTGTCACTCCATCTGTGAATGAATCGGCATGAAGCAGCGATTTTGCAGGGCTGCTGGAAACTATTCAGTTATGCTAAATGTTCAGTTACAGCAGAGGAAAACATCAGCAACACTCTTATTTTGGACTAATCAGACAGATTAAACTAAAAGGGAGGTGTTATTGTTTCTTCCTGGAGTATCCTAATGGCAAAATACACACTACACGCGTTGTTGTGCCACAATCGTTACTAATTACAGGTGAAACTCACTTTCTTTCTGCAGTCCTCCAACTGAGCGCTCTCAAAATTAGAAAAAACCCCCCAAAAAAAACAAACTTGGAAGTTAAAATGGCATTATATTAGCTGTTCCAGCAGTGAACACCCTGCAGCTCTTAGTATAATGAGGAAAACATTATTAAACATGGCTGCAACTGTTTATGGAGCTGCAGTGTTTTTCAGACTAACACTCCATATTAATACATGACACAATTACTAATCACACACAATAACAGCGTAATGGCATGATTACACATTCTCTAGATGAATTATGCTTTTGTAACTGCTGCTTAATAGCAAAGTTGAACAATTAACCAAAATATTGCAGTTTATTATGACAAAAGTTCTTGTTTAATTTGTTGTTGTCTTACAACAACAAGGATGAACACTAATGGCATTTTAGGATGTAGCAACCTCTTGTTTTGGGTGAGGTAATACCATTAATAGATGATTCATGTTCGTCATGCCACATTTCACCTGAGTCACTGGAAAAAAAACTTGTGCTCTAAGCCCATTCTCTCTTGGGATTATAGTTTACTCTGCTGTAAGCAAGTTACATCCAGGATGTATTGTAGCACTGCAACTAATGATTATTTACATCATTATGTCATGATTAATCATTTGGTCTCGGCTGTGGCTCAGGAGGTAGAGCGGGTCGTCCACTAATCAGATGATTGGTGGTTCGATCCCCGACTCCTTCAGTCTGCACGTCGAAGTGTCCTTGAGCAAAATACTGAACCCCAAATTGCTCCTGAAGGCTGTGCCATCGGTATGTGCAAAAACTGATGAGGAGTTGGCACCTTGCATGGCAGCCAGTGCCATCAGTGTATGAATGTGTGAATGAGATATGTAGTGTGAAATTGCCTTGAGTGGTCAGAAGACTATAAAGGCGCTCTATAAACACAGTCCATTTACCATTTAAAATGCCAGAATGTAATGAAAACTGCCCAGCACTATTTCCTAAAGCCTCATGTGCTTTCTCATGAATAGCTTGTTTTGTCCAGTCAGTTTAAAAACAGATATTCAATTAATAGTAACATAAAACAAGAAGCACTGCATATTCTCACTTTTCAGAATCTGGAAGTGAAATGACTTGAATGACTCCGTTATCAAAATAATTGCAGAATAGATTTTCTGTTAATTGATTGATAGTTTCCTCATCAAACTATTGTGTCGACTTGATTATGTAGCACGGTTTAATCTTTCCTCCAACAGCTAAATTTGCTGTTTTTTATTTTCAGACTAGGGCAGCAATTAGTAATATTTTTTTATTATTGACTCAAGTGCAGAGTGTTTTCTTAAACTCAGGTTTAAGATGTCATCAAATAAAAATGCTCACAGTTTCTCTTTTCCATCTTCAGATGTCTTGTTTTGTCCAACCAACCCTTCAACAGCCCAAAATATTCAAACTAAAATGATATCAAACACAGAACAGCAGCAAGTCCTCACACTGGAGAAACTGGAATAAGCAGGTATTTGGCATGTTTGCTTGAAAAATGACTCGAACCATTAAGCAATCATTAAAATGGTTGCCAATTAAGTTTTTGCTGATCGACTAATTGATTAATCAACCAATTATTTCAGCTCTAATTTAAACATATCAACCCTTGAAGCGGTTTGAGATGAGCTCATGTTAAAGGGCTGAAACAATGATAACGTATTCTGCCTGATAAGACCACGTCCAGGACCAGTCCTGTACAGAGGAAGTTTCACCTTCATCATTTTTATGACTTCAACCTGCAGCAGAAGATTAATTAATAAAAATAAGTGAAAACATCTGTGTGAGTGTGCAGAACTGTAACCATAAACCCACCGCACTGTTTTCAGAATTCATCGGTGGTCACGTGTCTGGGTTGGTTGAATCTGGTTGTGTTAGATTTTGTCATAGTTTGTAGATACTGGACTCTTAATATTGATTAATCAGCTCTAACTGAACTTCAGCGTAACCTTCCAATCAGTAGAGCTCATTAGCAGCTTCCTTGATTTTCGTGTTTCACCTCCAGATAAAGGCATGATAAAATTATAACCCTCTAATGTACTGAACCTTCTGAATAAGCTAAAAATGCCCCATAGCTGAGCTAATTACAAAGCTGACATTTTGGAGATGCAGCCGGTATCCTTGTTTGGTGAAACGACAGCCCAAACAGCCTGTTTACTGATAGTGCTGTAACATTAACTGTATATACAACTGTAGGAAAAGCAAATGGTAACTCTCCTCAAAATGTTCTCACATGCCTCTTTACTGCGTCAATAAATCCATTGACGCGAGGAGCGCTTCACTCATTAACACTCAATAGGATGCAACTGTTTAAATAGGCTGTATTGACCAAAGTGATGTGACTCAAATTCCTGAAGAATTTGTATTGGGAGGGGGGGGGGGGGCTCTGAAAGGACATAGGTCTATGGCGCTCTCCAGATATTCATTTTCAAAGCTCAGCATGATTTTTTTTTGTGTGTGCCCCTAATCAAAGTCTAGGTTACAGTACCAGTACCACCAGTCTGCCACTTCTATAACCTCCCACCTCAATGCCACTAGTTAGAGATGCAACACAATGTGGTAATGTGGCTCTAAAATGTCAGAAATGCTCAAATTAAAATATGCCATCTCCATTCACTGTGCATTTATAGATTATGTGGTTCCCTGTTATTACGGCCATGAAAAGAGGTGATGACATAATTAATGTTTTAGGTTCAGATGTTATGACCTTTCAGTTTTTAAGTGTTTGATTCATAAAGTCATGACCCCCGAATGGCTACTGAGATCTTAGTAGCGTGATATTTGACTGGATCGCCTTCAGCTAACTGCCATGAGTTTATGTGCAAAGGAGACTCTGTGAGTTTGCCGTCTGGCAGGCATGTCAGAGGTCAGTGCCTCAGCACCGGTGGCTGGTAAAAGCTGACTACATTTCCAGATGTACAACTTTTGAAGAGCAAAAAAAAAAAAAAAAAAAAAAAAATTAGATTTGATTTGGGAGCAGAAAACACAATCTCATCACTTTTTAAACATCTTGACACATCCAGCAGACACATGACAGCAGTATAATTAATTAAAGTCCCATATTCACTCTCCTTTTAGCTCAGTTTTTGTCTCCATCAGCTTCTGAGGGAAACGTATGACATAGTTCCTAAATTCTCCACTGTGTTCACCTCGTCTCTCTTCCATTTGCTGCTGTGCTAATGTACAGTTACAGCAAGGGGAGCCTGAAGAACTCTCAAATTACAGTCATTTGAGTCATTTATCAAAAAATACTGATTAGAGGAGCTTTAAGGCATTCTGACTTAATATTCAAGCACAACTACATTTATCATTATTGCTAAGACATACTAGCAGATAATGCAACTCCAGTCCCTCAAGACGATGTCGATTGACCATTATCCATCTGCAACATACCTTTAAACTACTGAAAAATGAAATATGGGCCTAGCTGGTGCACTGAGTGCACTCGAGAGAGTTAACAAACCAATTCAGCTGCAGAGAGTGATTTGCACCCCGAGCAATCTTAATAACCCTGTTTGGAAATAAGTTAATTGCGCCAAATCATAACAGGAGCTATATCAGCTACTGAGGGCTGTAGAAGATTTAGTGCATAGCAGTGCTTCCAATTTGAGCCTCGCATACCATTATCACTAACCAAAGCAGAGTAATGAGTAAACACACCAAGCAAAAGAAAGCAAAAAGTACCAGCTAGCGAGAAGAAGGAGAGTGCTTGAGCAGAACTAGTGTAAGATTAACTGTACAGTAGGGCTGGACGATTATGGAAAAAATAATAATCACGATTATTTTGATTGATATTGAAATCACGATTAATAAACACGATTATTCATTGATTTCAAAAAAAGTGTTTATTGTGCCACCAAAACTCAACTTTAAATATAACTTTTAGAAAAACAACCAGTAATAAATTAGTAACGAGTCAAAAAGTAAAATAATAATAATATATATAAATAATAATAAAAATAAAATAAATAAATACCCAGTCTACATACTCAGACTGTTCTCCCTGCTTCTTCTGGCTTCAGTGATCGAATAATAGCAATACCAATGTAAAAACAATAAATAAAAATAAATAACCACAATAACCGCCTCTGTAATCTCTCGCTGTCACCGGGAGCCGGTGGGATATGGAGCGGCATTGTAAAGAGTGTCCTCAATGGAGGACTGTGTTGCGGTGGCGGTGGCTGAAGTTGACGCTCTTGGACTTTTTTGGGTCTTTTGCTCGGTCAATACTTTGTCATAGACCACTTTATGGCTGAACTTTAAATGGTTAAACAAATTTGTCGTGTTGCCCCGGGGTGCAGACACGACGGCGTGACAAACTTTGCAAACAATCTCTTTCTGCTCTACGTCCGACGATTTGAAGCTAAAATGTCTCCAAATGACCGAACTTGTCCTACCTTTCTTTTCAACTAAAGGCTCAGGCTGCTTTTCTGCCATGTTGTCAATCGCTCGCTCCACAATTGATCCACAAACTCACTGCTGCAGCTGCAGGCGACACAGGTGCGTTCACTGTGCTTTTACAGTGCAGTAATTTGCATACACGCCGCACGGCGGCACATTAATCGTTTTTCTTCGATTACAGTGTTTTCATGATCGTGAGAAGCCAAAATCGAAATCGTGATCAAAATTCGATTAATCGTCCAGCCCTACTGTACAGCAGGTAAAAAACTGGGTTGAGCTAGATTAGCAGAAATGTGCTACAAGTAGCACAGAAGTACCTGCAACCAGAAATGAGCTTTCCGCAGCACGCAAGGGTCATGTCTTTGTCAAGTGGACAACATAGTTATGTCTTATGGTTTACCCTCTTATTGACAAAATACAATACAAATAGTTTGAACCTATGTGTGTGTTCTACAGTCTGTGTAACTGTTTATATTACTGAGCCAATTTAAAAAAAAAAAAAAAAAAAATAGTCACAACTCATACAGCTGCTAACAGCTCTGAGCTCCCACAGCTCTGTAGATTTTTAGTGACACATTATGGTCATGTGAGAGAAATAAAGTGCAACCAGTGCAATTGCTAAGCAAAATGTATTGCCATGATTCAAAAACGGTAATGGTAAACCTTTGGGCTTTTGCCCTCAGGTACTTCTGCCAGAAAGCATAAACTATTTGGTTAGGTTCAGGCATTGAAACTACTTGATCAGATTTAGGAAAAGATCATGGTAGAGCTGGTAGAATCCTCTTCCTCGTGCTAGCATGTAGAAGCCAGCATGTAATCCTGCCACTACCACCCTTTGAGAGAGAGAGAGAGAGAGAGAGAGAGAGAGACAATCCTAAATGTGATTTGGTACCTTTCCAGCACAATTCTGATTCAGGCATACCCCTACTGAGCCTAACGATGTACAAAACACAATAGAAAAGCACAGTGTGGGTGCAGGCATGTGGAAAAAAGCATATCTAATCTTTACTGCTGCTGTCAGCTGTGACCATTATAAGGGAGGTAAATTACACAGAAACTGGGAGTGTGTAAAAGAGCCCATTAGTTCTTATTAAGTGTTTTCTTTGCATTTACCTCTATCTGACCAGCTGACAGTCCCTGTGGCTATGGCTTGCATTGTTTTCCCCCAGTTTGTTTGTTTTTCTGCAGAAAGGAGAGCAGTCATGGTTCATTAGTGGAATATCGAGAAAACACCCTTGGCAGGTTCTTTTCTCACTATATTTCATAGTCCAATCAAATAGCTACCATTGGAGCTGAAAGCGGCTCAATAAAGTGAACACAATAGAAACTATCAGCTTATCTTAAATTTAAGAGGTTCACACTTAATGTACTGGAAACACATTGCACTAGATTAGTCAAGACACTGGACCTACATACAAATGATACTATAATAATAAAAATATATAAAAATATATAATTTGTTAGTAATATTGTCTTCCTTGACTTGAATTCACATCTGAGTTTAAATGAAAATAAGAAATGCAATAATAATATTCAAATAGAGTAAATAATCCAGTGTATATTTAACCTGCTTTGAATGTGGTTGTTTCTTTTGTGTGTGATATACTACACTCTAAAACTCCCGTACTGCACACTTGATTGGTCTTTTTTGTTTGTTTTGTTTGAACCATTTAGTTTCTCTGTTGTCTCTCTATTATATTAGAAAACATAATTGAATTAAATAGACCTCTGTGGCCTCTGCAATATGAACTGTGAGCGCTCTAACCCAATAAGTGGAACTTTACAAAAGGATTGAGAAGTCTGATGAGATACACAGTGAAATAACTTTGTCTAGCATCAGAAACTATGAAACTGTTAGCTATTCTGTTTTAATATGTGTTTGTATTAGTTAATGGTAGACAGTGTTGCAAATATGAATGCACAACCTGGATAATACACCGGGCTGCAGAGGACCCAGCAACAACTCTAAATGCACAAGCACCACAGCTGCAGTGGCCACAGATGCTACAGGGACTGCAATAACCAAAAATGAGCCTTGAATGTTAGAATTTGTTGAAGGAACATGTTGCTGGTAGATTTCATCTAATATACAGTGTACCCACCTAAACACCTTAACATAAAAATCAAAACTATAAAATCTGTTTGACTTTACTCATAAACCATGAATACAGAGCTGTGTGGTTATGGTGGAAGGGTTCCTTTAACAGAAAACCATCGCTAAGTTAAAAATAACTCTGTTTTTACTGCTTCAAACATTAACTAAGGAATGAAACGTTACAGCTACATTAATTCTAGAGCAGACTAATTTGTTGCCGCTTGCAATATTGATTCAAATCCAATTGATCCAGGCTCTTTCTTGCATTTCACAAAGCAACTGGCTGAGAAGACCACAAAGACATCTATAGAAAGCTGAGATGTGGCTTTTGATTGACATTTATGTGCATCAGTTGTCAATTGAATTTCAAGCTGTGAATAGATCTGAATTGATGACAGCTAACTGAATTGTGGTATCAGATACTAGATACTGTGGTCTGTCTGTGTGGCTGCTAAATGAGCCAAGAGATCAATGTCAGGCTTTGTTCCTTGTATGTGTATACTATTTAATTTGAAAAAGGACATTGAGTACATTACACCACAGTTTCAAAGGGCATTAACTGACCTACAATTATAATCAACCTCTTTTGCAAACCAGGAATCACAACATTGACAAAACGTCCACACTGTGTCCGTTTATGCATTATTGTGGTCTGTAACTGACACTAATTGTAAAGCATCTTTTTAATTTTCCAGTGAACAGAGAGTTTTTGTTTTGAAAAAAGCAGCCTCACAAAGTGAACTCACACCTGGTGAAGTGAGAGTTATTGGTATCGATCAGAAACCCCCCTCAGGTATATTACAATTTGTTCTCTGGTGCAGTAAATATCAAACTTATTGCCCGTTGAAAAGATTTTAATGGAATCCTTGACTTCATTGATTTAAGGTATTAAATGCACAAGCTTGATCTTAAATATTTACTTAATCCTGATGGATTTTTTTTAGAACTCCAATAAAACTGTGTACTGTTGTCTTTGTGTATATGCAATGATGTGTTTCATCTCATAACTTAAGTCTAAAAACAGAGTTATTCAACCAAAATATTATTTAATCTTACCAAGTTTTATTGATTCACTCAATTCTGTTGCAGCTTATTGATTATTTTTACTGATATCATACTTTTAATAAACTTCTGCAACAAGTTTTAAAAACTATTTTTTATATGTTTAGTTAGACCTTTTCACATTGTTTTATTAAAGGATTTGTTGTTTACGACTTTTTATTAAGACTTTTCATTATCGATAAGTCTGCCACATATTTTGCGATCAACACAACTTTCAAGGTGAAGTCTTTGGTTTTGATCGGACTGCAGTCTCAAATCAGATCTTTAAGACTGTCTGCACTGCTCTGCGTCCAGATATCACCAACCTGTATGCATGGATTGTTGTGGTAACTACATAGGTGCCACCTACGACATACACTGGTGACACAGCTTTGTCTGCACAGAGGCCTCCCCCCAAACTCCCAGCAGACAATTTGTTTTGCTGTCTGTCCACTGACTGTTGTACTCTGTTGTTTGAGTGACCCAAAAGAAATCTGATATGAGCAGCCAGAGTGTCCGCCTGAGATGCGTCTGTAGAAATCTGATTGAAACTGCATTTCAAACCACCATGAGTTTTTCTTTTCTTTTTTTCCCCTTTTTTAAAATGAATCTTGATGGAATCTGTATATGCGAAAAAAAAAAATGGTTTTGGGTTGTCAGCCTGAACAAGGCCCTTGAATATTTTGTCAGACCAACAGTCTAAAGTCCAAAGATTTTTCATTTATTCCCATAAAAAGTAATTTTTGCTCTCAAGGCCTAAAGGCAAAATTCTTTCTCAAAGTCAATCAAATAATGAATGAATAAATCGTTTCAGCACTACAGTAGTTTGTTTACATAAATCTTAACATGAAGTAGTTTATTATTTTTTTTATTTAATTGCAGTAATACCATTTTCATTGTGCCATTAGAAATGTATCACTTTATCTTTATCTTTGCTTTTTTGTTGATAAAGATATTTTCATTTCTGAGCTCTTAGGCCATGACAAAAGGAGGGAAATGCACACAGTTGTACTGGGAACTTCAAACAATCCTATTTATTTACAGAAATTGCAACAGAATACATTTCCTAAATGTATGAAATGGTAAATCAGTAGTGTTAGTGTGTGGTTGTGTGAATAGTGTTGTAGGGTATAAAATAAAGATGTGCAACTGAACCAAACAAAGTGAAACATGTGGTGCGAGCAAGCGGGAGTGAGAGAGAGAGAGAGAGATCGAGAGAGAGAGAGAGAGAGAGAGAGAGATGGAATGGGGACGGCTGATCCTAAATATATTCTGGATGGACTGGCCAGGTGTTGAACACAGTCTGTAATAGTTGCACTACCAGCACCTGAATGGAGACACAAAACACAGGCTGCAGCCCAGGGCAAGAACCTGCAGGCCATGGCAGAGCCAGAGGGCTGTCACAGTATGTGCCACTGTTGCTATTTAGTACTGTACTAGTACTGTTTGTCCACCAGAGAGTACTGACAAGTTTATTTATCAACTGTAAAGTGCTCCATTCATTGGGTAGTTTCTTCCCAAAATGTGTGTATGAAGGGGGGAAAAAAAGCATAGTCACTATATTGTCATAAAGTTGTAAAGCCTTGTAAAGGGTCTTACAATAGTAAGCATCTAAAATATATTAGGAATTTGTTTCAGTCCAGATTTGAAAGTAAGCTCATAAATTGTCAAGAAAGGAAATATTCTTACATTTAATTTCCCTATGAAAGAGAAAAATACAACCATACACCTTCTGAATTCAAGTCTCTCTTTTACCAGACTAAGATTAGCCAGTGAGCCACACTAACTCACCGTAAAACACACTGTGTTCTAACACAACAGAAACCGAACAAACTTCATTGTTCCAACATTGCAAACTCTGGTTTGGTCTATAAAAAACCTCAATTCACTGAGTGAGATGTGAAAATATTCTGGTAAAATTATTGTTTTTGTCCAAGGAGTCCGGTATGGTGGCTTTGAAGATGTATGTGTATGTAGAAAAAAAGAAAAGTAGAAAACAGCTTCAGTTCCCTGATGTAAAGGTCTGACTGCACACCTCCACAGTCTTGAGAAATGGTCTGACCAGCAGAAATTAGCTTTCTGGTTTTCTATTAGTTTTTTTTGTGGATGCCTATGAGACAAAAAACTTTGGTATAATGTAAATATTACAGAAATCCAGCATACACATACGTGGGGCTATAGGAAATCATTTTCCACGAGTTTATCTTCTCAGAAAACTAAAGACAAACTTTTAGAAAAAAATGTTTTATTTTATGTGGCTATGGACACAAGTGGACTTGTAGGCCCTTTTGGTCTAAGTGGACCATCACTAATGATCTCCTCAACATTAGTAATGTACAACATTAAAAGTGTTACAAAAGTCAAAACAGGCTCCATCATGCAAAATGGCCACCCGTAGCTTGGTAGTTTATTTTGCAAAGTGGTGAGCGGGGGTCCGCCTGGTGAGGAGTGTGGGTAATTAGCCACTGGGGCAGCAGCTGAAAGTCGCGGTCTCCCTCAAAGCTGTCGTCTGTCGCATGCTGATAACATTGACATGTCCTCCTCTCGCGCCACATTCTCCCGCATTCCCAGACAATGAGAGGGTAGCAGAGAGGCATAGAAAACTGGAACAGGAAACAGGAAAGAAAGAGGACGGGGAGGGCGACAGTGACGGATGAAGAAGGGGCTGACCTTCGCTCATTAGTGAAGCGACCTTCTATAATCGATGAGTGGTGCAAGCTGACCACACTCTGGGTTCTGAGACAGGGACTGTTAGATTTTTGGTTAATTTTTTTCTCCAGCATTATGATTGAGACACTTTTTAAATGTCTCAATTGTTGTGTAACTTGCAACTATTGAGTTGTATAAATGATGGAATAAGACGGATGGGAGAAGAGTTGAAAATACAAATTAGGCATGAAACGTGACTGCACAGCATTTTTCTTATCATTATGTATGGTGGCACATAAGTTTGCACTTATTTTATTGTGGACCCCCGCTATGTTTTACTTTCTATACAGTATTTAAAGAAGTCTAAAGCGTGCTTATTGTGTAGTATTAAATTGCTCTAACACTTGTTTGATATCTTTGTTAGCTAGCAGAGTGAATTATCCCTTGGTTAATGTTGCATGACAGTGAGCATCAGTATTCATGATCATCATTCTTTCCATTTATAGTCTCCACTAGAGGTTGACCGATCCATCGGTTTGGCCAATTAATTGGTGCAGATAGGATGTTTTACAAACTACAGTGGTGGAACATGCATGGACATTCTTTTTTTTTTTTTTTTAAGATTATTTTTTTGGCCTTTTCAAGCTTTTTATTACCGATAGAGACAGCTGAAGAGTGACAGGAATACGGGGAGAGAGAGACGGGGAATGACATGTGGGAAAGAGCCACAGGTCGGATTCGAACCCTGGACTTCCGCAGCAAGGACTGAGCCTTCGCACATGGGGCGGCTGCCCTACCAACTGAGCTAAACGCCGCCCCATGCATGGACATTCTGTAGCAATCACCACACACAAGCCCCTGGGTCACACACCCACACACCAACTCACGAAATATATATGCCATTTTTTTTAAACCAAAATTGATGCATCTGTTCACCCAGTCTGTCTTGAACGATTTAAAATAGTTTGCCAACCCCTGGCAACAAGCCAAAAAGTCTGTAATTCAACTATTTAAGTAACTAGAAGGCAGTAGTCCCTGACCTTGAAATTTGATTTGATTTATTGCTCGGGTTGTTGTTGATCAGCGTGTTGCATTAAACCTGACCTGGTCAAAAAAGGCTGTGAACTGAATACTATTGTACTTTTTAAGTGGTGTACTTTGGATGTGGATTCTAGTATCTTGTTCTGGCAGGGTTAAAGTGTGCCATTATCCCCATATCAGATTTCTGTTAGTAAAAATTGGTGCAGATCCATGTGGAAGAAATGCTGGTAAAACATTATCTGTTTTTATTGAGCTTAAAGCAACAAGTTTGTAAGTTTTTTTGTGATTTGGAGCCTCAAGTTTCAGAGTTCTATTCACTTTAGCACCGTTGGATGGATGCTCAAAAGGTGGCGTGTCGACCACTTTGCTAACGCAGCCAAACATCAATTAAGTGCAACAACACGACATAGCAGCCAGCTTAATTAATATTAATAATTAATATAACTGATTACTTCCCAGCTCAGGCTTTTTATATCACAAAGCTCTCACCAATGACTGAAAGCCAGGCCCAGGTTTACTCTTGTCTAGCAGCCGCTATCTCGGTCATTCTGAGTTACTTTAGCAAGAAGTAAACCTCTCTGTCCAGGTAACTCGGAGGACATCAGAAGGAAAACCAAAAAACACTTTCACCATAAAATATATGATCCAGTTTCACCAAGATCACTGACATAATTTGGGGTTGTAAAGCGTTTTGACCAGTGTAGCATCTCTTTGATGACTATAGTGACTCCCCACTGTGCAGAGAGGAGACTCAATCTGTGACACTTCCCCTTCTCTTCTCTATCGATCCATCCATCTTACAAACATGAAATGCGACTTCAGCATTTTTCTTTGTTTTCCTCAGTCATATTGTGTTTGGTGGCACAATGTGATAATTTAGATTAAGACCTGCTGCTAAGTTTTACTTGAAGTTGTACTGTTTTACTCATATCTTCTAAAGTCTGAAGATTTTTCCAGGAAAAAAAACAAAAACATACTGGATCATATAAACGTTGCCCCATATTAAGTGATTTGTTGTGTCTTGCTCTTTTAAACCAGCAGACTTTTAACCCCATCATGTGCTGAAGTGCTGCTTTTCAAAACAGCTTTAAACACCTTAATCTTCTGATGCGATTGAACAACACATTGAACAAACTATTACTTTTCAAGCACACCCCCAGAGTGTGTGAACTGTAAGCTGCAGGAGAAAATTACATGGATTGCTACTGCAATTTGATTGCTGCTTCTTTTTAACTGGTAGCACATCCTGCTGCTCACAGTGTTGTTATCTATTTGCACCCGTTCAGGTCATCTGTGTTTTGGATCCGGTCTAATTATACCCAGGCCAATTCAGATTCTGACTGTCCTCAGGTCCCGTTTTCGTTCAGGTCTCCAGGCCTAAACATCTAGTTTGTCACTTAGATGCTGGCTATTTTTTAAAGTCTGTGTAAAGGCAATTCTGCGATTATTTATTTTTTTCAAAATACATTAAATTGGAAAATAGTTGCTGTAAACATGTGAAAAGACTTGATATACTGATATACTGTATTACTGAAATGTGGAGTTAGAGGTTAAAACAGTTTACACCTAAGGGGTGGCTCGATGAGGCCACCCTGAGCATACCCCTGCACCCCTAGCAGAGAGATAGAGATTAATTCATCTATCAGAACACATTTATTCTTACTTTACACAGACTTAAACTTTAGACTTTAAACTTTAAAGAAAAAGGTGTTTTGTAAAGTCATGGATGAAATTAGGAGTACTGCTGTTACTTCCCACTGCTTCTACCATGCGACACATACTTTAAAATTCCTCGTCATTGTCGAGATTACTGCTATTTTACTAAAATTGTTAGTTTTTATCATGAGTAGCATCATAGTTTTGTAAAACTATAGCAAAATATGACTTTTAGATTTCTCTTAAAGCTAATAGACAATAACAAGGAATCTTATAATGTTATAATTTCTTTTCAAAGCCTTTTGAGACAAGCCTGTGATGAAGGGCTTAATGAATATATATCCTACAGTTTGAGTGACAGTTGATGTTAGTCATATATTTGCTTATACATGCTATTACGTTCTACTTTATTAGTATTATTTTAAAACAAAATCTAAAACAAATTTTACTGTATAAGTGTAAAAAATATTTATGACATAATATTTTGTGAAATTATAAAAAAGCGTTCGTTAAACCCTCCCAAAACCCTTTCCCCTCTTCATTAAGGGTAAACGTAAATGGTATTAATAACAATTATTGTGTAATACGGTCATAGCATAATATGGAGGCAGTTACCGTACCATGAATATATCATACCGTTGCAACCAGTGTTCAAAATAACTCTTCTGTTCGTTGCCACAAAAGATGTGCAGCATCATCTGGGAGCTCTGCTGGTGAGGTGAAGAGGGGAAAATATTTTGAGAGGCACCCACAGTCGAGGAGGTCGATCAGACCGGTGAAGTGATATTATATGCAGCAGGCTGGACGACCTGCAGTCAAATGTCGAGTGATCTCAGTGTGGTATGTAATAAGATGTGAATTAGATGCACTTTTAAATTGCCTTGGAGGATGCCCTCAAGGGGTGTCTTCATACGATGCTGCCTGCAGTGCAGAAAATACCTGAACTGCTGCTGACCAAAGCACGCTCCTATGGAAAACATTATCTACAGCCACAGACACAGCTTTGATCTGTGTAATGAGCAACTGATCAATCCATTCAGGCTGTCACACATTCTGTTACAGCCTCATTGGGCTGCTCTGTGATCTGTGGCATATCAACCAAGTATGTCAACAGGAAGTACTTTAATGAGGTCTGAAAAGCCAGACTGTATGCAGGCATTACAGCGATAACTGACTTATTATTATGAATTCTGCAGGTATTTTGTTTGCATTTAGACATGACTTTATCTAGTTGAGATGAGATTTGACACCAGAGACTTGAATCTATTGACCTCCCGCTATCAAGACACTGATTTTTTAATAGAAAGTAAGGCTGGCACTGAAAGATCTGTTTACAGCAGTCAAACTCTTACGTTAATAGTCATTGTACCAACCCACACAGTCAACTTTTCTCGTTCTTTCTCAAGTCGTGTGTCAGAAATTTTGTATGTCTATGCGTAATGGAATGGGAGAGATGACTGTAGAGAGGGAGTGTGGAGAAAAAGTGGATGAGGACAAGCGAATGAACCGATTGTAGGGTTAGAACGAGCCAAAGATAAAGAACAGTACAAATGCAGAGTAAGATAGAAAAACAGACAAAGACAGAGAGGCAGGCGCGGTTGGTGGCCAGGCAGGCCGACAGGGCAGCTGGGAGTTTTTGGATCAGCACAGTTCTGACCGCAGTAGAGCAGCATGGGAAGCCAGCTGTTGTTCACCACCTGCCACCTTCCACAAAGGACCAAAAGACTACAATGCACTGCATGTCCCTCTTTGCTTCTATGTGCCCTAACAAATGTGAGCTAATAATCCAATTATAGAACCACTAATTTGTGGATGTGGTATTATTAAAACAAGGGAACTCTCAACTTTGTGATGAATATGAAATGGCAGTGTGAAATGTACTTACAGCAGGGTGGCAGATAAAACCCACCCATATTTATTTATTTACTTTTAGATACAATGCTTTTCAATTTCCTCAGAGTTTCACAAAGTGCAAATTCTCAGTTTGAGTGAGCTGTTCATTCTTGATCAGGCAAATTGGACACAAGCCAACCTGTGCCACCTGTGGTAAAGCAATAGCATTACACATGCAGATGTAGACATATAATTGTCACCACCTACAGGCAAAGTAATAGCTGCTGCTGCAAAAAAAAACAAAAGACACCTGCAGGCGAGGCAAGTTACAGCTTCAGATTTTTCTTTGTTATGGTGTGTTCTTTGTGGGTGTTCTCACTTTGCTAAAGCTGGGGCGTGCTTGAAACTAATCCATGTGTCATTCCATCATGTCTAAAAGAGAAAGTGTTTTAACTGTACCTGTTCCAAATGGCCACACTTGAAGGTGGTGGCAAAAAGCACCATAGAGAGGTGTGAGACATGAGGATAAAATAAACTTTAGTTTTCAGCCGAGGCAGGAGAAATGTCTTTTGGTCTTACTCAGAAAAATTGCAACACAGTTTTGCGTTTGTTTTCGCACATGACATGTGACCACAGTATTTATGTGAAGAATTGGAGCAGAGAATTGGAGAGAGATGTTCAAATTCTGTTCACTGTCACATCTCTGCACACCTGACCAAGTGTTTGATTTTGGAAATTTACATAAAAATGTTGAACCATCCCCCCGATTCAGTAGAGAGAGGAGGTTTGACACTGAGACTGATTTTGATTGTTGAAAGATCAATTATCTTTTGCATAACTGATTAATATTTTTTTCCATAAAATGTAACAAGTAGTGAAATAGTTCGGTCACAGCTTCAGACAAAAAAAATGTCGACATCTTTACCAACTGTCCAAACACCCTATATCTTCCGTCGTTCAGACTAAAAGTATTCAGATATACAAATTTTAAAAACGTGAAATTACTTAAATATTGTCTTTAATAAACAAATAGTTTATCAAAATTGTTGCTGACTAATTTAATAAATACATTAAAAAGGCTAGTTATTGCTGCTCTAACGCCACTGGAAATTTATGGAGGGATGATATCTGTGATGCTTTTTAATTATCTGGCAAGTTATTAAAATATAATAACTAAGAACATCATTGTGTCAGTTATCTGCAGTAGATATTCAATACTCAAATAGAACATCTCAATAAATTACAGAAAACACGTTATGAAATGAAATGTCAGGCAATATCAGAGCATAAATGACCGGCTGTGTAAAACCACTCTGAATTATACATTCAAGAGAATGTAACAATACCTCCTGTCAGTTATAATGTAGCAACCCAATGTCCAAATTGCCTACTGTCTTAATACCCATCATAGGCTCCACCTATTGTTTCACATGCATCCTTTTACCACAAGAACACCCTAAACTTTCCCACCCAGTCCTTCTGGCTCGACTGTGAAGCCAGTGCTCAGCAGATTTCAAACTGTTTCAGAAGAAATCCCTGTGTGGGCAGTCTGAACCAAGGCACAAATATAATCATTAAACCATGTAGCTACCATCTGGTGCCTTGACCACTGGGTGTACATTCTCATCTTCCAAACACCCACATCTCAGCTAGCTTACTGCTATCAGCTCAGTTCATTTCTTTTGACCAGTTTCCTTTTACGTCACCTCCTTATTTTAGGAAAGAAGAATTCTATTTTTACCTACTGGAAATTGGGATTTCTGCTGGTCAGACATGTGTTGGCCACTGTTTTTTAGAAGATTTGGCTTGTGTTAGTCTCCTGCTGTGGGTTGGCTAAATTCATCTGTTGCAATGAGTTCTTACCAATTTCTCCTAGGTAAGCTCTCACAAATATATCGATACAAAATGTCAACATGGATACAGTTAAATTACAATAGAGGTCAAGTTCAGAACTAATTTTTAATGCAATTCTATAAGGAACAATGGGAACTTGTAAAAGTTGGAAGGCAGTAAAGAAACACTTAGTTTCTCAGCACAAGCTCAGACCTTTAAAGCTCTAAGGGCAGAAAACATTTGCATGTTTTACACAGTGATTTATTTACATATGGTTAAGTCGGGCAAAAGCAGAAGCATTTGCATACAATTGTGATAGAATACATTTTCTTCTTGTGTGTTTATCATTATTTTATAATTTTTTTTAAACTTCTTAATCTTTGAAGTGTTCTTGTTGTTCTTGTTGCCATGTAAACTTCTTTAATGGCTCCAAGGTCAAATTTATGAATAAAAATGATGATGACAAATCTCAAGAGCTTGCATAATTAAAGTGCTTCACTCATGACAGCATTAGTTTGTCCTCATACAAAAGACATCAGAAAATAATGTATCTAAATTCACTCCTGCACTGCATTACAGAATATACAACAGATGTAGTGTTGTAATAGTGACGATAGTTGTTTTGCTAATATGTTCTGCACCGCTGGGACTATGTTTGTTTAGTCCTTTAGAGGTGAATGCTGCTTTAGACTACAAAAGTCACATCAAAGTAAAGTACCAATCAGAGTTGCTGGACTTGTCAAGTTTGTCAGAGCTGAAACAATTAGCCGATAAATTGATGAGTCATCTACAGAACTGCTTCTTTAAAGCAGCCTCTCTTAAGGGTGTGCTGATTTTCTGTTTTAAATGGAGGCCGACCAATATGGAAGTTTTGAGACCCATACAGATAGTGATTTTAGAGGGGGCAAATTCACAAATTACTGATATGGCAGCCAATATAGTGAATATCACTCATCTATGTTGATTGTCCACAGATTTTGGACCAAGACTTGCTTCTTCTCTCTTACTCGGTGCTGCTTGCCACAGTATTGCATTTCCTGCATAATATATCTGGCGAGAGAAATTTTCATATCAGTGCATTGGATACCAGATAGAGATATGTCTGCGACTGGCCAATATTGGCTGATAATATCGGCCAACCGATATATCGGTGGATTGATTTTGTCGGTTTTGATTGGATTTTGGACTGTTGGTGAGACAAAACTAAAATCTTGGTAGATGTCATTTTATGAAACCTTTGTGGAACTGATGGATGTTTTCTATTATTTTTCTGATGTTTTATAGACAAAAGGATACATTTATCAAGACAATCAGCAAATAATTGATGATGAAGTCTGTGTTTGCAACCCTATAATTATTCATGTCCCACACTGTTGTCATGGAAAAGTGTACAATTGGTGTGAAAGTTTGCAATAGTGAACCAGAAGGCATAATTCAGTGTCTGTGTGTGTTTCAGCACACCTCCCTCCTTACCCAACTTGAGTGTCCTTTTTGCTGTTCACGATTCAGCTCATGAGGTCAAAATGTGCTTCAGAACCACTCACACAGGACGACCCATCATAATGGGCACCAGTGCATATTCCACGCCAACTCAATGGTATTTTTCTCAGATCTTAAAGTTTTGTCGGGGACTGGCAAACCATAGCAGAGGTAGTGTAGTTCACATTTAGCTTGAGCCTCAGCTAACACCGAATTGTCACAGTTATCCAACTGTGATAACAGACTGCTTATTTCTTGTCATGACTTACCCATTGAACCATCCTTCGATGGTAATGAATTCACTAATTAATTTTGCTGTGTGAGCCTCAACCAGGTCAGTGTTTATTTTGCTGGTTTAAAAAAAAAAGAAATACAGCACCATGGAAACCCCCTGTACATAACATGTTGTTAAGTCATTCTATCACAAAGAAGATGTTGTCACAGCAGGAGCTTGTTAAATTTCTGCTCCTGTCTGTTGATTTGCTTCAGTGAAGAGCAATGTTGATACGTAAAGCTGCTACTTAGAAGTCACCTGAATATTTACTTCACAATTTTTATATTTCAACGTGATGGCAGTGGTAAGACTGTAATGTGAAGACAGAAAGTGTTTACTTGCGGAGCAAGTTCAGCAAATGCTTCCAAAAATTCTTCTTATTATTGATTCTTTTTAACTGTCTTTTAAACATTTTAAAACAATGTTTTTATGATATTTCTGATAATAAGCAATAAAACATGAATACAAGTGAGATGGTGACTTATTAAAAATGTGTTAGAAATTACATTTTATGAGCAGTAAACTTATTGTAACTGGAGCTCTGTATGCAGTTTAGCAGTTCACTTTTGGTTTGTGAGCAAAAATCCGAAGTTGGGCTGAAAAATGTTCGTTTGGTTACTTTCTCTCAATCGATATCATCAGCTGCACAAATAGTACATTCACTAGAAAAATAAATACATTTGCATTCGGTCTTTCTGCCACGCATCAGCATCCTTTAGAACAGACTGCACTCATTTTGAGCTGCTTGTTGTTTCAGACTATATAAAGTTGTGCAGTATCTAACAGATTAAGATATGTTTGCTTTAGCGTTCCTATTCAGACTTGACCTATTCACTTTTGGGACGTGACTTGGCTTACAGACAAGTTTATTCAAAACCTTTGCTTTTTTGTCTGTTTCAGATACTTTTCTTGTCTTGTTTTCTGCAGCATTTCCTTCAAATACTGTGTACTTTTAATTTATTTTTACAGGAGGCTGCATACAGATTAAATTGGCAGCTTGCCTGTGGGGCTTTAACTGGATAAGGACTGTATATAATATACAGTGGCTGAGCACAACAACAAAAAATATCTCTACATTGAATTGCAATACCAATAAAATACTGGATCCTTGCAATGAATACTACAGTGACATTGTGAAATGTAAAATTTCTTTTGAGACTGTCAGGAGAGGTAGTGATCCAATTCACAAGGACATAAGGCCGATGTTTGTCCTGCAATTGTGTTGGACTGCTTATACTATGCAGTATGTATATCCATCCATACATCCAGTTTTTACATCGTTGTTTATCTCTGCTTCTGTAAATCCGTTGTGCTCAGCAGGCTGATGATCCCAAGTCTACAGTCAATGACACCAGTAATGAATGTTTGGAGTGCAAATGTATAGATCTAAAAATTTCCATGCAAACATTCTGTGGCCCATCTGCTTAGAGCTGCACCACAGAGTGGGATTGAAAAATGAGACAATATTTCCACTTATAAAGAGATCCCCAGCAGAGCTGGGTTTTTGGAAATGTTTTGATTCCAGTGAAGAAACAGTACAGTCTCCGTTCCTATAACTATAACTATAACTATATATATATATATATATATATATACACTTTTCTTACCTTGAAAATATGAACATGGTTTCTTCAAGCCCTGTTGTTATTAAACAGAGGAAGATAAAGCTTTCAAATGTAAAAATGTCTATACATGAGCAACCATAAAAGATTATGGTACATAAGATTCACAACATTTGGTACTTTACAGTTTTCAGTGCTCATCTTGAAAGTCCAGTTTGTTGAATTTAGGGGGCTCTTTTTACAGAATATGGCAGAAATGGAATGCAATATTCATAATATTATAATATTCAGATTGTGTCACATTGAACTTAATTACAATCAGCAACTACATAGCTAGCTAAGTCCTGTACACTGGTCCTTTTTAAAAGAAGATGCTGGTAAGATTCTGTGTTATCATCAACAAACCCAGTGAAAATCCCCTGACACTACTAACAAGTATTAACTAATTAGAAAGTCTGATAAAGCCCATTCCTCTGAGCCAAAGATATCCATTGTTGTCCAGAAGCTATTAAACACACATTAATGAGCCACACCTCTGCACTGGCTAAATTATTGGTTTATTGCAATGAGCACAGCCACTGTAGTTAGTCAATTCCACATACAATGTCCTGCTGATGTAAACTTTCCAGCACACACAATGTGTGTTAATCTATAGCACTTGCTACTGTTGTTTTTATTAACATTTGCTTAACACTAACAGTGTCCAATTGCCTTTTCTCAAATTGTGACCTGTTTTAAAGATTTATGTACTCAGTAGGAACCAGTGAGCTTAGCACAGGCAAGGCTGTTGAAAGTATTGAAAGAGGTTAATGGTTAATGCATTGGTGTTGTTCTTTTTATGGGATTTCTTAACAAATACGAAAACACAAGCCTTATCTTTAAGTACAAAAAGTATTGAAGTTCAGTACCCAACTCTAAAGTCTGAAGTCCAACTTTTAGATTTCAGTTATAAGTTTAGGTTCATTAGTGGTGTAAGGGAAACTTATATAGCAAAACATGTTATTTAATGTAGTATTTGGTATTGTTTGAAATCAGTTGATCAGTCCTACAGTAGGATGGAACAAACTAATCTTCAGGACTTTACATCTGGACCTAAATTAGGTTTGTATGGGTCACATTTACCTTGGACTACCTGAGAAGCAGTATCATTACCGAGTTGGTTATTCTGTAGAAATAAAGTTGAAATGAATAATGAATGATCTTCAATCTATCCAAGCACAAAGTTGGACACCATGGGTGTCTGTCAAACTCAGTACATGTTAATGATTTCTTGAAGCTCACCAGGCTCCCAGGTAGTGCAGTCTGTTTCGATAATTTCTTAAAAATTCAACGTACTTGTGTGTGGAATGAAGCGTGGTGTATGATTGTGTGGGTCAGAAGAGTGTGAGGAAAGAGGAAATCCATATGCAAAACTGCTTTTAGTCATGGGTTTAATGGGTTGGATTGTTTTTAACATGAATCAAGTGGTGCTTCATAGTTTATGACTGAACAAATCAACTCCTATTTGGTATTTTTAGTGCTTGTTATTACACACATTTCCTATTTTTCATTAGAAAACTCAGTTTTGGCGTCAGGTGACTTGCCTTATTCAGTGATGGTGGGCGCAATGGACACCAGGCACTCCAGTTTGGATTTATCAGTAATGCAGTGGAGAAGATATCATTAGGTTGTTTCTTAACATACTTGGCTTGAGTCTGGCAACACTCTCTCCTAGGAAATATATTTGTATACTACTAATTTGGTTTCCCAATTATGTTCTAATTAGAAACATACTTACTGACTGGTTTATGCTCACTGGCAGTATTTACCATCTGTCTCTTCCCGCCTCTACTTTGCTCTCTAGTGTCAATTCTCTGCGGCATAAAATAGATAAAATATTTAGAATTTAGAAAAAAAGAACATTTCCCAGTAACAATATATTACAATATTGCAAATATATGCAATATCACATTCAAATAATAAAATTAGCATGAATGTAATGTACTGTGTGTATTGAATAACTTGAGTTTGGGAGTTTTGTTACAGGCAGTTCTATCTAATTACAGCTTATGGCGCTCATTTTTGTGTAAACACATAATAACGGACGATACAAATGGGGTTTTAAATAATATTAGTCTAATGTTAGTTTGGTACCTCAAGCCCTTAAGTTATGTCAGAGAGAGCTACTGTGACTAACTTAAACGCATTGAAAAACATTTTGAGGAAAAGAATGATGAGTTAAAAGTCAGGCCAGCCAGGGCAGACAAGCTATCTTTGACCACTGACTGCTGAAAAATCCTCTCTTCTCACCTAAATGTCACAACAGTGTCTCTTCTCACTTAGGCTGACTAGTGCGGTGTCATTTCACGATCTTTCTTAAAAACTAACTGGTTAGCTCCCAGTTGACTGAAACTGACATCTCTGGTTAACACACATCACTGGATAGGAAGAGCCAACATATGTTCATCAGTTTCAACTCTACTGTGCAAACCAGTAGTCCACCCTCATCACCGACTCACACAACCTCTCTCATTCACTTGTTTTTCCCTAAAATGAACTTAAGCGGGAGCACAGCTTGGCGGCATGGAGTCATATTCCCTTCACTTGATAGTATTATAGCCTCACTGTTTCATTTTCAAGCAACACAGTAACACAGACTGTGAGATCCATCATACCAGCCATTAGTGGCTTCAGCCTATTTTTCAGCTGCACTGAACACTCTTAGAGTGTTGTTTCTGGCCTAGACCTCAGCCAGGATTGGCGACTAAATAATTAAAAGCACACTCAAATGCTGTGTGGATATACAGAGTACCGCGGTCAAGTAGTGTTATAACCCTTGGACCATAATATGTTCATTTAGGCAGCTCTGATAAAATATGAAAGGCTTTATCATTTAAAAGAATGAATACAATGCTTCTAATTAACCAGTGAAATAGAGAGTAGGTAGGATCTTATTTTGGAACAAAGCACTTAACACATCGAGGACACTGAGCAAGAGCATACTCCGAGAACAAATGACGTGATCTCTTTGTACTGTAAATGTACTGCAACTTCTATGATGCATTTTTCCTGTTGGTTAATGTTCATATTGAGACAGCATCACTGAAATTACCCTTTACTCTGTAATTACTTTAGTAGAGGTTACCTACTGTTGATGCTTTAGATAACTCCGTTTTTAAGCAATTAAACTCCACTTTAGCTGCGCTCGAGAGGTCTTGACATGTCATGTCACTTATATTTGGCTAATTAACAACAAAAGTAAAAACACATTACCATTAAGAGAGAGAGAGTCTAGAAATGGAAGAAACCTTACTAATAGCTGTTGTTCCAAAACAAACTCCAAAGTCTATGAAGAATTAGTTAATTAGAGCAAATTACAGTCCTATGAGTGTGTAATGCCTGCAATTTATCTTTAAAGTGGATTTGTGTTTTTTGAAACGACAGTGAGGTTTTAGAAAAGTATTGTTTCCAATAGGACAGAATGTTTATCATGGTTTTTGGGGGATTTTCTCGCTCCGCCAGCAACAGAAATGATCAAAAACTGGTTTGCACAATTCTTAATTACTTGACCATTCAGAAAATGCAGCTATGAGCAACACAATCTATGCGTGAGTCCTCACTTCTTACATTCCTGCACAACTGGTACCTCCGTTTCATTACCGTATTTAAAGTGAATGGTGCACAGGTGTAGTCCAGGACACTGTAATGTTACCAATGGGTGTGGTTACAGCTGTAGCAAAGACCTTCTAACCACCTTCAGCATGACTGATTGGTGATGAAGTGAAACAGGCTTGAAACTTTCAAACAGAGGTGGCATTGAAACTTTAGTAAAACAGCGTAGTGATGTGCCAGCGCTGAAGAAAGGTTTTAGCTGCACCCATTATTATTGTGCTACAGTGGAAAAAAAACAAAAAAAACGAAAAACAAAAAACAAACAAACCAAAAAAAAAACCCACACACAGGCTTCTTTGTATTTCTCAAATTCATCTTGGTCAGTGCTAAGCCAAAAATAGTGATGGGGTGACTTGTTATGGTGGAACTTTGCTTTCTGCATGTCAGCAGGGGAGCCTTGACATTAAAATGGGTAAGCAAAAAACAAGGTAGCAGCTGCTACCTTGTTTATGTTTGTGCCACTGGTGACCAGGTTAGGGTAACTTGACATTTTCTGCGTGTAAGCCGCTAACTTAGAGGTTGTTGGTATTTCCTGCGATGAAGGAATCAGTCTATTTCTAGAGAAGATGGTTTGTGTCGCCTTATATCCCCAGGACAAATTTCCAAGCTGAACTGGCGCTCTATCAACCAGTTACTATGGGCAGAATGATCACTACGGGCAGGTGCTGCAACATGGACATTTGCAAACCTTCTTATATTTAGATTTACTGTATTCATGTGTCATTGCAGCATACAAACAGGTACTCAGGAGCAGTAGTGAAAACAGTTCACCTAATTCAAAGGAGACTCCAGACCAGTTTTTTTTTTTTTCCCATTGAAAGAAAATACCATTTTTGTGTGGAAGGCGCATAATGGCATGGCGTGAAACCACAGATATGATGTCTGGTCACCATGTTTTCCACATGTAATAAAAAAACAAAAACCACACTGTATGTGTAGCAACTGAAGAGCAATTAGTACTAAAAAGCCAATGTTTCATGTACCGCATAATGTAGCTGCAACAAAGCAGTATCTGTGGTTTTGTTTACCCAGGATGTTATATATTCAGCTACGGCTGATATCGAAGTCCTCGCTGCCCTGTGTCACACACTAAAAAAACAACACATATTGAGATTTCATGAATTCAAGAGGCTGCCAGCTGCTAAGCCCTCCTCTTAGGTAATAAGATTCAGGACCCACTGCCCTGCTGTCTAAACAGCCACAGGCTAGACGGAATGTGGGCAAAGTGTGTGTGTGTGTGTGTGTGTGTGTGTGTGTGTGTGGAAGGGTTTGGAAGGGTTTGGAAGAGGATGTCCTCAGAAAGAGGCAGTCCAGTCGCAGTCATTGTGATTTTTGCTGTCGCCTCTGGTCAGTGGAAGCCATAACTCATTTCACTGTCTAACTGAAGCAATCACTGCTTGGGGACTTTCCAAGGCCCCTGGGGACCCACTTTACATGAACCTAATCCTCACAGTGCCTAGTCGCTGTGCACTCTTTCTATACTGCTACTGTGCACTAGCAAAGGAGGTTAGGAAGTGTCCAAAGGGATTTATATGCAAATGAGAATACCACTGTTGTCATCTTCTCTGTTGTAGATTATTATTTGGTTTCCTTCTTCCAACTTTCTGATTATTTTTGGTGCTTCTCTACATAGTGTCGACACTGAGATAGATGTTTGTTAGTCTGTTCATAAACACGAATCATCTGATGCACACTCTCTTGTTGCTCTGTTATACACAGCCACAAACTGCACTGTGTGCCTACAACCTTATACAGACAATAGATACACTATTTTTCAAGTACTCAGTGGTAGTGTGTTTGATGATTAAATTATATGAATATATGATGTTTTTTCTTATTTATTCAATCATTTCAGAGAAATGGGAGATGAACAAAACATCAGTAGACATAAACAAAACAAAGATGTACATATATATACTGTAATGTGCCCAAACAATAAAACAATCCCTCTCCACACTGTCAGCGAGCCACATCAAGGATTTGCAGTGAATGACTGAGTAACGTGTAATGTAATCAAGCTGGGTTATTGGTTTGATTCCTGGCTTCTCCAGTCCAGTCAGAGTGTGCTTGAGCAAGATACTGAACCCCCGAATGCTCCCGATGGCTGTGACGTCAGAGTGTGTGTGTGACAGTCTGCATGGGTGAGCTTAGTATCAGTGTGAGCACTTTGGATAGGAAGCACAGTGCCGCTCCTGATGAGCTCTTGGCACCTTGCATAGCAGCCTCTGCCATCAGTGTGTGTGTGTGTGTGTGTGTGTGTGTGTGTGTGTGTGTGTGTGTGTGTGTGTGTGTGTGTGCGTGTGCGTGTGCGTGTGCGTGTGAGTGAATGTGACAAGTGTTGTAAAGGCGCCCTGAGTGGCTGCTAGCTCAGAAAGGCACTATTTAAATACAGGCCCATTCACCACTTAATAATCAAACATTAACAGGGTCTGAAATGTACAAAAGGGTTCCATACTTTCTGGAACCTTCCATTTTAAATATTGTATTGCATTTTGAATATAAGTGAGTATCTGATTTTCTCAAGTAAGCAGGGCATAATGTCCCACAGTGTGAGTAGATGGAGCTGCGTCTCTCCACCTATCCAGGATTGTTCGTCTGGCCAGGAGAGAAGGGGAGGATGAAGCACGTCGTTTTTCTGCTGTTAATTGCATCTCCCCTCCAGTGACCTCAAACAGAACAACCAGAGGATTCAGTTCCAATTCAACATTTAACACGTGAGGCAGGGTGTGCTTAAGGCTAGGGCATGACCAGTACATATGGATAAGGGAGGCTTCAGCACTACTGCACTTTGTTGCATAGGGACTAATCTCAGGATATATGAGCCCTGTGTGCTGCTTTGAAAAGCAGCTGTGAGCACATAGAAAGCTCGTAATCACTGAGTTTTTTTCTTTAAAATATATATTTGAAATAGTAAAAACCCGACGACTGTATCAAATTGCTTGTTTTGTGAGACCACTGTCCAAATGTATTAAATTTACATAAATGGAGAAACGCAGCAAATCTACATATTTAAGAAGATGTAATGAACAATTTTGTTTAACTGTGACTAATGGAGTAATTGTTTCAGCATTATTTTGTTTTGTAAGGCAGGGCAAAACAAAGCTGAAATCACTTCTTACAGACTATAGACATATCCTGGATGCTGTGTGGAACAGTTATAGGTGAGCAGTCACATTCTTCCTAAATCCAGGCAGAGATTTATAATACAGAAAAATAGTTTTTGTAGTTGATGGAGGCTCAGGCTTAAATTGTGAGCTTCCTGGATCATTTTCCTAAAATTGCTTTAATCCACAACATGCATTTCTAAACCACCTCCCCTGACTTGAATGGAGTAGCTATTTATATAAACTACTCTCTGTCCAACAACAGCACTCTTCACCTCCCACACATATTCATAGATGAACAAAAATAAAAACTGACCCTCAAATAATCAAGTGAAACTCTTAGCCCCTGGCACTTGTGTTCTTTTTAATGAAAAGGGTTACCTTGACAAGATTCATGAGCCCATTTGCTTTGTTTGAAAGTTTGACAGATGACATCCACTAAGCCACACACATGCACAGAGTCCACACACGTGTCCATTGTGCATGTCTGCGTTTCTAGTACCCATTGATCCCCATTAATCCACTAAAAATAAACCCATCTACGTGCTTTGTGCAGTTGTGTCACTGTTCTGGCTCGGATCTGTTTACGGTAATCTGTTGGCAGTGTCTGGGCACCGCACCACTGCTGCCAGTTCCCCAGATGTGCCAGTAATAAGACATGTCAAACTGATGCCAGCCAATCACAGGCCAAACCACAGGGACACTGTGTCTCCCTCGTGAATGTACTCATTCCTAAATACCAGTTGGCAGCTACCTCTATGGTCAAAAATTACTCATTTGGTTGTTCTACTGTAAAAAGTCCCTTGTCGGATCTGTATTCCAGGTTGGCACACATTGCCATCATTTATTAGTAGATTAGGTTATCACAGTGGTGGCAGGGGAAGTGGGTATACTGTGATTGTATGCCTCAATTTTTATTTATTTATTTTTTAAAGCAGCCCGTCCAGCAAAGGATGAACACCCTTTTTTTTAAACAGAGACGTGTAAAAATACTTTTGCATATTTACCTCACCCAAATATGGATATTTGCACATTGTCAGTTATCTTCTGCTGCTTTAGGGAGTGATGATCATTATGAAATTAAGATTGGCCACAGAAGAGGTGCAGATTTTCCAATAAATACTAACCCACAGACTTTAGTGTGAGACAACTACATAATTATGTGTTTTGAGTGATGTATTCCTTACTCCATCCACTCATGAAAATTGGAAACTACTGCCTCAGGGGTGGATTAAGAAGTGGTATACCCAATGCCAACTGAAAATGAAGTCTGTATACCTGTGTTTACCCTGCACTACACCGCCAGGGCTGACAGCTGTTGAAGAAACCCTGAGTGATGCACCAAAGTTAATGTAATGAATGATTTCTGAAATATTATTCATATATACAAGAAGATTTTGTGGTGCTTAGCTTGAGTCAGACAACCTTTGAAAACATTGGAAGAGACCAATTAGACAAAATATGAAAATATAGTAATGTTTGTTAGACTGATGATGTAGTAGGTTATATGTTCAGTTATGTGTGATTATTACAAATTATTGAGAGGACAGTTCAAGATTTATTGTTTTTGCACAATAACAACTACAATTGTATGATTTTCTAAAAAAGATTTAACTTTGGACAATCATATCAAAATCCATCAACTCATTACCTTTACCTGAAATAAGCCTCTACTGTATTAGTTATTACTTAATTGCTTATCAGTAATAGTTTTTGTAACTATTGGTAACTCAAATGTATTAATTTGATAAAGTCAGACAATAAGTCAGAAGCAGATATTTAAAATATAGCAGAGAATAAAATTACGTGCAAGTAATAATGGAATAAAAACTGAAAACAGAAACGACTGAGCTGTAGCAACTTGGTAAATAAGGAAAACATAATTAAACACTTTCCAAATCTGTTTCCTAATGAAGCAAAAGAACCAAACCACCAAAAATCAAAACCCCAAACAAGAATATGATGTTACAAAATGACATGATTGACCTCAACAGGAACCACAGAACATGAACTGAATGAACAGAAAGGTAATGATACTATGAGCACTGACCCACTGGCCATGAGCCAGACTAAAGAGATTACTCATTTCTCAGAAGTGCTGTATTAGCAAAATTACAAAAAGCACATTTGAGCACAAAAACAGAATATTAGTGGCCTGTACAGCATATTCAGTTATATATATTCTGTTCGGTTATTCATCTGCACAGCTTCTCACTGAGTTTTGCTTTAATAAGCCACACGAGGCTACTCTTTCAAACATTCTTATCTGTGGTTGGGCCTCAATAGATCCATTATTGTTGAGCATTCAAGTCTCAGTCCAGACCAGAAGTTCATCAAGCATTCAGGCAGCAGTACTTTTCACTTTTAACATAGTATGTTTACAAGGGCTACTATTTTGGTGATTGTTGTGTATGTTCTTTTGGTTCATCTATCATCATCTATAATGATCCGTGATGAAATGGCAGTTGTGAAGTGACGTCTTCTATGCTGTTTCTGTTTAATTTGGAGTGTTGTCACAAATGTTTATCTTCCTGTGATTACGGTATAAAAAACTATTTTTGCTTTCAGAAATGCTCCCGGCACTGTAATTATTCTCATGAAAGCTTTTTGACTAAGTTACTGAAAGAATGCTTAGAAATAAAATGACTAAGCCTAGAAAAAACAAACAAAACAGAATGCAGACTATGATAACATGGCAATTTAATTTTTCTTTTAAGAAAAATGGCAATTTAAGCTTTTTTTTTTTTATTTTGGTTGTTTAATTATTATTATTTGGACGTTGTTTTAATGCTCAGCTAAAACACAAAATAAGATAAAACAAACCTGAGTCCACATGGCGGTAGAAAATGTACTTCTTCTACGCTCTTGACATATTATTGATGTGAAGGGACGGGTGTGGAGTCGGTCCACTCTTTAAATGTACAGTCGTGTTACCCCTCAGTCAGACAAAAGTGCTCCACATTCATCGCCTGAAAAAGCTGTGATCATACAACTGACATCATTAAATAAATACATATCTAGACCAATGATAATTGACTGACTGTGAGAACAGTGCAGCTTTTTATAGTCTGAGATGTATTGTACAAAACATGATCAACAATGTTTCTATTGTCTGACGATAAATTCGACTGACTTAGACTGAAGTCAGTCCTGAAAGACAGGGAAAGTTTGCAAATGCTGGTGCTGAAGTGGCCATACCTTTAGTGGATTATTTATCCAAAGATATCCTCTTTATATCTATCCTACATATATGATGTATTCAAATATATTAGACTATCTAAATGCTGACTGTAGATGGAAGGAAATATCTTATTTAAAGAAAAAAGTCAATCATCAAAAGCGGACAATAAGTGGATTCTGAAATGTATTGACAACAGTAAAGGTAGTTTCCCATGCTGTTATATGCCATGTATCTAATATTATATATATTATAGGAGCCTTGAAAACACCAATATGTCCTTGTAAAGAACTGAAGCAAACTGGGAAAAATATTATTGCATTAGATTCTGTATATAGTAAGAGGTGTGGTATACATCTCTACTACCTTCTACAATACCAAATTTTCACAATATACATATATATTAGTAACCTAATTTAAATTTACTGTGCTATTTAATTCTTATTGCACCTCCATATCTGCGATCAGATAAGCACTCACTAATTGGCTGTTTCTGCTCGCCCGGATAAATGCCACAGATCAGCAGCCACTGCTGGCTCCAGTGGAAATAATGAGCTAATAAAGATAAGGATCATGGGAAAATTGCAGATTGGGGACCGCTCATATTCCCTGCGACTGTGGATGCACGGTATATGTGAAGTAATCATACAATCGTCCTTTTCTATACAAGCTGTCTAAAAATGAAAGCGATGTTTAAAAACCTTGGGGTTTATAATATAATATATAGAGACCTTGGTTGCGGAGACACTCAGTGCTGTTGAAAATGTATTGTTAAAACACTTTTATTGTCAGGAACTCAGCTTCAGTTTATTTAGAGAATTAAAGGCCTCATAGCATAGAGTTAGGTAGCAGATTCTTCTTCTCTGCTACCTTTTGTGTATTTGTGTACTATAACATCTGAGTCTCACTTGAGCTTTAACATGAACTTTAAAATTATTCTCTGTTGTACATTAGATGTCTACTACTGCAGTATGTTACAGACTTGCAAATAATACAGACATACAGCAACAAAATCCTTACAGTGCCTCTGTTGAAGTCATTTGGCTTTTATCAATTTTTCCAGCACCCATAATGCTTTTGTTCTGTGTTGCAGGGATTTGCCTTTGATCGTGATAGAGCTAAGTCAATATATTATGATATATAAAACTTTAGTACATCAAAAGTGACAAGCAGCCAAACACCACCTGAAAACCTATGACAGCTGGAAGCACAAAACTTGATTTGCTTCAAACAGAGTGGCTTTTTATGATATAATGTACTTTATTACAGAGTGCAGATTCACATTAAAGATGATGAAATGTCAAATATCAAAGTCACATACAACATGGATCACATTAAAAAACATACATACACATAAGTACACAGTAAGTCTTAGTCATTCACAAGCAGGAACCAGTTTTTCACAATAAGAGTTTCAGATCTTGTTTCTGAATTGCTGACAAAACAAAAACAGAATAAAAACGAATTAAATATTCATATATATATTTGACCTCCTTTTCCAGGCTTCTGAAGCACAGTAGCACACGTACATGCATCAACATTAAACTGCTATTCCAGTTTCTGTTATCATGTGTACACTAGAATATGTCAGTGTTTACATCTGAACATATGCGCAGTACAAATAATAATAGGACTCACTTTCCACTTCTCCCAAATCGCATAGTTCTCTAAACGTGCCATAAAAAGTGAGATTGCTACAATAAAAATAACTATAGCCTCAGATTTCCTCTCTTAGCAATGCTGCAACGAGGGCCAAAGCAGTAAAATGTCAGTTATAGTGGATAATATGAATAAATAAGGTATACACTAAAAAAAGATAAATCAATTCAACAGTAAACATGACATCCTTATAAATTGCCTTATTGCTGCTAATCGTAAGAAATGTACTGTATTTTTTTTTTTCTTGGCTTGGCTCTTGACAAGTTCAATTAAGATAAGATATGCATGTCCAGACTTTTCAGCTAATGCTATTGCACCTTTAGTTTGCTCAGTGTGATCCTGATCTTCTCTGTCAAGTGAGTATTCACCCTGTCATCAAACAGAGTTAATACCAGTCATAGCCTGTCTGGATGCAAAGTCAGCTGATAGACCTGGCAGCAAAACATGCTATCAGCAAGAGCTCGGTTGGCAGGCAAGTCGAACTGAGAGGGGATGAATAGCCAACAATTGCCTCCCTGCAAGAAAGGAGAAGCCCAAGAGTCAAATTGTCTTTCGCTGAAGGAGAGCGATGCAGGAAGCAGTGCAGGAAAGGAATTTGGTATTAGGAGATGTGGGCAAGTAACTAAAGTCTCCAAAGAGCTCATCAGCGCCAGTACAAGACCTGACCTATGCAATCCCAGTCTGCTGACCTTCAGCCAGGTCTGGGCTCAGTCAAGATGGGATATACTTGTTCAAAGTTTTCAGGACACACTGTCGGATTTAGTAAATCTTTTTCATAGTGCCTGAAAACGTCAATCTTTAACCTGGCTATTTTTGGTGCGGGAACCCGTGGAGATGAACTGTGAGGTTCTGTAAGAAAAGAAAACAGAATGTAGCTGAACACATCTGTGATTTTTAGGACTTCATATTGTGTACAGAGTTTTGGTTAAATTGCGCAATGGAAATAAAAATAAAAGGCCTAGGGCATCAGCAAACGATTACAATTGTTAACTTGTAAATTATTTTTAACAGTTTTAATTGAAACAGATGTTTCAGAAAAAAGAAAAAAACAAAACAGATGATGAAAAATATGCCTCATAACTTCCCATACTATTTCCTTCCTTCCAATTGTATCGCATCGGGTAGTACTTGTTTTGTCTGAGTAACAGTCCAAAGCTCGAAACTATATTTAATTTGCCATTATATAAAACAGAGGAAAACATGTTTGGCGTTCTTGCTTGATGAATAATTTAAGTCATTACTGTTATTAAAAGCTGTCCATGCACTAATTGATTAAGGGCAGTTAAACTTTTTATTTCTGTTTTTTTTAGGATTTACTCCAACACTGACTGAGTTCAAAGTGCTGACTTTCAGCTTTAATTTTAGTGTGTTGACACTCATTGCAGAGACCAGAGTAGAAAAGAACCTCACACACTCCTAAAGCTGAAAGTCAGCACTTTGAACCTCATTTATTGTTTCATTTCAAATTGAATGTATAAAACCAAAGCAATAGAGAATGTGTCACTGTAAAATCCACAGTAGGCTGCACTGTAGATGTAATTGGAAATATCTGACCTAGATCTTCATCACTGTAATAAGGCTCCTGTAGCTGGCCACATGCTTATTTGCCTTACACCTGGTCCTGTTTTTACACAGAATTTGTATGGCAGATGATTGTTGATACTATGAACAATATTGCACTATGCCCCACTGACGTTTTTTTGGTAGGTGGGACTAATTAGTACTTTTGTAAAGGTGTACTGGGAAGATTGACTAAGGTAGTATTTGTATGTGAAAACATTCTACAGAGCAGGTGCTAGCAGCAGATTGTGCACCTGATTTATTTTATATTTTGGTAAAAGCCAGATTGAAGCAACTTCTGTCTGTCATATGTGGCCCATTAACTGTCTCTCAACAGTATATCAGTATTTTGATAGATGATTTATTATTTAAGTCATTTTTTCAAGCATAGATGTCCAACAGTCTCTGACGTGACTCATGTTCTTTAATTATAGGATATATATTTTGGTATATCTTTGAGTTTTGAATTGTTTGGATAAAAAAAGCAATTTAAATTAGTCATATTCAGTCATTACCATCTTGTTTTTTTTGTTCTTTTTTCTTTTGAGCCAGAAGTGACCATATTTGGAAAATGTGTGGAGCTTGTGGCTAAGGTGGGCTCATTTGGTTTTGACTGTGTTTACAATCATTCAAAATTGTGGCCTGCCTGGTCATAAATGTTCTTGTATTACACTAAAATGTTTCTGAAAGCATTCGAGGTGAGGCAGTACAGTGTAGGATCTTGTTTCATATTTGATCAGCACTGCCTAGCTTGACAGTTTGATCTGAGTCTGATCTGGTGTGTTTCATTGGACATACTCACTGAGAGACTTGTCCCTCATCGAGAATATTCTGGATCATTCTCACGCCACAGTCAACAGTGCCTGTCATGCCGGTCTCCAGTGCTGCAGTGGGACACTCTGGCCACGTCATGGTCCACCTGATTCCTTAAGCATTAATAAGCTTTAGATAGCGCCTTAATCCCAGAACATAAGACTCAGCAGCCTCCAGACAGATCAAAACAAATCAGTCTAAACTCCTGTGCGCCACCACTTGTAATTTCAACAACATTCACAGGATACTGGATAACAAATAATATGGTAATAAGAAATATGCTGACATTTTCTACAGCTTCCGATTGGCTTATTTGCAGTATTTCATTTTTAATTGGCCCATTTAATGAATTTTGTGTGCAAATTTGTGTGTGCATGCAATACTGTCAACTGTGCTGGTGTGCATGACATTTATACTTATTTTTTTTACTTATAGTTTTGCTCATCTCATCATATTGTAACATTAGTGTACAGAAAGTTATATATTTGTATTACTAGTTATGTAATATTGCAAAATTGGGATCTATTATTTAACTTGTTGCATGTTATTTTTATTTTTAATATATTTGAAACAGTAATTTGGCCATATCATGTTGGCAAGAGAACATCTGACAGAATTTCTTCATTTTCGTTTGCTTGTTATTCACACTGACAGTGAATCAGATTTACGACAAATAGACAAAATTAAAGCTGCAAATAATGATTACTACCATTAATTAAAGGCTTATCACCACAACGCAGCTCAAGGGCGATGCCTTTTAAATTGCTTGTTTTGTCTGACAGTATGGCTGTCCCCTGCTCTGATATAAGGTGGCTCAACAGCGTAGTATGCTGCGCAAATGTTTTTCCAAATTTCTTTGTAAGTGGTACCTCGGGATAATGTTTCATCTTAGTACAACGCTTTGTCTCAGTACCTGCTTGTACTAATCACCTGCACACACTCACCTCCTGCCTCCTGGGTTTGTCTGTATTATAATTAAATGAATCACTAACCCTGTTAAATGACAACTTTCAACCGGATGTGTACGACTGTTACCACCACATTGCTCTTTGCCTGAAAGTCGCCAGTTCAACGCTAACTACAGATGAGCTGCGAGACAGGTGAATTGTAATAATGGGGTATTAGTGGTACAGTTGGTGTTTTTTACTAAAAGACTGCTGGTCTTTCCAGTTGGTGGCTCCAGAGCAAGGCTGATAGTTGTTTAGGGTTTATAGTTGAGGGAAATATTCAGTTTATTGTTTAATAAAAGCAGGGACTCTCTACATTCAAGAAGCTGAAACAAATGTTTGGTGCTTAATTAAATATCAAAATGGTTGCCAAATGGCTTTCTCTCAGTTCATTTATATTGCTTTTTGTTTTAGGCCTATGCAGTATGTTGTCAAGTACACACAGTAAATGAAGTAATAAAGGCCTTGGCTATTTCCAAAGAGATTCTGGAAAGCCTTTTTCCAATAATATAAAAAGTTTTCATAAATTCAGCTGTACTGGTTCCACTGTTTTCTAATTTGCATGAGATATAACCCCCTCCAAAAAATGAGGCTTAAAAACTTTTGATGGACAGTACATCTGCAAAGTACATCTTATTTTAAAGCTGATTATTATTCGATGCTGTGCCTTACAATACACCGCCATCCATAATAGACACTCATCTCCAAGGAAAGTCCTTAAGCCACTGAGAATTAGTTTGCTCAATGAATCCCATACAGAGTGTGTGGAGTTATTTGGTGAAGTCTGATATTGACTGTCAGATTTTGCTGTAGCAGCCTTTTTCAGCAGGTCACATGGCGTCATTCAAAGGTCCAACTCTATTCTACAGTCATAATTGGCCGGTTAAACAGTTAAATTTGGTGAGGAAATAAGGAATCTCCCAGCCACTGTGAACTGTTAACAAAAAAGTTAAGCTTCCTGCCCCGCAAATAGTCTAAACCTCATTAAGAACCAAAGCCACAGTCTGTCTTCATTGCAATTTTGTCCTTTATAGCTTCTCTTGTCCTTTTTTTAAACTTGCCACATTTCAAAGCAGATGGGTTACACCCAAGGATTGGCCCGCTGCTATTCATTCTCATTCTCTTTTTTAGCACTTCTTTCCACTCTGGTTGTTCCTACATTGGGGTAATTACCATCCAGCACTCTCCTGAAGGCTCTGGCTGTAAAATTCAATCAGCAACCAAGCAAGATTTAACTCCCAAACTCCCATATGTTGAGGCAGTAAAGCCCTGTCCATTGATTTAGCGGTAACATCCTCTTTCTCTTTTGGCTGTGTTCAAACTGCTCTGGCACTGGCTTTTTATATGTGATTCCAAATAATATTGGAAATAGATGGACTTTGTTAAAGAAGGACTGTGGGGGGAACTAAAGTATAAGGCTCTCTAAACAGAGCTTATTGCAGATAGTATTTCAGTTGTTGCTGTTAAGCCAAACAGCATTAAGCATGAGATTTAATTGAAATATTTTGATGAGACTTCTTAGTGTTGAAATAATACAAGACGTCAGATTATGCATGCTCCAGTCGGTTGATCTGAAGCTTACCTAACATTGGGGACAAGGGTGGAATTCAACAACATCAGGGCAGTTTAAACACCAAATAACTTACACACATCATTTTAAATAGACATGAGTCTAATTTCGAGAACCCCTGCAAAGCCTAGTGGCTCTTTTGTTATCCCCACACACCATGTTTTGTAGCATGGATTAAAACCCCAGCTATGCATTTCCTAATGTCACATAAGAGACACTTGCTCACTTGTTCTGCTGTCTCTCTTTGCCCTGGACGCAAAAGGCAATAAAACACTTGCAGAGGGTGCTGTGCCCTCTAAAAGGTATTTTATCAATCAGTGTTAACTACCTGCCACAAGCTTATTACTCTGGGCCACACGTGACACAGCAAACCTATTGGAAGTGAACAGTTACTATGCTGAAAAGCCAACTAACAGAAAACCTCTACTTTTGCTGCCACCAAACCTTCAGCTGCAGTTGTAATTGATGAGCTTGAACAATGGAAGCTGTTCATTCTCCTTCCCCTCTCTAAATTCTCTCCTCTGCCCAGATTTCTTTGAGGTAAATATAGATTGTAGATCTTTGCATAAAGTTCAGCTCGCTCATTTTTTTTTCTAGTTTTATTGGAAAGGATTTAAAATCCCATTGTGCCTCATGCCATATACGATGCAATAAAAATTGATTAACGCTTTAGTAGTCTCTGGAGTTCTTAGTGTGGCACCCAAGGATCCTTAGAGGATAAAATAGTTTTAGAATAGTTTTAGTTTACTTTTAAAATTTGCAAGACTCTCTCCAAATTAGAAATCATACAATATATTTGAGCAGCTTTTCTAATTCTAGGATTTTTTGGGGCCACTTAGGGGAACAAAAGAACTCCACAACAAGGTGATAAGCCAACAGCCCTCATATATTATTGTCTTGTTATGGCTGACAACAACAACCGACTTATGTCAACATTACACAGCTATTTTCTGAGTATCTATCTCCTGCTTTCCCAGCTGCTGGAAATGGAGTCTGTGAAAACAGTCAGATTTATCCACACAGTGAATTTAAAAAAAAGCAAAATCACGAGCTAAAAGACACTAAAAAGACCATAGAGCTGCAGAATTAGGTGATTACTCTTTTTGGGTTTGTCATTATGAGTGCCCATTTCACATTACACTTTGTAGATTTAATCAGTGTTAATATAAAACATATTAATGGACCTCCAAGAATAACTGCTTTAATTTCTAACACTGTTTTTTTTCATTATGAGAAGTATTATTATCTTGCCAAAACTTTTGAAACAACAGCCTGAAGATTTCAAATGTTGGTCTCAATATTGTTTATTAATTATATTGTCTGAATATATATTATTATTAAAGTTATTTTACTTGAACTATGTTATTTTCCCTGTTTTGGAATAATATTTGCCCTCAGGTGGACAATCTACATTTGCTGTTGGTTTTAATTGTGACACAGATGTTTGACGCTTCCAGCCAAATGCTTTTCTCACAGTGGACAGTTTGACTTGTCAAGCACAGGTGTAACTGATGGCATTAATTGTTGCTGCACCCCATTTACTGGGGGTGTGCTTGTGCCATGGCCTTGGCGTTACACGTGCCAACAGACTGGCATGTTTCCTAAATGGAGCAGAGCCATCATTAATGTTATTACTTAACACCTGCGCTTTTCCTGCTATGACAAGTCAAAATGCCTGATTTGAAAAAAGGTCAGTTTGGCTGTGAAACACAACTAAATTTGACAGTGATGCATAATTTCTATACATCCAAGGTTAGAACTGACAAATAGAGGCTTGTTTCTTTGTCTGCCTACTGAGTTTCCTCAATCTTCATCAAATGTTACACACTATATTTCACATTTTACTTACCACTAATGGCCAGTTGTTGTTGTTACTGCACTATCTGAATCATCTTTTGAATTAAAATGACCACATGGGATCAGACTGGCAAGCTGTAGTTCTAAACTGTAATAATGTTAAGCACCATAATTACACCCCTCAAAGGCACTGACTCCTGCTTTGAACTATGTCCCACTCTAACAAACATTCACTTAACCCAGTGGAGAACTACAGGTCAACAGACATTAACAGCTCTATAGAGCACAAAGCTTAGATTTTAATTGAGTCATTTTTCTTTGTCAGAATATGCATACAAGGACAGGCCTTCCCAGAGTCCACAGGCTTGACGTCAGGCACCTGAATCGCTAGAGCACAAGTTGAACCAGATACAGTGTTAGGGTGAATTTAGGACTTTTTGGGGCAGAAGATTAGTGGCTTCATTTGTTTAACTGGAGGTTCAAACAGCAACTCCCGCAAAAGTTTCAGCGCTTCAAACATTTTCTGTTAAATTATATCCCCTTGTAGATGCGTCATCCAAAGTTCTCCCAAAAAAACTCACTTCACTGAAAAGGAGCTTCGGAAAGAATGTCAGATGATGCAAGTGACGACCAAGGCAATGCAACGATTCATTACATTACTCATTCCAACAGCATTCAAAAACCTGAGAACAGCTCATGATGACATCACTTTGATCTTTAATTAGCAGATCTGATCTGAATCAGTGCAATGAATCTTAATTCACAGTATTTCAATGTTCCCTCTCCACCCATGCCCCATCAGATACGCAGGCACACCTTTACGTGTGAACACTCATGCTAAACTATTCAATTCTGTTCTATACAAAGGCATATCACCAACACCTGTATTGCCACAAAAATGTGTCAAAATAACAAGATTAATTAAAAGATGACTAAAACAATTACATTTTGCATTTACTTAGTGTATCTGCTGGTAGATACCGAGCACCGTTTGCTTCTACGATCCATTTTAATGAAGAGAACTCCCAGTAGTCAACTGTAGTTACAAGGTAAAGTACATATATCACCCCTGCTAATAGCTGTCAAAGTATGGGTCTGCATATACAAAATGTGTATCTCGAGTGACAGCAAGCAGGAAACCGTGACAGAATTCATCAAGATAACATTTGAATACTAATTACTTTTCCTATATGACAAGTAAACATATGAACAAAAGGTTTCAATGCAGCAGCAGCAGATTATTCATTTTCAAATAACTTTCATTTACACCTTTGAATTAAATTAGCAGATGCACAGATGGTATATTAAATAAGCGAGGTATATATGTATGTGTATGTGTATGTGTGTATGTATATAAATATATATATATATATATATATATATATATATATATATATAATATATATATATATATATATATATATATATATATATATATATATATATATATATATATATATTCGTTTGTGTGTTTTTAATTTATTATGTACATTTAGCACAAGCCAAAACTTTTGTATTAGTTGGCATGGAAATTCCTGTAAAATTGACTGAAAGCTTATTACAGTTATACTTTAATCAGTTATTAAAAGGGTAATAAGTTTAATTTTTGTTTAATGCTCCATAGCAAAAAACAATTGTATTTATGTTACTGCAAGATCAATACCAATAACTGAAGAGTTGCTTTGTCAGTTGATGACATTCCTAGTTTTCCAAACGCATTTTCTGAGCAATTTGAATGCTTATCCTGCTGTTACACTCTCTAAAGCCTTTCAAAACAGACCTGCAAAGACACAAATGCATTAAGTATGAATGTTTTTGATATCAATGACTTGTCTTTTGTTTTTTTGTTTGTTTGTTTTTTGTCTTAAGGCTGTTAATTGATTGTGTTGTTGATCCAGTTGTCTACCAGCATTTCAACCAGTGTTGTTTGGAATACACAAGGTACCCAAACATAAGACAACCAACTAATTTTTAAACACCTGTTTTTTGGAAAACCTTTTAAAGATACAAAACTCTTTGAGTCCAACCTGCAAAGTTACCGATGGTTTATAGAAAAACATAGTCCTCATTTTTGAAGCTTTTTCTCTGTAGAAGTGAAAGATGAAATGAAATGAAATGGAGCTTGTCTGTCCGTCACACTCTCATACAGTCTCGTATCAGGTTCTTTAGCAGTCAGATGGATTCTGTCCCACAGTTAAAATTTTTCAGAATTTATTTTCTCTGCAAAAGTTCGTCATGACATTCTGTGACATCAGTAATTCTTGACTGTGTAACTCACTGATTGGAAAAGACCATCATGGAAAAATCAAATTCTGGCCACTGGCAGCAGTTTATGCAGCATTTAAATGCTTCCTTTAAACCTTCCCTGCACTTTAATGTGTCTATTTATGTTCTCTGATGTCACAAAGCACTCACAAAGAAATGTAATTAAAAGCATTATGAGCATTATCACCAACCACACATTATAAATAATACAAAACAGGACTAAAACAAGAGGTATCCTTGAATTATGGTCACATACTTTTTAATGGTTCTCAATGAACTTCCACAGACACACAGACTTGTATAAAAGACCCATTTTACCTGCTATTGATTGTCTGACTGCTCAGGGAAGATCGCATGCTGACGTGTCATCATGTGTGTGTGTATATAGATCAGTACTAAGATCTGTATACACAGATCCTGAACAGTTCATAATGGCTGGATATGAAAGTAGTTAAGCATTTGAAATCATGCTAAAATTGCATATCTGCTATCAGAAATTTGTTTGGTTGGTCCGTTTGCTTTCACACTACAAATAAACCGACACCAGAGTACACATGCAAGCAGACTAAGATCGTCACTTCCAAGCAGTTAGATGCACAGTTTGATTGTCAGCTTTAATACTAGACTTAAAGAAGCCAGCTTGGAACATCAGAGCTACAAACACCCATAATGCACTCTCTGTAGAATCATGTGTTACATTGGTATATTGGTTGCATCGATCTTCATTCAAAAGAATATCCGATGCAGTGAGTTGTATAGTCCTTTTAATATAGTGTGACCTCCACTTTTCCAAACATATTTTACAGAAAAACATATGCCAATACAATATTACACCACTTCATAACAAAAGTGGACTTGAGAAAGACAAATATCTTTTGTACATGAGTTATCAAGGCCATTTATGGCTCATATTATTTTTATTATTCCTGTCAGCCGAGGCTCTTGTGATGAGGTTTGACACTGTACGTGTTGTAAGTTGAGAGCAATTACACTGCATTATCTGTTTCACAACTTAATCTGTTATGGTACATTATAGGAATCTGTTTTGCTTTTCACGTTCATAATTGCTCTATCAAGAGCCACTCTGAGGGTAAAAACGACACAAAAATGAAAGCTTTTGTAGCTGTAAACAAGCTTTTATCCTCTATATTTTATGCATGTTATGTATGTATTATTTTTCAGTTCCATACACCTTCAGTAAGCTTAATGAATATTCCTGACCTTTCCACCTTCTTGTCACATTGCTGCGTGCTACAGTAAATGCGCTGGAGGAATTTCATCTGGAACATCTGGTGAACATTTAGTACCAAATGTGTTCATATTAAATAAGTTAAGGATTTATAACCTATCAGATGGAAAATATAAAAAGAAAATATTCACCAAATGCTTCATTTTGTGATAGAATGTAAAATCAACATCCACACACACGCGCAGTATACATATGCACATTGCATCTGCTCCTGCTAGGAAAAAAAGTACAGCTGTAATAGGGGCTATAACCTAAAATGATATCACATATGCTGCCAGCATAGTAAAATGTCATTAGGAAGCCATACTGTACGGTCATTCCACACACATAGCGTGGTTTTAGATTCAAGCTGATTGCCGCATAATTCCCCTCTCCCCAGATCCAAATTAGCCAATATGCATTAGCAGGTAATTGTCAGTACAGCGGGATGTTGACTTCACAGGCAGAAGACCTCATAAAAATCTGGAAGTAGCAGTGCCAGGAACGAGATATTAATCCTCTGAGCCGCAACAGGGCACCAATGGTCTTCAAAGAAAAAAAAAAGAAAAAAGCTCAGTGTGGCCAAATATCCCTTAGAGGTGAAAATTTCCCAGGGTAAACTTGACACTCGGGGAGATCTGTTAATGATCTCCAATTCCGACCTTATTGTGTCTGCTAGATTTATGTTTCGCTCAAGGAGGGGAGTGAAACCTCATATCTGTTGTGGGAAGTCAACAAATAAACTGTAACTCTGCCCTCTCCACAAGGCCAATGTTGTTTATTGATACTGCACCAAAAAGGCGGCATTCGACCGAGAGTCTTCAAGAAGAAATATTTTTATGGAGTAACACCACATTGGCCGGGGATCCTGTACGAGCCGCAAAAATATTTATTGGTATTTCCCGTGTTTGCAGATTGCAGTGAGAATGCAGATTCCAAACATTGTACCTCATGTTGTAAGATTGGATTCCTTGGACTGGGAGCATTGTGTGCGTGTATATAAAGTTAATGGAGCGTAGAGAGGAGTAAAAACAGGAAGTGAATTTGTCTTTTTTTTTAGTGGCTTAAAAAAACAAACCAAAAAAAAGAAAAAAACGTACGGCCTTCAGTTTTGCTATTATATGTTAAGCTTAGGCAGCAGTCTTCTGCTCCAGCAGTGTTCCCAGAGGGGTTGTGCACTGAGTGAAGAGCTTTTTTTTTTACAGTCACAGAGGACAACTACTGTAACTAACTTCACCTAAAGGGTAGTGAAGGATGAAGTGTAACGTCACATCTGAGCAGAGGGAAATTAACACAGGTTACACATAATGTAATGAAATGTAGGTTATGCACTAAGGCTGAGGGTCTTTTAATAACTGGGGTCTTTATTTGACCTTTTTCTGACTTTAATTTTCATTAATTCAGAAAATAATCAGCACATCAGTTCAGTTACAGTTAGATTTTATTAATATTATGTTTTTTTTTTTATCTATGTAGGTTAACACAGGGTCAAGGTGCACAACACATTAGTAATGATGACCATGCTTGTTGCTAACTAGCATGTGTGGAAGTGTGTGTATGTATGTTCACTATATATGTATTTATCAGGCATTAATTAGCCATGAGTACCCTTCACTTCACATTTTGAACTGTGTTTTCATGCATCAAATCTGCAATAAACTGTTCAGTAGTAAATTTAAATACACATAAGTGACATCAATAGCCTGATTCATGCTGGATTTTTTGAGGTCTGCACCAAAACGAATCCAGTAGTAAAATATATATCATATAATATTTAATGCTGTGTGACAGGAAATACATTTCTATTAAAACATTTTTTAATAAGAATACTTTGAATTTGATCCTTGATTAAAGGGTGGTCAAGATATTTGAGCAGAATAAAATCAAAGAAATACACTTGGCACTGTACTCACTCTGAACTGATATCAGCCATATTTGCCCAGTTCTAAGTTAAGTGTGAATTTGGTACTAAATTTTACTCTGTCATGGTACAATTTTTTTTTTTTTTTTTTTGGTAAAGGAACGGTATCTAGGATCTAGTGGTGTAGTTGTGATTGCAACCCCTTCACCTCACCCTCTCCTTTATAGCATTAAGGAGAAACTACAGTAGCAACAAAACATGAAAAACAAGAAAGGCCCTATCTAAAGCCAGTGTTTAGACTGTCCACCCTGGGCTACTGTAAAAACATGGCAGTTCAACATGGCGGACATTTTTAGTTGATTGATGAAAACATAGATATGCATATTACATTTCTGCCATATTCTGTAAATAGAGCCCTCTAAATCTGACGCACTGGACTTTTAAGTCGAACATATTTATTAAGAGGCACAGAATTACAGTCCGGTCCTGACATAGATGTCTACAGATTCTGCTTTGGAAAACCACAAAAGAGGTGGAAAACAACCCATGCGAGTCTTATATTTTCTCCATGCAGTCACCACCTTGTCATAATGATCAAGTTATTTGTACAGACCTCTGGTTTCACCTTATACCACAACCATCTATAACTGTAAGCTATTGTAATCTTCCGGCTATTCATTAAAATATGAGGGCAGGAAACCGTGCACGGAAATGAGCATTTGACAGATTTAATGAGACTGGCTGCGAACAATGAGCCGTTGGGGTCTATGGCAGGGCGATTCCCTCTTACTCAGTTTAATGGGGGAATTAAATTCAACTGACAGACAAAGGTATTAGTGAGAGATTGTCACTCCCACCTCCCTTCACACAGCAATTGAATTCTGTGAATGAAGTAAGGCGAGAGATTGAAAGTTGAACAGAGGGAACTGGTTTCTTTTAAAGTTGTGTGGGCAGTTTTTGCTGTGTACAACAATATGAACTTCAGGTAACACTTTAGATTAGGGAACACATATTCACCATTAACTAGGTGCTTACTAATATGCATATAAGTAGCATACTAGCCCTCTATTAGTAATTATTAAGCACATATTAACACCTTATTCTACATAGCCTTATTCTACCTCTATTACGCCATGAATTAAGATTTTTCCTATTAACTCCTAATTATTGCTTATTGACTGTAAATTAATGCATTGTTGTTTGTGAATAATGATGTGAATAACCAGTGGGTTATTGGGGCCTTGTAGTTAATGGCGAATATGTGTTCCCTAATCTAAAGTGTTACCGAACTTCATTATGCTTATGTAATTATGATACAGTCATAAGGTACAGTTGGGTTTTGTGTTGGAGGAGGAGGAGGAGCAGGAGGCAGGGTTGTTGTAATTGCATTTCATTATAAAGAGAGGCTTCCGAGATGATCATTTTCATTAAATGTTAATTAGTTGTCATACATCTGTTCTAGGTCATCATGAGAAAAAAATATTTAATTTAACAAAAGTGATTGATTGAAAATGGAGTCTTGTATTAGATGATTTAATTTGCTCACCTGATCTTAAATTCTTATATTTCTTAATAACCAAACAAATTGTGCTTTTATTAAAATGTCAGTCTGAGTGTCGGCACTGATTTAGAAAGTTTGTTCCTTGTACAATGACTGTGGAGGTTTAGTTACATCAGTTTGAGGAATTTTCAGAACCGATTCATTCAAGGTCATTTGAGCTTTTAAACGTTGCTCCACTTTTAGTTCAGTTTAATCAAGTTCTATCTGAAAAACAGGTCTTCATTAAATACAATTTTCTGTTCATTTTCAAGCACTGCTGTGTAGTTTGTCAGAACAGTGATGAAGTTTAAAAATTAAATGTCTGTTTTTTTTTAGCCTACTGTGGCTGTAAATGACACTGATAAGAGCAGTGAGACTGAACCAAAACAGTGAAGTTGCATGAGGTAAAATCAAAGCAATAAGCTGAAAGGTGCTGAAATGTTCTGCGGAGCTGAGAGAAATCAGCGTTTGTTGATAATTCACTGCAAATATTGCCTCTTCCTCAATGCACAGGGTCATTTGATCCATTGATCATATGAAAATAATGATGATCCACTTTAAATGATAATTAAAAATATTGCTTTACACCTAAATTTGTAAAAGGTAGACAGCAGCACAGCATAAACTAGCAGGGAGATGATGTGCAGGAGTTTTTCATTAATATGTGTGCTAGCTAACAAGCTAAACTAATTTAAACACAATGATGATCATATGCACAAGTGACTGCATATCAGTTCAAGAAACAGCAGAGATTTTACTTAAAAACACACAGCTATGCTTGTACTGTAAAACCCCCAAACAGTCAGAATAAATATTTAAATCTTAAGAATAACTGGCTGAGGTTGTGTCACATGATTTGCAGGTCTTTTACAGTTGCAGGCAGCATAATCTACAGTGCTTACTCCCAATAGTCAAGGACAGGACTTTAGCTGACAAACACAGCGAGTCCATACAGGTGGCAGGTTTGGGGTATGGAGGGGGTAGAGATAGATTTCAGAGGTAATTAGAGATGACATTTCCCAAATACTGTAGTCAGCATCAAAGACCCTCTCTCCAAAGGAGCTGCTAGTTTCCTGGGAAAAGGTTAGAAAAGACCCCTGAAGACTGCAGGCGCTAGCTCCCTTTTCCCTCTTCTTTAGTGAAGCAGACAGCTGACAACTTGCTGAGACTGTACAATATCACACTGTAACTGTCACTGAGGGGAACATTAAAGTGTCTGATTGACAGAAGCATGAATGATAAGAAACCGGTGGGTGGAAGAACGAGAGGGAAAAATCTGAAAGTTGTTCTGTTTCAGCTCATCCCCCCCCCCATGTAGAGGAATTCAGAAGGTAATGCTTAAGTAGACTTATTACTGAAAAACATATTTCATTTTTACAGCTCATGGAAGTATCAGAAATATCTAATGAAACTGTGAAATGTTAGAGCACAAAAGCTGTTGCAGTTTATAGTCTGAAATGTCTTGTTTGCTCATAACTCAGTCTCACATAATTAAGAAGATGAAAATGTCATTGAATGTCACTGGGGGTGTCGAAAGCTCCCTGTGTATGTGGAGGATTTTTTTGTTTTGTTTTCAGAGTAGAGCGAAATATTACAGCCAGAAATCTCCCAAACTTCCTAACAACCTGTATATACACATGACTTAGACTTTATTGTCATTCAAAGCACATTTTCAATGTACATTGAGCGGGATTACGTTACAAGGTTCCAAAAAGGCTCCACATAGGACTACTGTACTACTGAGTTTGTCAAAAGTATCAATACAAAAAGTATTAATACTTTTTCAACAGCATGTGTTTAAAATGATACGATCACCGGTGACAATTGATCCAAAATCAAAATCATTTTCTGTATTGTATTAAAGTTTAATATTCTTGTATCCTGACAACCTTATACACTGCCGCTCAAAGGTTTGGGGTCACCTGTGTATGGTAAGGTATGTGGTCTGCGACGACTGCTCCATACTTTTGAACGGTCTTTCATGCTTTTACGTTGTAGAAAATCCTCTTTACAAATAAATGTTGTGTTGTATGAAGGTTTAGCACAAACCTGTCAATTTAACAGCAGAGCAGACTACAGAGGGCCCAAGGAAAACTAGTTACCCAAATTTATGAATATATTGGTTACCCAATGGACAATTGTGGTGCAATTATGATCTTATGCTTCTGGACTGGAAAAATATTGAATATTGTGAAAATTATTTCACATGTAAATGATACATTCAGTGATTTATACTGTTTTGTCTATGTTTTTGTCTATGTTAAAATAACCATTGTTGAAGGAACAAAGAGAAACATCAACATAACGGGTGACCTCAAACCTATGAGCAACAGCGTATCTTTAATTCCTTTTTAATTTGAGTTATTCTCGATTCTATTCAGCCATAATGTCATTGCTTTAGCTTGTATAGTCCACAGCAACACACACACACACAGAAAATATCAGGAAAAAGGCCCGTAGTAAGGTTTAGCAAGGCATCGCCAATTATCTTTTCCTTTTCCACAGAGCCATATCAAAGGTTTATGCTCACTGAGGAGAAAAGGCCGGAAAAAGTGTTTGAATGTCTTGTCCATATTAATAACAGATAAGACACGGCTATGGAAGGATCATGCCCTGAAGGATGTACCATGAAACACACAGCATATCTTTCCATGGCTCATCCGAATAGTCACTTGGACGCTGGTTTATTTCTGTGCAAAGATAGTGTTGAAAGTTGCATCCATGGGGCATTTTAAGTGTTTAGTAAATCCACAGCTAATATCAAACAGTATCAAATTCTGTAAAAGTGACCATCATTTACTATTAATCTATCAGATTACTTATTAGTATTAGTCAATCATCTGGTCTGTAAAATGGAAGAAAACAGGAAAGAAAATGCCAATTACAGTTTCCTCAGTTTTGTAAAGCCTAACGGTGATGTCATTACATTGCTGTTTTTTTCTGAAACCCAAAAATATTCAGTTTCTGATCAGCTAAGACAAAGAAAAAAGGCAGATCATGACAACTGTAACCTTGGAAATGGAGTGTTTCCCATTTTCCTTCATAAAATGACAAACAAATAATACAGTTTTCAGAATCATTTCAGCTCTGAATCATTCTACTCCAAATTTACAATTTACACAATATAGGATGAAATTATATCGCCCTGTCATTACTTTGTCTTGATTATGCATGTTGTCAAAATATGAGATTTATAATGCATTAATTCATTCATTTTTTTCATTCAATGTATCAGTGTATTTATAATATGAAGATGTTACTCACTGACAAGAAGTGGGACTTTTTTACTTTGTCAGCACACTATATGTAAATATCATTTTCTGCTTTAGTGGAGAAAATATGAGAGTTGAAGCTGGCCCAAACTAAAAAACATGTATTATATTCTGATTCTTTCAATTATATTTCAAGGACAAAGCTAGAAATATTCTACATTTCCTGTTGTTGTCAACAAATCCCATGAAAAGACTAAATCATCTGGCTTACCCACCCTGTCTATTGCTCTCATCCCCAAGTCCACTAAAGATGTCAATCTTCAAAAACTGGTCACAAAATATACATATTTCTTTTATTTATTTATTTATACACAATGTGCGTTTTAAGGAACATGTAACCCTGTAACCCAGTGCAACAGGGTAGCCTAGTGAGGTGTTTTTAGCCACGTGGCTCTATGACAGTGTCAGTCTGTGTTTTGATTGGTCAGTGCTCCTCTTAAATCCAAGTCCAGACTGAAATATCTCTTTATTCCTTTTTATTTTATTATTTTTACAGAAAAAAAGAACATTGGGAAAAGAGGGATGTTTAATAGCAAAGGTTTGTATTAACATGGGAGACAATCCAGTAAATTATCTATATTTAAAGTAAAACTAATAATAATTCCATTAGATGACCAGGCAGCCTCCTTCCTAACACAGTGGAGAAAACCAAACACAACAAATTTAATTCCATAAAGTGTGGCCATGACTGTCGATATTAAGAAACTAATTTTGACCATAACTTAGTAACTTCATTATGTATCCTTCATTAACTACACTACAGTATTTCTCTATCGTGGCAGAGTCAGAAATCAGCCAGTGCCTACGTTTATTTACAAGCAGCTGTCATAACTCCAAATAAGTATACATTAAAGTGCTCTCAGTAGAAGTAAAAACAGTATTTTTACTTATTAAGGTATTAAATATTCTGTCCAATGTTTTGTTCACCTATGACCAAAAATCACTTCACGTTCCTAAATACATGACAGTGATTGGCATCCTGGCTTCCACAGGCCTTTGTATGCTTTCTGCTTTGGTATAATACAAATCAATAATAGACTTACAACAATAGACTTCTTCCATCATCCATATCTAATGGATCATTTTTTTATGACTTGGTCAAAACAATTCTTGCTTTTCCACAGCATATTTTTCTCTCAAAGTTTGGAAATCATCACCCCCTTGTCGGTTACTGGGTACAATATTGTCAATACTTGGCTGTCTAATTTTCAAGTCTAGAGTCCAAATGATTGGGCTTAAAATCAGGGTTGCAGGCACTATCTAATTATTCTTACGTTAACTTGTAATTTATATTCCTTCATGGCAGAGTTCCAGACTTAAAGTTGAAATTTTATCCATGGATTTTGCATTTTCAAATTTCCCAAGTCTTTATCGCCCAATACTGCCTGAAACGGAGGGTCCTTAATTAGTGACAATTCAATATCTTTGTACAGGGCATGGTAATCTTGGTTACACAGATTAATCAGTGGCCTAATTTGATCTGAGTAGAAGTAATCTTCCAAATGTGGTGCATCCATACCGCCTTCCTGCTTTGGGAGTTGTAAAGTTTCAAACCTAACTCTGGGTTTTTCGCCTGGCAAATGAACCTGGAAATAATTATATCCCCCTCAGAGAATTGTTTTATGGAGATTTATATGGGTAGAGCTTGAAACAAAAAGAGGAGTCTTACGGGGAATGTTCATTTTTACAGATTCAGGTGAGACTTTTGGAAGGGTTGGAGTTCCATCTCTGTATATCTGTATTTTATTTTGGTCAAAAGGGGGTTATAATTAATCTTTGCCAATGTTGAAACCTCATTAGGTATTAGTACACAAGTATTTTAGTATATTTAGTAGTCAAGTATAGTTAGTATAGTTTAGTATAGTAAAGTTTAGTCTGTTTGATTTGTATAGTTTAAACATTTAGTTTATATCCCGCATACACATTTAAACAGTCCAGGAAATAAATGGGGAAGCCAACTTAAACATAACAATGTTGTGGCCAAAGCATTCTTGTGGGGTCCAGCATTTTTGGAAATACCTTTTAATGCTACCATTCTGTCTAATTCATTGAGCAAGAGGTTCTATGTAAAGCGCACAACTATGAAGAACAGTGTCTTGTGTCACGTTCTAATTTAATAGTGTCTCACTATCAAGTATCTCTTCGCAAGTGACAGGGAAATGGAGCAGGGTTGGACAGGTGGATTGGTGCAGCATTGGCAGTAATATAGATGTTGTACCGGAATGTTGTGGAAAAGAGGGAGCTGTGCCGGATTGATTTACCATTCTGCCTGTCTACGTTCCAGGCCTAATCTATGGTCATGAGCTTTGGGTAGTGACCGAATTAATCAGAATATGGAATACAAATGGACAAAATGAGTTTTTCTTCCGCAGGGTGGCTGGACTTAGAGATAGGGCAGAGTGCTTGAATGTTCTGGCCACGGCCAACTGAAAGGAGACCCTTGGGCAGACCCAGAACTCGCTGGAGGGACTATATAGCCCATCTGGCAGGGAATGCCTCAGGATCCCCCAGGAGGAACTGGAATGTGTTGCTGGTTATAGGGACATCTGGAACATCCTGCTAAACCTGCTGCCATTGTGATCTGACTCAATAGAAGCAGAGGGAAATGGACGGATGGACGGATGGATGGATTGAAGTGACCGTTTTTTCAGATTTAAATATCTAAACACCTATTTCATTCGATTACCATGGAATTTGGTGATCCCCTGACTTTTCTTCTAGTGCCCACAACCAAGTTTTCCCTTATCTTGTGAAAACGTATACATCCAACATCTACTGGATACACTGGCAAAATCAACTGTTGATGCAATTATGGTTCCCAGATCAAATATCTTAAGGACTTAGTCCTTTGACTTTTGCTCTACTGCATGGATTGCCATGTAATTTAGGGTGAGCTGTAATCAGATGGCATACTTGAGTCTGTGTGTAGCCCTGCTGATCTGGTCGGTCTGTAGACAGGACACACTACATCTTTCCTATTGTTTGTTTACAGTGGTTGTAGTATAGGTACCCTCAGATTCCAGGAAGCTCTCTGTAGTCACCAGGCCTCTAAGATCTTTTCTGTGGTGCTTCCAATTAACACACAATTAACAAGCAGTATATAGTATTTTATAATGGAATAGAGATGCATGATACACTTTTGGAATTGGAATAAGTTTGTATATTTGCTTGTATGCATTTCTAAAAAAAAAAAAAAAAAAAACTGAACGCAGGAGGGTGCTTTTTAATTGAAGTTCATGTTTGCTAGCTGTTATTTACATTACCAATGAAATGCCTGAGGCGTCTTGTCTGTGTTTCTGATATGTGTGTCACTGAGATTTGTGTGTGTGTGTGTTTGTATGTCAGAGCACAGTATGTGCTGTGTGAGGACAAAGGGATGATGAATATGAGGTAATGGCATCGTGCAGAAACAAGTGTGTGTGTGTGTGTGTGTGTGTGTGTGTGTGTGTGTGTGTGTGTGTGTGTGTGTGTGTGTGTGTGTGTGTGTGTGTGTGTGTGTGTGTGTGTGTGTGTGTGTGTGTGTGTGTGTGTGTGCGTTCTTATTATCACATCTTCCAATGCAGTGACTGAAGAAATTCACACCATCTGTCCCCTTTGATATTATTATATTTCTCACTTTGGATAATCAAATTCATCTTCCTCTTTCATCTTAAAAAAAAAAAAAAACTGTTAACAGAACGACATTTTCATGCAACTAAACGTGGTTCGGGTGTGATATGTTGCTCTAAATAGTACATCCTCTAATTTTTGGGAACACATGATTAAAAAGGTTAGTTCAGGACAACGTAAGCATTCATAACAATCGTGTGGTACCTACACTTGGTTGCCTCCCTAATCTCATTTTAACGATATTTTCAATGCAAATCATTAAATAATTATATTAGTGTATTGTGTGCCAGTAAATGATTAATGTCTTATCGCTGAACGATGCACATCTTGGAACAACTGCTTTAGAATTACACGCTCCATTAAAACATTGAAGGAAAAATAAAAAAATAAGGTCATCCTCTGGCAGAAAGTACACTACCCTGAGTATTCCCAGTGCAGCTCGGCAAATATCCACCATGGCACTGAGCAGTCTGAATAATGATGATTCTATAGTATTAGGAGACCACTGCATCCCCTAATTAAATGATACAAAAGTGATAAATACATTTAGCTTTCAGAGTTTCTATCAATTCTCTGAATTTATTAGATTTATTCATCTTTGCTGTCCGATGGGAAAACACATCCCTGTTTCAGGAGTTATTTTGTCTCTCATTTCACTGAATATATTGACTCATCAATATATAATGTCATCGACTTTTAAGAACTGCTGGCAGAGGAAAAAACAACACACAAAACTAAAGACAGGCCGTGCTACTCTATCCTGGCTTCAACCCATTAACTCAGTTTGTGACGTGGCTATAAATTGTGCATCAGTGTATCCCCCTCTTTCGTTTAGTTTTGATGGGTTTTTCTCGGGCTGCTTAATGCTCACATTGAAGTTGCCACATACACCCCTCCCTGTAACCGACCTTTTGAGCCTCAGCTCCAAGCACCTCCCTGCCAGTCAGGAACCTCAAATGCACCGCTGGACTTCCAGACAAGACCAGAGGGGCTTTCATTTGCCGACGTTTCACTCCTCCATTTTCATTTGCCGTACTAGCCTTTCACATTTTCTTGTTCTTTACATCGGCCCCTAAGAGCTTTACGGTCCGCTGCTCTGCTCCTTCTCAGTGCTGTGGTTGAATTAAGTGGGGACTGTGACTCAGCCGGGGAGTTACGAAGTGGATCACAGGGTTTTTGAGAATTACTGCTTAAAGTGACTACATCTGTACTGCGTGGACGAGTAGGGCTGGGTTTTTTGATTGAAATCATTCAAATTTGTAGTTTATTTTAAGTTTATTTGTAAAGTGCAAGTGCAGAAAAACAATGACAGTGTCAGATGTACTATGCAAGTCTATATAACTGAAGCTAATTTCTAACCCCAGTGTCTGGGCAGTGATAGTTCAGTATGTGTCTGACTGTGGATCGTGCTCACTTTGCACTCCATCAGTTGTAGAGATTCAGGAATCACACACTCCAGTGAAATGAAGTATATTGGGGAAAGCTGTGTGCAGAGTTTCAAACAAACTTTGAGATAACTCACTTTCAAACACTTGTCTCTTGCGAGTAAACACCAGTTTTCAGCTCCTGGATTTGCTACTGAAGCTAAAAACAAAAGAATCTACTTCAGAGCCTAAATTGATTTTTCTTAGCACTAAAATTCCTGTATTTTCTTCATTAGATGAGATTTGTATGACACTAAATAAGAGCTAAGGAATGTAGGCATCATCCACTGTTATCTATGGTTGGGTCCACATCTACATTTTCTACCAAGAATAAAGTTTATATACAACAGTAATTCAACCTCAATGTCAAGCAGTTTGTACAGTGATTGTCCAGGTCGACGTCCACGCCATTACTTTTATCTTTTATAATATGAATGTCAAACTATTTTCTACATTGGTACTCTATGTTGCATTGGGAAATTGATCATAAAATGTAATTTGTAGGAGACGTGGTTTGGGCTCCACCACTTTAATGTTGGCAAGTGCTTGATGAATTTTTAAACCCCAGTTCACGCCTACTTAACTTTAAGGAAAGAATCCACCTTATGTAGTGTTGTAACATTAAACATTGGAATCATAAAAGGAAATTCAAAACATCACAAAGAATCAAAAAGTGAATGAAACATAAAAGGAACAGCCATAAACAATACATATACATACCATGTTGAAGCACTACATAGAATAGCTGTTTGTTCGTCGATTCCTTGTTCAGCGTTTTGAGCCCTCACCCTCAATTATTAATGCTGAGCATGCCGGTGACAATAATTAAAGTCTGTGAAGGTCATGGTCATTGAGATTGAGATGACTGTCGTCTCCTCCTACGTCACAGTTAGTCTGTGATGTGCAATCCCACATCTGCCAGATGTGTCACGGTGAGTGTACAGATGTGCTGACAACACTTGTGTTCAACAGAGATTTGACTACAGTGTTATTTCACACAGGTTCAAGTTCATTTCTGGTATAGCGCTGCCTTCATACTGAGATGTGTTGTTTGTCTCATCTGGAGTCTCTCTCTGTCTTTCCCTCCTGAATTTTTCTCATCTTCCAGTCTGTTTGTGTCTGATTATCCTCTGTTTATCGTTCACGCAGCCTTAACTGAACGAAGCAGACATTTGTCAATATAAAACATTAAAAGCTACGTGGAAAATGTTTGATTCAATGGTAATACCACTAGCCGATAATATAACCTTACAGTGACCTGTGTTGGTCTGTTACTTGCAAATGATTTCACCTGTTTTTTTTTAATCTTGTGTTAGGATGTTTTTCTAAATCTCTGTAAATCTGTCTGCATTAGTAAAATACAGACCCGTGCATTCACTCATCGTCAGGTCATGATGTGGTCTAATTTAATCTAGTAGTCTAATTTAGACTTCTGCAACCTTCACATCGTAAATAAAACACAATGGCAAAATGAATGTCACAAGTCAGTGTTACACTAACTAGGTAGCTAATAATACGTTGGTTAATTATCTAATACACCAGCTTACCAATGACTTGCATCTTCACAGTGTGCACCGGTGTGCACCGCGGCCATTCTAGTCAAGTCGATTTTCAAAATAAAACACCCCGTGTTAACTGCCGGTTGGAAAAAACGGCCAAAAGGGAAAACAAATTAACTACGTAGCATATTTACACACTGAGAAGCATAGTTAGAAACATCTAAACCAAGAAAAATGACCATATCTGAGCAAGTAAACAAAGTTTGGCGGGCAAAACGTATCAAACCCCTTCTGAAACGCTCCTGGTGGGGTTTAAAGTTGCACGGAGGAAGGACCAAAACAGTGGCCACGTCATGACAGAGACGTGCCCTGTGGAGGTTTTGAGGTTATAAGTGTTGGTCTGGTATCTGGTAATAGTCTGCTTGTTGGTTTATTTCTGCTGTCTTTGAAAGTCAAAAAGTAAATCAACCTTTAACAACTGAAGACACTGTCTTCTTTTTGTGTTATGTTTCCTGGCTCTCCATTGCCTTCTCTAAACAGCACAGAGCACAAAGCAACACAAAGGCAAAGACACAGTAGGCCACCTACAAGGACAGAATAGAGGTAATTTGTGTTCTGACATGTGCCTACTTGTATCCAGTGTTTGGTCACTAACACTCAAAATAAAGTGAGAATAGTGAGAGGAAACAAATGATACAAAACTTAATGCGTGACCATACAAATATTTTTTCTGTCGGAAGTTGAAAACAGGTAGTCAGTAGACCTTGAGTTGAGAATTGTTTTCAAGATACAAAAGCTGTTTAAAAAATGTTCTGATCTAAATTCAAAACATCTGGGTCTTTAGTCCCTGAAGAGAGACCCTGACAGCACAGATACTTTATACTTCCATTAGACAGCGAAACTCAGAGGGAATACAACAATTTACAAACTTGATGCTGAATGCGTTTAATCTATCTCAAGGACCAGTGTGTACATTTTAGTGGCATCTGGAGTTCTAGTTGCTGATTTACACTGCCTTGTTTCACCCTCTGCTTTCTAGCATGAAGGAGAAACTACCCTGCTCATGAAACCCAGAAGACCTTATCTAGAACCAGTATTTAGTTTGGGCTAAATAACAGAAGCATAATAATCATATTTTCAGCTGATTAATGCTCTGATTGAAACATAGTTATGAAAATTGTGTTCAATTTCTGCCATATTCTGTAAATGGAGCTCTCTGATACAAATCTGACACACTGAATCTAAAAACAAAAACAATGTAAGAACTGGACTTTGAAGATAAGGCAGTGACTGAAAAAAATTGTTGGATTTTAAATTATTTGTCATCTTGATACATTACTACACTCGTAAACGTGAAGCAGGAATTTTTTAGAAAATTGAGTTTGTTCAACACAAACATCCCTGCAAGACATTTTATTGAACATGTTGACCAAAACACCCGAAGTCTGAACTTCACTTGAATGTCTATTTAAGGGCTATTTAATCCTTGCAGCACTTTATTCATTTGTTTGGCTGGTGATGTTCCTGGAGCTCATGCTGAGAGAAAAGTCAGTGTTTGCCTGAGAAGCATTCTATACTTTTGATAGAAGCAATCCAAAATAATATTGCCTGGCACAACAGATACTTCCGACCTGACCATGACCACAGTTTTACCACAATGACGCTTTATTCAGTGCTCAAAACACTGCACTGCATGAGGTCAAGTTTCTATTCTTATAATAAGAGACTAAGACTATAAGAAACTGATGTTTACTGCAGACAGGGCAACAAACAAATCACAAAACCTCTTCTTGTCACAGTCATGCAGGGGATGGCCGTGGTTTGATAACCTCGACACCCGTTCCTTTGTTAAATACAAATAATGAGATGTGGCACAGTTAGTCACAAGATGTTAGGGCTGGGACGATATGCTTTTCTCCCGATTCGATTCTTTTACGATTTTTTTGGGTGCCAATTCGATTTAAATTGTGAGTCTTCGATATTGCCGATTTTTAGTTTGCTTTTTTTAACACCAAACCATGTGAAAGAGTTGATGATGATGTCTACAGACTATATCAGGAGCCATATTTCCCAAAAAAATGCACATCACATGTGAGTCAGTTTTTAAGGTTTATTTAGCCGCAATATATTTGAACTGTTTTAACTGCTACATTTGAACTTACGCTATCTTTTCAAAAGCCTGGACTGCATATAAAAGAGGTAAAAAAAATAAATAAATAAAAAAATAGTATATAAAAAATATATACTTTTCTGAGGGTTATACTTTCCACATCTGAAACCTTTCTAACAGAATGAATTAAAAGTTATAATTAAAATAGCTAATTAAAAGTATAGACAAATAGCTTTTGACATGTCCAGTTCTGCTTTTCCTTTCAAAGCAAAAAATCCAAAATGTGCCCACACTTTCGATTTAAAATGTATTGGTGGAGGTTTTATCTCCACATTTTTGCAAGTTGTCCGCCATTCTCCGCTTTCTGTTTTGTTCCTTCTTCGCTTTCTATTTACGTTTTTCCCGCAAACGGATATGACTTCACTTTACTAGGTAGTCGAAGTAAAACATTTCGCCCTCTGCTGGAGAAAAGCGGTAACCTTTTCCCACCTAGGCTTACTAAAATGAAGCATTTCAATTTGGAAAAAAAAAAAAAAGATTTTTGAACAAAAAAAAATCTATTTAAAAATCGTAAAACAAAAAATTGCGATACTTATGTGAATCGATTTTTTTCTCCCACCCCTACAAAATGTCTTTCATCACTTTTTTCCACTGGACTGTTCATCAACACGAAGGCGAGCTTTGTCATCAGACCAAACAAACATCACCAATTGAAAAAGAACATGTAATTTTGAGTAAAATTAACAAGAATTGACAAGAACTTAGCATGATTGAAACTCTCTTTTTTTCAATTTGATCAACTTTCATGACCTCATAAAACATTATTTAAAAAGTCACTGTGACTCCTTTGAAGACAAAAAGAGAAAGAAACAACCGCTGCTTTACAAAATCTCTCTTTTATCATAAGCAACTGATGCCCAAAAAACATCAAAAAACACGGTGGAAATAAAGTTTGTAACTTTGTATCATTAAGCAGAAAGTCATTTATATGCCTCACTGTTTTATGTCAACTAAACCCAACCTAAAGTTATCAAAGAAACCCTAACAGACGTCCCCGTGGCCTGGAGTGTGAGCTGTCGACCATTTACTGCAATGCCCCTGGGTTCACGTCTGGCCGGGGTCCTTTGTTGCTTCATTCCCCATCTCTCTCCACTGATTACTTGTTTCCTCTTTCCTGATGGCTATCAAATAAAAGTGTAAATTACCCCCCCCCCCCGACAATCAAACAAACAAACAAACAAAAAGAAAACACAAACCAAAAACCAGAACAAAACCAAACATGACACTTAAAGGACCAGTGTGTAGGATTTAGCGGCATCTAACAACATCTGTAGATATATATGGCTCAGTTGTTATTTTCAGGTGATTATACACTCATAAAAAAACATGAATATTATATTCCATTTCTGGAATATTACATAAAACATTTTGTGGTTACAGATTCTCAGATATGAACATTGGGTCACTTTGCTTTTGAAGTTTGAATTAAATATTGTATGTTCTGGGTTTGAACTGTTGATAGCAAAAACAAAACATGGCATTTGAAGTGGTAATGTTTTTATCTGGACATTTTCCTCTATACTTTTATGTAATAAATGATATACTGCAGACACTTATTCTCAAAAATAATGAACAGCTTAATTGTTATTTAGGAAAAAGAAAACATTAGTTGCAGACCAAGTCACAATGCCACCTCCTTCCCCACAGAAGAATAAAAATGAAGTATACCTGCATACCTACACCTGTCAACAGTACAGGAACAAGTCAATCTCCATAAGCCCCCATGTTAAAATGTCCAACTTCACAGCAGAAATAAACATGTTTATAGCCTGGCACAAAAAACTGTTTTGGTCTTTATAGCTAATTTCCCCATTTATGACAACTGTACTGAGTCTGAATTTCTATTTAACTCAGCCGTTCAAATTATATTAACGCTTAAAGTTATGCATATTTAACTGCGTGGCTACTTTGACAGGTGGGTGCCTGTGGTTTGTTTAAGGTCCGTTAGCCTGCCTTAGGACCATTGATGATCCATGTCTTTGCCGATTTTTAGATTAACCGGGAAGTGAAAAAGGCAGGACTGCCAACATGGTGGCAGCCAGAGCCACCACATTCTGAGCTTCACAAGCTCTTCATTAAGCTGTGGGTGACGTACAATACGATGTCCATCCTTCCTACTGTCAATAGTGATAACTCCCTCTAGCTGTAGTAATTATGATGGTATCAAAGGAGAAGTCAGGAGACTTTAAAAAAACATCCTCATAGGGAGGAGGTTAGAAACTCAACATCAAATGAACGATAATGGTGTTCAAATAAGCAACTGTCTGTTTGCCATAACAACTAATTAGATGATAATACAGTGGGTGTAGAGTGTCAGTCGTGTGTTCACAACTTGTTTCTGCTGCCACATTGGATCAGAAAATGCTTGTTGTGTCGTTGTACAGGGCATGGACAAACAACATGCTGTATTTTATTGTTTAATTTGGAGGATTTCTCAATGATGCTGCTAAATATTGTAGTGATTTATTAGTCAGTACAGAGTACAGGACTGAGTGTGTCAGGAGAATGTGAATGAAGGAGCGATTTCTAGACTAGTCTTGTTTACAAAAACCTGTCACGTCAAAAAGTTAATGACATGATCAGTGACTAATGTTAACTGTCAATGTTTCTCACAAATGACTTCAGACGTGTGTACCCCCCTCCTCTGCCCTATAAGCAGGTTAGTAACCTTGAACATTACAGCATCATTACGACCAAACTGCGCTCTCATCTCGTCAAGATGCAAAAATCTCATTTGCATGGCACATCTCTGGGAGAAGAATTCCACACTGCAATATTGCATTGCAGAACTAAATGGATTCCCAAGTGCCTTCACACATATTACCACATCTTTATGTGTTTTATGTAGACAGCAATATTACTGCAGTGGAAAGGGCTGTGTAACATTGAGTTATCTATAGACACTTCAATCAGTTTACTGGTAATGAAGTCGCCAGTGGTTGAGTAATTTATTGGTGGTGTTCCTCACTATGATAATGGTGTTTTGCCTCATTAAGCCTCATAGTGTAGGCAGATATTTTGTCTAAGGGGTTAGCTGTGCAGGTTTCACTTTGGCTCCAGGTGATGATCTGCGACTTCTTTCTAAAGATTTTACATATCTTCCGTTACATATGGTTATGGAGTCTATAATTTGTTTTATTGTCCATGTTTATTTTGTCTGCACATCAGCATTAACTTACCACAACAATATGCAAGCACATTTTAGCTTCGTATCATTATCATTGCGCTGGCATTCATATATCAGTATTACATAATACTCCAAGCACAAAAAGTAGGGGGAGTTGATAGTGTAAAAATTCATTACCCTGACAGTCTTTTTCTTCATCTGTAAACAATACCTTTAACCAAGTTCTCTGTGAGGAGTGGTGGCCATTAAATCACGAAGCAGCTCTACAGAGGTCATTACTTTTAATGGCTACATTGATGAATGATGGCGTCGGGGCAGGTTGATGAGGTCAGTGAAGGATCTGAGTGTGAAAATACCCCTGTAGCCCTTACAGGGAACAAGTTGTATTAAACCTTTAACGTTTAGTTTTAGCTGGTGTTTTTTGTGATCAGAAGTAAAGTTTTTGTCATCATACACACTAATGACCACAGTATACTTTCTGCAGAAACACCTCTTGGCACAATTGTATGAAGTAAAGGTTACATTTGCTGGGGAAACAAAGTGCTTCACAGACTTTAGGTTCTGCAGCATGTATACGTTTGCCTGCAAATTAATTTAATACTTAAAAAACACACAACCCCCCAGTGTGCAACCATCTGCAATTATTCTAAAATATTACACAGTTTGTTTAGTTGCCTTGGAGATCTTCAGTTTTATAACCGATGAAATGGCTTCTAAATCTTCGCGTTCCCTCAGCCTCTGTTGTCGCTCTTTCCCCACAGCCATTGTTGTTATTGCTGTTCTCAATTTTTATCACCACCACTGGTGTTTTCCCTTGGTTACCATTAACACTTTAATCTACAAAACCCCCATTGTATTAAAAAACAAAAAAAAAAAAACGTTCACCACAATGGCTCAGCATGTATGCATAAATTCTATCACTGCACAGTGATACAGTACGTTAGATCAGGTTTCTGTGGTACTTCAGGAACTAACAGGAGTCACTGTGAAGATGGTAGTTTAACTCACCAGAGAATGATTTAGTACATTTTCCCTGAGGAGAAAAACACACAATCAATCCATGTCATTATTTCTTAACAATTAATTTTTGATATGAACCATGCACCATCATGGAACAATCAAATAAACAGGAAAAGACAAATGAGAGTGAAAAACCATCAATAAACATATTCCACATAAACTTAATCAAGTAAAAGTTGATCAGCTCATTTCTTAAGTATCATCTATTGATTCAGTTGCATTGTATTATTTCTTCTGTTGACGTTGAGTTGTTGAGTTTCTCTGCAGACGGCATGAAATAGTCATCAATTGTCATCTAATCACTGGTGTCTGAATGGAATCCTTCTCTGATGACACAGATATATCTATGCAGCTGTTAGTGAACGAAAGGAGGAGTGATAAACCTGTTCAGAAGGCATCCTTATTAGATAACATAATGGAGCACTAAGGTCAGAGGTGTTGACACGCTAAATCAGTTTAATGTGTATGTGCTGTTAAAGCTGTGGAGCTTTCTTCAGCTTTTCTTCAGCTTTTCTTCAGCTTTTCTTCAACTAACAAAATTCTTCTTACGTTCAGTGTTACTCAAAGTTTGTTTGTTTTGTTGAGGTTGAACAAACATTAATGATTTTCTTTTTCGTCAAAGGCAATTGTATTTTTAAAGAATATTTTTTATCAAATTTCAAACAAGTGGACAAAATATAGAGGACACATTTGTAGAGTGCCCTACATATATGTCAGTGTTACAGAGCACATCCATGATAGAGGTGCACATCCTGCAATCTTGTCCCAATTGCCCCTCACCCACACTAGACCAATCTGCAAGCTGGATATGAAAGGAAGTGTTCCTGGAAGTGAAGTTTTATATGTGGAAAAGAAAGAAAGGAAAATGGTTAAATAAAAATAAAAGAAGGTGGATGCAGAAAATGATAAACTCACTGTATTACTGATGGAAACCAACAGAAAGACAAAACAAGAAGAGGGCGAGAAAATAGTTTGACTGGAGGTTTTCAGCGTGTTCTGACAGCAGCAAATCTTTTCAAGCTTTAGACAGGACATGATGTTCCTCAGCTGCTGAACATGGGTCGGCTGGGCAGCATCTCTCAATCTTAGTAAGTAACCAGGTGGTCCACGTCAAAATTGAGGAGACTTGTTTCATTATTTATCCAGAACATGTTGATAAAGGAAGCCTCACCTATTCCACTTTTATCAGAGCAGGGATTCACATGCTGGTCGATACGAGATAGTTTGGCTTTGGACACATAACACTTAAACACTAAGATAGTCAATCAAGCAAACCCTCGGTTTGAGTGAGGAAAAACTTGCCCACAAAAAACCCTTTTAACAGGGAAAAAAGTGGAAGAAACCTCAGGAAGAGCCACAGAGGAGGGATCCCTCTCCCAGGACGGACAGACGTGCAATAGATGTCACGTGTACAGTCAACAAGTCAACAGAAACATTTTGTGTAATTACAATGAAAAATGACAATGGATTACAATGAATGATAAAATGATTACAGTAGCAGTAGAACCTGTGCACAGCAGCAGCAAATCATTAACTAAGTTACTATAAACTGTAATGGAGATCTGGTAACATTAATGACAGTAATAATATATGTAGTGGACGTCATGCAGGACCACAGCAGCAGTCACGATCCACGAGAACCTGCTGGACGAAAGAGCACAGAAACTCCGGGGAAGAAGTTTAGTTAGTAAGATGCATTAATGTACATGTATGACAGACATGTATGTTTACAGATGGTGGGAGGAGGTGGGAGAGAGGGTCACACCCGCCCCAACAGGCACATCCATTCGATACAGCAAGTTAACAGCAAAACCGATATATATTAGACTGTTTTTCCCAATCGACCCACAAAAACCAATAATTCTCATCTAAGTCGTCAACCTGTCTCTAGATCCCACCCAACCAGGCGGTCAAGGATGTTTTACCTCTAGTTAGCCCTTCTTTATTGGATATGATTAATCGTCTTTATTATCAGGATATGACCACAGTCCTTTAAAGTAGCGTAATAAACCCTTCTTAAAAAGCCCACCAGACCCAGAGGTTTAGCCAATACAGACCGATATCAAACCTTCCCTTCTCCTAAGATACTGAAAAGCGAGCCAATCAGCTGTGCGACTTTCTCCAAAGAACAGTTTATAAGGATTTTCAGTCAGGATTTAGAGTGCATCATAGCACAGAGACCGCACTAGTCAAAGTTACAAACGACCTCCTAATGGCATCAGACAAAGGACCATCCGTACTTGTCCTGTAGACTAGTGCCGCATTGACACCATACCATCAAATTCTTTTACAGAGACTGGAACATCAAATTGGCATCAAAGGAACCGCCCTAAGCTGGTTTAAGTCTTATTTTTAGATCGTTCTCAGTTTGTCTAGTCAATGATAATCCTCCATCATACCAAAGTTTGTCATGGAGTCCCACAAGGTCTGTACGACCACTCTATTCAGTTTATATATGCTTCCCAGGGAACATTATAGGAATCACTCCGTTAATTCATTGTATGCCGACGACACCCAATTATATTACGATCAAGCCTAAAACCAATCAATTAACTAAACCCAAGCACCTAAAATATAAAAGTGAGACCTCAATTTCGATGTTAAATCAGACAAAACGAAGTTCTGTAATGGACCCAAAAACACAGAGACTCTCCTAGAGACTAGTTACCTTAGATGGGATCACCCTGGCCTCCAGCCCACCAAAAATCTTGGAGTTGTTTTGATCAGGATTGTCCTTTAATGTCCACATAAAACAAATTTCAAGGACGCATTCTTCCATTACGCAACATTGCCAAAATCAGACGCATGTATCCAAGCAGATGCAAAAAACAGTCCACGCATTGTTACTCAGGCGACTATGAACCATTTTATCAGGCGCCCAATAAGTCTTAGGACTCAGCTAATCAAACCACGGTTCTACAGACCAAGATCGGACACACCCCCATTTGGCTCCTGCATTGCACCTGTTAAATCTAGAATAGAATTTAAAATTCTCCCACATACAAAGCCATCAGGCACCATCATATCTAAAAGACCATATACCTACTACCCCTCTAGAACACTCGCTCCAGAATGCGGGTTCCTGAGTTCCTATAGTTTCCAAAGGATGGGCCAAGCTAGCGTCAAGCCCTCTCTGTGGAACAAACTACCATTTGGTCGGACACGTCAACACTTTAAGAGTAAACTTAAGACTTCCTTGATAGAGCTTATAGTTAGGGCTGGCCAGGTCATCCCTAGTTAGCTCTATAGACTATACGCCGGGGACTCCTCCTTTCAGGGTTATGCCTAGCCAGGCATGGTATTGGAAATGCAGTCACATCTCCCTTACGAAAACCCTCTCTCTCCCTCTTCTTCTCTCTCTCTCCACCATCACCACCACCACTGTAAACATACATGTCTGTCAACATGTACATTAATGCATCTTACTAACTAAACTTCCCCCGGAGTTTCTGTGCTCTTTGTCCAGCAGGTCGGGATCGGACTGCTCGTGGTCCCAGACGTCCACTACATATATTATACTGTCATTAATGTTACCAGATCTCCATTACAGTTTATAGTAACTTAGTTAATGATTTGCTGCTGCTTCACTGTGTCTCTCTATCTCTATCACAGGTTCCACTGCTACTGTAATCATTTTATCATTCATTGTAATCCATTGTCATTTTTCATTGTAATTACACAAAATGTTTCTGTTGACTTGTGACTGTACACGTGACATCTATTGCACGTCTGTCCGTCCTGGGAGAGGGATCCCTCCTCTGTGGCTCTTCCTGAGGTTTCTTCCACTTTTTCCCTGTTAAAAGGGTTTTTGTGGGCAAGTTTTCCTCACTCGAACCGAGGGTCTAAGGACAGAGGGTGTCACTCCCTGTACAGATTGTGAAGCCCTCCGAGGCAAAATGTATTTCGACTTTGGGCTATACAAATAAAATTGATGATGATGATGATGATGATTGATTGATTGATTGATTGATTGAGAGAGAGAGAGAGAGAGAGAGAGAGAGAGAGAGAGAGAGAGAGAGAGAGAGAGAGAGAGAGAGAGAGAGAGAGATTTCAGTAAAGGGAGATGTGACTGCATCTTCAACCAATACCATGCCTGGCTAGGCATAACCCTGAAAGGAGGAGTCCCCCCGGCAGTATAGTCCTATAGCAGCATAACTAAGGGATGACCTGAGCCAGCCCTAACTATAAGCTCTATCAAAAAGGAAAGTCTTAAGTTTACTCTTAAAAGTGTTGACCGTGTCTGCCTCCAGAACCCAAAATGGTAGTTTGTTCCACAGAAGAGGAGCTTGATAGCTGAAAGCTCTGGCTCCCAATCTACTTTTGGAAACTATAGGAACTACAAGGAACCCAGCATTCTGAGAGCGCAGTGTTCTAGAGGGGTAGTAAGGTACTATGAGCTCTTTTAGATATGATGGTGCCTGACCATGAAGAGCTTTGTATGTAAGGAGAAGAATTTTAAATTCTATTCTAGATTTAACAGGTAGCCAATGCAAGGAAGCCAAAATGGGAGAGATGTGATCTCTGATCTTGGTTCCTGTCAGAACACGTGCAGCAGCATTCTGAATTAGCTGCAAAGTCCTAAGAGACTTATTGGAGCAGCCTGATAACAATGAGTTACAATAGTCCAGCCTAGTAGTGTTGATAGTGTTGACTTTCAGACAGTGAAATGTTTAAATCCTGCTGCAAAGGTGAAAGATTTTAAACCATATATTGAGGAGGCTCAGGAGGTAGTATGTAGGCCGTCCCATGGTGGTTCAACCCCTCAGCTCCTCCAGTCTGCATGACGAAGTGTCAATGTGTTCGAAGACTAGAAAAGTGTTAAGTAAGTAGTTATCTATTCCCCCAAACACATTTCTCATTGTCGTCTTCACACTTCATCAGATAGCATGGTTAACTTAAACACTGCTAGCTAAACACATTGAGCAGCAGTCACTTTAGTTAGCTACTTCACTGAAGCTAATCTCTGTGATAAAACTACACCAGCCAATTTTTTCAACAAGGTTAAGTCTGGGGCAACTGGACAGATCTACTAACAGTCCAGTTGCCCCAGACTTAACCTTGTTGAAGAAAGATGACCTGGATGACTGAGAACCTTCACAGAATTCTTACACCAGCCAATGTTGTCACGTTGTTCAGTTCAGTCTCAGTGCTGTTGTATATCAGCACCCATGGAATGACTCTTGTCCAATCAAATTACTTGGTCAGAACTAACTGTTGTATAATATATATATTATTGCATTTCCAGTAAAATAGGGAGTGGTTGTAAACTCAAGTAATGTTCCCCTGTCTCTCTCTGTTCTGTGCTTGCGGAGGGCAAAACATGGTGAGAGGAGAAAAGAGAGAGGAGGAGGAGGAGGAGGAGCAGATTGTTCTGGCCCACTTTAACCCCTATGTGCACGCTCATGTATGATACAAACAGAATAGGGATCCACTTATAAAAACATTGCTCCATAGAGCTGCGAGTGAAACTCAAAATATACATAAAACCAAGTAATTTGGTGGATACTTTGTACCAAACTAATGCAATCAACGTTAATATTCTTATCTTCAACTAACACAAAGTGGAGTTTTTAGCTATGAATTATTGAAGGCATAGACTTCCTGAGACCTCATTTATGGCCCTGTGGGTAGATGAAGGTTACATGATTGCATAACATCTGAACTCTGAGTTACACAGTCTTCCCCTGTGTAATATTTCGGGGCCTCTGTTTACAGAAAATGGCAGAAATGGAAAATGTTCTCATTAGTGTATAATCACCTGAAAATATGAATCTTCATGATTTGTTATCTCAGAAGTCTGAATGATATCATGCATATTAATCAGCTTTATTGAAGAAATGCTTGTGAAGAGTGCAAACAACAAAATGCAAAGCTAAAAAACAAACAAACAGAAAAACCACCAGTGTTGAGGTTATGGCCAGACAGGTGACACTGTTCGTCTGCAGGGCGACAAATACAGACAGGCAGAATGAGTCGATTGGCAGCATGTCACAGCACTGACAGCCAAACCATTACGTGAATTCATAGGCGGCTTGGTCAGATATCAAAGTGAACACTCAGAAGCACATTGCCGTGCACTGGCAAGGGAAATGTGCCACGTGTGCCAGGAAACACTGGATGAGAGTCATCAGTGATGCTGATTCACAGAATTCACAGAAAGACATAGAGCTTTTGATTTTGTTGCTATGAGTCCACCAAGAATGTCAAAAATGTATTCATCAGAAATGTTAAACATTACATTCCATCATTTGACTTTCAGGTAGAAGTTTACTTTTCTGTTATGCAGCCTGTCAAGACCAAGAAAACATTTTAGTTATGAGTATAACTAGTATATTTTGATAATACATAAGCAAAAACACTGGGTACAAGGTGATAATTAACAAAGGCAAGTTCATATACAACAACACTTTGGATGACTTAACTGTTTGAACTTACAGTTCTTTGATTCGTCTTCATTCCCCAGTCTGTCATGTTCAAAACATACAACATTATTGGTGCTGCTAACTGCCTGTAACTGTGTCAGAAAAAAACTTAACTTTCTGGCTCGACTGCTGTGACCTGCTGAACTTAAAAATAACTGCAAAGGAAAAAAAATAAATAACGTATGTCAACGTACACTTTTTTTAAATAAAAATATGTCAAAGATCAGACTCTGCAGCTCTGTGTGGACCGTTTATGAGCTTGTTTGACACTTTCGTCGCTCTGCCTTGATTTAATTGGCTCATGGTCAGACATATCCATGGAATACAGCAGGAACAAAAGGTGAAGTGTGAAGATTTTACATTAAAATGTTATTTCTCAGAAGTAGTGAGCTCGGTGGGTGACCCTTATTGATTTACCCCCAAAGGCAAATTTCACAGCATTTGGTAGAGTGCTTATTCCAGAATCTGCATTAACAAGCCTATTTGTCAGGTTATTTAGAGACAATTGCACAAACGACTCTCTGGATAATTATTTCTTTGGTATTGAAAGCTTTCTATTTAGTCAAATATAGAGGCTAGAGGTGACAGGCTTATGCAATATTACGTTAAGCTATTCTGGGATACTCAATTATTGTGTTCTTTAGGTTCTTTTTAAATAGCTTAATCCACATTAGACCTAACCAGAGAATGGTCGATAGGCAGAGTGCTCTGTGCATGCAGAATGTACCAAATGAGATGCTAGTGAAGACGTTTTAACAGGACAAATGGCTGTCAATGGACGTGCTGGCCACTGATGGGATTTAACCCGTGACTTTCTAATTACAGTGCAGTGTCTTTAAACCACAAGGGCATCTCATCTTTACCTCACCAGGGAAATCAAACTGTGAGGGAGATTCTCCCTCTGGTGTTTGGTACAGGCATATTTTAAGTTTTTTTTTTCCGTCCTTGGTCGTCACTTTGTCTCCTTACTTTCTGCTACAGCTCATTCTGCTTACTGAGATGTTTCCGTGCTTCCAGGTTTGGGTATCCCATGTCCTCTGAAGCTCAGTGGGCAGAGTGATACACTAACACTGCCAGGATTAAGGGTTTTATTACATGTGTAGCTCAATAGATAGAGCATTGACCTGACACTGCCAAGGTTAGGGAGGTTTGCTGCTGTTGTGTGACAACCTATCATAATCATGATGCTGTATAGGTGTTTGGATTAAAGCTGCGTATGAGAAAAACTGATCTTATAATCACATTTTCCAAATCTGTATATAATACAGGTATGCACATAGCCTCTAGACTGCTATGGTGACAGTGCTGTAGTGCTGTAGTAAAGCAGCAAAAAATGCTTCCCTGCTCCCCCAAACCTTCCCCAACCCCAAAGTGAGTGGCACTCAAACAATTATCCCAACTGGATGCAGTATTAAACTATTATTATCTTGGAGCCATTGACTGCTTCACTTAAGAGTTGTCCCCACAAATTAACTGTAAGAGGAAAACCATAATATCAAGAAAAAATAAAGGTCCTTACAAAAATTAACATTTATATTGACATTTGAATAAATGAATTGTCCCTTTAACCTTCCACCTTAACTTTTTCTTCGGTCATACATGCCCTAAAGCAACGCTAATTCCATAGTATCAGCTACTGAGTTGATGTTTGCTGAGATACTTAAAGCCTCAACACACTCTAGTGTCTCCAACATGACTGAGAGGGACCTGACAGTGGACATAATAGCAGACATCCACTTGTGCGGAAATGACTCTTGTCTGGATTGCTAGCTCTTGGAGCACAGATGGAGTGTTGGTGTTGCTCCTCGCAAGCTCCTGCTCCAACGGCTCTATTTATGGTGGCGATACACTTAATATATTTTGAGTCGACGTGACAGGGCAGTGAGCTTGCCAACAGGAATAAATGCACACTGAATTAGGGCTGGGCGATATATCGATATTTTAATCTATATCAATATATTTTCAAACGCGATATAGCACGAGACCATATCGTTTATATCGATATAGTTTATTTTGCGTTACAATGACTATACATTTCTTCCCTTGAGCCGCCAGTTCGCTTTCATTTCTCCTCTCCCTCTGTCCAGGTCTCCCGCTGCTTGTTGACGTCGTCACGTCAGAGTCTCCAATAACTCCAGAAAAAGCCGCTAGATTTGTCGCTTTTTGGGTTAGAGTTAAAGTCATTTCTGAAGTAGGATTGGGTACTGAACATCAGTGATACAAAGTTCATATTCATGTTAGATCCGTAGCTGCCTTGAGAATAGGTTGCATTGTGAATTCAACCACTGTCTTTTCAATAGATGGCAAGCAAATCAATAATAGCATCTGTGTTATATGGTCATTGTGTATGTGGTCAGTCTCTATATAGCCTGTCTACTCTGGTTACACCCTGATAATGTAACCTCCATATTGTCTCCACTTCATTGTACTACTCTCATGCATACGCACTGGACACACAGCCTGCCCTGCATTCCCTGTTCCCCACCCACACACCATCAGATCCAGACACACCTGGTGGACTCTGTACTCTGCTGAGTGCACACTCGGGTGTTCATTATTTATTAATTCTTGTGTCTACAAAATGTCAAAAAGTGTAATATGTCCATTTTAAAGACCCCAAAATATGCAGCAGTTTCACATATTTAGATTATTTATTGGTTGATTTTCAGTCACCAACAACAAAGTATAGTAACATCGAACACAAAGGCAAAAACCATTCTAACATCTGTTCACACATGTACATGTATATACACCAACATACATTATTTATAGCATGTTTATATCAGTGGCTCTGCTGACCATAAATCCTGTCTTTACTACATTGTATGTTCTAATAACTTTTGTCAGAAGGGATATAACTTGACATGATGTATTGCTGTTGATACAGGCGAAGTGATATCAGAATATCAAACTAAAGATGACTGCAAACAATAAGATGGTTTCCTTAATCTTGGGATAATGTTAATGAAGCATGTAAAAATTATGATTACCAAATCGATCCAACAACCAACTGTCTTCTGACTGTCTTCTGTTTTATGTCCTTTGTGAGAAAGGAAGTTGGAGATGGACACGTTAGTTTAGCGGTGCTTAACTCTACAATTTCATCTGAAGCCAAAGTAAAATATCTGTGGTGTTTTAGTTATCCAGTTAATTTAACAGAAATAAGTACAGAAACTGTATCACTGCCAATTCACGATTGATTTGGAAGAGCTCACCTGTTCCTGAGCTCCACAAAATGCCAACAATAGAACTGCAGCATCCCAAACTATGTTGTATATTTGTTGGTTCCAACTTCAGTTCATGCTAAATTAAGTCCTGGATGAAAGGCGTGCCACATGCAAATACCATCTTCCATTGTTGCTTGTTATGCACATGTACATGTATACACATATGTTGCTTGTAATGTTTGTGGTGGAAAAGGCTTGTCTGAGACTTTTTTTTTTTTTCTGTTGTTAACTTACTGACAGGCACCACAGACAGTTGGCAATTGGTTGTTCTCTTAAGGCTAACTAGGTTTTTAATGACAAATCAATCACTTGTCACAGGTGACATTCAGGTAGGAGCAGTTTTCCATACTTTGAAACTTTCTTCTTCTGCATTGAAAACAATTTTAACGGTTTAGAACAGAGGTGAAGAAACAGGGGGGGGGAAATAGATAGGAATAATAGGAAAACAATGGGCATGTGCTCCGTTTGACATTTCTAAGAGTTGACCAGGTCATCTTCCAAATAATCTAACAAATTCACTGTTTTTGTTGTTTGTATCGTTTATATAAAATATTGATTTATAATCTACAGCTGAAAAAACTGTGAAAATGATGGGAACCATTCCCATCATTTTCAGTTTACTTCTGTTTGAGTTAGAACTGAAAATGATTAATTGAACAGATGTATTAACTGATTAGTCTCATCTGTTAAAATCTTCACAACAAATTAATCATATCAGTCCCATTTAAGCACAGATGGAAAACGTTTGCCTGTTTTAGCTTCTTAAATGTGAACATTTGCTACTGTTTTGTCATACATTATTTTAATTTATTGAATATATCTGGACCCACCAGCTCCTCTCTCTTGTCCACATATGGTCACTTCTGGCTACAAAAAACCAAGATGGCAACTAAGAGGAAACCTACCCATGATCACACCCACTGGTTTGTGGACAACCATTTTGAAGCCTCAAGTCTGGCATTATGGATGTTGCCATCCATCTTGCTTTGCCATGCATCTTGCATGGAGCTGGTTACTCCTCAGTATGCATCATGTTCATATGTCCACATGCATGCACTTACAGAAACACTTTTTAAACCTTTTAATGCTCGCTCTATGGCTCTACAGTTGTGCCTCTCTCTCTCTCACTTTCTCCCTGGCACATTTCTCACTCAGGAAAGCTATTGATTGAGATTACCCGATCCTCAGCGCTTTGATGTTTCTGCTCACCACGGTGTCCTGCAGGACATCTTTGTCTCCTCCACAAAGACGCCCTCATCAGCTCCACCATGTTGAGAGATTATCTTGCAGCAGGTTTCACTTTTCATCCTATCACACAGACACATCGCTTCCTGTGTGAGCGACGCGTGGAACGCGGGTTCAAAAATAAAACTTATGATGTTCCGAGGCTGCTGTTGCTCTACGGCGCTTCGCATTATAGTAATTATATCATCAGATGAAGCAAACGGTAATTATATTAAATAAATACAAAGGGAATATCCCAGGGAGATTGTTAATGGCAAAAGTCATTAAGTTGAAATGCATCTTAATTAGAATCACTGACATTCTGCAAATGAAAAAGCAACCAGGGAAAAGTCTAAAATTAAAATGGACACATACAATAACTGCTTGCAGTGACCATTTTTTGTTCAATTGCTCAGATTCATATGGGAGACATTTTGTAACAATATCTGAACGATTTATATTAACAAATAAATCAACTTTTTACTCTGTTCTCAAGTACCATTCAATAAACTACTATATAATCTCAGTTTGGATTCTGCTAGGGGTGAACATTAAACCTGGATTTATAGTTTTTGCCTCTTTAAGTAAATCAAAGATAAGTATGATCATGGTTGGGGAATCTCCTCAGCAGCCTTGGTTCTGATTGTGCTGTTGTCAGCCTCGGTTGCTTTATGACACGGACTAGATTGGTTGGTCTAGATTTTGTTGGCACGCCTTGATTAGAACTGCAGCGCTCCTCATTTCACAAATGACCAGCTCAGCAGACACCCCACCCCGTTGGTATCCTCAATGACACGCTAAACCTGCTCCTGGTGCCAAAAGGTCCAACTGCTGTAGAACAGCACTAGCTGGTCTTTAGATGCACTCTATCTAAGAAGAAATGTGTAGGAAGATGGAGAGATACTGTATGTTCCTTTTTTTGTTGCATCAGATATAACTGTTGTGTTGCTCGACATTTCAACTCAGCGGCAGGCTGATATTTTTAGGCCATTCTCATCCAGAGAGTTCAGCATGTTGCGTCGGGAGTCCTGTACTTCAACGGTACAATAGCTGTTGGACATGTCACCTGCTGCCTGTGTTTATTTGCTTCAGTCTAAATGGTATGAACAGCCTGTTATGAGTTCCCTCATCTAATCCACTGCTGGAGTTATTTATACTGCTGTATTGTCACTGTGGATCCAATCTCACCAGGAGTCTGAGCACCAAAAGAGTCGGCATTGTCATGTGTCATTGTCAGTCCAGTGCTACATGCTGCGCCTCGGTACATTTCTCACCAGCTAAAATACCTTATCTTTCTCTTTCACATATGGCCAAGAGATGGAGGAGGGGGGAGAATAATGCTGTGTTCTTAAAAACATCATAAAGACAAATCTAATGTGGATTTGACCTTTCAACCCAGCCCCAAGGTGGCAAGCGATGCAAAGCAAAAGATAGAGTGAGCCAGTTGGAGCTGGTCAGCGTTGCAGTCCATAAGCAGGCGAGTTTAGACCCAGATAAGGTGTCTGGGGAATACAACTCTCTGTTTGTTCCATTAGTCTCCTCCCCTGGCACATCCCATTCCTTCGGGGAATTAGCCTGTCGATAAGAAAGCATCAAACCCGCAAGGATGGAATCCATTTAACCAGCCTTTTGTTTCCAACATTTTCCAGTCGCCATCTGGAAAATGTCATGGCAACCTTATCACAAAAGTCACACGATGTAGTGTCGACAGTCAGCATCTGACAGAGTGTTGAAAATAATGTGACATGTCTGCTCATATAGGTTCCAATCAAGCTTTTGCCATTTCACTGTGCTGCCCCAAACAATCTGTGAGTGCCAATGCAGTCAGCAGTGAATGGATGATTTAACACTTGGATTTTTTTTTTTGACAAAAACAACAGCACAGCACAGCAGCATTGTTGCCAGGCACCATGACATCCACATCCACATAACAAACATTACACATATATTATGAATCATGGGCAGGGGGTCTTTCTACACTACATACATTTTCATAATTGGCAGAACATACAGCAGAAGAAAGGTAAATGATGTTTTGAGCAGTGAGGATGAGAGGGGTGGAGCCACCAACCACATCCTTATAGCAACAAATACATTATGCATTTTGTCCATCCATTGTTGTAGCACTACTAGTAGTAGTAGATAAAGAAAAAGTGTTAAAGTAGTTCTGACACATAGTAGATAAAACAGTAGTAAATTGCAGACATTAAGTATTCATGTAAGTCATATTCATATAAGTATTCTGTCAAGTGTTTGTGTCCAGTGTAGTAGTAGTAGTAGTAGTAGTAGTAGTAGTAGTAGTAGTTTGTGTTTCTGTGTTCAGTGTAGTAGTAGTAGTAGTAGTAGTAATAGCAATTGTGTTGTTGTGCTACTTATAATAGCTGTATTGTAGTAGTAAGTAGAAGTAGCAGTATTTTCAGGTATTCTTATTATAGCAGTACTAGTAATAGTAGCAACAGAAGTATTAATATCAGTTGTCGTGTTGTCAGGTGGTTCTGTGTTTAGTGTAGTAGTCATTTTTGTTGTGGTTGAGCTACTTAGCTGTAGTACCACAAGCAGTCTTAGGGGTAGTACTAATAGTAGTAGTAGAGTAGTGCTAATCATAGCTTTGTGAGTAGTAGTGATGGTAGTTGTAGTTGTGATTCTGTGTTTCTGTTAGTGTTTTAGTCCTGTGTACTTTCAGCATTTCTCAGGTATGTTGAGGAAACCGAAGCCCATGATATCTCTATTTCAAACAAATAGCTCTTGAAGACAGCACCCCCTTTATTTTTAAAGTGAATCTTCCTTTCAGCAATTGCAGTATGCCACGGTGCAGCAGACAAGCAATTAGTCCACAAAGGCCAGACAATTACAGAGACTGCAGAAACACTTCAAAGAGAGCAGGGCATAAATCCTTAAGGGCACAGTATGCATCTCCTCACACATCCTCGCTGGTTGGCAGTTTGTTATTTTGTCTGCAGCGAGTGCAGAGAACCAGCTGGAATGTGTCAGTCTAAGTCTCCACTGAGCCTTAGGCGAGATAAAGCGGCAGAATCGTCCTGCAAACACACAGAGAGAGACCTGTCAGTAATTTTGGAGGAAGGCTACCTCCTCTGTGCAGTTAGCATTTGCTTTCCTGCTGCGGTGCTACTGTGAATACTTAGCCTGTGCCAGGTCTGACCTCGTCTGATGTTGCACTCTGAATGCACATTTGCATTTGAATCAACTGACTCTGCGTCACACAACATTTTGTCTGATGGAAATTGAGTCAGCGTTGAAATTAACTCTATTATCTGTAATGTTGGCTGGGTGGCTTGATGCAAAGATGGGTTGTCTTATGACTGGAAGGTCACTGACTCAATCACACAGCTGCTCACATGCTTATTACCAGCCAGTTGTCCCGTTGTTGTGAAAATTTACTCTGTAGAAAAGGGAAAAAATAATAATTTTAGTTTTCCTGTGATTGTAAGACTGTTTAGTGACATCTTACACAAAAACAAAGTGCTGTTTACTTTGAGTAAAAAAAATTGAGAAACGGAAGAATTGCCAATGATTAGAAGCTGCTGTGCTCAGCTTCTTGCCAATTACTTGATTACACTGTTGTTGATTGGAGGAAAACACCATCATGAGATCAAATTACAATGATTTGTTAAAATTGCAGTCTCTGATACATTTTCAAGTATGTGAGGTGAATTATGTGGCATGAATATAGCAGATGGCAAAATTTAGATCTGAATATTTAAACTGAGAAGAACCAAGAAATTTTCTTGTGATTGCGAAAGATTTCAATGTTCAAAAATAAGATATGCAACTCTCTGTATCAATAAATCAACACAATGGATAGCAATGCTATTTACAGCCAACAAAGACTGAGGATATTTAGTGGTATGTTGGTACATCCAAGCCGGAGGACTTATTTCAAATAAGCTTTATAAGTTTAGTTTGATATACGCTACAGTGGAGGATTAGTCCCCACATACTACTGATCCCAACTCCCAGCACCTCCCACCCCGTGCACCCAGCTCCACCTAGCACAGTTCTGCTTAGTCTAGTCCAAACCATACTTTTTATGTCTCTCTGTTTTTCATCCTTAACTTCCATTCAGTGTTTGGATGTTTGTATCACTGTTTTTCCAGAACATTCACTGTCCTATTTCCATGTGTCGATGCACATAAACTCCCCAGAAAATCAGCCTTTATCACATTTCTTATGCATAGATCGGTACCTTCACTGCTACTTCTATCCCAAGCCTTCTTGGGCATCTCATCATGCAGAACGTTGGGATGTCAAAATGTCTAATTTTGCTGTTTTTTTCGCTTCCCTGCCATTGGTTTGCATTGCCAGATCCATTTTTTAAAAAGGATTAGTTGGGAGTAGTTGAGAGAGTTGAACCGTGGCTTAAGAGTTGTCATGTGGGCTCAAATGGCCTCTTACATACTCAGGTTTTCATCTACATTCAGTTAACTGTCTGTCGTATTATTGTGAATGCTCCACGCCAGAGTCACAACAGTGTAATACTAGTTTGACTAGAAGAAAAAAACACTCAATTAATCCATTAGTTGTCAAGTGTTAATTTAATTAGAAAAATGTGGATAATTGATATATAATTTTGAGTCACTTCTTTTGAGAAACAATACCAAAATTCTCTGATTTCAGCTTCTAAAATGTGAATATTGTCTGATTTCTTTAGTCCTACATGACAGTAAATTGAATATCTTTGGGTTGTGGACAAAACAGGACATTTGAGTGACTTTGGGAAGTAGTGATCAACCTTTTTTTAACATTTTAAGATCAAGCAGCTAATTGATTAATCAAGGAAATTATCTACAGATTACATGATAATGAACATAATCAATAGTTGACTAGTGTCACGACTTCACAACACTGCATGTCTGGGTGGCCTAAGAGCTGAACTCTTAGATGACAGAATTAAACGTTCCTAATTGAGCATTACTTGCTAAAAATAGTTTTACCCGTGGTTCTGGTTGAGTTTTTCAGATTTCAAAGTATCCACAAAATGTAATCAGCAAATTTAGACCCATATTATGTCTTTCTTTTGTTCTGCTCCAACTGCTTGATTACCCCAGTGAAGTAGTCATCATGTGAAGGAGCTGCATCCCAGAACGAGCATATTCAGCACCAAGTGTTGTATAAGAAATTACTACAATTAATCTAGCTCCCCGAGGGCAGATAACTTGCCAGGAAATGAAGCCACTCTAGAATAGAAATCCCATCCGTCACTCTGCGGAGACTTAATGTTGACATTTGGGTGGTCCCATTATTCTGACCTTACCTTGTATGTAATTTATCATAAAAAGTGCCCGCTGATCAGATAAGCTGTCTGTTTCAGCTTTGAAACATATACATCAAAGTGCTTTTCTGAAATCACTGGAGTGCAAAATTACAGCTCCAGTTACCTGACAGAGTCCTATCAAGTTTGTGATTAGGTGTCCAACCTGAATGTGAACCAATATCCAGCCATGATTGTTCCCTCGGCCACCGGGCAGCCATCGGTTGATGATATGCCTCTTTGAAATACAGATGAGTCATGTGTGTCACTAAACAACTGCAACACTTCCATCGGACTCTTGAGTGGGGCAGGGCATCTGAAAACAAACCAGTGACATACGCTGAATATTTAAACTACCTCTGCTACTACAGGAATAATTTATCTATCACTGCTTGAATTCATATACATATTCTGTCAGGTGTTTCTATGTTCAGTGTTGTTGTAGTAGCAGTAGTAGTAGTACTAGTAGTATGTCATGTATTGACTTTCAAAGATATTTGTATGTGTATGTGCTTCCCAGTCCTGCACAAATGATTTTTCTCTCAGGTTAACATCTTTATCCATTACCCTGATGCTGCTATTACATTGACACCCCATACAAAATTGAGCAGAGAAGCAGAAAAGGAGAGACTACTTCCCTGACTTGCTCCTGCTAAAACGAATAGTCTTACATCTGAGCGTGGTGTTCTGCTTGACTGGATTTGTCTGCCAAGCTTGCCTTTGTCAGAGCCAGACAGAAACCAAGAGAGAGAAAGGGAGAGAAATATGGAAGGAGAGACCAGGAAAGCTTAGCTCTGCCAGATGCTCACTTGCCATCGAGAAGAGAGAAAAGAGAGAGCCAGAGGGGTCAGGGCATCGAGATCATCCCTCCTTTCTCCTCACCTCGTTTTTCTTCACTATCCTGTTCACCTGCATGGCAGATATATCGTCACGAGCTCCAAAGCTCAGGGAAAGCGAACTCACTGTGGCTTCCAGATCCCCGGGCTCCCTGGAGAATGGCTAAATGAGCAAAATCCTGAAAAATCCTATTTGCTGAGGTAAACCACGACCAAGAAAATACCCAGGCAACCAGTCTTTTACTACAAGGAGGTGTCACACTTTGTGGGTGGTGGTTTTATTTTAGAATTAAGCACTGATTACCACATGGGCAAGCTTTTAACAAAGCAGGCTTTCATTATTTAGATGGAGAACCATGTATATTAAATTAACTGAAAGCTGTACCGTCAACAGCGCATTGTGTGAAGTGGTAAAGAAGGACTCCATTAATAATTAGTTTTCCTTTTGCTTTCTAATGACCTTCACTGAAAACAAAAGGAAAAACAATGAATTAAACCAGCACTAATGAGTTAATTTAAAAACTGTGGGAGTAGAGGGCCGTCATTAGTTGCAGGATGAACAAACATTCATCATTGTCTGACCAACAAAGCTGGTACTTGCCAGTTGAAATCTGAATTTAGGTTTTCTGTTGGCCAACACTTACCTGTACATGCAGCGTAGCAGAGAAGAGGGATGAGTTTGGAGGACCGGAAAAATAATTAGAGCAGAAAAGAAGAGGAAAAGGAAATGGGATAATGAGAGGAAAGTAGAGAAGAAACTGGGAGGGAAGACACTGAGAAGGGAGAAGACAGAGTTTAAGAAGAGTTGGAAACAAGGAAAATAGGGATGCTCCGCTATGCTGAATCAGTATCAGGGTTAGGGCTGCAATGAACAATTCAATTTCATTATCCATTGTTGATTATTTGTTTAGTCTGTCTGACCAACAGACCCTAAAATATTAAACACACAATAGCATAAAGCAGAGAAATGTGACAAATGCTAATATTTACGAATCTGAAAATGGTAATTCTCAAAATCTCAAAAAAATAATGACTTTTCTGTGAGGAACGTCGACTTTCAGTTTGTGATAGACATTTACAGTAAATGTAATAGTGGACAGAGCTTCCTGCCTTAAAGCTGCATTCTTTCTAATGACCAGCAGGGGGGCAGCTCCATTGGCTGCAAGAAAAAAGTCAGAGCATTGTGGGAAAATGAGCCTACATCGCACTTGATTTATTACCTCAGTAAATGGTTTATGGTCTCTTTCATACAATATGATGTTTATTTTGTAAAATAAATCATCATGCTATTTAGCGTAAAGCAGGGGCATGCTTTACGCGGTCCTGGCCCGGGAGGCTAGTGTGCTCCACTCCTTGGTGTGGGGCCTCTTGTCTGCCTGGGCTGGGGTGGCCCCTGTAGCGGCGCCCCCCGCAGTCATGGACCATGGCTCCTCTCGGTGTGTGCGGCCCCCAAACGGTGGCTTCTTCCTCATCTCAGGTTTCGGTGCCCAGCCATGTCTCCTCACTAACAATATATGTGTGTGGATGTGTGTATGTTTGTGTGTGTGGGTGGCTATGGCATTGTATGTGTGTGAGTGTGTATGTAGTTGTGTATATCTGTGTGGGGGTGGGAGGTTTGGGTTTTCAGGGTGTTTCTTTGTTGTTCATGTTTTACTTTACTTGTCTTTTATTTAGTTTGTTTTATCCCTGTAAGGCACTTTGAGTTGCCATGGTATGAAAGGTGCCATATAAATAAAGTTGAATTTGAATTTGAATTTAGATAGCTCATTTTTTTTCCTGCTTGAAAACAAGTAAAATCCAAGCCAATCCAAATATGGTCACTTCTGGCTCCAAAGATGGATAGCTATAATAGCTATAATGCCATACTTGAGGCTTCAGAATAGTTTTCTACAAACCAGTAACCAACCCTGGATTGGATCAGTACTAGCACATACTCTAAGTTGAGGCACTGGTCTGGAGAAAAAACGGTGGATTGTGTTCCCTCAAAGGAAAGAGATGGAAAGGAATGAAGAGAGAAGGAATGCAGGGGGGGGGGGGGGGGGGAAGAGAAGGTGGGAGGAAAGGACAGTAAGTGAAAGTGAAAGGAGGGAGAGGACGCTCTGAGAATTTTGGATGTCTGCCCTGCTATTGTATTGCTGCCAAATCCCCTCTTGGACCTGAGAGCTGCTTGAACAGCTGAGACAACTGTGGGAGGTTTTCGGGTGCTGAGATCCTTCACAACTAAGGGCAAAGAAACATCTACAGCAATGATGAAGAGACAGGTTATCTTTTTTTATGGGTATTATTAGATTATTCTACAAGTTCCGCATTTCACACAGGACTTTGCTCGACTTTGTAGTCAAATTTTATTGCACGGGCATGAAATTAAAATAATCTGCCAGAAAACCTCCGGTCGAAGCGTTGATCTCTCAGAGGAATTTCCAAATCGACATTTCTTTATGACTACTGCATCATTGTCAACAGTGTGTGATAAAATGCATGATGAAAGCTTAAACCGACAACTTATGATGAATGCTTGGACTTTCTGTGTGCTGACTAAATTTTCCTATGATGAAAGTGGCTTCACCCAGCTAATTGGTGACTGCAGCTGGCACTACTGTGAGTGTTGTGAGCCTGAGGGTGTGGTCACACCAGGAAGTAGTGATGTAAAATAAGTACTAAATAATTACTGGCTGGCATGCTACTGGGCTTTAGCTAATTAACTGAAGTCAAAAAGTATTTAAGACCATATCTCAAGGCTGTACGTATGCAATGACTCTTTATGAAGGCCCTTCAAAGACAAAGATGTGTTAAAGGCCTCTAAAAGTGTTATGGAAATAGATGTGAAGTTTCAAATATATTTAAAAAAATGAATTCACTGCCATGAGTCCACTGAAATTGCAATTCCATTCAAGTGAACTGAATATGCTGCAAAAATACTTGTGTTAGCGACCCTGGCCTGCTCAGGTAACCTGACTGAGCCAGATGGTTGGTACACAGAACCATCTGGGAAGTCATTGATAGAAGCGGTGAGGAGCCAAAACAGGAAAATCCTTCAGTGCTTTGCTCTTCTTCAATAAAGAAAAACTCTCCAGTCCTGATATAACTGATGCTAGCAACATCTACGCTAACCTCTTTAGCAGCCGCCGTTGTGTGTTCTCACACCTAGCATTAAACCACGCCTGTAGCTCATGCTGTAATTGACAGTAGATCCCCATAGGACACTGATTGGTCTGAATGACTGTGTTTGGCCACAAGCGCATAGCTTGAAGCCTGGCAGGATGCATTCTAGCATTATCTCATGAGTCCAGCTGCCTCCCAAGGAGGAACACAACACAGATACAGATTCACTTGTTGCATAGCCAGGTTTCACATTTATACTATAAATAAGTTAAGTGTAATGTGATGCAAATAGGTTACCACACTATTGTTAAAATATTGGCTAAAAAAATGCTTAACTGTAACCACACAGTCTGGAGAAATTCTGCCCCAGAACATAACATTACTGATACATATGTTTTTGTTTTTGTATTTTTTTTTTTTGCAATTCTTGTCAAACTCTGTGTATTGCAGCTGTATCAGTAGCAGTGATGTATCTAATGCTGGTAAATTTTGTGAGTGGCCGGTGTACCTGTCAAACCTTCCAGCCACCTTGGCTGATAACATTGTTTTGTATATTGTGCTGGTGTACCGGGACTTATATTTAGACCAGTTGTTCCCAGTCTCTGTGTCGGGATTGCTACAAGACATCACACAGAGTATCACAAAATTATCAGGAGAGGTACACATTTCTACTCCACAAAATAGCTCATGGGGAAATACTCTAATCTTGAAACATTGTGTTGTTTGATCCAACCAGGCCTCTGAATTGTACTTTAATGAAACAGTCCAAGATGAAGACCAAAAGACATTTCTTTGTATTAAGGGCTCAAAAGCAAAAGAAAAGAAAAGAAAAGAAAAGAAGTGTGAAACAACCATATCAAAATAAAATAAGTGAATACTTACACCGACACTGTATGTCATCAAAAAGTTGGCAAACATGGCCACCATAAAAATGATTATTCAGTATTTTACAGTTTTATAGCATTGCCTTTGTGTTTAATAATTAATTTGAATTAAAACTGCAGAAGGAAAAAAAAAAAATGTGGCTAGTAGATTTGAGTTATCCATCATACTTATTAGACCTAAAAGTTAAAAATTCACCCTTATTAACATCCCCATCATGTCAGACTACTGCACAAAAATGTTCAGTGTATAACGAACATCACGACATCCTCGACAAAATCTTTTTTAAATGAGCCTCAGAGTTGATTCACTCACTGACTGCATGTCTGTAGCATAAGCTCAGTGAACCAAACATGACACAGACACACAATACAACATAGAAACACAAATTATTCATTTACGCGGCGGAAAGATCTTTTGACACTTTCTATTTATAAAGGACCAGGTCATTGACACTGATGTTTCATGAATATCACAGTATCATTACACATTAATGTAAAGTCCCTCAGACAAATGAATTTTTTAATTGAATATGCTTGCAGAATAGATGGACTCAGCTGAGGTTTATCTGTCTCAGTCTCCTCCGCCTTGTGTAATGAGATTCCAGATCGGCCGGTTGAAAAACAGATGTGCGGCTATCATATTTATTCCCTTCAGCTTCCCCATCTGTCCAAAAAAGGTGATCAGATGTCTAACATGCCAGTAAAATAACTTTAAATTAGCACGTCTTGGTCACCCATGACTCAGAATAGATTAACATTAGCTGCAGACATAAAAAAGTGAGTGGAACTTAAAAGAGGACAAAAACTGTCTGGAGAAAAAGGAAATGAAGTTCACTTGGTGTCTGGTTGTTGTTTTTTTATGATGAGTAATGTACTGCACAGAGACATGCCGTTCATTTCTGCTGATTTATTTGAGTGGATGCAAACAAAGACACCACCTATCTTCCAGAGTTACTTCAATGTATTGTCTCCACTTGGTACTAAATTTACACAATTTTAACTGAATTGTAATATATGCTGTGAAATATGTAAATCTGTTTGTCTCAGCTCATTTATGTTTGCCATACACCATCGTTAAATTCATTCTTTTGGGCTTATGTTCTCAGTATGGGCTTTAAATGATAATGAAAGAAGAAAGATTTCATTTAGGACAAAATGATGTAACATTTCCAAAACAGTGATTCACTTTTTATCATAAGACAAACTTTAGCGAGGGGAACAGTGACATGCAAATGATAATTTATCACATTTTGTAAATGTACTAAATGACACTGAACATCAATGTTTTTAGCACTTAGGTTTAAAGTGAAATAACAAGGGGAAATTATAATAACTCATGTTCAGGCTTAAACCATAATTGATTCAACAAAGAAGTTGCATAGCAACTAATGTTCTGATTCAGAAACTGTCGGTCGATTAGGACTATGAAACAGTATGTGCAATTAGACCTTGACAGCATGGACTGCACTTACACTTAGAGTAATTTGTTTCATCTGGAGGCTCAACAAGGCGGTGCTGAACTGAAACTTTACTGATTTCAAATTGCGTTATCTTAGCTATTAGTGACATCAGAAGCATTTACAGCAGATACACGACCTGCATATTACTTTTAATTGCCTGATGTCTTTGCATAAACTCATTCCGCTGCTGTGTGTCAACAGTTTGTGCTGCAGATCATGTTTGGACCAACATGGACCCGTGTTTGCAGGCTAAGATGTGGAGTTATTTTCTGGCCTCACTAAGCTACCCTAAATCCCGTGAGCTCAAGAGGTTTAGTTGGAAAACGTCCACTGAGATTCAGCTGAACCCAGAAACTATCTGCATCAACTGATCAGCAAATCTTAAGCAACAACTTGTCAGTCTCGTCTAACGTGGCTGCTTGGAAAACAATACATATGTTAATCATAGTTACCAAGAAAAAGGACATCATCCCAACCTCCTTCCTGTGTTGTTTTGGAAACTTGTGCACAATTTCACAAGGAAGTCATTAAACCAAAATGTGAATTTCATCCACTACTGTTATGTGAATATGGGAAGTTGGACACGTTGAGATAAACACCTGGTGGCACTTCAGTCCTCCAGTTGAGTTCCATTAAACCATTACTGAGGAAAGATGCAGGAAATATGTAATTAGGAGTGCCAGTCAAAACTCAGGGAAGAACCACATAAAAATGAAGCATTTACAATTGTTTTGTGTATTAATTTGGGGAAAACCTCCACATGATGTTTTCGTCTCTTCGATAGAAGCTTTGAGGGATGATAATAACGTGCTTCATGTCTGTCATGATTTATTGTGTTTCCATTGAACTTTGTCACATTTCGTTTTTATCAATACTTTGTTCATCTACTATGTTCAAATTGAAAAAGCACTTAAAAACACTTAAGTATCTTTTTTTTTGGATCATGGCTGTACACCATGATTAATCAGCCAATCAATTGGGCTGATTGTCTGTCAGTGTTGTGTTGGTCTCAGAAGAAAAAAAACATTTTTTTTCACTTTACCATCATGGCAATTTAGAGAGGACTTTAATTACTCTCATGGCTGCAAGGGATTGCTTGTCACAACAAGTGTGAGCATTAGTTGTTTGAAAAAAACAATGTGTTATGTATATAAAATAAAGCATGCTTGAGTCCGAAATTACATGGCCTATTTCTTGCCTCATTTAGGACATTTTTACAGTTTCCAGAACATCCAGCGTGGCTTTCCAGGAAAATAAAATTGGATACAATAACCAGTGACAGAAAGTACATTTATCCAGTCAGGTGTAGGAGGGACTCATGTTGATGTTTCGGTGAAGGAAAGCACCAAGCTAATACCTATTGAGTCTGACAAAACCACACTAAGAAAAGTGAGGATTTCTATATTCATAAGAACAATGGGAAATCTAATTAATTTAAAACAAGTCTGTGTGTTTGCATATCTCCTATGTCTTCGGGAGGGTTTGGAGACTTTGTGTATGTATGCCTGCACCTCGGCATCTCTCCATTTGCATACAGTTCATTACATCAGTTTGTATTAGTCTGATTAGGTGCAGCTATCCGTTAATGAATGAAACTAACGTCCTCTTCTGTCTTTTGGCTTCCTCCCCGCTCCATTTTATCTGCAGTCAGATCCAGTTGCACTAATGCACGGAGACATGATCAGGCTCTGCGCTTGGAAATTAGTTAAAAAAAAAAAAGAAAGAGGAAATGGATTTCATGCCCGAGTTGTCAAGTGAATTGAGGATTATAATTTACATGGCTCCTCTTTAATTCATAAACCTCAAATTCAATTAATTGAGCAAATACTGTACAGTAAATGCAATGTGATATTCTCCCCAACTCATTAATGTGGCTGCAACTGTTCTTGTGGGGCTACAAAGTGAGCCATTTTTTTTATTTTATGGTGATACATGCATGATTACAATCCACCCTTGTTTCTAGACAGAATTCTTTAAAAAAGGAGCCAGCACCTGGAGGCCAACGGAGATCCGTCATGGCTGCAACCTCCTGTAACTCATTTTGTATTCTTAAATCGTGCATAGTTCTCTTATGCCTTATTCATCTCTCTGGCATTCTTACTAGCCAATCTCACATATGAATAGGTACTGTATGGAGTAGAGCTATTAATGTCCCATTGAATAAAGGGTTCACTTTTCACTTTCCTTTTTAGGTGAGCAGAGTGAATTGGGAGGAAGGTCTGATAGAGATTGGTTGTAACTGACGACAGAATAATTTTCAAAGATTAAGCACAAATGGAAATAATACCTGCAGCCGCTGGTATTATTTATCTTTCTAAAGATGTTTTTGAGCAGCAAGAACAAATAGTGTCTGAAAGAATCTGCACTGACCTCCCCATTTCACGGTTCTGTGTTAATTTTTCATAGTCTGAAATGTCTCTCAAAGACAAAACATTTTAGTATTTACTATGCATGAGTAATTAGGCATTTTCCAGACAGCTCAGTGTGACTCAGCATCACTCTGTATGGCTGGCACATCTTACAAAACAATAAAAGAACAAAGTGGATAACCACAGTGTTTCTTTTGTGCTTTTGCAAAAGTGATGTCATTTTTCAGCACGTCTGAAAAAAAAAAAACATTTTAATTTATATGTTAATGTTTTTTTCTTTTGCAAGTGTGAAAATGTTTGTAACATCATCTCTGCTTTCCATGAAATTACGCCATTTCTCACTGTCTTAAACTACAATACTAAGTAAGATGATTAAAAAAGTATTATGACCTATAATTTTTTATAAAATTACATTACTGTGGAAAATATAAATAAGTAAGAAGGTTTTGAACCAAATAAGTCTGATCTGCATTCCGCCCTATCATACTATAATACTAGAGCTACGCTGCAATACAAGAACAACACTGCGCCTTTATATCCCTGTCTTCTACATCATCAACTGTTGGGGATGCTGACTATTTGCTGCCGTGTATATACCTCTTAGACTCTGCATTGTTTCATGTTTGTAACCATCAAAAGCATATTCAAGATCCACTTTATGGTATTCTCTTTTTGAGTCAGCTTGAAACATGAAAAAATCAGCCAGAGACGGTGTTTTCAACCAGCACATGGAGCGAACGCTGTTTTAATTAGCCTGCGAGCTGCATCTGATGAAATCTGCTAGCGACAGTTGTCATTTCACGAGGCAGAAATTGTCAGTTGACAGCTAGAAATAAGGAGGCCGCTTTTGTCTACCTCCATCTGAAATCAAGGACCAAGAAGGATTTCAAGTGCTAATCCTGCCACTGTTATAAATGTAAACTGTGTGCGCTCTGAAGGGAAGAAAAGCTTGATATGCATAGCAACAATAACTGTAGAGAGGAGGAGGAAGAGGAGGAGGATCCTGGCTTAGTCATTGTAGGAACCTGCAAATGTGAAATGAAGTTTGCTATTCATATTTCTTCTATCCTCTCTCATTTTCTTCTGCTTTATCTGCCCAGAGGTTTAAGTCTCAGACAAATGTGGTCACACAATGCATGTCTCTTATTATATGTGAGTAGTATAGATATGCATTCTCTGCATGCAAATTCCCTGACAGTGAATGAAATTGGCTGAGGAAATAGAAAGAGCCAACGTAGCAGCAGAATCTCACGCCTCAGTACACTGTAAGGTGTCATGGGAACAAGATGGCAAGGCCCTGCTTTACATTCAAGGCTGAGTGGGGCCATTTCAACCAAAGGTTATACACTTCATATTAGTTCAATGAAGTGAACAAGTCTAGATAAATGCCAAAAGAAAATAAAACTGCCAAGATAAGTTTTTTTTTTTTAAAGCCACTACATGCTACCCATTATTTTTGCAGCATCCTGGCATCGATTGAGCTGGTGTCTACACCTGCTGTAGTGAATACAACAACCTCACTTCACTGAGATTAACAGCATGGTTATGATGGATTGTCGATACGAAGACAGTTTTTCCTGTGACTTCCATATCCATATGGTTTAAAAAACCCATTAGGTGACCCTCCATTCTCCTGACATGCTGTTTTTGTTGGTGTATAATGACCACAATTGAACCAATATAGTGTTCTCAGAATGATTAAGTGTTTTTACGCACACATAAATGTGTCAGGCAGGTATGAAAATGTCATCTGCAGTGATTGAGTATCTTATAGCTGTAGTTGTAGTTAAGCTTTTTTTCTATTTATGACTCTGTAAAATAATTTCAATTGTCCTAATACAGGAAGCATAATTCTCGTGCAGACAGGTGCAAGTCCAAGTTCCAAAAATCAGCTCCGACACAGTCTGGTGAAGCGTGTTTAGTCAGATATTTAACATGGCAAATGACAAAAAAAGATATATATATATATATATATATATACACACACACACACTGTATATATATAGAAGAACAAAAAACAATCGTAGGCACCAAGGAATAATTCATCAGCATCATCTCAGCAGAGGCCTTAAAAATATTTTCAAGGTGGAAAATACAATGCAGGTAACATATCCAAAACAACTGAATTATAATGAACTGAATAATGTCGACAAACTCCAAACAAGAGCAAAATATGATCTTAGCAGCCTGAATAACAGAAATTCAAGAGCCACAAAATAGTCCATGAAAGTAAAACTGTAAATAAAAAAAAATAAAATACAGGACAGATTAAATATTGCAGAAATATAAGATTCATTTTTAAGATTTAACAAAGCAAAGTAATGCTCTGGGTGATTCAGGATGATCAATTCATCAGTATGGCCGATTAATTACTGCCAACATGACATTTGAACAGCTATCGTTATCGAAAGAAATCGTCTCCGAGAGTGGCCCATGGGTGTGCAGCCTCCACCAGTCACACAGGAACATACTGATCAATTCCTGTAAGCACACACACCTGTGTGTCACACACACATACGTAAGCTCAGGGAATGTCTATGCCAAACCGAATAGGGCACATCTACTCATCAGTGGAAGAGGTTTAATCTGTGCTGAGAGTAATTGTTGATTAGCTTGCCAAAAAGTCATAGTTCGCCCGTTCTACAGAATTGGATTATTCTCCAACTCCATCCTCTAACTTGATTACTTAATTGACCTCTACTGGGTAACACACAGCATCCACTGTATAGAAAATGTGTATTGTAATATTTGCAATAAGAAGCTAGCAAAAAATGGGAATGGGAATTTCTGTCTGATACAAAGGGACTCTTAGAAAACCTTAACTGATCCGAGAAATTTTTTTCATTTTTTTATATCTCTTTGTTTGTTCTTGTTACTCACTCACTCTCACTTGATCTTTGAGCATGATAAATTGAATTTCTATTTATTCTTGCTGTCAAACACTAATAAAAGTGTTTACAGCTCTGAAAACACAATGGAGCGCCTGTGCAGAGCAGCAGTCATAAAATCATAGAATGCTATAACCACGATTAAAACTCAGACATTTGATTACATGCTTGCTTTATTTTGGCTCCGCTGCCTCAAATAATTGTTTACTAGAATCAAGTTGTGTTGTCTGCTGGTAACTGGTTGATTGGGACACACTATAGTTTTGTGTTACAGTGTTGTGAACTACTGTTTCTGCTGTGAGTGATGCAGGTTTTTTACAGTACACACTCAATTGCCCGTGTCTTGAAGCAGGGAGAGACAAGGAGAGGGAATGTTTAGGCTTCCAGTGATGCTGTCATATTGAAGGTATTTATTAGATTTCTCCAAAACCCACACAGCATACAGCTAAACAATTTGTTCCGGCTTACAGACTGTAATTTCTGCCATGTTGCTGTCATGGATAGTTGAATATTGTGCAACCAGCTTTTTTGTGGAATGATATCTGGGCCTGTGGCTGCCTTCAAACAAGATGTTTTTTTAAAGGAAGGGAGCCTGAATTATAAGTTTAATTTGTACAGATCTCTTTACATGCCCTCATAAATCAATGTCTCTGTCCTACAGTGACCAATTAAGGCTTCTAGTGCTGAAGTAAAGAGCGATCTGCGACTGCTGAATTCTTATCTGTCTTTAAGGAGAACATATGGAGGGAAAATGGATGGGTGTAGTGTGGGATTTGTTTTTCTTGTATATGGTGTTTTACTGTGTGATGTGGAGTTTTGCTTGTTTTTGGTCTCTCTCTTTCTCTCTCTCATTATAGCTGTAAATGGGCTCTCCGTGTGATAATTAAATGCAGTTCTGCGGCGGAAAAATGCAAATGAATGGGACAAACAAAGCAACAAGTCTTGGTAGTTCCCCATGGATATGCCAAGCCAGGAAGTGATGTAGAGGCAACAAAGGAAACAGCTCGTGGTGTGATCGCAGGAGAAGAGCATTTCATTTTTTCTGTCCGCTCTGTTGTCGGAGAACATAATGAAGTACTTCACTTTGTTTCATACAGTGCAGGTCTTCGACATCCCGGCACTCGTTAAGAACAAAATGAAGCAGTGTTGTTCTACTGACAGCCTGACTGTCACAATGAAAATGTGTGATTTTAAGAATGCTATTACACAGTCTCTTTGATAATCAAATATTACTCAGTGTCTGCAGTTAAAGTTTTAATCAGACCCATTTCTGGTAAACTACTTGACACGCTGGGCATAGTAATGTAGGTAAGTGCTGCACCAATTTATTTTCATATTTCCATAATAATCAAGGTCAAAGTAATAAAATTAAAAAAAAGACAGCACAATGTGCATACAAATGACGATGGCCCATCACAGTAAATGCCTTCTGCCTAACACAGACCCCTGGGGGTCATAAAAAACAGCAACAAACTCATTTAGACAGCACAGCATGTGAAGTATACGATTTTGACAGATGATGCTCAACAAGCAAATATGTCAGTTAAAATCAAAGAAACACATTGTGACAAGGCTCATCTCACTCTGTTGTTTCATTCAGGAAGTTCACAAGAGAACCTAACGTAAAGGAGGAAATGTTATGAAGTAAATGTTGTAAAGTTAAAGGAATCATACAGTCCATATTCATGATTTAATTTAATGAAATAGTGCTCAACGTGATTTATTTTGTCTACTTTCAGTATTGTTAATGGGTTAGGGTGGGGTCAGTTGTGTCTGAAGGAAGCAAGGCAGAAACAATCTGCGAGTTACTGTCACAAACAACACTCCTGGAAGAGATGGGAGAGCTTAAAGAATGATCTTGTCTTCCAGTGAGCAGTGACACCTGGTTATTCAGATTCCTGTATACATGACTGTAACATGATCATAGTCTGTCTTTGAATGCTTGTCTGTAGCAGGTTACTTACCTCAAAGGTTAAGGATGAACCCAGAACTCTGCCTGATTTAGCTTCTTCATTTGATTTCCAGTGAAGGAAAATGAAAACAATTCAGATAGAAAACAACTTGTTGACACTGTTATTATCCTCCTCACATGGCAGACAGACACCAGAAACCTGGAAATTCACACTATAAACAAATGATAAATCTTTTTTGCTTCAGGCTTTTCTTCTTGTGCCACCAACAGGTCTGTTTTTCATTTACCTCCATAAAGATCTGTGGTTATCAAAATGGAATGGCGCAGATGTTGTCTAGAAACTCAGTTCTAAGAGGATGACATTCTGTAGCCAGCCTCAAGTAGCAATTCAAGGGACTGCAGGTTTTGGCACTTCCACATAGGCTTCAATTCACAGCCACAGAGGTTGCCGCTTGGGACAGATATTCATGTTTCCCTCAGGCTGAATTGTAATTACATATCAGCCTCAGCTGTACTTTGTCTAGTGCAATGAGCACATGTTAGCATGCCAACGTTTTAAATAAAAATGGTCACCATGGCAAATTGGCATGCTAGCATTGCCATTTTGAGCATGTTAGCATGCTGACCTTGGCTCAAAGCAACAAACAAGCATCTAAGTACAGCCTCACAGAGCTGTAAGCATGGCTGTAAAGTCTTAGTCTTGTTATTTCAAACCAGATTGTGTATTGCCGTTTTGAGATACAAGCTTGTTTAAGTTTATGAATTCAGGATTTGATGTTTGTGTAGGAAAGACAACCCCCTGTTGTTCCTGTGCCATGCATGGGCGCTCACAGGAAGCTACACAGTAAAAGACATGACCCTAATCCTGTTTCCCATTATACATCTTTCTTTACATTTGATCCTATTAATTTCATCACACCTTAGCATTCCCACACAGTTGTATAAAATTGCAGTAACCTTTAAAACTGGTCACCAGATAATTCCTTCAAAACCGTTGCAGGCAGGACTGAAGGACTTGGCAATAATAAATGATGTACGTGCAGCCTTCAGAAAAGTACTTCTGTGTTCAATATATTCCCAAGAAAAACTTTAAAATCCCATGTTAGGGGAGTACGATGGGTCGCAGCCAGGCAGGCTGTAGAGAAATGCTGCGAGTATTGGCTGGCTCTATATTATTTTGGGAAATATAAGATTGCTTGCTCCATTGCATTTGAATTGCCTCCAACTCACCTGCGCATAGCATTCTCCTGGAGGGAATAACAGTTTATACTCGTACCATATGTGATGCTTTTTCTTCCCTTGCCATAACAAAAACAAATATATATTGAGCATCATATAAAGTAGCCCTATTCTCTTTCCAGTGTATGAACTATTACTTTGATCGAGGGACGTGTGAGAAAGAAGATTAAAACCTTGTTACATTGTCAAACATCAGTGAAATAACTTGACAGCTTTGTGGCTGAAAATGTAAATCAAACGTCCTCATACGTTTTAAGGCCAAACACACTCAATTTCCCTACTTTATTGCACAATAGGTTGTGACTTTGTTGCCACCGCTTGTGGCAGTGCCAGTACTTCACCTTAGGAGAGTGAAAACACAGTGTCATGTCACTGTGAGCACAAAATCTAAAGCTTTCTTCTGAAGTCACCGAGGCGGGTATGCATCAGAGGTCTGCAAAGAAAACTCAAGACAAGACATGCATCCCATCAATATGTATGATCTTAAACAGACTCTTTTGACAAGGTTATAGTGGTGTACAGTAGTTAGATGTCAACTGTTTCTTTCTTCTCTGACTTGTATTGTCAGACTGAACAGGTATCCATAAATATATGCAGGTACTGTAGGCAGGAACAGATATCTACACCAGTGGTTCCCAAAGTAGGTTTTAGACATTGAAAAAATTTCCATTCACCATTACGTTTTTAAACCTGTCAAATGTGTGGATCCAAATCTCATTCCAGTTCATTACAACAAGGTCAAAAGCTTATTGTAATTGTTCTTACAAGTGATGACTTATTACACCTAATGCCCTTCAATGTTATCCAAAGACTAGCTGGAGAAACATTTCAATTATTAACTGTGATTTGGCTTTGCCTGATTATTATGAAGGTTGCGGTGCACTAGAGTTGTGTCTTTAGACAGAATGTTTTATTTTTCATCTCACACTCGGATCCAAGTGGCCAGATTAATTCCCAACTAAGCAAACCCAATAATGCCCATTACATTAAAATATATACAATGTCAGACAACAAAGTTATGGATGTAGGTTCAGTTCTCCTCATTTGACCTAAGTAAAGAACTGCTGTAACTTGATAATAGGTACTTATAGGTGTTTATAAGGGTAACGGTCGTAACCCTTGTCTCTGTTCAAAGATGGTCACTTGGATGTGATGATGACCGCTGACATATTCCCACTCAATATTGTGTCCACATTTGATCTGGTGTTCACAGACAGCTGATTTTATCTGTCTCTGCTGTTTATTCAGTTTGTAGTCCAGGATCTTTGCTGATGTAGTGATGTCACACGCTCCTGCAGTGATCTCTGACAGAGACAGCCCAGCCTTTAGTTTGTACCATTAGATATCTTGAGATGTGAAATGGTTTTAGTTTAATTGCCTATTGGCAGATTATTAAAGTCATCCTCCAGTGTATTTTAGCATTTTTATATTTTATATTTAATGAGCCATTTAAACAAAGCAAGTAACTTATGTCAAACCATTGACAACACACTAGTACTCTCATTTGTATTACATATTAATAACATAACTAAGACCTTATTCCTCAACCTCTGCAATATTGGGAAAGTAAGACCTGATGCTGAAAAATTGGTACATGGCTTTGTTACCTCTATATTAGATTACAACTCTGTTTTAGGGTCTCCCATCATTTATCACTGGTAAACTTTTTATTGTGTAAAACTGTGTTGCACATCTTCTGGCATGCATCAAAATACATCCAGTTTGACACTACACTGGCTTCCTGTTCTTCCTTTATTGAACAGATAAAATGTATTATTATTATTATTATTATTATTATTATTATTATTATTATTAATGTTCATTAGGTATAACGCTCGCCAAATATTTTTTGACAAATAACTGATGAACATCATTGTGAGCTAACTAGTCAACTTATTGACAAGTCGACAACTTTTGGCTAACAGCCAAACAGCGATCAAGTGCAACAACACAAGACGTAACAGCCAGCTAATATTACTTACTAGTTCAACAGCAAGAAGCCCAGCTCTGCGTCTGTCTTTCAGGTTTTTATTTCAAGAAGATCTCGTTAACGACTAAAAGTCAGTCCCAGATTTACTCTTGCTCGGTCACCCATTCTCTCTTCTTAGCTTCCTCAGACATCCTCTTTGGTCTCTTTGCCTGTTATAATGTCCATAGAGGCTGCTGAACACAGTTACATTGCCCACTTGGCCAGCTCCGGTTCTGGCACGACATTGGTTCCCCTCCCCGTCGGCATTTCCCCACTATCCCAACTGAAAAACCTGGTCCAAAATTCCTGTGGTACAAACACTTATACTCCCCTGATGCTCTGAGCTCACAGTCCAGGCATGCATAACTATTTCTTGCTGGAGATCGTACCCAAAGCTCTAAACTAGACGTACGGGTCACAGAGTGGAAACGGCAGAGGCACCATTCACCTGATTAAATGTCAATGTAGCATCAATGTGATTTAAAATTTGTTATTTTATAATAACAAATGTGACACAAAGGGGCTTTAACCAAAAACATCAGTTAAAACTGGCCAGATTGGGGCTTTAAATGTTGTTGAATATTTGTAAACTGGTATCAACTGTTGCCAAGCAACAGCTACTGTAAGCATGAGATAAGTGTTGGGAGGACTGAAGAGGGAATGATTTTTTAAAAAGTAATGAATTGAAGAGCGTCAAAGGGACGGATGAGATACTCTCATTATTTTAAATTACCTTCACAGAAAGATGAGGATATCGCTGTGAGATACAAACTCAGGTCCGGGTCAGACAGAGCTTTCCTCTGCTGTCAACTTGACAAGCAATCTACAGGCTTAATAAACCTCTGAGAGACCTTTTCAGTGTCCATCTACTTAAATTTTAATACAGACGTCTAAGGATTTTCAAATAACCTCAAATAATGTGTAATGTGGTCACGTTTTACCAGGTAGTAATTAGGAAAATATGTTTAGAACTTATTTTTCCATTCTCCTTTCCTCAACAGTAGTCCTTTTAGTAGCTGTGAGTGGAGTGGAGAGCAAAAAGTGACATAAACAAAACAGGGTTAGGATTAGAGTAACTGTTACAATCTTATGTTTTATTTGGACCACGCGCTTCATGACACTTACTAACTTGTCGTATGCAAATTAGAGTATGAGTCAACTCCATGAAGCAACCGACACCAGACCCACACCGCACAGCCAAGCAACAGGCAGCCGACCAACCCCAGCTAACCCCCGGTTCCATCACTCTTGGCTATTAGAAAGTAATTGTCAATTATATCTTACATCATTTATTGTTGGCTAAAATCAACACTGTCTTATTACATTAGTGGTATCATGGATCACGTTAGCTTGTGAAGTAATTTGGCAAGTTAGAACATATCCATATTTTTCTTTGTTACATGTATTGCAAACTGCATAACGTGGATCTTTCTCGAAGCGTCCCAGAAGTTTCTCAACGCTCGGCTACGCGTTGAATACGTGTCTGTTCAGCACGTGTCAATCTACACAGAGCACCTCGAGCGGGTGGAAGCCAGACACAGAAACAGCAAAGAGAATCCGGTGGATTTTCAAAATAAAATACCCCGTGCAAACTGCCGGTCGTAAAAACAGCCAAAAGCGAAACTAATTAACTACGTAGCATATTTACACATGTAGAAGCATATAAGCATATTTAGAAGAACATACACCGGGCTGATGCCGATGTTCAGCCGATGCATCGGTGCATCCGTAAAATTTACAAACACAAACAAATTCAATGCTGAAAAGACTAACAGCCTTGAATGACATTTTACATTGTGTGCCAGGTCAACCCTAAGGAAATCTGTTGTATGTTGTGAAGTAAATGTTGTGAAGAGTGCTTATTGCTTAAAATGATTCAAGGCTATTGAAAAAATATTTACCTCCAACATGTTTATCCTCCTCAATAAATTGAAAAAGAGGTCCTTCAACTGAGGACTGAAGACAAATAAAAGCTGGGCAGAGCATAAATGTTATCATTGCAAAAAGTAGCAATAGGTATTATGATTGTGCTGATCTTTGTTTAATTGATGTATGTAAGTACACTTAGGGTAGCACAAATGATTTATTTTCTAAGTGCTGCATGGTCATTCAAAACTATGGTACTGTGAATGTGATTATATCAGGACATGGCGATCGCCGACAAGTGATTTAAGGAGTCACACAGGTGTCACGAAAAACAGGCAATGGTATTTCAACAGAATGTTATTTATGATTTTTCAAGCAAGTGACATGCGTTAAAAGGTCATTGCCATAGAAGTGTGTGTGTGTGTGTGTGTGTGTGTGTGTGTGTGTGTGTGTGTGTGTGTGTGTTGGTGTGGGACAATGAAATGGATTTAGTTTGAATTCCTGTGACAAACAGCAGGACATGGAGCTGCAGGCAGATTCCCAGAGGGCAGACAGAGGCAAGCTTTGTAAGTTCAAGCTAGTGACACCAAATTATGACATGTTGTTCTAGTTACAGCCATGATATAGTGTCAGGCTAGCATTTTTTTACTTTTTTTCCTTTTTTCTTTTTCAATATTGATGTGACATCCATAATCTGGGTGTTATTTCATCAGCTGTCACAGTGGTAGGTAGACTGAACGGCAGCCTGCAGGAGAGGTACATTTGCCACTGGGGCTACAGGTTAGATCTCAGAATAACTCTCTAAGGTTGTGACTATAATGTATTATTCACTTTTTTTCATATTTTGCATATTCCTCTCGTAGTATGCATGAGGATGTCGTACAGTGTGGGGACATGGAAGCGTGTGACCAGATCGTCTGCACATAAAGACTATGTTGTAGTTGTGCAAGTTTATGGCCAAAATGATGATCATTATTATTTTGATCAGTATCTAAACAATGATTATTCATATATATTTTAGGCCTAACATCTTTTTATTGCTTGTTAATTGCTTTCACTTTCTTTTTTTGCTACCTTCCTGCTAATGTACCTAGCATCAAAATGAGACCGGTCCTTATTCACAGTGCATCTCCTAGGCGCATGGCTGGGGTTTGTCTCATTGTACAGTGGTCATATTTGGACATGTTGGCTCAGACATTTTATCAGATTAAGCTGTACATTGTGGTGCTGTTTGAACTGAATGCTTACACTTAAAGCCCATATCAGCATGCTAATGTTAAGTCAGTCTTGCTTTTTCATATTGGAAGCACATTGTATTTACTCTTAAGGCTTTTGATGCTGTTGAAAATTTAATGAGAAAATATTAATAATAAATTATCTTACCTGCCCCGACAGGCTGTGTACATTCTCCCTCTGTGAAGGGACATCTAAGGTAACCAGGTAAAATGAAAAACTGAAAGGACAGGGCCGGTGTGGATGGAGTGTAAAAGAATCACAATAGGTAGAAAGCCTGGATCATTACAATGAGACTGGTTGTTTCGACCTCATCTTGGTCTAGGGGGGTTAAAATAAAACTAACTAAAGAGTCAATTAGTTCATTCAGTACATTATATTTTTTCCACATATAGAAGTTTAAATGTAACATCAGGGAGAGCCCTGACCAAAATAACAAACCAACCAGCCCAGAGTGGAAATAAAATCACCATACTAACAATTAGCATGTTAACAAGCTCATGTTTGGCATTTTAGCATGTTTCTTTGCTCACAGTTAAAATGTTGACATGCTAATATAGTAGTATGAATTAAAGTAGATACTCCTGTCGACAGTAGAGATCTACTGAGCCCATTAACAGCAGGTCTCGGATCAGGGTTTGATTAATGTTTTAAGTTTAAAAAAAAAAATTTGAAATTTAAACTTTGGCTCAAGACCCAACAGTCTAGACATGCCTTGTGTAATTTTCTTTATTTACAGTTTAACTTATTTCTATATTATGTTTTTATCCTTCCTTAGTCTGTGTTTTGCTCGTTGCCTTATTTCTTTCTATGAAGCACTATCACAAAGTGACACTGCTTCCTTCCTTTACAGATTACAGTCATTTCCAGTGTTAACCTACATGATTTATTGAAAGCTTATGTTTTACAACACACTGTATAATTTAAAAAACATATGGATGCCAGTGAGAAAATTATGCAAACTGTTTAGGGGTGAAAAAGCTGAGAAGGATCCACTTTAGAGATCTGGGAGTATCCTCCCCCAGACTTTTGGGAAATAAGCTCGTAATCATTCACTCTTCTGGTGTCTTTTAGGATTAGTCTGGTGCTGATCACAAGCACAGACAGAATTACAAGATTGTGCCAAAGAGTACAAAGTATGAAGTTATGTGATTAAAATTCATATTTTGGGGGCCATGTTCTTTTAAAATGAAAAAAGTGCTCATCTTCCCTGTTGTTGTAGTTGGTTATTACTCCAAATGTGACACTGACCAATTAAAGAGAACACATAAAAAATTATTAAAAACAAACATTAGCTATAAAATTAGTTACTGAATGCATGTATTATATATTGTATACGTAATGTGCTCCAGGTAGAGAGACATTATGACTATGATTTATAGTTTTGTGGAGTAATGTTTACCTTACATTCTGGTTTTTGCTCTTTTCCTCTGAAGATGAGTTGATCTATTACAACTTATAAAATATGTTTAGCTACTTTTTGATAGTTTGTTTATTGAAATGTGAAGCACTATTTGGGACTGCGTCTTTGCCACCTTAGAAGGTCCCAGTATGTGAAATTTGCAGGTCCGGCACATTGACGAAAATGGACATTGCATGTAACGATGTTGTAAAATTAGCTAGCTAGCATTACCGTAGCCATCTGTCTCAGCTTTTTTCTGCACTGCTGGTCACAGCACAGACCTTACCGGAACTCGCTTTGAGTTACAAACGTTGGTTGTGCCACTGCTGGAGAAGGTTTCACTCAAGCCCAAAAATAGTCAGCGTAGTCTGATTGGTTCTGTGCCAGTCACACAAGTGCCGTAATTTGCATTCAATCTTGCATGCCTGTACATTCCTAGAAAATATCCCTTCACTGAAGCTGGTTTTACTCAGTAAGATTAATATATTCCTCCTGACTTCAAATCATTGCATTTAATAATAAAGCCACACTGTTTTTGATCCCCCTGAGGCTCCTGCTGCTGTTGATGACTATATATGAATGAGAGTTGACCTCATCTGCCTGGTTGGAGAAGCCTACCTGATCCTTTTGAGAAACAACAACATTTCTTTGCAAACTTTCCCATGACAAATAAAAAGAATGGGCAGGATGTGGGTGTGTGTGTCAAATGTTATTAGGAATATAACAATATTCCTGAGCTTAGACCACTGCACTGAGACTGGTTTCTTTTGCACATAAAAACACGTTTTTGTCAAATTAAAGTTGTTCTGACTGTAATTGTCTCATGTCTGTTACATGCAACTACATGACATCTACATCACACAAAGGTTTAAGGGCAAGGTTTTCAAATTATCTGGTATTTGGAGAAAAAAACAAACACGTAATGGAGCTGTTTATTTCACCTCAGAATGTTGTGTTACAGTATGCGTTAATTATTAGATAAATAGCAACATTATTTGAAATGCTGCTATTAATATTAGCTCTCACTATCTAAGATCAGATTCCAAGATGGTGCCACAGTGGCGGCCTGTTGCAGCAGCTCTCTTGAATGCTCTATGTTTGGTCCTTTATCTTTTGTTCTGTCGCGTGTTTTCTATATTTAAGAGTACTCTTAGAATAACTTTGAAGCTGATATAGATATCGTGTGGCTCCCAACACATTTTTTCTACTCTTCCTGGTACTTTTTCTTGTGCTGGTTTAACATGCCCGGTGCAAGACCCAGAATCCCACAAGAATTGAAGAGGAGACGCCGGGGATGTAGGGCCGGTGCCATAAGGAGGGCTAGGAGGAGGAAATTTAAACCGTTTCTTCCTACGGTTGTAATGGAGACTGTGAAGTCCCTGGCGAACAAGATGGACGAGCTAGTAGCGCTGACGAGGACTCAGCGGGAGTATCATGAGTGCAGTGTTATGTGTTTCACTGAGACATGGCTGCAGTAACATATGTCAGACTCCAACTCCACTGTCCCCGGCTTTCAGATGGTACGGTCCAGAGGGAGCTCACAAGAATAAAACTGGAGCGAAATCCCCCTTGCCCATGCAGCTGCTTCTCTCCCACACCTCTTTTGTGATCAGGACTAACAACTCCTCATGTCTCCACAATGGACCCAAACATTGCTCCATCAACACTTCCCCATAGATCGGAAAAGTCTGAGCCTCCTGTCAACTCCGCCGCCTCGTCCAGACAGCACCAATTCAACCTTAGCCTGATGCAGGAGAAGGTTCCAGTGCTGTGGAAGTTCCAAAGAAGTCTCATTCACCTGTCCTTAATCATTATAGACCAGTCTCATATTATGATGTTGGAGAGACTGGTTTTGACCCATCTTAGACCTCTGGTGACCTTTAACACAATTCAGCCTTCACTGCTGCGAGAATAGAACACGCCTCCACAATCGCCCGGGTTACTGACTACCTGACAGACAGACCACGGTTTGTGAGGCTTGTTATGGAATTTTCTATCCTTAGGTTACACGAGGTCACGTGTGGGCCTTGAGGTCCTCGGCAGTACTAATTGTTTGGCTTTGACTGGGAGCAGTAGGTGCCAGTCTATCTCAACACTGTGGTGGCCAGGGTCGAAGAGACTCTTGCTGCAGGAGCATCACAAGGGATAAGCAGTCTTAAGCGTGTGGCCATTAATTAAATAGAATCATGAAAATACAATAGAAATTTCTAAACATATTTAAGTTCCTGTCAAAAAAGTCAATAAAGTAATGTATAGGAAGTATGAGCCTTAACATATCAGCAGCATATGAGTTTTCATATTTATAGTATTGATGTCATTAAATATTTCTAAATTAATTAATTTAATTAAAAAAATATTTTTTGGATTCCTCCGTGTACCACCCACTGGAGCTTGCTTACTACCAGTGGTGCCACAGTTTGAGAAGCAGTGTCTTGAGTCATGACTGAAATCAATGGCACCAGGTCAGGAGGGAAGAAAGTGTTAATGAGTCTCTGATGTCTTATGCTGTAATATTTACTGAAGCTTGATCAAGGAGAATCAGAGACATCCTCACATACAATCTTGTATGCATATGAGTCGGTCTCACATTCTGCTGAACTCATGCTGGTGGTCAGACTTTAAACCCCTACAGATAACACCACAAATACTATACGCCCAGAATTAGTCAAAGAGAATGTCTTTACCCATGTTAGTGTTACCGTCAGCACATTCTAGTCTGGAGCCACTGTTGTCTGTTTATGTTAATGAAACGTCAACAGCAAGCTATCTATTATGTCTAGGAAGACAACATTAGGTCTCTTCGACCCTGGTCACCAGGCAACGTTGGGACAGGCTGGCACCTGCTGTCCTCCAGCAATCCAAACAGCGGCCTTGCAAACCAAAGAGAGAGTGTCTTCTCTGATATGATTTAGTGCTGTCACTGTCTATGACCTCAAGGCCCATGCGTGACCCTGTGCAACCTAAGGATAGGAAATTCCATAACAATGACCTTTTAGAGGTTGGTGTTCCAAAGCATCCTTAAGGACACATCTTATTCATGCAGAAAAGCACATGAGTGCTGTTAGCTTCATATCTTGTTTTTGAGTAGCTTTGCATCTCACTAGCTTTATTCACTCAACAGTAACATCAGGAAGTACTGCTAAATGTCCACGTGAATTAAAGATTGATGTGCAGACAGAGAGACAGCTACAGTAAAGGCGAATTCCAGTTAATGTCCTCATTCAGCAGCCTCACTCTTCTCTCCAGCCTTACATATTGGAGGAGTCCCTCTTGGCTTGAAAACCACAGGACTTCTTCTGCTCTGTGCACTCAGACTTCCTCTCTTAACAGCTGGCTCTTTGGCTAAGAGCCGTCAAGCTGGAGAGAGCTGTGCAATGTTTCCTCCCGGCAGTGATAGAGCTGCTCTCTAGAATGCTTTCCCCTGGTGCAGGATGTGTCTCGCTGTGTTTGGCAACCCAGGAGACGGGCATCACATCTGGTCCTCCGCTCGGCAGCGGCAGGCAGCGAGAAGTAAATTCTCCTAATGACGACCGGCTGGCCAGCGGCCCGATCCACCACGGCCTGGGTTTAAAGCTGGCCTCCTGCTCTAATGGAGAGAGAAATCTAAAGATGGGACCTCCAATGATTTGTGAAACAGTGAACACATTTTAGGCCTGCATGGAAATGAGGGAAGCTTGAAACATGTTGCTGTGTTTGACATTTCTACTCTGTGTGACCTTGGAGAAAAGCAGTGTGGCCTGAAAGCTGTTGTGTCCAGATGGACGGTCAGTCAGGCAAATGATGAACGCTAAATGTCCACATTGGATTTCATGACTGATGGATACAACACAAACAGAATTTCACTTACAGCCACTTCATACAAATTGGTATACCATTGGTGCTTGTTTAGACCGGCATACTCATTTGTTAAAAATGGTTTTATTTCATTTATTTTTCCACTGTGATGTTGCCCCTTATTTTGGCATATTTCACTACGTTTGGTGACTTTTAAGAGCAAGACCTGAACCTTTTTGTGCAGACATTAACGCCTCTCTAACGTTAAGTTTAACTTTTTTTCTCTCTCTTTATGACATGGCAGATATGCAAATGAATTTATGACATAATCCAGTGACATCTAGCAACTTTTCAAGCAGGCTTTAGCTACTTTGCATTGATAAAAGTCATCCACTCTGTTCCAACATGCACACAGACAGTTAAAGGCCAGATGTGACTCAGGTAGTAGAGCTAGTAAGTGGAGGGTCGCTGTTCAATTCCCAGTTCCAGCAGTCTAAGATATCTCAAATTGTTTCTGATGGTTATGCCATTGGTGTGTATGCGTGTTGAAGAGTGAAAGCCAGGAGAAAAGAACAAGTGCTTTATAAATATCTGTCTGTTCACCACTTTACCAGCTGGGAGGCTGACGTCATTCACTGCTTACCTGATGTTAATTTGAGAACTTCCAACAGTACCTCAAGACTCAGTGTAATACACTGTTGCCCATAAAGTTTGAATAATTTTGTTTTCAGACACATTCCTCTTTTTATACCTATTTATACACATTATCTTGGTTTAATTTTCACTGTGATATGTTTGGAAGAGATTGATCAATAAAGTTTTGAGAAGATACACTTTATCACAGTAATTTCATGGAATATTTTATTCCAACTTTATGGGCAACAGTGTAGTTAAAATTACAGGGTAACATCCAGTGGCAACCTCTGTGGCTGGGAAATGAAGCCAATTCATAAGTCAAATTTCAAATCAAGGCTTAAAATTGCGCATAATTACCAGCGTGGCCACTTTGATTGACAGGTAGGTGCCGTTACAGATGGCTCATTAGAACACCCAGGCATCAATCAGCCTGCCTCAGGTCTGCAGATGATCCATGGCTTTGCTGATATTTAGATTTGCCAGGAGGTGGAAGAAACGCTGCAGCCAACATGGCAACATACAGTGCCGCATATTTTCAGCTTCAAAACAGCACTTTGGAAACCTACGGGTGACGTTACTCATGCTGTGTCCATTGTTTTGGTTTTTTTTTTGCTATTATTTAGTAACAGTGAACTGCTCATGGCTATGAGTTTTAACAGTGTGGTCATTTGCCATCACAATGTCTGGACTCTGAGTCAGACCCCGTACTTTCTTTAATGTTGGACAAAATCATCATTGAGTGAGAGAGCTGCCAATGACTCAGCAGGTAATTAGTGCTAATATTAGCTTACTAGCTCCCTTTTTCTGAGTGAAACACAAAATGGCAGCACCTCCTAAAGTTTCACCATTATAGAGGCATAGACTGCTCCCATTGCTGACAATACATAACCAGCGCTGTGTGCTTGATGAGAAACGGCAAAACACATCTTGTATGAATGTAGATTATACAGGACTATTGATGTGCTCTAGGCAGCAGCGCACAGAAATTAACAGCATGTCTTCTAGCAATAACAGCTCTAAAATATCAGTCAACACCCACCCAGAGGCCTGAAGCTTAGCTGCTGTTTCCACCGACACATTTTATCTTCTTTTACAAAATGAAAAAAAAACAAACAAAAAAAAACACAACAATAGCTGCAGAATCATTATAGTGTTACATTTTCTCGCACAAGAAGTGAGGAGAATTCAAATTTTAGCTCAAACTTTCAAACATGTCAGGAAATATTTCTATCTACAAATACTTGTTGATGTGATGCAGGATGTTTTTCCTACAACAGCAACATCTCGGCTGTCAAATAAAGATTAAAGAGTTTGATAATTAGCATGAGAAGTAACATCTTCCATGTCTTAATAAACAAAGAGTTACTTTCGCTTAGAAAAACTTCCTCAAAAGAAAATCTCACATCAAAGACAGTGCCTAAAAACATCCAAGCAGACAAATCAAACCGATTCTTGGTAGTTTACTAGCATATAGACAGCTAACACACATCAAGTCTACAAACAGCTCAGCTGGAAATCACTGACAGCTTAATACTGCTGGAGTCGGAAGTCTGCAGTGATGAGATACAGAAGCACAATTGAGTCACTTGGCCACAAATCCATTTAAGAACATGCTGCAGAGCTCGCTTAGAGAAATGTGATGGTCATTTCATGCCTGTTTAAGGATCAGGAGCCACACCCCTGTTTGACTTGAAGAAGTTTGGGGGAAAGTTTCGATGGAATTGCAGGGCTGAGTTTGCTCTGTGTTTGGTAACTGACTGTTCAAAAGCTTGATGTTCAAAGGAGTCTGGACAGATGTTAGGCAAAAGAAAATAACGAGATTAAATTTGAGGTGAATCTCAAATGTCTGTAGTCTGTCTGGTTAAAACCTGAAGATGTACAAAAGATGCAACTATGACTACTGGTAATTAAAATTAACAACTAACATAGTTTTTGATATTGCAATGGATACATTAGAACTGTAACTGCTAAAATTAATTGGCAATTATTTTAATAATCAATTAATTGTAATTTTTTAAAGATTAAATGTCAAATATTTGAATGTTCCAGATTCCGAAGTGTGAAGATTTGCTACTTTTAACTGTCTTACATTGGAGCAAACTAAGTGTTTGGGGGTTTTGGACTAATAAAAGGAAATTCTAGGACAGATGTATGGATTTTCTGTCAATTTTATAAACCTATTAATCTAGTAAAAGAAAAAATATATATATATTATTGTGCATGTACATGCAGAAATCTACAAAAGAAAGTATTTACAGTCATCATGTAAAAAAATGTCCAGCACAAGTCCTCAGAGCTCAGGATGTCTGTCTTTTTGTCTGGCCAACAGTCCAAAACCGAAATATATTCAGTTTATTATCATGAAAGTACAAAAGTATGAAAAGCAGAAAATATTCACATGTTGATGTGCCTTAATCAATTTGATTCTGAAAATGGTTTTCTGCTAATTGAATAATTAATTAATCGACTAACCTTTGCAGCTCTAGTGTCAAATATTCAGCGTCACAGTGGATGTGTTGGGGTTTGTACCTTCTGCTTTCTGTAACAGCCAAACAGACAGACAGGATGTGTCAGTTGGAGTTTGTTGCTCTCACAGGCCTCAGGTTAAATGATTGGGACTCTAAAAACTATGGGCTACTATCTCTAATGTGCTGAAACCAGTGTAGCATGGCATAAATGAACACTGTGAAAGGTGCACTGGTGTTTTACTCCCTACTCGACAAAATGTGTCAAGAAAGGTGTAAAAACAGTTGAGGTAGACCTACGGTTGATAACTTTGAGAGTTTTTTTTCCTCCTTGTTTTTCGGATCGACCTTCAGGAGGCATCCCTCTGCTGCCTTTTCGCAGCACACTGAACAGCAAAAGGACAGACAAGGTGCATGCTAAGCGGAGGTGGTGGCTCCTGTCATGGTCGACCTGGGCGCTATCAGCACCGGATCAGTCGTCTGTGTCTGGATGACAGGACTCTGCCTGCGTCTCCGTCACTCCTGAGCGTCCACAGGCGTCCTTCGGCCTCAGTGTCACGGCAGCCAGCTCAGCATGACAATAGGACAACTAAAGGAGACGCAGTGTCTGCTGTCAGCATCCTAAACCACATCCTGCGCTGCTGCTATCACCGTATGTGCAAGACTCTGCATATAAACGCTCACCTCCAAACTGTTCTAAACATATTAAAAACCGATTAAAAGTAATGATATGATTATTCAACATCTCCAGTCAACATTAATCATCTTAAAATGTGAGCCGGCAATTTTTTTTTTTTTTTACCAAATGACCTTTAAAAAGTTCTGTTATTTGCGTTGACTGGTGTCCACATCTCTGAACTCCCTCAAGGACTTCTGGCTTAATGAGCAAAACCGAAAAAGTCCCATCTGGTGAAAGAAGCCAAAACAGAGAGGAGGTGTAGGTTTTTTTTTTTTTTTTTCAGGACTAATGAAGCCATTTTTATCAAAACAACATGTGATCTCTCAATTTTTACCTTTTTAAATGATTAGTTGCTTGAGGTACTATAGGAAGTCATTCCACCCCCTCTGTGCAGGGAGATGAGACACTTTTCTCAAGATGATATTTTACATAATGGACATATAATACAGAACTTGTACTGACTCATTCTCTGAATAGGAATGCACATTTATATACTTAGATCTTCCTTCCTACTTAAAAAAAAATGAATCCACCATAATTTTATTATCAAAAGGTAAAGGTGTGTGATTGCTAGTAACTTCCACTCCACCCCTCAAAGTTTATAAGGGCTTAACATCATATGATTGAAGTGTATGATGGCCATTATAGCTATAAGCTTGCAGCAGTTTTTGGATTGGTGCAGGGCTTAAAGGGCCGGAGATCCGGCACAGTGCCGGGGAAAAAAAAAAAAAAGCAAACATAAAAAAAAAAACCAGTTGATGCGGGATATTGTCAAGCCCCTCCCTCAAACCGCTACTGCCCAATCCTACGTTAGCAATCGTAACTATGCACACGCAAGGACGTGTATAGTTACGATTGTTGTGACTATGGATGTACTCAGAAGGTTGTGACAGACATAGCAACAGTAACCACGGGGGGCCCGCAGCAGTTGATGCTGCATTCCAGACAACTCGGGAAAAAACGGGCTTTGAATTGTGGAAAATGAATTGAACAGCGTCAAACTCGGAAATTACACGTATATTCATCTTCTTCCAAAATAAGCATAAATTGCTGCTGCATAGGTTTTCAGTGTTCAGCGGATAGTGACAATATGCCACACTTCGTTCCTCCGACTTAACCTGTAGCGTGTACACTATGACCTCTCGGTTACCTCCGAGTGGTCCTGAACGCAGCATCCAGGCCGGCGTTTGTTTGACCGAAATCCATGATGATGAAGATGGAGGAGAAATTCATGAAGCCAGAGGAAGACGTGCTAACTGAAAAAGGACTTCAAAATAAATGGCGCTGGGCGTGGATAGAAGAAAGGGACGGAGACGGCAAGCCTTTTGGTAGCTGGTGCCAAAAATTAAGAGAGCCAGGTGCTTGTTTCTGTGTGTTGTGCGCAAAGAAGCTAATATATGCAACTAGCGGTAAAAAAGTTCTTCGACGTCACGAAAGTGACCCCGGCCACACACAAGTCGTTTGCCGGGAGCAACAGCCACAGCTGACGTACCGGCGCCAATGACAGATCGTGTTTGTGAGTTGAAAATACGTGTGTGCGCGTTCATTGCTGAACACGATTTATCATTCACGATCGCTCAACCGCTGTAAAAAGGTAGCGGTTGATAAAACTGCTTTGACGAAACTCTCTGTTTCCAATCAGCATGCCAGTTATATGAACACCCATGGCATAGCACCAGAGTTCAAGAAACGACTGTCTGATAAGCTCAAAGGTGTATGTTTTCTTTAAATGTTGATGAACATGCACTGTAACTGTTTACACTGTACATATTTTATATAAATTGTTCTTTACTGAATTAAGTGGTTGCTAATTGAATTCCTGAAGTTTATTAGAGTTTCACACGCCCTTATAACGTTATGAAATTCATATTTAAATCGCCTAGCATGTGCATACGTTTAATGTTTGGTTGTTACTCATTTGTACAAAATGTTCATGGAGCATGAATCCTACTGTCTTTGATGATTCCTGACTTTTCCTTGAGTGTCACCATGTTTGTAGTTTTAAAGGAAATGTCAAGACAACTGTCGACAAATTGTTTCCCCTTGGGATTTATTGTAGTCACTTTGGTGATCCTGACTTTTTATCATCATCAGATCAAAACTGTCATTCATCAAATTTTTTGACGTACAACAAAATTCATGCTGACATTCCACTCAGCCTCAACTGTACTTCATGTTTAGTGCAAACGTCAGCATGCTAACACACTGCACTGTGAGCATGATAATGTTAGAATCTAGAAACAAATCAGTAAGTAAAATTAAGACACACAGAAGAACAATATTTAGAAAATATGAAGTGAACCAAAGACCATGTTTGTTAGTCTAATTAAAAGCTTTGTATATATTTACATTTTGCTTACTGCACTATTGTGACGGGTCCATTTTGCAGTTAGGAATGTTTCTTTTCCCGAGAGAAAAGTCAATTTTCTAAATGCTGCTGTTCACTGCCACGCAGAAATATACTGATTATTCTGGAGGCAGTGCAAGAGAGCGAGAGAGCAGCATTACGACCTACAACCGGCACAAGGTGCAGCACCACCAGTGGCCTCAATCAGTCATCAGGTGCCTCGGTATGGATGGAGCAGAGAGGTTGTGCTGTTGGCAGGCCCCGGCAACATGATTAAGGAGCTGGCGGCGTGATTACGCTGCTCGTCTTGTGAATGGAATAATAGAGAGAGGCAGAGTCTGGTGCTAAATTCTCCTGATGGAGGCGAGACATGAGTGTGTGGTGGGGAGGAGTCGGAGGCCCTCCCATGTGACCGGGAGAAGATAAAGGACTGAAGATAGATAATTAAGGAACTGCCAGGACCTCTTTTCTATCCACATGGCTGTTTTATTAAAGGGGATCCTGTAAGGAAGATTATTAATATAAACCACCAGCCTGTGTGACTCAGAGATGAATATAAATTGGGACTGGTGCAGGGAGGAATGCATTAGGGAGCGTTTATCAGGAGCGCAGGGGCGCACGGTGATCACGAGAATGAGCTGCGTTCTTTTGCACTGAAGCTTTGGCTCTGTTGATCTCTGATGAATAACTAAAGGCGTGTCATCGGCAACAAAAGGCTTTTATATACACACATTTATACTGTTGAGTGTGTTCATGCACTATCTACTGCTACACTGCTGTCCATTGTATGCTGCTTTTTCACTAGTGAAGGAAAAAAGTTTGAATGAGACTGAGATACAGCCTCATTCATGAGTTTAGCACTTGTATGTGATGCCATGCAGCCAAGCCAACCCCAGCTTAGCTTTGGTTACACTAAGTTAGTTGGCCCTGCCTGCAACAAAGTAATTGTTAGTTATACACCTTTGCTTTGTGGTGCTCTTCATTTATTGTTGGCTATAAACAACACAGTTTGTCTTTATACACAAGTAAGTATGAATCATGTTAGCTGGCAAGCTACAACATAACAGCTCATGCTGTTTTGCTACTTATAACTTAGGGAGCAAGCAAGCTAAGGATAATCAGCCACCTACAACCCAGCAACACTGCATGTGTCCAGCAGCTTTCCAATCAAGCGGCAACCTCCCTGGCTGAGAAGTGAAGCCAATGCGGAAGTGCCAAAAACTGCAGTTCCTCGAATGGCCACAAGTCGATCTCTATAAGCCGCAACTTCCCAGCAGAAATAAACATGTTTACAGCCTGGTACAAAAAAACAGTTTTGGTCTCTATAGCTAATTTCCCTGTTCATGACAACTGTACTGATGATTTTTTATAGAACTCACCTGTTCAAATTATATTAAGTTTTAAAGTTATGCAGAATTTAAGTTTTAGTCTGCTTTGATTGACAGATGGGTGCCATTACAGGTGGCCTGTTTGAACACTCTGGCATCATTCAAACTGCCTCAGCGATCCACACTGCTGCCCATTTTTAGATTGGCCTGGAGGCAACAGTGGCAGGACTGCCAAGATGGTGGTAGTCGCCACAGTCACCACACTCTGAGCTACACAACTGCTCTTCAGAAACCTGTGGGTGATGTCACGGGCAAGACATCCATGTTTTATACTTTCTATGTTTCCAATGCTAGCAGACAAAGTAGTCTGCAAAGGGCAAACCAGCTGAATAACCACTTACATTTATACTGTATTTGTTAATTTCATTGTATCTATCATGGTATCTCCTGAACAGAAACATGTTGTAGAGTGTAGTGTCTCACGTCATGTCATATAAATTGTAATACTTTCTGCATCAAAATGGAAAAACAAATATTTCATCCTCTCGTGTGTGTACTCGTTTTACACTGTCCCAATATGTCTCTGAACTTGTCACACAGAACAGAAGTGTGAATGTATTATAAACACTGATTAAAGTAATATATGAGTATTAGGGCTGCAACAAATATTTATTATGTGGCATCAATTCATACGCTGATTATTTTCTTGACTTGACCGATTAATCATGTAGCCTATGAAATCTGAAAATGGTTTTGTTTGACCAGCAGTCCAAAACTCAAAGATATTCAGATTACTATCACAGGAGACAAAGAACAACAGCAAATAATTACATCATTCAAACTTTAGTCATTATTTTTGCTCAAAATAATATGACTAATATGATTAAATGGTTATTAAAATTGCTTCTGATTATTTTCTTGTCTATCAGGCCCAACTATCATACAGCATAATTGGATATTATTGATTACTTACTAGCACCTACATTACCTGTCAATAAATACTAATTTTAAAAAACTGATTTCTATAATAATGTAATAGCAAAAATGGCAAACATTTATTCATTCTTTGCACATTACATTATGTGCAGTCTGTATTACAAATGAGGACATACTGTTCTGTGAAAGGAGCTGTCAGTGTGTCAGAAAAATCATGTGCAGTGTACTTATATTTCATGATTATTAGTTATTCTATTATTAAAACACAGTAGATATAGTAACTGGTTTATCTGAAAAATGAACAAAATTGAAAACATCATTAGTTGCAGTCCTAATCATGACCCGCAGAGCACCCTGTACTATAAATGAGGACATAAAACTCATCAGCATCAATTTGACAAAACAATCTACAGTGATTGCTCACAGCAATTAAAATGATTCTATTATTGTAACACAGTAAATATTATGAATTTTTGTTATCACAACTAAGTCAAATACTAATATAGAGTCATATATTAACAAAAAATGCCTCCATACATTTAGTCTGAGAGTATGTTAGATTTTTACACAAAGTAGCAAACATTAAGCACAACTTTAAACATTAAGCCCTTAATTCATTATTTATTTATTCATTCTGTCTTTGTGACCAATAATGTCTTATATCAATGACATGTGTATCATGTAGAAATGTGACAAGAAAATGCATTTCTTGTCACATTTGTCAACAAATACACTTATATCAATATATACCCTCCATCCCACCCCATTATAAACATGCGCACAACACAAACTGAGGACGTATAACGTAAGCAGCAAGTCAGCAACAGGTCCAGGTTTGTGTACCGTAAATGAATCATATAGTAAATAGAGTAAAGAAGTGGAGAATGTGAGACGCTGTTCTCCACATGGCTGAAAAACTGAATTTTCAGTTATTATCAGTGGAAAAGCTTATCTGATTTAGAGGTTCTTCAGATGGAAGCATGGATTTCAAAGGTACGTGTACAGCCTCATGTAATTTGGAGAATCCTTTTATCCAAAACACCTGACAGAACCTGCAGCCATATATATTTAAAATATGAACAATCCCAGAAAGGAAAGAATAGCAGCTGTGGTGGAATACAAACATGGTGAATACAGTTTTTAGGAATCATGCCTGAACACAGATCATTGAGATGGAATGAGATCCGATTTTCTTTTTTGTATCTTAAGGATATGAGGCAAACCTTTGTCATAAAAGAGAAAAATTCAAGAAAAGTTCTATTTGGCTCCCACCTACCCAAACCGCTCAATTTTCTACCAAGAATACAGATACAGATATAATCAAAGCAAAATATGCCATGGGCACAGAAAATACTCATACTTTTTTTGTTGGCTGGCAGGTGTCGGTTACAGTATTTTACATAGAAATAAACATGTTTACAGCCTCATCTCCAGAGTTGATTTCCCCGTTCATGACAACTGTACTGTAAGGCTTAAAGATATGCATAATTAACAGTGTGGCCACTTTGATTGACAGGTGTGTGCCATTACAGGCAGCTTGTTTGAGCACCCAGGCATCATTTGGCCCGCCTTAGGTCCATTGATGATCCACGTCTTTACCAACCAGCCTTTGACTACATCAAACTTAATTTGATTTAATTTGAACACAGGTGTCCTTGTTCCTCTTTTGTAAGTGTCCATGATAAAAAGGTGATAATACAGTCTTTGGTGTCCCTGATGTTAGAGAGGCAGCTTGTGATCTTTTGCATAATTCACTAATATTATTCTGTGATTTGTTTGGTCTTTCAAATGACTGCTAACCTGAACAAAAATATTCTATTTTCATCACCAAACAAGGAATTATCTAGAAAACAAATCAAAAAATCAACACTCTAACCACGGACAATTAAAGATTTTAAATGACTTCATCTCAGTGTGCAGTTGTTTTCACCCAGTATGGTCCTCTTATGAGTTTTTAACTCTGCATATCTCTCTTTATCTCAACATCACAGAGGCTTAAATAAAGGTTTCACTTGAATCTGAGAAACAGGAACCAGTAAAACCATTATTGCTAAAACATTAATGAAGAATCATTCATCGTTGCAGATTTACCTATTATATTATACAAAATAAAAGCAGATTGTTGTACCACAGTCGAGAGTGAGTGATGTGGGTACATAGTATACTTTGGCAAGTGGTGGAAAGTAACTAACATAAAGCCTCTGGAAATCTGACTTGAAATTGTAAAAATGCATATATAATATCAAACTGAGCCTCTCAAATCAAATCAAATCAAATTTATTTGTATAGCATAAACATCTCATTGAGCATAAACAAAAATCTACATGAACTATTATAAACCTAGTTTAAACCCAGCTTATTTTGCTGTTCAGACCATTTATTAAGACCACTCTGCATTATGGTTGCTGCTTACATACATGTTTTTTATTTGGTGGAATTATTACCAATCACTAAGCGGATCTGCATATGTCTTCCACCACTGTGCCTCTGATACTGAATCATCTGCTTGCACAGTAATCATCTTCTTTGTTTTCTTTGCACTATTCCTAACTTTAGCACTCGCAGCCAGCCAGTAGACAGTAAACCTTAAATTTCTTTCCAGCTCAAAGTTGAGTTTTAAAATATTAAAATATAATTATATAAAGAAGAAGTGTATCTTTAATGGTGATGGATGTTTTTTTATTCACCCTTCAGGCAGTTGAATCATGTCCATGTCAATCACATTTTTTCCAAAAAGTCCAGAACATCACTCTCCTCCTCGAGGAAAATTATTTTAACGTATATGACATAAACTGACTACATGACAAGTTACTCCAACCCTGCAGCTCTGTGTTGCTGGTAGTACAATCTGCCTTTCTTCCAGTCACAGGTCTAACAATTGTATTTTCTTTCTTTGCTAATTATGATACATTGTCCTGAATGCCTTGCTACAAGATAAATTAATCCAAAGGGACAACAGAGTCTTGACCTTGTTCTTGTAGCATAGTAATTGGCAACAGGCTGCTTTAGTTCCTAAAGGAAACATGTCAATACATGATCGTATGTGTACCAGCATCTTCAGTGTAAAAGGCTGTTCTAATGAGGAAAAGAGGCAATAGTACATGTTTTTTTCACAATCTAGTTTTTATTGTTGGGTAAAATGACAAGCGTGTTTTCTCTATATAAATAACAATCACATGGAGGAACATACAAGACATGGCTATATGGAGGTGAAAGCGGCGCGTGTGATCACAATGTGCTTAGGTACAGGATGTTGATAATGACAGCAGTGTGTTTTCATTTCTTAAAAAGGAGTGTGATTATTGGCTTGGATACTGAACAGAAGCTACGTCGATGGGAAACTAATGGACTCACAGTCAGCCGCTATGTACAGAACATAAATAGAGAGAAAGGTCAGAGGTCATCATTAGCGGTACAACTGGATTTAAAAGGTTGAAAAAACATGTAACGGGAGAACAAAAGGATCAAATTAAAATCCAAGTATATACGAGTAAGATTTAACAGGAAAGAAAGACTTTATTTAATCTGTACACGTCAAAAGTCTGTACTAAATTTGAGATACAGTTGCCCATTGTGATTCACAGAGTCATAGAGTGCCAGGGTGAAAATGCATAGAAATGTGTCCAGCTAGGATTCATTGACTTGCCAGCTATACTACTGCAGGAGCATTCAGAAAGACTTGTTTCTTATATTCAAAGCTTATCCTCAAAGACCCTCTACACAATACAACCACAACTACCTCGCTCCCCAGTGTGCTAGCTCATCATTACTTCACATTAAAACATCCACTTGAAACATGCTGCCAAACAGAGCAGACAGTGCATGTTTTTCACAGTTCATTCTATCAAACTCTAAGATGCTTTTCTTTTTTTCTCCTTTTTGGTCCAGGGATATTGAAGTTATGATAGGATTTTCTTCACGCACAAGTGCTCTATTGACTCATTGCTAAGCAACGTTTGAAATTTCACAATGTACAGTGTATAAAGCTGGTCCGACTTAACTAACTTTGCCACTGACTTTCATTTTTATGCTTTGGACTAAAGAAAGAAAAAAGATTTATCTATATAATTTCAAAACCTTCCAACGCTGGTTATAATTTCGGATCAAAGGTTACAGATCGCACAACCATAATGAACCACTCAGTCGCTCAGTCTGCACTTCAAACAGGATGGGATCACAGCAAGGGCTCGTTTTAATTAGACTGAGTCGGCTGCATTGGATGGACAGATAGACGAGAGAAGTAGATTTGTGAGGAACCACGCTCACCACGAATGGAGGGGTCAAAGAAAGAGGTGTAGTCTGCAGTCACACTGGGAATAATTACGCTAATTCCTCTGATGGAAGGGAATTTTCCTTGAAGGCACAGGAAAAAAGTTAGGGATGGGTGAACTCAAATTACAAGAGTTATCTTGGACATATACAGTGTATATTTATATATCAACTTCTGCCAATTCACTTAAATATTACTTTTGTTCAGAGATTATCTATGACATTCCCACACTGAATACAATCGATTGTGAATAATAATGCAAAGTTGCACATATATACGGATTCATACCAATTGTCCTGAAAAAGATTACCAGCAAGCAACTTTATGTTGACTTAAACACTCAGTGGAAAAATGGTTTTAACTTGGCTTTAAGACAAGATCAATCCTTCACTCGTATTTTTTTAATTTTGTTGGATGACAGTCCCTCATCCAGTGGATTAACAAATGGTCAATTTGGTGTCTTAATCTGTGGTATTCACTATTGCGCTCCCACAAAATTAAAGAATCTGCAACAGAATTCAGTGCAACAGTACCTTTGAGGAAAAAAAAGCTCATTGGGTCTTTGTGTTATGACCTAAGACTCCCCAACCCACACCACCACATTGCCTTTGAGGACGTCAGTGATCTCACAGTTGAGCTTGTTGAGCCGTCCATCCAAGATGAAGAGGGACTCTCTGGATGGGGTCATAAGGTACTGTCCGAACAATCCACTGCCGACCATTACCCTGTTCTTACTGCTCCATGGCCACTGGAACGACTTTGTGGCCTCTTTCAAGCTCTTGATCATTTTGACTTTGCCGGTGCTTAGCTCCACAAACAGAGCGTCAGTTTGACGGCCAGAGCTGCCAAACACGTTGTACTGGTGGACTTCCGTGAAGGAGCGCTGGAAGGCCAGATCAGACAGGTGAAGGTTGGTGTGGATGTCAAAGGGCTCCTGGATCTCTCCTCGCTCTGAGATTATCTGGATCCTCATCAGGCCGTCACCATCATCGACAGTGACCAAGTAGTGGCCGTCTGGAGATACGTAGGGAGTGCCGGTGATGTCACGGTTTTGGCCGATCACGCTGTCTGTTACACTATCCAAGATAAGTTGGGGCTGCGTGGCGCCGGTGGAGTCAGGCCTGCAGTTCACAAAGTAGTAGCCACCGAGATGGGTGTAGGCTACAGACTTGGGGATGCAGTTGTACTCCCTTAAGCTGATGTTTTTCACATATGACGTTGTCTCGAGGTCGATCTTGTGGAGAACAGGCTCATTTCGATGAAGGATGAGGCCGAATCTGTACACAAAAGAGAAAAACAAAGAAAAAGATTTAATCAATAACACAATTTGTCTTCTTGTGAAACCAAAATTATGACAGACTAAGTTGGTCAGTTGGTCCACCACTTTCATCCAATAGCTTAGAGATATTTTAGTATTTTCTGGATCAGTTGCCTTCAAATTTTGTACAGACATTCATGGTTCTCAGAGGATGAAGCCAACAGAGTTGAACTTTAATATCGCGCCACCCATGAGTCACTGTTTTTACTTATCCAGGTAAACATCATTGTGAAAACAAACAATGATGGCTATCCAATGTTTTATGGATGTTGTATGGTTTGTAGTGAAATGTGGTGCAGACATCCCTGTTCAGTTCAGGATGAATGGAATAATAATCTTGGTTATTACTGTGGCTCCCTAAACCCATCTAGCAGCATCATTGGGTCACATTTTATTCAATTCTCCCCATCAGCCTGAGATATACTATATTTAGTGCTAAGTAGCATGCTAGCACGCTGAACTAAGATGGTGTACATGGTAATCATTGTATTTTAAAAATCGGCATGGTGGCACGCTGATGTTACTGAGGCCGTAGTTTCTTTCTCCAGAGCAACTAACAATCACATTAATTAAATAAGGCACATGCAGTGATTTTACTTTTTGAGTGGTTAAAACAGCAGGAAGTCTTATAAATCCTGAGTCAAAGTCATTTTAAAAGGGTAATTTAATTATACAGTCTGTCTGGAAATCCATTTTCCAATACTTTAATTCACGAATGTGCCAGTAAAGGATGTTGATTCCTTTTTGTTTCAAAGCACCATGTGGTTAAAAAAATATAAAAGCAGCACAATCCACACATCAAGGGTCAAACTGAAAGAAGAAATGTAAATTGATCTTTACTGGGTAATTACATAGAGTAAAAAAAATACATGTGGCTTGGTCCATTTAACCACTTCAACAGACACATTCTAACCCTCGACAATCTTCATATTCATAATTTTTTCCTCTAATAGAATTATAGTAGTTTTATATGTGGGGCATTGATCAGTGAACATGCTTGTCATTACAAAAACCCAAAGAATCTGTTAATGGCACATTACATTTTAACAGCTGGACAGGGTAGAGGGGGAATATGCAAGGAGCTGACAGGCCTCAATTAAATGTGAATATCAGCTGATCGATGCTGACAGGCACTTCAATCTTGCCATCATTCATCATCTTTTATGCCATTCGAACACCAGGCTGTCTGTACCTGTGAACAGAAAATGGCTGTTTGAAAGCCATAGAGCACATTATCATCCTTGTGGAGGGAATCATTGATCCAGAGATTGTTTTGTCCACTGGGTCCAGCCACTGGAGTCATAACAGACCACATCTGTGTTTTCTTTGTCGATGACTCATGGAGAAAAAAACTAAAACTTCTTGCATACAAATTAAGAAAATATGATGTTAAACAATCTTTAATTGACCCTTTATGTAATGTTGGAAAGACATGGGGATGGCTTTAGACCACTTTTTAACCCAAACTGGTCACCCCTGACTTATTTTAGAACCAACCCAACCCAGTTTTATGACAGATTGGTTGTCATTTGACATTTAGTAACTGTCAGGACAATTTGGTGGATTTCTGGCATGTCAGAAATTTTGGCTCAGCTGTCTTCCAGTTTGAAAAGCTCTGCAATCATATTTTCCACATGTCAAAAGAGTCATTATAAACTGTAGTGAGCTTGTTTTAATTTGTGCAATTGTGAATTCAAACTGAACTTTGCTGAAAACAGCCTCATAAACAACTTCAAAAGCTATTGGCTCCACTGTTTTTTGTGAAGGATCTCAAGTAAAGAAAATATAGTGTCTGTCAATCTGAAGGAATGTCGAAGATAACATATTTTTAAACGTGGAAAACAAGCAAAATATGAGTTATATCCACATGTCTCTGTCCAGAACAATTTTCACCCTGCATTAATGATGGGCTACATAGTTATGTGTATGTGTGCAGCTAACGCAAACCAGTGCTGCTGAAACATGTTTAATTTACAGCGATGTTCAATGTGTCAGTCAGAACTGAAGAAGCCTCTTGGACGAGTTAAACGTCTTCACGGATCTACAACAAATCCAATTGCCCAAGATGTAAGAGCATAGACAGTTTAATCTAAATGAGCTGCTAGATTTTGGACAATATGTGGATATACTTACTCTGTTCCCTTTTCCCTTTAACACTTCATGGTTCATAGTCCTTTGTTTTTGTTTTTTTGTGTGTGTTTTGAACATGTACTCAGTTTGTCAAATGACGATTTAATTGTTGTTTCTAACATTTTAAAATCAATAAAACCGTGACTTCATCAATATTATCAGATTTACCTCCACTGGAAACTGAAAAAGTCAGATCACCTCAACCAGCATACATCTATTTTATGACTCACTCTAGAAATGAGTCTTATTAAGTCTACAGATTTTTGCATCTTCTAATTGAACAGATTGCAGATTATAGGTCTTGACTTTCCTGTCAAACCAATCAAATGCTGTTTATGTGACTTTGAAGAGCTAAATTTGTGAGATTAAAATAAAAAGAAGCCCTCTTGACACTAAGCAAACTGGTTCTTGCTACGTTCCCACTGCACCCACGTGTATTAAAAAAAAACAAAAAAAACCCTCAAGACAGGTGGGCATTTAGAGACAGAGCTGATGATTTACAGACCAATATTACCACTGCCTGTCAAACACAGCTGTGAATTGTATTCAATACTGTGGCTGATCAATGGTTAGTAATGTTTGGAAGCTAAAGGTCAATAGTGCATTTATCCTGCAATGAAAATATTATTTTCACCAGCAGCAAGATATTTTTTCATGTATGATAAATTAATAATCAGACATTGTTTGGCCTCACTCGAATGTGAACACAGCTGGTTGCTTCGTTGGCAGACCCAGATTGCTTTCAGCCAAACTGACAGCTGCTGTTTGTCGTTTGTACAAATGATTAATGCATTAAAGAGTCTCCCTGGTTCTGCACAACAGAACTACTTCACATTTTATTATCTTATCTTCATGTCAATACTTTGACTTTTAGAAATGACTGGGTGTCTACACTTTGCTTTGCTGTTCAGGTGAAGATCCTGAGGGCAAAAACAGGAAAAAGAACAATGAACGCTGTATGGTAAAAGATATCCATAGCACAGCAATTCTTGTTCACCTATCCTCCAGCACAAATACATCAAACCAACATTTCGCTTGGCTTGTTTTGCCAAAAGGTAGTCTGGCATTCTACGGTAGATGTGGGCAAAAATAAATAATGTTTTTTTTTCTTTTTCTGACATGCAGAGTTGCCTGACTGTAAGTCGATGGGATTAATGAATGACATCCCCTAGAAGTTCCTGCTCACATTAAAATAGCTGTTAAGGGAATCCCCAGTCATTAAACAATCCCCGGAAGTTGCTGAATGTATGTTGGCTGTTTACACACAGCTCATGTTGCTAAATCGACTAATCAATGCTGCGTTCTTGCCAGCAGACAAATGGCGCGTGTGGGTACTAGATCAAAAAAACAGCTGTCTGGATAAAAAACACATCCAGGCACATGTATAGACCTAAAGCTGTGTACTTCAGCTGTATACGCATATATTCTTCTGGCAAACAAACAGAAGATGACTTCACACCACTGTTACAAGCCTGACTAATGAGTATGAAACAAAACTACATGGAGAGCCAACAGTATCTTAATGTGCGACTTCCATCTGCTTTCAGTTAAATGTAGTGAATCAAATAATGAATTAAGTCTAAATCTGTCACAAAAAATGCCCACTGACTGAGCAGACCAAGCGGCAACCTCCATGACTGTGAAATGAAGACAGTTCCTCAGTTCCTCAAACGTCCACTTGAGGCTGGCTACAGAACGAGTCAATCAAAGTCCTCATATTAAAATGTCTTTCAGTCAGACCGTTTCAGCTCCACGTCTTTTCCCATTTTGGGATTAGTGGGAATGCAGAGGGGAGGTCTGCCAAGATGGCAACGACCAGAGCCACCACACTGAGCTTAACAACCACTCTTCAGAAACCTGTGGGTGATGTCACTGATACTACATCCATGTATTATACTGTCTATGAACAAAATATTAGAAACGCAATGTAATTATAATTTAAAATGAACACAGAAATAAGTGAATACATATTGTAGCACAATTGTACTTTACCAAATTACTTTGTAAAGGTGTTTATATTTTGCTGATCACTCCAGCAAAATGTACATATTATTACATTATTTTATTTATTTTTTAACCTTAATCTGTATTTAATTTGTTGGATTAGCTATAACCAGACATTCTTGTCTGTTTGGTTTTTCGGTTCATTAGTGCTACTCTATCATCATAGTAATTAATTAAAAATGACCACTAGTGCAGAAACAAGAAAAATCAATTGGTCAATCTTCAGACAATTCATCAGCAGTTCTGATTAGCAATATTTTCCAAACATTCTTCATTCTGCTGCTTTTGCATGTGGACTAATTGATAATCAATCAAGTCAAGTTAGAGCTGCAATGATTCATCAATCGACAGAAATACTCAGCAGCTGTCTTGTTAATGAATTTAGGCAAAAATGCTAAACGTTTTATTGTTGTAGCTTCTAAAAATTTGATCTTCTGATCTTTTTCATTATCGTAAATTAAGTGAGAAGAAGATGTGACAGGCATTTTTATGACTAAATAATTATTAGAGAAAATAACATAACACTTAGGCTAGTCATTAGCTGTGGCCAGTCCACACAATTGCAGCTACATACTGTAGTAAGAAAGGTTTTTGTGTATCTAGTGAGAAGTGCCACATGTAGACTATTTGAAGGTAATTGTTGAGGTATCGTGTTTCACATTTTCCACATAAACAGCATTCACAGTAAGAGGACCCGGCAGCAGGAGTAACCTGCAGTAAGCTTCTTTTCAAAAGCATCCAAATGGTTGAGCAACTAGTTGGTAGAGATGGCAATTTTCAAACACCACATTGGAAATAAAAATGCGGCCACACTTTCCGGCAATCTTCCCTGCAGGTCTCAGTGGATCTAATTACAGCTGGGCTAGCAACCTCCACACACAACGCACACACACACTGGACTGCTCTCTCCTCCTCTACAGGAGGCCGTTAACATCCTGAAATCCTCCAGATCTCCTGCCTGTTCCTGGCCTCTCCGTGACATTAGTCAGCGTTTGGGACCGGCTTTTCTCTGTTTATCTTAAGCCTGAGTTTGAAAACTGCCCATGACTAAAAACCACATCATCACTTCAATACACTCTGCATTCAACATGTCTGTGCTTTGTTGTTGATTAACTGAAGTGTTAGGAAGGAGGTTAGGTGCCAGCTGTCTCCCTCTGGCTATTGTCTGTAGCTTTATGCAGATATTTTATTTCATCTTAGTGAAAACACATAAATAATAAGTAATCCTAGTCCAGCTGCACTAATGACTTGTATAATTAGTGTTATTCAAGAAGAATCAGCCTCTTTGACCAAGTGACACAAAGAGTCTCAGAGTCCATCAGTAATGAGGAAGCAGTAGCTGTGATTGAATCCCTCCTCTTTTTGATTTGCTTCTGATATCGTTAAAGAGAAAATGTCAGCAGCTACAAACATTACAGCTGACTGAGTCCACATGGCCTCTGTGTGTAGGTTTAAAGAATCTTTTTCTTTGAGGGGCATACACGACCTGCACTGCATTCCAAATGAGGCCAAGCTGAGTTAAAGCTGCGTCCTCTGCTTGGTTCAAATGATGGTCAACAGCGTTTACTTCTCATTCTGGATGCTTGGCATCAAAATTATACTGCCTATCCTTGTTTCAGTGGCATAGCTGGTAAAAACAATGTGCTCAAATGTTGATACCAGTTCACTTCATATCATAGATGCATATCAAAAAATAAATGAGTCAATATCTGTGTTGAGCTTCCCTAAATCATATATTTTCTAGTTGTAGATTCAGAAACAGAAAAATAAAGTTGCTGTTTTTGTTGAGCCTATCCGTGTGATGCTTGGATGATAATGTGATAAACAGTGTGGTAATTAAGGGTGTTATCAGGGTTAACAATATACACACAAATCTGACAAACAATTTTGAGGATAGATTAATTATTTTAAAACAAACTGCTGCACATTCTCTGGTTTAACTTCCCAGATGTGATGATTTGCTGCTTTTCTGTTTAATATAGTTGCAAAGTGAATATCATCTGGATTTGTGCTGTTTGATTTGGACAAATCAAGACATTAGAAAAGTCACCTTACATTTTGGAAACTTGTGAAACAATTGTGGAACATTTTATACAGTTAAAGATTAACTTGTTATTAACGTAATAATTTCTAATTAAGATAACCACTAGTTGCAGACCTGTGGCCAAACAGGGCTTAAAGTGTCGCCACACCACAGACATATGATCAACGCTCTCTGTCACAACACAAAAAGTTTCCTCTGAGGAAGCCTTCGTCTCTCTGATTTAATTATCAGACTTCTGATAGCAAAACAATAGCATGTGGTGTGTTTAGCTAACTCAATAAGCCCTGCTGAGTCTACGTGGGGAAGTGGGCTGACTGGTTAGGAATAGCCTTGTTTGTCAAACAAACTTCCCGACAGTATATTGAATTTTCTCATTTGTTTAAATCGATCAAACATTTCTATTGTGATCAGTGTTTATTTCATCAATCCCTCCTGGCAGAATTACAAGACTGATCTTTTAATCCTAAAATAAAGTCAGTGGCTTTTTGGATTTATAAATTCAGACATGAAAAGTTAATTCCACAGCTGACGTAACAAGGGTTTATTTTTAGAACTATTTCAGGTGATCTGCCACGGTCCTGCGGCACAGATGACAACCGGGCCGTTCTCCAAAAACCTCCATTACCACATTAACAGACAAGCACACAGCCGCTCTCACACGAAATGCACATCCAAATCATTGTTGTAGTATTGAGTCAAGGGGAAAAAAGAAGTGAATAAACGCCAATGGGGTGAATTTAATTTGCAAATCAATTTGCATTAAGAGTGTTCTTGGATCATACTGGACGTACCTGATGTGGTTAATGATGAGGCTGGAGGCGGGAATGAAGAAGTCGTCCACCCTGTCGAAGCGCCTGCCGACCGGCTGTGTGTGAACGGTGTGGTGAGAGATTCTTCCACTGGCTTGATTGATCACCTGGTGAACACCAATGGAGATGGACGTGGGTGTTAAACATGAGCCTGATAAATACACTGAAGGCTGCTGATTTCTCCTCATTTATGTCTCTAATCTCTCATACTTATTTGTAGCTTACAATCAAAATATGTGTATGTTTTATTTCATTTTTTTTATTCCATAAAAGCAGTGTCCACTCAAAAAAATGACTTTTCATTATTTTTGTCTTTGCATGGATTAGGGATTCATCTCTTCCCTTATTACTGAGATGTTGGAGCTTCACAGTGGGAGGTGATGTGAGCTGTTGTCGCTGGTGTATAATACTGCTGTATGCATGGAAGCGTGCAGATGTGTGTGTTTGTGTGTAGGCAGGGTTCTCTTTGATTCTGCCACAATACACAAAGAGGATTGCCACAGACCAAACTCTGCATTATGAATTTCTGTGCAGGCGATGACGAGCACGATTGTCAGGCAAGTAAAAAGAAAAAAAAAACACTCAAAGCTCGAGCTGAATCAAAAGAAGATGAAAGATACTTTTTCTTTTTTTTTTAATACACCACATGTCAGCGTGGTACACGGTTTGCAATGTTTCTGTACATGAGCACACTGCATCTGAACTAAAACAATAATGACATCTAAGTGTTGACTTCCAGTTTTAGTTTGTTGTGTTGTTTACATCCATAATTAGGTGAACAGTGTAGGAATTCTAATGCTTTCATTGATGTGACTTCACATAGAACAATAAATTGGCCTGCTGACATTAGCGATAGCAGACTAAAGACTTCCTCCATGTTCACCTGTTGATTTAGTACAATGTCTAACGGGACTAATTCCATCAGCAAAGATGTCATGTCAGGCGTTTAACTTTGCCAATATGACTCAACATTTCCTCCACAATTTTAACATTAAAAGTCTTGCACCCTTACTTTTACAGGCAGGTTTATTGAAGCGTTACATCGATCAGGAGTACAGCAAAGTAGAAAAGACAGGAATCACTTAGTGTGAAAACATTTTATCTGTTAAAAAGAAACTCAGAACAGCAGTGTCAGTATGACTTTTTTTGTACTGATATGGCAATAATTTCCATCACAATATATAATTTGGTAATGCTGCTATTTAGAAGAGTATCCTGATTGTGACTGAACCCTGTAAAGACCAGAGGATTCATTAGACCTCTAGTTTATTCACATAAAAATATAATAATATAATGCAAACATGGCTCGGTTTAGAATATAGATAGACCTTGTAATGTATTTTGTGATCAAAGAATATATTAAATATAAACTATCTAACTGTGCAAACATGCCTTAACAAAACAATACAAATTAGTTTGCCTTATAACTTAACATATTTTGCACACTGTCTTAATCTGTTCAGTGTCATGTTATATTTTTGTCAACAAAACAAAAGTTCACTTACAACGAGCTCCGGCATGGCAGACTGACCAAAGTGTGTGTTCTGCTAGTTGAACAGTTGTTTGATAGATGAACATCATTACGATTGACTCCAGTGAAATATATCCTACAGTCTGTTTCATTACCTCCGCTTGTATAAATAGACAGCAACAGAGAGAGAGAGAGGCAAAACTCACTTTCATATCCCTCATTTCATCATCGCTGTCTTTACCACCATTGTCAGCTCAAACTATTCTTTGGGGGAGGAGAGTGGTGTGTACTTTAATGTGCAAGTAAAAACACTGCACACTGATTTGCTGTTGACGTGTTTATTTCTGCTGTGTGATCATGTGATAGTTATTGACGAGACATAAAAACAGATGTATAAAATATCAGATGGCAAGGAATGAATTAAGTCCTTGTCTGCTTTTAGTAGGGCTCAGCTTTTATTTGAGACTTGGCCATTATTTGGCTTTTATATGAGAATTCATCATATATCCATGTTGGGCTGTGTCAGCCGATAAGTGACATTAAACTGCCGTACACAAAATACATTTGAAATAACTGAGAAAGAGCAAATATGGGTAAATATGGTCATACATTTTAAATGGCAAAATCTTTATTATTGGTTGATATATTATAAACAGATTTTTTGGGAGATCTGAAATTCAGGTCTGATTATAGATGTGACCACTTCGCACTTCACCCTCATAGTCGATGTTTTTATTTTAAAGTCAGTGTTCTGGAGTTCAGAGCCAAAACAACTGAAAATGTGTCACTGTCCAACTACTTTCACTAGACTCTAAGTGACTATTAATTACCCCTCATCAAGAAAGGCAAACAAATCAACTATTGAAGATCCCGGAGAGGCTGGTGTGATTAATGCCGCATTCATGTCATACTGGAAGGAGGGGTAGAACAGGACAAGTTGGAGGAATTTTCATTTAATTAGCTGCGATCTTCTTCCAGATGGTGATTATAAGGTTATTTACATTACACTGTTGGTATGTCGCGATGAAAATGTTCTACAACAAAAGTTCATTGTAGGTTAAATAAAGTGTGAATATAACTGATCAGTGTGGTTTTTATGACCTTGCTTTTGCATATGAAAAACGTTTCAAACTAGTTTTATGTAATCAGTGATCAGTAATCTGATCTAAAGCTGAAACAATTGTCACTATGAATCATTTTTTATTTTAAGTCAGATTGGTAAAAGTGAGTATTTCCGTCTTTTATTAGTTTTTATAAACTGAATTTCTTTGAGTTTAACACTCTTGGACTAACCTTGACTCAAACCCCGACAGTATCGAATGCCTGGCTCTCTGTGTGTCCCATTCTCTGCCGTTCTATCATTTTACATCTCTGCAGTGGAATAAATAACATTTGAGTGTAATAAACAGTGAATTGTGGACTTACTTGGAGAGTGGGGAAGTTCTTCTCCATGTCTCCCCAGCTGAGCAGCCACACCTGGTCGTGAGATTTGTCATAGTGAAGCTTCACAGGATAAGGGTCGGTGCTGACCGTCTGCAAGGGGACACACACAACCAGGACTTTGAATAGACAGCGTGGCCTCAGAATAACAATTCAAAGCTATCAACTTTGCTTTTGAAGAGATCCCTCTTTGATGTGCAGCGGTAATGCTTTTGAAAAGTTTTCCTGCAGACTAATGCATCGGCGGTTGACAGGAGCAAGGCTTCTTTTAACAAGGTGGACTGGAGGTGTGTTTTTATGTATAAGGTGTTTTTTTTTCTGTGTGTTAGAGCTGCATTTCGAATCAAGTGGTGACAGACACAATTGCTTTACCACACCGAAGTAATTGCTTTCAGTCTTTATCCGTTTCCTTGACACTCGCGGCAATATTCCATGTCAGAACAACAGATGAGTTGTATGTGACAGAAAAGCGCTCCTCATGCATTATGTCCACCTGTGAGTGCAGATAGACAGCCAGCTCAAAGGGAATAGAGAAAGCACTGGGGAGAAGAATGCACGCAGTAGCTACACCCACCTAACAGCAGCGAGAAAAGGCAATCATTTTTTTCAGGAAAATTATTGCAACCCTGTATTCCCACAATCCCTTTTGACTGCAGCTTACTTTCTATACTATTTGTTTTGCCATGGAGCCCTAATAGTATTGTTTACCTAGGCAAAATATATATTGTTTCACTGCGAGAGCAAACAGCTCCTGAGAGGGTTATTGCAAATAAGATGAGAATATCTGTTGAATCCTAACTAATCTCTGAGCTTGTAGTCATTGGAGGAAACAGGTGTTCGTGTTGTTCTTTTCCTTTTGACTAACAACTTCTTTCTGGCTGGGGAAGATTATTGAGATCCTCAGCCAATATGCCCGCATAAACTCTAGTGCTGACTGCAGATCTGTCAGAGATGAAGCGTGGAAAACATTACAGCAGCTTTAAACATTTATGTGTGTGCACTTTGCTATTAATTGGCATTGAAACACATTCTGCTCATTAAAATGTCTTCACTGAGTATTTAATTGGTAACAAATTTCAAAATGCAATTTGCTGATATTATTACTTTATGCACGTCAATCATATTAATGATTCAATGAGAAAATGATGAGCAGGGAAACCAAAACCAGAACTTGTCTCTCTTACTACTCATGACGGGTTCAGGTAGTTAATTAACAGCTGCTAATATAATGCAATGAAGAGAAACCTCCAGGCACCTGAATAATGAGCTTGTGACAGTCTCAGGTACACCAACCTGCTTACTGGCAGGTCCCCGAGAGCCTTGTGAGCTGTAAACAGCCATCACGGTGTCAAAAACACATCTGCGGGGATCTGAGCAACCCTGGATTAACCTGGCACACCCAAAAACCCACTGACACCGATGATTTAACTCAACACGGCACGCAAGAAATGTGCTGAATGTTGTCAAGTAGGAGCTGTGCTACTTCCTGAGGCGGCCTCGCAAAAATAAAATTCCCCCAGGAAAATAAATGGTGCTGCACGGTGGCAATGTGTTTGAGGGATTGCCTCTTACACCATCTGCGAGTAAAACTGCAGGGTTGCCATGTTACAATATCTACTGCATGAAGGGTTGCCAGGTTACAGTTACCATGAAGAGGTGGGTCTCAGGGTTACTTGGTCACCACATCAGTGTGGCAGTTAAGTGTAGGTCTTGACTGTTGCAGTATGTATGAAATGGGTCGGGTCAGGGGTTTAAGCTGAAGGTGAGGAAGCTGATCTTAAAGCTGAAAAAAGGAGCTCTTTAAATTGTTAGTGCAAGTGGAACGGAGCAGGGGTGATGCACTGCAAAGGCTCGGGACAAGTGAGAAAAACCTAGAAGATGTAGAAAAATCTGACACATGGAATCTGTTTTCAAACTAGGCGTGGGATTTGTCTTTTGAATTTCTTTATGACATCTAGTCCGGTTTAACAACATTTGCAAGCAGCTAAAATGATACATAATTAAAAGGATTAAGACATGTAAACAGCTCCTGTTGACTGAGAAGCCAAACAGTTTTGAGTGATTAATTTAACAACTTGGGGCTGCAATCTGAAAATGAAATAAGCAGCAGAAGACATGACATGATGATTATATGTGGAATCGGACACATCCGGCTGACACAATCGAATAACAGGTGTAACCTTGGCTCAAGTAGCTTGTCAAAAATAAGGTGTCAAACACTGGAGGTCCTGATTCAAAACTTAAAATATTGATATGACATTCATGACGGTTTCACTCACAAACAGCAACATCGTTTTTCTAGAACGGTTTCAGCACTGTGTTTGTCCTGTCGAACTGCTAAAACACACATTTCACTCCTGGCCAAAGAGAGGTGTTTGTTCTTCCTCACTAATGATCCTGGGTTGAGTATAGATAGTAGCTTGCAGAGAGCACTCCAGTTTGTTACATCTGATATAATCTACTGCTGGTGACATACAGATGACAAATATTAAAACAACATAAAGTGTCTTAGTAAGGTGTTGTACAACCACGAAAAAGACATTCCCTAATTTCATTCGTTTTCTAATGGTGGTGGAGAGTGCTGTTAAACACGTCGGATCAAAATCTCCCACAGAGATGTGGTAATTGTGAGGGCCGTAGCAAATGATTCAAATTTTCATACTCATCAAACCATTGAGTGAGTCCTGTTGAACCAGATTTGTTAGTTATGGAGCTAAGCAAAAATGAAACCGTAATGTTGCCACCTGATGTAAAATGAAACTGGCTTTTTGAACCCAACCTTAAATCGAACCTTACCAACGTTTGCCCTTGGTATGGCTCTGTTGCCTTCTGACAGGGCAAACTTAATCCCACCCAAACTGTAGATAGCATTTTAATGTTTACATCATTATTTACATCACTGACATACTGAAGTGTAATTCTGAGTCAACCGCCTGTTAAACATGTCTTGCATGCAGCTTGTGCAGATGTTGAACTGAAGGTGAGAAAACTGATCTTGAGCTCATCTGGGCCATTCTCATCTCACCACAGCACAGCACAGCACAGCACAGCACAGCACAGCACAGCACTCGCTCTCGTCTATTAGTATCCTATTAAATTATTACTCAAGTAGAATATTTTAGGTCTGGGCATATCTGATGCACAGGCTGCTTCCAAAAAATTCTGGACAAAGTTCACATGGAGTTTGGGTAAGAGTTGGAGCATATAGTCCAATGTTCTCAAATAATTGAGTTTCTGGATGGATTCTGAAGGATGACGTATTATATCAAACTGTTTCTTGAGCCGAAAGGAACAATTTAATAAAAAAAATGTGTCCTTCCTTCAGCAAAATCAATCATAGAAAATACCATATGTAGTAATGATTTATCGAAGGTTCTCGTGAAATGTTGTGTTCAATCAATGTGGGAACATTTGATGTTTTTTTTCTGTGTACCTGTTTGACAAAATAAGTCAAAGAGAAGGAGAAAAAAAAAAAACTATTTCAACCTTGAGGGTGTTTGGCAAAGATTGAGGCAGATTTTCAGTTCATTTTTTTTATTCTCCTCTCCTCTGTGTAAAATTGTTAACCCCTCTCACATCATACATTATTGTTGGTGGCAGAATAGACATGAACCCGTTTTTCCAATTTAGCCTGAATACTACCTGGACAGCCTTCTGAGACTGGATGTCAACTATGAGCACTCGATCCAAGGTTGGTTGTGTCACATAAATAAACTTGTCCTTGATGTTGACCGCTGATGACCACACACACCTCTGAACCTCTTCTCCTGGTGAGGTGGGGCACACCTCCTCCTGGAAAAAACACAAAAGCACACACATGCACAGTCACGGTTAACTAATTGTTTTTCATATCAGAGGGAAATAGTCAGTCATTAAAACACAATTATCTTCATCCAGTCGTTATTCTGTGTTGTTTACTTCTTGCAGTCTTATCACCCTGCTGATGTGAGTCGTGTTATCTTGACAACTTAGATAAATGAGCTGAAAAATCTCTGTAATCGCTCCGATTTGTCCACACGAAATCCACAGAACAAAGGCTGCAGATGATCTGCGGCTGTTCAGCTTTCAGTCCTGGCAGCTCTCTTCCGTCCTGGCCAATGGGAACCTTAACCGGCCTTCTGTCTCTGGAGCTTTCCTCCCCTTCGCTCCCTCCCCGACCCTCCAAGCCTCCAGGCTCTGCCCAGTCATCTGTTTCAGACTGTGTGGGACGATTTAGGGAGCTGCTGGCCAGCAAGGATGAATGAAGGGCTCCGGCATGATAGGATGAACTCTTTCTCCCATATTTACAACCACAGAGGCAGCCCCTGACAGGTGCCTTCCCACAGGCCAACTTCTTTCAGTTAGAGGGGCATTAGGTAATGCATGAACTTCATTGAACTCTATCAGGGATGAGGGGGAGCTGCGGCATCCCTGACAGAATTTATTTCATCTCTACTTCAGCGCACCACTCATCCTGTCCCTTGTATTTTATGTGTAGAAAAACAGGTTAATTTGGGTAGACATGCAACAATAAAATCTAGTAAAAAGGTCGTTTCATGATGCAGAACGCTAAAATAACGACAGCGCTACGGCATTTTATCTCACTGCATTATGTTTCTGTATCCAGTTGCAGCACCATCTGTTAGTGTTTTCGATCTAAAACAGGTTGGAAAGTCAGTTTTTAAAAGCCAGAAATCCCTGCACACGCTGAAGTAATGGTTGAGTCATTGGTATTGAACCCTGGAAAGGCCCTGCAGACCCACACCATGGTCATTTTGTGCTACAGTGCTGTAAATATCTAACTTATTGCACCTTTTAAGAGGTGAGAAATCGAACATCTGATGCCCAGCCGAGGGTGTGAATGGAGGCGGCTGTAATCCTCCCTGTGTTTGTGTGTTGCATATGTCTGTATGCGTGTGGGAGCATTGAATGTATGTGATTTATGTGCTAAATGACAGCTTCTAAAGACTGCAGATATGTTTTTTTCTCTTTATTATGTGAATGCCTACACTCTCCAGATAGAGAATGGTATATATTTTTCATGGATTCACTAAAACCCTTACTACATAGAACACTGCAGCACGACACAAAGAATACTGTACTGTACTGTATCTCTTCAACGGAAACTATTAAAAAAAAATACCACCGCAAAATATTTTTTAAAGGGATTTTTACTCTTTTTACTTGTGAATGTGGATGATGGCATTTAAAGAGCTGTGTTGAGAAATATGAGAGTCCGGATATTCCCCAGTTAAGCCACTGGATGATTTGTAGAGCTAATATATTTGTGACACCACGTCAGCCATCTGTGGGGAGGAAAACTGCAGAAAACAGTGAAGCGGCAACATCCAAAGTGTCAAAAACAAGGAACTTTACAGGAAAGCCGCAGCAGCACGCGCATATCTATTCTCTCAAGGTGTTTCTCCAAGATTTCGAGCCAGCAATTTTTCAAATGATAGATAACTCAACTAGAATTTAACCTTTTTTCCACCAATAACATCACATCTTTAGATACTCATTCACCATCATATACACATGAGGCTCGCTGTTTACAGATTCAACAAATTTTTTCCTTGCTTCCCCAAAGTTGAATTTCTGGCTGTGCCAACATGTTGATCATTACAGTTTACAGTAAATAAGGCCGTCTGGGGAAAAAGAGCTCAGAAAATGTTTCTGATGAAAGTGAGGTGAAAAATGAAGAGGAAGTGCAAATGAGCTGTTGAATATGTAGCCGATTCCCTTTCGGTACGTGTAACAATGCCTTACAAACAGTATAAAGAAGATTTCATTTTGATTTAATCAAGTTGTACCTATTTTTTTATGATGTAAATAAATTAATATAAAATAATATTTTATTATGTTTTTTAATACAAATAAAGAGCTGTGTATGCATGGTACATTGCCAATAAATACCCATAACACCCTCTCTATGTATGTCTACTAATGAAACATCATTTAACAACACAGCACTACACTGATGCATGTTTTATTCTTATTTATTGTATTTTGTATCTATTCCTTATCATTCCTTTTACATATTTCTGCCACTGTGAAAATTTTCACACAGGGATACAAATAAGGAGCCACCTACCAGTACTCAACACAATACTGTGGCAGTGTGAAACATGGATGATCCATTTCAGAGGCTTCAATTGGAGGCAAAATAAACATAACTGGACTGACTCTACTACAATTGGACATCATGGTGTTTTCCAAGATGCTGTGTGTATCCCAGTAAAACACTCTATATGGTTGATAAGGATAATGGATAGGCTGTGCAATTACCATAAACAAATCAATCAATGCTCCTCTGCGATGGAGAAAACGTGAGCACCATGCTGGGAGCTGCCTCATGTGTTCACACAGCCCTCCCCAATGACAGCACTGGATTGATATCCTAATACAAACACACATCTCAGAGGAATGCTCGGCTGATTGTTGTGAATTCATGCCGTCGCTTTATGTGCAACAGCTATCCAATAAGCACAGGGGTCCAGGATGAAAGGCGGCTCAGAGGAAATCGTCCATTTGAGAACACATGTAAAGCTAACCGGTATCTATCAGCAACCCGCTTTGAATATTTTGCTGCTTGAGAGCTTTAGTGATAAACGGTAAGTCAGCAGGGGCTGCTGGGTGTAAAGAGTCCGCTGAGAGGTGAAACCCGCCCTGACTGCATGTGGTTTGTCACTGGACTAAATTAAACAGACTAGCTCGACACTGTAAGGTGTCCACTGGGCACCGTTTTCTGTAGCTAGCAGTATTACCTAGAAGAACATGTGTGACTATCAATAATCACTTTAGAACTGCACTAATCAATATTTTGTGTTAACAACAGAAATATATACTATGTGTAATATCCAAACTGTCATACAACTCACCCCACCTCAACTCTACAGAGCACTTTAGCACCTTTCAGGTCATTATTTTCATTTTATGGTGCACGACTTTACTGTGCTGGTTCAGTCTCACCCCTCTCATCGGCACAATTTTCCAGCATCGACAGGGAGCTGTCTTCAGTAGAAAATATCTGATAAACCTACTGTACAGCCAGATATGGTCTCTTTTAACAGAACATTGAACTATAGGACATAAACACACCATAACACGACATAAGCACGCCTCCAGATGAATGCTAATGTTGTCTGTTGTCTTTGTATGCTGGTTGTATAACAAGTGTGCGGTTACATCTTTATAATGTGATATGTCTTTATTGTGTATAAAGCTTTTTGTACTGCCCTTTAGAGCCACATAATAAAGATAAAAAAAACTATTAATGTAGATTTTAAGTGTCTCCAGACACACAACATTTAAACAACTTTGAATACTTTTCATACATAAATTTATAGTTCCATGTTTTTGATGTTGGTCTGTTACTTTAATTTAGTTTTCTCTGTGTTCTATAATGTATATAGAATATATATAGAAGGAGAATAGTGAGAGAAAGCAGCACTCTTTTTTCCTTTTGTAGGATCAGACGATGACATTACTATTTATCATGCAGGTGCTCTAGCTCAAACATATAAATCTGGGTGCATATCATATCTAAGCTGGTGGTATAGTGGTTGGAGCTTGTGTCCTCTAAATTTACAAGTGCAACAGCAAAGCCTTTTCTCGAGCAGAACACTGAGCCTTTATCTGCTTGGCTGCATTTGAATAAGAATCTCAGCCAAATCCCAGTACAAACTATATTGACTGCTAATGATTGATTTTAGTACCTGGGTCAGGATGCTTCAAGTTGTTGCTTGTTAAAGCCAGCAAATAATAAATCAGAGTCCTGTATTACCACATTTTTGCAATTTCAAAACTCTTTTCATCATCAGGAGTTCAGCGTAATAGCATTAGCATCATAAATGTTTTAGTATTTATTGCTTTGTGTTATAAAGGTTGTGATTTATGCCTGACAAAGTCTTCCAACACTGTTTATATTTTATTACACGAGGGAATCTTGTCAAAGAACCAGATAATCTAATAAAACAGATGTGTAAAGGGAACAATCAATCTTCATTTGAAGTTATGTTTCTGGCCATCTGACTACATCTGATATTCACTCTCCTTTGGCTCTGTTTTTGCTCTTCTGGGAAAAATATATTTTGCCGTTAACCTGCTAAATGTTTGTTTACTAGCCACCAGCTTTTTTTTTCTGTCTGTTGTTTGGTGCTGAAGGCCAAGAGGTATACATTGGTTCCTTTTTCCTGCTATCTGCTTCTAATGGAAATGAAGTAGGACTGCTTGATTATGGCAAAAATCATAATCACAATTATTCTGATGGAAACATCACATATTCAGTGGGAAGGATAGGAAAGAATAGAAAGAGGACCAATGTAAAGGAAACAGGTGTGCATCATTTCGACACGGAATGCGGAACAATAATCGATCAATCGTCCAGCCCTAAAATGGGGTTGATGAGAGCTGCATTGACGGATATAAAACCTAAACAATGAGCAGAAAGATACTAAAATGCCTTGTAGAGCTGAAAGGAATTCAAGCGCAAAATGATTATTCTCTGTTGGTTTGTGACTTTTAACGACTATTTGAAGATTTGAAGCAGAAGATAAAACGTGTGATTTGTAAACCTGAAAAAACAAGGTTTTAATCAGTGTATGTCACTGTTATATAAGTGCTCTTATATAATACACATAAATACACATTGATAACCAAACCATTTAACTATTGTTAAATTATCCAGGAGACTGTTATGTTTTCTGTGTTGAGTAACACTGAGGGTAATATTAAAAGAAAACTGTCAAACAGGGAAAATCAGCAGCTCTCAATTCCTCGCAGCGCTGCACTACATAGTAAAGATGCTCTGTGACAATAGTCAGGCCCAAGAGCTCCTCTTCACAGCTTCAACTCACACAGATGGTTGGGATGGTCGAGACCAGCTCAGAATGAATCATCATAAAAGTGAGTCACTATTAAAAAAAAAACAATGTTTCTTTTGCACGACTACTCACCTGCAGAGCCAGCAGCTTCTCGCTGGGTTTAATGTGCCGTTGTATTTCACATGCCACGGGCTGAATAACTTTAATCCCATCTTCATAGAACACATAGAACATGTTGCCAATGCCAAGACCTGGAGAGACAGCAAGAACAGTCCTGTTACAGTACATACCTAAAATAGCTGATGAGATTGCACAGTGTGAACATTTGCCACAGAAATAAGCCCACAACATTGCTATCTATTTTCAAAGCATCAAATCATTTAATCCTTCTCACCACAGTTCGGTAACCCTATTACAAAAATTCAATTAACTCAGTTTAATGAATGCTATATTGAGGCAGAAGCAGTCTAGACGTACCTTCTTCTCGCCACAAAATGTTTGCCACTGTGAGGGAGAAAAAGAGGAAAGAATGGTTGGAAATCAATACAAGAATCAATAAGTTCCCTTTGTGGGAGTTAACACCCAAACACTAAGTCCTATTGAGGCAAACAGGAAAGCAGACCGCATGAAAGTTTTATGGAAACCGTCTCTCTGACACCTAGTGCAACAAATAATCGATAGAGCCCTCTGCTTGGAAATAATTTGATACCAAACACTGGAAAATGGAGTGCAGTCAACAAACTACAAGTACTGTAAAACAGTTTATGATTTTGGGTGATGCAACTGCTTATGCGGAGAGATGTGAAATTCTAGTCTAAAGAATAAAATCTCAGACATCAGATCATCATCCCTCGATATGAGTTTTATGGTTAAGCCGCCTTAGACACCCATGAGTAGTCCACAGGTTTCAGACCCAGATAATAATCATAAGTCATTAGGAGGGATTAGTGTGCTCTTTCTTCAGTGGCAAAACCAGTTTTGGCTCCTATAACAGGTAATTTCTCATTAAATTCACTTAGCTGTCAGTAATGACACAAAATGTAGAATAAAAGCCACAAAAGACCCTGAGTGCTTCAATGGACGACCGAAAACACAGACCAGCTGTTGGCTTTCATAGCAGCCACTGGGCACTTTGAGAGAAAAGTCATTACTTAAAATTACATGACTGGAGAATGATGTGATAAGGAGAGAATCTAAAGACATTATGAACTTATTTTACATGCAAATATCCGAGCATATTCTGCTACTAAATCATTCTTATCCTCCAGCCCACCAGCAGCCATATCCTCTCACACTAGCTTTTTATTTGTGACCTTCTCTCTCATTGTTCATCTGTCCCCCGGTCTTCCCTCTGCTTCCACCTTCCATTTTCAGGCATTTTCAGTCTACAAACCAATCTCCAGTCCAATTCACATCCGATTCTAATCTCGCTTCTATTGCAATGCTCATTCCGCAGCCTCTTGCTCGGGTGGACAGATGCAGAGAAAGAAAAGGGGGGGAGACAAAGCCAATGAGACACCACTGTGCCGTTAGTCAGCCTTAATCTTTCAAAAGTGCTTTGTCAAGTGTTTCCTGCACACTCTTGCATACCTTTTAGCTTATTAAAAGTTACACAAAGGGAGTGGGGTCTATAGCTAGAGGGACGAGGGAAGAAGGACAGGAAGGACAAAACAAAGCGGAAAACAATACAATTTATTTGAGATGTGCCAAAAATGGAAAATAAAGAAAATGGAAAAGAGGAGTTGAGATGAGATCTTGTGTGCCCTGGTCTTTTCCAATAGCCCACAGTATTGATGCTATTCATCACTTGGCAGAAAGACTGTGGCTGTTCTGCGCATACAAGGAGCCCATACATCAACTTCATCATCCATATAACAAAACAAGCTGGCTGCCACTGTAGGCGGTGAGTTCACTCTTTCTGGTCGTAATAACTGTGTTTCCACTGGGCCCCAAACACTGGGAACGCCACGCTCACCAGCCAGCCTGGACTCTGCAGTTCCTCCCCGTCAGCAAGGTTACATAAATTCAATTTGTTTACGAAAGCACACTGCTGCGACAGTGGGCCAAACAGCCTGTGGTGTTCACCACGGCAGCATGGTGGAAGACAGCAAATACATAATATAGGTAGAGTAATTGGGTCACAGTAGACAGAAATGCAAAATTTAACTTAGGAAGACTGCCTTGGGTGTGCAGGGTGTGCTGCTCTTTCCAGAGATTATCCCAGTTTCTTGGAAACATTGACCCCTGCAGTAACTTCTACTTTAATTATAAGCAATACACAAATGCTTTATCACTGACAAACTGCAATTGTGAAAAGCCCAGTGCCCACTTCCTCCTGTAGGCACTAACAATGAGGAAATGCCACCAAAAGAGAAAAAAAAAATAATAATTTCCTCCTCTTTCTTTTTGCATGCTTTCTGCATTGATACAAAATAAATATCCTTTCAGTGCAGTGATTGATAACATGCAGGTCAGGTCTACCATATACCCATTACTGCAGCTACGCCAAAAAGATTTTAGATGTACCTGCCAAACATCCACTTACTGTACACCAGGCCTGGATTAAGATGCCTCAGCACGCACTGCTTTTGGTCTTAGGCGGAGCCTGTAAACTTGAAGATCAGCAGAAATTTGTCTTTATCATCGGTGCTGCTACTAGTATCTCCAATTCTGCTCTCTAAGTGTTTCCTTTTTTACAACGCTTTTCCTTTCTTTCTAATTCTAACTCCAATTCTGCTACTTCAAATGCCTTTTTATTTCTTTACTGCAATATTGCATATTGATAAAATGTGTAGCAGTGTCATATTTTAGTTTTTCTAAGCAGACTTGACTGACTTACTTGACTTTCTTAAAAGGCATTAATTAGCTTTGTACTATGAGCAATGAGCTCCTACATTATCACATAACTTGGCAAAAGTTAGAAAAGTTCTTGTTATTTCACGTAAAATATTTACATTTCTGTCTTTTTGTCTTTGCTCACTGGTTTGAAGTGGGCGGGGGCTCCCTCGGAAAAAGGTTGTATACTTCCATGCACCAATGAAGACTGAGCAATTTGTGAATGTACAGAGAGTAATTGGCTTGTTTGCTAATGTTGCCAGACCACTGTCAATCTAAGGTGATCAAACTAGAACTCCTGGTCAAGATACTCTGCTGAGTTTTTGAGTCTTAATAAATCATTCCATTTCTCCTGAACTTTAACTGATTGTTGCTACGCTATTGAGAAATACATACATGATGATGTGGGATAACCTCAAAAAGTTACCATGTTGACTGTAATGAAGGGATATACAGTATAAACCAGTGCAATGCTAATGCTATCGATATGTTTAAAGAATTTTTGGACAACAATGGAGCTCTGCAGCACAGGGAAAAGAGACGTATCAGGCTTTGGTTATATTTTGGTATCACACACCTTATCCTTTAAAAATGGCTGAATAAATACTTCACAAAGAGGAAATCTTAACATCAAGTGCTCAGAGTTAAGAATCAAAAGGCACTGTGAAACATTTTATTTGCCTTCTTTGCTCTAAAGCAGAATGAGTTGTTGGAGGTCAAAGACAAAGTCATGAATCTGTAACTCAGAAGGAAGACGAATTACAGGGTATATTGTTTTGCTTGATTTGCAAAATGTAAAAAGTGACGGTCGATACAGTTGGGGACAAACGACGGAGATGTTTTATGTTTGATTCAAAATGGCCACCAACTGATGGTGGCTTGGCCTTTCTTGTGTTTAAGTGAACGCTGATGAAAAATATCAGTTTCATCCATTTGTGCTTTTCTCTTTGCTTCTTCACTCAGCACAGCACACAGTTATGACTGAGGTAGTGATCAAGATGTCTTTCAGCTTTTATATTTTACCCAGCCATTTTTCAGCCAGATTTTTTAACTTTGTGGCTTTTAGCAACTCTGTGCTTCATACATTCAAGGGCGCTTGAATATTGAGAGCTAACTTCAACAGCAGGTCCCTGGCAGTACTACTTACAGTCAGGTAGACTGTACAAGAAAGGTTTCAAAATAACAAGACTGGCTGCACTAGAATTAGAGCTGGAAGCCTTTAGAGGACTGAAGGCTGTATCATCTCCTAAAGAGGAAAAGTATTCAAAAGACATAATCCTTGGAAGAAAAAAAATCCAGAGTTTCAGAAAAAAAAAAAAGGAAAAACACAAAACAAAGTTACTGGCAAAAGCTTGAAAAATAAAAGTGCTCATTAAAAATAAAAACTGCAATGGGAAACATGGAGAGATAAATATCCGTCTGTGCAATGAATATAAACCACCTACAGTGATGAAAAAAGCTAGATTTTACTATCATCAAATTTACAATGTTTTTTTTTAATGATTTATATCTAATATATGACATATGTTTGTAAAGTCACCTAGGGTGAAAACTGTATAACCTTTTAGTTCAGTTTTACATACTAATGTAAATCACTTAAATTAATTAATTATGCATTCTTTTTATGTTGTTTTTGTGCCCTCTGGTCTTTGTTTTGAATCTACTTAATGAAAAGATAAGTATACTTTTTAGTATTATAATGCACCATCAGAAATATTCTGAAATTAATATTACACTCTTCATTTAAGAAAGCTTTTAGGCATGAAACCCAGTCGACAGGCAGCAGACTGCTGACACTGTGGATAGCGTCACTGCTGGGTTAGAGCTACTTGTTGCTGACAGTGTGTCCAACACTGTGTGAAAGCCCAGTGTGATGGGGAGGGACACCGCTGATGGTTACATGAAAGCTATTTTTGCACAAGCTGATCTTCTCTTTTCAGAGGATATGAAGCAGACAGCATGGAGGGCCGTGCAGAATAAAACAGCTTTGTGAAGACTCTGGTGTGGAGCTGTGGTTCCCATCCATGTGCCATTGAGACCCGGGAGATTGCAAAGCTTTGTTCCAACCAATCACTTCACCAGCGGATTTCACTGATTAGATCTTCCTCTCTGCCTGAATCTGTGAAATCAACAGTTTGATTGAAACAAAAGCCTAAACACTTGGCAAAAATGTTTGAGAAATGCTGTAAGGAGTGTGGGATCAAGACATTGAGGTATGAGGAAGATGGCACTGGGTAGACTATAGAGAGCACAGGAAAGTGTATAGAGCAAAGTCTATAAAATAGAGACAATAAAAAGGTTGAAAAGGGGCAATAAAGGGGATTTATTAGGGTGAAATGCCATGACTAGTCTTTGAGAGGAGTGAGAGGGTTATTCATCAAAAAACAGTGATCCGACAGTTATTTGCCATGTTCTACACTTCACAATATATTTGTCTGCATCATTGTGTCATGTTTTTATAGAGGAGAAAATCATGTCGATAGGATGAAATTATCTCACACTGTTTTCCTTGTTTCTGGCCTCTGATTTAGTCTCAGTGTCTTAACACGAGTCGGAACAAGCAGATCTAAACTCAGGATCAAGGAAATTACACTTTAAATTCTAGAAACAACTCAATTTATATTGGGAATAATCTTGGTAACAGATGTGATGGAAATTGTCTGCAAACACTCAGCACACTAAACAAAACAGCGATGAGTAAACAGAAACAATATATCAGAGACAGATCTTCTACAGAAACCAGTGGAAAAATGTCTCGAAGAACTCGTGACTGAGTGGAGATGTTTTTTTGGGGTTTTTTTGCAGTGCAACATTCAAAACTCACTTTCCAGCCCACTAGAGTTTCAAGACTTTCTGTTCCTGCCGAGGTATGTGAAGGTCATACATTACTTAACAGGCCTTTATGGTGAGTCATGAAGCATTGAGTGAAGAAAACAATATGGAGTCAAATATGGGAAAGAATTCGAACTGGAGCTGTGAGTAGACTAGACTAGACCAGACCAGACCAGACTAGACTAGACTAGAGGAGAATATGAAGCAGGAATGTTCAGATCAGCAGTACTATACTCACTTCTTGACCTGATGCTTAATGTATGTTACCTCATTTACGAAATAGGCTACAATGTAGGGTAGCCTGAACTGGGGGTTCGAGAGTCAACGGTGCTGGTGACCTGTTGGCCAGCTATTTCTTTGAAAATAAGTTTGCAGAAGAAGCTTATCCTTTTACTACCTCCTTCAGCTCATTGCCTTTTTGTTTTCTTTTTTTCATCATCACTGTGTGTATCCAAAAATAAACATGATTTATTTATATCTGTTACATTAACCTTAGTTAGCCAGTCAACTATTAGCCCATCAAAATGTTTCAGCAGCTATGAGTGCAGATATGTCTAACGCAAGCCATTAATTAGTTTCAAAATCTTATTAAAGTATTAATTATATGCAAGGGTTCAACAGTAACGCTTACAGCCCAGTGACCACAAATAACATAGCAGTGCTGCTGCAATGTTGTGTCCTCTATGCTAATTACCTTTCTAATGAGAACCAGTTAAGAGTGAAATGGCCATACAGTGAAACCTTAGTCTTACACAACCTACAAAATAATAACTGCTCAGTACATCAGATACAGAACTAGAATAGAATACGTTATTTGTATATAATTCATAGACAAAGACAATAAGAACAAACAAGGAATCTTCCTTAGATCAGTCACTGAAAGACATAAATAACACTAAAAATAATACAGAATGATTCTACCTGGACCGAGGAGGTCATGAGTGTTTGTCTGTCAGCAGGACAGGAGTTGCACTATTTTCATGAAACTTGGAAAGGTGTAGCATGAGCCAAGGAATAGTCCATTACATTTTGGAGCCGATCAAAACCAATACCAACATGGCAAAACAAACTGCATTAATCAGACATGCTCAAACCTGTCATAAAGTGTCTATCATAGCCAACTAGACATTTCATTATTTAAAAACTCCAGAAATACAGGAACAATAGCAGGCCCTTCAGTTTAAATGACATGAGTCTGTTGGGGAGGATTTCTTGTTTCAATGGACTGACAGACAATTATTAGAATTTGTGTATCTGAGGAAAAGTCAAGTTGACGTCAGAGTAACACATATTAACTGGTAACAAGTGCTAAGAACTGAGTTAGGTGCATATTATGATCAAGACACTGTATATGCTGTCAAATGTCCTCACTCTGTTCTACTTTCTTCATTTGATCCAGAAGGGTACTTACAGCTAAAGAGGGCAAAGGGACATAGGCTTGTGCCAGTACAAACACTATACAGCGCTCTTCAGGTCCCTGAGATTAGGCCTGAAGTGCAGCATAATGTAGAGACATAAAGTGGAGGGACTAAAGCAACAAACGCTCGTTCTGAGCCCTGCAGATCCTCTGACATTGCAGAAATAATTGGCACATTGTGAAGGGCAGATATTTATGCCAGTTTAGCAGCAGACTGTCAGAGATGGATGGTGCTCTGGCTGCTGGTGACAGACTGCGTGTGAAAGAGATCTCAGAATAGTGACTGCTCAGGTTTTCCCAAACAACGAAGCGCTTGGGTAAATTTGAGAGAAAAACAATTCACTTTAGTGCTGCGCCTGTGAAAAGAAGGTTCTGACCTTCAAGCTCCTCAGTGGTGAAATCATCTAAAGGAGACCATTCATGCCTCGCTCATGAAATCATCTTTTTTCAGTTCATCTCTGGCTTAATACCTTATTCAGCCCTTTGACAACTGACTTTGTGATTGAGCTCTCTCCCTCTTATCCGTGTGTCTGATTGAGAAACTCAAGGCAGGTCATAAACACAATGCTTTCATAGAATGAGACCATTGGATTTCCACAAAGTCAGATTTCTAAAGCATAATCACAACGTGTCATTCCAATCTGTGTCTGTTTCAGATCAATGCTATTAAATCAAGTGTAGTCTGGTGCCACTACATGCCTAGCATCTCAACTTCTGTGGGATCATAGTGTGGAACTCTTGGGTTGAAAGCATCCTTGAAGCTACTTAAAGGCAAATGCCACTCGTTTTAATAATGTGGATATCTGAAGACAGTTGAGTCAGTTCTTGTGAACATCGAGTGCTTATTGCAAAAGGGAGAGGGACAGAGAGGAACAAAATAGACACAAATATGTTGAACATGTTCTGACAGACGAGTGTAGTTAAAAACATATTTATTCATTTATTTTATGTTTTTATTGTTATAAATACATCTGTTTATTTGTGGTATGATAGATTTGGGGATTTACCTTTGAAATGCTTAAACTTATGTATTATGTTAGACATGACTAAGTTTAGATATGTTTGGGTTTTGGTGTGGTTAAGGTCAGATTTTGTTGATTACATTTCCTCCATAATATTTGTCCCTGTAGTCTCTCCCTGAAGCCAGGATATCAAACCAGATGCTGGATCTATAGATGGATAAGAACTGGGCCAATGACTTTAGAGAGCCTCTCTGGCCAGAACATGATGCCATATGGAGCTAATCTGCTTTCACACTCTAGTTGTAATCCAGCCTGTGGGTCTGAATGAGGATTCTGACATGACTGTGATTTATGTGACACAAGTGAGGCACACATATGTTCTAAATTTTTTTTTTTTCTATAATTTTTTTATTTTTTATTGCATTTTCATAAATGAGAAATGGCACATGTGAAAGTAAGCATATATTTTTCTCTTAATTGGAACTCATGCATGTGCAGCACGGTAATTATTTACAGATTTTAAATACTGGCCAAGGTATAACCAGAACATCAAGTATCAACATTTGGTATAAAATATTTCATTTTGGAAACAGGACTTTATCAGTGAAAGAAAACTCTGTGTTGGTCCTGACCTTTTTTCCCCACTGTGTGTGTGTTTGTTTTGGAGCAGAGTGACAACGCAGTGAGAGGACAGACCAAGGGCGTAGGTTTGGTTGTAATATTGATAGAGACACAACAACCCACTCCCAACCCATCCAACCACCCCCCACTGCTGTTTACAGCTCTCTCACTCTCAGCACTGCCTATGGTTCTGAACCAACAATGATGCTGTCCATGGTCCAAGGGATAATTCTGTCACTACCTTTTCCCTACTACGCTTATGCAAACTTATGACCTTGAGACGGACGAGAGACGATTGAATTTTAAAAGTACTCAAATGTTCAGCGGACAGCAAACAGACTTATTGTGACATCGAGAGGTTTCTCTCAGTTGAAATGTGGGTTTAGTCATACTGGAGAAAATATAGAAAGATACTTAATTGTTGAGTGTCTTTCCCATGAAACAAACAAAATGACTTGGAGCGAGCCACACAACACAACAGGTGGCGAACGTGCTCCGAGGTCATCAATACAGACACTCTTGGTTGGTGGCTTGAAGATGGTTAATTGTTGAGTCGCATTCACAGCACGAACACCACCTGTTGTGTTGTGTGGCTCGCTCCGAGCCATTTTGTTTGTTTCCCATTAACGTCAGTATTTAATGACCTGGGAATCACACTCAGAAATCAACTCAGAAATCAAGTCTCCAGTATGACTGATCCCACCTTTAAATTTGGGTTATTTTAAGAAAATTAATCAATAAATAAAGGACAAATCACTGTGTGAAATAATCACTCCTCTTACAGGTACTGAAATTCTGTTTAGAAACCAAATTACTGTACACATGGCCAAAAAAACTGACAACAGGTTTCACTCATATGGATGCAGCAACTAACCAATTAGACTATTAACGTGGTTAAAAATGTCATGGGTTTGTAACCACAAAGGCTCAGCTACACAGAGTATCTCTGTCATTTACAGTCAATGTGGGGGTTACATAACATAACATAACATAACATAACATAACATAAATGAACGGACAAAGCAGAAAAAGGATCATTGCACTATTTACAAACTTAACGTTTACCACACAGCAGACAAAACACCTCCATAAGAGATTTCCTTCTTAATTTTTTTACTAAAACTGCAAACAAACAAACAAAAACATAAATGTGATTATGTATAGCCACAGTGTAGTGAAATAAATGTATGCATTATGATAGTGTTATGGCAAGATAGGAATAGCAATAGACTAAAGTTGTATACTTCAGAAAAAAATACACTTAAAAGCACATTAAGATTTTCCAATGCTCTGTGATTATTGAAAAAACCATAACCCTGAATAAACTGCATTGGACAGTGTTTAAAGGAAAGAGATTCATGAATGGGTGACCTGGAACATCATCAGTCCTGTTTTATTTGTTACCCTCACAAAGAAGAGCCTACATCAAAAGAATCTTTCATTTGGTGTTCCACTAACAACTACTTGTAAAGTTATGAAAGCACATAAATATTTCTGTCTCTTCATTAGTATTATTATTTTTAAATATGAGCTGTAACATGTCTGTTTGTTGATGGGACTGAGGTTAATGAAGTGATGTGAAGTGAGAATGATGTTTGTATGTTATGCTGTTTGTTGTACGGTAGTAAAAAGAAAAGACCTCATTATTAAGTGTTTTGTAAAAACATATTTTGAGATTTGTGGTTTTGTGAGATAATTTTGCAATCATGTGTGCAAGAGTCAATTATTATTTATACTTTGAATGTGCACAAATTATTTTATCTCACAGCAGGCTGTGTGTTTAAACTGCAGACGGGGATTGGGCCGTACAAAGCAACACATCCAGCAACTTGAGCCAAATGAACAGCCCTGCATGCTCTACATATTTTCAAGATCTGTTTGCACTAAACACACTGTACCAAATGCCATTATACTGCTGTTCCCCCCCCCCCCCCCATTGTTCTTATTTTTATAATAACAGCTTGTTAAACATGTTAATATCCTCTAACAAGAAAAAAAAACCCAGATAACAGCTGCAGAGTGCAATGACAGGCAAGTTTGCTGAGTATCACAATACACATGAGCAGCTCAGACTCTCCTTGTTGCACTGTTCTGGCCTTAAACACTGATGTATTGACGGCAGTTGGCAGCTTTCCGAGAAAATATCACCCAGCCGCCCCCTTATTGGCGAGCCCAATAAAAATATCTGTCCATCTCCAGTGGCTAATCAAATGCCAAGATAATGCAAATGACAAGAGAGGGTCAGAACTCAACCCCGCAGCCTTCTCACAGATTTAATGAGTTTTATGTTTGTTTGTTTCACATTCTTATATCAGCAGTTGCACAGCCATAAACAAGGCTGCACTCAAATATAAGACTGTTTCTCTCCTTAGCTCTAGATTCATAGGCTCCTATACACATCTAGGGATATCATATATTGTTTGATCTATATACACATTTACCTCACAATAATTGCTTAATACATTACATTTTGAAAACAGTAGGCATTCATGAGCATCTTTCTACAAGCTGAAACTCTTCAGACTCTAAGTGCACACAGTGTTTGTTAAATAGTTTACAGTGTACTTTCTTTGTCACCTCTCTCTCTCTCTCTCTCCTGCACATAGACACAGTTGTCAGCTGTAAAGTACTTTGTTAAAAGCACTTTAGACTACTGTAGCACTTTAGAAATAAATTTGACTTGACTTAACCTTTTGTGACTATTAAACTAATTACACTTGTAAAGCTGAACAATCTGGTGTTCCTCTTTCTGTGTCTCTCTTTTCCCAGACCTCTTATGATTTCTGTGTGAAGAAGAAGAAGCTGGTAGAGCGATGTGGAAACATGAAACATATGTGATTTTCATTGTACTGACCTATGCACCAAGTTCATTTTAAGTTTTTTTGCTGTTAATAATTCATCATCTGGATGTTCTATTTTCTGTATAATTACTGGAGGCAGGCAATGTTTAACTTCCAGCAAATAATTCCGAGTTATATTGGACTCAATACCAAATAAAAGCATGTTCTTTCATGAGACCTGTGACCAGGTGCAAAAGTCTAAAAAAAGAGGAACATCTGCTTCACAATGAAAACCTGCACTACGACAAAGAGCAAACAGCTGGAATGAATAAAGAATTATGTATAGAAGCAGGGACAATTATGTGCAGAAAAATTCAAAAATTCTGTTTAACTGGTAATCAACCATATATGAGCCATCTTAGCAGTGATTAGTGTTTTATTCATAAGTTACTCATGTTATACATTGAAAGTGAGTCCAGATTGTTGGTCCTACTAAGTGTTACTGTCTACTGTAGTCTACTGTATGTATTCAAAGGCTGACAGCTTATTCCTCTGTGCTATAGAGCTCCATTGTTGTATTGGAATCTTTTTTTAACCCTGAACATGGGACCTGTAGTTATATATAAACTTCATTTAATCAGGTTTCAAGAGAGACCTAAGAACAAGAAACATTCATAATCAGACAACCAGCACACAAAGACAACACAAATAAAGCCAGACAACCAATTATTTTGAGTTGATTCCATATACACTATCCTGCTGCCATAAATACTCACACCTCTTGACACCACTAGAATAACACCAGCCTTATCCTTAAAGAATTTTCTGGGACGTAGTGACAACATTTTGAAATAATTAGGTTATATGCTGAATTTCCTAATATGAAGATAATGCAAGCTATTTCAAAAGCTGGTCACTGGAAACATTTGTAAATAAATGACTTTAAATGACTTGTCAGGGTGTATATTTTTAGGAGCAGATGTGAGAGTCTCAGTTGATGGCTGCAGCCCACATTATCAGGCTCACAGAGACAGCCAATCCAGGGAAGATATGTTGTCAACATCCATTAACTAGTTTCTGAATAAAATGTCATTCTCGTAGTAAAACTACAGTGGGTCAAGTACATTTAAGCCAGACTACGACAGTGTAGTAAAATCAGTTTTTTTCCTCCGTCTACGTTTCATAATGTTGTAGTGCACCTACATCTGGCTGTCTGCTGACATCCCTTTGAACTCCTGTCCTGTGGGGTTGCTCACTCTAAAAAAGGTCTGCAATATCCAACTCCTAGTACCATTTTGGCCTGCGGTAGAGCTTCAAAAGCTTCAAAGCACATGAGCGACTTTTGACCTTGCCGAGCATGATCCTCTGATGCATGACAGGCTGGGTGGAGGAAGTGCCGTACCGTGGGGAAGACATCTAAACACGCCGGGTCTGGCAGAGGTGTGGGACAGTGCACACGTACAGGTATGTGACTCGACTGCAAAGTCGCTAAGCATGCTGTTTGGGAACTCTAATTACCCACAGGAAAGTACAACAAACTAACAACTGCTCCAACCCCAAAGACAGATTCTGACATTTGTGAGAAGGTCACTGTTAATTACCGTGTGAGATTCTATTCACAGGGAGGGTACAAGAGGACATTATTTGTGCCAAAAAAATTCTTCCAAATTTGAATGAGAAGGTTACTCATGTCACAAACCTAGTGTTACAATGTTGCATATTGACAGTTGACGACTAATATCAAATACCACTTTAATCAATTAGTATGCGTGCCAAAAATCACTGATGTGGAGCACAACAGAGGAAGGTTTGGTGTATCAATTATCTGACAGAAACAACAATTTTAACAATCAATTAAAATTTGTAATTTCGTAAGCTCAAGAAATTACAAATGGTTTCACTCTAACAAACTTAGGGTTTTGTTCCTTTTCTCTGAGTTATATCTTTGTAAATTGAATACCTTTGGGTTTGGTACTGTAAGACATAACAAGCATTCTGAAAATTGTAAAAAGCCCATCACAATTTGCCAGAGCACAAGTTGGTCTGTTGTCTTTTTTGTCCAACTAACAGCCCGAATCCAGAAGATATCCAATTTACAAGGATTAAAAACAGAAAAAAGAAGACAAACATTTACATTTTAGAGGGAAGAAGCAATGAATGTGACATTTTTGAGATTTATGAACAATGTTCCTGCTTCAAAACCAGGAGATGAGAATATGTATAGTATTACTATTATTAGTAGTAATAGCAGAACCATTGCTTTCCTCGCAGAGGCTCTATCATTGCATCACAGGATATAAACTATTAAAACCTGAGAGAATAAATTATTAAAAGCTCAATTTTACATGCCTCCATTATCTCTTGAATAAAAACAGAGGCCGACATCATAACTTATACATACAAGTCTTGCGCGCTGAATCCTCCACAAATAGCGAAGAGATGTCCTCGTCCACGCCAGCCTCATTTTTGGCGATGCAGGTATAGGCGCCGGTATCTTCAAAGTGCACGTTGCTGATGTGAACCTCACTTCCATTAGCTTTGAGGAACAACAAAGAACAGACAAAAAAAATAAATAAATAAAACAGTTTCCTTCCAGAAAGAGATAAAAGGCGACTTCCACACTACTATTACTCAGTTACATAACAGTTCTTTAATATGTGAGAAAGAAAGGTGAGAAGTTTGTTTCGGGGGGAATTTAAAAATGTAGGAGTTCAAAGTAAGAATGTGGCACAAGTCTGCCACATGCTGTGTTTGTGTGAGCACGGCGACAGGTTTCTGATTTAGTGTTTTTGTGTACAACCTCAAAGGGAAAGCATTTGGTTTTTACGGTTTATTGAAAGAACTAGAAGCTTTAAATCTTTGCCAAAGAACATGATCTATGGGGCTGGATAATAAACCAAATGCATCCGGTTCACAACATCACCAACCTCTTGATGACCTATAATGACTCATACTGCAATTTTAACCTACAATAAACAATGACATCTAACCAGTTCAGCCAACCAACCAACCAGGCCAGCATCTTTCACTGCTCAGGAGGTAATTAAGCAGGACAAACGTATCAGAAACAAGTGTACAAAAAACAATATTATAATCTATCTTTATATAGATTTTAGGTTGTATTGCCCAGCCCCATTTTACACATATAAAGTTACTTATTATTAGCAGAAACAGTATAAGTAAGAGCAATAATAGTCATGGTCATATAGTAGCAATAAACGTGAAATTGATTTCAGTGGTGATAGCAGCAATTGCAAGTGCAATTGTAGCAGTAAAAATAATAATGGAAGTAGGAGTAGTGGGAATAAAAATATACAAAGTGTACATGCAGTAAGCAGTAAAGTCTCGACTCCTCTGTACCTTGCAGGGTGAGCTGTTTGGACAGCTTGGTTGCGATGTCCATGCCATTCTTCAGCCAGGCCAGCTGGGGGCTGGGGATGCCCTCAGCGTGACAGCGCAGGCTGGCAGTTACTCCCGGCTCCCTGGCTTGGCTCTCTGGGTACACTCGGATGACGGGAGGAACTGGAATAACATGAAAAAGAGGAGAGGGAGACAGTTGAGAAAGAGAAATTAATTCATACTTTATAATACATCCCACACTGTTGTTTACATTAGTAGCACTTGAGGAGTGAAGCAACTTTATTGAACAAGAATTTTTAGAGAAGATGCCAAGTCCTGAACTTATGATTTTGCATTAACATTCACCATCAATAGGATTGACTGTATTTTCAACATCGCTGAATACCTTTAGATAAGGTTAACATGCTCTGTGAAGCCAAAGAAATCAGATAGATAAATAAGGGAGAGGACCTCTGTTCGGACATTATTGATTTTGCTTGGTTGGTATTGATTTCATGTAACCTTTTGTCAAGAAGGAGATGAGGAGACTGAAGCGGAGAAAACAAAATGTGTGAAGTTAGAAAAGCCACAAACTAAACGTCCCTCTCATCTGCAAACTGTTCCAAAAGCTGACTTTCCACATTGCTGCATATTGTGTCACTGTCATGCTAGAGTTACGCACTTCTTTACCCAACCCTGAAGTAAAAACAAACAAACCAAAAAAAACTATCCTACATACTGTACTTCCAAGAACAATAAATCAACATAAATCAATAAAACACACAAATACATTAATAATATGCATTTATGCATTGGCTGAGGATATGCAGCACGTTTTCCCCCACACCCAGGGGCTAACTTGTTAGAGTCTTGCTCCACAAAACATGGAAAATATCAAAAGAATGAATTTGAATAATCCTTTAAAAGGAAGAAGTCTTCGCTGAAAAGCATAACAATGATAAAACCTTTCAAAAAGATAGTAGTATATCTGAGGAGACTGAAACTTGGACAGTGGCAGTGAACTGTTTACAGAGCTACCATAAAAAAGCAGCATGACTCATTCCACAACAGCCTGTCACATATAAGGATGACAACCTGGCAGCGGTTTAAGTAGGGACATCAAATTTCTCTATCTTGCCATCTTGTTTTGAGCAATCCCTCATAGCCTCTGTGGCCCAAATCTGTGTCCTCTTTTTTCTCTCTCTTTTCTGAAACAGACTTCAGAGACATGAACAGAGGATGGAAGCGAGAGTCTTGGCAGAAGCAAAGAAGGCAGACATGCTATAGAGACCATTTCCTGTGGGCACTGAGTTAGAGGAAGTCTTTACTCAGCCAGGTGAGTGAAAGGACTGAAGAATGTTGCCACGGCCATCTGGTAACCACGGCACTCCCAGGTTTTGGAACTCACGTCAACCTGGATGCCAACCGGCCATCAGCAGTGGGCCACCGAGGGCTCTCATGGCACCCAGGTTACTTTACCAATTACAGTCACAGAGACACTCCAGTTACGCCGATGCCTCTCAGCACTATCAAAAGGTTGATTGAATAGAACCCATGGAGACAAATTATTCTGTATGATTTTTTGAGCCAGCATTATTACTCACACTTAACGTCCTCACACATACTGATACAAGCATACAAAAGCTCTGGCCTCATTTCTTTGCGTGTGTACATCTCACGTTTCTTTCTCTGGTTTTATTACTGTGTGTTTACTATAAATCACTTTGTGACAGCCGGGTTTGTTGAAATTGCCCTGCGAATAAAGGTTGTTTGAATCTATAGCTGCATCTGTACATAACCCTTCATACAATAAAAGCAGGGCATGTCTGGTTACATAAAATGTGCCCAGGTTTCCAATACATTCTCTGCCATGTTTGCAGGTGCGTCCTCAACTCAGCTCCTCATCTTACCAGGTACTTAGTTAGTGCAATACAAACTATGATGATGAATTCTGAAATTATAATCAACACAATGAAATGAAATATAAAGTCTGATACTGGTAATACAGAATATTAGAGCTGAAATAATTAGCCGTGTTGATTCAATCCCTAGGACCCTGACAACTGTTATAAGTGATTAATCCTGGAAGATCAGTCAACATTTGTTGCTCCATGCTTCAAAAAGGACAACTGTGTATGTTTTAATGACATCCAGAATGCACAAATAAAATGCAAAATAGAGCCCCCTAAATCTCACACACCGGACCTTTAAATGTAATGATTTGCTGCTTGACTGTGAACACTTTTGGGGCTTTGGACTGTTGGTTAGAACAAACAAGCAATTTGAAGATTTTGCCATGGGCAAAACAATTTTAAAAAAGTTAGCTGCAGCCTTACAGAGAAGATATTTCATTGCTGTGCTTTTCTCTCATTTTTGAATACAGAGAAGCTAAATCCAGCAGACTGGACGTAGCAGAGTCCATGGAGCCAGAAAACTGAGCACTTCCTCGACTGTTGAGGTAACTCAGTATAGAAATACAGACTTAATGACTAATCAGAACGGACGCAGACGATTAGAGACCTGGGAAATCAGAATCACTAACGATGTCCCTCTATGCTCCATGTAAATTAACATCCCATACATGATCAAAACAATACTAGAGCGCATGTAAATATACTAATTATAAAAGGACAGGCAAATAGTCAACACTTCTCTCAGGTTGAAGTTGATAGTGAGATAGATAAAACTTCTTACTGAGTAATAAAGAGCGAGGTACATCAAATAGATAAATACGGAACATATTGAAGAATAAATAGCCCATGTAAACTTGGCTAACAGATTCATCTACTTTGTAATCTCTTTGAGACTGAATGACATTAGATGTGTTTGTAGGTCTGGCAGTGGTTGGTGGGAGATTTTGGGGCCATGGCACACATGGCATTACGGTTGTTGTTAGCGCAGAACCACAACAACCTATTAATCAACAGCTGCATAGTCCGAGCATGGATCGACCGGATTCCCTTGAGCACCTCATTAATAAAACCCCTCAGGCAGTCTCACAAAGCTGTGTTAATTAGTGTGTTGGAATTAAATCACAATATATATTCCCAAGCATTTTTATTTGGGGGGGGGGGGGGGCAGTATTAGTGCCACAGTGGTCAGTAATAGTAAAATACAAGGTAGTAAGTCAGGGACAGACTTCACTTGAGTTTCAGAGTTTCACATACATTTACTACAGTATATAAGTATAAGTACAATAAATGCATTTTTTTCTGCTGTATGCTTGGTATGTGTTTTGTTAATTTGGATCTATTGTGATGTTTTCTTTTTCCAGAAACTACAGCTAAAATATGTAGGGTCATCTTACATACACAGAAAACTTATCTGGATGGAATTCCACCAGCTGCTTCCCAGAGGGTCTTCAGTGGTTTAATGCTCTAATCCACCAGTTAATACTGACTCTCTTTGAGATGGTGAAATTAAATTTGAAATACCCGTAGGCTACAGTTTAAAATCTATCTGGAAACCGCTGCTGAAAAGGGGAGACAGGGTAGTGATCAGGATGGCCTTCTGTTTGAAACCAGTACAGTATATAGAAATATCTTCTGATGCTATTGAGACTGAAATGACGTGAAGCTCACATCTCATCTCACACACCTTTCTGAGTAAATTACGTGTGTGATTTGAGAAGATAAAACCGGTTGGTATTTTGTGCTGAACATGTCTGCCTACGATCCAATCAGAGCTGGTAACACGACAACGGGAGTCAGACAGGTTACAGTAAAAGTGTAGGTGCTATGTGCAGAGGTGTAATTACAGAGTTATTAAGCGCAATACTGATGAGTGTTGTGAATGGGTATATAGAGGTTGGCTGAGGGAACACAGAAGTGGAGTCCTCTGTAGATTTCATGAACTTATTTCATCCAAACATCTGTGAGGGGAGGGGCCCACCGTCTGCCAAAACTTTAATTGCCTAGTTTTCTCAAAGCAAGGTTTCTATGCAGGTATTCACCCCAGAACAGCACAGCGTGATTAAATAACTAACTAGGTTGGGAAACACAGAAACATTGTTTAAATATTTGTATGAAAAATGAGCAGTCAGCAAAGGAGAGTCTGAATGGATTTTTTAAAAGATGTGCTAATGAAAATCTTACATCCAAAGAGGAGAAATTTAAATGTTTTATGATCATTTGGTTTGGATTTTGGTAATGTATGCACAGAAGGACAGATGTCCAATGTTCAGTGGTTTAAATAGGTCTGATGCTGAGCCTTCTGGTGGTTGATTCCCATGATTAGAGAAACAATTGACCAGTCAGAGCTAAAATGACAGGATTAGCGATGAAGATGCCATCCTCTTACACAGCTAGCTAGCTAGATTAATTATAAATACCAACAGAAAAATGTTGAGTGCATGAGGTGGAGACAGCTGTTATAAAGCCTAGGGCAAACCAGTCAAACGCTCTCCAACAACAACAGGGAATAGTCTAACATTGCCAGTAGAAAACTAACTGCCCATGGCAAATGTTGACAAAGCTTAACTGGTCAAACAGTTGACTTAAAAAATAACCTCTGGATAAATAAATAAATAAATAAAATCTGGAGCAGGCAGTGGTTATTACAAGGACAACACAAGAGAGCTTTTCATATTTGTCATGAACTGGAAAATGAAGACGGATCTGATTTTGTAATTTTCTCTCAAGATGTACCAAAGGAGTACTACAGGCTGTTGAAAAAGGTTATATGACTTATGATCGTATAGTAGCATTTTTAAACCAAATTTACCGAGATGACTCCTAAATCAGCATAGTTTTTGATTGCCGTCATTTAAGAATGCTAACTGCTCATTGCAAATGCTACTGCAGCTTTCCTGTCAACTAAAAATCTTGACCTTGTGTTGATTGTTCGGTCAACTTGTTCTGTGAATGGTGTTTAAATTAATTAAAAAGATTGAATTATTATAGGCAAAATAACCTCACAGCAGTGTGAGAGCACTAATACACAATGTTATTTGGTGGGAGGAGAATATCATTGTTGATAACATCAATAAATGAATGCTATTCTCATTATATGCTGAATTTCTGTCTTTCAGAACGACTGTTTAACAAAACAGCACATCACATCTCACTTCATTCTCAAGCTGAGAAGCTATTTAAAAAGATGTGGCACCACAGTTTGCATTGTATTAGCTCATATAGATTTTTCTGTCAGGCATCTGCTCTAAATATCTCTCTTACTTATCTCTACTGTGAATATGTGACTGCTGTCCATCAGTTACTGGCCACCACTGTTACTTAGGAGAACAGAAGGGATGGGGGCTGTCAGACTTGTGTAGGAGGGGCTAAGCTCTATCAATGTTACTGCAATTCCCACTGGCTGCCCATAGAGCTCAATAAAGGTCATTCCTTAGTTTAAGGCACATTATTTGAGAAAAATCTCATGTCAGGGAATTCCCCCTGAGTGTGGGAGAGAGAGCACATCCTGTGCTGCAGTAGATGTCTTTTAACGCTATTGCAGTTTCAACTACTCACTGATAGAAGTTATTAAAGTGTTTTAAATTATTTCATTTCACCCTAAGGTAGAATGAAATAATGAAAATGTGCTAAGCCAACAGTGAAAATCTATTTAATTAGAAGACAGAGAAAGGTTTAGCAGGCCTTGGATGACTGCATACAAATGTTTCATTGTTGCATTAGAACTAACTGAAAGTTATACTTAATGTATGTAATTAAGTTCAAAACAAAGCCAGCTGATATTATCAGGAGAATTGGCATAATTGTTGTTAGTTTAGAATAAGCACCATTTGCTACCGATGACAGTTAACTCTGCAGCAGGTTGGGCTACATTAATGAATATAATTATTGATCAAATACAATGTATTCTGAATATGAGTGTGGAGTGTTTTACAATGAGCAGCATGAGCAAAACAACAGCTAATAAACACCAGGCGTGTCAGTTTGCCTGAACTAAAGAATCCTAACATCTGCAGTCAGATGTTTAAATTTGTCACATGATAAAGTTAAAGATAAGGGGAATGTAAGACACAGATTCAGTAATTGTAACTGTAATAGTGATTTGGAATACATGGGAAGGTTTAGTTGAGAAAGGGATTTAAATAAGATCATTCATATTTCATCAATCAAAAATGGCATGATTAAGCAAATACTGGCACCTCCCCTGAATCATACTGAGATTAGGATAAGATAAATTACCTGCTACTATAAGACTGGTCTGCTAGCTACAACCCACAAGCAAATGATTAAGTGTGGTTTTATATGATGGGCAAAGTCCCAAGATAAGTAATTTAGAATATCGAAATATTTCACAGGAAGAGGAATTTTTAAATAAAAGAGTTAAATTATTAGCTTTCTTATTTCACATATGCCTGGAGAATACTGAACAATTAACACAGGAACACAGGATTCAAAGTGTTTGTCTTTAAGTTGGTTTAAAAGCTTAAGGAGCTGAAGTTACACCCCTGCTGTGAATGCAGCAAGGTGTAGAGTTAAATACAGAGGTGGGTAAACTGTATTTTGGTTGAGAGCGTAAGGCGTTAATGTTAGTCTTACAGTTCAGGCTTTGACATCATCAGCCCTTCTGATGTGACTGAGTAATCACCTGGCACACCTGGTGTTTGTTAGCTGTTGTTTTCTGACACCTCTACTTGCTGCTAACGATGGTTTAAAGTAGAACTGGAGGCTTAAAATAGCACGTATGCCTGTAACTTTTGTGAAGTGACTCTACTTATTGATATTTAAAAGAATTGTATGATAATGTATTGTAATGTATTGAATATACTGAACACATTTTAAAAAAGCTTCACCATCCAGACATCAATACATTTTCTTCCTTCTCTCTCAGTAAATCTGCATCGTCCACCAGCTTCCAAAAGCCTTATTAGCTACTGAGAACTATTAAAGTCTTCCTTCTTAACTGCAAAACTGTGTTCTCTAACTAAAATACCTCACTTACACACTCCACCAATGTACATCCGTGAACGCAATTTATGCGTGCAAATCACCATTTCCTTTGCCTGGACAGGTCGTCGAAATGAAAGAAGTGAGCTGGTCAGTGGAATTTTTCCACTCAAAACTCAATTCAGACAAGATGTGAGAGAAGTTGCATGCTGATGTGTTTCTCAGAGTGTCAGGAGAGCCACTGCCAGGAGAATGTGACACAGCAGGGCTGACAGCTCCATCATAAAGCTCCCCAGCGAGTCGTCAATCACTCAGCAAGGCTCCCGTCGGCCATGGCGCTCTAGAAGATGAGCAGGCGTGCAGACAAACACACACACAAGAGCAAAGAACACACAAACACCATGGCAGGAGACCACTTCGCCACACACTTCTGGGAGATTTCCAACTAAGCCTGGCAGACTTGTTACAACTTCAATCAAACTGAACTTGTGGTTGTTGCTAAAAACATGGCGGTCACAACCATTGGATTTTCAGAACTGACCGTGAACCTCTGAACATTACACACTCAGAATATCACATATGATCCTAAGTCTCTTCCATCACATGAACAAACACTCACTCATAGACCACCATGACGTACTGTACATGCACACACAGACACACTATGACAAATATACCCACACCATGATGAAAGCCTCCTCTCCCAGTTGTGATTACTCTCTCACCTGAGCTTTATGCCTCCCAGGAAGATGTGGGAGTAATCCAGCTCAACAGTTTTGTCCAGAGCCAGAATCTAACGCATTACATGTACATCACATAGCTGGCGGAAAAGTCCTTTTCAAGGGTAAAACAAAAGTAAAAACGTAAAATAAAATATTGAAGCTAAAAAGTATCTGGGACAGAAATTAAGAAGCATAAAGGATCTCTGGGGAATGCCTCTATGCCGTATTTGCATCCTTTTTTCTGATGTACCTCAGAAGAAGTGTCATCTAGTGTGTGTGCACAGGTTGTGTGTGAGTGTTTATATAATTTATTATTAACTACAAGGAGGCAGAATAGTAAAATTAAAATGTAGGTAAAATAGTCCACAGAGGATATGCTGTTTAAAAGAATGAAGAGCAATGAAAAAATAAGTTTGCATTCTGCGCCATAATATGAACAATATGCCAGAGGGTCGCTATATTATCTCTGATTTTACATTTAAATTAGGGAATTTTGTTGTTTTTTATGTAAAGAAGTATAGAACAAAAACAAAACCAATATTATCAAAAATACATGTTAAATTCATAAAATGTATTGGCATGTGTAAACGTGAGATGTCTGATGATCATTATTTGCAGCAGCTGTGGTCCAACTGGTGAGCACGTGAGAGCTCTTCAAACGATTCTCCATCACATGTGGCTGAAGGTCAGATAAGACCACAGTGTCTATCACTGAACACTGGCTAAGGTGCTCTGTACCAGTTACATTTGGAACTACTTTATGCTAACATAACAAATAGGTTGGTATCTATCAAGAGTCCATGCCAAGTACAAAAACAACAACAACTAAACAAACCCACAGCACTCAGGCAGGGCTCCAACTAACAATTATTTTCAGTGTTGATCAATCTGCGGATTGTTGTTATGATTACTATAATAAGCAAAGAACAGCGTCTTTGCTTATTGTTGTGTCTTGTCTTAAACCATAAGATATTCAATGTACTATTTTCTATGACAAAGAAATTCAGCATATCATCACATTTGAGAACATGGAACCAGAGAATATCAGTTATCAGTTAACAGTTCATTGATTCTGCACACTGGTGGCAGCATGCAACATATGACAATACGTCAATAAATGTTTTACAATTCTTTGATTTACCCTTGTTATCCACTGTCATTATTCTTACACTTTCTTGATGAAGAGCATGGTGCACTGTATCTCGTAGGTTTACTCATGTAGCTGGTCATTTTTTCCAACCATTGGCAGACAGATACAGCAACAGTCAGAGCTGTCCTCTCTGTAAGATGCAGTCACATGTTGGCCACCCTCTTGCTCTCCAGGGAACATGTGAGTATCTCCACAGCAGTCCAGCAACACTTGAAAAAGAGACAGTCCACCCCTGATCCAAGTCTGGTTCCAGAGCCACTGATGTGCATCGAGGTGAGCTCAATACTATTTATCCACTTGGATATATCTACTTATAATGGCTCCAGTTCTAGTTTGGCCTTTCCCCAGTAGAAATATGACATTCCAAGTCCCGAGGGAGAGTTTTGTAGCTAGGGATCAGCACACCACATCCTTTGCCTGGCACCCACAGCTAACCTTACAGGCTTACCTGGTAGCAATCTTACATTACTCCCTAACAAGGCCCCATGGGTATAGGCTCGGCCGCCAGGTGCATCAGGTCCCCTCACTTGGGAGTTCTTACCAGGAACCCTTACCCCCCAACTATGCCACAGCCTGGGTCAAGGGGCACAAACAACCCACCGGAATAAAAAGGGTAATTCTCTGAAGGGTATAATTGGATCACTCTCAAAAACAGGGAGAAAGCTGTAATGAAATGATAAAGAACGGTGCATGTATGATGCATCATTACTGTATGTGTTATGTATCATCAGTAACTGTAAACAGCTACTGTAGAGCAACCCACTGAAAGATGATGCTGCCACACAACATAGGACCGATATTGTTACATCTTACCCATCAGAAATACTTATATTTCAAATTATGGTTTAAAATTAATGTAGCTTTCCAGGGTGGAAAACTACATTTTTTTTTCTCCAGCAGCATAAGTGGTTGGCATATTTGAGGATTCAACAAAGACTTTCATTAATTTACTCCAAACAACAATTTGTTTTCTGCTAAAGTGGCTGTGAGAGTGGACAAACTTTGCAGCCAAAGTACAAATGAGATGCAACTTTATTGATTTGTGTGGGTAAAGTAGGGTCACTGCAACAAAGAAAGAGCTATAGAAAAAACAAGAGCTGACACAACATACTGAAGATAACAAACAAATCACACATAATCACAACAAAATGAGCATCTTGAGGAATATACTGTAAAACTAACTGAAACATCTGAATGATCCTCAACACAGCAGTCTCTTTGCTCTTTGTCTGCTTCACAGGGAAATCAAAAGTTTCTCTAAAGGTACCTCCAGTCTAAATTTCATCAGCTCTTCTGAATAAGACTCTAAAATACTGTATATATCTTGTCATTCTCTTGTGGCCTCAGAGTGATGGACAGTATTCTGAATCCAGTTTCTGAAATTACCCTTTCTTTCAGCTTAATTGAGTTTTAAAAAACCTCAATAGGCATGGCAGGGGGATAGCTGGTCCTTAGAGACCACAGCCAGACTAAGAATGTGAAATTCATAGTCTGCAGTAAAAAGGTCATCTGGAAGTTTCAGCATCAATTACAACCAAAAGTAATCGGTCTCATGAGATTCACTCTGTTTCCGTAAACACAATACTTGGTGATAATAAGACCTGTATATCACTGCAATTAACCTTGGAGTCATTTTCTAAAATTATAATGACTGTCTGTCAAATGTAATGAAGATGTGGAGCTGATTCACATTCTATCATTAAAACAGGCTTATTCACACAATCTCAATGCAGCCACTACACCTTTGCCCTCTCCATACGGTCTCTTTCAGCATTCACATGGCATGTTCACTAGATTGAAGCCTATGCCAAACCAATAAGCATGAAGTGGAATATAAAACTCTTCATAGAAAAAGTGCATAGAGGCTGGTCTTTTTGTTCGGCAGTAGTATCTTGAACTATTGGTAATTCTATGACCTGCAAATCTACTGGAGGTGTCCGAAGATCAGAACAGGAAATACATTTTTTCTTAAAATAAAGAGAACAAGACAAAATAAATTTGAACAGACACTGCACTGTTGCAAGTGTCACAGTCACAGGTTGTTATTTGTTATTTCTGACTGGCTGTCAAGAGCAGGTTTTACGTAACATGAGCCTGCCAGAGGGCAGATGCCAAGGGAAGTGAGAGTTAAAGCAGAGGAGAGTGGCGTGCTGCTGCAAACACACCTTTTTGTGGAGACCGTGACAATATCTGATAATCCTCATCCATGAAGTATTTTTTGGTTTAGTCTTTTTCTGTGTCTGTTAATCGAAATGAACTGAAGCCAACGTTGAGATCTGTGCAGATCTGCTGATATGAGAAGAAGAAGACCAGAGTGGATGAGGCAGCTAACCACACAGTCAAGGGAGCGACATCTCGGTGAAGGAGTTGAGAGATGTGGAAAGCTAACAGGACGGAGCCTGATAGTTGTACCAGATGCTACCAACAAATTGTGCCATGACACTACTGTGAAAGTGCCTTCACAATACTATCCTTAGATGAAAGTACATGCGCAAGAAGATGTCAGACAAATTGAGTTGTGTCTGGCTAACAGTCAGACATTTATATGAATAGCTAAAAGACACCAAAACGGCACACTGGACAATATGTGTCATTTTGTGTAATAGTTATGGCAACGACTGCTTCCTGAGAGCAGTATGGCAGGTTACCTATTTATTTGTAGTGGTTCCATTAATAAGGAGTGCCATCCACAGCTATTAACAGAGACCCTGGGGAGTGCTGCCGGGGAAAGACCCTTTTGGGAAAGACCTTTGTGTCCCAGAAAGTAAAGAGACTTGCAACGTGGCCCACATGTCATGAGCAGATAGCATATTGTTAATGGTACTGAGGAGCAAGGACAACACCAGCATCTGACCGGACAAAGTGACATTTGCTCGTATGTTTACATGCTGTCTAATCTGCTGCAGCTGAGCAGCTACAGTAATTAGCCATAGAGTCTGCAAGCTCATATTAGCAGTGCACTTTTCCTCAGTTAATGTTTGTTTGGTTGCTCATAAGACCGGGTATGGTGCAGGACAAGATGTTCATGTTTTCAAGTTCAATAAGGACACTTCAGTGGGAAAGCTATTGTGGGTTGTTGTTCAATGTCTGTGGCTCTTGTGTTGTGTATCAGGCTGCTGTCTGGGTCATTGTGACTGTCTGTTCTGCCTATGATAGAACACTGAGGTTACTGCGAATGCAAGTTTTGATTGCCTGTATTAAAACAAGGTCTGGAAAATGGAAAAATACCTGTTTTACCAGTCTATGTTACAGTAGAAATGGTATAACTGTAAGGGTAACAGTATAAACTAGGGCACCATCGTGAAAAGCCTACTGTAATCCAATGCTTTCAAGTTCAGATGGACTTGGAGTGGAAAGAGACTTGGTTCGTATTCCGTCTTTCCGGGAGTTTCTTACCATTCACTTGAAGAGTGTGGGTCTGAAAAAGTTTCTCGTAGCCATCGGCATGACAGGTATAGTTGGCCATGTGGGTCGTGGTCACCTTGGTGATATACAGCGAGCCATCATCTCCAAAGTCCTACCAAAGGGAGAAAGTGAAAAAAAAAAAAAAAACTCTTAATGACTTTGAGAAAGTAATGGTGGTCTTACTACAATGCAGCACTGATGGTTGAAGCTGTTTAAAGCTGGAGATGAATGGTTTCAATGGGAATGCAACAAGCCTACAGAGTGTAGATGAGAAGATAAACATGTTTCATAGCATAGGAAATGAAAAATATAACAATAGTCCAAAAAGTCATATTTCAGAGCAATGTCCATTAATCTAAGTCAAAAGTTAAAGTCATTTGGTGCCACAGAAAACAAATGAAGAAAATAACTGTCAAAATCCCAGTTAAGAAAGAAGTTTTCTGGTACACGTCATTTTTCCAATCAGATGGAAGTGATCTGATGGAAAGGGACTGAGGCTATAATTGATTAGTGTTGAAATTACACGGTGTTAGCGGCTTTCAAAACAAAAACTGGGAAATGTAGGGCTGCAGACAAACAGTCAATCAAAAAAACATTATAATATTTCAAATATTATTGTCCCTGAAAATGCCAAAATGCCAGTTGGATACCCTTTGGTTATCATGCACGTCCCACAAATACACAAAACATGTTGCACCAATTCTCATGTGGCCTGTTTAAAAGAAACAACACAATGTAATTAAACCAAAACCTATCCATGATGTTAACTTATGTAGAGCCAACTGAAACATGATTAATTCATGCTGTGTTGTGATTATTAAACCAGTGAACACAAAAAAAAATGGTGCTGGGCAAGAAAAGAGAGCAAACAGAAGAATAAATTACTGAGCTGTGGCACAGGCAGAAGCCCCCAAAGCTAATGAGCCCGTGGTTTGCCGGTGTGATGAATCCGTCTGGCAAAGATCAAATGTGTGCCACCTTGTTAAGATCATGCTACAATAAAAAGTAATCTTGACAAGTCACTGCTTAAGGTGGTATGATATTTTTAAACAGTAAATAAACTGCATGAAAGAATGGGGTCTGATTGTTTCCAATATAATATCAATCCCTTTAGCTGCTCTGGGTCCGTATTTTTCAAACTAATAAAAGATGCACTTTGGACATAAATGAGAGATAAAAGTAAACATTTTTAGCCCTCAGTCCTATTAGCAAACTTAAGAATATGAATTATTTGTCAAATCGCCTGACGGGATCTTAAGTACAGAGATAGAGGCGAACATATACTTCTGAGAAATATGCTTTGGAATGTCTGTACAATATGGCAGTGATTAATATAATTTGTTATTTGAAGAGATATGTGTGAGTATCAGGTTTCAGAATAGGGTAGCACTGAGTTTGTTCGCAATCACTTTCAATGTAACTTTAATATATGCACTTTTTTTTATTAGAGGAAAATTGTCATTACCCACTCATCAAAATTTACATTACATGTTATGATGATAGCCATTTTAGTACACTACTGTAACTAAAGCAAGTGATTATATTAGTAATCAGGGACTACTAAGAAAAACTGTAGACTGTGCTTACAATAACAGGTTTGCACAACGGAGTTCTCAGCCCTCATTAGGGTTTCTTCATTGCCCACTAACTTGATGAAGGGCAAATGTGTTTACTGCTGATTGCTACCATACATTAAAAATATCATTCAGATATCGTTTAGTGATGTGAACTTTTGAAAATCCATGCATCTGCTTGCTATCCTTATATTTTGTTTTAATTAAAAAGGAAAAACAAACAAACAAACAAACAAACAAACAAAAAACACTCAGCACTAATTACCAGTCCTCCTTTACCATTTCACATTAAAAAGCTTTTAATATTTCCATCACATCTTTGCTGGCTGTTTACATCCTGGCCTAGAGCCTCGCCTTTAAATGTCTACAGACAAACGAGGAGTCTGGCATCGTGTTTACAGCCATGCAGTGTGTTTATCAGTTCGTCCTGGTTTGCTCCTAACCTACGAGCTCGGTAACGGCTCGGGCTGAGTGAAGCATCAGAGCTTCACAATATGAGGGGAAATCGATGGTGCGTTTTGGCCCCTTGGGCTGAGAGCATATTGTGTCACATTCTTAAATGAAAAATGGATGGGGGGAAAAATGAAACTCAGAGGGGTGGAACGAGCCACGGCGGAGGCTGTCGACATGATTCCTCCACCTCACCTCACCACCCTCACCTCAGCTATCAGCAGCACCCAGCACCCAGCTCTCTGCAGACAAAGCAGGCCAGTATATGGCTACTCACAGGGAAGAGAGACAAGGGCAGGTAGAGGTGGATTTACAAATAGGCCATAGCCCTCAAGAAACTATAATTAATAAAGCTGTCAGTGCCAGGTCACCTCTGAAAGGACACTAAAGAGCCACCTCATTGGATAGCTAACCTCTGTTAGTGACGAGGCATTTCAGAAAATGGCCTTTGAAGAAGTTTCCACCCGTGGCTTATGAAACTTTGTGAGAGGGACACGATATGTTGAGTGAAAATAGCCTGCGGTGTGTACAGAAAGTGACAGAAACGTCTTTCCAAAACACAACTAAAAATAGTGGGTAGTATGACTTTAAAGGCTGGTTCACCCAAAAAACACTTATCCCTAGAGGTAATTAGCCACAGAGGCAGTTTCAGTTTGCACATGTTTTGAGATTTCTGCCACCTCCACCCAAATATAACAGAGTCATTTTATTTGTGGCGCTCAGAGCTTTGAAAAATTAGGTTTAAAAAAAGATTCAGCAGCTTTTGCAATATGGGTAATCCGACTCTTTAAAATTAGCAGGAGGATTATGATTCTGATTTGCTTAAATTTCAAACTCGAGTTTCAATTCTCAACTCAGACAAATCATTTTTTAATCTTGGTGTGAAGCTTTAATTTCAAAGAAGGTTTTCTGGTTTGCCTACAAGTGTAAACCTTAAAGAGTAAGACGATGTAAGGTGATATTCTATAATGTTTAAATGTCAACAAACAAAACAAAACCAGCAATATACTGATCCCACTAACAAGTAGTATCTGTGTATCCAGAGCCTGATGTTATTCCTCTGCGTCATAAATCTGCATTGTTGTCTAGAAGATTTAAAAACACATAAATGAGCCACACCGTTGCACTGGTCCTTCATTACCGTAAACACAGACACTTATTTTTTCTTTTTCCCATCTGTTAAGGAAATTATTTTTTTAAACAATTACTGTTATATGTTTGCAATAATTCATTATTAATTTGCATTTGAAACCCTGCTTAACACCTCACTAGCTTTGTGGGCTTTTTGTGAATGAATAAAAAAAAAATGGAGTGTAACAATGTCAGTCTGTTGAGACAAAAAAACAAACAAAAGAAAAATCTGCCTACCTTGGATGGGATCTGTTGGGGAGAGAAACAGGTCAAACATTCAGAAGTGTTGTTCAATAAAAGCATTAAGGCATCAGACAGGTGACAACACTGTCTGCTGTTGTGGTCAGAAATGAATTAAATGTTGTTACAGACAAAGTACACTATACACATATCTCAATGTAGATCTAATGAGTGTGGAGTGTGACGACATGATTGATTATAAAATACAAAAACATTCTTGATAGAAGTTGGAAATATAATAACGGTCACTGTGATTCACTATTCATGTGTTATCTGCTGTATTATGTGACACAGCTTTACTTATTTATCTTGGACACAGCAGACTGCATCACACCAGGTGGTACAAAGGGGTGGTATCAAAATTAATGTAGATATTATAAATAATCACATACATTTAATGTTACAAATGGTACATCTCCACAATAGAGAGATAATGTGAAAGTCACCAGAATAAGGCACCAAAGCATTATGGGAGATAAAAACACCTATTCCAGTGGACAAGATAAGAAAGGAGAAGAAAGATTCAGCTCAGATTGTACTGCTGCTACATTATATCTATTCTGTTGAAGCCGCAGTCTTCAAAACACATTTCCCATTTTTAATAATTCCATATTTTTTCATGACTGAATTCAAAGATTTTGGTACTAAATCAGATATGTTTTTACACTGACCTTGCAAGTGGACTTACAGTCTTACCCTGAAAGTAGCTGATGAATTTGTACAAACTTTCACATTGTTGGATTTCCAAACTTTTTAAGTATTATAAAATATCAAATGCATGTTTCATCTTTGAAACCACGGAATCGGCATCCTGCAAACATGAATGTGCATGTGCACACACACTCACCACACGACTGTGCCTTTGGCTCGGCCACTCAGGGAGGATTGAAGTACTGACAGCTTTGGATGATGATGCAATAGCCAGCAACTGTTAACTTCATGGAATTACAGTAAGCTGCTTTGTCAAAAATTTAGAGAGCCTCTATTGAACTGTGGGATACACTCGCACCACTGGGATTAATGCGCGATTCACAAGTCTGAATGTCGACTAAATTTCTGAAATAACCACATTCTAAACTGGGAAGGCCTGCGAGATTAGAATGCATAAACCTCCCATGTGTACTCACAGGAATATGACTCTAATTAAGGCTGGCAGTGGATACTCACAAATATTAACAGCCAGCAATTAAACAGAAATTGTCTGCAAGGCAATTTAGAATTAGTCTGTGGATGCCAGGTGCAGACGAAATCCATTCTCCTCTGTGGAAGGAACAACAATGATTGACTGGAAGTCTGAGTGCCAAAAATAAATCTGGATTAAGCCACTGTTGGTGTGCTGCTTTAGAGTTCCATGGGTAGTTTCTCTTCGTGCTACATGGTTTGCACACAATTTTGTGATGAATCACTAGAGACTGTTAGCAATGTACTGATTCACTTGCTGGTGGTGTTCTGTGTTAGTGCAGCTGCTCTGGAGGGACTAGCAGAGGTTGTAAACTCAGGCTTTGTTAGATGCCAACAAAAAAAAAAAAAATCTAATCTGACAATCGCAGACCTCCAGGGTCAAAGTACAGTGAGTTCTCTCAGTCTGTGGAGACAGATTAGTCCCTGTAGAAGTTTCAGTCTCACTTCATGAAGCTGCACTGGCATCGACTCAACCTGCTGCATGTACCATAGAGACAGATCAAGTGTAATTTTATGCAACTACATTAAAAACAGGCAATATAAAGATCCTGTGGGTACCAAAGTGGTTCAGGGTTAATTAAAATGCAAAGTTGCATCCTTCGTTCTGCTCTGTTGTGTCTATGATGTATAACTCAGGCTATGAGTTCTGTCGACTGAAATCAAATTTTGATGTTTTCTCCAGGAGTAAGAGACCAACACAGCTTGTTCTTCTTTCCAGTGTCTCAATAAATGGAAAAAATGAAGATTGTATGATCCCACAGTGAAAAAAGATGTTTAAAAAGTTCTGATGCAAAATTATAGCAATGCCCAACCATTTTAAAGGATGGAGTTCTATATTATTCCACACATTAATGAACTTCACACAAAGTTGAACAGCAGTTGGCAACAGAGGCTTTCATTCCTGTGGTGACATTTGAATTGAAAATACATCTGTGTGACATCTGTCATTAGTCACCTGGAAACTGATGACTGTGTATCAAGTGCCGACAAAGACCACCCCTGGTCAGGACAATGACCTCTCCTATGTGTTCTCAGGCAGTATCAGGAGATGAAACCAAATTTAGTAAAAAAGAGGTCTAGGAAAAAAAAAAATTTAAATATCAAAGCTTGTAGTTTCCTTAAAAGACCTTGCACCTCTCTTTTTTTCACCCATAAATCCTCTAAAAAATATTCAGAGCGTTTTCAAGAAATAATCTGACTTGACATTTATTCTTTTGTCACACCCAGCACTTGCGTACATCCTTTTTCACCATGAATTCCTTAAAAGCTTTCATAATGTATAATAGAAAAGGACTAAAATAGGCAAACGGTGGAAAAGCTGTTCACTCTCATCTCCACGGCCTAAAAATCACCTCATGGCGTCGGCGCCGCCCTTTATGGGAATCACACATCACCAACAACCAGAACCAGCGCTCTAGTTTAGAGCCAGTTGATGGTGCCAAGGATGACTGGCGACAGCTGGGCGCCTCTTACTCATTTTAAGGGTCATCAACATTTAATGTTACATTAGTGGCTTCGCTGGGTCTCCCTTTATCTACTGCGACAGTGTTGACTTAATTATGCACAGCAGTATCACAGTCATCTTGGCCAGCCCTGACACACACAGAGGAAAAGGGTAAAGCGAAGGAGGTCTGCCTTTCCTGTACCTTACCACATAAGTGTCCTTGCTCCTTTTGATGTGGATGAAAGTGACACAGAGGGCTGTCTGTGGCTGTGGTTGAGGATTAATACACACACACACACACATACACAGACAGACACATACACATATACGGTCTTTCACCGAGTTGTAAAAGTAGGTCCTTTCTCTAGGGCTGAACCCCTTCGGTATCCCCCCCTTCATCTTCCTCCTTTGTCTGAAATCCCTGTCCCTCCCAGCATTTTCTAAACATAGACACCAAGAACACAAACTGACATCCTGGATTACTGTCAGACCTACAATACAAAGCCAGAGCCAACAGTCAAAAAAAATGTGCTGACAATCTGAGCCACTGCCAAAAAAATAAAGTTGAAATATTATGAGAAAGAAATATTGGGTGAAATGATGTGAAATTTACAGCTCCTGCAAGAAAGGGGCCGACTTTGAAATGGTCGTTAAGAATTGATGATCCTTCACAACCTGAAAATGCAATAATTAGACCTGTGCACTGCAAATGTTGGAACCGTTATAAATCGTTATAAAACTATAAATCGTGATGTATCTATCTACCTATCAATGTATTTATGTGTCCACTGCGGATCTACCAATCTATCTATCCCTCTATCTACTATATATATATATGTGTAAACAATAAATCAGAGAGAGTAAAGTGACCGGCTCTTACATTGATGTCTTCCAGGTTCAATGAGTTTAGATACTGATGGTTTCTCTTCCACAATATAGGAGGCCTCCGCTCCCCGGTGATGGCACAAGTCAACACGGCGCTCTGGCCAACCGTTACAGTGGTGATGCTCACTTTCTGGTCATCTGGAAGGGTGAGCAGGTACACATCTGATGGCGAGAGGAAGAAATAGTTAACGTTAGATGAGAAGGAGACTGACTCAATTTAAGTCTTGAGACATTAAATTAAACTGCTGGCAACAACTCCCAATTTTTTGTGAAACTTTTTAATTTGAGTAAGTTCGCATGAACAAGGGAAGAGAACTGCTGCCTATACTGAAATTGAAATTTGATGAACCTCTCTTCCTTCCAACAGCTCATAATTCAGAGGAATGAACTCACTGAGAGACTTCACAAAGCAAGAATTCATGTTTTGCCCACATTTTTCTCTTAATGAACCCTGAAAACAAGTGTACAAAATACAAGAGAGTCTCAATTAGCTGCTGTTGTGCTAGAGAGGCAGATGTTTTTTTTAGTTAAAGATGCACTGAAGCAGCACAATTATTGCAATTTGCAAAGTAATGGGAAGGAATTAAGTTAAATGTTCTGTAAATACTTTGCATAATTTATGTAGTGATACTATAATGGAACTTTTACTCTGTCTATTGGTCTCTCTCAGGACCCTGGGTCCACCAACAGACACTTTTGGGAGGTACCAAAGCTGCTGGTCTAAGCATGCTGCTTTGTATCTAGAAGTTGGAGTATTTTTAACATGCTCAGTGTTCTGAGAGTTTAAAACAAGCTACAGTAGGCCCTCCATGTTGTTCTAAGAGCCCAGGAGTCCATCCTTTCTCAGTCAGTGCTTTGCTCAATTCAATATCCCTGCATGTTTCAGTATTGGGATGATAAGCTGTGGTTGTGTTCTCTATGGTTCATTTTTACCATTACTGAGAGCATACATTGCCACAAAGAAAAACCAGGGTGGGTTGGTGAGAGGTCAGCTATGGTTGGTTAACGCCTTTTGTGTGTCCTGGATTTTGATGAGACAATGAGTACAATGTACACTCATCCATTCTTTGGTGGTATTATGTAACATGGCCTGTGAGAGAATGCTTTTTAATCTTTCTCTTGGGTAATGAGCAACAGAGCAAAGGAAACAGAGACTCAATTTGTTCTGCTCCTAAGGGCATGAAATACAAAACCTAATGAAAGAGCAGGTCCAGCAGACTGTTCACTTGCCACAGCCCAAAGAATAAGGATGAGAGCGCCTTCAATTACAGCATGACTCCAGTGGCCTTGTACCAACGGCTTTTGAACGCTTTTTTAACCTTCTCACTTATTTGCTGTATTTGGTCCACTTGTTGTGTCTTTGAACTGTGAACTCTGAGCTATCCTGTTAGATTCAGGCCAATCAGATTGGAGCCGTGAGACAACTCACACTTCTTTTCAGTGGGAAGCTCAGAGTTAAGACTTCTAATCTATCATTTGGCCCAATGAAATCTTGCTTAAGCCCGGGCAATCTCTGCCAGGCTTACATCAAAATTAGAGGATTAATAACAGCCATTTCTTCTTGAGTGGCGTATAACTCTAAGTTTAGATAATTATACTGTTGGTGGAGTGTGGATCCAATATTGTAGTAATTTGTGAGTTTGAATTGTTATTGTTGTTGTGTTGTGTTGTGTTGTGTTGTGTTAAAAGATCCTGGAATGTTTGTTTTGATCTGATTATTTAAACGGTTTAAAATCTGCACAAATAAAATACCCATTTATGTATTCAATTTTTCTTCACTTGAGTGGGTGAATACTCAGAAGCTCATTTTATTATTTAACTGACATGGAATGCTAACACCACTGCCAGTTTGCAAAGGCTTAACCACCACGGGTCACATAACCCAAATATTCTCCATCAGTGTTCAATCAGTGATTTTGTGAGTGTGTTTTTTTCACAATAAGAGAAAAATCTGAAGACTGCTTGTCATTTTGACAGATGAACACTAAAGACGATCTATGAGTGTGTACGTTAATTAGTTATTGTCCGATAGGCTTTGATCTTACATTCATCACTTTATTGTCGAGCTGGCTTTAGTCATCACATTGGTGGTCTATATCACTAGATAGCCTAGATATTGCAAAATGTCACAGGAGCTAAGTGTCCAATGTTCAATAATTTTGATACAGGTGATAAACAAGGTGAAAAAATAGGGCTTAATGCAGTGGAGGATTAAGAAGAAGCAAGTAATACTGATAATGTTTATCAGCCAGCGGCAGCTAATGATACAGGGGGAACAAGTGGCAGCAAGGAGGCAAAAACCATTCATCATCTTCTTGAGGTGATGTTGACAAAATCTCTCCATGCTGTTATAAATGCAAAATATGTAAATTTTGAACATTAAATGTTTTGTGATCAAGATCATTTAAGAATTAAGTGTTATTAAGACGCCATTTGTCTAATTATAACTGAAAAATAAAATCAAAATGATGGGTGATAATAGATTATAAAAGAATTTTTATGATCCTGACAACGAGAAACTCAGCCTAATGCAACCTCAGTCAACAACATTTATAAAGTTTAAAGAAACTTAGAAGTCATAATGTGGGTGAACTATGCTGATAATGTTTTACAAGCCCTTCATTCAGAGCATATTGATGTTTTGTATTCAGCTGGGGGGGGTGTCTGTACAAAACAAGAACGAACTGAACACGGTTGTCAAACTGGGTGGCAAAATAACAGGGAATCCAATGAGCAGTATTACTTACATGACAGACCAGTGCACCATGAATTTAGCTCATACTGATCATAGCAGACCCTCTATGGCCTGAATATGTACTTTCAGGGCAAAGGTGTAGCATGCCCAGGATGCAGATAGAAGAGGCATCACATCCTTTGACCCACGCAACATTCAGCCTGCTTGATAAACTCTGATCACATGGTCTAGATTTGGCTCTTTTTTGTACTCTATGCCCTTTAACAATTTCCTAAACCTCTGCTTTTTTTCATTATGATGTGTATGTTTTATGTTATGTTACGGTCATGTATGGTTGTTGATGTTCTCTTGATATTCTTTTATGCTCAAAGTAGCCAATAAAGGTTTCATTCATTTAAATTTTAAAATTTTTGCATTTCCCATTTTTCACACTGTCACCTGTGGTTATCAATTTGCTCTTTCTGCAGGAAATTGCTAGGTGCATGAGCACCTAAAATCTAGGTAAAAAACAATTTTATCGCTGCTTTTGAAATTTGTATTTATTTATTTTAAAAAATCTGTTTTTGCTCAACTTTGCTCACTGCTTTGTGGACAAAATTACAGAAACACCTTAGAATATAATGAAATTCAATGCCAACACCACTAATGTTTACTTCAGAATGCTGAGCCAACACTGCTGTGACAGAGTTGACGAAAATTGCACATGATCAGCTCCATGAAGCCAGTGTACATTGCCAGGATATTGCATCAGAATGTATTAGATATTACAGGTCTTGTTGCGGTGTCCACTGTCATGTATGCATATGTATATGTACCTTAAAAGTATGTGGTCTTTAATTTTCATAGTCATTTTAAACTCTATTGTTAATCATACTTGTTGCGTTTGGATGAAAGAACTTTCAAAATAAAGTGTTTCATTACTACTAATAACATTGTGCATCATTGTGCATACCAAATCATCTCTCTCTCTCACACAAACACACAGGAAAAAATTAGAAACTTGTTTAAACAATCATTATTGAGCCAATCACTCATGAACATATTCATTCATTAGTCAGTCTCTTTCATTGATTAATGATGAAAATGTCTTGTGATGGCCTGCACAGAGGGAGATTGCGCCTGTCATGAACATAACCCATCACTTGTATTGAACTAGAAAAGAAAGGTTTAAATGGTACATGAAAAGCAAAAGCCAACTTCATAAGGCCACTGAAACGTTTCCCCTGTGGACATCATAATGTGACAGAAATCATTCGATGGAACACATTTGATCAGTTAAAGAGCTGTTTGTATGTAATAAAGACATTACAACAGCAGTCAGCGGGGATGATGTGAAGCCATTTCAGAGAGAAATGAAAAATGTTGACGGACAAAAACTTTCAGGCCTTCATTAAAACTGTATTTTATCCAGTGAGGCTATAGTGGAACAACTTTAGTTCTGTATGAGCTCAGCAGAACAGTAGGTTTAACAAGAAAATGGTTGGCCTTACAGATATGCTGCTGTCTTTAGCTGTGATTTTAAAGTAATAACACGCTCACCCTTAATGAACGCCTCAACAAAGTGGATCTGCAGCAGAAAATTACAACATATCGCCCTAACTTAAAACATTGTAGAGTCATTGTACTTGTCAAATATCACATTCTGGATGGAACAAATTGAAACATAAGAGCACAAAAAAGTGCTCCTTCCAGAGAAAGCTGAACTAAACACCATCAGACCTTTTGACTCAGTTGTTTCTTTGGTAGAACATCACAGATGGCAAATGTGAATGGACAAATACTACATATTACAACTTTGTTTTTGTTTTCATAGCTCTGGCTATCGGTGCTATCAGTTCAGATAAAGTGCTATAGCTGCTGTGATCTTGGAACATGGCGGCATTACAAAAAAACAAGTAGGGCAACAAATAAGTTGCACAAGTTACAAACAAGTAGACCATTTTGACACTCATCTTGGACACAAAACAAAAACTGAATGTACCTGTAATGTTGCAAATAACCTCTCATTACCCGAGAAGAAGTGCACAGAGCTGCATTAGGAACATTAAAGTTGAACCATGGATGTTAACAATGGAGAGTTTGGCTAATATTTCTATTGTTCACCTTATTTTCATTTTTCTTTCAAATAAATCCAACTTTTGGGTTTAAAAGCACATACTTTTCATACTGTCACTTCTTCAAATTTGGTGTGGATTTCAAGGGGTTTAAAGGTCCAGTGTGTCAGCTTTAGGATGCTCTATTTACAGAATATGGCAGAAATGAAATATAATATGCATAACTATGTTTTCATTTGAGTATAATCACCCAAAAATAAGAATCATTATGTTTTTGTTTCTTAAGATTGAGGCTTCTTTTTGTCTACAGACGCTACAGAATCCATCGTGTTTCTACGGTAGCCCATAAATGGACAAACTATACACTGGCCTTGGATAGGCCCTTTCGTGTTTTTTTGCAAATTTTACTGCCACCGCAGTTTCACTTTAACACTAGGAAGGAGTGGGTGAAGCAAGGTGGTTGCAATCAGACACTACACTGCTAGATCCCTCGAAATCTTACGCACTGGCACATTAAAATGAAAATCACTGCTAATAGCTAAATGCTGTTAGAAAATGATGGGCTAAGTATAAATGTGGGTTAAATTAATTAATGTCAATTTAAAAAATACAAATAAATCAAGATTTCAAGCAAAAAAACAAAAAACAAACACAAAACAGAGGCAACAAACAAAAACCAAAAATACTGACCAAAAATAAAAATAAGTAAGAATAAGAAATATGAAAACAACACAGCAAGGAAAGTGTAACACATAAAGCCAGCTGTGATGCAGAAAGTGAAGAATCAAGAAAAGTGGATCTCACACCAGTCACGCATGGCTAATCCATGATCCTCCTCCTCCCCTGACACTAATAACACTATAGCCAACAGATCAACACACCATGCAGCCTCTTGGTGCTCTCCATGGTGTTGAGGTAGTGGTGGGTGGATACGCTGACAAAAATCTCCTTCAATAATGTCCTCCCTAACCATTCAATTACAGCCCCCTTGTATCTTAATGCTTTTGGAATACGCTGCGAGCAACAAACTCGATTTGCTGCTGATCCCCTGGGGAATAGAAATGTGTGAAGTTATAGGGAGAATTTAAAGAAAAGTGGGCAGACAGACAGCCAGGCAGGCTCCATCATAGCTTTAGCTCATAGATGGACGAGGGAGGGGAAGGAGGAAGGATGTGAAGGCTAGTATCCGACCTGAATCAGAAACTCCTCAGAGAGATGGGAGTCTGGGTTGTTGGAGCCGACTCAAACACTTTGAGTCCAGCACCTCCTCTGTGAGAGATTTATCAAGAGGAGGAAGTGGCCTTGGCTCCTCTTTTTGGTCTGATTTGAGGCCTGAGGGGACTCAGCCTCCTGGGAAGGATCAACCTTCACCGTCCAACCTGTAATTAGTGATTAACGGTGAAGTCCAGACTTTTGATTTACTCTGCTATGCTCCCAGAATGGGATGTTGGTCAGTGCCACAGTGAGAGGTAAATCACCTATTGCACTGGAGGCAACAAGCTTGTCAGGGAAAATAGCATGGGGCTGCAGGACGTTGCAAGAGGCTGGCTGCATGAAGACAAATTGCACCAAGGTTGCTTAGCCAACCCCCTTCCTCCATCCTCTATCATGCTCTGTCGCTCTCTTTCTCCAACACATGCTCGCTCGCTCTGCCTCTCTTCACCAAGTCTCTCATTCCTCTAACACACTCCCTCTTTCCTTCTCAATGATGTTCAATATTACTAAGGCTGAACGGTTGTGTACCCCCAATTGCTTTGAGTCTGACATTTTGAAGTGGAGATGAAAGTATTTTCCCTGATGCAGAGTATTCATAGCCCATACACAAAGACTCAAAGGGGAAAAAACACCCGAAAAACAGAATACACATTCATGTCAACATTCTCTGATCTTGGATGGTTGGGTTGATTTGTGAAAACTCTCTCCCGAAGTAAGAAGAATGGAGTTTCTGTTTTTGATGCCAAAGATGAGCGACTCAGTGGACTTGAATGCTTGACAGAAAAAGAAAATAGTTAGAATGTTGAAACACAAGTACTCCCCTTTGTTTTCCCAAGGAAAATACTTATTTGTGCTTTTAATGTCAAAGTGCTGCCACTAGTCGCACTACCAAACAAAGTGGATCCCTGTACATTAAGGCAACAATAACAAAACACTAATCTGGTGATTTTCATTGCCCTTACAGACACACATGTTGACAGGGAGAGATCACATCTTCGCACTATTCCCAGCTGCACTTCTTCTCAGCTCTTAAAAGAGACACAACTCAGTTTAGCTGAGGAGGGAGGAAACGCAAAGGGAAGAATGCTAAACTATGTACTCACTGAATGCTGTAAGCTCCCATGTGAAAAAGCAGACCATACAGAAAAACAGACACCTCTACCTACAGTTAGTTGATCATACACAAAACACTCAGCATCCCATGAAATTGATTATGTACTAGGGTTGGGTGATTGGACACATATTGGCTATTACTGACAGTCCATTGCCAACAGTTTTTCGGCAAAAAAAACAGTCCCAGAATATTTTATCTCATCTAACATGGTGCATTAAGGGTTTATTTTGACCACACCAGAGCTGGTGATTAACCAAGATGGTTTTGGTGAGTGTTATTTTGTCTTTTATTTGACACACACACACACACACACCTTTGATGGACTGATGGTAAAACATATCGCCCATGTACATTAAAAACACACGATTATACTAAAATAAGCTGCAGCCATCCAGATTATATATAAAAGACTACAGTTTTCACAATGTCATTTAATGTATTTGTTGTTTTGAGATCATTTCCATAAGGTGATTGACGGCTGCTTTTCTTTCACACAGATGTTAGTCTTGGTTTTATTGTTGCCTATTTTACTTTAGGGACCTTGTAATGAGGCCATTTGAGTTTTTTAATCTAACCAGCACTTTTTTGGGTGGTATGTGTTTTATTACGGAAGATAACAAGTCACATGTTGAACCATAAATTTATCCCAACTGCACTGTGCTGAAGTGTACATTACAGATGGAGTCTTATTCCCAAGACCATCAAATACTGGCAAAGGTGGGAAACAAACATACAAAAGTGGCTTGGAGGGAGCCACAGAACAGGTGGTGTTTGTGCCCAGTGATGTCAGTATTTGACATCATGGGAATGAGACTCAACAATAAACTAACCTTCTCAAGTATGACTGACACTACTTAGACACAGTTTATCCAGCATAAATGAAAGGCTGTTAGCTGAAACCAGTTTCAAAACTGATGTTGATTAAATGACACAATAGTAAGAGAATAATTAGTTCCATTCCAAGCAAACACATACAGCTCTGTCTGCATGTGTGTTTGGTGAATATATAATAATATGTAATTTATTTGAGGATCACTTAGAATTAAAAAAGTAATTCAGCTCCTTTAAATCTCTAATACATTCTGGAGATAGAAAATCACATGTTGGAAAATGAACCATGAATTATAAAACAATGAATTATAGAACCATTCTAACACCACTTCTCACAGCTTGTGAATGGAATGCTCAGCAGGGGTTTTGACAAGTAAAAGCCTGAGTATCCATTAATTGTTGCTGTGCCATGGGTGCTGAATAACAGCAAACCTGCCTTAATGGAAGGAGACTTCCCTGGAGGACGCCCTGCTGTTGGTTTGGATGTCTAATTATAATCTTGACAGAAATAGAGAATGTAAGTCAACTCATTTTCGAGCTTGGCAAACTTTTTGCAAATGTAAGGATTACACCAGACTTGGGAACACACAAGAATAAAGCTGTTTTGCATTAATAAAAAAGACAATGAGCAGGAAGATAAGATAAACAGAAAAAAAATGAAGTATGATGGGTATTATGTGTGTTATTATTAATGCACAATAAACAAAATTGAGCACAAACACATGTAAATAAAGTAATTACTTCAGTCAACATCTTCTGAAACATTCTTCACATCTGCACAACTGAATCGATCAATATAAATAAATTCATGTTTATTCACATGGAAAATTTTGCAGCTCAACTTAAGGTCAAAGCACTTTGGCATCATTTTGAGGGCGGAACCACCTTTGATGTGGATTTGGAGCTTTTCCACTTAGATGAGATTATTTTATAATGCTCTGAACAGTCCAAATCCAAGGAAAATATCCTAGGCACAGCAGCAGTGACCAGTCTTTCCGTGTCTATCAGCATATCCTGCTTCATCCTTCTGCATCGAGAGAACCAGAAAAAATAACTGTGCGCAGCATTACTGCTATAACGTTTAAAAATGCAAAAATTACAGGTGTTAGGTAAAGGGCGAGAGGATAATTATTACCCTCTTCCTCTCTCCTCCCACAAACATTATAAACATCAAGATGGCTGTAAAACATGAACAAATGGCCTTAGTGAGTGCATTACCTCTGGATGATCAGCCTCAAGTCTGTTTCCAGAGCAGCTGCTGGGGAAGATCCTGAGGGACGGCTGGCATTAGTATGCAACAGAGTCTAAGAGGAGCTCTAATTGGATTAATTTTATCACAGCTACCTTGTGGAAAACAACTAATGAAAAATCCCCTATCTTACTGCTATAAGCAAATAGATCACTTAAGCTATAGCATAAGAGAGGCTGTGGTTTAATGGTTCCGTCATGTTTCATTCGCATACGCCTGCATGACTTTAAACTATATCAGATTGTATTGTTTTTTATTTTATTGAGGGTTTAATGTTGAGTGGTGCCTGCTCATTCACTGCCCTGAGTAATATCAGGAACCTGTTTACGTGTTTGTGTGTGTTAATAAGGCAGTATATTTAGCATACGTATCAATCAACTTCACGCATTAAAAACTCAGAAAGTGTTACAGTACAGTGTGCTTCCATCCAACTATCTGCACATTTTCTACTTGTTTTACACCAGCTTCAGCATCACAGCACACTTGAATAGCTGCACAGCTGCAAATGCTGCATGCCAACACCTTCAGCTGGTTGACAGGAGATGGTAAATGTTGAGAAAGGAGGATGAATGCAGCAATCTGTTTACACTGAACTGCTAAACAATCCTGACAGCCAGAAAAGCACATTGAACCTCTCTCGGTCAGAGGGACGCTAAAATATATTCTCGGAGAGGGTTTCTTCTGACTGTGAATTTAAACCAGACCCGTCAGTGGCGTGTGAAAGCACTACTGAAGCGTTCATTCACTGAACCCACGAAAACGCAGACCTCTGTTAGGGCGTCGCTGTCCTCCGAAAGAGCTGCTCTGTCAGTTTAGTTCAAACGGTCTTTACCAGGCTGAGTGATATCAAAAAAATAAAGAAAATCAGTTTTCAACTAAACTCCATGAAAAGTATTAACCTTGGCTCTGTACCTCTATAGTGAAACAGCAAAGCTCATACTCAAACTGGGGCTCTTCAGTGATCATTATTGATATAGTTCACCACATATAGGACGTGTAATTGGGATTTGGGTGATCTGAACAGCTGCCTATAGAGACTACACTTCCCAAAGCATGCCAGTCGAAAAAATATAGACTTGGCACTTTAAAAAATGCATGAGGTTGTGCAGTGATGCACCTCTTTTGGGAGTTGGATGTGGACTGTTGGAAAGGCTGCTTGTGTGGATTGCCCTTTATTCGGATTTATTCTTCTGTCACACCATCTTTAATTCATTCAGTTGTGTTGTCATCATGTTATCATGTTCCCTGAGAAACAAACTGCTGTTGCTACTCCTAAAAACACCTAGTATGTAGATGAGGATTTTTCCCACCACACAATGGTTTTTAAGTAGGCTGAATTGGTTTTACTGTATATGTTGTATATATTGTCTCCAATCAGTGACCAGTCAAAGAAACTCCAAGTGTCAAATGCTAAGTGTCTACTATGCCTGTTCTTTAGTTCAAACTAAGTGATACATCAGATGTCCTCTGCTAATAAATGCCTACAAACCTCTGAATATGAATATTAAGAGCAATCCAAAGCCTAATTAACATTTAAAATCCATCTTGCAACCATCATCTTAATTATTTTATCCTAACTGAACTGTGCTGAATTGTAAATTAAAGTTGAAGTTTCATTCCCAGGACATCAAATACTGACAAAAATGGGAAACAAACAAAGTAGCTTGGAGTGGGCCACACAACACAACATAACACAGAACACAACAGGTGGTGTCCGTGACCATTTCTGTCAGTATTTCATATTCTGGGAATGAGACTCAAAACAATAAACTAACCTTCTCAAGTATGACTGACACCACCATTAATCGAGTTTATCCAGCATAAATGAAAGGCTGTTAGCTGAAACCAGTTTTAAAACTGACATTGATTAAATGACACAATAGTAGGAGAATAATTTGTTCCATTCCAAGCAAACACATACAGCTCTGTCTGCATGTGTGTTTGGTGAATATATAATTGTTAAAGTTCAAGAGGAAAGAAGAATCCTCCCTTAAGAATTGTTGAGAAAATTGGCCCCTGTACTTCATTTGAGGATCACTTAGAATTAAAAAAGTAATTCAGCTCCTTTAAATCTCTCTAATACATTCTGGAGATAGAAATTCACATGTTGGAAAATGAGCCATGAATTATAAAACCATTCTAACACCACTTCTCACAGCTTGTGAATGGAATGCTCAGCAGGGGTTTTGACAAGTAAAAGCCTGAGTATCCATTAATTGTCGCTGTGCCATGGGTGCTGAATAACAGCAAACCTGCCTTAATGGAAGGAGACTTCCCTGGAAAAAGCCCTGCTGTTGGTTTGGATGTCTAATTATAATCTTCACAGAACTAGAGAATGTAAGTCAACTCATTTTCAAGCTCAGCAAACTTTCTACAAATGTAGGGATTACGTCAGACTTGGGAACACACAAGAATAAAGCTTTCTTGCATTAATACAAAAGACAATGAGGAGGAAAATAAGATAAACAGAATGAAATGAAACAAAAATGGAAAGACATTGCAGAGAAGAGAGAAAGAAACCACTGCACAGCCAAAATCCATATGTTCCTCCTAATGACACCCACACCAGTTTAGTGTGGTAATCACTAACCACAACCAGCAACAACAGTTTCCTTTACCCATGACTTAGATCATTTGACCTTGGAAACATCTGTTTGACATTGTGATGAGATTGTTTTCTCAACTGAATCATGTCGTCTTTGCTGCCTAAAAATTGGCAATAGACCAGGCCTGCCCTATTTAATATTTAATAAAGTGCTCAAGAACCCTTCTTAAAAAAATATGTATTTAGGCTGGATACAGCATGACTGTGCCCTGATGGGCGTTTTCCGGGGCTCATTTCAGTCCTGCACAGATCTCAAGGCAAAATGACATCCAACCCTAACCCTACATTTGATGGACAAGGATGGACATGGAGGTAAGATATATTATACTGGTGTTGTCCTTAAAAAACATTGTCAGTCCCCACCTTCAACTCATGCAAACTTTGTGCGGACCCCATCAACATTATAGTATGATGGATCACACTGCAGTCCATCTAGGTTTCCCACCAGTCCCTTAGGAATATAACAGGTATATAACAAGACTTTCTGCCTCAGCAGAAATCAAAGAGCTGTGTCTCCTGGCTGTGTGTTCTGTCAGGAGGTGTCAGGGTTCAGATCAATATCTTGGCACCCAAGAAACAACAAGCAGGAATGAGAAACGTCCCACAGTGCAGCACAAATAACATTACCACTCTACTTGATAGAAAAGTACAATTAGGGTCATTACCATGGTAATAAATAATGTTTACTGAATACAGTAAATAAACTTTACATCCAAAATACTTTCAGTAGTTGACAGATACACTTTGGGGACAAGCTAAGATAAAGGTAAATATTGTTGCTGCCATAATAATATAGTACATCAAGTAGTACGACAACTGTTCCTGCTACTGCCAGGGCATTTAAACGTAGCCACTATACGGGATGATGCCTTTTAAAAGTGTTAAAGAAGCAAGGTGCCCTGTAAGTCTGCTCTGTATGTCTCCCAAGAAGAGGTTTTGTTGGGGATGACATTCAAGCCAACAAACTGGCCTGAGGGAGCATGCAGGCATAGGATTCTTCCCGAGCACTTGCACATTCACTTTCATTGTTGTCTGTGAAGCAGCATGTCTCGACGCTTAGAGGATGCATTTAATAGGTGTACCCAAACTAATAACATTAAACTGTGCGGTGCACAGGCAAAGCACCTTGTGATTGTCCAGCCAACTTCAAAGGGCTTAAAAAGCACATTGGCACAAGGACGCAGTCACAGTTTGCCTCAAATGCAGCAGCTGTTAAACCCCCCTGAATGCTATCCAACCTAATGTTAAGCTAACTTATACACACTGTTCATTGCTTACAGTGCATGAGTATGATATCAAATATACTCACTGGTAATTTTAACATCAGGAGTACAATGTTTCAGGCTCCCTTTTTACATTAAGGTTGAAATATTACTTGTGGCAAACCGTGAGGGTGACCTTTTCCTAAGTTCATTTTGCAGTGATCACAGATGCTGACTAGTCTGCTGCAGATGACAGACCTCCCTCTCAGCACTGACTGCACAAAAGTGGTTTCAACTATCTTGTTTTGGCAGAGTGCACAGCTCCATAAAAAAACCAGGGAAAGGAGCACATGTGAAAAAAACAAAAAATGGGTTTTTTGAGTGCAGCTGTATCACCTTTTCCCACATGTTTTTGAGCTAATGCTGCACTTGTGTTACATCCCTTAAAATGTACAGAGTGTACTCTCTTTTTTTAAGCTTTCAGACTTTGCAAAAAAATATTCTGACTGCTAACTAGCATGTTTAGAAACTTTATTTTTTTCCCCTCCTTTTGTGCTTTGTTGCAACTTTTGGCCAGGACTTAGATTGGGAGGAATTAAGGAAAGTATGTATATGTTGAATATTCAATAAAGTGATAAAGAGTTGCAGTTTTATTCTCATGATATAGAATAAATGTTAGGCTGTGTTGTGACATTTAGGCAAGTATTGGATGCAGCATTAATGCAGAATGAATGCACATACATATAAGAACACAACAATGACAACTATACCTGTCACACACAGTAATAGTAACTTCTACTTAATAGTGTAGCTTCTGACTAACTGGGACACAGAATAAGGTATACTGTAACTACTCTATATCAAAGCTTATACTCGTTTTTGTACACTTTTATACATACATGACTGATGTACAGCATATTTAAGGTCACTGCTGTGCAAATTATACCATAGCACTGTAGATTTCCTCATATACTTTATATTTTAGTGATATCTGTCTTGTTATTGAATAAAGTTGATGTCTGACAGTTAATGCCCCAATGCATTGGGACACTCTCCTACCAAAAGTTAATGACACTTTACTTTATGACACCTTGTCTGTTTACCCATGATGCACTAGGCCATCATTCACCAAATTATTAAACGATGACAAGGGGCTGACTATCAGTAGTGTGGCAGACATCATTCATATCTGTAACATCATCTAATTAAAAGACATCACTTCTGCCAGACAGTTTCCTTACTGCTAGCTGAAGCAAATTGATTCTCAACCCTTTTCTAGTCCATGCAAAGGAGGGATGAATAATGCATGGACATTAAAGTCTTATCTTCTGTCCTGACAAACAATGTTGCCACGCTTTGAATATTCCACAAAGGTGTGCAAAGGGTCCTTATTAGCACAGTAGTGAGACAGGTGCCGTTTTCATGGGGAGTCATTCTGAATTTACTGCTGTTCATTTCCAGGCTGCACCATAATTCTGGACACACTGGATCAACTGATTTACTTTATGACGGTGCTCAGTTTACGACGGCGCTTAAGGTATTTGCATAGATTTTTATAGCTGCCACTCACAGATTATGTCGGCAATGAAGTGAAAAACTATAACTTTGCAATGCGTTTTTGCCTCGGGCACTGTGACCATGGTGTATGAGGTCTAATCAATGCACAGATTTCTGTCCATTACTCCACTGCCCTGGCTTCATCTCCAACCGACAGGTCATTGAAATCCATGTTCAAGGCTATGACTCAAGTCATTATTGAAGATGCGATTGCATTACATCAACAGCTGTGCACCAGGGACATCATATTAGAAAAAAAAAGATGCTCTCACCGTGATACGTTATATAGCCGTTTTAAATCTGTATGTGGAAGAACACCAACAGTAATAAAATAGATTGGCTATGCTCAGTAAATCTGATTGACTCATGTTTTTTAGTCGATCCAATAACACAATAAAAAATAATGCTTTCCCAATTAGCATTTATTTCCTAATGTGAGTCTTGATGATAGTGGATGATTCAGGGCATCAGAGCAGGATACATAATGCAGCACTGTGATGATACAGATGCTTTTGTCATCTGGATAAGATGAGTTTAAATCCCATGAAGGCAGGAATATATCTTGCTGAGCTAGATGCTGAATCCAAGACAGGTGTGTCCTTCAGGTTACTTAGACTTTGACCTCTTTTATTGCAGCAAATGAAGATATGAACTGAGAATTGACATGAAAAGTCATTTTTTGGTTTCCTTGTTTCCCAGACCTACAATCAAAGCACCTTTTTCTTTGTAATCTCTTCTGGTTAGATGAATAGATTTGTATTGAAATGAAATTAATTGAAATGTTGAATACAGTGGTTAAGCTCTAGAGATGGTGAATTTGTGGTCTTTTTATCCGCCTTTCTTTTTCAGCTCCCTCAAAGGCACAATGATGGCCCCATCTTTGTAGTACCTAAGCATTTAGCAGAGTGAAGTAGATTTAATGATGAATAAAGCAAAGACACCCGCTGAGAACCTGAATGACCTCCAAGTATGTAAAACACTCCCTAGTATTCAGTGTTGGGTGAACCGGTTGGGTGAAATGGCTTTGAGTGCTTCAGTAGCGTGCATGAATTTCTTGATTGAAGTTGAGCTGTTGACAAAAACACAAAAACTAGTATTCAGCACATTGCTAGATTGAATCTGATACTTTCTTAATAGGCCCCTTGAAAATATCAGCCATCTCCAGTCAAGAGACTTAATGAAATGGCTCATGCAATTAGTCATTTTGTCATTTATACATTTAGGCAGCTATCTTTTGTTCCTAAATAACAAGATTAAGTGGCACATAAGGATAAAGAATTAAAAGAAGAAGTAATAGAAAGGAGCAAGACAAGTTGAAAGAAACTCCACCACAGAGAGGGAGATTTACTAACATTAAATATCTCATTTCCTTGTGAAGAGCTAAGCTGGAAGCTTGCAAAAAAAAAGATCTGAAAACTGAAAAAGGAAATAGTTGAAGTTGGAGAAACTTGAGTCTTCAAGGAGCCACAGCTCTCCCCAGATTGGATGGAGTTTCCTTCTTTTTGAGAGTTGCCAGAAGGGGTTTTCTCCCACACACTCACATATGATGTGGAGAATAATAGATAAGATGAGACTTCTTCACTTTGCGATTTGCTCTCGTGACTTTGTCTGCTTTAAGAAATGCTTTCAAGACAAAAGGCCAATGAGATGAAGGTTGATTATGAATTCTCTCCCACAGCTAAATGTGTCAAGACAGCCAAATGTCAGAGGATATTCTGTCAGAGGATATTGAGCTGACTGAAAATGTCAGACAGGGAAGAACTGTGAAAAAAAGCAAGAGGAGGAAACAATAGGAGGAGGAAGAAACCGGTGCACATGTGTTGGTGTGACTCATAGCAGAGCACCTCATCATTATGTTACCTAATGGGGGGGGGGGGGGTATGTTTTTGAACTATTATTTCGCAGTAGTCTTGACCTGCTTCCGTTGGCAACAACTCAGCATTGATCCTCCTTTATCTATCTACCCTGAAGGACCAAACGTTTGACCAACAATGCAGCAACAATTTGGGGTTCAAAGTAAGAAAACCAGTTTTTTATCACTGTAACTTTGTAATGATCCGCATTTCTAAGGAAATGCACCATATGAACAGTTAAAAACTGATGATGTTAAACACTCAGACTCCTCAGATTTTAAAACACAGTCAATTTTTCTTTTAAGGAGCCCCTAAGCTTTATACATTGCAAAACAGATGGCTTAGATTTTATGCTATTAAAAGAAAAACAGTAGGAAGAAAAGCATCTGTATCAATCGAATCAATTACATTTAATTTAAATGAATGTATGAACATCTGTTGTTTCAGTGCATTCAAGTTACCCTTTGTGTTACAGTTTAGTCATGATTATTGCAGTATTGTCCAAGTGACTTATAATTAACTGGTGAAAAATGATGTGGACACTGTTGTCACAATGTGTAACAATCACGATGATGTGGTGACTGCCAATCAACCTCAGCAAGTGTAATAAACACATCAGGACATATTAAAAGTATTGGTTGAGCCTCGATGGATGAGAATTTCAGTGCCAGATCCTATTCATCTTTTTAGATTATGTAAATGGAAAATGTGGGCACACAAATACCAGATGCTGCCTGAGCCTTCACTTTTCAGAGAGAGTTTAAAACAGAGAAAACATTGAATGTGTTTTTTTTTTTTCTAATCACATAAAACATTTCACTAACAAAACTTTGGACTCACCAAAAGCTGTGTAAAATTCCTCTTTTGTGAGGTGCTCGTCATCATTGACATCGTTGTACTTCAGCAGGTCAAACAGTGTGCACTCAGAGACATCCTTGGACAGACCTTCTTGCTTGATAACCTTGAATGAGAATTCATTAATGTTTGGTTAAAGAAGTTGGAAAATACTTTTTGGTTTGTCTTCACTTTTCCAAATCTGTCTAACAGAAACAAACATTTATAAAATGCCATCTCCAAAAGCATAAATAGTTAGAACACATGCAGTGCAGTAATGCCCAGATGATCCCCCAAAAAACATGGGACTCCGATAGCCACTCGTATTGGCACATTTTGTAATGACAGCTATAAACCTGCTTAAACCTCCTGTACAGACACTATACAGTACACCGCAACTGCCTCAAACAACCCGTCAGTCTGGCCGCTTCTCGGAGCGGTGGGACGATCAGGAGAAAGGAGGGCTCGCAGCCAAGCTACTGACAGATGACTGACAGTCACAAGTCACTGACTGGACTGACGAGAAGCAGTAATGTGCCGCAAGGCATCTAGCCTGCCGGAAATGCATAAGATGATGACTGACAGTCAGCTACCACATAGCCATCTCCACAGTTTATTTTAGCGCAGTGCCAGCATATAGTAACTTTAGAAGATACCTGGCTTTTGCTGTTCAGGTACATAAATACTGCCTCCTAATGCATATGGAGGCAGGAGGTCAATTCAGAATTTAAATCAGTAAAACCCCCTTACAATTTTCAAGTGATTTTGATGTTTCTATTACGTTCTTCCGTTTTCCATCAGTCTTTTTATGTAAAAAACAAACAGGGTGGCTCCCTTTAGGTATCCCCCTAGGCACCTGTCTAGTGTCAGATAAAACTTGTTGAAATGTCATGGAATGAAAGCACAACATAGCATTAAATGAAAATACACAGGAGTGGAAGTACAGTATCTCGAAATTATAGGAGCAACCTGAGCTACAATTCTAGGTCAAGAATGTTAAAAACATTTTAAAAAATAACTAACCTTATCAGCAAAAGTGAAGAGGTAACAGCTATTACGTTATGTCATCTATGTGCTGCAGAGATATCTAGTGAAATGAGCATGCTAAAGAGCTAGCAACAACTAGCTTATGCCCGTACTTTCTTGTAATATAACTTGTGTCTCAAGAAGCCTTAGTGAGTCACTGTAGTAGTAAAGTAAGTAGAGAACCGGGCTGAGTGGAGGGACAGAGATGCTTCTAGCTGAGAGATGGCCACTGAGGCTAGAGGCTCTAGGAAGAGACGGCAGAGCCCAAGCTTCTTGAGGAATAAACACCAAAAGTCGCATTGGAACCTACTCTGATCTACAGCCATTTACCATCAGGAGGGATTTTTTAAACTTTCAGGATTAAAAAGTGGATTTATCTCAGTCTTGGGGCAGATATCCACTGTTCTTATTGTAGCCATCAGCAGGCACCCAGAGCTCTGTTATACTTTATATTATATAGAGACCAAAAAAAAAATTAAAAATAAAAATTGCTTGGAGAAAAGAAAGCAAAATTGGACTACCTTGGTAAGTGCTGAAAAATGTGTCTGTTACTTCATTCCAGCTACCCTTTATACTTTTATGAACTAAGTTAGCGTAGCCATTATTGTTCCGAACTCTATTCAGAAAAAAAGGCATTTTAAAATTTGTGGGTTTGTCATCTCGCAGACAGACCTGACAACGCATGAATTCATACTTTTTCACAAATTGCCTTGAGAGTTTGCAAAGTTTGCTCTTGATTTTGAGCACATGACTAGGTTTATTACACTATTATTACACTTATACTATTATTATTAGTGTGTAACTGTAATCGCATCGAGGGTGGAGCACGTGGCCAAGAATTACAAACTGCTCCTTTAAGTATTACTGGAGTAAACGTTACTTTGTGTACTGACTTAGTCTACTTTGAACAGCTTGGATATAATCTCTCTAATGAGTCAACATTACATGCTCAATCTAAACTGAGTTGGATGTCAAAGTTGATAAGACACATGCAATATTTGCATGTTTCCATAGCCAAACCAAGACACACTAAAGTTTTGTCACAACAGATGCTAAAAAGGCCCCAAAAACTTTTTTTTTTCAGGTTTTCTCATCATCCTGCTAAAGCATGATCCTAGTCAACGCCCTCTGCATGGCCCTGGCAGAAAAACATCCATCATACTAGATCAGCTGTCAAAATGTTGATCACAAGGGACAGCTTTATACATCATGCCTCGTTCATCGGATCAGTGCACTTCCCTTCCCAGATGACTTGCCCAAAATGTAGTCACCTGTAATGACATACGCTTAGTACATCCTAGAAATACATAAATGTGGCATACACAATAAAACAGCTGATTGTGTCCTTCATATGTAGGTTTGCAAAACGTTTTCCACTTTGTGTCTAGTAAGTATTTTATAATTTAGAGTTGAGCTGCATCACTTCAAATGTTCCTCAGGAAAAAAGTATTGAAACTCATAAATATTCTTGACTCTCTGGTCCTTCTTTCTGGCTTGCTTTGACTTGGAGTAATGTAGGTGGCCACCAAACACTGCTTACAGTAGAAAAATCTCAGGTTTTGATTCCTTAACTCGAAATCTTAAATATTTTATGACATACCCCTATTCCCCCCACACACAAACAATTGATTCATCTGGTTACTTTAGACTTTTTTTGCAGTCACTTCTTTTGTAGTAAGTGACTATTCAACCACAGTAAAAGAGAACCACAGACATGCTCACTGGCTGTCAGTAAACCCTGTGAACTAAATGAACTGAGACAGATCACTGACAGGATAACCAGCTGTAATGTTCATTGAGAATGCAGCTTCTGCCTCCAAATCGAAGCTTAATCTACACAGCCAATGGAACATTGCCTGATTTGTCAGACAAAACACCCATCTCACAATTAGCAGCTACGTACAGACAGTTAAGTTTCACTACTGGGATTAGTGTATGTACTGTGGTGTCATGTACTACAGCTATGTGTGCTGAAACCCTATGCATTGGTAAGAGGATGTCAAAGGGGCTACTGCAGTGTGGGTCCTATAGACAGATGTTTATTACCATTTATCTTCGACCATAACTTGCACATTAATTCTGCTCAAGATGTGGACATTAGCCATCTTTCTAAAAAACAATAACCTTGAATTTTATTTTGCTTTTTATGAACCATAATTGATTAAATATTTTTTATTTTTTAGACAGCAGGCAACAGTTATGGTAGACAAGGGTACAGCAGGGTCTGTGGCGGACAAGGTACTGTTTTTGGTCAAATGATAGATATGGGCAATGGATGAAGAGAAAGGTTTGATTTGCCATTTGAAAAGGGCACCCAGGACTAAAAGGGCAGGGACAATTGCTCCCTGTGTCCCTTCATGTGCACACTCTAGCAAGTCAAATATGCCAGGGTGAGGGATTTCCATCCTAGACTTTCAAATAAGATCAGAGAATGCTCCAATTATAAAGAGCGCTTTAAGGCACGAGGGTTTCAGCCATGGTTTTGTACTTTCAGCTACTGATAGGAGTGTGATTTGCTTGTGCAATGCTCTTTTTAAGGTCTTGTTCACACCAAAATGTAATTTGCATAAATCTCTTGTCTTCTTTCACGCTCATTTTATGTCAGTAAGGCAAACCTCTCCAGTACAGTATGTATGACATTTCAAACTTGCATCCTTTGGAGGCAAAGGAATACTGTAATTGTAAGAATACTGTAATTTCCAAGCTATTAATTACTCTGAAATTACATTGTGAGACAACGTTTCATGCACCAATATAAAAACTCATTAAAGACTCAATCCATAATTACATTCAGACGCCCTTATGCTGAAGCACTGTCAACCCACAACTGCCTTCATTTATTAAGTGTCTTATCAGATTGATGAAGCTGTTTTGCTCCAATATTTATCATGTAATTATTTATTATGCAGTAAATTTGATGTGAGTAGTAGACTCTTAGGCTATAGATTTGCAAATACTTGACGTTTCCTCTCCGTTCAGCTAAACAAGCCTGTAGTTTGGGTTGTAGTATGAAAGAGTGAAAAAAAAAAGTTATCCATAATCTTAACTTTGAAGCTATTAAATGTAAAGAAAACAATGTTCTTACAAGCTATGTGTACCTCAAAATCAGAGAGGGCCTGCATCAGCCTTTTCCATTTCTGACTATTCCTGAAATGTTCACTTCTCTTATTTTCTCTGTGAATGTGTCTTACGTAGCTCACACTGTAAAAAAAAAACAACAAAAAAAAAACTGCCAACATCCCCATATGTGTCAAGGATAAAAGTGGGAGAGCTAAAAGAGCTTCTCATAAGGAATTATTACTGACTAGTTTGTGTCATTTAGACACCTGGGGAGAGGTGGGATGGTACAGCTTGGCCTGGAATAGAATAAATGGCATCCCCAAGAGGTTTAAAAATCAGTCCAAAGTAATATTTAATAGGTTTAAAGGGCGTATGTAAATTCACATGCAGAATACTGACAATGTTATTCCCTAAAACACAACACAACATGGTTTGTTGACTATGCATTTCACTCACTTCAGTCAAGATTTCTCTAATGCTGGAATGGGGTGCTGTGTAAATGTAAAAACATGTAAAAATATGTAAATAATATGAAAATATGACAAAAATATCACAGTTTTTGAGGCATTATTTGGATGGTTTGAACTCAAAATACTAAAATATATTCAAATTAATCTAATGAGACCTCCCCCGTCGGGTAAGAAGTCTCTGACAAAGCTAACCAAGGTGACCCCTGCACAGATGGGATATCCTACTGGATCAGCAGGAAACTGACCTAAGAATAGCAACTGGTTTCATGGTTCTGAAATCCACCGCAGGTTGCTTACCCTTTCAATTATTTAAATACTTTCTATATTAAATCAGTCCTCAGGTAACTGGGAGACGTTATTTGTTATGCACAGAATATCCTCCTTCCTCATGGCAGCCACAAAAAGCTCTTTTTACAACCATCCCTCCTGGCAGCTCTGGTCAAAGGCTGCAGCCTCCCATAAGCACAAGGCTTCTTTGACCCACATTGCTTTTGAAAAGATTTACCTAGAGCCACGCGCCACAGTTACCAGAGGGAAGGGTAAGAGGTGTAAAATGGACACAATTATGGCAGACATCAAAGCGGCTAGTTTAAACACCTGAGCACACAGATGGTTTGTTCGTTTGTCATTTTTATGTAAATATCCACCCTCTTGGATAGATATTTACATAAAATGACTGTGCAGTTTTGATAGACTTAAGCAGTGCTGTGGGGCATCTTAAAAATTGAAGTGCAGTTACAAAATGCTAAAGAGCTTCTTTTTAGGGGACTGACAAAGGGTATCTGAATACATTTACAAAACTCTTATAAGATCAGTGTTACCTTCAGTCAAGGTTAGGTTATTGCATTGTACCTTGACTGACTGAAACGTTTTCTTTTTAAGAAAAGCGTTGTGTTAGCACTGTCGCCTCACAGCAAGAAGGTTCCTGGTTCGAACCTCGGCTGGGGTCTTTCTGTGTGGAATCTGTTTGTTCATGCAGGTTAATTGGTGACTCTAAATTTCCCATAGATGTGAATTGTTGTTTGTCTCTATGTGCCCTGTCATGAGCTGGCAACTTGCCCAGGTTGTACCCTAAGTCAGCTGGGACAGGCTCCAGCCCCTAACGGTTACAGAAAATGGATGGATGGATCTTATTGTGCATTATTCATCTTATGTTTTATGTCCTTACCTGTGAGAGTTCGCTGGCATCTATTTGACCACTGTTATCTGCATCAAAGCGTTTGAACATCATATCAACCAGTTGCTTCCTGGCAGCCATGTTGTCCTTGTGGGCCCCGTGCATGTTAGACCCCGTGTATCGTTTGTCATGTAAATCCAGAATCTTTGTTTTCAGCCGACGGTAGTCACTCAGTCTGCAGTTGTCATCTGGGAAAGAGAGAAAAAAGGAGAAGCGCTGTGGTTAGGAGGGTTTGTTTTTGCTTTGTTTGAATGACTAAAAAAATCATTTAAAAGTTAAGGGGATGTGTAAAAACAGATATTTCATAAATACGTAAATGAATCCCAGGTGCTGACAAAAGGTGTATAATTAAAAGCATTGAACTTAGGACTACTTAAATTGGATGCAATGTTTCAAATCTCAGCCAATTAGCACCTGTGAAAACTCAAATCCCCCTGAAGACACACATTATTAAACAATAAGCTGCTGTTTATATTCACCCAAAACCCAAATATGAGCATGTCTGTGATTGTCTGCATCACAATAACAAATGCTAAGGATTATTATCCCTAGGGGAGCACAAACAGTGACAGTCGTGTAGCATTTCACTGCTTCAAACTGAGAACGCAGCAGCTCCCGTCAACACAAAAAAAGAGACTGACGAACAAATCCGTCACACCGGTGTCAAGAGCTAACCCTGACAGCAACAGAAAACATGATGGTGTTGTATGTACAATCCGCCATCAAAGACTCCAGATCAAAGAAGTCAACTACATGAAAGGTTCAGCAGAGTAGAGCCAAGGTAAGGAGAAAATAATGACTAGTAGTAGCGGTTGACATATGTCACATCAACTCCTTATTGTTAGATCTGGAAACGTTTTCTCCTCTAATAACAGTTATATTAGCTGAAGTCAACTAAGCCACAAGAAAAATTTTGTTGTTCACTGAGATGTTTTTTAAATCTCAAGGGAGGAAAGTGTCATCTCTGCCATCATCATTTGGTGTGATCATCTACTCAGGAGAAATATGGAATAATAGCTGCTGCATGGAGTCATCTGTGAGGCAAATGAACTTTGTTGGGGATGATCAGGCGGGAATGATTTAGTGAGTGCCGTAATGAGATCTCCACTGAGTAGAACTTGGTGCTCGCTGAGAGCTGATGACTAGTTAAGCGGAATCAAAGCGTACCTAGAAACCAATGACATGTCATTAACGGATGCGTGGCATCTAATTTTTGGCTTAAAAATTTCTTCCTGTGTTCCTTCAGCAAAACAACTCGAGTAATCAGCGAACATTCAAATGGAAAGGATGGTGTAATCCTGACGCTACCTATGATTTGGGTTTGACCGGCTGACAGAAGTTCTCCTGACACTCTCACTTCACTCAGTGAAATCAATGAGCTATAACAGAGGATCAAGTCATTTTCATTTTCATCTCAATTCCATGTGACCTTGTCACAGTCCGCTGATGTAAAGACTTCATGTCCTGGCATTGAAACATTTAGGACTGTAACTGGGGCAGGTTGAGATTAAACAGTTAGGGGGAAGTATTTGTGGATATTTTTATATTTTACCAGGTATAGACAGACAATCAGCGTAAAAAGGTAAAAACTCTGCTTCTAACCTCTACAAGCACAAGAAGTAAGTTGCACACACTGAAGGTAAAAATGCAGTTAACTTTTTAATTTTTCACGTATAAAATTAATCTTTGATGTTATGATTATGACAATTTAAGCTAAATTAGTGCTTCAAAAAGCAGACAACCTAACATAATGCCAATTCAATGTTACTTTCATAATGGCAGCAGTTATTGAAATGGAGAGGTACTTTGGGTAATTTATTACTTTACTATGTTTACTTCTATTTGAGTAGGGTTCTTACACGATCATTCTGATTACTTCAGTATTTTTATTTTTATACTCGCCACGAAAAGACCTGAAAAAAAGATTGACCAAACATGACGAAATGCCTTCACACAGGGGAAGAAGCGCCACTGAAGGTTTGATGAATATGAAAATGGTCTGAATCACATACTATGGCCTCTCAATGCAGTTCTCTGAATCACCATTATCAAAACACCAAATTAGTGAATATCATGTGGAAGAAGTAGTAGTAGTAGAGACTTGGTCTCATGGTGACCCAACACCTCACTAAGCCATTTATGTTTCTTTTAATTGTCACCATCTGTATATGTTGTGTTTTAACAAGGTCTCCGTTGTTTCAGCTTGGAGAACTGAATAATTGAAAGCTCACATAGCCAGGTGGAGAGAATTAAACATAAGCAAGGTGCTCTGGAACAATGCTTCAGTTTGTTTGAGTAGGTACACCTGTCAGTGAGAGACACACAGAGTTGTTGACAGATGTTGGAGCTGTACACTCAGTCTGAAGCTTCCTGCACCTAGCAGGGTGTGAAGAACAACAGCAGCAGTGGAGCTACTGGCTACTGGCTGGTAAGCCTGTCTTTACTCCAGCCACTGCAAATAGCAAGCCAACTGGAGGACCTCTTGAATTACAGAATTTGCTTTGGCTGTCAAAACAGCGCAAGTGTTGGGTAAATTCTTGGGAATGGAACCAGCAGGTTTAATTCTTGCCCTGGAAACTGCAGCAGCCGCTCAGGCTGCAGCATGCTGCATATCAAGGGACAGGGTCTGTTTTGACAAGCGTCAGTGCCAAAGAAGCTGCCTTAGTCACAAATGGCAGAATGAATAAAAGATAAATGGCTGCTGGCATAACCGAGGGATATGAAGGTCAGCGACGTCAAAGGGGAACGCACAGGGACACACACACACACACACACACACACACAAACCGCTATGCACACACACATGCACTTACTGTACATACAGTCTCGGCATCCCCAATCCACAGTACATGCCTACACAGGCAGTGTCATGATTAATTAGACAATGACTACTATAATCTCTCTCAAATTAATTAAGACTAAATGCCTTAGTCAAAAGAGGCCTTTAAGGAACAAGCAACAACTCAGCAGAAACCTATTGTATATTTCAGTCCAATCCATTTAGATGAGATCTACTGATAGGATTCTCAGTCTTGTAAAATCTAGCCTTAGGTTTTCTATGTGTCTCAGCCATTCAAATTGCTTTCGAGCTGCGTGGAAGACATTCAAATGCAATCAATCAGCTAACAAATTCAGTGATTTTATTCATGATGCCCCCTCAATGTTGATGACTCAAATCATCAGTTGAGAAGCCCAGATTTAAACCTCACATTGCCAGTTGAATCAGCTGCTTTTTTCCCCCCCGCCATGTCATTGTACACAGAGCAACTCGGGAAACATGCTGGCAGGCTATAAACTTGAGCACAACTCATCTCTGGGCACCACCGTGGCTTAGGGGTTAAGACGCCAACCATAAAGTGCAATGTCCCCAGATGGGAACTTGCATCTCTCTCTCCTTTCTTTTTTGTCATCTCTTCACTATGACATCAAATAAAAGCTTTTAAATGATAGTTTGGTGTTTTGATGAAATAGTATCAGTAAAAACAAACACATCTACAGATGAACAAAGCAGGAACTCAAAAGATAAAATTAATATTTTTGCAATGGATGGTTTACATGTTTTTTTTTATTTGAACAATTTAAAATAAAGTAATCCACACAAATGGCAGTAGCTCACTTTATGCTTTGTTTCTTGCATATCATAACATCCAATACGTTTTTTGCACACTTGATGGAAAAGTGTGAAAAAAGTCCTTCTAGTATACGTGTACAGTGTATGCTGTATCTATTATCTAACATTTGCAAAACTACAAACAGTTTGACCTTCATACAAGCTATTCTACCATGAACCAGAGTCCTTCTACAGGTGCAAAGAAGAATGGCTAAAATTTGAATTTATGTTTGATTGTGATTTTCCCATGGTAGGAAAGACAGGACGTGGTTTCCCAATAAACCATGGACAGCCTCACAGGCACCGATATTCTATTAAATATGTCCATCCCTTGTCATCTGAAGTCCATAAACTTTACATATTAATGTTAAACATTAATGACAACACAGCCCTTTTTTGCAACATCCAATTACAAGCTGAGTAACGGTAAGGGTAAGGGTGTTGGTAATGGAAGCAGACTGTAAGACTCCTACTGCCACACGTTACTGTAATGTTGCTTTAGTCAATATTATTCACGGATGAAATACATCACATTTTCCAAGGCCAAAAGGTTCTGTAGAAAGTAGCTGATATAACTGAACTGGGTGGAGTGGAGTCAGGTTGTGAAACTCTTTCATCCACTGACTTGTACACTTAATATTTCACCATTTTGTGAGAGTTTAAAAATCTCTGGAATTGTATTCTTTCATAGTGGCTGTTATTCTGTCAAAGAGGCTTTTAGTCAAAATGTGATGTGTGTTACATGGTAGGTGGTCCAAACTTTTTAACACCATTTGATAATGCAGTAACACATGGAGGATGAACACTAGCCAATTTGCTTTATTGTTTGGCTATGACTCCACAATGACCTCGCTTGTGACAAATGTCTTGGTCACAAGGGCTCCATATGCGGCAAGTGACTGGCCAAGTTCCACCGTGAAAAGCCATTGCCTCTTATTAATTGCCTTGAACTGTTCATATAATGTAGAGGGGGAAGTCCCCAATACATGTCAGAGTAAGAAGACTTGGTCAAAAAAACAAGACTGTGAGTGAAGAGATTTGTTATCAAAATGCAAAGCTATAGGTTTTAGCTAAAGCTTGCACTCTAATTTTATTGCTATACTGCTACACTTTGAAGAATCTGCTTTTCAGCCTTTTGAATTTACAAGTATTTGTGAATTATTGGGTGTAGTATGCCGAGGGAGTTGTTAAGAGGCTTGTGATTGATAAATGGTGTTTGAAGAATGCTTTGGAAGTGTTTGCTTTGGCAAGAAAAGGTCTTTAAAAGAGCATGGTGAAGGACTAGCATTTTATTTTTAAGGGGAACTTTTTACACAGCAATGTCTGTCAATGTCTGTTTACTGATCGATCTTGTGCATATGTGGAATGGCATGTGTACTTTTGTGTCTTTACTTTTGTAAAGGGAGCTACCCAACAGACCTTGAGTCAGAATCAGTTGTTAAAGAACTGGGACAGCTGGGACAGAAAAAAAAAAAAAAAAAAAGTTGTGAGCATATCATCCCTTTCTAAGCTCAAATCATCATCTCTGCTTGAGGCTCACAGCTAGGACTACATTAGACTATTTGCATAACAGACGCAAATCTACAGCAAACTGTCAATGATAGTTTAAGGTAGGCATCATGTTTTGACAAAGAAAGAACAGAATTTTCTTGATCTTGAAATTCACCTTGCCCATCCATTTGGCATTTTCATTTCATAGTGAATAGATGGAAGAGGGAAAAGGTGGGACTTCAATTAACATGATAGTGCAAAGACACATTAGTCTCTGCTGGAAAAAGGGATTTGCAGGCTGTCTACACTAGACGTGTTTCAGGAGTGTTTCACTGGCATCTGACTAAACAAATACTCGTAAGTTTTAAGTTGTCAACACCTGCCAAATAACAGCTTGCATTCCGCTTGCTTTATGTGCATAACTGCCAACCAAAGTTATCCAAAGTCCTTTTTGTCAAAATAGACAAATATGCTCTAAATAGACAGCTGCTGATGTGCTACTTTCCCTACATGACCTGTGTGCACAAATCTTGCTGAGAAACGTTGTCTCAGAATCAGGCCTGTTTCTGGCACCACGTCCTTCAGCTGGTAATTTAATGATTCTGTCAGCATGCTGCAAATTATTTTTTTTACTTAGTTTGAGGAAATGCACAATAATTATGAATCAATGTTGTAGACACCAAAAAAAAAAGAATTTAAATTCTAACTCTAACCTGTAGACTGGCCACAAAATCAAAGGTTTTACGTGATTATAGCTGGAAGGTCAGTAGAGTGGCCAACACTAAACTATAATTTAGCAGGTGGTTCTTCTGTCATCCTGTTTTAATGCGCAAAAGACTTTCCCTGTTGTTATTAAATCCCTGCAACCATTAAAAAGGGCCAGAATACTGTCAGAAGGTGGACTTCAATGCTGCTATGGTACAATAGAAAGAACCAAGGTAATCAGAATAATCACAGTACAAAGCCTCAAGGTCAATCAAAAAAGTTAAAAACTATTCAAGTAATTCAAAACTCAGGTACACTCATTGAGCTTTTTTTCTTTGTCTTGATTTCCCTTGAAGTTGTCAATGGAAAGTACATCTGACACCTTATTCACACCGGGGACGTAAGCACCGCGGTTTTGATCCACCCTCTGCCCGGCGTCAATTCACACCCGGCGCGTGACGGCAGTGTAGCGCTGCCTTGCGAGCCAGCCGTATTCACGTGAGATCGGGAGATCACGCGATCACGCGATCACGCGATAATCATGAACGTACGTAAGTTGTGTCATAAATTATTGTGTATTGTTCCACTTCAACAATTAGTCTCTCGTCGTCCATGTTGAGACCCTTTGATCGATTGACTGCTGACCTGGTGCCACCGGTCATGACCTAATGTTTATGTGAAGTTGTGATAGGCTACATGAACTGCGTATTGTGTTTTATTTTGAAAGGGGGCGGAAGTGTATTACGTTGATTCTGTGTTGGATTTCCTGTCTGGTGCAATCTGCTCTGTTGAGATTCACGCGGTTTAGCAACGGCTCGCGTCAAAAATAGAAGTGCTACGGAATGATAGCGCTGCAGAGCGGAGAGCCGCTGCTGGGACGCTGCTGAGACGTTCCGCAGTGCGCCCGGTGGGAATGGTTTCATTGATTAGAGTGGCAGCGATCAGCTCCGGTGACCACGGCGCAGCCGTTCCGCGGCGCTTACGTCCCCGGTGTGAAGTCCATGACTTATATCAGCAACCCAGCCTATCCACCAACAGCATGATGTGAAAAAGATTTAACTGAAATCCTAATTCCATTTGTAACGAATACTTGATTCAGTAACTACAGAAATGTAGACATTTACCATTTGCTAACAACTTATCATTCTATCCCAACTGACAGCCATAACCATGACTCTTACCACAATCCATTAGAAAGTATGCTGTAAAATCACATTATGTTAACTTTTATTTGTAAATGTTATCTTGTACACCACTTTCATAACAAAAATCATAATAATACTGTATTTGGATATTTATTAGGTATCTAGGTTAATACAGTGTCATATACAAAATATACTGTATACAACATGTATAATAAAGTGTATCATGTATAAATATATACAATTCTCAAAAGAACTTGAAAGTGACTTGTGTCGATGAATGTACTCCTAATGTGTGACTCTTACGTTATGTATGTCTTTGGTTCTGTTTTTATATTATTCATGTTTATGTTCACTGCTGCACTCATGATTACACTCCCATTACAAGACATAGTGGATCACTCTGGCTATGTGGTAATGAAATATCTTTTGGATCTTTCTCTCAAAAGGGGAACAACAAAACTCAGCAAGCAAACCAGAACATAAAGGCATTCTCTTGGGTAAGATCGCACCCATCCACAGGGAAATACCGCAAAGTGATGAACAAGCTAGATGAAGCATGAAGGCCAACAATGATCTTTTCTTTAAAGTATTTAAAGAATTTAAATGGTTGACGATAACTGAAATGGAGGTGAATATACAGCCATTCATGAACACTGTGCCATGCATCACAGAGAAACAACTCCTGTATGAACACCACACGTTATCCTGTGACTTGCTCTAAAAAATAACCAGGTCTGTTCGGGAACAGGCACATCTCTGTTATTTCACTGTTCTACTCTGTTTTTGTTTGAATGCAGAGCTAAAAAAAACTTGCTAATCATTCTCAGAAAAAAGTAAAGTCAGTCAGAAAAAGAAAACCTTCTCCATCCACTGTTCACTGAGGCTATAACCACGAGTGAACCCACTACCCTCTCCTCCACCTACCCCTTTAAAAGCACTACTGTTTTATTTATATAGAGAAAAAGGTGGCTCAGCAGAATAGATGGAGTCAACTCCACTGAAACTGTCCCATCTTTGCCCCATGGAGCCCGCCCCCCCACCTTCTCCTCCAGCTTTTCCATCTCTGTCTCCAGGGCCCTGGGTACTGCCACGACTCGCAATACATCAAGACAGCACAGCGTGACAACTGGGTTACCCAAATCAGAGGTCACTGATTGCAATCTTTAAGAGCAACTAGAGGTGTCACTGCCGCAACACCTGACTGAATTTGAAATGGATATCTGGGCAGCAGGGCTGCAAACTGCTCACAGTCGCTTTGCCCAGGATGATACAAATGCAAAAAACTCACAGCAGACCCGAGGCACAGAGAACAGCCGTCTACTGATATTCCAGAGTTTAGGATAAAACTTTTACTGTCATGCTGAAGAGTTGTGCATCTATATCAAACTGGAGACTAAAGGCAAGGTTGAAAGTGCAGACAATCTTATCACAAGGTATATTTGGTAGCTGTTGTGGGTCTTTAAATCATATCATTGATCCTCATTAGTAGATGTAGTTTAGCCAACTGCCATGGAGCTATACTGTAGATGGTCATGATATATCGGCCTATATAGTAAAATAGTCAAGGTAGCTGCTAATGTTGATTATCTTAAAATTAAAACTAAAACTGATTTGCTGCATTTGCCTAACGGCTGAATATTAAAACTACAACTATAACATTGGAGCCCTACATTATAATTGTAAAAGTTATGATTGTATTGTCAAATGCACATTAAAAATGAAAAGTTGACAGACAAGTCCTCTTCCCTGAAAAACAGCAAAATGGGGCTTTTATTAATCTAGCCCCTCAACGCTTAAGGTTTGGTTCATTTTAGGTAACGCTTAAATACAGTTAGCAATAATTGTGTTCATGGTTCAAAGAAACCAATGACAAATGTTGGTAGCAGATCGAATATGAACTGTGGTCCTGAGTGTCAGACTCAGATGTTTTGTACACCAAAAACCCATCCAAATCTCTACCGTGAGAGGTTTTAAAGAAATATAAGAACATTACGCAGCCTCCATTATTGCACTCAGAGAGAACATCATTATCACATTTGAGGAAAACATAAAAGGTTTGAAGAAACTGACGATGATGTAATTTTTCTCTCTACAGTCTCTACACAAGAGTTTCTTTGGGAACTTTACTTTGCTTGAGGACAACTTGGTCACTTCTTGGGTGTTTGGTAACAGCTCAAGATAGATTCTCTCCCTTCATTCAGTCTCTGTCACTACTGTTTCCTCCCCGGATGCAGGTGTAATTCTCTCCTTCCCATCTTTCATCAGGATCGCTGCTCTTCCTCATGTCTTCATCTTTGATGTATTACACTCCACCCCTCCTCTCTCACCTTGAAGCGGATCATTATCATCCAGGAGACTTTACTTGAACCTCACCACAAGCTCCTCAATTCACCCCTCCCACCTTACTCTTCTTCACTGGGCTCTGACAAGGCATCCAAGAGGTGTTTGGAGATTCCAAATTTCCTTGTTAAAGAATTTCAGCCTCTGTGCCATCTGCTACCATGAACTACAGTACCCCCAAACTGGACACTGAACTAGCTGGAACTCATGACTCATCTTGACTCCTGTGTTGTTTTACAGCATGGCATTCCAATGTTGTAAGATGGAGCTCATCTTAAATTACTACAATGCATGCATTATGCAAGTGAGCAAGGCTCTGGGAAGAGAATTTTAAACTTTTTTTAAAGGCCTAACTTATTTATAAGCCTTGTTTTTCATGGAAAATACCCAGGTTTTATAAAAGATACAGATTTATCATCTCCTTTTATGCCACCACACACCCAAAAGAAAGTGCGACGGAGGTAGACTGAGATGGAAAGTCAGACAGCAAAAAAGGAGGAGGCGATAACACGATGGAAGGCTTTGTTCACTTCTCAAATCTGATCCCAGGAGAGTTGATTACACAGTGCTTACTCCTTTAGTGGCAGGTCTTGTTGATGATGGAGGACAGTGACCCAGGGGCTGAACACACCTAGGCACAGACATCATATCAACATGCTGCTGCATCTCTATTTTTGGCATGCAGACTGGGGAACATTGTTTTTCTACAGTTGGGCCATAGGTTGAGAGACTTACAGTAGACATGGAAACATTTCTCAGATGTAGAGTTGGAGTACAAAGATGATTTAAAAACTGAAGCTTGGTGGAAAAACAAGGGAAATGAGAGCAGTGCAACATTACAAATCACAATGCTCTTGCTGCTAACAAAAAACATACAATTCTAACCATTATGACTTCAATGGATAAACCTAGGTGATGTTTAAACTAGAATACAGGTTTATAGTGTAGTTAGCTACCTAGCCAGAGTCAGTGACTGTAAACTGCTGCTAACCCTACAATTTGCTGACTTTATGTTCTGCTTCATTCTACTCCCCCTTCCCCTTTTTTCACATTTCCACGGAATAAAAAAAAATTGCTGCCTAAAAGAGACGATATCTTAATTTTCCTAAAGGTTATACTGTTTTTCAATTAGCGATGCGTAAAATGTTCACCCGAGCACATTTTCTGGACATGGGTGAGCAAAGCACAGTGAAGGCTGATTCCAGAAATGCAAACAACCCAGCACTCTCCCACGACAACTCAGCATCTGCTAAGGAAGACCAAGCCACATGTTTGAAAGCTTGCAAACAAGTCAATACTGTAAGTGGACCTAGAGTTAGAGTGTTTTGTTCAACTCTAGGGATGGGAATTGATAACATTTTATATTTTTTTTCCATCCCTAGTCAACTGCTGTTTTCAAAGTATGAACTCTCAAGCTCAGCCAACACGGACAAAAAGTTTAAATGTTTACAATTCCATGCCAACCAGGCAAACTCAATCTACTGATGATGTATGAAAGTATGAATAGAAGCAAGTAAGTTGACCTTGAATTGAGAACATTTGTGTCAACTCTGCTAACCTGCTGTGCCATCACAGATACTGTAGTGTGGTGAGGAAATACAGTAGGTCTGTCGAGTACTAGTTAGCTGTTCTGCTAATCACAGGAGACTAATGACATTTACATTTTACCCCAGTAGCTTCTTTGCACTCAGAAATTGTTTGCTGATGCTGCATGTGGATGTTTACCTAAACCAATGAGTTTATTTTGGTCCCCAAAGGAGCTCAGTTTCTGACAAATGTTTGTACTGCATGAATACAATTCCACTCTGTCATAAGTCTATTTGGTGGTCTTAAGGCGTACAAGAATCTCTCCAGCTTTATGTAGCAGCTACTATTATATTACAGACATTAATGCACACAAACACACACCCACAGTCTTCTAGCAGATCCTTATACTGACCAGCAGTAACACTGATTATCACAATCCCTCTTGAGTCCTGCTTTTCATACCACAGTGGGGTCAGCATTAGGCCAAAGAACTCTATTATCATCTATCTAGCCACTGGACTCATAGCTGGGAACCATAAAGAGTTGAATTCCTATAGATCTGCTGGCCTAGATATGGCATACACTACAGCCTTTATTGATCGCGCTTATAAAACATTCAGCTTCACAAACAGGGATGAAAACAAGACTTCTTTTTTTTTTTTTTCACAACATTCACCTGCCACTATTTCAGCAACCACACAGATCTTTAAGGTTTTATGACTCCAAATCTCCAAATGATGTCTGGTTATGTTCCAGTGCCACTGAACTTCAGCCAGAAGCATTTTTCTATTATGTGTGATGTGAATTTCCTAATCTAGTTCAATAGTGTGCTCATTAAGAAGTTAAAAATGAGGGGCTAATTTGGGATTTTCTGACCCTTATAACCCGGCACTATTTACCATAACTGGTGCAAGAGAAGTATAACATTACATTGACACATTTCATTCATCTCGTTTGTTTTTTTCTCTGTTGAAGTATGTTTGATCACCTTGACCATCAGTAGGGAGGAGTTAACAGGTCCCGGTCAGCTGGATTGTAAAGCATTTCTTCTGTGTCCAGAACATACATTTTTCTTGCTGATGGTTTGTCAGGAATCGAAATGTTTTCTGATGTATGGAGTAATCTGCTGTATTGGCAGCCAGCTCAGTCATTACTGCTTTTGACAGACACTCATTCAAACTGATAGAGCTGTGAGGCAAAAAGTTATTCAACTAAAATCAAAGCAGAGCTTTTATGTGCTGAACACTCAACTGAATTAACTTCAACATTCACTATAGCCATTTCCCAATCAGGAGATGCAGAAAGGCTCTACTTTTTCACATAAGAGGAATTTAAAGTGCATTGAGTTACACTGAGTTCAATGCTGTCTTGTGCTGAACTACATTAACCTTGAGGCATAATTTTGGGCATGTAATACCGTATTCTTCCCTCATTAAACATTTGACATTTGACATTAATTCGTGGCTCATGAAAACGCATAAAAATTGAATATATAAAGACATACCTCTGGCATATACATAAGGCTACAATTTCTAAAACAATGAAACAATCTCATCTAAAGGTCCACTTACCTGCTTGTGGAGCTGTCTAACATATCATACAGTTACCATGAGATGCAGCATGCTCAATGACAATGAGAAACAGGTTGTAGTCATGAACCTAAAGAGAATTATCCCCAAAATCTGCAGAGTTTCAACTTATTGTTTAACATTAAGCCCACAACTTTACTGTTTTGGATCACTCTCAGTAGAAACCCACTGTCCAATACCTGCTCAGTACACAGACACACAGTTAGCAAGAGACCAAAAACAGCTTAAAGAGAGTGAATACCATTTGTCCTATAGCCACATCCCCACTGGGAATTGGTAATTGGTAATTGGTAAAGGTGATGATGTGATGTCAATAACTTGTTCACAACTTGTTTCTGCTGCCTTCAGTTGCTAATAAAGATATTTTTGCAGGTTTAAACATCTACAGTTTTACAAGACGAAATTATATTATAGTCAGAAATTTCAACACACAGTTCAGTTCCATGACAACTCACAAAAACCCAATCTGCTAAAGAAGTCCTTGTGATATGTGTGATGTATCAAGTGGACTTTCATCTACCGTTTCCAGGGACAAAAAAAAAAAATGAAATGTCAAACTCATTTTCTCAGATGTAAAATCTCTTTGTAAGGTATATGGATGGTGCAGAAAATCCCTGCCCTGCATAAAAGGTTGATGTATGAGATAACTTTTAATTATACAGCTATTAGAGCAATGTAGATGAATTGATTAGTTGATTGATTAGCCAACTATTTTTACTTATTTGTTCAAGTTCTCTGATTTTAGCTTCTCGAATGTATATTTATATAAAATATTTTCTGGTTTCTTTAATAGCAGACTGAATCTCTTTGGGTTGCAAACTAAACAAGACATAAACAAGGACATCACCTTGGGAGTGATGAACATTTTTCACCATTTTCTGACATTTTATGGACCAAACAACTTTAGTTTATTGAGAAAATGATCGATGACAGAATGATGGATGAACTGATAATGAAAATAATCGTTAGTTGCAGCCCTATAACTAATGCTGCACATATTGGCAGTTTGCAACACACAATTTTACTAAAAACAAACAACTAATAACACAATCTCAAACTAAAAGCAAAAAAGATAACCTTTCTTTCGACATGACCCTCAACTTCTTTCTCGATTTTTCACTGTTGTTCCCCAAAAGAGATCTATTGCTCACTTTAGGGCACTGTCCAGCACCTAAAAATCCAACACATTTGTCACGTCACTGGGTCAGATGGGTTGCACTATACATAGAATGAAGTCAACACTTTGATATTAGAAGACGCCCACTGCAATCCAGTCAACCCCCACACTCTCTTCTCTTCATCTCTGTACCTATGACTTACTCAAACACACTGCTTCAAGCAATGTTGGCAGCTATTGTTCATTTTTATTTCACCAAATTGTTCATAGGCTTGATATCCAGGACAGAGAAAGTGGGTGGAAACAAAAGAGAGGGAGGAGGCAGAGAGGGCAATAAAATGAAAATTTTTCAGGATAATGGCTTGCACAGGAAAAGGGCTTTTAACCAATACTTTAATGGAAAGCCATCTTGTGCAGATTGCAAAAATGGTTTTGGAGCCCATTTCACTCTAAGTAAACACACTTGCAACAGAATTCAATTGGCCAGTTCATCATGTCTAAAGAGTTTATATAAACTCTCATACTTATTGGAAAGTTTTAGAGGACAGAACAAACAGTGAGCTGAATAAATTCTTAATTTAAGCCCCACATTTATAAAAAGGGTAATTTTATATACAAAGAAAAGAAGTAGAGAAAGTCAACCACTGTCATGGTCCCTTTCAGTAAAACATTCAACCCTGCAGCTGCTCCAAAACCTGTAGTCCAAGCAGTGACTCAAAACAACTGTGTCACAAAAAGTTAGTTATTGATAGTTTTTCTGTTACATACATTTAAAAAGAAATCCACTCTGGGTGTAGCTACTCTTATATTTTTCATAAATTCCTCTTGCAGACATCATGGAAATTATTCTGTACACTGTAAACGTCTTATTCAGCACTACAGGGGGGAGGAACATCAAACATGTTTAATTGGCTAATTTGTCATATGATTGTTTGGAATCCATGCCCCAGTCCTCTGCACACACCTCTGATAGAATAATTGGCCATTTTAGGCACATAATGAACATGCAAATGAATATTGGATGGTTTGAAGCTGAGCAAGCTATAAATAAACCCATCGATCAAAGACACTATGTCTCTGAGTGTGCAAACCTGCAGGGGTTTGGTGTTGTCTTCATCGAATTGCAATCTACAAAAAGAAATTACACTAAACATTACTAATTAGTTTCAGCATATAAATAGAAGTTCTGCTTCTGGAGGTGTAGGGTGGAGGTGCAATGCATCATAAAAATATTTGAAGATATATTTTTAGATTCTTCTCTGGCAGTATTAGGTACTATAGATCAAAAATATTTCTTTCCGAAGGAACATGTTCATGTTTTAATATCAAAGTCAAGTGTGTTGTCCTTCCATCCAGGCAACACAGCATTTTTGTGTAATATTTATGATGTTTCTTGTCAAAACAAAATAAAAACAAACTTTTGTTTGCAGTTAAATATAGTGATTGTTTGAAAAAATACAGTATATATTTTCACTTTAATAATGAATGAAATGATTGATTCATAAACATCACCGAGATCATGTTTTTGTCTTCTATACCCATTTTCTTCATGTTACGGTTTACGCTATAAATAAAGCCAAAGCTGTATGTCTGTGTCAGGTGGAACTGTAAAAATAAAGCTCATTTGGGACTTTCTTTTGTACTCAATGAGTCTAAAAATGGTGCTAATGGATAACAGATTAGATGATCTACTTTTTAGTAGTAGTGTTTTTCTTGCATTTGAAGTTACATATGGTCAATTCCTCTGAGACATGTCTACGATCTCACACACTATACAAAAAAGCACAATTGTCAAAAGAATTGGCTATTTTTGATATAGTGCAAAGCAGTTGGTGCTAATTGTTCTTATAAATAGGGTAAATCATGTCTCAGGTGTCTAGACTTTGTCCCACAGAGGAACACATACAGATAATAACCAATAGAGAGGCACACCACAGATAAATGCATACTGAATACATTACAAGTCTTTTTGTGTTAACATCCTCATGGGTTCGTTCTTTGCTAAAAAAAAACACATACTTATTTATAGAGACACATGAGATATGGGACAATTTTAATCAAAACCGTATAACAACTCTGATAACACATACATATATATATACACATATACACATATACACACACACACACACACACACACATATATACATATATATATATACATACATACATATACACACACAAACATATAACGCTTTGGAACGCTTTGAATAATCACACTTTACAATGGAGTTTCCAGCTTGCTGCAAAAAGTATAATGTAGGTAAAGTAAGCAGCAAATAGCGTAGTGTGATTTAATCAGTCTATTTGTTGTTTGAAGTAGACGTTGCAATTAAAAAGAAATTAATAATAAGCCACAAATTGGTGGTTGTTAAGTTTAAGAGCAGAAACTCCCTGAATAATACAGGGAGGTCTTATCACTGTGCCATCAAAGCACTCCTGTATGAAACTTCCATCTACAAGTGGAAATTCTCTATCAAAGGGAAAACATGCGCATAACACATTTAAAAAAGAAAAGAAAAAGAAAATGAGCAAAAAAATCAAGAAGAAGAAGCATTTAGGTGAGATAAGATTAAAATCACATTAGTACTAAAAGTCCATCATGTTTTCCAGATTCAAGGGCATGCTGACAACTATGGATCACATTAAGGTAAGGGATGACATCGCAAATGTCCAGTGTCCTGCACTCTCTTCATCACCGTGCTATGCAGTCATCATCATGATGGCTATACTGCAGATCATTGCTTTATGGTTGATGATACCTTTACATAACAGAGAGGAGCAGAAGGAAGACAACAACCAGAGTTGTGATTCTTTGGGATTCTCATTTTGATTTGATTCAGTCTGAATCAGGGTTCAAAACAGATAGGATTCATTACATAAAGAAGGGATTATATGTTCAGGTCCTTACTCCAGTGCGTTTTGTGTAAAAGCATTCACTTAGTCCATTACAGTACATTTTGAAAAGTAGAGAAAAGTGTGTGGATTGTGAAACTACACAAGGTTTTTTTAATTTAAAAATGCAGACTACTCTAGTGGTTTTCCTCTGGTGTCCCCGACCTTTTCTTTCATCTCTCTGTATAACTGACGCATCACTTTCTCCGTAAAAAGCCGGTGGGATGGTATGATGTACCTAAGCTCAATAGTGTGGATCATGAATTGAAACCCATGATTATCCACAATACTGTAGGGGTGCAGAGCTTTTTAAAATGAAACAGGCTCTGGGCCGTGTAATTTTCTTCAGCTGGTCAGAGTTGGAGTGGAAGTTTTGTAAAGTGATGCAGTGTGAGTTGGTTTGCCGTTTCATTTGCCAGACCTGGAGTTTTGCTTTGTTAAAATTGGCCTCTAGGTGATGCCATGCACCCTTCATGATTGTAGTATTCCCAGAATACTTTACCTTTATCTATGTAATAAGTTTACATATGGTTTGAGTCATGCCAAGCTCCTTCATCCCCGGGAGACTGTAAAATCCAAAATGCACTCACACCCTTGCCTTTGTTGAAAACATTGGTTGAATTGCATTGAATTGAATTTTCCCGTTCCATGGCAGCACAAGCGACGTGACTCTAGCGTGTTACTGGTGACACAGCTCCACTTTATTGTTCTGTGACCATAGTAGAGGAAACAGCTTTATTACTTTATTAACAACGTATAAGAATTGATTTTTGGAATTCAGGTAAGAATTGTGCATATTGTATGTGTCTTCTTGAGGTGCTTTTAACATTTTAGGATAAGATAAATTTATATTGATCCCACAGAGGGAAATCCACTTGTTACAGCAGTTCAAGAGAAGAAGAAAAGAGTCATTAAGTGATAAATAAAAATGTGATTATCAATAAAATGAAAATAAAATAAAAATAAAAGCTGTATACACTACATAAACCATGCACTTATACAGATATGGACATTTGCGGGGCACAAAGGAGAAAGGTGTGCACACTGACAGTTTGACTAACCTTTCTCCTTTGAGCCCTGCAGAGATATGTATCTTTGTCTTACACCTGAATATTTTTGCCTGGATGTGCACAAACCTGGTCCCTCTCATGATGGATAATTGCACTGGATAACTGCACACGTAATTGCAATACACACATGGCATGCAGCATTGTACTAAAAAGTAAATTTGTAAATTTCCACAGATTGGAGATTGGATTGCACATTCTGTGGAGGAGGCAGCAGTTCATTTACAGTTCTCTCAAAACACCTCCCAAATGCAACACATTTAATTGGTTTACAATTTACCTAAACTGTATGTGTTTTGTCTGTGAGAGGAAACTTACACAAACACTTAGGAGAATATGCAAACTCCAAAGGCCCCTCCATGTCGGGTTCAACCCCAGGTACTTCTTGCTATGAGGTGACAGTGCTGACTACTGAGAAACTATGTGGCAGCCACTATTAAAGGATCTGTCAATCAATTTTGGAGTGACAACGGGTGCTAAATGTGTTGTGAAGTTTGAGGTTAGATCTATGCTTTCACATTTGTGTCATGGTCTTGTGACTTCAACATGCCTTTGGGAGACACGAAGAAAGGAGAGCAGCTCAGGGTGCTGTAATTTACTGTTGCTACTGAAGGTATCAGCCTGTAACAAAACCCACTTATGACAGGAGCTGCTGTATAAACCTACAACCAATGACTTACCAGCTAATTTAGGTGACATGTTGGGGGTTCAGTGTTTTGTCACTTTGACAGGAGTCAGGGCTGTGAATAAACAAACTGGACCTGCAGTCATTAAAATTAGACCACTGTAGCTGCTCATGCTTGTCAAACAGCACATAGGGTTAGCTGCTCCAGGCACTGTCCTTCAGTAAATATTAACCGTCCTCACCATCTGCAGTGACTTTCCGCCTTCATTTTCCCTTTGAAACCTCATTGTACAGTAGATCCCCATATATCTAGAGCAACTCAGCCAATCATTGTAGGTTTGAGTCATTCTGCTTTTTGATTAATAACAGAAGCAAGACAAACACATCTGAATGTAACTGTGGAATCCTGAACAGGAAACTGAAAATACATGCTCAAGGGGGGTATGCAGTTTTCATTCACCTTGCAAGAATATTTCACTGTCATCTTATTTCTCCAACAATTGTTTATTTTTAATTTCTGCAATAAGTGCAAATGCCCTTAAAAGTATTACTGATTTTTAGAAGCCAACTTCTATTAAACAACTGTAATATAAACTTAAAAACCAAAATGAAAAGGTCAAGGACATCCAAACCAGTATGATTGCATGAGACAAAGATACATTAGACTCTGTTACTTGACTCTGCTTTCATGTTTCTAAATAAATATACACAGGATTATTGGGTTGATGTTCCACTCCATATCTAATATATCTCAATTACAGGCGGAGGTTTCAGGGTGAATGTGAGGGACGTGTTACCATCAATGTCAAACGTATTGATTTTTACCTCTCCATGATTATGCAAAATCAGAAATGCTTTGTGGATTATTATTAGTTCATTCTCCATTGTATCCTTCCTGACTACTGCATGAGAGAAGCCATTCCTGCAAGCCGAGACACAAAGAGTGATGAGACCAATGTGCTTTGAAATTTCCCTGACCATATCAGTTTTCAACAAATGGGCCAGTGCCACTCCCTACAGCTATGTCATACATCTACACTGTTTTTCTACTGCATCTGTCTTCATTCAGCTATAATAAGGGAAGCTAACGGTGCCATGTACTCAGTGATATGACTATCATTAGCAGATTCCCGTGTCAGAGGAAAAAATGCTAGAAAAATCAATAAAAAGAAGAGCCACAGTGTTTTCGTTTCATTGTAATGTCCCAGCACTGATTTAGATTGCTATAGAAACTAGACCTTTTGAATGCCTTGTGTTAAAATATGGCAAAGTGAGTCATGGAGGCACCATTTATTCCGGTTCCAGGAAGTCATTTCATCACATTATTTTGTATTATGCCATGAACCTGGCCTTGTAATTTTCTTTTCTCTGCATCATGTCAACCATCAGTTCTCTTACTGACCATTGAACATGGCACGATGACTGACACTGCACGTATGCAAGCCGAGGATACGTTGCTCTCTTAGCAACTTTATCTTTCATGTAATGGCTTGTTTGCCCTTATTTTGTCTTTCTCTTGACTGTGATAAGGCTGTTGTCAAGAATATCCATTTCCAGAGTAACAAACACCCAAAAATGTGTGACAGCATATAAACTTGTTTTTTTATGGTGTCAATTTACACACACCAGAGATAGTGGCACAGCATCTGTACTGTGTATGTGCGTGGCTCTTCTTATTAAAAAAACAAAAAACAATCTGATCCTGCATCAACTGGTCTGATACACAGCAGATGAGCACATAATCTGGATAGACTGAACTGGAACATTAATCTCTTCTGTCCTGAGTGCAGCAGAATTCAACTCAAATATTTAGCCAGTTGTTACAGTCTTCATGTTGTATGTCCAAAATTCTAAATAATGTGTCAGAAAAAGTGATTCAAAGTATATTTTAACAAATATACAGCCTTGCAAAAATCATCGTCTTTTTAACCTAAATAATTTAGTTAGCTACTATTTCTAACAAAGATTTATTTTTGTGTTTTGTGAGTTGGTCCCATGATAATGATTGTGATGTGCACGGACTTCAGATGAAACTGGCACAAGACCCTGCAGCTGACAATTTGGACGTCCTTGCAAACTTAATGATCCACAGGTCTAGATTTTAATGAGGAGCTTGTTCTTTGGCGCTGCTGTCGATGACAATGCCAGATCTTGTACAGAGGTCGCAGCATTAATGGCGCCACAGAGTCGTTAAAATAAAGCAAGAAAGCACAGGAGGTTCTGAAGCCGTTTACTGTACACAAGCTGATCTCACTGGAGTGCCTCTCTAGTGGGAAAGACGCAGACACATCACTAAGGTAGAGGGTCTCTGGAGGCTGGAAGCTATGATGCTTCATGAGCATGTTTTTCTTGGCAGAGCCCAGGGGGAGGCATCCTCAGAGAGTTTGTTCTACTGAGATGCCAGGGAAGAAGCTAACAACAAAAGCACTGTAGTTCAACAAGCTCTACTTTTATAGACACAGCCTAATTACAGATGTTCATTACTGCTGTGTGGCACATGTGGTTTGGTGCAGAATATGAAATGGAACTGTGTTTCAGTTAAAAAAACAACAACTGTCAGTTCTAAAGTTTTCCTAATTTGTTTGTATACTGTGGAGAGCAATAGACCCAAACTACAAATTAGAGCAACGCTCATATCACATACATTCATATGTCTGAACAAATTGGAGATCACAGACATGCTGTGCATACCATACCACCATTAGCTGATCACTACATATATACTAGGAAATAATTAAAGCAATCGTTTGGTTTTTACAATATGGCCTTAGACCACCCTCCATTTTACGACATCCAGGCTAGTTTGATTAAACAAGGCAAACGATACATCAGACCCCGCTGACTGATTCTGACTTCTCTGCTTTCACGTTTCTAAATAAAATATTCACAGGATGGCTGGCTTGGTGTCCCACTCTATACCCAATATATCTCAACTACTGACGTAGGTTTCAGGGGGAATGTGAGGGACATGTCCCAATCAATGCCAAATGTGTATCGATTTTCCCTGTCAATTATTATGCAAAATGATGAGTAATTCCTCATCCACAAAGGCTAACCTACCCTCTCGCTCTTTCTTTCAGATCATATCAGTGTACCTTAAACTCCCTGTGCCCTTCACATCTTTGGTTTAGCTGCACAACCTAACCCAGCTTACTTTAGTGAACCTAACTGTTGGAACTACTCTTAGAAAAGATAGCATAGCTCTGTTATGTTACCTTTAATGTCAGATGCAGTGTGTCATGCTTAAATTGGTTGAGCCTTGCAATGCTCTTAGTACTGATGACTTAAGTCTGTGAATTAAAGTTGTAACAATTAGCTGATTAATCAATTAGTCAGCAAACAGGTCAGTCATCATTTAAGTAATTTTCCAAGCAAAAACAACAAACAATCTCTCATTTTAGCCTCTCAAATTGCAGTTTTTCTCTGGTTCAATCATAGCAAATGTGTTTGAGCAGTTGATCTGCCAACAAAAGCAATTTGAAGATGTCAGCTTGCACCAAGGGAAGCTGTAATGGTCATTTTTATTTTCTATTTCCTGTTATCTTACAGACCAAACAATTAACTGATTAATCTAATACATAATCAGCAGACAACTGCAGAATGACAGGGAATAACTGACTAACACATGATCCTAGGAGGCATGAGCAGCACGGATGCAGGTGAGATCATTAATATAGTACAGGTAGTCAAGCAGCTGCAGTGGCATTGCAATTATGAAAGTGAATGTGCTATTCCAGGTTCCGAGATATCAGTCATTAATCATATTTTGGCAGTAATTCTAATGTATATTCAGCAGCCTATTCTTGATTGAAAGCCTAGCTGTAATTAAAAATTGTACATTAATGCACTATCCACCCCCTGTCATGCGTATTAAATATCACACTACATCCTATTGAAGGCTGAACGCTAAGTTTACGTTATAGCAATTTAACAATCTAAAGTGAGTAATACCTAGAAACTTTTTTTTTTTTACCTTCAAAGTAATTCAAAAAGCTTCCCATCCAACCCATAAAATGGCCACTGATTAAAATACTGCAATATTTATACATATAACATACGTTAATGTTAATGCCTTAATGGAAGCTGCAGCAGTAGGAAATGCCATTCTAAAACATTTAACTGGATTCTGGTGTTTTTAGGAGTCTGTTCATACTGATATGGGCTAATAAAAATAACATTCATTTTGTAAGAAAGTGAAAGTATTAAACAATAACAGGCTAATTAGGCCTTTTTATTCTGAAAGTCCCCATAGAGTCTTGGAAAAATTCTAACCCTTGGACAAATAAAGTTGAAGACCCCGGCACACGATCATCTTTCAAAAAATGTCCAAACAATGTTCTGTGTGACTATGTGGGTCTGCACCAGGCAAGGTATGATGTAATCGAGCAACACCAACTTATCACAAATGTTGAAACAAAACCCGTGTAAAACTTTGATCCATGTTCCCAAACATAATGATGCAATAGCGAAGTAAATGATGCAGTGTACCCCTTACAGTAAGTAGTAAATAAAAGATCTGGCAAAGAAGGTTTATTGGAAGCCAAATATCTTGAGGTTTTAAAATGTATCATCTCCCAGATAACTGGATGTGCTGAATTTACTGAAACCACTTTCTTGATGTGCAGCAACCTTAGCCCTGATTGTCTCCACACATGGCAACTGCCTGCTGCAGTCATTGCTTGGCATCATGCACACATTTACATTCACAGATTGGACAGGCCTTTGTGCACCACTTAATTTTCAATCTGATCCGATCCAGGCTAAGTTGCCATGCAGTGCGAGGGGTAAATGGTGGGTCATATGCTCTCCCCAGTACTAATGAGAATCTTCAGTCAACACATGGCTGTCATTTTTTATCCTGTCTTCCACAGCAGATGAGAGGCACAAGGAAGGTATGGCTGACAAGGCCTGTCCATTTCCAACATAGACCCATCCAGCTGGGACCAGATCCAATAATGGCTCAACTTTTTTGCATATGGGTGTCAGTTCAAAAGCAATCATTTCATATCCAACGGCTCTTAGTCTAAGGTTGCCCAGGGGACTAATTGTCTGTCTATCAAATTAAAATGAAGGAGGAATCTTTTCAGCGATCATTAGACGCCCTGGACTTGTCTGCTGATGATACGTGGTCTCATTAAGACATCATGTACATGACATTTGAATATAGCAGATAATGGCACAATCTCACAGCTTCTGCTAAAAGATCAATCAATGGCAATGCAACATCATATTCTACGGTAGTACACTCTTTCTACTTTCTAAATTGCGTGTTAAATGCATATTTTGAGTTCTAAATTGCTAGCAATACCATACAGTACCCTGGAGAAATCTGAATATACAAATCTAAGCATAATAATAGAAATGTGTCTCAGCATCACTAACACATTGTTTTCTGAATATAATTAGAGGTTAAAAGAAATAGAGAATAGAGGTTGTGTTTAATCAGCAGTAGTGTGATAGAGACTGGAGGGTTTTGATGGATTTTAGCTCGACTGAATACATATGAGTTTAGAATAAGATGACCTGCACATCTGAATTAAAACTAGATTTGCACTGATTGTTCGACCATCGATTGCAAGCTGCTGATAAATGATGTAAACAGGCCAGTGGTGATCGGCTGATCACCATTTCATTAGCTTCTGTATACCAAACAATAAGGAAAGTATGAGCCAATTTGTGGCAGTCAGCAGAGCATTAGTGGAGCCAGCATGTCATCCATCTGGCATTGACAGTTCATTTATGGCATTGTGTTTTGAATTTAACAGCCTATGGTCATAGATTACAAGTTTAATACATTGAACAGACGGAAGACCTTATGCTGCTCTAATGACAAGCTTTCTATGCAGTACGTGTTTATTAAGGGCAGTAAGAGATTTATTAAGGGTTCTTCGCCGGTTGTTCAGGTGCAGATGTAATGCATTTCACACCAGACTTATATATTTGAGGTGCATTTATCAAACAGCACAAGGCTAGAGTCACAGTTTTTGCATGTTATATGCATGAGGTGATGGCATATGTATTTAAGGAAGGATCGCATTTATCGATGTCGATGCTATTTGTGACAGTCACTTATTCTCCAAATTTGAATTTAATAATTTTATCAATGAACTGCAAAATCCTACAAACTGCAATTAAACTATTTTTTGTTTTTGTTAAGACATTTAAGTGCCACATGCATCCTTGGTGCATAAACAAACACACACTGCATAAACATAACCAGCATCGTCGTGTTTTGTTATACAAAACTTGTTCAGTCTAGCAACAGCAACTACGGGAGGTGGGACTTTGAAATTATACAGCAGTAAAGAACAATTTTTGGAAGAGTACAGACACTAATTTGCAGAGAGCAAACAAGGACAAGTTTAATGTTGGTCACCAAGTTACTACTAATAAAAATTAATTTGCATCAGCTGATATCGCTTGCCATTTTAACAGGCAAAACTAAAACGCAATGCTATCTAAAACTAAGAAGCCCTGTACCAAATTCTGTGCAAAGTCTGTGCCAAATTCCATGACAGTTCATCCAATAATTGTCAAAATGCTAGAGAAGAGGTCAGGGGATGAATAAACAGTAGGCCGTGAATGTCTATACAGAATTTCATGTCAATCCATACAGTAGTTGTTATATGTATATTTTAGTCTGGACCGACATTACCATCCCTAAGACCAGCCACTAGTGTGACTACAGAGTAATCACTTGATTCTTGGCCCATGTCTTGACTTTCTGACAAATTTAATTGAAATCTGTTAAGTAGATATCCCGGTGAATAGCACAGACTAATAGACAGAAAGACAACTGGGACCCAAAACATAACCTCCTTGGTGTAGGTAAGTAATATTGAACTGAAGGAAATTCATTATTATGCTGTGATAATGAGTATATATCTCCATATTGCTAGGTAAATTGAACCCATTACCTGGAGGACAAATAATCAAGTGACACATTTAACATGCCATTGAGGGCACATTCCATTTTACCCACTAATAACCCCTGAATCATAATTACATCTAGATTTGGTTGTAAGCTCTATTACATTTGCTCAATTATCCATTTCCTCTGATTGCCACGGTGCCTTTTGTAGCTGCAACAAAGAACAAATCCTCTGCAGCTGTGTGACATTTAGGCAATCTCTCTGTTCTCCTATGTAAAAATAAAAAAAACCCAACATTTTTATAATTTATGGTTTTGTATCTAAATATTTGAGAGCGCCAAGAAGAAAACAATGCCTTTAAGCAGAGATCACTAATCGCTCCAACAGGTTTTTGTGTCCGCTCCCTGGAGCTCTCATCCAATGAGAAATTGATTACATATCAGTCACAGTAAAAAGAAAGAACGTCTGGACTGGGCAAGGGATGAGATGAGAGAAAAAAAAGACACCTTGTGTTTTTTTATTCCTTCTTTTTTGCTCCTGTTGATCTGATATTGATCGCCTGACATTGGTCAAATATCCCACTCTGCATTGCGGATAGATGCTGATTGGGTGTAGACGGGTGAGGGTAGGGGGTGTGGGGGTGGTAGTCTGACAGGACAGGGCAAATAAGAGAGGCTGATTAGGACAGTCACCCACCGGGAATGTATCATTGATCTGAATGCCTTTTTCTGTGATTGGGATGAAACAGATGCTTTGATTTTTAACATTGGCTTCCATCCACTGTTTCTGCACAGGCTGCTCTTAATGTAAGTCATGAGGCTGCTGTTTTAAGATGGTTTGTATGTTGGCTCTTGTATAGTGTAGGGAATTGTTGTAAGAGCTTGTTCATGTTTTCCTCCCCATAGCGAGGCTTTGTTCATCTTTAAATTGAACATTTCAGTGGTAGAAGAAGGCATACTTGGTGAGAAGGATGTGCAGTTTGTTTTTGTTTTGGTGTGTTTTTGGCTTTACAATTCAAGGATGTTGCCCCAAAAACTCTCTGTAAAGGAAAACCAGAGCGTTTCATCAGCAACAGCATACAGTATAGATCCAAAGCCATTCCCAGTGTCATATAAAGTTACTTTTCAAAGTGAACAAGTAAGCTAGGGAACCCTGTTGAATCAATGCAGAGACTCAGTCAATCGCTCATGAATATTATGAATATGCTGTCTGTGAGCCGTTTGCAACTATCCCCCTTTGCCCTGAATGTAATAAAGGTGCTGGAGTGTCAGAAGCTCTTACTTCACTGATGTCTTGCTTTACAAAAGGGAGAGTAGCCTTGTTTCAAGGGACTAAGAATAATTGGTGTGTTTATACAATCAATGGTAGAGAGCAGTCAACCTTCTCTGGGGAAATATGAACACTATAGCACTACCACCTGCTCTTGCCTCTAAAATCAAGCTGTGCATCTGACAAAGAGCTATATGACTGGTCGCAGACTGTGTCCTTTGTTCTTTATGTTCATTTGATTTATTCTATGTAACGTTATACACTACTGTGTATGTACTTTAAACAGATTAATGGTTCATGTCAAGGCTGTTGTATGTTCTACAACATCTTTTGTGTAAGCTCAGTGTGTACATTGTGTATTACATTGGTATAAGTTCCTGTGTTATTGTGTTATTATATTTAATGTACTGTATGTAGTAATATTGGGACATTAAGTATGTAGATGTACAACATGCATCTTCTTCAGAATGGTAATTGTTTTGCTGGGAACATCCTGATTATGATGCTGCTTTCCATGTTTTTTCCTGTGTAATACTCCCACATGGATTCACCAACATCATTATTTCCTCTATGACAAGAAGCAAATGTAGATGCTTCAGTGGATCCACTGTTACTGAGTACAGTCTTACCAAAAACATGAGTTGTTTAACAGAAGCTTATAGGGGGGGGAGCCAAGCTCTGTTATCTGATTTCATATCTGCCATTAAAGGAATAGTTTGGCATTTAGGAAAATAAGCTCATTTGCTTTCTGGTCTGGTTTGATAGAGGGGTGAAAATGCTTTTCCAAACAGACGAAAACAAAACACCAACCAACACCTCTAAAATCTAATTAATTAACTTGTTATGTTGTATATATTGTTTACTTACTCAGTACAAAAACATACGAGTATAAAGGATTAAATAATTTGCTTGGTTCACAATGGATTATGCGCCAGACTTTTCTTGGCTTTTAACAGTAACTACCTGGAGTCTCTGCTGGTTGCCCCGCAACTTTATTAGTGTCTTTAAGTGTTAGTAGACAGATTGTGTATCTTTAGACTTAAGCCGTATTCATACCAAATCAGGTGTTGTGGTGATTACATCAGTGTTATGCAGTGGTGTGTGGGTATGCAGGCAAGTTTATTTGTGCTTTAGTATGTAACCACTAAGAAACAATAAAAAAATTTCCCTAAAACAATGCTCCCTCTCCTAATTCACTCTGCAGCTTCTTCGACCCCTGCTGTTCTCCCTTTCTCTTACTCTCTCATGGACACAAATCTGAGGAAGATTCATCGCTTTTTTGCAGCTTAGACATCTAGCCAGAGGCTGAAGTCAAAGCTGGGTTTACTAAATAAACCATGGGAGGACGCTGGCACAGAAGTGGCGTTTTCGCCATTATGATTTGGTCAAAATACAGCTGTTTCCTTTTGTTGTCTTTGTGCTAAACTAAGTTTACCAGCTGCTGTCTATAACTTCATATTTAACAGACACATAGGAGAGTCTTAAATCCCAAAATGGCAAATTATTGCTATTAGTACCCCAATGTAAATTCAATAAAAGTTGCTCAATCAGAACCAATCCCATAATTTGGTTGTCATTTCTGCAAAATGAGCAAAATCTACAAATATGACAGTGATTTATTTCTTTGTTCACTCCATTCACTGTCTGTGGGTTAGCTTATTATTTATCTTCGGTGGTGTTGGCATATTTTTGAAATCCTTCAATAAGATTAATAACTTAGATCTAGCGTAGGAACCCTTTTATGTCTATAAGTCAAAATAGAGGCTTTCACTTTTTTACCAACCACGTAATACAAGATTAGAAGGGCACTTTCTAATGATGGTTGGTTAACTGCCAAAGAAGCAGGTGAAGTAAACTACCTTAGGAGCCAACATGTGGCTGATTTTCCACCTGGCTCTAATGTCTTAGATGCCCATAGGTGTTTCAGTTATTCCTCATCTAAAAAAAAAAAAAAAAACGTCCTCTTAATTCACTTTCATTTCCCTATTCCTTTAGGTCATAAGTAACCTAGATGCAGTCCTGCATGGCATGAACACTGCCCAGGGATAAGCATTTGTGTCTCATGGGGGTACCTATAGTAAAACTACATATGCTTGGATAAAAGCATCCCTGACATCATATACAGTACACTTTGTAGGTCATTTTCCTTCATTTCAGTTGAAAATATACCACATATACCAAATATAACTGAATTTACAAACAATTTGCAGAAACTATGAAATTATGTTTTTATCTCAACATTTTGCAGTGCCTGTCATGTAAGTAGTTGACTCCATTAGATCAAATCCCAAAGGTTACAGGGCCAACAGGACCTCACATACATTGCAAAGGGTACAGTGCAAACATAAAGTATTCACTGGACCACACACATCCTACATTAGAGAAAGGTCACATGAGCTCTTACCTTTGTAGAAGCACTCCTCGCTGTGCATGATGGTAATCCTGTGTCCTCTGAGACAGGAGGCCCGGTGAAGCTCACAGTGGTTCTGGTACAGCTTCCCATCGGAACCGCACACTGGTTTATAGTGCGGTTTGCAGTGGTCCAAGCACTTACACTCCCCTTGCTCAGTCTCATGGTTGACCACACAATGACGCCCCAGACCACAATACTTGTGTTCACATGGACCTGGATAGACATTGTGTCCCATAAAACCTGCGGAAAACAAACAGAAAAGGAAGGAGTTACAATTTTGTCTGATCACAACAGGTTATCTTTGAGGATCTACCAGAAGAGATGGACAGCTCATTACAGGTTGGATCTCATTTAGGCTGTTTGGGTCCTCTCAACCCCTCAGGGAATCCCCATCAATACTGGATGGTGTTTTTCTCAACTCACAAAGTGACAGTCAGATCCATGAATTATGCAAGTTAAGTTTACTACAAAACACCCACAGTGGGAATGTTTAAAAAAAAAAGTCTGTTCACTTCAACCCAAATATCACCAAAAATGCAATGCCAAGCAAAACATCTCTCAATTTGTCATTTGATATTTGCAGGCGCAGAAGCAAGACTGCAAAGATGACACATAAATGTAAGTACATCTGTATCAAATCACTTTAAATTAACTAACACAGAGAAACATATTCTGTCTATGTGAGTATGTGTGACTATTATGTAGTCTCAAGGGAAAATCTAAAGCTATCTCAATTCAGGGTGAATCCTATTCTGAGCAGTAAACCTTCACCATATCTACTCCAGCTCTGATTGTGCATTCGCGTGGAGGCTTTGCCATTTTATGGGCCATTTCCAAACACTTGGAAGACTGGAAGAGTGCACTTTTTCAATTTCTGATGAGTGTGTAACAATACTGTTTAATTGAAGTGCACATGCCAAAAAAATATATATAAAAAATAGAACCATTTATAAAATTTTGTGTAGCTACCTTGTCAAATATACTGTTTTTCATGGTTGTGTTAGGTTTAATGAATTGTATTGTTACATTAGCAAGTAAAGACAATCACTATCGGTATGGGTTGCCACAAACAATTAGTTGTTGATGAATCGTAAGATTATTTTATTGATTAAACAATAAATAGTTTGGTCCACATCAGAAATCAGAAATAAATGCTCATCACAATAGCCTAGAGCACTGGTTCTCAAACTATGGTATGTGACCTACCTATAAAATGATATCAATGAATAATGGAACATGGAGAGCTGGTTCATGTTTACCATCCACCATACTGTGAGTGTAACTTCATATGAATTAACACTCTGCAGTGAATGACTAAAAAGGAAGGAGCAGTTTTGGTTTTGCAGTAACCAATACTTTCTCACACAGCGTGACCTTTACAATAACAAGAGCTAAAACATCATCAACATATTCATTCGATTCGAAGGCTGAGAAGTTGTGGGTTTGAAATGAAAAGTTAAAGCTGAAAGAAATGTGGGGAATGTGTCCTTGAGCGAGACCCACTCTGCTTAAGGTGTGTAGCAGACCCTGATCTCTGACCACAGTGTGGAGGACACAAGAAAAGGAGAATTTTGTCTATGGAGATTAGTAGAGTAGCAGGAATAATAGCAGAGCCAAACATTGCAGCTCATTCAACCAGCAGTTTGGAGGGATTAAACACAAATTCTTAGAAAATTGTGTTATACTACAGACTGGTGAGGATGACTTCATTAAGAAAAGGTTCACAAGATCTATATTTTCCTGTTAAAAATTTTCTGAGGACAGGATCCTGTTGTGGGCTGCCATTCCAACCTGTACGAACACTAATAAGTCTTGACAGGCCACAGATCAGTCTCTACAGTAACCCATGACCCACATCAAAAGTATTGGCTTTCTAACAGCTGCTTGCTCACTCTTACTGTAGATTGCCCTTTGGAATAGTCCTCAAGGGGTTAAGGGTTATGATGAATAGAGAAAAAAGGAAAAAAAAAACACCAGCACGAGGGCTGCACGGTTACATAAAGTTATGAATATAAGGAACTACTGGCAATCACTACAGAGAAAATGATTATAGGTTCTTCTACTGCTTATTCTATCTGTGAAAAGGTCAGTGTATTCATAAGTGTTACTGTCGTAGAAAACTGCCAAAGTGTAATGATTACATTAAAAAATATATCTCAGCATTTCTTTTTTTTTCTAAGTGTATGACAAGCAGAGCACTTTCAATGACAGCTTAAACGTTCAAACTAATACACAGCAGACTCTGCAGAAATACTGCAAACAGCCTGATGAAACAGCCTCATAATTTTTAGTTTTTTAATGAATACAATATAAATCAAATAACATGCCTAATGCATAGTAAGTATGTTTGTCATTATGAAAGGATTACACAGAGGACACAAGCCTAGAAAAAGACACTGGTGTTACAGTAAAAATGAGATCAGTGTCATCTGATTTTTGTCCTGAACTATTGTGACTTGCCTTAAATGACCAACACCAGCAAAGACATGTCCAACAATGAGTTGCATTTACACCTCTACAAAATTTTATTCAACCATACCCAAAGCCATACTCTCTTAATTTACTGATCCGTTTTACCAGTGTCCAAATTTGGCCTTAACTTTCTCCTTGTATGATGGCAGATGCACTCCAAATTTGATGACAAGAATATTTTGAAGCGTCTCCCAGTATGTGCTGAATTTGAGTTTCGCAAATCTAGTGTTACCGCTGGTGTACTTCCCCAAACCTGTTTAAAATGTTAATATGTTGAATGTTACCGTCTCATGATCCTTCTGACAACTTGTCGGAACAACCCCGGTATTTAGCTATTACTTAAATACACATGCTACTGTATTTCCTTTGACTAATACATTATGAAGGAAACAAAGTCATCCAGGTCTTTCCTCTGTTGATGTAAAGCGTATGAGTCATGTATCTACATGCATGTAAAGGTCAGTGCCACCACTAGGGTATTCATACTGAAAATATCTGTAAATGTCAATGTCAGTGTTTTTATCTGCTTTTACTCCCATATCCACTCCTGAAACCCAAAGCCAGATTAGATTTTTAAGGTTATGTTTGGGCAACTCAAAGCATGGAGTTGGAGTATTATTGTAGTGTTTGTTAAATATTGATGAAGTCAGTCCTGACATGAAGCATGGGATGGGAACCCTAGTCTCTGGTGATCAAAACATGTACTTTCACTCACCCATGCACACCAATCGCCTTCACTACAGAACAATGTCACAATACATGTATGGGAACAAAATGTTGCCAGGGAACGTTTTTCCAAAATGTATTAGCAATGCAAATGAGTTGGTTGTAATTCATGGAACACAGGGCTGCACTGCATTTACTCTAGATAAGAGTGTCTAACTGAACAGCCAAACTTTGATGGGAAAAGAAATAACTGAGGAGCACAGAGACTGGCATCCACAAACTTTACCCTCACATATCACACAATTTGTTTTTCACTACTGGCCAATAAATATTGACTAGCGAGTGGAGCTTCACTGCGTTAATTACAATCAGTGATGTATTTGGCTTTGAGCAGAATGGTCTCCTGATATACAGTATAAACCCACACGAAAAACAAGACCAACACCCAGTTTTCACAGAAACGCCTAAGAAAAAATGGTTATAGCAATGCACTGGAGAAATGGCTTTGCTTTATAGGTCAGATGTATTACACATTGTGAAGTTTTTAAAAAACAGACAGTAAAAACCTGTTACTTTTGCACTATTTCTACAGTTTTGTGTATGATCCTGTAACCAGCTAAAACTACATGAATGCAGGGTTTTGTTTTTCAAATAGAAGTTAATATAATCACGTTTAAAGACCGTGACAGTAGAGAAGACACACATTGCATAATTTCAAAGCACAGTGCTGCCAAATCAAATCCCAATATTAAATCCTGAAATTTCACTTTTGAGAGATAAGTGCCTTTCAATTAAAACGTGTCCATGAATATCTGAGCTAAGTTTTAGCTGGACGATAGGGTAAACAAAGTGTTAAGCCTCATTCACATCCCCAACACCTCCCCACACACAGCCCTGCATTATCCTCCAGCCGTCACAGAGGATTTAGACGAGATACAAGTGTGTACACTGTGACCTGATTGGAGCCAGTCAATTTGCTAGTTTATTAAATCCCCGCGGTTGCCTGGCATAATGATTATTTAGTGAATTTGTGTCGCACAGCCATCCTCTGCCACCAGCAGGGTCAGCGAAGGGCGCAGTCATTCGTTATCAGTATGCACATCCAACAGTCTGGTCATCAGCTGACATCAGAGACAAATGAGCGATTGTGCACAGCCATTCATTTATTGATGACCTCTTACTTTTTCAGAGCATGGACAGAAATACATGATGTTCAGTGTTCAATGTGAACCTGAGGGTGGTTGTGAGAAATTTGAACTATAACTGTGCACTTATTAACACCTGACAGAAATATCATGGTATGGGTGGGGGCAATGTAATTCAGTGTATTGCTAAAGGACACAAAACAGTACGATATATTGCAGTATGATTTGTGTTTTGATATAATATAGTATATTAGACATGATAACAATTGTGTAGTTCCGCTACATATAAGACAAACGTATTTTCACTCATTACAAGGTCCAGTGTGTTTGATTTATGTAGCTCTATTAACAGAATATGGCAGAAATATATGTAATGTCATATATGAAATAATGTTTCCATTAGTGAAGTCACCTAAAAATGAGAATCATTGTGTTTTTGTTACTTTAGAATGAGCCTTTTATATCTAGAGATGCCGCAGGTCCTCTTCTACAGAGTCTACCATGTTGTGTCGCCATGTAGGCTAGAACAGACAAACTTAACAGTGGCTCTGGATGGAGCCTTTTTGTGTTTTTCACTACAGTTTCTCTTTCATGCTAAGAAGGAGAGGCTGAAGCAAGAATGGTTGCAATCATCAACATCACTAGATGCCACTTAATCCTACACACTGGTCCTTTAAGACACTGGAAAAAGGGACTTTTTATCCAGACTGCAGCATTATCAAATGTTTAGATTGTTTTTTGTTTCAAAATAGTGGCACACTTCATATTACTTAATAATGTTCAAATATAGCCATGACAAACAATCACAAACTAATACATTTACTGATAACAGCTGCATAATTAAAGCTATTAAAATAATGACAAACTGCAGATAAGTCACATCTGACATGTTTTCATAAGACTGAAGACACCTAATTAAGTTTGTTCAACTTGCTGACATTTTGACTTAAATCATATAAAATACAAAGATAGAAATACTTTGAATACATTACCTCTAATCCTTCATTAAACATTTACATTACTACAGTAAATCCTTCATTGAATATCTATAACTATGTATGATCAGGCTCTGTAATAACAATAACAGCTGATCTTTGGGTGCGCAGAACAGCTTAAGATGTAAAGAAAATTACTCTGAATTGTCTCATTTAAAGAAAGCGCATAGAAAAGCTGCCCTGTGCAGCTAAAACATTAACCTTTAGTCAGCGTGTGTAGGTGTCCTGACATATGTGATTGCAGTGTGTATCATTTGAAGGGCATCATCCTTCGATGCATGCATAATGAGGTGAACAATGCATAAAAGGATAACAGACCTACTTGGACATGGCCGACATGATCAGATTGTCACTGCAGATGGATCAAAGCCTCGCTATCACGGAAAAAGACTATAATGGAAACTATCTACCATCAATGTGAAGCAAGCCGCTCTCCTTGTAAAGCCATTCAAGCTTTCAAGCCTTCTGACATCTCTGCTGCTCATGCTGAATCTGAACGTTCACAACCACTTAAGCAGTATGTCCCAATGTTTCGAAGCACATTCGCTCTTGGACATGCGTTTCTTTTTAACAAACTGTACTGCATTTCCTATTTCTGGCATGCTTATTTTCTTCTTTTTCTGAACTAAGAATATTCGTCTGGTACACATCTGATGTTTTCCATTACAGCAGCTCAGAGTCCTGAGGGAGAGAGCAGAGTGTGGTAAACAACAGTCAGAGGCTCAAAGCTCACTCACTGCACTGAGTTAAGCTGGCCCACAAGGCCCATGAACAAGAACAAGGGGATGCAAATCTGAATAAACTACTACTAAAACAATGCTAAAACTTTACATGGCACATAAACAATGTCACATTCCCTTACACCAGCTGACACTTTGCTCAGTTTAGTTCTTTGAAAGTCTCAGCAGATGCTGAGCAGGTACATAAGGTTGTGTGGAGAGCTGCTGATACTGGGATACAGACGGAGAACAGTAGCAGCAGCCGATTAAGTGTATTTTTAGCCAACATGTTGTCACGCAAACAAAAAGTTTAATGTATTCATAGCTAAAGATCCAATGTCATTCAACCTGCCATCACATGGGGTTTTCTCCCACAATGACTGAATTAAACTGTGACCATTAGCAGTGTCTCAGGAACAGCAGGCTCCTGAATGTCACCAATTTGCTGATAATAAATTATTTGTGACATATTTATGGAGAAAGCAATCCAGTGGCCCGAAGGATGATTCGTTTTTCAGCCAGCTTGAGTTGTAGTTATGCACAACCATGTAGATTTCAGTTTAGACTTGCAATAAGGGAAGAAGCAGTGGTTTAGTTTTGCCTGGAGACACTTCAACAAACCTGTAACCTGTAAATCAGGAAATATTTTGAATAAGTAGATAACATGGCTATAATTTATGTCACTTAAAAACACAGAGGATTTTATAATTTAGGGTTCTAGTTCAAATTGGTTTCGGTCTTTAATTTATTTCAAAATGAATAATAATGTTTTGTCTGGCTCTGTGTAGTTATCCTTGAGCTTTCAGTTCAATGTTGTGCCCAAACACAACTGCAATGCCAAAGTAAGTGCACTTTTTAAGTTCAATTAAGCTCGAAGACATTTCACTTCAATGTTTTAACTTTGAGGGGCTACATGATGGTTTACTTAAAATTTGCAGCTACCACCAAATTTAAAACTGTACAACTCCAGTGTCTAGTGGAAAGTTTGCACAGCTTAAGGTTATTCCATCTGCACACGTGTAAATGTGCATTATTATCACTTTTTCACACTCAGCTGTCGATTTCAAAGGTCCCGTGTTTTGAAATATGGAGATGTATGCAGCAACTTCACCGGAAGTATTCTTGGCAAAGATCAGTTGGGTATAAACGGTTGCAATTCCACCAGAATGTTCCACTGTGTGGTGGAAATGAGTGTCAGAAAGGGAGCTACTTGTTATTTAGTTATCTTCACATTTATGCATGTCAAGTCAAAGACTAATTTCTACCCAGGTCTACCCCAAGGTGTAGACCTGCTGAAAGACCTGTCTCCATCAGCAACGTTACGGAGGTGTTGTGTTATCACCTGCTGAAATACACTTCCTCCCCTTCCCTTACCATATGCTAATTGCCACACTGTGACAACACTTTTACTCCTGGTGGCATAAACAACTCGTGAACATTTTATGAGACGCTATTTGAGGCATAAGAGCTTTTTCAACCCCTTAGAGCCGAATAACCCACTACATTTAAAACATTGATGACTTCCCTTCCACCTCAATGAGTCTGTTCCATAGTCCTTCCTCTGAAATGCAAAACACAGGTTTTAGAAATAAGTGTCTTATGCAATGTCTTATATCTAATAAGTGTATTTTTAAGTAATAACTCACCATTTAACTGTTGAGAACTTTAGAAAGTATTTTAAAGCAGCTTTCACATTGTAGCATAGTTGGACCATTTGCTTCTAATCTGCACAATTTGCAAGTGTAAACCTACCATGACCTACCCATTGGTTTGTGAATAACAGTTTTGAAGGCTCAAGTTTGGCATTATGGGTGTTGTCATCAAGGTTTTGCAGAACAAGAAATTACCATATTTGGATGAGACCATGGAGCTGGTGGGTGACATGCTGAGAGTTGGTTTGAACTCAAGCAGAAAAAATATATATCGCCAGCCTGCTCATACACTGGTTTCTGAAGGATCTTTGTGAAGGTCAAAGTGTGGTGCCTCTGGCTGCTGCCATCTTGGCAATCCTGTCACTGCTGGGTCCTGGCTAATCCAAAAATGGGTAAAGAAGTGTGCTCAGTCAAACCTGATTGTTCAAACAAGCCAGTTTTGTAGGCAACCACCTGTCAATCAAAGCAGCCATTCTGTGAATTGGCATAACTTTAAGCCTTAATATAATTGAAAAGGGTGAGTTGTGTTCTATAAAAGTTCAGAAACAATTTGGTTTTTTTGTACCAGGCTGTAACCATGTTTATTTTAGCTGTGAAATTCTGCATTTTAACATGGGGGTTTATGGTGATTCACTTCTTTTGTAGCTAGCTTCAAGTTCTGTTTGAGGAACTGCAGTTTTTGGGCCTTTCATGTTGGCTTAATTTCATCCACAGAGATTACTACTTGAATGCAATTGTCCTTTTTTATAGCAGCCATGGAGCTGGCCCCTGCTGGCCTTTAGAAAGACTGCATCCTGCAAGACTCTCCCTGCGTTGGCTTCCCTTTACAGACCTGAAAGCACTGTCCAGAATATATAATATATACTGTCAATGGCATGGCCCTTTTCTTTCTTCTGCCATTTTTGTTTTGTTTAACAAATCCAGTTTTAGCCGTACGTGAACCAAGGACAAATTCTTGGTACCATTTATAAAGGTGGGAAGATCTATTTCTTTTTAATGAAAGCTGAGCTTTGCAACCTGCTGATCTAAAACTCTGTCAGCCTTACTCTGCATTTCTGCTTTCTAACTATAAAAAATGGAGCACTCATGGTGAAGAGACGACATTTGCATTCACAGTTTAGACATTTACTTCTCATACAAGATGACTAGACAGTGAAATGCAATTTCCTCATTAATAATAAAAGTGGCCAGCTGGGGTGTTGTTTAGCTCAGTTGGTAGAGCGATGTACAAAGGCTCAGTCCTTGCTGCAGTGGCCCAGGGTTCGAATCCGACCTGTGGCCTTTTGCTGCATGTCATTCCCCATCTCTCTTTCCACATTCCTGTCACTCTTCAGCTGTCTCTATACAATAAAAGCTTGAAAAAGGCCCAAAAAATATCTTTAAAAATAATAATAATAATAATAATAAATAAAAGTGGCCAGCGTGAAAAGATCAAGGGTCAAAGCCAAAATGTGCTGACAGGAGAAGCAGCACAAAAATACTTCTGTGTGCCTCAAATGATCATGGAAAGGTGTTAGATAAAGAAATACAGCATGGGGGGGAGATGTATTACATTCTTAAACAAGACAGGAACATTTTCAGGGCAGATATGGGAGAGAGGGCTGTTTACTACTGAAAATCTATCTTGTAGTTCTCAACAAACGCAGCTGATGAGATATAATAGACTGTGCTGGAAATCTACCAGAACAACCAAATCAAGTCCGGTCCAATATATTCCTAAAATGCTGTCTGACACATTCATGAGAAACCACTTCAAAGAAGAGTTCAAAGAACATAGAGTAAATACAAGTATACTGTATGAATAAACTGCATGAGGAATATTCTCCAGCATGTTCACGAAGATATTAATAACCACACCATGGCTGTCCTCTATAGTGACTATTAAAAATATCCCCTACTCTCTTTGGACTTTTTTATATTTTATGATTTTCTAACTTTACACAGCGGATTAATTAGGCACCTTTGACACACATCCATGAGGAAAATTAATGAAAATATCACATCTTTGTTTTCCCCACAAGGTTTTTGATTTATGCAGAAAATAAGGTCTGTTATTTATGTAAACACTTTGTTCTAGGACATAAATTACACCCATTAATCTCTCAAGTGTGATTTCTGATGTGGTAATGTTATTCTTCTATTTATACTGATTGAATGTGGGGTCAAAATATTCTTAAAATATTGATCTGTGGAGATTATCCTGTTGAGAAAGGAGTGTGCATATGTAGTGTTAAATATTTTTGACTCTTTTAGCAAAGGCTAATGTTGAAATACTTCAGGAAATGTTAGTCGGTTTGTAAACTGGCACTGTCCTTCACTTTTACAGGTTCATATGACCTGTGAAGAGACAGCAGACAATATCAGTTATGGCTAATTAAAGACATTTTCTTAAGTAACTTGACCAAAGGCAACAAATTAAGCTTTTGGCTGTTGTCTGGTTAATGTGTTCTCTGAGAGGCAGTGTCTGTACTCAGCAAGACAACATGATTAGTCTTCTCTAGCGAAATGATCAGCTGATAGCCTAACAGTAATCTTGGAGCTGCAATCTCCCAGTTAAACTGTCATCAATATTTTAAGCTTATCTTAATAGTTTTACACTGTGATCTTCAGTATCTGGAACATGCTCTATAGTATAAAGTGTGTGGGAAGCAAATAGGTGTAATTTCAAAGTGGCATATACATTTAATCACCATTCCTCATCTTATGCAGCTCACCCCTTTTCAGACTGTATCTACAGATTGTGAAGATTATTAAGCTGCCAGGCATCACTGCCTTCTCAGCCAACAAAATGTGATTACAGGTGCTAATTCAATATTTGTGTGTTATTTATAACTTCAGGTAGTTTGTTAAAAACTAAACCTAATTAAATTCAATGAGGGAACAAAAGCAATCAAATGTAATAAGATGATTCAGTGGTGAATTTGGGTTTAACAGAAGTCAAACCCTGGCACTTATTATTTATGTGTCTTTTTAAAGATGTATGAGGACATGTTTACTGAAATGTAAGGATAAATGCCAATATTATCCAGTAAAACACAATTTACATTTTTGATTCAATAAATCTATACATCCACTTGCTCAGGTACATGTTTTCTTACTTTTATAGTGGAAAAGAGAAAATGTGGCTGAGACATCAGCTAATGGAATAAAATCTAGACTGCATATCCATCACTCTAAAAAGCACCTGCTTTGTATTGAGTTATTATACTTTTTCCTTTCAGGATTTTCCATACACCATTATAAAGACAGTGAACATATATAAGTATCAGCAGATGCTACAATATTTACATGTATTCAGTTTTTGTAATATCTACGTAGAGGTTACACTTACGCAATGTAAAATGCAGCCACATGAGGTATTTTAGTCATTATCAAAAAAACTACAAAACTACAAAAATGTATTCATCTGCAGTAACAAGACTAAAAGCAATGTGTTACTTCCACTCTCTTACAGTATGTATGTGTGTGTGCTGGTCTCTGGCTGAGTGCATGTGCTAGAGAGTGAATATGAGAGCACCTGGCAGCCACTTGGCAACTTTCCGTCCCATTTCATTCCCTCTCCTAATGACTGAACGTGGGCCTGGCTCCTCTCTCATTCTGTCCACATCAGGATGCAGCACTGAGAGCATTTTTACCAACAACCCCATTTATCAGAGATTGCAGACTAATTGTAAGTACCCCATGCTAGTCACATTACGACTTCACATGATAGTGAGCTGTTGGGTTGGCAAACAGCAAAAAATCAAATAGTTTCTTTTTCAATATCTAATATTGTGGGTGGGATTCCTCTTTGATGTAAGATGTGTGTTGCTATTATTTCCTTTGGGTTGGTTTGAAGGATTAAAGAAATTTTGTCATTTGGTTTTTGGCTAAAATAAATGCAGGTCAAAAATGGGGGGCAGATGGTGACAGATGATCAACTGGTCTTTTTCCACAGAGGAAGTGTAAGTTTAAGTTTAGTAGAATACTAGATACACTGAAAATATGTGTTTGAGCTTGACTTATTTTGTTTACACAATTAATTTGAAAAAATATAAAAGACAGGAAGTCAAAAATACACCACCATTTTCACAACTTTGAACTCGCCTAACATCACGGGGACTGCTAGTCCTAACTTATTGATTATTTACTTGGCTCCTAACTAATTGACAACATGTCAAAGAGCCAGCACAAATCACTACATCAGCCCCCAGCCTGAGCCTCAAAGAAAAGAAGAGCTGAGGGGTAGAGTTTATTTCTGATGGCGATGTGTGTCCATATTTTACCACAAACTGCTTTCTTAACAAAGGCAAATATGGTGTGTCAACGCTAACGGTTCAAGGTCAATGATGGAAATACCAGCTGCCCATGATCCAACTCCAATCCTGAATTCTCCAAGTATTGCCAGGTTTTTTATTGTTTAAATGAATGAAACTTTAAGGATCATTTGAAGCCAACTAAATAATGAGAGCAATGGGTTTGATGCCAATAATTGTATTTTTATGTGGCTTTTTCTGCTTTTTACTGCGTTAGCTTTATTGATATGCTGCAAGAATTGCTCAAACTGCAAGAATTCATTTGGTTGGCAACACTGTGATAAACACCCAGCAGCTACCAGGTAGAGTGCACTGTTGCCAATGTTTTCCACCATCAACCAAACAATTAGTTGAATAGTAGGTAGAATTTCAGTTGACCAAAATTTTGACTATGACTACAGTCCTAGGGTTGTCCTTGCCTGGAACACATACGTTTAATGGTTAGGTATTACACTATGTTATAGAATAGTGTAATACAACAGACCATCTAAGATTTCAGCTCAAAAAAAAGAACAGAAGAAAACAAAAAGTTTTTTTTTTCCCCAAACTGCAGCAATGAGCTAAACCCCTGCTGAAAACAAGACCATACAAGAAAAGATAAGAGTCTACCGTCAGTCAAATAGATTTTTTATATCTCTCTACATACAAACAGTGATAAAAAAGAGCTTTGAAAGATAATCAGGAATCTGAGTGTGTTATGGACACTAAGACCTTAGTTGTTTTCACTCATGGTCTATTCATGCTTCCTAAACTTACCCCAAATGCTGTCTTAGACATTGACGCTGCTGTCACTGCTATGAGGTGATTAATGTCAAGTTCTTGGAGGATGTTTGATAAAGACTTCTGAGAAAACTTTCTATTCTTGTACTGGAAGCTGCAAAACTTTCAACATAACTTTTGGACATAATGTATAGCTGAATAAAATATAATGGTTCTCTGTGAAGAGAATAAATGGACCCCTTCTGGAGTTATTTCATGTTTGGACACCAATACAGTGCTGCCATTTAAATGAAAGGAACATTGAAGGTAATCTTGGCTGAGAGCAGGAACTGTCCTTCAAGATAATGTTCCTTCCTATGATCACTGTGTTGACCTTCAGATGGAAAAAAAAAAAAGTACTTCTATTGCCAAGCCTTCGTCATTATCCACTGTAAGTACCACGGGTTCACGCAGATCACTTAGAATTATTGATGAATCTCAATTAGATTCGTCTCACTCCATTTAATTCTACATATTCACGATATGGTTTGCCAAAAATTATGGGTATCAACATCCTGGGAGTCATTTATATGCTGAAGATGAGTGTTGATGGTAATATTGTTGATCTTGCTAAGTGTGCAGCACGTTATGCTTCCTTTGGCAGTACTGATGATCACCTTGACACCTATCACTCTCCCTTTCACCCTTACATAAGTTATTATTTTTAAATAAGCAGTTGATCGTTCTTTGCGAGTTCATTAAGCAATTCAAAGACCTGAAAAAAACATTGCAAGCTATGTCAGTTCACTAAAGTATGGCTCATTAACATATTCTTACATCTTGGACAGTTAATCAAACAATGTTTAGCTGCATTAGTAACTCTCTCAAAGCCAGGGGTCAGACAACCACTATTTGAAGTGAACAGTGAATTTGCTACAACTGATAACAGTGTGAGGCTCATTTGGTTTTCAAAAATCAGTCTTTCATTAATTTTCAGTGGAGCAGTTCCAGACTACTTAAACTGATGCACCCTTCTGTTGCTGAGAAAGATTTCTTTTTAATTTAAACCAGAGAGCAAAGACAGTCAAACAGCTAACATGCTGTTAAAAATGCATATCCAGGGGTGAGAGCAGCAGAGACATCTAATTTAATAGCCATTTAAAGAAACAATTTGAACAATGATTTCTCACAGATAGTAGCTTATTAGAAGTCTGTGCTCAGGCAGAAAACATTTGAGTAGATCAAATTATGGCTCACAAGATTCAGTGTCCTGCTGGTTTACATTCTAGCCATCTAATTAGGAGGCGACTTACACCTGGCACACCAGGTGAGTGCAGTTAACGAGCGGGTAAACTACTATGGCTTCATCACACCATTAAAAAAATAAATAAATAAATAAATAAAGCTAATTTAGGATAAACACAGATAACTCTAGGGAAACATTTTTTAACTTTTCATTAGTATTATGTAGCCTGGAATTGGGACAGTTCATTTAGCTAATAGGTATATTTTGTCTTTGGGGAAAACCAAAAAACCCAGTAGGCCAAACCACTGAACCAGTTTGCAATGCCAAAAAAATTAACTCAATGGAATCATTAAGGTTATTAGCCACAGCTGTTTGACCAGTCAAAATATCCACTATGAGAAAGGTTTTAAGGTACTACCAGTATCAACAAGGTCTGACAGCCCATTTAGGCTTTTCATAATGCAAATAAATCTATTTGAATAAAAACTGGAAGCTTTCAGACCCAACATTTTCTAAATATATGTTTCTGATGTTTTCTGTTTTCACTGCAGTTAACCATGGCAATGCTCATTATCCATAAGTGAAACACAAGGGAGACAGTGTGAATTTATCAAACAGCTGTCGAAGAAGCAGCACACCAACTTGCAGAAATGCTCATATTGAAAGCTTCATGCTCAGTGGATGATTATCTTAAGAGGGGATCTGGAGAATGGTGGTTGGACAACTAAATGTAATGTCATGTTAAACTTTGAGTGGGCGTATTTTTGACATTGATGTCACGTCATATTTCCATCAAAGGATGTATAAACAATGATTTGGACTGTCACCAACAAAAAACAGATATGAACAGCAATCTAAGACTGTTCATGTAGACCTGCAGTGCAGACATAACCTTATGCACTTTGAAGTGCGGCGTGACCATGAAAGGTATAGTCGTCTCTCTCCCGTGAGGAGGTGACAGAGTTGTACCGTACAGTATTTAGGCCAGACACAACTGTCCTTTTAAGGCTTAGTGGGTCAAGGAGCATAAGTGGCCTGTATAGCTAACCAGAAATCCCTGTGGGAATTCAAAAGGAAAATCCTATAGGCCTTAACTCGGCAACTCATCTAAGGCTGTCAGTGGTCCTTGTAAGCAGATGGTGCAGTGCAGTCCCACAGCCTCTTTAAAAACTACTTTTTTCCTTGCCCAGAAAAAGAGTGCACACTCTGTGAAACTACAGTAACTTGATTAAGACTTACTGTATGAAAGCTATTACAAATTAAATTGTGGCAAAACAGTGAAAGGTTAGATGGAACAACAGGGAGTCTTCCAATAATTCTGTCTGAGAAAATGCAGCATTCACCGCTCCTCTGTACAGCTGTGACGAGTTATTAAAAGTGTAACCCAAGCCCAGGGGGTGGTGTGTAATTTTAGAATTAATATACAATTTAGAGCTATGGTGTTTGCAGCCTCTGAATTATTCAAATGTACTTCTGATATGGGCTTGGGTCTGGTAGGGGTAAGGCAGCTCCTATGCATACAAATTAACATATTATGTCAGTATATGAAAGCACGGGAGACAACATAGATTAGAGAAACATAAACATTGGTGCCAGGCAACAAAACAAGATGTTTGCTTTTGTGCAAAGTTCAACCTGAAAGGCCGTACCATACTAATGGGAATAGTCTAAGACGTTCGATTGTTATTTAAGACTGATATTACCTTGTGTCTATGGGGAAATCAGTCTTCACTGGCCATATTTCAATGCATTAAGGCACTGCACTTCACATGGTTACTCAATGCACGTACACGTGTCAACACATGACCTCAAGTTATGAGAAATCTGATCATTTCCCCAATATTAAATGTCCGGCTCACCAAGACTTATAAGTAAATTCAAAATGGCAACAAAAGCATAGGGACATTTAAATAACACACTGATAACAAGCCATAAGTAGTAGTATGGATTGATTGTTCATAGAAGTCCGATGAAATGGAAAGCTTTCATAGTTACGTGTTTCTTAAATACGTAACTTATTTGACTCTTAAAACAGTTAAACAGTCAAATAAGGGGAACTAGTCACAGATACTGATTGGCATTTACAGTAGCCAAGAGCACTGACTGTGTGTTACAGCGCTATCATCAAGTCTCAGCATCTACATTCCAGTGAACAACATTGGACCAGGGGCCACACGTAACCTCCGAAACCAAGGTGGATTTATTGCTAAGTTTAGCATCCCAGTTCGAGTTGACTTGGTTAGGTGCACGACTGAGCTAACGTCAGCAACAGTTCCAGGAAAATCTGTAAATCACTTCGGTAGTGTAGTGTTATTCCCTGTTGGTCTGAGAGGCTCAAACTCTGAGCTGAACACTGCTGAACCCGCTTCTGCTGCATGCTAACAGCAATTCAGTTAGCAGTGGTAATTTCTGGTTAGCTAATTTAGCATGTGGTTAGGCTAAAGCTATCTATCAATCAGGAAACTCTAACTCACAGAGTTGAAGCTGACTGAAGCTGGACATCAGAGGGCAAAGCAGCAAATATATTCTGTATAATATATGATTCCCTTTCACCAAGAATCAGTGAATGAAGTTATAAAGTTGTGCTTTGTACAGTAATCAGTGAGGCCTGACCATAGATGCATGTAGCAGCCACCAGAATCACTCCCAGACTGTATAAAACAGGAAACCTAAAAATCTGTTTAAGTGGGCAATCACACCAAGATGCACCACTAGAAACGGGTCACCAGTAAAACCATTGTTTTCCTATGGTATAGCACACCTGGCGTGCGCTCCTGTTTTGTGCAGCATGGTGTGTTTTAATAGCAGCAGACATGCAAAAAAAGTTGCACTGCTCTTCATTGTCACACTTTGTCCAGGTAACCAATCAAATCGAGCAAGAGGTGGGCTTTACTAGTTCCTTCTTGTTTTGATGCTGGTGTCAGAAACAGTGGGACAAATGCAGACTATATTACATACCGTTTCCCTTCTTTCAGTAAGTCGTGAACCCAAAACGTTTGCTTTTTATGGGCTCTTCACCCTCCTCATCGATCGCCAAGTAAAGTAACAATACAGCAATGATGATGGAGCATCTAGTGTCACATTTGTGTAGCTGTTTCACTACACTGTTGTTAGTATGCGCTCAAAATGTCATTGACCAACAAGCTACAGTAATGTGAACACAAATACATTATTTATTGAAGTGATGAAATTAGACTGCTTTGGCAGGGTCCACTGGATGCGTGTGACCCAACAAACCTGATGAACATCTGTCGAGAGCAGATTATGAGGAGCGTCTCCTGATATAGGCAATGTGCCATTTTTAGTGTTTCACAACCCACCAACATTCCTCATCAAAGTACTCCTTCATGAAATAACATTTTGAATTTTGAGTTGTAAATTTATATTACTTTCCATGATGTTTTAGATGAGAATAATATAATATTTTTTAGTTTAAGTCTCAAAATTCAGTGAATACTGTTATGGAATTTTCTATCCTTAGGTTACACGGGGTCACGTGTGGGCCTTGAGGTCCTCGGCAGTAGTAGTTGTTTGGCTTTGCTTGAGAACAGCAGGTGTCAGCCTATCTCAACGCTGTGGTGGCCAGGGTCGAAGAGACCTAATGTTGTCTTCCTAGACATAATAGATAGCTTGCTGTTGACGTTTCATTAACATAAACAGACAACAGTGGCTCCAGACTAGAATGTGCTGACGGTAACACTAACATGGGTAAAGACATTCTCTTTGACTAATTCTGGGCGTATAGTATTTGTGGTGTTGTCTGTAGGGGTTTAAAGTCTGACCACCAGCATGAGTTCGGCAGAATGTGAGACCGACTCAGGCACTTCTGATGTACTTTGAGAGTGTCTCTAATTCTCCTTGGCCAAGCTTCAATAAATATTATAGCATAAGACATCAGAGGTTCCTGAACACTTTCTTCCCTCCTGACCTCACCATTGACCATTGATTTCAGCAATTTCTCCACAACAAATACTTAAAGAATGTGTACCAACTTTAATTACAAGAAACCTAGACAATGCTGTCTTGAATTCTGCACAAGCCCCTGTAACCTCATACAAGCAGAACATAAACAAATTTGTCATTTGTTGAAAGAACAGATGTAAACACCAGCAATAATGTTAGAGTCCCTCGTTTGCACACCATACTCATACAAGTCATCCAGTTTTTGCCGGCGCTGACACTTTTTATATGTAATGAGGAAGGTAAGATTATCTCAAAAAGTTCCATCAGGTATTTTCATATGGCTAAATCAGTCTATTTATTCCATAAAATTGCATTTCACCAGCAGCCCAAGGTCTTCCTGCAGCCTGCATAACAAGCTCAGTTTGTGTGGCACACGCTGGTTCTGGGACTCCAATTACAGAGCATCCTGGAAAACGGCTGGCATTTTTCTGTCTTTGTCTCCCGTGTTGACATTCAGTTAAAGTTTATAGGGTGCTGCATTCACTCGATCTATAATTATTTTTTGGTTTTCTCATCCACATTAAATGTAGGAATATAACATCCATTTTCCAAACTGCTTATCCTGTTCAGTGCTGCAACACAGAAGAAGAATTGGGTGTGGGTACTCACTGGACAGGTCGCCAAGGAATATTGCAGTTGCAGGCAATTGAAAACATTCAAGTACTTACTGTATGTATAAATACAGAACAAGACCAAGGCAAGAGAGGGACCACTCACTAAGCTACAGAAAAACAGAACTGATTTTGGAGGAACCAAACTCTAATGAATGTATTCTGCAGGAGTTTTTAAACACACACTGAATCCCAACCTATTCTCCACTGGGGAGAATAGGTTGGGACCTATGTCTAAATATTAACTGGATCGCTGCACTCTGTTCAGCTGCTCCTGTGTCTCCTCTCATTTGGTTTGTTAGATGTCCATTCAAAATGTAGGTGGTGACGTGGCTTGTAAAATTGGAGTTTTAATGCTAAATTGACCTCAGTTGCGTAATAATGAGAAGCCTCCGATGTACGGGGTGATGCTTGAATTATTTATGATTTTCTCTACAGTTCGCTTGCCTTCTCGTTATCGGGGCTGGAAATGAGTTTGCTGAAAACTAGCCAAAGTGAGATCTCCTCTCTCGGCTTACAGAACATGGCGCATTAAAGTGAATCACAGCAGACAGCTGGGGCCGCCCTTTATGGTAATGCACCCTCTACAATTACTGCTTCGACCTTCCCTGGTGAAGAAAAATGGGGAGACGTCCATTTAGCGGCCCTTTCAAACACTTAGTGGCAGACATGTTGGGCAGCAGGACCACCTTTTGCCTGACATTGACTCTTGTTTCGAGGAGACACAGAAGACATTAGAAAGGTGACAGGTTGACAGATGAGATGCATCTGTCAAACAGCAAGAGGCATTAATGCATCCACACTGCCTTGTACCACAATGGTAGATGAAACTGCTTGGCAATACGGGTGTCATTTATAACTGCAACTCTATGTGTGTGTGTAAATCTATTTATTGATTGTTTTTATAAAGTTATTAAGTTATTATAAATGTTTGGAAAATCGTGATGATTTTTAACTATTTGGTGTCAATTTATAGTGTCCATGGTGACATTTTGAAATTGCTTGGTTTGTTAAACCGAGGGTCCAGAGCTAAGATACAAACTCTTCAATGATGTAAAATCACAACACCTCATATTAGATAATCTGTAATGGATGGTTGCAAAACAAAATGTCAATGAATGCTTGTTTCTATCTACTACCTTTTTGTAAATATTAGGAGCATTAGCAGTAGATGGTACAAAATCTCCAGCTGAGACTTAGGAGAACCAGATGAGCCTCAACCAGTGAAAAACATTGCAGAAGATATATATGACATTTGTGTTTGTTTCATGTGTAAAAGTGAGGAGACTGTTAGATAAGAAACAGCCGATTCATGTCATGAGACTTAAAGATTTTCTACATTAGAGCTTTAAATGTCCACTTAGTGCATGAACTCTTTTTTCAAAAAGGGCAATAAGCACCTCAAGCTAGCATAAAAACTTTTTTTTGTTTTTTCAAATTTTGTGTTGCCATCAATCTTTGCGATACTTCAAAATGCACATCAAAATAGGTTATGGTGTGTTGTTACAATAAATAGGTATCAAGTATGTTAATGGAATTTTAGAAAGTTAAGGTTAAACTAAAAGTTCTGTATGCAAGGGTTGCTGAACACTTTTTTGTTGCAGCTGAAAGTTGAACTGCTCAGTTTGGTATTAAAATGTATCATCCAAAACTTCATCTTAAACTTTTCAGATAGTTTTCTAGTGGGAAATATAATTACTTCACTTTTCACCTCATGAGCAACTTAATACATTTGGTTCATTACACAAAACTAAGATATGAAATGACAGTAGAACAATAACTACCTTAAAACTATATTTTAGATAAATTTCAAACTATTGGACATATTTCAGTACATTGCACAAAACCTCTATTTCCATCATTACCTACACTGCAGCTATTATAAAGTGATACAAAACATGCTGTGGCAAGTGAAGTGGACATACAGTACATCTCTCAAAGCTTCATGTAAAAACCATGGTTCAGGTGTGAACTCTTCCCTTCCCTCTCTTTGACTTGCTTTTATGCCTCCTTGTGGACCACTACCCAGTTGACATTTTCTTACCACAATTTCAACATATAGAAGACTTGGTCAATGCATAATTAAGCATCCTCCTTTAAAATATGATACTGGTCTTGAGGTGTTGGACAGCTTGAACCACAGCAATAGTTCTCAACGTCTTTTCAAGCTTGGTCATGACTCATACATGTTACAGCACAAGGCATTACTTTTGCATGAGACAATGTGTATCTCTACAAACTACCATTTGTCCACATTAGTAACTGGATAGTGAATTTCACAGCAAGAAACCTACTTCCATCTCAAGTTAAAAAGGATATGGTTGAATATAAAAAAACCAGGGGAGACCACCATGGCAAATGTTTGCACCAGAATGTGGTTGGCTGAATGTGTTAACATGTGATTATCTGGTGGGATCTTCATGTTGAGCCAAACAAAATGGTTGAAAGAGTAGGCGAATGAGTGCTGTGCTCATAATGGGTTTCCTAGTGCGGATATTTTTGTTAAAATGTGCTCTCTGCTAAATTCTGGTGTTTTCTGTGGTTTCCACAAAAGAAATAAACACATAAACCTTTACTCCATGGGCAGTTCAAAAGATCCCCCAGCAGATGTGCTTAAGCCATGCTGTGGCCTCCATCAGACAGCATTCCTACATTTAACCTGCACAAGTTATACATTGCATGTCATAACAGAGGAAAGAAAGAAATGGAAACTCACCCTTTATCCTCAGACTCTCAGGGATCCCATCCTGCTGGAACAAGAACACAGAGAAAAGGAGAACCACAGTTATAATAAACTACCAGATCACAGCTTCAACAACATGACAGAAAGCTGTTTTCATTTAGCTGAATGAGTTACAGTAAATGCTTGAACCATAGAATTTGTGTTTGATAGACCACTTAATACATTAAGGAACTCTCTTTGCAAATGGCTCAGTGTATAATTGAGATCATATGTCGATGCAGGCATGATGTTTAGGTCCAAGGATTTCACTGAGACTGCAAAAACTTGACACAATGCAGTGTTGCTTCTTTGAATGGTAATTAATGATGCATTGATAAGTCATTACATTAATGTGCCCTTAGGTTAAATGGTCCTTTGCCTCAATTGCATGTACAATAATAAACATTTAAATTGGTTTCCATAGTCACATCCCCTCTGATTTCATTTTGGGTTAAGGATCGGTTTCAGATCAGATTTGTTGACTGTGTTATCTAGTTCTTACTTTATATTTCCCTCCTCCCTGTCAAATGAGCAATTCCATGTTACATTTTTATTATTTTAGTTTTCTCTCTCTCTTTCTTTATGGATAAATGTCTTTGGAGGTGTCTTGCATCACATGAGAAAATTAAACTACCTACCAGCTACCAAAAGATAAATAGTAGAGTCACACAAAAAAGGTGTAGAGACATATAGAGAAGAGCAGCTAACCATGACCCCTTGAAGAAGGTGCACTATAAAATCAGCTGCATTTAGAGGATGCACAGGGATGATGGCTGTAGAAAATGCTGTTATCAGGACTACTATTCTGAGCAGCTGCTCTCCACAAACCATGAATACGAAAGAAAGAGGCATAAATATTTGATTTCTCTACAGTGGAATCTGCATAGCTCATCCTTCTCGTTCTTGTACAGAAAATTCAGACTCTTTCTACCAGCTCAAGCACTCTGGTGTTATGGAGAAGATGCATTATGCAACAGGTCTAGAGTCAATAATGAACAGTGGTCCCTGACGGCCTACTGAAAATAGTAGATTACCCAATTCCCAACCCTGGGGTTTCATGGAAAATCTGCATACTGTTTATTTTCTTGCTAAAATATGCTCAATTGATTCATTGAATCAATTAATATGTCTGTGATACATTGTAGTATTTTATATATATACACTGTAACTGTTTTTATAGATACCACTTGTTTAAAATTAATTTTGGCTGCAAGAATAATTAATCTTACCTCACTTTTTCTGTCGCGATAATCTGTATCATTGGTCTACACTATCGCTGCCATTTTCTCCATATTGTCATACTTTTATTAAGACTGCACCGCACAGTTGCATTAATAACTGCTGCTCCTGCTAATGAGATTCTTACCAGAGGAAAGAACACCTACATGAGCAAAAACATAATTTTAACAAGCCCTAAGTTGAATGTTGAGACTTCCTATGTGACTGCTGCTATCAAATACAATTGTTGGTGCTGAAAGGTGACACAAAAATACTGCCATTCAGTGTGCACAATTATAATTTAGTTTAGCAAGCTGACAACTGATGGGAAAAAGCTGATCCTGTAGTGGCTCCCAGAGGGAGGGAAAACAGTCTGTGACATGGGTGAGCAGTGTCCCTGAAAATGTCGCACACTCTCCGCAGACACCACTATAGTGGGGAGTGGAGAACTGGTGATGCAGGGTGCAGCGGTAGAGGTTAAGAGCCTTCTTGACCAGGGTCAAAGTGTTCAGGATCCAAAGATTAATAGTGGTTTAAAACCACCTTCATATTCATAGTCACAACTATCTAACACTGGAGGACTTTTAAAGCTACATTGTGTAACTTTTCTACAATAAACTCAATTTAATGATTTCAAATCTGATACTATACTGACTTGTTATCAGGTGAATGGTGCCTCTGCTATTCCTATTCTGTGTCCCATACATCTGTTCTTGCAGTATAAACTTATGGACTTGGGTGAGATAGGCATTAACGCTTTATGGCAAGTCACACACCACCAGCTACTTCACTTTCATTTTGGTGAAACTGGATCATATTTTATTGAGAAAATGTTTTGTTTTTCCCTCTTATGTCCTCCGGCTGCTTCGCCTCAATTCTCTGTGATTTACAGAGTTACCTAGCGGACAGTAAACTGCAAACAGTAGCTGCTGTTAGCTAATGTCAGGACCACTGGGAAGAGGAGGTTTTCAGGCCCAAGGCGTGGGAGGGAGGGATGTAGACAGAAAGCAATGCTGGAATGAGCCTGAAGCAAGCTGGGTGAGTGGTGGCAGGCTCAACAGAGACAGAACATGGCAGAGGCAAAAAAGACTAAAGAGGAGATTATCTGAGGAAGCTAAGACGAGAAACTGAGAGAGTGACTGATGGGGAGAGCACCATACAAGAGTAAATCTAGTAAGTAATTTTAGCTGACTGCTATGTCTTGTGTTGTTGCGCTTCCTTCATATTTTTAGGTAACATAATTATAAAAAATGCACACGTACATCTGTCAATATTTACCACATTAGTATTGCGTTTTAAGCTGGGGGTCTAAAATCCCAAGATCCACAGATCCCAAAACAATTTTTCTTTACCAATGTTGCTTTAACAGCTGGAAATATCCCCCCACTAGTTACCCAGCTATATTAGCACCTAACTAATTATTTTGATTACAAATCAGTTAAGATGAAGTTGAGAAGATGCTATGAATTAACAGGTGAAAACTAAGTTGAACATGGTCTGCTAACAAGCTGTCTCTACATAACATCTTTCTGGATGTTTTACAAAACATTGTTGACTAGCGACCCAGTAGGCCCAAATCACTGAAAACACCTGTGGCTCTGACATTCTTCGTATCCTCCCCACCCTCTGGAGGAGGTGACATTTCGAAAATGCATACAGGTAGGGAAGATATCAAATGGGGCTTATTTGCATATGGCAGACAGTGTTCACACTTCATTTGTTTGAAGAGAGTGATTTCCCCAGGGCCACTGGCATGCCCGTCTCTGCTGCTCCAAGACTCTGGGGACGTTGAAGCACCCAGCTGTACAACCTGCGGTTCATCTGCCCCTGTCACAGCTAGCTGGCTGACCGCCCACATCTCTCTCTCTCTCTCTCTCTCTCTCTTTCTGGCTTTATCTTTCAACCCCCCCTCTCTCAACCTATACCACCCTCCTCCTTTTCCTCTCTTTCTCCTGCTTCAGTTCTCACATCCCTCACTCCTCCACACCATCAACCTTCAAGTACACTTCAACTTGTAACATATTACTGCAAATTGCAACATATCAGTCTGACAAGTGAGTGGAATATACAGTACAACGCTCCATCAGATCATATGGATCTATCTTTTAGGCCTAGTTCAGACTGATAGTGCTCCCTCACTCACATCAGAGTGACCACTAGGGTTGGGCGATATGGCACTGAAACAATTTCATGAAATTTCAGGGGATTACTGTACAGTATTTCTGTAAATATTTTTAGCTGTGAGCTCTAGGATTGTTTTGTCTTTCTTCATACTAAACCAGGTGCTTCTGCTTGAGGTGGTGAAATAAGTTTGTTTTAATGCCCTTTCTCTGTCAGTCATGCATATGGTTGTTGTGCATAACAGTATAACATAATTACATCAGGAAGTTGAAATATTGCCATTATCACAATATTTTTCTATTAATATCAATAAAAAGCATACCGTTATTATCTTAAACATTATGATACGGCAGACTCCTAGTAACCAGCAGAGGTGCTAATGCAGAAGTCTGGAAAATGTTGAAGCTAGTCCAACTTTAGCTGCAGCCGATACAAGCTCATCCAGCAACAAACCCTAATACATTGAAGAGTATACTAGTAGTATATTAGCATTACTTTATAATATAAATAGTGTAATTTTACTGTTCACCTCACAATTACATTAAACATTAAAAGGCATCTGTCACTTCAAACTCAAAGTCTTAATGAGATTAAACAAATGTTTGACATACAGACATACAGGTAACCTCTTCTTTCTTTGTATGTTGTTTTTCAGTCTGCACCAACCAATAGGACTTGTGCACCACATCTACCATCTATACCTATGGCAACACGCCCACACCAGCCAGAGCCCTTCACTTTTTAACACTGCTGGAAATCATCATATAAATAACAAGCCAAAAAACAGCAAAGCTAAGCATGTAGCAGAACAGACTAGGCCAGGTTAATACCAGCATGAACGTTGACATCTTGTTATTGTTATAGCAGATTGGCCCCATACAGTGCCTGCTTCTTCAGCCCCTGTGGAGCCTTCACAGAAGCGGGTTACCTCAGCCTCAGGCTGGCTGCCATTTGAAAGTAGACAGCTCATCAAGATGAGTGACAAGGGTTGGGGCTAAAACTGACCAGCTGAGAAGGAGGAGGAGGAGGGTGTAAAAAATAATAACAGTAGTCACATTTAAGCCAAACACTGCCGACTGAAGCTTGAATTAAAGCTACTGTACAACAAGATGTTTATTCTTGTTATTTCCCCCTTTCCTGTCTCTTTATCTCAATCTCATTTGCCCCCCGCCCCTCTCTCTCCCTCTCTCTCCCTGCTTATCCCCCGTTAATCTAGATTTGCCATGTGGCCAAGCCAGTGCTGGATGGATGGGGCTTTGCACACAGTTGTCCTTGCCTCCATTTTGTTTGTCCTGACATAACAGCTTGATGTCAGAGCGGCAAACTCTCAGAAATTGCTTTTGTCCCTCGTGTCAAGCAAGCCTGGTGACTATTTCACAAATTACACATGGAGTCTCTCCATCACAGTGAAACACATAAGGAGTTAAAGAGTGACATAACCGTGTGAAATAAAATCTCCACGTAATATTATAAGCTTGACATAAAACATTACAGTTATAATCAGTTATAATTAGGACTGGGTTCTAGTGGCCAAGATCTGCGTCCTAAACTTGACCCCTTGTGGAGGATTTCACAGTGAATTTCTGAAACAATACCAAGGGAATTATGGGTAGAGCATGTGACCAGCTGTTTATGGCCGAGTGCCTCCTGGTGATTGAAGTCTTTGTGAGGAGAGCTTATAAGGTTGTATCCGATCCCGTTACCCTTGTCAAACACTGTCCTTCAGAGCGAAGGAGAAGGCATAGCATTACACGGCCACTGGAGTATCACAGCTCGTAGCGCTGAGCTCAGAGGGTGTTCAGTACATTTCTCTGAAGATGCAAATGAGGAAATTAATGCTATTATGTCGTATAGAAAAATTATCATTGTTTTTGCACTATCACGTTCCATTAATGACGAATTTGAGTCAAATTTAATTAAAAATGTTATCCAAATTAGAGTTTCTTTTTAAATGTAATTGGCATAATTTTGTAATTAGGGACTTCTTCTATCCTTTAAAAAGTACAAACGTTCACCCATGTTCTGAAATGAAATGTTTTTCTACAGTCTATTGACATGTCATTTTGAAACAAGTGTTCTTTAACGCTGCTCACTCAACTGTATTGACAAGTGGATGACCCAAGCCTGTCTGCAATCTAGCCCACACGGAGAAAATTCTCTAAGAAACAAAAAGGCTGTTGACATATTTTGGAAAAGGGCTTGCAATGTGACCATTTTTTCACCAAAGGGTTGTAAATTTCCACAGCCTCTTTTTGACAGGTGGATAGATGAGCGGAGTTTACCTCTGTCCTCTCACAGGATGAATTGTAATGGTATGCAGATGCTGTAATGACATTCCTCTGCAGTGTAATCACAGCGCCTGGCACATTAATTTCATTGGAGTGGAAAAGCACATGCATCATTTTTGTAGCTTCTTGTCAAATTCCCTGCTACATGTGGACATACATTACTTTAATTATTAAAGTCACTCTGGTTCCAAACCAAGGCAATAAAAAAAAGAGAGGAAGTCAAAACTAGCTAGTTTCAACAAGAAATAATACACATCAACACAAATGCACCTTCAAAATGTGCTGTTGGATGATCTAAAGCTACTTTAAGAAGGTACGTCTGCTTCATTCAAATGACACGGCATTACAATAAAAAGAACGTTGTACACTCTCAGGGTAGTACAACAGAGAATAATGTAAAAGCAGAAGATCGGGGATACATTGGATTATGTTGGGGGAAAAAAAAGAGTAAAGCACAACCAGAAAAGGTTTCGGGAGAAAAAAGAAAGGACGAAAGTAAAATTGTAATGCAAATGTTAAAGTGAGCACAAGGACTACCTCTAAGATTTGTGTCTGAAATACCTCTGAAATTCTTAAGCTGCTAGTTTTAACAATAAAGTCTGAGGATTTATTCGGCCATGGTGTTTTAAGCCACTAATATAATGCAAGAAATTATGCTTTCGAGCTCAGTTAGTTTTATAGTATGTAAAAATATAACCCAGTTACCTTGGCCAAATCATTAAAATCAAACCTTCTCATTTGAACTAGTGGAGTTAAGCCATGCAGATAGTTTTGGTTTTCTAAGGTTTCCTGAAATAGTCTGCACCTCTGAAAATTGTGGTGCAATTCTACTACAAATGTAGGTGTTTTATACACTCGCTGTATCAGGTACACATGTACAATCTAATGCAATCCAATATATATATATATATATATATATATATATTATGATGCCCAGAGGTGTTCATTCAATTACATGCTTTAGCACTGACGTCATAGTGGTGCATTATAGTCAGGGGTGTTTCTAATATTCTGCCCCCCTCGTGGATGTAAATGTGAAGGACAAAGCATTAGAAATACTCTAATGTAATACAGGTCAGTACAACATCACCTTTAATTATTTAAGTAATTGTATTATAGTATTTATTTGCAATAGCTTGTAAAGCTGACTGTATATTTTCTGCTGCTCAAAATGAAAAAAAAACAAAAACATTTGGAAAACATTTCTTAACAAAAAGACAAAGTCAAGGTAACTCACATAATCCTAATATAATAGACCTAAAAAGCAAGAGAAAGTAAGAGTTGATATATTTTCTTTTTTGTTTTGGGCAAACTGACTGCTAAACTTCTAGTTCAGCAATGTTTATTTTATAATTTAAACAAGTTTCACTCTTCCAGTCTTTCTAACCAAAACCTCCATCTACCCTCTAGCTCTCTCCATCCCCAAAAACTTACACCTAAAGGGATGAACCGAGGCTGAGGTAAGATTTTATCCTCCAGATTCCAAAGCATTTTCTTTACAAGATGAAATGTGAGATACTGAAATCTGAAATATGTTCTTCTTGCTTCTGCTTATCCCAGGATATGTATCTGGAGTATGGACAAAACAATGGAGCATGCTGTATGTAGGGATGAGCTTAAAAAAACAGTGATCTGGTCCTTTAAGACTGAAATCCAACACTCTCCAGGCAGGGGTGGACATTGGATCGCCTGCCTCTCTCTTCCTATTGGCATAAAGCATCCCAGCCTGGTGGAAGTGCTATCTTTGCAGTTCACTGAGATCATATGACAGGATATTTTAGGTATTGAAGTTTAAATCTCTTTACTTCCTTAGCTGTGGCTAGGCAGAAGCAGAATTCTTGCATAGTTGATGTGTGCATGTGTTTAGAAAGCATCTCTCTGAATAAATCTTGTTCAAAAGGTCAAAATGTGTTTGACCATTGTGTCGATTCAACAGCTTTTTCATCGCTCCCAGCTCCTCTCTCAACTCTGATACAGTCCAATGACGTTCCTACCATCTGTTCCCTCTGACTCCCTCTCCATCTCCTTCTCTTTCTAACCTTCTCTCACCCATCCACCCTTCAGTACTATGGTGTTTGCTTTTCATTCCCCAGCAGACGTGACTGAAACTACTTAGTCGTATAATATTTAATCTGTAGATGACAGATTTACTTAAAGTATCATACAGTTTTTTCTTAATTGTCATTGCTAATTTTTTTTATCCTGGACTGATTAGGGAGGAGCGGTGTTTACTAGTGAACAGAAATGGAAAGGAGCTTATGGGAAATGTGTACTGAAGGACCACAGTGCGATTAATGTTTTTTGACAAAACACTTTGCTTTCCTCAAGTCCCTGTCTGCCAAAACCGTCAATTTCTTTGCCAGTCTAGCTCTAATTGATCCATCTCCGCTACTCTGGCGTTTTGGAAACAAATCAGAGAAAAAATAGAGTATGCTACTAGTTTAGAGAGAAATAAATGTAACTTACTCCTAGAGATGCAATGAGAGACATTAATAAGAGTGGCAGACTTTGCTAGTGGGGCCTGCCCTGTATTGCTGGGTCAATAAGCATTAAATTACATCTTTTACTTTAAAACCTTCATCTAAAATGACATGAGAACTTCCTCACTTCATTCAAAGCTCATCTTTATCTTGCTCAGCTGTGCTTCGCATTAATCTGATGTAGTCTCTGAAAAGACAGTCCCCTGGCACAGAGGGAGGGATAATGATTCATCAAGTATTTTTCAGTAGGCAGAAAAACAACAACCACAGGAGAGTCATCTGATGCAGGAAGAAAGTGCCACTGTAATTAGTTTCATACTTGGCAAAAGCACATAGTGCCTCTTGTTACGGATGGCAAATGAAAAAAGACGGCAATCAATACCTTGTGTCGGAATCTCACGACTGGTCGATAGGGCGGCGACCTGAATTCCTCCTTGTTGGGTCTCCCGTCGGTGCCAAGCACGGCGAGCCCCAACAGTAGAATTGCCGCCGACCACCATCTGGCTGTCTTCATTGGTCTTTTCCTGTCAAAAACCAAACAAGAATGGTGAGTGCTCTTCTCCAACTCACAAGGAGTTCAATATCGGTTTGCCAAGACAATACATCAAGTCCGCCATAATTAGTGTAGACAATGGGAACCGCAAAAGTGTCGCTGGTTTAAACTAAAGCTATCAATACGTGCCTTATACCCAGAGAAGAGATTAGATCTCCTTTTGAATCAATTAAGGGGAAATAGACGTCATGAGAAAATCAAGATAAAGAAGACAAAGAGCCAATATATTAAGGCAATTAAAGTGAGGGCTTTGGATTAATTAGGCTGAGTGTCTAAGTCAAGCAACTGTGATGTGGCGGAGAGATTACATCTTAAACAGTTTCCTCACACCCGCACAGAGATGCAGCAAAATATATTTGTTTAACAGAGTGAGAATATTCACTTTTCACCTCCAATATAACAGCATTTTCAATAATTCATTGCACAGTACAAAAACAAGTTTGACCTTTGCATGACATGATTTAAACAAAACGGTGATTGTTGGAAAAAAACAAAAAACACATGCCCCGTGAAAATGTCTGTACCCTAAACAGTGATGTTCAAGGAAGCAAAAACAGGAAATACATCAAGACGAGGATGCGCACTAGCCAGTGGTTTAACACAAACACACACAAATATAAAAACATACAAGATTTCTGTTAAAATATTTCTTCTTTCTATCCCTTGCCTTCATCTGTATTTATGCCCTCAATTCTTTGTGCAGCATGGCGCAGAAATCCCCTTTGTTAGGAAGGTTTTATAAATAAATTTGACTCGACTTGACTTGTTGATTTTCACAGGCAAACACTGAGCTCTACTCTCTAAGCCGTCTCAAGCCACCAGTGGCTGCTCATCATCCTCCAGCGGAGGGAGATGACTGACAGCAGGATGGTGACCCTGCTTTCTTGTTCTTCTGGAGTGACACCGAGTCAGACACCAACGGAACTGTTGTGGCAGCTCTGTGGGCCCACATGCTATTCACTGGAGGTCAGGAGGTCGTGCCGGCAGAGTGGTATGTCACTGTGATGTGCCGGACGAAGAGGGAACATTAAAACTTTATTTTTGTGACTTTATGTGACCTTTATTGACTTCCTGAGCTGCCTGACACTGGCACATTTTCTGCTTTGAAACGCCATCCCTTTATTTTAAACCAACAGATGTGAAGAACTTGTGCAATGTCTGTGCATTATATGTGATTTATGGTGATAGAGATATACACTTTCAATTAGAAAAACAAATATAAACATCTGGGGTACGCATATACTGTAATTGTCTCCCTAATTCAACACATAATTTAGAGAGATTTAAATTAAGGATTTGGCCTATTTTCCTTTAGAACAAAGGTTTGAGCTCTTGTAGATGAAATGTCTCATCATGCCAGTCCCTCACTCCAGTCTCTGTCAGTGTAGTAAAGAGGGGGCACTGAAATTGCCTTAATAATCCAGTGGGCAGGGTGCTTTCATTCCAAAGTATGAGTCTAGAAAATCAAAAGATTTCCAAACCTGGCAAAGTAATTGTTAAACCGCTGGTAATGATCAACAGCCATCCCAACCCCCTGCAGACACATTATGGTCGTTTTGTGCTATGGGGCACTAGAAAGTCTTACTCATTGCCTCTTTAATGTGATCATATTCATTTTCTATGCATTTCTGAACTCTCCAGGTCCAGGTAGGAACCCTGCCTGCAGCTGCTGCTGCTCCACTTCCCTTTCAGCCACACAAGGTGGATTACCATATCCGCTAGAACAATCAATCAACTTCTTTGCGGCGTCCCAGTGTTAAATGGGTTATTAATGGACTAACTTTTGTCGGATGCTGTGTCAAAGACAGAGACATATGTGCAGTTTTAAGAAGTTTAACTGCGTCATACAGCACTGTTCCTCACGGACATTTAACTCATTATGATCAGTCACAACTGCAACACATGCAAATAATTTTCATGTTCTACTTCTACTGACTACTGAATCCATTAGTAATCTTACTGGGAGCTCTGAACAGTTTCCAAAGTGCCAACTATGCTGTTCTGTATTTTATTAAAAGAGCTAAATCCCTATGAGTGCAACACTGTCTTTACTGTGGGTAGAACATAGCACATTTAAATTGCTCCTGTTCCACACCAGTTTTCCTGATTTTTCTCTTTTTTTTTTTGCAGCCACTGGTGAGTTAATTTTCTTGTCATTGGGTCTATTTTTCTTTTCATCTTGTGACCATTACTGTTAATAGAGCTTTGGCACAATGACAAACTACACAGATAAATGGGAAAGAAGCAAAACACAAGGCAAAAAGTTGGACAAAAACAAAACTGTTACTGCAAATATTGTAAATATCATTAACAGCAAACAGTCATTTGGTAGTGTCGTTTAATTTGATTGCGTTACTGAGGTCACTTATATTATGTCCATTTATATCAATGAAGTTAGACTAAATATTATAAACATCCAGCCCCAAACCACCAACTACAGTGTCAACAATGACCGTAAAGTTGATTCAACACTTCTTGAAAACTAAACATCAGAGTATAACCTTCATTAAGACAATGCTGTTGTATAAGGCTGTCTTTGCTTTTTTCTACCTAATGACCTGGAAACTTGTATTATATATTCACATAGTTCACGCAAAGTGAAACTGAGGCTATAAGGGAAGTTTTCCAAATAAAATCCTATCTGAATGTGTCATTGTGTTAGTGAAGTTTTGGCACTAACAGCCTCGTTAGTCGTTCATAAGAAAGAAATGTCCCTTTCTGTGCACATGTCATAAAACCTGAAATGTTATTTAACAAGCAAAACAAAAGATTTAAATGAAATGAAAGGAAAAGTAAGCACTTCTAGTGTGCATGGTCTTTAATTTGACTGACACCAACTATTGTGTGAGCATGTCATATAGAACTGTATATACAAGTTCTTCTGTGTGAGAGCAAGTAAGTGTGTGTGTGTGTGTGTGTGTGTGTGTGTGTGTGTGTGTGTGTGTGTATGTATGTGAGTAAATACTCCAAGTCTTATTTATTATCCTCGAAAGCACAAGAGACAGAAACAGTCTGGAAGTTTTCCCTGGACCCCCACCAGGGAGTGCCACCATAACTTTGGCTTGTGGTTTTAAATTCCCCGGAGCACGTCTAAGCTTTGGCATTGACTTTCAAATGAAGACTACCTATTTCCCACTATGTACACAATGCATCATGTCTTGACAAGCTCACAGCCACTCTCCTCTAGTCCCCTCATCGGTCTCATTCAGCAGATTTTTGCCATTCAATGCACCGGGCAAGCACAACAGAAATGTCAGTACTGCCCCTCTTACAGATACCATGTGTATATCACCTGCCTGCCTCAACGTCCCGGGGATAAGCTGGGATTGAAGAAATGCACAGTGTAATTCACTATCAGCTGTCATGCATGTTTAACCGAGTCATAAGTCTGGAAAATAGGAATACATAATTAAACATGCCATTCATTTTCCTGACATTATTCATGATTTTCCCCCAAAAGGGGGCCTGAATTCAAGAATACTCATATCCCACATGACTATTAGTCAGCTTAGACTAACTCTGACGTATTGCTGATAACTCTTTGTTTTAGAGCTTTCTAATTACAGTCAGTTTGTCTCAAATGTAATCAAATAAAGCCCTTGAGCAATCAGGAATTGTCAGTATGGCTGGCTGTCCACTGGGAACACTGAGCTTCCTGTTTTTACAGTAGACAGTACAGTATGAGCTATAGCATATTCAGACTGAGAACATATAGTTTCAACAATAGGAACAGCATAATGCACGAGTTAAGATATTTCAGCCTTTAGCAAAGGGGCACCAAACCATGGGGCTGTGTTCAAAATATTTTAGCAACAACAGCCAACACTTTCCTCAAGCATCTGTTATGCACTGCTGGCTCCCATGTCCTCTACAAAGTTTCTCACAAATACTAAAGATGTTTGCTTCTTTCTCAACAAAGTGAAAAAACAGGCACAGACCAGAAGTGGAAAATGAAATTCTGTATGTGTCAGGAAAGGTTATCGGTTCATATTTCCCAACTAGCAGAGACAGTCTCTTCTCTTATCCCCAACATCTTATGTAAAGCACACCTGTTAGGTCTAAATCATAGTGTGAGGTAGCAACACAGAAAAGTGTCTACCCAAAGAGAGACCGGATATATTCATCCTGTTTTTCCCACATGCGATTCTGCTGTCTGGTGTCTTGACCTTTGTGTACACAGGATGTGACACTGTTCAAATTAAGACTGAAGTTCAAACTATCTCCTAAACCACACCATGACTTGTGACCCCCTCAAGGGTTCAACGTTACGGTTACGTTACGTAATGGTTTATTTATTAGTGGTAGACAGTGTCTGCTCATGTTATGGCACTCCAGTCACAATTTTAAAAACCTGAGATGCCTTTGACAACCCTGCTTTATCCTGTTTCACATCATTGAAGTTTAACCAGCACACTAACACCACCTAACGTTTCTGTTCCAGGGTAATTGAAATGCTTGCTTGCGCTTCATTTCATAAACTTTGTCTTTACCTGCCACCATTTTGCCTGATTCGTTACACTATGCATGTGCAACTCCTAAAAGAGATGAGAAGGAAGTGAGATGGCTAACTTCTTGTTCTCAACAAGACTTGAAAGACTTGTATTCTGAGTGATTTTCAGAAGTCAAAATAGCCAGCAAGATTTAATGCATGTCTACAACATTAAACATTAAGTTTGTGTTGCAGTTAAACCTGCCTGTTAAACATCCTGGGAACCCTAAAACTTATTTTGTTATGCATGGTGGGCTTCCTACCTCAAGATAGGGTGCTACTGTCCTGTTCCAGCAGTTTGATTCAGAGAATTCAGAGAATGTTGACCTGACTAATGTTTGGTATTTCTGTAACATGTTACATGGGTGCTGACATGACATGATTAATGGCTATTAAGTTGAAACATTTGGTTTATTTCTTACTGCTATACAAAGCTGAGAACATGCAAGGCTACTATGTTCTTCACCTTTCAACTTCCTTAAGTTTGCATCAGTAGAGAATTGTGATTGATCTGCAGAGCACCCACGAGTTAGTGAACACGTATGAATGAGAAACAGGCCAACAGACCATCGCCAAACATCTTTAAAGCTACTGTGACTTTAATACAGTGAACTAGACCTCCTTTCAACTCAAGCATGGTCTTGGTCATTCCGACCACCTAGAAGTAATCAATATGTATTTCAAGCACAAGACATTTCTGAAAGCCTTTCATTCACCATCTTTGAAACAAAGGTCAGACAGTTAATTAATTTTTGTCTCTGGATGTCACATTTCAAGCGCTTGATATCCCGTATAATACACAAGGTCGCACTGCAGCCACATTAGCTTATCTTATTTTCATTCAGCCAAAACAAACTGATGACAGACACAATATAAAGACATAAAAATGCCCTGAGTTTCCCTCACATATAATTTAAAAATCAAAGCCTTTTTTCTGCAGGACAGACAATTTTCTTTACACCAATGTTATTCTGAATAGTTTCTTTAAATGCTATTTTTGCAAACTGTGTTTGAAACCTGTCAAGTGTTGAAATGACATTTGAAGAGTCATTCATCATTTTACTGTGGCAGCAACTTTTCAGCTCTTTGGCAGGTATATCCTATTTCTTCTACAGTATAAAATGCAAACTGTACACAGAGGAAAAATAACCACCTTTTTTCCATTTTTTCCACCTTTATTTATCCACTTTGCTGAGCATGCATGTATGCGGTTATACTGCAATCACCCTGCTTCAAAGTCAGCCGGTCTTGCAGATTTACACCAGGGAGCAGTCCAGTACAATCAGAGGTGTTGTACAGCTGGGCTGCTTAGCAAAGCTTAAGTGCCTTGCTCAATAGTTTCATCAGTTATGATGAAAGGCAAGGTCATGTTAACTTATCATGACCACCTATGATTTCTAAAGAAAAGAGAAACATCAGCCTAACATTACTTTTAGCTCTACTTTGATGAAGCAATTCTGTTTTCCTTTCACACATAACAGACTGTGCCCACTGTGTTTAGTAAGAGTGCTAATATCCCAAGTTTCGCTGTAGTCAGCAGGTAAAACTTAATATATATTGAAAACACAGACATCATAATCCATTCTAACATAATTGTTAATATATTTTAGTCCAACCTATTGTCTTCAGTGTAGCAATAGTGTCTCCTGGTGAGTGCACTTTTGTTGTTGGCTATTATGTGAAGTGGAAGAAACACTCAAAAAAGTTGCATTACCACAGTGTAGAAATACTTTGTTATAAGTACATCATGCATGCTGCAATCAACGTCTTACTTAGTAAAGGGGAACAAGTTATATACTTGATGCTAATACCTTTGTACTTTTACCTATTTTGTCTACTAAACTTCTATGATTTTATGATTATTTGGGACCTCATACAGCACTTGATTGTATTTTATTTTGCTTTTCAGATGTAACCAAAGGTGAAGTCATGCAATTGTTTATTATTTTATTTTTTACCGTACCAGGGTTGAGGGTGGGGGTTGGTGAGGGGTTCTGATTTTGTATGTCTGTTCCTTTGTGTGTCTTGTTTGTGAAATTATACATATAAAAAAGACTTCAATAAAAATATCTTAAAAAAAGGTATTAGCATCACAAAACACCAAATGAAGTACCAAAATAAAAGTTCTCATTTTGCAGAACAGCCTAGTTCAGAGTAATGTACAGTTTATTATAGGGATGCAGCCAGAAACGCAATACCGGTTATTAGTTTTCAGTTCGATACTGTGCTCATGTATTCTAATTATAAAACTACTCAGATACAACCACACCCGATACCACTGCACCACCCAATACAGCAATGTGACATTAACCATTTGGTCGTTGAGCAGGTAGGCAGAGGAGGAGCAATGTAAGTAGTTTGGAGACATTTTAGGATAAGTGATGAGATTCAAAGATTCCATACTGTCACCACATCACAGATTTGTGATTTTAGTCAACAGAGAAGTGTTCTACAAGCAAAACAGTCACTAGTCAAACCATAGAAGGTTAATTTGATGATATGCTACAGACGTGGACGACAATGGACAACGCCAAAACCATGATCAAGACTTTGAGTGATGTTGGACCCCCTAGCCTGCCACGTTGTTCACACCCTTAAGCGGTATGTTAACAAGGGTCTTACCTAATGAGGTGGCAGTCAAATGCAAAATATTTGGATATTTTCAACATTACATTTAAGGGCTTGTATCAATATAGCATTTTTTTCTGAGCACCAATATCTTAGGACAATGTAAAAGTGCTGCGCCCAGCACCCAGCACTAGTTGATGCAACTCCTCTTCTGGAGCACTTCTAATGGAAAATATTTGAATTTTTCAGAAAGGCACTGGTGTAATCACAGAAAAATAAAAGTGAAAACACACTTGTAGCGCTCGCCAATGTTGCACTTGGCCCCCATCAAATAAAAAAAAAGGCCAGTTTTACCACTTTCTTCCTGTTTTGATGCTGGTTGATGTGATCTACTGGTACAGTGGAATGATGCAGACGACAGGCTGATATCCGTATGTTGTGAACCCAAAGGCTCCACTTTTATGGTTTTTTTACCCTTTCTCATCCAGCAGTACAGCAACAGCTAATCATATTTGATCGCTTGGTAGCGCACATAGCGATGCTCCACAGGCGCACAAGCGGTTTTGCCCGACGTGCTTTGCTCAGGCATTTCTGAAGAGGTTGCGCCTGTAGCAATGCGTCTGATCGGCCCCTAACAGAGACAGAAAAGAGAAAAAAAAACTATGCTGAGAGTTCTCTACTATGTTTTTTTGCTGTCATTTATGGTCACGCTAGCTTCTCTGTCTCTCTCCTCTGCTTGTTTGGGCTCAGCTCCCACAAAAACATAACACAGAGCAGACAGGTGGAAACAGTGAACCAGGTGAAGGGAACGGAGTTGACGACAACTCGACTTAAAGTATAGAAAAAGTAGAAAAGCCATATTTCCGCCTACCTCAGCATGCTTGTTAAGCTAATAGGAAATTGTTAGAAACCTGTCAGGATGCTGTTGTCATAGAAACAAATCCCACGTGTAGCATTTTCTTTGTCTCACGAAGGACAAGCACAACATCCCACTTTGTCAACGTTTTCTGCTAGAAAATAACGCTATGTGTACACAAGCTTTTAGCCTGGTACAACATGGAAGACATTTAGGTGCAGCTCAACATGCCAATAAGACAACTTCAGCAAGATGTGCAAAACCAGTGGAACAGCACAGGTACTGTACGTCACAGCAGGTTCTTTGGGTCCAAATACGAACTTGACAATGTACTAACATTCATTTTGACAATTTCAGACTAGCTGGTCTGTCACCAGCTAAAATATGATTTTATTTGTTTAAAGATTGTTTTTTCCCCTCAAACATCAGCACTACTACAGAGGGCGAAGAGATGGCGATGTTTGAGCTGCAGAAGGTGTCTGGAGGAAAGGCAGACAAGCAGAATAATTTGGGGGAAAGACAAAAGCTACACAAGGCCCTGGCCAGCAGTAGTCTGGAGGACAGTGTGTTTGATGAGATAGCAGATGAGCAAACATCAACCTCACTGAGCAGTGCACCAGTGGGTGCTGCCATTCTGTTAGAGACACACCATGGAGAGGCCACAACTTCTCAGGAAGACAAACCACTGCAGTGCATGGGGGTTAACAAAGTGCAATTTCCTACTCTGGCCCAAATGTCACACAGATACCTCTCAACACCATGCAGCAGAGAAAACAGGTTTTCAAAGTCATCATTGGAGCGTTATTGGCTGTATTAAACCTGATATCAGAAAGTACCCATGTTTTTAAGGGGAAAAAAATGTCCACATTCTCTGATTTCTGCTTCCTAAATGTGAATATTTTTTTATTACTTTGGTCCTCTATAATAGTAAGCTTAATGTTTTTGCAATGTGGACACAACAAGACACCTGACGACTTCACCTTGGGCTTTGGGAAAATGGTAATCAACATTCATCACCATTTTATGACATTTTATGGACCAAACTAAATTCAATTCATTGGTCGACAGATGAATCGAAAATAAAAATAATCATTGTTGCAGCCCTAGTAGCTTGTGATTGTCAATAAAGTCTTGACCTAATATTATCTGTAAAGTAACTAGTAACTAAAGTTATCAAATAATGTAGTAAAGTAAAAAGTATTACAATATTTCACTCTGATCTGTAGTGGAGCTGAAGTAAAAAGTAACAGAGAGGAAGGTACCTCAAAATTGTTTTTAAGTAAATGTATTTAGTTTTCCTCCACTAATTACCCGTGATAAACCTATAACAGAGTTAGAGTTAAAGTTATGAACGTGAAGGTTGTGGAAGACAAATAAACAATGTCAACTTTATAGACCAAGTGCTATCACCACATATTTGATCCTGCTACATTAGCATGTACACCTGGTGAAGTTATACTGTATGTACCTGTGAACTCACCTACTGTAACTAGACGTTAAACCAGTGTCGCAGGACCGTCTGTATCCAAGTGATCCATTTCTGTCATTCCATGATAGTAAAGTTGGTTTTGGGGTAAAATGATAAAAATAAAAAGCCATAGGAAGACAGGTGGATGTCCGAAGAACGTTTCAGAAGAATTCCAGTCGATGTCTGCAGTGTGTAAAGTGCCAAACACACAGCAGGCACAGGTAATTCAACTCAACACGAACCGAGGAAAGCCATGATGGTGGTGCAGCTGAGCAGCAGTATTGGGCTCGGTGCTGCCACTGGTGGCCAGAGGCTAACTATGCATAGGCAGCGGCAATAAACTTTTTTCACAGCAGCTACTTTCACATGAAATAGTTGGGTCAACACAGGTGTTTCCAGTGATACTAATTAAGGTCCCGTTCCATTCAGGTCAAACAGAGTCAGGTCTGCTGCTGTGGTGCATGCTGCCTCACTGGAAAGGCTCTGCTGCAATAAATGGAACCTTAATTAGTATCATTGGAAACACCTGTGTTGACCATTGATGACTATTTCATGTCAAAATGGCTGCTGTGAAAAAGGTCTATTACAGGTACATATACAATATATGAAGGACAAACAATGGCATAAGTATAAACAAATAAATAGTTAAATACATAAATGAAAATTAAATATATTTTGGTAATAAAAAGGCTATTTCTACATGTATTAATTTTTCTGTATTTCTGCATTTATTAATTTAGTTCAAATCAGTCTGAAATAGGATTGGTTAGCTGCTGGATCCCTTGCTGCAAACCAAAAAGAAGGAAATTATCTATCTACACAACACAAGCGAGCTAACCTTGGTTTTAACAGAGACGGTCCACAAAGAAAGAATTATATTAGTTAAGATAAGATAAGATAAGATAGACCTTTATTGTCCCACAATGGGGAAATTCACAATGTTGCAGCAGCAAAGTGGATAGTAACAGAAAAAGAGCTATTAGCATAAATAAGAATAAGAAATAGGAAAAAAAATATATAATATAAAACACTATAAACACACTATAAACACTATAATATAATATAAAACACTATGTACAGAACAGACAATAGAAAAAGAAACAACAACAGCAGTTGCACGGGGGATATTAAATTGTAATTATAGAGCATCTTTCTCATAAACTCCATGCGATGGCCTCAACCTGCTGTGGGAAGTGGCTGACCAGCTAGGTAAGGTAATTTCACGTTAGCCAACGCTTAATAAATACCATTAAAACCAAGGTTAGCTAGCTGCATACAAACACAAAAATAAATCAATGAATCCATGTAGAAATACAGAAAGAAAGAAATAGAAAAATAGAAAAAAATAAAAATAAAAAAAAGGAATATTGTATTTATTCATTTATTTATATGTATGTCATTTTGTTGTCCTTCATAATGGGTACTGAATTAAGCCTCGTGGAGATATAGTTAATTTTCAAGTGTGCATGTAGAGCCTCTTTTGCCTCTGAAATCCATTACTTTATGATTCAGCATTCTTCAATTTTCTATTAAATTGTGCATCCAGCCTGCGCTTCTAGGTACAACTACCTGCAACATAGAAAGGTCATTTTTATGGGGGTTGTTTGTTCTGTATTTAATGCTGCAGCCTTTGTAAGCATTCAAGTCATTAAACAAGTCTGAAATTTAGAGCAGGGAGGCTTTGTTCCTGCAAATGTTTATTAAGAAATTACATAATAATATAAAATTAGCAAACAGCTAAAGGATTTTTTATTGTTGATTTAGTAGAATTTGCACACGATACAGACTGAGACTTGGTTTTCAGAAGGTATAAATCTGTATGTTGCAGACTAAACAACAATATGAACTTCAGACTAGATAAGTTGACTAACCTTATTCATGTTTTGAAGCAGATGTGAAATAGGTTTTCGGTTGTGACACAGGGGCTTGTTCAAAAACCACAGATGCACCTGTGCTCCCTGTTTGCTCTGTAAACCAATGATTTTCCAGAGTGGCTTGTTTGAAATTATTCAAATTGTCAGCGAGGTCACTGGAGGGGAACTTGACGTCAGCAGATAAACTGCTCTGCCCACCTCCCTCCTCTCTTTTTCTCACATATGCTTCAGCTGACACATCCCTGACCTCCTGTGGGTTGATCTCTTTAAGCACGCTCAGCGGTATTTCTATGTACAGATCAATTTGGTTCGAGTACTACAGTTTGTCTCTGAGATATCTGGAGAACACTGGAGCATCTGCTGTGTGTTTGCTGCCCAAGCACCCTGCTGCAGCATGTCTTATTTGGCAGAGTTATCACGGCACTTCTCATACGCTTACATTCCCAGCAGCAATGTACACTGATAAAGGACTCCTTCAAGTTCAAAGCACGTCCAAAACCACAGGCAACACACTTCCCCCTAGGGTAGTGCTTCCGTTTGGTCCTTGTTCTTCCCTTACAAATCCAGAAAATGCTGTGCCAGTCCCTCAGATGGAGCAGTTCCTTACAACAAAGGAACAGAGGGATGGCTTTGAATGTCATACATGGCTAAATGAGTTTCTCATATCATATTCATGTTATGTACCTGCATGGTGCCTATACAAATCGTTTTCAAGAATTCCTCACACCCTACGCCTGGTTTGCCATTATTACAAAACTTCAGCTGGCTTTGTAGTCTGCACATTTATGATGTGCATAAAAATGAAATACTTAAGGTTTGAAAAGGATATGCTGAGAATGTTTTGCACAGGGCGAGAAAAAGCATTTCACTATGGTTTTCTGCTGGTTCTGGAGGAGTAAAAATAAAAAAACTCCAACAACTCAAACAGACCATACAACATTACTTTCTGCAAGACTTGCAGTCAGAGTCAGTTAATAAATGGCAAAGAGGGTTCATAAAAAGAAGCAGCACTTGCCTAGAGGTTAAAGAAGTTGGATGGTGAATGTGAGGTTGTAAGCTTATATGAAGCCCATATAAGCTCAGACAAACTGTGTGTTTGAAGTAAAGGGGCAGAAATCTTTTCCTTCAGAAAATACTGCTGAGATTCCCCCTGAGTAAAGAACTCAACCACAAATATCTATCTATGAACCTATGAACCTAGCAGCTGATCAACAGTATAACCAAGATCTATCTAACATCTATCTATCTATCAAGATTTAAAATTGTCTATTTTTTTTCATCATTTTATTCATTTTTGAAACAAAAACTCTCTCACCGTATTACTTTTCCTTGAATTTGTTATGGTTTGTCATGCTTAGTGTTTCCTCATTTATTTTCTATAACTCCTCTCTCCTTAGCTGCGGTCAAATAGTCATGAAAACATAATAAATTACATCCTATGTCCTTTCCTAAACACTTTTCCTTGACCTCAGTGGAAAACATGGCAAGGTTGAGGAAAGATGAAAAGCTCACCCTCCTGTCCACTCATATATATTGGTAAGTTATGGCAAATGCTTAAGGAAAATGCTTAATAAGTAACAGCAACTTAACATGATGCATCTACAGGGACACTGGAAATCTGTCACAGTTAAAGTAGAAGGTATTGACGGTCACACTAAATGGTGTGTGATATTCATGTTTTATATATTAATTTGAATGGACAGAATAACTTGCAGCGTATATCATTATTAATAGCAATTTACAACAACTTGAGAATGCTGTGGACTTCAGCAGACAGCAAACTTGAACACCAACATACTGTCTGTGAAAGTAGCTCCACAGTCAACAACACAGAACTAATGCATGAGAACTGCAGGAGATGAAGACAGTGCCTGGACGGCCCACGGCCACTTCATTAAAAATTTTTAATAATACAGCGCAGTGAGGATACAGACCAAGTTTCATAGAGGAGACGAGTGTCTGTCTGTCTGTCTGTTTACAGACTCCAGTCTGCACTAAAAAACCCCAGAGCTGCAGAGTACCATCAGGCTTCGTGATCAAAAATAGTCTTTATATCATGTCTTCTGTCCATATCCACATATGCTCTATCTTACACAATCTTTTTTTTTGTTTCTCTGCCTCTTTTTCCATCAATTGATGGGTTTTTAAAGCTTCATTGTGAATGTTCATATGGTGTGTTGCTTTTTTTTTGTTGCTGGCACTTCAGTAAAGGACGGTCCAGTGTATCTTCGGCTGAAGGAGAACAGCTCTTTTTAACTCATGGCTGCCACGTAAATACTTCTGGGTCACACAGGAACCTTCCTAAGTAGAAAAAGACTATTCAACCAGAATGTCTGCTCTGGCCCAATAACTTTCACCCGTTCCTGATTAGTTTCACCCGTGTCTCGTTATCCTCACTCGTGTGCTTAGTCTTTGCGTTCCCTTGTTCTGAGTGTCAGTTCGTCTTCGTTATGGTCAAGCGCTCAGCTATTCCTTGTGTTTTGTTCTCCTGGTGTTTTTGGATTTTTGCAAAAAAATCCGTGTTCTGTGTTCCTAAACCTTGCCTGCCTTTTAGACTTTGATTTTCTGCCTGCTCCCAGTTGGATTTGTTTGCTTGCTTGTTTGGACTGCCATCTCTGGTTTTGACCTCTGCCTGTCTCACCATCCTGTAAGCCTTTTTGTAAGATTTTTCTATTAAATCATTGAACTGCTTCAGCTCTGCCTCCCGGTGTCTGAGTTTGGGTCCAATCCCTCATCTTCCCTTTTACCCTGCTTGAATTGTGACAAACTTTCTCCAGAGAACTAGTCAGTGTATAGAAATTCTAGCAACAACAAAAACAAACCCAACTAAGTCAATTAGTATGCCTTCCCGGGGCTTTCAACTGTTTTACACAATGTTCCAGAGCAGATGTGGAGTTTGCTTAGTTGTCAGAGAGATGGATTTGTTGGCATGCAAGCTCAGTGGCTGTAATGATTTCATTCATGACACGTTTCAAACTTCTCATCCGTGTTGGCTTAAAATCAGAACTTCTTTCTCTTTTTTATAGAAATAGCTATGGATTAAATGAACCATGTCAGGTTTAGTTGAGAGATCAAGAAAAAAGCTATAAGTGGACATTGAGTGTTGTTTCCAAGGTCAAAAATAAACATTGGCGCAGAAAAACATTTTTTTAAGGTCACTTTTTTTCAGTGAGGTGGTAAAGGAGATGAAATATTGTTTTGCTACTTTGCAGTTTTAATCCTTTTTATCACTGTGCATTAAAGTATAAGTATGTGCTGATCTGCCATCTTAGTTTTTTGGCAACAACTTGTGAGCTACATAATCTTTGTTGTAGAATTTTTGGCACTGCACAAGATCGCTTGTCTGTTAAACCTTCTGGTCAATACTGTCACAACTTTCTCGTTTTTTAAGGTTCTGTTGATGGAGTTAGAGTTTTTGTATGTTGTGCTGTTTTGTCTATTCAGACTATGGCGACTATTGCTGCACATGATAACAGTCCTTCTGTTTATTCCAAGCTGTTGCAGCAGCTGGAAACAAAGCACATTACTGCCTGTGTGCCAAATATTTTTCCTGGGGACAAAAAAAATTCTACTATAAACCAGGTGCACCTCAAAATGTGAAAGCTGTCATGAATGGAATCTTTGAATCACAATTCTGTGATATCATTAGGCAACATAGAGTAAAAATATTTTCCTGTATTTTGCAAGAACTGTTTTAGCTGCTAAATTGTAGTTTGTGCCCCAAAAAATATGTTCCTCTTCCCTAGGTAGTATTTTCTCATCGTTCTGCAGCTAACAGGTGGAATTTGTAGTACTAAAGGTCACTGACTGGTCAAATACAAGTCTAGAAGCTGCTACAACTTGTTTTGGTTTTATTCAGACAGCAAGCAAACCCTGTTTGTCCGTTCAGGGAATTTCTTTTGTTTTTTGTTTTTTTTCATGTGTAAATTAAAATTAGAGCTGACTTTCCAAGTGGTCTAAAACTTTAATTATGAAATTAACTTGCAGATTTGTTTCAAAAGCAGAAAAAAAAGAGTAGAAAAACCAATTTTCGCTCTGCAGATGGGAGCCCTGCCTTTCTTGTAAGTTCAAAGTCTACCTAGCACATCTAATTTGCGTCCTCACTGTTGAGATGCTGAGGATGCACACACAATTTTGTTCCAAAATAACTTCAGCTTCAAGGACTATTTGGTCAAAAAGCCTAAAATGTTTTTTTAATCAAAGTATTTGATTAGAAATTTAACTTAACTGAAAAAGAACAAAATGTTGGGCTCTTATTGGTTCGAAATTCTGACATGACACATCTCATCTGCGTTTCTTTTTCTCTGAAGACTGTGGCAACATGAACGGTCTTGTCATCCACTCAAAATTAGGTGGTTTGAAGACACCTCCTGACAAAACCATCATTGTGTAATCACCGGCCATTCATCTAAAATGACATGGTGACAGATGTTGTGGTGAGAGGATGTACAGCGTCTTTTTGCTATGAGAGCACTTCCTCTGCAGACGCCCAGCTGTGCTGGCAGCTGTATCTGCTGACATCTAGCATGGATTCTGCTTTGTGTGCAGCCTTCAATTTTCCTGTGATTTCCATATTTGGAAAACGCATTTACATTCAACATATTTAGCTCAAGTTTCTACATAGACCAACAAAGACAACGAGTTCATGCTGATATATGTAGGGGGGGAAACTGATCGATTCTCACTCACATTGAAACATCTGGGTCAATGATACCTGAAGAGTTCAGAGAGTCATTTTCTGATTGATTTGCTTTGCTTTTAACTTCAGAAAGAAAGAAGGAAGGATTATAGGAAAGAAAGAATGAAAGAAATAAGAAAAGAAAAACAGACAGAAAGACAGTTTTCATGACAAATTACTTACTCAAAACTGAAGCTGCCTTTTCAACAGCCTACTATTCAAATGGGTAAAATGCCAACGGAAGTGTAAGACTTCATTAACTGTATCCTGGTTTGTGCTATTCACAGCAACATAATGAGCAATGGTGGCTATGGTCTGAGAAAAGAGTTGAAAATGGCTCCTTTTTGAAAAATGTGACTGCTTTCTTTCTTTTTATCGGAGGATCAATTTTCGGAAAAGGGGATTTCTTTGTGGAGCTTAATTTGGGTCTAAACAGTTGAACCAAATCTGAACAGGCCTCGAAAAGCTCAGGCCCGAACCTGGCACAGCCATAATTATCTCTCAAACATTCTGGATCAGATCCAAATAAGAGCCACTGGAGCTGTCTAATGTCCTTTCATAATCACCATGATATATTAAATATGAACAGTTATGCTAATGAGCTAATTAATTAAGCTAATTATTAAATTACCTTAATGAATTGGCCTTAATTTGTGTATATTTCATGTCAGTTGTCATCACATGACATATGTACTTATATCAACTATGTGATAATATGAAGCAGTAAGGAGTACAACCAATTCGGACAATGCATTTTTCTACATTGATATGCAAATATATGCACTGAGGTGCTCCAACAATGACAGTTTAAAACTGATTTGACTAGTAGCACACCAATACCAGCAATCTGGTAGGAACCTGTTTCTTTCTCTTACCAGGAAACTATGATTTCTTTCTGTAATTTGATATGATTTATTTTTACATCAAATGTATTGCCAACAGTGCTATTCAACCTTTAAAGGTATATTCATTTAATGTTTTGATTATTTTTTTCAAATTGATATGATGACATGATGTGACATTTGAGCATGCACCTGATTTCCTTTCTCTCTCTGCTTCGCTACATTGTCAGCAGTGTGCAAAACTGGCTAACAATAGCTCAGACATGTCGACAAATGACTTGCACCCACTACAACACAGAGTCTAACAACAAGTCTAAAGTCAAAGCTAGCATTACTGTTAGCTAACGTGGCAAAATCTGTTGGATGGATGATGTCAGCTAATTCATCCAGGCTCCTGGGGCTGATCTGGCTGGTTAATTGGCTGGTTTGCCTTTTGCAGAATACTTTGTCAGCTGGTGTTGCGAGATGGTCGGATACATGCAGTTCAGATTGCTTGCCCTCCTAATGTTATAAAACAACAATAACCTAAAATGACAGTTGTATAGCCAGCCAGATTTTGACCATATGCTTGTTAACCATGTTGGAGATCTTTGTTTTCATCTTTATCTGTCCAGGGAGTGATCTACTGAGTGTGTACCCAGTGAACTCCCTATTTGCTCACTTTTACGCACTGAGCCATCTGGACGTTGTCCACTACAGCCACACTCTCCTGCGGGTCACTAAACAGTGTCAAACAAACAACCGGGAGTTAAAGGATTCAATCAGCCACATCACATGAACTGAGAATATGTCACTCCTGAAATTTCTGAAGATATTGGTAGGACCAATCTGGCGTGTTTAATGTTAGACCCATAGTTTATAAAATTGCTACCAGTATAAGGCATATTTTTTCTAATTAATTATGTATTACATTTAAAATACTTTGCACATTTTATTTCTTTTCTGATTATATTGCACGTTAATGCAGTTAAGTTAAAGTTATATTATTGTGACAAGCCATCCAAGTTCACGTGTTTGAAGGGAGGCTGTAACATGAGAGAGTTAATAATAAGCCTTAACCCCCTGTTGCTCCAGTAGGGCTTCTCAGTGGCTCGCAGATTAAAACTGCATTGGCTCAGAGCAGCTCTCTGGTGTGACTGTGTATTGTGAAGCATGGTGTTGATGAAAAATGTGCTCAGTGAGTCTGAATTTAAAAAAGTATACTAATGACATCAGAAACTTCATAATCAACAGATGATCAAATTCAAAATATTCAGAGTGAAAATGAAACAAAGCAGCAGTCCTTCTGGCTTGGCTGAGCTCCTCATTGCAAACAGCTGGCAATATTTTTCTAGTGGGAAGCCAGTGAGGGATCATGTCCTTCTTACTTTACCAGCAGCAACTTAACTTTGCCAAAAAAGTGTTTTGACTGTCAGCATGTGTATACCTATAGTGTATTTAACTTTTAGGTGCTATTCAACAGTTCATAGGTTTATAGGTTTACAGTTTATAGGTTTTGATAGCTCAGTCGAAAAAACCTTGTCGAAAAAATGGATGTGCATATTAACTTTCATACTATATGACTTGTAGTTAATTGGCAAAAAGATGGGTTGAACAGTAGTGGAGTGATTAGCACTGTCGCCTCGCAAGAAGGTTCAAACCCCAGCTGGGGCCTTTATGTGTGACCCTCGCTGTGGGAGTTTGCATGCTCTCCTGTGGGTTCTTTTTTGGGTACTTGTCCATAGGTGTGAATGTGACAGTGAATGGTTGTTTGTGTTGGCCCTTTGATGAACTGGCAACCTGTCCAGAGTGTACCAATGTCAGCTGGGATCAGCTTTAGCCCCTGCTGATAAGGATAAGCAGTAATGAAAATGGAAACATAAAATAAGACTACTTTGGTTCTTTAATGTTAAAAGAACTTCAGAAAAACTGGCTGAAAACCAATCAATCACATCTCAGTCTCTACATTTATGAGTCACACTACATAATTAGTTCAGACTTCTTTTTGATTTATACACCCTGACTTTCACTGGGCTTCAAAGAAGTAACTTGCCATCTAACAATCCTGCCTCTGAACCCTTTGGGATACCACCGCTCCAATATTGTCGACTCATTAGACAGGACGCACGTCTCCTAATGCCAAGCGGATAACAGCAGTGCATCCCCCTGCCACCAGATAACCGATAAAGAAGGAGATAGGCCTTTGTGTAAATTCGTTGGCTGCATTGTTGTGATGACATAATTCATTATCCCCCATCCTTTTTATGAGGCTGTTATCTGTTTCATTCAGATATCTATCCAAACGCATAAAATGTGATTACACTGAGCTTTGAACTTATGCTGGTGTATTGCGTCTCCTCACTAAATCCCTGCACACCATGGTTACACTTTATATTGCATAGTGTGATATGTGTGTGTTTATTCTATTGTATAATGCTGTGTCTGACTGTCATCATTTCTTTTTACACCCAGACCTCTAATTAAGTTTTGATATACTCCACTGCCACTATTAGGGTCACGCAAACAGATCATATTTTGCATGTTTGAAATATTTAGTGAATGTGGGGATAAGTGAGCCAGTAATAATCGCAATAGTGGATGAGAAAAAGTTATTTTTCTGGCCTAGTAGCAACTGAAGAAGCCGAGAGCTAAATCACTTTCAAAGTTAATCTGCTATAAATCCTGGCAGGCAGTCCAAATCTAGGCAGAAAACTTTTGAAATCAAATGCTGAATTTCAATGATCCTCGCACTCAGACAGTAGGTGCCTCACCAGAATTCAACAACAGTATCCAAAACAAAACCAGGCAGGTGTTTCCCTTCTTGAGAACAACGGCATCTCATTTGAGTCTTGCATGACTCTTCTACTGTATATGAGATGTGAAAGGATTTCTGTTTGAATCACTGTGATGTCAACCGTGCAAGACCGGTGCGCATTGAGAAGAAACGAAGGGATTCACAGCCGTGAAACACACTAAGAAAGTCGTGAGGGTAACCAGAGTTCAGCTGGTCAATCACCGGAACGTTAATGAGTCTCTGATGTGTTTCTAACTCAGAAGCCTGCTTTGTTCTCAGCAGGACTATAGATGTTTTGTGTTATGAACTGTGGGCTTTCAGTGATCACTAAGACCGGTTTAGGGATCATGCAGGGACTCAGATGTTAGATGCTAGTTTCTGAATTCACAAATAGGATGTGTCATTGTCAGTTTCATGTTTTCACATTTTTCTTTTTCAACTAAACTTTTCTTTTTTGCCTTTTTGCCTATTTTAAGACATAAATATATAAAAATATATAGAGAAAAGTGTGTTCAAGTTAAAAAAATCAGATGTGCTTATGAAACATCAACTGTGTAAAATTATTTAAGAAATTTACTGAACTCAGTGACTAAAAATTTGACATTGATATGGTCAGGAGTGAACTTTAAAAACAAAGAGCAAATGCCTATTTGCCCTGGCATGTTTAGCCAAACCACAGTAACAAAGCCAGGCTAGTTGTTTCCCCCTGCTGCTAATGCTGGCTTTATATATTTATAGATATTTTATAAGAAAGCAAATAATCGTATTCCCAAAAGGATCAGTGTGTAGAATTTAGTGTCATCTGGTGCAGTTGCTGATTGCAGCCTGTAGTCAGTGTTTAGTTTGTCCATTCTGGGCTGCTGTAGAAACATGGTGGCGAGGACCCGCTGACTGTGTACGCATAACAGGCTCTTTCTAAGATTACAAAAAACAACAATTTTTATTTCCAGGTGATTTTACACTAATGAATACATAGTTATGCATATTACATTACATGTCTGCCATATTCTGTGAACAGAGCGCCATAAATCTGACACAATGAAGCTTTTAAAGTGCTAAAATGGAAATTTCAGCACCTACAATTCTATGACAGCTTGACAGCTACAGCTACTAAATGGACTTTTTTTTTTTTGAGATTTCTTTGTTAGTTTTCACGGTACAATAACTTTTGTTATTGCAAATTTTAAGTTGTTGGAGCCTTCTTGTATTGGGTTCATCAGTATGTTTGTGAAATGCCTGCGCTCACTTGAAATTCCCTTTTTGCACAGTATGTCATATGTGGAGTGTGGAGAAAGTACAAATGGGTGAAGTGCTAATCTCAGAGCAGATGTGATACAAGCCTGGAAGAAGCACACAGTAATGTGCTATTGAGCAATTTGTTTGCTTGTTTGCATGCATGTTACTCATTGATGGAAGTGTGTTTAGACTGTTGACTATTGTGGAAAGGACAAGAAGATACATGTACAAATAAATACTCTTTATATGCTTATACGGAGTTTTGGAAATGTGGATTATTTGCCTGACATGATATGCAAAGGTGACTCATCAATTATGCAGGTACCAGTACAGCAGCCCCGCAGTGGCTTGTAGGTTTTTCCCTACTTTGTCATTAAGTATATATTTACATAATTTTCAAATGAAGAGATAAATAAATAAATAAATAAGAACTAATTAAAGTGAATAAAAGTAAACTTTCAGGGAAATTGTGGGACTGCGTTTTTGGCTTCTAATGACTGCTAACATTTTCTCAGAGTATATAATTTGCCTTTGATGCACCCGAGCAGTCCTTTAAGAAATACCAGATAGCATACTGAGACCAGTGCCCGGCTGCCACTTTGTACTGTATGAAAATTTGAACTAATTCATCCTCAGAGAGTGAGCCCATTATTCATCACAGCTCTGAATAACCACCCAGTGAGAAAATGAAGTGATTCTAATATATCTTTTGTCATGCACAAGATCTGTCTAGCTTGGCACGACATCTGAGAATTATAAACAGCCTACTGTGCACCATCAACTCCAATTGTACCCTTGAACTCATCGAGAAGCTACAATTACTAACAATCAAAAGTGAGCATCACAACAACATAAAAAATATTTCCAACAGTTCCTATGCACAGGAGAGGTTTCTAGGGATCTTTTTGTGCAGCGACTCCAGGGTGAAACCATAAGTTCCATATGACAAAGATTTGACAGTGGGGACTTTGGCATTATATGATCCACATTACAATCATTTATGATCGCAGAAGGCTCCACATATGAGGCAGTGGCAGGAAAGACCTTGACTTTTTTTTTTTATAGCCATTTAATTTATAGACCATTTCAAATGTCGTGTGGTACACGCTGTCGCTACAACTCTGCAGGAAAAGGGCTGGCAGAGACACGTTGGCTCTCCCATTGTTAACAATCAGTACATAATCAGACTGATCTGATCTACTGCTCTGTGCCTGGAACAATGCCGTCACACTTGGCCACAGCGGTAGTGAACAGAGTACTGCGACTTGTGATGCCATTAAAATGCAACGCATGGTCAGACCACCCCAGCACCCGCCTTCCCAAGTGTCATACACTTCCAACACACAGCAAACAACAGAATTATTATCTCAGACACAGACTATGACGTGTCCTATCGAGCCTTGGCCAGTGCCACCAACACCCCCACACACTGAAACATATTTTACAAAGCCTCAAGCCACACTTGCCATCAGTCTGCTTGCAGCACACTGACAGGATTAGCGCATAAACCTACAGCCTGTTGACCCTCACCCTTAAGGTTTGTGCAACTTCTATTATGGTCTGACCATCTGCCAAAGAGCACTGAGACAGAGAAAGAAGTGTCTCAATATTTCACCCAGGCTCAACTTTAAAAGTAGCCACAACAGCCTTGTTCTGCTGTACTGTTCGAAATGGGTTATGACAATAACAATTTAACAATGAAACAGACTTGGAATTCAATCAAGACATGGAGTGAAGGAGGTCATGCTTCAAAAATTTAGAGCTGTTTGAAAAGTCAGGAGACGGAGGCTCAATCTGTTTCCTTAGCTTGATCCTCCAAGCAAAGAAAAAAGAAACATGATCCAGTGGAAATGTTTGACTCCACTGCACACAGAGTAGACATTCTCATACATCATTACACCAAGTAAAGCACGTGCTAATAATCTAGATTACATTATAACGCTTCTTATCTGTAACTGCTGAGATAAAAAAAAAAAAGGAGGATTTCTGTTTGTTTGTTTGCATGCTTTCAGCAACGGTGGACTCATATAAAAGAGAAATGCAATGTGCACAATAGATGGAGAAACAGGTTTTCACATCATCAAACAAAACCCACCCTCCATCCTTGCCAGGAGACATAAGAATGTCAGGTGGTAGTGTCTCTTAAACGTGGCAGCAGGACAGAATATCTCAATGTGTGTGGGTCTACTGAACAATAAAGATTCCACGTATTGAAGAGGAGAACAACAAAGACAGACACAGATGGGAGTTGGCAGTGGTTACAGCTTCGCTCTGAGTGGGAAGAGGAGGGATGGAGAAGGGGAAAGCAATGTTAGATGTGCTATTGTTGAGGTGGGTTGGGGCTGAGCTATTGAGAGATGAAACATGAAACCTATTGGTGTATAATATTATTGAAGCTATTAGAAATTTAGATTCCCATGAGAAGAAATGAAACTTTTCACCAGCTAATTGCTTAAATTCATTAACATGCACAAATGTTAAATGTGATTTGATCTGTTGCCCTGTGAAATGTGGCCCCTGTATTGTCTGATGGTCACAGAAGGAAAGAGTCGCTGGTCCACTGCTTAGGGAGGATTCAAGAAGTAAATACCACACAAGGAGTACTGATGGGCCCATTATAAAAGCGCTTTACTCTCCATATTGCTCCAGTGGAGTTACTGTGGCTATAATGGGCAACTCCCAGATGTTAATGTGCGTAACTGTGAATGTGAAAGCAGACATCGCTTAATGGATAAACATAGAGTCAATACAGGTGTGTTCTTTCAGTGAAGACAGAAGTCAAACTAAGGATTGATTGGACTATTAAAGGAATCATTTCATAATTCTGGTAAATACACCTGCAGTATTCACTTTGCTGCTGAGAAGACTAGCTGAGCTAAGCACAAATCCATTGTGCATTTTAGCTAGTATTCCTTTGGGATAAGATGAGTATCCCCTTGTGATTAACGACTACATATAGTATGATAAAGATATGACTGTATTTCCAAAAGTATAAGGAGTATTATCACATACTTGGTACCATCAGATCCAAAACAACTGTAGTTTCAGTAACATGTGCTTCGATATAGAGTAAATCTGATATTTAACATGTCAGATGAACATTTAACTTTTGGCATTTTTCAAAGAAAATTGTTCAACCCATTTAGGTATGAAAATATGTGAAATTAAAAATGATAATTTTGTCCTGTGTGGCCACATGTTTTGTGAGTTTCCACAGCAAATTTTGTGCTTCCACCTTAAACAGACAAAATACTGTGCAGCTTTTATTTATCATACTAAATGCAGAAGTCGGTCATTAGTGGATTCAAGTCACTTTACAGCATGTAAAAATTAAACTTGCTTTAACAGTTACTTGGTGAACAACAGCTGGGTGTGATGACTTCTTCGAGTTTGCCAGTGAAACAGTGGAGATGCTGCACAGACAAAATGTTGCTTGTTACGTTAAAAACCTTCCTCTTAAACCACAAATTCTTCAATTTTTGTCTGTGTACAGATTAAACAAATGCGGAACAACATGATAATTAGCGTGCTTTAGAGGTACTGGGTTTTGAACTTTGGACAGAGCCAGGCTAGCTGTGTCCCCTGCTTCCTGTCTTTATGCTAACCTTGGCTGAACGCCTTCCGGCTCTGGGCACAAACATGAGAGCAATATTGATCTTCTCATCTAACTCACAGAGAAAAAAAATGAATGAGCACATTTCCCCAAAGGTTTGGCCATTCCTTTAAAGGTTGGGTTCACCCAAATTACCATCCTCAGCTCCAGGGATATTTAGACATGCTGATAACTCTGGTTTTATTTGCCAAAGTTTTAAAATGTCTAAAATATCTACCACCCCCGGAATACAATAGACGTGAATGAAATTCCATTTGTAATTCTTAAAGCATTTAAAATCACCTGAAATATCTCCGTTACTTTGGATAATCTACAGACCTAACTCTTAACACTTTTTATTGGAACTACTGAAGAAATAGATCATTTAAATTGTCTATTCACACCAAATATATTGAGGTGGAGGAAGAACTTTCACAGACATATATCCCAAAACCTGTTTGAATAAAACCAAATTGTGTGACAGGATATCAAGTGATAAAAGGTTATTTTTTGTTTGTGTAGCTTTGAAAATGTCCAACAGCATAATATGAGTTTTGTGTGTGTGGCAGAGTTTGTAAATCTCAATCTAAAGGAAACTCTAATTACAAATGCAATGATACTGTCTAATAAGCTGTATACTAGCACAGTGTAGCTCCCTGTTCCATTACCTTTTGTTGACACTTTAGCTAAGTAGCGCTATGATAACACATGTTGGACAGACACCTAAAAATATGGATTTCATAGATCCTTGTCCCAAAGGAAACAGGGATGGTAGTTGTTAAAGTTGTTAAAATAGATTGAAGAGTACGATAGCCATTATGGCACTCGTGCAAGATCAAAATATTAGCGACGTAATGGAAAATCCTTTCATACATGACTTAGCACTGAAAAGTGAGCTGTGGATGCATTTGACATCTGTACAAAAACACGGTGAAAAATAGACTTCTTAAAACCAGTTTGCTCACTAAAACAGCCCCAAAAAGACATCTCAGAGAGTAATTGGTAAAGATTTTTGAACCTGCTGCAAGACGACACCTGAGTCCTTTGTGAAGACCCTAAAATGGTGCCATTTTCAGTGCTAGTGCAATTTTCCTCCCCAGCATAGCATTATTCCTATATCATCCAAATCTGCCCCCTACTGTATCAGCTACTATTACTGGGAGCCCACACCTTCACACAGAGCGCTTTTCCTCTCAAATCTGAAATGCTTTGATCAGTCTCCTTGCATTTTTTCCCCCTTTCTTTCTAGTGAAAAGCATTATTGACTCAAAAGCCTTTGCCTTCCCTGCAGTGCTTGAAGAAAGTCATTGTAATAAAAAGCAGAGCAGCTCCATTAACACCAGTACCTGCTCAGTTGGCACCATTTCCTACCTGTTGTTAAATGGTTTAATTGGATCTAAGCTTTGGGAGGGGAAAAAAAAGGATTGGAAAGACTTTTTCTGGTTTTGGTGTAGTGAAGCAAATTGTTTCCCCAGCGAGAATATTCTGAACACTGCTGTTTGGCTTGGTGGTTTCCTAGTGGATTTGAACACAACTGAGTATCAGTATCATTTCAGTGCAGAAAGCCTACAAGGTCATTCTAAAAATGAGCTGTGTATTATCTCAGTTTCCAGCTGAGTATGTTATTTAGTAAGACTAGCATGCTTATCAAGTATCCACACCATATTCTCCAAAATATATATAAGATATAGCTTTTATAAATGATTGAATACATTAGTTGGTCGCTGGTTCATATTCAAGTGGAGAATCAATTAATGAATGAAGCCTTGAAAAACAGATCCACTCATTCATCTAATGCGCCACTGGAAATAGATTATATCTTGTGATTTCAAAGAGCTTTCACACATAAAGTGAATGCATTGTGGGAATGAAGCGACTGAAGTTGGATTGTAAATGCCTACAGATGGCTGAACATTCAAACAGCACGGTTTCTGTAGCATTCACACTTCCTCTACAAGAATTTAAATTGCAGCTGTAATTAAAGAAATGAGCTTAGGGTCGTTAGTGTGTGTGTGTGCTTCCTGAATCACAAAGTATGTCAGTTTTTTTGCAGGAAATACAATTTACAGACTGCTAGTGGATCAGCAAACACATGGATAGTCAGGATCCAGGGTTAGTAAAACACAAATAACTAGTCATAAAGGAAGTGTTTCTTTTCAGCATTAAAAGTCACCATAATGTACTTACAGTCATTTGATACTTGAGTAAAAGTACACACAATGCCACACTGCAAATTACTCTGTTACCGGTAGATATGTTTAAAAGTATTATTAACAAAGAAAAGTACTCCGTGCAGAGTAGAAGTATTATGTAGAAATACTACAAAAAGCACAGTACCTCAAATGTGTGCTTAAGTGCAGTAAATGTATTTAAATACAACGATAACAGATAGTATGATGTTTCTGGTATTCATAGTTGGGTTTTACAGCATCATAACTATTCAAATGTATCCATCTTTGTTGTATTTATTGACAATACGTTCCCAGATCTAAAGCTGAGGCTGCTATTCTACTGCAGAGACCTCCACAAAGGATTTCAGCCTGTAAATCTGAGTCGTATCGATGGCAGAACTTAATCTGGATTCAGGTTAGCTCTAACTCCATCTGCTGCACCATCCCGGCAATAAAAAAACTAAACAAAGCACGACCCCAAATTTCATTCGCAAAACCATCAAACAACACAATTAATGACCATTCCCGGCGCAAGAGCCTGTAATGTAGTGCCAAATGAGTCAGGCGCAAAGCTGAGGATGATAAACAAAAGTATAATCCCTCTGCTGCTAACGGTGTCACTCAAGGATTAGCGTTCCAAGGAAAAAAAATAACACACTAAGTACTACGAGGATAAATTAAAAGCTCTGGGCAACGTTTCCATTCGCTTCAAAAAACATTGATTGTGTTACAATGGGGAGTGTTTGCGCCTCAGTGTGAGCCTGACAGAATAACAGAAACTATAATCCCAACTTCAGATATCCTGATATCAATTGATTTGAGCCTCTGGGTCGTGGCGACAAGTAAATTGAAAGCTGAAGGCAGCAGATCGGGAGATATTTTCTGAGTCAAGGAGGGTGACCTGCTGGATCATTAGACAAGAGTTGTGGCGCCTCAGTGATGATGAGGGTTAAGCTCGCAGGCTGATAGCGTGTCAGACAGAGAAGGGGGGGACTCTGCTCGGATAGGCTTTAACAATTAGTCCACAACAAACTAAAAGATGTATTTATTTTTTTTACCTGTGTGTCCAGACGTAAACCATCCAGGAGGATAATCCAAGCGAGATTAGTGGTGAACGGAGGGCAGCAACACTTCTCAACAAACTATTACCAACGATAATCTGGAGCTCCGGTCAAATCCACTGGCTGGTGTCGTGTAATTTCCGATGTGTGAAGAGAGAGAGAGAGGTGTCCTCGGGAGAAGTTTGCACCTATAAGCAGCCAAAGGGGAGGTTGTTAATCCTTTCCCAAAATACCATCAATGTACAGTAGAGCCGATAGAGGAGGAGGAAGAGGAGGAGAGGGTTCAGCACCACAGCAGCGTGGACAGCTCCGACGGAGCAGCGATCTTACCTCGGCCGCTCTCGGGTCTCGTGTGCGCCACCGAGGCAGGAGCCACCAGCCCCAACCCTTACCTACTGGCTCAGTCCCGACCGGATTTACATACAATCACGCGGGGAGGGAGGGGAAGAGAGGGAGGGATGAACCAATGGCAAATATCCCGTAGTAGGCAGTATAAGCAACAAAACGAGGACAGACGCACAGACTGAGAACGGGAAGCGGTTCAGTCCTGTGCGCTGACAGGAGCTGTCCTTCACTGAGAGGGCAGGAAAGTGAAAGAGAGGGAGTTTCTTTACGTCTGCCACACTTACTCACTCACTCACTCACTCACACATACACACGGTGATGGAGTGGTGAATGAAAAGGTGCTGTATCCACCATTTTATCCACTGTACTGTTACTGTATGACCTGCAGGTGATCATCTATTATTCAGTTATTTCCCTCATAAACCTTTTTAGTCACCATATCAGGAGAAATCTGCCTAATAATAATAAATGAATAATAAAGTTTTATTATATATATATATATTTTTTTTATTGTTATCATTAGTATTAGTAGTAGGCAGTCAAAAGAGCTTAGTATATTTACTCAAGTATTTCAGTATTGGAGAGAACCCACCAATCCTATGGGGACAACATGTACTCCACACAGAAAGGCTCCAGCCCCAGGTTCCAGTCAGGAACCAGCCAGGAACCTTGAGGTGACAGTGCTAACCACTGATTCATATTTATGTATTATATATATGATCACTTTACAGTTTCAAATTTCACTGCTGATAATATTTTATTTTTTTTCCCTAAAGGAGTATTTTGAATACAGGACTTTTACTTGTAACAGAGTCATTTTCACAATGTTCACTCAAATAAAGGATCTGAGTACTTTGTCCACCACTGTAGTAGATATTGTGTTGTAGTGATAGCCACTGTAGTGTATATTGTGTCATACACACACATGCTCATCCTACATGGATTCATAACACCAAACAAAGTATTCAGATCCTAAAGTCAAACAACATCTGCAATCAAACTTTTACTGAAGTAAAAGTAAAGAATTATAATTAGCAAAGTAGACTTCTAGCAAAGGTACCCATTATGAAGAATGGCATCTTCAAGTGTTATATTTGATTATTATTACTGGTCACCACAAGAGCAGCCTTTTAATGTTATATAAAGTCTGTAAAAAGAGATCTTAAATTGTATAAGATTATTATTATAATCATTATTATTATTATTTCCTCTGTAATTTAATGGAGTCTAAAGATAAAGGAGAACAAAATGGGAAAAAAAATGTACTTGATTTATGAACTGGCGACTTGTCCAGGCTGTACCCACCTCTCACCCAATGCCAGCTGGGATAAGATCCAACCCACTGCGATCCTGATGAACAGTAAGGGATGGATGGATGGATGGACGGATGGATGGATGGATGGATGGATGGATGGATGGATTGACGTACTTAATTACAGTATGCTGTACTTGAGAAAATGTACTTTTTTGTACATAGTCGCTCTACAGGGAGTTTCTATAACTACTGAAAGTGTACTTGAATGTAACTGTGCGCAGACTTTGACTTTCATACCCACCTTAAAAGCACCTTTAAATAACTGTATCAGGTCAGTGCTAATTACACTGCACGGATGTGTGCTATATATATATATTTGAATAAGATAAACATAAACACAAACAACAGTGGCCATAAAAAAAATCTACTAAGATCTGATGTAATAGTACAATAAACTAAAATAGAGATAATTGCACTTAGATATGTTATAGTATAAATAGGAAGATATAGCATATATATATCTATATATCCACACACATATGTATAAGGAAACACTCTGACCCATGGCAGGTCATTTAGAGAAGAAAAAAAAATTAAATTAATAAATTAATATCCACTCTAATAAACTATAAATGTTGCCATCTATAGTTCCTTTTATTACAATATTTGTTTGTATGGTGTCCAGGTCTTAGAAATGTATGGTATATTTATGGTGCATCAAAGGTTGTGTTTGTCTAATGTGTGAATGCAGTTATTTATGCATTTTATCATTTATCATTACTTATCATTTATCATTATGTATCTATTTCTGTTCAGTCTATTGTTTTGCTTATTTTCTGTTCATATCAATTTTCCTTCCTCCAACTTGACATCAGACTAGATAATGCACTGTACTGCATGCTGTTCTTTGTGTATTATAATTATGTACTGAATGTATGCCACTGCGCTATTTATATATGCATTTATGTTCTTGTGCATATTAAAGACTATACAGACTTTTTAGATCGAAATTAGGGACTGTAAATAAATATATTGCATTGTAAGTTTTGGAGTTTTGTTGTCTTCTCTTCTATGCACCTGTCTACATTTTTTCATGCAAGCGAAGATTTCTGATGTCTTCATATCGCTGACTCAGTGAACCAGTATTCAGTGAATCAGTAACAAAATAATACTGATTCCCCACTCAACTAAAGGTGGTTTGAAGCTGTGGAAGTATTAGTTTACAACATAGATGAGGTTTCCAAACTTGATCGTCCATTTATTGAAATGAAAGCTGCCAACATACTCAAACTGTTTTCTCTCGATACTATTTAGATGCCCAAATCCAACTTTATTGAAACACAAGAACACAAATGCTGGAGGATTCTGCAAACCGCAGATTACACTTGATATCAAAAGTCTTACTTCCTTCAATATCTGCACATAGATACTATTGAAAAGTTAAGGTTTGAGAGTTTGAAGACTTTGAAAAAGACTGTTGTTTTGGCATGTAAACTATGCTTAATGTCCTCATGAAGTCAAAAGTTATGTTTTTATTACCTACAGTACCAGTTAAATGTTTGGAAACCATTACATACATACAATACATACAAGAATCTGTTTTATATTTAAATTCTTCAAAGTAGACCCTTTTGCTTTGATGACAGCTTTACACACTCGATATTCTATCAGTCAGCTTCATGGGGTAGTCACCTGGAATAGTTTTCTATGGTGGTAACAGTCTTAGATGAGTTCCCATATATGCCGAGCACTTGTTGGCTGCTTTTTCTTCACTTTGCGGTCCAACTAATCCCAAACCATCTCAGTTGGGTTTAGGTCGGGTGATTGTGAAGGACAGGTTATTTGGTGCAGCACTACATCACTTCTTGGTCAAATAGTTCTTACAAAGCCTGGAGGTGTGTTCTGGGTCATCGTCCTGTTGAAAAACAAATTATGGTCCCACTAAGATCAAACCAGATGGGATAGCATGTTGCTGAAGAATGCTATGGTCACCATGCTTTTGAATAAATTGCCAACCATGTCAGCAGAAAAGCACCCCCACACCATCCCCAGCTACTTCTTTGTGCTTCATGATGGGAACCACACATGCAGATACCATCTGTTCACATTCTCTGTGTTTTTCATTTTGATGAAAATCTTTCTCATGACAAGTGCTCGTGAATGCTGGTGTTGTCCCTCACCAGAGATAGTTCTGGCCTCACTGATTACAAAAATAAAAATTTGGGGGGGTTTTCCTCCTGATGTCCCCCAGCTGTTCCTCTTAAACTCTCAGTGATTTACATTGTTTCCATGTGGATTATACTTTAGTGTTACCTGCTAGTAGCTAATCTCTAAGGCTGTATTAGCAATGCTGTGTTAGCAGGCAACAGAAGTGGGCTCAGTTGAGGACATTTAAAGACTTCCTGATTCGAAGATAGTGTATCTGGTGGGCTGAGCACATCCGTTAACTACACCATTAGCTCTGTTACGTTTGCAGCCATGTTAGGTTAGCTGACTCAGCCTCAGTATGCAATATTACAATAACAATATTACAGTGGCCTTCGTCAGTCTCAGATGCTGTGTTCAGTCCCCGTCCAGGTTCACTGGACGTACCCAGACTGAGGAGAGTCAGCTAAGAGTGCAGCTCTACAGTGACTGGGACCAATAGTGGTAGGGATGTAACGCACAGCTGCTATTTGTATTTGTTGTAAACACCAATTAATATCCATGATGAGTCCCTCTCTAGCTACTTGTTTTTACTGGAAACACGTAAAAATGCAAAAGCAAACCCCCCCTCTAGTCATTTCATTGGAACTCATGGGAAATCAAGGGCACCACTACATAAAGGATGCACTACTTTCTTCAGTGTTAATGAACATCAGTCTTGGATGTAAATTGTGAGGTGTGTCATCCAGCAATTCTAGGTCCTTAGGGATGTCCAAAACACATCAGTGCCCCTCTCTGGTTGAACCTGGCTGTCTGCCTCACACACAATGGCACAATATTAAAATCTTGAAATGACTCCTGGTGGCTTTCGAATATATATTGGACCCAGTAATTTATTTTTGAATGTGTATGCATGACTCTTCAGTCTCTCTCTTCTTTAGGTACCCAGTCCTCATACTGAAACACAAAATAAGTTGTATGCCAGTTCTTTTAGAAATGCTCAAGTCAGTGACACGTCTGTTTTTACCACCACTGTATCGGCCACTGATGGCCATCTTCTGATGAGTCACCTCTATTAGACAGACAGAAACTCTTTCCTACAGATACGGCTGCTTTAAAATGCTTTGGCAAAAGCGCTACGGGCAAAACAGCTGGTGCGCCTTTTCGATGCATCTCTGTCTGACATTCAATATCAGTATTTGATTGTGATAAATAAATTAAAGGTCACCCTGTTATGCAAATACTAATGGGCAAACCACAGTGCAAAAACGTGCACACCAGGTGCACCATACTACAGGAACGTATCCCACTTAGCTTAAGGTCTGGTCAAGTTTAGGCAACTAAAGCTACTTGGTTGACATTAGAAAAACCTGGTTATGGTTATACAACACATTAACTTTTTCCAAGAGAACAAGAATCTTTTGAGGAACTCAGGAATTTAAAGTGCAATTTGGTCAAAGCAGGCAGGGATTCAATTTAACTCCTGTAGAATAGCTTGGGGTAGTACTGATTGTTGGGAGGAGACGAATCATGGTCTGCATTGTTAAAGTCAGCCACTTCGTTTGCCTGATACCTCCTTCCTTTAACTCAGATTTTTGTGTGGTGTCACTGTCCTTCCTTCCTGCATTGCTTGTGGGAGAGGACAGTCACTGTTTACCATAAGAGGTCACTTGTCAGGAAAATGTAAACACAAGATATTTTCAGCATTAGAACAAACAACCAGTGATGTTGTTTCTGGTGAGGACAAATCTTCTTGGGTTATTCAACCTGAGCCTGACCTGACCTGAAATGAATCCGACTAAATCTCTCTTTTTTTCCCAGCATCATCTGTCCCTGCCCAGCCTGAGTCGATAATTCACTCTCCCAATATAAATTTTTAACTTTTTACTGCATACCTCTTAACCTTTTATACCCCACAAAGAAAGTCAAAGAATAAAATGTATTTGATATTCATAATGTGCAGTGCAGAGACACCACAATAATGACAACTTGGCACAAAGGATGTTGCTGAAATGACATGAAAAGAAGAACCTTGGAGATTACTACTTAAATATCTAGAATGTATTTATGTAAATCCCGAAGACAAGTCATGTTCATGCCTCATGTGCAAATACACTGCAAGAGTCACATCACCATAATCAAACATGATGTACGTGCTGACGCGAATTCAGCACATTTGCCAAAATGTGTTGTTGCTCCTGCAAAATGAAGTTATAGCATGATTCATTAAGGCAAATAAGTGGAAGCTCTCCCTTGACATTCTCCTGGCGAATTCAGAGATTACACTGCCACATCTGTGCTTATAAACAACCCGTGTGTATATGTCACATGGGTGCTGCTGATGCTGTAATTCATCATGTAGACAATGGATGCGTTGCATGTTAAATAAGGAAGAGGGAGGTGGGAATTGTCTCCATCGCACGTCGTAGCTATTCAAGCTGAGATTTCATTTTGTATGTGTGTGCGTGCGCAGGCTGTTGTGTTAAAATGTACAATAGTTGTGGGTGTATATTTGAAAGAGAGTGGGAGAAAGTCCACCACTGTATGTGTCTGCTATTTTGCATGTATTGGTGTGTGTGTGTGTGTGTGTGTGTGTGTGTGTGTGTGTGTGTGTGTGTGTGTGTGTGAGAGAGAGAGAGCTGGCTATTTTGTGTGTTGTGGATTTACACAAAAGAATGACAGTGAGAATAATCAGTGTGTGTGTCGGTGTGTGTTGGTGTGTGGTGGAGACTGTAATAGAGTGTGACACATTGTATGGGAAGCATCAACAGGAGCGCACTCACACAAATGTGATATGTGGCCAGTTTCGCATCCCATTATCCAGTAAACCACGCGGTGTCGTGCACGGCCCCAGATTGCTATGTCAACTCAATGTACATTCACTGCGACTACTGTGTTAGGGCGAAGCATATGGCTCCCACTCTCCTCTCCAGGCCTCTGCTAGAACAGAGTGACATTAGTTTGGATCTATCTTCCTGAAGCTGAGGCTCTCCATTTGACCTCTGTGAATTAATGCAGCAGTTGTGCTGAAGAATCACCCCTGCATGCACTCTGTGTGTGAGAGCTAAAAACAAATGCTTCAAGAGCTCTATTTACAGTGTTTGAAATCTTAAGCCAATGATTGGTACAATAATCAACACCAATTTTTACTGATTGCTCACTTATCAAGCAAAAGAAGTCAAACTTTCACTGGTTTAAGCTTCTCAAATGAGACATTTTAAGTCTTCTTCTCAATACCTTTATGTTCTATACGTCTTGTCAGGCTAAACAAGATGTTTCAATGTGCTATCTTTTGCTCTGGGAAGCTGTAATGGGCATTTTTCACCATTTCCTGACATATTATTGAGGCTGCGATCAGACTAACCTTGGCACAAATGTATCAAAATTAAGGCAGCATTGCCATTCCTTTCTGTGACACTGCATTAACACAGTGAGAATCCTGACTTTCTTGATGTACTCTTCACACAGATTGCAGGATTGCCCATAAAAAAGTTGAATCTGGTCTAACTTTTAACATAATGCACTGCTCAGCCAATAACTAATCACTAATTGATAGAATATTTTGTAAAATAAACAGTGTAGGGGCGACTGTGGCTCAGGAGGTAGAGGGGCGTGGAGGTCGTCCACTAATCAGATGATTGGTGGTTTGATCCTCGGCTCCTCCAGTCTGCATGTCAAAGTGTCCTTCGGCAAGATACTGAACCCCAAATTGCTCCTGAAGGCAGCGCCATCGGTGTGTGAATGTGTATGAATGGTTAGCTCCCCAAAACTGCTGAGCAGTTGGCACGTTGAATGGCAGCCGATGCCATCAGTGTACGAATGTGTGAATGAGATATGTAGTGTAAAAGCACCCTGAGTGGTCGGGAAGTTAGAAAGGCGCTTTATAAGCTCAGTCCATTTACCTTTTACCATGTAGTTCTACCCTGCCATTGCTGGGCAGCACGGTGGTGCAGTAGTTAGCACTGTCGCCTAACAGCAAGAACGTTCCTAGTGTGAGGTTTGCATGTTCTCCCGATGTCTGCTTGAGTTCTCTCAGGGTAATCCGGCTTCCTCCCACAGTCCAAAGACATGCAGGTTAATAGGTTCATTGGTGACTCTAAGAATTGCCTGTTGGTGTGAATGTGAGTGGTTGTTTGTCCTTATGTGTCAGCCCTGTGATGAACTGGTGACCTGTCCAGGCTCCAGTCAAGGATAAGCAGTTATGTGAAAATGGATGGAATCGATGCCATTGTGTGTCATTGTGTTTTAAATGCTGAAGCACTGTTCAGTGTTCTGCATCTGATGAGCCTTCATTTCATCTTTTCACTGGTAGCTGCAACATGCCCACACCGACTCAAACAAAAATGCATTTTCTGCCTAAATGCTGAAGAGAGAATACCCTTTAAATGATTAAGTGATGAATCAGAATAATTATGTATTGCTTAATGCATCTTTTAACTGGCACATTAAACGCTGTAAGAAGCATTTTAATCTGATCCTACTACCCATATTGGATAAATAAAAAATACTGTTACCATTAAATTTGACTTCAGCTAATTGCAATGTAGTGAAGAAAATAGTTTTTACAGAAACAGTGTTTCTCTAAATGTCCGTTCAGCTGTCTGTTTTGTGTGTATGGCAGCTGATGCGTTTCGGTGCCCCTGAGCGCTTTTAGCAGGCCTCAGCCACGACTGTTTCGCTCCAGTCGTTTAAGTGATACTTTGAAAATGAGTGGATTACTTTGCTGAGTCAGTACTGGTGGAATGCTCTGTTGCTACATTCATAATGCAATAATCGCGGCACTTTGAAGGAAAGCTTTTGTCTCTGGCTCAGAGGTTCAAATAACGCTCTAATATCAGATGATAGATACCCAAACATCCCTCCAACTAGGACATGCCCCCATGCTGCTTCCAGGCCTCCTCGACTTTTATTGGTGGCCAGTGTTTACAACACTCAAATTATTGTGTTCTGCCAAAGGCGTCGGTCCAGAACTGCATGGAAAAATTAAGTACTATAAAGGGAAAGAAGCATACAGTAGAGCCGCTTAGTAATTAAGATGAGTATTTTGGCATTTCTTTACTACTTTTGGACAACCTTGTGACAGCAGAAACATTTGAAAGTGGTTTGCATAGCCAGACACTTTCTCCAGAGGATTCAGACAGAAAGTGGATCACCGCTGATCAAAACTTTTTGTTGATGCTACATGAGTGTTGTATCCTTTTGAAGTGCTCCTTAGTTAAACATTGTTTCCCAAAGGATGTGCAACAAAATCTGACTCAGCAGGAAGAAAAACATGAAACACTTCTTTGACATGAAGAGACATGATCCAGATTTAAAGCAGGTTTAGGACTTAGACCACTGGTAGGAAGAAAAACTCTTGATTATAAACTTAGATTATAATATTTTACCAATGTTTTATCTTCTGATTTGACTGAAATTAGATCCTCAGAATCGTTTGTGGAAGTGACAAGACTTGCATGCAACTGGCCAAGGATTGTCTAAAAATGGACAATGATGGAGTAGTCACAGATTTAAATATACAACTGCAGGAGACACAGAGTAATTTACAGGTTAAGAGGATAGAACATAATCTCATAGATCCCTTTAACATTTGGCATAATCTGTCCCTAGTGAGTGGAGTGTGTTTAGCTAGAATATAGACTGCATGTAAAGAGATAAACAACAGACAACAGACAAATAAATGCACCCAAGATGCCATCCAAACAACCTCAGAGGTATATTATGGCATTAGGCCTCATTTAGAACAAAGTGTGAATGCAGCAAGTCTCTAAAATCTACATATACAGCAGAAAATAAATATGGATCCAAACTGAGGCAAAATAAACAAGTGACAGGCTATCAAGATTGTTGCATAGAGGTCAGGAAGGAACTGCCAGGATGATTGAGGATGGTGAAACAAAGCAAGCTGTTAAATTTAATGAAGGAGAGAGTACATTTATTCCCCACCTAACAGTAGGTCATTAGATCATTCATTACAAAAAGCAGTGATGGAAAAGGTATACAGATACTTCAGATACAGATACAATCACCTGACAATGGGAATTCTGTATGTTTTTTTGTTTTTTTTTTATCTTGAGCCTTTATATCTACAGATACCCTGGCTCCAGATAGGGCCTTTTGCAATTTTCATGCATTTTGTGGGCACTGTAGTTTCGCTCTCACGCTCATAAGGAGAGGGTGACAATTCTACACACTGGTCCTTTCAGAAAAAGTACCATTAACACTGTAAAGGAAAAATTAAAGTCACATCCAATATCCTTCTAAGTGTTTGTAAAATAGATCTAAAGTCTCAAAGAACTTGTTTTGCAGTAAAATGTAGTTAGATAATTTAGACCAGTGGATCCAAACCAAGGATCAGACCTCCTCCCAAGGGGCAGAGGATAAATCTGATGGGTTGTGAGATGATTAATGGGTAAGGAAATGAGAAAAAGAAAAAGCTTTGTTATACAAATTTGTATTACATTTTGAAATACTGGATAATTTGAACAGTTGATTTAATGAAACTATCTGAGAAGCTTAGAGGGAAAATGTCTCTTTGCTATCAACTCACAAGACATCTGAAATGTGACAAGAAGCACAAACCAGATTTTTAATCTTTAACAAAACGTTGTACTTTAAAACATTAGAACTTCTATAACTTAATAACTAACTTCTATAAACATATTTTTTTTAATGTAAAATCGTAGGTCACACATACTCTATAGTCTATAGATCATCTGTTAAACATCTACAGACAAAGCCACAGTTGAAATATTCCAAACACTCTGTAGGCAGACTGTCCAAAGTGTTACCAAATCTTAATCTGAAAACTGTATGAGTACTGTAGGAGTATGAAGTACAGAACCTCAACATTGTACTGCACTTGATTAAATGTACTTTTGTTCCTGCTTTGCACCACTTCCAAAAAGTCATCCAGGTACCCAATGCATATTAAAGTCACATGTAAAGCTGGAATCCAGAGGGGGAGGGAAATGAAGATTTCAAGAAGTGAAGAAGCAGATTTGGATCGGTACCAAGCTCTGACAAGAAGGGAAAGGCATGAGTCCAGTTCTTCTTCAAATGCATTTGCCTTAGAAGCTCTGCAGAAAGACAGAAATCCCACATATGGACAGGCGTGATAATACGGATGGAAAAATACACTTTGATTAAAGTTGTTTTATAATTGCGCCCATGTTAAATTGCAACAACATTTACACCCCCCTTAACACAAGGCAACAAAATCTCACTGTGCTGAGGAACAGAGGGGATCTGCACACATAGCAACACAATACGCACATACAGAATGAGAGTTGGAAATTTTGGCCTGGTGCCAAAGTTTCCCAGCAGGGATACATTTGTCTTGTGCAGTACATTTGAAGGCTTTTATTCTTGCAGCTAAGACAGAGGCCAAATTATCTTCAGTTGTAACCAAATCATCAGGGTCATATTTAAGGCCCATAGATTATTTTTAGATCAGAATCTCTGCAATTAATTTAGGGATATCAATGTATTTGACATCAGATCATGCTCATGAGTTTTAAGGCCTGATTTTCATCACTCCAGCCCTGGCTCTACACTTACATCTGTGATTTATATGCATGCCTGCATTCTGTCCATATTGTGATCAGATCTCATTATGCAAAGCAAGCAAACATGGCACCTCTTGCTGCACAGCTTGGGCTTACTTTTGCTTTTCGCTGCAGAGGGAGGGGTCATCTTTTATCATAAATGAAGCCGACAACAGAAGTGATGACAAAGCTTGTCCAGTTTGGAAGTGCTTTTCTTGAGGGAGAGACAGAGAGCAGGGGCTATGTTGTTAAAGGGTAACTTCAAATGAGTTTGAAAAGCAGCAGTGATGTACAGCACTCTCTGGATCAAAGTTTTAACCCTGTTTCATCTGGTGTGTGTTCAGAAGAGTGCTCGTTCGCACCCCTAACCACGCCCAAAAGTGATGTCACAATGTACTTACACACACCCTGGAGTACACTTCTACATCACTGCTGCAAGTTGAGAAGTTAAAACACCAGAGGTTAACCTGTAACCTGTTATTAAGGTGTGTGTATATGTTTGACAGTTTTTGCAGTAGCTGTGATACTTCAAGCTGTCATGATTACTAACTTCAATGACCACATCTCTTTATGATGTCATGACATTGACGCTACGTTTATTTTACAGGTGTAGTTCTATTGTTTTGATTAACATTTAGTAGCAGCCGCAGCTCAGTCTGTAGGGACTTATCTTGGGAACCGGAGGGTGGACAGTTCAAGTCCAGCACGGACTACAGTTTGGAGCGTGGACTGGTAGCTGGAGAGGTGCCACTTCACCTCCTGGGCACTGCTGAGGTGAGCAAGGTACCGAACCCCTAACTGCTCCCAGGGCACTTCTATTTGGCTGCCATTCACTCCACCATCTCGCCACATTTGCATGTCTATGGGCCCTTTGTGTGTGTGGGATTGTATTTCTGGCCTATATATGTGGAACCTGAGTGAAAAAAAAAAAATTCCCATTGAGGGATTAATAAAGTAAATCTTCTTCTTCAGATTAAATAACCACCAATACACAAAGTAGATTAAAATTAGCTTCAGTTTAACCTGCTACAGAGTTAAAATGCTGCTTCAGCTTTAATGCATCTGTATTCATGACTGACCAGTTTAATAAAGCATCACCATTTCAAGTCCTTTTACTTGAGCATATTTTGCTGAAAATACTTGTACAGACAGGCAGACCATGTTTTAACTAATGTCATCACACATAAGGAAAACCAGAATATCAACGATGTTTTAAATTGTGTGTCATATACAGTTGTATGCTCCTATTGTTGTTTATAAATAAATAAAGTTAATGTTGGGGTGACCTTGTTTGTCTCCCACTGGAATTTCCTCCACAGCTACTTTCTTTTTGGAAAAGTAATCTAATAAGAACTTTTCCATATATGACAATATCCAATCCATTATTCCAATATAAATTACGTAAAAAGAGTTGTGTAAGTCTGTACAAATAAATATATACAGTATATAAATATTTAATAAAACGAAGAAAGAAAAGGAGCAAAAAAACATGCCTACAACCTCATCAAACATAAAATAAATGATTGACAGTGTTACATTCACATCCACACTTACGCTGACAAGACAACACGTCATAACGTACAAATGATCTTCTCTTTGTCCATTAGTTTCCTCCTCTATGTTGTAACGTCTGGTTTATTTTCTTTCCTTAAGTTGGGTCATCTTCACACAGGAAATCTGACAAAATAATGAACATATTAATCAGTAAAGGAACCTGGAGAAATCTACTACACAATTAAGATGACAAATATGGGAAGCGTGACTCAAGAAGAAAAGCTCCTTGAGTAAATTAAAAGAAGACAGGCAAATTTCTGTTCACACATAGATGGTCGTCTCGTAATAAACAGGCAGAAATGCATCCTTTAAAGTGGTGAGAGATGTGAAAGAATGTGCACATTGGCTCGTTTGTCACGTACAGCTTTTGGTATTTGGTTGGAGGTTCGGTCATGAGTAAAAGGCTTAATATTGATGCTATAAATCCTCTTCTTAGCTCATTTGACAGTGAAGGAGTAAAGTGCAAACGTAACATCTTTAATCATTAAGTCCTCACTGGTCTCTTTGCAAACTGACTGGTGCTGCCCATCTGTTTCATCATTAGTTTTCACAGCAAAACATTGTTAATTAATGCCTGTTTTTAAAATAAGTTGTTAATTTTGTTATGGCTACACCCATCTGGCAGCATCTTTGTCATAAATAATTATTGTCCTCTGGGTTGAACCAGAACAAGCAGCTTTTGCTTTTAAATATATATATATATATATTCTTAATTATCAGATAAAATAATCAACACTTTTACTAAAATTTTAATGAGCATCATTACAGTCAGATTTAGTTGATCGAAACAGATGATCACTGGTAAACCTACTGAGATATCCTCTAAGCAAAGAGATTATTCATGTGATTATGAATTTATGAGATTGATAAAGTAATAGTGTTACTGCTGAGGTATCTGTAATGAATAAATCACTGCTTTTTTTTACCAGCAGTACTAAACTGCTGACCAAACATCTTCTATATCAAATTTAAATATTGTATTCATTATTTTTGTAAATCAAACATCATGAAGAGAGATTTTAGATTTTTTTAGATTTTGAGTTTTAGATTTTCTTAAAGAAGTATCTACTGTTCATAGCTTGTTTGGATGTGGGCCGCTGAACAAACAATAAGCACAAAATTCCCTCATTACCATTATCATTATCAATGTAGTGAAGTTGTGAATGTAAGGTCTGTTATTCGCTCTCCTTTTAGTGCTGTTTATGGTCTCCAGGAGCTCCTGAGAGAAACATCTGGATGTTTAGCTGCTAAATGCGTAACTATGTTCACTAGCTACTTGTTAACTCTATCTGTCTGCCATATGGCATCGGGCAGGTAGCATATAATGGATTCATCAGAGCTCATTTAATCAAAACAGCTGCCTGCTTATGTGACTGAACATTATGACACTAAACAAAACAGAAAAGAAAAAACAGTAAAGTTTCAGCATGTAAAACCAAAACAATGAGCTGAAAGACACTAAAATGGTCTGTAGAACTGAGGCAGGTGTGTGATGTTCTTTGTGGGTTCATTATTTAAGAGTGACTCCATTCACATTACATTGAAGTGTGTTTACATGTCTGGTGATGTATTAATTAACTAACTAACTAACTAACTAACTAACTAACTAACTAACTAACTAATTTAATCAAAAATGGGCAGAGAGGTGGAGCATGGTTGGATCTGAGGTGGGCTGAATGAACAGGGAAATTAGGTAGCCTGTACCAGGCTCGACAAGTTATTTCTGGGGTCTTATGGAAATTGACTCTTCCTGTAACTATCCTTAAATGGCCATTTGAGGAACTGGAGTTTTTGGCACTACTGTGTTGGCTTCACTTCACAGCCATGGATGGAGGTTACTGCTTGGTGTGACATTTAGAATTTAGGTTATCAGACCACTGTTGCCCAGTCCTAGTCTTGCTTGATGCTAGCAACTTGAGGGAACATTTGCTACTGACATAACAGACCTGAATATCTGTATGATAATAATGAAAATCTGTATAGTCAAGTGAATCAAGCTAAGTTGCATTGTAGGTGTAGGCACCAGACATTAGCAAGAAAGAAGAAGAAGCTGCATCCATTGTGAGTCCAAAAATGTTAGAAAGTGCCATGCTAACTCAGTGCAGTACTCTTTTGGCTATTTTCTAATATGAAAATATTGATAGGCTCAGCTTGAAATCAAGAACTTAGTTATGAGCTAAACCAACGCTATCTCTTTTTCTGTCTACATAACTTTTTACTTTTCCTTCTGACTGTGTGTAGATGACACACAACGAGTTCTCCATCTCTGGTTCTATTCATAAAATGAGTCTGAAACTGCAGTATGCAGCACAAAGCCTGAATCATCAAAGATTTCTGGTGATATTTGGCTGTAAATGTCAAACCTTGGCTGGAATATAGGGTATTATCTTTTTACTGTCTCTGACTCTGAACAGAACATCAAAAATACATATAAAATCTTCTTTTATCAGTCAGAATGTTCCCTTTCTCTGTTTCTCTTGGTAAAATTCACATCACAGTTTATTGTTGTTGTTGTTGTTGTTGCAGTGTGTCTTCTCCATCACTGTTTAAAGCAGACAAGGTCTTTTTTAAGTCTTTTCATGCATGCTAAATGTCCCTGAAGCAGCCATGGATGCTTGTTACAGTATGTTATGCTTTAGCTTTCAAAAAATATGTGGAAGTAAGAAGGTTGTAGAAATAAAGAAGTAACATTTCTTGCTTTTAATGTCTCTCAAAAGAATCTCTGACACTGAACTATATCTGAAAACCTTGCTTTTATCGTCAAATTTTAAAGAAATTAAAAAACACTTACATAAAAATAAGCATTATCAGTTTTGCATCTCAGTATCTCCTTTACTACTGATCTGTAAAATCATTCCACCATAACATTAATTTTTATCTATGAGCAAACTTTAATTAAAGTGAGCGTTTTTCTCACCACCTAATCATTACAAATTAAATAAGGCTCATCAACTAAGATACAGTGTTGTAAATGAAAAAACAGATGCAGATAAAATTGAATGTTACTCTGGTGAAGCTTGAAATGCTGTGAGCTTGTGTTTTACTTCGTAAAACAAGTTAATCAGAAGCATCAGGTGAGAAGAATAAAAGACAGCGATGTGATTTTTAATATAACTACTGTGGAGAGAAGAGGGAACAGCTGCTGGCACTTTTACACTCCACTCCACTTCCACATCCTTTTCCATATTTAAGCCCAAAGTCCCTGGCACAGATGTATCAATCCACCTCTTCATTCTTCCCCAACTCCATCTTGATTGTTTCCTCACACCCATGAAAGTAAGTCTTCAATAAGCACCTGTACAGACGGCGGTGATTCCCTGGGATTTTACCTCCAATCTCTCTCTAATCACAGCTTCACCCTCCTGTGAAACCTCTCTTCCAGCTCTTCCTCCTAACAGTATCACACTATCACTTTATTGCCTCGCCACGCTGATCTTAAGTCTTACTCCAGGCAAGCTATGCTTTTATCCTACATCAGCTACAGACATCCTTTTCTTCTGTCTACCAACAGATTACCTCGACCTCTCTTTTTCACGCATTTCTTGCCCCCCAGTAAATGTCTGACACCAATATTAGTTTCATAATCCACTTTAGGGCGAGCTGCTTTGAGATTTGAGACATTTCAACCCCTCAAGCTTCACTATCTAATCCTCTCTGTTTAGATCACCTGGCCCACAATACACAGGGTTTTGTTTTCAGAGCTCATATTTGTCTACAGGCCACTGGGATGAACGATCACACAGCACTGCTTTGCATTTAGGCAGGATGTTTATATTTCACCTCCCATTAGCAATGTCTGCACACATGGCTCTATGCATAATCTTTGTGTAATCTCTTCATTTGCATCTACATTATATGCTTTTGAAAGAAAAGGGCATAATAAAATGCATGTTTATGATTATCTAAATGGTGCTTTTGCACAGACTGAGAGAAATGCCACAAGCTCGAGCTGTTTCAGTTCTATCAAAGGCTCATGGGGACATCTAGTGTTGACAGAGGAAAGGAAAAGGAAGTGCTTTCATTATTTTGCCAGCATGATGACTTAACACCCTCCTTTTACTGTAACACAGTGTAACAGCTAGTAAAAGTGCTAAATCCTTATCCAGACGAAACAGAGGAAAGTTGCAGAGGAAAGTCTGGACAGCACAAATCCATTCACAAAATGTTTAATTTAATTGAAAAACCAAAGTGAATTTGTGTATTTAAAGATGATAAATTTGATAATTTGCCTAGAAGTAAGAGATCACTTGTTGCACGGACTGAATGTGGTATGTTGTCACTACACATTGAGATCAGAAGATACAAGTGTGGTTGAAGAAAATGTGGAAAATGAAATTAATTTTATTCTCTATGTTTACTTATTTAAGGATATACAATGCATAGTAATGTACATGAGTACTTGAGTCCATCATGTAAATATCCATGGAGGTTAATCATCTGCAGTCCCTGGCTGGTTCATGAAATAAAATAAAACATACCAAAGTAAATATAAGCACAGATAGAAGCACATCGTAACACAAAGACCAAACCATATGACATATAAAATACACTCAAGGAAACATACAAAAGCACAAAATCATTCCACATAACCACTGTTTTATAGATTTAAAGGAGTTGAGAGATGTGAATTTTGATCATGTTTTTTTCTTGCTGATGGTAATGTGGTCCTATCTGTCCTGTGTCCAGCTGGTATGTATAAGAGAATCATGGCATTGATAAACAACTTTGTAGCCTTGATTATTAAAGCTGCTATATGTAAGGTGTAATGTGAAGTGTTTTATTATCATCACTATTTTTTATTGCTATTGCTGGATAATGTAACTTTAAAAAAATGAGCCCTTTCTTGATTGCCTATAACAGCCTGCAGACTGCTGTATATGTAAAGGACTCAGGATAGATTTTCCGGGGAAATCTAGAGGATGTGCTGTTCCCTACTGTGTCAACAGTGTGCGACGTTAGCTAACATTAGCTTAGAAATGACCAGCCCCCACTACAACACTGATTCCAACACCATGTCCAAGGTCAAAGCTAACATTACTGCAAAACATGCCAAATCTATTGTGATATTTTGGTTTTAACTGGTCGAAGCTAAGCTGGGGCTGGCTGGCTGCCTGTGGCTTGGCTGCACGATATTGGTCTGGTTGGTTGCTTCATGGAGCCAATGGTCCGAATAAAATATAGAAACATTACAGATAGTAACGTTATTCTAAATATGATTGCGGTTTTGCGTATATCACGTTTGATTGATGCCCAGGATGATAATTGCAGAATGCGAGCATGAGCTACAGGATGTTGACTGCAGCCCAAAGGTGTCATTATTAACAAGAGTTTTCTTAATGTAATATCGAGAATCTTTAAATTAAAATTATTTTTAATTTTTTAAAATTTGAATGTGTTTTTTTGTCCTTCATATATTATGACTTGTAGCTCATTTCTGCTATTTAGCCTATCCTCATTGATAAATAATGCATAAAAAATATCTAAAATAGTTTCAACAAATATTATTTTATGCATGAAGCTAGCTTGGTGTACCTAATAATAAAGTAGCGATTATATCTTAGTAGTGGGACCATGCAGCTCCCACTCTATCTTGCTCCTGTTATCCGTCTCTTTCCTCCTTTAGGGCTCCCTGCTTCCGCCTGCTTTGATTAGCTCTCATTAAGAAATCACTCCAAGCTGCTCAGCTACCCAACACATTTACAAGTCATAAAGCATTGCAATCAACAAACTCACACCAGGCCGAAACTCTCCAAGCATCCATTTGGAGACTGCCACAATGAAACAGAGAATTCAAATGGCAACAAAGTGGTGCTTGACACAGCTTGGGGTAGAATGGAAAAGCTGCAAAGGATTTATGTGTCAAAAGCTTCAAAGTCCATAAGAGAGAGACCCCCGGGAGGGGATGGAGCTATGTCCTCTGTCAAGATTGAGGTCCAAACAGTTTGGCTAGATGGAACTGGCTGCCACAGCCAAAGACCAAAACAACCAACAACATTTGTCAGTAGTAAAGAAGGGGACTGAAGCTCACTGATTTCACAGGGTGAAACTACAACTACAGGACATGACAAGAACAAATATAATAAATTGTATTCACCTTTGATCTGCTGTTGTCTGATACAATAAATAGTGTTTGGTATATTAAAACATTATTTCAGTGCAGAAGGAGATCGCATTTAATGACTCAATGAACTCAATGCATTTAATGAGCAAAGATTTCGCAGTAAAAAAAAACAAGTAGGCCTATCTGAGAAATATGTTGTACCTATAGATGTCCTGAGGAGAAATAATAAAGCTGAGATACTTGTGGGCTGCACTTCATCGTATAATTTAGGTCCACAATGGTAATGCGCTCAATTCTTCTTTCTTTGGATCCCCATTAGCTGCAACTAAAGCAGCTTCTCTTTTTGGGGTCCACACACAACAAAAAACAACATATAAAACAAGACATGTATCACTTGTAAAGAATTTCAATAAGAACATGTTTACAACAAGTACAAGTCAAGAAAAAATCAATTCACACTCAATTACAAGGCAAGGTGTCTCAAACTGTGATGCGGATGATTAACCATGCTTGTTTTATCCCCTTTAGACAACTGTAATTCCTGTTTCACCTGTCGTAGCAGCAAGATGGTGGACACTTGATATTTTACGAGCACAGACCAGGTAAAGCAACAGTTTCATTTCATCATTAACAAGCCTCCTCCACACATGGTTCACTTGTTGTGAAAATTGAATCGTGAGTGTAAAAGTCCAAGACACTTTTTGGTTACAAAGTAAAATAAAAATGGTGAAATAATAAATAACCAGAAATAGAAATATTCCTCCCCGTAATGCCAAAGTAACACTAACTTTGGCATTACGGGGAGGTATATTTCTACACACTAGTGAAACACTTCATCTTGTTTCTACATAGGTCTTACATCAATAAACTTTCCTGACTCCCTGACAGCAGGTCACTCAATAGTCTGAGTATTTATTTATTTTCTGGGGGAGTGCACATTAATCTACATCACTGTGAATGTGCCAGCCTTGTTCCTTAGCCTGACGTGAAAGTAGCCAAAACAACAGAACTTAAAATTTGGAGAAAGCACAACCTGAGACAAGGCAGCATCCTGCAAAGTAGAATATGTAAAATGCAAAAAATTCATGTGATTTTGGTCCAACTACCATCAAAATACCAAATAATATTGTTCATCCCTCCTGTAGTTTTACAGACTGCCAATGAATGCCAAAGAGCACAGACATTGTTCTAGTGGTCAGACGATGATTCATGTTGTTTTTTCTTTTCTTTTGATTTGTCGTCCATTTGTAATCTAAAGAGGAAGGAAGTATTTCTCTCGAATGCTTAGTCCTCCAAAAGATGTTTGATCCGCTGTTTGAAACCACCACACTGTGAAAATCCCATCATTGTTTTGACTGGGTGCCAGTGGATTCCTCTTTTTTTTTCGAAGCTTGTTTGAACACATTTTAGAAGATTATCAGTCAGGTAACTACAGCCATACATCTTATCAGTTGCGGCTACTTGACACAGCTAATGGTGATGAACTGATTGACACTCAAATTAATCTTGAAGCTGAATGATACTGTACATCGAGGGAGTGTAGAAGTTGGAACATTTAACTCCTCTGTGCAGAACATAGAAATGAATACATTAAATTGAAAGAGCATCCTGTTGGACTGAGATGCACAAACTTTTTCTTCTTTGTACAAAATCACATTTTGAAGCAAAGCTCCTACAGCTGTCAACAGCAAACTCCAGCTTTACGCCTGTACTGTTCTGCTCAAAGTTGTTTCTTTCTATTGTATCTAGCCATTGTTCTACAGCTCCCAGACAACATGTTCCAGTGGGGCCAGCGTGGGCTTTGTTGGGTGGGCTTTAAAGTGTGTTAGTGTTGGGGCCCTCATGGGCGATGCAGAAGAAGAGGAAAGTTTAGGCCTGTCATGGATGGCTGACTGCCGAATCTTTTCATATTCTGTGCGGCAGTTAAGCAAGAAACATAGCATTTGCAATAAAGTATTAACTATACTGCTGCTCTATCTTCAATGAAGCAATACATTTTACATTTTAGTGTACCTTTAGACACAATTTTAGTAGTTTGTTGGGCTAAATGTGCAATTGTATTTTTTGGTTTACTGTAAAATAAGGTAACCTAAGCAGATGAATATGTCCCATAAGAGCACTAGATAGAGCACTGGCTGGGTCCTACCACCAACCCATTTAGGCCTCGATATACTCCTTTGTGGAGCCCATCATGGGCCCTCCATGAAGCCATCTTGGCTAAACCATGTGGGACCTTAACGGAAAGTGAGGACAACATTGTCTGGTCCCCATTTAGGCAGCCACAATGGCCCGCGGTGCAACCCATATGAATGTGCTGGCTGGGTTTGTTTATGTTTCTACTAGCAGCATCTACAAATCCTCAATCTTTACTTCTATTTGCAGTACATCTATCCGGCATTTAACCTGCAATAGCACCATAAGCAATTTATGTTCTATGACTGTGGGGTTCAATTTCTACATTATGAACAATAGCATCACTCAAAGAAATGATAACATGATCTTTCATAGCAGTTTGAAGGACAGCAGCACCATAATACTTAGGGTCAAGGGAGTCAAAGTGCAATATAGTTCACAGAGTAATGTATGCATTAGAAATGTGTATGAGAAATGGCTTTATTCATAGCTACAGAACTTATATACAGCATAAATCCTCTCTGAAGGCAGCAGTACATGTGGATAACACCTTTATAAAAGAGCACTCAGCCACTTATACCACTGTGATTATGCATTTTCATGCATCATTTTGAAAACAAATAATGTTCTGCACAGCAATGATAAATGCACATAATCACCATTATTCCACAAAATAATAAGACAGCACGATAATGACAGAGACATATAAATTGTTAAAGAACAGTCATTATGATTATGGATAAGGTGAGGAAGGTCAGAACAAGTCAGCAGAGTGGAATAATATTAGAAAGTTAAATTAGTAAAATGTTGTTTAAAAGCCTTGCTTCTTTGACAGTGTTTTCGAGAGGTTAAGCTGGGTGTTTGGTCTTGTCCAGTCTTAAGTGCAGGTTGTTTTTTTTACTGGATTTACTCTCTGGTAGGCTCCTGCTGAGGGATCTCAGGTTGGCAATGAATTGCTTAGAGGGGTCAGAGATAAAATGATGAATGTTAGGAACAGTTAAGTGTTTGTGGACTTTATTCTATTTGTTTTTTTGCTTGGTCAGATGACAGTAACTGGACACCTAAAATTACGAGGCTCTGCCTGCAAGCCACATTTCAATGAGGGTAGAAGAATCTAAAAACGACCTTACGGAACACAAAAAAACAAGATTCATGGATTGAAGATGTTTATTTGATATCTGATCGGTTGCTCATTTTTATAAAGCATATTTTAATAACATGAAATGACTTTGTCTAGCACATCAAACTCTTTAGTCCAAATGTGGCATTTAACTGGATTGCATAACTATTTGTTCGTGAAAGATGTCACTCAAAGTGATTAAACTTGACTTGTTACACCGTTTACAGGTGGATCCAAATGCAGGATACATTGGCGATTTGTAAACAGGTAGAAGAGCGAGGGTGGATGGCGTGAGCTGGATGGAGTTGCACAGTGATCCTGAGGCAGAAAGGATAGACAGTTATTGGCAGGCTGGGAATCAACATGAATAAATACAGGAGACACAGGGGAAAAGGGAAACAGGAAAATACAAGGTAGGACTGAAGGCATGGCTGCAGGGATATTGGAACTATTCTGTGGTGCTGGGAAAAAAATTGCCTTCACATCCCTGCAGGACAGTTATACTGACTTGCAACCAACAGCACAATAACTAAATTAACCTGCATCTCAAAAGGATTTACAGTGCATATACACACTGCCGTACCAAAGAAGTACTGCCTGCCAAAAACTGATGTTATCGCTCAGTTTATAGACATCCACAGCTACTTTTCCCTGGATCAAACAGATAATGTGTGAATACACATAACTTTATGTCAGGGTGACCAAATAATCACAACTGTGGGCAAAAAAGTGTTAGCAGTTTATAGCCATTTACTTTTCATTTTCAACTTGCTTCTTTCTATTTTGATTTCATTTCATTATTTCCTTCTTGACCTCTGACATCTACCTAAAGAGGAGAGGAGAGGTGACACCAACTGGATGCTTGCACCAAATGTGGTGGCTGTGAAGGCCATAGCACGTCATTTTCATTCTCATCAAACCATTCAGTGAGCCCTTGTGCCCTATGGACGAGAGCATTGTCACCCAGGAAGAGAGTATCCTAAAAATGTTTCATCATAGTGTAAAGGTGATCACTCAGAACAACCGGCTCTGGAATAGCAACGGTCAACAAGACTTTTTGTTCCCCCACTTCTAGGTGCTATGGTAACGAAGTCTAAACCGAGTACTACGGTGATAAAATGTTGGCAATAATGATGGTCCAACAGCACTTCCACATCCCAACAGCAGTTTAATATAATAATGATCTGAGTTAACTAGCAGATCCACCATTCACCATCCCCTTTGGTATTCAACACAAGGCTGTCACTGTCCAGACATCAGTGGGGAAGCTTTACTCTCTCACACGTCACTAACATGAGCACACCATGGAGCTAGCTAGCTAGCTGTTGTTTTAGTTCAATAGTTAGGTTAGCTTGGAAACTATATTATGTTAAAGGTTTAAAATGTCAAATGGTGAGTTTAAATATATTTTTAATGATTGTTGATTTGAAAACTCTGCCGACTTTGTTTCATTCTCTGTGGCCTCTGTTAATATTTCATCCTCTCTCTCACTGCCATCATTTGATCTGCTGCAAATGTGTTTTGACTCTTAAGCTGTTGTGGTCGACAGGTGCTGTTTTAGGACAACTCAAGAAATTGTGCAGTGTTTTTAGGTGTTCTGTATGTCAAGTTAGCTTTGGCCCACCCTGGTTGTATATTGATCTCATCACTTGCTGTATTTTCACTCAGATCCACCTGTTGTGCTCTGTTAATTGCATTTCTCTGTGTGTTTGTGTATGAAGAGTGTGTAGAAGTCATCCAAAGCTGGTTGCCCCCCCACACACACACTTAAAAACTCTTTCTCTTTCTTGCTCAGAACAATTTTGTATTGATTTGCAGTGACCCTTCCCTCTGAGGGGACCCAAACCATGCCAGCAAAATACCCCCTGCAGCATAACAGATCCACAGGAGCCCTTCACTGTAGGGGTCCAGCATTCAGACCTGTACCGTCCTCTTGTTGTATGCCAGACATGCGCTCGCCCACTTGTGGAGAATATGGTGACAGATGACTCATCTGATCATATTACACATCTCTGTAGACCCGTGTTACACCACTGAGCTCTCAAGTGTGCCTTCATCTTCGGAATGAGGGCTTTATGCACTGCAGACCTACTTATAATATCCTCTCTGTGTAATTGTGGACGCACTGTTCTTGCTGACAGTCTGAACACGTAGTGCACTGACATTCTCAGTTACCTGTGGAAGAGTTGTTCTTCTGTTTTTCCTGTGTAATGTCGACCACAACGACAAAACCGTCTTGACTGATTTCTTTCCCTCAGATGTAAATGCAGATTTAGTCACTGTTCTTATTCAAACACAAGCTGAGTGTTGAGTAATCCCTTTGACTGAAGCTCCTGCCATCTGTGCCCCAACAATGAATCTAAACTTGTTTTAATTTTTTTACTGTTGATACAAAATCAGAATCAACTGCTCAGCATTACATGCAACAGAGAATGATGGGATGTTAACAGCTTAATTGTACCATGCAATGCACTTGTGTGAAAGCATCTGCATTGGTCTATGTTTCTCCATTTGTCACCTGTCAAATAGATAGCCTATCAACAATTTTGGGGTTGTGCAGTAAAGAGAAGCTGTTGATGGGTGGTGCTGTTGAACCTCCCCGCACTCCTACTTCAAATGTCTCTGCATGGCTGTGGCCATCTTTTAGGCCATCTTCTAGCTCCTTACTTTGGTTTTATTGCCTGCAATTTGACTTTTTTGATTCATTCTTAGAGCTCTCATTGTGTTTCCAGCTGCAACAGGTAGCTCTGATGTGAAACCAACGGTATGGTACCCGACCAACATGAGATAGCAGGCAGAAAAAGAGTTACATTGGCCAGGTGGACATGAACAACACTCCATATTGATTCTTATGTTGCTGCATGTCTGCTGAATGTGTAAAAGGAGTAAAATATTTGCTAACAAGTTTGCCATATCAACTTAAAATGTGATGTCAGTGTTGTGGTCCACAGCTTGTTTCTGCTACCTCCAAATGAAGACTGAAGACTAAGACTTTGTCTGAAGAACTGTAAATTGGAGGCGTTGGTCATTTAAAGTACTGCAGTTCAAAAGATATTTAGTTTTTTCAGACTTCAAGATCACATAATCAGGAGCATTCCAATGACTTAAACCCCAAGCAAAAGGTACTTGAGGGTTTTCGATTTGGGTCATAGTATTGACAGCTGTAGTCTAGATGTCACAACTTACATCTAAAATCATAATCATGTGGAAAAGCTTCAGCATGAAAGAAGGTACTTACTGCTGTCACATTTTCAGAGATAAACAAACAGAATACAGACTTTCTCATAGCTGGACTCTCATATCATCTTCTCAGTCACTGAAAAGTGTATATGATATGGAATCCATTTTCACTCAGACATACTGTCACTGTGAAAATCCTGCTTAAATCCCACCTACTTCAAAAGCAGATAGAAATGTATAAGTGATGAAGACGTGAAAAAGGTACCAAATACGAAGATATTTTACATTTCAAAGAAAATACTCCACTCTTCACTGTCTAGGTACTTTGCAGTAGACAGTGACATGGCCAAAACCTTGCATGCCTGATCCTGATTAAACTCTTCACTCAAGAACTCCTCTGCAGCATCTGATGAAGGAGTGGAGACAGTGTTCAAGAAAGACTTAGAGTGGTCCAATCCCTAGGGCAGGGGGTGTCAAACATACAGCCCGGAGCCAGAACTGGGCTGCCAAGGGCTTACTACATCTATTTTGTAAATGTTTGGTTCATTAAAGCAACATTGTGTAACTTTTCTATAATAAAATAACAGTAAAATAATTTTGATGCTACACTGATGTGTAATGTGTACTATGTAACTTTGTATTTTGTGCTTTGTGGTACAATCATATGCAAGAAGTACATAGACACCGGCAACTATTTCACTTATTTTACTGAAACTGGATCCTATTTTATGGCGTCTGTATTTTCTGCTACTCCCGCTGATGTCCTCCGGCTGTTCTGTTATTGACAGAGTAAAGTAAACTGCTGCAAACAATAGCAGCTTTTAGCTAATGTTAGCAGGCTGCCCCATTTGTGAGCTCAGAGCACCGGGGGAGTGTTAGTATTTGTACCACAGGTACAGGAGGGGGGGGTAAGCTGGGCAAGCACACAATAAAATCATGCTCAGCAGCTTCTAATGACAGATTTTTCACAGATTGTTGACAGAGGAAGAGAAAAAGAGAAAGGGATCAAGCAAGAAGCTGCGGGACAAGCGTAAATCTGGGAGCGTAGGCGTAAGGCGTAAGGCCGTGAAATAAAATGACAGACACTGAGCTGGGCTTATTGCTACTGGACTAGTGAGTAATATTAGCTGTCTGCTATGTCTTGTGTTGTTGCACTTGACTGATGTTTGGCTGTGTTACAAAAGTTGTCACTCAATAGTTTTTGATCATAAGTAATAAAATCATAACAGATACAGGTGTTCAACTGTCTATATTTATGACAGTGGTATTACACTCAAATTTGGGGCGCTACATTGCAAAAATACTCATTTCTACGCAATGTCACAAGATCTGAGACAAGATAGGACACAGCCATGAGTTATGAGTCGCTCTGTAATCGAAGAAGATCCTACAAAGTCCTGTCTCTGAAACTTTAGATAGGAGAAGTCTCTAATGAGGCTCCTGGTTCCAAATTTTATTTTCCCAATTCCCAGTCCTGCATTCATACCAGCAACTTTTCAATCACCTCAGCAAATCTCTGAGCGATCTCCATCTCCATTCACACTACTGCTTATACAACTACCGCTGCTGCTAAAGTCATTATTGTGTCCACTTCACACCATGCGATGCGAGCTGCTGACAGATACTCAACCTGGCACAGATTGCTACGGACTACTTCTAATTTTGTGTTTGTCAGCTGTCAGAAAGCTGCAGCATGTGTCTTCCAGGTCTGAACCAGACAACGGGACATAATTATTGTGTATTCCTTGGTACATCACCCAGCTCTCGAGGAGAAGCGAGCTCGGTCAGCCTCACTGACTCCCATCAGCCCCACAGCTCCTCCTCATCTCACTCTCTGAAAGGATTGTGTGTGTACGCGCATGTGTTTCATACCTTTTATCCAGGAGATAGAAAAGGCAGGCAGGAAGGGATGGCATAATACTTTTGTTTACAACACTGGAAAAGTGAAAGTGTGTATTCGTCTCCCTCACACTCTCTTTCTCTGCATGTGTGTGTGTGGATATGTGTGAGTGTGTGGATGTCAAACTAGACAAACCAAGCATTTATTCCCCGTAGCAGAAGTGTGTGTCATATCCAGGTGAGTGTAACAGATCGGGGGCTTCACTACAGTGACAGGGGAGCCAAGGCCATCTTGCTTGTATTATTCATGAGAGCCGGGGATGTCTCGTTGGCACGCTGCTTTGGCACAGCACAGATAGCACAGCAGCAAAATAATGGGATGCTGTAGCTCACTGCTGTGTCATGAGCATCCCAGTCTTATAGCAGCACCTAGTGCTCACTGTATGAAAACTAAATGGCTGGGAGAAATACAGCCACACAATGATTAGGTTTTTTTTCCCTCACTCTGCACAATCCTTCACAAAGACAAAACTGAAAATAACTGGCATCTTCTAGTTGAGGACTTCCTCATTAAAACATTTATTGCAGAGAAGAATAATGTGTCCCTATTAATTTTATTGTAATTCCCACAGTTCTGTAAATCGGTGACAGATATTTAAACTTGAGATGTTGTTACTTATTTCACCACTGTGGACTGTAACAAGTGATTCACAGATTAGCTAAACCTTCTACTTAACATCACTAATAAACACTAGCCTATAACACAACAGTGTCTACACCTGTGCAGGTTCTAGCTTCAGTTTTATGTCTGTATGGGTTCATGCTCAAGTTCAAAGTCTGTTACCAAATGACTGATCTTGTGGGTCTACTGTTGTTTGAAGTTTTTCAAATGCTGCATACAGAATCCCAAAAACATGAAACTCACAACTTCAGAAAGAGTGTTATAAAAAGCCTCCTGCAGCCCTCTACATTGAGGAGCATGAAAAAGATGATGTTCCTTTACAGTGCCAAGCTGTACACTAATTCTAAATTAAAATATGAGCCATGTACTGTGTAAATGTCACAGAAAGCTGTAATTGCAGTGTAGCTCTCCATCTCCACAAACTGCCTTTTCATATAAAAATGGAATTCATGTAAATGGGAGGTAGTCAAAGTCAAAGTTATGGCGGCTCATTTGGAGGGACTGAAGCTGCCTGAACCTTCCATCTTGACTCAACACTGTTCTTTTTTTCTCCCAACACAGCCGCCACAAAGTGGAGCACTTGTCTTAGAAATCCTGCATGTCAGACCAGACTTGCATTTTAAAACGGCCATATTTTATAGACGTAATCTAAAATGAAATCAAACGTAATCCTTAGCTATGTATCTAAAATCTAATTACATTTTTTTTTAATATGATCTGGGCTGAGTATAGTTACTACCCAACCCTGGTGAAACAATATCAATTTATTAACCAGCCGAAGGTTTTTGCATGTTGTGTATGCTATTGTAGCTATCCCTTTAATATGCCTGTATATTGGCTCCTTGTGGGCAATGTTTAGGGCAAATCTTGGATTTTGTATGAATGCAAAATACCTTTTTTTTTTTTTAACTGCACTAATCAATGTTTTTAATTAAACAGTGGATCAAATGGCTCAAAGGTGTCACTTGTAGTGATGAACCTTTAGAGAAGTATCACCCAACTTTGGACTTCCCCTCAACTTTATTAAGTATTTTAGTGTCTTAGTATTTTTTTTTGTTCTTGCTTTTTGGTCTGTAACATTCTCACCAACTGTGTTCCCAGGTAAAGACTAACCTACATTGCTAAGTCTAAGTGTAAAGACTTTGTCAAGCTTTGGTAACCTTATATGAATATCATTAAGGATGGAAAATGTAGGCCTTACCTGAAAGGAAATTGTAAAAGATGTTGGGAAATATTATTTAATTTGTATTCTACCTTATATTGATGCAAGTGGGTGACTGTGTGTGTGTGTGTATTGTATGTACATGTTTTATAAAACTGTATTGTTAATGTTTTCCTGATGCAATGTTATAAGGAAATGATAATAAACATACTGTGAAGAAAAAGAAAAAAAAGAAAAAACTTATTCCCAGGTGCTGCAGGAAGCAGTCGGACAAAGTTAGTCATTAATATTTCTGCTGTGTTTTCAGCTCATTCCACTGCCTCCAAGTGGCCAATTAAGCAGCTTTGATTTAATTGATTAGCCAAGAACACTTTCCGGATTGAAAATTCACAACTCTGTGATTGAGGATTTTATCCACATCATCCACTCTATTTTTCACTACAGTTGATTTCAAACTTCACTACATTTATCTGAGGGTGCCCCTTCAGTTATTGTGAAGGTGTCACTTTGGATTGACTGTGACCGCATTTCTCACTATTTTCATAAATTTAACAAACCAAACAATAAGTTGATTAATAGAGAAAATGATCAGCAGATTAATTCATAATGAAAACCATGATTAGTTGCAGTCCTATACAAACCAGCCTCATGGCTGGTGATAGTCAAAAGCTGCCACCATACATCACATTCCCCCCAAATCAGCCAATGGCAAAATTTAAATGCAATAGCCTTTAGTTTCAGCCAACAGAGGGAGATGCTACTCTAAATACTACACTTTACACTTTGCGGTCAAGATTTAGACCTTAATCGAACAACAACACTTCTAAATACCCATATACACTGGTTTTAATGCACTGGTCTAAAAGGAGTGGTTTGAGGGTTTAGTTATACACTTTCACAGTACATTTTCCACATTATACCTATATACTGCAGTATAGCTCTCCACCTCCACAACCAAAAAAAAATGTACTTTTCACAAAGCAGCAACCTCCATGCTGTGAAATGAAGCCTATGCAAAGTTCCAAAACTGTGGTACGACCGGCCACTTGAGTCCGACTCCAGAACAAGCCAATTTTCATAAGATTCAAAATTCAAGAGATTTATTGTCATTTGCAAGTAAAAACACATGGCTTATACAGCAAAATGAATTATTTTGTTGTCTCCCTTTACACACAACAACAATAAGAAAACAAAATACACAACACAATAATAGAAAAATAAGAGTAAAATAAAACAAATATATATTAAATATAGTTTAAAGTGCAGAGCAGTTAAAAGCTGAAAAATAAGGTGTTAAAAAGACATTACAGTACAGTGTGATTGAATGAGTCTGGGGGAGGGTGGTGAGAGTTGTACTGTTCAAGAGTCTGATGGCCTGTGAGTAAAAGGTGTTTGAAAATCTTTTTGTCCTGGACTTCAGACTCTTGTAGCGCCTCCCTGATGGCAGAAGTGTGAACAGACTGTATTGTGGGTGTGTATTGTCCTTTATGATGTTGTGGGCCCTCCTGATGACCCTGGTGGTGTAGATGTCCTGCAGTGATGGGAAGGCTGCTCCAGAGATGAATTGCGCAGTTTTTATCACACGTTGGAGAGCCTTCCTGTCCTGAGCAGTGCAGCTGCCATGCCACACTGTAACTGAGCTGATGATGCTCTCCACTGTACATCTGTCATTCCGTGTCATTCCATTCCATGCTCATCTGCAGTTAATCCTTTACTTAATATGGTGTTATACTGTTGTTTACTGTTAGACTCCTATATTTATTTTTATTTTATATACTTTGTTTGCATATTTCATCTTGTTTATTTTTTATACTTAGTTATTTTTACTCTTGACATTGGACTGCTCCAGGACCAGGGAAACTAATTTCGTTCCATCCCATGTTTAACGTGTTGAAATGACAAATAAAACTCCTTGAATCCTTGAATCCTGTAGAAGTTGCTGAGGATTTTGGTTGACGTGCCAAATTTCCTCAGCCTCCTTAAGAAATACAGTCTCTGCTGGGCTTTCTTCAGGAGCTGGTGGGTGTCGTGAGACCAGGTGAGATCCTCACTGATTCGAGGAATTTAAAAGTTTTCACCCTCTCCACCTCTGACTCATCGATGTACAGTGGGGTGTGCTGCTCCCCCTCCTAGGATCAATAATCATCTCCTTGGTCTTGTTTGTGTTCAGGGAGAGATTATTTTCCTGACACTCGCCATATTTACAGCAGAAATAAACATGTTTACAGCCTAGAGTATTTTTACAGTGTCATATAAGTAAAACTGCTAACATAAAGGATCTAAATACTTCTTTCACCATTGTGTATAATGAGGTTCATACGCAGATTGCACGGTTGACTTTTTAATCATCGTATTTCCGACGGTCTCTGAAAGCACCATTAGTTCCGCCAACTTGTTGCTCAACCGGAGGCACGCCCCCTCCTCCCTCGCCGTCTCTCCCCGTGTATATGAGCTGAAGCTCGGCCACACTTCAGTCACTGCTCGCTTGGCTTGTCAGGGCACAAACATGGCCGCAAACCGGGTTATCGTTTACGGCGGGAGAGGCGCTCTGGGCTCAAAGTGTGTCCAACACTTTAAATCCAATGGATGGGTGAGCGACAATAGTTAGCCGTGCATGCTAACCCAGATGCTAACACTCTGCTTTGCTAAATGACAAGCTAACTGTCTCTCTGTTTCTCTTCATGTCGTTAACAGTGGGTTGCAAGCATCGACATGGTTGCAAACGAGGAGGCAAATGAAAACGTGATCGTGAAGATGAGTGAATCGTTCACCGAGCAGGCAGGACAGGTGAGCTACAGCTGACTTTATGAATCATGTTTCATGTTTTTGACTCATTTAAAGTCAAACTGAAGAGCTGGACAGACCAGTGAAGCCGTCACGACCAGCAGCTAAGGTCTAACTCGTTATATGAATCCAGCAGTGTATAAATATGAAGCATGAAATGTTGTTTTTGTTTTTAAGCTGTGCTGTGCCAGAAAATGTGTACGCTAATGCTGCGTTCAAGTCACATTGGAAAAGAAGGGAAACGTGTGCTCTTGCTGCGAGCAGAGCTGATAAAGTATCATTTCTTTACTACGACATCCTCCGGTTGCTTTGTTTGATGGTGAACATTTCTTGTTTTATTTACATCTAGTGAAATAATGTGTAGCATTCAGAGTCAAAAAATGATATATTTCTATTTATAATATGACGTAATATCTTTGCAGCCTTGCAACAAGTCTATCAATCCATTTTAATGCAGTTAATGCTGAGCAAAAGGCAGGGTACAAATGGGAAAAGCCACCCCAAGACTAATGAAAATGTAAAATACAATACGTCATTTATTATATTCTTAATGAATACAGGATAGTGTATGACATGTTTATGTATGTCTTTGTTGAGCTCATTTACCTGACTTTGTTATATATAATTGAATATACTCAACATTTTGGCTGTGAATGTTTTTCTCAAAATATCCTGATTTTGTTTGTTGCCTTGAACGCAGCACAGAGCATGTAATAAACATTTCCAGCTGCTGTGTGAGTTGAAAGCCAGTCCACATTGAAATGCTGTTTGCCCTGTGGCTTTATGAAAAGGTGTTAGCAGTTATCTCTCTTTTTATGCAGGTGACGACGGATGTGGCCCAGTTGCTAGGGGAACAGAAAGTGGATGCCATCTTGTGTGTGGCAGGAGGATGGGCTGGAGGAAGCTGTAGTTCCAAAGGTCAGAGTTCAACCTTTTATTTGCTGTAACATTAATCATCAGCCATATATGTCCCGCAGCGATTCATGCTAAGCTTTAAACCCGGCCTAAATAAACTGTATACAAAATTATATATATGTTATATATAATTATATTATATATCAAAATCTCAACTCAAACTTACTTTCTTATTTAAATTATGTATTTCATTTTGTATGATCAAGAATGACCCACCCTACTCCGCCTCTGATTGGCTTACCCTGATATTCTTATTCTAACCCTAACCAGTCACACTCCTCATTATTAACCTAACAGACCTAACTAACGAAGGCAACGAGCACGAGGCAAAGTAGGGTGGGTTATAAGAAAATTGGTACCCTAAGCAGCCAATTAGCTTAGCATAAAATCTGTCTCTATCCAAAGGTAACAAAATCCAGTTACCAACATCTCTAAATCTCATTAATGAATATACATCTTGTTTGTTTAATCTTTTTAAAAACTACAGTGTAAAAATGACAATTCAAACTCTGTCAGAGGGTTATGTGCTGGACTATTGCTTGCCTCTGAGCGTTTGCCACCATCGAGTCCAAGAAGTTTCTGGTTCCAGTCCAGAAATAATCAAGTGAATAAACTCCAGAAAAATGATGATTTGTCATTCTGGTGATTTTGTTTGGGGTGTATTAAACAAATGAAATATATAAGTGCTGCGAGTTGGATTTTGTAACCTTGGGGAAGAGCTAGGCTAGCTGTATCCCCTGTTTCAAGTCATTTTGCTAAGCTAACATGCTGCTGGCTGAAGCTTAAATTTACTGAACAGACATAAGAGTGATCGATCTCTAAAATGTTGAACTATTCTTTTAAAGGTGCATCTATGGAATAAGCATTATTATTATTATTGGATTAAAATGATACTGTAAGATATCCACAAATGTCTAATTACTTTCTATGTCTCTTTTAGATTTATACAAAAACTCAGATCTGATGTGGAAACAGAGTGTGTGGACCTCCACTATCTCCAGCCACCTCGCCTCTCTGCACCTAAAACCAGGCGGCCTGTTGACTTTGGCTGGGGCCAAAGCAGCTCTGTCAGGCACTGGAGGTAAAGCACACACTCGTGTTTACCGTTTCTCATCGTGATGACCTGGTTTGGCCGTGTGTCACGTCAGGGTTGCAGGCAGACTTTGATATAATGGAGACTCTATTGTGGAGATGTCTTTGTTGTCTGACCTGCCAATTCAAATAATGTAGGTAATAGAAAACGCTGCAGGGCTTTGACGAGGGAATTGAGATGCTGATCAAAGACGCAGGGAATCTCGCACAGCTCACAACAGTGTGAGGTAAAGGTGTCGATAAAATGGATCAGAGGGGGGAAAAAAAAGATGGACTAGCTGATGAGCTCTGTGGAAGCAGAGGGGCTCTGGTTCATTAACAACGAATCGGTGGTTTGATTCCCACAGTGGTTTGTTTGTCATCAGCAACCTGTTCTCTGTTGGTGTCCTTGAGCAAATGACTCAACCCTGACCTGCTCACTCATTTTAACCTGCTTTACACACACAGTTCGTAGTTAAAATGTGACAGACTGGGGATTACACAGGGCAATAAACAAACAGCAATAAATTAATATTATCAAAATCAGTGTAGTGGCTCTTTTAATTTTGTTTTTCTCATACTTTATGTTTAAGAGCTGAAATGATTAGTCAATGGACAGAAAGTAATTCAGCAACTATTCTTAGTCGTTTATGCAGAAAACATTAATAGTTGCAGATCTCCAATACAGTCAGTCCATCACCTGTGATTTGGTTTGATGCCATTCAACATTCATACATAACACTTCAACACTACACTACTAGAAAAATGTACAAACTACATAAGGACAGTTCATGCGGTCAATATCTTTGAGTCCAAAGAACATGATTGATAAAACTGCATTATTGCTCCGCTGTAGAAATGAATGATCGGCTTGCACAAGAAACCTTTCCTCATGTTTTCAGTTGGTGTTCTGCTGAATTTCACTCTACCTATTGTTAGCGTGACACTAGCCCGCCTAATGTCAGCCTCTGTGGCGTCCAGAGAGGCTTTGGTACGGTGCCATGTGATGTCAAGCCTTCCTGTATCCAAGCCGGGCCATGTGATGGGCTGAGATCCAACTCTACAACACAATATAAAGCCCTGCCTCAGCAAGTCAGTGCAAAGCCCACAAAGTCATTGGCTGCTGGCTTAGGCAGAGAATGACTCAGCAGTTCTTCACACACACTAACCACATGGACAGAGTGTGGTAACTGCACTGATACAGTTCTGTTCTCTTCTCTCTGAGCTCGTATTTATGTAGGATCTGCCCCTCTGCAGAGCTGGTTGTATTTTAGAACAAATGAACTATGAAAGGTATCCTCCCATACCTGTGTTGTTTAATTAAATATGAGTCAATATCAAGAGCCAAATGTTAACTAGAACTGTTGAGAGAACTCATGTTCATCCTTTCCTCTGTGTGCTCCGATCAAACAAAGTGAGTAAAAGTGGAACCAAAGAAAGCTGATGAGGATAACTAATTGTTTTGACTTTGAAGGTTGTTATAAATCAACGTTTTATGAACGAGTACTCAGTTACATGTTGCAAACATTCTCAGCAGATGTGAGAGGATTCACTTCAAAGCATCGTGTCAGCAAGTAAATCAGCACCAAATGTTCTGGCTGACAAAAACACGTTTCCTCTTCTGAATCGGTCACCATTATGATTGATGGTGTCCCTCAAAACACTGGATTATCTTTACTTAAGATTCCAAAGCAAAAGTTTTCAAACCATGTGAAAGGCTTTTTCATAATCCTAACCTTTGATTTAGGATTTAACTCAGGGGTCTTCCCTGTGTTCTCATGTGACTTGTATTTGTTTTTCCTAAACCCCTAGTCTGATTATGTTCGGAGACATGCAAGAGATAGCTTTCAGTGTGTGGATGCTATGTTATTCACTCTATTCAAGTAACATGTTACCTTTTATCTTCCATACAGAAGCCCATTCTTACACCCTGCGAAATTTCAATAATGCAGCATTCAAATCAGAATATATCTTATATCCAAATTAGCCTAGTTATACCTAATGTAATAAAACATGTGGCACCACCAAGATTAGTTGGTACAAAATATCCACGTAAATTCCAGTTATAAAAAGCTCTCCACCCCAAGAACGATAACTATACTAGACATACTGCCAGGTCTATAGTGCTGATGGAGTCTCTGAAGTTTATTTGGTTCTTAATTATGTCCTCTGTTTATTTAAATAAAATTTGTCTTCAAATGATGCCAACTCCATTTATAGCCAATTTACAGAGTAACAGGTCATCGTTATATATTTTACTATTAAGCTCCCGACACAACTGGAGTTTGTGTGCTTGGGCGCTGTTTAAACAACGTTATCATCAGTGCAGATGCTCACTTTGTTATCACTATATTTATTGTTCTTTGTGTGGACCGCCCCATAACTCTTACCTAGCTAACTGAACCAAATGACAAAGCTAACGATAGCTAGCTAATATCTAAGGTCAAAACACAATATATCTCTAATATTACAAAATGTTATACTAATAATGTCAACTAAATCACCAAATAATGCCAGTTAGGTTAGCATAATTCAGATTTTCCACTCATTGCATGAATGCTTTTAACTCTGAAACACACATTTCTTCATGTATCCATATATAAATAAAAGTCATATCTACATGTGCATTGTACATGTAGATTGTTGGGTATGTTTGGTTTACTGCGTGGCCCATAAAACGGTTTGAAAGCGATGCTGCATTGACTTCCTTTACAGAGTTGCTTTTAATTGGACGGTGCTACAGATTCATAGCAACCGATTTATTTTTAGCCTTTTTAAGCTAAGACACTCTTTAAGTTTTAATGCAACCAAACTGAGCTAATTTCTATGTTTACACTAGCTAGTGGTTATGAAGAACTCAAACTTAACAATGGATTTGCAAACATCCTGACCACTGATATCATCTGTACATCTTCTTGGCCTTAGTTTTGGTGTTTATCCCTGGTGATTTGAGTTAAAGTATTCCTGGTATTAGTGTCTGAATTGTTTCAAAATCAGAATAAACATTCTTGAATTGTTGTTTCTTAAATGTAGGAGTAGCATCCACACACACAGACTGTAGCCTGCATTATTTCAGCTAATTAAGATTTATTAACCAAAGCCAAGGCTGTTGCTCAGAATGAGAAAAACCTTAAGAAACAACCTTCATCAGTCTGAACTTGCATCATATTTGCGTGCTGTTGCTCCTTAATACTCACAGTTGGAGCAGATTGGCTTCAAGGACAAATTTACTAATTAGGAGATCCAACAGTTGATGGACGCACATTGACTGTAGCAGGGAATGAACATGTGACCTGTCAGGTACAGGACATCTAAAGCTGGAGGCTAACCTGCTGGTTTTGTAGCAAGTCAAAGCAGTGTTATTTCGCTGTCCTTGGACTTCTTCCTCATGGGCATCCCTAACTCGTGCTTCCTTTTTGATTTTTACTCTTGAAGAAAAACAAAAGCTTACGATAAAAGCCATGTCACCACCCCTCGCTCCTATTGGTCAGTTCTTTGTAAGCTTGTCATAAGATTGGTTTTGTGGGGTGTGTAGATGCTTAGCATTCTCTAGAAAGCCCATTAAAATGTTCTGATGGGGGAGGGGGGGGTACATAATGTTTCCAGATGCTGCAGCTCCAAAACATTCCTAGGGTCATCTGAGGGCGTGTTCATGTGAGACAATGGTGTAAAAAAAAAACAGACTAAGAAGTGAGAACAAGTAGTTAATTATGTTTTATAACTGTATATGTTTTTTTTAATGTGTTCAAGCTTTTATACAACACTAACATATACCCCAGTGAAGAACTGGGTTACATTATTCCTGTTTTTAAAAGTCTGAAGATGTTCCTTCATAGTTTCTAGATGGATGTTTTTCCATTTGACCTCTCTATTCTAAATCAATGCCATCCACTCTCGGGTACAGTGTGTGTTGCATTTGATGTGTTGGTCTCTGCTGCTTTTGCAAACTGAATTTCCTCCAGGACACTAAAAGAAATATTCTGTGATCCCCAGGCATGGTAGGCTATGGCATGGCCAAAGCTGCCGTCCACCAGCTGTGTAAGAGTCTTGCAGGAAAGAACAGCGGCATGCCATCAGGAGCTGCTGCTGTGGCCATACTACCGTGAGTACTGCTGTGAAATGTTGTGTACACATTTAGTCCCGAGGCGAGGATTTTTCAACCTTTGGTATGGTGTGATGGTGTGGGGAGATGTGGAGTGATCACAGGTAGGGACTGAATCTCTGAGTGTTGAATACGCTCCGCCTGTAGGCCAGAGAGGTGGCTCTGAAGTTTGGTTTCTTTTGTGAAGGAAAGCAGCTGCAGCAGATACAATCGACTGCACAGAAAAAAAAAAAATCTGAATGGTAACCTGCAGCTTTATTCACTTGGTTGCCAATGATCTGAATATTTGATGCTCAAAAGAGGCTCAAAGAAACTTTAACTTTAAGAAACTATTTAGCGAAAAAAGCAGGTTTGGTTTGTAGCAACCAATACTTATATACTATATACTCTAACCGGCCATTTAGAAGAATAATCACAAACCTTTTCTGCTTTTGCCCCAAAAGATTTACTTTAAAATCCACCTACGTCTGTGGAAAATGTGAGGGAATCATTAATTTAGCTATCCATAATCAAGTAATCAATTGATGCAAAATGAATCAAACTATAATTGGTTACTTGTTTCTTTTCTTTTTTTTGTAATATTTGTTGTGTCTAATAGTATTTTGATAGTAAACATTGGACTGTTAAAGAGATAAAACAAGACATTTTAAGATGTCACTTCTGTGCATTTATTTTATTGATTTCAATGACAAAACAATGGATTTCACCGAGAAAGTAACAGACCTCTATAATGAATCTAATTGTGAGTTTCAGCCTTTTATTTATTGTCATTGCAGTAAAAAGATTTCAGCCTTGGTCTGACACTGAAACAAGGAACGACTGAACAGAAGAGAGAGTTTAATGCTTCACCAGACAACCTTGTATGCTTTCAGCAAAAGCAACAAAAGGAAACTATTAGACTTCTTTTGACCTTCAATATCCCGAGATACCGTAACACGATGCTAATAAAATGCACAACGCACATTCATGTTTACCAACTTGGGTTTTCTATGAAGCTTTATGACAAAGGGACTGGAGATGTTTTCCCCTGGATGGAGCACTCACTCACTGCTCGTTGGATGTTATTGGGTTCTTCCTTTTCTCTTACATTTTATTAGTTATCTGTGTTGACAACGGATTTTTATTAACAAAACAAGGCGAATATGAAGGTCTCAGTTGGTGTGGCTGGTATTCTCTTTCTTACAGCCTCGTTTTGTGCTTTTAGGTTGAAAGAGGTGCTGTATATTCAACACACTTGCACAGTGAAGCTTTAAATACACCAACAAAGCAAGACGCCAATAAAAGGAGAGAAGATGAAAGCTATTGTGCTGTAAAATTAGCTGTGCCTCACGCTCCTTTGTGATGTTCGATGGATAAGTGCTAGGTGAAGATAAGCTGCAGGAATAAAAAAAAAAAAAAGGCTGCCAATTTCACCCGGTAGATCTCTGGTTGTGCACATGATCTGTTTTAGATGATTGACGCACACTGTAGCCTTTGCATGATCCCCCCCTCTGTTCGCTTATTAAATTTAAAACCAGTGTTTTTGCACTGTCATCGTGAGAAGCTAGAAATGGCTTTTCAGGGGCGTATCTCGCTCGTGTTCTCTCTTTGGTTGTGTTTTTCACCAACATGAGGCTGGACTGAGCCTGCCTCTCCAGCATGCTGTCACATCTGTTCAGCATTAGCTCCATGACTTGCATTTCTGTTACAGCCTGCATCCCCCAACCTCCTTTGTGTTGCTGCACCATCATATACTAACACTATATAGCATCTGTGGATGTAAAGTTTCTTCCTGCAAAGGCCATGTAACCGTCATACAACGACCTTTACAATGACATTTGGCACCAAAATACTATAGTACACCTTCAGCATGGCTTGTTGTGTAATTCAATGCTATTTGAAGTCATGAATATGATAATAAAACCGAAACATGATGCAAATTACTTGTATACAACATACCCCGTGCTCTCTTTTTTTTTTTTATGGTCTGTATGTGTGGCCGCGCTGCAGCTCGCCAGCTCTCTCCACCTCTCAGACGCTTCTACTTACCCTGATTGTCATCTGGCTAAATTTGACAGGGTTACCTTGGATACACCAATGAACAGGAAGTTCATGCCTGACGCAGATTTCAGTTCCTGGACACCGCTGGAGTACATCGCAGAGTGAGTGCTGAGGAGAATAATGATTCATTGTGGTTGACTTTCTCATTTACAGAGCTCTGTAAGATGATTATTTTAGAATGGGAGGCTGGTGTCTGTTTTCATCAATATCAATATACCAGATGAATGATAAGGGTCTGTTTTTAAATCTGATTAAATCATAAATTTATTTTCAAACTCAGTTTAGTTTTTGCCCTCAAACTAGATTACATTTAATTCTCTTGCACCAAAACTTCAAACTCCAATTTAAATCTTTGACTCAATTTTCTTTACTTAATTTTTAATATGGCTGCCCTTTTGAAGATGGATTGAGCAAAATAATCCTTGTTTAGGGACAGACTCAGCCCAATTTTGTTTTATAATGCTGCAGAATTTCTCTTATGACGCTCGTTCAGCAAGGAAACTGTGATGAAGTAGTACAGGAAGAATGGGGGTGCTGGTTTGCTCACCTGGTTGGGTGGGCTCAGTCCTTTCCTTAGCTGAACGTTAACAGTAGCTCCTTTTTTATACTCACTAGTTCCCGACAGTTAATATTAGTTGGTGTATCCCAACCTTGAGGTATTTCTTCCGCTCACTCATCTTATTTTAAACTACTTTAAACATCATAGAACACCACTCAGTTTTTCATTTTCATATCTGTGCATTAGGGTGTGTGCAATAAAGGCTTTCCACTGAGGAACATATGGCCTTCTAATGAAATTGCATGATCTTATAATACGATTTACCTTTTTAGTTATAACCACTCACTCTTAACCTGCCACATTTAGCCCTAAAACTGATCTTGTGTTCAGTCGAAGTTAGGTGAATGGAAATGCCATAAATCGCCAGTAGTTTCTGTTCAGTTTGCAGGCTTATTGACTTAAATGTCACAGTACAAACATACAGACTGGGTTCGAACAATATTTTCGAACAATATTGTTCCAGCATTTTTTAGGCGAGTATGCAACATACTGAATCCTCTCTCATCTGTGTCCAGAAGCTGTGAACTAAGATCAATTGAGTTACGCTCAATTGAGTCTGAAGACATAATAGTATGTGTATCTCATTCTCTGTGCCAGCAAAGCACAAACACAGGTATTGTTCATGTCTCTGATCACAACTGACCCCCGACTGACACTGAAACATGTGTTTGTGTGATTTTCATGCTGTCCTGTTTCTTCTTGTTTTGGTCCAAAGAGCTCTTTGATTTTAAAAGAGCGTCACATGACATTTGCCTTTTTTAATGCTTATGATCACAGAAACATTTTTATCTATCAAACAATATTTAACTGGAAATACCTGACAAAGAATACTGACAAACTGCAAATAAAAAAAAAAAAAATATAGTGCCAATAGTCTGTGGGGTTTAAATAGACCCAGGTTCTTGATGTTTGGTCACATATGCATGTCAAATTTATTATTGAAACGAGCGAATAGATTTGAAGTGTGACATTTCAGACGGCAAAATAAATCTCCACTGGTCTGGGAGCGCTGTATGATTGATGGCACAGGTGTGTGTGCGAATGTGTTTTTGTTTTTCGTGCTCGCGCATCACTGTAGCTCATCCATTTTTCTGCCTTTGTTGTGTATTATTGATGACATTTATCCTCTTATGTAACCCGCATGCAAGCAATGCTATTACCTTTTTACTTTGTACTGTCAAATTTAATACACATAATGCATAACAAATGATTCATATTTTTGTATCCATGTTTTCAACTTTATAGTTTGATATGAATCTACTCAAGTTTCACTTCATTCATTTTTCACATTTTGTTTTGAAACTCACGTATTACCTGTTACTGATTTAATTAAATTTTTTATTAATCAGTAATTTCTTAGTGTGATGGAAACGGTGTGTTTTGACAGTACTGCACTCAGTTTGTGTTTATCCTCAGGAGAGTAGTGTAGGCCAGGAGAGATTAGATGGGATTTGATCCAATTTGATAATCCCAGAGGAAACAGATGAGGGTCTGAGGACAGAAATAGAAATAATCTGGGTGGTGGAATTGAAGGGAGGAGACACTTGGTGCTCTATTGAATATATGATGTACAATGATAGAAATAGTATTAGGTGAAACTACATGTGTGCTGCTAATAGATACTGTAAATGTAGAAATTCACTGTGATTGTCTTAAATAGAAATACAAGTACCTCCCATGGGATATAAGGAGTAACACTACAAAGTCAAGTAGACATGTGTATAAAACTTGCTTGCGTTTCTTTGTTTTCTTCCAGAATGTTCTTTGGCTGGGCCACAGGGGTGAACCGGCCGGCTTCTGGAAGCCTGATGCAGCTAATGACCTCCGGAGGCGAAACCCAGGCTGTGGCCGCGCAGTAGAGGACAGAGTGGAGCTGTGGAGACGGTGATGGGGGGAGGGTTGGGAGAGAGAGAAATGGAGAGGGATGAGGAGATGGAGTAGCACAGAGCTATAGCCTGGTAGGGAGGAGGAGAAGAGGAGGAGAAGAGAAGGAGGAGGATATGGGTAAGGAGCATTAGGATAGGAGGAGTGATGAAGAAGGTGTGGAGGTGAAGAAGAGAAATGGTGACAGAGAAACTGAATGAAATGAGGAGCTTGAGAGGAGAAAGAAAGCTAGATGGGTTTTGGAGGGTGGAAAAGGAGGAGGAGGAAAGGGGGGAGGAGGGCTTTCATTGCAAATGCAGCCTCACAGCGCCATCTAGCTGTAAATCCCTACAATTATCCAAGTGTAACAGACGGTGTTAAACCTCCACTAATGATAAACCAGATAATAGGACTCAATGGTCCATTTTCCACTCTTGAGGACTTTTCAGATTTTATTCTTTAAAAGATAAGTGAAGTGTTTTAAATGTGTATGTAGCCAATTTTTGGTCAGGACTATGTGGAAGCTGTCACTAAATAAGATCCATATATAATTTGTTATACCGTACCATTCCAAACGTCTTTATTATAATGTAGAATATTTCTGAATCAACTTTTTTCATCATATTTTTCAGTGACTTCATATCTCCAAAATATCTGTGAAATTCAACACATGGCAGTGTGACATGTGAGATCTTTGAGCCTTTTTACTTTGTACCTTCACTAAGTCCCTGAAGGTCCTCTCTGCCACTGCAGGACCTCAAATTTAAAGAAAGCCGCTGTCTTCTTTCTAAACGGACAATACAGTTTAAAGTGGAGTGGCCTTATTTATGTTTGTAGCTGTCAAGTCAAAGTGTCCTTGGTGTCTGCGGTATGAAAAAGGTGCTCTGTCGTGTGTTGTAACTTTGTCAAATTCACAATAAAGGAGTCAAAATTAAGAATCGATTTGAGGTTTTGGAGTTCATTCTTGACTTTGGAAACAGCAGTGGACTTGAAGAAGAACGTCACCTCAAGGTCCATATAGTAGTTCTTCTGGAGCTTTCACTTATTACATATGTTTCAAGTCACTCCCTTCTTTAGTGTCTGAATACGAAGTATACCTTTCTCACGACAATGCTACAACACAAAGAGCCGCACTTCACGATTGTGAAATTGTAACTTTTTTCTCTGAGCATTGAAAGGAGGCAGAGTTCATTCTTGACCTTGGAAACAGCATTTGACAAAAAAAAAAAAAAAACTCACTTCAAGCTCCATTTAGTGAGTATTTCTGGAACTGATGAAGATCATTGAAAGCTCCAGAACTGCTACTACTTGGATTTGTTTAATTAATCTATAGTTTTAAAACTAATTGTGGATATTTAATTAAAAAAAGTTGCCACATTACTGTATCACACAATCTACATAACAGTCACATGTTTTGGGGGAATTGGAAAGATTCTAGTCAGGATCTAATGTGCAACTAATGTTCTTGAAGTTATTTCCTAAAACTGCTTCACACTGTAGTTTATATCAAATGTCACTCAAACAGGAGTAAACAGTGCTTTTGTTGGGGACTATTTTTCCACTGCAGATTAATACACATTTGATGGGCTCATGAGTATTTCCAGCAGGAGGACGGTGCATCGACTCAAAATAAGCTACAGTGACCATATTGATCATTGTAATAGGAAGGTACATGCCACCCAGTGGAACAGTGTGGCACCTTCATGTGTTTGTAATAGTTTGGGCTTTGGCTACACAGACTATAGTTCCTGTTGGACGGATACATTCACTGCTGGTGTTTTAATGTCCCAAAAAAGAAATAATTATTTCAGTATATAAATAACCACTAGATGGTGCTCTCTAATAGGAGTCCCACTGCTGCACTTGCAGTCTGTCTTTCTCAGTGGAAGTCCTATTAATCTGAATGTGCACTGCCATGCATACACTGCATAAAAATAACTTACAGAAGGGTCCTTTTAGCATTCACTCTCCTGCACTGAACTGATTGCTGAGCATCCAGGCCTTTCACCTTGGCAAATGCAAATCTCTACAGCGACGATATCTGGGAAGACATCAATTTAAAAGTTGGATTATGACAAATAGATTATTTTACAGCCCCATTCCTCTCTGCACAAAATGTTGTTGTTGTTCAACCAACCCATATATTCACCTTCAGCGTGGACCAGAATGCACATAAATAGACTACGGGGCAGCTGCTGGGCCTTGGTCTTAAACTCCACTATTTCTCTCGGCTGGCCACAGTTCCTGGGGACTATATGGCTGTTGACAAGCACACTGCAATAAATCACCATGCTGAGGATTAATAGGAAAGAGCAAAGCGCCCCAGCTCACTGTAGCTGATATGTATTTATTCTAGGTGGCGTAGCAATTCATCTCACTGTGTGTATGCCCTGTGTGTGTTTGCATGTGTGTGTGAGGGCCCGAGGCAAATTCAACACGTCTATGCATACATTACCTCCCACGATGCCAGCACTATAGAGTGATTGCCCGTGGGGATCGAGTCAATGTTTATCACAGAAAGCGTTTCAGCTGATCAAAGATTACCGCTGAGACAGAGCATGTTGTTCCTGTTTCAGCTGGGGCAGATAAGTTGTCACCCAGCGCCACAGATGCTATTGTTTTGTGCAACGTGAATCTATGAGAAGCAAATTATTTGTATGTCACAGGTGCAGCGGCGGCTAAAGAGAATTTATCTGTGGTACTCCTCTTCCAAGCTGCAGCTTTCTCGACTCCCGTCTCCAAGAGTCTGATGGTGAGTATGTAAACACGCGATGACTGATTTGAGAATGTCTGTCTCGTTCACACTGGTGAACAGAGTCACATGAGGTCAACAGAAACATTTAGTGTAATGGGACAACGCAGCTAGGTATGGGCAGTATAGATCATGATATGATAAAAATTCTGGGAGCTCTGTGGAGAAGCCTGGGTGCTGATAGTGAACCACAACTTCTCTGGTTCAAATTCTCCTGGTGACCTTTGTTGCACACCATCATTCCACTCATTTCCTGTAATATCTCTACTAAAAAACACTCATAAAAGGCATAACATACCTGAACATACTTAATACATAATTAAAAAAAGATACTTCATCACACTGATCCAACAATCTTGTAAATCCTCTATTACCATAAAGCAGTTCTGCTCTCGGTAGACTGATTTTAATGGCTGATATTGGCTTATCACACATATATTGATATCAGCCTAATTGTTGTCTGATATACACCAATATGAAAAGTTTTTTTTACAGGATATCATGCGAGAAAAAATACCTGGGATAATGTAGATCTATTAACTATGTTCTGTTTGTGTTTTCTATCTTTTAGTCATTCATAATTATTAAATTCCAAGTGAAATGTACTGTGTCAGTGCACTGATGTTTTTGGACAATAAAGTTTATTGTTAAACTGTAAAATATCCTCCATTACATATGTTTGATAACCGCATTTGAGGGATCATTGCAAAAAATGTGTTCATTAATATATAAACAAACAGGGGCGATATATCCATCAGATTTTTTTACCCCCGTAATAACCGTATCAGCCCCAAAAATTCAGTATCTGTTGGCTTCTACTCACAAATTCAAAAGATGTATAAAAGGGAGCAACCTGGATAGAAAGACTGTCGTAAAAAGGTAGGTATATACGTAATCTATGATATTTTTTATGGACACACACACAATTTGTTGCATATTCCTTCCAAACTGGCTTCATCACAGCAATAAATTCATGACTGATTAATAAAAGCTTTCAAATGTCTGTTGGTGTGCTTTACATCTCCAGCAGCAGCCATAACTGTGTATTTAAACTAAATACATACTGTACTCAGATCATCTTTTACCTGAACCAAGGTGATCCACTGTTCTCTTGTGTATACTTTATGATTTATGATTATTTTCCAGCCGTTACTGTCTTGGAAAAGAATCCATCTGTTTAACTATCCTGGTTAAATAAAGGTCAGATCATTGATAAAAATGTAGTTTGTCATTCACTGCAATGAGATGATCCAACGCAGGCATATTTTGGTCTATACCTTCCATTCAGTGCTTGTTCTGTAATTTACTGTCACACTATGTTGTACTGTATATTATATTATAATAAGGGAAATTGGCTCCTAGTCTTCCCTTTTCCCCATTTTTAATTTAGCCCGTCACAAATGTCTTTAATGTTTGAATTTCATTGCTCATTCAATAATTCTATCAAATAAAGGAAGAAGTTTCTGTTCAGTCGCTGGAAAACAGGTGAAGTTCTCTGAATTTTAATTGCACAGTGGCTTTGTCGTTTCTTTCACTACTACCTCTAGACCTGTAGCATTAGCAGTGACAGTTAGTGCTTTTTGCCACACAAGAAAAGTTATACTTTATCAACAGAAAATACAAACAAAATGTGCAAATTTATGAAAAGAGCAGTAAAACAGAGGTGTGCACTTGGCCACAGAGACATCTGGCCTACAGTGGCGTGATTCTAGTTCAGTATGAAATAAGGGGAAACTGGTGCTAATTGGAGGTCAAACAAGCTCATGACCTTTTGCATATCATCCTCTCCCGTCACCACTTTGCACTCATCTATATAATTTATCTTTACATAGATTTAACAAAATCAAAATTCAAACTAAATATATTAAATGTTTGTTCCAGCTCCAAACCACTATATATGTTGATTCTATATAATTATGGATGCTAGTTTTTTTTTTTTTTTATCTCAAACACTGCTGGCTTTCCCCCACATGCTGCATATAAAACCATATAATAGATTACATTGCACACAGAGAACCTGTGGTAGCATTAGTTTTATTGACAGTGGATTGAGGCTTTCAAGCACAGGCTGTCTCAGTGATTCATTGTGTGAAGCAGGGAGAAGAGCAGCGTCCAGTCCTGCTTACATGAAACCCCTGGAGGTGAATTTCCTGATTAAAGCCCCCCTACCCACCCACCCTCCCAAACTCCCCACCCCCACCCGCCTGAAATCCCTGCATTTATGTGAGCGGGTGTGTGTGTGCACGAGCTGGCATTCATATGTCTTTGTATGAGCATATGGGCTGTGAGTGCATGTGTTCATGTGTGGAGGGTGTAGCCTGCTTGTTTGCAGTGTGCATGTATGTATTCATGTATTTTATGTATTTATGAAACCAAATGCATGTTTTAAAAGAGAATGGGTTTTTTTTGTTTTTTTGGGGTTTTTTTTACTTTTTTTTAATCGATTTTATGATTATGAAGTACAAATTTCTGTTAATTGTCTTGTCTATCTCATATTTAAACCACCTTGTAACTACAGTTTTAAAAATAAACTCTTATTTCTGTGTGCACATGTATTATTTGTGCAGAGTATGTGTATGTGCCTGAGCAGTAGGGTGTATGTGTGTGTACCTTGTGCGTGCATCAGTTTTATGAAAGTGTGTTTCTGTGTGTTTGTGTGTTGTAGAGGTTATGTCTGAGATGGCGAGGCGCCATGTGGAAGCCATTGAGACCTGGAGCAGCAGTGAATGTGGAAGGTGAGGCCAGATGGTAGTGGTTAGCCCTTGGCTGCTCTGGGTAACCTGACCTGCAGGGGAGGACCCCTCTGCCTCCCGAGGACCAGCCGCCACATGTGTTGCGTGAGAGTAAGTCACCCAAAACCCAGGAACCGCCTCTTGGCTTCCTGGCGGCCTGTTCTCATAGCTGAGACTGTTTTTTTAACTGAGGATCTAAAACAACAAACTAAAAACTGGATCAGACGGGAACAGTTCAGAGACAGGATCATGGTGGATCCTGAGGTCGGATGGAGGCGTCATTAAGAGTCTGATTCATGTGTTAGCACTTTATACAGTGGACCATGATATTCACATTAAAGAATATCATCTTCATGCATTAGCACAATACCTTAGAGACCATTGGTTGAACCAAAGTACATATGGCATCATTACTTGAGATGCTTTTCACTCCACTACATTTATCTAGAGTAACTTTGCAGTTTATGATCTCTTACACAAAGTTCAGATTGCTAGATTTAACTACCCAGGAGTACACAAAGTAGAACATTTTTTAAAACTGCTTACAAGACAACAGTCTGACAATATATAACAATAACAGTATGTTATACTTTTCTTCGGTGTTTTTGATACTTTAAGTATATTTTGCTGAAAATACTTTACTGATTAAGATTTTTAAGATGAAACATTTGGAAGGCTTAAATATACATACAACACTCACCACGTTAATGCAACACAATAACAAGAATAATCCAGTAATATGTTTGCCCATAAAAGGAGTACTATTGAAGTTTGGTTAATATTAGAAACTATTATAAAAGATATGATATGTACACAAACACATTCAGATACATACTGAAGGTAAGATTAATATGATTACAATTAAAAACAAAAGAAGATAGAAAGAAAGAAATATCTTTTACTGATATTAATTCTGTACTTTACCTGAGTAAGATTTTGAATGCAGGACTTTAACTTGTAATGGAGTACTTTTACACAGTGGCATATAAAGATGCACTTGAAAGATGTATAAAAAAGACTAAAACTGTAATTCCCCCTTACAATTTCATCTCTTCCTTCTGTGAAAAAGTTTTAAATATGCAAATATTTTCCTTTCAGAAGTCTCTAACTTCACTGTGAAGTCGATGTATGTGAAAACAGTCTCTAGTGTCAATCACACATCACACATGATGAGCATCGTTTGAGTGAAGGGGGGCTTTGGAAGAGTTACCTGTGCAGAAATAAAAAGACTTCTGCAGTAACCACACTTCTAAACATTGGCATTATATGATAGAATAGTAAAACATGAACTGAAAGAAACTATTGGTATCAGGTGAAAATTTTAGTTTATGTCTCCACTAATATGCTGTATTTGCCCTTTTAACCACCAGTCTCTTTCTGTTAAGGTGTAAAGAAATTTAGGATCACACAGTCATAATAAGCTGTGTTGAACATAATGAAGACTAATGTTGCTTTCTCTTGTAAAATCACCTTTTAGTTGTACCCAACTTGGTCTCTAGATGGCACTAAGTCATAAGTGAACATAAGTGAGGCAGATTGGAGCATAATTAAAATTTGAGTGATACGTTTTTGATTTAATTAAATGGCCCTGAAGCCAGTAATTCACAGCACAGGGTCGACATGGATTGAGAATTTCTTTTTAAAATAGGAAAATCAGGTCCGGTGTCTCTAAAGATCAAGGCAGCTCGAGATGGTACTCAACATCTGCTCAGTAAGAGGTGAGCCACTGTTTGAAAAATCCATGTCAATGAATAAATGATGGGCTGATGAAGACCTGCTCCAGATATTCTTTCAATGTGCACAATAATGAAATCTCTGAAATTAAAAGAACTTAAAATAAAAAAAAAATAAAAAAATATAAAATAAAAATAAAAAAATATAAAATTGAATCACTCTCACATACACCAAGCAGGAACAACAGTTCAGTGTTTCTGATTTGTGATTACACTGAAGTTATGTAGGAACATGGTTTCCTGGCCTGTCAGGAGCGTCACTTTGATGGTAATGACAAGTTGACAGCAATCCCTCGGTTTGCATTTAGTTTCTGTCACACCTCCACTATATAAATTATATTACTGTTTTCTGTCTGAGCTGATACATAATATATACAGTAGAATATGCGTGCAAAGTTTTAGCATTTAGGAAAAGTGGGATCACAAGAACCAACAGCTGCTGTTGTGTACAGATTGAAGAGTATATTGTAAATCTGCGCATGTACGAGTTGTGAAAGTTTTAGTGTATTTTATCGTCATGTAGCATTCAACGTGTAGCTGAAGAGTATCAGTATCTTACCATCCTGATTTTTTTCCTCCTGTTGTTCACATATCTATCTCCACGCTGTAACAATAAATGTTTTACCTCACATGTACTTCAGATATCTAAAACTACCCTTAAAATATATTCTTAAAAAGTCAAATCTAATGAAATATGTGTGTGTTTATATGTATATACATATAGCAGTGTGTTTTTTTTCCTACATTTTAGATTAACACTGAATACATCACAGAATAGGATGTGGAATTATGTGAAGTGTAAACATAGCATATGTTTTATAGTTTAAATTCTTAAAAGTAGCCTTGATGGCAGCTTTCTACACTCTTGGCATTTTCTCAGTCAGCATTTTCCAGGTTGTCATCTGGAATGCTTTTCAAGAGTCTTGTAGGAGTTCCCATATATGCTGAGCACTTGTTGGCTGTTTTACCTTCACTCTCCTCTCCAACTCATCCCAACCCATCTCAGTTGGGTTTAGGTGGGGTGATTGTGGAGGACAGGCCACCTGATGCAGCACTCCATCACTCCTTCTTGGTCAAATAGTCCTTACAAAGCCTGGAGGTGTGTTCTGGGTCATTGTCCTGTTGAAAAACAAATAATGGTCCCACTAAGATCAAACCAGATGGGATGACATGTCAGTGCAGAGTGCTATGATAACCATGCTGGTTACTTGTGCCTTGAATTTTGAATTAACCTCCAACAGCGCCAGCAGCAAAGCACCCCCACCATCACACCTCCCTTTTGGTGGGAACCACACATGCAGATACCATCAGTTCACCTTCTCTGTGTCTCACAAAGACGCAGCGGTTGAAACCAAAAACCTCAAATTTGGACTCATCAGACTAACAGAAAGAGACATACAGAGCACACATAATCTCTTCTTCTTGTTGGTCTCCCTCAGTAGTGGTTTCTGGTCTGATTCACACAGTCTCCTCTGAACAGTTGATGTTGAGATGTGTCTGCTATTTGAACTCTGTGAAGCATTTATGTGGGTTCTAATCTGAAGTGCCATTAATTGGCGATATTTGAGGCTGGTAACTGTAATAAACTTCTCTGCAGCAGAGGTAACTCTTGATCTTCCTTTCCTGGAACAGTCTTCATGAGTGCCCGTTTCATCATTGTGTTTGATGGTTTTTGTAACTGCACTTGAAGACAAAGTTCTTGATATTTTCTGGATTGACTGACCTTCATGTCACAGTAATGATGGACTGTTGTGTTTCTTTATCAGTTCTTGCCCTATTTGAGTACAGTAATGTAATACGACCATTTGCTGTCCATCAACAATACCTTTGAACAACAAAACTGTTTTTCTCAAACACATCAAGCTGGCAAGAAATTCCACTAGTTAACTCCAGACAGGCACACCTGTTAATTGAAGAGCATTCCAGGTGACTATCTCATGAAGCTGAATGAGAAAATACAAATGCCATTAGGAGTGATTTAGGGTTCAGTGTCCCGCTCAAGATCAAGGTCACATAAACTGTGAAGTTGCAGAAGTACACAAAACAGTTAGAAAAACATGTTAATACAAACGTACAAGGACACTATGACAGGGCGTGTGAGCCACAGTTACAGTGACCCCACAATATATCAAATGTATCACCTGAAATGTTTTTATCTCAAAGTAACTCTCTGGTTGTACCTTGATTATATTTTTTTCTCTGTTTTATATAAATTCAAATTGAATATCTTTTGGTTTTGGACTCTTGGTCGGTCAAAATAAGCAACTGGAAGATGTCCCTTTGCCCTCTGGAGGTTTTTCTTTTTACAGCCTAAACCAGTAGTTCCTTACTTTTATGTCAAACTCTATTAGCTCCTTATAATTTTAAACTGTATAAATCATTATTTCACACTTGGAGAGCCAGAAGCAACAATTTTATTTACCTTTTATTTTAGCTCTCAATTAATGCTTTCTGGAGGTCTCATGTTCAGCAGGTGGTGTTTTCGTTAGCGGGAGGCATGTTGGTGCAACTGTAGCTGGTCTTTTATTGACTATTATGACTATTAATATATAAAGTTGTTGTTGTAACTATATATATTTGTTTGGAAAAATCAGTTATACTCCTGTCTCCTTCCTCACCCTCACTCCACTGTGTCATCAGGGGAGGCGGTGACGGAGGAGGAGTAGACCCGGAGTCTGCAGCCCGGGCCTCGGGGTTTAGCAGTCAACACTGACTCCCCTTGTCTGTGTTTTCTTCCTCAGTTCATATTTCCAAACAAGCATTTCTTTGTCACATACTTTAGCAGCTCTGGTGTACTTTGATACGACTGTCCTGATCCTGCACACTCTGTTGTTGGTTGCTTCTAACATTGGTGATATAGGAATGGGCATTTCTTGTACTGTTGCTTTTAGTTTGAATGTCTCAAGATAAACAGGCAAACTATAAATACATTATGAATGCCTCTGGCCAAACTGGACTCATGGACAACCAGCTACATCAGAGGGGATGAAGGCAGGCTGCCATTAAAGGTAATAGCCTCGTTATTAGGCCTGCATTTGGGGGGTGAGGGGGTAGAGAGTGAACATCACATCCAGCTAATCACATCTGTCACTTCGGGGACCAGAAATATCTAACAGGTTCATGTTCCTGGTTGTTTTGACCTTGTAACAAAGCAGGTGGAGCATTTGTTTTCAGATTAGGGATTGACACAGGTCTGTGATGACGGGAAGAAATGAAGACAATGTAGACATATAGCAGGTAATCAGGTGGTACATGACACACAATGTTTCATGACATCCTTAATGTATGTTGAAAAGGAAAATGTCTTTTTTGATGTCTACAACATCTCTCCTGAGATGCTGCCGACATGCACACAAACGCGCACTGAATAAACTGAACGCTGAACTTCCTCCACACAGTGGAAAAGCATCCAGTTGTAGGTTTTTTGGAGTATTTTTTATTATTTATCCACTGTAAGTGAGTATTTAGGCCTCTGGGTTCTCAGCATGTTTAATAAGTTGTGTAACGTAATCATAAAATACATACATGCAACTAGAATATAAGCATTTTTCTGCCCAACAGTGATTCATATATAAAAAAAATACTGTAGAATGGTTATATGCAAAATTATGCATATATTCAATGTGCTAGTGAATCTGCATTTATTAGGTGTGTATACTGTAAATAGGAAAGCAAGATAGATACATTTTAAAAATAACCTCTGGACCAAAAATACATTTCCATTACTATAAATTATGTATTTATACGGTTCTTTTAAAATGTGTACTTTACAATCAGGATAATAACTAAATCCAGACATTAATTAAAAAAATGTTACCTTTACCATTTCTACAGCTACCAATGTTACATGTATACTATAGTGTGCATTTCTAACACTCCTACTACTATAAATGACCAACTGCTGCCAGCAAGACTAAATATACTACTTCTGTTATTATACTCCTTAGTACTGCTATTTTTAGGCTAATTAATAACAGTGTACTATAACTACTCCTGCTATACTGAACTAAAGTACTTGAAGTAGGTACTTAAAGGACCAGTTTATAAGATTTGGTGGCATATAGCGGTGCAGTTGCTGATTGTAATCTCCTTGTTTCACCCTCTGCCTAGCGTATAGGAGAGTCCATAGTGGCCTGCCAAAAACAAAGAAACATGGTGGTTTAATATGGCGGATGACTCCGTGGAAGAGGACAAGTTTCATTTGTGGATATAAAAGGCTCATTGTAAGGTAACAAAAACACAATGATTCTCATTTTCATTATACACTAATGAAAACATAGTTACAAATATTCCCCTAAATCTCACACACTGGACCTTTAAATATTTCTATTTCATGTTACCTTATATTTCTAGGAAACTTTGTACTTTTTACTCGACATTCAGTATACAGATACCCTGTAGATTAGGAATTTACACAAAAACAATTTAATAAAATATAAAATATGATGCATCTTCATTTAGTGACTCAATAATATATAAAGTAGTTCAAATTAGCTCCACTCTTTTAAATGCTGCTTACACATCAGGAAAAATGAAACAACCATATAATATGTATACAATAATGTAAGATTATGTATAATGACCACTTTAGTTTTGATACTTATGACTGAATACAACTTAATTATGGTAGCTTTACTTGAGTACAAGGCAACAGACAGTTTGCATGACCGTTACTACTACTACAAATTAAACGATAAATTAAATGATGTTGGAACAGCTGTTATATATAACCCACATATGGATATCTGTATATACAGGTTCATTTTATATTATCTTCATATCTGCATTTCATCTTTATTGTATACTGTATATGTATCAACATGGATGAGAAGTCTTAGTGTTGAAATCCTGGAACGTCTACAGTTTCAGGGCAATTGAGCAAACTCAATCTGCTGATGTGGACCTTATAGTGAGAGTTACTAAATGGACCTTGAAATGAAATTGTTTTGTCAAAATTTAACTAAGATGACTTGATGTCTTTCTGCAACTCACCAAATCTGTTCATACTGTTCCTATGAGTAATACTACTCCACCTATTACCATCACTAATACTCTCATTACTGCTTCCACAGTCACTGCTGTTACTTCTAATGTGATTTCTAATGTTAACACCCCATTACTGCTCGTGCTACTTTTACCTCTAGTTTGACAAATGCTGCAGCTCATACTTTTAGTGGCATCCATTAAAACAACATTTTTAAAAAGTATATTAGTAAAATAGTTTACTCTTAGCCTCTCAGCTAAAACATCCAACAGCCAGTAGGCCCGTCAAAGTCGATGTGGGTGGATACTGCAGGCAGCAGCCAGTCAAATCCAGGTCAGTGGTAGTGGGGGTGGAAGGGTGTGTGTGTGTGTGTGTGTGTGTGTGTGTGTGTGTGTGTGTGTGTGTGTGTGTGTGCGTGTGTGTGTGTGTGTGTGTGCGTGTTTATGTGGGTTTGGGAGGGCTGTACACTGGATGAACGATGTGACCGAATTGAGAGTTTCCATACAAGCAACAGTATCTGACCAAGATAAGCCTCTTGGGAGTCGTGTGGTCCTCTCTCTCAGGGCGGATTAAGCAGACACACTCACTTCTCTATCTGTCTACTGTACACACATCTGTCCAGATGTCCATCTGTCAGTTTCTCTGTCTCTGTTTTTTACCCTGTTGACTTCACAGGATGGCGCCTCATGCAGAGAAACAGGTCCAAAAGATCCAAGTTTGGGGATTTTCTGGTGCTTCTAAGCCTTAGGTCTTTGTGGAAACATAGCCTCCCTCTCTCTCCCCCCCACCCTCCTACACATCTGTTTCTCATTTACATCCTGGGTCTAAGTTCAGTAAAAGAAGGGGGGAAGGTGGGTGGGTGTTGGAAAGTGGGGTGGTGGTGGTAGGGGGGTCAGAAACATCTTAAGTCTTCCACATGTTTCTCTTTCACTATAAATAAAGACTTTGTTTCCAATATGTGAGGTCCAACATTTCAAAAACATAGACGCCTACTCGAAAGGATGGAAAACGTAGATTTTCTACAAATGAGTGTGGCTTTTAAAAGGTGGCAGCTAATGTGAGACCTTTTGTGGACAAAGCAATTACACTGGAACCATGATATTTTTGAGTAATTATCGTATAATAAATATCAGTGTAACTCTAATTTAAGATATCTCCAAATGATCTTTTCAATAATATAGGTAAGAATTTTGTAGGCAAAATGCAGCTGACTAGTCCCACCCCCCTTTAGTTACTGTTGCTATGCCTGTCCATAATACAGTTTGCTAAGATATTTGCAGATTTATTGATTGAAATTCTGAGTAATTTTTATCAAGCAATGCCTATTTGATTTTAAACGGAGGTAGGCAAAAGCTCAAAGCAATCTGTCGTTAGCTAGCTAAATAAGCTAACGTTAGGTCCTTGAGTTGGTTGAATACGCTGTAGCCAGATGACTTTGTAATATGTTTGTCTGACTCATTTAAAAAGACAAAGTGAAAAGGTGTCTTAAATATGCATTTGATCACTAGAGGCTCTAAAGAAATGTTTGTATCATCGCAAAAACCAAGCACGGCTGGCCACGATAAGCCAAACACAAAGCATGAAGCAGTGCAGTACTAACAAATGCAAACTTTATTACCATGCTTTATACAAAACTATAATCACTGCATGATAAGATACCTCTGTGGTTAGTGTACATTTAGAGCTCTAGCCTGTGTAACAGTGAACAGCTTTGCTACTGTCATGTTGAATACGCCCCGACAGTCATTTAATAAAAGGCCAGACAAAAACGACTATTTAAGCTTGATGTCTCTCAGATATTGTTGATGCCTCTGAACTCTGAGGTCAGCATTATTCTTTAAATCCAATCCATTGTTTGAATAGCGGGAGATCGCCATGGCAAATCATTTCAAATATCTGAAATTAGAATGAAAGACGAGATAGCTGTATAAAAAACTGCTGCAGATCATACTGCCGCTACAGCTTGAAACTACTATTAGGAGGGGTTGCAGCCGCCCCACTTTCCACGATACTGTATTTAAGCCAACATAAAAAGATATAAGTTGGCTATAATCACATTGATAAGAAGATATAAATCAATTTTCAGGAAAAACAAGTGAGTATGACAATTCGATATATCGCTGACATTCGTTTTATCCACAGTGACGTCAGAAATATCCTCATGTGACCATTCACAAATAAAAAGGGGAGATATGTGACATTCTGTCAAAATGTCATCTCCTGATATGTGACCCAGAAGTTTAACTAAAACAAATCCATGCTGTATGACCTCACTCTGATGCAAGCCTTTGCAATGGACTCCGGCCCTGCAAAGTAAGACAATTATTGGTTTTGACTGCAACTATGGGGGTGACGGCAACGAAAATATTGGGGGAAGAGATTCATAATCATTGAACGTTTTGGTGAATAAGAGCTGCACATCATAGATAATTATTCAAGACATTTATTATGGGGAACTTGCAGGTTCAGGTTAAGCTGACATGGCGGTCACTGTTGGCCACACTGCATGATTTTTACTGCCTTTGTTAGGTATAATAAGGACCACCAAGTCAGGTTCAGGTTGGTCTGGAAACAGCAGCATACATTTGGTGTGGATGAATTCCAACTATACAGGAGAAACTTGGAGATATCCCCATCATGATCAAGGCAGACAAGATCTGGCTTGTGAAACCGCCTTTAAAGATACTCATAACTTTTTTATAGATGTTGTAAAAGTGACTCAAAAGATATCTCCACTTCAGCTTTAAACATTTCAGTTCAAAATGCAGTATTTACAACCGGCTTATTGTAATATCTTTAATGATATTATATCAGAACTCAAGATGTCATGAATAAGTTACAACTTATTCAATTATAGATGTCTGGAAGGAAGTTTCAATCTATAAAGTAGATATAATATATAAAGTAGATATGAGCTCTATAGATTATACTGGATTTTGGTAATAGTTTAAAAGATAAGGCTGCTGATATCCCCACATTATATGCTTCTTTTTGTCAACAAGTCCCATGAAAAAACCAAAACCAACAATGCCAGCTTCAAGGCCATTGGTTCTTACAGAAGACTTCAACAATCAGCTGCAAATATAGAGTTTTATTTTTATATTAAAAAAAGGCTCAGTGCAACACTGTGAGTCACTGAAAAGAAAAAAACTACATCAGGTACACAGACAATACTTCATTCAATATTGAATTTAGTCTTTTCATTGGATTTATTGACAACAAAATGAGAATATCACCAAACATATCCTTTAAATTATAATTTCACATAGTCAAAATGTCATGAAATAAATAAGACTTTGATTTCACTTCGATCAACATTAGTCCAACAGCTTGATGTTATCTGTGAAATAATTCTTTCACACATTTTAATAACATCTTTTGGATTACTATCTTAAAAGCAACATCAGTTAAATAAATAATCTGCATACTGAGAACTTTTGCATGCTACCTAGTGAATACTTTGCACATTCCTGCACTCTTTACATTTTAAAAACATATTGTAAGCATATTTATATTTTCAAATTTTTATGTTCCTTAAATTTTTTTTTTTTACTTCATGTTTGAAGAAAACACCAAGGCAAATTCTTGTATGTGAAAACCTGTTTCTGATTTCTAGGCTTAATTTCTGTTTAAAAAAAAACAAAATCAAAAAGATGAACCACTGGAAAATGTTTTAGAACATAAAAAAACAATGTAGTACTATAACTATCGAGACCTAACACACGTTAGATTGTGTGTATTTTCAGTAATTCCTCAGGCAACTTGTTAACAAATCAGTTGTTCGACTTTGTGCCCTATTTGACCACACAAAGACATTTTTCTCTTCTGTTCCTAAATGAGGAATTTCTTTGAATTGTGACATTAAAGGAGCTCCCATCCTTCATTATTCATGTTAATTTATGCAACAGAATACCCAACTAATAAAATTTTGGAATATATAAGTGCGTCTTGGTCTGGAGTAATGAGATATGCCAATAATAATATGTAAATTTGGTGAATTATTGAATAGGCATGACTGAAGAATTCTTATTAGTTTGCATGTTTATCTCTAAAAATCCATCAATTTTTCAGAGTGCTTCTCGTGCCCAATCCAATAGGTAAATCTAATCAAACACTGAAATCAATAATTCAAGTGTTTATGTGCTGCTGCATGCATGTATCTGTGTATGTGTGTGTGTGTAGTACAGTAAATTTAGTTTTGTCTGGTCTTCATTTACAGGATACAGTCTCCAAACTTTGGGAGTGAGCTTCCTTTTTGTTGACTTGGCACAGATCGCACTGTAATAAACTCATGACTGATCTGAAATCAATACAGTTTCTCAACTGCTAACGGACGATTATTGCTAAGTGCTTATTTTAATTACTCTCCCTCATCATCAGCTGTTGCAGGAATAATGCAAAACACTAAAAGCTGATAGTAGCAGCCATAAATGTATATTGGGTGAATATATGTGACATATTACAGCCTGTGGTAAAAAATGCCAAATGTATATATTTTTTCTTCTTCTTCATCTTCTTCTTCTTCTCCATTCCCCTGCCTCATTTGCAATGATTGTGTTATCAGGGCAGCCAGGCAAAAGGGTGGAGCAACCATAATTTCAGTGCGGGATTAGGCAGAAATAACGAGGTCACCAAGTTACAGTTGCCATGGCAACGACACATCCAAGAACACAGGATGCCATTGCTTAAAAAAAATAAAAAAAATAAAAAAATAATAGAAGAAACACGGCCCAGGATTTTTCGTCTCTCTCTCTCTCTCTCTCTCTCTCTCTCTCTCTCTCTGCCTCTTTTTTTCATAGCCCTCCCTCTCCATCTCTCTCTCTCTCTCTCTCTCTCTCTCTCTCTCTCTCTCTCCCCATCCTCTCCTTCTCCCTGTCTCTGTTTTTTTTTCTTTTTTTTTTAGACGGTAAGGAGCAGAGCAGTTCACTTTCACTCCCTCTGTTTTCCAGAGCCTTTTGTTTCTGAACATATTCAGAATAATAAATTCACTGTTGAGTACATTTGCATTTTTCTGGTATTCATATTTGGTGGGAGGTCTGTTTCCTCTCATTTTAACATGGCTCTACCCGTTCTATAAAGCTCATTAGAGAACACCCCTCTTCACCCTCCTCGCCCCTTTCCCACAAACCTCCCCTTTACCTCCCACAGTCTTTAAGAAAAAAAGACAAAACTACTGAGTTCTCCACATTTTGTATGCTAAATTTTGTTATAGAGAAAAACTATGTGAGGTAATCGAAGTCAGTAAAACTTGAAAATAAGAAAGAATAGCTCCTCTTTTTTGGGGGGGTAAAAATGTATCTGGCCTGAGCATTGATTTGGATTGAAGTTGTCAGAAGCCTTGGGCTTCTATTCAAACATGTATCCATTCCCATGTTACACCTGGCTGCTGGAAACACCAGAGAACCAGCAAACAACTCAACACTATGCAAAGTCCAATAATCATCAGGCCTGGACAGAGAGAGAGCACCCAGTCCAGGGCTGTAATTTTGTAGCACTATTGATCGTCTTTGGGATGATGCCGATTACACAAAGCCTGAAAGCAAAACATTGTGGGGGACTGTGGATGATAAAAGGACACTGCCTGAACCTGGCATGGTAAACACCAGGGATAAATTGAGCAGTGATCTGTGATGTGTGTGTCCAGATAGTTAAAAATCACAGTAGTCTTTGATTCTAGAAAAAGGTGATGACCTGGTTGGGTGCAATTTGCAGTTTATTCCTATAGTACATATAAAGACTTCATGTATTGTATATTATACTGTGTATGTGCATGCAGTAGTGGAAGTAACAATAAAACAATGTAAAATACTCAAGTCAACATCCTGCATTTAAAAGTTACAAAAATATTTCCTTCAAAGTATCAAAATAAAAGTATTTAAAGGTGCAGTGTGTAAGGTTTGGGGACTTTATTTTCAGAATAAGGAAAACATGGAATATAATATTCATAACTATGTTTTCATGCATGTATAATCACCTTAAAATAAAAATCTTTTTGTTTTTGTTACTTAAAAATTATCCTTCTATACCTACAGTGGGAGCGGGTCCTCTTTCATGGAGGTCGCCATATTGAAACACCGTGTTTCTACGGTAGCCCAGAACAGACAAACCTAACAGCAACTCTAAACAGGGTCCTTAAAGTGTTGTTTCTACTTTACACTAGGAAGGTGAGGGCAATGTGAGGAGATTGCAATGCAGCGATTACACCACTAGATGCAACTAAATTCTACACACTGGACCTTTAACATTTATGTATGAATGTAATATTATTCTATACATTAGTCTATATTATTGGGTAACTACTGACATGTATGCAGCACTTAAATGTCATTTAGTAAATGTGAAAGCAATCTTAACACCAGGAGGTTTAAATACCAGTGAATCATATTTTACAACCTGAAAACCTGAAATAAAATCTATCTGCTAAGTATAGCTGTCACATAAATGCAGTGGATAAAGTACAATCGTTTCCTTCAAGAGGGGCATGATGTAACACGGAATGGCAATACTTAAGCGAAGCACAAGTAGACCAGAATTTGTACTTAAAGGTCCAGTATGTCAGGTCTAGGGGACTCTATATACAGAATATGTGAGAAATAATAAAACAATTTATATGTAACTATGTTATAATTAGGGTGTAATCACCTGAAAATAAGAATTATTATGTTTTTGTTATCTATATCATGAGCCTTTTATATCTACAGACGCTGCAGGTCCTCTTCCACGGAGTCCGTCATCTTTAACCACCATCTTTCTACAGTAGCCCAGAAAGGACAAACTAAACAGTGGCTCTAAATAGGGACTTTTATATTTTTTGCAGGCACCATATTTTCTCCTTCATGCTAGAAAGGATAGGGTGAGGTTAGGGGGTTGCATTCAGCAAGTACAATACTTGAGTAAAAAGTACTTAGTTACTTTCCACCAATACATTCACAACATTATTACATGGTATGTTAGTTGTCTTATTATGCACATTATAAACAGTCATATATTTCATCACATTATATTTCAAAAAAGTGAAATCGAATATTGTCCTACTTCACATACAACAACACTTACGTATGGAATTATGTATGAACAGTTTTATACACACAAGCCTGTGGCCAGTTTAGATGCTTTTATATATTGCAGTTCACCTGACCAGCATGTTTTTGGACTGTGGGAGGAATTCAAAGCACCTGGAGGAAACCCACGCTGACTCCGTAGGAGAGCTGTGCACATAAAAGAGATCTGTACACTGATCTCAGCAGAAGATTTTGATTCTGATCATTTCTAAAGTTATATTAAAGTAAAACTGAAAACGCATGGTTCTCAACTTTCCAATATATTAATCATCATGTATTCCTATCCTCTAGCAATAGAAGTTGCATAAATAGAAATAACAATAACAGTAATTATCATAACAATGCTAGTACAGTGTCTATTAGTAGCAATAGTAGTGGAAGCAGAACTAAAATAATATAATATATAATATAATAATACATATGTCTTAGTATAGAAATAATAGAAGTATTACAGTAACATTATGTTAATGGTCAAAATTTTGTCATTAGGAGTTACAATGGCAGTAAGTAAGGTTATTCTGTGAGCAATACAACTATGAAGTCCAGTCTATAATTTCCTGACCACACAAATATAGAATGTATTTATATAAATAATTGAATAAGAAAAACTAAATGAAGAGTTTTAATTATAAATTGAACATCTGCATTCATTTTGTTTCTCAACTCATTAAAATTCAGCATATATACGCCTGCCGCTCCTGTTTTTATGCGGTGTTGGTTTGATTTAAGAGTGACAGCAGGTTCTTTTAGCATTTAGATCCTGAATTATGCCTTTAACTAAAATTAAGTTTTTTTCAAGGGAAACCAGCCACTGATACAGTATCATGACAAACAACAATAACTGCAAGGATAACAAATGCAGCATGTAATCCTTTAAAAGACAGTCCAGTACTCCAGTACCAGACCTGGCCACACCTAAACACACTGTCGAAACAAAGTGTAGACGGATCTTTATACTGAATCTGCCTCGCAGCCTCGTTATGGCAGCACTATGTCACTGAAAAGAACCATATGTGTGTGAATAAAACGCTTCAAACATCTTTGAAATTAACAAGTCTCGTCAAATTTCCAAGGTATAACCTTGTGCAGCCCTGAGCTGCTGTGTGAGTATTATGAAGGTGCAGGGAGGGTGGTAGGACCACAACAGACCACCACAGCTGCTCTCTGCCTTCAAACACTGTTCCAGTCTGGCTCTTAAAACACTTTATTTATTCAGCACTGAGGCTGCACCATAAACTTTTCTCCCTCCACACTCTTTTTTAGTATTATTATTAGCATTATTTTTTTTTGTCTAAAGTGGTTTCAAATTGATCCGTGAGAGTAAATAGAGCAGCTTTAAATACATGCATGGATTTAATTTGAATTAGGACCATTGCAGCGTGATTTTCCGTTTTGTATGAATAGCAGAGGAACATTCATTGTGTTTGGTTTCTGGAATATTCTTTCTGCCTCACATCAGGTAGCAGAGAGAGATGGGCTGTGCGTGGATGTCTGTGTGTGTGTGTGTGTGTGTGTGTGTGTGTGTGTGTGTGTGTGTGTGTGTGTGTTGATGTATGTGTGCTTTGTATGCATGTGTATTTGTGTGTATGTGTGTCCATGAGCAATCGTGTGTGTATGTGTGTGTGTGTGTGTGTGTGTGTGTGTGTGTGTGTGTGTCAGGCGCATGTGTGCGAGGCTGCTGCCATGCCTACGAGATGGGGGATGGTAGCAGCACAGCCAGCTATTTTTCTTTCTTTCTCTCCTGAACATCAAGTTTGGTCTCCCATCAGCCTCGTCCTCTACAGAAAATGGTTCTTGGTTAAAGATGTGGTGCAAAAACATCCATTGATAAACCAGCATATTAGACGGATGATTATCGATTAACTCACTATGGCACAGATGTGTATTGATCCATGAAAATATAACGCATGCCATTTAAAAGTAAGCATACATACAGATGTTTATTGACTAATTAAAGCATATATGGATCTTAGAGATGACGGGTGCAGATGTTCCTTGACTTAAATATGTTTGATGAAGATTTTAATTGACAAATATGTTGATAAGCTCACATATGAAAGACACAGATGTTTAATTCTTAAAAAGCAGAATGCAGATGTTTCATGACTAAGTAAAATATTAGATATTCAGGTTTTTAATGGGTCAAAATGATTGACACTAATTGCCTGTTCACATCTTCACATTGTAACTCATTGTTCACACTGTACTCATGTTTTCTTCGTCTGAACCTGCGTGTAAAATGAAGTGAAACAGGAAAACATAGACTCAGATTGAACTTTTTGGGGTTTGATTTTGTTCAAACTACTGAAGTAATGCTTATTAATTTGTTCTGTTCTTCTACGGTTAGTTAGACAAATCCCAGATGTTGATTGGTTTTGATGAACTATTTATTGATAAAGGAGCACAGATCAAACAGTGAAGATAACAAACTTGTGAATGTTGAAATAAAGTAAAAACGTATTGTTTGACGTATTGACTTGAATCTAACCAGTTGCTGACCTTGGTGAAATGAATACATTAAAACAGCAACACTGTTGGTGATAACGACGATCTTTGTACTGATATTAACACTAACACTGATTAACACTTTCAAATAGTTCTGAACAGCTTCTAAGTCATATTTACTCCATGAGTGCATAACCAACCCTCAGAATAATTGTCATTGGACAATCAACACTTATGAAAACTGGAAGATTTGTTCTGTGGAAGTGCCTTATTGCGATATTGTGCACAACCATTTTCTCATTTTTGTCAGGGGAAACTTTTGCACCCGAATTGTTGTGATGCCACAGAGCAGGCAAGCTAATGAGCTGGCTGGTCCAGTCAAAACCCAAACTGAACCTGAAATCCCTTCAGCAAATGTTTGCCACTTTGTGGTGCACAACCCACAAACACTGGAGCCCTGTGTGTCTGAGCACAGTTAATCGACATAGAGATTGGCCAATTTTTTATGTGTTTTGCTGCTAATTTCTAATCACGTCATCCATAATATGATCCTCCTAACTTTAGTACACTAATGCTTGCAGGTTGGGTAATTAGGATCCTGCTATGTGCTCATTGGCAGCCATTGGGGCTAACCTCTGCATGACCTCTCTCTGTCTGTGGAATGTTGGCCGCCATTCACGCTAACATCTCGCTCACCGACCGTTGGCCGGCACCACCGCCACCGCACCAGCGACTGCAGGAGACGACCGAGGGGCATTTTGTCTGCACTTGGCAGTTGGCGCAGCTTCCTCACTAAGAAAACATATCCAAAACATCTGCAGCAGAGTAAGCAGAGAGAGGGAGAGGGGAAGGAGGTTGATGGTTGGGGTGGGCGGGTGGGAGAGAGGAGGGGTGGTGGTTAGAGGGATGGGGAGACGTGGTGGGGGGGGGGGCAGAGATGTGGGGGCGGCAGGCAGGCAGCAGAAGTACGTCTGCGCTGCAAATCTGACGAGGACTTTTGAAAGGCTAAATCCCAAAGAGAGCGCTGCTGCCTCAGCTTGCTGCACTACAAACAGCCAGAGCTGAGACAGGCAGGGCTTTCTCACTGAAGGTGCTCCACAAGAGAGAAGAACAAATAATTATAATGATAACCTCTGTATGCTATACCTGACAAATGTTGCTGATGGAAAATATTTACAATGAAAAAAGTGCAGGAATATTTTATATGTAAAATGCCATTATTTGAAACATTTTCATGGTGTAAATGCTGCCTTGGCCTCAGCATTTCATGGAGAGGCGCTCATTGAAGGTTGCAATAGTATGTGTGTGTGTGTGTGTGTGTGTAGGTGTGTGTGCGTGTGTGTGTGTGTGTGTGTGTGTGTCTATCTCTGTCTCTACATTTTTTTTTTTTTTTTGCTTCACCATTTCCACAATTTTTTCCACCGCCGTCATGGTGTATTTGGGGGTGGAGAATAACATTTAGTTTGAAAAAAAAAATCTCATTTACAATTAGGTTGTGTGTTTTCACGTTACCGCTCATATCACCTCCTTTGTGAATATTATTTTTGTGGATTATATTTCCTTGTTGAGGCAAGAACGTGAGGAGAAAAAGTAAGAATTGTCATGTTTATGATGAGGTCCAAACCTCATTGAACACAGGCTGTAATTGCCTCTTATTCAAAGATGACCGACAAGACAAGCTCTCCTACGTTTTAGTTTGAACTAGAGGAAACGGGATGATGTCTTGTCTGTGAACAATTCAATCCTGCAGCGACACCGGTTTACAATCTGTGTGACTGCTAATCCCATTGGAACACTGGAGGTAATCTACACATGAAGGTGGTGGGATCTCTCTCGCTGGAGATCCACCGTCCAGACTCGTGCACACAGCACGACCATGGAAAATGAGATTGGATCCTATCCCTTCCTTTAGTCAGCTAAATCTCATCAACCAGAAAAATAAAACATCATAATCACGACTACTGAGCCTCCATAACTGTGATTATATATGTATAAATTAAAAAACATATTCCCCTGCTCTGCCTGCATGTTGTGTACATGTGCAGCCTCAATGCAGTGAGTATTGTTTTTCCTGAGTAAATACAACCCTGTTGGAGGCATGAATCATACTCAGCATCGCTGGGCGACATGATTCATCAGACCTATGTCATTTTGTCCTGAAAGTCCACGGTCTCTAAAACCAAACGGGTCACATTTAGAGACATTTTGAATAGCAAACAACATTTACAAAACAAAATTAAGGGTTAAAGGTCACTGCGAGAAGACATTTATTCCTTTTTGCTCCTGTGCCATTATGTCTGCTTTTTTCTTCTAATACTACAAACATGTTTTCACCCACTCTCTTTCATTTGCAGAGAAACGTGTTTGCAGCCACTCTCTTTAATTTACATAAAACATGAAATAGTTCCCCGCTCGCTAGAATGGTGATTACAGCATCCGACTGAATCCTTTCCAGTGGTTCAGTGTTTACTCTCCATCGCCTACAGACTTTCAACGTGTAGCGCAGGGACACCGATAGATGGAGCTGTGGGTTTGAGGAGGAATGAAAGACGAGGAGTGGGAAGAGGTGGGGAAGGAGGAGAGGAGTAGGAGGAGGAGGGGGGGGTGACTTTTTCAACACTTGAAGTTGAGACAGAAGTGTGGAAAAGCCACTGTTTCTAAATCTACGGGGCAACTCATTAGCGGTACTGTACCCACTGATGTCCCTGCGTACGTAACCGTGTGTGTTTACATTTGCTGGAGTGAAATGGAGGCTTTTGTGCTACACAGACTATCACTGCGTGTCCCCGAAGACTGTGTCGCCATTAAGTTAATGATGGCTTCTTGATGATTCAGGGGGAAAATAAGTGTTTTTCTTAGGTAGTGGTCACTTTACTTAAAGGGATGGGGAGACGTCTCATGAAACACACTCTTGGGACCACTATGTTTATATGTTTGTGTGTCTGTGAGGATGTTTGTGTGCTGATTTGCAGCACGTGTTGCCGTGCATGCTTGTGCACACTGTGTGTGTGTGTGTGTGTCTGTGTCTGTGTGTGTGTGTGTGTGTGTGTGTGTGTGTGTCTGTGTCTGTCAGGTTTCCTGCTGTGCGGTGCGGCTGGGAGCCCTAGCGAGGGTAAAATTCCATTCTCTCGGTGGAGCAGCATTCTGCATGAGCCAATTCCCAGGAGACACTGCTCTGCATGTCCTCCAGACAGCCAAGCTGAGGCACAGGCTCAGGCTCGCTTATTAACTGACCTGAGGGGGGGTGGTGGTGGTGGTGGTGGTGGTGGTGGTGGTGGTGGAGGGGAGGAAGGAAGGGAGGGAGGGGGGGGAAGAGAAGGGGCGTTGGGGGGGGGGGGGGGGCAGAGATGGAGAATGGAGGAGGAGGAGGTGGAGGGGGGGAGGGTGAGCCCAGGGAGGCAGGAGGAGGCGGTGGGTGAGGAGGGAGAAGGGGGGGGGGGTGGTGGTGGTGTTGGGAATTATGGGTTTGTGTGTGTGCATGTGTGTGTGCGTGGGAGTGTGCGCGAGTCTGAGTGTGATCAGGGGTGATGGGTTGTGGGGATATGAGCGTGTGTGTGTGTGTGTGTGTGTGTGCATGTGCGAGCTTTCGTGCATGTGTGTGTGTGTGTGTGTGTGTGTCAGAGGCAGAACTGGTTGAAAATATTAACTCTTTGCTCGCTGAGCTGCTTCCCTGCAAAAATTCAGCACAAGAACAAGCTGCACTGTGTTTGTATCCGTGTATTCCACACAAGGACGTGTTACCACCTTGTTAAAAGGGCTGCATGTTTCACAAAAGTCTGGTTAATCGCTTTAAATATGTAGCTTGCCTTTTACTGAACTTGGAAATATGTAATTTTACCAGCAATGTGTGTTGTCTTCAGCATCTTTGTCTGTATGTGGTGGCCATATGCTTCAAAACATCTTGTTACTTCACCACCAGAGTTCAGAGTGTTGGTGCAAATATGATTTTAAACTCCACCTTTGCACACACAGGCTGTTTCTGAAATAGAACTAAAAGCCTCTACTACCTGTATTAATCTATTTACACTAATTCGTCATCCCTGTGTGCAAATATTAGTTTGTAGTTTTGTGTGTCTTCCCATAATTGCTTGACACGACTGTAAGACTCATTTGTCACCGGTATGAGGAAATAGCATAATTGAAAAGTGCTTTTCAATTACAATTTGTTTAACTTAAATAATGAAATAAAATATGGTGCTTCAAAGTTTTACTTCTTTTTTTTATTATTATTATTATTCCATCCAACAGTGGAGAGGAAAGAGAGAGAGAAAAAAAAAAAAATCACTCACGGCAAAATGCAAATGAGCCTGGAAGCTATTACGATGCTAATGAGATTCCACCATAGAAGTTGCTGCTCCGGCATCCGGGGTATATTTCATCCATATTTGGAAAACAATTGTGTGCTCAAAATAGGGGACACACTTCCCGGTGTTCACAGTTGAGTTAGTTTTTACTTTCAGCGGGGTACACAACAAGCTGGAATCTGGTCAGAGTTAGATAGGAGGTGGCTTTACTTAGTTTTACTGAGCTGCCATTGAAACAGCAGACTATAGCTGTTTATTTGCAGTCGTACCATCTTGTTACACTGTGAAATTCTGCTCTATTTTTAGCACCTAGTGTCTTTCATCGTTGCTTGTCAATCACCAGCAAAATCCTTTTATTAATATCACAATCAAACTCTTCTTCCTGGCTTCACAAACACTCTACATGTTGGCACATGTTTCACTCAGAAATGAATGTGATTGTTTACACCAGAAGCGGCTCCATCAAACACAGCTACAACTTTATATTTCCATGCTTTGCTGTGATAAGACGTGTTCCGGGTTCTTCCGAACAGGAGCAGCACCGGTGCGTTCAGGTGCAAAACCTGTAGCGCGGCTGCTAGGGTGTGTAGTTTGTACGCTAAAGGCAGGCAGGCAGGCAGGCAGGTAGGTAGGTAGGGAGATAGGGTATGTTACCATAGTAACACCAAGAGGGAACCCAGCAGAAGCAGAGTGTCTATATGTGTCCTGACCCATTTCCATTCTCATCCACAAGTGTTTTGTCTCCCTCACCTTGCTAGTTAACAACTAAAAGCACCTCTCCTTCATCCTTGATGCATTTTCTGCATTTAACAAATTGTCGAGGCTTCAAACATTCAGCAGACACACGAGATACAACACTAACTCTCAAGGTACATTTGGTTTCCTCTTCAGTTGAATTCAATGCAATTCAACTTTGTGGTCCCTGAGGATAAAAAAAAGCCCACTATGAACAGGAATAAATCACAAATACACAAAAAGTATGGAAAACAAAGTAGAGAACAAATTAATAAATTAATAATATTTTCATCTATTGAACTGTGCTGAAATAAGACCTCCTCCACAAAGAGAGCACAGACTGTAGTTAAGCTAATTAATAGTTCCTCGCAATAATTTTGTTATTTAGACAAAACCTTCTGCAGGATAAAAGGATACAAAAAAAAAAAAGATGAAGGTCAGAACAGAAAACACTCCAACCCCAGAATAAAAATGATCATTCTGGTCAGTTCAGCAAAAGATCAGCAGCGATTAGCTTATAAAACAGCTTTAATTGGGTAGGCAGCATTCTTAAGATAGTGAAGTATTGTACATGATGTACTATGATCTGTTCTGGTTCCGTTACTATAAATATAATAAGAAAATGTCCCCACTGATGTTTGATGAGGTATAAAGTGATTAAAAGTTGGGACTGATTCATAAATTATGTCATTGCAAGATTCAAACATGTATGTGGTGAGTGAAATTTATGTTCTTTGTTTGTAACTTTGTCTCCTAAAGCGAATGTTTTATGTGGTTAAACATTTAAAGGACGAGGCTGCTGCGGCTTATGCTATATTTTTCTTACTGTCAACAATTCCCATGAAAAAAACATCAGTCCAAGTAGTCACAACTTCCCTTCCATATCCGTGGCACTAAGCCCCAAACCCATTCCTACTGAATTTTTAAAAACAGCTCACATTTATACTGTATATAGCTTTATTTTTAAAAGGAAAACTAAGGAAATAATGTCCTCAAGTAGCTGGGCACTGTAGTTTTTATAATATGTTATTCAAATGGGAGAGAAAACTGTATTTGTTGAGGACTATTTTTAGCTGCGGATTAATACACATTTGGTCCTCTAGTGAAGATTTAAGGCAGCAGGATTCATAATAATGTAAGAACATATCTGCCGGTGCAACACTGTGGTTCATTAATGTGTTTTTAATAGTATTTAGACAACAATAAAGTGCAATGGCACAGAGGAATAAGATATATCACCCTTTGGCTGAAATTCATTGTTGGTTTTGGTGTATTCATTCAGTGTCACCACCTTATCCATTAATAAATATGTCAAATACTCGATGGTGGGTCTTTTAAAATCATTGTTGCATGATAATGATTTTACCTGTGAACTTCCTGGCAAAGCAGTTATGCAAGTTTTGAATGTGATTGTTTGGGAGCCACTGCAGGCTAAAAAATGTTCTCTGGTCAGCCTGTTCACAGAGAGACCCTCTGCATATAGGTCCTGTTTACGATTCCTCTGTACAATACAACCAAATTTATATTGCAATCTGTTAAATGAGCTGTTCACTTCAATGTACTGTATTGCAGCCACACTTGAGTGGTAAGCGCTTTAGGCGAGCAACCAAATCCTGTTAGAAATGTCAATTGAAAAGGTCTTGAGATATTAAAAATGTAGTTTTTAATTAAAGGTTTATTAATAGATTTTTCAAACTTTTTTTTTAATTACCCGACCGGATGCCTGAGGCATTTGGATTACAACTTTTATCTCACTTGATTCAGACCGCCTCTCCCCATTCAGCCATTTTGGATTAAAAGTCAGACTTCATAAATGCTGTTCATTAATTCCCAGTGCGGGCAGTTAATGTGAGATTCGTTTGCAACGTTACGGCTGGTCTGAGTGTCTGTTTATTTTTAGATTCTTGTGGCTACTTTGCAGGCCAGACCTAATCTGTCACGGAGGAGAACATGGAGGAAATCTTAATCGGTGTGCCAAAAAAAGATTTTCAATGCACTATGGTGTGTCTGGTTTGGAAATTCAACATGTTAGTGACACATACTGTCACAGTAAATGATGTTATTGACATGTGTTGCATGGAAAATAGTGTAAAATTGTGGAAATAAATCAGAACCAGTCCGTTATTCTGTTTGCATATGCAGTGTTATTACCATGCATGCATGTGTCAAAATATGCAAACTGCCATGATTTGAACTATAGGCAACTAGTATGCAAACTAAGGACACAAGTGTGTTCAAAAACAGTCATTTTCTCATCTTGGATTAATAAATGTTCATTCAATTATAAAAATGCATGCAAAATCATTTGTGAGATTTTATGATGCATAATTAGTGGATACAGCAAGCTCAGGTGTATTCGCTGAAAGGTTACCAAGGCATTTTGGGAAATGTAGGAAATCACAAACTAAAATAGAAGCAGAAAATAGACATAACATGAATGTTGATGATGGGTCCAATGATTGTAATGGATTATTATTATTATTGTTGTTATGGATTATCTTTTTCTTTGAAAACATGTATTGCTTTCCAGAGATCACCTAACAATCAAACTGTGTGGAAATTACTTTGACATCTTTGGTTGTCTGTTTGAGTTTCTGTAGGTGGCGCTCTTTACTTTACGTGATCAGTCTTAGTGGCTAACTTAGTACATAGTAAAAAGTACATATACATATTGTACACAGGGTAGCAGGAGTGGAACAATAGGTGCCCAGCAGTACATTATTGCCCCAGGGTCTTTTAAGGGGTTAATCATGGTGATGTATATGTTCATATGCAAAAAATGATGTTTAATAATCATATTTTAGTTTGCACATTGTTGCTATGCCGACCTAATTAAACACAGATCTGACATGTTTTATGTTGTAAACATTCAGAGTTTCAGGTTCTGGACTATCAATGCAGCAGACGAGCAGTGAGTATTCACCCTGCCTTGCTTTAATCACAAATTATGCCACTTGGTGCATAACTAGCCAGGTCCTAAGATTCTGTCATTAGCAGCATTGACTGCAGGCAGCATAATCAATACAGTGTTATGAAATCATGCTTCACATAAAATGGACTGTTTACCAGTGCAGCCTCATCAGATGTTGTTCAATGTGCTATGATCTCATACTGTGAGTCTTTACACCTTTAACTCTTAGAGTTTAGATACAGTACAGCTCAGGAGGAAATATACTGAACTTTTGTTAAGATCAGAACTCAATGCAAGTTTAGTTTTTAATTTCACATAAAACATGTAGGTTAAATGTAATCTATCTCATTTGGAAAAACTTCCTGAAACTGGTTAAAGCAACCAAAGTTATTTTTGAATTCACATACCTGGCTTCCTCTCATTTCCAATACAAGAATACTGCAAGAATACTAATATCTCATAATACTGTTAACACTTAAGATATTTGACCCCAAGGTGTGATGGACTCTCACCCCTTATTCAGGATTAAACTGTGTTTGAAAGCACACAAGAGTCAGAACATGAACAAAAACAATAGCAATCAATAGTGAGTTTTACTGAATACAAAACAGTGCTGATATGTCGCTGACATGTTTGTTATTCTAGTCAACATACTGTATGTTCAGATCAGACATTGTAACTGTGTGATTTGATGTAGGGCTCACGGAGTATTGCTAAGTTCATGTTTCATATCATGTTTATTCTTTGAAGAATTCAAACATCTATTATGTTACAAAACATAATGTGAACACTGAATATTCAGACTTTCTTCATGGGTACAGTATCAGTACAGTGCACTTTAAACTAGAAAACATACAAAGAAACACACACACATGCACATAGAGGTCTTACTTGAACTTTGCAAGAGTGCAAAACTGAGTATAGGTCTTGAGGGAACAGGAAACGACTTCCCTCCTCCCCCTTCAATTCTCCCCCCCCCGTACCTCCCCCTCCTCCGCTCCTCTCCTCCTCCTCCTCTCCTCCTCCTCCAGCTCCACGCTATAGCAGCGAACTAGGCAGGCCAACTTGCAGAGTGCAGCTCAGCCTCGACAGCGGCTGCTTCCCACTGGGGGTCTTCGGAGAGCATCGCACTCCCATGTGCGCTGCCGTGCCCGTTGGATGTTGAAATCGCGCCGTGCGCCTCGCCAGGAGCCATCATGTCAAACCCGACCCACGACCCGTTCTACTCGTCTCCTTTCGGACCCTTCTACAGGAGACACTCGCCCTACATGGTCCAGCCCGAGTATCGGATCTACGAGATGAACAAGCGGCTGCAGGCGCGCACAGAGGTGAGCCGATCGGAGATAACCGCGGCACGGTCCCGTTTCGGTTGCGGTACCGGTGGGAGGATAGGGCTGTGGAGGTCCGGTGCAGGGAGGAGGGAGGGGATGTATAGAGAGAGAGAGAGAGAGGGGGGGGGGGGGGGGAAGAGAGAGAGAGAGAGAGAGAGAGAAGGAGGAAGAGGGGATCGGGTCGGTATAAAGGTCTGTCAATCAGGAGACATGATGCCAAAGTGCCAAACATTCCTGAGGTGAAAGTAAACAGGCTCCGGTGTGTAGACCACACTGCAAGAAATATCATCCTCTGAAGTGATCTGTTTCTGTGGAGGAGATGCTTTCACGTGGCCAATTAGCTTGTTTAAAATTCATGACTTTAAGTGTCACATAGACTGATATGAGTTGAGTAAAGTAGACATCAGTTATTATAATGATAAAAATTCAATCAGCTGACACTGCACTGCAAACATGAAATGAATCATTTATAGATTTCTATCAACATTTTAATATTTAACACCTTTTTTTGCACTGTTAATATATTTATACCAAAAGTTATATATTAGCATAACGCAGTAAAGAACTGAAAAAAAAAACCTGACTGTTCAAGTCTACCCAGGCTGCACAGACTGAGGCAAAGTAGCCTTTTCACGTGCATTTAATTCATTTGCATACATTTGCATATCCCCTGGTTTTTATATATTTGCATACTGTGTTTGGCCGGTTTAAAACTGCAACAGCTCAAGCCCAGCGAGGATGTTCAGAGTTTTGCCTGGTGAAGTGTTTGTGGTGTAAAAATACCCACGATTCATGATTCATCACTGTGTCTGTGGATGAAGTTTTCTCAATGAAAGTGTTTGCAAAAAAAATAAGATGATCATAATATAATTGCTGGAGGGTGAATTAATTTCACGTCAGTTTCCTGATGCTTCAACTAGTTGGGCGCTCAGCGAGTGTGGCGTACAGTGTCATTCAGACTAAACCTTTGGTGATCCCACTGTGAATTATATAGCAAGCATCTGTCTTCAGCATCTGTTCTGTGAGCACAAATGTGTAAATCTGCAGATAAAAAGTTCATCCGACATGTCAGGTTCTCCTTGCGAGGCATCTTTGGGGAAAGAGATAGCAGCAAAATCTAGTAAAAAAGCATCTTTTAGCAGCCTAACTGTTCATTTTTGAACTATAATTGTTATTTCTATTGTCCATTAATCTACCAGTTGTTTCTGTGTTGACTAATTCATCATTTGGTCTATATAGATTGTCAGTAAATAATGTCATTCACAAGTTCTCAGAGCCCATGGTGACCTCTAAAAAATGTCTTGCTTTGTCTGACCTGCAGTCCAAAACCAAAATATATTCACTTCACTATCACAGAAGAATAAGAAGAGCAGAAAATGTTCACAACTGTAAACTGGAACAAGGGAATCTTTCCATTTTTACTTAAAAAAAATGACTTTAAAATGAATTGTTTTTCAACATAGGTGCTGATTAATTTTCTATCAATCAACTGATCAATTAATTGACTAATTGTTTCAGCTCCAAACCTCACATAATGTGACTCCTGCTTGCTGTTGGAGGCTTTCAGGCTGGGATTTGACTGAGATGTTAAAAACGGAGGTGTCTCGGATAAATATGTCACGATTGAAAATGATTTGATTTGGAATTTTTACAGTCATTTTGGAAATGTTGTTTTAAAGCTGAGTTACTGCAGCAGCGTGCAGAATGATGCTGACTTTCCTAAAGAGGAACTTGCAACTTTAAGCAGACCAAGGCAATGTTACTGAGATGCAACGGCCCAGTCTGATGCATTATTCATACGGAGTGGTCCAAGCCCCAGTGGACCTCAACTCCCCGTACCACACATACCCAGACACCAAGTGCAATCACCAGGCACACTCACACACACACACACATGTACAAACTCACATGCATGCGCATGTACGTACATACACATAACACAACGTGTGTTAACGTGCTACCAGATGTGTGTGCAGAAATATACATGGTGAGCACACATACACGTTATTAGACACACATCAGTTTAAATCATTAGCTTGATCTCCTCAGACTAAAGTATATAATTGCATAATAATATAATTAAGTTTTTTATTCCTGTTGGTGTAGCGTCTTCATTCCCCTCCTCATCTTTTTCTTTCTCCAGCGGAAGGAGTGTGTATTCTCTTTAGCGATGTGGTTATTGTTTGATTAAAATGCAGATGGTGACTATAACGAGGAAGAAGTGTGTCTTATAGCAGGAAATAAATGCCTCAGGTTTTAGCAATTTGTTTGCATCCAGATGTGCCATACAGCTCAGTTCAGGCTTTTAACTAAATTATATAGCAATTATCCTCATGAGTACAAAAGTGTAGCCATCAATTTACACAAACCTATTGCATGTGAAAAATATTTGAGGCAGAGAAAAAAGGTTGTAATAGAAATATCCCTTCACAGAGCTTCATATATAATGTGTAATTGTCTCTCTAAGACAGATAAAAATATTGTATATGCTTCATGAGACAGGCTCGGTGAAGCTGTTTACTTCCTGTAAAGCGAGGTTAGCTGCCGGTCCCTTAATGATGATGCCTGCCTGAAGGGTCATTCCACTGCTTCTTTTATCACTGAGCTGCTGCTCCGTCCATCTCCTATAAGATGACTTTGAAAGTCAGCTCACATTTAGAAAACGAGACAGTCGGTATCAGCGCAGGGTCAGGATGATGTTGTTACAAAACAGGAAGTTTGGGATGTTTCTCGCGCACAGAAAAAAAAAAATCTGGATTCCATTAGAAGAAAATAGCTGAATTGTCCTGCTGGATAGTTTCTTGAATATTTCATCAAGGTTTTTGCTGCTAGCAGCTGTTGCAGATCCATATCCTTCTGTGTTTGATAGAAATTGCTGGCAGTGAACTGATTCTTCATGGAAGTATCAGTTTGACTAACTTGAAATATATTACCCTTGTAATATATAACCCTTGTGATTTGTTGACTTTGGCTTTACTTTCGCATTGTTTGGGATCCCACAGACCCCACTATGTCTGGGTTTGTGCATTTTTATGAAAGTGGAACGATAAAGCATTATTATTACAGCAAATAAGGAAATATTTCAAGTTGTATATGTCACGTGGGCCATGTGTGAACAAATATGTCATTATTTTGTTTGACAAAAAGTCACTCACAGATGAAACAATGTGCAGTGTGTCAACATTCACAGAGATATTACTGATGTTTTTGGTCAATTGCACTCCCTGTTAGATGTCTTATCAACAAAACTCCACTAACTTATTTGGGAGGATAGAAATAATGTTCCAATGTGTAACATCTGAAACATGTCAGTAGTTTAAAAAACATTTTTATAAACCAACCTCATGAAATTAGAAAAAATCATGAATGTAATAAAACAATGTTGAGTGTCTGTTCTTTTGTTGGTTCTCTGGGACCCCAAACAGATCCTTCAAGACATGCCGTAGACAAAAAGTACATTAAACTGATCCAAAGAATATTTAACATGGATTTCTTCTGTTGGGATTTAGTATGAAGAGATGTCTTAAAGCCATTTGTTGACTGGGTTTGTTGCTATATTTTGTTTGTTTTGTTTTGATCCAGTCAAAATGATTTCAAGCTTGCAAATAGCAGTCTTGTCAGAACCATCACCCAAGTAAAGACGCTTAATATCGTGAAAGGACAGTCATTGTTAAGGATAAGAATAGCTCCGAGCGTGCTTAACATCGTGCTTGCTGGCAGACCGTCTTAAAATGACTCACTATAGTTTGCATTCCCTTCATTCAGAGTAGTTTCTTAACGGGGGAACTGACTAAGTCTCAGTATGACACCACCTTTTAGAAAAGTCTTGAAGGAGTCGACTGAAGTCACTCCTCTGTTAGAAAGTCTTACATTTGTCTTATTCATGAGTGTGCTTTTGAATTTGCTTGGCTGGTGGTGCAACTGCTGCTCGCACTGGCAGGCAATACTCAAGGACTTGACACTTGGAGGAGACCCCCAGAGGAAGTTATAGTCTGTATGAGTATAAGTGACATCTATAGCAAAAGCCTTATGCAGTTAATCCTCCGGGAGTGAAATAACACATTGTTAGAATTAGACGGTGACATGTTATCCTGTTTTTAGTCTTTTGATTCCTATATACTCTTTCTTTCTTACTCTCTAATACATACGATATTGCTGCATGGACTGGAACTTTAAGTGGCCAGTGTTTGCAGCCTCTACCATCTCTTGAATCATTTTAAAAGCCTGAGAAATGAATTTTACCAGGAAAAAACTCTCATATGCTCTTGTGCCATTATAGACAGTTATGAGTCAATTTTGGTGATGTCCAGTGCATTAGAGAAGTTGTTGGTATTTACTTTTGTGTGCACGCATTATCTCATCTATATGTGTGTTCCCTACAACCACCAAAATGAAAACAACATGTCTGCTTTTAGCTATGAGGTCTACATGTAGGTAGAGAGATACAGTCGTATGAGGCTGCAACAAATGATTATTTTTATGATCTATTAATCTGTTCTCAATTAGTCAGTTAACCAGTTAGTCAATAAAATCTCTGAAAATAGTGAAAAATGTTCATCCCAGTGTCTTTGTGTACAAGACGACTTCTTCAAATGTCTTGTTTCAGTCCAAAACACAAAGACATTCAGTTTACAATCATATAAAACAGAGAAAAGCTGTAAATTCTCCCTGCAACCAGGGAATTGTGTTGGAGTCTTTGCTTTAAAAAATAATTGATTGTTAAAATAGTTGCCGAATAATTTTCCGAAGGTTGATTCATCAAATAGTCAGCTAATTCTTTCAGCATGATGTTAGGGCTGTAATCGTTTCATTGTGAAAGGTCACAATTTTTGTCCCACAAATACTCCAAAACCTAAAGAGTATTCAGTTTGTGTCTCGTGAAGTCTCAGCAAGTTTTCACCAGTGAGGAATCTGGAATCTGAGAATGTTTGGTACTTTTGCTCAAAAAATGATTTAAAGATCCAGTGTGTCAGATTTTTGGGGCTGTCTCAACAGAATATGGCAGAAATGTATCACCTGAAAATAAGCTTTTTATATTTGCAGACACCGCAGGTCTCTTCCACAGAGTGCGCCATATTGAACCGCCATGTTTTTACGATAGTCCAGAAAGGACAAACTAAACACTGGATCTAGATAGAGCCTTTCATGTTTTGCACAATTTGAAGCCACTGCAGCTTCTTCTTCACACTAGTAAGGGTGAGGCGATGGTGTTGCAATCAGCAACTAGTGTACATGGCTACCATGAAATCTTACACACTGTTGCTTTCAACAATTCATTGAATCATTTTCTTTCAGTCAACTTATCAGTCAATCAGTTTATTGCATCAGCTTTACTATAGTGATGATGATGTCTCCTTTTGTGGGTTGAAACACTAATGCTAATGACTGATTCAAACTCCATACACAGAAGTCTCTAATGTGATTTCATATTGTCTCCTTTAGGCCTGTTGACAAATAGTTTCACTTTTAAGTGAAACTCTTCTGACTGTTTTCTGCTCCTTCTCAGTAACAACCTTTTCACCTGCCATGCACTCGGAAGCGCATGTGGAAATAAGGAAGAATAAAACCTAACGACACAATAAGTCCTGTGTGTTTGTCTGGGATCAGTGCTCACCTTTGAACTGATAACTGTGCTGCAGCTTAAACAGTCCTGCTCCTGTGATGACACGGGGTCTGTTTCTATCCCAACCTTATTACCTGCTCCATTCATACTTATTACCTGCCTGGCTGTATTTCTGCACCAGGCTGACTGCTATCCCATTACCTTCATTTTACACAATGTGAACCCGCTGTGACCTGGCAATCTAAACAGGCTTTGATGTGGATTTGATGCTATGCATACGGTGTGACCACATTGTTTCTGTGCTGTCGCTCGGGGGGCACTGGCCTCGCCGTACGGAGGCAGCTGCGATGATTTGTGGGGGAATTTGACACTTAAGCGTATGCAAATGAGGCAGCGGATTAACATTCAGAGGAGGAGCTTGGTCGACCTCAGCCGGTGTAAGGCCATTAGCATAGAAGACATTAATATTCAGCACTAGAGAGCAGGGACACAGAATAACACTGTAAGTAAAACTACAACACAGAGGGTGAAACAGAAGGAAAACAAAAGCATTTTAATGGAGGCGCCATAATAATACCCACAGGACGGCGTTCAGAAACCTCTGCTGCCGCTGACAGTGGGTCTAATGGTCACACTCTTCCTCAGTGGATAGACATGCAATCAGTAACAGTGATTGGCAGGCCATTCATTGAATTCTTGTGTCTATTGCACATAGTTAGTCTCATTCTCATTATTCAAATAAGCCCACAGACCTGACTCATTGGCTCAACTGTGGAACTGGAAGAACTGGAGTGTTCATTATGGCAAAATCCCTTGTTCCTGTCAGGGGCAAAGTGGATCTGTTCCCATCAGCACTACGTGTCAGATTGACATGAATAGGCTTATGATGTAGAGGTCAAGTTGGCGCTGAGCTGTAAGGTTCACAGAGAGGGATTAAAGATGAGCCACCGAGACACGAGAACACAGCGGGAGATTTCTTATGGTGACAATCTGCATTCAAGGGTTTTTAGTTTACAAGACAATAGAACTGCAAATAATGATTTTAATTATTGATTAGACTGAAGATTATGTTCTCAATTGAAGTTTGGTTTATAAATTGTCAGAAAATAGTGAAAAATTACCAAAAACCTGAAGATATAACACAAAGAAAAGCGGCAGTCTGCACATCTGAGAAGCTTGAACTGGCACATTTTGAGGCATTTCTGCTTGAAAAGTGAATGAAACAATAAATGAACGTATTTGTTGCTGATTAATTGATGATTGGCTTATCTCTTAATCGACCAAAGTTTAGGACCCAAGACATTTTAAAATTGATCTGTTTGATCAGCTCAAATCTCAAACCGAGAATGCAAAAGAGCTGAGGCATGTTTATTTTTTTATCTTATTGGATTCCCATTAGCTTCTGCCATAGCAGTTGCTAATCTCCCACACATTAAAATATGTCCAAGTAAAACATTAATACAGTCATGAAAGCAATGTCCAAAAGAAAAAAATAGATGAAATACAGCAGCTCATCTTAATACAACTATAGAACTTATAGGACTCACTCAGATGTGTAAATAGTGAGTAACACAGACATTTTTTGCAGTGTACGTGTGTGGAACTGGCTGAGAGTAATTACCAGAAAGGTGTTGAACATCACAGTGCCCTTATCTGAACCATTACCGCTGGATTTATCTACCATCAGGGAAAACAAGCCACTGTAGGAATCACTGAAAAGGCGTCATATGTGTCACAACTGAGTTTTAATCTTTTGTTTTTAATGATGTAAAAAGGATCACAATGATTTAAAATCATTATTAAAAACATGCAAAATATAATGTTATGGACAGAGCATCTTTTTGTATAGATGTTGAGTTGTTTTCAGTTAAAAACCAGCCTCGGTGACGCAGGAAATCTTCACAGTTAATTTATTAATGAGTTAATGTGATATAAGTATTGATTGGACAGTGTTGATTTTAACAGAGTCCATTAAACCATCAAATACATTTCAATTAAAGATCATCATTTATGCTCCCTCCCACTCACCGCACAACAAAACAAACAAAACAGAGAAGAATAAGTCCCCAGTAAGTCTATTGCATTTGTTATTTACTTGGCGACGAATGACTAAACAGCATTATTATTTATTTCTCTAATAACTGAGTCTTGAATATGTGTTGTTATTATGATTCACAGAGTTACTGATAATGAACAGACATCTGCTTTTGTGGACCAGCAAAATGTTGCTCAGAGCGCTTACATTAAAAACAAAAACATTTTATATTTTCATAATGCTGCCAGTCACTGAAAGGACTGAATCACATTAGCTTCTGCTTCCTTTAGTTAACTCCCTGCCTGCATCCCCCTCGCCAAATTAAAGAATAATACTGCTAAAAGGTGAGCAGGCAGGCTGATAGTTTTGAAAAGAAGGAAAAAAGTACCCTCATCCTTAGAAAAGTGTGGTCATTACTTAGCTGAATGCATTTAGCCTGTTTATCATTTTATTCCTGATAAAGCTGCCCTTTGGTGAAAGAATCACTGAATAGAGACAGAAAGGACAGAAATCATACATTAAATGCAGTTTTCATGTTTTAAAGGTATTCTGTGTAGATTAGCATACAATTTAACAGCACAGTTAAATGCTATCCAGTCTCATTCCAAGTTATGGCTGATATGGCTGTAATTGATGTCTGCTTATACGGACTGCTATGAAAGATATTTAGATTTATTAATCGCCAAGGGAACAACCCATGCATAATGACAAATAACAAAAGTCAAGTCAAACAGACAGGTCACAGGGGACATTATATGACAGATATACTGTCACAACAATTGTAACACCAACACATTCCAGGAGCCTGCCAAGCCACTAATTTAAAAAAGAATGTCTTTAAAGTGGCTCTAATTGCTAATAATAATGTATCAAATGACAGTGTGAAAAGGGGCACTTGTAGTGATGAACCTACAGAGCATTAGCATCTGTATCCGCAGCTCCCCTCGGCTTTATATTCAGTGTCAGCTCATTGTTTCGCCGTCTGGCTTCCAATTTACAGTTTTGGTTCACTCTCACAGCTCTCATAGTGTCGTTTTTTTTAGCTGCAGCGGGCAGCTGCTGTCTGCTCAGCACCAAACGTCACACGGGAAAAAGTTAGCGACAAGTTGGTGAAGCATTTCAAAATTTCAAGATGAGCAGCTTAAGAGGATGGTAGAGACCAAAAGCAGAGCTAAAAGAGAGTAAATATTGGATTTACATTCATCAGCTGGCCAGAAACATGACTCCAACTGAATGATAATGCTCCATACTTGCTCCATGTTTTAAAAGGTTTTGTGTTAACAGCATGTAGCATGTTTCCATGGCTCCCAAACTGGCAAAAAAAGATTAAAAAAAACAAAAACAGTGTGTAGGATTTAATGGAATCTAGTAAGGTAGTTGCTGATTTAAAACTCCTCGCTGCACCTTTTCTTTCTTCTAGCATGATGGAGAAACTACAGTGGCTCTGAAATGCGAAAAAAAGAAAAAGCCCCTATTTAGAGGCAGTGTTTAGTTTGTCCATTCTGAGCTACTGTAGAAACATGGCAGTTAAACATGGCGGCTCAGTGGAAGAGGACCTGCTGTGTCTGTAGATATAAAGGCTCATTCTGAGGTAACAACAGCATAATTCTTATTTTCAGGTCATTATACACTAATACACTGTATATTATATTCAATGTATGACATACTCTGTTAATAGAGCCCCCTAAATGCGACACACTGGACCTTTAATATAATCAGTCAATTAATAAATAAATGATCAACCAAAGGTGATACAACTGAAAATGGGCCTTATTAAACAGGCAATAAGAACGTAAAGACTCAAACCAACAATTAAACAATAAATATGAACAAAACCTTACAAACTAAATCAAAAACAAGCAAGTATCACAGATCATTCAGAGGTTTCACAACTGTGGGCATTATAAATGGATCTGTGGAGTGATAGCATCCTTGATCAGTCACTACACACACTGCTGAAAACGAGAGATGACCTTCAGGCCGAAGTATGGTTTGAACACTACTTATTGTTCTTTGCACAAAAGGCTTTTTAGTAAATCACAAGTCAAACATATTGGAGAAAAAGCTGCAATAAATCAAATATTTAAATCAAATCTGTCATTCATCTTATGTCACGAGCACTGTGTTCACCCCCAGTGTCAAAACAATGGAGTTGTGCAGTTTCAGAATCCTGTCATTTCATGAGGTTTAATTCATTAAAATCAAATATATTTTTGACTTAATTATAGTATTTAAAAAAAGCTTCGTCTTGGTTTTCTAATTAAGATATTCATGAGGTAATCGTCATAGTCAAACTACAAAGATTCACAATTCTGACAATGACTTTAAAGAGTTTTAACACAAAATGAATATAAAGGATGGCAAATAAACACGCAGCAGACACATTAAATGGATATATAAACAGGTTTGGATATGATCTCCAAAGTGTATATTTTATGTGACACATATTCACACAATAGTCTCATTTCACTCTGTCAGTCCAGTAATGTCACACTGTACATGTGATGCTGTGAGAGGATGTTCCCAGAAAATCATATGAAGAAAAAAAAAAACAAGGCCAAACAATGAGCGTCAGTCACATCCAGCAGGATGTTCGGACAATAGACCCACCTTTTTCCTGGCCCTTTCCCATGGTTCCTTCCAGGCTGCACTGCTGCTCAGATAACAGAGGAGACAGACAGGCCTGTAGTCCGTCTATGTCCTGTTGTTCTCTTTTCCCCGATGTGGTTAGATAGTCCGTCCCGGAGCGAAGAGGTCACAGGTTAGATCCTTGCCTACAGCCGGTGTGTTGAACAGTGTTTGAGTGAGATGCTGAAAGCCCAGAGGATTGTTTTTGTTTTTTTCTATGCTCAGATAAAATACACAATGTATGAAATAGCATTTTAAAACAGTAACTAAATTTTACTGCAGCTCTCTATAGTAGAGCTCAAAACTTAACGAAGGAATACATTGTTGTTAGGGTTAGGGTAGGCAACTACACCGCTAGATGGCGCTTTTTTTTGGACAGGTAAAGGGTTAGCTTGTCAGTGCCTTTTCTAAACACATTACAAAGTACCATTAAAAAAACAAATGCGTTTTATGATCTGACAAATTTATTGTTAATATTTAGTTGACAAAATCTTCTTAGTAAGATTTGTGCTTTGGGTACAAATGATTATTTTGTCAAGGTAAGTGACCTTCATCGAAGTTTGGGGACCTTCGTCATCATGGTCACACCAATAACCACTAGGTTAAGCTTAAGGCACACCTGCAGTCACGGTTAAGAAAACTAGCATTAACTTCTATTGGTAGGAAATGGGAAACAAACAGGTCTCTTGTGTTAAAGTCCAACGTTTTATTGACCCATCCATCATCCATGATGACTCACTTGAACATGATCATATGCCTATTTCGAGGGATTTGATAAAATGACTAATGCTGTCATGTTTCTTGGAGGACAGTTTGAAGCACTTTATTGTTGTCTTATTGTTCCATTTCCAAGAACTGTTTGAAGGATTGTCTGCTTCTGCTTTTTCGAGGTAATATTAGCCATTAACTGTCAGTTTGTTGGGATGTATCTTCAAGACATTTTGCAATGTTTGTTCCTAACCAAAGTGATGACAAAATACTGATGTTCAGAAACATTTTGATATATGATAATATGATAATGTTCTTTATTCACTATCATAATTGTCCATCATCCCGTACCTTTCCTTTGCTCTCTTCTACTCTGTTTAAACTGAAAGGGGGGTGGACTTCATTTCCATAGAGTCACACAATAAGCTGGTCGAAGCAGATTTATTTAACTCCTTTTAAAATTGATTTGCTTTGATGCCACACAGCTCGTAGGAAGCTGTGTAACTCGTGCTGTATACTTATATTAAAGCTTAGAATATTTCATCATTGAGCAGAAAAAAAGTGCAGCACAAGATACAGTGAACACAGGGGAGACACACTGTACTTCAGATTAGTTACACTCTCCGGCTCTGCGCCGGTTTCTGGGTGTTTCGTCATTTTGCTGATCAGCTGTTTGACTGCTTGATGTAGTTTACTGTTTTTTCCTGCGAGATGACTTTAGCTCAACTATTCTGAATAAATAATTAATGGCCTACAGAATCTTCTTGGCTGTTCATTTACTTTTTTATTTTCTATTCACCTTGCGTCAGAAAACACTTGCTGAGCATGCAAGCTCTCCTTTAGGACTATGTCTTCCAGGCATGAATATGGACTAACAATCCTTCAGTCAGTCTCAAGCTCTTGGCCAAAACATCGTGCATGGAGCCAAGTTTCTGCTTTACTGATGTGTCATTAGGCAAGACACTGAATGCCCAAAACCTCTGGGAGCATTACACTGTAGCTGATCCTGATCTCTGGTCTCCCAAGAGGGGATCAAGATAATTCATCATCATTATTCTTATTGTAGCAAATAAAAATGTTGGTTTTTAATGATTTTTGCAGATCATTCATAGAACACCAGACTAATTTGTAATCCAGTGGTATTTACTGTCATTCTTGTATGATATATGACATGAGCTCAGCCTGGTACATGCATAAATGTCCAGGTTTTACACAATTAGGAACAGTAACTGCTATACAGTTTAAGGCTACACACTGTCAGACATATTAAAATGTTTTGGCAGAGTTAAAAACACACCTTATTAACCGAGATAGTTGATGCGTGTGGTCACAAACATCAGACTAATGAGCAACAGGTGAGGATGTGTTTAAAGCAGGAGCTAACTATAGTGACATGGCAAAAGAGCTCATTCACTTAAACTGCACAATATCTGAGGATGTGATGAAATCCTGTATTGATCGAGTTTCTTGTTAGGCGGTGGGAGGAAGTGTGCCGTGCATGCGTTGATTGTTTATTGGTCTAATTAGCTCAGCAGCTGAGAATACAGGCTGGATGTGCAGAATAGTCTTAGTGTGTCCAAGTCAGAAGTGGAACCTCACCTTCCTTTGGATTTTAATTTCTCATGGGGGCTGTAAATAATTTAACTTCCTTGCTTTGTCATTCATGCATGTTGTTGCTGTTTTATTGTTTCCATCCTTATTGATGTTTGTTGTCACTTAACATGGTGGCCTAATGTCTCTGCTGGTGATATTGACTTATTTTTGTTTGTCTTCATTGAGGCGAGATGCTTTTTACACTGCTTGGGAGTTTATTGAACCTGTACATGTTTTCTTTTTATTTAATTCAGTTTATATGTCAAGCCAGACTTAGTGATTGTGTGATTTTTGTTTTGATTAATTGTTTGAATGTATAAAACATCAGACTTCTCAGAGAGTCCAGAGTGATATCTTCAAATAGCCAATGGTCCAAAACCCAAAGATACTGTGTAAACAGAGGAAATCTGTAAATCCTCTAATCCAGAGTTTCCTTAGCTGGAGGCCAGGATCCCTCAAGTGGGGTCACCAAATGATTGAGTTAGGAGAAAAGCATAAGAATACTCCATAAAATTATGTTTATTTTGTTTTGGAAGTGTTTATTTCCTTTTTTGTACTACTTTTTTGATACTTTTGCCGCTTCAGGCCTCTAAAAATGATTTAACAATCAGAAAGGATAAAAAACAACAACAACTATTTGCTTGCTCAAAGTGCTCACACCTCATAGAAATGTGTAAAGACTGATGATCTTGTGAGTTAATTTTCTTTAATCTTTCTAACGAGTCACAAACCAAAATGCTTGGAAAAACTACTTCAGTGAATGTTTGGCATTTTGCCTGACAAGTTACTTAATTGATTATAAATTCTCAAAGTTGTTTAATTTTCCATTGATCGATTCATCATTTCCACTTTAATTGTGTTCTGTTTTCAAATAGAGTTGTGCTGAAATTAATTTTTTAGGAATTTAGCTGATGCCTTCAGGAAGTCCTCCACTTGTCAGTCAGTGTATATGTTGATCTTGTCCTTCAGCAGGACAATTATATAATTGTGCTGTTGTTGGGATCAATCCTGCAACCTCTATGAGACAAGATAGTGCTGAATATGCGCTGCAGCCCCTTTTCATGCATGTTTCCTGCATTAAAACAGCAGCCAAACAACTTGTGTGTTAACCTCGGCCATAAATCTGTCCTATAACACAAACAGTGCTCTCTGATTGCTGCTTGTAACTTCTGAGAGAAAGTGGGAACTCTGCCTAAGTAAATTGGCTGACATGCAATTAAACGTGGGAACTTCTTCACTGACTTCATTTATGGAGAAAGTTCATTCCTTGTGAGTGTGCAGTGGCTGTTCAAGGGCAATGACTTTTTTCCCCTCGCTGCATTCATTTGCTCTTCATTTGCATAATGCTTGGCTGGTGGCTGTAAGGTGGCCAAATGCAGCAACATGTTAAGGTTGCATTATATAAAAACACTTAAGACCCAGGAGGATAAACTGTGCTGATATCAAACATTAGTGTGCACTGAGTCTGACATGATTAAAGTGGTGTTGTCCATGTAGTCTAAAGGAGTGGTTTGTGTACTTTGTCATCCTAAGGACCCTTAATAGAAACAGTACCTGTGTGGTTTTTGTTCCAGGGACAGAGTTCGTACTACACTGCTGAGAAAACCATGAAATGTCCCAGCAAAGTCGGTCTTACACTTTCCTCTTCTATAGGACGAACATTAAGTGTAGGGCTGTAACAATTAATTTCATTATCGTTTTAGTGAGTAATTGTCTTTTTAAGTTATTAAGTCATTTGATTGATCAGTTAATATTCAAAAAGAATAAATTTAAAAAAAGTCCAAATCCCAAAGATATTTGCAAACTTTACAATTTACAATGACATAGGGTAAATGAGGCTAAATCCAGCAAATGTTGACACCGTTATCAAAATGTCAATTGACTAATCAGTGAATCAACTAATTGTTGCAGCAATTTATATGACATATGACATACAATTAACTGCCTTTACTGAAGAGTGTGTCCTTCAGTAAAGGTGCTGCCACAAGATAATCACAATGTGTCTGTATAAAAAAATGTTTTATTAGACGTATTTAAAATGTTGCATCTGTCAATGACTCTCACCATACAATCAAACAAAAGCTACCTTGCTAAAGATCTTTCAAAACATCTATAGACTCTTTGGTTCTGTTAAGTTGTTATGCTCCCTAATAACCTGAGGCTGTTTGAATCTTTGACAACAGTAAAACTTCCTTGGCCCACCAGTCAGCCAGGCTACATGCCATTCAAGATCTGAATGGGGTTTCAGACATTGGTAAATCTCCAAGGTCAGGCCCCAGACACGCCTACACTCTTGAAGGCTTTTCTGCCACAAGAGGCTGGAAGCAACACCAAAAAAAAAATACAGACCAACAAAAGCTTGGTGGAAAAATGGTTCATGCTTAACATAGAGACATTAGTGGGAAGAAGGAAGAAAATTGTGGTCTTCTTTTGTGTGGCTGTGTGAATGCACATAATATCTGTAGTATGTAATATGTAGTAAATAAAGATGTGTGCGGTGCATACAGCATGAGTGCATTTATATGAGTATAATTGTATATAGATGGATATATGATACAGTATAAAGGGATGTTGCTATGCGCCAGAAAAGTTCTCCTTGTGTTTTCTATTGCCACATTGTGTCATCTGCCTATACATCCTGTATGGACATTTCTATATGCGTGGACTTAACCCTCAGCTCGGTTGCTATTTACTAAGGATCGTCCCTATGCTGTCCCTGCAATCCTCTGGATTTCCTGTAAATCCCCAGGGCCTGGCCAGCACTGGTGATTTGTGGTTGGCTAGTGGGCAATTGACACATTGATAAATCCCCCCCAGATGAGGTGCGATCCATTTGAATCAATAGAGCCTTATCAGCTGACGGCCGTCACGGACGCGACCGTGTCTGTTCACCTCGGGTCCCTCGGAGTCAGCCTGATTTGTAGCATTTGACAACAAACATCGTCACGCCACGTGGTTCGTCAGAGAATCCGCAGGCGTAAATGAAGGCAGGACGTTGTCTGTCAGCTAGCAGCTGCAGAAAGGACGGGAGATGGACAGAGAGAGAGAGAGAGAGAGAGAGAGAGAGAGAGAGAGAGAGAGAGAGAGAGAGGTGGATGCAAAGAGAGACAGAGATAAAATTGGATATTGGATAATGGAACTGTGCAGGCTTCTTTTTTCATAGTGAGTATGAGTTATTTACAAGTTTATAACCTGCTACCAATGACAGAATAAAAGGAAAGCTCCTAACATTTTCCTGCAGTAGTGGCGGGATGGAAATTGAAGACAACATTCACAACACCACGAGCTTCCAGTGTGGCTTGTTCAGCTTCAGCCAGAGGATTCATATGCCTTGTGTCCACTGGCCAAGCATTAGCTGTTCTCCGGCCCGTCTGGCTCAGATCCAGCTTCTTCTCTGTCTTTAGATCCAGGCCAAACCTGGCCGGTCCACGGCTCTGCCAGCCACGTTTTACAACTTGGCGAGACGCTGGCCAAAAGCTCCAGTTTGGAGGATTAATGGTTACTGATTCTAAATAGACTGTTCCCTGCATATAATGGAAATGTTTGGAGAAACATTTAGCTTTATTAGCTAGCGCTACTAAATGCATATTTAATTTCCAAAATAAGTGATTTGGAGAAGAGCAATGAAACTGCCAAGTGCCATTTGTTTTATTGTCGTGAAAGCTGAAACTAAGTGCTGTTGGTGTCACATTAAATGTGCTTGTTATTTTCAGATTTCTCTGTTGTCTGGGTGCGAGGCTTTTCAAACTAAAACATATCATCTATGGTTGGACCCTGCTGCTGTCAACTCTGCTCTCTGTGAAATACATGCTCTTTTTGGGTGGTTCTAGGCTCATGCCAAATATTACTAGACTGCCAAAATGAACCACATTGAGTTAGAACAGAAAATATTGTGTTGTGAAAAGGTTCAGTTTCAGGGAAATGCTTGGGAATGACACAGAAAGGAAAAATTTGAAAATGATTGTAAAAGTGAGTCTAATTAAGATACCATATTGGAAAGCAGAGGTCACTGTGAGTGAAATCAAAATGAGGGGGAGGATAACTTACCCCCTTGTGTAAAGCTGAAAAGGAAGGATTTCAAGGAAGACAGTATTCTGTAAAACAGAGAAGTGAGGAGCTTAAGTGAAATGCTTTTCATTAAAACAGTAAGAGGAAGCTTAATGAATACCAGAGTCTATAAAACAGAGAGATGTGAGCCCTCAGGATGACAGCACTCGAAAAATTTATCTCCAGCACTAAATCCAGGCAGTTTATGTCAAAATGAGGATCACACTTTTTCATGAAATCCTCTAACCTGTTTTAGAAGCAGGAGAGGTTCAGCAGCAACACCATGTTGTTCTGGGCACGAGAAAAGAAATGCGATTGGTGCTGAATGAAACTTGTAATAATCTGGATTTTTTTTTTAAAGCCAAAACAAACAATAAATGTATCCCATTAAAAATCCAAACCAAAATATATGGCTTGCTTATTCTCCCGTGCCATAGATAGTGGTGAAAGAAGTACTGAACTTTTACTTAAGTAAAAGTTGTATCAAGTACGTAAGTACAAGCCCTGCATCAAAAGTACAGGTTAAAAAAAATGGTATAAGAAACAGAATACAAAATATCTCCTGCCAGAGCGTAATATTGTAATACTGGACTATAACGATGGTGCATTGTTGTATAAGCAGCATTTTAATACTATAGATGGTCGAGGTGGAGCTAATTTTAACTACTTCAACCTGTAGCAGAATATTTTAGAAACTCTGTCTGTAAAATCAGAATCTGCATATCAGATCAATGTAGTCTAAAATGTAGTGGAGAGGAAGTAAAAAGTAGCATAAGATGGAAATAGTAAAGAACAAGAACCTCAAAATGGTGAGCTAGTTAAGTATAGTACTTGAATGCATGTACTTTGTTACTTTCTTCCATTGGGCATAGATGTGTAAATATGTAAATAATCTACAGTTTGGTCTATCTTACTAAATACAGTTGTTGTTTTCATGGTTATCCACTTCATACGTATTTCATTGTGCTTGTATTTATGGTATGAACTTTGGAGCTTTTATTTTGAAGGAGTAATGTCGGCCGGAAACAGAAAAACGCACAGGCAGCTAGCTAAACGGCAAAAAAACTGTCAACGAAAAACAACGTTTTTATATGTGACAGTTTAGTATTTAGTGTTTACACCTGGCTGGCTGAGATGGACACAAGGTTTGACAGTATTTCGTTTCATATTTTGTTTGATATTGAGTGATATTATAACGTTTTAATAGTTGTAGTAGTTTTCTGAGAGCTTAACGGTTGGTTAACTTTTCTCTGGTTAAGTTGACTTTTCTAGCTAAAAGAAATGCGCACTTGAAAATGTGTATTACTGTAACTACGGTAAATAAGGCAAAGTATGGTTAATTTACATGGGTTAAAGGTGTCTTTTAACTTTGTTTATCGTAGTTAAAATATCACAAATTTTACCACTTCATTTTAAGTTTAACATGTTGACCTGTAAGCTTGCACTTTATTAAGTAAAAAACGGCTAACATTAATGCTAATGACTGGAGCCAAGTGGCAACCTCCATGGCTGTAAGGTTAAGTCTATGTGGACATACCAAAAACTGCAGTCCCTTGAACGGCCACTTGAGTCTAGCTACAGAACAAGTCAATCTCCATATGTCCCCATATTAAAATGCCCAACTAATACTTGAATGTTTGACTTTTACTTGTAGCAGAGTATTATTACACTGTTGTTAGACATATTGCTAGTTTTCTGTATACTTTCTCCATCACAGACAGAGCTACAGCACCATATCAGTAGTGCTGTATTCATCATTAAAGCTTTTGTCAACTGTCAGTTAAAGAGTTTCCTTCAGCCAGGAATGCTACAGCATAAATCAGCCACACCGCTGCACTGGGCGACATGTTGCTTCATTACGATGAAGTAGGTTATTATGAGTCAATCAGTACACCGTCCTGCTGCTGTAAATACTCACTAGAGCACTAAATATGTATTAATCCATGGTTAAATTCTTTTAAAGTGTGTTTAAAAGATTTATCTCTTCAGTTGGAACAAACAGACTTGAAGGTAGTGATTGTTTGTTTCGGCCTTTGATGGGATTTGTTCATAATCTGAAAAAAAATAAGACATTGCCAGCCGTATCCTTTAATGCTAAAATATAGATGCTATGCGTAAGAGTGAGTGTGAGAGCGATTTTGATGTTCCTCTCATTTTGTGTTATTAAACGTACAAGATCAAGGAGCAGGGTATACAAATTAACTGCACGGAGCAGGATCATCCATAGTTCCAGTGAGAATGGAGAGAGCTGCTGCTGCTTTATGTGTGTGTCTTGTTCACCCTTCACTTGACTGTCAATCCCAGGAGTTCCCACCTCTTCATGGTACTGGATTATGGGTTGAACTCAATCTGAATGCGGAGTAGCACCCGTCTGTCTCGCCCTGTTTTGTCCTGGTGTGTCACTCTTCTCCGTCCGTCTCTCTGAAATAGATGTATTCACGTGAAACAGACACCACACACATGCTGGCTGTTCACACCTGCTGATTCTCACAGTATGACACAGTCAGTCAAACACACACGTGCAGACAGACACTCACACAGACACACACGGCAGCTCATGCAGTTCATTCCCAGTGGACAGCTGGTCAGTTGTACATGCGCATACATAGAGAATATCCTGGCATGCATCCACATATCCATTTGTACAGTGATGGGTGGGTGATGTATTTTTGAAATGTTCTGTCATTTATACAGTTACACTGACTGACCTAATGGGAGTGCTATAATTACTGGTTTTCATACCATAGATGATGTTTTTGACACAACTGGTCCATTTTTTTTTTTTTTTTTTTTACACATTTGGCTCAGTGTTATGGTGCTGAAATAACTATTGGTAGTAATCTTGCTGAAGGGAAAAGCATGGTCAAATAGTAAAAGGCCATAACTATTGCTTTAGTTTCTACAAAACTTTAGTTGGAAAAATCTGTTTTATTTACTCAAAAACAATTTTGATAATTAATTAATGAAGTAAAAATGCCAAACATTTGCTGCCTCAAGCTTGTGAGGAATTGCTGCTTTTCTCACAGAAGAGAACAGTTTGCAGCAATTTCAAGATGTCATGTTGGGCTCTGGGAAATTGTGATTTGCCTTTTTCACTTTTTGGTGATTTTAGAGACCAAATAATTAAACAGTTTATCAAAAAAAAACAAAAAAACAACAACAACAACTGTTGTTTAGTTGCAACTTGCAGTCTTTGAAGATGGATGTGTCTTATTACAGTTTTCAACATCATCTTAGCAAGATGACGTTCATTTGAATCTTTTTGCCAAAATCCTAAAATCTGTTTTTTCCTGGTAGAATTTTGGAACAAAAGTATTAGATTTGGATGAAAATTTAAATATCTGCACTTCATCATTTCTCCAAAGGACAAATCTGAGTCTTCATAATTGTTTAAAGTCCACTGTTCTCAGTCTTAGTTCAGTCTGTAGATCACAGTTCAGCCAGAAGACCTCCCCACTAACTCACGATCACCTATTGATTGACCAGCTAGATGGAGGTTCAGGTTTAGGTCCTCCTCCTAACCACATCTCTTCCTCTTTGCATCAGACTCACCATGTTTGAGACACGTTGACCTGCGGGGCGCTCCGGTCGCAGCTTATTGGGCTTGACACTGCTCGATGGTGACAACGCTAATTGTCAACATCTGGGAAGTGCTTGCCATCCCTCAGCCCTGCACTGAATGAAACGTAGTGATCTGTCATAACGTGTCAGAGGAAATTAGCATCAGTCAAACATCGGTGGGTGGAGGGGCGAGGGCAGGGGGAGTGGGAGCTGACCCGCCAATATTATCTGAGGAGGGGGAAGAGGGCGAATGGCTGTTAGGGGAGTCATTTCAGGGCAAAGAGATTTACATGAATGTGTTTCCTCACAGAGTCGTTGCTCCTGCTGTGAGAAAATTACTGCTTGTGTTACTTATTACAATTACTAGCTCTAATAATACGACTACTACTATTAGTACTACTTCTACCTCTACAATTACTACTACAACTAATATTACTATTGTTAATATTACTACTGTAACTGTAGCTGCTACTAAAACTACAAACAGCATACTGCTAGTGTTACAACTACTAATAACAATGATACTGTTGTGTTGTTGGTACCACAGCTACTGCTACTACTACTAGTACTACTACTTCTACTGCTGATTGTCACTAGTACTTCTTTTAATACAACTGTTACTATTACTACAGCAATTACTGCTACTCTCATTACTAATACCACTTCTACTTTAGCTGCTACTAATAGCCTACTGCTAGTAGTGTTACAACCAGAATTTCTACTACTACTACTACTTTAATCCTACTAATACAACTAGTACTTCCCAAGGTACCATAACTGTCAATATTGTTGGTACACTACTGTTACTATTACTATAACTACTATTCCTTTAACTATTGCTAGGCCTTCTTCTAATGATACTGACACTAACATACTACTAGTACCACCACTATAATTTCTTCTACTAATAATATATTATTATGATTATTATAATATCACCTCTCCTGCCACTCCTAAAATAATAATATTCAAGTGATATTCTGTTTTTCAATTTAAGTAAATCACATTAATACGTGAACGAAAATAATAAAAATCCACCACTGCGACCACTAGCACAAATAATAATAATGATAATAATAGTAATAAGTGCAAGCTTAAGGTATCCTCAGCTGTTGTAAAAAGTAGAAGAAGCAGTGAATTATAAAGATGTTGGACCTTAGTTTGTAATTCAGACTAGTAGGAGCCTCAGGCAGCTCTCTCCCAAAGTCCTGGCTTAAGAAAAGTAAAGGATTCTACCAGGCTTTGGTTTTACATGGACCTGTATGGGAGGCATCCTGTTTGAGATCAGATTTTAAACCTGAATTATAGACTTAATTTTTATACGCTTTTAATTTCTGTTTGTAACTATTAGCCTTTTCTTTTTATCCTTCCATATTGTGATGTCTTTGCATGGCCCTCTCATTGTTTGTGTTATGCGTATAATGTATTTGACAGTTTTACGGTTCATACTTGATCGTTGAGGCCTTTTGTAAACTCAAACAGTGATTTAAATAAAGCTCATAAAATTCACTTTAATGAAAAGGAACAAACAAGCCAATCTACAATAAAGGGAATACTTGCCCTGCACTGCTGACTTCATATATCAAAAAACAATGTTGTGTTTTATCTCGTCTCATAGAAAAGCCTGCACGGCCACAATATCAGTGTCTTATCAGAATGAATCAGTATTGAATTTATGTAAAAAAATGCAATAGCACAAGAGCAACAACCTGGATAAAGGAAATTCACTGGGTTATTAAATAATAGAAGAATATGAAGAGTTTCAAACCAGAGAGGTACTTTTACATACTACAGATTCTGTATTTTTAAAGATTTTCATGAGCTAAAGATAACTGTTCTTCAGAAAAACATATTGGGACCACTCCTTCTGTCTAAGTGTCTCTGATTATTCTTTTTGTCCTTTAACAGGAAAGTGACAGTTTGTGGTGGGACGCCTTCGCTACTGAGTTTTTTGAGGAGGATGCCACTCTCACACTCTCCTTCTGCCTCGAAGATGGACCAAAGAGATACAGTAAGAGTCCTATTATATTTCAGCAAACCACCAATAATTATGTGTTTTAATTCAAAATAACTAAAAAATACAGTTAACCTCTTCAGGGATGCACAGACATCTTCAACCTGGCTTCACTGTTTTTCAGAGACTGTACTCTTTTCACTCAATCTTATAGAAGATTAAAGAAAAAGATATTGATATGATATCAAACTAGAAGACCTAGGGCATGCATTGATACCAACCATGTCATGCAAGCTTAATACACTCTACGCTTTCAATATTTGAAGGCACCTAAATAAAATACAATGTTTAGTACATATTTATGACTAGAAATACTTAACACACAGTGCAGAGCTGTATCTCAAATTCATCTTAAGGGTCCCAGCTTTCAGATTATGAATACCCCTTCTATACTGTACTGACCTGCTATCGCCCCCTAAAAATCACCCGACCCCCTAAAAAAAGACAAAAAATATGGGGTGGCATGGAAGAAGTGAAACCCCTAATTCTTTAGGTAAGATTTGAAACGTTTTAAACCACCAACCTCTGGGTAACATGTTCATGCCATTCAGTATTACTTTGAGAAATTTGAGAGAAAAGACCCTCAAACTTGAGATGCCTCAATCTGTGGCAGTCCTTCATTCCATTACGTCTGATTATGTGAGGACATGCGAAAAAAATATCATTTGATATTTCCACTTTGCTTCAACATGCTTTGTCTACTTTGAGTTAAGTTATCGATTACCTACATTTCCCAAAATGCCTTGAAACACCTCTAAGAAAAATGTGTTAACCTGAAAAGAACAGAAAAGATCTGTACCACTGAGTCAAACGTTTTTGCATTGTGCTCTACTATGTCTCTGTCAGTGAGAAAATTGGTATCTCTATTTTCTAACAATAGTTTTCTCTCTGTATGTGATTGCTTAACATTGGTGCAACACCACACGTAACTTCTGGTAACCTCTCTCTGAAAATTTCATCACAGGCCTCTATTGTGGTCTGTGCTTTTTAAATAAAGATGTAAATGTAAACCACAGTCTTGAAAATAGTCAAATTATTAGGTATCTCTGTATTGAGACACTTCACAAAACATCGGCTTTTGTACAAGATCATAATGGCGGTGTTTTATGACAGTGTGTCGCAATCTTGTCACTTTTTACCTAGAAGACTGCACAACCAACTGATACCGTATCTGTCTTATATATTATTATTTTATTTCCAATAGAGAAGTTGGAGAAGTCATGTCGGGCTTCCAGGGGTCCAGATGTAAAAGTCATGTTCATTTTCTGCATAGACACTGCTAGGTGACTGTTGATTTGAACCCTTCAAGGTTTGGATGGACATGAATCTCAAAAGAAAGGAAAAGATTGTGTGTGTTATAATATAATATAATGTCTTTGGTAAAAAGTCAAATTTAAAATATATAAAAATGTAAAGAGTGAAGAGATGTAAAAAGAAGTCAACTACAATTCCAAAGGAGCATTTCAGCGAGAAACATCCAATCATAGACTAAATTTCAGTGTGATACTTAGAGTGAGTTTAAGGTAAAGATTTGCATTTTAGAGACACATGTTAAAACCTTAAGCATTTTAAATGACTTTTGAATTCTGGGTTATTTCGGATGAATTTGGCAAATATGGCGTTTTGTTCCCAACAGTAACAACAAAGGATTTGCTACAGCTCAGATTTGCACTTCTGCCTGGCTTCCTCTCCATAGCAACAGTGGCTGAGGCTCATTGGTGCTGTGGTATTGAGAGCCAACTACTATACCAAGCTAACAGAATAAAACATAATTTCATAGGAACAACATTTAAATTATTAAAACTGATGATGTACATGACACAAATCTATAGTATCCATGTTGTTTCTATGATAAAGCACATTGAGCATATTGTTAAAGGAACTTTTATTGGAAATTAACAGTGGGGGATAAATATTTTAGGAACCGCAACTGTACACTGCTAGACTTAAGAAGTTTTAGTTAATTTAATATAAATCTTGTAAGGAAATCGTGTCAGCTTAAAAAACAATAGAAGATTAATACCCCTCTACATTAAATATGAAGGAGGAAACTGAAATTGGCGTTACTTCTGTTACACAATGTAACTCCCTGCAAATCCACAAATGGTTAACTTAGCTTTAGACGTGTTGGTAGGATTTAATTAAATTTTTTTTTTTTTTTACCTTGGACAGAGCCTAGCTAGCTGCTTCCAATCTCTTTCCAGTTTTTCAAGTTAGTTTTAACTGCCCACAACATATGTGCATGTAGTCACTGTTGTTTACCAAGAAATACTTAAAGCTAATAACTCCACCTAAAAACACATATTGGTGTTTTTACATTTCTGTTTGAGTTTGGATTAGACAAACTTGATGCAGCATTTTAATAAGGGTTGGTAGGCCTATCTTTTCGGCTTTGGATAGGACTAAGCCTAGGCCAGAGGGACTCACGGGATCGCAGAGTCATGCAGGAATCCATTGGTTTGGACCAATCAGTGTCCTTTGAGAAACTGATGGCAGCCACGGCATGAGCTGTGGAAATGGTCTCACACCAGGTATTTGTGAAAAGTTTGCTCGAAAAACAACAGTGGCAGCTGCTAAAGGTAGCATAGATGCTACTATAGCATCAGTTATATCAGAACTGGAGAATATTTCTTCTTTGAAAGAAGAGCGAAGAATGGCTTGATGGAAATTCACAAATGTTTTCTCTCTTCTCCCGACTGGCTTCAATAAGAGTTTGGCTATGGCTATGATATATGATTTGTTGATCTGACTGGTTGAAGTTTGACCATGACAGACTGATGGTTCAAACAATCACCTGCTTAAGTATTTTTTGAAAATAGTCTGCAGTTTCCAGTGACTACTTTCCAGATGTTTCTGTGTAACAAACCCTCTAGTGTAGTCATTTTAACTACCTCCTAGCTCTAGCTCCATATTTAACACACACTCTTGGGATATCCATAACTTCCTATAAAACTCTGAAATTAGGCAAATAAGACTATTTTCCAAAAATGTTAAACAATTGCTTTAAGTAAAATTTCCAGATAGGAATATTTCATATATTCTCATATATTCTAGATTCTTCTAAAAGGGCCTGCAGTTTCTGGAAATGTTCTCGACACTTGATTCAGTCTACTAAAACTCCAAGTTAGAAACACCAAGACTATAGCTCGAGTATGTGATCTTCAGCAGCAAATGACAGAGCAGAGGCTGTTATTGAGTTTGTGATATTGCCCCCTTCATCTCATCTGCATAGGTTCATGTTTTGATATCTGAAACATATTGAATATCACACAGACATAGATAAGGATGTGGTGCTCTGAAATGAGCAGATGTGAGTATAGCGTCTGCTATGTTTGTGTGTGTTAGTGTGTGTGATTCAGCTCAGTCATGGAGGAGGAAGAGAGAGAGAGAGAGAGAGTGGAGGATTGTTGTGAGCCGGGCCCTGGTTTGCTTTTCAAATGTAAAAATAAAAATCCCCAGTGGTGTAGAGACGGTAACCCTGTTCCCTCGGGAACGGAAGGCTTAACACCATGGCGATGATGACTCACCGTCAGTCGCAAGCGTTCCTCGATTCACATTCAGGTGCTCTAACTTACACACATGCACAAACACGCACAAACACATCATCCAGGAAAAATCCAGCACCCTCATGTACCCAGCTCCGGATTTGACTGAAGAGAAAAACTAAGAATGACACCTTCTGCAAGTGAAGATGTTGTCTGTCAAGGCTTCGCATTATATATAGAAAGCAACAGGACAATGTATCATACAGTGAATGATTGTCATGTACGTTTTCCCACTGCTCATTAATGTCGTTAATTTTAGCTGCAGCTGCTGAATAGCTTACAATGATTCAGCAGGTAGGAGGACTTCAGTGTCTTTCTCAAGGTTATGTAAAAGTTTTTTTGGAGAATGACATATTGGTTATGATAACATAGGCACAAAATCATCCACTGCAGATCGTAGGCTCTTGTGCTCTATGCTAACACACTTTAGTTTCAGTTGATACCAACTATTTCAAGTTATGTTGGCACAATGTTATTTTTCTTGCAGCTAAAAGAAATAATAAAAAATAAAGGGCATAAAGAAGTTTTATTTTTCATTAATCTGCCAATTATTTTCTTAATTATCCTGTTAATCCAAAAACGTTTCTCAAAGCCTAATGACCTGTCCAAAACCCAAAGATATTCAGTTCTCTCAAATAGAAGACAGAAAATATTGAAAAATGAGAAGGTGGATCCAATAATTTTTTTGTGTTTTTGCTCCCAGAAAATTACTTGATTTAATTGATTGATTTCATTTTATTTTATGTTGATATCGATGGATCTGCTAATCCTTTCTGCTCTACAAGTAATGCATATTGCAAACTGACAGTGTAGAAATAGAATTTCTAATTCTATAACTGCATATTAGCACAAAAAAAATATACGTGTTTCATTTTTCAGTGTTTTTTGGTGTTTGGTTTGGATTTGTTGCAGAAATACAACACACGTGTTTTTCACTTCATAAAGGAGAGTAAATGAAAAAGCTTATGTCACTGTCTGCTCGTATAAATGAATGCACTTAAATCAGTGAATAAAATAGAGAAAACTAGAACTCGTAAGTACATTTAAATTCATTTCTATGCAGCAGAGGCTGAATGTGCACTAAATATGATATAAAAATTATTCACCGCACAGTAAGTTGCAAGGATGTTTTTGTACTGTGACTATATAATGTGAACAGTGGTGACAAAATGCACACAGAATCTAAATATACAAATACATGGCTCAGCATGTATCCTGTGTTTGACAGTTGCAGTATTTTGTTTTTTAGAGGGAAAAACATCAAAACTATACCTACCTTTTCTCACTGAACCTTTTTCTTCACCTTTTCTATTATACAGAATCACTCTTGTGGCACAGGAATTTCTGTCCTGTCTGTTATCAGGGGGCTTTGGACTCCTGCATCCTTTGTTTTTTTGATTTTACTGTTGGCAGTCCAGAAATGTAAGCTCACTCTGCTGCTGCGCTCATTGTTAGTCACTCTGTACAAGAGCATCAGCTAACTGCCTAACATATAAAATGTAAATGTGACCGCCAGAGGCCTTACTCTGAAATAATCCTTGCTTGCAGTCCTGTGAAAAGCGATATAGCGAGATATATGTAGTTATTGTCACACAGGTCAGAGCAACACTGACTAGTGAAGATGTGAGGGTGTGGGTAGGTGGAGAGTGGTTACCAGTGGTTAAAAGGGCCAGCCATACATGCTGGGAGAGTTACAACAAAACAAAAGGTCATAACATTTTTCTTTTCAGACGGTTATACTGAGTGAGACATGTTTAAAAAGAAGCTCTTAGTAAGCAGCAGTATGGACTGGAAGGTTACAGTGGAGTAGTGTAAAAGGGATTTATTATTATTAGAAAGCTTATTTTTGCACATTATTAAAGTTGAGAGAATATTTGTATCTATAAAGATCAAACATAGTAAGCAAATGAAAAGGGCACGTCTTTATATTTGTGTTTTTACAGTATGTAAAACACATATTTTACTTAAAATGTTGATTTAATATTCCATTAAAAACAATCATAATGTATTTATTATTCCACTGAGACACTTTATGTATAATGTATGGAGGTTTAAGTGTAAAAACACCAGTCCTTGTTGAAATGAAATTATGTTTTTTAAGTCATACAGGAGCTTATACGATAATTACAAGGAAAAAATCATTTCACTCCAGTCTGAGGTGCTCTAATTTCATAACGTTCAGCGAAGGAAAAATTAGAAAAGCCAATTTACCTAATCTGTTTTTTTTATTGCATGGACCTGTGTTAAGGTGTTTTGTAACTCGTCTCCAGCTGGTGTTCATTGTGGCTTCTCTAAGGAAATAGATCATATTGGAAATGCCTGTGTTAATTGTTGGAGCCTCCATGAGCCCTCTTTTCCTCTGTCAATGTCTTTTCCATCCTCTAATTCTGTATTCTGAAATCAGTTCTGAACCTTAACCAGGGCTGATTAGTTAGTCAATACACATCAAATTAGTTGTCAACTTTGTCAATTTTGATAATCTGTTAATCATTTGAGTCATTTACCAAGCAAAGGTGCTAAACATTCACTCTACTTTGCTTCTCAAAATGTGAGGATGTGTAGCTTTTTAGTTTTATACATTTAGAAATGTAATCTTTTGAGGTTTTGGACTGTTGCTAGGACAAAGCTAGTGAATGAAAATGAAGATGGCACCTCGTGCTCAGGGAAAGTGTAATGGGGCATTTCCCCACTATTTCCTGACAGAACAATTAATGCAATCAAATGAAGCCTAATATAAACAAAGTTTTAGTTAAACAGATGTTTAGTATTAGGGATGCTCCAATCGATCGGCCGCCGATCATTATCGGCCCATATGGACCCTAAACAGGTTGATCGGTGGGCTCTCAAAGTGCAGATCAGAAAAGCCGATCGCGCAACAAGACTTTTTTTTGCCTCTTTTTGTTTAAAATAATTTTGAAGCCTTTTTTTGCCTTACTTGGGGAGTAAGGCAAATAAATTAAGTAATTTTTATTTATTTTTATTTTATTTCATCTATTGCTCTTGACAGAGCATGTAATGTTTATTGTTACACAAATAAAAAGTTGTTTGTGGTACATAAAGATCTTGATTGTATTTATTTATTTTAGTACAAATGGTTTTACCACTTTAAGTGGTGCACAAGGCCAGACTGTAAATACAGGACATGGAGAATTATTATTCTCCCATCCGTTCTGTGATCGGTGATCGGTATCGGCAGATTTATGATTCCTGTGATCGGTGATCGGATCTGCCCCAAAAAATGCTGATGGGAGCATCCCTATTTAGTATGTATTGAATTTGCTGCTGGACATAAAAACTGGGGATTCAGTCTGTCACACACCAAAAAGCAAAACAGTGTGTCTATTGAAAGTGTTAAGAGAGCTTGCACTGTGTGTATGTCCCCACAGTATTTTTACAGTGTATGTTCCTTGTGATTGTGTGATTCACACCAGCAACATCATGGACACAAGCCTGTTTATCTAACCCCCATGTCTCCTACTCTTGCTTGAAACCATGATAAATCCAACTCAGTGTGTCTTTAGGCTGTACAAACAATTTCTACATTAAACAGTTTCAGTTTTCAACAGAAACACGGTCAATGAGTTGAGAACTGATTACTTGTTTAAGCAAAAATGTCAATCATTCACTGATTCTGTCTTCTCAAAAGAGAGGACTTTACTGTTTTCTCAGTTTAAAATCATTGTCTGTTTTGAAGTCACCACTTTTGGCTCTTGGGATCTTGTGATGGGCATTTTTCAACAATTAATCAAAAGAATCATCAACAGATTAACCAATGACAGTTATGGCCTCAGCCTGAAGCTATCATACAGAGAGGAGCATCAGTTTATATTCAGTGTTTGATATTCACTGTATTGCTGGACACTTGAATTATTGTGCCTGCTACTTTACATTAGATAGACACTCTAAAAGTGCTTTTCTTGTGGCTCATTGATTGTGTTTTTCTCTGAATGGTTAGCTGTTCCATCTTTTCCATTTGATTTCATTCTAAACTCAGTACCTTTGGTTTTGGACCACAAACTATTTCAAAATGCACTTTTGGCTGAGGAAATGATGGCAGTTTTCACTGCTTTCTGACATTTAGCGGAACAGTTATTTGATTAATCACAAAATTATCAGCAGATTAATTGATAATTAAAATGATAAGTAGTTAATCTTTTTAATCTCAAATGCTGGGTACCTTTCATTGGCTGCTGTGGTTAGTATATCCAAAAATCTATCTAGTTATTTTACTGTTCCACGGCTAACTAGAGACAGATAGAAAGTCTTCAAATGACGGTTTGGTAAAAGGGCAGAGATTTGACCGTCTTAAGAGGCAGAGCATGTGGCTGCTGTCTGAATAATTCCCACCCTGTGTCACTAATGAAAAGCAAACTTCACCAGATCGTCTGTTGTGTATAATTGTAATCTACATGTATCAGTAACAATAACCATGTCAGAAGACGACATAAGCGGCTTATCCAGACAGATTGCATTATTTCTTGCCTCGCCTTGTTCCTGCAAAGATCTGAAGAGCACTAAATGTGAGCTGTGACAATTTGTAGTCTCCAGTATGTCATAATATTTTATAGCATCTTTGGAAATAAAACTTATTAAAGCCTTGTATTGCTCTGACATTATATTGCTTTGATAAAAGTTTATATTTTTAATGTGTACTTGGTGGCATCGCATTTCATCTTTGGACGGGGACAAGTTTTGGTGCATATTTGCATACCCCTGAATGTGTGTAAAACAATTCTCCATTGGTGCGGGCCAATTATTGTTTTCTACACCGAATATTCAGGAACTCTATCTAATTATACCCCCGATTGCCATGGCCTTAACATTCGCCCCAGTACCTTGTCTGGCTCTGCAATCTTTGAGGCATCTGATGAAAGCTGCACTCCATGATGCAATCAAAGAGCAAGGCTCATTTTAGAAGTAGTTCAAACAAGAGTGGGAAAACTCTGCATGTTTAGTGGGCTGATTCAGGGCAAACGGCGAAAGTGGATTCACAACACATTTACAATTCATCTAGTTATTCTTGCATTGCAGCACGCAATAATTGCAGCGATAAAATGACCACAGCTAATAATCTTTAAGCAAGCATGAGGACATAATGAGGAGGAGGAAAACACAGGGAAGCAGCTTTAAAAAAATAAATTTAAATATTTTTTCCTTTTTTTAAAAATTTTTTTTTAAAAAATTTTTTTTTTTTTTTTTTTTTTTTTTTTTTTTTTTTTTTTTTATTATTTTTTTTTTTTATTTTTATTTTTTTTTTTTTTTTTTTTTTTTTATTTTTTTTTTTTTTTATTTTTTTTTTTTTTTTTTTTTTTTTAAAAAAAAAAAAAAAAATTTTTTTTTTTTTTTTTATTTTTTTTATTTTTTTTTTTTTTTTTTTTTTTTTTTTTTAGAAAAAGGGGTTTTTTTTAATTAGGGGTTTTTTTTTTGTTAAAAACCCCTCCCCTTTATGTAGCCCTATTTATAAAACTTCTACAGAAAGCATTTAATCATTTTACCCTTTTTATTTTTTACAATATTTAAAATTAAAAAAGGTTTTTTTTTTTAATTTTATTGAAGGGACTGAAACATCGACCACAAAGAAGTAATTTTGTCTCTAACTGTTTTTAAATTTTTTTATATTTTTGTTCACCCTCTAGCCATGAAGAAAAGGCTCCTCTGTGTTCACCAGCTAGTTGCTAAATGTCGGAGTCGCGTACGGCGGGTTTATCAGAGCTTCTTGGGTGGAAACGGGATCGACTGAACCATACAGTGAATGTTCCGTTAAATGAAACAAAGGATTGCATGAAAATTCTCTGTGGTTTCATCAGCACAAATGACCTCTTTCACATAATATGAAAAAAATATGAACGCAGCTTTAAAAAAAATTTGATTAGGTCTCCAGTTCTGAACTACAATAAACCACAAAGCTCTCATTCGCTAATCATAAGTGTGTCTTCAACACAACAAGTCTGTGTGATTAAGTTTATGTGTAGTGTAGTGTAGCCCATTCCTACAGACGTCATGGTACCCGGTGTGTCCTTTCAACATGATTTTGTAATGATGTTAATGGCCAGTCTGAGTCAAGACATACATATCTGAAAGATGTTGCCAGTCCAGTGTTAAAACATTTTACCATGGCCCTAAACATAATCTAAATGATGTTTACAGACCTCGTTAATACAGTATCTGTGTGGAAGAACCTGAATGGAGGTCTGAGATAGAAGGATAAGTCTTGAGTTCTGCTGTGATCTGACTCTCTTTCTGTTGAATAAAAGATTGACAGCGGAGGGTTCAGGGAAGGGCTTGTTGGAGGGGGGCTGTATTATTGAATTGGGTGGTGGAATGAAGAGAAGGAGAGGTGGAGTCCCAAATGAAGGTATGGGAGTGGTGCAGCGTTGGCCTGCCTGACTGTTTGTGTATGCGGGTGTATCTATACCTCCGTATCTGTATCTTATTGTGAGTGTGTTTTGTCTGTTTCGAGAGATGGTGAATGTTTGCGTGTGCATGTCTAAGTGAATGTGTGTTGGTTTGAGAGTTAAAGGGGAGTCTCGATGCTTTCTGCGGTGGGGGTTGTTTTTGAAAGGAGGAGGGGAAGGGGTGGTGGTGATGGTGGTGGTGGAGGTGGTGTGCGAAGCTGCTTTACAGAGAGATGGATAGGATGGATTGAAGGTGTAGAGCGGTGATTGGCAGGCGGGATGATGCGGCCCTGGCTCAGCTGCAGCGCTGAGATGTAGGCTGCTGCTGATTGACAGTCGAGCGGAGCCTGGGAACCACAGCGCTGGATCGGCCACAAAGAGAGACAGAGGGAGAGACGGAGAGAAAGAGAGGAGCAAGAGAAATTATAGATTTCAACCAAAATATGTAACCATGACATTTTGCTGTGTGTTCTGTTCCTGGACAGTTCGACACTGCCATCTATTGTAAACTACGCTTGTGGTATTTTCATGATATTTCTGACAGTTGACGATGTGCTAATTAAGCGTCTGTGTGTTTAACTGTATTGGGCAAAGAGAGAATGATGACGAGAGAAATGCGGGGAGTAGGAAAGAGGACTGAATGACAGCAAACCCTTCAGAGAAACAAACAGTGAGTCACAAGGAAAGAAGTGTGAGGGTGGAGAAATCTATCTGATCGTGCAAAATAATTTTAGTGGTCTGCAATATCTAATGCAACGTTAAAGCTATTTCACCATCCACCATAACTTTAGCCCAAGGCTGCAACTAATGTTTCATTTTCTGTCTATATTATTTTTTATCTTTTCCATTAATTGATAAATATTTAAGTCTACATAATGACAAACATTGTGAAAAATGTCCATCGCAACTTCTTAGAGCCAGAGGTGATGACTTCATATCTCTTATTTTGTCTGACCAACAAGAAATTCAATTTATAATCATACAAAACTGAAAAATTACGAGAGGGATGAACCATTTTAACATGATAAATGGCTTACCCAATTAAGCTAGCTTCTTTTTTTGTCAAACAACTCGATTAATCAGCAACATTTTCCAACTTTTATAAAGGACCTTTCTTTAAGAGGAAAGTCTTGAGTTCCTTCATGGGTGTACGTGAAAATGGTTCACAAGTGTTTAGAGATGTGAGGCCATGTGAGGTTCCATCTTGTTGTTCATGAAGCTGCTTTTAAATTAAAAAAATAAATAGATTTTCCTTTTTCCTGTTGCTTGCCAATCTAAGTTGTGTGTCTCTAACCCTGTGTTATAGAACTTTGTGCTCTGGCCTTGGATACAGACAGTTTCTGAAGGACAGTTGAGCTGTAAACCAGCTTTGTGAAGCGCACACAGCACATGTTTTTGATGAAACCGTGTGACAGTCTTAGGTGCTTATTTCATTCTGTGGGAACATAAAGAAGTCTTTGTCTGTCTCCATCAGTAAGTTTTGACCAGAGGTCCACACAGTCTGACCATTACCACCTGCTCATTCAGATTCACAATCTCTGCTCTGAACGCTCGCCTGCAACAATGCATTCTTCTGAAATGCTGTCTGCCCCATCCTGCAGGGAAAATAAGATGCACGTAGCTCTTACAGATTTTTTTTCTAAATGGAAAGTAATGCTATTTCAATCTGAGGCATTAAGAAATAAAAGTGTAATTTCCTGATTCTCTGATTACTCCTGGTTGCCATTAGCAACCAAAGCAAACAGGATGTTGAATGGTCAGATGTCAGAGAAGCAGACCTACTATATTTTCAGCATTGATGGTATTGATGTTTAAAGAAAATGTACAGTATGTACCCAAGCGCATATAGAGACAAACTGAAACTGTATTTGGTTCTGTAATCTTCAGCACATCCATAATGTTAATGATGAGAGCTGTGACGATTAGTCAGTCGATTAGTTTAGTAGATTTGTTCCGTCTTTCCAGCTTCTCAGATATGATAATATTTTCTGGTTTCTTTAGTCCTCTATGACAGTAAACTGAATACATTTGGGTTGTGGACAAAGCAAGACATTTAAGGACGTCACCTTGGAATTGGGAAACAGTGATCAATAGTTTTTCACTGTTTTCGGACATTATGGATAAAACAACTTATGGATTAATTTAGAAAATGATCTACAGAATGATGGATAATGGAAATAATTGTTAGTTGCACCCCTATTACTGAGCGCCTGCTCCACATGTGTAATTAAAAATCCTGCATCCACAACATTGATGTGAGGTTGAGTAGGACATGTGAGATCTCAATCCCATTGCAGGCCTCTATTTTTACTTGAGACCAATATTCCACTCAAGGAAAGCAGTTTATTTCTTCACCATTAGTTTGCAGTTCTTTTGACTTGAAGCTAAAGTACAAATGTAACTTTTTGAATCATTATTTAGAAAATCAGTTTAAGTCTCATTATTGGGGTTGTTTTTATTGTTATCTACACTTTCTAACTACATGTCTGCCTGATGACAATTAAGACAGTGAGTGTGGCCAGTTGATTGTTTAGTCTGTGCCCGGACAGGAACAGTTTTACTATTTCTGTCTATTTTTCACCCGCCGATAAGCCTGTCACTGTTGTCTCTGCAACTGGCCTCCTCTATTCTCTGTGTGTGGTTTGTGCGACCAATCAGATGGGATGCCACAGGTCTGAGTTAGAGTTAAGTAAGGTAAACACGGCGGTGGCTACTTCACATTGTCAAGCAAAAAGTAGGAAGGGATGTTTATTTGATCATAGAATCTAGATTCCGAGGGATGAAAATGATTAATCAACCTCTTACCGTGTCTGACTTAGGCTGGCTCATTTTAAAGACACTGACAATTATCAGAAGCAGTCGCTTAAATTCCCATGACAAGAGGCAGTAGCACCTTGTCTGTATGTAGCTGACAACCCCCTATCAGGTCCCATTAATGTATTGGCAAGACAAAAGAAAAGAGACGTGTTCCTGTCTTACATTTTTTTCCTTTTGGTTTATGTTTTATTTCTTTTTTTTTTCTTGCTGCTGCTTGTAACCTTTGTAAAATCTATTAAAATAGACAGTTGATATGAGAGCTTAACCATGAAAACATACTGCACTTCTTCTCTTACTATCGCAATCATATGTTTCAAGTTTGTGCATAATAAATAATTAAATATATTTTGACGTTTAATTTGTTACAGTATATTGAACATTTTATGATAATGAATATTTTAAATGAGTCACTTCCTTTTATGCATGCAGAGTTTATGGAAACATACCAGCTGGAAAACAATTTCGGAATATTACATCACTGATACACTGTAACTTTTTAGCCTGAAATTATGATTTTAATGCAATTAAAATAGTTAGGAAGCACCATCATAGTCACCTCAGGGTGACCAAGAAACAAAGACAGAGTGATGCAGAAGTGAAACTCCATCACCTTTATAATTCTCTTCTCTTAATCAACCTTTCACAGTCATGCCAGTCAATAATAGAGGCTCAAATTAATGTGAATCCAGTTTTGATTTCTGTTATTCTCCCGACGGTTTCTTAATGCAGTATGTGTGAATCTGTGGGTGTAAGCACAGTGTGCATTTTATCTGAGAGTCTGATGAAAATGTACAGCCGCAGACGTGAGCAGTGGTTTTGTTGGACTGTTTGACCAGAGAAGAAAGAGATAGGCCTTTTAAAGACATAATGGGGTTCTTCTGAGGCTGCCGGGAATCATAGCCTTTTCGTTCTAAAACAATATCCAATATCTAAAATAATTGACGCCTACTTCTTGCACAAAAAGCCTGCTGGCATGAAAGTAAAGCACATTAGGAGGCACCTGCAATTCATTTTTAACAAAACAAAACAAAGGACTCTCTCCTTAAAAATATTATTGTCTGCCATTACTTCACTTGCACCAAGTCAATTTTGTTTATTGAGTGCTTTCAACAAACTACAAACAACAAAGCATGTGAAGGACAAATGAAAGACTGAAAGAACAGACTTCACAGTTTTCAAGCAGTAGCACTCGAGTTTGTTTGCATGTACGTAGAATAAATACTAATTTTGGAAAACAGCATGTTAAGTTTCTCCAGTTCCACATTTATCTGAAAGGGATTTGAACCCGACCTAGTTTCTATAGCAATAACATCCGAGAGGTCCTTTCCTTATTGGGATTATGGGCATGACAGTGAAGCAATGAGCTATGACGTTTAGCCGCTGGCAGGGGGGCCCATAATTTACCATAAAAAATGTCCTATTAAGTGTCCTGGACTTTTTTTTTAACAACATATGACTAATGGCTAAAAACTTTTCTTTACAATAAGTGCAGAGTTGAAGAATTTAAAACAAATTATCACAAGAGAAAGCATGTCAAGTATAAAAAAACAACAACCTTGAAATACAAAATACATTTTTCCAGTCATCGTCTGGCCTGTGCTTATGTCTCAGAAGTGGAACTGGATGTCTGAAGTCAGCCTGTAAATCCATGTAGCACATCATCTATGTGGGCATATTGGCTGTCTGGTTTGTAATGGTGTGATGTCATTGCACTAAGTGATGAAAATAATATGATAAATTATATTTCCCATGTTTCCTAAAGTGTTATAAGTTAAATATATTTATATTAAAATGAGAAAAGAAAGAATTCATTCATTTATCCTTTCCCATAAAAGGGAACATCTTGTTTTTAACAGGAAGTATAGTGCTTTCACTTCTGCCAGCTTTACATAAATCTACTAAATCAAAGCAAAGTTGTTGTAGGATGTAGCATAGCATGACCATAATTAGATATTTCAGCTTGATACTGAAGTTCAAACAACTTTTTAAAACATAAATACATAACATAAACAATCTGTATTTGGATAATTTGATTTGTTTATTTTCATTAGTTATTGTAATTATATACTATTTTATTTCTAATTGTAAGGAGAGCAGAATATCTTAAAGTTGAACAAACCTGTCAGTGCCCTGGTAGATAAACTATGTAATGGTGACACACTTTCTAAATTCTCTGCTGTACTTTGGGATTTCTGCTGTAATTTCTCAGCACTAATTGGCTGACTACACTGCTACCGATATATTTGCAATAAGCCAATAAAGTGCTGAAAGACAGTTTGGTTCCTGTTAGACCGACTACATGAACAGTGTAAAACAGAGCGGGTGAAAATATTTACATATTTTTGTCAGTCTATAAGTTAATTTGCATACACACTCAAGGTTTCACTGGCTAGCAGTCTGGGGTGCGCTAAATGAAGCTCGCTGTAGGACCATTTCCTCCAGACAGACAATGAACTCATTGTGTGATGCTACTCTTCAGTTTAGTAGTGGTACTAACACTATGCTCTGCCACATTAAGAACACCCGGGTGCCATGTCCGTGGATGGTTTGCAGCCAAAAATCACATTGCTGCCAGCCGGGGAAAATGTGATGTGCGTCGATCCAATATGCTGCCGAGGTATTCAAGGAGCTAACATTAGTTCCTCAAGCCTGAGTGCATTTCGTAAGAGAGAGGTACAGTGCCCAGCAGAGTGAGCTAAAAGTCACACCAGCCAGGGCAGATAAGCTAGCTTTGATGACTGTTTTTACAAATGAATCAATTCATTCAACTTGCGTATGACTTCATAAATGCTGACTGGGAGATTCAGCCCTGCATCTTCTCATGTAATGTCACACAACAGGCAATCGTGGCACTATTAGTCCAGTGTGCGCCTCACTCAGAGCCTCTCCATCCTAGCCAGCTCCAACAAACAACCTTGCGGGGCCTCAACAGCAGCTTTTTTATTTATCTCTTGTTATTTTGTGTTTTTTCTTAAAAAATGACCAGTTAGTTACCTGTTTATTCATTAAATTGACAAAAACTGACATCCCTACTTGGAATCTATTTAATATCTAATAAATCAGAGTTATTTAGTCTTAGATATGGTGAGGTGGGAAACCCTAAACCTACCCAAAAAACATGGCTCCTATAATATGATATCATCTGTAGTTATGAGTATATTTGTAGTGAAATGCTCAGGCCTGTATACAAACTGCGTGGAGAATAGTCAGTAGGATTGGGTAGGAATGGCCTGGATCAGGGTGGGAACCATTGTGTGTAGCTAACAGGAAGGGGGGAACAGCTATCGGAGGGCACCAGCTGTCCGTGAGGATGGGCAGGTCCTCTGGCTTCCTGTTTCTCAACACTGTGTGTGCCCCGGAGCAAAACAAAACCAGCTTCCCCTTCCAGTTTGAGAAACAATAGATGTCACAAACAGCCCTCCTCTGCTTCCATCCTCTTCTCCGTCTATTCCTCCTTCCTCACCTTTCTCTCCATCTTTTTCTCTCCTGCATTCTCCTCCTCTTTCTCCCTTCTTTTCCTCTTTCCATTCTATACTCAACTCTCATCTTGTCTTTTCACTCGTATCCTCATCGTTCCTTCCTTGCTTCTTCTTCCACATTTCCTCCTTCATCTACTCTTTACCTTCCTCTTCTTTCTCCCTCAACCTGTGTCTGCCCTTCCTCATTTTCCTCCATCGTTTAGTCTTGTTTGCAAATGTTTTGAACTCACAGTTTGTAATAAATGAAATAAACATGAAATTACATTGAAAGTATCCTGGGGAAGCCTCCCCATGAGGTCTCTTACAGTACCCGAAACATCTGCGATTTGTTTTGCTTAAATGGAATTTGTGAATGTTGTCTACAAGTCATGATGACAAACATGCGGTTCATGAAAAAATGAAGAGTGAAGTGCAACATGAGCTTTTAACAGTAGAACATTCCAGAAAGGTCAACAAGATGGGCTCTAAGAGAGAGAGAGCGAAAAGTTTTATCAATAATGAATAGCGTTTTCTTCCGCACACTGGAGAGTAAAAGAAAAATTCCACCTGGAAAACGTGCGCCGTATGTGTGCTACGCACATGTATATATACTGGCATGTGCACACACACACACTCATATCCTGTACATACAGTACACACAGAGAAAGCAAGAGTAAGCACATGCTGACACACAAACACAGTGAGGCAGCGAAAGAGTGCTGGTGAAGCAGAGTGAAGGCACACCTGGTCTCAAATACAAAGAAGCAGTAGAAGAAGTGTCGGCATATGTACAGAAACACACATACAGTGCACACGCAAACACACACATTCTGAAATGCACGTTCATAGTGCAAAGTTATTGACACATGGAGAAATCCATATTTATATATAATACAGTGTGGTGGAGACCCATCAGTCTCCATAGTCTATGAAAGGGCCTGCACTGCTTTACTTAAGGTATTAAATGTTTATGTGGCGCTTTTTCATCTCTCAATAACTCTTCTTTCAACACGCACACACACACACACCCACTCACACAATGGCAGCTCTGCAGATCAGATGAGAAATTCACAACTCAAAATGATATGAAAAATTACTTTTTCATCTTGTTGGCTCATTCTTTTGTATATACCTTTTGGATAATAAATGGCACGAAAATCACTCAATTCTAGCTCGTAGTACCAATTCTTGCACTATAGGTGTATTTTATCTTGTGCTATATTCTGACTAAAAATATTGTAACAATGCTTTCTTATTCAACTAACGGGGCAGCTGTTTCTCAGCAGGCAGATTGAGTTGTTCGCGAACCGCAGGGTTGGCGGTTGGATCACCAGCTTCTCCTGTCAGCATGTCGAAGAGTCCTTCAGCAAGGTGCCAAACACCAAATTGCTCCTGATGATTTGACCAGCGCCTTGCCTTGGTAGCTTGCTGCTGTTGGTGTATGAGTGCGCGTGTCAGTGAGAGGCAAATCGTAAATAGCTTGCCGGTACACCATACGTGCTTGTGACTCTTTGTAATGAGGCCATATCTACTTATTTTACCCCTCGTCACAAGAAGAGGCTTCTCAGATTGTATTTTTAGGCCCATGTCACCTTAAACATGAGTTAAACTCAAGCAGATATTGTAGAGATTGTTGGCATCGTAGAGATTATGCTGACAGAAAATGTGATTGGGTCGACATTACATTTTCCTCAACAATATTTTGTTCATGCTTTTTTTTAGGAAAGGTTGCTTAAAAACTCACCTGGCAACAGGGTACCCTGTTTAATTTTTTAATTCTGTTCTTACAGTAGGTAGAATTGATTAATTTAATTAAGTACAAAGACAGTGGCTCCTTATAATGTGCCCCTTCTCAATAACCATAATCCGCCCCCTCCCTCAGGTGAGCTGCTGAGAGCCTTGCAGGTATCGCTGCCACTTTTAGATCAGAGCTCGATTATCAGAGGCCAAACAGTGCAAAGCGATGCTCATTACCATTGATTCTGGCTCACCAGGAGTCTGAGTCACACACAGTGTGTGTGTGTGTGTTTGGGTGTGTGTGTGTGTGTGTGTGTGTGTGTGTGTTTGTTTGTTTGAGCTGTTGATTCACGCTATGAGGATCCCGTGATCAAGTGTTTGGCGTCTGGTTGAGCGCTCAACGTCATGCCGTGTGCGATGATTCCACTCTTTCTTGTCCTTCACAGTATATGTGACTGGAGTTTGACTTAACTTATGGGGGAAATGATGCATCTCACCGCTGAGTTCTGGCATTTTTTTTCAGTGTTACACTATTTGGTTCACTATTTGTGGTGCATGTGGTGGTCGGTGTGGTGATGAGGGGGGTGTCTTTGTCTCTTCCTCCTCTGCGTGTTGTGTCCTCCCTATGGATCTACGCCCTGGGGGTCGGTGCATCTGGGGGTGGGGGGGTGGCCCCTGTTGAATTATGGATGGAGGTGAAAAGGGGATGAGGGCTGGCCTCGGGGGGACATACCTCCCTCTATCCCCAACACTTCCGATTCTCCCCCGCATCCCTCCCCCCATCCTCGCTTTTCCCTCCTGCTTTCCTCTCTGCCCAAACAGTTGCCATCCACGCGTGGCGTGAGGTTGGATGAGGGTGACTGGAGATGTGTCTCCCTCTCTCTCTCTCTCTCTCTCTCTCTCTCTCTCTCTCTGTCTTTCCGATTGGCTGTTTTTTTTTTCTCTTGTTACACTTTCGTCCTTATCTTTCTCTTCCTTTCCTCACAGATTTCTGCTGGGAAAGTCAAAATGATAGAGGTCCGCTCAGCCGAAACTGGTCTGCAGATGTTGAGAAAACGAGACAAAGACATACAGTATCTTGACTTTCCTTTCCTCTAAATTACCAGCAGTGTTCGGCTGGTGTTGAAAGAGCTTCTCTTGGCTTTTGTTTGATTATATCTTCCTCTAAAAACCTGGAAAATGTAATGTGAGGCTTGGTTAATAGATAAATTAGACTATAGTTTATGTATATTTATAAGATTTTGTTTAGTTTTTAAAGCCACTGGAAACCCAGATCCAAAAAAGACTTCTGACTATGTAATTCAGGGTCTTAGGTACGGAACAGTAAACATCTAAAAAACATTACGAATTAGGTTCAGTACAGATTCAATATATTGTCATTTAAGTTTTTGTGAATTGGGCGTAGTTATGCCTGGACATTTATTACACAGTTAATTTTGTGAAAAAATCAGTTCTCTCACAAAATAAAACCTCACTCAGTCGACTCACGGACAACTTTGCTAAGTTTAGTGTAAAAATTAAACTCATAAAATGTCAGAAAAAGAAATATTCTTACATTTGTTTCCCTGATTAAACAGAAACATATAACCATACACCATCTGAATTCAAGTTTCTCTCTTTTACCAAACTAAGATTAGCTAAATTGACTTGTTAACTTATTGTAAAAAACTTCATTCAAATGCAACAGAAATAAAATAAATCTCAACAAAACTTATTGGTTAGTCTTTATGCTGCTAGGACAATTACTGTCTTTGTCAAAGGAGTTTGGTTTGGTGGCTTTGAAGAGGACGTGGCTTTAAGTCCTCATCGGGAAGGGCTGTCTTATGCCGAGGTAAAGCAGTGAATATATTCTTAATATAGAAATAAGTGTTGAACCTAAGTAAGTCCAAATTTGGTTATCTTACCTTAGCATAAAGACTGTAAGCAGGGGAAAACACCAACACCTTTAAAGCTTACTAATTAATGCCTCATTTGTTTAAAACAAGGTGTCTAAAATATGTTTTTCCGCTGCCTTCTGTCTACAGCAATAAAACTCTGTATTCCTGAGAGGGATGTCAATAAAACCAAGACTGCCACGCCTACACAGTCTTGAAAAATAGTCAGAAAAGCAAAACGAGCTGTTTTTGGACTAGTTTTCTAGTAGTTATGAACGTCTATTTTCATTCCGATTTTGTGGATGCTTAATGAGTCGCTTAACTTTGATATTATATATGCATTTTTACCATTTCAAGCCAGATTTCCAGGGGCTTTAAACTCAGATGTTCAGAATAATCATTCCTCTTTCGTGCTTGTTACATCATATCATCTGATGTTATTGCCATTGTTCTATGTACGTCTAAGTACACAATCAGTTTTGAAGAGCTGTGAAAGACATAAGGTCCATCTTGGAAGTGGCGGCTGTGGCACTAAAGTCACATAATAATGTATGTGACATTTTGCAGCATTGTGCACAGGAAAGACTGTTTACTGTTGAATTTTTCCAGCAGTGCACTCAGCCCTCAGACCCCAGCTTGTTAGCTGTTATAAGACAAGGGAGGAAAGGCTTGTCCACCTTGTTACAGCTGTATGGCATTTCTTAGTGTAGAACTCACATGATTTTACTGTATTTTTTTATCCAATAATGTCAAAATAAAGGATATATGTCCAACAGCATATAAATACATATAGCCTACATTGCAAGTATTGTAACAGTTGTATGTCAGTCTTATTTCTGTAAAATGCAAACGTGCTGTTTTCTCACGCTTTCTTGTATCTTTTAAGATCTTTGAATTAAACTGACACATAACAACCCTGTCTATCTAAAATTAGGCTGATGGACTAATTAACAACAACATTCAAAGCACTTATCGCCTCCAAAAAAATCTGCTTCTTCTTGACTTTTAGGTTAATTTCAGTCATGATTTGACATTATGCAATGCACAAGCATTATGTAAGCATTAGATGTTTAAATCTTCAAGATTCACCTGTCAACAATCCAAATGCACAAGAATTCTTGATGCATCTTGATACATATATCAGTCATGACAGAAGTCCAGGAATCACATGTAATGTATACTCAACTAGCTTTATTCATTGACACAGTTACATAGGCTTTTGTTTCTCTGGATGTTGCAGATATCACCAATTCTGTAAAGGGACGTTGGTTACCAATAATTGGGTGATTTTTTTCCCTCTCTCATCCTTGGCTGGCAAAGTTGACACATAATTTTAGCTCAGGTGAAAATGGATAGCGTGGTTCCTCAAATTCATTGTATTACCAAAGTATTTCATTTTTTGTGGGGCAGATTTGTTGGATTTGTTCAGCAAATGCAAAATGTACCCAGCTTTCAAAATATTGGGTGTGTTTTTTTATCAGTCGCTGCTAATGTCTGCCCCTTCCAAAGTATTGTTAGCCTAACAGTTGCAAAATGTATTGTCTAGCCGAGTCCGGAAAATCTACAATCAACGTTAGTCAGCAATCATTTTGTGTATGTTGCTGCTGCCAAATTTCCACACATAGTAATTATATATAACTAGAAAGAGACATGTTGTATGAGTGAGCAGCACAAGAAGACGTATGCTATGGTTTCTTTTTTCAATAGTTTCTCCGTCATATACAGTCATTTAAAGGACACAAATAATTTTTGCCTTGAATTTGGTCAAGCCTTGATCCACTCTGGTCCCGCCCTTTGGTTGTTAAAATGTTGATGGTTTTGAAACTGAATCTAAAGTCATTGCTGCAGTGTGATAATACAACATAAAAGCATATATGGTAGTGATTTTTTTTTATTGAGCCATTGGTATGAGTATACCTTTCTTGTCTGTTTGAATTCCACGGTTTGAGTGACATAACTTTGATAACAGGGGGCCTCTAAAATTCAGCATCGCAGTATTAACCATGGACTGCTCCTCTCTGCCACCCAGAAGCTTTCTTTTTTGAAATGTAATTTTGAACTACGTGAACACTGGTTCCTCCATCTGTAATGTAACAGCGTCTTAATGATGTGCTTTGGCTCGTGCGTTTGGACAATTGCGCAAAAGGGGTTTTAATGAAATCTATTATTGTTTTTCGTTGCAGGGGCAGTGGGGGAAGTGTTTACCTCACAAAATAGAATACAGCAGCCCCCAAAATGACAGGAAATACAGAGAGAGAGAGAGAGAGAGAGAGAGAGAGAGAGAGAGAGAGAGTTGAATTAAAGTTTTATGACTGATGAATATTTCATGTTCTGGGCAGTGATTCCCACATTCTGGTGTGTGTTTGAGCGAGTGTGTGCATGATGTGTGTGTGTGTGTGTATACTATACTGAGTGTGGGCCCCAGTATGTCTATGTGTAAGTGTGCCTCTAGAATATATGCTGGGTGCTTTTAACCCTTTCTCCACTGTTTCGGGCCACTAGATGTACAGTATGTTCTGTTGTTTCACACGGATTTCAGACTTCATACAATACTCATGTACCATATGTACTGTTGGATTGGAAAGGGTTTTCCAATACTGGTATTGATGATAACTGTGATATTTAAAATGTGAAATGTTGATATTGTGTTAATAATACACATATGATACTGATGTAAATAATTCAGAACCATTTCCGTTTCTTTCTATTCCTGCTTTGTGGTTCATACTCCAACATAGTAGTTAGCAGTTATGCATCTTAACATTAGTTACAACCTCCAAGGAAGAAGAAGACAGAACACAATAAAAGTTAAAGATGAATTCTGCAGATTTGTTTTTACAAATTTCCTAGAGATATTGTATTTCTTCTGGCCATGATAATTGTGATTAGAGTTGTTGGTTGCAGTAATAATTGACCTACTCTGTACTGTCTATGAAGAGGTCTTGTCCTAGTGCAATTTTGCACTAAAACAACTGCAATTGTAACAATACGCACTTAATTTGGCAAATGCTCGACGTAATCTTGACATAAAGAGTAACCATTATTTGGTTAAGAGGTGGCTTGCACCAGTTTATAGTACCGCACTGCACAGATGGATGTATTGAACATAATCAGGTAGAGCAGCAAAGATTAGTTGATTAATCACTTGAGAGAAAATTGATCTGAAACTGTTTTGATGATCGCTGAATCATTTAATGTCAAAACGTTTTCTGGTTTCCTCAGTCAAGAAAGGAAATATTCGTACACCTGTTTCTTTCCCAAAGCAAAAAATTTTAAATTTCTCTGAAGTAAGACTAGCTTATTTGTCTTGTTAACATATTGTAAAAAATGTAATTCACAAAATGAAACTCACTAAAACCATCTTGGTTAGTCTTTCCACTGCTCCAGTCATCACAGATCATATCATATCATACCATAGAAAAAATCTTAACCCACAGAGTTAGAAGTGAAAATATTCTGGCTCTTCAGCCACGTCCTCTGACACTTCTCCGAAGGGAGACCAAAAATAAAATAAAATGACAGAAATCGGCAAAAACAATTTTCTGCCATTTTGTAAACTAAACAATTAATTCAGAAAATTATTAGCAGATTAATCAATCATGAAAAACATTTATTATTTTCTATAATGTGAATGTGAATCTTCCTTCTCTGGTTGGATTTGTAGTCAGAATAGGTAGAAAATGACCAGAAATTTACAAATGAAGCAACATTTTTGTTTTTTCTTCTCATGACATCTTGCGGATCTCGACCATCAGGTTAGGTTCTACTGTCATAGAGCAAAGATAAAAAGGTTTTTTATTGCCATGTGATTGTTGTGTTTACATGTGCTTCATTCACTATGAAAGAGAACAGGGATTATGGTAAGCAAAGGATTTTCACTGGAGATGTCTTTGCTAGATGTGTTTCTGAAAAGGAGAACTTGATTAATGTCGCCTTCGCTGACAGTACTCTGTACTGGCATTGAAAACACAGGCAGAGCTGACCAATCACAGCTCTTGCTGTCTCTACTTGCCTTAGCTCTGACATGCAGTTACGTTCTCGAGGAGATGCAAGGCAAAAAAACAAAAACCAAACATAATTTAAGTTACAGCCTAAGTTTGGGTTGCATTTTTGCACTGAATTAAGGATGAATAGAACAAATGAATGGTCTCTGTTAATGTTCATATTGGCATGTAAGTATTGTATTAAGGTAGAGTTTATGAAATTTGAACCTCATATAAAAATCATGAGCATGTTGTCCCTCTTTGTGTTGTTTACATCTCCACTCGTGTCCTCTGTGAAGCACTTTGAGGCAATGCTGTTTGTCAGAGGCTTGACAAACAGTTAACTTAATCAGTTTGCCAATGATCTAATACCCCTCCCCGTTGACCCAGTAATGGTAGCTCATGATGGGTATTTAGATAGAGATATGAGTCAATGAAGACAGACATTTGTTTGCCAAGTAGTGTAGGCTCTCTCTCAACCATTGATTAAGCTCACAGATCAATATGTCAGCTTGATTTTCATCCATGCTTCTCCCCTCTCACCGATCATCAACAGTAGCTTACACCGTGGGGTAATAATTGATTTTAATAGTATTTTTAGCTTATCTTATCGATTACAACACATATTGTAGATTTAAGCAAGCACTGGTTCGTAGCTGGAAAAAAAATCAATATTATCTATCTGAGTCTGTTTATCTACGCAGTTTTTCAGGTCCCATAATCTGTTTGCTTTAGTCTAACTATAGGTTATGAGGTGGAGAAGGTTACAGAAACCATTCAGTAACTGGGAAGTCGGAGATTATCCTCGAGAGGGAGAGAGAGAGAGAGAGAGAGAGAGAGTCTAAATCCCTGCTCAGTCATTTTAACCACATGGGACTGGAAACCACTTGGGGAGAGAGCCGAGTGTCTTAAAATATAAAAATGTAGAGCAGAAGTGTTAAAAATCAAGATAATCCACTGGGAAAACATATGCTTCAAACAATACAGTCCACACATTCTGCCACTGATCCCAAATGTCTGTTTATATTTGCTCTTCAGCATGACATGACGTGATGGGACATGATGTGCACACAATACATCATAACAGTCTAACAGAAGAAACAATATACAAACACAAAGAGGGGGTTAAAAATGACTCCACATGACACTTGGATTTATTTCCTTTGATATCAAGCCTTTTTATGTAAATCTAAGAATCTGTTGCCCGTAGTGTTTTTGATTTGTTGCAATACTGTGCTGTATTGTGATGCGCCTGGTCATCCTTTAACTCTACAGCCTCTCCTGATCATTGTTTCTGGTCAGATATATGAATATTCCTGTATGTGTGTTCATATTACTCAACAATGACAGAATGCAACACATCTTTTAATTACGTTGGCCATTTGCCAGACGAAGTAGCGTTGAGATCTTGGGTGTTTTTGGGTGCTTTAATCTAGAGTAAAGTTACAGGATAGAGGATTCACATATTTTATATACTGTTATTTTATACATATTACCCACTCCTGACAGAAATACATTCTATATTTGACTGTGTAGAACGAGGACTAATCTAAGCATTAGTGCGTAGATTTTTTTTCCAGGAGGAGAACTGAACCTCTCACCCTGTAAATGTTAGTGCCCCCTACTTTCCACTAAACCTCAAAGGGCATTGCACCCCTAACCTGTAAGTGCCTCACTCTATCTATTGAGCGCCACCTGGCCATTGAAATGAGCCAGCGATTGTCTGATGAATATTTTGCAGGATGCAGACATTATGGATCATCCACAATTTCTCCTTGCTCTCCCCCTTCTCATTTCCATCCTTTTCTCTTCTGCACTGCGGAGAGCTGCATTTGCTGCATAATCGCCCACTGAGTATCTCCCGACTTTCTTGCCTTATTTTTTTTCCCCCCGTGTTTTAATTTGTCTGTACTCCACCAGTATGCGGTTTAGTCATCAACTAGCTAGACAGGTTAAACGAACAATGCAGACAAGTCTGAGTTGTCTGGGTTTGACTAGTATCATTCCAAACTGAGATAATGCCATTCAAAAAGGAAATGACACCTTTTCTTTCCAAAATGATTGATAGCACAGAATTAGACATAAATCACAGCATTTTCCAAAGGATAGAAGTAGCTTTAATCTGTGGCTCACAAAATGATTACCCTTCAACACAGTAGATTGTCTATATTTTGCAGATATTGGATGATGAACTTTAAGTAATGACTTCCAGGTAATGACTTTCTTTTAGATTAGAACTCCTCTTGTGTTTGCTGCCACATAGAGGGTGTTAGTGACAGCCTGCCACACTCTCTTTTATACTTATTACTGTTTCAACCAGTCATAGTTCCAGTTTCTTACTCTCAACTTAATGGAAAGTGGGATTGATACTTGGTGATTGGTTTAGCAGGAAATTCTGGAGCTGCTTTGACTCAAGAACTTTCAAGTAGTTGCTCTTTCCTGTCATACATAGACCTTTAAATGCCGTTCTGAAGTGTTTGATTGAATATTTGAGGCATTCAGCATGAAGCGCATGTCTGCCCTCACTTACAGCAGGCAAATTGATAGAAATGAAATGCCTTGCTTAAGGGCTCTTGGACAAGTCACATGGCTATAATAATAATCATAAGAGATGGTTAAAATATTACTTAATGTTGTTTGAGTTTCTTTCAGCGGTTCAACAGTTAGCCATTGTTAGACTATTTGTAACAGCAATTTAGAGAATTGATTTTGACACTTGAAATTTAAAGCTCATTTCGATTGATTAATTAATAATCAATTAATTTAACTGCCCTAGACCACCACCTCATTCAAAGGTCTTGCCTGTTTAAATAAAAAATCTTGCATTCAAACTATGAAAATGATTAATGCTCTGTTTACTCGAGAGATGGAAGAGGTGATGGCATAGTTCACGTTCTGTTTCCTCTCTGCATGTTTACATGTCTTTAGTTTTCTTCATGCATGTGGGTGTGCATATTGTTTACCTAGCTCCCTCTGTACTCCCTAGATGCATCATTACTGCACACGTATATGCTGCGTGTGTGTGTGTTTGTGCGTGCGTGTCAGTGTCAGAATGGACAACACAGATTCAGCCAGCTCACAACTTGCGGCTCTACTGCTCTCTTGTGCACCATGAATGTCAGCTGACACATAGATATGAAGCACAAGCTCAATCACAGACACTTACACGTATAGTATGTATAGTAGGCATATATATACACACACACACTGAGAATCACAGGGAAGTAAACGTGTGCATATGCAGCACACAAGTCCTGCTTACATATACACAGTGCATAAAAGCACACACAAATAATGTACAATACAGTACATACAGTACATGATAAAACTACAACCATTTTCCTGCACAAACTGCCCTTGAGTTCATGTATTCACACACATACAAAGAGTAGAGGTGGATATCAAACTGCAGTAATATTGTGGTATTGAAATCTGCCAAAACATTTGATATTGAAAAGCAGCAAAAGTTTTCTATCTTTTGATTTGATAGAATTCCTGATATTATTTCTAGGCCTTTTGTTTATGCAGGACCACATTTAATGTCAAGGTTTGACATGTTTTTAAATAAAAGATATGTATAATTTTTGTGACAGTAAGTTGTGGAAAAAAGTCTTGTTTTGGCCTCGCCATGGAAACTCAGGTACTGTACTGGCACTGATATCAAGTAATTCCGTTGATAACACACAGCCCAAACTTTATAGAATTTTATTCATCTAATTCCTTTGTGTCATTGTTGTCCAAAAATATTAATAACACATCAATGAGCCACACTGTTTCACATACTCCAGCATCTGCACATACTGTGACTGTTGGTCTGATGTGTGCGTGTGCTCATGTTTCTATAAGGCGGGCTATAAATCATATACAGTATGCATATTCCTCTGCAAATGTGTTTAAATGTGCTTTTGAGTCTGTAGCTGTGTAGTTGCCTGCATTTTTTCTGTGTGTGTGTGTGTGTGTGTGCATGTGTGCCACCGTGTATACACCAGCCAGCGACCCTTCTTTCTTCTGACGCCCCGCTCTCGCTTCGGAGCAGAAAAATCGCTCTTGCCGTTTCACTGGCTGACGTTGCTGGCAGGAGTCCTGGGGGCCGACGGAGGGAAACGATCCCAACAAAGTGGCATGAATTAATGTGACTAATTAACACCACGTTAATTATTTGTAAATTGCATGTTTGGGTACACGTTACTTGAGAGGCATATGCTGCTTGTCGTGTTCGCCCAAACAAGTGCCAGCTAATCTGTATCTCTGGAGTACCCCGCGTCTGAAGACGGGCCAATCAGCACGGTGCAGGAAAAAGAAAGAGAAGAGAGAGAGAAAGGAAAAATAAATAAGATTGCCAACAAATATATTTCATCTCGTCTAGACTCCACGCACGTTTTTTTGCCCTTCTGTAGTTATTTATCTGAAGTTTGTTTGTTTTCTGCGCTGTTGGTGAGTGTTTAATCTGACTGCCCATTAAAAGATAAATGATAGTGTTTTCAACATGGGGCTACAACATGGGGCTGATGAGGCTCCATCTTTTTGGCAGTGTGGTGAATGATTGTGGCTCTCATGTCACTGTGGACTTCTGTTTTTGTCTGCAGTTCTACATAAGTGTTGACATCATTTGACTTTTTTTTATTATTATTTTTTTGTTATAAAGCTTTTATGTAGATTTAAATATTTCTTCTCCGACTGGTTATGTAGGTGTGTATGAAACTGCACCTATGCTTTTACTCACTGAAGCGCCACTTAGTTGTTTTCAACAGAAAATTATTCAGCACCTATCAATCATTTAAGTTCCAGCACCTCAAACGCTTTTCTCTGCTTTATATCATTCTTAATTGAATGTCTTTGGTATTTTTGGACTGTTGGCTGACAAAGCAAGCAATCTGAATACACAGCCTTGGTTTATTTTCATTATAGACTGATCTGACGATTTTCTTTTTTTCTTATTTGATTCATGAAGTAAAACGTGCCCTTCAGCAGATCTGAAAGTTGACATCTTCAAATGATTTGTTCTATCCTTCCAACAGTCCAAAACCCAAACATATACTAAATTTTTCATCCATGCTAATTTCAGAACATTGTAGACAGGCTGTTAACAAGACAAAAGTGTATCAAGTACAGTAGATTAAAACATCTGACACATTAGTAGTTTTATAGTTACAGTTAAATGTCCTGTCCTGTGTTGGCCTGCAGACTTTTAGCAACTCAGCTAAAGTGTTTGCCTACAATGTAAATACTGAGTGAGGGAGCCTAGAAAATACTTGAAGAGAGAGACAAGACTACTGCGCTTGAAATGATCCAAAACTTGCTAGCATGGCTACCATTACATGCTTATCTATCACTCTGTCACCCCGGGTTATGCACACTGGGTTTTATTAGGACAGTTTTGGTTGAGAAGACACAACCAGAACTGCATGGCTTGGTGAGGTGGGCAAGAAGCAGATCTGCGTATCACCTGAGCATCCCCCTCACCACCTCCTTTCCCCTGTCTCCCTCTCTATAGCGCTCTCCTGCTGTCTCACCCTCCCTTGCTGTCTCTCTCCCCTATTACCCCTCAGTGAGTCTTCTCTCCCTCATTGACAAGCCCTTATTTTTTCATCTTCCCTCCTGGTTTCGTCTCCCTCTCTCTCTGTTTCTCTCTCTCTCTTTCATCCCTTGCTCATTTTTTCTGTCCCAATCCTCTACCCCCGAACACACACACACACACACACACACACACACACACGCACACGCACACACATACACACACCTCCTCTTCCTTCTCCTCCCCCTCTACCCTCCCTTCCACCCCCCGTCTCCTCAGAGCTCCTCCGCATTAGCAGTCAGCTCCACTCCTAGACGTACTTTGTTTTTCAACCGTGGTGGAAGCTGAGCGAGGGAGGGAGTGAGATACAGAGAGAGGAAGGGAGAGAGAGAGAGAGAGTGCAGTGCAAGTGATACAGAGAGAGAGAGAGAAAGAGAGAGAGAGAGAGAGAGAGAGAGCATCATTTACACAGTCATCCACACCGAGCGGACCCTGCAGCTCACCCTCCCTCCCTCCTCTTCCCTCAGCCACTGCTCACGATGCCAAACATTTTATGTGTTATTTAGTCATGCCTGACTTTATCGAATTTGAAAAACATGCCAGTCACGGGTACACCCTCCGTTCTCCCTTGCCTCCCCCTTCTACATCTCCCCCACACACCCTCACCCAACATCATCCTCATTTCCCTCTCTTTCTTTCTCTCTCTCTTTCTCCCGATTGAAACTACCAATACCAACCAGGTCTGACCTCAAGAGCCTCTTGAGCCATTGTTTTTGGGGACATTTCACTTCTAAATTAAGTTTTATTCCCGAGCTTCATCTGCCTCCCACCTCCCCCACCTTCTCCTCCACACACATACCTCCTCCTGGCCACCCACCCACCCTGGGGGAAGGGGAGAGACAGCATAATTCTAGCCAACAGAGTGTTGACTCTGAGATGGATTATTTCTGCTTGAAATCAGAGGCCATGTGCTGCTGGATAATGTGGTCGTCCCGTTTTTTTTTTTCATCAGTGTTCTAATGATGGCGATTTGACGGGCAGCAAAATGTAGAGGAACAGAGAGACTTGTTCCACCAGGCGAGGAACGAGAGGCTAAAGGAAATCCCAACATGCTCGCCTTAATAATCCCAATGTCAGGATTTATGCTTGTTTTGTTTTTGCTGTTATTTAACAGTCTGGCGTAGCTCAGTGGGCAGACCAGGTCACTAACACTTAGTGGGATTAGAGGGTTGATTCCAACAAGAATCAACAATGTTAAAAAGAAAAAAACAACACACAACAAGTGTATTTGCGGTGTTTTGAAGGTTGCTTACAGTGTTTCTCAGTCTTTTGACCTGGCATATGTTCACAGCCCCACAAGACAAGCTCAAGTACCCCTTTACTGACACCTCATGAACCAAATCTGTTCTTTTAAAATGGTTTTAAACTGAATGTTATTGCCGAGGTGCACAGTGACTGAGGTTTAGACTTGGTCTTGTCTTTTTTCAGTAGGTTCAGTCAAGTTTGCATTTGTAGTACCACCACTTTGAGAGACTAAGCTATAGTTTGAACTTCTTTACTCACATGGTATCTAGTTATCACACTCTCAGTTGCAGCACCATGGTGTAAAGATGGTTAGAACCATTGTTCAATCTTATCATTGTTCATTGGTTATTGTTACAATAAATTTACCAAACATCATCATCATAAATCACACTCATCCTCCTGAACACAAATATGTGAATGCATTTTTTCAACCAAATCATAGCTATTTGTTCAAATTAGCCAAGCTACTCCACAATTGCATGTACCCCACTGGTAACTTCAAAAGTGCTCCCATGGGCGCCCCTGGTCGAGAATCACTGATTTAGGCAGTGTTCAGACTGACATTAGCCCAGCATAAAAAAACACAGCCCGCTCATTCATTTTAATGAGGCCATTCCGATGTTGCAGCGGGGTGCCAATGCAATAGCAACAACAACAACCCCCCCCCCCCAAAAAAAAAAATCAGGGTCGCCCAGCAAAAAAGTTGAACTTGATTCAAAATTGTTGGAATTAAAATGTGGCAGCATCCGGCAAGCGCTGTGTTGGCAGCACCTTCCTGGTAAAAACCTTTTGAACATGAACACTGTAGTCAACTGTTTACTGAGTGGTAAAATCCTGTCACATACTAGTCTATGTGACAGTATACAGCTGTGCAGTGTTTTGGTATCTGATAAGCCTTCAAACTCATGGATCTCTGACTCAAACCGAACTGCTGGATTGTAGTCTTTCGTCTCACTGGTACCTAAAACACGTCCTACTTGTCCTCACCAACACAGTACTGTACATTTTTAATGCAGTGCTCCATTGTGTAGAATTTAGTGGAATCTAGTAGTAAGGCTGCAATTTGCAACCATCCGAATACCCCTCACTTCACTCTCCCCTTAGCAGTTCTGGGCTACTCTAGAAACATGGTCGTTCAGTGTAGTTTAGGGACACTGTAAACATTCCCAGTGTTTTGCTAAGGTGTCTTGTAATCCCATTAGAGATGGGCCACAATGATATGACCCTGAAGTAACGTTAAAAAATGAAAATATATGAATATATGAATCATTAGAAGAGGCGACATTAAAAATTTGCAGCCAAAACAGTTGCTGGTTCAGATTCATGTGCATTTGAGTGAATGAGTAGCACTTCTCCAGTAACTACTGGCCCTGCCCTTGAGCAAGTCAAGTTGCTCGAGTGGAACTGCCCAGCGATGTTTGAATGAAGCCTGCGGTCGCAGTGCAGCTCTCAGGCATGTATGTGAGCAGGAGTGTGAAGCAGGGCGGTGCTGAAAATGAGTATCTGTGTTCAGCAGAAACCCGATTGCTGAAAAAAATAAAGGCTAGAAAAAACAGACTTTTTAAGGAGGAATGTGCTGAAAAGATGTGCTGTTGTAGATGGTGTGGGTCGTTCTGCAAATTGGGTCTGCACAGCTGCTCAACAAGTAACAGAAACTGCAATATTGAGCTCTGCAGTTACTAGAAGAGACTGCAATTTTTGTCCCAAGTGAAATCTGTTTGACGCAGCTGCTCTGGTGCTGTGCAGATTTCCTGATCTACATATTAAGTTGTACATTGAAAAGTATCTTGCTTTATATTCTGAGTAAATCCTGTGCATTCATTTTTTATACATTTCATATTTTCACCTCACAGAATTTTGAAATAAAGCTGTGTCTACATGGCTAAATATGCATCTTAACAAGTGATGTAATGAAGTATTGACTACAATCAGACTCTTTCTTTGGGGCTAAAACAATTAATTGATGTGTTAGCCCATCTGCAAAAAAATAATTGTCAATTTTGATAATTGAGAAATTCTCACTATTTTCTGACATTTCAAAGATGAAAAAAAAAATCACAGATTAATTCATAATAAAAAGTAATTAGTTGCAGCCTTGCTTTTCTTTAAAAATCTTTTTTTGACACAAGGATTTTGGAGATGGATTTCATGGTTTATACCGCAGTCAAGAGCGCAGCTGTTCCGCTGAAGCATCTCTAGTTGATTCTTGTCAATATCCTACAACTCTAATGATAGAAGAGCTGGACTTCCTGCACTCTGGTCTGGTGGATAGAAGACGTGTAGCAGGATTTCAAGTTCTTAGTGGGGAGGTAGAGTGGGATTTTCACCGATGTTGCCGAGGTAAGAGAAGCTCTGAGACAAAAGAACCCTTAAGCTGTAGAGCTGAAGTTTCTGTGCGATGGTGTTGCTGTTAAAGACAGCACTTTGTTTTGTCAAAGACGGTTTCAAAACCGTTGATGAGGAAGCTCCTGTGTGGAATTTAATTTTTATTTTAGCCAAATTAATCAGCTGTAGGCTATTAATAAAATAAACGGTTACTATTTGTATAATCTAAGCTTAAAAAAACGAGAGGCATTTCAGGACATCATTTTATACTAAAAAATATATCCAAGTATTCAGGAGTCTGTATCTTGCATGCCATCACAGTGCATTCATAATGTAATGGGAAATGTAAGCCTCTCTCTGTCTGTATCATCCATTCTTCTTGAAACCAGCTAACACAGAGCAGATAGAAACCAGACGAAGCCTGAGGGCTAGAAAACACTGAAGACACTTTCTCCCTCCCTGACTCCTCCTCCAGTTTTCATCATGCAGCCTGTTCATTGTCTCTTTAGGCTTCTGCAAAAAAGTTTGCAACGCAAAAGTTGTCCATCTTAATAATTCAGTTTCGTACTAAACTTAGTCATGGAGTCATATTATGCTGGAAAATATGTGAGAATACTCTCCTCTTTCCTGTTCAGTCTCACCCGTATGAGGAATATTTAAAAGTGAGTGTATTATTTGAGGTGTCATATCTTGGAAGAACAGGATTGAGTGGCCCAAATTCATGATATTGTCAGTTGTTTCAAGACAACCTTTAATCTTCAGATATATTGGAGAGAGTTGAATTTACCTTTCTGCGCTGGAAGATTTATTTGACACTTGTTTCAGGCAGAAATCAGACTCAATCTAAGAATAAAGGATCTGAGCATTTCGTGGATGGCAAAGAGGCTGTCCAGTATTTGGTACTCAGTGAATCAATAGGTTTCAGGACAATCCAATAGTTCCATTGCACTGAGAATCTTGACTCATGAATTGACCACAATCAGCAGGATGACTGCTGCTCAGTAGCATATATGTAGCAGTGACTTCATTCAGATTTTTGCAGCGCTGTTATAAATATTGTAAATAACTTGTGTGAGATTATTGTTATGCACTTATTTTTAAGTCCCATTAGAAGGCTTTTCAGCGTTTAATGAGACTGGATAAGGGAAGAATATGAATGAATGCCTGCTCTGTATTTTTGAACATGAACATGTTTCATGTATATTTCAAGGATTTTCTGTATTAGATATTCTTAAAGAGAAACTTGCAGGCAGTTCAGAAAGGTAAAAAGCTGAGACTCCTGCTGTAATTAGTAGCCTACAGAGGTTAAAGTCAAAGCAATAGATGGCAGACTTAAACAATCTTTTCTCATGTCCCTGGAATGATTGGAATGATAGAAAAAAGGGTCAGATAGGAAAAGCAGAACATCTTTGCTCTTAAATATTTGATCACTTTCATTGATTTGAACATCTGATCAGTTCTTCCTCCTCCAAGGAGCTTTTGACAGCCAATAAAATGTTTATCTTGATTAATGAATCTACAGCAGATGTCCTTATCAAGCTATTACCTTTCTTAGCACATACACTATCACTTTTTTATTATTATTCTGGATTATCTTCTCTTTAATCCCCAATTTTTATTATCTTGAATTTCATTTAATAGTTTATTTATATGTTTGTGAATGTCCAGTGCAATGTTTAGTGATGTTTATATGATATCTGAAATTTACATTAACAGAACTTCTGCAGCTAAACACTACAGTGACTGTTATTATATATCAGTGTTTCCCCTATATTCATTCAGTAGCGGCGCAGCGCCGCTGCTAGATTACGAGCGCCGCTGCTGAAATTTCACAAGATCATTAATATCAATGCGCCACTAATGATTTTTACTCGCACTGTGTGAGCGCAACAACACACAACGTTATTCTGGACGTGTTTTGAGTCATTAACTAGCGCAGCAAATCATGTCGGACCCTCTTCTCATTCTTCAAAGGACATCTACGTAAGTTACCGTTAGAGTAGTGAATAGCGTAGGTAGCGTGACGTTAGCGTAACATAGAGTAGCGTAGCTCCTTATGGCAGTGTGCAACAAGTGAGCGAGCAGAGAAAGTGACAGTGAAGTGGTAAAAGTGAACGGAGCAGCAACAGCAGAGAGAGAGAGATTAGCAGGAAATGTAGTTTGTCAGTTAATAAATGCTACAGCCTCTCAAGCTAACGTTAACAGTACGTTTTTTAGCTGCTAAGTAGCGCTAGCTACATTAATTAGCTGCTTGTCATTACTACCTGTGTGAGTCCAGAGGAGTGAAGAGAGGAGTGAGGAGAGGAGTGAGGAGAGGAGTGAGGTGAGATGCAAAGAGAGGAGCATGACCTAGAGAGCTTTCCACAATGAATATAGTTAATCTTAAAATTCATTATTAATTGATTTCTGGCCTCACCCTCATGATTTGTATTTGTTGTATTTCTATAAGACTGACCTGAGAACAGACTACAGAGAGAGCATCTGGCCACTTGCATACCTGTGAGCATCAATGGCACTGCTGAGCTCCACTACAGAAGAGCTCTGGATATATATATATATATATTAGTGCTGTCAATCGATTAAAATATTTAATCTAATCGCAAATTAATCGCACATTTTTATCTATTCTAAATGTCCCTTGAATTATCATTTTAATACTCTTATCAACATGGAAAAGTGGATAGGCTTGCTTTGTGCAAATGTTTTTTTTATTGCAATCCACAACAACAACATGTAGTGTTACAGCCATTCACGTCTGAAGCAAAATCTCAAACAAAGCAACACTATCAATAAACAGATGACAAAAAAATAAATACCTAGTCACAAAAACAGCCCCCCTCAACAACCTTCAAAACAGGGTGATACAAAATAAATCCATCCATTGTCGCCTGGTTATGACGCGGAGGAGGCGGAGAATTTGAATTGCCGGTGTGTTTGGCCATCAAGTGTTATTTCAGACTGGATGTGCTACGATGATAACTCAGTTCACACCGACAATACACACAGATAACTTTTATCTAACAAACTTTTCCATTCATAATTTTGTTAGCAGCGTCCATTTCAGCATCTCGTGCTCGACATCCACACAATACGGTAGCGTGGGGCGCGCTTATTGTTTTGCTTCCGGTTTACAGCTGGATCCTGTAGTTTTTCTAACGTTACTAGCAGTGGCCACAGCTTATGAAAAAACTACAAGTTCACTAGGTCACAAAGAGCGTTAATCTCGCGATAAAAAAATTAATGCTGTTAAAATTGTTTTGCGTTAACGCGTTAATAACGCGATATTTTTGACAGCACTAATATATATATAAATTGAAACTATTCTCTTCTCACTGCATGAATACGGGTCGACGTCGTATTCTGGACACGGACATAGCAGCACCGCTGCTGAAAAAAATTCTAGGGGAAACACTGTATATTGTATATTTTTATTAGTAGTAACAGTAGTGGTATTAGTATTAGTATTTGTAATCATTGTACGGTTGAGTATTAAACCTCGATACTTTTTGGTACACACCACACTGTGTGCAGAATATTGAAAACTGCCGAGTCCCCACAGCTGCTATTAAATGCCTGATTAAAATAGTTTAGAATCTTTTTTTTAATTTATTCTTTGATCAGACTCAAATTTAAATCAGTTTAAGCTCTTGCATGTTTGTTTCCACAACATTTAACATTTGTTCAGAAGAAGTTTTGTTAAGAAGTTTGGCCTCTTTTGTTCAATAAAAAGGGTTTGTATATATAGAATATATTCATATTGCTCAAACTGAAGGAATAGTTTGACATTAAATATAATTTTCCTAATCTCCATTTCTGAACGATAGACAAAAAGACACAGTATTATGCAGTATTATTAAGTATTATTTAGTCATGTACATAACAATTGCATTGGAATAGTCGTTGACAATGAAATTCTTAGATCTCAGGCTCCTTCCAGCTGTGCTCTTACACCGGAAACAGCTATCTTGGCTCTGTCCAATGTTCAAAACTAAGCCAATCACCACGTCTTAAACTGATTAACACGTCGTATCTCAATTGTTTAATCCATTCACAAATTAATATATGCACAGAAAATATATAAACGAAAAGTGCTTTAAGAGCTAAGGAATGACAATGGTATCAGTCTTCTCATCTCATTTCCAGTAATAAAAATAATTGTACAAAATGTTGAACTAAAAGAAATTATTGTTTCAGTACTAGTACCGGAGCTTAGTGATCGTATCACAAAGAATTTTAAACAATAGCCAGCCTTGAATCATAGCAGTAGCAGCAGTAGCCTGTTGTATACAGTATATAATAGTAGTGGTTACAGTAATACCAGTAGTAGCCTTAGAATTGGACCGTAACTACTGTAGTTATAGGCTTTAGTAATAGCATCCTCATATAGTGTATTAGTGATACTGTGTTAGTGCCAGTGCCCACTGTCGTCTCTCCAGTTTATTTCACATTTGGTCTCGTATATTTAGCAGCTCTGTCATCTCTTTTGTCTCCCCGCAGCGATCGGCCGGACGTTGATCCCCCGTTATTTCAGCACGGTGTTCGAGGGAGGGGTCACCGAGCTCCACTACATCCTCAAACACTCCAAGGAGTCCTTTCACAACTCCTGCATCACCCTGGACTGTGATCAGTGCACCATGGTCACCCAGCACGGGAAGCCAATGTTTACAAAGGTAACACCTGACCCCTGAGCTTCTCTCTCCATGAATAATTGATCACAAGCTATGATAATGGACCAGGCGAGGAGTTTAACTGGTTAAAGATCAAACCCATTTACACCCTTTGATTCTTTTTTTTCTTCCCCTGTTTCATTTTGTCACAGTGTTATCACGTCACACCTGGTGACCTCACTGTCACATCTGTGCAGGCCTTAGAATTAGAAAATCATGTGTTATCTGCTAAGTTTGTATACATTTTAAATAGCTTATTTCTGAAGGAATCTTTTGCTTTAAATAGTAACACTAAATACACTTTTTGAGTTAGTAAATTATATGTACTTTTTACTAGAGCCCAAACGATATAAAAGTGAGCCAATATCATTGGCTGATATTGGCCTATTGCAGATATATTGGTATTGGTGCTTGTGCTATCCTATATGTGTCAACTTGAATTGCTCTATATTGTGTATGTAGATATTTAACATGTTAAACTAAAATATTCTTTAAAGTTTTTATAGTCACATTGGTGTATTATCCACTTATTTTTATTCCAGCTCAGAAATTCATTATATTGGCTGTAGACAGCTATCGATAATCTTTGAATTTTCCCCCTCTAAAATTGGTATTAGTCTCAAATTCCATATTGGTGAGGCTCTAGTGTTATTTGAATTGTGAAGGAGGTGTGTTCAAGCTTAAATGAGGTGGTAAGTTGCTCTGTGGTGGAGTGAAAATATCAATAAACTATTGATTATTACGACTTCATGTAGTATATTATGTATTAAAGTGTAGCTTTACAATTTGTCGTAAAACAATAGTCAGGTGTGAACATTGAACTTGGTCGCTGTGTGTCATTCTCCTGTTCATTTTGGCGTAACACACTCATGTAAAGCACACTAGGAAAGGCAGTGTGGACGGGGAAATGATTGCAAGAAACAAAACCTGTTTTTAGTGATCATACAAACACCTGAACAATTGCCATCCTTTACTATCCTTTAAAATTATATTACACTAAAAAAGCCTATCTCAATATCTCAGCTGAAAAATGCAGCCTATCTGTGTGTTCCTATGACCAAATACTCATACTAACTAGTGTTTGGAGTTTAGGATTCATGCTGGGAAATGTCACACATATTCATATTCATCCTCTTTACTTATCGACATTCTGGCCTTCTCCTTTACCCTCAAATCCACCGGCATTTCTCATGTTAAAGATGTCGACAGCCCCCAGGTCAGGTGCTCCAAAGACAATGCTAGGGGGACATGAATAAGATCTTTCAGGAGTATGGTGCAGTTTGCAGTACGTGTGAGGCACAGACAGAAGAAGCAAGAAAAGCAGAGGAAACACAAATTGCGCAGGTGAGATAATCCAAACCTGACACAGAGGTCTTCTGAAAGCACTGAAGCTGAGCTCATCTGCTTTTGTCTTTGGGGAGAGAATCCCCCTGTGAGCCAGAGTGAATATCTGCTTCACCACAGTCTGATCCAGATGGCTAGTTGACTCTTAGTGGTCTTCTGCTGACTGTCTAAATGAATCTGAGGCCAGATACCTTGTCAGCGCCGAGCAGGCGAGCTAAAGGGATTCCATGTTCCCTGTACCATGAACCCTGAGCTACAGCACCAGACCGGATTGTTCTGACATTAAACAGCTATACGCCCTCTTGTTTTCAGTACTTGACAGTATGCACTCACTCTAGTGTGTGTGTGTGTGTGTGTGTGTGTGTGTGTGTGTGTGTGTGTGTGTAAGTGTGTGTAAGTGTATGTGTAGTGTGCACAGTCTGAAATTAACTTTTTGGCTGACCTGCCACAGGCTGTGAGACTAAAAAGTGAATAAAAAAAATATCACTGCAACAAAATCTCAATTTTAGCAAGTAATTTTGCCTGTTGTTGAGATCTACAATCATTTTATTTTTAGAGATGAACAAAATGTGCCAGTGGGTGGAGATTATTTTACTACTTTCCAATACAAATGAACTTGATTCAAGAACATCTTGGTATCAGCTGTCATTGTTATTGACACTGAGGCGGTGATTTGCCTTTTCTAGTCTTGTTTTTAAATGTTAAATCTCTTTTAGAAAAAAAAAAATCTTGATAACAGGGAAACAAAATCAGGAAGAAATGGAGCAATTAAGAGTTTGTTTTAGTAATAAGGGGCAAATAAAGAATATTAATTTCTCTTAAAGCCAATAAGTCTGGTTATGACATGTTATTCTTTCTTCATAGAAACACATACTTTAACCTAAACAAAGGTTATTTTGAGGTGTTCTTCATTTAGGTTATTATATGTGAAGCTGCCTCAAAAATATCTCTGTGATATCTATATTGATATTGATAGCTATATCTAGATCTGACATATAAAGTATGTAAGTATAATAAGATAATAAAATATTGGCTCCCATATTGGCCCAGGTAATTTCTTCTTATATTATTGACTTAAAGTTAGTTAGTTGTACATGTATCAAGCAAGAATCATGTAATATTGCACATACTTCACATTTTGACATGAATTCTTGGAGAAATGTTGTCATAGTTACCATGTTAGTGTTTGAGTTGTGTAGTGCAGGACCTTTGATTTAGCCCAGTCAAATCTTAGCAGGTGTGACAGGTGTTTACCTCAGTGTCTTTAATTATGTATATTTACATGCATGACTTCCAGCATGTGGGTTGGTGCCGAGGGGGTTCATGAGGTCGTGTCACTTTTTCTGCACATTTCGAGGGAGGATGATTTTGTATTCGTGTGGTGGATGTTGGGTGGGGAGGGTTGTATGTGTGAATTGGTGCTGGTGGAGGTGGTGGTGGTGGTGGGGGCTCTTTGTGTTGTGTCCTATCAGTAAATGAGTATGAAACATCCCCAATAACACACACAGGAAATGTCCTTTTATGTTGGTGTTGTTTGGTTTTTGTAAACAAGGCTCTCTAAAAGGAACAACCCCCCCCCCCCCAACATAATATATTACGAGTGTCCGATATTAACCGTACAGAACAGCAACAGAATGGCCCAGGCCCGGTCAACAAAAAGCTAAATTTGATGCTCGCAGCGCTGCTCTCTTTTCATCTTCACCTAAATTGGATGAGAAGAATTAATTCATTAGAAAAAAAAAAAAAAAAAGAATTCCAATAACTGAGCGTGTTCTCCCTGAGCTCCCAGCAGCAGCAGCGAGCCTGCAGCTCTGGAGGCCCGAATCTCAATCAGCTCTGCCTCGCCTCGCTTTCCTCAACCACCACAACCCCCCCTCCTACTCCTCCACCACCACCACCTCCCCCCCTCCTCTCCTCCTCTCTCTCATCCCCCTGCCTCGCTCGCTCGCTCATTCTCCCCTCGCTCTCTACTCCACCGCTCTCTCTCATCCCCCTCCCTCTTCTTCTTCTTCTTCTTCTTCTTCTTCTTCTTCTCAACCCCCTCCCCTGCACCTCAACACACCCACATGCACTCACACACATACACACAGATGCACACGCACATGCACTTACACACACATGCACTTAGACACACACACACACATCTTTCATCCCTAGAGAAATCATCCCCAGCTCCCAACTCGCTCTCTTGCTCTCCCACTCTCTCTCTCCCACTCTCTCTCTCTCTCTCTCTCTCTCTCTCTCCCTCTCTCTCTCTCGCTCTCTCTCCCCGTATCTCTCTTTCTCTTTCAAAATTTCAAATTCAGATTTGGTTTATTGGCTTGGCCACATTTAGAATAACTCTGGTTTATTGCAATTTAGGTCTTATTTTTGTAGTTTTAGCCATCATTCCTGTCTGTAATAACAACACTGTAGTCGAGTTAATAGCTAAGATTTGTGATGCTAAAAAGACATTGTACAGGGAGAGAAACACAAGCAGATAATCTTATTTTAGTTCATTTGACGTTACAAGAAGAAGATGGACGACAAATCAACCTCAGCAACATAAAGGTCAAGGATAAAAGTATAACGTCTGGGACTAATTGCCATTGTGATGTGGTGACGTGCTGGCATTATACTTTTAGACAAACACAGGTAATATTCAGCATTAAAATCAACCATCCAAAACACTGCATGTGTAAAACACTGCATGCAGTACACATTTTAACTAGGATGGTGAGATTACACTTCCATATTGTAAGAAGTAATTTGACTGTTCTTTTTTATCCAAACTAATTTGGAGGAGAAAACTAAGGAGAGCTGTAAAACCTGTTACTCAGTAATAACTGTCAGCAGCACAGTTCACAGGCTGCCTCAACACTCACCTGCTGTTCCTGCCATACTTGTGCATGTGCAGTTTTTCTGTGCAATGAGGCATTATTAACAACATTTTAGGTGTGAAAACTTTTTGGTTTTACCTCCGGATGAGGTGGTTTAGATTTAGATGGATGGTTAGATACTAACATTTTTCAAAACAGGGCACATAGATTTTTTTTGACACGTATCAGCGTCTTTCCAATCGCTTGCTGTGTGCCATGTTCCAGAAAGCACTTTACCGTTACTAGGAAAACTGGCAACCATAAGCTGTCATGTCACCAATCTGAGCTGAAGAATAACTGCATATTTATTTATTTTTTTTAAAATATGGTGTTTCTTTCATATTTCTTCTGTTGAAATGTATTAAAATGCATAAAACTATAGAATTTCGGTTCATGTTCATCTGTATCGTAAAAAGTGTAATATAAAATGGAAATGAACAAAACTTAAGGCTTTGTTGACTCATCCTCATATAACCCACTTTGGGAACCATTGATAAGATAGTTTGGTTAAACTGTGACCCTGTTTACAGCATGTTTGATGGTCATGTTTCTTGCCCTGTCTCACTTAATAGTAGTGGTAAGGTCAGTCGTTTCCACATCTCAGCAAGAGGTCTAAAGGTCCAGAGTGTAAGATTTAGAGGACTCTATTTACAGAATATGCAGAAATTGGATATAATATACATAACTATGTTTTTATTAGTGTATAATGAAACTTATTTACTTATTGACTACATTCATTGTTTTCTATTTCTATTCTTGCTACCATGTGACAAGGTTAAAGTTGGATAGAATGGAATGTTTTTACAGTAGCCCAGAACAGACAACCTAAACACTGGCTCCAGATAGGGCCTTTTGCATTTTCCGCTTGTTTTTCGCTCACACTAGGAAGGAAGAGGTTGAGATCTTACACCCTGTTCCATTCAGCACAGTTTTACCAAAGCAGATTGTAGTTTTTATATGGTTGTACAAATCACCATAGAAGAAGAGAGATGAAGTAAAACCAGACAGGAGGCAGTTTTTGTTTCATGTTCTGTCTGTCTCTCGCAGTCATTGCTCAACTACAGACTAACGAATGGGCGTGGTTAGCAGGTTGCCAAGAGTGGGTGGTGCTACCCAGGTGCTGGTGGACAATGTGTGCGGCTTCGCAGACCAGCGAGGTGTTGACAAGGTGACACGGGGTGCCAATTTGACCAAAGACCCCCAACCTCCCATCCACCCCCGGTATCCCAGCACCTCTATTCACCACCCAGCAGGCTTTGCTTTCTCTGGCTTGTGTGTGTGTTAGCTCTAAGGGCACGGCCCTTGTTACCGTTACCCAGTTGGGGGTTTCTGCATGCTGTGAGGCGAGCAAAAAGCAAAAGGCGAGTTCGTGACACGGTGATCTCAGCTGAAGTGAATTTAATTCCCTGAGTGGATTTTTCTTTTCTTTTTTTTTTTTTTTTTTGAGAAATTGACTAGTGGACTGGATGTGTTGTCAACTGTGTGTGTTTTCCTCATCCTCACTTGGATTGTAGTCAGTAGTTTCTTCAGATTTTAGGTATGTTTGAGTTGTCACTTCTCCATACTTTTGATATAATGGTAGATATTCAATTATTTTAATGTTACCTTTATTAGATAAAGCACTTTCTAAAATACCAACTCAACTGCAAGGTACATAAAAATCTTAGAACCGATTCAACGCTACAGAACAGTGCCTTAACACGACAATTAACAGAGCTGAAATTTATCAATTTGATTATAAAACGTAACTATAATAGGCTTAACTATAGCAAAAAGCTGCTGACATTCCTTTTAATACTCTACATCAACACGAGCTTGACATTATTTTACCCATGCTTATATCTCAGATGTTCCTGTAAATTGACCCCTTTGTGATTGTTGTCAGCCTATAAATGCTGTTTATTTAATTCCTGATGACAGTCTATGCCCACCACTTTTTAAATTTGATTTAAATTACCTATGTATATAAACCATGTCTGAAGGGCGTGATTGTACACTATTCTTTTTTTAAGATTCTTTTCGATTTTTGGACAATTTAACCTTTATTGACAGAAAAACAGTAGACTTCAAGAAACGATGGGATGACTCACAACAAATGCTGCGATCGAACCAGTGACGCTGCAATTACTATAAATAGCGTGCATCTTAAAAGAAAAGCCAATCCAGTTATATAGTATTCATAGGTATGAAATATATTCTGCACTATGCACACAAAAAAACATTTTATTGATTTAAATAGTTGTTAAAATGGGTCCAGATGTGTAAGTTGGTTGTCGTATTGAGGGAAAGTTTTGAAAGTTTTGAATAACTTGCAGTCAAAAAGAAAACCAGAAAGTATTCACATGTGATTTAAATGTCTTTTTTCTCTCTCTTTTTTTTAATGAAAGGATTAAAGCTAGGGTATGTAACATTGTCATTACATTGGCATTACATACAAAATCCCACCTCCTTCCTTCAGGCCTTCCTCTCCCAAAACATATTTTGTGTGCATAGGTATAGGCAGGTAGGCAGGCCAGCCAATCATTTCATTCAGGCCAAATGAAATGATGATGATTGATTCATTTATTGATTGCTGTCAGGATGTAAAAGGAATTTCTACAAGTATTTTAAAAAATACTAATCCTATCAGCTCTAAACTCTACAGTACCACACCTTCATTATATGGACATAAACCATAAAAAGAAATGTGAAGTTCTTGACTGTATACTTACTGATACAGAAGGTCATGCTGAGTGACAGCGTTATTATAATTGAGCATATTTTGTCAACTTTGGTCCTATTAATATTCACCATGAATGCTCATAATAATCGATTTAACGACCTTCAGCTCCTCTGTTGTTAATTGATTGTCATGTTAGGGTACAGTATTGAATAGTGTCTCAGCAGCAGGACGCTGTTATTCTTTCTTACTCTTTTGAGCTGGAGATCCCCTGATCTCAGCCCCGTTGTGTGGAAGATTTATGACCCTGCTCTTAAATCAATGGGGACTCTCTGTGAAGGGCTGTACCATTTAATGGAGCACTTTTTAATTCAAGGGGATTTTCCTCCTTTTTAGTTTTCATAAGGGAACACTATTTAGCTAAAAAAATTGGTTACAGCCATTGTGAGAAATATTAGCTTTTAACCAATTCTCTTTCAGTATGGAGAAATAAATAGCTTTGTATGATTGAATCTACACTTGAATCTGTGGAAAAGGGCTGCCTTGGTTGCATTTCTGGTTAATATATCTCTGCACCAGTCCCACAAAGTTCCTACACATTTATTGCACATGGCAATTAAAGTGATTCTTAGTCTGGTTCTGATTTAACTGGTTTTTCTGATTAATTTATCGGTTACAGAGAAGGAGAAAGCTTGCAGAGAGAAATAAGAGCAATAGTGGAGGCTATGCTAAATACACAGTTGGCACTATGGAAAAACAAATCAATAGTGCAGCGTTGTTTCACTGTAGGCTACAGCACCTGGAAAGCATCAAAAGACACTGGCTCACTAGTAAACACAATTCAACTTATTTCACTGCTGGTGGGTAAAAAAACATAAATCTACAAAAGTACACTTTAAGAAAAGATGTAAAGAATTGCTTATTTCCTCATACATGCTGAAGTATTTGGTCTTTTAATAGGTTTTAACGCCCCAAAGGGCATGAAACTCATCCACACACATAATGACCATGATGCATTTCATTTCAAAGGAGGAAAAGAAAAACACCAAAGTCACTGTTTTTTTTGGGGGGGGGGTTTCACCTTTCAACAGCAATTTGAGTACTGCTGGATTAATTACAACATTCCTTCTTATAATTTAACATGGGCTGAGAACCCAGGGGTGAAGTGATGATAATTTTGGAGTCAAAACTTAAATAATATGCAAATGTTATAACAGTATGTTTACAATACACAAATATGGTTTCTTGTTTTTAATCTTCAGTGTACTTTCTTTTTCCAGAATAATTAATTTATGTGGTTTTAAGGCTTTTTTCAACTTTTTATGAGCTAAGAAAAGTAACTGTAGTAACTTTTCAGCATTGTGACCATGCATTTTTCAGATATTCCAATGGGTTTTTAAAGGAATACATTACTTTGTCTTAAAAAATAAAAAAACACCACATTTGGAGATGCATGGCTCTCACTGGACAGCAACACTTTGAGTTCTTGGGATGTTTTAAAGTTTTGGGTGTTACAAATCATGTTGCATTCTTTAACTCTGAGCTCTGAGGTCAGCTGTTGGACAAACTGCTGTTAGAAATAAACCAAATAAAAAAGTCAAATAAAAGACCATTTTTACATTAAACACCAAGGATTATTTCCAAACATTGCTTTAGTCTAATCCACACTTATCTAGCTCAGACAAGCCCATTATCCAACCACGCAGATCCCAGATGTGTTTACAAGTAAAACCACTGTATCAGCACTGAATTTTGTGTTTTAATTTCCAAAATGCTCTATATCTTATTTAAAAAGAAATGCAATTGTAACTTGATGTTTCTCTTTCAGTATTTCAGAAAAGCCAAGACTTTATTGACCCCTGGGGGGAAATTCACATGTTACAGCAGCACAGAGACAAGTCAAGAGATAAAAATACAGATTAAAAACTATTTGAGTTAAACAAATGAAAATAAAATAAGATATTTGCAAAATTAGAGAGAAAACATTATACTTTATATGCAACATATATATTAAAGTCCCTTTGACTATATAAGTGAACTGTGCAAATGGTGGAGGAAAGCAGGAACTCCAGTCATGCAACTGCATACGACTGCAGCCATGATATGTATAATATATAAGTATAACCATCAATAATAACTACAATATATAGTATATAATGCTGTCAAATTTATAGCATTATATGAATATGTGCAGTATGAACAATATGCACATGCTATACAGTGATAATATAGTACTGTGATATAAAGTTTTATACGTTGCAATGTACAATGTACTGTAGATGTTACTGCAACTAATACTATTCATACAACGTGCAACATTAAATCAAAATACATATTGTCTTCTGTGTGCGATAGTTGTGTAAAAATGTGCAGCTACTGTCTTACAAAAGTTAGTGTTGTTCTCATCAGACATTTTTAATAGTGTCTGTCACCATTTTTTTCCTAAATATAAGATACTGTTTCATTATGGAGCAACTCTCTCTATATGTACTTCTTGTAATCTCAGTTGGTTGGATAACTCAGGAAACGCACCGTTGCACAAAGAGTGAGAACATTACACAGTATCCACATTTTCAGTCAAGACAGGAGAGAAGCAGCTCGGCATTTTTTTTTTTTGGAGCAGTCGAGCTTCTATTTATTCTTTTTTTTTTTTTTTTGTGACTGAGCGTGTTGGAGTTAGCGGTGGAGCACGTGATCAGCAGGGGTAGGTGGGTGGGTTGGAAGTGGGGAATGAGGGTGAGGAGAGTGGGGGTTTGTGGTGGTGGAGGTGGTGGTGGGGGTGCAGTATGGCCGCTAGCCTCTTTCTTGCTGATCCTCAGGAGACCATCTGCGCTGGGGGCATTGATTAGAGTGTGTCTGGTGGGATTACATCTTTGCCGTTGCCATGCCAACTAATCAGCTGATTTTTTTTCCCCTTCTCTCTGTCTGTCTCTCCATTTCTCTCTCTCTCCTCTCGCTCCCTGGTTGTCACAGCAACGAAATACGGGAGAAGCGCAAGGGCCCCGGCAAGCGCTGAATTCAGCTAAAGGGGCGAAAAAATGTTTTTTTCCCCTCACTGTTTCTCTCTCCGTCTTCCTCTCTCTCTCTCTCTCTCTCTCTCTCTCACACACACACTCTCTCTCTCTCTCTCTCTCTCTCTCCTCCTAATTGGCAACTCTCTCTGACCTGAAGTTCTTTTGTCTCTGGTGTAAACACACCCCTCTCCAGATTACATTTATTTTCACATTTTAGAAATAGCTGGATGGATGAGAGGCCCAAGGACAGATGCTCTGAATGAGGGAAGCGAGGAGAGTAAATATTGGGAGCATAATAGCTCGCTCCATGCTACAAAATCCTTGAACAAATTCCAAATTGTAGACGAAGCCCTTCCAGCCTTTTTTATCAAAATCACGCCTGGCCAGTAAGCACTGATTTCTGTTTTGTCTGTGCCCAAATCAGCTGACGGCCGCCTGCCAGCCGGTTAGAGATGACTGAAAGAGATATGAGGCTGAGGAGGAATGTAAAGTAACACTAACTATGTGATCTTTGTCCAGGTTTGTACAGAGGGTCGTTTGATACTGGAGTTTGCCTTTGATGATCTGATGAGGATCAAGACGTGGCACTTTACCATCCGGCAGTACCGAGAGCTCATCCCCCGCAGCATCCTGGCCATGCACGTGAGTGTGACATCATTAACATGCGACAACCATCATCCCCACCCTTCATATCTGCCCATTTTAGGTGTCACTTTTTGAATCCTAACGAGGGTCTCTGCACTCTGCTAAGACACTTTTGAGAAGCTATTCATGAGCATATGAAATTTAAACGCCAACAAAGCAGTTTTGAGGGATTTTTGCAAACCAATTTATTTGCAGACATCAAAGGCCACAGAGGATAAAAAAAGAGGGCCCTTGTCTGAAAAGGGAGAGAAAAAAAAAAAAAACAAGGTCGAATGAATAATCTGCTTAATTCCACTAAGTGTAACACACATTTAGTTACTGGAGCTGTAGAGTGTAGCTGGAGCTTGTAGAAGGTCTCCTAAATTCAAATGATGTTGAACTGAATTGTGTGATACAACACTGCTGCTAAGAGGAAGAACTGGATTTCTTTTAGAAATAAAGGAAGTCAAACTTTACATACACTAAAAAATGAAAATGAAAATCTTACAAACATTACAAACTGCAGCCTCAAAAAGTTGATTTAACACTTCTCTAAAACAATTTGAACCAAAAACTTTAAAATTGTATAGGATTTACTGCATTGCATTGTGTTAGACTGCTTTGTTTTAACCAAATGTACCTAATAAACTCACAACTGACTGTATATTCCCGGTGCTATAATGTTGATATTTCATGTTTCCATATTTCCAGGGTTACAAAGCCCTTTTCAAACAGCCTCTTCATGTAAATGCGATGGCAATTTGACATCTTGGTCGCATGTATAATAATAAGTGCCTGAGCCACTTATAAGTGAAAGTCATGATGGTAATCTTATTAGGTCGGACCTACTAACATTTCACGTGACACAAGTCTGATTTAAGTGCTGCTGTATTAATGTAAAGAGCAACACAGAACAAGGTTAAACACACAAAGAGAAATTAAATGTAAGCCTTGTTTGCTTGATTAAGATCACGGTTATAAGTTGTCCATGTATCATCGCCCACACTCAGAGAAAATAAATAAAACTAGTTGAATAAACTATGAATCACTTTCACTTTTCAATTTTTTGCCTTCTACATCTACATCTACATCTACACCCACAATAATTAGATTAAATGTTCAACTTTTAACTTCAAGAATATCCAGCAAAACTTTGCATACATCTCATGAGCAAATAGAAATGTCCAACTTAACATCTAAGTTTAAAAAACCGGCAGCAGAATTCACGATTTAATCAATGATGAAAATGATGACAAAATTTATTAAGAGATTCACAAGAAAAGACGAGAGGTGAGCATCCATCATGCTCACAATGGTTATTAATTAAATCTTAAATGGCAAAAATCCATCAGTGATGCAGCTGTTTTACAGCAGTGATGACGCCTCCTCTTATGTACAGGATGCAATGTATTGCGCCAGCATGTGCCTCCTTATGTAATGTTTGAAAACTACATAAAAGTCAGGTATGTCTAAATGATCAAAACATCTAACAGACAGATAAAACCAGCAACTTTCCACATTCCACGTCTGAAACAATAATTCATAGTGCTCTCATATGTTTTTTTTTTTTTTTCCTTTTCAGCAGTGATATGCGATAGTTGCTATTCATGCATTCCTTCCCATTTGCTTGATAAATAAAGTGAGATTCACTCTCAGTATTTTCTCTTTACCCCCATTGACCTAAAGGTGTGTGTAAGAGGCAGCCTCTTCTGTATAGCCAGCTTCTTCATATGAATTTCACTCACCGATAAATTGGCCCCTCAGGGTATTCACACTAATTCCTGCAGAGTGGGATATCGTGGAGTATTGTGGGTACTGGCCAGATCTTTGGTGATTTGTGCGCGAGTGTGAGTTCAGGCTTTTGATCGTTGCCTGGACTAATGAAAGCAGATACAGACACATGGGAGTGAGAATAGGAAAGTTGAAACTGTAGATACCAGTACCGATGTAGCCACTGTGGAAGGCCCAGTTTTTGATCTGAACTGCTTTAGCAGTTGCTCGAGGAAATGTTTGGAAAAGAAATAAAGTTTGTTCTTATTTTAATTTTCACAAGTTTTTAAAGAAAGTAATTGATATTATCCATTTCGGATAGATACCTCAGGTGTGTGTTCAGTGATGGAAAGTATCAAAATATTAATCTTACTTATGTAGAAGCACAGGAGCTTTAGATGTACAATGACATACCAGAAGAAAAAGTAGCTCATTTTAACTCAATTTATTACACACCTTTGTAAAATAATTGATTCTGATTAGTCAATTCTACAGTCCTTTATTTCTGAATAACAGACTGTTGCTATGGAGTTCTTATCGGAGATTCTGGAGGACCTTAGCGGAAACAGTAAAAACAGTCAAACCATTTTTGAATCAATATTTTGAGTCAAATTATTGATTTCTTTATGTGAGTCTTCAGAGAGAAGTCCTGCATCACTCTGTTCGGAATTATTTTACAATAATGACCGACTTGCTGTACATTATCCCTTACTTAGAGTACAAACTAAAAATTACAGACAAACAAAATACGGGATGAACAGGCATAACATTTTAAATGAATGCTGGGAATCATTACGCTCTATGAAAAGTGCAAAATCTCAAACATTGTTTACGTCCATAAAAGCACTTTTAAATTAAGGAGAATTTGAATTATGAGATCAGATATAATGGCCAGATTCCAGACGAAAGCTGTGTCACAGTTTTTCTTTACATCTCCTCAACATATGTGGCACAAAGTAACTCCAGCTGTCAGTGCAAACCCATCCCAGCTGAGTGATGAGGCTCTGCAGTTCCTGTAACGCCCACTAGATGCTGACTTCAGGAACTCATCTGTACTGAAGTCAGTAACAAAATTGTCAATTACATTTTTTCATTAAGATTTTTGGATATCATTTTACTCTCTCTTACATTTGTGTTGATGGTAGTTTTAATAGTGCGTTTGGGGCATGTTTGGGCCTGATTGCCTGACAGTGGATCAACTTATCACATTCAGGTCTTGTTACTGCAAGATGGCAGCCAGCAGTAAATCATCAATAAGTCCCTACAGAAATGTTTTTTTCAGGTTTTACTTGCAGTGGTGGAAGAATATTTAACTTAAGTAAAGTAACCATGATTAAAAAATACTTACATACATGCTGAATGGCTCCACAGTGTTTTATTACAGTATTATCATAAGTGATCAATACAGCATTTTAATGTTGTAGGTGGTCATCTTTAAACAACTACTGTATTTTATAATCATAATTTGGTTCATATTTTAAAATCAATGTGTTGCATCACTCTGTAAAATAAGTGTACTGGGGTAAAAAAGTACAATGTTTTGAGCTGTGAAGTATAAAGCAGCAACATAATGTAAATAATCAAATAAAGTGCAAGTAGCTCAAAATTCTACTTAAGTATGGTCCTTCAGTAAATGTGCTCAGTTTTAAACAACTGCAAAAAAAAAAGTGAATTCCCTTTTTTGAGTGTTAAAAATACACAAAGACAGTAAAACAATACACACAGATAAAACACACTGAGCTACACATCATCTCAGGTGATGCGTCCTGTGTTTTCCCTCCCAAACATCTGCTACAACCCCCTCCCACCCACACATACAATATGCATTCTCTCGTACAGACATAAGGTAGAGCAGAAGTGAAGAATTCAAACAATTACATACACTGTAGATAAATAAAACTTGATGACAATAAAAATATTTACAAACAATTACAAATAATGCAAAATGGCAGAGACGCGGCGGCTGTTGAAGACACAATCTACAGCCTGCAAAGAGACATTTACACATACACAGTACTGTATATGCACTGCATGGTTTTTATACATTATATCTAAGTGGGGAGTAAATACTAAGTATTTTTGGAGGAAGTGGTCAGATCTTTTAAGTAAAAGCATTCCAGCAGTGTTAAAATACCACATAACAAGTAAAAGACTATAAATAATGATATGATCAGAATGACAAACAGCTCCTGTTATTGTTATTTTGTTATATATTATATTAGTGGATTATTATCACTGATGCATTGGTGTGGAAGCAGCATTTTATTGTGGTGTTGGTGGGTCTACATCTAATCCAACAATGGCTCATATTTAATAAGCTGAACATACGTTTTGTATGTAAAATCTTAATATACAAAGTAGCTCTCAATGCAATCAAGTGCAATATTTTCCTCTGGAATGTAGTATAGTAGAGGTATGCCTTATCATAAAATGCTACTTCAAATTGCTTGAATAAGTACGTCAGAATGTGAATGTATTTAGTTACAGTACACCACAGCTGAGCAGCATCCTGACATTGTAACATTAGGTCTAGTGCGTGCACTGTCGATGATCTTATTCACTGTTTAAAAGTCTTAATTGGACGATTGCCATGCATCCTAACATCTGAATGAGTTCTTGTAAAGTTTGTACTTGTTTGTCTGTCTTTGGCCTCTTGAACTGACTGTCTGTTTGTCCCTGCACCATATGTGCCTCTATTTACTCGTGTTACTCCACAAATTGTTGATACATGATTGCACCAGTCCTGCCAAGACAAATTCTTGTACAGTACGTTTAGACTAATTCTTCTTGATGAGTAAAGTAGTTCAGATTCTGATGGTCTGCCAATAATGCACACTAATTCAATTCTCCCGTCACTCATGTTGGTCTGCTGACGGTACAGAAGAACTCCCTCGCTTCCCTCTTGACTTTCTCCACACAGAGATGCGACTGGAGATGGAATTATGCATTTTTCATGAGGCGGTGAATGCAAGTGTGCTCACTGCTCCTCCACAGTCTGGGCTATGTTTTGCTCTGTCAATACCTACAGCTTTTTTTATGATTTGACTGCTTATTCTTGGAGCAGCAAACAAGCTTAGTGAATAATCATGTGTCTTTATGAGATTTTTTTTTTTTTTTCAATCAGATATCATCCTATAATTGCTATTTTTTTTCCCTTTCATTTTTAAGATGTATTCTTTACTCCTACACATACTGTACTGTATAATCAGAGTGTCTGTGCATTTTCTATTTTACAGTCAATTTATTCACTGCAGAGTTTTCTCAATGTGTTTGAAGATGGTGGTCAGTTCTGTTCTGTTGCTGTTTATGCTTCACAAAAACAAAAAGCACAATATATGAAATAGCAGGGGGGGGGGGGGGTTCAACAACTTAACATTATTTTATTTTATTTTATTAACTAATTTTCCCTGCTGCTCAGGCCACTATACATATACACTCGTCATCAAATCCAGTAAAGATATGAAATTAAAAATGTGTGGAAATTTAAATGGAACGACAAAGTAGTGTTTAGTAATTAACGCACAGTTTGACATCTTTGTAAAATGTATCTTCATGGCCAACAGAAATAACAATGTTAAGTAGTTACATTTATGACTCGAAGTTGTGAATGCGTTGATTGTGCATATCTTATGAATGCCAATTAGCCTAATTGCCTGCAGATAATTAGTTTATTCATAGTCAGTTGAATGCAAACATAAGAAGATATACATGAACAATATACAGCCTGTATGCATTTGTTCTTCATCGTCATTTCTCTGCTGATGACTTTAGGCACAAGACCCTCAGGTGCTGGAACAACTGTCCAAAAACATCACTCGCATGGGGTTGACCAACTTCACCCTCAACTACCTCAGGGTAAGTGTGTGTGACAATGTCTATGACTGTCATTCCGCTTTCGTTTTTTTCTCACTTTAATGCACACGGAGAAACAATTCTTGTCCATTTTTAAATATTGTAATTAATGTTACTCATATTTTCTACCCAGATTTCTCATACTAATGTGTCTAGACAGCATAAAGATGCTATTATTATGTAGAATATTCACACTTTGTCATGTTTAATATGGACCTTGGCATGGTGACATTACCTGCTCTGCACACTTTACATTTACAGGTATATTCAGTGTTTGAATCTTCAAGTTTGACTTTCCAGATATTCTTTTCTACATTCTCATATTCACTCTTTAGTTAATGCGAATGTATTTTTCTCTGTCTTACTGGAATTGAAAGCTTATGCTGTTATTTATGTGCTGAACACGTTTTATGACTCCCTGGCGTTTGAAACCTGAGTGTATAATTTCATGGCATCAAAACAAAAAATAAGCACTTATTTCTTCTTTACTCTTTGCATATACATGTTTTTCTACCTGACCGCAGCAATATAATTTACGGGAATAGGAAGTATAAGCCGGCTGAATACATTAGTGATTATTTCACAGGGTTTTGTTTGTGTTTTTTTCAACGCCGCAGTTGACTGACAGCTACGATTTCCAAATGGGAGAACAAGAGCGAGCGGGAGAGAGAAGAATTAATTGGATACAGAAAATTAGCATAACATTAATGAACGCTCCCTGTTGAGACTCATAATTGTGAAATGGCGCGCGAATCGGGGAACGGCACCTCCGCTGCTTATAATAACCGAGTGAAGAAAGACACACAGAGAGGGAGAGAGGGAGCAGGGTGGATGTTTTTGTTTTCCTCTAACAATGATTTTCTATACAGAAAGCAACTGTAATGCCACCGAAAGCAAAAACACATAATTCAAGTATCTGTAATTACACGCTAAAGATTTATTTTCCGCTCATTCCTTATTTTCAGATGGTCAGTGATTAGCAGACAGAATCATGACTTGTTTTATGTTTGCTGACAACATGAGTTTTATGGACGAGTTTAGGTTGTTTGTGTCTAAATATTCCCAGCTTTGCTTTTGAAGGATGGTTTAGTTTGTCAAAATGACTTGCATTGCCTCAGTGGTCTAAACCTGAACTGTTTCACATAAATCCTCGTGCGTCTGCTAAATTAGGAACTGGCCGACTTTCCAAGAGCACAATGTGGTTTTATTTTAAATGCTACAGGAATTATTCATCTTAATGAGGGATTTAACCTTGTTCTGAGTATTTTTTCATTTCAGTAATAATGAAAACAAAATAAAGTACATAGATCATTTCACTAGTTCAAAAGTAATGATATTGGGTTTATTGAATTTGCATTTTAAGCACGAGTTTGCCCAGGTTGCCAGTTCTAAAGAGCATCAAGAAGACAGAAGTAAGAATTGAAGAGTCAGTTACAGATTCAGTGTTTCTCTGAGGTTGTATTGCCTAAAGAAGTGATTCCTAACCCTGTTTAATCTAATCTGATGAATAAAACGATGACAAGTGTGATTTACATTTTAAAGACTGCTTCATTTGGATACCACAGTGTTTAATATATATTACAAGATCAAAGTAAAGATTACAGGAAAGTCTGGAAAACATAATTATTGTAGCAGAATTTAGATTTTTTTTCTCCCTAACCCAAAACTCGCGATTCCTCTAGAATCATCTTGCGACCCCTTCTGGGGGGTCCTGAGACGATGTTGGGAACCAATGCTGTGCCGTCACTGTTGTTTGTTATATCACGCACTTTGCATATGATATTTTCCTCTGCTGTTATGCAAGGATGTCAAAGTAAAATACACCCTTTCCTCACATTAAACTGACAATAACGTGTCTCTGGAAAAGGCCTTTCACCGCGTTTATCAGTCTTTCCCAAAAATACTGACAGTTTCCTGGCTAAGGGGTTACAACCGGCCTTTCTCTCACTCACACAAACACACATTCTCTTTATTTTTTTTTATTTTTTTACATTTGGAGTATTTAAGCCTTTCTCTGTATTGGAGCTGCTGCCGGCTTCCTACTATTCAGCCTGAAAATAGCCCTTGTTTTCAGGCTGAGAGCCAGGGCTTGTTGGCTGAGCTGGGGAGGGATATTACTGTGTCAGGAGGGAACTATCAGAGGAGAACAAGGGATTAGTCTGCTACAGGGATGTTCACTTTACCTCGAGCTGCATGGCATCAAAACACTGCTGTCCTAACACAGGAAATAGCAACAGACATTACTATGTTCATGTAGGGTAATTTGGCGTAAGCATCTGAGTGTACGGTTGTTAGAATCAAACCCAGGACTGGTGAACATCCCTGGTTTGAATATCCATCATGCTGAAACATTTCTGCAGGGATTCCTGGTGCTGTCAGGTGATTTGTATAAAAACATCCAAACTTGTTTAACAGATAGTAGTAGATAGTACATACTGTATATAATACACAGTCTCCTTCAAAGTTTTTCTTTTTACCTCAAAGTGGTTGTACAATACAAGCGAAGACAGGATGAGCATGTTGATTAGAACTGACATCAGAAATGTAGGGGTGGTGGGATGCTGAAGGTCAGATGAGATCATTTGAGCATGCAGTGAATGATTAACAGTCTCCTTTCTCTCAGTAACGACTGTCAAAGTGCCCTTGAGCAAGTTAGTAAACCCACACCTACTTTCACTCCGGTAATTTTTGACCTTACATCGCACTGTGAATGAGAAACACTAACAGCAACTGAAAATAAGATATTTTAAAGTTGCTTTTAACTGAAAAATACACATTGGTATTTATTTTGTTCTGGAAAGGCTGTCTGAATCAGGTCAGTCCTGTCATAACAGATCAATACAGACAAAATATTATAGAATGCTATATCACAGAATCTAAAAAATAAAAGATGCTGCAGGTGTTAGGGACTGGCGAGTTGGAGTTTAATGCAACAGTAAATGTATAAGATATGTACATTTCTTGCTAACATGAAAAAAAACAGAATATGAAGATATGCTATTCTTTTTTGTAGTCTTCTTCACATCAATTGTTGATGTGTTTTCCCATAAAACCGGATATTGCTAAAAAAAAAAAAAAAAAAATACCATGGTCAAATTTTGAAAGACAGAGAAAAGTCAGAGAGAAAAAGAAAATGGTTTTATCCACTTAGAGGAAAAAGACGGGCAGGTTGCCTGGAGTTTAACCCAGTGTTACCCTGTGATTGGTCCAGCAATAAGACAGCCCTGTAAACATCCAATCACTGTCTTGTGACTGCACCAACAAGCATTTGGTTGCTGCTATTAAAATAGAGCCAGCTTGTAATGTTATCCAGATGTTATCTGGATAAGCTACGCGTAATGTATTTAAGATGACAGACTGACCCCTGGTTCCTATCACTGCTGATCACCAGAGATTTACAGTTTCTCCAGACTGAGTATCGTACTTACAGTCTTTAGAGTATTGCTGGAGTGCAGTGTGGGAACCAGCGACTGTTCTGTGTGTCTGAAGTCAGAACATGATGTGCGTCATACACATTTTAATGTGCGAAGCTGTAAACAGCTCAAGAAAGGCTGCTCATATTAAAATGTATCCTCCTCATCCCTTGTCTGTCTTCTTGTACTTCTCACTAAAGCTCTTGACAATAAACCTGTTTTTTAAAGGTACTTTATTAATAGTGTCTTTAAAAAGTAGATTTACAGCACAACTAATCACTCAAAGTCGGTCTGTGGTGATTAATTGAGCAACAAACTCAGCGTTTTTATGGATGTTTATTTGCTTTACCTTGATACAAGGCTGCAGCGATGGACAGGACACTGTTCTCTCATCAAATGTTGAATAAATCTCCTTTAACTGAACGTGTGGTTTGTCCCATTGTGTCTGCAGTTGTGTGTCATCCTGGAGCCCATGCAGGAGCTCATGTCAAGGCACAAGACCTACAACCTCAGCCCCCGGGACTGTCTCAAGACATGCCTATTCCAAAAATGGCAGAGAATGGTAGCCCCACCAGGTAACTACCTACTGCTAAAACAAACATGTATCTTTACTGCCGATGAACCTGTTCAAAGAAGCAGATCTGGATAGTGTCTTTCAGGAAAAACCAAGAAAATCCATTTTGAATAAACAACAACTGAGAATCATTTACATTTTTTGTTGTGGATCTAGTCTTATGTGTTAATTGTTTCCTCTGCTGAGGTTTAACTGTCTTCCTTTCCTTCAAAAAACAGCTTTTAATTCTGTACCATCACTCACTTTGTAGGAATAGGAATATTTTTTCTCAGACTGTGTTTTTATTGCATCACTTATGTTTTCAAATTTGCCATTATATGAGTTAATCCCTTAAATATGTTTTGCCTGTCAGGTATGTAAAATTAATCAGAATTCAGGGCTGCTTCTTGAATCTCAACCTCGCCAATCTTAACGGGCCTCTCAGCTTTCTATGATTGATGTTTTAAGGGCGGTTTCTGAAAAGTACCAGGCTTAAATTGGCTGTGCGAACTTAAGCTGGAGAGAAAGAGTAAGCCGAGTTTTTTTGGACACATCGGAGTGGCTGCAAATTACAGCAATGCTTAGCGAGGCGTGACGAGATGTCTTTAAAAACCAACACCAGTCAAAAAGCCTTTGACTCAGACCTGTGTAACTTTAATTAAGAGTGCCGGGTGTAATCAGACTAGTAGATCCAACTCCCCGGCCAGCGGCTCCCCAGTGTCGCCGATGTTCTTCAAAGAAAAGAAAAAACTGAGAAAAAAAAACATGGAAAGCATTTTATGAATATAAAGTCTGAGGGGAAACAGCTCTTACATTAATGGTTAATTGTGCACTTGGAAAGAAAATACAGCTTGATATGAAATCCTATATGGATGATAGTTTTATATCATATATAGCACTATGTGTGATTTATGAGAAACAGCTTAATGTGTAATGTAGTTTGATATAATATGCAGCTTTATCGTTTTATTTGATCTTGTCTGTGTGGTAGCTCTGGCTTTAGATCCATAAGTTTCTTAATGGAAACTTTTTAAATAATAAATACAGCAAGTCTAACGCTTTCTTTAAGTCAGGCCTCCTCAGTGTGCTCCACCATTCAAGAGCAGGGTTATTCAGGGTCATTTCATGTCATCTGTCTATATTTTGACATGAACTTTTCAGTTTAGCTGGAATTGCGGTTTTCCTTATTTGTGGCGTGTTATTCCCCTTTTCCTGCAATTCTTCTCCAGCTTGGAAACTGGTTGGGATTTAGCCAGGAAGGAAACCACAGGCACATTTATGCTCTGATAAGTCCTTTTGGTGGAAATGGAAGTGATTTTAGTGCGTCACCGGTTCAGCATCGAAGGAAACTGGTCGGATAACAGAAATGATTGTCTCTGACAATAGGCACCGCTTTTCTTTTTTTTTTGCGCACACGTCTGTCAAAGTCAGGAATCAAAGAGAAAAGATACTGATAAAAATTCCCCTTATTGTTTTGCCTCTGATTTACAGTTCCAGTTTTGTTTGTATCATAAGTTGCTGGTTGTCATAAGAGAATATGAAAGCATCTCCCTTGGTGTGATTAGTAAGAACCTCGAAAAATGTATTTCATTTTCAGGCATCTGTTTGAAGATCACAGCAGTGTTTTCTTGTCCCTCTTGAGATTAAAAGGATGATGTTTTCTAACAAATGTTGGCGGAATTTGCAAAATCATGTATTCATAAATTATGCATTACATAAATTATTTTGTAAATACTAGAAACACCTAGATCTCTATTTAAAGTGTGTCAGTACTTTATATATTTTTAATAATGATGATTTCACTTGTGATTTAATTGTACCTTCAGGAATTATATATAGCTCATAATTGGATATTTGATCGTTTGAAGTTTCATTGGTGTTAAGTAACATCTGTATAGCATGAATGTTCAATTATTTCTCTTCCTTATCTCTGTTGTCGTCTCTGGTCTCATTCTGTCGTAAATTGTCTAAGAAATTATTTAATCGCCTGAATAAATTAAAATTGTGGCTCCGGTTTCAGCTGGACATCCACAGAACTTCAAAACGGAAATATTTCCCACAAATCACAAAAAAGGTATCTTTCTCTCTTACAGTGTTAACTGAAAGCAGCATTGTAGCGCTCACTGGAATGCCACGAAATACATTTTTGTGTGCAAGTTCATCATAGATGCTCAGCTGCATGTTCGAGAACAGTACTAATACTTGTAATTAAAGGAATGCAGAATGTAACCGAATTTTGAAGTGCTGCTTTAAACGTGATGATTGAACACTAACGCACTCATGCTCAGCAGATCAGGTCTTAGTAAATGTGTAAAAATAGATACATTATAACAGCGTACTGAGCAAGACAAACATGAATGTGTTTTCTGCCTCAGCAGAGCTGTTTTAATCTGGCTCATGTTTTTGAGGAACAACGCAATCGGTACAGCGGCAAAATCATTAACAAATTTACATTACGCGTCAGGGTCCATTGTTGAGCATTTATGCAAATAAAGCAGGGGTTCTTTCTTACTAGTGCATGTCTTGGGAGATGTTAACGCTCTTGCGGTTTCACCTCTGAAGAAAACAATGCATGGATTGTTGTAGACTAGTCGCTCTTGTCTATGTAACATTTGTTTTTCTATGTGTGTGTGCTCTCTTTGCATGCATGCATGTGTACAAGCATTCCTACAATTTTGCCTGCATGCCTTTTGCCTCCTCCACATATGACGCCGTCTGTCCGAGCCTCTACAGTTTGAAACTCACACACTCTCCACACAGCACACACCCCTACACCTTGTCTCCATCTGTATGCATTATGTTCTTGGCATTGCCTCTGTTTCTCTTTGCTGGTCGCGCCAAAGCTGAGCCCGCCCGACAGACAACCACGAAGAGGAGGAAACGGAAGAACTCCGCCAGCAGCGCCAACAGCAGCGTGGGCACCACCGCAGGCAAAAAACGCAGCCCCGCCACCAACTTCAGCCTCTCCAGTCAGGTACCTGTAAGCATCAGCTCCACTCGGTTTGCCTCTTTTATTTTTTTCTATGACTTCACGTGCATGTTTGCAGGCTTACGCACAGGCGTTAGATATTCCTAATGGTATTGCAGCTATTAGTTTTAATTTATCTGCACAAAAGAGGAACAAAAAGCACCAGGAGGAGACGCTAGAAAGGAAACCTGTGCAGTGAGGAAACTCGAGGGATTTGTATGAAAACATCTCGCCCCAAAAGACGAAGATAAAATACATCAAATATCATAAAGAGTGACAGAAATGACATTAAAAATGATCCAAGAAACTAGTACAGGCACCACTTAGGTGCTTAGGTTATAAACAACAAGTTAATGTGAATGCAAGTGTTCCTTTGCTGCAGGTAGTATCATATCACCAACTGGAGATACAGTATGGAGCTACTTTCTCTCTGAGTACACTCCATGTACTTCAGAATATGTTTGTTTAAAAAAGACCCTGCTGACCCCATTGCTCAACCAAGTGGCCGTAGCCTAGAGGTTTGAGTAAAAAAAAAATAAAAAAAAATAAAAAAGGTTTGAATCTGAGCACCAAAATGGGAAAATGTGGGTGGGGAAAGTGACTCTGGGCCCTCGCTCAGCCACCACTGTTGAAAATGCCCTTGACCAAGGCACTGAACTCACAGCTGCCCAGAGGACTGGTAGCAGAGTTTGCTTGTACTCAGAACCTCTGCATGTCTTGAACTGTCTGAATGTAAAGCTGCTGTTAAAGAGTGCTGGATAAATACTGGCCGAGCTGAAAGAGCTTCATATGTCGTTCTACTGCGGACACCTCCTGTGATATCTGATGAATTTCTGGAGGTCAAAGTGAAACATCTGTAAACAGCTGCTAAAATGATGATAATAATAAAGACAATGACCGTACATTTTGAATAGTTACCGGAAATTTAACCATTAGAAATAATACCTATAAATAGAAACATAAATGCAAAACCATGGCCCCATATTGGAACGTAATATTATCATACAAATAATTTTAATGCAGCTTTTCAGTGGTAAAAGTGTGCATGTTGTAGCTGGATAAATAAAAGGTCAAAGGATTGTTTAAAGTGATGGGGGTGTTTGCTGATAAAAATATATGAATATTTCAACAAGACAATTTAGTCAATTTAGTGTAGATTTCTGTAAATTTAATTCATATTGTTTTGTGGATGTCCTTTTATCCATTGTTCAAATCTTCTTGTGATGGAAACTGTTCTAAAACATAGACATGCTGGAAGTAAAACCAGAATAATTAAATTAGTTTAGGGTGTCCAGTCACATTTCTTCAGTCGTAGAGTCATTCTGAAACACATTGCTGCCTTTAAATTCCCACATACTACTTTAGTGAACAGTTTGACTGCCTTATTTACATCAGCAGTGGGCTTCGTGACCAGCCAGTATCCAAGAAACAAAACAAGTAAGCAACAAAAGCAACAATAGATCTATTCAGAAAAAGTAACCTGGATGAAGTTTAGAAATATCAAACCCTGTGACTCATATGCATATGCATTTCAGGGTGTGAACGCTGATTTTGCTACATGTCTCCATAACAGCCCACTTGACACACTTGGAGGTTAAATGGCCTCTTGAACAGCAGAGTATTTCACCCCATGCCTGGCACTCCCCACGAGGATTTGATGCTGTTGTGAGAGGCTCTGGTTTTCTACCTATTCCATACACTGATCATTATACACATACTGTATTATATTTACACTGCTGCATCCAATTTGCTGTTCTGTAGCCACGCCGGTGTTTTTTTTTGTCATGTCATTGTCATTTCAAGCAGCTATAAGTGTGCTGATACCAAACCTAACTGGAAGCTGCTGGTGTTAAAGGGGTTGCAGGTTGGCATTGATGCAAATACTAAATCTGTTAAATGGAATGCTTTTCTGTTCACACAGCATGTGCAGTATATCCATCCAGAAATGATTATATATAATTTGTTTTTCCCTTTGCCAATCTGAAAGAAAACATAATTCCTGCCTTGTTCCTCTCCATCAGTAATCTAAGAAGTTAGACACAGCACAGGACTTTAATGGAGACCTGAGACTTTTTCAGTACTTGAACAATCTTTCCTAACATTAACCAGACCACCAAAACCTACCAATAAAAGTTTTTTTTCATGCTTTAGTTCCTATAAGAAGATATAATACTGCAGGATTAGATACTGAAGGAAAAACTAATAAAATACAGTGAACACGTTTTGCGACTTGGCATGTGTTGATTGACAACATTTCCACATTATGTTGATTGAAAATCTGGGTGGCATTACATTTCTTTCTTTCAAAACATATTTGCTGTTGCAAATTTACATAAGTAGTATGTAAATGCACTTTCTAGGAGACAGGGGTGAATATAGGGACATTGTAGAAGCTCCACATGTCCAAATTGTGCGGATCATTTTAATTCTGGATGGACTTGTTTTTCCACTCCGACCAGGTTGGGGTTGTTCATCTTCTCGGCACTAAAACTTAATTTTCCTGGCATTTTTACAGTGTTTCTAAGTAAGGAGCACTCTTTCTCTCACCTACACACATTCACATACTATACTATCCCTCTGTTTTCTGTCCCGTCGTGAGCTGTCTCGTCATCTTTTGAGATTTCTTGTCCTCCCTGTCCTCTCTTCTTCTGCCTCCCCTCCGTCTCGCACATATATATTGTACATCATGCACACATACACTCACAGCGTGCACAATTGTTGTCTCTCCAGAAGGCAGTTTGGGTCTGTGCCAGCTCTCATTATCACCGATATCTGTATACACTGTCCACCCCCAGCCCCTTCCTCTGTCACATGCACACACTCTACATCACCTCCCCACCACCCCCTTTACGCACACATACACACACACACACACACACACACACACACACACACACACACACCACCCGTACCACTCATGTCTTGCATTCACATGCCTCTTAAAGACTGGCAGCGTGGCTAGTAACATGCTGGTTACATATGTTGTGCGCCTGCTGTCTTTGTCTGAGAAGTTGTTCGTTTGTGGCTGAGCACAAGCCTACGTGAGCCCAATGACAATAAGAAGTGGACCCTCGCAAGGGAAAGGGGGAGGGTGGGGGGGGGGTTTACCAGTGGCTGGAGGAGAGGAGGAGGTGAGGGGGGATGAAGGGTGGTGGTGGGGGGACGCTTTTAGAATAAGCAACACTGACCTCTAGTGGCCCGAATTTTGTGTTAACGTGTATTGTTTCTTTTTACCAAGCAGGCCTTTAAATCAGTGTCAGTCTGTGGATTTGAAGCAAGTACAAGACATATTATGGACTAAACCCATAATTTAACGTCCATCCACTCCGTACACCTCTTAAGCAACACCTGTGCTCATGTGGCACTAGCAAATAAATCCCTGAACTGATGCTCAAGTTGTTTTTCAGTCATTTTATTCAAGTGGTGACTTGAGTTTTTACTTATTCTATGATATCTATATCACATTTAAAGACCAAAACCTAAACATGTTATCAGTGTATCCAGAGCTTATCTCTCTGTGCCATAGAGTTCTATTGTTGACAAAAAACTATTAAAAACATAAATGAAACATTCCTACATTAATATGAATTTGGGCATTGTAGTTTATTTAATCCCATATACACCATCCTGCTACCAGAAATAGTGCTAGATATTAGCAACTGTTAACTCAAGTCTGGGTAACTACAGTAACCAGCTGTTTTAGGAAATTACTGAACCTTTTTAACAGATGAATCTGTATAATTATGAGCCGTTTATTAGGAACAAATGTGCTTTAAGCTGAGCGCCACAGAGAGAAGTCCAAAAGCCTTGAGAGAAAGAGTTACACATCATTGGTTTTGCTTGAGAATATTGCCACTCCTCCTATAAAATTGGTATTTTAAGATGTTAGTGTGAAGTCAAAAAACAAATTAACAAACTAACTAGCATGGAAAACTGTATTTAAACTATTGATTCTGTTTGCTTTTCTCTAAAGTTGAATAGGCTACAGAATGGATGAAGGGCCAGGAAACTTGGCTTTAAAATAGCTGCCTTTTTTTAAATAATGAATTTTGCTGCTTTAAGGGACAGTTTTGTTCTCCGGCTTCTTTGTTGTCATTACTAAATTCAATTTTTTTGATAAACATTAAAATTCCCACTTGTTGTCTTGGAAGCCTAAAGACCAAAAATGTCTTCTAAGCCTCTCACTGTTAATCTAAAAAAATATATATATATGCTAATTGAACTCAGTGAATGAAGGCAACAGGCAGGCATTTATCATCGCGTTGACTCATTCAAAGCCTTCACCGCTTAGCTAGCGAGAAAGCTAACTCTTAACGAGATGAGTAGACGAGTAGACAGTATTAATTAGCTTACAATTAGCGCTCCCCAGTCATAGACTAGCCACCAGCTGTTATCGTCTGAGGGATTTTTTTTTTTTTTTTTGGCCCAAAATTGGCCAGAGGTAGGTTGACAGGCCTCCTCATAGGAACAGATGGTGAATGCAAGGCTTGTTGGCAATCAGCACGTTTTTAGCTAATGACTTAATTAGCTATGCAAATTGACAAATCAGTGTGGATATTGTCATTTAGTTGAAAAGCTCACCTAAATTAATTAGCCTGATTAAGGCATAGTGGGGTGTAGAAGTGGTCGCTAGGGGGGTTTTGGGGATGGCTTGGATAAATAAACTGCCTCTCCCCATTCAAGTGTCTGTGTTTTGAGTTTTGGGTGGGTGCTGTGCTAAGTTTGTTGTTGTATGTTGACATGAATGCTTGCTGGATATGATCATGTGTGTTTGTTCTGTGCATGTTTGTTTATCTCCGTGGGATATGTGTGTTCAGTTCTCTCTGTTAGCGTATGTGTTGCTTCCCACGTGAGCGTGTCTGCTTGTGTTTGTTGCGCACAGTACATAGGGTTAATCTGAGTTTGCGTTCGAGTGCTTTTGTCTGTGTTTGTGTGTTAGGATGCGATTGTACAGTAAGCTAATCTGGGTTTGTGTGCCAGTGCACACACATGTTTGTGTGTGTGAGTGTTGTTGAGATGGCTGAGAAGAGCGAGATCTCCTGAGCCAGGCAGCGTTGACACACATGGCCAGTGAAGCGTGCGCTCCATTTAACTGTACAGCTTCTTCCCAGGTTACGGTGGGTGGTGCTGGGGCTCGCCAACAGGGAGATGCTCAGCCATTCAAAGGAAGATGAGATTCACAGACTCAGCACACACAAAGAAATGCAGCCATGATTCAGAGCTTATTGATCAATGTTTGAATTCACAAATTACACTCCAGTGATTATATGTCAACAGAATCTGATTCACTTTGTGCATGTAGTGCAGAAGAATTTACCCTGAAACACGAAATAAAACAAGTGCACACTGGTGCATCCCCTCCTGAAGAATCATTAGGATTCCTTCACAACACACCAGCCCCAGATAGCGGCGGATAATGGATAAATCTCTCTCCTTCCCTTCTTTGACCCACTGCGAGAGGGCCATCTCTGTGAAATATGTCTTACATGATGAGTATTGATTGAGGCGGGTACAGAGCACTGGGGGAATCCGCTTTCTGTACGGGAAGGTTTCATTTGCACAGAGTGCTTGGAGAGGGGTCGACCGTATGAATGGGTTCACTGGATAAACCAACGTCTGCCCTAAACACACGCACAACATGCACACACAAACTCTTGAGTTTTATTCCATCGCAAGCAGGGGGTCTGAGTTGAAGCAGGAAAGTACACACCTCCCATCTTTAGGTGCTCCTTGCTCAGCTGGAGCACACACACACACACACACACACACAAATATATCAGCAACTGTAAACACATCAGCTGCTGAATGAAGTCCACATGCATATTCATTTATCTGAGGTACTGCAAATGTTATAAGGTCTTTTTGGGTAGATGTCACAGACAGTACATTGATCCCAGATTAAACAGATTTCTCACTCACTTTAGCATGTTAATTTTGAGTCACCCTGAGGCTAAATATGGACTGGAATAAGTCCTGCACAAAACTGAAAACACATCTCAGGTGCCCGTGCAAGAATTGATTATATTTGTGCACCAGTTTTAAATAAAACTCTTTTAAAAAATGTAGAACTGGTAAGAAAAACTAAAAAGTGGGTAGAGCAAAGAAAGAAGCAAGCAAACTGAACAAAAAAATGAAGCCTGGTTATTAATAAAACAAACTAAAAACATTTTAAAAGATGATTGAGAGGATGTTCAGGGCTAAATGTCAGACTGTACTGTGTTACTTTTATACATCTATTCAAAACCTGCTCTAATGTTTATGGTGGTCTACCAATATAAAAGCTTTGCTCTGTCCCTTAAAGCAAAAAAGTGATAGTCGACAGTGATCCTCTTGTAACTTAATGTTAGAATTCAAATAGCATCAAATGTATGCGAATGAAAAATGTTTTTAAGTATATATAACAAAAAAGGACACAACTTGATCATGACAGCACATTTTGTATGAACCTATAAACAAGAAGATTTGTTTCTCTCTCTGTCTTTGCCTTTCTCCAGGACGTGATGGTGGTCGGCGAGCCGACCCTGATGGGCGGCGAGTTCGGGGACGAGGATGAGCGTCTGATCACGCGTCTGGAGAACACGCAGTACGACGCCACTAACGGCTTGGATGACGAGGACGACTTCAACAGCTCCCCGGCTCTGGGCAACAACGCCCCCTGGAGCAGCAAACCCCCCGCCACTCAGGACAGCAAGCCTGAGAGCACGGCGCCCCAGCCCTCACAGTAAAACAAAAGAAGAAGAAGAAAACAGCAGATCCTTGGCTCCATGTGGACTGGACTTTTTAACCTCTCCCCTTCCCCTGATGGCAGTGCTTCTACGCCTCATAACATTGTACTGAATCAGAACCCCCCTGTCTGCAAACTCACCACTGGCATGTCCAGCCAAAATATGTCCGTTCTGGATATTTTCTTCTTCGAATCACTGTAACATCTTGGAGAACACTGAGAACTGGCAGCATTGCACAGCAATATCCACATGTCAAAGACAACAGATGCATACAAGTTGTATGCAACTATAATGTAAAAATAACGAGGTGTCGGGATTTTTTCAAGTGTGCAGTTGGAAAATTGTGGATCAAATTCTCCTCCTTGGACCCTCAGATACAAACCTGTGGTCTAGTGGAATACTACGGCTGTGATTGGTTGACCTGCAGGTCGCAAGTCATCATGCTGACAGTAGATGGTGGGGAGAAAAGAAGAAGAATAAAAACAACAAACAAAATGTCTCAAAATATGGCAGTTTTAGTGTGGAGAAGTTGTTTTTTAACAGCCAACAGAGCCAATGGAAGCATCTAACCACATTGGAGACAAATGAAACATTGTTTGAGGCAATTGCATTTTTATTGGAAATTCAGTTGGCTGTTGGTTTGTTTCTGCTGTTGCTGTTTATTTCCATTTCCAATTAAGAGGAAATAAAAGTTCTCTACCGCTATGGACTCCTTTCAAACGAGGGAAAATCGTGTCCTAGGATTGTTTTTTCCACTTTACTGCGGTCGTCACAGATTGTGATTTCATGCAAACCAGTTTGATTGTGTTCGTAGTCTATTGGTATTTTGCTTCTCAGAATCCTTTGCAATCACGTTGTAATTTTGCCGATCAGTATGTGAACTTTGCCGACACGCATTGATGCATTAATGTTGATTTTTTTTTGTTCCCTCCTCAAAAATTGGACTTCTTTCCCTTTAACGACCTATTCCCAAACTGATACTAAAGCCTTTCCTGCATGATTTTATAGGATTTTTATTTTGTTTGATATATGTACTTTTTAAAACACATCAGTCTGATTTTCATTTTGGGTTCATCAGTTTGGGAACACTGTTACAAGGTTTGTAGCTCTGTAAATAGAGGTGGAATCTATTTTGTCCACTGTAAATCAGCCACTGAAACCAGTTTGGATATGGCAGCTGTTTCGTTTTGTACAGGAGGTTCAGATTTCTGTTGGGTGGTTTGGATCAACGCTGGTTTGCCTCTAACTCTCTAATGTTCCCCGTCCTCTTTAGCTAGTGCAGAACCAAAGCCACAAACAGTCACATAATCATATTTCTTGCATATTCTGTGACACAGAAAATACATTTTAAAAACAAGGCACAGATAAAACTCCATCCACCCCACAGAAATGGTTTCAGATCCCTGTATTTGTGTTCACAATTGTTCTTTAATCTTTAATTGAATTGATATTATATCCCTGATCTCTTTTGTTGGACTTTTGTTTGAAAAATGGGCAAGAAGACAACGACAAGATGTCTTTATACAATTGGATCTTATGGGTATTTATTTGTGCATTTGTAAGGAAGCTAACACATTTCTAAATATGTTTGAGCCTAGTATTATTAGACACCATTTGTACATTATATAGCAGAGGTGTTCAGTGTCATATCTGATGTCTGGTATGTATGCTTTACCATTATGTGTGCCAATAAACCGTGCTTACAAAGGAGTTGTATTTGGTTTGGTTACATGCATCATGTACATGTGCATGTAGCATCTGTTTATTTATATATACATCTTTGTATTTTCCTGCAGGGTGCACGCCTCGATCTTAAAAGACAACTTACATTTCTGGCCTGAAATTGTTGCTATATTTTTCTTGTTCCTGTCGGTGAAAGATAATGATTGGAAATTACATCCAAATATTCCCTGCATCTGTGATGAGGTCTAACAGCAGAAAATTATGCAGCGATCCAACCTAAACATCTTGTTTTGGTGTTTCTGAAAATAAAAGAGCAGAAGCTTCTTTCCAGACCTGCCATTTCCTGCCGCCATTTAATGATCACACTGGGAGAAGTCTGTTGCAGTAGAACCAGAGATAAGATAGAGATAGAGACAGAGAGACCAGAGTGCAATGTGTGTGTCTTCAGGTTCACACACCTTCATGTAATCCACGGTGTTCAAGTACTTTTGCCAAAGTACTGTGCTTAAGTACAAAATTTGAGATTTCTTTTCATCCCACTTTCTGTTTCTACTCCACTACAGTAGTACACTACTTCAGAGGGAAATATTGTACTTCACTACAGTTATTTGGTACATTTAGTTACTGGTTATTCTTGAGAGCATATAAAATATGATTCTTTGTTATAAATAATTTAATCAATTTTAATGCAAAGATATCAAACATTTCATGATCTCAGCTTCTGAAATTTCAGGATTTGATTCCACTACAACCTGCCTTTACATGAATGCACTATCAGTGCATTACTAATAATTTAATGATGTAACATATAACAGTCACAGGGAGTAACAGAATATAGTAAATTATATGAATACTCCATCTACATCACTACCTACATCAATGCATGTAATTACTTCTGTAGGAGTTAACCTGGATTTGATATTTCATGTATTCTTCTGACTTAATTCCTTACCTGTATAGTGCTGACGACTGTTTCAAGCAGCATTCAGGTAACCTGGATAAGTTTTTTAAAGTAAGTAAAGTAAAACCTGGAACACGGACTCTGTGCACTGTGCAAAGTTCTCCAGACAACTCAGTAGAAACTCAGGCCTCGGCACTGTTGTTGGGTAAACTTTCAATCCAGAACCATTCGATGGAGCTTTGGCGACACCAAGTGGAAGTTGTGGGTACTGCAACAACAACATTCAACACTATAATTTAACAATAAGAACATTATTATTATTATTATTATTATTATTATTATTATTATTGAGTTTTTCTATTTTTTATAGAGACAGAATTTTCCTATTATTTGAATATTATCATAATTGTACAAAGAAACCAGGGTCTTCACCCACCTCTGTTTGTATTGGAATAAATAGCACAAATCCCATATAGTCCCTGTCCGATATAACTAATGATAATACATTGAATTGAATAAAGAGAAGATGTATCATCTTTCAAAACATAAATAATAATAATAACTCTACATTATTTTTTCAACCTGATTTTTAGAGAAATTAATCTAATGAATGTATGATTAATAATACATTTGTGAACGTGGCTTTTTACCTGTTAATTTGGCTTCATGAATATTAAATTTAGCCAAAAAAAGGTGCCAGGTAGCACAAGTGTTTAAAATAACATTAAATATTTTCTGACAAAAGCAGACAAGTTAATTCAAAAAGTCTCACAGAAGCGGAAAAGTATAAATTATGTTCATTTTTTTAAGAGAAGAAACGTTTGAATCTCCCTGGTAACGGTCATCAGTGTGACGTTGTTTCTTTGCCTACAATGCGATGACGTTGCAGAGGGCGACGCGGCGGCAGTGACGGCGGCCAGAAGTAAAGATGGCGGACTCGTCGGGGACCGAGCTGTCAGAAGAGAAAGAAGCAGAAACTGAGCTGAAGAAAAGACAGAAACGGCCGTGGGATGATTTGCACAAGTCGGCTAAAATCGGCTTAACCGCGGAACTGCCTGAAACGTTGGGATTTTACGATATAAGCGCTGTCAGGAGGGAGCAGCGGGAGCACTCGGCAGGTAAACGGGTCCCCCCTACTGACGTTACTAACGTTACAGCTAATAAACGACAGTTGGACGTCTTTCATGTATTATTTTAGTTTGCTGACTGTGTTCGCTAGCAGCATTACTGTAATGACTTAGTAAATATAACACGCTAACTGCAGATATAATAATTTGTAACCTAAATAAGTTTTAAAGGCTCGGGGACTGAGTGTTGTTAAAGCTGAGAACTGTCAACGGTTACAGCGTTACAGTCACTGTTAGCTTGATAACGAGCTGTCTCTCGGTTCCTGCTCACTAACCCTGCCTGTAAAAACACACTTCAGTCTGGGTCATCTCTCTCACCATCTACCTACTGTGCTGATGTCCAAAGTTAGTTTGCATGTCTGCATAAACCGAGTGAGTAGCTGCTTAAAGTTGAGGAGCACAGTGAGCAGTAAACATTGCGCACATAAATAACCTCCAGGTACAGTGTCTGAGCACAGTTTTCACCTCAGGGTGTCCATAAATCATGTTTTCATTAAAGTTTGTATCTATCTCTTCAGTGTTTAGACAGGGTCACCGTGACAGAAAATACAACTATATTTTATACTCTATTAATCATTACAGTTATCTTTTAAGCAGACGTGCTAAACATGCATGATTACAGCTTCTCCAGTGTAGGGATTTGAAGTTTTTTTGGTTGTTAACTGTATATATTATTATTTGTATCAGTTAATCGATAAAATGATCAGCAGATTCTGAAAATTCTCATTAGTTGCAGCTCCTCATCTGTTAATATCGCTCTTTTCATGCTCTAACATCACAGAAACTCATGGGTCACAGGTTCAGGTCCACCAAAATCTCAGCTATGAAAATGTGTGACTCTGTCTAAATACTAAAGATGCACCATGTTTGGTATAATGAAGTATTTCCAGTGAAAATATACACGATGATCCTAACTGAGTCAGAGTCATTTTGGTTTAACACCTGTGAGCGCCACATACACATAGATCCTCATTTGATCCAGCACATTGTGTATTTACCTATTCAAGAACATGTAAAAGTTACACCCGATGAATAAACAATACTGAATTAATAAATATAGGACGGTATAAAGTAAAAACACTAAGACAACAAAGCTTAGAGAAAAAAAATACCATTAAATAACAATACACCGGTGTCTCAAGCTTTTTAGGTCCTAGTTTCTGTGGCTCTTAACTCTCTTGGTAATCCAGGCTCACTTGTGGGTGTTTAATTTACATGAATCGAAGGGATAATTTTTGCTTCATTAAACCCCAGCGTGTTTCACCTCTGTGTGACTTAAACAACACAACTGTTGCAAGTTGAGCCGACATACTGTTAGGTCATGTGATGTTTAATAGACACTGAAACCATCTTCAGTTTTCAGTTTATGAAGCTTGACTTGTTTGACAGGTTCTCACAGGTTGAAGTCAAGTGGAAAAAATTGATAGTATGGGGACATTCAGGATGAAGTCAGCCTGAGACAATTCAACAACACTTGCCTTTAAAAATTTTACTGTGTTTGTCTTTCACATTTATCAACCTAGATCATAACAACAGATGTTGATTTAAAGAGTTTCTAATACATTAATTCTGTCACTTCATTTAAAAACGTAAGTGCCTCCCTTGATGTAAAGATGCAGTCGTTAACAGTTGCAACTGACAGTATCATGGGACTGTATCATGATGTCAGTTATTCAACAGTCTCAATTAGAGCTCAATTATTACCTCCCCCAAAGAGGTTATGTTTTCAGTGTCATTTATTTGTCAGAAAAACAAAAAAACAAAAAACACACACAGACCCGGTTGGGGCTGAGGAAGAATTTTTAAGTGGATCTGATCAGTGCAGATACACAAATTATTTTATAGACAGACAGGTTTATATAGTGGTTGTGTTTACAGATTTTCATCTTAGAAGACTGAATTGTTGACCTTGGCGGAGATCTGCACTCTCACACTGCCTTTCTATTTACTTCAGTGACATAAAATAAATGATAAAACTAAAATTCTCTCATTTCAGCCTCTCAGATTGAATATTTGCGGCCTTTCATTGTCTGCTATAGTACTAAACTAAAAACCTTTTGAGTTTGGACTGAACCAATATTTTTCACTGTTTTCTGATATTTAATAGACCAAATGATTAAGTGGTCAGTTGTTTAAATTAGTTGCAACGTTAGTCTGATTATTTTTAACCATTGCAGGATAGCAGAATTCAGTCATGTTTAGAGTTACAATACACTGTCACGATCACTTTCTTTAAAGACAGTCATGTTATCTATTTAATAAACCTCCTGACTGTTTATCACAAAGACCTTCATTTTGCATGTTCGGCCTCTGTAAAGATGCATTCATCGTACATTGAATCAAGCTAAGAATACTGTTAAACATCAGTTTTCACCATTCAGAGAAGTTTCCTTCTCTTTCACTTTGCAGTGGGCACTAGAAAGGTTGGTGCTCTCATTGTGTTGATAGCTGTGGTTGTAATTGTTGCAGACAATGGCCTCGTGGTAACACTGGTGCTCTAATGTTGTTCCAGATCCGTCGTTGACGCGATTCATCACTGCGGAGCTCACCAGAGGCTACTTCCTGGAACACAATGAGGCAAAGTACACTGAGCGCAGAGAGAGAGTTTACACATGCATGCGCATTCCCAAGGAGCTGGAGAAGGTACTGCATAATACAAATCATGAACTCAGCTGCCCCCCTTTCTACGCATTTATCTTCATCTGTCTGCTGTTAACCCCACAATGAAGGAAAAGTCAGTTTACAGCTCACAATCCCCCCTTAACCTAACCTAAACCTGATAATCCCCCCACATGCTCCGCACTAACACTGATAAGTTGGTAGGCCAATTCATCAACTCCAAGCTTTGTAAACAATTCATTGTTTCGGTCATTTATCAAGAATAAAATGCCAAATATTTATTGGTTAGAGCATCACAATTTATAACCAGCTTGCTTTCTCCATTTAATATCATTATAAATTCAATAAAGGGCTTCTTATTAGTCCAGTTAATTAGTTTTCATTAGTTTTATTAGTTTTCAAAACACCACTCTATTAAACCTCTGTCATTATTTTTGACAGTATATAGAAGTTTTTTTTTTTTTTTCTAAATGGAAGCATAGAAAGAGTATTAAATAAGTACTAAAGAATAAAATAATCATTGGCTGTATTCTCAAACACACATACATGCACTTGAATAATTTTGTACTAATGATGTACATAAAACAAAATTATATAACAATTTATTTTGCCATGTGCCTCCCTGTCACCAGTGTATTTTTGTTGTTTCTGTCATGAACCACCAGGTGGCGGTGTTGAAACATGAAATGTGGATTCGTTTTAACGGTGCTCTGCCTCTTTGTAGGAATCTATCAAATACAATGATAACTGGTAATAACCAATGTATAGTTGTCCTAAAAAACACAGGTTAATATTGAACCTGTTAAGAAGACTGACCCAAGTTATTAAATTTAATATTAAAATGTTTTAAATATAATTACACAATAAGGCCATTGAGGATATCTTCTATGTTTGTGTGTGGTGTAAAGATCTTGTTTTTGCACTTGAGTACACCCTCTCTCTACCGAAATACATCCAAACAAGTGAGCCCAGACTAATGTAGCTTGGTTTTTCCTCGGGGGCAAAGGAGGAATGTGTGTAAACACAAAAAGACCTCAGTGACTTCACTGTGTTAAGCAGACTAACCAACTTCACCCAAACCTGACAAGGCCCCCAAGAAAAGTCACACAGAATCCACCAATGAGAGACATACCCTCCCACCAGCTTCTCCTAAAACATACATCAGTTCCTTCATGTCGTAGGAGCAAGAAGACATCAGCTGGCTCAGATTCACTTCTCGTAAGCACATTCCTTTTAAAATGACAAGGCAATGGCTATTCATATGTGGGAGACCGTGAAGGTATGTGTAGCTCACATGTGGTGGTTGTTAGCTTTCGCCTGGCTTTTCCTCTGCTCTTACTTACTTTATTTCGTACAGAGAAATACTTGATGAGTAAATGTTCCTGCTGACTATACAGTATCTTTCCCACTGATGATCATGGTTTACCTTCACTGCACAACATTCACACTGACAGCCGTTGTTTGACTTGGAGGTGTTGCTGTTTTCGTTTTCCAGCTGATGATCTTTGGCTTCTTCCTGTGCGTGGACGCCTTTCTGTATGTCTTCACCCTGCTGCCCCTCAGGGTGCTGCTGGCCATGCTGCGCCTCCTTACCCTGCCATGCTGTGGCTTCAGGTAAGAGCCTAAACACACACCTTTCAACCTATAAATATATGAAAGAAGACCCTAATTTTACCTGTATTCCAAAAACTAAAAAAGATTTAAGATGGTACAAACACATAAATTAACAATTATTTTGCTCAATGTCAAGAGCACAATTATATCATGATTATTTAGCTTAAAAGTATGGGGTCACCTGATGTATTGTTTTTCCTCCTTTCTTTCATTCATGCACATTTTAAGATAATTAAAAACAATATAAGTCAAGACACCAAATGTTTCATTCACATCTGAAATAGTTTGGTCCCCAAATGGGAAATACTGAACTGATTAAAACCCAAATATCTGAAAAATCTATGTCTAATCATTATTGAACCACAACCGTTCTTCCAATTGGGCTCTAAATACTCTGGGTAACCAATTTTTAACCAGTTTTAAATTGGGCCCTCTGTAGTCTACTCACATAGTTTCAAACTGTGATTTGTCAGTCCATAGTATGTTCAGCTGATCCAACTCCAATAGTCCTACCTCTAGACTAACCTTCTATTTCTATTTTAAAGTTTTAGCTTTGCTAAAGCAACACACCTGTTAATTCAGCCTGGAACCTGATGCTAAGCTTCTAATTTGTTTTGCTATTTACTGTTGATTTCTTTATATTCTTATTTAACTGTTGGTCAGAGGTCTCTTTCTCTTTCTGCTCTTTCAATTGTCTCATTGCGTTTTGTTCAAACCCATCATACAAAAAACATCTATTTCTAAAAAGGCCTTTCTACAACGTAAAAGCATTAAAGACCATCAAAAATTTTGTGTTTATTCAAATCAAGCTTTTGTGGCAGGTGACCCCAAACTCCGAGCAAAGTTATAGAGTTCTGTTTGATATATGAGTATGATTTGTCTTAAAGTAATGCAACATTTACTATTATTTCGGATTTCTTGATTTTAAACAGACATTTTTTTTAACAAGAAGACACTTGAAAAACCTTGAGAGAGAGAGTGAGAAATGTTTGTGTTGTTTCTCTCTTACAATATGGTCATGTGTGTCTTTTAACAGAGAATTTACACATTTTATGTAGAGGTAATAAGTACTAAAAAAAAAGCATAATACTGCTGATCCACTGCAGTAATATGTCACCGGTTCATTAGTTTGTTTGTGTTTTTCCACATAAACAGGTACACACACTGTAACAACTGTAGTTTTGAACATAGCATCTGTTTTCTTGTTCCACGTGGAGCCAAAATAGGTTTTCAAGACCATCTGCTAAGGGTTTCTATCTGTTACTTATTGTACATGAGCTGTCAAGGTTGTCTAATTAATGGTCTACCTCTTACTTTATTATGTTCCTGTGAAAGGCCTATAGATTTTATTTTGAAAGTCTGAAAATTTAATTTGATGGTGTAGCTTTTAGCCAGCTGTCAGTTCACGTGTTGTGATACACTGGTGTCTTCCGTTATGTACCCAAACCCTGATAATGGACACTGCCTGTCCTCCTGCCCGCCTCTCACCCTCTGTCTGATTCTCCCCTCGCCTTCCTCCCCCCCTGCAGGGCACACACATGCCCTTACTGCAGACGAAGCAGGTACGCTCTCTAAAGCCTATCAAGGCTTCATAAATGTTATCAGTGTCCTGATGGCCTCCACATCCATTCACCAGTTTCTCTTCATCTCCATTGTGTGTGTTAATATACAGCTTCCATTCTCCAATCCAGAGCAGCCATGTTGGTTCCTCATAAGTCTGGGTTTTGTTTAAACTCATCCGGGGAAGGTTTGCTGAGAGTGCATGCTCATTGTCGTCATAATCATGTTGCTTGTCAGTGATACAGCTGCACATGCTTAAACTGGAGGGTTACCTACTGTACAGCTCCTCTGGAACAGTTTGGGGCTCATTTGTCTTGTTTAAGGGCATCTATCGGCTGTTGTTAGCGAGGAAGGTAAAAAGCTTATTCACCTTCCCTGCACAGAAACCCCCAGCTGCTCTACAGAAGCAAAACAGCTTCTTTATGGTCCAAGGTTTGCTTCTCTAACAAGGTTTTGTATTAGAAACTTAAGCTTTCTCCTCTCTTTCTGGCGCAGAATCTTAATGCCTACAGTCATGCTAATACAGTATGCCACATACATAGTGATTGCTACTTGGAATGCAGCACAGAGCACTCAAACATACGTAATATTCATGTGTGTTATGGAGATAATGCTTGTAGAATAGGGATGGTGAAGACTGCTTTGTACAGGCTGCAGCAGCTTTGCCTCCAGAGAGTTGTGTGTGTGTTGCACATGTCAGGGATAAGATGCATTAGCACATCAACCACCTGACTACCAAAGCTACTGTTTGCAATTTGTTATTTTTATCGCACTTCTCATTTACATGAATGAGTTCAGATCTTACCACTGGATGGAGCCGTAGCCTCAGTAAAACAAAGCACAAGACATCTTAACTATTTAACTAGAGAAACCTTCCTCATATTGGACAGTAGCCCATATTTGCACAGTTTTATCTGAATCTTATTCTTTTTACAGATGTGAGAGAAAACAATACGGTTTAATGGCTTTTATGTGAGTTCAGCCCATCAGTGTAATCCCTGAAACTCCTGAATTAATTATATTTAAACTGAACTCCAACTATTCTTTGATCATGAAAGCAGTCATTGTCTCACATGTTCATCTCATCCAGTTCTCTTCACAGCTCTGTTCTCAGAAAACAGTGATTGAGCTAATTTACACATCTTCTCAAACCCAGGCACTTCTTTCAGCTACTAAAATAGTTCAGATCTTCACACTTCTTCCATCTGAAGTTCTTTTCCTCTCCCATGTTTTTAAAAAAAACGTAATTGCTGAAGAGTAGCTCTGTTGTTGTGATGCAAGACTGCTCGACAGCCATTGAGGTTCATTAAGGTAATAAAGGCTGTTAGAGTAGTTTGTGTTGTCCTGTCATGTCTTGTGCAATAGTAATTAGTCTGTGTGGTTTATAGTTATTTAGTGGAAATTTGTAAGTAGTGTAAGAGAGTGTTCAACTTGCAATATTAAGAGAGATGGCTGTTATGAGAGCAACAAGACTGTAATCTTTGTAAGATAAACAACCAACAGCAAACACACTGTGGCATTTGGCTGCATCATGTTTGAAAACCATAATTGTAGTGAAGAAGCCCATCTGGTGTAGTGTTGGTTGGAGACATGGACCAGTCACACAGCTGACATGTAAAATATGCAGGGCGTCTTAGAGTTAAGCTCTCTCTCTCGGGCTCCTCTCGGTTATCCCTGTCATAGTAAATACTGAAAAATAACCGACCCTATGGATTTGTCAGCCGTCCTCTTAACATGCTCCCAAGCTGCCACCGCCAGCCATCGCTATTAATTATGAAAGCTGCACATGTTTGAAACACACGTTATGACCCATTAAAAGACATGTGTTGCTGTTCTTGTGGTTATGTGATATTATTTTGCTCACCCGACACCATTTTAAACATTTCTGTCCAAAATGCTGTGCAGTACATATTCTGGAGACAAATTTAAATATTTCCATCAAGATAGATGCTTGCAGATGTTTTTATATGTTTGGTCGATACCAAATGTTTAATCTTATAAGAACAGACACATATTAAGGAGATAAACCTTATGAATGAGATCACTTTAATATTTTATGTTGTGTTTTTTTGTGTGTGTGTGATCACTGCTCATTACCACTTCCTTCTATTTTTGAGCATAAATTAATTATTTACCCCTGTATGTCTTGTCTTACTGTTTCCTTGAATAGTACATAGCAGAGATCTTTCTGAGCAGCGGTCAGTAATGTGTTTTAAAGATTCAGGGCTCAGCTGCCTTTTCACTATATACAAATAGATCTCAGTATTTATGAAGCCAAGTGTGGAAAACTGTATGTGTTACTGCTGTAAATATTTGTAAATGTTATGCAGTCATGGTCATACTGTGTATGTGTTTGTCAGCATACATGTGCATTATATCTGGTTACAAACACATTTAATGGTTCACTCAGGCAATATGCTGACAGGTTGATGTGTGTGCATGTCGATACACTACTTATGGATGTATTGCACTATCCGCATGAAAGAGAATGATCTGAAGGGCTGGGTAAACGTGTTACTATATCCAATACAGGTGTTATAAGTTGATTGTGTGTGTGTGTGTGTGTGTGTGTGTGTGTGTGTGTGTGTGTGTGTGTGTGTGTGTGTGTGTGTGTGGGGGTCAGTGGGTCTCGGCTGCTGCAGCCAGCGCAGGTATGTGACATGCTGAAGGGCCTGATCCTGGTGCTGTGCTTCTCCATGATGCATTACGTCGATTACTCTATGATGTACCACCTGATCAGAGGACAGTCTGTCATCAAACTCTACCTCATCTACAACATGTTGGAGGTATGTCACATCTGAATATATGGTGGTAAAATAACTGCATGTATTCTTAAATATGGGAGACCTTTGTTATGTGTTGGTCCGTATGTCCAGCTTTGTGCATACAGTGTACATAGTTCTGTACTTGAATATACACACAGTAGAATTGGATACTGGAAAAACAGTTATAACAACATGTATGCATGTAGGTAAGACAAGGACAGAAATGACCCAAACTTCTGGTTGAAGTACTTGTCAATAATTAATGAAGTTATGATGTTATCTGTCATTCTTCTGTAAGGTGGCTGACCGCCTCTTCTCCTCCTTTGGTCAAGACATCCTGGACGCTCTCTACTGGACAGCCACAGAACCCAAAGAACGGAAAAGAGACAACATCGGAGTCATTCCTCACTTCATCATGGCTGTCTTCTATGTCTGTATCCTTCTTGATCAAATCCACAGCAGTCTTAGAAAGACAGAAAGTCTCAAGTCTTAGTTATTGAACTGCACTGATTTGAATTTGGGCCTCTCTTTCGTCTTTACAGTTCCAGTCTCATGGAATGTCCATAACTAACTATTTCTTTGTGAGATCTGTGAACTCGGGGAAATGAAGCCTTTATATGGTGCATTGGCTTACAGACACCGTCTGTTTTGATTTCCGTCAGACAAGACAGACAGACAGCAAAAATTATTATTATTATTATTTTTATTATACAAATCTTATTAGATTTAAATAGCTTTTATTGTACATTCAAGCAGGGCAGAAGCTCTTGCTCAAAGAGATGTCAAAAGAACTCATCGCTGTTGATGGCCACAGCTGGGTTGTTTTCACCCACTGAATTTGGTTCTCATTAGACGGTGTTGTGTCCAACTATTAAGATGTTTTTAATGACGTTTTAATGAGGTGGTATACGATGGTAAAGTGCTTTTTGAATCAGTTTTCCTTAATGGCTGTTTGTTAGTCCTCCATGCCATCCTCATCATGGTCCAAGCCTCCACCCTCAACGTCGCCTTCAACTCACACAACAAGTCCCTGCTCACCATCATGATGTCCAACAACGTCAGTGAACACGCACACGTGTACACATGCAGATAAAAACGTGATGGCATAGTACACAACAATCAGTGTGATGTGATTGTTTAAGCAGTGAAATATGTGCACACATGCTCACAGACTACATTTTATTTAAATAATTTGTATGCAGATGTATCCCAGAAAAATTCAATTTGGCACGCCGATGATGAAATGTCACTGTTGCAGCTGCAACGTGATCGTTTGTGTTGTATTTTTGTGGATCATAAATTCTGCCAGCTGCATTTCTTTGTTCTTCTGCTCCCTCAAACAGTTTGTGGAGATCAAAGGAAGTGTGTTCAAGAAATTTGAGAAGAACAACTTATTCCAAATGTCCAACAGCGGTAAGATATTCACTGTCATTTCATAAATCACACATTTAATACATCATTTTAAGCCCTGCAAAGAGAAAGAGAACCAAAAACATACTCATAATTGGCTGCTAATGTGATGTTGTCAGTCTGAACAAAATTTGCACATTAAATTACAATAATTAAAACACAAAATTAAATACTTTAATATATAAAACTATTCAAAGAGTCTCCGAGATCTGTGATAATCATTTGCTCTATGAGCTCATTACTGCTTTACTGCTATTGCTGAGTGTACAAGGGGAAGAATTCATGAACACATATTCTTTCTAGCTCTGATCTCCCTCTTCAGAAGACCTGTCAATGATTGTTTAATGATAAAACTCAAAATCTCTGTGTACCTTCGCTGTTTAAATACTTTTTTTTCACTATTCTTTCAAATGAAATCCCTTGGTTGTAGGGCTGCAGTGATTAGTTGATAAATAAGAAAATGAATATTTAATACAGATATTATAAATGTATTCTGCAGTTCTCTTTTGATTCCTCAGTAGCAGCATTTTTATTTAATCTCAGTCACTCGTATTGTGTTGCAATGACAGCAGAAGACAATAAGCCTTAAGCAGCTGTCATTTTCCTCTCACTCTTCACTCACATCTTGAAAGATTTCCTGACTAGCATCGTATTATCAACACAGACAATGGCGTGCTAATCATTTACAGCTGTGTCTCTAAATCATAACAGATGGATGCTTATTGTATAGGGTACAAGAAGACTAAAAGCCACTGTAACTGGATGTGCTGCTATAATGTTTGAACAATGATGATCGAAGACTTTTCTGACAACTAAATGTCACACAGTAAAACTGACATCTTTAACACCTGCTTAAAACAGCAACACAGCTACTGTATGAGGATACAAAGTGTGGGTTCTGCTGTCGTGTCTTAAATGTTGTTGCTTCTTATGCATGTTGTTCCAGAGTTTAGACATTGTATTCACAAATGTGTTTATTTCATCCTGCAGATATCAAAGAACGGTTCACCAGCTACGTTCTCCTGCTCATTGTTTGTCTCAGGAATATGGAGCAGTTTGCATGGAACCCAGGTAATGATCTGCTTTTTCCTTTTTTAAATATTTTTTTTAATGTTGTAAATGCAGACAGACAGCCCGTGATTTGTTCACCATAGTTTGTCTATTTCAAAAGCTTTGTTCTTGTGATGCTAAAACAAAAATCAGAAAAATCAGCTGCACAGCTTCTTCCCTTCTGTTTTGCTTTTGGTTGACCCACTGCAACACCTTGGGGATCTGTCTCTCCAACAAATCTCAGTGAATGTGACAGAGCAGAGTGAGGGATGAGAGCTGGCCGTTTCTGTATGACAGCTCTCTGAAAACAGTCAGCTCCTTCTGCCAGTCTCAAAGCCAGACACGCAGTGGATGACAGACGTGGCCTGTCAGCTGAAATCATAACACTGATGTGCTAATACTAGCAGAGCTACAGCCTTCTGTTGCTAAAGCGGTATACAAATCACAAGTCTCCAGTAATTGACTTATCTTCTATGGTGCATTAGTGGTGCCTGCACGTCTTTGTATACATGATACAGAACCAAAGCACATGCCCTCAGCTAATTACTCACTAAACCCTTTTTTCAAGTGGATGAAAAATGGATGATTTGCAAATTCAAACACTGAATTGTGTGAGTAATTATATTATTTAAAGTTGCACTAATCAATATGTTTGTATCATAATGGGTGATGGGACGTATGTGATGGTAGTAGCTCGTAGTGAAGAAATGACAAAAATGTATCACTTGATTCTACAGTTCCCCTCAGCTCTGAATCAACACCTTTCCCCTCATTGTTTTTACTCATTTGACTCAGTCACAGCTCCATCCCTATATTACAATAAATTTAGTGGAGGTTCTAACTCCAGCTGTTGCTTTAATAACAGTGGCCTGGTTGTATCTTAAACCTGGTATGTTGACAGAATGAATGGTATGTTGACACATAAATTAAGTTAAAAAGATTTCTAACACAAAGTTTCTTGTGCCATTTTTCCCCTCAGACCACCTGTGGATTCTGTTCCCTGATGTTTTTATGGTCGTCACCTCTGAAGTTGCCGTTGACATCATTAAACATGCTTTCATCACCAAATTCAACGACATCACTGCAGACGTAGGGGACATACCTGATTCATTACATCTACAATAGTCTGAACAGCTAATGTCACACACAGTACATGTATAATACTGTATGTGGTCCGTTTACTGTTCAAAATAAGACTTGTTGGCTCCCGTACTGCATTATTTTTATTTTATTTTTCCCAGGTGTACAGTGAATACAGAGCCAGTTTGGCCTTCGATCTCGTCAGCAGTCGACAGAAAAATGTAAGAAGCTGTCTCTTTTTTTCATATTGCCATCATTATACTTACATAAACAGCACTGAGCCTACGCAGCTAATCAATGCAGTCTTGTCAAGGGCTATAATCTGTGCTTGTCCATCACTGTGTAGGCTTGTACAGACTACAGTGACTCAGTGGCTCGGAGGATGGGCTTCATCCCTCTGCCTTTGGCTGTTCTGGTAAGAGAGGCTGCACTCTGTTGCTATTCAGGCAGTAAATACCAGAAAAGAGTTAACAATTGGCACATAAACATTAGCCAGAACATCCTACAAAGTACTAAACTGTTTAAATTAAATGTATTTTCCAAATGGAAATGTCCATTTATTCTGCTTTTTAATATTTTAACAGCTTATCCGAGTGGTGATGAGTTCTGTGAAGGTGCAGGGTGCTCTTTCATACTCGTGTGTGTTCCTCTTTTATCTCGGGTAAGTCTGTTAAATTTATACTTTTGTCTTAAATATCACTTGTGTTATTACTTGTGGCATTATCATTTTACATACACTGCATATATTTTAATCTGACAGTAAATGCAGCTCAAGAGGAGATTTAAAGGCTGAAACTGATTTTGGTTGTCTGAGATGTTCATGCACATTAATCTGGAGATAAGATATGTTGTTATTCATTCTCTCTCCATATTGAAGCACTGGCAGAAACCGTTAAAATTGAGGTCAAAGTCTATATTTACATATTTTTGAATCTTGACAGTGTATCCGTTTAGTCATATTATCTGTGAATATTTAAATGTTTACTTTTTCAATGATGGTGTTTTTAATATGCACAGAGACAGACTCGTGTTGTTTACAGACATGCTTGCAGAGTCTGAACGCACACTAACACATGCAGGCACTGTCATAAACACACACTTGAATTCAGAGACGCACACAGTTACATAAGCATTAACACTGTGCCCTCACGCTCTCCCTGTGCTGAGCTGCTGATTGCCTCGCTCATTCTCATTTGCCAGATCCCATTGGGCTCGTACCATTGAAGAGTTTCCCTCAGGGTGAAGAATACAATGCTGTCATCTCTAGTGCCATCTCTGGCCTTCCCCACCCCCTGATTTAAAAATAGCTCTGGCTTGAACAGACCGCTGTGCCTTGGCAAAGATTCAGCCATGCTGAGTCTCTCAGTCTGAAACGCCCTATCACAGCAAGCAGTGGTCCACAGACCCAAATGTGTCTGTCTCTCTCTCATCACAGTGTCAGAGGCTGCTAGGCCTTATAGCAAAGCCCAGAAACCCAGAAGGGTGGTACACATCAACATCCTGGTGTCAGGGGTGGGATGTGAACAGAGGCGATTGAAACCAGATGGTAAAAGAGATTCATTATAGCTGTGGCCCAGTTCAAAACAGCATTGTGATAACTCTAAACAGCAGACTGTTTAGTTATGGCTAATATAGTATTCTCTTATTATGTTTATTTATGTTCTCATAAAAATATACCAAAATCTACAGGTTATACTGTACTGGTGCTGCAACTATCATCCGAACTGTAAAAAAAAAAAAATCTCTCTAAACAGCGGCTTTCTCCCTCTTTAGGCTGGTTTCACTTAAAGTGTTGAACAGTATTGTGCTGCTGGGGAAGTCGTGTGTTTACGTCAAGAGGGCAAACATGGAGGACAAACTGTTTGAGAGACCCTCCGCCACGCCAGCCTCCTCTGGGAAAACCCCCAGCAAAGCTGACCAAGACAGATGTCCCACACCTTCAGGTAAACCACAAGCACCTTTCTTTTTTTTTTTTTTGCCAATAAAACATGAAACTATGCAGTTACTTCAAATTAAATCATACTTAAAGCAACTATAATCAATAATTTTTAGAATAATATGTTATTGACAGTGTCAATAGACTTAAAGTGAGTGCAAAACAGATAAATATTCACATTCTTCACTTGGATAAATCGTTGCTGGAGCCGCTTGTTTAAAATTCATTACATTTTGAACACAGGTCACCTGTGTGAAATCAAGATACAACAACTATTTTTCTATTAAATCCATCCAATTCTTCAAAAACATCCTTGAGCTCAGCTGATCCGTTGATTGACAGAGACCTGCTGTCACAAACTTGCCTTCTGATGGGTGGGACAACTGCTCGAGCATAACCCTGGTCTAACCAAAGACTGGATTTTGAGCTCAAGCATTTTTGGAGTTTGACCCATACTAGGAGCTGGTAAATGGCTGTCTTTCAAATTCTACACGCTAACATAATATTTTTTGTTACAAATTTGTTTCAGTCTTCAGTCTTAAAAAAATAACCCTGATGACAGCAGGCGTCTCCACAGAAAGACATGTTTGAAAACCTCCACTCTACTGAGGCCTTCCAATATCTGATCATATTTCTGGCTTGAAGACAATTCATATGAAACTGAATAACCTAGTAATACTTCCACATCACACACAGAATGTCCACCAGTGGCTGCTGATTGCTGTCTCCCCATTTGTCAGCAGCCAAACAGAAGCTTTCACAAATGTCACGATACATGTAGAAAATCCTGTCAGGTTTGTGAAAAGTTAAATTTGACTAGATTGTCACATGAAGACTTGAGAAATAAGGCGAGCGCAATTTGAGAACCGATACGAGCAGGATAATAACATACAGGTATACCAGGTCTTTTATGTTTATTGAAACTCACCACGTACGTCAGTGAAGCACATTTACTTAAGCTTATTGTGGGTCTAGAGCCTGGCAGCTACACTCACTCACACTGATGAGAGTAAACTGTTCACATGAACTAGGACGTCTGCGACCTGCCCTGGGACTATGACAAACCCATGCAGACATTTCATGGCGTTTTCATATCATTTTGTGCATCTTTCGATTGATTTTGATGATATCGGCTTTTGTTTGGATACAAATGAACCCATTTTTTTTTTTTTATTGGTGCAGTCTATGTGTTTGCTGTGAGTCCATTCATATCTGAGGACATATCGTCTTCTAGTGGCATCTAATTTAATCTCATTTAGTTCTTGGTGACAGATTTGTGTGCACGCTGTTCTGTTTTCTGTTTTCCAGAACAGTTTAAAGGACAGTTTCTAGTTTCTCCTTCACGCTAGGAAGGAGAGGGAGAAACAAGAAGGTTGCAACACCTAATTACACTGCTAGATGCCACTAATTCTTTAACACAAGACCTCAAGCCATCTATTTGGAATAAATACATTTTTAATCAATGATCTCAAAACAAATGTTAGCACATTTGACATTGACATTCATTGTGAACTCATCTTCAGCATGAAAAATTCAGGAGCGTCAGCTGAGGTCATTATGCAGTGTGAACATAACAGTTTGATCTAAATTCAAGAAATGCAGCACAGACGTGTTAAAAATGATTTAAATGTTTGTAGCTACTGTGCAAATAATAACTATAAGATAGAATATATAAACTATATTTATTTTGAATTACACACGTTTTCATCACAGTACACAAGTTTGAAATACATATATTGTATATTTTGCAGAGGTAAGATTTGGGAAGTTTTTTTTAACCTTTATTTATTCAGGTAGGTTCACTGAGAGTGAGGCTCTCTTTTGCAGGAACGCCCTGATCACATTCACATAGTCACACTCACACCTGGAAGCTGCCCAGTACAACCACAGTCTAACTGCCAGCCACTGAGCAGCTCCACTGGAGCGGTTGGGGTTAAGGGCCTTGCTCAAGGGCACCTCAGTACTGAGGGAGGGACAAGTGCTGTGTTTTTTCACTTTCCCTTTCCCTTCTGGGGATGCTGGTCTGGGGATTAAACCGGCGATCTTCCGGTCACAAGCTTGCTTCTCTAACCTTTAGGCCACCACTGCTTCCTGTTTTGGAGATATAAAGTGTTTCGACCTGAGGGAGCATCCTGGTGCTTCTCCGGAACAGATATCTAGTAAATGAGACGTCCTGGGATTTAATCCTGCCTGTGAATAATATGCATGTTGATGGTCCTCCTACTCAATTGCTGATCTCTCGTCTCTCTGCACTTTGACATACTGTTTCTAATAAAACAGTGTTGTTCTACCTGGATCGGACAGATGAACAAAGGAAACAAAGCACTGCTGTTTATAATAGTCATTTTACATATAATCTGAATAGTATTTGAAGTTTCTAAATCCTGTGTTTGTCCACTGAATGCAGCAGTTTCTAAAGCATCTCTGGGCTGACCAAACCCGCCCTGCCTCAGAGAAGAATCATGTTTATATTAACATTTCTAGCTGACACTTGTATCCTGACAGATTTGTCAGCAGGCAGGAGCTCAATGTCCAGCTTCAGGCAGCTGATTGACACATCCAGTGTGTGGTGGTGCAGAAATCAAACCTGTGACCTTTTAGTTGTGTCCTCCTCAGTATCAGGCTCGAACTAGAAACATTTACAGGTTAAAACAAATCGATGCTCCCAAAATCATTTTGTTGGACACCGTTTACATTCCAAGACACTGCTCAACAAAGCAGTCCTTTATTTTTAGTCTTTAAAATGATTAACCTAATACTAATGTTCTGCATTCTGGTTGAGATACAATATAATGTCATGATGTATTAAGGTAATAATTGTTAGTTTAAGGTCTAGTAGACTTCAGAAGCAGCAGTGTCTTTGAACTCATCCTATATGATGGACATCTAAAAGAAATAAAAGACAAAAACAAACCCTCATTCCAGCATTCAGATATTTCCATATGAATTTTCCTCATTGACATTTATGTAAATATCTTGACAAAGTGTTAAACAGGCCTTGTTTTTAAGACCCACACACACACACGTACGATCAGACACACAGATTTGGAGGTGGCAGTATCTCCCTGTCATCCGCAGCCAAATCCCTGCACATCTTTTCTCCCGTGTGCCACAGACCCGCCTGCTGCGCTCAGCCAAGAGCTTTAAAATGACAAAGATCCTGATGGTGCATCGCGTCATATCAAACATCAAAGCTCCCACTCATGCTTGTGTTTTAAATGCATCCTGTTTCTCAGAGAGCAGCAGCTACAAGGCTGAAGGCACCACGCTCTAACATATAGAGTACAATAATAACTACTTTGAGATTGTGGGAAATTAATGTGAGTTTCCTTCCTCTTCTTTCATGTTTAACTGCTGGGATTTGAACCTACGACCTCACTTCACATGCTCACTCTTCTAACATTAAACTACTTTGGTGTGTGCCTCGAGCTTCACCTGCTGCTCCAGTGGATTCACTGCACAATTATGTTCATCTGCATGTCTTTGACTTTACAATGATCTGTATTCACATAACACTAGATGTGCCATCTGTCTATACTGCATGTTTTTATCCAGAGGGCAGAAATGGGTAATGAGCGGTTTCACATCAGCCATTTCAAGCCCCATATGGTGGTTAACTTTTATCAAAGCTCACATATCTTCCAAAGAGAAGGAGAAAATCTTTATCCAGCCTTTATACAGTGCGTGACTCAAATAACATTTCATCTCAATCTTTTTTAATGCACCCCCTCAAGGACTCCACAACACTTTATTTACACGTCGGCGATAAAACCCACACAGACAGGGGTGTAATTAAAAGAACAACAACTAACTAACTACATAACAAACAGTTTAAATCAAAAGCATAAAAAAAGAGTGGCTAACAAACCCAAAGCTATATACAAACCAGCATTAATTGATTTCACAAGACTAAAAATATTATTGGCACAGTTTAACCTCATAAATTGTATATGGAGAATGAAGTTGCCTATTTACACTTGGGGCAATTTCTATTAGCGTTTATTTGGCATCATATTTTGGCAATTTACGTCCTCTGAGATCTCCTGACAGAAATATCTGTCTGTTTAGCTGCTTTGTGCTCCACTATTCTCGTTAGCTTGTTGCTAACTCTGCCTGCTGTCTGATGCTGGGCAGGTAGTGTACATAGTGTGGTGTGCATTCCAACTATTTTTTTTCTGTCTTTCGGCTAGTTTCGGCAACTTCTGTGATATGTTATGTGATGTTGACCTACAGGAGCATGGATGCTTGGTTGTGCACGGTTGTAACCATGGTGAACCAAGAGAGGAATGATTATGACGGTACTGTCAAGTGGAACAGTGAAGTTGCTTCTTGGTACATTGCTAATTACCCAGTTTGTGAAAAATGGCAACAATGTTTGCCAACAGTCTGCCATGTCTCTTGACCAGTGATTTCAGATCTTGTGGTGTCTGATCCCGACATTAGCAAATGTTTAATCAAAGTTTAATGAAGCAAAGCAATATTAATGGGCGAGGAGATGAGAGATGTGTATACTCGTTTATTTATTGACTATCAACAGGCATGCCTTACTAATAATTCCTCTGATTCACCACTGAATTATAATATAACACCAACACCTGACATTTTCTCACACTCAGTTGGCCTACAGTGTCTGTTTTCATGGCCTCTATCATATTTTGAATTATTTTAAAAGCCTTACTCAAACGCTCTCTATATGCTCAGTGGGTTGCAGTAGTTCTGTACAGTAAAGTCTCTGTTCAGCTCTGTCTACAGTAAGAACTGGAAGTTTGTTGTAGCCAGATAGCCCGGGGCGACTGGCTGCCTCTGGGGACAATATCCAGTGCTGCTTCGCTCAATTCTCTCTAATATGTTGAATTATTCTGTTTGATTGATTTTCCTAATGTAATACTCTGTGCACTCAGAGTTAAAGGGCTTTGCAGTGTTTTCTCTTTAACATAATGCAGTGAATAAGAACCATCTCTCTGTGGTCAATGTCTGCTTTCTTTTCTGGCTACATTTCATTATTCCCCTTCCCTGCTGCTTTGAAAGTGGACAGTCAGGTGGGCGTACATTGGCTGACTTGTGGCAGGTTGAATCACTCTGCCACTCAAAGCAGAACACCATCGCCTTCCTTCTGTTACAGGCTGAGAATTTCTGCTTGAAGACAGCACGTCACCCTCTCCCACACTATATGTTTTTCCTCTTCCTTCACTTTTAAAAAGAGAAAGATCAGTTAAATGTGTGTTGTTGTTTTTTAAAATTGTTTGACCTTTTTAGAATATGCTTAGCATGGCTTAGCACATAGACTGGGAACAGGAGTAAATACCTTGCCATGCTCACTTTGTCTGCCAACAATTTAGCTTCTGATGGCAACAACCATTGTTTCTGGGCTTCCGGTTTAGCCTGCAGATATCAAGAAACAGGTAACTGATATCCTGCCAAGACTTCCTCTGCAATCTGATTAGCAACTTAGTGCCAATATAATTTGATGTTGATTTTTGGTGAGACTTTATAAAACATACAGGCAGAGAGAGAAACAGAACGAGGAATTCTTAGAACCTTCCAAAATCTGTATCAGCAGCCTCCTGGCTGCAGCTCCACAGACATGAGAGAGGTGCCAATCTTCTCATCTCTCAACAAGAAAGCAAACAAATGCACCAAAATATTTCTTTTATGAATGTTATTCCACTCTTAGAAACTTAATCATAGCAGTTAAATGTTCCAGCTTGTGTGCAGAGGAGTTCCATCTGCATCCTTTCTAGTTTAATCATTTCAGCTGTACACTCAGGCACAGCTCACATTTTCCTCCTGCTTTACAGTTTTACATGCGTCTCTGCAGTGTGTACACATTGAAAGTAAAATGTACTCATCCATATGCTATTTCTTTTGTCATTAAATTATATTTTTGACCACTATTCTTTACAGGTGAAACCAAAGTAGAGCAGATCCCCACCACACCGTGCAGCCCACCATCCTCCTCCTGCTCTGTGACCACCCAGCCGACTCCCAGGACTGACTTGTTCCCACCCCTTCCCACCGATGCCTCTCCTGCTGCTCCATCTAGCCGTCCTCCAACTCCACCACCAGAACCTGAGCAAATTACACCTTCACTCTCCAAAGAAGAGGAGGACGAGGCACAAGGAGCCTCTGAACTGAAGCACAGGACTCCCAAAAAAGACTTGCTGGAGATCGACCGCTTCACAATCTGTGGTAACCGCATCGACTGACCAGCGGCAGCCGCTGATGTAGCGATTAACCACTCAGGAAAGATGCCGAGCAAAGGGCACGTCAGCCTGGCTCTCCCAGCCAACAGCAGCAGAAAGCTGAGTATTTATTTAAGTCAATGGCAATACAATAAGTTATTGTGAACACTTGGTATCAGGAGATTCTGCTGGCGTTAAAGCCTGAAGTCGAGAAGTTTGACAAAGAAAACTTCAGCTGGCCGACAAACAGCAGGAGACAGAAAGTGTGACTGTGTCAGACCCAGTCATCAGGATGAATTGTGTGTTTGTGTGTGTGAAAGTGTTAGAATGATTCAGTATCTGGAGGGTGTGTGTGTGCGTGTGTGTGTGTGAAACAGCGTATGTGTGAGAGCACACAAGCACTTCCTGTCTGAGAAGCACTGGGACCAGAAGGAGACAAATTTCTCAGTTCGCTCAGCAGCCAGAAAAAAAACAAAAAACAAAAAACAGAGGAAACATCTGCATCACATTTGACTGCTTCAGATGTTTCCTCTTCCTCAAGAAAACGTGATTTAAAGCGTGCGAAGTTCCTTTTTGTAAAATACAGTGTGTCATCCAACATATCAGACACTGGGGTTACTTAAAGAATTCAGCAATGAAATTTAGGCTTCTAAGAGGTTCCTTCAGTAAGGTTATGGTTCCCAACCTGAAGGCCTCAACCCACACAAAGTGTCATAAGATAAATGTGGTGCGACACAAGGTGATTAACAAACTAGGAAAGCAGAAAAAAAAAAAAGCAATGCTACGCACAATGTTTATTCGGAGTTTTCTCTCATGGTAACGCTTTTTACTCAATAACTGCATTTATAACTGAATTTTACCTTTCAGGTCTCTGAAACAGACTCAAATGAAAAACAGAAAAACAAATGACTTCTTGTCTAAACTGCTCACAAGCCGTACACACATATGTACACTGGTAGAAAGGGGTCACAAGCCAAAAATGTAAAGAGACACAGCTCTAAACAGTCACACGCTGATAATGTTAGAGCTTCTGCATTGCTGCTCGCTCCATTGACGGCTCAGTTCAGAAGTCCATACCTCAGTGAGACTATGGTTTTGAAGTGAAGCCTCGTTTTTACTCTCCCAACATCACATGATGGAGTTATGAACGTGACTAAGAAGAGTGACTTTTGATTAGAGCCTTAAGTAGAGCCTTTTGTTTACACAGCTAACAGATAAAGTCATTTGCAGCCCACACTTTGCCTTCAGCGTCTAAAGGACCTTTTTATTAAAGCACCCAGTCAGCGCACAACAACAACAGAAGCTGCTGGTCAAATGCTGCTGACATTAAATCTGCTGCTTCTACCAGCCGCTTACGCTGCCACAGGTCCACTTACAACTATGAAAAAAGACAACTTGTCATTTGTTGATAAAATACTGAAAAATGCTCATAGACACTGAAGATTATCTTCATTCTCTTCTTGCTTAGGGTGCATTTTTCTAATCGCTTTATAAACAGTATATTAGGTAGCAAATCCTAATTTGTTATCTTCAAAATGCAGATAATCATTATCGTTATCACTCCAATCCAAGGATTAATGTGACATCACACATCCTTCAAGTAACCAGAGTTTGTTATTAAAATGGTATTTAATTTTTCGTTGATTTTTGGTCAAGAATGTTTGCACTGATGGACCGTATTGTCTTAAATACGACCTTGTAACGTATGTTTCTCATTTGACTCAAGTGATATTCTAATGTTTACATCTTAGAAAATAGAAGCAATATTTCCACAACAAAATGCCTTTTGTGCATGTGTGTTTTACCTTTGTCAAAATTGTTTGCTATGATTTCGACTTATCTTTTATTGCAATGAAAAATCTATAAATTCAATATATAATAGACCACTTATATCAGCAAGCTTTCATTCGTCACCCATGTATGTAATCGAGTGTCAACTAAATATATTATTCCTAAAATAATAAGAGAATTTAACAATTCAATGTGAGGCCATAAAGTTCTAGGAAATATTTAATTTGTGTCAGAATTGGATGACTTTTGTTGTCTGATCCAAATTGAATGTTAAATATGTTATGTAGCACTTTATGGTTTCTTTACAGGGTTACACTTTGTATCTCCATGAGGCTATTCCACTGCTACAGTTTTGTGCAGCAAGCTCAGTAGTTTTAGCATAATTATATATAAGATTTAATTATTAGAGACATTATTCTGAAATCAAACTAAATGCTGGTAAGTTTTCAAATAATCTACAGACAGAAATGACTTCTCTTTGAGTTAAATTTCCTCTTTATGCTGCACTCCCATCACTCTTAGTTTATTTTGGAAATTAAAAGGTACTTCACTGCCCTTTGGCAGAAGTTGTCATAATATAAACATATTTTACTTTAAGCAGAATGAAGATGTATATAACACATATCAGCATTTATTTGATTGTGTTTTGGAGATAAAAAAAGGTTGTTTATAATGTTCATTACCGTTGTAATAAGGAAGATAGTTCTATTTTTGGAGCTGCCAGTTGTGATATGATAATATGTTCTGCGCATGAAATCTGATGATCTGTCAGTTTCGTCTCCACTGGCCTGAGCTCGGTCTTGTTGTGGTCGGTCTGCCCACTGTCAGCTGGCTGAGCCTCACTGGTCCCAGTCTGCAGATGAGATCGATCACAACTGGACCCAGCTGGGCTCAGATGAACTACTGGAGACGAGGCTAAAGTGTTCTTATGCAAGCTGCGATGGTCCAATACACTGCCTGCTTTGTTTCATCAGTTTGGTTCCTTATTTAATTCCTACCTCGATATTGTATGAAAATGCCCCCTTTTGGATAAATAAAAGTTGGTTTCTTAAGTGTGTTGTTTTATTGTTACAATATGCAGCAGAGCATTCCATGTTTTGCTTTGTCTTTTTGAGGATCTGTTTGTTCTCCCTGGTGCAGCCTATTCTCTCTATATAGGACGTGAATCTTTTTGGAAACGAATTTTCAGCTGCAGGCTTTGTGCTGTTTAAGCTAGCTTCCTGATTCGGAGTCATGAAGAGACAAACATCCCACAGATGTGGAACTACAATTTCACTCAGCGTCAGCAACAGTATCAGTAAGTTTTATTCAATTCCTCAGCTGCAAGTTTCTGGCATCAGTCAGAGTAAATTACTGTCAGGATCCTCTACATGCAGGGTTATCTGAAAAACCTGGAAAAATGGTGAACAAAAATATTCCTGTTTTCAGGAGTTTGTGCAGTATACACTCATTTATTAAGACCACCTGCTCATTTATAAAGAAATATCTAATCAGCCAATCGTGTGGCAGCAATCAATGCATAAAAGCATGTAGACATTTTGTTAAAGAGGTGCTGTGAGTGTCTCACAAACTGCTAAGATTTTCATGCCCAGCAGTCTCTGGAGTTTACAGAGAAATAGTGTGGAATTGAAAACACAAAATAATCCAGCGAGCTGCAGCTCTGTGGGTGGAAACGGCTTGTTAATAAGGTCAGGGGGAATTGGCCAGACTGGTTCAAGCTGATGTGAAGGTGACAGGAAAACAAATAACCAATAACCAGGTGTTACACACTCCTTATAGACTCTCCCACACTTAGCTCCCTTGTATCATTTGTTTGTTTCTATGTATATGTTTTGCTTCAAACAAATTGCCCCCAGTGGGATTAATAAAGTTGTTTGAATTGAGTTATAATAGTGCTGTTCAAAAAAACATCTCTGAACGCCCACAATCCTTGAAATGGACTGCAGCAGGTCTACAAAGGGCTTTTTAGTAAACAAAACAAACTTGTGCCAAACTACATCAATATGTATATTTCCTGCTTTTGGGAGCATACAGGACTACAGCTCACGACACTGATAACAGGAGAGCTTTTTATAACTACTGCCAGTAAGCTGAGGTTTACATCAGACATGACCTCACCTTTCTTGAGGCTGAGCCACACAGTATCTGTTGAAGAGTGGCCAGGTAAAGTAAATCTGCAGCAGACATTCTTAGAAGGCTAATCTCCTTACAGTGCTGAAGACTGAGATGAGCTTCCGCTCTGTCACAGCTACGTACTGGACGACAGTACCAGTGCAGTAGTAGCACTTGGGAGCGTCCAGTATGTCGGAGTTTTGAGAGGATATGATGGGAATTCTGATCTCGCTTGAGGAAGTGCAGTGCAGTAACAGCACCATACACATGTCTAATTTAGGAAGCAGGGAAAATGAATGAATTGTATTTTTACATCTAGTTTTGAGCCAAAAAAATGCTAGGGAGACCTAAAGAGGAAGTCTTCAACCAATCACAGTATTGTGTCCTTCAGTCTATGAGAAGTGTCTGTGCGGCTAAAAGTCCCATCTGCCCCTCTGCAGGTCCAATGAGTGTGTGTGATCAGTGAAGAGAGGTGCTCGGAATCAGCGATCAAAGCTTTCCAAACAGGAGTCCCCCTTGTCTCCAGGAGCCGGGGGCCCCATGTGCTCTGGAGAAGAGAGGACAAGGATCTTATTGTGCACAGAGACAGAAGCAGAGTCCACCTGATCACCGTTCCACCAATCACACAGGCCCTCTGGGCTGCACTGCAGGTATCTTCTGTCTGCCCTCTGGGTGGAGAAGGGGTCAAAGGTCAGGAAGACAGAGCGCACCTGTTGGCAGGACAGATGGGCAGTTGGCTGTGCTAAAGCAGGAGAGGAAGTGCATAGTTTTCAAAAACTTCATGTAAAACATGACCAGATTACAAAAATACTACACATTTTGAACAGTAAATGTGGTTCAACTTTATCAAAAGTGGTGAAAGCTAAATGACCCCATCAGGGACATCAGAGATATTGAAACACAAGACGTTCCTATTCTCTAAACTCAGTCCTCCTCTCCCCGGCAGGAGGAGCGCTTCCCTCTGGACCACTCCTCCCCTGTATAGATGTGACGGAGGCGCGCACCCCCGCCCGCTCCCGTGACGCAGCGCATCCCCGTGCGCACAGATGCTGCTGGAGTGGAAGCGACAGGCGCGCTCATCTCGGTGGGACTGAACGCATCGAAGACCGGAGACAGGGGAGAAGATCACCCGGTTTGCGTTCGTCAGGAGCCTCAGACCGCGGAGAACCATGCTCATAACGAGTCTCTCCGCGGGCAGCACGACTTAAAAAGCTGCGGTCCATCCATTTGGACACTTTAAATTTACTCTCGCCCCTTCCCCTTATATCTCCCTCTGTCTTTGATAAGGAAGATAAGAATCCAGACAATCATCTCCAAGCTGACATTCCTCTTTGGGTGACCTATTTAACCCCAGTTTGACGGACAGTCGGGCTCATTTACGCACGATGTGGAAGACCGGGATTCTCCTGCTGCTGTGGGTGCTTTTGGCGTCCGGCGAACTCCAGCAAGAGAAGGAGCCACGGAGACTCCCACCGCCGGGAAAGTTGGATTTCGGTTATCTGCCTGCGGGAGTTTACGAGACACTGGCCTATTACGAACCGGGACCGATAGGGATCCTGTTCCACATGGTGCAAGGTTTTCTGTGTGCCGTGCAACCCAACGCTTTTCCACACGGTAAGCATCCTCGTCCATTCTCACACACTGCAGGTGGGAATGATCACTTTGGGAACATTAAGTCAGTCTGACTGTATTAACTTGTAGGATTTGTCTCTAAAATCACAAGAGAGTTTCGGGAATATCACGAACTCAAGATAACCTGACACTCCTTCAAATCGTTTTTACGGCTCCTCTCCCTGTTGGCACTTTTTACTAAACCGTGCATCCATCTGAAGATGTTGAAATGAGTTGACATGACTGATTATGAATCAACAGTTGATGTGTGTTGAGTGATTCGACTTGTCTTCTGTCTCCTCACGTGAAAAGGTGTCCACTTCGTGCGTCACGTCCCTCCGTGCCGCGCGCGTTTTGATTTGCGCGCAGAGCTGACAGACGCACTTGTAGGTGTTGTTTCACCCTGCGGCGCACTCTGTACCAAGATAATGACAAATATTAACCTCTTGTTGACAACATGGCCGCTTCACACACATACACAGTCTTTGCCTGAGTGGATGAGGAAATGTTTGTTGGAGCACCCAGAAAGCCTCTCGCGGCTCTGCATTTAATACAATTAGAGCTGACTGTTGAACCAAACACACAGGAGGTGTGTGTGTGTGTTTAATTGGGTCGTGGATACTCAAAACATGCGGCTCCCCTCTATGCGTCACAGTCTGTGTCCGTACTCCATCGGAACATTTTGCAGATTAGCTGCTCTCTGAGTCACCTTGTTAATTGGGTAATCCCATAAACCCCTGCGCCATATGTTGTTGGCCTTTTAGTTTCCAGTTTGTCACCAGCACTTGGGGGCTCATGGCCTAATCCTTATGGAACAGACCTCACTGCTCAGTGAAGTTGTCAGTTCATTCATGGGTGCACCCACCAAATGGAGATCATGTGGTTGCTTGTTGGTTTGTACACAATAGTTGAGGCAAATTCTCTTCTGCATGGCTGTAGTTTTGTCATTCCATTAGAAATTAGAATTATTTTTGGATTTACCAGAATCTGGATTGCATAAGGCCATCTGCTTATTAATATCAGCAGTGCATGCACAATAAATCCAGTGATCTGTCAGGTCTGTTTTGATGAATACAGGCTACTTTGATCTCGCTTAACTGTGCCGTTTGGTGGAAAACATAACTTGAATATACCTTTTAAAACTGTAAGAAAAGAGTCTGAGAATTGTTTCCACTCCACTGGTTTGTGCCTGGAGGCAGTGCAGATGTCAGAGTGGAACTCTGTTTTAGGCTGTGCAGACGTGGGGACATGGGTGTCTCTTCACTTCAGCCTGTGGTTAGCCACAGCGTTAGACTTCATCCAGCAGACATTTAAAGAATTTAGGGGAAAAAAAACGTCCTCCTTAAAAAGTGTTCATCTTGTAGGACAGTTCACCCAAACTACAAAAATGGCTTTTGGACTCATCAGCAACATATTTTTCTGAGTGTAGTGACATGAACGCTCAGCTCTGACTGTGAACACTTCACAGTTCAGTGCAGAGATGCCCACAGTCATATCTGGATTATTGTTAGTATTATTTCATATTTTTTTTGTCTAAATATGTCCCAAAATTGTGAAAAAAAATGCTATCATAGTCCAGAGTGACGTCTTCAGGTGGTTTATTTTATTCAACAGTCCATAATCCACAGATACAAATCCTCTCCATTTAAGAAAGCAGGAGTCAGCAAATATTTGTGATGTTTGCTGGATTAATTATCAGAACAAGTTGATGATTCTTTAAAGCTCCCAAACTTTACATTTCAGAAACTCAACAGCAATGTCTCTTGACAAAAGACTCCCAGCTCTAGATCCACTAAAAAGCTTTTTATATGATATGACATGTGAGCTCAGTAGCTGTTATGATTTAATTCAAACTGTGGCACTTTCACTTTTTTTTTTGGAAATCATCCCCTTCAAGGTCCAATAACAAAAAAAAAAGCTTTACAAATCCTCGTAAGTGGGCCTTGAATTGGGATTACTTTGTAAAAGTACTATTCAAGGTCAAGAATGAACTTTAACTGGGCACCCTGTGATTTGTGACCCTCTTGTGTGTCTTGTGTTCCTGTCATCACTGTATCTCTATATGTTTCTATAATAGGGTAGAGAGTTAAAACAATCATTAAAAAACAGGAATCCCAGAGGACAGTGTTCAGTATGAGCTGCATACAATATCTCTAAATCTCAGCATACACTATCGCACCAGAACTACCTGGAGTGAGAGCTCACACTCTGGGGAAAAGCAAAATATTATAATATAGTCAGTATTCAATGAACAATGTCAGCCTGACGTATTGCTTTAAACCTAGAAATAACTGAATGTTGCTGTGTAATTAGCGACACCCCATCATCACATCTTCCACAATCACTGTGTGACGTTTTACATTGTAAAAAAAAGTCTTTATAATCTCATGAATGTTTGATGCAGTCGACTGACGCGTTCATTCTCTGTATCAAACGGCGTGCTGGCTTTGGGCTCGTAGGAGGTGTTATTAGCAAAGAAGCAACAAATGTCTATCACTGACACCCACACAAAGCAAACGAACAGTGACATATTCTCTCGAACATTTTCTAACAGCTTTTCACTGCAGTGTGGAAACCTCATCTCCCTCCCTCCTTCCCTCCCTCCCTTCCTTCCCTCCCTCCCTCACACCTACCAACACACAACTGCTACATGCCAATATGCAGGCTGATGCAGAGGATCATACTGTAAGACCTCTTCAGACATGAAATACCTAACTTTGCTGGCTTCAACAAGCTGTTAAAGTGGTCGTGACCCGGATGCAGGTGGTTTTTACATAAATCTTGACTATGGCTTTATTCATGAAAAGACATTTACAGAAAGATCTTGAGCTACTGTTGGCACCCTTGTAGCATCACGGCTGGAAAGAGTTTAAAAGTTTAAGGATGAGAAGGCAGATGAGTTTTTGTGTTATCGCTCAGGCTGCATCACTGATGGATTTTAAAAGTTATTTTTGCTGTTAGTATGGATGAAAACTGTAAATGTAAAGAGAGAGATGGCTGGTCTGATTATCCTGTAACTGTGGAGTTTTAAAAATATATTTTGCCCTCATTGCACTGCAAGGGGAAATCATTTTCATAGACTGATCAAAATAACAAGTTGGGAGATCCAATCTTTGTAGGTTTCAGGTGGTACCCACACACCAACATTTAACATGAAGCGAGGAGTTTAGATTTGGAGGCATTTTGTCATGACTTAAATGGAGTAAACATGCAGTGTCGCCATGTTTTGCTCGAGGACACATCAGTAGAAAACATGATTGCAGATAGACGCCAAGTCCATTAATTAATCGTGGTGTAAGTCAGCCATCACTTCAGAACAGAGGTGCATTAAGCCCCCCCCCCCTGCAGTTCTAACAGTATCATTTCACGCCTGTGGGTAAGCGCGGCTGGGGAGATGATGCCAGCCACCGTCATGCAGCAGATCCCTGTTGGAAAGTGTTTTCTCATTAGCGTCTGCATTCCCTCTCTTCAAGAAACCACGCCTAGGTGGAATTCAGATAGCAGAGCACTGGTGAAAATCTGGCATTAATTCAAGACAAGTAACGGTTGCCAGGGAAACCCATCAGAAGCTATTATGACCAGTGTGCTTTGGTTCACTTCCCGGCTTACATGTGTCTCATGTGGCTCACCGGTGTGACGTGAGGTAAAATACTGTGGTACAATTTGCAAAGTAGATTCATACAGCTGAGGCTATGATTGTATGATCTCAGGCTGTGTTTATTTAACACTCATCAAAAGGGAGTCCAGAGTGTGTTTTCACTGCACAGAGGCATAAAGGCATTTCAGCGTTCAGTGAAGGACGAATACACATGAAAGAAACTGAAGAGAAATACTTCAAAAGATTTTCAACCAAGGACAAAGCAGAGATCGAAGCGCTTCGTGATGCACATCTGAGATTTACTGGAATTCTGAAGCAGAAGACATTTTGGTTTAATGTCTTTCATGTTCTGAGGAAGAAATGTCGACGGAGCAAGAGACTCTTTAAGGTTAAACGCTGATGAATCTTAACTACAATGGCGATGTGTCAAACTTTCAAATATTTAGTTTAAATTCAGTCGTCAGACTTTGACCTCAAATGTTTTTGCTGCTGAACAGTCTTTAGTTTTTTCTCTTCCTGAATGGTTATATATCAGCATCTGTTAAGATTTAATATGTAGCAAGACCGAAGGTGCCAAATTTACACACACAATATCCTTAGCAACATCAAAGGTTAAATGTAAATATAATGTATGAACTATTAAAATGGTATTTCAGGAATTTAGTAGTACACTTCCTACAAGGTTGGGAGGTTTGCAAGAGATGTGATGGCTTGAAGATTTAGTTCAATTTCAGCACCAGTAGAGCTGCTTATTGACCAGCAGATGTGACTGGTTGTGTTGGGCAGGTTTGAGATGTAAATGGCTGCATTTATATAGTTTTTATCTTATTTACACACACGCACACCAATAGCAGCACCAAAAACACTTTGGTGCAGACAAAAGGACAAAAGGAGCTGGGGATCAGCCCTCCCTGTGATTTGTGGACAACTGACTCCTGACCACCACAGGTGTGAATGTGTCTAACTGAATGAGTGTGATTAAGGTGTTGCTGCCAATAGGTTGGCCATCAGTGAAAAAGTGTAAAGATTTAAGCTGTAGGTAAAGTCATGTTTCTGATGTAGGTAATAAATAAATATTCATTAGAGAGAGTGTTAGTGGGTGTTCAGACAGGGACAGGCAAACCGGCAACCCGTGGTGGGGGAGTGCCTTGGTGGGGGAGCTGAGGTGGGTTGCTGTGGGCGTGTCTATACCTGCTGAATGTAACCGCTGTGAAACAATCAGGAAATAACTTTTTATTTCTCTGATTAATAACAGCTTTATCGAGGCCGGCACTTGCTCTCTGTGTTGTTACTCTATGTCTCACCCCCTCTCTCTCTCTCTCTCTCTCTCTCTCTCTCTCTCTCTCAGATCAAATTAAACTTCTTCCTTCCCTTTCCTTCTTCTTTCCCTATCACGCTGCCTTCACGCTAGATCTGGGTCAAAAGTCTTAAACTGAATTTAAAAAAAATAAATAAATAAGATCTGAATCTGAAAAGATAAAACATGCAACTGAAAGAAACATATGAAAGTGAAAAATGAAAATAAATAATTTATTCAAAAGAATTACCAGAGTTGATCATAATTGTATTTAACCTGAAAAAAAAATGTGTACACTTATTTTTATTTTGAATACGTTGGTGTATTTTTCAAAATTCAAGATCAAAACTTGAAATTTCAGTTTCAGATTTTATGTTTTCAAGTACAAAACTTTTGACCCTAATGTAGCTCCATAAACTCTGATCTGGGAGAGAGAGAGCCAGAGCTGAAACAGGAAACGTATCTGTAGCTTGGGCTTCAGTCAGCATGAACAGGACAGAAGTGATTTTTTTTTTTTTTTTTTTCCCACATCCCAACGCCAACCCTAACTCGAGGTTGTAGCTCAGACTTTCTGTTACTTTCAGTGTGGCTGACTGACTCATTCAAAATCAGGTGTATTAAAGAATCCAAAATAATTAACACTCATTATTGTTTACACTCATATAGTTGTTCTCCAAATTAGGACATGATATCATAATTTTGATATCCTAATTCTATTCCAAAAGCCTATTAACATCATTACAGCCCATTAAACTAAACAAGAAACAAATTATATGGCAAATCACTGTTAATGGATTAGACTGCACGCTGTGCCTTTCAGCATTTTACAGCTGAAGTGAAAACGTCAAGAACTGATGAGATTCTGTTTCCTCAGCTGTGTGCTTCCGGAATGTTGAAGTGTGAACTGATGTGAAGAAAAAATACATCAAAATGAATCTGTTTGTAGAATCTTGTATAGCAGCTGGTCCGATTTTACCAGCACTGGATAACCTGGTTCATTTTGGAGGCTGCTCGGTAACAAAATAAGAACACTTTTATGCTGATGAGGGAAAGTTTGTCAGGTTATTAGTTTGATGATGGTGTTTTAACCTTGAACACAGCTAGGCCATCATCTCTCCAGGGTTCAATTTGGCTGCACCAAAAAGGCAAAATAAAAATCTGTTGATAGATAATGAGTGAGTCCACCGGTCATGTGGATGACTGGTCGATGCTCCAGGCACAGTTACCCTGCTGTATAGCTGTACAGTGATTAAAGAGAGTGTCCTTCAACTCAAAGGTCGAGATTTGAGCACCATGATAGCGAGCGTCTGCTCTTCTCAAGTGTCCTTGAGCAACATACTGAGTGCATGGGTGCCAACCCTGCACTTTAACTGCACTTTAACATATCAGTGGAGGAAGGTGACTGGAAAGACGAATGTTTTAGTAGACGGCGTTCATACAATTTCTGAAGAAAAGAGGAAAACTAAGTCATGAGCCTATTTTTCAGCATTTTCCAATCCAGTTGCAAACATTTTCCTAATTAGAGATTTCTTCAGCAGCGGGCACATCTGTGGAGATTATCATTATGATGCCGTGATGATCCCCCAAAAGGGTTTATATTTGCAATCATAATGTTTGGCAGATCTAAATGATTTCTCCTGTTGATGCACCACTGACTTCCAGAGCCACGCGTGCTGAAATGATGAGCTGGTGTTCGGTTTTGTCATTATAAGGGCCTTATTCTTCAGTACCACAAAAAAATAAATGAAAACATTTGGTCACCTTATGGTACAATATTCTTGTTGGTGCAGTGGGAGCTCAGCTGTGTAATGTGTGAGGGTTGAAAGGTCATGCCGATTGGACTGTGCATACAGACCTACTTGCTGCACTGCTGCATTTGTGGATAGCATTTTGTAACTCTGGAAAGTTGCCTTGGTTCTAAGAGTTAGCTGAACTGACATCAATAAAGAATATCAGATCAGAGGATAAGCATTTTTGACTGATGACCCTGAACTTTTGAGAGCTTCTTTGAATGACACTGCACTGGTGTTTTTGAAATTAATGAAGAAGCTTTGTGGGGGTTTTTGGAGCTCCTTGGTAGCCAAATGGTTATGACACATTCTGCATTGCCACATGGCCTCCACAATGCTGTCTGTCAGATTCCAGCTGGACTGTCCTTCCATCCTTTGTTGCATTTCATACGCCCCTCTCTCGTCTGTGTCCTGGCTGCCTGGCAGACTAAGATTTGGCCAACATTAGCAATCAGAATATAGTTACACTCAGTTGCCCATTATGATCCAATCCTAATGGATTTTGTCCAATTTTCTTCAGTATTATGTATCAAATATATTTCAAAAATAGTTTAATGGAAACATAGCTCTTTATTGTAGTCTATGACATCCATGAAGTCTGACAGAGAAAATTGGATCATTTTGCTGCTTTCCATTCTTCTGTAGGATTGGATAGCTGCCTGAGGCTGTGAGCACAAGCATGTCTTGGGAATTTATGTCCTCAATATTGTATACTTTTCTCAGTTTACATCTGTCACTAAATAAGATCAGATGCGATTGTGGGAGAGTTTATTTAAGCATGACCGGACAGTTGGTATGCTATCATCCAATTCTCTAACCATGTAAGCAAATCTGGTATAAACGAGCTGATCAGTTGATTTTGCATCTTTGCAACATCCAATGCCTGACCCAGTCATATTGTAGCATCTGCATGAGAGAATTATATAGTTCCTCTGCAGTGTTTTTGTACTGTCACACACATTTATGTCACCGCACTGACAGTTATGGCCGTTGGCTCTAGGATGCTTCAGGACACGCGCAGCCTGACTCGCCTACAACATAATGGCAGCTGATTGCCAGAAGCAATGTGTCACCGCAGCACAGAGCTAAAGAAGCCATCGCAGGTGAATACATACAGAACTGATACACTGCACTACACGTTATCTTTCTGCCCATGTTTGTCTTCTCATTTGGCATCAGGGTAATCTCATGAAACTTGATGAAACTCCACTGCAGATGAAGAGTACTATGCACTAAAAGTTAAAAGGATTTGAGCACCTCAGGAGGATTACATGGTTCAGCTAGTTCTGATACTGAAAAGGCAAAAAGAGTTTTCAGAGTTGAAATGACTTTTTATCTAAGCTAATCTTTTTCTTTTCTTTTCCTTCCTACCATTGAAAACTAAGAAAGAACTCAAACTCAAAGAGTGTTTTAGTTATTTTTTCCAACAGTTTTTTTCCTCCTCTCTGGCTACATTTGATGTCCATTCATAAAGCAGTTAAAACATTTTCCAATCACGAGGGGCACCTCTGCCTCAAAATGCGCCACCCGGTGCAAATTTATCGACGTGTGTCTTCACATTTACTTTATAAGCAGGAGGAGCTTTTGCTTTCCAGGAGCTTTTATTTCAACTGAAGCTTTTCCTTAAAAATACATCATTTAAGCTACCAGCAGAACATGAATGAACTGCTATTTTGATAATTAATGTTTCAAGATATCAAGCAAAAATGCACTCCAGCCTCACAACTGTGAGGATTTCCTACATTTCTGTTTTTTTAACTGTGTTACCAACAGAGATGCGACATAAAGACCTTGGGCTCTGGGAAAACTGTGATGTGCTATTTTCCACTATTTTTGACACTATGTAGTCTAAACGTGGCAAACCCTGGCATGTCTTTTTGTGTTATTGTCACGTAATCCTTTGGTTGTGGATCTTCCCCTTATCCCTTGTATTGTTTCTTTTCAGATTTAATGTTTGAATGTGTCACATTTGGTTGTTAGCTGCTAAAGGAGAAAAACATGCGAGAGGAGCAGGTCAAAGATACAAACTGGTAACGCTCTCGTCACTCTTGGCTTCTTTTACATTTAAGCTGCCGCTGCCCCGAGCTTTGTGAGAGAAGATCACTCTGCATAATCAGAACACAAAACGAAACATTGTACAGCCGTTAATTCCGTGCCTGCAGCTGCAGTCGTGTGAGTACATATCAAAATAGCCTTTAGCTGCATGTTGTTACTCTTGAAATGGATCCACAAATCTGGGATTAGTCTTTCTGAGGGCTATGGAACAAATCCAAAATAATCATAAAACACTTAACAAGACCACCTGAAGGACAGATGACAAATTATCATTACCTAAAAAAGGCATGATGTTACCAAATTGAAATGACTCATGTTAAAATTGATTCAATGGAGGAGACAGAGCTCGTGTCGGGCAACGGCTTAAGATCAACAAAACTCATTGGAAAGTAACGATGTGGTGAACTCACCTCTCACCTTTAACTAACAACGTTGATTTGGCTTCAATTTTTAAGCAGAGCAAACATGGCAGGTCTTAACTGTTTGGACAATTCAGACTGAAAGGAACCATAGTTTTTAGCACTGGACTAATGGAAGTTCAAGAGGGGATATAAACAGTTTATGTCAGCCGCAAACAGACGGTTCAACTTTATTTATGACTGTGTAAAATGTATTGTAGTTTTATTGAGCTATTACAGTCCATTAAGCTATTATGTCTCCATTTGCATGTAGTATCACTTATGAGATGTTTTATTGTTTATGGGATCATCAAATGTTTGTTAGAGTGACATGGCACTCAAGGCATGCTTAATAGTGAGACGAAGAGTCAGAGGTCAAGTCTCTGTCACAACAGTGCATGTGTCAGGAGAAGAACAAAGCTGCATGCAAAAAGACAGCAATCTTATCAATTTAAATGTAAGTAATGCACAGAAAGTGTAACAATAACTCTGTATCTCTTTTAATTATCTAAAACAGACTTCAAAAGCATCACAACAAAAGATAAAATGACTGCCACCATGATAACTTTCTAGAGATGTAAATTCCTTCTGCGTACCAGCTGTGCAGTGTTCTGGCCTCTGATGAGCCTTTAAAATCATAGATCTATTGCTGCTGTTACAACTGGACATCCTGGATTGTATTTCATTGTCTAACTGAAACAACTCGTCTCACCAATTCAGCCCCTTGCATCTTTTTTTTTTTTTTAAAACAGGACTGTATTCAGTCTGGTTATGCTCAATTATATATTGAAAGAACTGTTGATGTTGGGCTAGGACTGAGATCTGTGAATTATGTTTGACAGGTCAGTTGCTGCCTTATTGTTTGAAGAATCTTTTTTTAAAACCAGCTGTTATTTAGCCTACTAATGTGTCTATTTAAGGAAAAATACAGTTAGATGTGTAAATTCAAAAAGGAATGTAAAGAAACAGCACTACTGTTTCTTTTTTTGTTCCTGCAATTTCCCTCAAACAAGACCTCCAGATGAGCTTTGTTACAGACTCAAAGACCGTCTGTTCTGGCTGCTTTTAAATAACCCACAAAAACCCCCTTTGTGTATTAATCTTGCCAGCGTAATAATTATGAGGTGTTTGGTTACTTGTGAAGAATTTTCAAATTACTCGTGCTTCACAGAAATGCTTTTATAATGAGAGTTGCTTCTTTTATTGAGTTTTGCTTCAACTATATGAACTGTTGAACTCAAGTGGCCCAGCAGGAATCCATTGCAATGTGTTGCCTGACACTTTGACAGTGAAAGGACATTCACTGTATCACTAAGTCTCAGTGTTGGAAGTGTGTTCTTACAGTATAAAGGGGAAAAAGCAGATCAATAGACTGACAAGCAGCACCTAGATTCTGAGAGGAGAGTGATGCATCTCATTTGGGGCTGGCATATTAGTTAATCTAAGTAAGTAAGGGGAGATAAAAGCCATGGCATTAAGATAAGTTGAACGTTTGAGACATTTCAAGGTAATATTATAATGCCACCATCAGCTTAAGCTCCCAGCTATCTGACAGAGCAGGTGAGAAATGTGGTAAAGTCAGACTGAGTGAAAGCTCAGGTAGAGCTGCAAATCAAAAGATCCACTGCAAGAAAAGCTGAGAAGATATCAGCTTATTTAAAGAAGCATGAAAGAAAATAATGAAAGGCAAAAGAAATAAATAGAGGGAGTGTGCTGGAGCAAGAGCTGCCACCCCGGGTGCTAGTCGTGTCTCATTCAGGGACGTCATATTTAGGTCAGGCCTGGGTAGCCAAGCAGGAGAAGCGAGGGCAAGGCGAAACGAGCGGCTCAGTCCTGCTGAATGGATGACAAGTCATGCATTCTCTGTCCCCTTGTTCCGCTTCATTGGTGGGTGCAGTGGTGCCCGCTACGAATCCACTCTGGGGACATGGTGAGTTGTAATTGCAGATGTGTGGCAGCGAGGGGTCAACCTGCCAACTTTGGAGATGACTACTCTAAACGGCCTTCCTCTCCGACGTTAAGCTTCGGTGCCGCTTGTCACACCCCTTCAAAAGATGCTTGTAGCCTTCACTCAGCGGCGCAGAGACAGTTCCCCCGAGTGGGATGTGTCACAGGAACATGGCTGTGTCACAACTCTGAGAGGCTTTTTGGGCCTGTAATGGAGCTCTCAATGACAAGCTGTGTGTCAAGTATGCTTGATCTAGTAGAGTAGCATTTATCCTAAATGGTTGAAGCCCATCCCAAACAGCACAGGTTGACTTTATCTAATGAATAGTGATGAATATTTTTAGGAGTTTGAGCGTGAACCTATAGTGACTTCACACACTGGTTTGTGGAGCATTTTGAAGCGTCATGTTTTGGCTTATGGCCGTCACCATCTTTGTTTTTTTGGAACAAGAAGTGGTGATATCCTAGTAAGTAGCCACACCCTAAAGCATACCCCTAATCATCTGTAAAATGGGACCATAATATACAAAATCAATTAATAATAATCACACTGTTTTGAAGAAGACTTGAAAGTAACAATTGAAACCAAAAACTACACAGTCTGTGGGTATGTATCAATGTAATGTATCAATACCAGTACTGCCTTTCAGTATGAATACTTTTCGGTACTCTTACTTAATTTTAATGGGATCAAAATTTAAAACTAGCTGCTCCACGGCTCAATGTGCTCTTTATTTATCTTACAAAGTGATCATGAACTGCTGTTAATTGTTGTTCACTGCCAGTAAGAAAGAATTAGTGTGTAAGATCTAGACCGCTGACTAGCTGTCTAGCTTACAAGTGGTTGGTACAAGAAACACAAGAAGACCTCTCCATGTTAAGCTTATATGTTGAGAGCAGTGAGTTAATAAATGTGTACAGGTCATGAGAAAATGCAAAACATGTAAAAGTATTTGCTTAATAGCAATAGCAAGAGGATCATGGGACCACAACACAGGTAGTCGCTCTAGTTAGTTACCATTAGCTCATGAATGAGATCATGTATCCTTAAACAAAATGCTAAACTCCTTCATTATACATAATGCTACTATACGTGGATAATAACATCAGCTACATGGCCCAGGTTATTTTGGAGTACATCTCCTTTTCCCATGTAAACTGTCGACTGGAAGATGTTAGATTGTCTCCTCTGCTTGGTCTACAGGTCACTGTTCCTGTCTGTCATTGTCACTTTTGCAGCATGGCTTCAGCCATGATTAGCTGATGGTAATCTGGGACGTTGTTTACCTGGGCCAGACTGCACAGCCAATCCTCTTGGCTGTCTGTTCAGTGGTCAACAGGCTGACCAGACTGCTTGTCCTTTTTGTCCCTGGACTCTCAAATAACTACTTAGCCTAATGGTTAGAATAGCAGCCTTGTAGCAAGAAGATCATGATTCTGCAGAAATTTCAACCACACAATGAAGTAATTGAACTTTCTGAATTTGCTGCAGTTGTTGACTTTGAGATGTAATCAAAGAATATAGCTCATTCTGGGGTGCTGTAAGAAGATGAAGGGGTTGAGTACACTTGAAACAAACTAGTTAGTACGATATGTCGTCCGCAAAAGTGTTTATACCTGTTCAAATAATGCTGTCAAAGCCTCCTCCTGGGTGCATTGCATTGGCTCCCTGATCTCTCATGAAGAGCTCTGCGTTGTTAGTAATTTAGGTTTGTTTTCAGGTTTGACATTATAAATTATACAAATGGAGAAAATGGCACACACTTTTGTTGTGAATAAAAAAAGAGTTTCAGAGAGAAGTTCCAATCCTTTTAACTTTCTTAACTGCGCATAGCTGACAAAATGTCTATGTGAAGTGGGTGTAAAATTACAGAAATTGTTGAACACAGCCCCCTCAATTTCAACATCCTAAATGTGTGGAGGGAGGGGGTTTGATGGTGCAAGAAGCACTTTGTTCAAAACATATTGAGGTCCTATTGCAACCAATGAAAAAGTAATGATCATTTTTAGCTGCAATTAGCATCTCTATAGGTCACTCTGTCAGTCAGTCAGTCAGTCAGTCAAGCAAAATTTCCCCACCCTTTGGCAGATACACTTTTCACCCTAGGAGGCTGACATTTTGCACGGAGGTCAAGTGTGTAAGTGTGTGTTTTACGCCAATTAGCTAAATAGACCCGAGGCAATGAGAGTGGCCTATTGCAAAAAGGTGCATACCTTCCAAATAGTAAAAATATAGTTCTGAGAGTTAATGTTATGCTAAGATACATAGCAATCAGCAAGCATGCCACATTACCTGGGAAACATGGATAATGTGTCCAGTCACATGGCTTGTCCCCCAAAAACTTGCACTTCTTTAAATCTTTCAGCAAATCAGCACAGAGTAGTCTGGAGTCTTAAAAAGGAACATAAAAATATCAGTTCAGATCAATATGTAACAGCTTCACTTTTTCATGTCAAATAATATTAATTGTCAGATAAATGCAGTACAATGACAGTTCAACAAAAAACAATGAGAAATCAAGAGACTTGTTGTGGGTGCATTGCCTGCATACAGAGAAATACATAGTATGACACACAGTAGGCTGTATGCTTCTCTACAGGCGCATCAGTCTACTTTATATTTATCATTCACAGCTGCAGCACGCAGGAGTCATATCGACATTTCTCTAAGTCAGTGGACAGGATTGCAGCAAGACAGCACAAGTCCCTGTGCAATATAACATTATTTATTAGTGTCTGTTGCCATGTCGCCCAGATTTATTTTTATCTGTGTGAATAAGTGTTTGCGTGTAAGTGTTTGTGCATTTCCCCCGTCATACATTTCTACCCATTAATGTGATTTCCACTTGAGGGAAGGCTGTCAAGTTTATTAACATACTAAATGTGCAGACTGGAATGCATTCATAGTCCATCATATAAACAATATTTCAGTTGATGCATGTGAGCAGCTAAGAGATGTGGCTGTCACTTTATTTTCTATGTGCGTGTCTTACGCATGTGCTCATCAGGTTTTTGTGTGAGTGCGGGACTCACAGCTGTATATGTAACCAGGAAACACAGCTGTTTATATCAAAGGTGCAGTAAAGTGCTCTTCACACACCCACACAAATACATTTACTGTTTGTATACACATGGAAAATTCACACAGTCCCTCCATCTTGTTTTTGATGCATCAACATTATGTATTTCGAAAGGCTGTGAATAAAATCACAGGAATATTCTGTTGCTGGCACACCCTCTCTCTCTCTCTCTCTCTCAGCTACTCAATTCTGTCATTGGTGTGAACATTATTAAAAGTTATCAAGGTTTGAAATGAAATACTGTTCCATCATACGTGTGTGTGTGTGTGTGTGTGTGTGTGTGTGTTTCCTCTCCTCCTGTTTTTTTGATTGTTTAAAGTTAAGCCTGATTTTCCCTCCATAGTTACAGAATCTATGGTAACAGTGTGTTTACCTTGTGCGGAGGTGTTTTTACACCAAGCTCATGGGAAGTGAGCTCTGATACGAACCACCAGTCCCCGGGACACATGTATACACACATGCGCTTGTTCTCCTTTATCAGAAACATTTCAGTTAAATGCCAAATCACTGTTGTGCTAACATTCACTGAAAGATGTTTACCAAAACACAGTGGAGTTAGTGGATAACAACCCACCAAATCATAGTTTACAGCATCGTTGTATTGGCATATGTCTATGTTTATGGCAGTAAACAACCATAAGTACTATGAAGTTGATGTAATGTAGATGTCTAGGCTCGTACAACAACGTCTGTTTTACATAATTTGATTAAATGTAAGGCCGTAGATAAATCAGTACCGTTTTATATACCATTAGCGACACCTATACTTTTCAATCTGTTAAAAAAGGAAGCAATGTCTACTCGTGAGCCCTTGTCATATCTCTCTGTGAGTTGTGAGCAGATCAACCTTCTTGAGTTGTTTATTTTTATTACTTTTTGGAGGCCTCAAGAATAAAACAACTCAGTATTTCACACTGAACCTCCTCCAGCCCCTCTCGTATCCTGTTAATCATGGGACTAGCTCTCAGATTTATCTTGCATTGCAGTGGAGGAGTCCAAGGACCAGTGTAGCTGCTCTTGTCAGTTATTTTCCAAGTACACACTTCACTGTGTACCTTGTGTTTTGGATGTACTGTGATGCATGTTGGGAAAAGTAAGAGAGATCCAGCTTTAACTACATGACTTTCAGTCTCTTGTATTCTAATAAAGCATTTGCTTTCAAACTCCACACTCTCAGTTTGTAACAAAGGATTTTTAAGAAAAATATAAAGTCTCCAAACTCAAGCTGAAAGGTTATTTTTTCACACTTAACAAAGCATGTCCAGCACTACAGAACGCACACGTCTGGCACAGTGAGTAGTATTCCTCATGACTAGTGAACTGGCCTTCTTGGGTAAAAAGATGCCTTGATACACCCTGTGGATGGTATATGGTAGATATGAATCAAGGCTAAGGAATTTCATTGCCTGATTCTCTCTCTCTCTCTCTCTCTCTCTCTCTCTCCGTAATCTTTCTTGTCTTCCTTCACTTTGAGCTCTCCAGTAGACTTTTCTAGCAAACACATAAATATCAAGGCCATTATCTAAAAATACTAAGAACTGTTTAGTTGCATAGCAACAAGGATGAAGAAATTCTCATATGCTTTTACTTCCTTCTGTTACTAAACATTCACAGCGGCACCTTGAGAAAAGTGTATCTGATCACAGCCTGAAGCCTGATGACGCCTCCCGGAGGTGTCAAAAGGTATCCTGGATACCAGAATGATTCAACAGCTCAACATTATGGCATGACATATGCAGTTATTAAAGTGGAAATCTTAATTTCATCTTCATTTTGGTCTCTGAGGTTGTGATTATGCGCTGCACATTAGTTTACCTGCCAAACAGCGTAGGTGGTGCTTTGCTTGATTTTTCTATTTATGAAGTTTGAGTTTACTTCACTGAAGCGATTTCCTTTTACTCTTGGTTCTGTCTGCTATTTTGTTTATTCCAAACTAACAAACCAAAAAAAACTGCCTGACCTTTGCATTAAACATACAGCGTATCATTATGATGTTAGCATTGGCCAGCAAAACCTGCTATAGTTTATGTACAATATGTTTTTAAAATGAGAAGAGCTGTACAGTTTGTGCAGGAATGTGCAAAGTATTCACCAGGTAATGTGCAAAATGTCACAGCATGCAGAGTATTTTAAATCTTCAAGATATTTATCAAAACCTAATCCAAAAGATCTTGAATAAAGGTGTGCTAAAGTCAGTGGACCCTACGTTAATGTAACGCAAGAGTCTGGGGTGGATGATGAGAGTCAACCTGCATTAACAGAACATTAGCATTAATGTAGGATTGTTCTTCTGTCAACCTGATGAATTTAAGTTTATATTCATTCTCCTCTTAGCTCTGTGTTGCTTATGCCAACTCCTGAGGGAAATATTTGGCTCCTTAGCTGCTAAATGTTCCACTATGTTCACCTGCCAGTTGCTAACTTTGTCTGTCTGCTGTTCAGAGGTGCGCAGGTAGCATGCAGAACTATGAGTGACCTTGTTCACATAGTCGGAATCATTTTTGTTATTATATGAAAATAATAATTAAAGCAGCTTCAGATAAAATGTATTCATATGAAAATCTCATGAGTTATTACACCGGAGTGTAAAAAAATTATATAAAAAAATAATAGTGTTACAACTCGTGCTGAATTTGATTCTTAACATAGAGCCCTCTCCTGTTTGTGTGTGTGTCCTCAGATAACTTTGTGAGGGAGAATCCACGTAGCTGGCAACAGCATCCCTCTGTTCAGGAAAAATCCCCAACTGGCTGTCTGCTTTGTTGCACCGTATGCCTTACAAGCAAAGCAGGGCTGAATGAAGTTTTGTAGTGTGGAAGTGTATCTCATGGCCAGGCTTACTTATTTACTTATTTATTTATTTTAATAAGCCTTTTAGCAACGGGCGTTGTCACAGACGACTGCTGGGGCTTAGTAGGGGGAATATTAGAGTTCTGTTGATATGGTTGGTGGATTTTGGAGCAAGTTGATTGGATTTTTCCCCCATTTTTTTTTATAGCCATGATGTTGTCAGTAAATACTGCACAGGCAGTCCTGAACGCATAAAAATCCCTACTTTCCATGACATTGACCATATCTCTATCCTTCAATCTTTCCACCGATCACGCATCTATTTACATATGTGTATCGATCCATCTCACTGTCCATCTATCCTTCCACTTCATTAGTATTCACACTCTATCCCTTTATACCTCCTCCCGACTCTTTCTGTCTGCTGTTTTTCTTTGTCCATCTGTCTCAGCCTGCTCCAGATCTTCTTCTTTTTTCCTCCAGCAGTCTTTCCTTCTGTCTCTCCCTTACTTACACTTTTTGCTTTTCCATTTCAGCTATTTAGCTTAAATTCTTCTGCAGACCAACTTAAAATAAGTAAGGATGTAAAATAAGCTTAAATCCTGACACCAGCGGTGTCTAATAGCGGGATGTCACAGCAGCATGTCTGTCTCCTCTGTCAATATTTGCTTCACACTTGGTAGATGTTTTAACTATTGCACTTACCGAGAGGCAGGAATGATTGTGTGCTTTATTTAACGTTATAAACTAGAGCAATAAATCAGCTAATATACTCAATTTAATAAATAACAAGAAATGACAGTACAGAAGTCTCACCATTAAATAGTTTGTTAATTATGCATAAGTGCAATGACAAGTGCAGAGCAGTACATCATAGGTGCACAGATTGACTGGACATTTTGGTTCATCTAGGTTCAGCAGAGCAAAGTACAAAAGACCTGCGTGAAGTTGAATATAGATCTGAGGATGTGGTGATTAATAAATATGCTCTCAGCTCGTCGCTTCACTGGTGTCATCGCTCTGAAAACGGCTCAGTAAATGGAGAGACGCTTCTCCAGGAAATCATATTGTCGTATTGTATGCATTGATGTATGAGCTTCCACATAAACAGGCAGAGTTATAACAGAGCCATCTGATGTGTGTAGTGGTGTAAGTAGATATTTTATAGCAGCCTAGTGTTATTTTCACATGATTTAATGAAGGTTAACACAGAGGACAGCTGTGCATAATGGCACAGCACTCTGGCGCAGTACATCTCCAATCAGAGGCTAAAGAATTATCAACATATCTGTCCTGCTGCTTTCAGATGGCTGCAAAGATGTAATGAACTGAATGAATCATTTCATACAGCACGAATCAGCTATGGACAACACATACTGTAAGAATCATCTAAATTAATTTATAGATAAATGCATGCTTTCACCACATTAAAAGTAAAACTTATTACTTACAAATATACAAACATATACAATAGCCTGTTAACACTCTAGCCACTTGTCTCACCCCCTACCAGGAAGCCTCATTGTTAATTGGACCTGTTTTGTATGACATGTTTTCTGAAAAATCTCCAGGGACAAGCTTATTCATCGACTGTATGTTACATGATATTCCTGAATAGTTCATGCTCTGTGTGCCTCAGCGCAGCCTTTACAAAGGTCAGTCATCTCAACGGCTCTGCTTCAATAACAACCACAGGATGTCCTATTGGGTACACAGACCGACTCATGACAGAATGATCCCTGTTCCCAGCCCACTACGTAACAACTACTGTCAAGATGAAAAAAGAGACAGCTGAGTTAGAAGACTTCCATCAAATAATAGAAGGATTCAAAAACACAAATGTCACTAAACAACAGCAGAAATGTATGTACAAAAAAATGTCATCTCTTTGGCAAAAACTCATTTTTTATTAAATGTGAAATATAAATGGAATGTCTCCTGAAATTACACAACTGCTGAAATCATAATTAATATATACACTTCTAAATGGAAAATGTGTTTTATAGAAAACATTATGAGAGCATTATGAGAGCAAATATCAGTTAAATTAAACACTTTTTTTTCCTAATTAATGCTTGAAGTTTTATACATTTTATAGTTGTAGGGCTGAGTACTGCACCAAAATGTGTCTGTGCTACTGATGATCAAAAACTACTACAAATATTGAAAGCTGGCATCAAATGTCTGCTCAGCCGTCATATTGTTACTGACTTTGTGATCCTGATTTAAATAAAATTATTATCAGTTTAAGATTATTTCATTAAAGCGGAGGTCTTGTGTGACTGCTTGTGTTTAGACTGTGTTTCTTATTTAGGAACTTTGCCTTCATTTGTTGAATGAAAAAAGAGTTTTTGTAGAAAAAACCTAAAGTATCCAGAATTGTATTGCTTTAGTATTCATACCAAAAATCATCTGTCATATAGGCACTGACATAGATTTTCAAATAACCCCCAGCCCTTTACATGCTGTACAAAAGTTGATATCAATATAAAAAACATCGATACAGCTAGATATGCACTGCACACAGCCTTGGCTTATGATTTAGTAATTAGAGAGATAGAGCTTGACTCCAGCTCTCAGTTGCTCTCATTAAATTTGAACACAGTGCAGAGAGCAAATTGATAGGATGATACAAGTATAGATACAAAGTTAAACAAAGATAAGAAAACGTAGATATGAAGCCATTATGCAGAGGCACATTGCTCCAGATGACGGTATCAAATAAACAAAGATACACCATAAAGTGTCTCTCCATGGATTAGTCTGCTATGGTGTAGTTTATCTGATAAAGCTTGATGCACTCTAAAAGGTTTACGTGCTGAGAAGTAATTAGATCTCAGTGCTATAGTCGCAGCAGTTGAATAAAATGTAACCAATATCATGCATAGCTGCCATGTCCTATTTTCCTGAAGAAACAGTATGTGGTGTCGATGGTGGTGGAGCTAAATGCCATTGTGTACATTTCACCAACACAACCAAGCTTCCTGCTGCAAATCCTTATAGACAATCAATACATAGACGGACATGTGTGTTTACTGTATTCACTTACTAAAGATGTAGGCTTGAACACTTCTGTCAAATCATTTAATCCATGGTACTAATCGCCTTTTTTTCCATGGACACCCAGAGGGGCTGCTGGGAGGATTACCAGCCACACATCACAGTTTGTTTGCTGTGATGGTTTTAATTCTTGAATTAACAAATGAAATACAAGCTCTTACAGTACAGTATAGGTGAATGGATAAAGTTTATAGTGTCTTTTCAGGGTGAACAAGGTGTGTGTAAAGACTGACATGAAAGCAGTGTGTTAAGCCAAATGTCTGTTTGGAGCGTACGGAGGGAGAGTATAGTTTCTGAGAGGTTTCTGTGGAAGTTTTGATTCTCTTGGTCAAAACTGCTGGTTCAACTGGACTGAGGCCGCTTGAAAAGAGTCACTCCACATCCAAGTGGATGTGCTTCTTTTACGGTGTGAAAGCAAATGAACCAACCGCAGGACTAATACAATGTCAAAAGCTAAACTACTACTACTACATCTATCTGCTGATTGTGAACTGTTGAGGAAGGGATCTTATAATCAATCTGTATAAGCCATGTATTTATGTAAATCATTTGGTAACCAAGGTAACAAAATGTAAATGTAAAAATGCAAAATGTATCAAAAGCTGCTGCGCTTGTATCTTACTCCATGCACTTTGTCAGTGTATTAAGTCTATTAGAAAGTGTGTGACAGTGATCCCACTGTATTAAGCCTCGAATCATTGCTGTACAGGACGCCCACTTTCCGTCCGTACCTGTTAGTGATTATTCATAACACGCTGTCGATTGCCCAAATTCTGCTTATCATCAGTTATGTCTTTGTAAGCTCTTCTATCAGTCGCCAGAATTTGATCTGCACATGACTACTGATGATGCACTGATGACGTAGGATGACAAAGACTGTCTAATCAAAAAGTTAATCTGTTATATCACGCATTAATTAATTTTCAAATATACTGTATACATTTTAAATTATCAGCCAGCCCTGCTATGATGTGGTGCTTAAATAAAAAGACCTCCAGAAACAAACATCTGCTGATATCTGCCAGAGCAGAAAATCCAAACATAGAAAAAGTGAAAGAATGCAGACAAATGCATGGAAATATTAGGATAAGGTTACATTGACTGGAGTTTGATTTGTTTTGAATCCCTGCTGTCAAAATCACACAGGATCACACAGGACTGTTCAATAAATATTCTAGCTGAGTTCATGTACTATTTATAAGTCTTGGTCCACAACTGGGCAGTGGAAACAACCAACGTTAACAGTGTTAAGACAATGCTTCAAGCTAAGTATTGCGTTTCAAGTCATTTCAAATTAAAAAAAGAAAGTGTAATTACAAAATTAATTGAGCCACTAATAAAGCTCTGGTTCTGGTCCAGGAAAGCGTTCAGTACCCAGAAAACAAACCTACTGTTCATGGCCATCAAAATAGCTTCTTCCTCTGCAATTCTAAAACCAAGCAGCCAAACTTAGATAGAGAACTGCTGGATTCCTCTGGGCGGGCGACTCCCTTCTAGTGAAACTGATGAAAAATTCATCTTGCCAGGTTCTGCTTTATCTTGAGCTCACTGCAAAGCTTCATTAAATCTGCTGTAAAACCTCTACCTCGATTCGGTTCAGAGCTGAGAAGTTACTGAAGCTATCCTCTGCTATGCATTACATTTACATTAATTCTCTCATACATTTACATTAACATTTTCAATACTGTATATGCATTTTGCTGAGAGAGCAGTTACAGACCTCTGAAAGGTAGATATTGTCAACATGACAAACAACAGGTTAGTTTGGAGGGGTTAAAGGCCACAGCATCTTGACAAACACATTCATCTGCCTTTAAAATGATGAGTGTTAGCAGTGGGTGGAGGGGAGAGTTAATGTGGGTGGAAACTAGCATCAAGTGAGCTTTTCCTTCGTCATGTAGAGGGATTAGACGCCTCTCACTAGAATTCAATCCAGCCCTCTCTCATGCTGCTTTTCTCTCTTTTACCTCTCTTATTTTTCACTTTTCTTATTCTCTGTCTTTGATCTTTCTTTCTCCTTCTTCTCTCTTATATTCCCTCCATCCTCCACTGCTTCTTTTATTCCTTATGCTTCCTCTTGGCTGAGTATCCCCAGTAGGGAGAAGTTAATTCATTCATTTTTCAGAGATTGGACAAACATTTCTCAAAGGCAGAAAAAAAGTTGATAGTTCCTTCAGTTAAACCTGAAGTTGATTTTTTTTTTTTCAAGAGGTCTGCCATTGTCTAATTAGTCCCACCACGCTTTCATAATGAACCAGAATATTTTTTACTAAATGGGAAAATATAAAGCAGAACTTTGGAGTTTGGTTTCAGGTACACCTGAAGAGAGGGTAAAACAAACTCACACTGACAGAAGGAGCAGAAAGTTGTTATACAGTCTATAGTTAGAGAGCCAACACCTCTGTGGACGCTGTGGCATCCCACTCTGATTGGCTGCAGAAGCAGCCCTCTCTTTCCTCTCTGACTCTGAGTCAGTCAACCCCAGCTCTTCTGGGCTGACAACAAGGTCTCGTTTTAATTTGGTTTATGCAAAACTCATTTGCCTGTTTTGGAGAAAACATACTGCCACTGTGAGTATGCTTCGGTTGCTTATAGCAACTAGCCCAGGGTTGAAAGGTTGGGTTGATAGGTCTTGATTAAATATGCAAAAACCAAAGTCCAATTTTAAAGTCATGTGCTCTGTACACTCAGCCTGCCACTCCAACCTGCTCCTAATGAGGTTTTAGTATATGAAAGTCATGCTAGCTAGAACAAAACTTTGTCAGAGACAAAAATTAATGAATACAGTCTGGTGGCAATTACTTTTCATCTAGTGTAACCTAATGTAGAAATTAGAGCTGAAACAATAAATCGTCAAAAAGTCCATCTGCAACAACTTCAAATCAAGTCAATTTTCAAGTAAAAGAGCAAGATTAATGAGTTTGAGTTACTCCAATGTGCCAATTTGCTTTTCTTTGTCTTCTATGATTAAAAACTGAGCAAACATTGCCCAGGACCCAAACAAGACAAGCAATTTGAAAGTGTCAACTTGGGCTCAGCAAAATTGCAACTTTTCTGATGTTCTGACAATCAATTAATCAAGAAAATAATTAACAGGTATGTCCCGAATATCTATTTTAATGAGAGGAGACTGCGCTCAGGCTGAAATGGCACCAGAATTCTTGTTCTGTTGTTCATAAAGACCGGAATATATTTCAAAAAGTGTTAAACTAATGTGCTATTGATCCATCTGGCTGTGCTTATAGAGTTGGTATCTTCTACAAAAGAAGATATCAGCTCATATTTTGACATATTACCAGAATGTATAGGCATGAAAGCTTACTCTGCAGTGGTAGAGATCTTGTTTACCATCATTACAATTTGTATCTTGTGGGTACAAAAGTTGTTTAACAACATTTTTAGCACAAGGTCAGGGGCTTCTTTGAAACGCACACAAAGGGCCACTAAAACAGGAAAAAATGATAGCTGGGCTTGGCTCGCTGTATTTTATTTTTCTATAAGAGCCTGGATCATTTTACACCTCACCCTGAAATGCACAATAGTGACTGACAACAGCCATCCTGGGATGGAGGAACTAACCTAGAAGCTAGAAACCTACAGAGGCAGGCTGACCTACAAAGTAGACTTGTGTTTACCGAACTTGGTGGGAAAATTCTGGTAGGAAAGTTGTGTCACAAACTTGCTTGCTGTTTGCTTCCTGTAACAATTATCACACTGCCCTTAAGCAAGGCACTTGAGCTGCGTCTGTTCTTGCTCCGTAACAATCAGTACAAACATGTTTTTAGGCAGGTCAAGTGTGGATCTATACAAGTGTAAGAAATAAAGCTCTCCTCACTAATCCTGCATCGATAAATGTTTATTTAAAAAGCCAATTAGGCACAAGTACTTTAAGAGATCGGCTCCTCTCTTCCTAAACAGCCATAATTACTGGATGAAGTATAAGCCTGCGGCACCCTCAGAGTAATACAAATTTCATGCTTTGAATAATAGGCAGGGATCACAAGTCTGTTTTGTGATGAATGAAAACAGTTCTTGTCAACAGTTCATCTGCAGGATGTATCCGTCCTTCAGAAGAAAGAAACACTGCATTGCAGAAGCAGGAGAAGCCCCTGTGTCGTTTGCTTATTTTTGGAAACCAATTGCCTCTGAGAAGACTTGCCATCTCTGTCATCATTATATGACGAGTGTGCTCCAGGTGTAGATATGAAAGAGAACAGAGGCATACGGAATTTGATAGGATTTGTTTGGATTGTTTTGAGATGTCTCCATGATTTCCATTTTTGAAGTGGAATGACTCAAAGAGATTTTCTCCATCTAAAAGTTCAGGTTAACATTATTCATTTTTTAGTATCCATTTTAAGTGTTTCACCTTTGTTGTGATAAGTCATGTTTGTTTGAGTTCATATGTGAAGTGTTAGAGTACCCATGTGACTCAGTGTTTGGATATTTGCAGCCTGAAATCATGAATAAAATACTATTAAAATATTTAGACTTCTGCATTTATTCAGCAAATTCTACAAACTTAAACTTACTGCTGTTTTTACTGGTAACTGCAACAAAATTGTCTACAGTATTGAAAGAGATTTTTTTATGCAGCAGCTTGTTGTTAACTCAGATATCATTTGGAGTTTCATGACTATCTGAAATAATCATAACGGGCAAAGTTACAAGGAATTTCACATTTAGAATCTGTTTCCCAATATAGAATTTCACTGCGAGTTCTTCTGAGATCCAAAAGTAACCCAAATATCAGCATAACATGACGTCTGTCCAGAAATAAATAAAATAAGAATTCCTCACCCTGTCAGATTTGCCCTGGTCTAAACCCAGAGGGAGGAGATGGGGATGAAGGGACACTGCAGTGTCAGAGTTTGGCTCCAGATTTCCTGACACCATCTTGTCAAAGATGTCAACTTGCTGCTTCAGCCTGACAGCAGTAATTTCTCACATTTAACTATATACTGCAGTTTCTATATATAGCAGCTCTAAATTTAAAAGCTAAAAGTTACCATTAATAGGGTTGTAAAATAGAGTTATAAGCTTTATGCGCACCAAAAAAATAACACCACACAGAAAGATGATGATTTTGGTGATACCCTAGATTTGGTATACACTGTGTGAGTGGCGCATGGCAGAGACACAGCCTTTAGAGTCAGTCTGTTTGCAAGTGGTGCCTGTTGTATACAATGCAATTCTGGTTGGATATAGAAAAACAGATCTCTTCAAGTTTTGTCTGTTCTCTTTGTGTTGTTGCAGATCTTATTGTCAAACTGGCAAAGGACAAGTTTGGAGCCATCAAGACAGAATATCAAAAGGTAACCCTGTGTGTGTGTTTGTGTGTGTGTGTGTGTGTGTGTGTGTGTGTGTGTGTGTGTGTTTTGTTGTGCCTATTTCTTTACCTTATTGGCGTTATGTTTTTCTGATCGGATGCAGCAATTTATGATATAAATCACAGGAGAAATGTACCTGAAATACTCTGTCGTCAGTCTGTAGGCACTTCTCTGAAGCAAGACGTTAAATAGCTTTTACAAGCCAAGGCAAGGCCATCTCTTTACTGGTACCCCGGCAGAAGATGGTAATTGCCTCTGGCACAACCCATGAATTTCAAGAGAGATATCATTTGAGTTTCTATGCGGAACCACTTTGATAACGAAAGGCGTTTTTCAGGTTTTTGACAGTCACTGAGATCTAAGAAATTCAGTGAGAGTTCACTCTGTACCTTAGTCTCAATTATGGGAGTATTTGTCTGTGTGCACTGCTACAATATGCAACTATGTGGATGTGCATGTCAGTTTTGAATTCTTTGATTTCTCTTTTTTGTTGTTCTATTTCATCCACATGTTTCTGTTTTGTGGCTTTACTCTTTCTTTGACGCCGCATTGCCTTTGTCTTCTGCATGCCCTCTTCATCTGATCTGCTCTGGCCTCCCTCAGCCAGAGAACATAGTGCTGACCCTTCAGGTAAAGTCTGCACACTGGACTTAAAGTGAAACCCATCCCCTGTCTCATCATGCTCCACTGTCCTGAGTCACCAGGGTTGCACAATTCTTGCTAAAAATGTCTTTGTTACACTTTAGTTCACTACATTTTTTTTGTTTAGTTCAACATTTTAACACTGGAATATTCATGATAAGTTGTGCAGCCCTCGACTCTTACCCAGCCACCCTATCCACCTTGCAACCACAACGTTAGCTTGGCCACAACAGTAGATGCTGTCTCATTTGAGACATGTCCTGATTTAGATCTTTTCAGTTTCATAAAGGCAGAACAATGCTGACTGGATTACCAAGTAGTCTTAATGCCCTGGAATGTTACAGACCATTTGAAATATTCTTTTACAACAGTGTCATGGCTCAGTTTCTGCTACATTGAACCTTTTGTGAAATAGTACCCTTTGTTTTCTTACTTGGCTGCTGTGGCCCTTTTAGGAGATAAGCATGTAACAAAAACTAGCACTTTCCCGTCAAAGCCTTATCAAACTGATATCAGTCTGTGTTGATATTAACCTGTTTTAATGCTGCAGCTACAAACAAAAATACCATTATGCTTCTATAGATGGGCCTTATGATAAAGCAGTGATGTTGAATAAATGTATACCAGTGTAAAAACACAAATGTTCAAACAGAATAGCTTTGAAAGTGCTGCTCAGCCGTATCATTTATTGTCAGTAGTATTTGCTCTCATATCCACCACAACAAGGATGAGCCACAAATAAACACACACTCTTTTGCGTGCTGATGTTGGCAGAACTCTTTTTACTACAATAAATCTCCATACACTGACCTGGGGCACTGACACACAGTATGCAGTGCTGCCACAGCTTCATGGAGCTTTATAAAAACATCTATCCTCCACAGCTTCAAACAACAAATAACTAAAACAAACCCCTCAATGTGTGGCACACTGAAGTAACAAGAAGGAGGTAATTAATTTTCTGGTCCCTCCAGAAATATTACACAATACACAAAACACACTTGACCAACCAATGTTTACAAATTGTATAAGTTTCTTTGCTTCAGGACAAATCAATTTCTCCTCTTTGCATAAAATGGTCCAAAACAGTCATAGGTCAATACAACCACGCTGCTTCTTAAATTAATTTACATTTAAAGATTTGTGACTGTGGCTGATTTATCAGAGCAAGTCGACACCAAACTTTTTCTAGAAAAAATGGATGAACTCCTCAAATCAATGTCAATACAGTGATCCAATGTTTGTAAAATAAACCACAGAATGTCTTTCTACAATCATATTTAAGTGCCTTGCCGCCATATTTACATGAAAGCTTTGTAGGTTTTTGGAACTGGAATTGACCTGGACTACTTTATGTCACTGACCAATAATTACAAAACCCCAATCACACTTAAAAGACCAAGTACAGCAGATAATTATCCTGAATGTAGACTGTTGTTCTGTTCTGATCAGAGGCTTACTAAGGTTTGTGAGGTTGCAGAATTGCAGTCTTCACAGAATTCATAAACTACCATGGTGTTAAATAATTCACTATCACTAAGCTCAGGCATTTAGCCTTGAGTTGAGCAGTTTAGATCAACAACAGCTTGCTTGGGGATACTTCAGCAGGCCTTATGGCTGCTGCTTTTCATTAAATCTGATTACAGCAATGTTCCTGTCTTCACCACTCAGACATGATGCCACCTCATCATCTAGTTAATTCTTATTGGAAGGTCACTTTCTTATTTTGGGCCCTTGCCAAGACAAAGCTATAGTCCAAAAATAGTCAGAGCTGCAGGCCCTTGAAGAGTGCTTGTGGAAAAAAATATATATTTTTGACCTTTTTTTGTGAAGATTCATCCAATAACAAGCAAAGCCCAGAAGCAGAATGACAATGCAAGCGTTCAAATTTGCACAATGTCCTCAACAACTGGGTTGACACTGCTGCTTTTAGATGACATGGGACCCACATACACTCTCAGTCTCTCTCTACATCTTCAAAACTCTGTTTTTCTCTGTTTCCACCAACCCTTAAATCTTCCTTCTTTTTTTATATTCCTGAAGGTCAGGAAGGGCATGACGGATTTTTTCTTCCTACATCTTGTAAACTATTTTTTGACACAGCCAGGGGCCATCACTCATCCAAACACAAGCTTTGGGAGGTTGTAATATGCTCACTGCCTGAGACTTTCAAGTTTGCAGAGATTTCTCAATGAACCGGAGAAGAATACTTCTCTCAGACAAGTTCAGAAGCCATCGCTTTTCACCCTGCATGTTAAAAAGCAAAAGCTGCAGGTCCCTGGAGAAGGCCGGGTCATACTTATGAGGGCGATTAAGATTAGTGCAAATCAGCTGGGAGAGCATTTCGTCCTTTCAGGAGCAGTGATAGCAGCCCTGCTTTGATCCTTTCGTAACGACAAGCTATTGAACATCATTGTGACAAGTTACATACGGTGTGGGAATACCAATCCCCTATTCAGTTTAGCCAATTTCCAAAGCCTGTGCTGAGTGTAGTTTAGATTGGGCCAGATTAAGTGGGAGCACTGTAGTACATGACAAGTGGAGGTGGATTATCTACAGAAAACATGCCAACAGCTGCAATTTAACTCTGTCAGTGTATCAGGGAATTTGTCAGAAATCATGTTATTTCTAATATTCAATCAAAGTTGAAGCATTGTGATGATTAATGTGCAGATTTCACAGGTGACAATTCAGAGACAAGCTCAATCCTAATTCATACAGACTGTCTACATACAGAAACCAAATACTTAAAAATTGTATAAATACAAATAGTTATACTTACTATATAATATAAATACAATATACGACAGTCAGCATTACTCTGCTCATCTCTATGTTAACAAGCTCAGTCTATACATTTTAATATTATTAGGCCTCTCCTACCTCACTAAACTTCTTTTAACTGTTTAACTCCAACATCTGCCCTCTGATCCTAACAATCTAACTATAGCATAACACTATATTTAACATTTTCTAGTTTATTAGTGATGTTTCCAAGGCCCAGAGTTTGTCTTGCTACACCAAGCTAAAACTAATAAAGTTTAATACATGTGATAAATTCCAATGGTTAAAATGTTTAGTTTTGGGTTCAACTGTTCAACTTTATAGTAAATATATATAGATGGGCTGGACAAATTGTTACCTCCAAGAAGGTAGCATTTAGGGCTGTTATATTAGACTGCATTAGTTTAACCTGGTTGTACCTGGGTCATGTAATTCTTCTATTTCAGTTGTCAAGCTGGAGTTGCAAGGTTTTCACCCAACAATATGTCACTCAAATCATATTTTGAACCAAGTAACAGAAATCTGCCACTGTCATGAGATAATTTCACCTGTGCTTTGCCATTTCTGAATTTCCCACACCTGATTTTAAAGTGGACCTCGTTGAGTGATACGACATTTTCTGCGATAAAACTATTAAAAAGGATGAACTGTACTGAAACAGGTGTAACTATCTCACCCAAGGGGCTGATTTGTCACCTTGTTTCAAGAAAAAGTCTGGATTTTATGACTCAGTACAAGTCTAAAGTACTTGTTAAGATGGAGTCTGCAGTGCCCTAACTGCCTTGTAGTCCATTCCCATTGAAGTAGCAGTTTTTCATCAGAAATCCTGTTTTTCCCTTCATTAGAGTGGGAAAAACTCGACCACAGGGCTATAGGGATGGCTCTGACTCACTTATCATCCTTCATGTGTTGCTATCCTCTCAGTGCATATTGAAAATGTTTTTGTTTGTTGGACGTTTATATAAAAAAACCTTGATTGCAGTGTAGCATGTAAAAAGAAAGTCATTTGCTTTAATAAAGATAGTCTTGGCATTTATGTTTATGTATTAATGTAGTTTTATTGAACTGACTGAACTGTGATATTAAAGAATTAGAAAGAAAGGATTCTCCAGCAGTGAGTAGTGTTACATAATGTGTTTATTGTTTATCCACAAATCCCCGTTGGACAGGAGTAGAGAGAGAATTTCCTGTGGTGGGATTCTACCAGATATTTTTAGATTTGTTGCTCATTTTATCCTCTGCCTCCATGTGTGTGTCCTCCCTTCTTCTCCTGTACACCACTATTAATCTACCCTTTCTTCTCTTCCTCACTCCCCAACTCATCTGCCCTCCCCTCCTGATTCAATCCTGTTTGCTCTCAACAACCCCCATCCCATATCCCCCTCTTGTTGTTTCATTTTCACCTCTGATCCTCCTTTACTCGCTTCATCTCGTTCCCATGTACTCCTTTCTCCATTATGTTTACTAAATAATTTGTCCTCCATTCTTCATCTCATTTCTTTCATCCCTGACCTCAGGCCATCTACTACGAGATAGGCTTCCTAATATGTGCGGCAGTGGGTCTGCTGTTCGCCATTCTGTTGCCAATAGTCGGCCTCTTCTTCTGCATGTGCCGCTGCTGTGACAACTGTGGCGGCGAGATGCACCAACGCCAGAGGAAGAACGCAGACTGCCGGCGTGGCCTGCTGGGAACGCTGCTCTTCTCCACCTCGCTGGTCATCACGTGAGTATGACACATGCATACACACAGATGACATAGATAGGGAGAAATACACAGACATCAGCTTGCAAGCAGACGTGTATTTTCTGGTGCAAACTTGCATACAGTGTGTGCACACTCGTATGTGCATGCACACATAAACTGGAATTTAGTGCAAGCTACACCCCTGTCTTTGACAGTTTTGTACTCATACACATGTACATACATTGAAGCAAAACACGCTGTGCACACATACTCCTCTGGTCATTTTGTCAGTCTGTGTCACACACAAACACACACACAGTTAGATCAGCTGTTCCCATCCCCCATGCTGTTTGCTATATATAGTAAAGTCTGACTGTAGATACTATGTGGCAGCAACCTTCATACTTGTGTTCAGTCCAAGCACTGGTCATTATAATCTGCAGGAGATTCACATTATATCAATCTAAAATACTGACAAATCAAATGTAAACAAATCTATAATATACCATAAAATTTGAATTATTCTGTACGATTTGTACGGTTCAAATGGTTGGCGTCTTCACCTGAGAATACACTCTTAAGTGCTACAATTTCTTCTTCACCTCACCTTTCTCCTTGGCCTTTTTCTATAATAATTACAATACCTACTGCCTCCAGGGTTTATTTTATCACTTCTCCATTGTCATTTCTCCATTTTACATGCACATTTTAAACATTTGGTTGATGATTTTTTTCCAGGGGAAAATGCAGTAAGTGACTAGAATTAATTCCTGGATTGTCAATGCAGTAATTGTAATTCATTGTTGCAATAAACTGAACTAAACTGAACTAGTAACACCAGCTATTTTTAGCTTATCAAATCAAACTACCATCATACTGCATGTATCAAGGTATTTCAGACTTGAGTGACACTGTGTGGTTCTCCTTTACAGTGCATACTCAGATGATAGACCTTTTATACATGACAGGCAGCTGCAAGCTAACAGGAAGGTTATGACTGCAGATATCAACATTTATTCTTGTTCTTGTTGTTTAGGGTAAATTTTCTTTTGCAGAATCACTATCCTGGAAAATGACAGATAATAGCTACTGATGGAAAATAAGGTAGAAAAATGGGTAGAAGTATGCAGATTTTCTTAGTCTAGCAATGTTTAGACAAGTAGCTGTTCTTCTATTTTCTATATTCAATCATAGCAGTCAAACCAAATCATCATCAGCTGCCATCAAACCACTACAGACTGTCTTGACAGTGTCTGGTCCATCTTTACAATGTATATTCAGAAAAATAGACTTTTTAGTCATGAAAACAGACAGCTTCAATTCAACAATGTTAGAACCATGTAACATTAACTGTAGGGGAAGGTTACAACTCTCCTAAACTTTCACAATCTTTATCAGAGTTTTTTAAACTATATTTTTATGCAGATCATTTAAAATGGTCCCTAAATCTTGTTGATTTTTTTCTCCAGGGCTGGTTCTAGCATTGGCAAAGTCATTTGGCTATGATCAGCTAAAAGATAGTATAGTTTCTGCACATTGAAAGTAAACAACAGAGCATCTTCAGAGCCAAAAAGAACCTGTTCATTATCCACCTGCATATTTCATAAATAGTTGATATCTTCCAACGTTTCAGTCTTTTTGGTCTAAAATTGTCTGTTTTTGTTACCATGCCTCCTACTCAGCAGTGAAAATACAAAGTGGTAATTTTAATGCTAAAAAGATGTTAAGTCTAAGTCTAAGTTACTTTATAAGATCTGTTTCAGTGTTCATATGGGCACCTGACTACTGTTTTAAGACAATTAGAAAGTAGTTTCTTAGTTTTATTGACCTGTATCTCTTAGAGTGCTTTTGGGATATAATATTGTATTGTGTAATGTATGTGATGTAAAGTGAGAAAGCGTATCAAGTGATGAGATTCTGGCTCATATTGCATGATAATGATGGAGAATAGGGAGTGGGCTGAAAATGGCTTGGAGTATAAAGCTTTAAGTTTATTGTGCGCTTGAGCCTATTTCATCATCTTGCTGTCCCGCACCTTGCTGAAACTCATCTCTCAGAAAATGGACCACGGGAAACTCAATCCACTCTCCACTCTGTTTTATAGTCTTAGCAGTAGAAAAAGCAGTAGCCGCTGGGGATGTAACAACAGTACAAAAGGTTTGGGAGAAAGGCTGCGTTCGCTTCTTGTGCTAGACTGAAAGGATCCAGGAGTGTACTTAGTTTGGTGTTCTTTGACTTTCTGTCTTCGTTGGCATGAAGCCCGGTTATTAGAAATTCCACAGCAATATCCTAGGAGCCCAGACGCAAGAGTCTGAGAGCATCCTCGGAGCTCTTATTAAATCTCCCCAGCTACCAGGCAGAGACGCTGCAGAGGCTCTAATGAAGCAATTATAAGCAGGAGAGGGATGAGTACTGAGCCCAGGTCCAGACTGCTTTTTACTGCCACTAGAAAGCTGACAGCGAGGTACAGAGAAGTGGCAGGGGTGATATTTCTTTTCCAAGAAGTGTTAAAATTGGATTAAGTGGGGTAAAAGACACTCCAGTAAGGGTGAGGACAATAAAATGCCAGAGGATGAGATAGGAGAGTGAATAAAAAAAACAACGCAGAACGATGTTTGCTAAACCTGGACATTCTGTAGGAAACATAGGACAGCTGGTATTAGCCAACCTATGTCACTCTTCACTCCTTAGTTTTTTTTTCATTATTCCAACAACATATCTTTGATAAAGAACCTTTATCATTGATTAAGTTTTTACTTTCGTCTTTTCAGTCATAGCAGCTGCTCATGCCACAACAGCCTTCTAATTGTGTAACTTAGAGTCTTAATACAGACATAAATGAAAGTAGTAATAGTAATAGTTTCAAACAAGGTTTTCTAAAAGTTATGAATGTTAAAATTCACTGACTTGAGATAGAGAAATTTGACTGAACAGGATAAATAAAAAAAGTAATAAAAGAATCAATCGCTCCCTCCTGAGATTATAATGCTTTCTCGTTTGCTTCAACTTGTTTCTAACCCTGAATCTTTAGAGACCCCATGAAGCCCTTTTATCTAATTTGCCAAATACATGACCGCCACTAAACAGCTGGCTGGTTTTAACCCAGAGAGCGGTGATTAAGAAAGAGATAAATCCCCTATTACCGTGATCGGAGTGTTCACTACTAGCAGCAGACCAATGAGAGCAAAGTGGGTTTGCAGTCTGGCAGTGAGGCTGACTTCTACATTAGGGAACGAAAATACAAGCATCAGGAGTGGACAAGAGTCTTGAGAATTCATATTTGTTATCATACAGTGGTTTTATATACTGTATCATGGCTGTTTAGCGCAGGGTCAAGATGTGTATAAATTTACTAAACAGAAACATAGGCGGTATTTCCTATGGTACTAATAAAAGTTTTCAGTGTGTCTTCAGTAGACTGATACTGGCCGATAATAACAGCCAACCGACATATCAGTCGGGCTCTATTTGACACAGATGCCAGTCATGTTGAAAATGCACACACTACTGCTCAAATGCTCAGGATACAAATGTGCTGTCTAAGTATCACAGAGGAGCTTGTTGTCAGTGTGTAATCAACACACAGCAAAAGTTCAGTGCAGAGTTCATCCTTTATCACTGTTTGTCTTCGATGGTTGTGTAGAGGCAGAAAATAGGCTGAGCTCTGTTGGGATAAATCTGATGAGAAGATTTTGTAAATTCAGTCATGACAAGAGATTAAGGCAACATTCTGATCTGTGCAGCTGTCTTTCTCCAGGTTAGTTACAGTTGAAGGTGAATGAATCTGTAAATCTAAATAAGCATATACTGATTAACAGGTCTTCATTAAATTAAATTACTGTGCCATGTAATTACATTAGATGGATTTCTTTAGCTATGACTAGAGCTATGACTCTTGTTTCTATACACAGTGAGAAACATGTTAGCAGGAGCTGGGAATCAAAATAAAGTTGTGTGTTAGCATCACGGATTAGATCCCACTAAACACAAGTTCAGATGAACTGGAACTGTTACAATGGTTTTAGTAATGTTGCAGTAATAATGAATCAACATCAGCAGCCTTGTTACAGTTATGTTTTGTGTGATAACGGCAATGTTACTCAACCGAAATAACCCAACTCACCCAAAATGTGTTTATTCTTTGTTTTTTATTTGGTGCATTTTAATGAACATTGCATCAGCGTCCATATAGATATATTTGGATTCATGCTCGGTCATGAGTTTTCCGCCTTTTGTTTTTACAGAAGCAGCTTGAATATTGACAAGATCCTGTTATTCCACACTGCCTCAGTATGAACTGTGAAATACTCAAACCTAAGACCCTGTGTGTTTTATGGCTGCACTGTTCCATCAAATGAAAATATTCTGCATGTCTTGTGCATCATTTACACACACATATACACATTTGCTCAAATGTTTGACTTTGGCTTGAAAACATTGGGATCTTCATTATTATAAAATAACCACTGTCTTAAAATAGATTTCAATAGGACTGAACAATGTTTGGCTGCATGGCATGGGTTTGTAATGGCTCCAATTAGGGTTTAATGGACTAGAATGATATTTCCATAAAAAGGAAACATAACATTGTACTAGCAATGCAGGAACCGATGCACTGGAGAACGTTTCCTCTGGCAGACTAATCATTTAACTTCTGTATGGACAAAAAGAGATCAAATCTCAGTATTTGTTCTCTGTTAATCCTCTTGTGAATGTGATCCCCAGTGTTATGGTACTTATGATTCACAGGAGCTTCTCAACACTTCTCAGTGGTTACATTTGTCTGTTTGTTACATGTCTTAGCTCATGCATAAATGCATGTACTGTACTGTGTGGTAAAACGGCATGTTGCATTATGCCTGCCAGCTAATGAAAGGCCACACCGCACATTATTAAAAGAACAGCGGGAGATATTTCAGACTCTACTAATCAGCTCTGATTCCACATAACCCCTGCATGGATTTATAATAATAAAATGACAGACAGAAGATCGTTCCCTCTGCCAAGTGGAAGACCCCTGCCTCATGCTGTTACCCAGCATGCATTTCAGCAGTCTATTTCCGTCGTTGGGTGTCCAACACTATTAGCACAAAAGGTCCCAACATTATGGGCTTAGTAATTCATGCTATTATATTGGGTCTAATTAATGATAATGCAGGCAACAGTGAACTGAGCGTTCATACCACAACTTCTCTGACTCGATTGTAGCTGGTAATATTTTTGTGTCTCTTGTCATCCTTCAGTACCTCATTACCTATAATTCTGAAAAATATGATAACATGATTATTTTGACAATCACAGAACATGTTTTAGCATCCCTGATTTCCAAAGTGTCCTTCTAGCTCATAGAATATGGGGATGGTAGAGGTTAAGTACATCATTTTACAGTGGGTGGATGGTAGCTGCAATGTAACTGGGCTCAGCAGCTTCTATGGACATAATAGCAGAGACCAAGAGACCAGTGGGGTCATTGATCGAGGAAGGTAAGGAGAGAAAAGGATGTAAATCTGACTGTTAGTCATTTTCTGAGAGCTTGGTGAAATAAAAAGCTGAAAACAGACGCCGAGCTGGGCTTCTTGCTGTTTGACTAGTAAGTAATATTAGCTTGCTGCTATGTCTTGTGTCGTTGCACTTGCATGATGTTGAGCTGTTGTGGTCAACTTGCTATTTTTTTTTTTTTTTATCATAAATAATATAATCAGAACAAATACACTGTAAATATTTGTGACAGAGGTATTGCACTCTGAAACTGTGGGCGCTACATCACAAAAATACCAACTTCTATATAATGTCACTTTGTCTGATGCTTCACATAACTTGTGAAGCAAAAGACAAGCAACAAGATGCATTACTTCCCAAGGCTCAGTGTAGCATATTCTGAATTAAACATGTACTGTAGTAAAATCAAAACATTTTTACAGACCTGTCCACAGACAACCTGAATATCCTTTGAAGTCCTGGTGATTTTCATCAGGCAAAGAAATTCTGCCTTGAAATAGGACCTGGTGTCTAAATGCCTTAAGGCTATGGTCAGAGTGACGCTATTCCCCCCCCTTAAAATCCATATTAATAAAGTCAGGATGCTCAAATTTCTGATCACATTTCAGCATCCACAGAGCACTGACCACTGAGGAAAATTTTGTTATCTTCTTGGTATTGCAGCTTCACCTATTTAGAGGTGATAGAGAGGTGAGTGGTTTCACATCATGTCAAAACATAACCTCAAGAGCAAAATCAGAGAGGGTAGACTTTTTTCCCTGACCACAAATAGTAGATACTGTTTTCAGTCCGTGTGTTTGAGTTTATATATTATGTGCAGTGTATGAGCTTTCAGGTTCTCAGTTAATGCAAGGCTCACAGTAGTTCCACTCGTATTTATGTGACAAGAGATATTAGCACTGAATTGTGCTGAATTATTAATAAAGTGACCCAATTAATGAGTAGAAACAAATTTTCTTCACTGGTCCACTTTTTATTGGAGCACAGAGCGCTGAAGGCGCAGCTTCGGGAGCTCAGCAGGCTACAGCCTGCAAACAGCAGACAATACTACAGACAAATAAAGCTAGACATGTCAAATAACTCTGCTTCACAGACATGTACATTAGATACTATGGTTTAGGATTATCTAGAGCAATAGTTCAAAGCCAAAGTTAGAAACTTAAAAGACTCACTTCCAGCTACTAGTTCTTTATAAATTGTTGCACAGACGTAAAAAAAAAGATGTAAAGAAAACATAGTTATGAATGTTATGAATGCATAGTTATATTCCATTTTCTGTGAATCTGACACACTGTACCTGACACACTGTACTTCACTAAACTGTGTTTTTGATTGCAGCTAACTAGTCATTGTAATGAATCGCCTCACAGTCACCTACTTACTGCTGACACAAATATATGAACACAATCTCTCTCTCTCTCTCTCTCTCTCTCTCTCTCTCTCTCTCTCTGACACACACACAAAAACAAGTGCACAATTAGTCAGACATAGAGACGCATACACAAGCAAAAACACTCTCACACATCCTCTGCCTCCTGTATCCCACACATTGCTCAATTGACAGCCTGCCTGGGGAGTCATCATATGCGGGGCTATTTTTAGGGGGTTCGTTAATAGTTTGATGAGCATTACTTCACTCTGCCATAAACGAAGCCACAATGACGATGGAGATGTCATTTGCTGACTAAATATTAAGCTACTGAGAGGTTTTCACAGGGAATTCATTTCCAGAGCCAAGTTCTGGAAACCTTTGTCTGTGGGCAGCAGTGACAGGAAAGGGGATCATATACAAAAACAAAATTTGTGAAAGCAAATTATTCTAACAGATGTTAGGTAGTCTAACACCTGGAAGTACAGAAAACAAAATTTATGTACAATATTTACCTTTATTATGATATCGAAAGTTACAATATGTAGGTATAAACGATTTAGAAATATCTTATCGTCAATAGAAGGATTGTCTGTCTCTGCCTTGAAGACCAATTCATGGAAATAAAAAAAACAAAGTTCATGTCATATTTCTCTTTATCACAAAGGATAGTGTTTGCCAGGGCGTAGACATTAGCTTGGGAAGCGTTGGATTGTGTTAATGTGAAGACTTTCATTTGTATTATGTGGGTTGTTTTTGTTTTTGCTCTACCTGTCTTCATCATGATACAATTTCTATTCATAAGCTTCTGTCAAGTTCTATCGATTTCAAGTTTTTTAATGTTATGACCGGGAGAAATTGCCACACTTATAGATGCATATTCTGAAGTGATCATCAGGCTTTCTTTTCACTCTGGATTGCTTATGGTATATAATTCATTGTGAATATCCTAACCACCCCATCTGTATTGTTTTAAGGCAGTATTGAAGTGGTCAGCAGTGAGGTTGCTGAGCAGTTAACATTTGTCATGAAGATGGAAAAGACTGGAGAGTTGTTTCAGTATGTCGGCTTACATTTTTGTGACCATTTTTCTGTCACTATCTTTTTGGCTCTGGCACAGGAAGATGACATCCCCATTCTTAATCCAGCCTACTGGAAACTCAATGAGCACAGCGGCAGACATATTTGAATCTCTGAGAAAAAGACAAAAAAAAAAAAAAAACCAGATGTGGGCAGCTATTCAGAAGTCTGGAACCATGCAGGCTAGTTTTTTCTTAACAGATACAGACAAAATGTTTTAAGCTCACATTCGGTTTAAAGAAGACGGTGCGATAGTATGAAATATATAATATACTGTATGTATGAAAGCAAATCTGAGAGCAAGCACAGGCAGAGGAAAACCTTGCACAGTACACGAGCAGGGCACAGTGTAGGAGATACAGTAGATGCTACTCAACTGAAGCGTTGGGTGTTTTTACATTTTTATAACTCACATGAATATCTCTTTTTGTTTTATCCATTGTGCCTGAAGAATTAATTGTAGAGACTGATTTTTCTGTTAGATTTATTTTGTTATTGTGATTATTGTCCTTTGTTATGAGTTGAATTTCCAATAATGTACTAAACTGAGCACATCTCTATTCCCTTTCTGTCCCTGTCCACAAGATGATTGCATGATTGCTGCCCGGCACATAGACACCACACAATGGCACCTTTACACAAACCACTGCCAAGCTAATTAACTGGAGAGGTTCTTGTCAGAATTTGCTGCATGTCCAATAATTTATCACATCTCCTGGAGAGACCTCACTCTTACTAATCATTTTAATTTTCCTTTATTTTTGCTTTATAGCTGAAATTTACTTTATTTTTTACTAATGACATTTTTTCCTCATCCTGGGGTCTTTTATGGTCTGTGGGTTCTTCTGCTATAGTGTGCACGCTACAAATCAACACATGAAGTAGTCCAACAGGAATTCTTCATAGAGAGACTAATTGATGTTCACAGCTTGGTCAGGCTTTCTTTTGAATTTATTGGAGACATTTGTGTTACAATAGTGATGATATGGCACATTGTTGAACGGCAGAGGGAAAAGATATGAGAAGGCAAAGCTGCAGGGCTCGGTGATGTCATTTACAGCTAAGAGGTGCTCTCTATCTCAAGGAGGATTGGCTAGGGGGGATTTATAATCCAGAAATAGCAACATTTCTAATGCAGATAGAGCTGTCTTCATTTCTTTATGTCAACTTTGTTTCAAGTTTGTGGTCAGCAGAGTAAGGAATAAATATCACCAGCCAAATGCTTGGAAATTTTGTCTCTACCTGACACTTTGACCAGTGATCAGCCATTGTAAATACATTTCCTGGCCTGGGGGTCAGATAGTCTGGTACTGGTAGGTTTGCTCACTCCTCTTTTAAGATCTCTAGGAATGATCTTCCTATATTATTATTAGTATCCACTGGGATATTGGCAGCCTTACAGTCCATGTCAGTCTTACAAACAAAACACTGTAGAGACAAATGGAAAATTCTACTTTAGTGAATTTTATGAAGAATACAAATAATGTTAAAAACTAGAGCATGCATCATCACATTATTAAGTATTGCTGCTATTGGTGTTTCATGATAAAACATTATTGTATTGCTACAATGTAAAAGTAAGCTCAGTAAATGTAAAGCTATAAGTAACTTGGCCAAAGATAATCTTTTTAATCCAATAACTGCACTGGAGGTGGTGGGGTGTTTTGAGAAATGTATAGTAGGCTACAAAGGACAGACCCTTCTGTTCAATATGTCCTTACTATAGCCAGTGTTAGCTACTGGAAGTTCAGAGAACAAAAGGGGAATGGAACAAAGAAAAAATGAGCAGGCTGCATAAGGTCAGTGGCACACCTACAGCTGACTAATAATCGAAAATGTTACACAAACTTGCACACAGTGGAGTGACATTTACAAACTAGGGACTGACGAATTCCTGAGTCACAAGGACGTGTTGGTGAGAAAATGCATGATGGACTTTCATTGTTACTCCCTACTAACCACACTGCAGTTCATATGGAGGAGAACAAAGACTCTTGTGATGATGTTGTGTGACAAGACTTTGAATGACATTGCTCCTATCTGCCGACTGATCTGATCTGTATCATCATGCGGTAGTGCACTTGAGTGTCGGTTTATTTATATGTAGATTCCTCTGGTTTGCTGTGGCATTTTATCCAAAGCTCCTTGGATCTCATTGATTAAAGTCCTGAGCATACAGTAGGTGCTGTAGACACAGAGGGAGAAATCTGAGACACAGGGCCAGATGTATAAATGATGTTTAAGAACAAAAACCATGCATAGTCCATTAGCCACACATAAACTGGTATTTATAAAAGAATGCTTTAGACCAGGCGTGCACATAGTTTTCTTGACATAGGTGTGTTATGGGTGATGAATTTTATCACTCTTTTTATTTACATTAAAGCCATTGCTTTCCTGCTAATAATCTTTTCAATGTAACCAGCATTGTTAAACACTTTGTAAAGTCTGCTTCAATATGCGCTCTATTAATAAATCATTGATCATCCCTCTGATGATTGAGATATGTAAATGTAAATAGCCACAGCCATGTATAAGAGCAGCTGCTCTGGTGCCGTTGGAGAACGTCAACGATGCAACAGGGTCAGTAAAATTGCACTTCTTCTTTGCTGTTCTTCTCGCTGACAGGTTTAATGAGTGGTGGTGCAGGCACAGGTATCAATATGCAAACAGATGTTTGAGGGTGTTTTTACAACCATTAGCGGCTAACTGTGGGAGTGTAAATCACAGATGAATGAAGTTTGTTTACTTGAGGCTTAATAGAGTGGAAGCACTTGTGTGCAGAGTAAATTACCTGCTTTTTGAATTTCTTCAACGGTGATTTCTTGACACAAGTTGTTTTCTTTTGGACAGCTGACATTTTATTTTTAAATCACACCATTAATATTAGCTTGAAAGGTTAATTATTTTTATAACCTTAATCTATCTAGGGATGGTTTACTGAGCAAAACAAATGTGATACACAGTCATCTTCTGTTTTTGATATCCTCACGGGAAATTTTGTGTCTGCCTCTCTCTCCTTCAAAACTTACAGAGGGTCAGGTGCTGTAGTATGCAGTGGTTTGCTTTATGAACACATCAGCGGAGCAGATTGTAGTTGGATGATGATCTCCAAATTCCTAAACCTGCTCTAATATATTCCTTTCTTTACTTTTAGAAACTGAGATGCACAGATAAATATATAACCAAGTGCCTTGCTCAGGTGCTCAGTACCATTATTGACAGGGTCACATCTGACTTCAGTGCAACTAGTGCCAACAATTCCTCCAACTGTTAAATCAATTATTACACTGCTACCTCTGCCAGAAGTTTAATCATAAAGTTATGTGTACTTCAGTGGCTGTTTGAGCTACTATGTGCCCTACAGGCTGTTTGGCTCAGGGTTTAGTATTCATATCATTCCTGGACTGTTTACTGTGGATTTAATGGTCTGTTGTCTCCCATCAAACCAATGCAGCCCGTCCTGAGATGGAACAGACAGCAACTTACACAGCGTCCTTATGAGGGAAACCAAAACAGAAGAAAATAGGGCTGTCTTTACTGGGTTGTCATGCCTAGAGCAAAGGCCCTGCAGTCAGAAAGCTTAAGTATTCAACGCCTGGTTAAATTCTTTATAGCATACAATGCAGCACTGGGAAGCCGGGTTCAGCGTGTGACCTGGCAAGCTCTGAGAAGACAAATAAAACAGTGGATAAAAGGGATATAATAATGTCTAGTTGAGGGGAAAGAAAATGCAGTTAAATAGAATAAAAACCAGATAACCAGAGGCTTAACTGAATGAAATAGTAGCTCAATTAAATAAAACTGTGGCTAAATTGAATATAGCAGTTGACCAGACTCTAAAAGTCCAATCAACTGAATGGAATGGACTGTTTGAGTAAAATGTTGCCTTTATGGTATTAAACAGTGGTTAAAATGGGTTAAATTGGTTTCTACTAGCTCCTGGTCTCCAATTGAGAACAATAATTTCAAAATAAGAGTTTTGATGTCCAGAGTAAAAACAGTACAGTATGTGTCAGGATACAATGGTTTGGCCCTACACTCCAGCTGGTCCTGTAATCAGCCAGTTTAGTGTCCCACATACATACATCCAAAACAAGTATTATGTTGAATACAGGTCACTGAGGTCAGGCTGGCCTAAAAATCACAAAAAATATCACACAATTTCCATTTCAATGATATAAATCTAATGTTCTGAATGAGGTCTTGGTCAATAGTTTGTTGTTTATTAATGGACATTGAAGGTTCCTTTAGATTCACATACAGTACCTTGTTTGATTCCATTGTCTGTACTGTAACTCTAAAAATGACACTGTAATAAAAGCACTTCATGAATAGCACAGTATTTTCTTAGCAGTATGACTTACTAGAAGTGTTACCTTTTCTTAGAACTTTCTCATTGAGAGATAAGATAATAGAGGTCCAGTTCCAGCAGTGTGAAAGCAGGGAGGGGCTGAAAGGCGACTGTCCAAGCCTCGCAACTACAATCACCCTGAATGCAGGCCATTGTTGGAGTTTGTAAAAGCTATGGAGCCACCAGACCATGTAACACTCACTTCCCAGCCCCCAGTAGTGGCCTAGATACTGGGGCACTGCACTAGTTTGATGCTCTTCTTCATCTGCTGTTGTAGGGGTTTCCACCCTGAGGGACAGTTTCATGTGTCATTTGGCTTTAGCTCAATTGGGAATTACAGCCCTTTTACAAAGTTCCTAGAGGTAAATCTTCCTACCGTTGTGTTTGAATTGTCCCCTGTGGTCAATAAGAGACACACTATCAACAAGCGGCCATGAGGCCAATGCAGCCATTGGCTACAGTTTGAGCTAGTGGGTCACTTTAGCAGTTGCTGATAACAGAGAAATGTGACGATGCAGCACAGCAATAATTAAATGTACAAAGTGAACAACTTAATTGATAGATGACATTTTAAAGAACACATGCTACCTGAAAATTACTATGCGAAACTAACTTTGGAAACAAGGTTCAGTAAACGTATACACAAAAGTTTGGATTGAGGAGTTTTAGTATGACACCACTGACACAGTTCTACTTTTGTGCCAGTCATCAGTTTAGAGAAAAGTGATATTTGACAATTTACCAGTATGTGTGAGTTGGTGGCTTAAAATGCATAAAATATAACTTTTGCATTTTAAGCCTTCACGTCCTCCTTACTTAAATCTTCTCTTCACTGCTGTAGAAAAATGAATGATTCTTTTTGTACGAGCGAGTTTCATGGCATTTCCTATAAAAAAAAGTTATTTAGCTGACTCGACTGGAATATTTCTCTATCATATGTTATATAAAAGACATTAAATTTAAGGCGGAATGAAGGTGACACCACAGGGAATTACATCTTTATTGACAAAGGCTGACATGTTTCCTGTTGCCTCGATTCAGACGTGACAGGAATCAGTGAGAAAATGGGTTTTCTCACATAAATTCACTCAACAGCAGTACTTATGTATTTTCTGTTGTACAGTTCTGGCATGCCTCGCTTGTCATCACAAGCTTGTTTTTTGATCATTTTTCATTCATTTACAACTATGTATTTTTTTCTCTTCTGTTATATCTCCCAAATTCAAACTACAACTAAAACATACAAACTCACACCAAACCAAACATTCTGCTGAAGTAAGGTGGACAGTTGTACTACACAGCTCGTTGGCAAGCACTTGGCGTCTTTCTCAAAGAGTCTTTGTTTGGCTACAGATTCCAGTGACCTTGTTGGACACTGGCAGGGAGAGGGAGTGATCGAGAGACAAAGAAAAAGAGAGGGAGGTGAGAGAGAGAAAAGAAAGAGGGAACTGAGGGCAAAAGAGGAGACAGAAGAAGAGAAAAAACAAGAGTGGGTGCTATAGGAAAATGAGAATAAATCATGAGCCTTAGAGATAGAATAGTCTGAGCAAGAGAGAGTGAGAAATAGAGGCGTGGTGAAAGAGACATAGATGAAAACAGCAGAAAGACAAATGAGAGAGGGTATGAGAAACAGGAGAGAGGAAAGTATCAGCTTTGGTGATACAGACAACCAGAGATGGAGAGCAGGAAGGTATGGGTGATTGTGAAATTGTGTATGCAAAAGAAAAAGTGACAGCGTGTGTGTGGAGTTGTACACTTGTGTGTCTATGTGAAAGACAGACAGAGAGAGGGCAGAGAAGTGTTTGACAAAAGGCTTTTGTTGTGAAAGTGGCCATTTTGAATCTTCTCCTGGTTCTGGATGGCTCCACTTCACTGTGTCCCTGCCTCGTTGTTTGGCCCAGTTTCTCATTAAGTCTCCACTTATATGATGACAGCGTTTACTCTGTCGGGCTCCTCACTATTTATGGCAAACATCATCACAATTCCTCCAGACGTGGCACAGCTTGCAGATGAAAAGAGTTTCTCTCCCAAGGGCAAGCCATGATGATCCTATTTGTTCTTTGAGGGTTACACCAGTGGTTATGCATGTTTAAGCCTGTTAGGTACAAATCACACTTTTGATATGTCCCAAACATTTTTCAACAAGAACCATTTTGAAGGTCCTTTTTTGTCCATTCAAAGATGCTCTGATATGCAGATTCGAGGATCAGGAAGAAATAACTTATTATTACTTATATAATTAATCTCTTATTAGTGACTTATTGATAAAATGATGTACCAATGCAGAGCTCGTCTGCAGACATCACTTTAGTGTGTCTTTGAACACCAGAAATTAAGATAAGTTGAAAAAAGTGGTCAAAACAGTAAATGCATATTATGATTAGTTGATTTCCTGTTGTTCATAAACTAACATCCTGCTGGACTGCTGCTCACCTGCAATCTGAGGACTTGAGGCAGAATCATTCTTAGCTTGTCAAATCTACGCTGCTACACATTTGACAGGGTAAATCTGTCAGGAATGTTGACTTTTATCTGGTTCCACCTTATCAGTGTACTTCATGAAAAGAGAAAGTGTCTCATATTTTGCACATTCACTGTGAAATCCCTAATTTGACAAAATGTCTGCAGCACAATGCAGGTCATATTAGATTGGATTAACAGGATTATATCTACAAAGGGAGACTTTTACAGCGGTGACAGATGATCACAACACTGTAAAGATGAACTGCACTCACACAGACACACACACACCACCTTCTTCATGCATTAACATAAGGCGATGAATTGGGCATAACCTCACTTTGCATGCACTGCAGTAACATACATACACACAAACTGTTTTGCATACCTACACAGAAACACAGGCCCACATACAGAAACCTCAGCCTTATAATACAGTTAGTCACAACAACAACCTGACTCATCTTCATTGATCTAAACCTTCCCAGTAGCCTCTGAGTCAGTCCTTTTGTTACCCCCTTTCTGCGAGTCATCTTACATCATTCATAAAGCAGCTTATTCCACTGAAGCATTTCTATAAATCTGATTTTACTGTTATACAACTGTGCTGTCAGAGTTCTGATATGTCACAATCCATCGTACAGAAGCTCTGAAGTTAATCAACCACAACCATGCTCACTTGCACGTTAAAAGAATACATGCATACACTCAGATGCTATAGTACTACTGTGAGGTGCAGAACTGAAAATACACCTGGGATGAGAGTGAGTCATAGAAACGGCTTAATATTGTGGGCTGTCGTTCCCTTGATGTTGCTTGAGCTAATTAAGCCTTGTACCGAGCTACTCAGGTCTGTTTGAAGTATTCAAGACACTCACTTTAATGGTCTGCTTCATGCAATTCTGTGTTTTCACATTTAATTTGAATATGTTCACAACTGAGGGAGCTTAGATTATACAGATAGGGCCTGAGAGCTTAACATAAACACACCTGCATTTCATTTCCAAACTGCTTGGGAAATAAAATCTCCTTCTGAAATTCACCTATTACCTTAAAAATGCTGAAAAAGCAGTCTACAACCAGACACTTTTTTAAAAAAAACACACACACACATAAATTTAAAAAATGATCATCATGATTTTGTGCTTCAAGCTATTTTCTATGTTGCTGAGTATGTGTAATTTTTGAGGACACATAACCCATCAGGACCAAACCTCAGGCCACAAGAACAATTTCTTCCCATCTGCAGCTGGCCTCATCAAAAATGCCCAGGACCCCAATGACACTGACTCTTATACCCCGACCCCACCTAAGTTTACACACCTGAATTTATGTGTTGCATTAACACGTCTCTTATCCATTGCAAGTATTCTTTATACTTAATACTGTGAACTTGCACATTCCCTGGACAATATTTTGCACATTCTTGTACAACTGTAGTGCTCTTTCATTGAAATAATTATTGTACATGTCTTTTTATTGTCTCTATAATATTTTTTCATATGTTATTGTCTATTTTCTATTTAGGTTTCTTTTTGTATTGCTTTCTTCCAACTTATTTATATATCTTCTTCATAATATGTTTATTATTTCCTCAATTAACCAAAGTAAATTTCTTGTATATGGCTAGAAAACCTGATTCTGATATGACGTTTCCAGACTTGTGATTTATAGTATTGGCTTACATTGTGCTGTATTACACTCTGAGAATTATGCTTAACTCAAAGTAAATTAAAAAACTTTATGCCACCAACTATTTAAATTGAATTAATGTTGAAAGGGACGTATGCGATTACCAATTATGTTTTGATAATCACACGTAACTGTATTTACTGTCACGGAAATTAGGCTCATTCTACAGGTGCACTCAGTGGAAGTCAAGAAAAACCATGCAAAAGTAAATGTGGTGGTGCACACTGACCCCTACTGTTGATGACACGTCATCACTCTTTTCTGTGAAACACACCTCTGATGTGTTGACTGATGTGGGAGCAGCAGGGTCACTCTGTAGCAAGTGTAGATGGGAAGGTCACAGTGTTTTGTGTTTGTCATTTGTATAGGATCGGAGTACTGTGCGCATATGCTGCTAACCAGAACCTGAGCTCTCAGGTGAAGAACATTCGGAGATTGGTCAACAGCAACATGAGAGACCTGCACACTTTCGCTAATGACACGCCAATGGTGAGACAGTTATTCTAGAGACCGTGTAGATGGAGCGTTATCACTCTGCCTTGTTACTTGAAGCTCTAACATAATGTTGTATCATGTTATGAAAGCAGAGATGGAGAACTTCAGATTATAGGCAGTTAACACAGACATGATCATTATATTGTATAGCAATCCTACAAATCACATTCTATAACAATACCAAACTTAGAAATGCAAAGATTAGTCGAGTGATTGATTAGTTGCCAACTAGTCAAGATATTTGAGGACGTTATATCGGGCCTTGGAAACAGTGATCAAATTTTCAAATTTTAAGGAGATACAACTAATCAAGTAATTGAAGAAATTATTAACAGACTAATTGGTAATAAAAATGATCATTAGTTGCAGACCTTCATCATTTACACAGCAATTGGTTTGCTGATTATGTGAAAGAACAGCTACTAATAATTGAATAAAAAGCCAAAATTTCTAATCTGCTCAAATGAGAAATCTTCTTGATAACTGTTTGAGTTAAAGGCAAATATACACTGTAAATCAGTGTGTGTGCTTTTTCTGACAGACTGCTACCATTTAGTCATGCCTCATTTATGTAATCCTTTCAAGGTGGGAAAAAAGAACACTTTTCTCACTTTTTGTGTGTGACAGCTGCAAATTTGCTTTTTAAAACATAACTCTCATTCCATGAAATTTTGGTAGCCCAAACTGTAACTTACTTCTATGTGTGAAATCGTCAGTGTTTCAAGAACAAACACCTAACAAAATGCTCTGTTTGTTAAACAGTATATATTTATGAAGACCTGTTTATATTGCATGATTTTCTCTATTTCATTCTGACACATAACATAAAACTGAAATGTTGCTATACTTCAAAGTGCTGTTGTCTATGATGAGACTAATAAAGTCATTTTCATCTGCTCTGCTCTGTTGTGTTTCCTGTTTGCAGCAAATTGATTACCTAATATCCCAGTACCCCACAGCCAAGAACAAAGTCATCTTTGACCTAGATAGTAAGTAGACCTCCTCTTTGCCTCTCATAGTGAATTAAGTGGACAGAAACGATTCACTGACTTCTTGCTCTTGGTCGTGTATCATGCTTACTATCAGAACGTATTGTTTCTACTTTCTTTGACTTGTTTTCACAACAGATTTGTGACATAACTAGGTCTAGATAGCTTAAGCTGTGACTGTCATAGAGGATCCCCTGAGTATTTATCCTACTTTTCTCCTGCAATAGTACTGCAGGCAGCTCTTTCCTGAAAGTTAAGAACTGCAAAAGCAGCAAGCATAAAGAAAGGGACTTGAGACTGTGTTTGTGTTTTCTTATGTGGATCTGATACTGCGTTCTCTACAGATGTAGGTCCATTATTGGGTGGAAGGATACATGATCAGCTGGCCGTGGAGGTCAATCCTGCCTTGGACAGAGTGCTCCAGATGGCTGGAGGTACATCCATATATTTTTCATTTCCATTTTCAGTTATGATCATGTTATTTTAGACTGTAAAGATCAAGTCACGTACAGTATACTGCCTTACTTTACTAAATTGTTTATAGAATAAAATGACCTAAAAATTGGGATTAACACCCCATTATCAGATTTTCTCCACTAAAGTTATGCTGTAATATGATTTTAAAAACTTTAAATGTTAAATCACTTGTTATTATTGGCATATTCTCACATGAACAGTCACATTTTTGAATTTCAGATTTTTTTTTTAAATCTTTATATTTTATGCTTTTTTATGAAGTGAAAATCGAGAGAGCCATCAAAGGTAACAGTAACTCAGTAACTGGAAAATGACCCACAATCCTTTGACCCCTGACCTTGTGAACTTTGACACCAGTATTGCTCCTGTGATTTGTACCCTTCTGATTTTTCCTAAAGCACTTAGACCTTAGAACTGAGCCCTTAGTTACATCTTAATGAACAACAAACAATTAATATATTAAAACTGCACTATGCGCTGTCTGACTCTGGTGACCACAAATTGCAGATCATTTTGTGTGATGAACTTCACAATCTAGAAATCATGTTAAGTAATAGCAGTTAAGTGAATCTAATTTCCTCTCCTGCTGTCTTTAAGTCAGGCTTGGTCTGGATCCAACATGTACTTGCTATTAATGACTAATATTTGTATTTTCTCAAGGTCAAATTCCCCACTTACAGCATGTCCAGATGAATTTCTGCTAGTGCTGTCACCAGATAAATTGTCTTTATGGGCAAAAGGAATGAATCTGTTAAACAGATATGATTCCCTTTCCATAAAAATTCTCTCCTAGTGCAGTTTTAAGTTTAAAGGTGTGGTCAGTCACACTAGAAAAAGATAGTTGATTGTTATTTGCTGGTCGTCAACTACCGATGTAAAAGGGAAACAAACTTGTTGTGTTGTGTGGTTTGCTCTGAGCCGCTGAGTTTGTTCCAAATTTACATCGATCAACTTGCTTTCTCCAGTAGACTGACCACACCTTTAATGGCGTCTCTAGATCTTGCCATAAACCCAATGTAACATCAACCTGCACCCAGACATCCCATTTTAGTCCAATTGTGTTTCCCCAGTGTGAAGTGACCATACAAAAGTGATGTGTTTATGTCACCTGTCCTTACTTTTTAACAATTTTACCAGAAGTTAGAGTCAAATGATTTATGGAAGTGTTGTTTAATCTAGTTACTTTATTACAACAAGCAGCTGTATATGGATGTTTGACTACATGGAATATACAGGCTTGTAGCACAACAGAAGCAACGGTGATATAGCCAAGCTCAACAAGCATGTAATGCTGTAGTTCAGGTACTAAAGTGCCTGTGATGACTGTAGATACAGTTTGTGTTCTTAACGTTTGTGTACTATTGTGTCCTACTGGGCCTGAGCCGAGCATTCATGGGGATCTTAGTATCCTGTACATAATACACGTAGCATCAGCATCCATCTGTTCTTTCATTCCCTCCCGTGCTGCCAAGCATTTAGCCATGTGATAGTGAATTCAGTTTCTTCTCGTACACTGCACAACAGTTTGCCATGATCATACCACAAAGACACTCCAAATCCAAATGGACTTGGATCCAAAATTCAGTATGATATACTCTGCTCAGACCTAGTCTTTACAATGAGTGCATACTTTTTGTCCTGTATGAGTCTGTATTTTTGTGTAACATCAGCTAATTGTTCAATACATGATGGTCCTACATGACTAGTTACTAAATCTGTTTAACTGGTAAAACAAAGATTTATTTAAAATTTTTATATGCCCCAGAAATTCTTCATATCATATCTTTATAATGATAAGAATGTTTTTTACTGCTCTGCTTCTTTATGACTCATTTTGCAGTCCAGCTACACAGTCGGGTACTCATGGGAAAAAGTCTTTCCTGACAACTCATTGAATTTTAAATTTTACCCCAACTACATATGTTAGCTAATGAAAAGTGTTTTTGTTTTCAGTGACATTAAGTAGGTAAGACACACATTTTAGAGCAATCTAAGTTTTAAAGTCTTTCTCACTTTATTGTTCTACTTTTCACTTTGGAGGAAGGAAAATTATGCTAAGAGAGTCCTCTGTTCTGATTGCATTCTTCCTTCACATCCTGTTTTCCCCTCATAACAGCAAATAAATCTACTTTCAGTCTAATCTGTGGTTTGTTTCAATTCAGCCATGCGAGAAACCAAGGAGGCCCTGGACAATGTCAGTGTTGGTCTGGAGGTCCTCCAGGAAGGAACAGGAAAGCTCGACTTCAACCTGAGCCTGGTCCGGACGAGTATCAACCGCACCCTCAACGACCCGGGTTGTCATGACGAGAAGTCAGATGCCACCTCTGCCCAGCTGTGCCGCAACATCCGCCAGTCACTGTCCCAGCTGCAGATCAGTGCCAACTTCACACGGGTACAAAACTGAGTTCTGCTATGCTCTCTATGCCATGTGCTATTGACACAAATGTGAATAATCTTCCATAAAAAGTGCAAATCAAAACTTTTCATTTTAGTCTTTTTGGCGTGTGTTGGGAATGTGATTAATCTGAGGCTGTGGTGAAGGTTAGATAGCTACAACAGTTTGGTTTGAAGAGGTATGGTCATGGTTATGATTAGGCAATACTGTGACATGATTGTTAATCAAACAACTTTCTCTAACTGTACTCTGCATAGTCAAATAAGTGCAAGTGTTTCCAGTCTTAAATGATGTCTTAATACAATAAATTGTGTTTGGGGTTTTTTGGTTAAATTCTAACCATTTGTCACTGTGTATGTTTATCTGTGTTTCGATGTCTCTTCACCTTTTAGCTACCCAAAGTGAACACTCAGCTGGAAAAGGTGAACGATGTATTGAAAACAGACCTCAGTGCTATCGTCCAGAGGGTGAGCCTAAACCATAAATCTATGGATATTCTTACATTGTTGGCAATGCCAGTCTGTAATGTCAATACATCTCCGGGAGTTATTTCATTTGTTGACAGTTACTTTCCTGTAGGTGCCTTGTCTACTTTACTGAAACTCCATGTTCCAACACATTGTCCTTTTCCTCTCACAGGGCTACTCATCTTTGAACGACACGCCACATATGGTGATTGAACAGACCAGAAGTGTTGTGGAGAGTAAGTGACATTTTTAACTTATTGAAAGCAAACACAAATAATCCCACTACATTTATCTGATGATTCCTATTCCTATATATCTCAATACACTAACTGATTATGATACTGATATGAATCATCAGGATAATTTTTTACTCTGACTGCCCTCTCCATATGTCTCTTTTCTTCTTTCGAGTTGTGAGCTTGAGCAAGATTAGGCAGATTTTAAACTTGAATAACATTTGGCACCTTTCATTCATGTAGTATGGTATCATTTAATTTTAATTTCAAGTTCTACCTGGTGCACCTGGTGGCCTTCCAGTATCTTTAAAAAGGCCTTTTATTGAAACCAATAGATTAATTGTTTGATCTGTCTCTCAGATGTAAAGAGTTTGTTGGACGGCATTGGCAATGACATCAGCAGCTTTTCCAAGGCATTCCCTGTGCAGAGTTGTCTGTCCAACTTCACTGTCTTCATTAATCATGCCCATGCCAAGATTGAGGACCACTACCCTGAAATTGACAAAATGGACTTCTACAGGTACACGGACCTCCTGACATATTAACTAACTATACATGTAATGTAAGGTACTGTAATGTGACTCTTTTTTATAAGCTACTGTAAAAGTAATGCACTGCTGCACTAATATTTTGCATTTATGAAATATTAATTACTTCTACATTAATTCAATTTAAAATAGTGCAGCTGAGGGATATCCAAGATGATATATCAGTGGTTTTAAAAGCTTTGTATTACATTTTTCCTTTATCCCATTTAGCTTATGTTCTGTTTCATACTGAGTAAGCAGGCAGGGCTTCACTTTAGCAGAACACTCTGAAGATGGTGTAGATTATAGCTTAGATGGAGGATGATATTGTCCCATTTATGTTATTGAAGGCCACAATCAGTGAAAGATCTAACGGTTTAGCTTTGCCTGCTGCTTACAGGTGGATTGGCTGTATTGCTCTTTGCTGCATGATTGTCCTGGTCCTGGCCTTCAACTACCTGGGCCTGCTGTGCGGCACCCTTGGATACGACAAGCACGCCTCACCAACAACACGAGGCTGCATCTCTAATACAGGAGGAACGATGCTCATGGCGTGAGTTACCTATCCACATGACATGCGCTGTCAGATTAAAGATATAAAACTGAAAAAGATCAAATAAAAAAAAACATTCCAGTGAATTTAATGATGGCACAGTACATTTTACTACTAGTATTTTAGTATTCTTGTTGTCTACAACACTAGCTGCCTACTACTACTATACTATTTCGTGTACAAGCTACAGTACCAGGCAACTCACTGAACAGGCAGATCTTGTTGCAGAACCTGTTCCCACGAGAAGAATGACTTACATAAAATATCATTGTGTTTGCACAAGATTAATTAACAGATTCATTTTACACAGTCTGTCTGTTTCAAAACATTTTTTGAATTTGATTTATTTTGAATTCCTTTTGTTCTTTTTACTGTAACTACTACTACTCCTTTTAACTACCCATGAAACTGCTTACTGTGGCAACCTCAGGCCACCTGCAATCCACCCACTCAAATGCTGCTTCATATCTTATTGTTCTATACTTCGGCTGTGCCTGAGGGCCTGTCTGTCCTTCTCCACAGCGGCGTTGGATTTAGCTTCATCTTCTCCTGGGTGTTGATGGGAGTGGTGACCACCATCTTCCTGGCTGGAGGAAACATGGAGAAACTCCTTTGTGAACCCTTCCACACCAAAGAAGTCTTCAAGGCAAGTCACGAGTCCACCCTGAAATGATAGAGCGATAAAGTCTCCTTAAAAATGAGTAGCACATCTCAAAGAGTAGTTTGAATTGTATAATTGAGCATCTCTGTCAGACAATTAAAGTTTGTCAGACAATTAAAGTTAAGACACTGTTCCTCTGTTCTATTTACTGCATGCAAGTTAGTGTCCCTTGGGTGGGCTCAGGAGAATAACAGTTGCCTCCAACTGTGGGTGCCATGTGGTTGTTTGAATTAATTTGGAATGCTGTAGCAGATAATCCATCCATTCTGTAAGAAATAGAATTTTGATTGAAGTTTAAAAAGCTCATAAAGCAAACAAAATTAAACAATTATAGTTCATTTTTTTGTCTCACTAAACAAGTATGCTTTTCAATATGCTGTAATTTAATTTATGAAGCATCAGTAATCTGAAAAAAGAGAGAATCAAACTAGTGCGATTTGAACACTGAATAATAAATTAGACAACTTGTTGAAAATGATAACAGCGTTTTCTCATGTGCCTCCCTCTGTGTTTCTCTTTACTTGCTGCGATGAAATGTATTCAGGGTGTGACATGGGCTCTCTTCCATAAACAGAACAACAGAATAATGAGTAGAAGATGTAAAAGATTAGTTAGGATTAGTCCAACCATTATTACAGTAATTAGTGCTTCTTTCAGCTACAACCTAATGAGAAAAAGGAAAAAAAAATATGAGAACACAAAGGCAACATGAAGAATGTCGCTTTGTTTGGGCCTGTGGGTTGGTCTTGAATTACCCTGGTCTTTAATCTAATTATGCTCTGCAGAATTGGAGTCAAGTTTATTTGATTAACTGATTGATCCCATTTGCTTCCCATGTGATTCATCGATCACAAATTCTCTTTCTTGGCTCTCTGATTTACCAGGTTGTGGACACCCCATATCTAGTCAACCCAGAGTGGAAGAACTTCATCCCTGGCTACATGTACAACGACTCCAACCTGGAGCTGACGGCAGAAAGCTTATACAGGCAAAGCAAATTAATTTTTATGTATTGAGGTGACAACATTTTACCTGCCAAGTAATGCTTTAATGATGATTGTTCTCCTCCGGGCCTACTCCACATCTGTCTTCTCTACATTTCATGTTTGATAACAAAACTGAATGGATTTTGCAGCAAGACAAGTCCTTGATTACATTATAGACTGAAGAATTACTGAATATACAGTTTTTCCACATTTTTCTTATTTTCGGTGCAGACAATAGGATCAATCATACAACCCAGTAGTTTATTTCCAATGATGAAGATGCACATGAGAGAGTTGCTATTAAACTTGATAGCTAATTAGCATTATTTTTCAGCCCTATCTGTGCTGCTTCTCTTCAGCCTGTTTCTCAGTGGTTACATCAGCTTTCATCATCTCCCCCAAGTGAGAGGCTGCATATCCCCAGTAACTGGGATGGCAGAGCTGCAGTCATTATATTTCCAAATAGAGCAACGTTGCTTCAACAAGTCTTGGCCTATTAAAAAGCAAGCAGTGCTAATATTGTGCACATGATGTAAGTCTACATGGTATGCAGCTGCCTAAATGTTATCATGGAACATTTATCTTTGACATACTAGACGTTTGACTTTTATTCCAGGAACATTACACTGTTTTATTTCAGAGATTATGCCAATGTCATGTACTTCCAGTCAATTTCACTTGGTGGCAGCAGATATTTTCAATATTTTGAAATGTTTAAGTTGACATTTCCCTCTCTCTCTCTCTCTCTCTCTCTCTCTCTCTCTCTCTCTCTTTTTCTCTGTTATACCTGTGTGTATCTGTTTGTATGTGTGTGTCTTTCTTAGCACTTGCAAAGAGAACAAAGGTATCTACTCAGCCATGCGTCTGGACAAAATCTTCAACATCTCCTCTTTTCTGAATACTGCAGCGGTCAGTAAACACACCATTAGTAGCATTCTGGCAAATGCATTATTGATCTACTCCTTCCTTATAGTGGAACCTCACTGATGGTGACATTATTTTCATATGTCTAAAACAAACCGGTGTACAGTGGATATTAGGCTAGAGCGTGGTGCTATTGATCACACTAACTGATCAGATCAGAAGACAGAGGAAAAAAAGAGTTTTGTAAATTTAGATACCACTTGTGTGTCAGTGCCAAATGTACAGACAATATACTCAGTGTTTTGCTGACCTCTTAAGTAAATTTTGTGATTAAATTAAGCACTTTGTTAGGGAGCTGTGGTAATTCATCTCTGTTTTCTAGGAATGTATGCAAATTTCATGCTGGAAACTATACTAATCATCATAAAATATTATTAGGGGCAGTTACAAGAAATCAATACATTGTATTATATGGAATTGCACATTGGACATGAAGCTCTATAAGATAACAGTGAAACATCCATCCTTGGCTGCAGTGTTTTGTTAGCATCACCTGATGATGCTAACAAAAAGAACCAGCCAATAGCTGTAACATGCCTCAGCCCTTACTTCAGTGTATGTCTGAGGCATTGCATTGATGTAAGTTTCTATTTCTTTTTGACCCTGAGCCAGCTATTTCTGGCTGCCTAACACATTCAGTACTTTCCTGCCAAGTTGGCAAGATTGTCTTGGCTCGTTTTAGCCAACAGCTGATATGTCCCATGCTGTGTCTGGTTCAGCACATTAGTCATTTGTCTTCATTTAATGCCTGCAAATGTTTTAAGTTTCCAAAAGAGTGACACTCTACCTAACAGAACTTCAGTAAAACAGACCTAGGGTCAGTTATTGTATCACTGCTATAGGCTTTGATAACAAATGTTATGATATGATAAGCTTTCCTAAAACATCAGTAAAACGGACTGTTGTGTTGGATCTTTGCTGCTTGAATCAAATAGTAAGTACTTGTCCATTCCACATCTAAATGTCCCCTTCTTTTAGTCTGAATAATGACATGCATGTCATACCCACATTTATCATGTTAGTTTTATATTTTCACAGTTCATTGTGAAAATAAAGATATTGGCCTAATTCTCAGATTGCAATTGAGGTCGGATTTCACACTTCTTCTTCAAGTTGGTCACTTTGTACTTTGTAATCAGACAGACTTAGATATGGCAGTCATTACACAGCATCCATTATTTTTACAGGGTTCTCTTGTAGTAGTCAAATAGGACACAACACCTACAAAGACAGTGCCATATTAGATTCTTAATACTCAATATACGCTTGAATTGTTCTAAAATAAACCTGTTAGCATCAAAATCCAGTTTTACTCATGGGCAGCCCACCCTCACAACAGTTTTAGTTAATCCCACAACAACAACCCAAACACTTCTTTCTTGACTATTGTAGGTAAATTATTGTGCTTGAAAATACTGCCATTGAATACAAGATAGTTAAACTGTTGACTGGATTTAATTAGAATTTGTTTCATATTTCTGAAAGATTGTTTTTACTTATGTGAAGAACAATCTAAAGATTTGTACAGTCAGTAGAGTAACTTTGTGTGTTAGACATTTTTTAGTCTTCCAAACCAACCTATCAACATACAGCGTTAATGCCATGTCATAAACTTTTTTGTTGTGCTCTCTTTTTATTGCTACAAAACAGAGTAGGCATATGTTTTCATTCTTGCATATTGCTATTCAAGACATCCTATTTGAAAATAATATGCTGACATTTGTGTCTCTGGTTATGGCTTTCAGAACAGATGAAAAATTCATACCAATAACCAATAAGTTCTTCATAGTTACTGATACTACACTTCATTGAAATTGTAGAAATTTAGAATAGTTGTTTAATAGTTGGGAGAGAAATGGGCATATAAATGCATTTGTTGGTCCCTACTAAGGCAAGGAAAGTTTATTTGTATGGTACTTTTTAACAACAAGGCAATAGAAAGTGCTTACATAAAACATAAAAGGCATAAACACAAGATATAAAAGAAACAGAAAACACTAAAGAAAAGGATTGTGTGCAAAAATGCTTAATAGGGACCAACATTTACAGTAGAAAGAAGGAGAAACAAACAAACAAACATCTAGGACTACCATTCTAGTGGTGTATGTGGACTTCCATCCAAACCACATCTTTAACATCTTTGGTCATCCCAGTGCCAACATTTGTTTTGCATTTTCCTTGGCCTTTCATTATGTTAACGAAGCTCATGTATACTTACAGTAATTGAATGTTTCTTCTGTACACAGATTTAAACTGTGATTAATAACCAAGCTGTTCTATCTGGCATGAATAGTTAGAAATATTGATGTGTTATATAGCTATATAACTGTCAAGCTCCAAGATAACCGTAGTATGTTTGCATTTTGCGACCACAGAATAAGCTTGAATATTTAGATCAACAACATGTTTTACCTTCAGGCCTCATCAAACCGCTGTACCTTTTTGTGCTTACAGTTTACAAAGGATGTGGTGGGTCAGCTGGACAGTGTTAAGATCGACCTGAGGGGAATAATCCTGTTAGAGGCAGAGGGGAAGCAGAACCTCCGGGATTTCTCTGAAGCAGGGCTGTCAGAAATCAACTATGCTGACTACCTGGAAGAGGTGAGACACTTACATGCATATAGGAACAAACAGATGCAGGCTGACACATCTGAAAGAGCAGACAAATAAGAACGAAAGAAGATCTACTAAGACTGTGCATGAATGAGAAGAAATTTAAAGGGACAAGCAGGCACAGACACAAATTCAGACATAGAACGAATTAGATGAAAACATGCATAAAACACAGGGACAGACAAACATACATACATACAGCAACTAAATATGATCTGACTGAATATTACAGAATAAAGTCCAAAATAAACGTAGTGTGAACAGAACCAGTTATATTGCGATAGGCGTCTATATGACATCAGTTTATTTGTAAAAGATTGGTGTACAAATTGATAACAGAATATTCTATACATATATCATTGCATTACAGTTGTTTTTAATGGTATGTTACCAGAAATAGCTTGGTTTCTAAGGCTCGGTTAAGCAGCCTCGCCCAAGGCTGTCAGTTAACATACAGCAGGCACCCGTGCTTTACGTAATATGAGCTACGACATGACACAGTGCTGTACATCGGGTTCTGTTGAGGACCACTGAAGCTTGATTATCCAAAAGGATTCCTGCCAAGGCAAAGCATGTGTAGGAACAAGCCGGGACTTGGCATTCCCTGTCTTCTCCAACACTACCTGTCAGGTTCACTTAGATTTATTTCCTGAGCGAGCAAAAAAAAAAAAAAAAAAAGAAGCTGTGCCACCTGCCCTGATACCCAACTCACACACTCTCCAAAAGTCAGGATAAGAGAATTATGCTCTGCTCAGCACAAACAATTAGTCATGTCTCAGTCACCTTCACAGAAACCACCCATACAATTTTGCAGGCTTCCAACCACTTAATTTAATTGGATCAATTAAGATCTGCAGCTAAGAAGAGCGGTTTGATCTTGGGCACATATTAAATGAGTTATATGTACTCCATGAGTATATCTGTAAGTTATATCCAAGTTGAAAGGGAGGTTATGTTTCTTTGTTATTTAGATAACATCTCCACCTTATGAAAATGCTAGATGAATATTTATTAATGCATAAACCCTACTGATCTTTTTTCAGTCTTATCCATGTCATCACAATTCTTTGATTTTTCTTCATCTTAAATAATTGTGCACTGGAATTGAAAATGACAGTATGAAAGTAATCCGAGTACTTTGCCCCAACATAACTGCTGAATTCTCTCTTTTCTCATTATACCTGCTTATCTTTAGGTCAACAAAGGAGTCACTGTGGTGGACCTGCTCTCATTTGCCAGAGAGCTGGAGGCCCAGACAGACCTCATGGTAAGAACACCTTGGTGCCTCTCTGGCAGATAAACAAACATCAGCTCTGTACAGTTTCACAGTGTGTCCTCAGTTCACAGGCACATAATTTGATCTACTTATGTACAATGCCATATGGGAGCACTTTGGTGGATTTAGGTGTCCTTAGGCTCCAATCTTGGTGTGTTCTCATCCAAAACATAACAGCTCTGCCTAAATAAAGACTGAGAGTAGTCTGACTGCTCTGTCATGCCTTCAGGGGTTTCCTGGAAGGTAACACAACACAATTATTTTGATTCCTAAATGACGAGCCCTATAGGATCTTTCAGGAGGATGGAGCTCACAGTTAGTTTCACTCCAAGGAAGGATCGATGAGAGGGACATATTTTAAAGTTAAAAAAATGATGTAGCATCAAAGTAATGGTGCCTCATGCAGCTTTTTGTGTTAGACCACATTTCCCATTATATATCAAAGTGTCTGGCATGTATTGTAGTTTATGAGGCAAATTTCTGTAGTGCTTTGATAAATAATATCACCAGAATTTCATGTTTGTCTGCCTGTGTGTGTTTCAGCCAAGAGGCGCTCTGCAGACCGCCCTGAAAGGTCATGTCGGCACTCTACGGCAGATTCACAAACAACAGATCATATCCATGGAGCAGGCCATGGTAAGAACTAATTGTGTGTCTCTGTTTTCTGTCCAGATATTCATGATTCACTGAACTCTTGGTTACGGATTCGATTTTCTGTCTAGTCTTCCCCTTGAAGGAGACATTCACCCACAGTGGATTCAAAAGCCCAGAGTGCAATGCAGCCACAGCACATGTTGTGTTTTGACCCAGTGTAAACCCACAGTGACATCACCCATTGCTTTGTGGACAACCATTTTGAAGCCTCGAGTTTAGCATCATGGCCATTGCCATCTTGGTTTTTTGGAGCCAGAATTGACCATATTTGGACGAAAGTGTAGAGCTGGTGGGTGACTACAAGTTAGGCTAAGATAGGCTAAAATATGTTTTCATTTTGATCAGCACTGCCAAGTTTGACAGTTTGATCTCAGTTTTGTGAGCCCAGTGTGTTGTGCTGGATGGACTCACTAAGAATGACTTCTCAGTCACAAGGTAGCCACAACCCAAAGCATACCCTGCTTTATCATCTATTTTACTCTAAATGGGACCACAATCTATAAAATCACATCAGCCTGCGTGGTAGAAGAAACCAACAATTGAGACCATAAACTCACAAGGAAATTGCTTACAGAGGTCGGGAGAAACGTAGGATCATTTCCTGATAAAGCTCAATAAAATCAGGCTTCTTTTTACAGCCAATGGAGCTGCCGCCTGCTGGCCATTAGAAAGAACACACATGTTCATGATACATGTTCGCTTCACTTTACAGACCTGGAAGTTTGGATACTTTAGCAGCGAAAGTGAGAGTGAACATTGGTCTGAAAGCTGTCAAGTGGCAAGAAACACGCCTCTAAATGAATAACTTTTGTTAGCCTTGTGTGCTTTGTGTATAAATAAGCAACTGTTGACGTCAGTGTTACATTTAAAGCTTGTCACACTGCCCCCAACTGGCCAAAATGTACTTCTAATCTAGTAGTACTTGGTGTACTTGGTGTGTTATCCTAGTGCCAGTGTCTGCTTAAGAGAATGGTATCATCCTCGATGGAGAAAGTATATATCACTGTTTCGTTCAACACAATCAAAAGCAGACCCTTAGGCATGTGTCATCATACATTTCATGTCTTTGAAAAACAAATTAAAAATGAAGTTATCTATTCTCTGTCAAGGCAATGCCATTCAACAAAGGGATTAAGGATTTTCAGCTATTAGCAATTCAGACAAGCAGTGATACAAAAAAAAAAACGCAGCTTTTAAAACAGCTTTTTGTTTTTCTTTGTTTTGTTCTTTCAACTTCAAGAAATATGTTAGAGCGAGGGTAAGCAGAAATATGTCCATCCTGTGTATTTAGTGTCTTCATTCATCGTTTGGAACATTGAGAAAGATATTTCATCTCACAGACTACATGTAGTAATCTGAAATCTCATTTTAGTTGGTATAATAGGGTATTGTGTGTGTGTGTTGTTTTATTTACTTTTACATAAAGATCATATACTCTATGTCATTGAACATGAAGGGTTTTGTACCAAAATATCCACTTAAGAAAAGAAATAATACTTATACAGACATTCATTTGGTAAAAAACTATATGTAAGCAATTGTATCACAAAGTAAATGAATAATTTATTTCTTTTGCATTGTGGATATTTATATTTGGAACAAAATTCTTCTGCATGCCTGCAGAATGTTGTTCATCAAGTGTCATTTATGTTGTTATGTTATGTTGTTGCCTGGTCTCCGTTTGTGTTTCACTGGTGTATGTTTCCAGGTGTGACGATGACTCCTGACCGTATCCCTTCCCCTTTGACATTGCTGATGTTAATCTGTCCTCTCAATTTCCTTTTTTAAAGAGCGCATTGAACCAGAGTATGAGGTTTCTAGAGAGAACAGCCTCAGACCTGCCAGTAAGTAAACCAACCCTTCAGCTGTAACTGAAATGCCAGCTTAGCTTTAGGCTTAATTGATCAAAATCTCTCATTTCTTCTGTGCAGAACAAAGTTTTAGCAGTTCTTGATGCCATTGACACTGCCCAGTACCTCATCTCCCAGAATGCTACACATTTAATCAACCAGGTAAATGAAGGATCACTTGCTTTGTTAATAAGCTCTATTTGTAAATGGTAACTTACTTTATGTCTTAATCTTCCTCAGGAAACAGGAAAATTCTCAGCAACCATTGTTGGCTACTTCCATCAGTACATCGAATGGGTCAAAACATCTGTAAGTGCTTTTATGTTAATTTGTTATCTTTTTGAAGCTTAAGCTGTTCACACTTCTCACTTTCACTGCTGTTCTGACTTGTATGTTCAGTCCAATATTCACTTTAGTCAAATGGCTGGGACACAGAGTACTGGCAGAAAGACCTTTGAATGTTACATAAGAGTTTTGAAGTAAATATAGAGAAGACGAATATAACAATTACAACCTCTATAAATTTGAGGAATTTGCTTTGTGGCACATTGGTTTGTGCTGTAGTTAACTGAAGGAATTCAAAACAAAGTATTAAAAAAACATAATGTTTGAAGCCTGAAGCTGTTTTGTCGATCTCAGAGTCAATAGAACATTTTTATTTCAATCAAATTTTTATGTTGAAAACTTAAAGTACAATGTGCAATGACACTTTCAAAAAGTTATACAGTAACACATCTGGAATTCATGTTATTAAGCAGAAAACAGAATTGAACATGCAGAATAACATGACTGTGTTATACTGTACACAGTATGTCGCAATTTACTGTTTATATCTTGCTTTCCGTAGTTGGCCTTGGAAGTTGCACCATGCAAGCCATTCAGCAATGTGGTGGACACGGTGGAAATCATTGCTTGCAGTTTCTTGGTCGACTCCATGGTAATATATCCCGGTATACAGGGAAACAAACCCCATTTAAACAGGGGAATGTATTTTAAAATACATTGGGGTTAGGTAGCTATATCACAGCAGATTTAATATAGTCCATTTGTTATTATTATTATATATTTATGCTATATTATAGCATGTATATATATATATATTAATATTATATATTTATACTATATTATTATTATATTATTATTCATCATTGAATCATTTGAATCTGAATTTCCCAAAACCCAAGTTAAACCCAAACAGTTTGGACTGTTTCGTCTGAAAAACAGTACAAAATATTTAATTTACTATCACAAAAGACAAAACACAAAGAACCTGTAACTAGAAAATAGTTGACATTTTTGATGAGAAAATTACTTCAGTGACTGATGTATTATCGATATACTTGTGTGTTAATATTCTGTTGATCAACTAATCACATAGTGGACTAATCGTTGCAGCTATAATCATGTTTTTTTCTTCAGAACACATTCTGGATGGGATTGGGTTGCAGCACTCTCTTCCTGCTCCCGAGCATCATCCTAGCAGTGAAACTAGCAAAGTACTACCGCAGGATGGATACAGAGGATGTTTACGATGAGTGAGTAGTACTTATTATTCTACTACTTCTTTACAGCTATATACTGCATATATACATTTATTATGTAGTTTATACTAGATTTGGATATGATGATCTTTATATTATGCTGTCAATGGTTGCAGGACATTCTTCTTTCTCTTCAGCTTCTTCTTCTGCTAGTAATATCTAGCTAAGCTTCAAACATAATGAGTAATTTCACTTTTCAGTTTGTAGTATGCTAATCCACTTAAGGATTTGAATATTATTTGATACTACTGAGTTTCTTTTAATTTTACTACTACAAATCAATGAGTTTTAGGTACAGCCTTTTTAGGCGTTCCTTTTTGTCAAAGTAGCTCTGCTGGTTTATTGTTGATTTGTTCTCTCCTCCCTTCTCTCTTCCTTGTAGTTCCTCTGTTTCTGGGACTTGGCATTTTACTTTGTGATAACCATTTATACTATTTCCATCCTCCATATCCTTTAATTTTTGTGTCATTCCTCTCTGTCAAGCACTTGGCACTTTACAAAGAAACATTGACACATTTGTCAATTTATATTTCTTTTTCATGGGCCTTTTCTTCACCCTCACTGTACACTTTTAATCACAGCTTTACACAAGTACAACACAATGTCTCAATCAGTGATGGCTCTGGCCATGTGATCTGTGCTGGATTACACGCAAACCTTCTGGTGCATTTCTTTTGTTGAACATTCCAATAATATTTTTATGTTTTTTTGTGTATCTTTATAGCATTGAGACAATTCCCATGAAAACGTAAGACATTTTACCCACTTCCCTCCCCTTTCCAACTTCTATCACTCTGTGCTTTTCTCTGGATCTTGTACATAGAACTGTTTACTAAATTCTTGGTGCTGGTTTACGTTTTTAAGCTTGGAATTGCTCTTATGGGTGGATGGTGTGGCTTCTTGTCATGTGCTACCTTTGAAAAGTGTCCCTTACCTTTCATGAAGGGCTCTTGCAACCATTACTTTACAAGTCCACCTGTTTTTTTTGTAAGTTATATTGTAAATACAAAAAAAACAAACAAAAAAAACAATACAGTTTATACTCAAAAATATTTATCTCCTAACATTCTTGAAAGGTTTGATTACTCAAAAACAACATTTTTACTCCAAAAGTTTAATCAGCATGCCATGTCTCTCACATTACATTTTTCATTCCTTTTTTTATACAATATTTTGTTTTCAGTATGGAAATTGGTAATAATGGTTATCATAGTGAGCGCTCACAAGGTATCCCAAATCCTATGATGACAAGGTAAATGTTATGATAATCCTGATATTGCATGTTATATAGGAGGTGGAGGCATGCCTGGGGAAGTGGGTTTTTTGTTTTCTTTCCACAAGCATAATGATGTGGCCAGACATACTGCATGCCTTTGAGGGAGCTGATTCACTACACACACACTTACACAAACACACACAGACACGCATATCGGTATATGGAGGTCAGCAAGTTGAACAATCACGTGACAGCTGACAAGTAATGGTAGCTTCTATAAGACAAACATCTAATGTGACATACTGTATTTTTTGAAAGGTTTTTAAAACAAAAATAAAAAAATTGGTACCACTTTCATGTCTGTGTGTTAAAAACGGAGCTAGAGCCAAGAGACGAGTAGTGACTGTTGTATTCTGTTGTTCAAAAAAATGTTTCAGCATAAAATCCTAAATTTGTAATAAATTTGGTAATCCTCTGACCTGCAAAACTATTGTCATTCCCAATAGCTGTATTTTGTGTTTGGTGCTAATTATCATATGTTAGCATGCTAAAACACTGAACTATGCTAAGTTGGGTATAGGTATGGGTTAGGGTCAGGTTTAGGGTATGTTACGGAGTGTATATGGGGTTGTGTTTATCGTGTTCACAAAAAGAATCCACATCAACTTTTGTGGTATTCACAACTTCGTACGTGGAAATTGTCTGAAAGCTTCACGTTGTGATGTGTTTGCTGACGTTTTCAGAAAATGGTGTATACTATGGAATTTCATTTTTTACTGGAGGTTAATATATTATAATTTTAGTGTACACGACTTCCCTTCTTGGTAAACATTACACCAATGAAACAGCAGTATATTAGCATTATCATCATGAGCATGTTAGCATGCTCTCTGCCATTTAGCTCAAAGCACTGCTGTGAAGTACAGCCTTACAGAGCTTGTGGACTAGCATTTGTACAGATTAAACAAACAAGATACAACATGTTTTAGTGAGCTTTGGAGGTGCTGGTAATCATATTTTTCTTGTTGTTGGAGAGAGATGGGCTAGCTGCTCTCTGCTGCCAGTCTTTATAGGCTACTGTGCTAAGCTAAGCTAAGCTACCATGTCCTGACTTAAACTTTGTATTTAACACACAGAAATTAAATTGGTGTGATTTACTTTGTTCAGTCCATCATGTGTTAATTTTGGTACCATTACTTCTCTGTCTGTGTGGTATTTGGGTAATCCACCATGTCACTAATCCACTGCATGCTCTGTGTGCGCACTGGAATGAAAAATCTTCCTGTTTCCTCTCATTTAGAGTCAGCCAAAGTCCGATGAATGTACACCTGATCATTTTGTTCAGAGAGAGGCAAGCATGTCAAGCTTTGGTGTGATGCTGGGAATGCTTCTGCTTTGATTTTTCTTCTACACCTAACAAGACGTCTAATTGCATGTCATATATATTTTTAAGTTGCATTTGGGCGAGGATGCGTTTGGTCAGCCAACCTACTGTAACAGAAGCTTTAGGAAGAGAGCAAAACAGCTAAATTGCAGACAAGACCACACACTGGGTGGTCTATGCTTGCACGAATTCACATAATCTTTTAAAATTATTGAACTTTTACATGAGTAGTTTCATTCCAAAAGAAGTTATCCACTTATTGAGCGAATGCTGCTTTGTTGGAAAAATAAAACCCAAGAAAAATTCTGTTGATTTTTCAAGGATGGTTTTCTTTTTTTTCCTAAATATTGAGTGATTCACTTCTATATTTTGCTTTAAAATTATACAAGATATTGGAATGAAACTTTTCACCAAAATTCAAGCATGATTTTAAAGGGGCACTGAGTAATGTGTGACCTGACCTTTATCAACAAACAACAACATCTATTGAAACACTGACCATTCACCTGTTTTTCTTCAATCCATGTCAACCTGTAAAGTGATACAAGCAGTGAAATTACATTTACACAACATTTAATATCTGTAAATTAGATTGTTTGTTTGATTGTTTTTTTACATCTAAATCTGATGGAAATCTGCATTTTGAGCACCAGACACACGCTGTGGACCTGGTGAAATAATCCTTGCATCACAGGTTGATCAATAACACCATCAGCCTCACTAATACAGTTGTTGTCCTGTTGTTTCAGACAAGGAAAACTTTACTTCTTGCCCCTTTAACTGACCGTAACGTAGTTTATCAGACTTAATCCCTGAAGCTGTTCTGCTCTCTGACTTATGAACCACTTGTCCTGCTCCTCTTTGCCAAGTAAAAGTAGAGAAGCAGACGATGGTTGGTTCACAAAATGGTGGTGGTTGATTTTTTTTTTCTGTGCTAGTAATGTGTGTGTGTTTGTATGTCCCTTCACTCGTAGCATCCCTACCTATGAAACTATGAACAGGTTCCCACGGGCCTCGGCTCCTCCGAGGCACATCGACTGGTGACAGAGAGCCAGCTCGTGTTCTGGCTCCTGAAAGGTACCGAAAACCTACGCCTCAGACCTTTGTTTCTCTAACACCATTTGATTTAATTCCTTCCTTCCAATCTTTAATCTTTTTTTCTTTCTGCACAGCTCTCATCTCATCCTGCTGTTTGTCTGTCACCTCTGTTTTTAATCTCATTTCTTTGGATTTCTTATGTGGCCCTCTAACTGAGCGCTCTAACACTTCTTTACAGCTTGTTTTAGTGCTTTTCTGCTCACAGTGACTTTGCAGGGAAACCATCATGGTGAGAATTGCTAATTTTAGAATCACTAACGAACCGTAAATGTTCTCACAGTATTTAAGTCTGACTACTTGTGACTGCTGAGTCAGTGCGCTGTAGAGGAGGGATGGTGAATGTGCTCATTCCCCATTTTTTGCTTTGTTTGATGCTTATCGAGAATAACATAATTTGGTACTAAAAACAGCCTCATTTACAAAGCAGTCAGTAAAATGTCTGCTCAGCTGCATATTGAGACATTTCTTTTCAGGCAGTGTGAAACCTTAAAAATTATAATTTTGCAAAACCATATTTTTTAGCAATTAGATTGTTATTTTAACAGCCTTTTGATGTAATTACAATCTCAATTACAATTTACAAAAAAACAACTGAAATTGCTGATTTATACAGAAATTGCTACCTTAAGTTTGCATTACAGTAAAAGTCACGTAAAATTAAGATTATGACAAACTCCCACTCTAAAGAGTATCATTTTTGGTTACATGATACCATATTGAATGTCACATTAACATAATGATATATACAGCATTTTGGAATATAGCTCATATCTGGAGGAAAATGCATTATTTCCAGTCGAAGGCAGGTTGTATAGGACTACTATAACAATAAATGGATTTTTCAGTAGCAAAAGGCACCATGCAGTCTTTGAACACTCTCTGTGGAGCTTCATGAAAGCGTCACTGACTGCCCTCTTATGTCTGTTATTTCACAACCCAGCCAGAGCTGCATTAATCTCCTGGGCCCTTCAAAAGAAAAGAAGTAATACTGTATGTTTTGAATTATTAACTTAATGTTTAAAAAATCTAATTCATTTTTCTCCAATATTTGCTTTCCCAGTGCCGAAAACTGGAACTAAAATACACCACAGTAAGTTTGCGTTTTTAAATTTTAGATCGCAGCACATTGAGATGAATCTGTTGCAAACCATCAGCAGAAGAATGGGCTCTGATTCCTGAAACAATAGTCAGGAATACAATGTTTGAGAACCACTGTTGTTAAGATGTCCATTTAACAAGTAATTTACTTCTGTATTGAGTTTGAACATTTTTCTTAATTTTCCTTAAAACATGGGGGAAAAGTGTGCCAAATAAGTTTGTAGCAAGTCGACGATCACGCTTGTCTAGTTACATTTCTGGGCTGAGGTGATTTGTATTTGACACAGATTACTCCATCACACTAAGGTTTTTCATTTATTCAATTTCAAGACTCAATATGTGGATTGATTAGAACAGCATTACAAAAATCAACATATAGGAGAGTGTTGACACAAAGAGAGTTAAGAAAAGCAACAGAAGTTGTACTACAAAAGTGCAGCGATATATACGTGAAATAATATGTGAAGTAATAGATACATTTGGTATGTTTTGAGTTTACTAATCAAAACCTTTCGTTTGTTCCATCTATTCTCAAGCTTGTTTCACGACCCTTCAGACCAGAAGAAGCTCAATAAAAGCTGGTTTCCTTCCAACAGAAGAAGAACACGTTAAGCCCTTTGGATGATTTTATCTGTAGCGAACAACTCAACCTCCTCAACTAGGCAGATCACAGCCTACACTACAGTTTCCTGCTCCCCAACGTCCTCCTGCCCCTCCAAGAAACTCTGTCTGCAGGGCATCAAACTCTTCTCCCTCAACAACAATCTGAGCCAGGCTTGTTCTGCATTTTTTTCAAAGGACTGCTGTGTCTGGGTTTACATTTGATCAGACACAAAACCAAGCTGAAAATTCATTCAGCAAGAGGACGTGACAATAACTGTGATGCCTGTTCATTTCAATGTACTTGTTTGTGCTTAAGAAGAAAGTGGCTAAAAGGTCACTCGAAAGTCGTGGCAAGCTGTTTCTCCTGCACTTCGAATGGATGTATCACACTCAACACGAGCAGTATGAGTTGGTGGGTGGGCGGTAGTTTATTGACTAAGAACTGGATGATTTGAAGAAAGACAGGTTTGATTTATGTGCATAACAAAAAGAAATATAGCATGAGTTTTTGTAAAAAAATGTTTACAAAATTACAAAAGATCCAGAGTTTGACTAATTTTTGGGAAAATTTCAAATGATTGATTGCCTTTCAGAAGTGTGTGTCACCGTGGCATATTGACAGATGTGCTCCTTCTCATACTGTTTGAAAAAATCCACCAAGGGATGCTCTTTCACTGTTAAAATATGTGATATGTGTGTACATGGAATTATATTGACTTTAGCATAATTCATACAAATGGAATCGATCATAAAACGCATCACCAATTACTATTTTACCAACAGTGTAAGTATTTGGGGTGATTTTTCCCTTTAATTCACACGATAAAGTCAGCTTCTTAATATATCAGACACAATTACAAAAGTCAGGCTTTGAGACGTTTCATAAGTGATTAACATGTTGAGTTCACTAACATGACATTTTTACTGATATCTTTCTTGCTTTCATAGTGATGATACATTCAAAGCGGAGAAATACTTTCTCAAGCCAAACTGTTTTTTTTGTTGTTTTTTTTTTACTGTAGGTCTCAGGTCTTTAGAGGTCTTTCAATTATGTGCTTATTTTGTGTCTGCTTTTTCAAACCCCACATTAGCGAAGGATACATTTAAAAACGATTGAACGAGTGAATGTATTCAAGAGCTATTTTTTCTTTTGTACTGCATGATATTCGTTGAGAAATATGCTGAACTCTTTCACTAGCGCATTTGGGCAAGCCAATCCAGTTATCCCAGCCACCTCGCCTCCATGTTTACAGGTTAGATTTGCAGCTGCTGTCAGAGTAGTAGCTAATGATGGTGAAAAATTAGACAATCCATTCATGGGACATGGGAGCGCTATCAATCAAATAGTAGAAAACAGTAGAATGATTGATGGTTTACACAGTCGATGGTGTTGATGCACACTATAAAAAATAATGTCCATCTTAACGCTGAAAGTTTGAATTTTACACCTCTAGCTGTCTCATAATTAACTAACTAACACGGCAATGGCAGAATAAGCCAGCTAACTACCTTACAGTACCAAAACTAACAGTTTACAGTACTAAAAATATGGTTATAGGTTTAATCAAGTAAAAAAAATGTCAAGGTATTCATTTAATCTTGTACAATTGAAAGAACATTTTAATATTCTTTGAAATAACTAGCTTTTTGATCCCCTACCATTAGCATCAAATATGTATCACTTGACCCAACACAATCAACCAATTAGCAGTGAAAAATACAGAAAATATTTGATCTCTTTCTTCCTTCTGGCCATTTTAACTAACATCACATAGACAATTAAGTAATTTCATGAAGCAAAAGGAATAGTCAGTAGGTTTCATGATTTTAGATAAAAGTTTTGATCCAGGCTATTTAGCTAGTAACTTAGCTACAGCTAGAAAGCTAGCTAACTTTCTTGCTCTAGCTCATATAGGCCTACTAGTACATATACAGTACTGTATACTACAGTATACATAGTAATACTTAAGCAGTATGCCTAATATACTGTATATACCAGCCAGTTAGGATAAAATGTTACTGTGAGGGATTTAACATGGCTTCAACATTTTTTATTGTTTCATTTCAATACCCAGTTTCTTTTTAAGATGGACATTTTTTAAGTATCTGTGTGCTCACTTTGACAGGACTATCATTGGTTTCTTGCCTGCTAGAGTGTGGTTGTGATCCATCTTGGGAGAAAAATGTTATGATTTTACTAAGTGCTTAAACTATCATGTATCATATGAACCCTGGATGGATACCGTCAGTGGTAACTGGTCTGAACTGTGATGCTCCAAAGTTGGGCAGTGATGGAACCGCTGAAGAGGAACTTTTTGTGTGGTGAAGAAAAGAAAAGTGTATAAATTGTGAATAAACTTTGAAATTCAATTCAGTCATTCCCTTTTTTTCTGGTTTGTTGACATTTTAGTGCCAAATAGGTTCTGTCTTTCTAAAAACGGTATAGTGTGTTGAATAGACATGCTTTAATTATTGAATTTTAATCAATTGAGAGACAAATTTGAGGGTTTTATTATTTCACTAAAGCAAAACATCAACAAAATTAGCACACATGCTTTAAAAACAAAGATGGAATATTACAAATAAGACAATAAAATAGTGTGTTACTAAATATTACTGTATGAGACATGCTGCTCATACTGGATCTTAAAGATATATATATTTTTTGGCCTTTTTGACCTTTATTTGATAGAGACAGCTTGAAGAGTGACAGGAAATGTGGGGAGAGAGAGATGGGGAATGACATGCGGGAAAGAGCCACAGGTTTGAACCCTGGGCCACCACGGCAAGGACCGAGCCCCTTCACATGGGGCAGATGCTCTACCGACTGAGCTAAACGACACCCCACTCATACTGTATCTTAAGACTTTAACACAACACTGCACATTCTTATGTGGTGCTGCCTTTGCTGGCCAGAACCCACTCGGTTGCGTTACTGGTCAGCTATTTTCAATAGGAGATGATTATCTTCTTCTATAAGCTTCGTTCTGAGGTTTTCTCAGGCACCAAACAGTATGTGAATAAACACCAGAAGCAAAACCACATGCCAACTCATTCCTACTTCTAAATAGTCTAAGAGGCAGATGAGAACAAAAAAACCTTAGTGAACAGAAGCAGTGGTTCAGAGAAAATCTCTTTTATTGTGTTTATTTACACATCAAACGCTGTGCTAGAGTGGTTATTTCTGAGAGGTTGTACATTACTTTATGTACAATCCATCTTCAACTCGATGCTACTCTTACCACTGCCCGCAGGAGCTCCGGTGCTATAACAGTATGTACTTGAAGGGTCTCTGAAGGAACATATTCACAAATTACAATGCATATCACGAGGAAAATTCACTAGTTGGCAGCCAGCAGAGGAAATGGTACAAATAAAACTACATTACGGAAATGTAGTAAATAGTAAATATTTTATGGGTTTATAGCTTTTTATTTATTAATTTCATTATAAATGGAGCTCCACATATACACTGCTATTGCACTGTGCTGAAGTCTCTCTCGTGTATTGAATGAGCACTGAATACATCATGAACACCAGTGGACATTATACCATGCTGAACATCAGACAAAGTGTGCCAGTGAATATGCTGCAATCCTAAGGGAACGTGAACGCTCAGGGGGTTTGGGAGAGAAAACTTGAATAAGAAACAGAGCTGTGATTTTGTGTTAAGCAAAAGATGGGAGTGCAGATTGAAAAATACAAAATGCACCAAATTACTGATGGAATAAACATGAAACTCACTGTTTAAAAACAACACTTCTTTGTATATCCATGAGCATGACATGACAAACTGTGTTTTTTGAAAATCTTTTAAGACTAAACAATTATTTTCACTTCATTTAGTAAATCTAAATCTCTTCCGGATGTGTTGTCCCACATTACTCACAATGGGACCTTTTTCTCTTAAAAACAAGCCACTGTAGACATATCCTACCCCACCCAACACTATCTGACATCCATGCTCTCCCCCACAGGTCTTACATTTCTTGTTCTTTCTTAATTGGCTACCTAACCACACTTCATATTGAACTTGGTCCGTCATGTATGAGTGACTACCACTCACGTTTCTTTGTGGTTGGGCAGTCTAATTGTGTTTATGTTTGGAAGTAAATGATAGGCTTGGTTGCATGGTTGTGAGCTCCAGCTGCCTTTTAAAACAAGCAAGAACTTGAGTACTTTAGGAGGCTCGTTCACATGACTATGTTCTCAGACATGTCATATTTCTTTTTAATTGAGACATTCTCAGCAGACACACGAGAATTATCAAAAACTATGATGTTTGCATGATTACATAAACTGTCTGGCAATAAAAACGTGTCAGAAATTGTTCAATCTTCAGGATTTTTTTTTTGTCTGTGACAGTTTGTAGTCTTATTACATAACACCTCAAAAATATGAGCATCACTGTCAACATTTGATGTCGCCTTTGCTTTCTCCAGACAGCAAACCTGATGTCACTGCTCTGTTTGTTCAGTCTGACTGCTTTTTTTTTTGGAAACTCAATTCCCTCTTTGTCTGCTTAGCCAATAAATAGCAGGAGGTACCCTCAGCTTGAGCAGTCCCACTCTCCTCCTCTTACATTTAACATCCTGTCTGACACCATGTGGTCCCAAGCCAGCACTCTGCTCCTACTGCTCGCCTGCTGCCTTTGGTCAACCGAGGCTCAGAGCAACGGCAGCAGGAGACAAAGCATCTGGGATGATCCCATTAAATTCAAGACCAAGGAAAATGACTTGTGCACCATGATTGTCACCGGTCAAGGGCAATACACCAGGCTGAGGCTGTCATGCCAGGGCAGCAAGCGCTCCTACTGGTGCGAATACGTGGGAAAGCCTTACACCTGCCGCTCCTACAACAAAAACCCTCGTCACTACTTCCTCCAGATGATGTGGGGCCTTAGGAAGCTCAACAATGCCTGCCAGGCGCCAAGGCAGCTCAAATCTCACATGTGCAGGAACGGACCTGATGACTCTCATATGGTCTTCTCATCTGGTTCCTTCTTGCGCTCACGGCCAGATGCAAGACCAAGACCTCAACCTCGCCCTGCACCTACAAGGCAAGCTTTGACAAAAAACACCCGAGTCCCACCAAGGGCAAAGACCACACAGAGAACCAGCGCACAACCAACGACACCTCCTGTGGAGAGCAATCCTAGGAGGATTGCTCGGCAGTACTGCTGGAGGTCACTTCAAGGCGTCTGCTCCTACGTCATCGGTTTGTTTCGGAATTAATGAGGAAGGTGAGCAGCAGAACTGGGCCCCTTCATTAACACAGCTTTTATTATGTTGTTTTATGATTCATCTAAGAGTAAATTAGAGATTCTGTGTATTTAAATCAAGTTTGCCTCCAGCATGCATTTGCAAAATTCTAACTTTTATTTTTATTACTGATGATATTACCTCTATTATATCCACAGATTTAAAATTCTGATGAAGATAACTTCTGATGTCTGATTAAAGTGGCCTTGGAGGAAAAATCCAGACCAGAAATTTACTCGTCTGAGATTGAAGAACTGTAGTGCTCTCTTCAGGGGAAGGGATGGTACTGCTGTGACATCCATCGCAGGATTTCTCAGTGAACCTTGCATGCATCATCTTCCACCACCTAAACAAATGTTTGGCAAAACAGTTCACACAGTATGAAAAGGTTCAAGTACTTAAACTTGTCAGAAGGTTTCTGCAGCTACATAAATCATGAGAACAACATCTGGACCCTGGACATGAGAGACTCATTAGTGTCACTTATTTGTATTGATGTTTGTTTATTTGCTTAATCTACTTGCATCATTTAATATTACCAGGAATATTACAATGTTAGGAAATATCAAGGTTTTTATTTGGGTCTGAAAAAGGCAGTGATTTCTGTACTTGTGTATTTGATATTAAGATATAATGAATATGAAAGTGATTGTATTAAATAAATAAACAATATTCTCATTATTCTGTGTTGATCAGCTTTATTGTTTCTTGTTGATGAAAAACAACTACAAAAATCATCATAATGACTATGAAATAGTGAAATTACCTGCCATACTATTCTGCATTTCACCTTGAGGTGCCACTGTTGCTCAAGTTAAACAGACCAACAAGTTCAGTCGGCCATTGATTTTCCTCTGCAGGGACATCTGGCTCGTTTCAAGATGTTTCAAGTCATTTTATCTTTGGCGCCCTGTACTGAACAGATGGTCCAGTGAAGGCTTTAAAAGACTCTGAGTTATTTGCATTTATTTAAAATAAGTGCCCCTAAACGTGAAGTTGCAGTAAAGCAGGTGGTACTTCAGGAAGCTTGCAGTGCAATCTGCCAAAAAAATTACTTTTAGTAACTTTTGCAAGTTTGTACAAAAATACAATTTTGTCCATTGCATAATATAAATAAAACAGTTTTGACTAAGAACCAAAAAGGAGATAAATAACTTGTCTAAGTGCCTAAATGATTTTGATTTTGATTGTTTATTTCATTGAATTTTACCAGAATAATTTCATTAATTTGATTAGAATTTAACATGTTAAAAAAAAAAACTTCTATAATGATAATAACCTCAGTTATTTGACTGAACATATCTGTAAAAGACTGCAATGTCATTGGCTGACTAGTGTGAACTTTGTAACTTGGTAAGCCCTCCTATCATGCACTGTGTGTGTGTGTGTGTGTGTGTGTGTGTGTGTGTGTGTGTGTGTGTGTGTGTGTGTGTGTGTGTGTGTGTGTGTATGACAAGGAGTGCTGATCCTGCAGCAGCATACTGTAGCAGAAGGCCGAGGCGACTCTTACCTCTCAGGTGTCAGGACTGTAAAACAAAGTTTACTCTGAAAAAATTCAGGTAAGAAAAAAAAAAACATTATTGTTTCCTCTGAGCTCAGTCTGGAATAATAACTGATTACTAATCACTGTTATGAGCTTGTAGTGTGTATGTGTCATGGATACTTACTTTTGTACCTTTTTTTTAAATACTATATAATGTTCCTGTAATATTCCTACAGTGAATTAAAAGGCTCTGTATGGTACTGTGTTTGCCTCTGCCTTTAATGAAGTAAAAGTTTGAGGTTATTTATTCATATCTCTTGTTACATTATAACATTTTGTTCTGCCGTTGATTCTGAATTACTCCATTATGGCTCATTTTTATCTTTTATTTTATTTAATTTACTTTCATTGTGATTTTGTGTATTTCCATCTTTTATATCTTTTCTTCATGGCTTTTTGTGTCTTTTTAAATCTTCCCTTGCCTTGCTTTTTTGTTTAGGTCACTGTTCTTGAATACCCAGATAATATTTCTGCAGGAAAACTAGCTGTTTCCCTCTCAAACGTAGGTCTAATACTGGATTATAGTGATACTTTATAAGAAGGGAGGTGAAAGGGATTTGAGGTTACACATCTAAATCTGAATTTATCCTCTTGCAGGGTGTGTTGTGCTGGTTTCATGGCTTTCCTCACCAATATCACCATCCTGCTGGTCATGGCTTGTTTTTACCATCAGCTGATGTTGAGCAGCTGTCAGAAGAGCCATGGACGGAGGGGAAGAGGGGTGGAAAGAGGACAACACAAGGACAGGTCAGGGTTAAAGGTGAGCCGTCAACCCAAATCTGTCTCTGGACAGCCCATTAAAGGCAAAGTGGTCACCAAAGACAAATCAGAGTGTACCTGGGCAGCAACAGGCGAGGACCTCTTCATCCTCGGTGTCACCTGCAAGAAGGGGGACAGGAGCTTCAGTTGTGAGTACGTCGCCAGACCGTCCGTTTGTCCCCAGTACGCTTCTAATGTTAAACTTTACTGGAAGCAAATGGCCAGGGCGCTGAAAAAGCAAAAGAACTTGTGTCAGAACAGTAGTGCATTGGTCAAGGCGGGTATGTGCAGAAGAGCTGCCAGAGCTGCTCATTTCAGACTGCGTAATGAACAGAGGAAGACTGACCTGCCTTCCACCCCGAGGCCTGCACCCAGAGCTGTCAAATCCTGTCAAGCTGAAAACAAGAAGCTGGCAGAGGAGTACTGCAATGACTCCTGGTCGAGTGTGTGCACGTTCCTCTTTACAATGGTGCAGGATTATGATTGCTGAGAACTAAAATAAATGCAGCTCTCTATGCACTCACAGTATGACTTATCTTATTATAGATTCTTCATAGATATATTCTCACAGTATAATTTCAGTTTTTTTCACCTTTGAAGTATGTCTCATTGTTAAAAATGCTCCTCAATAAATACATTTTCTATGTATTCTTCAGTGTTGCTCTATGATTTGTCTGTTTGGGAGAGATACTGGGGTGATAAGTTGCTTTTTAAGAAATTATTTTTTAAAGAAATTTAGAATAATTTTGATTGATCCCTTTCGTCAACACACATACACAGTGTAAACACAAATAATTTGGCCCCTCTCTATTTTTTGACAGCATATCTTTGATTTAAAGGCATTTGTTTTCCATCATGCCCCTTAAATCATTGATTGCCCTCTCCTGCCAAAAAAATGTATGTCGAAGACCATTTCTGTCGTTCCCAAATGAGTGTGCACAACCCTGCTGAAAGTATTTGCTGGAAGATTAGCAGTTTGAGCATGTTGGGTATTGACACAGTAATTTAACCAGAGGGTGTGTGATTTTTAGAAGTTTTGACCTGCATACTTTGGCACTGACAAGCCTCTGAATCCACATTCACAGTGTGAAACCATTAAAACATTGCATACTTAACCTGCAAAATCAAAGTCAAAGGGAGGCAGGGTCTTGTTAAGAGCATCAGATAACTATAAACAAAAATATTGACATGACATGACAGGAATCTCAAAATGTAGACGTTATGTTTGGCATTTATAACAGGATCATTAGACCTTCTCACTACATCTGAGTTTCAGAGCATACAACTGATTCATGCTCTGAAATGTAAGTTAGCTGGGACAGTACTAAGTGGTTTCATCAAAGATCTAAACTTCAGCTCAATCCATTTATTATATGACATTTAATCAACAATTGAACAAGGTCACACTTTAATCTGTAACAATAGATCATATTTTATAAATGTCTCACCAATCAACAGTCCCTTGTCTCAGTTATTAATGTTTCACAAAATCATTTTACCATCAGAGTTGCTTGTGACCTGAAGTTTCCTTTTCAAAAAATATGAAAAGTTGGGAAAGAAAAAATGATTCAGCAAATCTTTTTTGAGGTGAGATGCCCTTTAAGAAAAAGCTGATCCTATAACACCTGTTAAAAATAGCAGATTCTCACATGTTATTAACACATCAGTCCTTAAGACTTATACGATTCAGTGTTATTTAAATTCTATCACAAGTAAAAGATTTCTTTGCCATGTGTCACATGAAATGCCGTCAGCATAGCTAGTGATTGGTTTTGCCTGTTCCAATCCTTGGTTAATCCCATGCCACTTTCTTAAACAGCTGTTGGTAATGCCCCTTTCTGTGAATGTACATTTGTTGTTATTTGTCTTTTTCCTGAGGTTAATAGGACAAATATTTGATATTGTGATTTGATATCACGTCAGGATTCAGCTAAATCCTCAGCAGAAAACATGAAGTGTCAGTACAGACATTCAGCAATCATACCGAGATTTTTATGTAAGAGAGAGACACAACTTTCTTCAACCACAGCAGCTCCAACAAAGCAGAACAGAGCAGCCCCAAGGCTTGCTGTGATTTGAGAAAGGGGAATGAGTCTCATTTTTCTTGATGATTTCAGCTTCATCTCCTGCTGTAACATAATGTATTTCCACTGCTAAAATCCATCAAGTTCAGGCTCTCAGCAGGTTGCATTATGGGCTATGTAGGAAATCCCATAACGGCAGATGAGCCAGACGTGGCAATATGGCTGTAACAAAAAGTAAATTATGGGCAGTCACAAAATAACTGCAGGAGTGCTGAATATAGAAGTACATTTAGGAAGGTAATGTAATGCAAAGCGCTGCTTTAAGAGAATGTTGAGTAAAAACAAATGTCATAAAACATTAAAATGCAAGTAAAACACCTTTTTTCACCTGTCCAGTCCAGTCCAGTATTTTCAGATGCACGCAAATCACAAAAATTAAAATTGCTCAGGACTTGTTAAAAAGAATAGTCCATTGTCAGTAATCCTTTAACAGTGCACTAAAGTAGTTCTTATATCCCATTATACAATCGTTTTCATGACCAGAAATGCCTCTGCTCTAACACATTTCAGCGAGCACTTGAATGACCCCCAACTGTTCTGTGCTGCCACATTCAGAATAGTAACTGTGTTCAGTGAAAAGACACAGTCCAACAGTATCTTGTATATCTCATTGAGTGGACAACCGGTGTCATCCATGCATTATGCTACTGCGGCACACTTTGGATAAAAGCGTCCAGTAATGTGGTGTTACGTTTGCAGCACTGTGAGTTATTTTGCCAGTCCTATCTTTGAAGAAAAAGGATTCTCAGTCCCTGTATGCAACATGTAAAGTTATTGTGCAGGTACAGTCGAGCAGATGATGTGGTTCTGTTGGCTTCATCGGACTGTGACCTTCAGTGTGCACTGGAGCAGTTTGAGTGTGAAGCCATAGTTGTTGATCTGTCAGAAAACGGTGGATTGCTTCCTCTGGAATGAGAGTGAGTTGCTGTCACAAGTGACAGAGTTTAGGTAAAATGTAGTTTGAACTGTACTATTGTTGTGAAGTGGGAGCTGAGCCAGAATGTGAAGCACTTGATTCACCAGTTGATCTACATTTCAACCCTAACCTATGGCCATAAGCCTTGGGTAGTGAAAAGAATAAGGCCACAAATTCAAGTGGCCAGAAAAAAGGAAATTGGTAAGCTGAGGTGGTTGGGCATCTGCCAGGATGCCTCCTGGGTCCCCTACCTTTGCAGGTTTTCTTCTCTCCAGGAGACTGGAGGGATTACGTAGCACCTCTGGCCTGAGAACGCCTCAGGATCCTCTGGGATGAGTTGGAAAATGTTGCTGAGGAGAGGGTCTATAATCTAGAATACTCTGCTTAACCTGCTGCCACCACGACCCAATTGAAGACTGGAAGCAGAAGACCATGGATGGATGGAAACTCAGATTTCGGTGGTGGTGTAGTAAAGAGCTGACCTTTACCATGTTGTAGTTGAATCCCTACCAGGGAAGATTCTCTATTAGAATTTTACATGTCACTAAGAAAACCCTGATATTAGATAGATATTTTAACAATTGTAAAAAGTTTATGTACTGTATGCATTACCTTGATCAGATTAAATAAAAATGCAAATCTGGTCTGTGATGGGACATAAAGTCTGGGCTTTCCATACACCTGACTTTATAAAGGACGCACCATTTCTTGCCTCTGCACTGAATGCCAGCATTGGACATAAATTGTGATGTGTTGAATTGTCCAATTATTTGGATGTAATTACTAGTAATACTAAAAAGATGTATTGCTATTATCTGTCACCTAGGTGAGTAGATAGTAAGGACTGGGTCAAATCAGTTTGGTAAAAAAAAAAGGCCTTCGGTTGACTGAAAAAACTTACTGGCTATTCTTTTAGGTTTTATACAGTTCATTTAGAGCCAAAACATCCTCCCTGAGTGGACTGTGGATGGACTTACAGGTGGCCTGACTGCCTGTGGTCTCTGATTGGCTGAGAAATGTGGGCCTTGGTCAAACTGAAAGTAGGGAGAACGCACGCTAGCCCTACTGACTCTAAGGAGATTTGGCACAGTGTGTATGTGTACAATCAGGCTTACATGCTCCTATGAAAGCCCTTGTATGTGTGTGAATGGGCATTAGCTTTATAAAGAGCTTTACGCTTGGTGGAGCCAAGATTACAAAGAACTGAAGGGAATTAATGAAACACCACAAATATTACATTGTTAGTGTGAAATGAGATTGATAAGTGCATGCTGCAACCAAGAAATCAGCGTCCACCAGGACACTGACTGTAACATAAACTGACTGAAGAACTCATTTAATAATAATTAATTAAATCACATTTTTAAAACAGACATGAGTGAACAACTGAATTAAAGCACAAGGAAGAAGTGTAATAAAGTTATATAACCAGACGAAAGTGTGGAAAAAATTATAGTACTTCATCATTTTTTATTTGAAAATGAAATGTGACACTGGAGGGTGGGTTACAGCATCTTCCTGCAGTGGAAATTAACGTTCAGCACACAGCACATAACGTGATTTATGACAGTCAGAACTCACTGCCACTGGCCACATAAGCACTGAGTCATTCTTACTGAAGAACTTCATCAAAACAACCAAACTGTGCACATATTATAGTGATTTTGTGCTATAGCACAGTTCAGGTATTAGACCACAGGAATGAAAACACAGGAATAGTGTTTGTTGTGTGTGTGGTGATATGTTTATTGTAGGCTAACATGGTGTCTTTGTACGGTATACTTAAGAAACATGTAATGCTGTTCAGTTTTGTCCAAATTGTATTAACATTCAGTAGGTTTGAATAGGCAACTCATTAATTGGACTTGGTTCTGATTAAATTCCTCATTATTGATTAAAGTCCTTAAAGATTTACTGAAATGTGTCCAATTAGGCATTAGCATTAAAACTGGAACACCTCGACTCAACATGTTTACCTCATTTAAATTAGACGACTGCTATCAACAGCCAGCAGCAGCCAGTACTAGACTATTTTACGTTGGATGAATGCCACATTCAAAAATCAAAACAAGTTTTCTTTTTTTTTTGTAACAAAGTTTCATCAACCTGCCTCCTTATTGAATTAAATGTCATTATTAGTATGCTCTTTTTGTCTGTTTTGTAGGTTTTATACTGATATTTCAACCCCCTGATGCTAACGAGGAAGAAGCTGTGAGGAAGAAGCTGTGAAATCTTATTGTGATACACAGGATTTGTTAATAAAATTCCTAGTCAGTGCTGTTCTGCCTGTGCAAAAGCACATTCTGTATTTTCATAACTGAAACAAAATAATATAGGAGCCTACGGTAACTGCAATAAAAACATCAGACAGAAAAAGAAATACAACTTTGTACCTGAATGACTATAACCACAGTCAATTTAAGAGTTATTTTGCAGTGAACTGGAGCAATTACATGTCTGCGAAAAGAGCATGAGCCTTTTAAGGAAAAGCATGCCAATACATGAAAACCAGCGTGAACCTTCAGGTGTTTTTTAAATACATAACACGTCTGGCAGACAGATTTTATGAACATAAGGAGAGTTCTGAACCACAGAGAGATCTATAAATGCTCACTAAGGTTTCATTTCTGACATATATGTCTATGTATAAGTAATTGATTGGATAAATTTATGAAACCAAACTAAGACTTTACTTAACTGTGAGAGTTTAGCAGATAAATAAACATATTGGTTTAACTGATATGATCATCCTGTCTTGAATTTAGCTCCTAAACCCATGAGACACAGATGCAGTGTATGTATCCCACTGGAGATGAAAATCAAATTCAACTTCATATTTTTAATGTCTTCAACCCCAGCGACACTTTGATGGGCTTTTATTACTGCAAACCCCTGTTGTGAGCACAAGCACTACTCAAAACCAGAACTTTCTTTTACATCTAGTTCAGCTCCCAAGATAAGAAATATATCTGATTGGGCTGAATCACAGGGACATGAAATGCTCCACTAGACAATAAGACAGAGGAGCAGAATATTAATATTACATAAATCAAACAGTGTTTTACTTTGAAGGTTTAAGATTTAAGCTAAAAACAGATAGTTAATCTAAAAATGTGTGAGGTAGTGAGTAAATAACATGTAATACAGTGAACATTCTGATTTCTGAACCTGAATCTTAATATAGTTTTTGAATAAATGTTTTGACAACTTAAAGATGGAGATCGCATAAATTAAGATATATGATTTTCAAAGTAAAATGTTTTAGTACCATGAACGAGGCATGAGGTCTGAGGTATTTAAATGTCTTGAGTCACTGTGAATGAAAACGATGTAGAGAAACAATCTGCTCATTTCAGACTTTGCTGCCACCCTGTGGTTCAACTCCAGCAAAGTCATTTCCCGTCTACTGATCTAATGACCCAATTTGTTTGACACCCGGCTCCTTCATGCAGAAAGACATGGAGGCAGTAGATGTCTTTATATCAGTCAACAAATGTCTAATAGTGTCCCATTACTTATTGATCACTGAGAGCCATATTGCAATTCAAGTCTGGATTAGCAGTTCATTTGTAATTAATGACAGTGTGAGTGCTGTCGACATGTACGGTTTAATAATTCAGCAGCAGTATTGTATTTTCTAAGTCGCATTTAACACATGCTGTGTTTGCTGAAAACAACTACTAAATTGTGAATTTGACAAAAACAGGGCCACATGACTGAAGCAAAACATAATCACATATTTAATGATTTCAAACATGGCTGACATTATTCTCTATATTAAAATCAAGACTGCATCTCTACTCATTATCGTGGTGGAGCTGTTTTCTGTTTAAACTGTGTCTAATATTAAACAAAAACTAATAACCTTTAAGTGAATGCACTCATTCAGAGGATATTATCATAAGTCAAAATGCCAAGTGGGTAATCCACACTAATTCAATCAATAGCAAGCTAAAGTCAGAAAGAATCAACAACATCTGGATCGATAACCTCATCTCATGTGTAGCTTTGTCTCGCAGCAACATGGTGGCTCATCATTCAGTGCTGCTAAACACATCATAAACCAGCATTAATCATTCCCACCACAGAGGTAGAGTAAAGCCTTCTGGTAGTCTCCAGCTGTGTCCTCCTGAAAAAACAACAGACACATCATTATTTTATCAATCTTATCAAATTCAGATCCTCTTGAATGGAATTATTTCCATTTAATTTGAGCTTTAAGTATAAAAAAAAAATGAGTCAGGTTGCTTTTATTTATTTCCCATCTTTGATATATTCACTTCAAAAACCCCTGTTCATGGTATTAGTATTTTTAATGACACTTTGCGGTTGTAGCTCCAGGTGGTCGGATGGTCCACTCCTCCTCTCCACATGTTTAAGTGTCCTTGAGCAAGACACCTGGACCCCAAATTACTCATGTTGTCATTGTCATTCTTGACAAAATGTCTGTCGAATGAATTTATTGTAATGTAACGGTAACCCTTCAGCCGACTGCATGTCCCCAGCCTCTATTAAATAAAGTATAACCTTATTGTCAAATCATCAACCACCACCTGTTGCAGTAGATAAACACAGTGCACAGACAAAGCTCGACAAAGATGTAGCCAGCTAAATATTTTAATAACTGTATTTATTTATTTATCTTTCATCAGCACTGTGCATTAATTAATAATAGCGTTACTGTGATCGTAAATGTTTACTGCCAGTCTCCTGGCATCAAAGCAAAGAGTTTATTTTAGTGTTGACAACATCCTGTATAGCAACAACAGCCTTTGTAATTTAATGGCGCCCCAATGAAAAACTCCCACTCCCACATGACATTCCATATCTACCATAAAATCTGTAAATACAGCCCTTAAATCTTACACACTGGACCTTTAACGATGAAGGCAGACACATCGTTCTTTTAAATTTGATGAATAGATTGTATCAGTGTTTATATTCATATCATATTTATCTTTTATTGAGACAGCCATTTTGCTACTGGTTTGTTGACACTTTAAATTACAGAAAATGTCTGAAACTGGTTGGCTTTTTCAGGCATGTTAGTTTTATTAAAATTCAGATTTATGTGAATGCTGCCTACAAGTCAGAAACTTGTAATTATGGGAACTCCTATATGACATGAACACAGCAGGAAAAGCACTGGTGGTAATAACTTTGATGATGGCTGTGTCTCTTGACAGTGAATTGTCGCGCACAATATTAGGACCATGGAAGAGAAACATCCGTAAAAGGAATGCAGCCATAATTAATGTTAATAATTAATCACATGAGCGATCGACAAGTGAAAATATCAGCTGTGAGAATTTTCATGAAAAGTCATAAAAAGTGATGAACATGAAATGGTGTAAATGGGAAAAATGCCACCATGAAATATAAATACTGTTGAAAAAGGGAGAATTTGAGATAATAATGACTGTAATCAAATATAAATGAAAATATATTGGTTCATTCTACTTTTCACCACATTTATTCAAAGGTTATTTCATAATGACTTATTTATCTATTCAGTATTGGCCATATGGGAGTTCCACTGGAGGATGGCAGTAACTCTGCCTGAACATCTGGCCCCAGGAGAATAGATTAATTCACTTCGGCTTGTGTGAAAAGAAGGGAAGCAGTCTCATCACGCTGTACAAGTCATTTAAAGTAAATCACTAATCTGCACTCTATCACTACGTGAATGGTGTATAAGCAGCATAACCACAGTAGACCCAGCTGGTGCTTTAAAGCATGCAGAGGGATAGATGAGTATGTTTAGAGCATCAGAGGGAAAACTGTGAAGAAAATTACATTTTCATACATTTTCCTTTGTCTTCTGAAGGATTGGACTATTTAACAAGTCATATAAAAACACACAATGAAATATAAAGAGACACTGAGAAGGTTTTATAATAGCTTTGTGCTTGAGTGAGCAGTACCTGGATAGTAGTGTAAAGAGACGCTTCATATTTCTTTTTGAAGAAGGCTCTGATATCCAACATGTCCACCTCACTCCTTGAGACCATTATCCTCATCAGGGTGCTGTCATCAGTTCCAGCACGCTGAACATAGAAACATATTTAACAGCTCAGGTTTCCACTTTGGAAAGAGAGGTTTCTTCTTCAAAATGAGTGCTTTAAAAACACAACTGGGATTAATTTCTTTGTTTTCAGAAGGTTCTTGTCAAAGGAGCGTTCCAGTGAGTTGGGACGTTTTAACTACCTTATTAGAAGTTATGTATACTAATTTTGCCAAGAATTTTCAAATGAATGCTGTAAAAATATAGATTTGTGGATGTATTTTTTATATTAAAATGAATTGATACAGTCTTTAAAATTGCTTGATAATATGTACAATAATCCATCATAGTAAACCTTTGGGAAACATGCCTTTGCTTTCTTGCTGAGAGTTAAATGAAAAGCTTGTGTAGATGTTATTACTTTTGGGCAAAGCCAGACTAGCTGATTCCCTTGTTTCCAGTCTTTATGCTAAACTAAGCTAACCAGCTGCTTGCTAAAAAATTTAAAATACAAATATGAGAGTGGATTGAATCATGTCCTGTATTGAATTACTTTTGTCTCAGCTCAGTGCTCCGGAACTCGGTCGCTGCAGAAGGCGGGTTAACAAGCATCTCGGATACTGTAGCAGCTGGCCATGAGACATTCTATGCATAAATTCATTATATACCTATGTTGTCTGTATTCTACTTAATGTTTTGTTGTTTTGTTGTGTTAAATTAGAAGTTAAGATAAACTCTGATATGTAGCTAGCGAACAAAACGTTTAGTAGAATACGGACAACATAGGTATATAATGAATACATACACTTTGTTAAACTTGCAGGAATTAATTCAGGAGTTCATGAGAAGAGAGGTGGCAGCGAAACGCAAAGACAACAGCAAGAGCAAAACCCTGTTTACTGAAAGAGAACTGTAAACAAAAACATATTTATCCAAAAAATTAAAGGACTGATATATTTGTAATTATTTTTCAAGTTATAAATTTTATGTTTGAGATTACATTTTTTTGTCTCAGTGAGGATTTTTCTCTCTCAAATTGTGTTTTATTCTCTCTTAAATTCTTATATTTGTTTGATAATGAAGAAGTTTTGTTTGAATTCTTTTGACACAAATTTAATTGAAGCTGACAGTGAAAGCAAAAGACTGATAACTGATAACTGTACACGTGACATCTATTGCACGTCTGTCCGTCCTGGTAGAGGGATCCCTCCTCTGTGGCTCTTCCTGAGGTTTCTTCCACTTTTTTCCCTGTTAAAAGGGTTTTTTGTGGGCAAGTTTTTCCTCACTCGAACCGAGGGTCTAAGGACAGAGGGTGTCACTCCCTGTACAGATTGTGAAGCCCTCCGAGGCAAAATGTATTTGCGACTTTGGGCTATACAAATAAATTTGATTTGATTTGATTTGAACTGAGAAAGAAGCAAAGAGAAGGGTAAACAAAAACACATGTTATCAAAGAAGTGGAATACAGATATTTTACATAAAAACAAATAATTTGTTTTCAAGTTATACATTTTGCTTTTGAGATTACAGTTTTTTGCTTCAGTGAGTTTTTTTCTCTCTTAAATTAAGTTTTATTCTTTCTCAAGCTCTTATTTTTGTTTGACATTGAAGAAGTTTTGTTTGGATTGATTTGACACAAAAGTAACTCTCAGTAAGAAAGTGAATAAATACGTATGTTTTCCAAAATGTTTAACTATTCCTTTAAAGGACCACTGTCCAGGATTTAGTGGCATCTAGTGGTGTAGTTGTTTACTGCAACTCCCTTTTCTCAACCTCTCCTTCCTAGCATGAAGGAGAAACTGTGGTGGCTGTGAAACATGAAAGACTCTATCTAGAGCCAGTGTTTGGTCTGTCTATTTTGGGCTTCTGTAGAAACATAATGGTTAAACAAGACAACCCGCTGCATCTGTAGATGTGAAAGGCTCTAAGGTACCAAAAAAGTTTTATTACGCATATCTTATTACATTTCTGCCATATTGAAAATAGAACCCCTAAATGTGACACACAGGACCTTTAAACTAATGAAAACTAAACAATAATGTGACTTTGATGAATATTAAGGGAAAATTGATGTTCATTTTGATGGATTATGTAGCTCAAGTCTGCGAATTGATTTTCATTATGTATTGACATTAAATTAATCTAGGTTAATCCAGTAGAAGACATACATCCACAGATCTAAAACACATTAGCACTTAATCCATCTATTTGTATATTTCAAGATATGTTACAGAATACATTGAGCTATATGTACAATCGGATTATTCTTTTTTAACCAATGGTATTAGAAATGGATTGATGTTGGAGTTTCAGTTGGTGAAGGATAGAAGACCACGTTACTCGATAGAGAGAAAAGGTTTTCGAGTTATATAGAAACTGAGGTGTTGTGGACTATGTGTAATTGGTGTCATTTTGTTTTGTCTTGTGTGTAGCTGAGATATAAAGTGAATCTGATTTCTAAAACATTCAAAACACTGGTATAGCAATAGTTCAGAAACAGGTACATTTCCCTAAATGTCAAACTATTTCTTTAGGAAAATAATGTCATTGTTTTTCTGGTACTTGAAGTCTCATTTTGGAACAAAACAAAAACATATTTTGAGATATAAAGGACTTAGGTGTGATAGGACACTGATACCTACCCTCATAGATTTATAGAGGCATTCAGCAAAAAAAGCTGGAACACTCGTGACACATTTAACTGTGGAGAAAAACATGGGGCGTTGTAAAAGTGAATTTTTGTTGTGTTAATTTGACATTGTATTGGCATCGATTTCTACAGTCAAGTGTTATCTCCTGCTGTATTTCATTCTAACAGGCATGTCAGAAAAAAAACAAAACATTCTTTGTCGCCCGTTTATGATCAGTCAAGTATGATCCTGATAAATCACAGGTCTTACCAACAGCTAGCAGTAAGTTCTCCAAATTCCCAGTAGTCTCGCCTTCAATGCTGTCCTCTATATCAGAGCCAGAGATCTTCTTGTAGGCATCAAACACTGTAGAGAGCAAAACAACCACACTATTTCGCAGGAATAAACCATATTTAACATTAAAAAGCAGCTCATTTTGGTGTGACAGCCGAAAACTGACATGACTATGACCGCTTAGTTTTTTCTTTGTGTATGAGTGTGTGTTTTTATTACATTGTCCACACACAACCACTACATTATACTTAGCTTTTATCACTGAGAAAAACAAGTCACTTCACAAGCTACCTCATGTAGCTAGTAGTGCTGTCAGCTCCTACCCTGGTCCATATTGGTCATCGCCTACTGTATCTCAAGTTAAAGTCCGTCCGTCCATCTGTAGTCACTGGACACGGTCACAGTCGTTGGATATTGGTGCCACAATTGAGTCAATACTGTGGATATGTTAACACCACAAGCCAGACATATTATGAATGGCTGAATAATACAAATGTGCAAATGGGGCTTATTTCAATGAATAAATAACCTCTGTTGAGTTTAGATCAAGGGACAGGACATCAGAGTAAACTAAAGTCACTGTTATGTTCCTGAACCACCCTGAGATGAAAAGTAGCCAAGTGGCTAATTGCTGCAAAAGAGTGTTAAAACACTTTAAACAACCTACGTTCATGCTTGTGGTCTGGAGAGTAGTTTTCTCACTAGCAAAGGCAGAAGTGTTTTGATGTAGTAATATCATTGAAATTTGAAGAGATCAGGTTTGATGAATTGTTAACACTGGAGACCAGAGTTTAGGTCAGTTCTCGTATCATCAGTCTATTAGTTTTAACTATCATGGCAATCGTTTTATTTTTTCAGTTCTAATTGGTTTTATGTTATTTTTTAATTATTTTACTGCTTTTATTATTGTGTTTTTATATTGTAATTCATTCTCTGTATTTTCATTTGCCTGTAACTATAGTGCTGAATTTATTTGATTTAATTCTTTCCATGTAAAACACTTGCCGTGTTATAGGTACATTTGGTAAGCAACCTATTTTGTTGTTTTGGTATGAGGCAAAATGCCTTAATATGACGTTCCTCTAATGGCCACTCGTTGCTGACTCTCCCTTTCACAGTCGCTTCATCTAACCCGTCAACTGATCTGTTTTCTGCTGCTCGAGTCCATCCACTTGAATTTTTCAGTGAGTTCAGTGTTTAGTTGGACATCTGACCGACTCACCAAGAACAAGTCATGCCCTTTTCCTGTCTGACCTCTCTTTGCTGTGAGCAATTTCTGCCGTCACGACCTCCGCTGAGGTTGTGGTTGTTTATCACACCTTAATAAACTCTGCAGCCTCTCCTGCACATTTATGTGAAGAAAATTAACTGAATTTTTAGGATTTTCATCAGTGCATTTGTCAGCAACACTGAGACCAAGCTGCAAGTTAGTCACATTGCTCATTCTTACAGTAACTGACCTTTTAAATGATTTTAGTTTTTCATGTGATGGTACCGTATATTGTTTGCAACTTTTGACGTTGCTCTCTTCAGCATGCGACAAATTACACGTTTCACACCATACAAACATGCTGGCACAAACAAACTCACCTTTTCTGAGATGCTCTGTGCTCCTGTTGCCAATAATTGAGATGATTTTTTCCTCATCAGTGCCCAACTTGCCCTCACCAGCAGCATACAAGTCCTGTAGTGGCAGATCCACACTTGTACTTGTACACTCACACACATAGAAAGCTTGTGTAGATGTGATTTATTGGAGCGCACGGTAAAGAGCAGAAACGACAGCACTGATGTAAGATCTTGTACTGTGCCAAAAGAACACAGAACAATGTAGTTCTTCTCAATTTGTCTTCCACTGCACTTAGATTATGTCTCATCTCATGGTCAGATACCGTAAATAACAATTAATGAAATACAGAAATAATAAGAATAATAAAAAAATCAATAATTAGAAATGGTTTATGGGAAACAAGATTTTCCATTCCCGGAGGTTTGTATCCTTTAATTAATTTTCCTATTGACCATTTTCCAGCCTTGCCCTTTAGCTTTATTGCACTTTTCAGAGCAGCCTCACAAATATGATCATATATTTAACATGTTGACATTTGAAAGAAGTTCAAATTAAGTTTAACAGCACAGTGGTCATCTACCTTTTGAGTAGGATTTTTCTTTCATTTAATTTTATGTTGCACTTTAACATTTCTAGACATAAATGTATTTAGTGTAAACGATTAAAACACAATCTGTTTTACAGAACAACAAAGGGAGCAGGATGACTGTTTACAGTGCATAATTACCTCATCATATAGGTAGATTAGCTTTTATTCCAGCCCATCCTCACCCGAAAAACAGACATATAGGGTTGTTTGTGTAAGCAGCTCATTAGGATACATATTTACGTGAATTGTTAGGTGGTGACCTCTAGCGTCCATGATGGGAGCAAAGGAGGAAGCCAGCTGATGTAGTATAAGGAGTGACAAAGTCTGCAGAGGGTTGGGTGGATGGATGGGTTCAACACATCCAAGGAGACTGTTTTTTGTGTCTTGTGTGAAACCAAAAGTCAACATTGACTTATTGTAGCTTGGCTACAGAACAAGTTGATCTCTGTAACCCCCATATCGAAATGCCCAACTTCACAGCAGAAATAAACGTGTTTACAGCCTGGTACAAAAAATGGTTTTGGTCTCTATAGCTAATTTCCCCGTTCATGACAACTGTACTGTTTTTATAGAATTCACCTAAAAGTGTGGCCACTTTGATTGACAGGTGGATGCTGTCACAGATGGCTTGTTTGAGCACCCAGGCTTCATACAGCCCTGCTTCAGCTCCACCAATGCTCCACATCTTTGCCCATTCATGGATTAGCTGGGAGGCAGTGGAGGCATGAAGTCTGCCAAGATGGCAATGACCAGAGCCACCACACTCTGAGCTCTTCAGAAACCTACCGGTGACATCACTATATATGTATATATGTCTATATTTTTATAGTCTATAGCGGCCTGTCTAGTATCCAGAGGTGGATAGTTGAGGATTGATACTACTCTCGTGCCAGCAGTTGGTTAGGTTAGCATAAAGACTGGAAGCAGGGAGAAAATGCTAGCTTAGCTCTTTCCAAAGGTAACAAAATCTGCCTACCAGCACCTCCAAAGCTCTCTGATTAACATGTAACATTAACATAGTCTGACAATCCAGACTATTATTTCTTGGGAGCAGTTGCCAGGAAACCAGTGACGACTCCAGGAAGTTACTGCTCTCAGCGAAGAAGTAGTACATGTTTTATTTACCATCAGCACTACACCGTAGATACCATGAGCACAGTGAAGAAGGGTTTGCAGAATTGTTTTATATTGTCATTCTTATCTGGCAAAAGGATTGGAGTGACACCAAGGAGGGATAAGTGGACAAAAAGCAACATCTTTTTGTGACATGGGGTTTATCATATAACAGGGATTGCTGATGGAGGATCCCTTATGAATAAAAGTGACATTGCTAGAAGTTGTCTCACATTCTGAAAAGATATTTAAAGCAAAAACCAAAACTTTGCTGTGTTTCTCATGTTTTTACTTCTTACCTTAGCGTCTTTCTCGATCTTTCCCTCGTCTACTCCCTCCTCCCTGTTCCCCTTAATGGCAGGAGAAATGATCGACCAGAGAGATAGAAAGACAGAAAGATAGGTTGACAAACAGAAAGCAAATGTAGGTCAGCATGGATGGAAACACTGTGAGCTCAGACCTGCTTAGAGCCTCTCTCAACCCAGGTAACCCCTGAAGATTACATTATCCGCAGACTTTCCCAGAACCATGAAGATTACATTTCTGTCTGTAAACCAAAGCACATTCAAGAAACTAACTGAGGAGTATTGTGCTGTCATCACCCTCCTCCTCCCCAACCTACACCTAAACCTCTCATGACTTTGTAATGGCATCACTAGAGCACTAGAGGCTCTCATTATCGGGAAAGGAAACACAAGTCTTTCCAGCAGCCCCCCCCCCCCTACCTGTAGGAGGATCACCAGTAGTTTCTGATAGTGCCCTGACGTGTCACCGCAGATATCTTTCTCCAGCTTGCTGCTGAACTCTGAAAGAAAGAGGAGAAGAGGGGCAGAAGATTGCTTACACTTCTCCTTCACGACAGTCACTAATGGCTGCAATCGACCATAGTGGGCCGTCCTCTGTTTTGCAGGCGGATCTCCAACAGGAGAGATTTGATTAGTCGGCTAAAGGACAGTGTGGCCTTCTCTTTTGTCCAGATCAAATAAACTGGCCGTTGGCCCTCTGTGCCTTTGTTGTCACATACTATTTTCCATTGTGGTTTGTTGCAATTTAGGTATGTGGGACACATTCTTGCTGCGATGCATTTGAGTCAGACAGTTGTTAAGAGACTTCTCCATGTGGGAAGATGCTGTGCCATGTACTGTAAATAAGCACTGTACACCAGGGAGAGAAGTCCTCTACATCTTCTATTCACTGGAGAAAATATTAAAAAGTCAAGGATTTCAAATTGAGAAAGCAGGCTCCAAACAATCTCAGGGGAGGCTCAGTGAAAGGAAGTGAAAAAATATTTTATTAGTTATCAAACGTAGATGACTTAAAATAGACTAAATGTGTGGGATTGAAGATTTAGTTAGGGTTAACGAGATAGTTAATAGATAGCATTTTACCCAGTTTTTCCCAGAGTCACAAACTAATAAATGCCTTAGAACAGACCTGTTTTGTGTATTTGATGTCTGAAGTTAGATCAAACAGCAATTATAGGCTCAAATGTTGTGTCTATGGGAACAATTAACATAATAATGCTCCCATGGGCAGCCAGGAAATGGGCAAACTAACCAAGTATTATTCCAAGCTTTGTCTAAGGGGAAGCCCACAGTCTTTGAAAACTTTGAAAACCCCTGCTACATATACTAGAAATCTATATGGAATAATAATAAGAAAAAACATCCTATAATGTGTCAATCTTTTATACAAGTGTACAATTTTTTTCCAATACTATAAAACAATTCAACTAATTTTTCCCCTGGAACGAAAGCGCTATCACAACAAGTGGGTGTAAAATGTGTCCAAGATAATATCTGATAAGTCAACAGTGAGGACAAATCCCCTCCTTAATACTTTTGCTTGTCTGATATTGTGGAAAACACCATGGTTCTGCCACTATTTGGACTCTTTATTATTGGTTGTCTGTAATGTTGCCAATGTTGAAATGTAAGTTCTTGTAAAATTAGCTCTTAATAACAACCACGTAGACAAAATGTTTAAAGTACAGTAATTGTAAAATAGACAAATAATTCTCAGTACAATTGAGCTCAGAGATGGCGTACAGATGAATGTACCCTTCTACTATTTTAATTTTTGATCTCTTCACAGTTTTGAAACATGTACTCATCATGGTTGTACGTTTCACCCTCTCACAATAAAGAACAAAGTACGTATTAATCTGCTTTTGTTTCTCTATTTCACAGTTGAGTAAGTCACCTTTCTTGTACACTTTGATGATGTCTTTAATCTGTTCGCCCGTCCTGGAGGCCAGGATCTCAATCAGCACGTCGTCATCAGTCCCGGCGCCCTGGGATGCAAACACATTATGTGGATGATATGTGGCAGTATGTTCTCATGGCAATTTTATCTTCTGCTGTTTTTATCCAATTTGATGGTTTGTAAAAATCAATACTGGTGATGAAAAGAGACAAAAGATGAAAATTGTGAAAGAAAAAATGTGGAAGGAAGGTCCACAAGGTATGAAATAAGAAAATGAATAAGCTCAGTTTACCAAAGAGAATTAGCTTTGAGGTTCAGCCAGACTTTAAAACTAATTCTCTTCTCTTCACTGTAATTAACCTTCCAGCAAAAAAATGTCTGACATACAAATGGAGTAGTAGGTGTGATGGGAATGTGGAGGCCAAGTCCTAAATGCTTTGCCTTCACTTTGATTGAACATTCCATTCGCGCTGGTAATGCAAATGTAAATGTGATTAAAGAATAATGAAGAAAAAAAAAGGTCCATTTGTAACTTATGAGAGGATCCAGGAGTTTGCTAAACATATTTTCTGCAGGAAAACTTTCTTAAAACATTATGAGCCTTCAATATGACATAAACAGAAGCAGAGGTAATTATCTGATTCATCAAAAAATTATAATGTACGAAATATCTAAGCCATAAAACAAAATGGCTAATCGAGGCAGCCTTCAGCATAAATAAGTGATGTTATACCACTACTTTGGTGCGATATCTTGGTGCAATAAATAGATATGAGAGAGACATAAGAGAAAGCTAATAAATAATAAACACTGCCTTCCAGGTGAGAACCACAGACAAAACATGTGACGCAAAGCAAAGATAATAAGGTAGGATTGTATCTCTAGAGAAGCTCTAATGAAAACCAGCCTTAACCTCTGACCTTAAAATAAATTTGAAGCAGATGCATAGAGAACGGCTCATGAAAATGACACCATATGAAAGATGATTTTCATTATGGAGCACAGCAATGGTATTGAGTGCTTAGGTCATGTTGTGATATCTTTCAACCTGACTTTGGCTGTAACAACCCAACAAGTATTTTGAATATGCTTCAGTTCATGTCATTAAATATAAATTTTAATTAAATTATGTCATGGGTCTTGTTTTTTGTTTTTTTCCTTGTCTCAGATCCAAAAAAGAAACATTTTTATTGTTTTATCTATTGTTACTAAAAGATCTGACCTCGAGCAATCACAGCTAATTCCAGTGTTCTGACAATAAAGTAACAAGGGCAAAAAACATCCATGATTACCCTGAACAATTCCATACACCTGACAAAATAATACAATTCATCTATTGTGCATCTAATTAAAACTGTGTCCTTGCCTTTGTTCTAAATTTTCAACAGTGAAAATTTGTCATGCTGTCAAAATGTAACTACTGAAGGACGCTGTAGCTGCTGAATGAACCTCTGCTCTTACAAAGAGGTTATGGCTTAAAAGTTGAGCAAAACGCTGCCTACTTCTACGCTCTGATTGTGGGCAAACAGTGGTTCATTGGAGTGAAGAATCATTTTCAACCTATTTAGGAATATTATTCCATTGCAACTCATGCAATTCTAAATTTCAGTTAATTAGCCAAGACGTCCATCTATGACATTTTCACTTTTAAATACAATGTAACCGATTGTAGTTTTACCCTGAAGGGCTATAAACCATTCAACCATATTTTAAATAGTCTTTCACATGGCAGGTATTTCAGCTTGTCAGTCACAGGTGAAACTGGTAACATGAGCTTCCTTTCTTGTGGGCCAGTGTTGAGTCTCTGTTATTGTGCATGCTGGCTTATTGGTATGGTAAGAGTATAGTTACACAGATGCCACAGAAAAGTGCATTGTCTGATTGTTTTAACTAATTTGCATATAAAAGACTTAAGTGCAGCATCTAAGGAGATGTTCATTAGTTACCTTGATAGCCTTGTGCAGTTGGGTAGCATCATATAAAACAGACGGGGTCATCAAGGCCACAATCAGACTCTCAAACAGTCCACCAAGCTCCGATTTCAGTGCGCTGACCAGCTCCTGTTGATTAATGACAAGAAGAACGAAAACAATAATAATTATGTTTGTATAGAACTTAACTTTGCATCATTTACATACTGTAAGATAACAAATAAAGAAACAGAGCAAATTAAATATCTGCTGCATTAACTCTATTCATTTAACCATGCTGGAACCTTGTTGAATATCAGTGACAGGAACATTTTTACAAATAATTGTAAAAATACTAAGAAAGGACTCAGGTTTCTTGTGTCAAATAGATGAGGGTATAACAATTCACTGCACTGCTGACATTTTCAAAAGAGTGATGATGATCATAGTAAATTGTGCAGAAAAGAAAAATATATTTACTTAAACTACCAAGCAGAAAATATTACTCACATTGAAAGTGATTTGTGTTTGCAATGAATCACATATATGGGCATTGCTGGGAACCCGACCTGAATATAGTCGTTGAAAAGACTGAGTCATTGCATATATCTTTCTTTTATGTGTATGTGTGCGTGTGTGTGTGTGTGTGTGTGTGTGTGTGTGTGTGTGTGTGTGTGTGTGTGTGTGTGTGTGTGTGTGTGTGTGTGTTTATATAAAACATCCAAGGGATCCTACTGTGCTTGGCCAGTACTCTTCAGGATGCAGACAAGTCAAACACTCATATCTTTAACAGTTCAATATATGAGACATCTAACAGAATATCCCCTTATTTCTACACTGCATAATCCATCTTGCTTTTCACATAACCACCCGTCTCCATTTTCAGATCAAAAGCCAGTCAAATCATATTCCCATGAACAGTTTGTCAAAAGGTGCATCTCAGAGCAGAAATTGCATACTGTGAGTTAAAGAGAAATGAAAAGAAAATGGTAGCAGAGAAAAGAGCATGGATATGACAGTTAGGATATTTCTTTTTACTTTTTGGCACCAATTCTCATTTCAGATGTTATTGCAGATGGGTAATTTAAGGCAGTGTCTCTTTCAACCATTATATTTTATAATGTGTAATAGAGGCACATTGAGATAATGATAAAAACAAATAGGCTCATTTGTTGGCTCATTTTGATAAAACACTATAATGTTCAGATATTCCAGAAGGTACTTTGTGACTTTCCAATGTACTCTTTTTCTCCCCTCATCTATTTCTACTTAAGGCAGCAGTTACATTTGCAGGAATGTTTTTTTGATAACAAATTAACTGTCTGCTTTCAATCCACAGGTGGCCATAAAATATGACAGTGTGATAGAACAGTAAGAGCAGGGCAGCAGAAAATGACCCTGGCTTATATAACTAACCAAACTGCATTCTGGTCTGTGGAGACTGCAGGAAATTGGTCTTCCTGATTCTTCAGTGATTCATTTTTCCTCTTATGACTGTAAACCTGCTCGGTGATTTTTAATGGCAGGACAACGTGATGTTTAAGATGGATGAATGATTTGATTTAAACCTCAGAATAACTGTGTTCTGCAGAAAAGAATGTCCCCTGTGACTGATATGTTATTATTATACAACAGTTAGTTCCTCCAACTGTTAATCCTAACCCAAGTAATTTGACTGAGTTCCAGTTGATGTAGAGCACAACAGCACTGGTCTTTTAACTACATGTATCACTCCGCTTCTAACAACCGTTACATAAACATCATGTCATTGTGTAATGTAATGTCACTGTCATCCATAAAGATGGACATATTTCTTAAACTAGACAAACAAGGGGCAACTATTCACTGCATCATGCCGATAGAAAATTATCAAGACCAGCTGATAATAAACCTGATCAGCCATTGTCAGTAATCAATACACAAAAATTAATCAAACCAACTACAGCAAACTAACAGCAGTCAATGTTAGACAACCTTATTATACTCAACAGTTACCTAGTGTTTCTGTAGTGGAGACAAAACTTTAATGCAGCTCTGGCTTCTGCCATGTTGCCAGTCCTGCCTCATCTGGCTAATGTACGAATTGGCAAAGACGTGGATAATTAGTGGACCTGAGGTGGGCCAAATGATGCCTGGGTGCTTAAATAAGCCATCTGTAATGGCACCTACCTGTCAATCAAAGTGGACCACACTGTTAAATAAGTGACACTTGAAGTCTTAATGTAATTCGAACGGGTGAGTTAAAACCTTAGTTGAATGAGTTCAACTACAGTTGTCATGAACGGGGAAATTAGCTATAGAGACCTAAACTGTTTTTGTACCAGGCTGTAATCATGTTTATTTCTGCTGTGAAGTTGGACATTTTAATATGGGGGCTTATGTGACTTGTTCTGTAAGCCAGCCAGCCTCAAGTGGCTGTTTAAGGAACTGCAATTTTTGACACTTCCGTATTGGCTTCACTTCACAGCCATTGAGGTTGCTGCTTGTCAGACACTGTAAAAATGTGTTAACTACCTGGTTTCCTGCTTCCTGATGGCTGCTGAAGAAAGTGCACCTAGCTTTTGATAATATCAAACATGTTTGAGTTTATCAGAACGTCAAGAAGAGAAGAAGACAAAAGATATTTCCAGCAAAGAGTCTGTCAACACATTCTTATTTCACTGCATACATGATTAAAAGCAGCTGGCCTGTGGTAGATCTACACAGAGCAGCTTGGAAGCTGATGCTCAGGAAATTGTTTATGTGTTGCCTGGCAACAGTGCAGTCCCAGTCCAATTGTGGGACTATTTGTGTTGGTGGAGCCAAATAAATAATTAAATACACAAACAGATCATATTCTGTTGTCACTTATTACTGTTAAATAATATATGGTGCTTGTAGAGCTGTTGTGTTTCAGCAATATCACACTTGAGGTTGTGACACCTATGACAGCAGAGTAATATTGCTTTAATATGTCATAACTTTTAATACTGATGGAACAACAACAAAGTATTGTTGTGGCTGGTTGAGGTGAAGCTGTAACTATAGTTTTGACTACTTTATATAGATGTAGGTATCAGTCTAGTGGTTCCAAACCTCTCTGCTCCAAAGGGTCACAGGATAAATCTAAGGGCTGAGGGGTGAGTTGATTAATAAAGTAGAAAGTAGAAAACGCAAAGTTCAGCCTCATAAATCTTTCCGTGAAATTAGTTTTACCTCTATGGGCCTCAAGCAGAGGGTTCCTGTGTTGGAACACTCGCTAACAAGACATCTGAAATGTAACAAGGGGCCCAAATGGAACAATATTTTACTGTAAGCTATCAAGGCTGAGGCACACCAGCGAAAAGTAATCACAAAACTACAGATTTCTGGTAAGTGTAGTGAAGTGGAAAGTGCAGTACACCATCCTGCTAACTGCCAAACTTTTTGGCTGAACCATTAAAACAACCAAAGTCTACTTGTAAACGACCTTTTTAATTAGGTTTTCAGTAGAAATCAATATGCTTGGGGCAGAGTGCGTCAGAGAGACTGGGGAAATGGGAAAGTAATGAAAGACAGACAAACACAAAGTTGGGTTCAATTTTTTGATGGGATTTGTTGACATAACCAGCATAAAAAGGAATTGATTAAGTGATGATAGAAAAACTACACACACATATCTCTGTGCCATGAATGTTGCGGCATTGAGCGTCATCCAGGTAATGCTGGTAAGTGAGGAGGACACAGTGGCTGACATGCCCTGTAACCATCCATCAGTTTGACTGCCGACTGTCAGCAGCTCTCAGTTTCATTCCCAGTGGCTCACCTTACCTTTCCGTAGGCCTTTTTGTACGCTGCCTTAATTTGCTGGCGCTGATCGTTGCTGCGGGCTGTCAAAAGCATGAGGATCGCATCTTCATCCGTACCTGGACCAGAAGTTAAATAAGCATTAAAAACATATGGAGTGAGCTTCCCATAAACACATACCAGCACACGTCAAGACTGAAGCTTTAAAATTCAAATTCTTTCTTTCTTTTCATAAACCAAGGGCTAATAAAACATTATTCTGTTTGCACTCATCATCTAGACCAGACCAGATTGAGAATAACTGGCAGTTTGGAATATACTCCCAAATTAAGAGTCAACCCTTAAACCAGGGTTACACCAGGACGACAATAAATAGGTCCTGTTGGATAACACCAACATCTCAGAGAAACCGGCTCAGTTGAACAAATAGACTTGAAGAGCAGCACATGATATTTCCTCTGAGGGATCAAAATGTTAATTTTGTCCAAGGTAATTATGGCACAAAGCCCTGCTGGTCTGTAACTCACAGCTCTGACTATAACTGAATATTATTGTGAAAGCACTAAACTAACAGAAGCAAAAGTAGGAGAACAAAGGGAAAAAATGTGCTGATTGACATTAGGTTTATATTTAGCAGGAGACGCACTGGTGTTGTTGTACGCCTGTAATGCACCTTTAATTTGATGAGTGTCATTAGGCCCATTGATTTACACTAATGACTGCAGAGCGATGTTTCGCTTTCTTTTTTTGTATCCATGCAAGCCAAACAGCTCTCAACCAAAGACATACATCATGTGACACAATATCCTTATAGTGTAAAAGTCTTTAAATTATTCATAAATTATGTATGCCATTGACAAATGTAAGGCCTTAAGCAACAGGTTGACAATGTTGTCTTAAAACAATAACCAGCTTGACCAACAACACCAATAACACCAGCTTGACCAACTCTCAATGAAATCTGTGCTCTGGCACATACAGCCACTAACGCCAATTTATGGAGAGAATTTTCACAACACCACAAATTGTTGCAGAGATGATTCCAAGCCAGTGAAGCAGATGTTGGAGCGGCTGCAGAGAGACCATGCACACATTTTGGCATTTTCCATTTTTACCACTGTGAATGAAGTATTAGATGTTGAATTAGTAAGAGACACTCTGTTGGCTATTCTTAGGATGAAACTGGATCATGGAAATTCACAGTAGGAAAAAAATTTATTTCTTACAAACATTACTAACAGCTGATGGCTTACTGGACCCCTCAAAATGTATTTATCTGTATTTTCATGTTGAATTGTTCGGATATGCTGTGTAGATGATGGCTGTTGTAAACCTCTTGTAAAGAAAACTGTTGACCTATGTTGAAATATTTTGATGTTAAAGGGGATGCGAGAAAGTTTTAAAAAAAAAAGAGGCTGTGTGTTTTTGACACAGTGACACCTTCCAAAATGGAGTATAACATAGTAGATAAGTGGTAGAACATGCTGAGTGTTAGTAGTAAGAGTAAAGAGCAGCGGAGTGATGTATTCATCTGAAGAAAACTCACCGATTCCTTTCATAGCTTTATGGAGAATTTCAGCATCATGTTTGGCGTTGAAGTTGACGAAAGGTCTAACGCTGCCTCTGTACGCCTGCGGGAGGAGAGCAACACAAATAAAAGTTTAATGCATTTAAAATACATTGTTTTGTTTAAACCTCTGGGGTCTGAGCATTCGCCCACTACAGCAAAGGTAATTGATAGGACCATTGATAAGAGTGTGCTGTATAGTCCTTCATATATCATTTTGTGTTTATGGGAAGAAATTTAAGTGGATATTGGGCATTTATAGAATAGTATACCTTCACCTACAGCTACATGAAAGCAACACCATAAAACCTGCAATGAAATGAAATGTTTGTATTTAAATGTTTTATTATATAGTACACAAATTAGTTATCAACTTAAAAGCAGTGAATGGGTAGAGATGTTAGACCCACTTAAATTCAAAATGGTTTATTTTATTGGAAAGTTTTCGAAAATTTTAGAATAAAATCTCAACAGTAAAGAATGTTTTATTTTTGGTGGACATCATTTTTTAAAAGGTACTGAATACTGCTGCAAATGACTGTTGTAGCTTCACTATAAAAAATAGCCATTCGCCATCATACCCACTTGTGTTTAAACGATGTCTCTCTAAAGTCAGAGACAAGTATTGTAAGTATAACTTTAATGTTGCTGCTGGCTGCTAAGGCTCCTGCTTTGTGTTACACAGGCAATTTAACAAATGTGTTGTGTCTCATTTTTTCTCCAAGGAAAATATCGTGAAAAAGCAATAAAACATCTGCCTCAGCTGCAGCCTGCACAGGTGGGAGAAGTGAAGGATTATTGTCTCCCCTTCCTCTCAGTATTATACATTTTGTTGGTTGTCAGATAAAGAAGGTATTCTGTGTTTGCTGTATTCAAGGAAACAACCCTTTTTTTTTTTTTTTTTTGCAACATGGGGATGTTTACCTTGAAGCGTTGTTCTAATACTCCACTGTCAAAGCCTAGATCCAGTCTGCATGCACAAATGCATGAACCTGAGTTTTAATTTGACAGCTCTTTATAGTAACAATGGGCCTTTTCTTCTACAGCAAATCAACTATGAGCTTTTTTAAACTTACATTCATTACTAGGATGTTGAACAGTATATATGTTATTATTATTGTTATTATTATTGTAATATTGTTGGTCGGTCTATTACTTTGGTAAAAGATGAAATATCTTCACAGCTATTAGTTTATCATGAAATGTGGTACAGGCATTTTAAGGTCCCCAGAGTTAATAAAGTGACTTTGTTAATTCCGACTTTTCATCTACGGGCACCAGCAGGTCAAAAGTTCCACTTATCTCCACATCGACAACATGCTAAATGGATTAGCTTTTCATTTGCTGTCACCATGAAGAACATTTTTTGGTTCAGCATGAAATGTCAAAACAACTATTGGATGAAAATTTGGTAAAGATGGTCAAGGTCCCCAGAGCACTGAGCATTTTGACTGTGGTGATCTGACTTTTTATCGAGTTACATCATCAGGTTAGAATTTCAGCTGTCCAATTTGATGACATTCCCATCAGCCTCAGCTGTACTGTATGTAGTGATAATTACTAGGGCCTCAACTAACGCTCATATCCATTATCAATTAATTTGTCCTGTGATGAACTAGCGCCATGTCCAGGGTGTACCCTAACCCTAACCATCTTGCCCAATGTCAGCTGGGATTGGATCCAGTCACCTGTGACCCTGATAGAATAAACAGTTACAGAAGATGGATGGATGGATTAATCTGTCGATCAATTTCTTTACTAATCAAATAGTTGTTTGGTCTATAAAATGTCAAAAATGGTGACATCCTCAAATGTCTTGTTTAATCTGCATCCCAAAGATATTCAGCTTACCATCATAGAGGACTAAAGAACCCAGAAAATGCTGACACGTTTTCTTAAAAGATGACTCAAAATCAGCAATAAATTCAGCAATTGAGAATTAATTGATTAACCGATTAATTGTTGCAGCTCTACTAATTACCCAACGCTAATATATTAAACTAAGATGGCGCAACATGGTAATCCTGCAAAACATTAGCATGTTAGCATTTTGAATTGTGCCTTGTGAATATTTACAACAATGCTTTTTTTCATAGTGCCTAAAAAATGATGTCTTGAATCTTGTCTTTCTACATCAGTCTTGTTTTCATGACTCTAGTAAATGGATACATGTTTTTAGCTAATCACAGTCAATGCTAATCCCAAAGAATGGTTCATTTTATTAACATAAAAGCACAGAGTGCTTCCTTTTCTGTGACAGAGCCATCAGGGAGCATTGTCTCCCAACTATCCTTTAAGGAAATTGAAACCGGGTGGGGATACGATATACACACATACTTGCAGATTCCATGCACATGGTAATACAATATGGTACAAATTAGACCACCGTCATCAACAGAAACTGAGTTCTTGCCATCACTTTACATCTTAAATCGACTCATGCTCATCAGACAGTCTGAGGTCTCTCAACAGGCTGGAGAGGATAAAATCAAATCAAGGGTATCAAATGAAGCTGCTCCTTTTCTTTTCGTGCCAATGTGAGTGTACTGCACGAGTCGTGCTAATGTTTTACTAATGAGTGCATCTTCACAGAAAGTCCTCTCCGTGAATTGGGAATCATCTAGAAGTCAGTGTATCTGTACACATCTAGTCACAAAAAGCATCTAGGGTTGCATGCAAATCAGAGGCTGATGCTGACAGTTATTTGTGATGTGTATTGTTTAAGACTGATCATGCAGTACAGGTCTCAGTGTGACTTGGAAAGGCACTGACCTTTCAAGAGTCAAGACACACTTCATCTCACAAACATATAGGTTAGTTCTGGTGCTGTGGCTAAACCATACTACTCTTAATTCCAGCAGTTTTGTGCAAAACAAAGCCTTTTCATGTGCCAATTCTCATAGTATTTACAACGCTTTGATGACATATGACAGAAAATAAAACAAAGAAAGCAAAACTTACCATCTTTTTTTCTGATGGAAGACAACGGTTGTAAACTGAAAGAAAGTGGAATAGATAACAAAATCCTGCTTAAAATAAGTACGCTTAGTATGCAATAGTCTAAAAACATGGATTGAATTACTCAGCAACTGTGTAAGCATCAATACAAGCCGAATAAGTAACTTTGTGTCTGTGTTCTTACCAACAGGTGTGTTTCTTCTTTCTCCTCACAGGTGATCCGTGGCTCAGGTACAAGCTCTTTATTTTCTGCGCTGGCTGCAGCGTCATCGGGGAAGCTGACAAGATGCACTTCCTCCTCCACACACGGTGTTGTCTTTCACTCACTGTCAGTCAAACATGAGATCATGACCTCATGCGTTCATGCTTTGTGGGACGACAGGCTAAACGTTTCTCCGGACGTGAGTGTCGTCAGGGTCCAGAGGGCTGTTGTTATAGACAGTGGAAAACAAGTTATTATCCTCTCCTGCAGTGTTTCTCATATATTAAATCACAAAAATTAATGTAATAAAAGCACACACAAGCAAGGCCACAAAGGTTCATTAATCCTTTAAGTTATAGTTTATGTTTAGTTTCATGACACTGTACAAATGAAAAATAAAAGTTTAAGAGCACTCACAGCTGTACATTAAACTTATAAGGCTATACAGCCTTATAAGTTTATAATTATTACTTTTCAAGTAAACATTAACTTCTTGAAATTATCTTATTAATATACAAAATAAACAGCGATGACAGTATGTATTTGAGCAAGAAGTATTCATTTCATTAATTCATATATTTTACTTACTTACTTATTGATTCCATCACAATGTATATAAAATATTATGCTAATATTAAGTATCATTGTACAATGACATTTTGTGAACAGATGTCTAGAGGTGCTTCAGAACATCATGACATAATTACTTTAATGTCATGAATCAAGAAAATCAGAGAGGTTGTCATTTATTTGAAATAATAAATCATTTTGATGAGTCTAAATGAGTCTTAATTTAACATCTTAGTTTTAATTAGGTGCCTTTTCCTCTTTGCCTGACTCTATATTGGCCACATTATACTTTACATCACTGAGGATATGTTTTCAAGCGTGGTTAATCCAAGATACATGTGTGTTATAGCAAAACAGGAGACAAACAGGAGATGCTTGATGCCTGATAAGAGAGAGGGCATCAACAGAGCGAAGCGCCGGGGTGCAGCTCACATATCATCATTGCTCTCCTCGTCCCTGCAAACCTTAATTAAAGTGAGCACTTGTGAGACGATGGGAGTGTGAACACCATCTCTCAGGTTATCCAGTTACGGATGCTTGCCTTTTCATCTCACAGCCTCACAGACTGACGTGGAGCCTAATTTCCTTTAATCGCAAATCAACAATCATACTAGAAGCTAATAACAAACTTATCAGATTAAATGGACATTTTTTCTCCCACATAATTGAGCAGTTTTTTAGTCCACAGGCGGCAGAGGTGTAATCATGCTGAATGAATCATGTACTGTTTTGGATATTAAATGTCAGCAACATTTGTATATTCATAATCACAATTCTCTCAAAAAGAGGCTTCAATATTGAGGAAGTATTGGGGAAATGAGCTTTCTTTAAATCTATCCAAACATATTTTGTTCAGCTTCTTTAAATATTGGCTGTAAATGAGCCCTTCCTCGTCTTTCTTGGTTGCCTATAACAGCCTGTGGACTGATTTATGACTTGGGACTGATTTTTTCCCAGAAAAGCCAAAGGATGTTTATGAGCTCTCCTGAGTGCCTTCTCTCTCTGCTTCTCATCAGTGTCAACAGCGTACAACACTAACTAATGTTAGCTTAGAAATTCCACTAACGTCCAAAGTCAAAGTCAACGTTAGAGAGAGGCTCTATATACTAGTCATCAAACTTTCACAATTTGACAGGTCTATTGTTCTTTTGTCGTGGCCAATTCACATAAATTAGCATAAATGAAACTAAAGTGACCCCCACCCTGCATGAATTTGTATGTTTTTTTAATGACGTCATGTGAGAACAGTGCTGCTACACTCTCATGTGAACAAAAGGGGGTCAGAGGGGGAAGAGGGCACAATAATAACAACTGATATGAGAAACAACAGCACCCCTATGTGAACAAAGACATCAGAGAGGGATCCTTAAAACGTACATTTGAGAACTGTCTGAAACTTATAAGGTTCTTTAGGAGCATAACTGACCCGGGCTGACCTCGGTTGACACATACCCTCAGCATCCGTGCAGTCCATGCAGCTCTTAAGACCATTTCTCTCTCAGAGAGTTGTATGGGGGAGCCTATGTTCAACACACATACACCATACTTTAGTTTGGTGCATCTGTGATCAAACTTGATTGTAGGGAAAATTGTGACAGGCGTCTTCCACATCACCGACATGTTGTGTGCCTTAACCAATAAATTCTTTAATTCTTCTTAACTCTCTGCAGCTTTGTTCACAAGAGGGTGTTGTGGCACTGGTCACACAGGACGTCATTAAAAAGCAAATACTAATTTATGCAGGGTGGGGTGACGTCAATTTAATTTATACAAATTGGGCAAGACGAAAGAACGATAGATCAGTCAAGTTGTGAAAGTTTAATGAGTAGTATATAGAGCCTCTCTAACGGTACTGCAAAGCATGTATTGTCATATTGCAGTGTTTCACATAGACTGTGGCTGCTTGTGGTCTAACCAAGCAGCAGCCTCTGCGGTGGTGAAATGAAGCCAACATGGAAGTGTTGCAGTTCCCCAGACAGCCAGTTAAGACTGGCTACAGAACATGACAACGCCCAACTTCACAGCAGAAATAAACATGTTTACAGGCTGGTACAAAAAACAGTTTTGGTCTCTATAGCTAATTTCCCCGTTCATGATAACAATGCTGAATATGAATTTTGATAACTCACCTATTCAAATTATATTAAGGCTTAAATAATAATTCAAAGCGGACACGCTGGGTGCTGTCACAGGTAGCTTGTTTGAGCCTCCAGGCTTTATTCAGGTTACCTCAACTGCATCCAAGGTCCACGTCTTTGCCGATTTTTGGATTAGCCAAGAGGCGGCAGAACCAGGACTGCTAAGATGGCAACGACCAGAGCCACCACACTCTGAGCTTCACAATGGCTCTTCAGAAACCTGTCGGTGACATCATGGATACGGCATCCAATAGAAATACACCCTCCTCTCCAGTCTTTTTTCTCAAAGTTAAATTACCCTAAACCGCTTATCAGACACATTCTAGATACTGATGGCAATGCACAAAACTATAGCTGATGACAAAAAACTGCTAAATCAAAACTACCAGGGAAGAAAATCAGAGCAAAAAAATTGGTCAGAAACTATCACTCTGCCATCTGTGCCGTCTGATTGACTGATAGGTAACTGAGGTCGATCTGCCAGATAGCTTTTAAGAGAATATGTTGACAGAAAAAAGGAAACCCATTGAAAGTTCTGATGGTTGTCATGGAAGAGCCATTTGCTATGTTTTTAATCTTTATGTCCTAATCTGATACCTTGTGTTGCTCAAAGGTTGATGACCAGAAACTTCCCTTACACAGCCTGACCAAATGTCACACAAGGTTTTGACTGAACAAATTAGCTATATGCTATAAATGTGCTATTATGTCAAGAATTTTGCTATTGACAGCTGTTCAAGCAGGTCATCAATTCTTGATGTTGGATAGAAACAGAAATTGAATTCAGGTACCTGAAGTCATGCAGAATCTTGTGCTGCTATCCTTTTTCAGCACCAGGACCACTGGGATATGTCGCTTGCTTGAAGTCTCCATGATCCACAGAGACAGCATCAGGTCAACCTCCTTTTTCAGCAGGCATGCAGGAATCCTATCATCATCTCCTCACAGGAGCACCTTCTGTAACAATAATGTCATGTTCAACATTTTCTTTGTCCCTCTAGGATTCTCTTGAAATGCGTCTGAATTACAGATTAATCTCACCTGAAGCTTTTTGTCTTCTGAGAAGCAGTTCAGGAGGCAAGTACTGCTCGTCCACTTCCTCTTCCGAAGCGTCTTCTTCAGGGTTGGGTTGAAGCGTTCTGTCAGTCCATCAGTTTGGAGATTATACGGTGTGGTCCTCAGACTCTTAACATCAAGTAACTGATAAACCTGTTTCAGCAGGGTGAACATGAAAAAGTGACTGATGTTGCTTTTATGGATTCAAGTTTCATGTCCTTTATATGTACAGTATATTAGTTATGAACATTTAATGCTGTTGAGAAATATAGATTTTTAACATTTAGATTTCTAAAAGTTTTAAGTGGCTTTGAAATTAATCCTAATATTTCAGAAACCACTTTAATAATTTGAAGAACAGAACTTGGAAGGATGCTTTGTCTATGATACCATCTTTGCACTGATTGGTTCGTTGGAGGCACAATGATTAATATAAAAACATACACATAAAAATCATAAGTGTTAAAATTCTGCCTTGACAAAATATCTCATTTAAATGTCATATACTGATATAATATTTTGAACAATGGCATGTTTGCTGTTACCAGTGCTCTCCATGAAGCCATATTGAGACTGAGGAAGATCTTGTGATATGATCCAAAGCTACTGAGTGTTTGTTGTGTTTTGTAAACTGCAGTTTCCAAAGTCAAGAATGAACTTCAATCTCAAAATCAAATTTGTTTTGATACAAAAAAGAGCAACAGCTATTGTGTGCTTTTGAGTTATATAAGTCAAAATCAAATTCTCCTGCAAACTGCTGACTGTTGCTTTCACTTCCTACAATTATCCCTGAGTTGTCAGTTTCCAAACTGAATCACTGTGAGATTTTCATTCATGAGTGGAGCACCATGGGACAGGATGGTATACAGAGCTGTCCACAGCTCAATTTGTCAGGCGCTGACTGACAGACAATAAGCTCTGTCATTAATCAAAGAGCCTCCCCAGCCACCACTGATCAGCTGTTTGCTATCTTCTGTACAGAGGGCAGATGTTAAACAAAGGAGGTTAGCACCATGGTATAACCAGCAGACTCGCAACTTAAAGCAAGAGGCACGTAATTCTGAACGCAAATGGCGTGCCACTAAACTGGAAGAATCTCGTTTAGTCTGGCAAGATAATCTTAAAAGATACAGGAAGGCTCTCCGTAGTGCCAGAGCAGCCTACTACTCTTCATTAATAGAGGAAAATAAGAACAACCCCAGGTTTCTCTTCAGCACTGTAGCCAGGCTAACAGAGAGCCACAGCTCTATTGAGCCATCTATTCCTTTAGGTCTAACTAGTAATGACTTCATGAGCTTCTTTAATGATAAAATTATAACTATTAGAGACAAAATTCATCACCTCTTGCCCAACAGGCACTGATCTGCATTCTGATACAGCAAGTTTGGAAACAGCTGTAAAACCTGATATATATTTAGACTGTTTTTCTCCCATCGACCTTCATCAAATAACTTCAATAATTTCTTCATCTAAGTCGTCAACCTGTCTCTTAGATCCCATCCCAACCAGGCTGGTCAAGGATGTTTTACCTCTAGTTAGCCCTTCTTTATTGGATATGATTAATCTGTCTTTATTATCGGGATATGTACCACAGTCCTTTAAAGTAGCTGTAATTAAACCTCTTCTTAAAAAGCCCACTCTAGATCCAGAGGTTTTAGCCAATTACAGACCGATATCAAACCTTCCCTTTCTCTCTAAGATACTTGAGAAAGCTGTAGCCAATCAACTGTGTGACTTTCTCCATAAGAGCAGTTTATATGAGGATTTTCAGTCAGGATTTGGAGTGCATCATAGCACAGAGACCGCACTAGTCAAAGTTACAAACGACCTCCTAATGGCATCAGACAAAGGACTCATCTCTGTACTTGTCCTGTTAGATCTTAGTGCCGCATTTGACACCATTGACCATCAATCATCAATTCTTTTACAGAGACTGGAACATCAAATTGGCATCAAAGGAACCGCCCTAAGCTGGTTTAAGTCTTATTTTTTAGATCGTTCTCAGTTTTTTCTTGTCAATGATGAATCCTCCATGCATACCAAAGTTTGTCATGGAGTCCCACAAGGTTCTGTACTTGGACCACTTCTATTCAGTTTATATATGCTTCCTTTAGGGAACATTATTAGGAATCACTCCGTTAATTTTCATTGTTATGCCGACGACACCCAATTATATTTATCGATCAAGCCTGATGAAACCAATCAGTTAACTAAACTCCAAGCATGCCTTAAAGATATAAAAAGTTGGATGACCTTCAATTTTCTGATGTTAAATTCAGACAAAACTGAAGTTCTTGTAATTGGACCCAAAAACATCAGAAACTCTCTTTCTAGAGACTTAGTTACTTTAGATGGGATCACCCTGGCCTCCAGCTCCACCGTAAAGAATCTTGGAGTTGTTTTTGATCAGGATTTGTCCTTTAATGTCCACATAAAACAAATTTCCAGGACTGCATTCTTCCACTTACGTAACATTGCCAAAATCAGACGCATTGTATCTCAAGCAGATGCAGAAAAACTAGTCCACGCATTTGTTACTTCTAGGCTGGACTATTGTAACTCATTGTTATCAGGCTGCTCCAATAAGTCTCTTAGGACTTTGCAGCTAATTCAGAATGCTGCTGCACGTGTTCTGACAGGAACCAAGATCAGAGATCACATCTCTCCCATTTTTGCTTCCTTGCATTGGCTACCTGTTAAATCTAGAATAGAATTTAAAATTCTTCTCCTTACATACAAAGCTCTTCATGCTCAGGCACCATCATATCTAAAAGAGCTCATAGTACCTTACTACCCCTCTAGAACACTGCGCTCTCAGAATGCTGGGTTCCTTGTGGTTCCTATAATTTCCAAAAGTAGATTGGGAGCCAGAGCCTTCAGCTATCAAGCTCCTCTTCTGTGGAACAAACTACCATTTTGGGTTCGGGAGGCAGACACGGTCAACACTTTTAAGAGTAAACTTAAGACTTTCCTTTTTGATAGAGCTTATAGTTAGGGCTGGCTCAGGTCATCCCTTAGTTATGCTGCTATAGGACTAAACTGCCGGGGGACTCCCCCTTTCAGGGTTATGCCTAGCCAGGCACGGTATTGGTTGAAGATGCAGTCACATCTCCCTTTACTGAAAACCCTCTCTCTCTCTCTCTCTCTCTCTCTCTGTCTCTCTCTCTCTCTCTCTCTCTCTCTCTCTCTCTCTCTCTCTCTCTCTCACCATCACCACCACCATCTGTAAACATACATGTCTGTCATACATGTACATTAATGCATCTTACTAACTAAACTTCTTCCCCGGAGTTTCTGTGCTCTCTCGTCCAGCAGGTTCTCGTGGATCGTGACTGCTGCTGTGGTCCTGCATGACGTCCACTACATATATTATTACTGTCATTAATGTTATCCTATCTCCATTACAATTTATAGTAACTTAGTTAATGATTTGCTGCTGCTGTGCATCTGTGTCTCTCTATCACAGGTTCTACTGCTACTGTAATCATTTTATCATTCATTGTAATCCATTGTCATTTTTCATTGTAATTGTACAAAATGTTTCTGCTGACTTGTTGACTGTACACGTGACATCTATTGCACGTCTGTCCGTCCTGGGAGAGGGATCCCTCCTCTGTGGCTCTTCCTGAGGTTTCTTCCACTTTTTTCCCTGTTAAAAGGGTTTTTTGTGGGCAAGTTTTTCCTCACTCGAACCGAGGGTCTAAGGACAGAGGGTGTCACTCCCTGTACAGATTGTGAAGCCCTCCGAGGCAAAATGTATTTTGCGACTTTGGACTATACAAATAAAATTTGATTTGATTTGATTTGATTTGATTTGATTTGATTTGATTTGATTTGATTTGATTTGATGTTATCAAATGCAAATGACTGCATTTCAAGAAATATTACCTGGGCTTGTAAACGCAGCATCCACAAAAATCACATCATATTTGGGGCAGTTTTGCGAGATTTTTTGTGCAACTGTAACTGTACATGGCTCATGTAAAGAACCACGTAGCTTTATTCATTCACTGCTTTGAATTACATCAAAACATAATTGACAATGAAAGAAGAAAGCAATATTAGCATCACCAACAATGACCACTTGAGGATGGTAGTTAAGTTAGCCAGGTTAATTTAGCTACTTTTGCACCATGGAACAAAGATAACAGCTTAGCATAAAGACTGGAAACCCCTCCCCCACTCTTCTATACCCACTACAAAAGACTGAATGTGGGTGATGGTGTCTTAAAAACATAGTAAAAAAAATAAAATAAAAATAAAATGTGGCTACCTGAACCTCGAGGAGTTCACTTGCAAAACAGCGTCCAAAGAAAGCACAGTATGTAAATCATGCAATGCTTAGTGAGACGACCTGACCCAAAGAGATCTTGCAAATATTAGGTACTTTAAACACTGCCTTGGTCTTGATCTTGGGTTGTTCTCGGTAAACTCTGGTCTTGGTCATGATTTGGTCTCAGTTAAGATGGTCTTTTTTGATTAATCCATACAACACAAGTGTAAAAAGAGTTCTTTAATTATGCTAAACTGAGCTAATCATCTCCTGGCTTTAGATTTACATTTAACCATTTGTGTAATTCTCAGCAATAAAATAACTAATCATATTTCCCAAACTGTTGAAGTATTTATAGGCTTAGAGAGATTTAGTGCTGCATATTCCCAAACACATTTCCTATTAATCAGATGACCACATACCAGTATGCAATGAATCTGGTTTTGGCTACAGTATCACTATTTCACGAAAACAGAATTTTACTTTAAAAACAAGGTGAGCACTGAAAACACTGCCACAAAAATATACTATATATACTATATTGGACTATATATCAAAGTTGATTGGCAGCAGTTTTAAGCTCTAGGTCTGGCAATCAACATTTTGGAACATATATGTACATAATTTTATAAGCAACATGAAGTAGTTTACACAAGGGCCAAATTATCTGTGTTTGAATTACATCTGATGAGTATAAAATTATCAAACTTTTATCAAGGCAAAAGTCACAAACTGCATACAAAATGAATGGGGGAAATCATCATAAAATTTAGCTACTTCACAGTTTATCTTTTCATGTGAAGCGATATTTTGTCCTCAAAATGTTCAAAATAACCACAATAAGAATAAGATCTATAGACAATACAATTTTATTTTCTTCTGTTCAGAAGTGGTTTACCTTGATTTATTTATTTTTATCACAAAGCATGTGGTTTTATCTCTTCTTTTTCCAAAGTCTTACTCTCCAAAATACCCAGGAAATGGGCACAGAACATAAAACAGACTCCATATTTTTGTAGTTCTCATCGGTGACTTCATCATAATCAGATCTCTTTTTCTTTCTTTCTTTTTTTTTTTTTTTTTACCAGAATCTCGGTCTCTATTGTCTGTAGGATAAACCCAGGAGAAATTATCTACATTGCACAGATACTGGCTCAAAAGCTGCTACGACTCTTTTCATGTCCATCATTATTCAGAGAATTAATGGCTGGAGGATTGAAAGGCCACAGATGGCCATGCAGTGGAGTACATGCTCAGCACCAGAGGTGAAAAACATGCACTCATGGGACTATCCGTGATGTCAGACCTCATTAATCTACAGGTGTCTTGCTGAAGGGAACAGACTACGAGCTGTTATTAGTTTGAAATGACCTGTGTGTTCAGACCTTTTGAAGAGAAATCCCTTAAGATTTCCTGGTTTGAAAAGCAAAGTGTTTATCAGACCAACCATAAGAAGTGTCTGAGAGACAATGTTTACAGGAATAGTTCTACATTTTGAGATCAAAAGCATTTTCTTGCCAAAAATGAGACAAGAAGATTGATACCCCTATCGTGTTTGTATGCTAAATATGAAGCTAGAACAGAAAACTGGCTAGCTGAGCTTGTTAAGATTAGCACAAAGCTAACAGCACTTACAAATTGTTATTTTTACACTTAGCTGTTTGTAAGGAAATATAACTTAATTAGTAAGCTTTGGTAGAAGGACTTTGTTACATTTAAACAGAGCCAGGCTAGCTATTTCGTGTTTTCCAGTCTTTAAGCTAAGCTAACCGGCTGCTAGCAGTCTAGGCAACTTAACATTTATTGTGAAGACATGACAGTGAATCTTCTTATCAAACTCTCTACAAGAGTATTTCCCATAATGTTTAACTAATGTCTGTAAATGAATGGATTAAGTACATTAGGCTAGTAATAGAGGAAAAAACTGCATCTAATTTAATTGTTTTGATCGACAGTAATGATTTCTTTCCCTGTAGAAAAATGCCAGTGTTTTCACCCCATGAGAAATACTGAGGCATCACATACAGCAGCACTGTCTGAATCATGGTGGTTTGTGTTATTGTGCTGCTGTGTAAGGAAATGAACTGTCGATGTGCAATTAACATGCTCCCCTCAGGGCTAATCATTATTGATTCCTCTCATATTAACCAATAAAAGGCCTGGCCACCTCTGACTATGACAACGATTTCAGATAAATGAAAATAAAATGCATAAAGACTTGGAGTTACCAAGTCACGTTAAATAAAAAAGTGTCAAATACCCCGGCCTTTGTATTGTAACCACTTGTAAACACCTTAGACATATCAAACAGCATTAAACCCGTGGGCTCTTGCAGTTGATATTAGACCTTTGCCTCAAGGTCCTCATTTCCTTTGTCCTCTGACATGGAGTTTGAAAAACCTTGTGGCACACGGGTCCCCTCATATTTTTTCATCTGCAGCATATTCTCAATATCCCTCCTGCCAATTCACCAATAAGATGAGAGGAGTGCAAATTGCCCTCCTGAAAGCACTGCTTTAATCAGCATGAATCAAAATGCAGATTTTATCTTGGCTTCTGTTTTTACTCAGCAATTTAGATGTTTAAACTTGGCTGTGTAAATTAATATTAATTAACAGAAAGAAATAGCATAAGAATAACATTTTAATTACTCAGTGCAATATAGATAAGACTACTTAATGCATGTATGAGAGAGATCATGTTAAGCTGTCAGAAGAATAGACCGTGATTTCTATAAATAAGAACATGAACAGATTTTATTTTGCAAGGGAATATAAGCACTTGAGTCCAAAACAATTTTTTTAAAGTCATTTTCTTACATGAATCTGCAAAGGCACATACAAGTCTCAAGTCCTGGCAGTGTTCTGGCAGAATTGTCCCATTTTTCACAACACGTACTGAAGCCTCTGGTCAAAGTGAGGCTGTCTGAAAGAGCGGACAGGCTGCAGCAAGGATTTCCCCACCGAATGCCTCAGCTGTTTAAGGAGCATCCAGAGAAGAAGCAGCATGAGGGTCAGGAGTCCGAGAAGCAGCCCCACGTACAAGCTCAGGTTCCAGCCCCAACCCAGTGCCAACGGCAGCGAGGTGGACGCCACGAGGAATTTCCTGGGGGCAGGCATGGGGTTAGGCATCAACCCACCTCCCCAACCTTTTCCAAAAAAAAAAAAGGTCTTCTCCCACACTTGGACCTTTTCAGGGGTTGGACAGATGCTGTGCTGCAGCTGTAGGAGCCATTGTTTAAATAAGTATCCAACTGGTTTGGCTATGTTATAGAATTCCCATCTGTCCCCATGGTTTAATCCTCAAGTCAGTCACAAGTGTGTGCCGTCAGTGACAAAGCAAACCTGTTGAGTATGAGAGCAGTCTTTGAGCTGTCCATTTTCCTCAGATGAAATGGAGGAAACCTTTCTGCAGCTGGGCTGTGCTTTCCCTCTCCTGTCAGTCCTTGCACAAAGCCAGCCTCCCAATTTATCATGAGAGAGAGCGAGGTGGGGGAGAGAGCAAGAGATGCCTTCAACACCACTGGCTGCCTTTACTTCACTTTCAGAGGAAATCAAATCACTGAAATGAGAAACGTCAAGCCTATTCTGTTTTTAAATGTAGACAATGTGCAGACAAAAGGGAAAACCTGTTTATCATACATGTCTTTACATTTTCCACCTCCCTATATTCACATTTGATTCAGTCTGCCAGCTTTTGGCAAGAAACTGCCATCACCAAGCTGCAATACTAAAGTTCCTTGTTCATCTCAAAACTGTCCCAATTATTTCCCCTTTTAGTTTAATTACTTAACAGTCATGATGCCCCTACAAAAATACCCTACAGTCCATGTATTCTCATGAATAATGACTAGTGTAGCTTCCTGGTTGAGTGAATTACCATCCAAAGATACTGTCCTAGTTGCCTTTACTGTTCAGCCACAGCTTAGGATGTAAAGCCTCATGTGCAAAGTAAGACAAAGCACCTTAGATCAATAAATCATAAGCTGAACAGGTCAAACCCCAGACAGACTGTACATTTTTGCTTCAGACCTTACTGAATCACCATTTTAAATCCTAATATATCCAAGGAAACCTTTAAGGCCCAAAGGTGGTCCTCTGCTGCCCCCATGTGTCCAGTGTGACAAAGATGTAGAAAAGTATTACTTTAAATGAATTTTATTTACAAGAGCCATATTTTACAGTGCAGGTGGTGTCTTGAAAAGCTGTTGCTTTTCAAGACACCAATATAATGAGACAGCTGACTCCATGACAGACAAAGCACTTTAATCTGCATCCCATGAAGCCAAATTCAAGTTACACCTTGAGGTGAACCAGCACCAATAACTGCTTGGAACATCAACTCAAACCAAAGTGGAAAAAGAATAAGGTTCTCTGGGTTTGAGTACAGTAACAGGTATATTGGAGTATGGGACACTAGATCAAAGCAGAATGTTTACAAAGTGGCAATAAGACCGACATTTTGTCTGATTAAAAGTCAAACTATTAAAACTGCTTGATTAACCACAAATGTAGCGTCTGGTAGGAATGTATATAAAAATACCATTAAAAAAAAAAATTCTAAACATCTAGCGCTACTCTGAGAAGAGCAGGCAATGTCATTTGAAATTGTGGCACACACAAAAAAAAAAAAAAAAAAAAATTAAAAGACTGGTACAACTAATTGGACAAGGGAACAGGGGAGAGTCAGTTCAGCAGCAGTTGAGTTGGAGTGTCAATGAGGGAAGCTTCATGGTACCTGAGGGAGAAAACACATTTATTAAGCTGCATATATAAATAAGAAAAACAATGAGTCAAGGAAGCTCAGTTCTGAAACACAAAGCACAAACATCTTTTTACATCTACTTACTTGGGCCCCTTGTATTTCTCCCGGACAGACTGCTGGGCATGCTGAGGTGCATTGAGGTGGAGTCGGTGCAGATCCTCAACACATGGCATCAGATCTTCCAGGGAGTAGCCAGTCATCTCTTTCAAGGAGTTTGGCTATGAAGGAAAGAGTAATCTTATTGATATGCACACAAATATCGGCATTCAGGAAAAACTGGACTGTCAGTATTTAACAGACACTTGCAAATGTCATGTGACAAGACTAGATTGACTGCTTTAACTTGTCAACTTACCCATGAGCCACCAGTCACAACGTTGTTGGCCAGGATATAGGCTGCAGCAGCTGTCTGTGATGGTAAGTACTTCAAGAAGGGATCTGAATCAACCAGGCTGAGCTCCCCAAAGTACTGGAGAGAAATAAGACTGTCAGTATAGTCTACTAAAGTGCATGTAGCTCAGATAACTACTCTCACTAACAGCAGGATTAGGTGGATGATTTGCCATAATGGCTATAAATCTTTGATACATTCAAAATGTCAGCCACATTTATAAAAAGCATTGTACTTTGCTGGAAGCTCACCATTGCCAGACTTTCCACCTGTTTGTTAACAGACTGGTGGAGGAAGTAGTGGGTGAGAAACTGGTTGATTGTTGGTGCTGCCAGATCAAAGGAGAGCACTTTAAGCACCAGATGCTCCATTCTTAACACTTGTTTCTTGGTGTAGGTGTCATCTGTGATGTAAACAAACTCTGCCACCTCAGGGGGGTAGATCTCTTCAAATTTCCTGCATTTGAACATGTAAATGGTCACTTGACAAGTCTTTAATACACTGCAGTTCAAATGATGAAATGTAAATTAGTGTATACATACGAAGCCAACAGCATGGCAGCTGTCCCAACCAGTTGAAGCTTCCCCCTCAGGACAGACATTGAGGAGAGGAAGCGATCGATGTAGTTTACAGCCAGATAAAGAGTCTCATTCTGGAGCTTGTATTCTTCTCCCACCTCGACTAGCCAGTCCACCAGAATGGCCCTCATGCTGTTTGTGATGTCAGGTTGCTTTTTCATGTAGCCCGCTTTAGGTCTGGTTTTTACCTGTGGCACAACACAAGTTAAAGAATCTACAATTTCAGGTGAAGTCTAAACATGCAAGAAAGTAAAATGCATTTCTAGAAACACCTAACAGATGTATAACTTGCAAGTCTACTGAAAGAATCTTGAGGGATGGAATTTCCACCTCATGTTTCAGTGAATTTCTCACCTCCATCTCCCTCAGGTATGTGTGGATCTCAGCAGCATATTCAGGAACCTCATTTACAGCAACTGGTCTCTCCCCTCCCTCAACCACAGACATGTCCATGGGAGAGTCTGAGCAAAGGAAAGTTTGTTTAGTGCATTTTATACTGGGAAAGCAGCAATTTCATGTCAGATTAGTTTCCACGAAGAACTGAATTTGAGAAATTTAAGCAATTTCTTGTCTCCCGACAATCAGAACTTCTTACACATTTACAACTCACCAAAGCTGACATCCATCGCTGATGGAATATCGATGGTGGCCAGGGGCTGTCGGAGCCGTGTCACGGCATTGTCCACTGTGAGGGGAGCCACTATGGCGATTGACTTTGCTTTGACAGCTTCGACCACCTGCTGTGGCTTCTTGGTGCAGGCTCCATCAGGCTCGTCCACATGGATCTGGAAAGCGGGCTGTTTGGTGGAGGGCTTCTCGTAGCAGCTTTTGCTAAAATCTTCATTTTTACAGGACAAAGACTGCGATGACTCCTAGAGGCAGAACACAAGAGGTGAAGTGTTTTTATAAATTGCAACAATATATTCAAAGTGCTGGTACTGCACAGAAGACAAGGTTCACATGGGAAACCAAGAATCAGTTTTGTATTTTAAGAAAGCAACTACTGCACAAATTATTGAAAATTAATCTGTTGCACTCCATTTCCAGGAACCTGTACATAATGGGATGTCAGTATTTGATGCAAATTGTCAGGAACTGCTACACTAAACATTAAATTACATTACTTACAAGTCTGTGGAGTCTTCAAATTAAAGCCTTTGAGTACAGCTTTTAAGTGTAAAAAGCATAAACTTAGTTATATTAAAATGGCGGCCAACCAAGGTAACATATGTAGCTACATTAAAATGTATCTGCAAGTTGGTGAAAGAAAAGCAGGTTAAAACTGGCAGTTAAGCCCGACATACGATCGACATTAACGGACAACATGAGTGAAATTAGTTGCCTCCAAAACGTACAATAGCACCTCAACACAACTGCAGTCATTAGCAGACAGTAGCTCGAGCTAGGCGAGCCATTTAGCATCGCTACCCAGACTTACCTGTTTAGTGGCGCGCTGGTTCTTGGTTTTGCTCCGCTGGTTGTTCTGCAGAGGTCCCAGGACGGTTCTGTTGGCTGCTGGTTTGGGTGGATGGTTTTCATGGTTTTCGCTTGCAGCAGCTCGGGGTTTCAGCGAGCCTCTCAGTCTTAACAGCACATTTTCTTGGTTGTGATAGTCGCTAGCCGCGCTTCCCTGCCCTCTGTTAGCTCCTGACATGTTTCCCTCAAAACAAAGCGGTCTAACCTGTGTCCGTTTACCCACCAAGATACTACAGCTGCTGTGCGCTCTTGTACGTGGAGGACGTATCAAAAAATGCGTTTGGTTTCAAAGGATCACGAATGGACAGTTATATAGAGGCTAGCATTAGCTGCTACCTTGCTGAGGAAGATTAGAGAATCGCTCACAATCAAAGTTAAGTTGTTGAGATGGCAACGATACTCGGAACTGCGGTGCAAAAAACAAAGACAAAAACAAAAGACGCACAGTTGACGGTAAAATATCTACAGTACGTTAAAAAAGCGCTTTTAAGTCGCCATACTCGTGAGATCAGAAATGACTAACCAACCTGCAGACAAGAGCGCTAGCCTCAGTCCATTTACCCAGAAACATGTAAAGGATGCTGCTTTCTCTCAGTTCAAGTAGCCCGCGAGGATTGAAACGGACCAATCACAACGAGCACAGGTAGTGACGTATGGGGTTGTACGGGCGCCGAAAGGGTACAACATTCACTTGATTGCAAATTCAAAACCGGTTTGTGACATTTGAATGTATGGACAAACGTTATATAGCGATAACAGCTGAGGGTACGTTGTCCCTCAGCTGAGGGTACGTTGTCCCTCAGCTGTTATCGCTATATAACGTTTGTATAACTCACCAATACAGAGATTTTAAACACATTACTGTCATTTAACCAATTAATTTGTTCCTAAAATAGATTATTTGACATAGAAACATTGTTGGCAACTTACTTGCTGAAGTAATTTTGGTTATTTAGTGGTAATATGACTCTTTTTAATCCCTTACTTTTGATAGAAATATCAAATTCTTTACTTTATCTATAATAACACAATATAAAGGTCTGTATTCAAACAGTTACTTAAAGGTACAAAAGTATTATAAGTAGCTATAATATTTTATTGATTATCTTCATTTAGATTAACATTCAGGCAGCAGCTCAGTGTTGCAGTTGGGGCTATTTTAACTTTTTTTATTTACACAATTTATACACTGCTGCATGGTTTAATCTAACCCTCATCCTACTGATTGGGGTACCAGCAGGCTCTTTTTGTAATAATTTTCCATGACTTCAGTGTGTTTCCAATGACATCATATCATTTTTTTCTGTTTCTATTTTAATAAGTGCTTTTTAAAAATTCAGATATATTCAGAAGCACCCAATTCTACCTATGCACTTAATAGAGTTAACTATTGAGTTCATGTTTGCCATGGGTCTTAATTTAAAGTGCCATACACCATCAGACGGGGTAGGGGTTAGCCACAGGTTTCACCATGTGCTCTGTCGACCACCCTAGATACAGACGTAATAATTTATGATTTATTATTGAGCATAATAGCATGTTGTGTCTTCAGGATTTGTCACGTTTCCATCAGCCTCTTGAAAAATGAATCCCACAATGGTGACAAATAAGTTTTATTTCAAGAGGAGGAACTCACAGTTCTAGAGTAGTTATGATATAAAAACATACAGTCTGTGCTTTTAACTGGCTTGTATTTCGTCACTGAAATTTCAAACCTCAACCAAGGCTTAGCCACTAATACAAAAAACAAGGAAACTGCACTATCGTGACAACTTTATAGTGGTTTATTAATCACCACTCTTGTTTTTAGATGCTATCAAAAGACATTATGAATATTTAAATATTGTACACCATAGTTAGGACAAACAGTATCTAGATAACAGCATGGCAACATGAAAGACAATGCTAGGAGCTAACATAAAACAGAACTTCTGTATTTACAATACAAAAATAGCACAAATAAAGACATGTAATGAAATACCCTCTGATGTACATATCATCATACCTCATTAAAAAAGTTTAACAGAGAATTTAAGTCATAATTATCAAGTATCTCCAGCAATGAGGACACCTTGGTTTTCACATTCTGTCCTTTGAACTTGAATTTGTCAATGAAGAGGTCTGTGATCATTCCTACAGGAAAGAAAAAGAAAAATATAATTAGTTGCCAACAAGCTCTACTTCATAAAGTCAGGCTCATATAGAAGAAATTTGCTTTTGCATAAGACGAATCCTGTCTCACAGTTTGGGCAGTGAATTGACAAATGTAAAAAAAATAAAATAAATAAAAGTAGAAAATGACTGTGACTGTGTGTCAGTGAAAATGCAATTATAATACCACACCATAAAGCCTCTCGAGGTGTGCTGGTTGCTTCTTGTACTCCTCGAGGAGATTAGCGGACTCATCCAAGATGTTGCGATACTCTGGGATGAGGAAGTCGGCATTCCCCTCATGAACCTGAAGCTCCTACCAATCAGAGAGATCAGAGAGAAATTGGTGAACACAATCATTTCCCCAAAAAAACCTGCCAACAGTCCTGAGACAGCTTTTAACCAAAGGTCAGCTTGTGGACATACACAGTGAGGGTACTGAAACAGCTTCAGACTGACTTTTCCTGTAAGATAACACATTTAACCAACGCTTACTTTGAGTGCATCGATAAGCTGAACCTTTCTAGCCAACAACAACTGGTACTCCAGCTTTGGATGTATCATCTTCAGGGTGTGGCTCACAGAGTCATCACTGATATCTGGAATTAAAAAAAAAAGAAAAAGAAAGTTTAACAGAATTTAGGTAAAACTTAACAAAAAAGAAAGAAAACAATGTCAGTAGACAGTGAAATAATAATATACCTACCATATGAAATGTTGAGATTGATTTTCCTCTTGGTAGCTTCTTTAGACAGAACATCACTCAGTATGGAGATGGTAGAGATGTTGTCTGATCTGAAGTGACCCTCTCCTTTGCTAAAATCACAAAAAGAAAGATCATGCTTGATTCCATGTAGACTCTCACACAAATACCCACTGACAGTTTTGGATGAACTGTGGAATAAATATAAAATATTTTCTCAGACAGGATATGACACTTTATAACTCCATTCCTACAAAAGTCTGCTAGTGTGCTAGTATTTACCAGTAGGTGGCTTCAAGCTGTGTCCCAAGAAAAGTGTTATGGAAATAGAAAGTGATGCTCTCTCCTGCTGGTGTTTTCTCAGGCACCTCCGGCAAACAGAAGACCACCCAGGAGTGGATCTCAGCAAAACTGAACTGTCCCATCAGACTGAGCCTGTTCATGGGCCTGTTTGACAGACCGAGAGGCACGGTAAGAGACAAGGATAGTTTATAAAGTCAAAATCATGAATGAAAAACTCATAGATGATACCAATGTCACATAGTTTTCATGTTACTGCTATTAATGTATATGGTACTATAACATTAAAAATCTAATTCTTATTACAAATGATTCAAAACAAAAACATAGCTCTCAATAACCTGCTGGTATTCATTATTTAAAGAATAATAGAATCATTCTATTTTTTAGCTGGTCTTTACCTGTCTTGGTCTATGCTGTGTGTCCGCTGGTGGAGGGACAGAGGTTTGATCTGGTACTGGCGGACCTGGCATGTCTTGGGTTGCAGTCTTGGGGTAATGTAAGCCTGCAAGGTCCCATACTGTCCCTCGATGGACCTCACCTAAGATAACATTTATTGGATGAGACACATTATTTTCAGCGGTGCATCATCAAATAGTTTGAGCAAATAGAACGAGTGGCTATTTGTGAAGCTACATAATCCATACAAGAAAGTTTTTACTTTGGGTGAAAAGATTAATTCACACAGGTGAATACTGTAGTAGTAGTAACAAAATGCCACAGTAAGCAGAGTTTTGATGCAGGTGTTACCTTGAGCTCAAGCCTGGTAGTGTTAGCCTGACATCTGTATGTGGCCAGGAGGAAGTTCCCATTAGGCTGCTGGAAACAGAATAAGAGATTCAAGCCTCTGGGAACAGCAGCAGGTTCATGATTTTATGTTTGTCTTGAGAGCAAGAGGTTACACAGCTCACCTCTGAATCACATTCACTGAAACTGACAACAGCCGAGTTCTTATCCACATCCAGCAGGTCTATGGGGACGTCACTCTGCATAGGAGATTCATCTATAGTTATATTTTGCATGTTTATGTCTGCAACATGGCATCAAGAGTGATGATTTAATCATTATTAAGCTTGTAACTACACTGATTTATTTAATAAGCAGACCTGGAGCAGCAGATTGTCGATGGCAGTCTGCACCTCAAGAGTGAGGCTGTAGCTGGCATCGTCCTGGCAGAGGGTGAACTTGTCATTGATGCTGAAAACGGGCACAGCAGAGACAGCTGTGCTCGACTGGGAGGTCTGCTGGTACTGCTCACGGCCCTGCAGGACTTTCACCTGCAGCTGCTCCAGCTCTGCCCTGGAAGGGAACAATATGACACAACAGATCTGTTTTGTGATCATACTTGAACCATTACATATTCAAATACATTAAAGCAACATTATGTAACATTCTACCATAAAATGACAGATTTTTTTTCATGTTGATGCTAAACAACTGGCGAGAGCTTCATGAAATAAAAGTTGTAATACAATCATAATAATTACACGTGTACTACGTCTACAACAGTGGTACTACACTCTGAAACTAGGAATGCTACACTGCAAAAATACCAGTTTCTATGTAATGTTGCTTAAAAAAATTACAAGAACATACATATAATACAAAAGCTGATACCTGAGTGCTTCTACTTTGGATTGGGTCTCCTTACTCATCTTGACCTCATCACCAGGGCCAGCCTCAGCCTTCTGGGGCTCAGTGGTCAAACCAGTCACCCATCCTGAAAGAGGTAATGAGATTAATGCAGAATATGCTGTGCAAGTCAGATCTCAATCTACTACTTCATTTTTTTTAGCATTTAAGGGTCAGTGAGTGAAGATTTACTGTTGCTGATTGTAGCCCCATCACTTCACCCTCTCCTTTCTAATGTGAAGGAGAAACTACGGTGGCCACAAAGTATATAAAAAACGTGAAAGGCCCTATCTGGAGCCAAAGTTTAGCTTGTCCATTATGGGCTACTGTAGAAACATGGCAGCACAACATGGGGGACTCCATGGAAGAGGACCTGAGGCATCTGTAGATATAAAAGGCGCATTCTAAGGTAATAAAAACATAATTATTCTTATTTTCAGGTGATTATATACTAATATAGTTTATGCAGATTATATTCAATTATTGCCATTTCTGTAAACAGAAGCCCTAAATCTTACAGCACACCGGACCTATACCTTAAAATGTTTTGGGGGGCAAAGGTTTTCAAGTACCCCATACTACATGTCAAACAGTGAAGAAATGACTGAATCTCACTAGTAGGCACACTGTTTTTATTTTTTTATCTAACCTGTGTAAGTGGCAGTCAGGACCTCATCATAGGACTCCTTCCCCACGCAGCCACCCTGGATGGAAGTCACGCTCTCAGACAAAACCTGGAGTCAAGAAGGACATGAAACTCAATATAAATCATGTAATACAAATAATGACATTGACTTGTCCATCTAAGCAAAAGCCAGCAAGGTATCAATATTATTAATACTATAATACTATTTAATCTTATAAAAATGTAAGCTATTATTTACTTATAATAAGTAAATAATATTATAAGTAATAATATTACTTTCATAAAATGAAGCTTAACAGTATGAATGCAAAATAGTATGGCTGCATTTACTGACACAAAAAGAAAAAAAATATTTGAATCTGTGTCTAAACATTACAATAAATTGGGTAATCTGAGTGGACAGGTTGAAGCTTTTCTAGACAGTATGATTCATCTGCATTTGAGTTTGGAGTAAATTGGGATGTATGAGCAAATTATCCACATTTAATGAATTTTACAAGGTATACACTCACATGCTCAAAGCGTAATGTGGGCTCGCTGGCGCTGTCGAAACCATAGACCTCAACCGTCCCATCATCCCTTCCCACCAGGATGTCGCTCACTCCGTCTCCAATAATATCGTACGTGTCAATACACAGAATTCCTGATGGGAGGTGGAAAAGTGTATGATGTTGGAGCATTCTTAAAATGATGACAACATACAATATTTTAACTATGATATAACCATGTTATTCACTGTTAGGGTTTCTTAAACTAGTTCATCCAACATATGTGTGATTTGCATTCAGCTGGTCAAAACATGCAAAACTCTGGTATACTCATGTAAACAACATACCTCCTTTCTTTTTGTCATTATCAATTTCCCATTTGGTTGCAGCTGAATGCTCACCGATCTGGACCAATCCTATTTTACCATCTGTAGTTCCATAGAGGATTTCCTCTCCTGTAGTAAATCATGGACATTATATTAGATCTGTTCAATTTAAAGCAGTCTTATGTTTTATTGTTCTAGTACACAGCACACAGAGAGGTTAACTTGCCTCCATCTTTGTTGTACAGTTCCAAGACAGATGGAGGACCAGGGACTTCAATGTCATAGGCAAGTTCAGATCCCTACACAATAAAAGATAATACAGAATAATAAATCTTACCTAATTGTTTGAGGTAGAACAACTTACTGCATCAAAATCAGAACAGTAAACATAATCTCAATATACCTGCAAGACTCTGAGAACCCGATCTTGGCACGCCAGGACCGGGACAAGGCGAGTCAGGTTTTCTGAGGACAAACATATAATATCATTGATTTTGTCTCCAGAGAGGTAGTAGTCCTGGTCCTTGCAGTCACAGTAGTGGTTGAAGATGTAACTTGCACACACAAATAGGTCAGCGCCTGAGACATGCCTGTAAAAGAGAACACCACTCAGTACAGTGTAAAATCACACAGCTCTGCATAAGTCAGTCAAGCAGTGAATGTGAATCCAAAGGGCAGAAATGGTTCCTACATTGCGTTAATGCTCTCTGTGAGGTTGGCTTCAAATGTGAGGAACTGTTTGCCCTTTTTGGTGAATCCTCGGACCTGAGAACCAGAACAAACAAAGATCTTCTCCTGTGGTGTTCCCAAAGCTCCTCCAAGGTCCATTCTGCTTATTTTCTGTCCTGGAAGTGTTTTAAACACAGGCTGGAACAGAGAGACACATTTCTTGCCTTCAGAAACTGAAATTAAACACATTAAGATCCAACTGGCTGGATGTTAAGGAAAAGGAAACTTTGAACCAGGACACACCACTGCTTCTCCTTTCTTCATCCCAAAACATGTCAATATACCATCATGATCAGCAATAGCAACCTGAAACAAAGAGACAACAACAAAGAACCATGATGCTGGAGTATGAAACTATTTAATTCAAAGACAATACACTGATCCAAACTTTACAAAGTCTTTGTTAGTTGTTAAGCAATTTCTCTATACCTTTTGGGTTGCTTTTTTTCCCAATGCTGGAAGCAGCCTCATAGTTTTCTGGGATGTAACACCAACCTGTGAGGACAAAGCAGAGGCAACATTATTATGATAAACATTGGGAAAAACGTTACTTGAGGGAAACAACCTGTAACATTTAGTGAATGTTTAAAACTCCTTACCTGCATGTAATCAACTCGATTTAGGTGGATCTCCATATTCTTCTTTCTTCACTGGATGTCTTATTTTAGGAGGAAAATAGGTTGTCCGGTCATAAAACTGCAGGGATCATTAGTTGCAGTTCACCTCAGCCAAAATCCATCCGAGTTACAAGACGATAACAACGGTGAAGTGAGACTGGGATTAACTATCTAAGGCAAGGAGATTAGCTCGACGTGCTAACGTTAGCTAGCAGGCTAATTGGCTAACACGATTTATTAGCACGCCAACTGTCTGCTTTAGTGAACAGATATGAGGTGTATGAAAATCTACTGAGCGATACCAAGACACCTGAAGAAAGTTACTGTCTGTACACGCTGTAATACGGAACTAAACTTCCCCGTTTAACGCGAATATTAGGCAAAAACGTCCTGTGCAACGCTTGACAACCAGAACCAGGCAAACGCGTTGCCAATAGCAACGCTGAACAGCCGGAACAAGCGGTAACACCATTGGATGAGATGGAACGTCAGAAATTGAAACTGTGTTCTGATTGGGTGACTCGTATTGATAACCCAGTTGGTACAAACTCTCAGCTTTGACGTGTCATGTGTAACGTTTGTTTTTCCAGTGATAGTGCGAGACTTTGCGAGGTACACCTGTACAGTTTAATCAAATATGTGTAACCAATCACGTTTATTACTGACGTCATGGTTAACGTCCCTATTTAAATACATGACAAGGGGTCAGATTATTATAAGCACCTCTGAATATAATGCAGTCCAGGAAAACACAAACACTATGACATCAGTGCTGCAATATAATCAAATTAACTCTATGACTGTGACATTATGGGCGTCATAAAAGCAGAACATTTGTACTGGATTAAATTGGATTGTGAAGGTATATTTAGTATGCATCTATATTGTGTTAAATGCTTCATACTACACCATGACATACTCAACTATCTTCTGATGAAGACCATTAGATGGAGTTGAAAGCTGTTCATTATGACTTTAATTATAGTTAAGTGATCTTAGTTAAAGTTGTTTGGGAAGACGATTTCAATTGTGAGAAGAAACTTCCAGTGAGAGGTTATGAACACATTGTCATCATAGACATAAATGTATCATATCTATGGATAGGTGACAATGGCTGATCATTATTTGTTTGTTCATTATGAGCCAAAGATCAACTATAGTAGTTCAAGCAAATTATTAGCACAAAACCACATTGCTGTTCTTTATTATTTTATTGATTTAATTAAGAGATCATTCTATTCTTGTCATAAAAATGTGGTGTGTCTGGAGGCAAATCAACCCTTGGAACATGGCAGACATTTAAAAAAAAATCTGAACATGCATTAAGCAAGAAAATTACAAAGCAACAAATGACTGAAGCAAATTCAAAACAGTTTTCAAACTGAGATGAGGTCGCAATGCATTCATGACATGCACTGTGCGATTAACTTCAAATCTGAATCCTACAGCAAAATGTCTGACACCTTAAAATATTCTATAAAATACAGCAGATATCTTGTTTCTCCATTCAACACCCATTCTGACGTCATACCTACATAGATTGTGCATGTTGTTAGACGAGTGAGTTGATGGCATTGATAGAATACATTAAAGTTAGGCATTTAGACAAATCAGAGCATCAGATGCACATAAAAAAGAAACTGGACTGGGTAGAAACTGCAGGCAAACTCCATGCTCCATCCATCCAAGTACAACATGATTATTTAAAAAAGGACATTTTAATTATGTATAAGCTTATTTTTATTACTAAGTTCTAATTTCAGAATGTTAATTTCATCATTGAATAAGAAATCTTCATGAATAAATAAGCACATAAGAGGAAAAAATAATAACAGGCGATACATACAGAACATAGAACATCTACTGTGCTCCAATCAGTGAACGCAACAAAGTGAGGGGTGTCCACTGCTTGAATGAGGTCACATTAAGAAGATGGGAAAAGAAATATCACCTTGAGACTTCAGTGCATTACTGGCTGATCTTCAACTGTACCCAAATATACAGAGAAGTTGGAGCACAGACTGTAAAGTTGACATTCAAAAAACAGTTCCTTCTGTTGATGGCAATGTCTGTCCCCATCAAAGTTTAAGTCACATCCTAAATGGTGGGAAGACAAAACATAAAGAAAACAAAACTTTATGTAGCGTGCTCAGACCCCCGTGGGGGCGAGACGGCTGATGAAGGCAATACTGCTGAGGCACATCCTCCTGAAGAAGACGGGGCAGGCGGGCTTCATGATGAAGTGCTCCAGAAGAATCCGCAGCTCTGTGAACAAGGTGCTGGGGTGGAAATACATTGGTTTAGTACTTAACTCTGACAACCCAGTAAAACTCTTTCATTTCTGAATAGAAGTAAATGGTATAATATCATCAGAATATATTACTCTACAATCAACATGTGAAGGACCTCTTTTAATTTCTATTTAAATGATCGTACACAGAAAGCTCAAGCTTTCTAAGCTACTGACATTTTTTTATTAGTTTTATATTAAAATCTTTGTAGTTTTACATCGATTCAGGGAAAAGAATCACATTCTAGACTGCACAATCTGAATTTTCTCTCTTTGTACTACAGAACGCTCTGTCCGGCTGCAGCAGCTTTACAGCAGCATCATGTTTTATTGAGCTAGATGACAGTTATGTTCTTATGTTTCTGCACTCCAGACAACATACATGTATGTAATAGAGCCAGATCAAAACTAGATTTGTTGTAGTTGAAAAGTAAACACTTCGCCTCATGGACAAACAATATAACTGCAACACAAGTTCAAACAGATCTCTCATTTCTGTACTGAAATTTCTTGTAATACTCACACTGTTATACTGTACATAAGATGAACTAATGTTGGTTGAACATTAGAACAACATTGTATTATTGAACATCTTACCGGCAGTATGGGTTTCTTCTGGATGTGTAGCGCAGAGTGAGGAATCGATAGTAAATGAATGGCAGCAGCAAGCTCCCCTGGCCACTGTGAAGAAGACATGATGTGAATAAGTGAAAAGCGACACTACGCATGTGGATTGTTCAATGTTTTGATAATAAACTATGACAAGAACAATAATCTTTTGTGTCTATTAAACACAATTTATTCTGCACTTTTAAAAACACTGTTATTATGAATCTAACCTGCACTAACAAATAATGGAAACCATGTATAATCTCATATAATCCAACAATACAATGACTATCTGGCTTGTTTGTGGGCTGCTCTGTGGGTTACTTTAAAGGTTTGCATATGAAAATGATCTGTGCGAGTTGACCATTGGAGCCGACACACGCTTATAGATCAGATAAAATTCAAAAAGACTGATTTATGTAGATAATTTGGTAACCTGGACTTACACGATTGCATTTTCATGTGCTTTTAAAAAAAACGGTGTGTTTTGTTTGCTCATGATCTGTTCCAACTGTTTTAGGCAACATAACATTTTAAAAAACTGAGGACTGAAACTGAAACTTAAAACAGTAGTGTAGTGACATTCCAATGCAATAAATAAAATATTACCGTGAGGATCTCTTGACAAAAAAGTGAAAAACACTTCATGCGCTTACCTGAAGAGCATGAAAACAGTGGCTGGCATCAAGAAGATCTCGTTGCAGGCGATGAACTTCAGGATGTTCTGCTGATTGGCTGTAAGCTTGTCCAGGAGGTTTCTAATAAACATCAGGCTGCTGGGGCCCACAGACTGCAAAGAAAGATTAAAAACATCAGAAGTTGACAACAAAGCTGCAGTAACAAAGTTTTCAGCGAGCCAGAGTTTAGACGATGTATTGATACAGAGAAGTAAATGTGTAGGTAATCACATTATCAATCATCAGCTTTATTAGATTTTAAGGTGGATTTTGGGGCTCTGAGCAATGGCTGGATGATTGAGTAGATAATTAAAATGCCATTCGGTTGGCGGCGATTTTTTTCCCACCTGGAGGTTAAACAATGTTCAGCAAAAGGCTTTCTGCCATACATTTTTAACTAACAGAATTAAAAGTCACAGCAGGTGGCTGCTGCCAAATACTCACATCAAGGACTTTCTTTGTGTAGGTAGTTGCATGAAGCAAGGAGAAAAGGAAGACCGGGAAGATGCTCACTGGACACAAATGTTAAGGACCAACATCAAATGACAGATAGTAAACCTTCCAGAAATGACTGCAGTTATTATGACCTTATAATGACGTGATATTAAATATTTGAATAATTAAAATCATGCTGAAGCATCAGCGATATGTTGAATCTTCTTCAAGGGTCCAGTGGAAAAACATCATGCACTTTCATGTGATACTAATCAGAACCACTGAACACTGAGTGCTCTCATGATGTGGGAATAGGATGGCACAGAAACCCGACATAAACTATCTTTGTAGCTGCACACAAAGTGATGAAGTAGTGTTTTTCTTAGTTGGACAATAGTCACGTGAAAGGATACTTGTGATGGGGTAGGAGTTGACCAGGATGAGTGAGTACAGCAGGTAATGGCAGCTATCTTCCTGAAGAGCCTGGGCCAGGAAAGCTCTGCTCAGCTGAAAACGCGGGAGCCGTTGATGCAACCGAAGGGCACTGGTGAGGGCGTTCGCTAACAAGGCTCGCTGATAGAAGTTAGCTGCTGCATAGGGTCTGAAATACACAGAGGAGTCACAAACATTCTGACATCTATTCAGGCTGGGAGAAAGGTCAGTCTTCTGACTGATCAAACTCTGTAAAACACTGTCAACGAGTGAACTCACCCCAGAATCGGTAGAATAAACATTACGGAGCAGTAGACAGTGAAGAGTCGTGAAAGCCACATTGCAGTTTCCAGCTTGTTGCTTTTTAAAAATTGCTGCGGAAGAAAGAAAAATTGACATTCAGGAGTTATACGCACATCAAGCTTCAGAACCTGCTCCATCACTTACAATATAACATCATGGGAGAATGATGTATGTGTTTTTGGTATTAGCCGGAATGATCTGCTGTTTTAGCATTCAGGCATCTGAAATGACAGGATGGGTCTACGGTTTTCTCGTGTATACTGAAATCTGATTTGCTGTGGGGCTCAGACCTTCACTCATGTTCTCTCAACCGTCAGCAGAACACAGAAAACAACTTAATTCAATCTAGCAGTTCATTTTAATCAACTTGTCATCAAAAGTCAGGAGACGGGATTCATCTGTACCTCATGAGAGAACGTGGTGCTTCAGCTGACATCGCCCGAGTAAAGCTTCTGCATAAACTGACTAGTTTAAATACAGAGTTTGAAGGAGGAAGAAAGGCCATGGAATGTACCACAATCCCAAAAAAAATCTAAGAATCAAGAGACTTAGGGCTGCAAATAATGATTATTCTAATTATAGATTATTCCGGCAATTATTTTCTGGATAAGTTCATTTGTTACAAGTTCATTCACTGTACAATAATAGAGGACTTAGAAAAACAGGAAATATTCACATTGGAGAATATGGAACCCTTGCACTTTTTCATTCATGTTCAAAAAAGGACTAGTACTTAGGATTGAGCAGCATTATTTGCATTATTTGGATTGTCCGTCCTGGGCTACAGTAGAAACATAGTGGTTCACTACGGCAGTGTGTGGAAGAGGGCTCACTCCAAGGTAATAAAAACACAACGATTCTTATTTTCAGGTGATTATACACTAATGAATATTGTATTTAATTTCTGCAATATTCTGTAAATAGAGTCCGCTAAATCTTACACATTGGAACTTAAAGTGATCACCAAAATTGTTGCAGATTCCTTTTCTGTCAATCAATTAACTGCTGCGGCTCTAAAACAAACACCACATGAGCATTAATAACTGTGCTACACAGACGAGGTGCAGAGTTTTAAATGGTGGATGCAATCACAAGGAATATAAATACTGCTCTTAAATTTAATTTATGATCAAACGTCACACATCACCAGGGGCAGGGGCATGCTGATAGACGCATAGGTGTGTGTTGTGAGTAAACACTACAATCAGGTGGAGAATTAAAATGGTGACATAAGAAATAGCCTTGCTTGTGCAGGTTTTTCAATTTTAAAAAAAAGGAAATAAATTTTATCAGTATGTACTATTTTATGTGCGTAGTACACAAAAACTGTCCTAGAATCAGTGGAGTGCACCTCACATGGTGAAACAGATGGGAAAAGACAGTGTAACGACGGCGATGTAACAGTCAATTTACCACAGGCCCTAGCTGAGGAGGACTTTGTTGGTTTGTATCAGCCATCTTTGGGAGTGTGGGTTGCTCTGTTGGGAAAAAAAGTTGCATCATGAAGCAATACCGACTAGTCACACAAACAGGAGTCACGATTACACTTGTTAGTTGTTGGGCTGCAACCAACAGCTGTTTTCTTGATCAATTTATCAGCTGATTAACTTTTTTAGTCAGGAAAAATACTTTTTAAAAAAATTGAATTTCCCACAGCTTAACGAAACATAATCAAAGTGATTGTTGACAAACAGCACACAGATATACAAGTGACTACAGTACATGACGAAGAAATGCAGTCACATCCTCACATTAAAGAATGTATAATGTTTGATAGATTACTAAATCTGAATCGATCATCAAAATAATTCATTTAAATTCAGTTTCATTCATTCATTCATTCATCAAACAAATATATATACTATTCCTTTACACTTTAACCTTTCAGTAGTCTCAGAGACGCAGGTCAGTTTTTAACGTGAAACTTAAACTTTGAATCACTGGGGTTGGTTTTAATAGTAACTTATTAACTGATGATGGAGCTTCGTCATAGTTCTTCTGTTATGTGTGAATTTAGTTAAACAGACAAGGAAGACATTGTGTCTTTCAAGAGTGAAATCTGAATGATGTGAATATTTCTAGGAAACTCCCAGGAACCAAAAGGAACCCAGGAACCAAAAGGAACCCAGGAACCAAAAGGAACCCAGGAACCGAAAGGAACCCAGGAACCAAAAGGAACCCAGGAACCAAAAGTGTCTATGTAGCCGAAGAGGATGATGTAGCTACATTAGCGTTAGCCCAACTGCCTCCGCTAATTTGGCTATGTAAAGACCGTTATTATGAATTCGAGCACGATTCAAATGGAAAAACTAACGCGCCACTAATGATAAAATTGTATCAGACCAGGACAACATATGTACATAATCATGAAAGACTTCTGCCGGTGCCAACAGGACGCTAGCTAACGTTAGCAGCAGGTGGCTCTAGAATGTTCTCTGTTACCATCGTTACTAGCATGTGAGCTAAAGCCTCCGCTAACGTTAGCTGCCCTGTCTTCCGCTAGCTCGTGAATTTTATGTTATTGGCAAACGCTCGAACTGAAGGAGCTCGTAGTGAATGAATACTCCTGGTTTATCGCATATATACTGCAGTAAAAAAGTATATAGCTTACCAATATTACAGCGTCGATGTATTACGTTGCGTGCTGGGTTAAAAGTGACAGGCTGCTGGTCGCACACTGATGTAAATGATCAGCTGACCTTCTGAAGCGAGAAGGGAAAGGACCTCTCGCGATATTTTAGACTGGTAGCTCGTGGATGACGCACAACACCTATTATTTACCTACTTGCCTGTACACAATGGCTGTACATTTACTTATCTCTGTTTAGCTTTCCTGACATTCTGTTAGATGTATATCTATGTGCATGTTTCACTGAGAGCACCTGGAAACTGGAGTCAAAATCCATATGCATAAACATACTTGCTAAAGCTGATATGATACAGAGGTACTAAATTATGTTTTTACTTGTGTAATTCTGTTCAGGATATGAAAACCTGTATTTAAACAGGTAGTCTCAATACATCGTTTTCAAGACAGACCTATACAAGAACAAACATTTACTCAGTGACACAGACAAACACATAGATTAATTAGTTCCACATTTAAGAATGACAACAAGCATGTTGAACACCTCAGTATAATGTTCTAATGCCTTAAAATAGAAAAAGAACTTTTAACTTCAATGTTTTTTGGAACTTACTCTGTCTGGAAGGTTTATAGTACAGTGTGTGTATTTAAAACCAAACTCAGTTTGAACATGCTACACCGCTACAAGCAGTTTAACAGTAGTTTTTAACAGACAGTCCTATTTAGTCTTAATTTGAATAGATAATTTGGTTTTTGTTTAATTGATATAGCATTTTAATTTGCGTGTGTTTACAGAAAATAATAATAGTGAATATGACTTCGGAATTTCAAAATAAGAGAATCTAATACAAGATGGAAGTGCTCTAATTTTGATGAGCACTTGATGAGATGCAAAGCAGAGCTGTAAACACATACAGACACTGTGGTAACTAACATCCCCCTTTATCATTATTTAATGGCTGTTGTAAATGTGAAATATGAATGAAGAAGTTTACCACATTCTGATGCTTAGATGTAATATGTAATGGACAATAACGTGTTTTCATGGAAGAAATGTCACTTTTTGCAGGACTCACACACTAATCACATAACAGCACAAGTCAAGTCTCCCTCCATTAAATTTGCCCAGGAGGCACTAAGGCAGTGGTATTGCGCTACATGAGTTACATGATTGTGTTTTTGAGCATCTGAAGACGATCAATAAAGAAAACTGCAGTGCGACTGCGCCAAGGTCAACGCCCACATCCAGACAGCAGGAAACAGAGTTGTTTTTATATTAAACAATCGTGCCTCATCCCTCGAATAAAGACCAGCAGCCTTTCTGGTATTCTAGCTGGAGATAATAAAAATAAAAAAATAGTATTTTTATTGCTCTCATCCAAATGATCTCCTGCTTTATCAGTACTTTAAATGCTACTCGGGAGGCTACCACAAGAGAGCGCACTCGACCAGACTATCACGTTCCTTTAGGTTGGCCTATAGCCTGTGTTGGATAATTATTTTAGCTTTAAGTGCACCTTATTTGGTCCCAACATGTTTTAAAATCTTACATCTGACTGCTACTGTAGCGCATATATCCGCAGATTATTGGCACGAGTGTCGCAGGATGATGTGTTTGCTGGAGATGCCATTTGAAAATATAGGCAGTGTAAGCACTGTAGAATCTAATTATTTCTTTGCAAAACCTAATTAGGCATTAAAAAAGGTTAACGCCAGCGCCTGAAACGTTTTTGTTTAATAATCCCATTACTGACGGCTCATCATGTATAAAATGGTGCAGGAGGACACTAAGTTTCCACTTGTTAAAGGGAATCTCTGAGAAATAGTCGCAGATTTTTTGACACTATCTGCGATTGGAAATTAGGGCTTGTAATTAAACTGCGGGGACTCACAGCACAGCAGAGCACACAGAGTAAGTAAGGCTGCAGCGTCCTGCCATGCATGCATTTTCTATGTTTAATTGATGATTCTGCCTGCAAAAAAACGTTGTCGCTATTTTCTGTTTTTTCTTTACTTCCTTCTTTACAATGTGGTCTAATTTGTTGGGCATGACAGAAGTCTCCAAACGGTAGCGAACAGTCAGAGTAGACCTTGATGATGTTTTTTTTTAAGCGTCAGCTCCTCTCGGACCATTACCAGTCACTAGAGAGCTCAAGGTGAGAATTTAAATGAGACAACATTTTGTGCCTGAGTTTTAATTTGACCAGGCTTCTGAGGAAGAGCTGTGAGCTCCGTTAATACCCTGAAATATACCCTGCACTACTAAATTATATAAGATATAGATTCTCTTACAATTATTACTATTAATACGGGAGTATTAGCACACAATGATGCCAAAACCAGGAAGTATTAACGAAAGAATATCACTGACTTTTCTGTTTTTAATCTTATGAAAATGAGGCGTCTTGCACGAAAATGTAGATTATTATATTTTTTTACTATACATATGTAGCATGAATATCAATTATAAAATTAGGCGCTAATGTTGATTATTTTATTGAAAGAATTAAAACTTTTTAGGCACTGACACTCTGAGAATTTCGACAGTAAAAACCTGCAAGTTCTGCAGCAAAAACTGCAACTTAAAGACAAAAAGCATTATTAGAAATAACACTGTAATTAAGCATTATATATAATAATACCACCAGTAAATAAAAATGCTGTCATATGCTGGTAATGCATAAGTAATGCAGGCTTTTTAATGTATTTCAAATGAAATATTAAAGACTGTTACTATATCAACAGCCCTAATACCATTTTTCTCTGATGTTTGGCATTCTCTGTGCAAACAAAGATACTCAGCCTGCGCTCACTTTATTTCTACACATGGATCTTTTAGCTTCTGCATCAACAGTTTTCAAGAGAAAGAACCAAAGAATAGAGAGTGAGTGACAGACCAAAGTGAAAGCTTTCTAAAAGAAATAAACAGACTTGTATACTCAAAAGAATGCGCTTGTAATCGCTCCATCTCAGTCTCTGGATCTTTTTCGGCCCAAAACAAACAGGGTGTGGTAAAGGGATGAAAATCGGGACAAGCGAGGAAGACGACGTGAAGAAAGAGCTGGTTTGATAGGGAGGAAAAGAAGGACACGGCGAATTTCCCTCAAACTGGTTAAAGAAACAATAAAGCGAGTTATCAACAGACTTCTCTGCCTTTTATGTCTTTGTTGGCTGATCTAAGAAGGCGTTTCACATAAGTCACAGGACCGTTCACGATTACTTCATGATGGGCTGCAGCGTGAATGAATTCCCTGTGATTTATATTCAATATAAAATGTCTTTACACACATTAAGTTAGAGTTTGATTGTTTTTCCTGGATTAAAGAACAAATAATAAATAATTAGATTAATGAACATTAAAAATCAGTGCTGCTCTTCTCTGACAATCTACACATATATATATAAAAATATAGATTTTCAGCAGAAACAGCTTTTGATTTATTTGTTTTTATTAACAGCTAAAGAAATCACAAAAATATCAAGAAAGCCTCTGAGAAAGGAGGTCTGATTACCATCTGTCTTTATTACAGAAACTCCTTGTTTAATTTTGTTGTTTTAGTAATATTCAGTTACTTTTACTTACATTTTTAATAAAAATATGTTGATATTTGACATCATTTTTGCAGCAAAGACAAAAAATTGCGTGTTGCTTCTAAGAGGAGGTTATTCGTGAAGAGTGGGCTCCCTTGGTTTTATCAGATCATGCAACATTTTCCAAAATGTTTCGAGAAACGCACTTGATCCTCTTCATTAAGGCCTATGTGCTGCTGTCATGCAGTCCAAATAACAAAATTGAATATGTTGAATCTGTCTTGTCATCTTGTGGGAGATTGTCACCATGAATGGTTTGATTTGAGCCAGATGTAACACTTTTTTTGAGAGATAATCTGTTTTCTTGCAGGAGTGGCTTCAGTTTAGCTGCTCTAACATGACTGTTATATACATGCAGTGATAGGCTATACTCACGGCCTCTCAGCTTTACTCGTGAGCTTTTTTCTTGCGTGCAATCCATCTTTCATAGATAAGGCTCTGGTTTATTTTATCCAGCTACATTTCCTCCACTTCTTCTACCCTGTAGTGTATCGTATATATGGAGCACAGTGGTAAATACAAAGGTGAGAAAACAGTTTAGTCCCCACTATGTACCTGTTTATAGACTCAAAGACTTTATATTTAAGATCTTTCATTAACTCCACACTTGTCTCTGCACATATGCAAAGACAGACACTTTACTGAAATCTTGGCTCTGATTCATATTATTATCACTGAAGTGATTTCAGGAAACAGGAAATGAGCTTTCTACATATTTTGGTAAGCAAAGAGTTAAATCTAAATACAATTAGCATCCCTGAACAGGAGAAGTGAGCACAAACATGGTGTGCTGTTTTGTTATTTTAAATGCATTGTCAAGAAAGAGTCCCCTTCTGTTTTCTTCTTCTTCTTCTGGATTTTTTATTTTATATATCCAAAATAAAATTACCAAAATATAATAAGAACAAATATAATCCCTGTAATATTCCTGGTATGGATGGTCTGCGCTAATGATTTTTACTTTGTCTTTAAAGATAAAAGCAGCACCTTGTTTTCTGCTTGGTTACTTCCATAAAGGCTGGAGGGAATCTGATGCCCACAGTGAGCCATGAGCCAAACACTATTGACATAGAAAGCAAAGGGGATCCACCAGAAAGCTGACTTTTCCCTTTTTGGGAGTAGAGCTATGTTTGTTTCTGGGTTGAATGGGGGCCTATAATGGCTCTGATGGCATCAGGATTGTCACCACAAATGGTCTGGGCGTTTTGCAAGGCTGTTTGACAGAGCCTATTATGTCATTGGTCACGTCCCTCCACTCCTTGCTCGCTTGGGTTTGAATGGGAGTGAATTAATCAAATGGTTTGAGAGAGATCAGCCAACTTAATGCACTTTGTGTCAAGGTCTACAGTGATCCAAGACCCGAGGCCACCCTCTACCTGCACTGCTGAGCTGCAACCAGACTGAAAAAACAAGTATATCCCTATAGGGACGTTTAACATGGCACTTAAAGCTGAACTGATGATGACCTTTTATTCCATTCATTTTTTAAAATGATCACTAACATTCCTACAAGGACTTAGGTGTCTTAACTGTGACTTTACAGTGGCATTACTGTGTATTAAGATGCAGTTTAGCTCTTCTGCTATCACAAACATGTTTGCTCTTACAAATAGAATTCTTCTGAATGTATTTTATTTTACATTACTGTTGCACTCTCAGGGCTCTCTATTATAGGACATCAAACAACATTGTTTTTCATTCTCTATCTGAGGAGAAGCTTCTAAATTGGACACCAATTGCTGGAATACAATCTACAAAGGTGGCATTTTATGTGTGCAATTAACTAATTTATTCAATATTTAAGACAGGGCAAAAGTTTTCTAACCAATAAGATCTCATTAGATGAAATTAATGTTTGTATTCTATAGGGGATTTTTGTGTCTGAGGATTTAGTATTGTTTTTTAAATGACTAGTGCTATGGGAAATGGTGTGACACCTATAATTAGATGTCATTCATAATTTGATATTTGTGTAGAAATTCACCCTGGAGGACTTCTGGACTCCACCTGGACAGATAACAGAAAAGGACTAAAAATGTGTTTAATAAAATAAATATTGATATCTATGTTTTTGGAAATCAAAGCACCGCCACCATCATATTTGTTTTCCGGGAGGGAAAATGGTCCAACTGGTCCAAAGTCGAGCGCTGTAACGTTATTGCTTTATCAAACACAATCAAAATATGAATTAATCAAAGCACACTGCGTTAGAGCACGTATGCATGAGCATTGTTTGGCTGTAATGGATGGCTTTAAAATTTGACGTTATTATTTCCCGTCATTTCTGGAAACAAATTGAACATTTATTGCATATATATTAAAAATTATACAGTCGTCGAGAGAGGCTGATGTCTCTTTTATTGAGGCGCACCGAGAGGTGAGGTCTCACCGGATCAATTTCCCTGTCTTGTTACTCCCGCAAGAGGATGTTTGGAAAATGCCTGCACCGCTAAATTGATTCAGAAACGAATTCATAACTTGGGGGGTTTAAGCAATTTTGTGGCGCCCAGTTTTTTTTACCCTCTATCTTTTCTTTTGTTTCATGTTTTGATTGCTTTAAGCAGCCAAACAAAGTTTTGTACCATTCTGCTTTTCCTTGAAACGGGTTTCTTCTCAGTTCTGTGACCATTAGTGCACGATGGCCTCTTTTCCATTCTTTGCAAAAAAAAAAAAAGAAAAGAAAAAATGCATTTAATACACTGGGTTTTGGGTGGCTTCACAAACATAGCCATTAAGCAGTCACAATGCTTTTATTGTGCACTTGATCTCAAAATAGAGGCTGGTCTGACTGCAGGATCCAGACGAACCTATGGAAAAGGCCTTGTCTTTGTCTGCCTGTACGGAGATGAATGGCCCGTGTCAACCAGATGATTAGTTTGCACTATTAAATTGTCAAAAAGGAAGGATTTTTTCCCTAATAGTGCCTTTTGGTGAAGAATTATGGAATTCAGAGTTGTTTGCGACTGCCGGGGAACTTGCAGGGCTTCGCAGGGGCGAGGGCGAAGGTCAGCAGAGTTCTCAGCGCTTCGTCCAGTGTGGTGCAGCAGTCAGAGGGGATGCGGAGACAAATGTAGGCTTATTTCCTACAGGATGGGAAGATTAATCTCTACATTGCACCAAATGAAGGATATCCATGAAGTGACACTGTGATTCAACAAGCTGAGGGGGGTTTATCCGTGAGGATTGACAAAATGAGTAGAATTCGTGCGTAAATGCGCAACAGCGCCAAGAGTGCCCCATTTCCATCACCTAAAGCCAACCATATGAGCAGGGTATTAAATGATCAACAGATAGCCTGTTTTTTTTTACAAAAACGTAAATGGAACTTACATCATTTTTATTTAAAAAAAAAAATGGCATTGGTGCACAATTACAAACGTATAAATGTGTCCGATAGCGCCAAATCTCTCCAAACACATGCGCTGTCTTTCTGCATGTCATGCCTGCCATGCTCCATCCAAGAAACCCCCTTCTTTTCTGCTCAACCTCTATTCTAGTGCCAACGTTTTGTGTTAAATGTTAACAACTTGGCCCGATCCATTTAATCGCCAACAACAAATCTGTGTTGACTCTAACACTCGCCTCCTTTGTGCCCATTATGCGGCTGCCCTCACTTGAAGATTTATGTATTTTTGATATTAAATTCCTTCTGTCATCAAGACTGCTCTCTTGTTGACTTTTCTTGACCTGTTGACCTCGTTCCCCAAACTTTCCCATATTTAACGCGGGCCCCGCATCCCCTCTCGCTCCCCTCCCTCAGCTTCTTCTGCTCTACCACAGCTCAGTGCTGCGTGGCTCCTTTTGTTGGCATGTGCTGTTTGCACTGTTCTTGAACTTCAGTGTGCTGCCCTGTCCTCATCCTGTACTTTGAACCCTGCGTAACAATATTCCCCTTTCAAATAATGCTGCATTGTTCACAAACTCAGTGGCTTCAATTCATTTTATGGTAACTCACTGCATCTCCAGTTTTTATACGAGCCACTGCGTAATTGTCGATGACTGTCAAAATCATATTTTGATCCATGTGATGAATTATTAGATGGATCTTCTCCACCAATACAATCTTTCCTTGATTTCTGACTTCAGCCACAATCTGCATTCATTCATCCAGTGTTGACGCACAATGACTGATGTCCATACCTTTGCCATATATGACGTCCATGTCGCCTATACAAGCCTCCCTCTGCTGCTCAGCTTGCTAATTAGTTAAACAAACGCTCATACTAATGATCCCACTGGCCTGGTGAGCTTTGGGGTTTTTGTTCGCCGTTTTTGCCCCAGCTTTTCCTGCTGGAAACTTGGCCCCTCTGACCCGAGCTATCACCGAGTTGTGGAGACGGCTGGACCGCCCTGTCCGGAGTCCAACCCCCCAGGGGCCAAAGGGCAGCGTCCAAGGCCCGGGAATGCCACCACCAGCTGCTAGCGGTGACACCATTTACAAAGGGGGCTTGGTGAGCAATCTTTCTGTGGGTTGTCAGTGTTGTGACATTTATTTACTCTCTCATAGGACCAAAAACTGCCAGTTTGGTTTGAATAGTAAGTTTAGTTGGCTTCCAACACCTCTTAAATGCTGTTACTGTATCTCTTTCTAATAAGGCATCCAAGTGTTTATAAGTCAGTGTTTATAAACTCTAATGGCTTTAATAACGCTTTGCAGATCAGTTATTAAAGACTAATAAGAACAAATTGTGTGTTGGCAGGTTATAAACATGTTCAACTGTGGACTGTAACCCTCTATTAATGCTTATTAACATTTATAACTAGGAAACCTAAGGACATTTATTGAATTATTAACATTTATAAATACATTCTGGACAAATAGAAAGTAAAAACCACAAATCAGTTATTTTTATGGCTTATAACTGCTGTATGAAGCATTAACCACCAATTGTAATCATGCTCAGGTCACCTTTCTTATTTTATATGTTTATAAATCTTGAGAATCCATTATTTAATGCTGATGGATTTTTCACTTTCTAATAAACCAACAATTTGGTAGATTAAAATGTCAATAAGTCGTTAATAAAAGGTTCTAATCATCAGGTCTGCAGTTGTTAAAAGGACGTTAATCTGTGGAGTCTGGTCCAGATCATCTGCAGACAACCTGCCAACCCAAAGGTTCTTCTTTGAACTCATAAAGCGTTAGGGCTGATGATGAGTTTTAATCTCTTATTAGCACTTAACCCGATGATTTAAGACATTTAACAATTATGACCAACATTTCTAACTGCACTTATTCCAAATTAAAAGGACAAGCAGAATGTGGCCTTATGAATGTTTTATAACTGTTCTGTATTATTAGTAGTAAATTGATTAACTGCTATGAGCCCTTTATAACGTTGCCTTACCCAAATTTGTAAAAATAAAGGTAATGATGAAGTCATATCTTCGCGTTTTGTAAATGGTGGAAATTAATTCATCCTTAAAAGAGTCTCACTTTCCAATTAGCCATCAAATAGTAGTCATAGATATTAATAAGTCATTGATTAACAGTTTTAATCTTTAAGTGTTCATAAGAGGTTAATGAGTGGATTTTGGTACACATCATTTCAAAGGAAGGTTTGACAACTTGTCTACCCAAAATTTCTTCTTGTTTGTGGTTTTTAGCTGATCTATAAAACATTAGTCAATAATTTATTCATCGTTAGTAAAGCCATTAGTTACATCTTATAAGCTCTTTATAAGTGGTGCTATAAATAGTAAAAATGCCCGTCATATTTTCGTGTTTATTCCTGCCAAGTGCTGAGTAGTACCAATATTACAATTAAATTTTAGATAAAGTCATAACACAATGTTTTTCTTCACCTAAGCAGGAATATGATAATTTATTGTTAATGCGCTCACAGCTTCGTGTTTTCTGGATTTATTCTTGGAACCATCCTGTGTTTATGTCCTGTTCTTCCTAAAACTCAAACGTTTTTCTTTCCCCGCAGCGCACCGTGGTTAACACTGGCCCATTACACGTTGTCATTTGTGGCTCTCGGTGTTATTTGGACAATGTTTGGCCATTTACCCGGCCTGTGTCTGCGCGCTCCAAGGAGGTCTCGACAGAAATTGATACTAATTGCGGGGACTGTACACTGCTGGCTGGTGGAGCGCCTGCAGGCAGTTGGAGGACCTGCTTGTCACCGCCTAATTGACAAGGGCTTGTCTGTCCTGGGAGCAGCTGGTCCTAAGCACTGGCGCACAATCGCAATCTTGACACGGCCTCCACTCGCCTGAAGGAGTTTTGAGGGGAAACGCCGTTAAAGGGAGATTTATTGAATCTCCCTTTGGGTGAAGCTGTATTAAGTACACAATATAGGCTTATTTCCGCGGGTGCAAAAGGGAGCCACACTCCTGGTATTAATAACAGAAGGTGCCAATTAGGCCAGACAGGTGACATTTCTTGTGACATTATGAATCACTGCAAACAAGACAAGCGTGGGTAAATAAAAGCTATGAGCAAGCCTGGTCTGAAATCAGTTTTAAGGAATAGTTATTTTACTTTTCGCAGCTACATGACACACAATGAGGCTATATGCGCAAATCGGATGAATGCAGGGGGATGTGTTGCACCAGCCATTCAGCTGGCTCAGAGGCGAGAACACAAATAACATCAACCCTCACAGTAAAATAATCAATTCATTATTCTGGCCTGTTTCTATTAGCCCATGTCTTTATAGCTGAATGCATCAAGAGGGGGAAAAACCAAGCAAGTATTGTTTTCGTCTGCAAGAGGAAAAGGTTTTCCTCCACTTTCCCACTGCCTGTAAAGAAATGCTGCTTTTCTGGCCCTTTTGAACTGAAAATCGTGATTTTTTCCCCTGGTGTTCTCCGGACGCGCTCCTTTCTTTCTGTGGAACAATGACAACACTGGAGCACCCCGCCGGTGCGCCACAGTTGGGGATCCCCCGGATTGTTTTGGACATCTTTGGATTTCATCAATCAAAATGACTGCAGTTTTCCATAAAAATGCTGAATTTGGTCCTGGAACCGAGCGGGCAAGGTAGAAAATACGAAGCTGTCCTTCTCGATGATAAATGGCCATCCTTTGATTGAGCAAATAGAGAAATACGTGCCACAGTACTGAGAAAACAGGCGAAGATTGTTAAGAGACTCATGACTCACGGTCTTGCGTCAGATCATGCCAGAAATGAATCGACCACAAACATTAGGCTATAAAAGCAACTGCATTTTCCCAAACCTCTGAGACATAAGAAGGATAAACCTTAAGTGGACTAGACATGTCATGTAATTATATTAAAACATATTGAAATATAACGTATGCTTGGTCTATATTAGAATAATTAGTCTTTTTCTGCTTTTTGGAAGACACACAGCAACCACTGACTGACAGGTATGAGGCTGGATATCATCCCAGTAATATTGTTTTTTCTTACCACTGGGTGTAACAAACCAGATAAAGCCCCATAAACATATAAGAGTCTTTGGCCTGGAACTACAGGAAGTGGATCCAGTCCTCCTGCACCAATAAACCCCTGTTAACATGAAAATACCACATCCTATTGACTAAAACCCAATTATCTCTGAGCAGCTCTCGTTGGAGCAGACCTGGGATGAAATCAGAAAACTGCATAACAAGTTAAACTTTTAATTTTCTGAAAAAGCAATTATGAATTAATGACCGTGCAGACGCCTCTCAGAGTGTCCTCTCTAAATGGCCTTAATGCTGAATGCTAATTATCCAATATTGACATTTTGTCCCGCCTCAGGTCATCAGGTCAACAGTTGGAGATTAATGGCACCGGAAGGAGGTTATAGGACAAGGCAAAGTCACTGTAATATTACTATAATGAATTATATTTTTGTTGTTTAGTGTCATATTTGTACTTTGTTAAAATATCAGTCACGGGGCTTTTGTTGTGTTGTGTTTCTAACCTTATTGTACTTAAATGTAACATTTATACTGTTAAAATAAGAACTTATAGCCTGTATTTGGTGCTTATTTGTAAACATTATCTTATAGGTTTAGGTCTTTATGTTTCTTCTTTCTTTTGAGCCATTCCCTATAGTCCATATTGTTTAGTTTTAATGATTTTACAAGAGGTACTATAGAATAGTTGCTCTGATAAGGACACCACCCCTCTCCCTCCTCCTCTCTCAAACATATAGCAGAGTTGACTGGCTTGTCGGGCTTGAAGAATTGTTTAATTTCAGGGCCCCGGCGTTTCCTGAGGTGAGGTCTGCATTGGCTGCTAATAGAGATCTAATTGATGGGCCGAGTCCCGTTTCCGTGCTCTCTCTCCCTTTATTGCGCCCCGGCGTCTGCTGTAAAATAGGTCTGTAATCAGATTCCGCCTATTCCTCCTGGAGCAGGATGAGAGCTCAGGGCTGCAGAGAGAGATGGGGTAAAAAAAAAAAAAAAAAAAAAAAAAAAAAAAAGAAAAGAAAAGAAACAAAAAATCAAGTTAAGACTTGAGTAGAATTTCGACATACTGTTCAGGCTTGATGAAAAAGAGGAAAGTGAGCTTTAACATAGAAATTCTTCTCTTTTTAGTTTGACTTTTCTTTAAATAAACCTACATTATTCTTATAGAAACTTCTACTATGGCATTAATCAGTTTACCTCATGACCTCATAGGGTTTAATCTGCCAGAATATTTCTTTATTTCTTTGGGGATTTATAGTTTTGCTGCAATACTTGTATACTGAAGCCCTCATCTAAAATTCAAACTTATAGGATTAATATAGATCTTTCATAAACTGCTTTGTTATTGCTGCCACATGCCTACTATAATTATTATTTTAACATTGTTATATGTGCTTTTATGACTCAGACTCTCACTTCATGATCTAATCAAATTCCACACGGGCCAGCCTTGGTTAATACCAGTGTTGTCATGTGCCCAGAAGGTTCAGAAGATGTCAATCAAATCAGACATGAGACTGGCAGCAACAGAAACAGAGTGATTCTCTAGTTTTTCTCTCCTCTGCTTCTCTCTCCATCTCCTATAGAGCTTCCTGGAAGGCTGCGATTGGCCGCCTGTCTGGGCAGTGATAGCAGCCCTGGAGCCGAGGATGATTGATGATGGCGAGGGCAAGGCCGAGCGCTGGCAGCATAAAGCCCCATAGACGCCTCAATAAAGAGCCTGGCTAGTGGAGAGCCTGGGCCCCGCTCAATAGGGCCCCTCCGCCTCCGAGGACCCACGGCTAGAGGAGTGCATGGAGAGAGAGAGAGGGAGAAAGAGAGGGAGAGGAAGAGAGGGAGAAGGAGAGGTGCTCTGTTGTTGGATAATCTATTTAGCTATCGAGCCAGCAGCCGTCTGAGGCTGGATAAGTGCAGCGACGGATGTGTGTGGGGTGAAAATAGCAGGGGTTGGCTGGTGGAGTGCTGGAGGGGGGGATGCAGGGATGAAGGATATGGAGGGAGAGAGAGAGAGAAAGAGAGGGAAAGATGGATCATCCAGACTCAGGATGCATAATGGGAAAAAAAGGGAAGCGAATGAACAAAACTGCAGATGAGATCTGCCTGCTTTTCACACATACTAGAGCCAAAAACCACAAGAAAGTGCCTAAACTGAATATGAATATAGCTGAAGCATGTCTGCTGCTACTCTGGTGGCCATCATTCAGCCTACAGATGCATAACTGTGGTGACCTTTGCTTCAGCAGATCAATGAGACCCTGCTAGGTTGGATTCCATCAGTGCCGCGTCCACTGCTGTGGCCCCAGACCGCATGCAGCCCTGTTGTAACCCCCAGTGCACAGCAGCTCTGAAAAGCACAATTAGGCAGCAATCTGCTCCTACCAAGTCAGCTTTCAGTGACTCCAGCATGGCTACACGATGTCCTGCAGACCCTCCTGGCTGGAGTTGGCAGGATGAAGGTCCGAGAGAGCGGAGGGGCTGGAGACTGATGGCATGATGATCGTCTTTGACTCTGCAGGGTTCAGAGAGATCAAGGATGAGAAATCATTATGCATCTAGTTTGGTTTAAGACCCTGCATATGTTGCACTTACTTTCAAAGTACTGGGCTGCTGAAACAAGATTCCCAAATGCTTTAAAAGTCTAAATTGTTGTTGTTTATTAAAATGAGCTTTAAAACATTTTGTAAATGTTTTAATCTCAAAAATACTTTGCATATGTTCTTGATCAGCAATTCCTTTTGTAAGTCAGTCAAATTAATTTGCTTTTTAATGTACTTAATGAAAATAAACATACCAAATGTCAACAAAATAACAGCTCTTTGTTCTTTATTTCTGCTCTTCTGTGCATCGTTTAAGGAAATATATGCAGGAGTATAAGTTTATTTTGGGGGAAGTTAATTTAAAATATTAAGTTATTTAAGATAAATCCAAAATAATTCTTTCGTCTGCCAAAGAAAGTCTCCTTTTATGTCTCAAGTCTTTTTTAATTCCATGTCAAGCCAAATCTGCATATGGACATTTTATGGACATACAGGTACATAGAGGTTATTTTCAGTCCATTCAGTTCATATAAATAGTACTTTTGGAAAATAACATTTTTCAACACCTGAAACAAAGGGAATTGAGTAAGTTAGTGAGTAAGTTAGTTTGAAAAATAAAGCACAGGTATTCATATTTGGGAACATATTTTGCTTGTTACACAATGTATTGTTTTCTTCTTGAGTAGAAGTTCTCATAATGACATGTCTGTCTGGCACTACATTCAAACCTTTCTGGGGTGGCCAATAGCAAAGCAAAAGACAGGGAAGAACAACAACCTCAATCACAATGATACAATTAATTAATGCTAAACCTTGACATTAAACAAATCCACATTTCCATGGTTAATGGTGTCATGGCCCAATCAAGGAAAATAGACCTGCAGTAAACCTGTCTGAACTCAAGTCTTCAGACAGTCAAAACTCACAACAGACATAAGAAAATCACATTCAAAAGTCAGGATTTAGTGATTTAAATTTGACCTAACTCCCAAGTTTTAATCCTACAGATCTGAATATATGATTTTAAAACTGTAGAAGCAATTTTGCATTTTACTGCTGCATATGTTTAAGGCTCAGATAAATTGAACTATTTTATATATAGTTGGGTAGTTTGATCTACAGCAATGCATCATGGTCTATAAGATCATCATTTGTTTGTAGCCTCACTGTCCTGTGAGAACCACGCATCTCTAAAAAGTTCTCATGAGTTCAGAAAAAAAAAGACCTGAACTAGGAGAATGTTGTCAACCCCTAAATCAGAAAAATTCACATTCATGATCATCAAATTTGGAGATGCATGGTTTTCAATGGACAGAAAGAGTAAGGAAATCTGAAAAGTAACTATTAACTAAAGCTGTCTAACAAATGTGGTGGAGAAAAAGTACAATACTTGCCTCTGAGATGTAGTGTAGAAGTATAAAGTAGTAAAAGTAATTAAGTACATTACAACACACTAAAGGACACATTAAATCTCATAAGAAATAACAAACCAAAAACTGACTTTACAGGATTTAAAATGATGGCAGTAACAACTCCATGTTCCAGGTCAACATACCTGTTTAGGTGCATCCTGAAGCTGCATGGCGTTCACTCTCATCCCTGCTTACATTTGACTTGTTATTAAAGTTGAACAATCTTTTTATGATTATAATCAACGACTATTTACTAATGAACCTAAAACTGCTTAACTAACAACAAATTGCACCTTATTGCTTTACAGCCAATTAAAGCCACGCAAAATCTGTGCGAGCAGTTCAAAAGCAATAGGTTAATGAAAGCGTAACAGTCAAACGTGTCTTTATTGATTTGTGATTAGTGCGGGGGGTTTATTCATGGGGTATCCATAACTTGATTCTGCCTCAGATTTTAATTGCCTAATTGGAGTGATTATTTAGCAATGGGAAACCATTGCACCTGTTCCTCCTCTGTACTTCTGGAAGTGTCACCAGTGGTTGATAAGTCTTGTTGACAAATACGGTTATCCTCCCAAGTGCTGAAAGAAGTACTCTGAACCTTTGAGTAAAAGTACCACTACACCAGTGTAAAAATACTCTGTGATAAGTAAAAGTCCTGCATTCAAAATTCTACTAAAACACTGAGGTATTATCAGCAATTTCCCCCAAAAAGGGCCACAAGAGGGGTTGTAAAAATCCTCTGGGGTGAGTCTATTCATCAGTATACATTTTTATAGTTGCCTGTGTCATTCTTGTTTGGTAACTTTGGTTGCTAGCAGCTTTATATTTTGTTAAATTGAATTATAAGACAGACTTATATATGTGCTTAACATAGTTTGTGCTTTAAAAATGATACTATGCATGTGGGGTAAGTTTAAAAAGTGCTACACAAAGACAAACATGAAAGCATAGAAAGTAGAAAGAAGAAAAATGAACTTGGACAGGGTACAACAAAGGATTGCTGTACAATTATGTATTTTTCTTTTAAAAATATTCTCTACTCTTTGCTTCTTTGTGAAATATTGGATTATTTTCCCTCCTTGGGCATCAAACAGCTACTTAAATGAAAACATCTGAGAAGTTTAGAGTCTCTTTGGTACAACAGATATCAACTCAGACATCTGAAACATGACACTGCCAAATTAAGTTGGTAATCACTTTTTAATCTTTAAACTTTATCATTATATCGTATGTTTTCTTTTATGTAGGTTTTAAATCTAAAAGGTAATTAATAAAAAGCCGTTAAATAAGTGTATGTACAAAAGAGTGTAATGCTTTTTGATTTATGGTGTACTTTTTTGTATTATTGTATCGTAGTAGAGCACACACTGTTCCACACACGTAGCCTTGTTCTAAGGGAACAACACGTGAAGTAGGGCTGTCATTATATCATATTGTCACTACATAATTATTATGGCCAAAAATAATAATATTATTGTGATAAAAAAAAAAATTCTAGAAGTCAAATTCATCTTAGACTTAAATTGTGTCTTTTGTCTCCTTTGTGACAAATGAATTACACTTAAAATACGAGTACAGGGAGGCAGAGAGAGTCGTAACCTTAACTGTACAAAAGTAAACAAAAAGAACAAATACACTGAGTGTGAACCACAAAGAAACGATGGAAGAATGATTTAAGATGTGATCATACATATTATCACATGGGTGTTGTTAATACAATATCAATATTTCATTTTTTAAAATATCACAGTTATCATCAATACTGGTATATTGAACACTTCATGAAATTAGGGCATGGGGGGGGGGGGGGGGGGGGGGGGGTAACAATCTGGGAACTTAGAGCAACATGGTGTAACTTTTCTACCTTAAAGTAACAGATTTTACAATCATTTTGATGATACATTGACGTGTTATCAGCTGAATGGTGTCTGTCATTTGTACGCCTGTTCTTGCACCATGTAACTTTGTGCTCCAGGTACAATCACCTTGGTTGACTAGACCTGGAGCTCAGAGCACCGGGGGAGTCTTAGTGTTTGTACCACAGGCGTTTTAGACCACCAAAAAGAAGGGGTTTTCAGGTGGGGGCATGAATGCAGACGCGGGCCGGAGCCCGTGTCATGTCAGATCCGGAGCTGGGCAAGTGGGCAATGTAACCGGGCTCAGCAGCTTCTATGGATATAATGAAGAGACTGAAGGGGATGTTGACTGAGGAAGTCAAGAAGAGAAAAGGAGAGAGTGACCGAGCGAGAAGCTGCCAGACAAACGAATATCTGGGACTGACTTTTAGCCGTTGGCAAGACCCTCATGAAATAAAAGGCTGAAAGGCAGACGCCGAGCTGGGCTTCTTGATGTTGGGCTAGTAAATAATATTAGCTGGCTGCTATGTTTGTATTGTTGCACTTGACGTTTGGCTGTTAAATAATGTAATCATAACAAATAAACGCGTACAACTGTCAATATTTATGACTGTGGTATTACACTCTGAAACTGGAGGTGCTAAATCACAAAAATACCAACTGCAGGGTTGCTTTAATGTATACTGCACAGATCTATTTTTACTATTAGGATCTCAGATCCAAATGAATGCAGCAGAACCAGAAATATTGTCTTTTTTATTCCACACATTCTTCTTCCTTGTCAAAACTTGGGGCCTACATTACCCATAATGCAACTCAATCTGTAACTGCAACTGTTTTGTTTTAAATTTGGGTGAGCTATGCTAGTAGTAGCTGGTAGCAGGTCTCTGTATTTCATGACCCCGGATTGAGTTCAGTTTCAGTAATCTTCAGCCTCAACTGATGTTTTTTATTTATCAATTTCGTGAAGCTGTAAAAAAAAAAAAAAATGGAGGATTTCCCTTTAAAATTCTAATTAAATACAGTATTTAGTTACTTGCACCCTCACCCTCCCTGTTAATAAGGTTAAAAATCAAGTCATACTTTATTCATATTATAGGTAAATCATATAGATCAAGATTTATGTGTCCAAGATGGATATAATTGGTGATGTCCCCTTTATGACTGATATGGAAAACATGTGTTTATGTGCAGCATGAACAAATCTAATTCTGAGTGGGCTTTCAGGCTGAGCCATTATCCAGCACTGAATTATTTCATATCGCGGCTGTTGTTGTGTGCATTGTTGGTGGGCAGAGGTTAACAAAAGGCCAAGACAAATCCAAGCCACCGGCGTTGGCCGCATGGGGAAATGTTGGCAAGCGAGCCAGAGAATAATCATAGGCTAATCTGATTTCCAGCTCTGATAATGGAGGCCAGGCTAAATAAGAAAAATTCCAGGCAAATTTGTGCAAATGAAAAAGGATTCCTCATGACATAATGGTATGGTGCAAGGCAGCCTCTAATGAGCAATAATCTGTCTAAGAGCTTCTCTCTCTCTCTCTCTCTCTCTCTCTCTCTGTGCTTTGGTTTCTCCCTCCATCTTCTATCTCACCCCTCCACCTCCTCCCACCCTCCCCCACTACTCCAGCTCTCATCAGCTTCCTCTGTTTTCCCGAGGAGGTGCATGTCACAGCTATGTGTCACAGATACGGAGGAGAGGTGGAGTAAAACCTGCACAGTAGAGTGTATGAAGTGTGTACAGTGTTATTTGAGATCAATCTGAGGACTGACACATTAAATACAAAAATCTCCAAACTGGCAGCGCAGCAAGAAAATTTCCAACACAAAAGGTTACGCTTCTGATTTTCCGGAAAAATAAAAACCAGGAAAATCAAGGAGGTTGTTGAAATGTATCCTAATGCTATGGAGCTATCTACGTTTTGTTTGTATCATGCATGTACACAAGGACACAACACATTCCCACTGCTAGTTTCAAACTATTCCTCTGATTGACAGTTGGTGGCGATAAGGTGCAAAGAAGCACAGAAATATGTCAACAAAGGCAAGGAAGAAGACCGCTAGGTTGTCAACAAAGATGTAATCAATACAGGATTTAAAATATTTCGCTTTTCAAATGATTTATTTATGTTTATTAGACCTCACAGATACACACAAAGAAAAAGTGAAGATAGACAGAGGTTGTCTGTCAACAAGAAAACTCCACAGGGCACTTCTCAACACTTCTCACTGCTCTGAGGGGATTTCCAGAATCCTCAAAGACTCTTATCACCATGTAGTAACAATATTATGTTGCATGATATATATTTTTTTAACTAATCCAAATAAAAAAGCCAGCCAATACTTTCCTTATTTCTTTTATATTTTAATTAAAAATGTAATACTTTACTTGGTTATGTCACAACAGCAGTACGTCTTCTTAAACAACCATCAGGGTTTTGTAAAGATCAACTGGTATTTATTTTCTGGATTCCTAATCATGTATCATCAATAAATCCAGATAAATACACGGAGGTTATAATAATCTTTAGTTTTTGCTTTACAGTTTTAGAGAGGTGTTGATTCAACTTGATCTTGGAGGCTGTAGTTTGTGGTGCTTTGGGTGTTACTGATATTTAGACCTCATTGATTAAAATGGAAAACCTTCATGATTCTGACAGAGCTGTACCTAATAAACTGGCAACTGAAGGAAGGACTCAATAATAGACAAAGCTTACTTAGGAAAATGGTGGGACAGTGACACCTTGTTAAAAGTTATTGTTTGTTGTTTCAGTTGAAATTTACAAAAAATTTAAGCTTTACCAGAAATGAAATGATCCTTCTCTGAATGATACTTTAATGATACTGTTGTTATCAGGTGTGAAAGGTCCAGAAACACATTAACAATGTACAGTGAGCATGGAAACCAAAATAGCAATAACATAGAGGCTTTTCTCATTACAGCACTGATACACTACACTGTAATATGTGTTATAATGGCAATATTCGCACAGCAGCAGCAGCAGCAGCAGCAGCAGCAGCAGCAGCAGCAGCTGTAAGACAATTTTACCTCCATAGAAAAATAACACCCTTCTCCCCCTCCTCCTCCCTCCCTCTCCTTTCGGCCAGCAGCAACAGCAGCTTGGCTCTGTGTTCCTGACAACTTCCATAAATTATTGGAGATTTTCATATTTCAAATTTCATCTGCATTCATGTGGAGCGGCCAGGGCCCCGTCGGAGGCTAGCGTCGGGGTGTCGGGTTGTGGAGGCAGCAGCCCCCTCGGTAGCAACGCTGCCACCGGCTGCCTGGCTCAGTGGCCCCAGAGACCCTTGGCTAATTGAATTGCATCCCCTGATTAGATTATCCTTGCGGCAGCTTGCTGCCAATCTGAAGTATGGGTGCCTTCTATCCTACTTAACCCTTCTGCCCCCCACCCGCTGCTGCAGGCACACACACACACACACACACACACACACACACACACACACACACACACACACACACATAGACACAACACACACACAGCCGAGGCAGAGTGCCCAATATATTCAGGGGCCATCAAAGTTGGCCAGTTTTGTTATTTTTCTTTTGCATTGTCTTGCCTTGTAAAAGTGGTCATCTTTCACCGCCTGGCCCTCACCACCGCTCGTTCTTTACCAAACAGCCGACCCTGGCAAACTGTGAGTCATTAGTTTGTTTTTCTGTTTGTTTTCACTTTTTCTCCACAGGTTTTGTTCAGAGATCGTGAGGCCAGCGTACTGAGGGACTGACCAAACAGAGCCAGAGTCACACCAACATACAGGATGACCCAGAACAGGGATCAGTGCTTATAGTGGACAATTTATTCAGCATCCAGTTCCATTTCTCAAGAGCAAATTTGTACTATCACAATTTAATTATCCTCTCACTCCATTTGTGATTATTTGTGTTTCAACAACACACTTTACTATTTAGGTAATGCCTAATTTTGCCTCTCATCTATATCATGCATTTATACTTTTCTCTCGCAACTGTGACACTTTAATTTCAATGTGTGCTTTATGTTCTGTTAATCTGTGAACTTTGTGCATGATAACCAACATTTTCTTACTGAAGCAAATCACATTTCCAAAACAGACAAACATTTGTCTGCACATTTTGTGACTGCAATACATGTATAACTCTGTAATATAACTCTGTAATATAAAGTACATTACAATATTATTTGTGCTTCACATTTTTGAGGTACTTTCCGATACGTCTGTACTTTTACTTGTTATTAAATATTTTTGTGGCATTTCTTTGATTTATTTATTTATTTATTTATTACTTGTATCCCACTTATTGGATTAAACAAACCTATTAATTAAACAACTATTTCTGTGACTAAAATTTTTGATTTTCTTTCTGATGCTGTTTGTTTACATCAACCATTTTTCTTTTATAAAAACTGCCTATATTTTTTGAAACATGATTTGATTTTCCATTTTTAACTCAAAGTCTTCTTTAATGATTGTAAACATTCCTCAAATGTTGATGAAATGTTGATGAGATTGAAATGATCCAAACTCAGATTGGACCTCTAATGGCAACTTTAATGTTCACTGTCATGGACACATTTACTGACACACATTAATCAGTTTTTGTGTTTTTTAGAAACATTATAAATCTTTACCTGTGGTTCCAGGTCACATTCATATTCATACTGTGAATTGCTGCTGTAAAATACACTTGACTGAAACTAACAATTATTTTGATTATTGATTAATCAGATGATTATTTTCCAAGTTAATTGTCAGTTGACATAGTTTGCTTTGTCTGAACAACAGAAAGCCATAAATCTTAATATATTCAATTTACTACTGTACGAAAACCAGCAAATATTTACATTTGAGAAGCTGGAACCAGTTAAGTTCGTTAATCTTTTCTTAATAATGGATGATTAATAGATGATCAGATTTTTTTCTATCCGTGAACGACCCCATCCAGCTCTAAAATATAAGGTGTGATACTCCAGTTATGGATAAACAAGTCCACCAAACATCATAAATGGACTCATGACCCTGTGATGACTGCAAACACAACCCCACCCCCCCGGTCTCTCAGTCTCTAGCACTACCAGAGGCCATGTCATCTCATGCATTGCCACATTTCAGTTTTGGGCCAATGCATAACCCAGATGAATATAAGTGTTCGCTGAGGAAAAGTCATGTTCTGATGTAATTATCATCTATTGCTTCCTGTAATTGTATCAGATCTCTTTTGAACAATAATCTCATGGTGAACGTCTGGAACGGAGCCCTCCTCCCTGTTTATTGTTCTCCACTCCGGTAAAACACAATTGAATTGAGGACTCAGCTATTAGATTTTTTGCTCTGTAGAATAAACTGAAATCGTATTTTTGCTGGAAATTATCAATACATCTCGGAGAGCAAAAGTAAGAAGACACAGAGCAAAAGTAGACCCTGGGTAGAGAGAGAGGGAGGATGAAATAGATGAAAGATGAGGAAGAGTTGATGGGAAGACTTTCACCAACTGGAAGAGGGATTTATTGACGTACTGGGGTCAGATGTATATGCTACAGTTTGTAAATCACATCAAAACTGCAAAATACTGCTCCTGCACAGAAGCTACTTTATTGTGCGCCTGTTAAATCCAGTAAGTAACCTCGGTATATTGAAATGTGGAATGGAAGCAGTGTACAGTACAGTAAATAAAATTACCATTTTACTCTTGCCAAGAATAAAAAAAATAAATTTGGAGCATATGAAATAAAGCCAATTTTCTCAGCAAGCAAATATCAGAAAGCTACAGTTTATTTCAGTAGCTTGTTTATTAGATAAATGAACCAAAAAAAATACAATATTGCAATCAGCTGCAGTGGATATTGTCCTGTGTTTTCACTCTGATACTGAATAAAACACAAAAACAAGAACTAGTTTTCTGTTTTCTTTTGCTGCGTAAATTATTCTGACAACCTCAAAAGTAAGGAACTAAAATTATTCTTACAGACTTTAAAGTGATGCCGCAGGTCTGCAGTGTTTTGCATCTGGTCTGCTGAAATATTGATGACACACAGAGTTTGAGGCAAACCAATACCTTTAATTCAATCAGTAAACTCAGACAGTAAACATGGACAGCTAAAGAAATCCATCCTGAAATGTGATTTTAAAAAAGCAGCAGTGCAGCCAGGGATTCTGTGTTTGGCATTAAGGCATTTACAAATGGGAAGCAGCAGTAGAAATGCATAAATTTATCTACAATTATATATATCTGTACTGCTTGTAGGTGCTCTGTTTTTAATCATGTGTGACTGGCCGTACAAACTTTTTTGCTTAAAACTTTCTTTTCTTGTGTGAAAATGATGTAGTTGGACTGGTTGTTAGGGTGTCTGTTTCCTCCTGTGACATCTAAAAAAAATTGTGGGTGTCTAATTTAGGGAAACAGATAGCGATTTGTCACCTTTGCCAAAGCATGAAAACTAAGCAAAATTATAGTTCTTAATAAGAAGATTATGAGTAATTTTAGTCCTCCTTTAGGAAATTGAGACCTGTTTATTCTGAATTATCTATACTGTTGAGACTGAATAACAAACCTCAGACAATGCGTCCATTTATTTTTGGATTTGGACCCGATTTGCCTTGTGTTTGTGTGTAACTAGCATAGGGGACACTGAGGTCAAGTCCTCAATATAGTTTCAGGAAATTTGAGAATTTTAAGAACCTAAAAAAAAAGACATATTTTCAAAAACACAAATTACACATTACACATGGTGGGATTTTAAAACAACATTATATAGGAATTGGAATTTTTGCGATTTAGCGCCCCCTGTTTCAGAGTGTGAAACTACTGTGGTAAATATGGACAGTTGTAGACTTGTATTTGATATGATTATATTACGTATGATCAAAAACTAGCAAGTTGTCAACTTTGCTAACACAACCAAACATGAAGAAAGTGTAACAATACAAGACTAAGTCAACAGCAAGTGTAGTGTTAGTAATATAACTTACTGTACTGGTAAGTAATATTATGGTGATACAATTTATCTATCAGAAGTATTTATGCATACCTAGCAGTGTGGAGAATTATTAGAAAACATATTTAGCCCATCATTTAGCCATGACATGTATAGAAAGAAATCAGTCAACAGTTATATGTTGGTTCAGGTTCAAGTCTTTTTCATTATTTTGTATTATTTTAACAACAGCCTCAGTGTTGATGAAAGCTAATATGGAAACGGGACTCTCCTTGGTAATGTAACAATCCTGTCAGTCATAACATGATCACTAGTTTTAATTATTTCAACTTTTTTCATCATTTGGGCATGGCAGATCTAAGCACTACAGTAACAGTAAAAGTAAGTAAATTGATTTAAGCTGCAGATTGTATTGCAAATTTTCTCAACCTTGTAATCTTTAGCTTTCACCTGCCTTAGTGATGTACTTAAAGTCACCATGAAGTCAAAACTAATGTCTCTTTTATCACGTGTCTAGTGCTATATGTCACTTATACACCAGTATCTGGCCTGACACTGACAAAAAGGATTGTTCTTTGTGGCATTTCAGAGTTTGTCATTTCACGATAAACAATGAAAAGTTGTTGATGACTCATCCTGCACTCATTTTGCACCCAATGAAACACTTTCTTATGACATTGGAGCAGAGTGATTTCTGTTTGATGCAGTCTATGAGTGAATCAGGCCTCACTGATTACTGTACGAAATAACACCATTATAACTTTATTCAGTGATTTTGTTGAAACTAGATCAGATTTTATACAGAATATATTTGCTGGTTTGCCCTCTGATGTCCTCTGTCTGCTCAGTTTAAACTCTCTGTGATTTATAGAGTTTCCTGATGGACAGACAACTTGCTAAATTTAATGCTAACTTGACTACTGCTAACGGCCATTAGCAGGGAAAAGAACTCTGCTCAGCAACCAGAGCAGGTTAGAGCACAGCCTCCAAGACCAACAGAAAATAACATTACTACAATAAAGTAAGCAGAAAGTAGATTTACCTAGTAAATTTTCCTGGTGAAAAAGATTGCTAGCGAGCTACTAACTGTTATTAGTTTGGTCAGCCATGCATATAACCGTACTGACTCAGCCAGGATGCCACTAACTGAACCCATCAAGAAAACCACCTCAGTAGGCTACTGTATTTCGTGTCAAACTGGCCATCGCTGGTTTGGTAGGTTATGTTTTGGTCCTGGATCTAACTGTGTTAACTGGAAGGTAGATGCACCTGCTGCTTTCTGTTTCATGGGAATAATTTTAAACTTAGTGGTTGGATGTTTCTTGCAAAAAATGCACATTATTCATGTAACTTTTTTTTTATTTAAAACAAAAAAAACAGATTTCTTCTAAAGCAGTTTATCTTTTGTCCTGATGATCCAACCTGAAGAATTAATACTGATCCAAGATGTACAAGTCTGCAAACTGTGAGTCATGTAACATTGTCTATGGGAAAAATAAATGGGTGCCTAAATGGCTCCTCCCACTTTACATCTCTATGAGTAAATATTTGATCAGTCAGACATTTTGTAGGGAGGGTGGTGTTACGTTGAATTTGGCCCCCTGTATTTCTAAAGTTGTTCCTTGGAGTGACTAAAAGAGAAATCTGTTTACCTGTTTCTTCCTGGCCATGAGGATGAGGCTGCTCAGGCATGTGCAGAGGGCCGGCAGCCTCTCTGCTTCCCTCAGTAGCCATCTAGCCATCCATCCATCCAGCCAGCTCTCCTGAGTCACTTTTCATAATTATTGAATTACATTCCTGGCAACCCATTAAGCAGGACATTCTCTTCTTAACCACCTGCTCTTCCCCCCTCCTCCACCCCATTTTGCGCCATCAATCTTTCAGCGTTACCGGAGCCCCTAAAAGCTTTCTGACTGCTCTATAATGGGGGACAGCGTAGGGTCAGGGGGTGCTACAGGACTGTGTGCTCAGGAGCAGTGATGCCTCAGCATTCGGGTGGGGAGTAGGGCAAAGGGACGGGAGGTGGTGGTGGTGTGAGGGGGCAGTGGGGGTCACTGTGCAGCCTGGCTGTAATAGGTCACTGACTGGACCTTTGGCTGGGAATGGGGGGGGGGGGGGGGGGCATATGACTATATGACAGATGTGTGTTTGTGTGAATATTATGTGTGTCTGGAACCTGCTCAGGTGTTTTATAAATAGATATTATAAATCTGTCATGTTCAGTCTGTTTCATTTTAGTAATGAAGTGTTGTAATTTTTACAGCTTGCTCCTCGTAATTCTACTTCAGTTGGAGACTTCCTACATTTCCCAGAATGCCGTTTGAAATCCTCCTCAAACTGTAAAGAGTTGCAGTTTACGCACTGATAGAAAAAGCAGCTTGTGTTGCATTAGTTTAAGTGGACTTATGAGCTGTTTTCATGGCACAGAAATGCTATCAAATGTCCACAGAAACGTGCCTCGTAATCTATTCATCTGATCTACTCATATGCTCAGTTTAATCAATACATGAAATTGCCAAAATGTGGCTAATTATACTACTTCTGCATTAGTTGTTTCAAGTTGTGTGAGTGGTTTGAGATGTGTCTATGAACATTTTGATACTTTAATTTCAGCAATGAAAGTGCACTTTAACTGTCCTTCAAACTAAACCTGTGTTTCCTCTTTCCCCCTATTGATTCTAATATTTTGGAGTGCCTGGATTGACTTCCAATCTATCCAGTTTTGTTCCTCATTTTCCAAGCGTCAAATGTTTGAGTATCCAAAGCAACCAGTCATCTCTTTTTCCATCTTCAGTCTCTGTGACAAAATGGGATAGACTGCTGTGGTGTATTTGTTTAAAATTCTTGGGCATTACAAATAGATTGGATGGAGCCACCGTGACATCACTCATTGGTCTGTGGACGATGACTTCGAAGTCTTGAATCATGCCCATCACTATGCTGCTTTTTTGGAGCCAAGAGTTACCATATTTAGACAAAAAGGTGAAGTTGAATCCGAGGACACGCCATGGTAGCAATTTGCTAATCACGAGCTTAAGTACAATTGAACTTTTTTTTTGCAACCAGTGGAGTAACCCCCAACTGGTCATTAGAAAGAATGCACATTTAAAACTCCTTAGACCCAGAAACTCCACGTCCACTTATTAAACTATAATGGCTTTATAAAACAGCCACAAAAACACTTGTTTTTGATTGGCAACACCTTAAACGTAGCTCAGCTGTCTGGAAACACCACTCTTGCTCCAGGTATACAGTATTAAACTGCAGGTAACCATGGCATTAAGCAGCACTATAGCTGTCTTTTTTTCACCACATTATAAACACTATCTATTTAGTTTACTCTGTAGTGAAAAGTGAAGTGAGATTTCAGACACAATGAGATTACTGCACTTTGCAGTACTGTAACTGTGATCTGTCAAAGGGGAAACATTGCTTTATGGGATTTTTAGTAAAAAGATGAGGTGATAAAAATCCAGACACTACTCAAAGGAAATACCATGTGATTAAAATGACCAGTCAAGTCAGTAGTGAAAAGGAGCTAAGCACAGGTTGAGAGCTCAGTATTCCTCATATGAAGTGTTGTCTGGCACATCTTGTTTATACCTGTTCCAAATAGCAATCTTAAAAGCAGCCAACTTACCAGTTACCTATGCATTTGGACACTTTACCCAAAGACAAATAAATAAATAAAGTCTGGAAGAGAAATTCAAATCAATTCAAGCAGTGTCAAGTGGGTGGGAGTGTCAAATTGTGAGGTTTCAAACCGACAAGCACTTAATCTGAAGCATACTGACCCCGCCTGGATATCGAAACTGATAATGAAAGAAAACAATAGTACATTATGATGCAGTAAAATAATACATGAAGGAAAACCACTCCATTTCCTTCAGAGTCTGTCATTTTTGTACATTAGGACATCTAACTTGCAAACACTTACAAACAAAGAAAACAAATAGTTAAAACTGGTCAGTGGATCAGCACAGATTCACACCTGCACAGGTTTGGACAGCCTAAAATGTAAAATAAGGCATCAACACTTTGTAATCCTACCCATCCTGGAAATATTCCCTCACAAAAAGCAGACAATATTTGTCGTTCGGTATAATATGGACGCTATTAGTCATATTGAAATGCTAAATATTTTGACACACGAACATCGCTAACATTTTGACATGCGAGGCATTTTGGTATTTTGATGTGCAGTGCTCTTTTCACTGTGTTGTCCAGGAGATTCCACTCAAGTCAATGTTAAGTGAATAGTAAGGTTAGGTTTGTCTTTACCCTGCTGGCTTATTGACTCGCTTGTCAATACCACTGCAGGGAAAATCCATAAAGCCTGCAAATGTTATCTCAACATCCGTTTGTGGGTGTGCGTGTTCAACCATGCATGTGAGGCTTTAAAGGTCTTACACAATATATTACCAAAATGCACAATGTAAACATCAATACATTCTCTTACATGGGTAGGAAAATGTTTGTGAATTAAATAAGAAAAAGAAAGATGAGAAGTATTCTAACAAACAGAGATTTTAAGAGGTTATGTTTAGGACGTTAGAATTAAATCCATTTTTTGTGTGATACTAAATAAAATGAATATGACTTATGTAGGGAAAGTAAACAAAAAGGGTTTTTTAATGCTCTCCTGCTTACCTTTATTTCATTAATATTCACTTGGTTGATGTTCAGAAAAGCTTGTGTCTAAGGTTAATAACAAGGTGAGTGTTAATCGCAGGTCTGTGAGTGTCTTTAAAATATCGACAGGATGCTATTTTTGCCATGCTTTTCTATTTTTCTGTATCATCAGCATTGTGGATCATATGTTAGATTAGGCTTTTATTGATAAATGATGCATGCATAAGAGCAATTAACCACTATGGTACTCTTGACATCACCATCGAAGCGTGGCAACACTAACTTTCACTCACTTTAATTCAAAGGGTTGACTAGATTAGATTTGATAAATGACCCCAGCATTTGATGTCTCGATTGTACTGTGAAATGATAGTGCTTATGTGATGGGAAACTTAACAGTTGTTGATTGGTTCGGTCCATTGTAAGAAACTTGTTGTGCTGTTGTTTTTGATTTACTGCTCATACATGTGTGTATTTATAGGTTGTTTTGCCATTTATTCTCTCAGTGAACACTCTGGTCTCCACAGCATTATTCTAAATGCATAAAATAAAGGACACAGCACTAGCACTGGGCATTAGCCATGTTTGGAATCACCCAATATGGATTTAAATCCCGGGGATACTTGGCTGTAGCAACAACTGTTTAGAGGTCTAGCAGCAACTCCATTTTGGTCTCCACCAACTCCTAAGTAAATCCAGCTCTTTAGCTAGTTAATGCGTCTCTATGTTCAAAAAATTAGCTGTTATCTGTCCACCAATTGGTGCTGGGCATTAAGTGTACAATGGTTTTATCAGATCTTTTCTGCTCTGCTGCTGCTGCTGGTAGACTGAAAAAAGTGCCATAAAACCAAAACATTTAGCTAAAAGAAGCTAAAATGCTCTGTAGAGCTACGCAGGTGTGTTATAATTGTCGGTGGATTTTTCATTTCAAACCACTTCTCTCATTTAATTAGCTTTGATATTAATATAAAAGGTGCAGCTTTAAATTAGGACTCAGATTTGGTTAAGATTGGCGTTTATGAAAGAGTGAATGGAGGTCCTCACAAGGATAGTATAACAAATGTGTGTGGTTACAAGTAAACAGCATCAGTGCAGATGGAGGGCTTATGCCTCACCTCACAGCATGCTGCTCATTACCTAATGCTCAGATCCCAACACATATTATTCATCTCTGACAGCTCGCCCGCTTTGCATAAAACAAACACACACATATAAACACACACACACACACGCACACATTGCAGCTCACACTCAGGAACACATGTACACGTAAACTAACAGGCTGTCATGAATGCATACATACTGTACAGCCACATGACTCCCATGTACTGTATCAGCACACTGAGTACACATATGCTGCATACAGAAGTGACCTTGCATACCATACTACAGTATATGCTTCTCTCTCTCTCACACACACACACGCAAACTGAGAGCATATGAGTAATGAACAACCTTAATAACACCTCCAACTTTTCCTCTTCTTCTCTCTGCTGGCTGTTTAAATTCACATCCCCCTTTAACGTCGTTCTAATCTGATTACCACTGGGCTAATGGCTCTCCTTCTGCTCCTCCCAGACGCTCTGCCCAGACCTTGGAAAATACACACACACACACACACACACACACACAGATATACAGAGTATTCAGGGTGTGTGCTTCTGCAGAAGAGCTACATCTGCAAAGTATGGCCGGGGGAAAAGAGCTGAGAGAAAGAGAAAGCAGGAGAAGTTGGTGTATGGTGTTTATATGTGTGTGGGTGAGTGTTTTTTGGGGGGGGTTAGGAGGGGGTAGGGAGGGTAGTGGATCAGCAGCCAACTCCACTCCAAAACCCTCCCCTCACTCTCCCTTTCTCTTCCCTGCAATACCATCTCCTCTCCTCCCCCCTCCTCCCCTTGAGTAAATCTATAGGGAGGGAAGGCAGAGACAGGTGCATTTCTCCACAAATTGAGTTAGCCAAGACATGCCACATCCAATTGGACTAAATTGATGTGAGAGTTTGTGATGTCTGCCGTGGGTATTACAGCAAAGGTCAGTGTGCCGAGACAATGACATCAATCTGGTCCACGTGGCCAAGCGCTCGGGCCCCGTCAGCCCCCTGATTCAGATGCAAACCTGCAAACACAGCCAGGGGAAGGAGAGGGCGGACAAATGCTGGTTGCAAACTGGTGGGCATTTTGTGATTGCTTTTGAATAGAAGCTAAACAAGACCTCGACACACCCTGGTTGTTGCCTTTGGGTGTTACATGCTGCTGACAGCCAACATATAGATACCCTATAGATAAGAAATGATGATGACGTTTACCTTACCAGGCTATTGTTTTGATTGTTAAGTATCCAAACTAGAATCAAGAGGTACTGAGAGGTTCAGAGCTGTGTTTGCATACAGTTTAGGTTGCTTACATTCCTCCATACATTATAAAAACACTTCACAGATTATTTATCTTCACACTATGTGTGATTTTATATATACATAGCTGATTTAGTCAAACTGGGTTTGCCATAATCAGAATATGAGATTAGAGTTACTCTAACACAGTCCAATAAGCATCAACGTTGTGATTTGAATGTGAATGAATGTGAATTCATTCTCACTGAACTCTACATTAATGAAACCAGCAATTACATTTTAGCCACATTAGTAAATAGCTCTTCAGTGGCACTGTTGGTCTGCTATTGGATTCATTGTCATGAAACAGTAGTCTATACACATTTATGTTCATGGCCTTGATGATTTTCTAACTTTTCATCTAGCGCCACCAAAAGTTCCAAACTTCCACTTGTCTGACAATTGAACACTTTTAAAGGGATACTTACTACTTGACATATGCTTATTATCTTTCTTGCCTGAGAGCTATGACAAGGTTAATAAAACTCTCATGTCCGTGTTGGAGGTCAGGTATGGAGCTAGGAAGGAATTAGCTTAGCTTAGCATAAAGACTGGAAGCAGTGGGGAAACAGAGAGCCTAGTCCTAAAACTCACCAATTAACACTCTGTGTCTAAAATCAATGTAAAAGAGATAATCTTTTAAAGGGAGTTGTGTACAGGAAAAGGACATTCACTGATGTTAATTATTGAGCTTTAGACATGCTGACAGGTGGGTTTCAAAAAGTTTGGAGAGAGCCAGGCTAACAGTTTCCCCTGCTTCCAGTCATTATGCTAATGCTAATGCTATTGCAAGTACAACTGATTAATTTCGTAACTGAATAACTCTTCATCTGTGGTTGAATATCATCAGGCTAACATGTTAAGAAGCTAAATGTTCTTGTGTTTTGAGAAGATTCTGAAGCTAAATAAACCATTTGAAATCCATTACATGTCTGTTGTTGTTATGGAAAAGTGCTTCCCTCATGCTTGGATACTACTTACACATATTTCAACATGTTAGAAACAACAGAAGTAGTACATACCACATGTGCTAATACTAGCTACCACAGGTAATTTGCTTAAACTACAGTTACTACTAATGACATTGTAGGCTTCTTTGGTTATGATGTCTGTAAAACTTCAAATGCTACAACTAACCATTAAAACATTCAGTTAATGTCTATGTCATATTTTTCTCAGCTCTGGGATAGTATTTATAGACTCACTTACTATGAACACATATTGCCTATCAATTTCATATCCAACACGTGAGTGGTAGTGGTTTAGGGCTACTTTGCCTCTACTCTCAGAAAATCCAATAGAAACTTCATCATGCTGTCACCTCTGTCAGGGCCTGCAAACCCAGATTTCAGGGGTATGGCTTTCATCCCACCTCTATTCAGAGAGCCATTTTCTTTGATTACATTAGCTTTATTGCTCCTCTTACGGTTCCCTCCGTCTTCTCACTGCTACTCTATATCAGCCCAGGGCTATTGGTTTTCATTCTGTGGCTTCAATCTGGACCTGAACCAGGCTGAGCTAGGCCAGCTTACACTGACGTTAATTCATATAAAAGCTATATGAACAGCCAAGTTCAGCTCCTGACTTCAGAAGCTCACTCCATCAACGAGACATTACATTTGACAGAATGTATTTAAAAGGAAAATAAACGTAAGTAATTTGTGGATGACTGCAGCTTTTCTCAAAATCCTCAAACTAAACTAAACATAATCAATATTCCTCCTGGAGCTCCTCTGTGTATTTAGGTCTGTTTGTAGTCATATTAATTTACATCAGATATGAAAATACATTTAAAAAACAACAACATCTGAACATAATGCTTTGTAGATAAATGGTGGTTGTTTCCACTGTAGCTTTACCTCTGCCACTACCGAACCAACCAATGGCAGTAGTTTGAATAGCTGCTATGCAGTTTTGTTTTGTTTAATCTCACCTTTGTATTTGTCAAATGATCTAAAAAAATACTGATTTCACAGAAAAATATTTGCAAATCCCGGCTGATTAAGAGCGCGTCATAGTCTGCTCTCTTAAACAAGGTTTCCTGGAACCCATGGGATCCACAAAGAAGGTTCAATTCATCCTCAGTCAGTGGAATCCCAGACCAGAGATTTGTCTGAGAAGCAATTTACTGTCATTTGCTGGAGAGTGCTGGCCTGATGCATAAACATCGTTCCTAATATGCCAATTCATCATCAGGCAGCCAGGGGATTCTGGGTGTGTTCTGATCAAATTTGCACCCAGCGATGATGAGGGGCATGTTGGTTTTGATGCAGAAAAGTGCAGATCCAGCTATTTGTCACGTCAAGCTTCAACAGGGGAGGCAGAGGAGGAAAGATACACAGCATAGAAATAGAGGACATAGAACCGAAGCTCAGTCACCTACCACAGCGAAATTAAGACTGCTGCTGTAGATTTTTAGCGGATCCACGGATGTTGTTCAGATTCGGTCCACCATTTTGGTTCAGAAGGAAATATCTTAGCTACTGGACGGAATTGCATGAAATTTTATAAAAAAAAAAAATTTATGACAATGATTAAATTTATAGCATGTAATTCTCCTCTGCGAGGGTGTCTCTTACATCAAAACAAGATGAAAAGATGTAGTTTGATGACGTGAAGTAGTGTAGGATCATGGGAGTTGTTGTCTTCATTATATTATATTCATAAACAGTTTAATTCACATTACGTTTAGTAATGTTCACAGACCACAAACCATTGCTTTCCTCGTTCTCTGACATATCCTGTACAAGATCCCTTCTAGCAACTACAGGCAAGGAAACACAGTTACCAGAATAAAATGACAGATTTCTCTAGGTTTGAAGGATGTTAGAAAGATTTCAAATAAAGTATTCCACGAATCAAGAAAATAAGATATGACTATTATTTTTTAATGCAAAAATGTTATACATTGTATCTTAAAATTAATTGTAATGACTGACTCGTCAGCAATTGCCATCATCAAGTCAAATTTTATAGATGTTCAATTCTAGCTCTTTAGTTATGACCTCACTCCCATCAGCCTCAGCTGTACTTTGGGCATAGCCCTCTTCTAATTAGCAAACATGCTAACTCGCTAAACTAAGATGGTGACCATGGTAAACATTATACCTGCCAACAGCAACAACTTCACAGTGTTTGAGTCTCTGAAATGTGGGAAATGTTTAATGGATAAGTCTGGTGTTATTCTGTGTCTGTGTGTCTTGTTACTTTCCAACATCCTGAGCTTGTCTCTGACTCACAGCCCCAAAGCCTGTGGTTCCTACTGGAGGGTTAAATCTTTAAAAACAGAAGATAAATGTGTACTTTTGATTAAAAAAAGGCTAAATAATTTCTCAAAACTGCTGGGAATTGTAGTTTTTAGCAAATGATACTCAAACAAGAGCAAACAGTGCATTTGTTTGGGACTATTAGCAGTGCCAGATTTGGTGCACTAGAGAGTATTTACTGCAGTAGGACGATGTATGCAGGTAGGATCGACTCAAATAAACTACAGTGCCCAGGTTCACGATAATGAAGGTACATGGTACAAAGTGAAACAGTGTGCTATATGGGCTTTCGATACACAGTCGATAATTGTTGGGGTCAGTTCATGGTTGGGTTTGGTCTTTGGATGGGATTTGTTATATCTCAATATCACAGGCTTATCTTTTCACAATGTTGTCATTGCTTCATTTACCAGACTATTCTAGAAACTCAGTAACATTGGAAAAAAAACACTACTGCTGCTGAAACTATGTTAAGATCCTTTAACAAGCAACTTATTGGTTCTCTAAGCTGTATGCAATGCAGCTCACTCCACATATATTGATTTCAGCTGGAATACCGAATCTATCTCTTCCAGCTCTGTGGTGCAGCATCATCCTTCAGAGATCAGAGAGCGGCCTTCTGGGAACAGGAAGTGAATCAGAGCCTGCAGTGGACAGACCGACTCTGATGGCTCCCATCTGGCTGTTCTTTAAGGATTCCATCCAATCAAATTAGGTTTGATTGATCAACAGGCGCCGCCATTGGACGGTGGTCATGGCAGTATAAATCACACTCTGACATCAATATGGATGGCTTTCCAGAGGAAGAGCAATAGTGACAAAGTGTACATAAAATTCAAGGAAGTGGAGTTCCTCGTGGCCAATATACAGTTTACTAATCTGAGGTTTGTGTTAGTGCGGAGAGAGATGATGATAATCGTCTCTGAGTGCTCAAAGATGGATGGATCCTGAAACAGGAAATAAAGACAGACCAAAAGTCTGCCACCTACACTGTAAACCTGTTGAAGTATTTTTTTCTTCATAAAATAAGTGACTTCTTTCTACACAAAGCAATGAACATCAGATAACATTATGTTTCTAAAGTGGATACATGCAAAAGTCTTCAGCTCTGTTCAGGATTTACCTGATTTAACGTTCTCAGTTTATCTGATTGTTCAAACAAATTTACATCTGAACAACGACTAGTATTGTGAGTGCTGAGCCAGAAAAAGTTGCAATTAAGTATGAAGCTGTGCAAAATGGTATCATAAATAGTTTAATAACTCTACATATTAAAGTTTAAATGAGACAAAATATAAAACAACATCGACTTACTCTGAATTGCATGACAGAAAACAAGCAAAGAAAGGAAACATGAAAAAACTTGTAGGGTTCCTTGGTCCGGGTGTACCACGCCTCTTGCCCAATACCAGCTGGGATAGGCTCCAGCCCCCCATGACCCTGATGAGAATAGTCGGTTACAGGAAGTGAGTGGGTGGTTACTTGGTCCTAGAAAGGTACCGGAAGATACTGAAAACAATTAATATTTTCACAAACTGAACTGATTTTCATTTGTCTCTCATAAGCAAGTCAGGTTCATGCCAAAATATCCATCAATTGAAATAATGTCCCATATATTTGAGAGTATTTTTGTATTTTGCAAGATATTAAAAGTCTGCATCCATATGTCACAAGAATAAGAGTGATTTTGGTTGTATGCAGATTATACAGAACCAAAACTTTCCTGCAGGAACTAACCTGAAAATAACATTTGACATTAGAACACAGTTAAAGTGTTCGTGGAATAAGTAAGGAACAATCAAAGCTGGTGCCTGGTTGAAGAAATGCAGTCTATTCTCATAGTAATGATTTTTAAAGGATTTCATTTACTTCACTGAAGTGTATATCGTGCAAAATAATGGAGAATGAAGGTGTAACATTGACTCATTAAAGGGCTCTGAGTCTATATGAATTGTGGATGCAGATAGTATGGACCTCTGCTCAGGTTGAGTTGGGATATGCATGTATCACCAAATCTTAAGAATGATAAAGGTGTATGTTGTCCTGCCTCAACAGGTTTAACAAACAAACAGGAAGTGAAACTCTTCCTATTTCCTATTTGAAAGCACTGTGTGGGTGCAGTGAGTGTGTAGGGGCTTTTAAAGTGTCCCATCTAACAGGTGGAACAAAGGTAAGAGCAGGACACAAGCACGACTGTACAGGCCAACATATAGAGTAACAATTCATAACACCTGCATATCAACTTATTCATGAATCTCTCACTTAAGGATGTGTTCAGTATTGATTAATAGTGTGTGACTCTGGTCTATTTGAAACAATATTGGACGGAGTATCCTGTTGTGCGCATGTTATGATTATTAGAGGCCCTTGTTGGGACTCTTTTGACTATATGGAAATAGTAATTCATATGAGCTGCCTGATGGTTTATGCAGATGGCGGCTGGGGGCAAAATCAAGAGTCTAATGTACAACTGAGGCCACGTGTTTAGTCATAACATCAAAAGAATATGAGATGAGAAGGGGGAGCGCACGAGGCGAGACAAATTAGCAGCTTTAGAAATTGATAGCAGGTGTTTACATGTGCTATCTTTTGCATATTGTAATGTCGAAGCAGGGGGGTGTAATAAACATTACAATGCGTTGTATAATAATCAATATAATTCACAATGACCTTGACGTTTTATGATGGATTGGGAGACACGGCCTACTGTAATTGCTGCCCACTCCTGCCCTCCCTCCTTCCTTCCTTTCACCCTGACGCCTCTGCTCTCACTGGCCAAGCTCTCTTTACTTTTTTTTTTTTTTTTTTTTTGACATTAAAAACCGCTCCATCATTCTCGATGCGCCGCCTTGTCGCCTGCCGCTCAGATGACCATTAATCGCTTAATTCCAGTAAACCTACGTGCGCACAAAAGGCCGCTGTCTGCCGCTTAATGCATGTGTGATTAAGCTTTTAGGCCGACCACACGGCATTATTAGCCAGCAGGTCCTTGTATAGAGGGCCAAATGCCTTCAGGGGGCCCGAGGGTGGTGTGTGGTAGAAGGAGGGGTGGGTGTGGAGAGGGCAGGGAGGGAGGGGGGGGGGGGCAAGTTAATGACACTGACCCTCACTTCCCCAACAGCTATTCAATTCAACAATAATAACGGGTCACGCAGCTGATTTATGAGGCTGGGGCTAATAATTGTCAATTGCTAATGCGGGGGTTGGGATGGGGGGCAATGCCAGTAGACTATTCTAAATAAAATATGCCTTGACCCCACTGGGGGTGAAATGCAGGAGGCCAAAAAAGAAGGAAAAAAAAATGACAGATGATGTTTCAGTTAGCCACCCCCTCCTCACCCAAAAAAGCATGTTGCAGTTTAACTGCGTCTAAAAACACATTGTTGTCTTGGTGTCTGTGGATTAAAAACATGTAGAGAGAATATGCAGCAGCAGCAGCAGCAGCATCCAAGACAGACTCAGGGCTGCATGCCCCATCCGTCCGCCTGTATCCATGGCTGCAATAAATTAATAACAACCAAACAATGTGTCGTGGAGAGGCGGATTCAATTACTAAGTTTATTTACAGGGAAAATCTCATGAAGGCCATTGACCAACGTTAAACAGCGCGGGATGAAACGATGACAAGAGCTCCGATAAGAATTTAATTCCATCTCATTTCAGACGATTTTATGAATCAAATTCTTGAACACTGGCAAGAGATTTAATGATCACATCTTTGCGAAATCTTATTTCAGAACCGGTCGATGGCATTTCTCTGCGTTAATGTCGACTTAGAGGTTGGAGTAATTTAGTAATTGATTCCTTGCCTGGCTCTCGCCCGTGCCAAGGCCGCGTTTGAGGGTAATATGTTTCCTAATCTTATCCCCCGGAATAAGATTTTTATGTTAATCCACTGGCTGGTCTCTTGGTCACTTGGGAAGAACAGATAAAGGCTCAGAGGGGCCGGAGAGGCCAAGAGAGACGAGTCGTGCTGTGCAGGAGCTGGCTGCAGCATCTGGAAAACAAAGAGACGAGTTAATGGAAGATAAGCGGGAAGTATCACACACAGAAGAGCCTATAGTACATGAAAATAAAATATTTACCGTTATCCGCCTGTAGAATCTGTAAATGAATACTTTTGTTTCCATATTGACTAGATAAAATGTTGATAAGGGTTGTGAATGTATTTTATTTCCATATCAGTGTGACGTTTGACCTCAAGATATCGTTATTTTAGAACTTATAATGATCAAAAAGATGCATAAAGTCTATTTCCTGCATAAAACTCTGGATACCATTACAGCAGGTAGATTTATCCTCCTCTACATCCCTGCCCATCACCATCTCCGAGGCGCACAACGCCCTCAGGTATGTGCCAAACACTGAATAAACATGCATCAGGTGAAAATACGAAGAAGAAGAAAAAAAAAAACGCCTAATAACAATAACAACAACACGAGCCTGCACGCAGCAGACTGACACACTGAAGTCTTTTGTGCTGCACGTTTTTTCCTGCAGACACCGAGAGAAGACACCAGCTTCTAATTGAATTTAGCCTCTTCTCCAGATGTCACTTTCCATCTGTGCGCTTGGAAACGCGATGCGCCTTTTTACGCACCGGCCTGGAACACCTTTAACTCAGATGTCTGCTCTCTCTTGTGTTAACATGTTTTCTTATGTGCAGGTTCAGACCTTAAAATCAAATCAGCGAAGAGAAACAACAAATTATTAAAACGGATTATGATTTATTACAAAATATTATAATTGTGTTGGATAATGTTCCACAATAATAATAAATTATTATTGGACAGCGAAGTTTTAGAGTTGTGACAGTTTATCTCAGATGTTTTTAGGCATTTTTCAGGTGAAACCGCGACCATCGCCTTTATCCATCCCGTCAAATTGAGACATCAGACTAAATTGCCACGAGAGCATCCCCAAAATGATTTTTTTTTATCCGCTTTCGAGCCCCTCCCCTGCAACACGCGGCCTTATTAATAACCGTTTTGATAAGCGTAGGATTTCCTCGGGCGGAGGAGTGAGACATTGTAGGTGAAATGTGACAGCGGGACCCTCCCATCGTGCTCTCTCTCTCTTTATCCTCCTCTGTGTCTTTTGCCTTTTCGGGGGAGTGGATCCATCCAATCCATCCAGAGACAATGGCATTTTGTTTCTCTTTTTGTCCCTCCTGTCGACCCGCATTCCTATATTGCTGAGCAACGATAGTACGCACTAAATGGAGAGGAGTTGCTCCCATATCCCGGCTATTGTCCGGCACTTGCCAGGGGAGTTTAGGGTCTCGCACACATCGCATTTTCCTGATTTATTTAAGTGAAGGCATATGGTTGAAGCCCTTTATTTACCACATAATTACGAATTAACCACCGCTTTACTTGAATTAAACAGTCATTATGTTACTGTAAATCACTGGTTGCACGCACCGCTGCTGTTTGGAAAAGGTGTTGAATAAGAAGCTGCAACCTGCAGCCACCAGGCCCCCCATGTGCAGGTCTGCACGTTTTGCATCTTGCAAAAGCAAAGAAAGAAAATCCATTCAATCAATCCCGCAGAGTTCCGCCTTTCGGATTTAATATTCTCACATCAAAATATCAAAGTGCGGCTTCTCATCCCAGCCGAACCAGCTGAAAGAATTAAAAGATGTTGAAACTATAAAAGAGGAGGCGTTTCAATAGCTGGTGGACTATGGTGGAGGGACTATAGACCGCAAGAATAAAGAGCAGCTTCAGTGAAAGAAACCGATGGCTAAAAGCTATAATTGTATTTGCCTCGGCGAAATATCAGAAAAGACTTCTCGTTTCTTTGAGCGTTATTAGATTAATTCCCAGAGATGGTTTCTTTTCTCGCTGCCAGACGCGTGGAGGGAGGACGGTGAACCATTTGGCTCTTTGGTTTCAATAATCAAATTAACCATTTGGTACAACTTTTGGGTCCCAGCTCGTGTGTAGAAAAGAGAAAATAAAAAAAGAAAACATTTACATAATAGGACCGGGTTGTGTCAAGAAAGAATTAACTTTTTTTTGCGCTCGTTGATCTCTGAAAAGACAATGTACACACGGAAGAAAAGAGAGAAACACACTGCAACACGTCAGCAATTGTGGAGAAAAATAATTGATGACAAATGCGAGCGGGTCTATTTTAACAGATAATACGGGAGCTGCACCTTGCGGCCTGAAGTCTGTGAGGACCAAATGTTCCATTTATAAAAGCGTTTGGTGCCATATTCTTTTTTTATTCTAAAAACAAGTTAATATTTAATCAAACTGAAGCTTTCATATATATATATTATTTTGGTTCCTGGTAGAAATAAAGCAGAGTGTTTCACAGTTTAGAGATATGATAATGTATTTGACCTGCATGTGCTGAAAAAAGGTCTCTCTCTCTTTTTAACTTTAATATCTCTCTGTTGTTCTGATTTCAACAAATAAATGTTTATCTAATATTCTTCCAGCCTCCTTTAATTATGATGGAAAATAAAATCAATAGTGTGACGGATAAAATCCAATCAAAAGAAGAAAAAAAAAAGCCAAGATCTATAATAATCCTGTAATAAAATTTAATAGATTGTGAGACACACGTTTATAATATTTGGTGTGCAAAATGATGCCACAGCCACGTGTGATAAAAACACTGATATAAACTCAATACTGAGCATCACTGATACACTCAGTCCCTATAGGATTATTATGGGAATATTACAGTTATTTTTCAGTGTAAGGTCTCACAGATCAATCAGCTGAAACACGTCCAGTGGTGAACAAACATCGAACACTCATCTGCTAAATTTAATTGATGCACCAGAAATCCTGTTGCGCTTTTTTTGTCTTTCGATAATTTGGACAAGAAAAAAAAAAACCCGCAGCGTCAAACGAGGACTTGAACTCGGTTCAATGAAGAAGAAGAAGAAGAAGAAAAAAAAAACAGAAACACACAGAGTGTGTAAGCGCCATACAAAACGGTTCACCTTATTACACAAACCAAATTAACCACTCAGCCAATATTGTGAGCCTAAGAGGTCCGATGACTGCCTCGCCAGTTCGTTACTTTCATTAGAAAGATGTTATTTGCCAAATAAACGGAATAATGAAAGTAATAAAGAGAATTACAAACTCATTTGAATCATAAAAACACACCCGGAAGTTAAGCAGAGATTATACTGCAGCAGTGCAGCAGGAAGGAAATGTGGAAACGTTGTGTTTATTTGGCAAAAAAAGGGACATTATTAAAACGAAGCTGGTAAACTCGTTTATTACCGCGCGTAAAATGCAATGTGTTGTTTTAATCCACAGAGACGAGTTCTAACTTACATTCATTCACGTCAATTTTAGCTGCAAACACCTGATTTGGAAGCCGGATTACAAACAATAATAACAATAAAAAAAATCAGTGCGGTGTAATGTGAAATAAATCTAAAATAAATCAAACTAAAGGAGGTGACTCGGTACAGTCTGCAGCTGTTCTGGATGTGATTGGTGTGCAAACACTGGGACAGAAACAAGCCTTTTTACAGTCAGTGCAAACACCGTATTCTGCTCTAAAAAGAAAAGGTGGGGTGAGAGTATTTGCCTGCTTCACTAGTTTTTTCTGCAAACAGAATAATACATGGTGCAAAAAAACAGCTACACCTGAAACAGGTGACTTCACCTTAGTTGAATTTTTATTTATACAAAGGAGAGATTTTAAACCTAAGTAAGCCGCCCCTACCTAAACCACAAAACTGCTTCTTATACCTGATAATAACGTACACATTTTGCTGCTTCAGTGCAGAAGAACAGAGTAAAAAAACAGAGAGAAAACAGCCGGAGCAGACGGGCAGAAAGAAGAGGCAGAGGGGGAATACTATGTGAAATCCTGCCCAAGGTATACGGCCGCTTAAAAGGCTTAAAAGCTTGGAGAAAATTGGATCAGGGAGAATCGTCACCCAACTTTCATTATTTCCAAGTGGTGTGATTGAATTAAAGGGCAAGATGGTGGTTGGAGAGGAGTGGGGTGGATGGGTAGAGGGGTGGAGGGGGGCGGCGGTGGTGGTGGAGGGGTGCGTAATGGCGTGGTATTAAATTCTAATTAGAGATGCAGGGGATCAATGATAGGGAGGTTGGACAGCCCGGGCCCCCAGTGCCAGCCCAATAGACTGATGAGTTATTGTCATGTAAAAAAGCGCTAGCAATAAGACCAAACGCTTTGCTATTGTCCAAGCGGAAAGAGCCAAGTTTATTATGAGGACTATATGCTCTAGAGACCTCGGGCTAGGCGGCTCTTAGGGGGCTTTTCATAAAACAGGGCTAGGTTCCTATAAAGGAGGCCAGTTTTGGAGCAGGCGCTGAGCAGTGAACATCTACCCACCGTCCAGCCTCCTTCCAACCAGTTCAAACCAAACAAGTCATCTTTCCCCCCAAACTCAGACCGCGCGTCCTCCTCATTTTTATTTTTATTATTTTTTTACTTTCTAACCCATTTTTTTGGGTAGTTTTTGTTTTGACATTTTTTTTTTCCCGGGAAGTGCAGCTTTCTAACTCCACCGAGCCTTCTCAAATGTATAAAATGGAGTATTCTTACCTAAATTCCTCTGCCTACGAGTCATGTATGGCCGGGATGGACACATCGAGCTTGGCATCGGCCTATGCGGACTTCAGTTCGTGCAGTCAAGCCAGTGGGTTTCAGTACAATCCCATCAGGACCACTTTCGGGGCCACCTCCGGCTGTCCGTCTCTCACGCCGGGGTCCTGCAGCCTGGGGACCCTGCGGGACCACCAGAGCAGCCCGTACGCCGCAGGTAAGCAGCGGCTCCGGAGCCTCAACCCGGCGTATTATAGGACGTCTTGATTGCATTTGAAAATGGAAATGTGTTTAGTATTTACCAAACGAAATTTGCTTACACAAATGAAAGAATTTATCACGTTAGAAGCGATTGCAGGCAAGCCGTAATTCGGTTACGGGGTTATACTATCCCAGTCACACCCAAAACCGCCAACAGAATTATCTTAAGCTGCCAAAATGATAGGCATAATTTATTTACTTTGCGATGAGACATAAAGCTTCGAAAATAATTAGATAACCAAAGACTAAAGCTCATTATTGACACCGAATTGGAGTTACAGTAGCAACAAGCGGGGCGGATGGGAACATTATGACAAGTTTTCAAACTTGAGCCTCAATCTGAGGAGCAACAATTAGTTTAACATTACAATTAACCGCATCACAGGTCAGCAGCGTTATCAATTCAGAAGTAATTCACAGGTAATCAAAGGCATAATACAATTGAAAGCTCGAGCCTAGCATCCTTAACCGGATTTTATACAAAATATCGAATTTGAGTTTACTTCCATTTGACAACATCACAATTACACACACTCATATCTTACACTGCACAGATAAGACCAGTGCACGTCTGACGGTGACATTTTTATTTCGTTTACAGTTCCCTACAAACTCTTCACGGATCACGGCGGACTGAACGAGAAGAGAAAGCAGAGGCGCATCCGGACTACGTTCACCAGCGCCCAGCTGAAGGAGCTGGAGCGGGTTTTTGCTGAAACTCACTACCCGGACATCTACACCAGAGAGGAGCTGGCACTCAAAATCGATCTGACTGAAGCCAGAGTGCAGGTACACATCCACCGGCTCTCCTACAGACAGCAACCTGCTCACATTTACGCACGATTGCACACAATTACGCACGGGTGGATTTATGATGCAAATAGAAAACATTTTAACACAGAGTCTAATAAATTGCTTCTAATATATTGTAGTTAAATAAAAGCTTTACTGCTCTGACCTGATGAACAATGGCCTCCAACTAGTGGCACCATCAATGCGCAAAATAAACATATGTTGACACGTGACTTTATGGACACTTTTAAACATTTAAACCTCAAAATGCGTTTATAAGCAAGATTATTTAGAATTTATTCACATCAGCGGTGCTTATGAGCATCTGTCGTCATGACATGTGTTTGTTAATTGAGAGAGAACAATATTATGCATCGTTTTAGATGAGCAGTTGTGAATTTTTAGGCACCAACCAAACATTCATGTTAGTTTAACTTTTGTACTTGGTTTACTTCAGGTGTGGTTCCAAAACCGGCGTGCCAAGTTCCGCAAACAGGAGCGGGCAGCTGCAGCAGCCGCAGCTGCTGCCAAGTCCAATTCGGGAAAGAAGTCCGATTCTAGAGATGAAGACAGCAAAGACAACAAATCTACCGACCCCGACAGCACAGGAGGACCGGGCCCGAACCCAGTGCCCACCTCCAACTGCGGCGGACCGAGTCCCACCGGAGGCCAGGTCAACACCACCGGGAACGGACAGGTGGACCAAGTGAAGACTTCTGTGTCCGCCGGCATGGGTGTGACAGCACCGAGCCAAGGCTGGGCCACCGCCCCGGGGACCATCACCTCTATCCCGGACTCATTGGGCGGGCCATTCGCCAGCGTACTGTCGTCTTTGCAAAGACAGAACGGAGCCAAAGCTACATTAGTAAAGACCAGCATGTTCTAATGAAGCTTCACAGCGGGGGAAGAAAAACAGAGCAGAAGGAAAGAGATACATTTCCTCATCCTCCGGAGACTGAAAAGCAATTGTCAGTGACAGACTTAAGGACAATAAAAAGCAGTTAAAAAGAAGATGACAACTCTGTTATTTTATTTTTATGCCTTGCGCCGTTTCTTGTGGTCAGTGGACACTTTTGCTGTAAAAATATCCATCTTGACAAGTCATATTGTCTTATAATAACAACTGCTTTTTTTTTTCTTAAAACAAGTGCAAGTTGGATGAAATGTTTCCACTTGTTTCCAGTCAGACTGAAATCCTGAAAACGGCTTGTACAAAAACAACGAAATGACACTTGTGCTGATTTTCTTGCGTAAATTCATAACATCTCTCATCCCAAAGCAAAGCGTTCCTCTTGTTTTAAGAAAAAAAAAAAAAAGACTGAATACTGGATGAAGACACTTGTTAAGATGAACATTTTTTTCGGCCAAATTTATGAGCAAACAGACGTCTGCGCACTGGAAACGCGTCGTGCCATCAGTGCGTAAAAGGAGCCTCGTTAAGTCCCATCACATGTCAAGAGTTCAACAGCTGCTTTGTTTGGTAGAGAGACGTTTAATATCCACGACTGAGGATGTTCTCTCTCTATCTCAAATCTCAGTGCTCTGACACAACAAGTATCCAACGAGACCGCTGACGCATTTTGCTTTTCTGTTCTCTATAGACACAATCTGCTGTTCGGAAGTAGCCTCTTACAGCTGTGTTTTTTGTTTCCGGGGCTGCTGGAAGTTTAGTTTCTTTAAATTATCGATATAAACACAATTATTTCCTCGAGAAAAAAAAGGCACAAACTACTGCAATGTTCACCTCTGACAGGAAATCTGTATGTTTTGTGTGTCTTTCTACGGCAGTGTTTTTGTGGCTCAAATTGTATAGTGTTAATACGTATTATTGTCTCCTATAGTTGAACCATAGGCCATACTCCCTCGTAGATCGATCATACAAGTCTTTTTGATGTTTTACAAAATTCCCTCGGAAGAATTTATTTTGGGTAAAAAAAACAACAAAAAAAACAGGGGAATGGATGCAAACATTGTATTTATTTCTATATAATTTGCATGTTGTCTCTTTGTCTGATTTTACAATGATTTCCTTCCATTTTGTGAGCATTATGTAACATGTTTTGTCCAGGATCTCAAAGTTATTTATATGTAGGTAATGAATGCTTATATTTAAGAAGGAAATATTTCTACATGTGCACATAGTTTTCCAGGTGTACCATTGAAATGGTTGTTGATGATAAAAAAAAAATAGTCCAAGTTGCTTTGTCATGTTTTCTTTGGACAAGTAAGGAAATCCAGCTGAATTGTTATTTCTAAACGAGCCTCTTGATGAGTCTTAAATGCAAAGTTTTTCCTGTCTGAGATTTTCAGCACCAGGGACAGCAGCCGAGTCTTCAGGATTTATTTTTTCTACAAAAAAGGTGAAAATATTGTCTTTTTAACCCGTAAAGTCAAGAGTCAAGTCTGGGTCGACAGAATTTGGAAAAACTGCTGAAAATGTCACTATCCTGGAGATATGATTTCAAAAAAGAAAAGATGGAAACCATTTAATGTAAACTTGACACAAAGGTCACAATAAACAGGATTTTAAAGATGATTTTTAAGAAAATCATATTTTAAAGCTCAACATTTGACTGGTTGGAAATTTTGCAGCAGGTGGTATACCCAAAATAATAACCAAACATTGACAGGTGAGGTCTGATTGCTTCACAGACAGTCCTACTGGAATATTAACCACCATTTTTTCTTTTTTGCTGCAGATATTAGAATCAGTATCTCGGGGGTAAAGTCACAATTTATGGTCACATTTTATGACCCAATCTGAAGATTTATGGAGTCACAGTTTTGGATGCGTTTTGGGCAACATGACTCAAATTTTCTAATCGGGTCACAGAATTTGGTATAATACCTGTTCAGGGGCCAGAACCTGAACCCAACACTGGCCTGAACCACGAACATGCAAATACTATTATATTATTATATTATAATCTGACATTAACTTTAATTAAACCCAGAGTTTAAACTCTGTGTTGACAGACTTTACTCACAATTGTGTCTGTTTTGTCAGTCTGATTTTAGGATGCTTATTTTCTCTCTTGATGAGACGTGGCTGTTTAAGGGTGGAATAATAAATGAAACCACGTGGGCAGCACTGCAGTAAACACTACTTGAAATGGAAACAGACTTCACCATAACACATTCATCTGCGGTTTAAAGTCTTAATTTACCTCGGTTCTTCCGTTCAGCTCGTGCAAGGTGTTTTAAAAAACAACAGACAAAAGCCCAGTTTTAATTTATAACATTTTATTTATAAACATACAGTATGCTATAAATGCCATTGCATTTAAACATCAAATTATTCTATATTTCGGATAGTGTTCAGGTGAATATTACAATAAATACAGAACAGACGTAAAGGTTTCATTCCCCAACTATCCTGTTAAGAAGACCGTCTGAATATAGAGCTCCGTCTCAAAGATCCCGCTATAAGAGACTCAGCCGAGATTTATTATGTACTAAATGAGGATAAAAAATAAAATACACATTCGGAACAGAAGCTTAAAAATACTGTAGATTAGAGAGATGAACCTGGAGGAGAAGCTTGGCTATAGAAGGAGGAAGAGGAAGAGGAGGAGGAGGAGGAGGAGAAGAAGGAGGAGGCTGCTAGTTTGCTTTCATACAGCAAATCATTTGGTTTTAGGCTTAAACGTGCATTTTTACATCCACAATACATAACCGAGCTCTTCTCATACAAGTTCAAAAAAAAAAAAAAAGAAGAAGAAGATAGAAAGAAAGAAGAAGCAAGTGACTTAAAGTGTGCAGCTGGCAGCACAGATCTTCAGTTTTCATCCAACCAAATATTGCACAGGTGCAACTGCTGCTGGTATGTGTGTTCATATTACCTCTGCTGTTTAACTAGATGTAACATGTACTGGTGATTTTTGTCTTTTTATTGATTTTTTTATTTTATAAATGAATCCTACCACTGAGCAATTATCAAAATTATCTCAATTAATAGCATACATAAGTCTATATCGCTCTAGAATAAAACAACATTCAAAATGAAATCAATGGTTTCCCCCGCAGTATATGCACTCTATACTGTGTTTTTCCTCTCTGCTTCTTATCACTGCAAATACTGAGGAATCACAGGGGGGCACATATGAAAATTAAGGGTGTTGTTTATGTAAAATAAACAGTACTTATCAACTGAAGTAAACCGCGATGTAAGGGAGGGCTGCAGCCTGTCTATCTGCAGTTTAAGGGTTCAAATTTGGCCAAAATCCCTCCCTACACTCCACCCCCCAAAAAAGAGAGAAATAAAACACCATATAGTTGGTGTTTTTTTCCTGCATCACCTTGCTTTCCTAAGGCACATTGAAGTCCTGACTTTCCAAGCGGACAGGTTTGCCGAGGAGAAACCTGCTGTGACCCAAAAGCACAGAAACAGCTCACAAGTCGAGTTATTGCCCTATTATGAAACTACATCCATATTATGTATTTATATTAGAAGCTAATTTTATTCAGGAGCACAGACGAGACATAGGTGGTCATTGGAAGGGCCAAAAGATTAAAAAAAAGAGTGACTTACTGTATATAGTGTCTGTAGAGCTAAATAGTGGGTTTATAGTGATCTTTATTGCACTTTCTAAATTAAGTCTATATTTATAATTTAGTTTTAATCTATTACTTCATTAAAGGGGAGTAAAATCATTAAGATTTTTCAGATCCAGCCTGTTCAGAGAAATTTAAAAAATCCAATCACCACAATTTTCTTTCCAGATTTTGGATTTTTGATCACTCTAAATTAAGAAAATCTTTCTTAAATGATAAAAACGTAATTCAGCATAATATGTAATATACTGCATTTCCATCATATGGAACTGAATGGTTAATATTTGCATTTTTTCCAACAAGGAAAATAGAATTTGATTCTACTCAACCAAGACTTGAACACTGTATTTTCTTTTTGTGTGTTCACCCTGACAGTATGGGACGTTACCGTAGCCTACCTGAAACATCTCGAAATGTTATTGTGTTTTCTTTTCAACATGGCCGCCACCCCAGAACAGTCTCTCTCTCTTTCTCTCACGCTGCATGATGAAACGAAAAAGAGTCTGTGGTGGCACGTGGACCAATCAAATCCAGATTTCACTCACATCAGATGACATAAACACGAAGAATGTTTTTTTTTTTTTTAAGACTGTCCCCGGATCCCTGTTTGGCCCCATGATGAATCTTCATTGGTTACTGAAGTGCAGAGAATGCAAAGATCCCGACACGCTGTGAAGGACATGATTTGCAGATAATCGGGTTAAATCGAGGATGGGGTTTCTTCCATGAACCTTGTGCTTTTCTGTTGAGCGTCACAACGTGGTTGGCTGTCCCGCCGCTTGAAAGGAAAAAGAAAGAGAAAGAGAAGGAAACCCGTAATTTTTTAAAGCAGATTTGTTTTTTCTGGAGAATTTAAGGTCAAGGACGTACAACTCTAATGAAATAAAACCTCCTAATTCGAGATAATGACTTGCGAGTCTTTTGATTGAGGCTCTGATTTGATTTTGTGGTTTTCTGATGCCCAAATGATAACGGCTGCTGAGAGGTCATGTGAGCTGCGTCTTTCAGAAAGCATGAACTTTTGCTCTTGTGCAGGAAAGGTGAAAGAGACGGAAAGTTACTGTCATCCTCTCCCAGCTGTTACATTACCAGTTTCTCTTCCTACCGATGCAGCATCAGATCCATCCCTCTTTTCAGCCAAGCTTCACTGTGTCTGACACTTCTTTATTAAACCTGCACTTGGCAGGATTTTTATATTAAAATACACTCGACTTATCAGCCACACAGCAGGGCTGCAATAAAGAATGAAACCTTTGAAATACACCTTAAATTCTGATCATAAAATACTGTCAGGTTAACTTTGAAAACAATAAATCACACAAACTGGTCTGTTTTCCTACCTGGTCTTATTTACTGTTGGTGTTACAACACCATCACCTTATGAAAAATGCCTTTATTCATCATGAATTATGGCCGACATTAGCAAACAATAAGGAACAACAACACCTAACCCTTTTTATAATCTTAGAGAATGATTAAACTTTTTATTTATGAGCATCCTGTGACAGGAAAGTTATTTATTTATTTCTGATGGTTGTGTTTTATGATTTGCTTTGAAACTAACAATGAATGGGTGGAAACATGTACAGAGAGAGACAGAGAGAAAAGAGGGTGAGACACACTAGAGAGAGAGAGAGAGAGAGAGAGAGATGGAAGAAAACATGGGAGAGAGGGGTGGAGGGACTTACAGCGGGAGCGGATGTAGCACTGGTGGCAGTTGAGGAGGCCATTTCTGATCCGGACGTCTGTCCCTGTGGTCGTGTCGCCTAACTGTCCCTTACACACTCCACACTGAAGAGAGAAAGGTTTTAATTATTATGAATTACTCATTAATTAGTTGTTACAGACATACAGTAAAGGATAAGGTTCTTGTTATCCTGTATTTTTTTTAAACTCCCTGAAACAAAATCAACAATTTGTTCATCTCTGAATGTTTCCTGACTTCCCTCCTTTGTCTGTGACACAAGCTCATTGGATCCTACCGAGGATGGGATTCTTTAAAAATATGGCAACCATACTTAATGTTTAATTTCTTTTTATAAAAATCTCACTAATTTCTGAAACAGCAAATTTTAACAAACTTTATTCAAACAGACTAAACAGTTATGGCAGTGGAGCTCTATGGCACAGAGGAATGACCTATACACAGGCAATACTTGTTACACAACACATAACAACACCTCTGCTACAATGCAAGCATGTATACTAGTAGCTGTCATACTTGTAATGGAAAATTAAATGAATAAAAATCAAAATAATACAAAGAATTATGGTGAATGTTTACAAAAAAGGTATTTTTAAGAAGACATGTACTCCGTCACCAACCTTGAAGCACTGGATGTGGAAGTAGAGACTGAGGGTCTCTATGATCATGGCCGCCCCTTTCCCTAACGGCTGCCCACAGCTGGAGCACAGCTTCTTCCCACTGACAGACCTACAGGAGAGAGAAATACATAGAGAACCTGTGATACATTTCTGTCATACCAGTTAAGCTCTTTTAAATATGAAAGGGGAGTTAATAAGCTTTTTGCTGGCCTGGATATTTGTGGAAAACAGAGAGACAAATGTTGATACAGAAAAACTAAATCACACCCAAAACCTAAAGCAGCAGAAGTACCTCTCTATACAGGAAACAATGAATGAACCTGATCTTAAGGTCAGATTGCATCTTCTGCATTTCCTCTACCCTTCCAGTGGACTATAGAGTGTGGTGAAGTATTTTACATTCTTTTTTTTCAAGGTTTCTTTGTCTTTGCTGTTTTTAATAGTATGTCTGTTGACCTTTGTGTTCATGTCCATCACTTGTTCTCTGCACAGCTGATATAATCATGCACTTTCTGTCCCATCACTGATATTCTATGTGTCTTTTGTGTCTTCTGTTGTATTTTAATGACCTAAAACTGCACACAGCCAGTCCAGAAATTCTGGAGAACTCTGGCACATTCGCAGTAATGTTCCGAGTGTACATTTGACTATAAAATAAAGGAATAGAGGAATTAAAAACTCTCAGTTTCTATGTGGGTTGTACTAAAATTCACACTGCATTCAAGGGTTCTTGCTGCAGTGGTACATGTCATGAGATGGGTGGAGAAATGTAGGCAGCGAAGCAGAAAATGACAATGCAGAAATGAACTGCTCCACCTCCCTCCCTCCATGTGAGCTGTTTGTGATGCAGTACCTGTTGGGTGCTGGAGGCAGCGTGTCTCGAGGTGGTGGTGGACATGCTGCGGGGAGTTTTGATGAGCTGCGGCTCATGTTATTATCAATGGGACCAATCCTGGAAATGGACAGCAACATGCAATATGATGATGACGACTCACAGATACAGCGACCCTATTGGCTGCCGGAAACAGACACGCACCAATCCAAGCCAGAACAAACAGAACAACGGAAATCTACTCAGTAATGTTTGGACCAAACCAGGGCTTCCTTTATTCTTTAACATGCAGTGTTATGTGTTACTATATGATTGTAATAAACAAGTTTCTTGTCATTGTTTCTTTATGTGGTGAAAGACTGAGGGGTGGAAATACAGGTACAAGATGCCACCTGCTGGTCAAACAGGTGAACTGATGGTGCTACTAAAAGACTCACTCTTAACAGAGCCCTGTTGGTCTTTTAGAATATGTTTTTACAGCCGTGATGAAATGTGAATATACTTGAGCACCAGCCTTGACATGGAGAGGAATTTTATCAGTAACATGTAATAATGAAACAAATTCTAAATGTTAAGTATCGAAACGAAAGAAACGAAAATATCTCTTTAATCACACTGGAACTTGTTATTTGTCACTTGACAGCTATTCCCTGTTGTGATAATAAATCCATACTGGCACTGTAACCTGTGCTTAGTTGAGTCTTATACCCACACTGTTATTAAGTACATCTTCTTCTTTATGATTGCAACAGTATGGATGTAAAATCTGAAACTGACTACACTCTGGACTTGTGGCAGAACCTGGACCGACGGCCTCTCTTGCACACATTCACACACCTCCTGTCTCCTGCAGGCCGACTGGGCTTGTTGCTGTCTGCTGTGGGTTCGTGTTGTTTCTTCACTGGAGTGGAAGTCTTGGTCGGCATCGGGGGAAGTTTTTGGCCATTTTGCAGGCTGTGGCCGAGCGTCTCTGCCTGACTGCTGCTCTGACTCACCAGGCTGAGGATTAAAAACACGTTGAGATTAATTCTGGTTGCTATGATACCTACACTAAGGCCACTGTTGCTCAGAATGTCAGCTAAAATGTCTAAAATACAACCACTTGAAGATATTTCACAAACCTTCTGCCTGTTTTCATGCTGTCGTCAGCGGTGCTGATGTCACTTGTTCTGTCGTTTTCTCTCCGTTTCCATTCGACGCTCTCTGTGCTCCCCCTCTGTGGCGCCCAATCACAAACAGGGAACAGTTAGCTGATTGACCAATCAAAAACAACACACTGTGCTAACTCAAGTAATTCTAACCAATTGTCACCCAGAGTCCCCTCCTGAATTGCTACAAATTTATCGCATGCATCTACTTAGCTATCTAATAATCAATCAGTCATTCACCGACTGCCTCTCCAGCAGTTCCTGTTTGCGTTCCCAGTCGGCCAGCGAACGGACGATGGTGTCCTGGGGCTCCAAGGTGGAGGAGAGTTCTCCTCGGCTGGGGGAGGGCAGGGCTGAGGAGCGGGGAGTCAGAGGCGTCACAGTTTCCTCCAGTATCCGACGCTCCTGTTGTGATGGGAGAGTTATCAACACTTAAGTATGCACAAAGCAAATATACTTTTCTTTACGATTTCGAAAAACACAGCTCACACATATTATATATTTAACCGGGGCTCTCATCTAGAAACACAACACGGAGTCCACAATTATCCTAATTTCAGATGTTCTGAGTGCAAGTTATATCAAAAAAATACACAACACAGGTGCAACATGCGCCCTTGAGCATGAACATTCACACACCTCCTCGTGGTACTTCCTCTCCTCCTCTGCCACTTCCCTCTGCGCCTTCTCCCACTCCTCCTTCAGCTTCTCCTGCTCGCGCCGGTACTTCTCCTGTTACCATGGCAACAGACACATGAACTACAGCACAGAGCCTCAGTGAAGAGGACGACATCAGGTTTTTCAAAATGCTTTAATCGCTGATTAAATTGTCTCCTAGTGCGTCTCGCTTAATTTATTCCAAGATGGGACTGAGACCTGTAAATCCTGCTGTGATTATTAAAACACTCCATACAATTTTCATGTGAGATGTGCAGTATATGCTTTAAATATAAGCCTGGACTTAGAGACATAAATAAATGCAAAGGTAGCTTGCTATAGCTCTGTTATATCTGCTAAACACTTGGCTCAGATCTGATATTTGTGTTGTTAGGTATAAAAAGCAAACAGAAAAGTCCAGAAGCAGGCACTGCGGACAGACAAAAGAAGAGCATGCTGAGCCTGTGGAGCACAGGGTTCCTACACAATCTTCACTTCAAAAGCTGAATTAAATTGAATTTTCCTTCATGTACACTACAATAATAGTAACTGGGCAACATGACCACATAGAAATGACGCCCCTGTGACACCTAAGATTATTCTAGACTAGCACAGACATCATACTAGTATACTGACTAGTTTTTTCAATCTCTTCAGACTTGTGTAGGAACCCTAAAGAAGGCCAAAATTAAACAAGATTTAGAGAGAAAGCAATTTAAGCAAGACAGATGACAGAACAAGATCGAGGCACAGACACAACGCAGACTCAACCAGGGAGGTAACAAGCACATTGATGCACCAGACATTCATCCATTTCAGCGCATCTCATCTCAAACAGTCCTGCGACATCCAGAAAAGCAGAGGAATTTGTTCTCATCACTGATGTTTTCGGGGTTTACTGTGTAGATGAGTATAGTAAAATATGGATAGACCAATGAATCCTTTCAATATTTAAAAATATGTGGACCTGAGATGCACCTGATTGGTCGAGGAGAGAGAGGGTGATTTGGGCAGCAGCAACAGCAGCAACTTCGGACAAAGTCCTTCTCTGTGTATACGTATGAGATGGAGACAGTGAGCAGATAAAAACCAAAGATGAGGTTCTTTTGCCGCACAAAATCGCCCTCTAGTGGTCAAAGTGTGCATAAGAGTAGTCGGGGAGGATATGCTCGATATAAAACAAACATGAAGGCAAGCTTTGCGAGTAGCAATGAAATGTGGTTAATCCATCCGATTCTGAGCTGAGCACAAACTGTCACATAGCAGCTTATAAGGTTTGGCAAACAGCAAAGTATCCAATTTGTGGATAAACATTTGTACATTTTACAGTCATTTAGGTTACATAGAACCTTTATTGTGTTATTTTAAGCAAATTATTGACATTACACCATTTGAAAATCTAATGAGGACCTGAAATCTAGAGACTGAAACTATGTTATTGTAACAATAACCTAGAGGTCTAAAAAGGTTTTAAAGACAAAAGGCCAGATATCATTTTATCCACAAATCACTCAGCCCACTCAGTACTTACTGGGATATAATGCTATGGCTTATGCATTCACTTAAGCGTCACTTATTTGTTAACAAGTCATCCCAAAATGTGCCTGTCATGCTAAATACACCATAAACAATTAATTTTTTAATCTAAAGCATCTTCCACCCAAATTCAATCATGTGGGCTCTGCTAGTGACTTTCTGTGCTCATAGTGATGATTGTAAGTTTAAGACCAATTACGGGACTGGAATTTTAATTATAGTCTATAACAGAGAGCCTCTGCTGTATTATGTATTTTCCTTTGTATTCATTAAGCTATATGATTATGCACTACTGCATATGCTAGAAAAAAATGAAAACCTTTTCTTGTGTCAAATACATAACTTTGATGAGTTTGACACTTATCTTGTCCTCATGAGAGGTGCAGCTTCTAACTGATAAAGATAAATTATATGTTATACCTGTTATACCTACATTTATTGTGCAAATGGACTAATACATGAAGACCACAGGGTTAAAGGATCTTTTACCCCGCGGGCTTCAGTTTATCTCAACCTGTTATTTCTTTTCCTATGAGCGTTTGTACACTCAGCTTCTTAAACTAAAGGTCTGTCCTGCACCTAATCCTCACAGTGCTGATGCCTTGCTACATCACCCAATGAGCTCCATGAGGAACTGCACCGCTAACCTTGCAGACTCATGCGCCATGCTTTACCCTTTGAGGTATATAGTGTACCTGCAGCATGCGCTCCTGCTCTTGCTGCCACCTTTCCTGACGCTTTCGCTCCTCATCCGGGTCCCAAGACCAGCGGTCACCCCGCCTGGCCTGGGGCAACCCCGGGACTGACACCTGATAGACCCCAACACACACACGCGCACACACACACACACACACAACCAAACATGCACAAGTACACACGGCACAGAAATATTCATGCACACATTCACACCCACAAACCAACCACCATTATCACACGAACACACACACTCGCACCCAACCATGAAGCCAATGAGAGACCAATTGATATGGCCCCAACCGACACACACACACACACACACACACACACACACACACACACACACAGATCAACACCAGTGTGCACACACATCCACCACAGGAAAAGAAGAAGGGAAGGGAGGAGACAGAAATAGTTGGTCTACCACAACAGCACTACTCCAATGCTAGCCAAAGGACTCCTACTAAGGAGAGAGAAGACAGAGAAAGAGACAGATGAGCTCAAAGGAAAACAAAAGCAGTCTCGGCCGTTTTCTACAGCATCCTCATCTGGCATGCTTCATGAACAGCTCTGTGTGTCCTATGATGTGTAACAGAGACTTGCAGTGCGGCGTTGTAAGTTCACAAAACTGCACTGACAACTAAAGCCTGACCTAAGAAAATTATTATGACATTTTGCTTACAAAACACTTCATAAAATCATCCTGGTTTCTAAATGTATACTATGAAAGGTGTTAAGTGTTGAACACTGCTAATGATGCAGCCAGTTTTCTTGGTTTACGTCCATTTAGATAAAAGGCTTTTTTCCCTTAATCTTACCTGCAGACTTTGGTAATAACTTTTTCTTTTTTGCTGAATTTTCATTATGTTTTCAGCATTTGACTTGTTTTGTCTTTGTGTACATGCGATATGTTCAACTAAAACATCGTAACCCAGGAGATGACAAGCCAGATGAGAAGCAGTAAAATGAGTCAGAGTCACTACAAAGTATTATGTCCTCAGATGATGCTTTTTACTCACGTTTCCACGAAAATCCTTCTCTGTGTCCTCTGCAGAGGAAGTGTGAGAGGAAACATTAGTTAAAATACAATTTAAACAAATACTTTGGATACAGGGGATCAAAATAAAAGCCCTTTGATTGGGCAAATATTTAGGAGAATGACAACACACCAAGTGTTGGTTTAACAGCCTAAGAAGTAAAGATGCTGATGAAAGAAAACAAAGACCAGCGACAGAAAACCAATCCACCAAGAGCAACACACTGCAAGGTCCTTCAACCGTTATCCTGACTTGTTTTGATGTTTTCAGCTGTACGACCCCGATTACAAAAAAAAGTTAGGAAGTAAAATGTGAATTCAGCCCAGAGGACATGACCTCCATGATTTCCAAAAACAATTGTAATTGAAATGTCAGTCCTTCTGAGATGAGTTCAGGCCCAGAGAAGTCTGCAGAGTTTCTGGATATTGTTGATATATGTCTTTCTCTATGCATGGTAGAGTCTTAACTTGCATTTAAAGAAGCAGCAAAAAACTGTGTTCTCCAGGCCATGTAGTAATGTTCTTTATACAATCATGTTGAGCCTATATTTAAATATATATATATATATATATATATATATATATATATGTTTGAGCACTAAGCTTCTTGTCTCTGTACTGTATACAATTGAATATAAGTTGAAAAGGATTCCCAACTATTTTGGAATCTGGGTTGCAATTTGAAACTTTAAAAAAAATCACTCTTGGTTACAGTAAACCAGATGTTCCAGATGTTGAGACTTCATGTTACAGCTTTTGGTGGATAGCAATAGCAATGTGAAGATAGCAATGTAAAGCACACCAAGGCAAACATAAAACTGATCATTTCTATCGTTAAGTAGGTCACCCATGATAATTTTCATAAAGTTTCATAGGTGACCTACTGCACATCATTGGATGTTTTAGAAAGACCCTGACCTTGCATTCTAACCTGATGATACTAATATGAATCAAACAATGACAAACACAGCGATGAGTTAGAACTGGTGCAGCTCTGCTTTGGTTTCATTGTACATCACTGTAGTACAAATGAGGAACACATTTAAAACAGAGAGCACATCACTGGTCACCCACAACACTCTGGAAATGAATTAAAAATAAGACATGGGACTGAAGAGCTGTTGTCTAGCCCTTGAAGAAACGGCAGGGAAACCCTGTGCATTCAGCACCTGGGGACGGAAACATGAGCTCCACCGATGAATGAAGGGGTTTACCTGGCGGAGCGAAGAAGTCCCAGCGTAACTTAGGGTTGCTGGTTGCCAGCGGAGACCTGATACTGTTTGCAAACTCTATAGCGAAATAAAAAAATATGTGGGTGGAGGGAAAGGAGGGAGTAAGGGAAGGAAGGGAGGGAGAGGAGCGATAAGGGATAGAGAGATGTCAAAACCAGGAGTTGGTATGGACATCCAGAGAACTGGGGAAGCCTTTTATAATTCTGCTCCTGTGATACTGAAATCAATTGGAACTAGAAAAACAAATTTTAGTCTTTAAAGAGGTTTAAATCCAGATTTAGTAACAATTCAACATGTTTTCTACTCCACTAGAATTTCAGAATTTTAACTTGAGGGCCAAAATGTCAGAATAAAGGCAGAAAAGGAAACAACAATAAATCAGAGTGTCTGTCACACTATCTCAACATGTTTTTGTTTGCCTGATTAGCTTGCGGAACTTGTCTACATTGGGTAAAAAAGGAAAAGGGGTTTTAGCGTAACAGCCAATTAGAGCTGAACAGATAAGAAATGTGAAGCAGAAGTTTGAGCAGGTTGTCAAAATAATCGTAATCGTCACATTATTGAAAGCCCCTTAAACTCCGATTCAAACATCTTGCTGTACAACAAAACAGAACTAGTGTCATGCTGAAAAAAGGGAAAAAGCCAGCAAGGAGGATATGTTCATCAAACTCAGAAAACAAGGAGATGTATGGAAAAGAAGCTGCCAGCTTGGTATTTGGATGTGACAAGTTCACTGACCTGCCGTCATTTCCATCGGTGGGTGATGTCCAAATGTTACTGGTGTGGCTAAGCTTGGCGCATTCTCTTTTTCCTGTGAAGGCTCCTGGGAACTGGGAACACTTGCCTGCAGAGACATTCATAGATAATCACTTGGATGGCTGGGTAACTGTTTCTTTGGATATGTTTGGTGAAAAAAAAAAAAGTTTACAGTAGTTTGGGTAGCTGCCCCACCTGTAAAGTTACTGGCTGACTTTGCTGTGCATTGACCTCTGACTGGACAAGGTTGGAGATCAGTTCACTTTCAGTTTCTTCTTGCTTGGCTTCTAAAAACACACAGACAACACAATTTTATCAATGCTGTTTAAATCAGAAAAACTAAAGTAACAATATTCCTCAGAATTCTTTCTGAGGTCAAAATACAAAAGTCCATGAGCTGTATGATACAAGTCTATGAGTAACCACAAGGGGGCAGTATAGCAGCATGCTGCTCAGACCTTCAGGTGACGTTTGTTGAGCTGCAGCATTTGGTTTCTCCTCCTCCGGAGCAGCTACTGACTGGCTTCCAGATTTCCCAAAGCTTTCTTCTGGCTTCTGCAGCTCCTACAAGGGTCACAGATGGTTTCCATGTTCAATAATGAACTAAACAAGCCTGAGAATGAGAGGTCTGTGTAGTTTATAAAGTAGAGTCAGGAGTCAAATTCCAATAATAAGATAAACTTGCCAAAAGCTTTGCACGGTGGTAAAATGCATCTAAAGACAAAGAGCACACTACAGCACTAGTGTTACATATACAGTACGTAAACTAACTGCTATAAGAAGAGGAAGGGAGTGTAAAGCAATAACGAAATGCACACAAAGAGGTTTAAAACACTGTGCTCTCAGAAAACAGATTTTTCCAGAGATGTTTATCTGGGGCAAGTTTGTGCTAATAAACCTACACTAGATCCAGCCAATCTTTTCATCATGGGCTAGAAATAAAATTAATTTCACACGTTTTTGCAATCAACGATGTAAAGATTCTAATCCTGACCGATGGGAGTGAGGTGGGGCGGCTGGGTGGTGTCGAATGCTCGATGACTTTCTCTTCTTGGTTGTCCTTAGAGGTTGGTTCTGTGACACCTTGAGCCTCCTCATTGGCCTTTGTCGACACTGGGCTTTCTCCTTCAGTCGTGGCGTGTGGACTGCGTGTTGGCGAGGCTGCTGATGACGGAGCATCTACAGTGCTGTTTATGGTTACGGAAGGAGACGCCTCGAAATGAGGAGGAGATTCCCTTCCTTGGCTCTCAGGTGTGGCGGGAGCGACGACACTTGCTATGTCGCCGTTGACTCGGAGCAAACCATCCGCCTGAATCAAAGAGAATAGGTTTAATACTGACTTTGGCTTTTCTTTGAATGGATATTGTTGCTATTCTGTTTAAATCATAAGAATTCTGGAGTAAATATGAGTCAATTTGCATCTTGTATGAGATTCATATCGTCCATAATTTGTTAAATTCAATTATTTTCCAGTTCTAACTTGAAATATGTCTTTGGTGGATGGAAAATTAGTTTATAGGTATGAGACATATGGGGAAAACATGGCCTAAAGCTCAGCTGTAATCAGGCTGTTCTAGTTCACAATATTTTCCATAGTAAGCACAATGAAGTGATGACAACCAAAATATTTAAATAAACTCCAGGCCTAAAAACCCAGCACCCTCATTTGTGGTTATTATCAGCCTCTCATCTCTGCTCATTATTAGCTATTCATCTCGCTCACAACACCATGCTGGCCTCTATGACAAAGAGGCACTAATGTATGTGTGAGGAGCTCCTAGCGAGCGGTAACTTAAGACACAGTGGTGGAGTTGGGTGAATGCAGGCTCTCAGTCTGCCCCCCGACGCCTCCACCTTCTCATCCTTCTCCTAGCAGCCTGTGTGGGCCCTCTTTGTCCGCTGGGAGCCCACTTCACATTGAGAGGGCCCTACTTGTCAACTTCTTAAGTCAATAGGGAACAGAGGGCTCCATTCAAAGCCGGGCTCCACTCAGACTCCTGACAAGACATTCCAGAAAAGCGTTCAGCTCCATCAGATCTGGTAATAACCTGCCCCTCCCTCCCCGCCACACCAAAACATAAGATCTCATTTTGAATATTCCCATTTGGCAATTTTTCCAGAAGAAAAGGAAATGGTTCCTGTTGAGAGGACTTTGAGCTAAATTGAAACATTACATGCTTCTTCAGGGAGGGGAAGTCTTGTGTTTTCCTAGAAACCAGCCGGCTCATCACCATGGTGGTTCTGTGGCATTCTAATGTGACTGCCAAGAGAGCTGAAGGGGAATTTACCCACGAGTCTGTGAGGAGGGCAGCCAACGCTGGGAAGTAACCACATGTAAAGTGCTAAAGACTGCAACCATGCCTTCTGCTGAACTGTTGTGGTGAATCTCAATCATTTCATGTATGTATGAAGAGAACTAGTATGTTTTTTTAGGAACCTAAACAGAGTTAACACTGAGCTGCAACCTAGTGGAGAGATTTTACTGTTGCCACACAGGGCAACAAAGCAAACAACATGGCCTTTGGAGGATGATGTAAGGCATATTTACAGCAGCAATAATTGCATTCATTCTTATTGTTGGTAAGTGATCTGATAACATAATGACGCGTCCTCCACAGTCTCACCTTACTGGACCATGGTTCAGCCGCTGTGGATCGAGTTTGGAAGTAAGGCTTGGGCATCAGCAAAGGCACCGGTTTGGGTGACAGGCCTCGGGTAGTTGGCGGCTCAGACGAACGAGAGCGAATCTGAGGCCGCTGGTGTGAGGAGTCTTTGGGAAACTCTTCAATTCGCGCCTCCAGTGTAGACGTGAACTTTGGAGCCGGGGCGGACTGCTGGCGCAGATACCTCATGGGCCCGTTGGGGTCCATGTCGAAGGGGTCTGGGGTTGTTGGGGAGGCGGACAGGGAAAGGGAGAGAGGGAAGGGTGAGCAGGGAAAGGAGGGATCGGCAGATATGCTGCGGTCCAGGAGCTTTGGCAGCTGTAGGCGTTCAAGGACTGCGTCACTGATGGAGAAACGCTGGGCGTAACGTTGGAGGATGGCTGATGCTTCATCTGGGGTTCTGGCTCTTCTGTATGCGTCCCGCAGCTCCTCCTCACGTCGCTCCCTGTTAAGGAGGAACGGAGGCAAAGAAGAGATGAATCAAATCAGCTGTGTAAAATGTGTGACTGATATAACAGTTTGCTTTACGTTAAAAAAATGTTAACTTTGCTACTCTCTATTGGCAGTTGATATGATAGTGATTAAACCTGTACACACTTGTTGTTAACGTTACGACGAACATTAAATTATGTGTGTATATCACCTACTTGTCCTCCACTATCTCTCTGTAAGTCTTGATGCTTCTCCTCCTCTCAGAGGTACAGGTGTTTCCTGACATCACTCTCTCCATCATCTTCCTCTCCTCCTCCTTCTTGATTAGGTCCTGGGAAATACTCCTCCTCCGATTTTTCCATCGCGCCAGGTCCTGACACACACACAAACAGTTTGGAAGTGTTTCAGTTCCAAGTGAAACAAGACAAGAGGGCTTGGCTAAGCAGCGTTGTGAGACCTAAAGCGCTGCTGTGGCCCTAGAAATCTGATTTAAGTTTAGTTTAACTGGGGCGAAGAACTAACTGGAGTTTGTGCTTCAGCCTGCAGTCACTAAAATCACTGCGTATAACTGATAGAATTCCTGACCCAATGGAAACAAGAAATACAGACTGTGCAGATCAGACACAGTTGTGCTGGGTGTTAAAAAGTAATTTCAATCCAGGAAAAAATACATAACAAAATAAAACACACAAATCTGAGACACTCACGTCCTGCCAGTGATCATCCTCTTCCTTCATCTTGTTGTACTGGTTGTGCATCAGTTCATGACGCACCTGACTGTGGGGCTGCAAGACGGCCTCCTCCTCACCACGCATGTCGATCATACTCACACTCCTATGGGAGGAGGGGGAGAGGGACAGACAGAGAATATGGATAATGAAAAACATGTGTTGATATATCATTTCCAGAATAGGGTAAGGGAATAGGGACGTGGTTTAGTTTTTCATGTGTTTTTAGAACGCTGCTCGTGATTCTGTAAACCTCCCTATACTGTATGATTGTATGTTGGTGTCTCTGTTTCATACATTGTACATGTCATATAGAACACAGGAAAAACACTGTGACCGTCTAACCTTTTCAAAGCCTCCATAGATGCTAAAAAATGTTAAAAAGCACTGACACAGTACACTAGTGTCAAAGAAAACACATCATCAATCCATCATCATAGGGAAAAAACAATAATATAACCACTGGTTCAGTACAGAATGCATTTTTAAAATCTCATGCTCACTAAGATTCACAACTTGAGGAATCCAACCTATCTTCCCCTCATTTCAACATTTCTCCCTGAAAGCAATTTGCCTTTGGTTTGTTACATTCAAACACTGTTTCAACAGGAAATGCGTCACATTAAAGATGAAAGGAAGACATTTGAAAATATCAGCTGTAAAACTTTGAGTAACATGTATGAGATGCAACAACCAGAATGGTCTTCATACAGTCAAAGATTTGTTAAGGACAGTTTACACTGGTCATCAGGTTTCTTCAGTCGGTATGTTAATGTTAATGGATCCATTTTTTAGATTACAGACAAGACAGCGTGGCCTTCATTGTTAGGAGCATGCAGCTGTATGAGTAAAATGGATAAAATCATTATATTGTTAAAATAACTGTCCTGTTTATTAGTCATGAGTGTAATAGCTGTTGTTTTAAGAGAAAACTGATGCATTACACGAGAAGTTGGATCAAAACAATTTTCAGACTCTTACAGTGCTCGCTCATGGTCAAATGTTTTATGGAGGCCACTGGTCGCTGGGTGGACCAAATAAACTTGTAGCAGGAGAGCGCTTTCAACCTGGGAGATGACTGACATGTTATTTTACAGTTTTGGCCAGCGGAGGTACAGGTGTAATCTGTACCTCCACCCATCCGTACTTCTAACATCTGCTCCTCTAAATCAAAACTTTAAAGAAAAACATTTGAGCCATCTCCTGGTTACGAATCATCTCTCCTGCTTCATGTAAAAAGCAGCACTTCTTGCATTCCCTTTTAGCAGCGAAGGAGATTACTGTGATGATTTTTTTATTGGGATGTTGGGAGGGGTTGTGTTACATGAAACATGCAGCTGGCAGAAGCAGTGAGGTGATGTCGGAGCAGCACATTTTAGTAAATCCTCTCCACCTCTGTGGGCATTTGAAAAAAAAAAATCTGAGAGGATTGGCACCAACCAAACGGCAAAAAAAGCATGTCTACTAGATTTACTGAAAACAGATTTGGATGATATTTCAGATCAGTGTGGGTTAGGGTTAGTGTTAAGGTGCACTGTCAAAAACCCTAACCTGTCAATGTGGTTTTATAAATGAAATTATCTCATACAACTCAAAATATTGCCTGAAAATAAAAAAAAAGTTGCAACATTATTGTAATTATTCCATCATTACACATAAAGACATTAAAAACTGGCACAAAATATTTGCTTACGTGATCCTTAATCAAACAAAAACAACACAACTTGAACAGAACAAGACGTTGTTCATTGGATTCAAGAAAGTTTGAAGAAAGTTTGCTTCAACCTTTAGCAAATTTTACCACTTGCATAAAGAAAAAGACAATTCTTACACTAAATGAATGATTCAATGACTTAGTGAGCGGGGTTATTTTTTAGTGCAGAGCAGTGCAGGGCCAGACAGCTAGCTGAGGCTCTGAGTGGTAAAAGGACAACTTACTGTGGATCATCTGACACACTATGTGTGCGGCTGAATCTACAGAAGGCAGAGAGCGTGGAGAGAGAGCACAATCACAAATGAATACAAGACCATTCAACAGAGAAACACGTCAGTCACCCGTGTGGATATTAAAATTCCACAGTGATGGAATATTTGATAGTGACAGTGTTGTGATCACAGCTGAGAATGAGTTAGTTATGACAGATTAAATACAGATTATTTACCAGCAATGATTGCTTAAAGTTTTAAACAAGAATGCCTGCTGGTTTTGTGTCTATGCACAGATGTATTTGTCAGTTTATGGGTTTTATGATCATCCTCAATCCAAGCACAAGGGGGCAGTCTTATCCATAACACAGCCAGAGCAGAGCAGAATACAAATTTACTGCATCACTGGAAACCAAAACACTGCTAGCACACTACAGATGCATATGGCAATGATCTTAGAATGCAGCTGACACTTAAATATTAAAAAAAGAAGCACATGCATCTTTATTAGACAGCACAAGAGCAACATGAAGGATGTGGCTCTCTTTCTGTCTGTGACCACCACTTGTAGGTTTGGCCTTAACCACAAAGGTCTTCACATAGTCTTTTTTTATGGAGCTTCCTCTGTGATGTTGGAGGGGCGTGAGAGAAAGTGTGGCCTGTGGTTTCTTGCCACTAGAGAACAAGGAGACTAAATTAAGAGACGCCTCACTAAACCAAGACCAGATAGACTATTTTCTGAGATGTTATTTGCCATATGGTATGTTGTAGTAAAATGTCTATTTGCTATATGTTTTTGTAGTAATAGGTCAGTCTATGATAACGTGGGGCTTGCATTAAAGCCAAAGTCATTTTATTGGCATACACAAAATGATTGACTGATTGATAGTTGGATCAATTTATGCATTTGGTATATATTTTTTTTCTTTAACTTTAATCAAATTCAATGCAGTCTCCATTGCTGTTATCCTCTAATTGGGTCTCCCGAAGAGCTCAAAGGATGCAAACTTATGTCATGCAGAGTTAATCAAAGACCACATTCTCAAATGTTTTCACTTTTTCTTAACAAGGAAAAAAGAAATTAGTAAGAATACATATTTTTCAGAGTTTTCATGCATTCTGTGTACAATAACAACTGCTTTTTTAAAATATATATACATATATATATATCTATTAGCATTCATGTAAAAAAGATCATGCAATCTTTAAGAAGTTATGTCATCCATAGAGGTGCATTGCAGTCTGAGGTCTGGGTCACATGCTGAGATTGAGTAAGGATCATTGGAATAGCAGATCCATTGATTTTAAAGTTGGATTGTGTAGTTTTACTTCAACGCGATGGAAATTCGTAAAATGTAGTGTAGTTGCTGGACGGGGCTCACGTTGCTGGGAGACTGCTGTCCAACCAAGATGTCCCTCCTTGTGGGTCCTCACTTTCACTACGCGCCCTTCCCTTCCGTCGACCTGTATTGGTAGTTGCTGTTGTAGTGGTTGCCGTGGCAGTGGGCACGGGAAGGAAGTGGGAGGGACTCAGAGCGGTGACGTGCTTGGGAGAGGTAAGCTTTTGGCGGCCCCGCTTCTCATCTCGCTCTGCGTCTGCGACTAACAGGGCACCCTCCTTCCTCACAGCCGCCTCCTCCTGCTCCGTCACAGGTGGATGTTTCCCAGACATGTTGATGGGGCTTGTTGCAAGCAAGGGGGTTGTTGTAGATTTTGCGGCTAGAGTCATCGAGTGGTGGAAGAGTTCCTCTGAGCACGAGCGAGCTGGAGTACTGCAGAAAGCAAAGCAAACTAAAACGTACTGCTGCCTGGTTATCATCCTATATCATCAGACAGCTTTCCTCTGGAGGAGCCAAAATGGAGGTTTTTGAAGACATACTGTAAATCTAAGAAAATGGCATAGCATGGTCACAAATCCTTTCAAAACAGAATGGATGTGAAATCATATTGGAGTCTAAAACCAAAAGAAAAATTACTCAGTGCTCTGTTGTTTGTCATCCAATGATGAACAGTTACTTTTTAGGACGTTTATTATTGGACTGTAAATTCCCAGATTGCACGGCAGGGAGGGAAAGGCTGTGAACATGTCAGGCTTCAGTTTCAGCCTCCTCACAGTCAGGGAAGGAAGAAGGCCTCATTTCCTAACATCCTGAGGGTGGGTCGCATGTTCAAGTTCCATGTGTGTTTGTTTGTGCGTGGACACATACAGTACATTTTTCTGTGTAACTGCTGTGTGTATGGGCTTTGCATTTCAAGGTGTGTGCAGTTTGTTCCTACACTTTGACAGCAAAGGTCAAGTGGGATATTATTAGAAACTCAATGGCACTCAATTGTATTTTCTTGGTCCGTGCATGGTTTGTTTCTAAATTTAGGTTTTTATCAATTCAAAATGCATCATTGTTGATGTTTTTGTCACATCCTTGGTTGAACTCATGAATAATACTCACCCATCCAAATATTTCATTTTGTTTCGACACTTCTGCTCAAGCTAAGAAACACAGTAAACGGATAACACACCAACCGTATGGCTTGAGGTCACCTCTACTCTACTTCCACGCAAACAAACTGACAGAAGCAGAAGAATCAGGAACAGAATGATCTTAAAAATGCATCAACACAGCTTTGATGGGCAATGGCAAACACTAATATGTTGATGTTATACAACTGTTTTTAAAAGCTGGCAACACTAAAATGCACAAATTCGAGCCTCTGTTTTCTTCTGGAAAAATGCAAGCTGTTACCAGCTAAAAAAGCTCATATCAAAGCCTTTCACAAACATCCCAGAAATCCCCCTTTTTTCTTGGAACACATCTACAGTATACACAAGTGGCGGACACAACCGAGGATTCTTTTCACTCCCTTGAAACGCTGACAATCCAAATCAATGCCATATCATCCGTGCCAGAAAAAGCTGGAAACTGGGGGTGTGACTCTAATAACTCTCCAATAGGACTGTGAATGAAACGTCTGCTGGGCTAGGAAATAACACAGGATAGAGCTGGATTGTGAAATAACAACAGAGACCAAAACAGACATTTTTCAACAGAGCAACATTGTGATTGTGCCTCATAGTGGACTTCTGCACTGTGAGAATTGTGCCTTGACAGCTCATAATCCTCACCTTGTTATCTGTTACCAACTGTAAAATGTGTGACCCCTAGCTGCTGGGTGAAGACTCTGTTTAACAACAGTGTGTTCTACATGCAACTTTGTTTCATTGGACTGAAATTCTTGCTAACTCACTGTTATGTTACTAGGGATAAGAAAGGAACTGGAAACGATGATCTGGTAACGGCAGTGCCAAAAAGGAAAAGGGCAGGATGGAAACACCAGCTGTGAAAATCTAAACTATTTTCTACCAAAGAAGGACTGTTTCTGAAAATTGTTCACAGCAAAAGATTTCCCTGATTAACTTGTTTTTGGGCAGCTGTGCTGCTGCATATTTGCAAATGTCATTTTAAAGCGTTTCAACACAAATTCTATTCATATATACTGTATGGTGGTGCAAGCAGGACCCTCAGTGGCAGATATGTATGGCAAATTTGCACTTGTTTTATTTCCTGATTTGGGTGAAATGAAAAAAATAAATAATAATAAAAAAAAAACAAAAAAACAAATCAAATCGATGCAGCAGAACCAGAGACGTCGGAATGTTTTATTCCCGTCAAAACCTGGCTCCTACATTACCCACAATACAAACTCGACAGCCGTTAGTTCAGTCGGAAATTTGGGTGTGTATTGCTAAGCTTCTAATTAATACCTGAGTCTCTAGCCTCAAGCAGCACTGAGGAGCATGCTCCAGGTCTGATAAACTCACTTCTTTCTAACTGCACAACTCCCCAAGACTTGTAAACAGACTTTGCTGTGTGAAATCATCATCATCAACCTTTCAGGACAACATAAAAAATAAAAATTCAAAACCAAAATCAACAATTTATTATTAGAAAAAAATAATTTAAAATTCTATAAAACAATGGATTATCTTTTTGATTGTGTCAGTAAAGTGGGAAATTAGCTACTGATTTGGGATTTTGCGAAAAAAACATATAACAAGATGAAGACCTTTGCTCAGAGGTGACCATCAGGTGAGTAACAGTCTCCATGGGGGGCTCTGCATGGGGCTGGGGGAGGCTACAGGGCAAAGGCTCACTGATCCTCCTCATGCCCGTTGCATGGATCTCACAGCAAGGTGTGGAGCAAGTCTGCTCCCCTTCCTCCTCGTCCTTAATAGCCCGGTTCTCCTCCTGAATCTGTATCTGGGATTCGAGGGGTGGGGTGGGGGACTCTCTGGTTTGGGGGTCTAAGATAGGGATCTCATTTGGACTGTTACATCACCCATTCACACACACACACACACAACACACATAGGAAGACGTGATGACATTGGAGCGGAATTAGCAACAATGACACAAGGATGGCCATGGTCAGCACACAGATGTGAAGGAAATGTTGGATCACACACGGGAGGTGAACGGAGGCAAGAGGGAAAACACCATGACATGCAAAGGAAGGAGATGGAGGAAAAAAAAACAATAATGCAAAATCAATTAATACATGCGTTTTTGATGCAACACAACACGATGGATGAACTTAACAATAGGGGGAATTATTAGCAACACACACTCAGTGACACACACACATCCCTAGTGTATATTCACCCACTCACAGCACTTTTTGGAAATGTAAGCACACTGGGATAAGACTAATTAGATTGCAGATATTTAGCTTTTAATTAAATATCTTTGATCGTGAATACAGCTGAATAATGATACGTCCAAACCCCTACACTACACTACACACACACACACATTCCCACACACCGCTAATACTGCACATGATAATACTAGAATTGATCAAAGCACATTATAAATCAGCTTCGCCAGCAGACATCTAAAGCCCCTACAGTGAGAGACACGGACGATGAAATGCTCAGAAGAAACAAATCTGTGCACTCTTGTGTGGTGACATGCCAAACCAATAAATGCCACTTAAAGCTTCAGACTTTAATCTGCCTCATTTTTGTCTACACAGCATATTTCACCCTTTTGCTTCGTCAGAGTATGAGCCAATGAACACGCACATCTGGCCTCCATCAGCCCTTCTCATATGTATAATACCAGACAGAGAAAAAATAATCAACAACTGCAACATTTAATTGCAGACATCTGCAAAGTGACACCTTCTCTTGCATAATGTTTGGACAACACAAAAGTAACACAAAGGGGTGTTGGTGTGGATTGGATATATAATAATAATAATAATAATAACATTTACAGTCACTCTGTCAGTTAGGTTTATCAATTTGGCAAAAGTTACATTCACTAAATTATTTCATGGTCAACGTCAATCCATGTTTGATTCTTTTGTGTCCAGAATTTCTCATTAAATTAAACTATGGAAGGCCTGAGAGCTAAGTGACAAAAAAAATCTTGTGATCCATTTTCTAAGTCTCTTCTAAGTTGGTTCCTTTCCTGTGTTTATGACTGTAGAAAGGTGCAAAAAAAAAAAAAAAAAAAAAAAGGATTAGCCAGAATAAGTGAATCCTATTTAGAATATAGGGTAGTGGTGCACTTCAGCCTCTTGTGGCCAAAATGAATATTACAACAACAAACGCAGCTAAAACCTTTCCCTCCCCCTGTTTCACAGCTGAAAAAAAAAAAGAAACCTACAAAAATGATCCTGGCAAAAATTTTCTCTCTTAAGCCATGAATGCAGGAGCAAGAAAATGGATCACCAGAATTCTTTTTTCTCACTTGCCTTCTGTAAACTCACAAAACATGCAAGAAAGGGACTAGATAATCATATAGTACTGCTGGACTTTCTGGTCGAACAGAAACAGCAACAAGCAGAAATTATCTGCAAGAAAATTCACAACAACGTTTAATTAGCAAATCAATTTCAAGCTGAAACAAGGTCATGGTGGTAAAACCTGTTTCCAAAATACCAGTTTAGGATGCAATTACACCCCCGCCTGACTGTCACCAGCAGAATCCAGGACTTTGAATGGCTCTGCACTATCTTCAAATCCATCATCTCCTACAAAAACTCAGCTGCACTGCCTCTTAAATATTAAATATAAAATGTTGAAGCATGTGCCAGGGTTTACACAAAACAGGAAAGCACAGGCAATATGCTCTTCTGTCCTGTGAACACACAGGTGGACTATTTCATGTAAGATTTGCAAAAAAACTATTGACTATTGAATATTCAAATCTTGTATGCAAAATAGTTAATTATATAAAGTTACATTTTGCCTCTTCAATTTCCTAACCATACACAGATTGTGTGTCATGAAATCATAGTATTCAGGACATCATTTCATTATCAGTCAAGTTTTACAATATATACAGTATGTATATACTACAGTCCACTGACTGAAACCCTAATTCTTATATTAAAACTCTGCTTGCTGGAGAAATGCACTTCATCAGTTTTCAATTACATTAACATATCTAAACTATCCAAAACAAATTGCATTTCCTCTATCAGACAGTGTTTCTTCACTTCTAATTACTGTAACAGTCAGACTCACCTGAATGGTCTGTCTCCCCCTATAGGAGAAGTGGCAGTGCTCCAACTCTTGCGCCCTCCCTCGTCCTTGTCGTTCTTCTTCTTGCGGAGTGGTGTGGGCACATACCCACTCTGGTTGCTCTTGTTAGGCAGGTACTGATTGAAGGGCATAGCGGTTCGTGGCTCGCTGACGGACGTCCGCCGTGCCGACATGTCATCCTTACGGACGTCTGGCATCTTCCTGTGGGGGGCACCGTCGGACTCTGAGTCACTGCCGCGGCCTGTTGAGAGGAGACGGCGAGGCAATGAAGAAGTTTATTAACGGTGTCATGGAGCTTTTATGTCCATCACACAGGGATCATTCTGCAGCTAATTTGTTAGCAAGTTCAGGTTTAAAGATGCATTTTAGAACAGACTTAACTGCACAATTACCATACATTTTATAAGGACAAAGGAGTCCCCTCTGCCAATTATTATATTAAGGTTCAATTAATAATAGAGATTTGAATTGTCAAAAAAACAACACAGAGATTTATCAAACAGCTAATTACTTTACAATTCTTTACTCCTCATTAAAAGCTGTTAACCTATAATGTGATCACACAGCCATATTAGTAGGTTTGCTGCTAATGAAACACACATGCAGCAGTGTGTGATTTTCTATTAATTTTCTTGAGTGCAAGAGGCCCCAAGCTTGCTAAGTCATTATCAGAGAGAGCAGAAGGTCCTACGCTAGCACGAGTTGTACCCACAAAGGAGTCCCCTCTGCCTACTTGTCCTGAGTCTGGGAGAACTGTCAACCACTCAGGTCATTACACCACAACCAACTCAGCTTACACCCAACCACATTATGATGAAAGAAAAAGAAAAATGCAGAGATTATTGGACAGAACTGACAAAATCCCAGAGCTAAGTGGAAACATATGTATCCCTAAACAGACAGTACAGTGCAACCTACTTGACCACAGTGTCAGATAGAAAACTAAGTACAGACTGAGAAAGCACAACCGGGCAGTGGAGGTAGGCTGGTAGAGACAGACCTGGCTGCCCAGAGAGGAGAGGTTGTGTTCATACTGTGACCAGGGAACCGCTGAGGCAGGGCTGCACTTCCTAACTTACCATTACCAAAGTCAAAAGGCCAATATTTTACAAAAATAATAAAATTATTCACACATTTCATCTATTTAAGTGACTGACAGACTTCCAGTTCTACTAGGAGAGAGGGACGACTGCTGTAGACTGGCGGCAAGATATGTAGCAGCTATGAGCTCCACAGCTCTGTGAGTCTCCGGTCCCACATGGAATAATAATTAATGTTTTCATTCAATCATTTTCCATAACTGCTTATCCTTATCAGGGTCGCGGGAGGCTGGAGCTGACACACAGACACAGGGAGAACAAGTAAACTCCAGACAAAACGGTCCTAGCCACAGCCACAAACTCCCCAGTCACAGAAAGGCCCCGGCCAGATGAGGGGTTTGAATCTACAGTACAACCTTCTTGAGGTGACAACCACTGTGCCATGGAAACATTAATTAATGTTTGTGTTAATTTGCTGTGGCATTGCATGCAGTTATGTCAATAAAGCCATTTAAATTCAATTGAACTGAGAGAGAAAGAACAAATCCAAAAGTAACTTGAACAAAGAAACAGTTGATTGAGAAGCAGATACCAATGATTTCTAATCTATGAATACAAATATCACTTAAAATCTACATAATTTCTCCCAAAGCTCTTAAAACATACAGCTTACAAAGCATTACAGTGTTGTTACAGTGTTATTGTATGCAGCACATTCCAGTGGCTGAACATAAATCAACCCCAAGCAGGTTGATGGCCTGTTTTTATGAAACAAAGCAAGTACCATAAATCATGACTAAATTTGTACTGTGCAGCTCCTGATGACTGAATTCTAGCCTACAGTTCGGAAGAATTCACTTCAGATGCCACTGTGTCTGTCTGTATCACATTTTAAACACATTGTTAGCTCTTTAATGTCAGTGGCAACACCTGGCTTTGCAGAAGTGCTTCGCTCAAGGACTTTCCCTGCATGGCGTCTTGAGTTCAAGATGTTCATGTGTGATCCTCAGAGTGCACACATAGGAGAGAAATGAGGATAGAGCAGATTAAGGACATCGCATGTAACAATTCCAATTATGTATCATTAGCATGCCAGTCATTTTCACCTTCATGGAGCTTTTTTTTGCTAATGCTAACCCAAATTCTACATTTGGAGAGAGAAAGTAATGGATACCTGCAGCCTTGCTTTACCCAAGGTCTCTCAAAATTCCTCTCCAAGATGTTCAGCACATGTGCTACTGGAATTCCCCTCCCTTTGGATGCATGCATGCTCAATCCCATGACCTATGAATTTATGACTCAATGTATATATTTTCCAAGAATAAAGCCACAATTTTAACCAGATCTAAAGCCTAAAATGTTCCTTTAGCTCTGAACAGATACATGTGGATGCAGCCACAGCTCTCACTGGAAACAAACGTCATATTTTGAAAGCTTGTGAAAGCCTCCCTTTCTATCAATAGATTTCTTCATTTTTATGTGGTCTAAAAGATTGACAGATCAAGGTCCAAAAGAGGCCTTGAGATATCTCCACTTCCAACAATGAATGGTTCAATTATGACTCTTAACCCATATCAATTGGAAACATGAGTGACTGTACCATCCAAGTCTATCCATCCTTAAGGAACAACATATGTCTTTACGGGCCGATGTGCTCTCTCTACACATATGGTAACACTAAAGCTTGAGGGAACGTTTATCATGGGTCAGTGCCACACTGTACCAGAGCTTCACAGAAACTTATTTACATCAATAATCATCAACATGCAGTAATACTACAGGAAATGTTAAAGCCATGGAGTCTACTTCAATATGCGCTACAGTGACTGAAAAGCAAGAACAGGATTACAAATAAAGAGTGATAGTGATACACTCAACATTTCTAATAGCATTAAAGTGAAATAGATGGTGACACTTTCTGGGATAGTATTCATGCTTTTTTCCCTCTAATTTTCCCGTTATATGACACGGACCTTTCTTGGCAGAATGAAAAAGTCTGCAAGGAGTCACATGTTTAATACTGATCTTGACCACACAGAAGTGTGCAAACTAGAGCTGTCAGGATATCATACTTTCACTATACAGTTTTAATGGCTTAAAGAATTCACAGTAATGATGTTATTATCTATAGAAAATTATTTGAAATTAATAAAGTAAAACAAGTCTAATTCGTCTTAAACATTCGTTGTGTGTTTTGAATTACACTCAAAATTGAGTGCAGGGAGGTGCAACACTGAGTGTGAATGACAAAGTCAGAACAGAGCATGTAAATTATTCAAGAGGTCCTGGACTATTTAGACAATATTACATGTCTGTATTATTAACTTGATATCAATATTTATTTTTTTAATGTTCTGATAGTCAATTCCATTTAGGATTTGGTTCTCAAATACCAAATTTTTGTTAAGCTCATATGTTAACAAAACATTTAACAAACACATCTAACTTTTAGCCACCGTTGGCCACTTTCACTAGCAGCTGTAGCTAAATAATATTCATTTTCACCTCCAGTACTTGGAGCAAGAAGTTTGCGAAAAAGTGTGAAAGTAAGTAGGCATTATCTCATCTGATTTTCTGGTAGGAGCTGCAGGCTGTGATCATTAATTAGACCATGACTAAAAACTGTAGTGTAGGCTGTATGTATTTATAACTTATCTAGCAAACTACTCATGCAGAGTCCAGACCAGATTCGAAGAAGCTCCAACAACAGCCTCCTCATCGTCATTTTGCTGCAGACAGTAGCTTGGCTGAGGCAGTAGTAGAACACAGAGGACAACAAGACAATGCAACTGAAAGAGAGCCTAACTGTCGTCAATTCAGTTTAAACTTCAAGAAAAACAACTTAAATGTGATCATTGTTATTCTGTGCTTGTGTTTCGTCAGTCAATACTGTCACTGGATGTAAATTATGTCTCAGAACATATTTAAATCATGTCAGAGCAGCAACTTCTGGGCGTGAAGACCTGAGATGTGAGAGCAGTGGTATGAAACCATTTTTAGAGACTGGATAACTGGTGTTTATTAAAAATCATTATGCTGGACTTCACGGCAGTTTCTTACACAAAAAACCCTGAAAACCATCTCAATGAGATCTCTCAGTTTATTCTTTGAAACCTTTGACTTGCAATGGGTGTTGTCCTGCAAAAATAGAAAAAGAGGAGAGCAGGCAAAGTGTCTCATTTATCAACACTGTATCCAGCGACCAAACTTGGCCCAAACAAAAGTGCATCGCCAATATTTAATCTCTTTCAGAGATTGAATTAAACTCGTCTCAGTATCCCCTAATTACTGTCAGGGTGAAGTCAGTTTACAGAGCTGAACAGTGAAAGGGTTTTGTCTAAAGGGCAGGGCAGGGCAGGGCAGGGAAAACCTGGCCGAGTCGAGTTTGTCTGTTTATAAATGGATTCTCTTGTTCTGGTTGTACTGAAAAGTCCTGGTGATTGGGTGAAAACTGCATTGTTATCCTGTTCTCACATCTCTAGTTTGTGCCTCTTGGGTCTGATCTGAATGTTGATAGTATGATGCCTTCAATAATAAAAAGGGCTTACAAACAACAGACCTGCTAATTTCTATCAGCTGTTGGAACAAATATGTAGATGTTGGTATAATAAGCTTTGTGAACTGTGAACTGCTTCTGACAGCAATATTAATAATAAAAAAACCTAAAGGACACCCCAACTTCAGATTATGTTGTGATCAGTTAGCAATTTTTATTATTTTATTATTATTTTAGTTATTTTTTCCAAAATGAAAGAGCATGTTTGGATCAGAGGTATGGGGCTATGAGAGGTTTGATGATGTGACTAATTAGCCGTGTTATATTGATTGTGGTAAAGCTTGTTTTATGTGTTGTGGCTTTATTTTGTGTTTATTGAGGCTATTCAGAAGAAAACTGTCTCTGACTGCAGCTCATGGATTTCTCCTTAATGGCCCGTGTTTTGGATGTTTTAGACATAAAATTCTTAGCTAAGAATTATTTTTTTTCCTGTTATCAAAAATATAGCTACTTATCTGCATCAGATAACAAGCTTCATTGTTTTGTTTTTATCAGTAGATATTTTGGGTGGATTCCTTCCCCTCATTTCTGAGAAGCATCAACACCCAGTGAGGTTTTCAGTTAGTTTGACTGTCAGTGACAGCAGCTTAAGCTTTGGAGACGGTAGTTTCCTTTGCACTTCCCTCAAAACAAAAACACAGTCAGGCAGGATGCTCGGCCTCACTCCATTTTCCCACATGAAGCTTAGAGATGGAACGCACATTAAGATTTGTGACGACTGCTATAACTTTTTATAGGCTGTCATTAAAATTTAAAAGGTTCAAATTCAAATAAAGTGTAGCAATCAACAGCTTTCAGTGACAGCATATGGTCGGCTTGGCATTGTAAAGTAGTTATGTTGTAGTAGTAGTAAAGTAGGTATGCAGAAGAAACCTATTTTTTGACTTCGGCATGAAACATAAAACAAATTTACAGCTGTTTGAAGTTCATGATTTTGTTGAAAAACTTGTAAAACTGTTATGCTACCATGTTGGATACATTAAATTACATATTCTAATATGTAGTTATCTCAAGAAAAAAACGTATTATAAACAAAACAACATATAATGATTACATACATGCAGACAGATCTTTATGCTCTGTCTTTTCTGTTTTAGTATCTGTGATGTAGCTGCGTCTTTGTGTAAACACCAGTTTACTGATGGTACAACCACCTAAAAACACAATGAAAACGTGGAGCAAACCTTTTTTTGGGGGAAATCTAGCGAAGGTGGCGTACAAATGCCTAACTGTACCACGTCCAATTTTATGGAGAGAAGCAGTCTAGGAGAATTAACAGCACCTGTCAGGTGCACAGAACGTGGGCCTGTTTCTATGACAACTGACAATCAAAATATACTCATGAAATAGTGGGTAGAAAGGGAGGTAACATCAATCATACATTCATTTCCTTGTATAGTGCTTCAAATATAAAAACGTTCTCGGAAAACTTCTGCACATCTTCTACCTGCCAACATATTTTTAACTCAGGAAACCTGGTGTCATAGACTTCATGAGAGGAGTTAGTCTAATCTAAGTTTCATTATTTTGAAGATGAGGATGTATCATTATATGGAATCGTGTCCTTTGTTCTCAGACCGAAAGCTGGAAGTTTAGCTGGCAGATCATAAACCACTAAAAGCTATCATTCAAACAACCACACCTCTTTGTCTCACTGTAACAGGAAGCTTCATATCTTCCTGTCAATCATCTCAGTTCACACTTGTAGAGAGTTATCAAACAACTGTAACCCAAGACAACAGGCCCAAACACTCAGCACAGAGCCACTTTTGTGTGGATGTCAATGGCAGAGCTGGAAATCCTCTCTGAAAGCTGTCACAAACATACTATGAGGCTGCAAGGCTGGACACACACGATGGCTGAGGCACGCGTTCATTCACATACACACTAAACGGATAAACCCGCACAGATGCTGACATATATCAAATTACTGTAGAATAAAAGAAAATTGCTGCAACATGCAATTTTTAGAGGAAACGAAGAACCAGAGAAGAAATGAGAAGAAACAGGTGAGGCAGGGGAATGGGAGAACTGATACATTTTCCTGTACTGTTATTTGTCAAAAAAAGAGAAGTTATGGAATAAATATTTTAAATGAGAAACACAGACTTTACAATGTGTATAGAAGGTAGTGCAGTGGGCAGTGGGTTCCACAAACATGTTAATGTTAGTATTTCTAACTTCTGCTACCAATCAATGTTCAATTTTGAACATTTACCTGTTCTGTTCTTAGATGGAGGCAGGGGTGCAGTGTCTCACAGTGCTTAAACATTCCAGATTCTATTTCTCTGACACAGATCTGATGTGTTATCAACAAATTACTATGTCGGAATGCATTTTCTTCAAGATCAAATCAAACCTGTATTCCTGTAGACTTTCTGCTGCCATTATTTTATCAGCTAAATATGAATCTTATAGCTTGTGCTTACATGAAGACAAATAAAACAAATGTCTTGTGTTTAACGTCACCTGACACAGCTGTCATTCAATGTGATGTTGGTGGAGTCTGTGTTATTATTACATAACTGAAATGTGTTTGAAACCAAAACAGATGTGACAGCATTTGTTATTGTAGCCAGGCTTGTGCATATGTTTTTTGACACTGCAGATTGACATCAGATAGGAGTGCTCTGGGAACTGATATAGACACGCAAATGATGTACACAAGCAGATTTTCAGAGAGGAACATCAAGAGTTCTGGCGTGCATGTAGCCTTTTTTTTCCCTGAATTAATAAAATGACACAGACTGTATTCACAAACTACCCCTCTTATAGTATACGTACAGTGTCTACATGCTAAATTTGGCGAGAACAAAAACAGCAGCACCTGTACTGAATTTCTTCCTTTTCACAAGATATTGAAATAAAACAATGGCCATAGCCTGAGTTCAAAACAAGCATCACACTGAGATCATTCTCTGCTTTCAAATAGCCTCTAACTAGCACTGGGCGTTGTCCTGCGAAAACACAGACAGGGGAACAACAGGCTTTATTACAGTAGCATTACAAGGACAATACATCTCATTTATCTATATACTATATCTGTACACCACAATTCACCCCAACAAAACAGCCAGTACTGAATTACTTCCTGTCCTCAAGACATATGTACGGCTCCAGCTAAAATGACACAATGGCTATTGAACAGATTTTACCTGCAACCTTTAATTTTCAGGGTGGTGATTGGAACTGCACGATTACCCTTTCACAATCAATTCAAACTAATATTTGTAGTGTCCTATGTGAACATGAAGAGTGTAAACTGTGTAAAGTGTAGACTATCCCCTACCATCGCTGCTGCCACGGGCGACCAGGACGTCCGGCGACGGGGTCTGTCGTGAGCGTGAGCCGAAGGAGTCCAGACTGTCGAAGGAGTCCTCGCGGCCGTGCCGTGGCGGGGAGAGAGAGTCGCTGCGCTCAGAGTCCCAGCAGTCGATGTAGCCACTGTCTCGGATGCTGCGTTTAGGGCTCTCTGCCTCCTCCGCCTCCTGAACATTTGGAAACACGTGCGCAGGATGTATCGAATGCACAAACTGGCATGAAATGGGTATACAGGAACGGAAAGATACAAAACATTTCATGCAAAGTACAGTGATTAAACCTGTGTCGTGTGTCCTTACATTTATCTGACAACTGTTTGTATTTTTGTGTGTACCTCCGGCCCACTACAAATAAAATCACTGTAAGTCCTAGATCAACTTTCTCTGACCCTCTTTTTTGTCCTTCTTCCTCTCTCTCTGTGTTTTCTCTCTTCAACTCAGTGACCCCTCTTGTCTGTCTACAGCTGAAACATGACAATGCAGCTAATGGACGGTGGGGAAAGACCTTTCCTGTCTACCAAACGACTTCCTGTTACTGACCCCTGGACCGTCTGTTATGCAACCAAAACCTCTGACAAACTCTATTATGTTTACAATTAGGCTGTACTGTCTGAGTTCTCTCTTTGTCTAACATGTCATGACAATGTTCAGTAAAGATGCATTGCTCAGATTGGAGGATGGGTGAAAACATTTGCTTTAATACCAAATGAGTAAGATTTAATCCCAGTTGAGTTTGTTAAAGTTTTTATTTTATCACAACTTAACAAAAATGTTCTTTTGTTCTGGCTAAACCTGAAACCATTTTATTTCACAGTAATTACACAAAAAAAGCAGATAGTTTTGACTTTATCAGGCCAGGTTTGAAGAAATCAAAGAAAATGATATCTTAAAAACCAAAACCATTCAATGCAACCAGTATTAAGAGGGGTGGCATTTTATTTTTTCCAAAATTTAGGTGAACTGACTTTTTAACTGATGCACTTATCCTGAACTACATACAATAAATGAGCAGATAAAACTGCAGCTGGGCAACACATCCACCTGCTCCTTGCATTTCAATCATCATTTTTTAAAAGGTCCAGCTCCATTTTATTAGCATTAGAAGGGAGCTGGGAAAGGCCAATTTACTCTTAAATGTGTGAATCTCGAGTTCTCTTTGATTGTCAAATCTCATTTTATTATTAATTAAGGCCTAAATACTCTCACACAGACATATTAATTTTTTTGTTTGTTTCATAGAAACGTGGCTTTGTTTTGGTCAACGTATGAACATCTGGGAAAGTTATTCTGCTGAGTTGGCAGTGATTTCTCAGTTTTATAGAACAGCAAAGGGACGTCACTTTGTGCAATAAATCGCATGCGGGTGACATCATGGTTATGAGTTGTTGTCATAGACTTTTGTGTGTATGTATGCGTGTCTTGAGGTTTGCTAATGCCAACTTTCCTCCGTCCCTTTGGGTCTGTAAAGGGACAGAACAAAGGCGAGATGACCGACCCAAGAGCACATTTCACAGAGATCATCCCTGGACCTTGGGTGGGGGTTTTACACGTTGCCTGAGATGATTTCTGAGAGGTCTGTGTGCATTTAACAAACACACTCATTCAGTGCATCTTAATAAGTAATCCAGTATAATTTGTATGTTTTGTCAGGACATTTGGTTACTGCAGGGATCAAAATCTACTCAGAAGGAAACAGACAGCCTCTTTCTAGGCCTTATACTGTAGAGATTTGTAATACAACTGCAACAACTTTTGACTGCGAGGTCCCTGTACTTTAGATGGAAATGATCCTGATATTTTTTAGCACTGAACATTACTAAATTTGACTAAACAAACCTTTCGCATCTGTGACAGCAGCCCCTCAAACTCTTTCAGGTCCAGTGTGGGCCCGTTGTAGGAGGTACAGCTGTTGGCAGCACGACCCAGCCAGTAGATGGTGATTAGAACCTAAAGGAAAGAAGAAATACAGGCGTCATGATAAACTGAGATGGTGATTTGTAAAGACAACTGTCAAAACTAAGCATGGCACCCAACTGTACACAGGTTGCTGCTAAATATTTGAACATTTTAAGTAAAATAGCACAGCCTCGGTGCCAAGTGAAAACAATGACATATGTTCACATGTGTCACGTGTCATGTTTATGTGTGTGTATTGACCCAGCTTCAATAAAAATAACACATGCTGTCATCGTCCAGACTTCAGGCTTCAGATGTAATCTTATTCAATGAAACACTAACAGAGAGAACTGCTGAGTCGTGTTTAAAACAATAGCAGCGCAGGTCATCCAGTGGTCCCGAGTGCCAATTTAAATTTAAGTTCCTCACTGCAGTCAAAAGTCTTCATAATGATACCTTGGATCCAGACAGACTGTCCATTAGACTGTCAAGACAAAACATGTCATTCAAGGTACATTGAGCCAATTTGTTTGAAGCTTGAGTTGGCTGTTCCAAACCATTCATTGCCACAAAGTGAGTACAAGTGCATAACATTAAGGTGTTGTAATATAATGTTTTTCAGAGGAAAACTGCAATTCAATCAAACAGATGTGTAAATGTGGCAATACAGGCCAACATATGAAAACTCTGTGAATAGATAAAATCACTATAAATGATGTTTGTCAAATCGTGATTGTACTGATCTTGAAGAAAGAGGAAAGTGCATGAAGCAAACACTTGAAACCATTCTCCACTCTGTTCTTTTCACTCTTCTCTCTACGAAGCAATACAACATGTTTTTTCTGGTCACAGGATACAATCCAGCCTCTTCAAAAGAAGTTACACGTTAGCTATGCATGCTGCACAAACACGACAAGACTGGGCCATTGTTTTGACCCTGAAACCAGTCACAGGCACTTCTCCTGCAAAGACACAACATCCCTTCAGAGGTCAGAGTGATTTATATTTGCCTGTTAGCTGCCTTAGCCGTGAGCGCATAAATTACCAGATCAATCTCATCTCCTTCCGACATAGTAACCCTGTAGAATTATGTGACTGAAGGAGGCCGCACTTCTGACTCTTGCTTGTGAGCTAATGTCCCACAGTACTGCTGAATGTGACTGAGGAAATGAAGCTTACTGCATTTAGTGCAACTCCTTTTGGAGTCAGCTAAATGCCTAAAATGCAGAATGTACAGATTGGCTGTAGCCACAGGGAGATCACACAGAGCTGCACCTTTAGCACTGTTGGCCAAGTGTTCCCAGCTATATTTACTGTGTCCATGTCAACCGGCACTCCGCAGGGATTGCTTTGATAAGAAAGCTCAGCATGGCTTAATGTGTTTATTTCAGTCATACTGTCAGTGTAAACACAGTCTGCCGTTCAAACACACTTGGAGGAAGAGCAAAGAGACTGGCTTGCTGATGAGAAGAAGCACAAAGTATTTTTTTTGATACTGTTCTGATTCCTGAGGGGAAATTTGTCTTTAATGCCAAAATAGAATCAGCCTTACTGCATTACGACATTACAGCAGGGAGGGATTTAATGTTTTGATAAAGGACCATTCAAAAGTGTGTACACCAGATTAAAACTCCTGGTAATACATTAGCAGTTATAGCATTAGTTATGTAAATTACCATCCATCCATCCATTATCTGTAACCGCTTATCCGCATCATCAGGGTACCCGGTGAGAACATGCAAACTCCACACAGAAAGGCCCCAACTGAGGGGCTATACTACTATACTGTACTATATATAACCATTGTGCCATTATATATTTCATTGCACTACTGCAAACAATGCCAAAAATATTAAGTACTATGCTAAAACAATTTTGTACTTGCTGTGGTTATGCTTTATTATCTGCACACTTTGGCACCCTGAGCAACATCCATTGGAAGTGGGTCAGCACCAAATGTGTTCAGTCACATATTAGTTTGCTTTAAACACATCCATATTGATTCAAACTGCATGACACGATGGGAAAACATGCCACAACTGTGCCTGCATGATTCAGACATGCAACACTACAAAAGAAACGAAACTTGGACACAAGCACACAGCTACAGTAGTCCAAATAAAACATGTTAGTGGAGTTTTGACAGTCAGGAATACGGGCCTAACAGTGAAGTGATGCACAGTGTCACACTTGATTTGCCTCTTCAGTTTCAGCAGCCGTTCAATCTGGCAGATGTGGAAAGACCTGTCAAAGAGGTTCCACTGAAAAATGTCATCTCTTTGTTCATGTACTTAAGTGATACACACACAACGGTAGGAATAAACCCAAATATGCACCTACAATGTAAACACACACAAGCCCATGCATGCATAATCACGTCAAAATCTGCAGACCTGTAGTGGTACATATAGATGCAGATTCCCTGTGCTAGTCATCAGAATACATGCATGCACAATCAGCCCTTCTTGTTCACACCTGCACCTGCTAAACTCGTGACTCCCGCAGTATTCGACTCATCCACGCAATCCCTTCTTATTTCTTATTTCAACATCCAGTCTGTTTGCTAAACAACACCTTTAACCACCAAATCAGCAGATTCTTCCCGGTGCAGCTCCTTCACCTCTCAATATGTGATGTGCTGCAGCGACAGCTGCTATCAAATCATAATCCTCAGGGCGGATCCATAAGTGTAGCAGCAAATCGTAGTAGCAGGTACTGGCTAAAGTGCTGGCTGCTGGGATTGTTATGGGCCGTTTGCTATTGCTGCAAGAGCTACCTTATGTGTCCCTGTGTGCAGTCAGCTAAATGAGCTAGCAGCCCAGGCCGGCTCTGCAACTCGACATTAACTTGTACAGTACACAGCAGCATCACAGAGAGAGAGAGAGAGAGAGAGAGAGAGAGAGAGGGAGAGAGGGGGGGCTTTGACTGCAGAGTGGGCAGGGCTAGCTATATGTGTTCTACTTCTTAAAGCAGCATTATTAGAAAAACAGAAATGGGTGCTGAGGTGTATTTGAACAAAAATAGACAACACTAGGACAGTAAAAATGCATAGAAAACACACAGAGAACCAGAGTAGGCAGGATAGGAAGAACTAAACTAGATGGGATATGCAGAAAAGGAAGTCAGAGAAAGCAGTATTGATGTTCAAATATTTAGAAATTAAACAAATAAATAAAAAGAAGGCAAAACAAACTGTACTGCACTGAGTCTATGTGAAACTGACAATGCAACTACAGCTGGAGTAAGTCAAGCAAGAACAAATAGAGACAGACGTGAATACACAAGTAGAATAGGAAGATCAAAAGGAGTTGGAAAATGTAGAACACACAATCATCTGAATATGAAGAGCTAAAATATAGAACAGATGGAACAAAAGTAGATCCAGGAGAGTACAAAAAATTAAAAGATTTAGTGGAGAAGACTACATGGGATAGATAAGAACCGCCAGAAAGGGTAAAACCAGACTAGAAATAGTTAGAGCAGGTAGTGTTCTCATAGCACAATACAGTACATCGAGCTGAATATGGAGTGAACAGAAGGGGTAGACTTGGACTTGATAAGAGTAGCTGAAAGAAAAAAAGAGTGACAACCACAGTGCAAACAGAAACACTGGATCACAATAACAGTTTCCATCCAAACATACATTTAGCACACAAACAAATTATCCCACTGTAATCCAGAAGCATCACTTACATTCTTGAGCTTTCGGCTGCAGTCACTTCCCCTGGAAGGATGAGAAAGAGAGGAAGAGTGAGAGAGTGTGACACATTGACTTCTGGTGTAATTTAATGTAATATCTTACATAAAAATAACAACACACATCTTTTAAACCAAACAACTCCCACATATTCATGCAGCAAAAGCAAAACTTATTGAATACATAGAGGAATCTGCAGTGGCTGTTGCCCACGCAGGGAGAAGTAACAGGCTCTACGCTTGCATCACTGGATCTAGTTTGTTGTTTGTGGATGTATTTATTTCATATTTCCAGTTCAAACACTGCAGTTTTCTTTACCTAAAAGATAAACTACACAATGGAATATTCGTGTTCATTCCTCTGGACCAAAGAGCAAGGGAGCCTTTTCAGATCTGTCATTTTGCACCGGCACTCATCACTCACAAAGACTTTCTTCAACAGAATGTCAGGGGAGCAGATGTCACAGTAGGGGCCACATGGTTTGACTGCCAAGTGATCTCTGGGAGGTGCAAAGCAGAAACACCACAGCAGTGGCCACTTAGCTCCACAGATGCTGCCAAAATGAAAAGATGTGGATCTTGCGGATCACCACTTGAAGCTATAAATGGGAAGTGGAATGAACCAGTTGTAAAACTGACCCCAATACACACTTGTGTTGTGGAAATATATACTTCTAAGAGAGAGAGAGAGAGAGAGAGAGAGAGAGAGAGAGAGAGAGAGAGAGAGAGAGAGAGAGAGAGAGAGAGAGAGAGAGAGAGAGAGAGAGAGAGATGGTAGCACCAGAGAAATAAAAATACTAAAATACAGATACACACAGACACACACACATACCTTTTGCTAAACTGTGATTGTGACAACAAATTGCCAGAGGAAAGACAGACACCTTTCAAAATAAGGTGATATTATTCGCTATAACTATGGAAAAAACAAATTGTACACAAAGAAACTCACAGAACAAAGTACAATCCAAACAATCCAAACCAAAGGAAAGTCTTAAAAGGTTCTTCAGACAGAGTTTAAGGCAAAAGGAGACCTGCCAATGTCTTCCTGCCAGAGTCAAAGCACTCCAATGAAGAAGCCTGGTCATCCTCAGGCTTCAGCCGGGATTGGGACCAAAAAAGCTCTAAATCTGTACTCAGGCTCATTGGGTTAAATGTTGCAATATAACCAAGTCCTAGCCCCAAAACCAGCCTTACAGGAGATCAAATAATCCTCAAAATTTATTCTGGATTGAAAAGGAGCCAACAGAGAGAAGCCAGGATGGAGGAATGTGGTTTCTCTTTCTGGTTGCTAGATGTGAGGTGACTGGCTGCTGCGTTTTGCAGGTCTGATCAGCAGGAAAACATAATGGTTTGAATATGTTTCCCTCATTATCTCTCATTATGAATCATATCTCATTTTCAAGATCAGTAAGGATAACAAATCTTTTATTACAGACTTGGACGTTGACTTTATGGAAAAACACCTTACCATTTATATGTGTAACGCATTGCTTTACATGGGACACAAGTTCCCCTATATGGAAAATAAATAACCCCTTTATGGAAAATGAGCTGCTTTGTATGAATATGGATGCGTCTTACTGTGAAAAAAGTTGAGTATATAGTCAAGAAATTAATATGTATAAGCTGGAATGATGCTTTCCCAGGCTGCACATTCAACTGCATTTTCTTGTGTATGTAGTACACCACCCAATAGAGCTGAATTAACCAATCAGCTTCTTCCATGCATAGATCGCCACGACGTGTAGTTGACATTTGGGAACTGTGCACTGTGCATGAGCCTCTGCGGCCTATGGTTACCCATAAAACTTGTCTCCGCGTGGGTACCTAGAGACATTTATGTGCATCTTTGGTAAAGAAGAATTCTAGCTTAACATGCTATTATATACACTGCACTATAGCCATATCTACTGGGGCTTCAAGTAAACACACACACAAATCTCGGATAAGAGATCATCCTGTACGGATACATAACAGCTCCATAACATAGTGCATCATCTTGTATGGGAAACATATAGACGATATTTTAGAGAAAATACTAAGCAATTTTTTGCCCAAGTTGTACTTCCTAATTCATGGTATACATTACAAGACTGTTTCTAACTAGTCTCCAAAACCCGAAGGGTCACAAAGCCCAACTCACTCAACACACAAGTGACACCCAAATTGCTATTGCGTGAGTTTTCCATGACAGCAGTGACCTGACAAAGAGAGGAGTGAAAGAAGAGAAGAGCAAGGTGAAAGTAGCTGGAGGGAATGATCTGTAAACCCCCCCCCCCCCCTCCTCCTTCTTCCCTCTTCTTCTTCTAAATAAACAGAGAGACAGGTTGATTTTCTCTGCTGTTACCTTGTAGAAGCAAACTTGAAGGACAAACACAGGAGATTTCACAAGGTGTTCGATCATATTTAGGGGCGTATTCTTCATTTTTCTTGTCTGTCTTTCTCTTTGTCTCTATCAGAGTTAGAATCTGTGATTTCATTCAAACAGTATCAATAATGAACAGAATCATAAATGTCACAAATTTCAAAGATACTGTTGTAATCATTACAATGGCAATGCATTCCTGAATTTAAAAAAATGAGGCAAGCCTGGTACAACCTGGCCGTGGAAGTCCTGAAATTATTATTTTTTGCTTAAATGTTGTGTGATGGATGGTTAAATGGAATTACTGTCAATATTAAATACATGTATTTCTTTTAGAGAAATGCATGAAACACTTTCCACTACTTGCTGACAGTGAAGAGTAGTAGCAAATCAATAAAAAAGATATCCTGCTTGTGTTTTCATCATATTTATCTACACACCTGAGGGAAAGGCATTAAATTTGTATCTTATTTTTTACAGCATTCCAAAACTTTGTGTAAAATCTGCTTGACAGTTGAGTGGAAATGCAGCTTCTCTCTCCTCTCCTGTCCTCTCATTGACTCTGCCTGGCAAACTGTCACTTATCTTGGAAATCGATCGGTTTCCATCAACACGCAGAAGAAGAAGGAGATATTTCAGGCCTGAGCTCATGGTGTACCTGAACCTGCCTGTCTTCGTGCCTCCCTGCCCAAAGCTGTTTCCTAGGTAAGTAAACACCTGTCCAGAAACTCAGCGAGGAGAAGCACTGAAACTGCTTCCTGTCATGGGTACAAGCTGCAAGGAAATAGCATCCTGTACGACGGAGGCTTACATAACGACTGGAAATAGCACAGGGCCACTTTAACAATGACACCACTATTTCCTTTTCAGTTTGTGCCAATTGAGATTGCCCATGCATTCCTGATAATATTTCTAGAGTGAGCATATCCATATTTATGCAGCATAGAAGTAGTCTTCCACAGAAAAAAAAGACCCATTATAGCTATGATGAAGCTTTGATTCCCCTTTTATTCTGTTCTTTTATGACCATCGGAAAAACATGTAATCATCTGTTCCAGTTCAACATAATATTCTATAATCGCGAATGAACAAAATGCGGTAAGAAAGGATTCCACGTGGCAAAATATATTCATGTTTTGAAGGAAAAAGAAGCATGTGGGACAGAAAAAGTATAAAGTGCAGAAGCACTGCACACAGCAGCTAACAGCAGCAATCTACAAGTTACAAATTACACAGCTTCTTATTAAATAGGCTTTATTGACATTACCTGCCATCAATGTCTGTGCACTCACTGTAACCAAGCAGGCAGCGTCCCTCCTTCGCTGCTGCTTGTGTTGTTTTGCCATGTGCGTATATAAACAAGGAGCCTCTTAATCAGGCTGGACGTTGGAGAGCTTCACAATTTTAACATGCCAATCTGATTAAACTCTGCACAAACGAAACAAGGCAAAGTTAATTTGCAACCAGCAAAGAATACATCTCACCCCATTCCTCACATCAAAGAATGAGGAGTGAAATCCTGTGGGAATGCAGGCGATGCATCTTAGGATAGGCTCTATGTGGGCTGCGTCCAAATTAAAGGTTCAGTGTGTAAGATTTAAAAGGCCGATATTAAACATGATGTGCATAACTATGTTTTCATTTATGTATAATCACCTGAAATTATTATTATTATTTTAATTGTTTTATTATTATTATTATTATTTTAATTGTTTTATTATTATTATTATTATTAACTTCAAATGAGCCTATATACAAACGCTGCATGTTCTCTTCCACAGAGTTGGCTATGCTAAATCCGGCACGCTGGACCTTTAAATCTTGTTCAAATTCAATTGTTTGCCAAAGTGACAACCTTCAGCCTGAACACACACACTGCTACATTGGTTTATGAACACCACCTGACACCCACCTGAAAATATCTATCAAAAACACATCATTTTACAGTCTCCTTTGTGTTATCAGTTAATGTCAGGCTGTTTCTCGACAAAATTATGATTGAATAAATATAAATGAAGCACAGACAGAAGTAAGGGGACCATAACTGAAAACTGGAAAAAAAAATACTGCAACAAAATGATGTTTACTCATGTAAACTTGCACACATGCTCAGAAACGAAAGCTACTTAAACATCAGTGTACACACAAACACGCACACCTCAGTGCCCTCAAAGAATTCCTTGTTCTGACAAAACCAGTCAAGCAGCTCCTCCTGAGACCAGCTAAGATTAGCACTGTCCCCTCTCTGCACAGCCAGCATGAGGATAGCACATGCTACACACACCCACTCATTCACACAGTTCATATAGCAAAGAAAAAATACATGCACTTGGCTTTGTTACCAAGCAACAAAGCAGGAGTCATGGTTCAATGAGTGATGTAAACCCTTGTGTTGTATTTGGACAGAGACCAGTTGTGTCTAACAGATGTGCTATTGTTGCTTCACTGACACAAGCTCTACAAACTTCCATTGACTCTTAGTTAGTTATTTATATTGGCAGTGAACTGGACGATTGTTTGATGCAGAGAATGACAGATAGAGTGGCTGACAGAGAGTGTCACACAAAGATGCACACAACCAGTCATACAGATGTGATCTGTTAACACACAATTGAAGTGTTCATTGTCAACACTTGTCCATCCACTTAATAAACAAGCCTTCCTTCATTACTGAATTTCGTAAGTACACACAAAAGTTGCAGAACACATACTAAATGGACCTGGAGGTGAGCTTGTTTTGTCAACGGATGTTTCCAAGGTTAAAAATCAACTTTTAAGACAACTGGAAGTCCTTAATTTGATCATCTACAATTCAATTACTGGGAAAATTCCATCTACTGATGAAGATCATGTGATATGATTGAAAGCACCAGAATAGCTACCTTCAGATAATGTTGTCAAATCCAGCAGAGACTCAGTAAACTGCTCATAACCACAAATCAGGCCTTCATTACTGTTTGCTCATATTCATCATTGTATAATGGTTTAACCTGTTTTATGTTGTCACAAAACTGTTTCTTCTTATCTCTTGTGCCTCATTATTTTTTTTTACTGCACTGATGGTGATTCTGCAATCTACTAATAACAGAAACACTTTACATCATTTTACTTAGAAAGAACAGCACCCTCTTTCTGTTTTGTGCAGTAAAGCACAGAGACTTTTTTACCACCATAAACTAGTTAAAGTCAACTTTGGTGTTTGAGACTTGGCACAAAACAGTGTATAGAGATATAAAGATTAGAAACACAAGAACACTGAGCACAAAAGTCTATAGAGATAATTCAATGAAAAATTACACAGGAATAGTCGGTTTCTCAAATAAAGATCGAACAAAAAATATTGTCTTGAAGTGCTAAACTATGACCTTTAGAGATGACTTGAATTTGTCAACAGTAATCAACACAGTCAGACAGTTTAATAGCTTTCTGTATAGTGTTATAAGCAGACAGATGAGACAGTGTATAGAAAGCTTTTTTAATCTAGCTTCATTCAAACACGGGGAACTGACAACTGAAATTAATTTTCAGGGCGTATATTGTATGAATACAGGTGAGTGGAACTATTTGTTTAGTTCTGATAACTTTATATTTATATATTTGTTATATTTATATAACACAATCCAACCTATATCTGTGCTTTTAATTTACATTTGTTCACAAGACGTGTATGTGTTAGTGTGTGTGTACTGTATTGCTGTGTGTAACCTATTACTTATACCTACTCTGTTTTAAATGTGACCTGTCAAGGGACTGCAGATGAAAGTTAAATGGTAATATTCCTTGTTGATATTGTACATGGTCCCTTACAAATAAAATAAATGAATAGACTAAGAACTGTAATCACATGTAAAGGCAGTTTTTAGTTATGTTTATATCTCAAAATAATAAATTAATTTCTATGCTACCCTTTCAAAAAGAACAACACCTTTCCTGTTATTGTAACCTTTCGTTAGCTCTCACCTTTTTTTAAAATGGTGGCTATTGTACTTAAGAACAAAACTGAAAAAAATACACACACATTCACAAACCCACACACACCCTTTGAGCAGTAAGGTAACACTGGAGCTTTGAGTCTTACTTGGCGGTGGGGCGTGTCGACGTGTCCTGCAGGTCTCCAGGGTCAAACAGCTGGGAGCCTTTCAGTCCCAACTCCTCACAGCCGCGCAGAAACACACTGAGGTTGTCCTGCACAGAACACACAAGGCACAGTTTTGTCAGGATAAATACACTGTTGGCAGAGACAGAAGGCAAAGCGAGGTCATGTCCAAGTACACAAGGTCTTAACTGAAGTACAACCATGACTGAGACACACACTCTCTCTGACTCAAATCATAAAATGAATGTAGAAAATATACTACAGGCACTGCTGCACTACATCAAAGAAAAGAAACAGTCTGGCTCATTAAGCATGCTACACACCGTTAATTCAGGGATAAGCACATGTACACACAGCTGAAGAATTACTGCACCTCTCTATTCAAACAATGTGCAAAGTGCGACTGTTCTCACTGACATGACTTCCCTAAACTAAACTTCTTCTATCCTGTTCTTAAGGTGTAAAATTCAAATGGGTCTTCACAAACAAAGAAGCATAAGAGATGATCAGATATAAGGTCAAGATCCTCTTCATTTACTGCACTTGAAGTCTCTCTCTGACACACACATGAACCACACACACCTCTGAACAGCTCTTTAAAGGTCAGGCAAAGACACACAAACACATGCTGGTCGGATACGTAGAACTGCAAGATGACAAAACGTCCAGGCAACTTACTTACTGATCTGAATTGGATTCATTCTTCTCTTTTGCCTGCATACAAACGTGCAACACACACACACACACACACACCTGAAAATCAGTATACCTGCTCGAAAGAAACGTGACACCACCTGGTTTTGTGGCTGGCTTTCGTACGTCTCTTCTCTGATTACTCCAACTTTCACTCTTCACCTTTTGCTTCCTTCAAGTGTCTCCTGCTTCCTGTCTTATCTCTCCTTCTCCTGCTTTCCTCCGAACATTCCTTCTTTCTCTTCTTGTCTACCTTTCACTCTCTCTCCATCTTCTTGGTCTTCCTCCCTCTCTTCCCTCTGCTCTCAGACAAACTCTTTGTTGGTCGCAACCTGAGCCGAGCTCTCCTCTCCTGTTCCCAGGTTCTCTCTCTCTTTGTTTCTATGTCTCTCTATCCTTCAGAGGGCCACAGCCAAAGCCCTTCCCTCTCTCTCTCTCTCTCTCTCTCTCTCTCTCCCTCTCTCTCTGGGTGTCACCATTTCCTCTCCACCCCGACTGTCCCTGCACTCTCTCACTATCTCTCTCACACACCAAACCACAAATACAATGTGCTTATATTTACATACAATATGAACGCATTTAAACAAAATGCTCTTTTAAATACACATATTTTCACAAGCGAAGAGAGAATTATTTATATGTACACACTAACTGGTGTAAGAACACAAGCGTGGGTATAAACACAAACACACACTTAGAAACCACTAGTTCTCACGATCCTTTCCCATTTGTAGCCAAACACCCCCTCTAAATCCACCCTGCAGCTTCCTGTGTTTTTGAGACAGCGCCATCTTTGCTCTCCTGGTGAGGCAACCCCACCCGCCCACATACACACACACACACACAAATACCAATCTCTTTCAGAAAGGACACAGCTATCTCTTCTTTTGACAGTTACTTACTCCAGGGAGGACACACCTACGGTGGGCTTGAACTGTGTCTCACATACACACACTTCTCAAGGTCATACTTGACCTCAAAATAAAGGGCTTTCTGCCCAGTTGCTTAATATCAGTGTGAACTCTACTTAAAAATGTGTTCTGAATAACAATAATGAGTTATCACTTGGAACAATAAGGGACTCCCTTAGGGTGAGGACGGCTTGTACCAGGGACTCTTAAACTTTCTGTCATAAATCCAAGTAAACAGATCCAAATATGACCAAATTCTGTAGTCAAGTTAACAACAGGGAGGATTGTTGTTTTGTTAATACAGAAAGTTTCATAAGTTTCATTATTAACAGTGAATTATTCACTTTCATGAACCACTTAATATCGACTTATTTCTAAATCACACTTGTACAAATACTTGGTTACATGTTAGAAAATGCTTGCGACTGGAATATTATGTCTATATATATGTTATGTTATGTGTATATATATCCATGAGCAAGTGTACTCAATATTGGCTTGCTAAAACTGGAGGCACTGGCCAGGATGAAAACACAGGTGTCCCCATTCATTTGCACAGGGCTAATGTGTTTCATTTGTGGTGACCTACAGCGGGGAAGTAAAGCCAGATTCAAGTTTTGGAGAATCACACTGCAATGGCCAATCGGATGATCATACTAGCCAAACTCCTCCACAGTCAGCCCTGTCAAGGCTGTCACTGAAACCCAGCGTGATCCAGGTGGTGCAGTTGTGTTCTAGCTTCTAAACCCAGCTTCTACATCTATGTCCAGTTGTCCAGTCTATGCAGCAAAATACTGACAAGAAGCTTATTTTGTTCCGTGTGGTCAAACGACATAGACAGTGAATAAGAGTGTAGGGAGAGCTGATAGTGAGAAATCCGGTGAGTCAGAGAAGATTAATTTCTTACTGACAACTGTTCCGATCGTTTCTGATCAGTTCCATTCATTAAAAATAAAAACCCACAAAGCCAAAGTGAGCGCTTGAGAAGTTGCATGCAGGTAGTCTGGTGTTGACAACAACCCTTCCAGGTATCACAGAGCAACTTCAAGTCTTACTTCAGTCACTGAACAATTTTATCCCACATTTTTCCTCATTTCCCACTAGCTGGGGTTTCACACGGTCTAGAATAACAAACACTGCAATAACAAGCATTGAAATAAACAACAAGCCAGCAGACGATTAAAGAGGCTCATTTAGTAGCAACTTACGTAATAGCAACCCGGATAATTTAGTGGGTGTTTGGAGTGTGTGCAAGCGTGTGTCTTAAGAAGTGAGCATAACGATGTGGTGATTTGCAGGTCACTGCCACAGGAAACTGGGCGTCTACCGCAAAGGAATGACTGACAGCTGAATGTGTTTATAGAAGGATTGGGAGAGAGGAGGCTGACTCGGACACAAAGCCCCTGTCCACTGTGTTTAAAAAAAAAAAATGAAGTCATGTGTGAAAATACCAACACTGGTAAAATTAGTATTAATAACAGCAAAGGCAGCAAAGATGAAAAACAATCACCAAGGGCCATCTAAATGGCATTTACATGTGTATGAGTGTGTGTGAGAAAAAAAATAGCTTGAACACAACTCACATTGTAATCAGTACCTGACTATCACGATTAGACCACTAAGGTTTCTCAGGGAAGAGGATCAGAATTCACACCCTGATTTTGGTCAGAATCCAGAGGAGAGAGAAGGTGAAAACTCAACCATGCTGTACTGTACCTCAAATGTTGCATGCAGAATATAATGATTTGCAAATCCCTTTCAACTTATATTAAATTCAATGAGTTGGGCTCATTTATTGTTGTTTCTAAATACAGTACACAGTTATTCTGAATTCGATGCCTGCAACATGTTCCATGAGCCTTTATAGATGTGCAAGTTACCCATTCCATACTATCACAGATCTTGGCTTTTGAACTTTGTGCTGGTAACAATCTGGATGGTCCTTTTTCTATTTATCCCAGAGGATGTGATGTCCGTGATTTACAAAAAAAAAAACAATTTGAAATGTCAATCTTAGATGAGCTCGGGCCCAGAGAAGTTGGCGGTGTTTCTGGATGTTGTGGATGTATGTCTTTCACTTTGCATGGTAGAGTCTTGATTTGCATTTATTACATAGTATATATACTTATACTTATATACATAGTAGTGATGAACTGTTGTATGTAGTAATATCCTTTATACAATCATGTTGATTTTTTTTTAATGCACAGAGGACAGGTGTTCAATGCTTTTGGCCATGTGCCTATTATGACTTCAATGGATCTCTCAATGTTTTTATGACATTATGGATTGTGGGTGTTGTAATCCTTAAATTCATTCTTTATTTGCCCCCTATTTGCAGGCGTCAAATTTTATTGAATATAGGCTGAAAATAATTTGCAGAATTTACGTTTCGTGTTTTACACAGTTTTCCAACTTTTTAAAAAAAATCTGTGTTGTATATGCTATTATATAGCAAAAGACAATGATAACTGTGTTAATGTGAATATATATGCATATTCACTAATGTAAGACCAGCATATGAGCCAATATTAGATAACTGCAGTGAAGTCGATAAGTAGAAGTAAACTGCAGTGCAGAAATTATGGTCTTTAGCATGAGTCACATAAGATCTTTAGTTCCTTTTTATGGGCTTAGAAAAGCTCCCACTGCACTGAGGGTAGCTGAAATTTCTCAAGATACTAATGAGGCATACAATCGCTAGTATGAATCTGAAAATTGAAAATGTCCAAATCTGGACATGCATTTTTACATGGCATTCTGAAGTGTTTGGCTTTCTATTTTTTTTTTACATGCGCGTCACTTAAAATGCCTACTGAACGTAATGTCTGGAAAACAACAATTTTTTAAACGTGAATTACTACCATTCAACTTGCAGGTCGATCTCCACTGTGTGTCTGTTTACACACCATAAAACATGAACATACCAGTCGACCCAGAGACGTCTGGGAACAGCGCACGCAACAACCAACCTGTTCAGACGAACACTGAGCCATACAGGCCGAGCTGCCAAAGCACTGAGGTAGCTGCTCTAATTACAAAACAGCCAACCCTCCTCAGAGACTCATTTTCCCATTAGCCCCCAAACAGGAAAAGGAAGGGGGAGTAGCCTGTGTTTTATTACGATAGGCCAGATAACAGCAAACCCCTTGTTTATGTGTTTCTCACCTCTTTAATCACAGCCAAGAGAAAGAAAAACCCCTGCAAAGCCGCAGGAAGTTAAGAGGCAGAATTATGAAATTCCTAAAGTATAAGAGTCATATTGTTTAGACTGGAACGAAAACAGCAGGTGTATTTTTCTTTTACCTTTTATATGTTGTCCTCAGCCTACAAATGTAAACATGTTGTCTTCAGTGGATGATTCAACTGCCCCTTTGGGCCAATTAGTAATGGTCATGTAATGTTTTTCATCCTGTAACTGCATTGCCCCTTCTCGGGCCAACAAGGGCAGTTGCTTTTAATAATGTCATTGTTACATGCATCAGTCACTGTTGTTTGAGATACCATACAAACTTGTGACACAAACTAAGACACAGTTTGTTTGACACAATTGCACAAAAATAACAAACTTCACAAACAGTGAAATTTGTTACTGGGCTTGATTAATAGATTGCATTTTATTACAGTGTGGCATTACTGTTACATTACATTTTTTGAGTTAAAACTGTAAGTCAAACTGCTAATGCAAATCCAATTTGCTCACTTGATTAGTCTTAAATTGAGATTTGACAACTCCCAAACAACTCTTAAACAACTTGTGAAGGTCACAGTACATTGTTGCTAGGTAGAAAAGTAGCATGCACTGATAGCTCTATGAAAGCCCTTAAAAAGGCCTTTAAGTCACTATACAGACATGGCTGTCCACCAGTGCCAATGATCTGATTAGAGTACATTAGACCACAAATAAAGAAGATTGGCTACAGTGAAGAATGCATGATAGTTCAACCAGAAAAATGCAAAAAACAAGCAAATCCATTAATAAAAAGAGGGATAGAAACTGAATATTTATGTTTATGGACAAATCACATAGTTAAAACAGTACCAAGATGGGAGCACAGAAGCTCTTGGGTTTAAAAGCTCTAATGGGATCATTTATTGTTATTCTAACAGTGATTGTGGAAAAAGGCCTGTAAAGAATGTGGCTGTGTAATTATCTGCCACTTGTAAAAAGCCAGAAAAGGCTCATTGGCAGCCATTAGTGACGCCATAAGATAAGAAAAGCCAACTCAGACTTCCTGTTCTGTTCTGTCACGCTGTCATTGAAATAATACCAGCTCTGCTTACATGTTTTACTCTAAGTACGAGAGCTTCTGTCCTAATCACCTGTACTCCTTTTGTATACCCACCATCACATTTTAATAATGAATGCAATCTGACTTCAAACTCTATTAAGGGATTAAAACTGCCATGCTGCTGATGTAAATAATAATGCCACAGTTTCATAATGGGAGGCAGGATCAGCAACAAATGTTTGCTTTTAAAAAAACTGACTTTGCACTGTGATCTGGTGTGTACTGTTCACACAATTTCTGACATTTTGTTTTTCAGTTAACAACTAAGACAGCTGTTAGGAGTGAGCACGAGGAAAGAAGTAAAAAGACATTTAGCGTGAGCCCAAATGTGATCAACTTCCAGTGTGCCTCAGGCCTGAAAGGTCACTTCATCCAGATCAAGGTCTTAAGACGTCATGAAAGGGCTCCACTGTGTTGCCCTGTACTCTACTGAAATGTATCAGTGTTCAGGTCCACTGAAATTCACAGGCTCTCATTCAAAGCAGGAGGCAAACTTAAGAGTCTTAAATAAAACCATGGACAACAATGTATGTTATTCAGTTCAAGTTTTCAGATCTGGAAGAAATTGCTTCCTGCTAAAATAAACAAAAAAAAAAAAAACAAAAAAATGTCTGATGGTTTTATTAAACCAAACAAAACATGTTTAGAAAGAGATACAACAGAAAGACAGAAAGACAGTAAAATGGTATTGGAACATACAGTATGCTACAGTATGCTGTTGTGATCAAGAGTTCCCTACATAAAAGGGTGTTTACAGATGATCTGTGTCATAATAAAACTGTCTTACTGTACCATTAGATCTTTCAGCTGCAAGTATTAAACCCTGATAACACAGCTAGTATTATAAAATGCCAAGTCTATCCAAGCCAGTAAATCAGCATGTCATACAATTATTGTCAGCACGTCTGCAGTTATTGTCTGAGGTGACACTGTAGTTTGATACTATCCAATATTTGTTACCTACACCACAAAGACCAAAAAGTTAACTGCAATTTGAACCTTGACATAGTAACTGTTTTTCTCAGAATCTTCAAACTCCAAGCCAGAGAATAAAATGAGAAAATTATTATCAATAATTAATGACGGCACTTTATATGAGGCAGCTAGCGTATGATCATGTTGCTAACTTTCAATGTCAACTTTCTGCTTCTGGAAGCTACACAGGCATCAAAGCTCAAGTTTCAAGGCGTGTGGCTGCCATACTGTTCCTGTGATACCAATATGCCATATTGGGTATAAAGTTTTAAGTTGTACACTTTATTCAAGGGTAATGATGACAGGTTACAAGGACTTTTTTTAAAAATAACAATACTAGAATGACATCAAAACTATCCCAAGAGAGAGGAACAGATGTTGGAAAAAAAATAAAGGAGAGGAAGTGACACAGACATAAAGCAAAGTGACGAAGAAGGCAAAAAGCAAGAGATAGCATAGGAAAGGAAGGGTAGAGGACTCACCAAGCCCGCTATGGGTGTTGGAAGTCTGTTGATTTTCTTCACCAGGCCAGGTTTAATAGAGCTCAGCAACCTGACAAAAAAAACACACAGGGAAGAAGATATCTGAACCTGAATTTTAATTAAAGCTTTAAAACTTATCGTCATGGCAAGTTGAGATGAATATTTTATATGATGCAGCACAAAGTAGGTTCAAATTCAACTCAAGCACAGTGAAATAAGACATCAAGAGTGTGTGAAACTGTGTGTCTCTTCAGATGAAAGAAGGCCAACAAAAAGAGAGAAAGAAACATTTTTGGAGGGGCCCACAGTAGCATCTAAAGAGTTTATGACAAGACTGATCCTAGATCAGTGTTGAGAATCAGTGCTTCTCCTTTTACCTATTGGGAGTGCTTAACTAATTCCAGTACACTTCATGTCACAGTGGACTACACATGTGAAGAGGTATGTCCTTGTGCTGCCACTTCTCATTGTATGCACACAGAAAGATACAGAAAGTTACACCATATTCCTGCAATCTCCGAAAGGTTGTCAGACATGAACAAGCAGTTTTTTCTTCTCTCTCTCTCTCTTGTGTCTCCAGTTTCATCTTTTGTGTGTGTTTTCATCAGAGGAAACACTGAAATGATTCTTCTCTGTAAAGGAAAAACCTCCCTCGGATACTCTTACAGTATTGGATATCCCTGGTCCTGCAATGTTGATGACATTCCAGCAGGTATTTTGCAATGAAATGCTGTAATTCACCTTTTTAGTGAACTCTCTTTCCCTCAGGCTGCCTCATCTACTTCAACTTCAGTTAGAGATTTCCTGCTGTACTGTATGTTTCCCAGAATAACTTCAAACAACCCAAAGAGTAGCGTGTTCTTAGTGTTACATGCAATATGTGTAGGAGGGGAGATGGCAACAGTGAAGACAATATCTCTAATCTTTCAGATTAGATTGCCTGGCATGAGAAAAATGTTGCATTCTGCTTTCATTTTTTGTGTATTTCCCTACAACCAGAAATTTTAAGAGTTGAGAGGATTTCTCTGTTTCATCATGTGTTTTAAAACAGATATCTCCCCCATGATCGGCACAGATGACTTTGTTGTAACTGTGATAGAAATAATTCAAACATAAAAACATGTTTTGCCAGTTATCTGCAGGAATATGCGGCCAATTTGTCTGTACTGTACTGTCACAGTTCAAACTTGTTACAGCATTAAGAGGAAGTGGGGATGACTACAAGAGTGAGAGTGTTTTCCTGTACTGTAAAACACAGACACAAAACAAACAGAGAACAGGCACCATAAACACATCATCTTAGAGTCCGTACCGGGACAAACACATTTCCTGACGCCTTGTGTATCGGGAGAACGAGGAAAAGGTCGGAGGATGTTTCGCTTGTGGAATTAGCGAGATTCAAAACAAGCTGTACACAGGAAGTCCAATCTGCTCTCTCTTCTGCTGCATGGACACCATTTAAGTGCATTAACCTAACTAAAATCCAACGGGATTTTGTATGGTGAAACCATAAAAGCATAACAGGATTAATTATGTTTTCAGTTTTGTTTGATTTTAGATCAAATCTAGTGGAAGGTTTGGTTGAGAGTCAAAGCACTAATGATTCCATTTATTTTTTTTCATAAGATTGCAAGATAGGACACTTTGACAACTCTTGCCTCTTTCTCATGCTGCACTGAGTAATATGACAAGCTATCCATGATTGTCTGTCACTGAAGTATGTGCATTCTGAGACAGGTCCAGATGCAGGTTAAATGTTCATTACATGTTTTCTTATTATATAACAAACGGGATTGTGCAGCATGGGCAGAGATTTGAGGACTCTATTTTCTAACACGCTAATTATAATTGGTGACAGAGCTGCAACTAACCATTATTTCCATTATTCTATTATTAATATGAGTCTGTAAACGATCACAAGTTCCAAGGGCCTTTAAGTTATGTCTTCAAATGTTTTATTTTTTACCGACCAATGGTCCAAAACCTTAAAGTATTCAGTGTCAGTACGTATTCAGTACTTTTCATATCTAAATAAATTAACCTTGTTTCATAACATTTGATAATATTGTTTCCCAGTCATGTGAATCACACATTCCAGCAATTCCAAAACCAGTGGGGACACTGTTAAATTGGATGTCATGTCTGTATTCACAACAAAGATGGGGTAAACATTGGGCTTGTGTAACTGAACTTGGCAGAAAGGAATGTAGAAGAGAGAAAGTGCAAGTATCTGTGTTTGTTTTCAGTCTCATCTCAGCACCTCGACTCTATGAGTGAGCAGACAAGAGTTACAAAATCTGTTTTACTGCTTCTTTCTTATCATTCTGAATGATGATGTGGTTATTTCTAGGTTAACATGTTAGTGTTTAGTTTTTTTCTGATACACACATATTATAACTGAAACAGAGTGTTGCTATAAATTCAATAAAAGAAAAATGCAAGAGGAAATTTGTGAGCACTCACTTGACCTATTTGTGAACATTCTTTCTTTGCTGTTGCACCCATTTCAGTCTCTATGGAAGATAGTATCAATGGCTCCAATAAAATTAAAAGAATCAAATTAAAAGAACCTATATATCACTCACATGAGAGTAAGGATGAAATAATTTTCTTCAGGAACAGAATAGGAGCAACAAAGACGAAAACCTAGGCAACAGCTAGTGGATAATGTTATTAATAATTACTAAATAAAAATAAAAATGTAATAGTCAGAACTTACTCGCATAGCAGTATCCCATTCTCCAAACCTCCTCTGAAATCCTTGTCACCAAAGCATCTTCCTGTCACAGCCTACAGAGAGAACAAACGGAGTGAGTTAGCAAAATATAACGCTACAGACCAAAAACAGATCATCAAACAATCAAGTCAGTCTCTGAATCTGAAGTCTAGACACACAAACTCCAGTTAGAATCCAAGAAAAAAGTCCAACAACCTCTTTTCACACTCTTTTCACGTCTTTCCTTCGCAGTAAATCCTGGAAATGGCATGGACAGGTGCACAAAGAGCTGTGGGCCGTATATCAGGTCCCTCTCTGGTTAACAGTGCTAAACACTAACAAGCTTGACATAAGCCGCAATCATCCTGACCAAATGGCTCTGGCAGGCTAATATGTTGTGACAGGGGATTTATCAGGTAATAGTTGGTCAGACCCTCTGAGGAGGAAAGCTGAATGTTCACATGTATTTGCATGACTACGGTACATTATCAGACATGTGTGCTTTTCTTGCACAAATATTGCTTCTTATTTCTTGCATTACATTAAGTGCACAAAACCCTGGGGCAGCAAACCTATACATGTTTTGGAAAATGTGCTTCTTCACTTGCAGCAAACAAACTGAATCCAAATTTCTGTTTTCAACTCCTGATGTTCAACCTTCTGCTGAGGTTTTGACCTTTACCGTTAATTTATGTGAATGAACAAGACCGCCCGAGATCTCCCACATGAACGCACACAAATATTTCAAGTGCAAATATAAACAGCAACGGTGAAATAATTACTTCCCACTTCAGAATATCTGCTGCTGCAGGTCGTTTAGCACCAGGCCTACTTGAAATCCATTTATTCTCACAAACACTGGCAGGGATTTTGGCCATAAAGAGAGGGGACCCCGTTGGACTGCTGATTTTGAAGCCAAAACAATTACAAGATTAAATTTCCTGAGAGTTTCTTTTACATTTATTTGCACAGCTGTGGGGGAAAAAAAGTGTGTAGATGTAGAGTGTCTGGCCCGGCTGTGTGCTTCTGTCAGCTTCTTGGCTCATTGGGGAGCTTGGACCTGTTACAAAAGAAATGGACTGCTGTATGTCAGCGAGTAGGCCGACAGTAGGCCTCATTTCTACTGCTGGGGGGGAGGGAGCAGTGAGAGGTTGTGTTTGGTGGTTGGGAGGCAGACAGAGAGGCAGATGAAGAAAAAGGAAAAGAGAAAAGAAAGCGGCACAGGTTTTCCAACTATGCTTACCTTTAGTTATTCACTGCCATTATCCCCTACTGTGGCAGCACTTGTGAATGGAGCACTGTGTGTCTAGTGTTGACAGTAGAAAAGTGATGAGTGAGGCCTGAGTGTGATGCCTAAATGCCTCACAATACAGACTTATCGTGTACAAAACTCATATTCTGATCTACAGTTCCCGGAGGAAGACATAATATTGTTTGTTGAATTAAACATCAATGGGCAGAGCTAGCTACCAATTATTAACTTATATATTTTTTCATTCATCCTGACATCGCATTCATGACCACTGAAAGTCAGCAGACTAGCTAACTACAGTCCTAAAGCTAACCAGTTACCATGTTGTAGTTAATGTGTTTAATGTGTACAAAAAACTAATTGTAAAAACATCAATTTGTTGTTTTACAGGGGACTTCTGACAAAGCCAGGCTAGCCGTTTACCCCCGTTTTCAGTCTTCATGCTAAGCTAAATGTGTGCCGTAAATATGTACCGTACATATGTCAATCTTCTCATCTAACTTGAAGGTTAGGGTTAGGGTTAGAGAGATAATTAGCATATTTATTAAAATATCATCTTTCTTCCTATAGAACATCTATAGGCTAGTAGAGCTGGTGCGAGGCTGCATTTCGGTTAACAATGACCACCTGCCTTTTCAACTTGGCTTGAAGCTAAAATTACTTGGCCAGACAAATTTCTTTGGCTCTGCCCCACTGACGATTAACTTAATCAATAGGATTAATTATTTCTCCAGATCAGGCCCCTGATAAATGTCTGTGAAGCAAAATATTCAATCTTTTGTGCGTACGACTAGCCGACAGCAGACTGTAGCTCTGACTCATATTCAATGTTTGTCTTGTCTACACAGGAAAATGACATTTCAAGATCTTACGTTACAGAATAACATTCTGTAGTCTTGTACGTGATCAAATAACATTTCCAGGTCCTCACTGTAAAAGCATAACAACCACAGGTGTAGTACATTAGAGAATAGCATCCCTGGTTTTGTTCTTAGGAGAGAAACATTTCATGGCCTGATCTCAGTTAAGATTCAGTGGCCTAGATACGTTTATATCTGCAGCTTAAAAAAATCTGCAGCTGAGTAGATGACCTTGATTTAGGAGCTCCTCAATAAATGTGTCAGATGAATGTAGTACTCTGCTTGCTAAAGATGGATAACCTTTTACTGCTTTGACATGCAGCGTTCACAGTCCCTTATAATACAGTAAATACGGTCAGGTTTTGTTTGTTGCTTAAAAAGGAAACATGCTGGAGTTGAACCTGTGGGCTTTGAGTTACAGTCTAATAACTAGGTCAGCTCTTCAATAACCTTGTCAATGAGCACGAGTGCATGGGGACATTATAGTGTGAGACTACAAAGATTCATCTACGGTTGGAGGACAGTAACTGCAAGAAAAGAGGAAAGGATAGACAAAGATGACACTATTGCTATTATTATTATTATTATTATTAAAGAAAATGTACTTATGCAGATAAATGAGGCTCATAATTTGACTACAGGTGGTATTGTACAAAGTTTGAATTGGAAACACATAAATTGCTCACACTCATAATGTCACAGTCACATTAAAATCTGTCTATGTATTTGAGACATTTTTTCCATATTCAATAAATCCAAAAAAATAACTTAATAGGCCTCTGGTGAACCCAGACCTCCACGTGGAAACCAGTGTCTTAAAGGTCAGGTTAATTAATATTGTGTCCTTTGGGGTCCATACACATTACCATAAATTACATATTTCTCTTCTGGTTATGAGCACGTCTGAAATGTGGAAAATGGCAGGGATTCCGTTTTTCTCATTATCTTGCAGCTCGGTTTGGCAGTGACTGCAGAGCTGCTAAGGACCTTGATTCATGTACATCTGTTGCTCCCATAATTGTCATCCTGAGCTGAAGTGCACATGAAACTCCAACTGACCAGAGAGAATACTCTAGTTTAAGATAACTCACATATGACACAGAATCCTTCGTACATTTCGTTGTGTGGAACGGTATCACACATGCCTTGGCCGTCCTAAAATACAATTTGACCAGACCCTCCAGCGCTCACTGTTACCTTATCATCAGGTGGCTGAGTGGCTAGTGCTCCTGACTAATAAAACACCTCATAAGTTACAGCAGGAAGCTTCAGCTACAGCAACATTGCTATAAAAGTTTGAATGACATATTCCCTTCACATGTAAAGGAGTGTTGTGTACTGTAGGTTAAGCACATTGTGCTTAGAAAAACATAAAAATGTTGAAGTGGCTATTAAGCACTGAATTAGAAACCAACAGATCTAGTGAAGGAAGTAATAAAATACCCACCCAGACTAATGCATTACTATATTCTGATCACAAAAACAATAAAGAAAGGAACAGTCTAACCTAATAAACCTCAGCCTAGCAAATGTGAAGCTGTTAATGGAATCAAAAAAAGATATTTTTAAAGGTCCAGTGTGTAACATTTAAGGAGATCTATTGGCAGAAATTGAATATACTATGCATAACTATGTTTTCATTTGTGTATATTAACTTGAAAACACAAATCATTGTGTTTTTATTACCTTAGAATGAGCCTTTATATATACACTCAGGGAGGGGGTCCTCTTCCATGGAGTCCACCATGTTTCTACAGTAGCCCAGAGCAGACAAAACAAACATTGACTCTACATAGGACCTTTTCTGATTTTCACACTGTAGTTTATCCTCCATGCTTGAAATCCTACACACTGCACCTTTAAGTCCAACTGAAATCAAATTTAGTTATCTCTTTATGTAACAATAAATAATTGGCAATATTTATCCGATTAAAAAGGAAGATAAAACGGTCTTTGGGGAAATGACAGAAATGCTTCTTTTCACCTGATGTAGATTGGACAGATAGGTTAGAGGGACATGTCAGTGTCTTATCTGATTGTCAGCAACTGGCAGGATGCCAGCGTGCCCGTGTTACACCGCAGAGAACAAAAGACAAAGTTAACGAACTTGTGTTGTCCCCTACATGTCACCAGCATCTGACCAGACCGAAGTGACATTTGCAGGTCTGTTTACATATGTGCTGCAGCTGAGCAGCTAATTATGGGATTGGCAGAGCACTTTTCCTGGGGAATGTTTGTTTGGTAGCTTGTTCAACACACTACGGTGCAGGACAAGATGTGTTCATGTAGAAAAGAAGGAGACTTTAACAGGAATGCAGTGATAGAACACTGATGTTACTACTTTATGCAAGATTTGACTGCATCAAAAAAGTCATCATTGTGTCAATAAATATTTTATATGCAAATACATAATCAAATTGTAAAATGAAACAAATTTGATGCTACCACAGCTATCTGTCTCGTGTGGGCCTGGATGAGTGCACTGCATGACGGAGGAGTCACACGACCACACTTTCATCAACTGAAAATTAAATGTTGAAAAATGTAAAGTTGAAACAAGTAAATAACTCAACAACAGCCATGTGGCACTGATGGTGGAGACTTCACAACCACCTCAGCCACAGTGAGATTGATGTGCACTCTGAACAATCTATAAATCCAGGAGCTACATTTGCTTGGCCTCCACAGTATAAATACAGCAGCCAAACAATTTAGAGGCAGAGTGATAGCTACAAGTTTGACACAGAGTCAGTCAAACAAACACCTCAATGGAAAAGGTACATCCGAAAAATGCTGGAAACTACTGGATCTGAATAGTGTTTTCAGACCACTGCAGGGTCATATGAGGGGACTCAATTAAAAAGAGGAATGTGTCGCCTCTGTTGTTTTCAGTGGAATGTTGCCTGCATTGTTTCACAAACAATCAAATGATGCTGCTTGGCTTTTTTCTCCCTCCTTTTACTTCCTTCCCCTTCAAAACCCATCATGTCTAAACCCAAGTCAAGCTCATGGATTCATGTCCAAAGCCTTCATCGCCATCACTTTGTATCCACAAAGTCTCTGTTGGTTTAGATATGCCTGATTGAACTTTGCAGAAGCAAACTTAGCTTTTGCCAAATAGTTTTCCTGAGGGAGCAGTAGTCTATTTTTTTGTTTTGATGAATTATAAAATAGAAAACCCAATGAAGTTTTGCCATGAAAGAGACATCGCTTTCATGTTCTGAGAGATAAAACATCAGTCATGAGAAGGGATTCCTTAAAGTATGTCTGGAAGTAGATCACAACTCAAAGACAATTTACTGAAATAATATCGCCAAGAAAAACATTTTTGATGAGGACACAGAGAAAAAAAATGGTACTGTGTATTTAGTCAACACAACAGCCAAATAAAGAGCTTTACATCGACCAGCAATCCAGTCCACAACTGTGTAACAGTACTTTTACGTCTCCCTGTCTGAACTAGCTTACTGCAATCCCTCTAGCCCGAGGGCCGCCCAATGAAAACAGATCTATTGCAGTGCGGCAGCAATCTCAGAGGCCCTGCATTGGACGGCTACCTGTCCCAAATTAACGACCAATAATTCAAGGTTAGAGACAGACTGGTTTCCGTGACTTGGGGAAGTAAAACACTACTTACCTCAAGGCCCTGCGGCGAACTGCGATCAGCCTGTTAAAGAGTTGACAGCTGTTCACTCAAGGGCTGGTGAATATAAACAGAGACATGCGCTTCCAACACACACGCCTGCTTTACAGTCACACGCTTTCTTTGTAGTCAAAGGCATTCTACTTTACAGGATGTTGTCTTAAGTGTGTTGCATAATCCTGATTGAATCCATCACTATGCGCTCTAAGTTCCAGAACACATGTAAACACGTCTTCTGGCCTTGAGCCAATAATCTTGTTAATTCAACTTGGCAAGAGAGCTTAATCTGTGAATGCTTCGGGTTCTGATTAACAGTACAAAAACAACAGTGTGCAATCTGGCCATTCGCTAATACAAACTTTATGACCCGAGCAAAGTGAGGGGAATAGAAACAAACAATACTGCTAATAAATTATTCAGTTTATTCTTCAAGCAAGTGACTGAACGATAAAACCACTCAATTTGTTCAGTATTGCAGAACCTAATTCATCTGTTTCATGACAAAGCAAAACACTGCTCTGGCACAGAGACACTGAGTCAACCGCCAAGTTTTTATCATCATAAAAAAGATAAAAATCTTGCTTTTGGCTTCAGGAGAAATAGGATTTGATGAAAAAATATGTCCAAAGGACAAACAACCATATTGAAATTGGTAACATATGACTGTTCATATGAGGGGGGGTGGGGGGTCTCTCTGGCTAGAGGTCCCCTCAACCCCTCAAACTCATGGAGCTTCAACAAGTTCAGCCAAGGGTCAGGAGTAGTATCTGCCTACAGTCAATCATCCTGACCTTTTCACAAGCTGCCACCGCTGCCACCGCCACAGGGATCCCCTATTGTGACTACAGCCTCTCTTCTCTGCTACTCAGTGTGCTGGCATGTTGTTGCATGAACTGATGGGGGTTGGGAGTCGGAGGGGATTTTCAGAGATAAAATTTTAAGTAGTCTATATCTAATGTTTCATCGTAGTACGTAATTGCAGTAAAGGATGAATGCAATAGAAGTTTGAGCACAAACAGGCACCATTTTAATTTTCTCCATAAAATAGAAGATTTAGTGTTTGTATTGAGGCAACAGTTGGCATGAGGAGCAGAGACACCAGGGACCTTTATGTCAAGTCCAGATTTTCATCTGAAAATATTAGTTGGTTATTCAATTAGTGGAGCCACAAAAAACTGTTGATTAATTGAAGTTGTTCAAGCAAAAATACAAAACAGTCTCTGGCTACAGCTTCTAAAATATGATGATTTGCTGCATTGTATGTACATCGAGTATCTCTGAGTGTTGTCGAAGGAATCCATTTGAAGGTGTTGCCTTGTGCTCTGGGAAATTGTGATGGGCGTTTTTCACTATATTTGTGATTAATCACCAGTTGTAGCCATACATAAGATACATTTTCAGTCTTGCTGAAGTGGCCCTGAGCAAAACAATCCATGAGAGGGGTGATCAACAGAAAATCTAGCAATGTCTGGAAGAATAACATACAATTTCAGACAGAATGTTATATTTAATAGCTACACAACAGGCTAAAAAACAGCACATAACACTATGAATGTGCTGCAGTTTATCCTGTAAAAACGTGAGATACAACATGCTGTTACAAAGTCTCCCTTTCGGAGAGTAGACACAGGCATGTGGGTCCAATGTGGGCCTGGAAAACAGAATAGCTTGTGTATCTTTTTCCTTGTTGCCTAATTTTAGCATGCATCATGAGGTTTCCCTGAGTTGGCAGAGGTTTTATAAGATTTGGGCTAATATTGGATCAAGCTTCTAAAGCCCACATGGCAGATCAGCGCTAAATCACCACAATCAGTCGCAGATCCAACCCTTCACCATGTCAGACTGTTCTGGAGACAATGACGCCAGCAGATAGAGAAGAATATATACTGTAGTAGAAGCCAGAGGGATGATCAGGCAAACACATTTGCATAGTCTAGAGCCAAATACAACTGAACTAGGGATGTTTTATTCACTGATTTAAATGCACAAGTTTCATGGACCCCCACTGGGCCGTGTCACACAAAAAGAATTCACTCAGACATTTGATGTCAGCATCTGTTTACAGCAGGCTGACGACAAACACCACATTTTTTTCTTTTTGGCGGGAGTTGAGACAGACTGCTCTGAGGAAGCAGCTGAAGTTTTAACTCAGTTGAGTCGAGCTGGAACTGTAGCAGAGTCACTGCCCAGGCCGGAGACAATGAATATGAGAGTATTATGAAACAGGGATTATCACAGGTAATGACAGTTAATAGAGCATAATTGGCATGCTTTATAAAGTGGAATCAGCAGTGGACCGCAACAGTCAAATCCCAGAGTCTGACCACAGCTTTTGAGAGGAATATTTATAGGCTGATTTGATGACAGCAGACTATTTAGGCTCACTGTTGTGATAGATGACCGTGTTTCACAGAGTAAAACTTGTAATAGCTAACATCTTGAAAGACCACCCCGAAGAACAAGAAAAATAATGACCTCTGTCTGAATAAAGGATCAAACATTGATTCAAAAACCATTCAGCTACAAAATGATCACATCATTATATATAGAATAATTATGAGTGGGACAGAATGTTATGCAAGACCTTTGTACTGGATTACCACAAGTTTACCATTCACATGCGCCAACCACACGCTGTAAGCAACAGCAATGAATTATGTTGTTTGTAGTCATGGAGAGCGGAATAAAGAGGAAAGGAAGACATAAATAAGTGTGCTGTTCCAGAGTGGAGAAAAATCACACCGAGCCAGATCAGTTAAACAGAAGTGCTGGAGACTATGAAACCTCACAATGTTTGTAGAAACAACATTTTAAGTGAATATTATCAGACTGTTTGTCAGAGTTTACAGTGTAAACACGTTTTACAACAGCTTACATTATAACAAAGTCCATGTTCTAACACATTTTGAAAAATGTGAGGAGGGATACGGCTCGGCTCCCTATCAAACTCACGCTGACTGCTTGGCTTGCTCATGTATTTATAACACAAACAAATACACACCCCACTGTTGCATTCTCATTTTAGTCAGAAAAGCACAAATGTTCCCAGGCACACGGTGGATCCTGTGAGAGTCATCTGGCGTGGGAAACCTTACACAACTCCTGATTACTCATGTATTGCTCCTACTCAGCAAGACACACTGGTTTCATCTGATCAGAAGCTACATTATATTTACATGTTAGACTGTAGCTGTCAGGTGACAATCACTGGGAGCAGTTTATACCATTTTTGGTCATTTTAAAATGCAGGTTGTTCAGTTTTGTTTTTACTAAAGGTCACTTCAATGACACCAAGCTGGTCATAGACAGATTGTGGGGATTAAACCCTATGACCCTCAAGTTACAGGACTGCTTCACAAACAACTAAACCATCCTACAGGCTACATAATCAGAAAATAGCCTAAATTCTAAATGCCCCATGTAACCATCATGCAATTGTATGGAAAATCAGACATTTCCCTTTATAATGTTTTATTAATATTACATAATATTAAAATAAAAACTCACTGACGTTTGCCTGTAAGCATGCGTGAAGGCTCTCCAGTGTTTAGTTTAACGCAGCAATGAGCCAGAAATGGTCCAAATAAACATTTAAATCCAACCCTAACAAGCAAAGAACTCAGCAGAAAACTCACTGTAATGACACAAACATTTCAAATAATTAAAAATCATGGTTAGTCACATGCTAAATTAAAAACAGTCAAATAACAGCACCCCAGGGGCTACTGATCTGTCAGCTGCACAAGTCTGGAGGAACACATTTTCCCTTAGCGGAGCTGTTTTCGATGTCACACCTTCGTCTCTGGAGACTGGTCCACTGTCTGTCAGGGCGCCTGCTGTTTGCATTCACACTGTAAATCTGGAGACCACCTGGAAGTTTGGTACATATGTGGCTGAATTCTTCAATAAAACAATATAAAAAACATTCCACTATTTTAGTTCAAAGAGGATACAAAATAGAGAGTGGATATAAAAATGAAACCATAAGTAAATATAGTACATGGTAAATATATTTTATAAGAAAAAGGACAAACTTTGAAGTATGTTTACACTTTTGATGATGTAGTAAGTATTTCATCTGGATCTGGGTGCAGATGATGTGATTTCTTTGAGCTGTTCTGTCTCGTGTTGCTTTGATACGTATCAAAGTGCTGGTTGCTAGGCCTCATTTAAAAGGCAAAAGATGCAGCTTATTATCACACGGCATAATGTGTCACCACGTTGTAGCAGTGTTTGCAATTGTGGTTACATTACCTCACTGTTTAAATCTTGCACTGTTTAATTATTTAATAAAGGATTAATATGCAGGATTATTAATAATGTAGTTGCTGCCTAATTGGAAACTACTAAAATATCAGAATATAAAACACAAACACATAAGTGTCTTTGACATGTGCTTGTGTTGCATAAAGGACATGTTCAAACTCCATTAAGCCTTACCCAGCTTACAGTATATGTGCAGAGAAATTAAGATTTGAAAGTGATTCCCATATATATTCCTTATACTCTCACTCAGAGCCAAAACACCACATGACGCCTGGCAGCCTCAAAGATGAAAGCTGCCTTAATGTTGTATCCTTGAGGGTTTTATTAAGTGGACTATACGTGAGTGGTGGCTAGCCCGTGTCTGTAGTACTGTTAGTCCTCATTGGTGACACAATCCATGCTCTGTTCTGGAGAAACTGATACTGATGCTGTCATAACACTTATCAAGATAACATTTAGTTTTTTTATATCCAGTTTAATACCAACCACTTCATCTTATCAACCCCATGCGGACAAGCATGCCTGCAAGCAAAACAGTCTGTCACCTGCTCATGATTACAAGGAAATGTGCACACCATGCACAAAGTTACATACACACACGCAAGAAGCTGTCGTGTTCAACTAAACCCTCTGAGACAGTAAGTCCGAAAGACAAGTGAGGAACTTGGAGTGCAAAAAGTTTTCCAGACTTGGCTCAGCTTATGCGTCTCACTTGAACAGGGCAATGAATCAAGCACTTCTCAAGAGAACCATGTGACACCTCAATATTAACAACGCTTCAATGAGACACAAGTTTAAAAGGTCAAATTACAACTCTGTTTCCTTTGATCCTTTGTCAGCAAGGGAATGTACCCCAATGAACAAGCTGCTTCTAATTTGCTTATGACACCTGTCATCCAAGTATGTTGTGAATCACCTGTTAAAAAGGTGCATTCCTATCATTTCCAGCATCAATCATGGAAAAAAATCATGGGAATTATGCAAGCAATGCTGTCAAAATTATCCAAAATTTCAAAAAATGTTTCTTAGAGTGAGTCCTTGGCAGCCAGAGCAACACAGGCAGAATGCTGTTGATCTGGTGTATAGGGCGGTTGCACATGATGTTGCAAATGAATGCCATTGGCACTGTAAATCAAATCTTCATACATCTAACAGGGCTCGGCAGTAACGGTTGCCAGGTTGCCATTGGAAACCATTTTGAGAAACAGCGACCGATTCTTGATCTTTGGTTGCCTTCAGGGACCAACAATTTTGAAATATATGATAACAAACAGCAAAAGGTGCAACCTAAAATAAATAAATCTTAAAGATTGTCGCACTACTAATCTTTAAAAGTTTCTGTTACAATCGTAACCGTAACGAAACATCACTGCACGTAATTCAAAAATTCCGTAATGAATAAATGATGTGATCTATGAAATATGTACACAAAGTGGTCATTTTAAGAATGAGAGTTCCTTTGAGACTTCAGTGAGGACAAAACGTTTGTTCTTTGTTATCTTTCATTGGTTCTCAATGGATTTCATAACAGTCTTTGACCCTTGTAAGATTTCTAGGTTTGGCTACGGAAGTGGTTTTTGTTCTTCACATCCTTTCACATGAAAGATGAAAAGTTCAGTGGCCTTACGCCAATATTCTCATAAACTCAGTATTTGAGGAAGCTTGAAACTAAACAAGAAGAACTACTTTCAAATGTCTTCAGAATGAAACATAGCCGTTTCATGTCAAGCTGTATATGTTTGTCTACACACTCTCTTGTTGAACATCCTGACATCCTGAAGAGCCAATATTTAGTAACAAGAAGAACAACAAGAAAAGAAGTAAAGAATCAAGTAAAGACTTTTTACAAGCACTGTGTGCAGAGTTCATGGAGAAGACATGTTTCCTGAGAAGATTTCCAACACTGATCCCTTCAGAGCTCATAGAAAACAGGGAAGTGTTCAATACATTGTGAAGTTAACATGGTAGATAAGAGCAGGTGTGCGTCTCACATTTACGTTAATGTACAGTACATTTCACATCTTTTTTGTATTTTCTATTTTATGTTTCCACCGGTTTAATAGAGCCAGTCCATGTGTTTGAGAACAGTCAAGACATTTTTAGATTAAATAAACCTGGAAAAAGGAAAGTCTTACTCATAACATACAACAAATCTTATGATAGATATAAACTTGATTGCTTGCTTGACTAAATAACATTTTAATAACCAGTGTTTTATGTTTCTCGCTGTTGTCACATACTGGAAACATTCCTCTCTCCTCAGAAAAACACTGCTGCCCTTCTACAGAGATTAACAACTCTGTTCATTCTCTGGGCTCCTTTGGTCCATTTTTCTATTGTCAATTATACTGCAGAAGTAGTTCATATGTTCTGAAGAACTATATTTAGAAATGGCTTGACCTGTCTTAAACAGTTGGATAAACTCCCAAATGTAAGTAATAAGTGGAATATATTATTAAAGTTTATATTGATAAGATGTTACTGAAATTATTCCAACAAATTCAAACTTTCAGTACAAGTAGAAGAAGTTTTCTTTATAATTGTGTCACATCTTGGCAGTGATTATTACTGAGTGAGGCTAAAACAGCTCAGCAAGTGTGCCACACTCTACCACACTGCAGCCATTCATATGCCAGACAGTGTCATTTATACTCAGGCTTGCTCAGTGCTTTTGTACTTTCAGTAGTCAATAAGAAAAGGTTGGGTTGCACCAGAATGCACCAACTTTAGACTTTCACCATGTAACAACTGCTCTTTGCATTAAAACTATAAACCTGGCATTTAGGCAAAGACTGCTTCCTTGCTTACATATTTTCTTGCTCAAACAGTCTGAATTCTGACACCTGGTTCCCTTCTTCATGCCTCTCGTTCCCCTCAACTCTCGATAAGCTCCTCTGATTAAACAAGCCAAATTTCCTGCGACTAAAATCGCCTAGCCCTAAGCTAAATGTTAGTATTCCAGCTAGTCTGTCCCATTTCCACCCTGATTAGATGATGGAACAATGTTTGGGTTGTGGATTAACCCCACTCCTGGCCCCCATTGGCGCTACTCACATCCACCCCCATTCCCTCCCATGTTTTTCTCCTCCCCATTCTCTTCCAGGCTTGGCGGGGACCTAAGCCCACATCAGGGGAAAGGGAAGGAGTATTTGGCCTGAGGATGGCTTGGCAGTTGTCAGGGATAAAGGAGAGGGAAGGGGACCTGTGCTAAAAAGGATGAAGGAAACTCTGAGTAGGGTCACATATGAAATAGGGTGTCAGGTGAGAGCCAGGTTAACACTGATTACTTCATCCTGTTTTAGCTCCAAGGTGATGCTGACAGTTGTCACTTGCCTGCCAAGTAATTTACCGAGTGTGCGTATGAACAGGAGTGTGGATGGAACAGTGGCAGTCACTTAATTTTATTTGTAAGCCAATACAATAATACCCTATGCCTGACATTTAGAAGTGTCATGAAAAATGAAATCTATAAAAGTAATCATATTATAACCAACACTGACAACTTACTTATGAATGGTATATGAGCTAGCAGTTGCCTTTCTCTCTAATGTTCACATAATTTCCCAATTGTATCGCATCGGATTGAAGTTGAACGGCACAGCTGTAGATGTAATGGAAATTAGTGTAACAAAATAACAATTCTGTCTGATATCAGGCAAGTTTTATAATAACTTTGGCCTTTTAATACAGGTACATCTCCTTTTGATTTTTGGTGGTGGTTTGACCATTTTGTTTAATGTACATCTGACTCAAGGATTGGGCCTTTAAAGTTTAGATAACCTTCTGCTCTTGCTGCAGAACTAATCAGCCACCAGGTTTAAAGCTTTTGAGAAAGAAAAGTCAGGTGGAAGTAAAACTGTCTGATCTGGCAAAGAATTTCCTATTAGATGACCAGGGGGACTATTTGGGTGGGACAAGGACAAACAGGACTTCTATTGTGTTGGCCCACACTGGCTTTAAGTGATGTGTGTGTGAGGGGGAATCAACCTTCAAACCTTTGCACACAGTACACACTCCAGAATCCTCTGAACTCCCTTCAGTGGCACAAATGCCACCTCTTCAATTTAGCCATTACCCTGGGTGTGCAGTTACAAATCCCCATTCTACTAACCCAGCTTACTTCACACACATTTTCATTTGAATGAAATTAGATATAGGAAGAGAAGGTGTGAGTAAATACACGAAAGAGCACTGCAGGAAGATTAAAAAGAAATAGAAGAAACATATCTTTGTCTTCTATCAAATGAAATGAAGTTGCTCATGATGGACAACTACTGTCATTTGCATGCATCAAAGATGAGACCTTGTAGTTACAAGTACGCCCTTCCATCAACTAAGGCCCCTGGGTATGTCGTTGAAGAACAAAAACATCCAAACTCCAATGGTTTACGATTTTACACAATATCCCATGCAGAACGCAGCAGTATCTCACCTCCCTATACATCCCATACCGACCAGGATTTTAGTGACAACCCCCCACAGCTCTGCAAGATCAGAAACAAAGGGCCTCCGTGTCGACAGCCGCTCTCTGAGCTAAGCTTCCTAAGCAGCAGGGCTTTTCCAGGGGCCTCCACTAGTCTCCAATATCCTGCCTGCTACAGTCTCCATGAGGCCGAGGGCAACATCCAGCCAGTGGCCACACTGGGAGCCATAGTCAGAGAGACGGACGCCCCAGCCTTCACCTGCTGGGATGGACATCTTGACGCCAGTGTTATATCAGCCAGGTTTTCAAAAGGTGCTTTTATTGAAAACAGGGGGGCCATTTAAACTTCACCTTTGTATCACTGACAATTGCTGCAATTATTCTCACTGGATGACCCAGCTAATATGGAAACAAAGCTTAAGCTTTCAGTCATTGATTCTTTCAGTGAATTTGGTGCAACCCAAGTGTTATTTTCTTAGAGACTGAGCAATATAAGATTTGGCACCATGTGCCTGTGAAGTGCACCATGACCAATACAGTATCCAGGCAACAGACCTTGAATCTTAGTAAACACAATAAGGATGATAAGAACACTCTTCATCTTCAAGCTGTCATTTTAAGATAGGGAGGTTTGTATTCCAGCCAATACAAACAAAAACCTGTCTAAACCTTCAGCGTGATAAGATTCTGTTCTTCGTTGTGTACACGTTCAAACATGCTCTCCTCTCTTCGCATTACAAAGCTCTGTCCTCAGCAAGGCTGAACTAATCAGGATCTTTAGTGATATTCAGTGTCAACACCGGAGCACAAAGGTGGTTAATTAGCGTGTGTACAATGGCTTCTGGACGTTTGAGACACTCTGGCCTGTGGTATGATCATGTTGAAACTTCCACTTGAAAAGCAACACAACACTGATTCCATTACAATTTGGTTTCCATTACAACTTCAGGATAACAGCCAACTGGCATTACCAAAATACAAATGCACTGGACTATTAACTAATCTTCAGAAACATGTAAGAAGAATACAAAATAAAATAACAAATATTCTTGATCATCTAAAGACAAATAGGCTCCATCTCCAACAAAAGTTGCATAATTTTAGACATGTTTGGCATAAACTAAAATAAATGTATCCTCGTATGAATGTACTGCATGTGGAATGCTAAACCAATACCATAATACACAAAGATGACTTGGCCAACTAAAGGTGTGTAAGTGGATTCTCTTGGATTGATGCTATCAATGGAGGACACGACAGGATAAGTGGCCATTTTAGACAAAGCTTTATTGACTTTAAAGCTTGAAAATATCCCCTATATCCCATATTATGGACTCAAATTCTTAAATGTGTAAGTGGAATGTAATGGAATCCGTGTTCCCCCAACTGTTTCCCAAGGCTAAGCCCCTCTGTCACCCCTGGGAACATAGGCGTCTGTCAGTCCAAGTTAGCATTGAGCTCCCATTAGGAAAAGGAAGCAATGGGGCCAGGCTTTCCTTACCTCAAATGCAAAGAAATCCTGCCATTGTGCTTCTCCCCAGGGGTTAAGGGATTTTAAGAAAGAATCCCAGGACCGATACAGTATCTTCCAAAGACAACACAATAACAAGCTTCAGTTCTTCACTGTCTAAATTCCTTTGAAGTTGCAGTAAGGTTGAGAGTGTAAATCTCCCAAACCACTAAAAATAGATGCACTAAAGGGGTGGACAATTTTGGACAAATTTTGTTCCATATTGGCAAATTCTGTTGATGATGGATTATCTATACTGAACATGCAGATATAGTTCAGGTTTAAAAAATGTTTATTTATACGTATGTAGTTCTGAATGGCAACACATCTCAAATCTCTCAGCAGTGTGGTTTAGATTTAGATCAGATTAAGTGTGCACCATTACTCTAAGACGTGAGTCATCAAAAATGTTTGTATGTTGTTTGTTTGTGTAGGTGTGTGTACCAGAGCCTCCAGTAATTCAAATATCAAAAATCACACATTTTCAGAGAGACAAATATTTTGACTGAGAGAAAGAGGTGAACTATATTAAGACATCTAAGTGACTGACAGTTGCTGATTGGTTGAATGAATCCCTTCACTGAATGAATCCCTAGACCAGATGGGAAATGAATGGATAAAGGGTAGAAACACTACACTCTTCAGGTAACTGTTGAAGTGCAGCGAGCAATGTAAACTCAAAACCAACAGTATTGTACAGAGACTGAGGGTTATGTCCCGTAAAAATCCATGTGACAAATAGTAGAACCAAAGAACAGAGGACTCTGTGATTGTGAGCTAAACCCTAAAAATGTTCAAATGCGATAAAATGAAATGCTTCTTTAAGCAGATTTTTAGGAGGAATTTAGTCATTACATCAAGCTCCGATTTCCATTGTAGGATCATGTAAACCAATAGCCTACACTCTTTTACATAGTAGCACTTACTCACATTGCTCATAATGCCTACACACACGCCTGCACACTGGCACACACTGTATAGCAATCTAAGATGGACTGATGACTGATCAGGTTGTGCAGTGGGATTAACATTAAGGTTGGAATAAAACCTTTGAAAAGAGAACTTTTGAGTTTGCAAAGTATGAATAGTTTCACAACAGCTATTACGCCTACAATCTGAGAATCGTTCATTGACCGAAGCTTAGGCTTTGCTCAAATTGCATAAGTTGCTTAGGAACTGTTTGAATAACTGATTATATTACTGAGAACATTAACATTCTACTGCTGAGTAAGTGCAAAATGTGAAAATGTATAAGTTTAATACTTCTCTGAATGTGTTGACCTACACACTGGGTGGAAATAGTGCAAAGAAAACTTTTATCCACATAAAACCTCTACAAGTGATGATAAAGTTTAAAGGAAAATATTCTACAGTTATCAATCTGTGATATTTGTGCATTCTTTTTGTTGTTTTTGTGATCCCTCAACTCTTCTGTACTTCCTAACCTAAGATTAGTGAATTCCGAGAGAGCCTTTCAACAACCCTGTAAGAGGGTTCGTGAACTTCTTACTTTCAGCTCTGGACTCCATGTAGATTGGTAAAGCAATAAGAACACCAGCATTTTTCAATAAAAAGTTGTGGCCCTTTCTCTAAACAGTAGTATGTGGTACAGAATGGTAGTGTCTCAAGTCATTTACCAGAGATGAGAGAGCATATAGGTCTTAGTTTTAACAAAGGCAACTTCATTAGTACCTCTTCTCACAGGTAGCCAGCCCAGTTATGATGATTGTGGCTGAGTACTGGCACATGTGACTGTGAGGACCAAGAGTAAGCTGGACCTACTGTATATGGCAGCTTTATTTAGCTTGGTTTTGGGTTGCAGAATTGGGCTGAGAACAAAAATTCCAAAAGGTAAAGGTCACAGCACCAAGACAAAACATTCAGATAAGCTTCCTGTATCTCTTTACTGATAGTGTCAAAGTTGGACTCAATGCCACCCAAGGGGACCTGTCATGCACGCCCTCAAAAGAAGGCGGTGCAGATGGCTAGATTAGTCAGGATTAGAGTTTATCTCCTGCTACTAGCAAGCTGATGGGGATAAAAGCACTCAAGAGAGCAGTACTGTAAGCTAAGCCATTCCATTGTAGGTATTTAGTTGACACTCTTAACTAGGTAGACCTGACCTGAAGTGAGTTAACTGCTAGTGTTTTGATAAAGGACACTTTATCTCGCGGGACATACTGCATAACAGCCACTGCATTGAATCAATCTGTTGGTTCTTGTCTCTTGTAGGCTATCCTGCATTCCATATAAAAACCCCAAATATATGACACAACAAAAGGTTTTTGAAATTAATACTTAAAATGTATACCCTGCTCTACAAACTCTATACCAAGATACAACAAGCAACCCTATCCACAATTTACAACAGTAGTACAAGTAGTAAATGTACTTGTCTTGAATGCTCATGGCAAGTGTACAAGGGTATACTTATTTAAATCAATAAATCAATGGCCTCCTAGAGGCCAAAAGACTTATCAGAGGTCAGACAGGGTCACACATCATGTACTTTTACTTTTAGAATAACTTCCACCTTCCAAATGGAGACATTCATACCTTTTGCTAAGTATTGCTCAATCAGAAGAGAAATGTACCACCTAATGTTGGTGTTTTTTTAATTCATGATAACCCTTCAGCTAACAGTAAATGCAGAATAGGTTCAAGAATGAAGAGGTGAAAGTTGGGGCAGAAAAAGAAGGTCAGGATCACTCCAAAGATCATCAGCATCAAGTTACCCAACAAAGTAGGGATGCAGCGTCAACCGATTTTTAAGGATTCTGGTACTTATTTATTCTGTGTAATTCTACATCAATGCAGACCATATTTAGAACAATAACAAGCACAAACTTTTGTGCTCTTTCTTTTTTTGTCCCTTTTAGACAGCACGTAAGGACTGATTTTGGCCAGTCAACCTCTTATCACTGATCTAAAATGAATTTTTGCAGAGTTTGTCTATATCAGGTAGTTCAATACCCTGTTGCAAATAAATTGTTGCCAACATTTAACAAATAGCCTCCCTGAATTGGAGGGCTGGCTCTGGTCCAGGCCTGAAGGAGTCTGAGGAGACCTCTGCCTGCTGCTGTCGATATACAGGGACTGACCTGCTGCAGTCAGAGAGAACAGGACTCCTACTGTACAAAGTCAAACATATGCCATTTAGTGAATGCTTTTATCCCGTTCACTACAGTGAGTGCTTGTATTTTCAGCATGGCTGGGCCCAGTAGAAATCTGAACCCTTCACCCTGGCGGCAACAGTGTCAGTGTCAGGCTGTCGCCACTGAGCTACAAACAACTGACGACTAAAAGTCACTTTAAAACTGGTTGCCAGACTTAGAACCAGCCAGACACTTTTGGTTTGCCAAAGCTGCCAGGGTGGTTGCTATAATTTAAGTGATGTTACTTGTGCAATGATGGTCCTGTGGAATTATACTCATTTGAGGAAAACAATGAAAATTTTAACACATTTCCTTTTAATTCTCTCTATTCGTTCTCTCTGTCAGCGATGCACATAAAGCTTCACATTTAATGGAATTTACTCTGTGGCTTAGCTTCACTAATGACTCAAAAGCAGTGTACGAAATTGCAAATTTGCAAGACAAATTATAGTAGGGAGACAAATGGCTGGGTCCTCCATCCTGATTATATTTGCAGTCATGAAATTTGAGGTTTTCTGCTTGCAGTTTGTCTGGGTACGTCTGTCTCTCTACAGCTACTAGTGGCTACACATTTAAAAGGCAATTGCTTCACTTTAACTTTATTTCTAATGCATGAATCATAATAACTGCCAAGAAGAGAGATTTGACACGAAGGGTGAAAGATACAGAGAATCTTTAAAAATACAGAAAAGTGTTTAAACTATAGGCCATGCAGAGCAAAGCAAGCAACAGTGAACACACATAGTTTGACAATCATTATATAGATGTAACAATGAAATAGCAATTTGCAAAATCCTCTTTTGTTATGAGATCTTGAAATGATCTTGATCTTATTTGGTTATCTTGTTATCTAGTGCATCGTGCTCTGTTTCAGCACTATCCAGAGAATGCTTTTTTAAAAATCAAACAGTACAGCTGATAAGATGTCTCCATGTCCTGATTTTGAGATCAATGAGGTTTGAGTGTCTGGACAGCAGGTGGTGCTATTTATGGATTCAGTCATGGTGGTTTTATTACTCTTATTACCAAATTTCCCTCCTGCTCACATGTTATTGCTGCCTCTAGTATAAAACGTTTCATCTTTGCCCAAACACCACCAAGTATACAGAACGACACATGAGGCAGATGTAGACGCTTTCATGATTTGGGTATAAGCTGGATCACTGGTGTGTTGCATCAGTCAACATTAGAGTAAGCCAATCAAAGTAATTAGATTTCAATTCAGTGCTACCAAGAGCTGATACACTATAGAAGTTATTTCATCTTGTTGCTCAAGAAAAGAAAAAGTAATAATATGTAGAAAAGGAGGGACAGTCATTTACACCTAATCATGCAATCAAGTGTTGGTGCAGACACCGTCTGAAAAATTCAACTGACAGGGTTACTACTTAACATCTTCTCAAACTATATTTATGGGGACTTGGATCCAACCCTAATAATTACGTTAATTGAACGTAATGCAGCGTGGCGTCTTTGACAAGTGCAGATGGATGATAGGAAATCATACAAAACATGTAACTAATAGACCACCTACTTTACTCAGAGGATTCAACATCCAATAAATGACAGCTTGTTGCAAAACACAAACTGAGTGGTGAAAGTCTACAATCAGGTCCTGACAGCTGAACATGTTCAAACATATTTATTCTTCTTAGTGAATAGAGGTTGTTGGTTCACTGCTAGGTCCCCTCTTTCTTGGTGAATGTGTCTATAAAGTATTGTAGTTTTCATTTCAATGTTGTGCAAAAGGTGCAAAGTTGGCAGTATAGCAGTATAGTGGTCAAATCTAACAGCAAGCAAAAGAAAGTGTGAGAAAAAGAAAGACGGTAGACGCTTATTCTCATGCAAATAACAGCTAATGGTTTTAACTGAATACTAATACTAAAGAGTCCGAAATGGCAGCACAGGGGGGAGGAACATGCATGTTATTAATCCTGAATTAGATTATTCCTAAACCAACAATTATTCTATTCTTTCTTCAATACACTTTATGACTGACTTTAAAACTAAATCCAAAGCTTTGGAGGGAAGAAACTAAAGAAAATCAATTCTAGTTGCTAGCACTATTGTGACACAAAGATGTTGATGTCTAGTATGTTCTTATGTCTTAACAGTGCAGCAGACCAAGACAGCATTAATGATTTAAATCATGTAGACTGTAGCTATATAGGAAAGAAGCCATACTGACGATACAGAAATTCACCTCTAATATGAGAAGTATGGTGACAGTAATGCTGCATCATGCAGCTGTGTCCAGACAAATGCCAGTCAGCTGAGGGACATTTGTGTCACTTTCCAGAGTGTGGTGACAGCATGCATTGTTGTTGGGGGGGCGAACAGCTGGGAAGCTCTGAGTGTGTGTATGCATGCGTTTGAATGGGATGGGGATTGAGGGGCTCAGGAATGTTGGGGTGAGTGGGCATACAATCATGTGTATGAGACTGTGTGAGTGAGACAATGAAAGCCATCCCACTCCGTTCTAAAAGCCTCCTTTCATGGAGGAACTGAGTCATTTGATTCTTTGCACTGCAAAAAAAAAACTAATTTTATCTTGAACTGTGTCTAACAATATCACTGTTTGCTTGAAACAGCAGAAAATATCTTTCAGTGAATCAAGGCAAGGGAAGATTTATCTATCTGACTCATGATACTGACACTTTCCATCTTCTAAATAATACTGAAACTAGCTGTATTGAAGTTGAGCAGTCACTGGTACTTCAAACACATCCAAAGACAACACGAAGAAAACATGTTGGCTCCAAATTAACGTAGATCATTATTAAATTTGCAAAGCAAAGAATAACTTGGTAACAGTCAAAACCTTGGGCCGATTCAAGAAGACAATATGATGTTTTTTTTCATAACATGGTGCTACACTGTTGCCAAAGGACTGTCAGTCAGCCTGCCATCCAGTGCAGGTTGCACTTGCTCCCTCGATAGTCAGAAAGAGTCCAGCTCCCCAGCGCCCCAACTCAGAAAACTAGGAAACCAGCTCAGCCTGCATGACCCAATTAGAAACATCCCCTGGACAGTGGAGAAACATCAGTCTCTGTCCTATCCATCAAACAGTCCCATATGCCCACAAAGAACAGTTCCAAATAACACCTTATATAATATGTTTTCTAAGATTGTTCGTGCTCTTTTTTCAGCAGCTACCTACATTAAACACCTCCCCTTTACAAACTCAATCTACAACTGCTGCTAAATAAGCTCCAGCAGATGTGGCATAAGGACAGGACACTATTTATTAAGATATATTTGCTGGAGGGACAGATTTGCAAAGGTTTTCCCAACTGGTTTAAGAACTTGAACCTGTGACCTTTCACTCAAAAACCCACTAAATAATCAATAAATCTGAATTTGATGGGAGGCATGCAAAGTGACCCACATTGCCTGTGAATAAGGGCAATCAATAGAGTGATGGCAGATAACATGACATAGGAGGTATGGCTTGTAATTATGGGAAAAGATTAGAGAGCAGGCTTGTGACCTAGCCGTTTGAGTCCCTGAATGGGTTGAGAAAATCTGTTCGGAGGAAGTGAAGGATTTGGCAGACTGGTTGGGGTGACTTTACAGAGCTGATCTCAGGTACGGTTGATTTCTCTCTGCAGATTTTCCACAAAAACAAGAGTTGAATTTTTGATTAACTTGAAGAAAACGGATCAGAGAACACTTCTACAGAGCTTTGTTTGTCTGTTTCAAGGTCATCTTTGGTTTGTGGTTGCTGTCTAATGAAAAGGAATCCAGGTCCTTCAAGTAAAACTTTTATTTTGTGGTTAGTTCAAAGGAATATTATTAACTGAAATCAACTCTAGGGCTTTCTGGACATGCTGTGGTTTTCATGAGGAAGTAGCACAGCACATTGCAAGAGGACTGTGTATAATAAATTCCACTTCAAGTGTAGCTTGGAGCGGTTTTATTTTTCTTTTAAAAAAATTATTTATGGCAATATCTTAATTGAAGCAGCTGCGGTTAGTGCAGAGACCAACAGGAGGAAAGTTTCACTGGCTCATTAGATTTTATTTTTCCTGTCTCATTATACCAGAACTAGATTAAGTTTCCGAGCTTTATCAGGGTGCAGAGTCTGACCTTAAGCTTGCCAACACGCAATCTACAGTTGGACGCATAAACAGTGAAAGATGTAAACTACAGTACAAAAAAAGGCAGCTTCAGCTTATAAGAAGCTTATAATTTTAAGTCTATTGTACAGTTATAATCTTAGTTGTTTTGGGTGGAAACATCCTTTACATGCTTGAAAGTTCCCGTAAAATGCCTTAACCTCCCACTCCTCACAGTAACATGCTGTCAACATCTGTAAGTTATGTTTCTTTTCAGAGAGAGCATTAGGTGTGCTGGCTAATATGGCAGGTCATAACAATTGTTAACAGCTTCCCTGCAGAGAGCGGCTTTGCAGCACTGGCACACAGCCGGTTGGACTGGTGCGTACTGTGTCTCTGTGGTGTGTCGCACTGCAGTTTGACTGCCAGTTTTTGCTTTGCTCTCTCCTCCTTGAAAGCTCTGTTTCTTTATCAGTACATCAACACACAGACCTGACAGCTAAACTGGACTGAGCATCTTTTTTTAGCCCTTTTAGTTAATCACAAATTTTGGCATTGTGTGGCACAAGAATGAGCCTGATACCAGCCTTAAAGTGGCCAGTATACTCCCATCAGAACTGGTTATTGGACGGTTGAATAGCTTGAGAAAACCGCACTATCCGATGTTGGATTGGAGAAACTATTCCTGTAACATTCCAAAACCAATAATCCAACATTTACACCAACTTCACACTGTGATTGAACAACTGTGCATGCCAGGGTTTGAACTTCTGTCTCCCAAGCTCTCATGCAACACTATGAGACTAAATGTGGATCCCCACCCCCCCTCATATTTTAATCACCTTCGTGTACAGAGTAAACCGTATTTATATAAAAGTGAGAAAGACAGAAAAGTTATTTCCAAAATATCAGTTGGTCTCCTTAATATCCTAAAAACTAAAGCATGCTCTCTCTTCCAAGTTTATGTTCATTCAAAGCCAAGAAATCTAATCTTAAACTTCTGAAAAAAGCAAGCTATCCCATACTGGAGAGTAAAAATATAATTTTCTTTCAGATTACTGTTGTTTGTGATACACTGTCTTCAACCTAACTGGTTGAGTTGCTTTCACCCTATCCAGTAGTCTACTTTATTTGCATATATTTGCTTGTGAAATGAAGTACCTGTGGATTTTACTAGATAAGTTGAGCCATTTGGTTTTTCTTTTCCTGCCAACATCAGATGAGCACATTTTTTATTTGTGTACTTTGGCATGTAAAGCCTTCATATATCCACTTTGACCTCAACGGAAGTGAAGAGCAGCCAAGAAATGCACTGCTTTATTTGAAAGCTCCTTGAGATGAAGGGCATTGCAGACAGAACCAACATGAACACCAGAATGGCTAATGATCAGAGATGTTGCCTTTGGGATCAGCTGCAGCAAATGTGAAAACAAAGCAACTGTGGTCATTATTTGCTGAAGTGTCACTGCCAATGATTTCTAGAAACTACACAGCGTGGAATAACCTTGAGTGGATTCATGTTGCCTCAGTGACAGTATGAACACACATGGACAAACATGCACATATCGTGGAAAAGGAGGCAGCTAATCTCCCATCTACTTTGGTAATCCACCACATGATCACCTCTTACCCCAAACATGCGTGTGTTCATAAAGACCCATCTGGACCCAGACTGGCAGGCTTTTGCTGATACTGCATCATTTATCTTACTACTTATTGGATTTTGTTTGTATACCGCGGCATCCTCTTTACAAGTTCAAATCTGCTGAATTAGAATACCATACATGACAACATCTGACAATATCTGACATACTGTGGCCAAATCATGCCTTCCATAGCACTGATGTTATTTAAAAGGTAAGTTTAGTTAAAAAACTTTGAAAAGTTTGTTGTGTTAGGTGGCTAAAATACACGAGGGTAATGGCATGTCCATAAATCTGCTTCTCTTAAACAACTAATCCCCTGATCTTGCTGTTTCACTAATGCCACTGTGTCAACACGCCAGCTCTTTTCCCTGCTTCACTGGGAGAGGACAGAAGGCTTCTGCTGAGATTAAGACGATCATAACCACAGGATTACTGATTAGCATCTTACTTTCAGGGATTTCTTATTTGTGTGAGTGACTGAAGCTGTGTGGTGCTGATTTATTGTACTGACAAAGGAGGAGCGTCAATCAAAATGTAAAAACTACAAAATTCAATTTTGCATTTCACTTGTATTAGCTACAGCTCAGCTGAGCAGAATGTCAATGGTTATGTTGCGACTTGCTCAATCAATAGCACTTTGAATGCTTTAATTCAGGCAACACAAATAAACTACTGTAACTGTGGCTAATAAAGCTTATTTAACAAGTATGTGTTGAGTCTGTAAATGTAGTGTTTGAGTCTAAGATCCTAATTAGCAGCTTTTGCAATGCTGAAAATTAATTTTAGTACCCACACTCTCCTTCATGACAGCAGATGCCGTAATTTAGCTGTGAATACAATGAAACCAAGTCAAAGACTTGGGCAGCTGAAATTAATCATGTCCATGTTTCGACTTAATTCTCATCCTGGAATAATACACTTAACTGTGTATCCTAAGCTCATCGTTGAAGCTGCACAGTGAGCAGTGAGCGGGGGGGGGGGGGTTGTGGTGGACCATGGATTTCCAGCTAAGCAGAGCATTAAGTTGAGTGATGGAGGGGACATCCTCAGTCTAACCCTTCTATGACAGATGCTTCCTTTTAAAATAACATTCTTCTGGCGTCTTGTAGTCATAGCAGTGCATCTCATGCACTTTGAGAAAAACTGACAAGAAAGCTGAGCACTAAACACATCAGTCCTTTTTTGTAGGAACGAGTGACAATGCCTTCAAACTCAAATGACATCATGGATGAATTCACGAGCGACCACAGATCTTTCTATGCGCATGCCGCTGGCTTTCCAAAACAGCCTGGAGCCAAAAACAGACAGGTGTGCTGTAGCATTTCTCATTTTCTATGTCTGTCAAGACGTATAATCATGGAAAGAGCCCTTATTAGTGCAGATACAAAACATACATTTCATACAAATCCTCTTTATTTATTAACATGAGTCACTCTGATAGACAAATAACTGTGGATGGATTGCCCTTGCCCTCACTAAACACCAGACTATCACAACACTTTTAAAATCAGACAGTGGGTGGTGATGGTGTCCCCATGTAAACAGTGTCTGTGCAGCAAAACTAAAACTATGTTTTCATTAGTGTATAATATGAAAATTAAAAAAGAAAAAGATCTGTTTTTGTTGGTGAGGTGACATGACATATTGTTCTTACAGTGCACAAGGATCATCATCATCAACTCTTTGGCAACTATTACCTTGTTTTCCCTAGTTGCTTGGCTTGGTTGATTATTTCCTGGCTCCTTAAGTCAAATTTTCCGTAGCAAACACCAGGAGCTGTCATCAAGTCTAGTCCCGCTTGGCAATTTATCCTGATATACTGTATCTCATTCTAGCAGGATTAGGCTTTATCTCAGTACGCTTGCATGATGATTGATTGAAGCCTGTTTGTTTAACAGTGTAGTCTGGTGTCTATTGCATGTCTTTGCCCATTTGCACAAGACTTTCCAAGACTTGTGACTTAGCAAAATATGTTGCTCTGCTTCAGTTAAGACTAAGACTAAGAACAAATACCAAAACAATCTGGAATTCCAGTTGCAGTTGACATACACATTACAACACCGCAAACATACTCACTTTTATACCTCAAGTGAAGTCCCAAGATAAAATACTGTGTATACTGTTAAAACCAGAATGAGAATTGCATTGCACTCAAGCTATACTGACTCTATAATATAGATCACCCTGATTATTTAACCGTTGAGTATAATGGTATCACAGGAATGATATCACCCACTGACATGTAGATGATATCACTTTGCCTTTCAGGCATGTCACAATGGATTGTATTATTCACAGCGCCCTGAACATGCCATGACTTGGATAGAAGGAAGTGGGGGTTCGGGGTGAGGGAGAGAGAAAGACACTCAGACAATAACAGAACTAATAGAGAAGAGACACTGAACAAGTTGAGACAAACGCTGGAAAAAAATACATCTTGCCAAGAGAAATTATTTACATTATACATTTTTGAAACTTAATGCAGCTATCAGGCAGTAACAAGAGCATGAGCACCATCTTCAGACAATTAAACAGCCACTTTTAATACAAAATAAAGGAAATCTAAAATGCACAGAGCGAGTTTTTCACAATTCAAATTTTACAACCCAAAAAAATAATTGTTAATCAAAAAAGTAATTGGCAGATTAAATGATAATGAAGATAAGACTGAAAGTTTATGGCTGCACACAAAAAATCTAACTAAACTACACTTGCATACTACAAGCTAATCTGCAGAAACAGTGCAAGATGACCTGCCCTTTTGTGCAGACTCAGCTGTCACGGCAGTGTCATAGTTTTTAAGCAGGTTTTGAATCATGTAGGGTGTTCTGCGCTGTACGAGCAGTTGTGTGAAGTGAGTTAATCTCTCATACTTGGCTGTGTATAATACTGACAAGATATTTTCTTGCAATTCACATGCCAAATTGTGTTTTGGTTAAATCATTTCAACTTTTTTTCCATTTGTTCCCATGCAAAATCTCCATGTTCGTTTCCTCCAGAAATGTCTTTCATTATAACAAGGTAAGTGACAAGTGACAAGTAACAAGGTCTCTTCTGGAGTTCAGAGGAGCCTAAACATTGTCATTAGCGACCGTGTTATTGACGAGATGGTGAGAGGAAACGGCGGGCAAGTAATGAGTGCAGGTGTGAATGCTTCAAGGTGTTGGGTTTTACAAAGAGGGTCACTGGTTGCAATTTGTCTCAGCGCAATTCCCATGATGGCACATTTTACAGCATTATTTTGTAATTCAAAGTGGATAATGAGGGAAAAAAATATCTCTTACAATGAAAGATTATCTCCAAAAAGTTCAAGTTTTTGTAGAAAAATTTACTTTAATATTTGGATGTGACATGCACCTTCTCATAAATACAGCTATGTCTCGGTGCTATGGCAATACCGCCTGTAACCACAACAGTGATTGGTCAGCTAGGGTTGGTCATGCGCTCTACATTTTTCCACTGCTGGTTGAGATTGTTGATAGTGAAAAAAAGAAGCAAGTTGAAGATTCAGTAATCTTCTCCCTTTCAGGAACATCTTGCAAAGAAATGAAAAAAAATAAAATAACATTAACATATTTACCTTTTTGTGATTGCATGGCAATAATCTTTTCAGTTGTTGGAAAAAAAATGTGATTTAGCTCCTTAACTAAGTAAGTTAAGTGCAAACCCTCCCATGATTGTGTGTAAAGAATGACTTTAGGTGTATAATAAATGTATGACAGCATGATATTTCAGCATATGTCTATTTACTGTTACAGTGATACTATAGTAATCTACAGAGTAACATCTTACGCTGCACTATTGGCTAATCAGTTTCCCCTTTGGATTCAACTATGGCAGGACTACCAGGACACGTTGACAGAGAAGCATATATCTGGTTTTCAACAGCAGTTTCAACATCTCTGTGGTTAGCTAGAACACAGACGTTGGAATTATTCTCACCTGCCAAAACTAAATTAAAGAGTAACTGCTCCAGGTCATTTGAAAAAAAAGACCAAACAAACCCAAATACACTTGGTGTAAACAGGCTCTAAAACAGCACAAGGAAGTGATCAAACATGCCTCTGCAATGTCTATGTCTATGTTATCTGACTAGGGGTTTCACAATATTGATTTTATATCAAAAACTAATCAAAATAAGTTTTTCACTTGAGTATCAGAATCATAAGCAAGATCAATGATTTTCCCAGTATCCCAGGTTTTGCAGGCGAGCTGTTTGTGTTGAATGGTTAGTTCCCAATTGTAAGTTCTTCTTATTTAAATAAGTTTATTTGAATTTGTCCATATGGCCTTGCTGCGATACATACCAAAAAGGATATGGCAGTTATCATCATACAGATTTGAAGAACACCCCTACATCTGATTTTTTTCTTGTATGTAAATTTGAGATGTATGCCTTCTCACTGAAGAATATAATTACACAAATATGAGTCTTTGACATAATATAAACAGAGTTCTAACTGACAAACCTAAAATGAAACAAATGAGAGAACAAAGGCAGGCAGTGAAGGTTTATGTGAAATACGGCTGATGAGGTGAAAACACAACACATACCTGTGAGGATGTCGAGTTGCTTCACAAATCTGGATTTGCCACTGACAACACATGGCAAACAGGGGACCTGTTGTTATAACCTCTAGCCTCTAGCCTGACATCATATATGACACAGCAGTTGAATATAACCAGTTGGCCGTTGTGATGCTGACTGAGGCTTTGTGTTGTTCTATTCATTCACGAACCACTGACCTGTCTCTGGTTCCCTCAGGTGACTGAAGGACTGTCACCAGGTGTGTATGGGTAATGAAATCAGTCCCCATGGGGGAACGGTGATAGAGGAACAACAACACTGGTATCAGTTCACTTCCACCTTTTCAGCTCTCAGCCCTGATCTGCCTCAGAGATTCTAGGTCAGTAGTGGCTTTTTAAAGATTTGATGTGTGCCTCCAAGGAGTTTGGTGCTGCTAAATAGGCCTGTAATGGCGCCTGACACTCTTAAAGAGGAGCTGTCATTCGTAATGCTGCTTTGAGATGTAATACACTTGGATTAGTTTAAACACAAATAAGCTGAGGTAATGAATACACATGAATACATAAAGTTGTTTGTAAGATATCCAAAGTTGTAAATTATAGTCTCAAACTATATCTTTATAGTGGTAGCAGTAGTGCATGTTACAGGCATGTTTTTACAAATTGTTCAAAGTGTATAAAAATTACTGTTATTGTCTTCTTGGTAGTACAGAGACTGTCTATCAAGTTGCAGCAATGACAGGTATGAATGACTCATGCACTAATGTGTTATAAATAATAGGTTGCACAGTCCAACCAAGAACGAATGTAGAGTGGCAGCTGCTGATAAAACGGATGAAATAAATATGCACAGATGCAACAATATGGCTGAGCCAATACCACTATCTAATATTTCGCCTATTCATGCAGACCAATATTGACAGTGGCATTAGTGCACAGGGAAAACCTGGTACACAGACCTTCTTCCAAGTGATTAATTGTATTTTTAGTTTGTTTTTTTAAATGGTATCTGTGCAGGGCTGTAATAGGACCAGTCAATCATTTCATTTAGCTTAAATGACTGGTTGGGCTACCTGCCTGACTACCCACCCACCTCCCAACATACACCTGCATGCACCCTGCCCATAAACTCATGGTGCATGAAAATGTGTTTGGAGCACCGACAGTATAAAGAATAGACAGCATATGTGTGACATCACCCATAGATTTCTGAAAAGTTTTGAATGTTTGAAGCTCAGAATATGTGGCGCTGGCCGCCACCATGTTGGTAGTCCTGTTTCTTTCGCTTCACGGCTAATCTAAAAATCAGAAAAGACCTGGATTATCGGCGGACCTGAGGCAGGCCAAATGATGCCTGGGTGCTTAACAAGCCACCTGGAACAGAACCCACCTGTCAATCAAAGTGTCTCTTAATCATGCATATCTTTAAGCCGTGATAGAATTTAAAAAATATTAAACAGGTGCCTTAAATAAAACCTTACCCTCAGTACAGTTGTGATGAATGGGGAAATTAGCTAAAGAGACCAAAACTGTTTTTTTACTTTTGTACCAGGCTGTAAACATGTTTATTTCTGCTGTGAAGTTGGGACATTTTAACATGGGGGCTTATGGAGACTGACATGTTCTGCAGCCAGCCTCAAAGTGGACGTTTGAAGAACTGCAGCTTTTGGCACTTCCGCATTGGCTTCATTTCACAGCCACGCTTGATTTTGAGGTGTGGTTTTGGAGGGAGGGATATTGGGACTTTTTTTGGTTGGATACTTTCAAAATATTGCCATCTCTTGCTAATTTCTCCAACGTTGCTTGATCTAATCTTAAGCTTTCTGTCTCTACTGACATTATTAATAATAACAAAACTGGACCAATACAATGCTGCTTTTTTAAAGTTGGTGTTACAGTGGAATAGTTGAAACGTAGCACAAATACAAAACCTTTGTTCTTTGCTAAACAGCCTCAGCCTGCACTAGAAAAGTGCGCAGCAACAACCAAAAGCTAAATACGTACATACAAACTCATCTCTGATATAACTGTCACAGGAATGTTACCTGACAAAATCAGGAACAAGTGGGTAATAAAATAGGCTCAACGGTTTCATTGTAGATTAGTCAGCAGATTTTTTTTTTCTCACAGAGTCATTTGGTCATCACATGTTCCCAGAATCCAACAGTTCAATAGCACAAGAACTAGTATTCAGTGTCATCTTAGGAGACTAAGAAAACAAGAACCTTTGAGAAGCTCAAACAACAGATTTTTGTTTGAAAATGAAATATTAGGCTAATTGAACATCACAAGTGTTTCTTTTGATTGACAAATTGGCTCATCATTTCAGCTCTACTGTCACGTTTTTTTTTTTTTTAACAGGATGACTGATAAGGGTGGCACCCAAAAGCCATGATGCACTCAATGTGTTGATGATTAGTAAAATGTAAATGAGGGAAGAGTGTGGGGAGGCCCCGGTTCTCATCTGTGCAGAGGCCCTATTATCCTTACCAACACCCCTGCTACACTGAATCACTCACTTCGTGCCTCAGTGGGCTTCAGATCAGATTTTTATGTAAATCTGCTAAAGCTGAGATTCCATCATCAGGCAACAGATAATCAGCCAGTCATCAGTGTTTTGAAGGCTGACAAGAGGACGGCCCACTGCAGGATGACAAAGTCAAATGCAATGGGGGCAGGCAAGTGTCGTGATTGAAATTCTCCCAGAACAAAAACTCGTTTGTGTGATTATTGTTCACCAGGCTAGCAATGAGGCAAAAATCCATTCCACATGATGCATTCATTGTTTTCAGCCAAACACGCACCAGGCCCCACAGCAGCCACAGACAGCTACTGTACAATGGCCCTCACCAAAAACAACTGAAAGCCTACTGCAACATTTAGGAGGGTCCACCACAAATATGTGCAACGTCCTATTTCAGATATTACTGGGTTCAGGGGATAAAACTAAGGGTCTTTTTTTAAGGGTATTACGGTAGTGCTCAGACGCAAGTTAATAAGGAATGTTACATTGCAGAAGATTAAAATGCCGACAAATAAAAGGCATTACTGAGCAACAGGCAGGTTGTAATCCACCAGAGGAACTTCACAGGAATAGAAATATGATTTTTAGTCAGAGTCTGAGACTAATTCTCGCAGTCTGTGTCACCTTTCAACAGGTGACGAAGCAATAAAATCAAACTGCCGTTTAAAGGAGAAGGCGTTGCAGATACAGACTGCGAAACAGTAACTAAGGCCACACAGTGACAACAAAACACCTGCGCTAAAGACAAGCAAAGTGCTCAGGAGTTATTACAGTATTTCCACTCTGTGTCTGTGCTCACCTCTATCCATTTCTGCGCCTCCTGAAATGCGGAGTCTGCGGCCGATTCTGTCACAGGGTGATGCTGATGAGACGGTCCTATGTCTGCAACCGGACTTGCCATTGGCGAAGAGGCTCTGCTCTCCCAACTATTAAAGCCTAGAAAAAAAAGATGTGTAACAGCAGCTCAGTGCCGCGTTATTCCACCAAAATTAGTCGTGAACCGTGTCGGTCAGCCCGCTCTCCTCCGTCGGTTGTGGGTGTTGCAGCGGCGGCAGCAGCAGCAGCAGCAGCAGCACCCGGCGAGGCGAACGAACCAGTTCCTGCACTCCGGTGTCGCTCCTGTTGGAGTCTGTGGGCAGACAACCACAGTCAGTCAAGTCAGGCAGAGCCACTTACAGGACATCCGGTGCGACGGCTCAAAATAAAAGCTTTAGCCGAGGAATATAGGTTACTGCATAATTGTTGGGATTTAAATTTAAAATAATACTAAATTATGAATAAATAATTAAAATAAACGCGACAAAAGTTACCCCTTTAAACGCCCTTAAATGACTCGTTATTTGTTTCCTAACTTGTTTAACTCACTGAAAAATATCCGCTAGCTTGTTTTGTTAGCCAGCATAAAGTTAGCTGTCAAAGCTACAGCTTAGTGTTACAGGAACAACAGCTGTGTGAAAGTGATTAATTATGTTAAACTCGCACATTGTCTAGGTATAAAGTTATAAAGTTAAGATAAAACGAGGTGGGAACAGGAAAATGCCAGGACAGACCCCGGAGAAGGTATAATGTTACTGACATTAGCAATTCACGCATAATTACATTAATCTAGTTTTGTTCTGACTCACTTTGTGCCGTCCCTGAAGATAAATGTGTTTTTCAGATTCAGACGTCACATTAGCAATACGTAATATTACATTGGAGTCACATACATCTGTTTCTCAAAATTAGGTAGGTAGTAACCAACAAAACCTCGGGTAGTTTCACAACACAGAACAGCTAGCTAACCTACCGCCAATTTGAAGACACATTCCTGAAAGACTCTGTTTAGCGACTGAAAAAACGACATTAATTTCACATTAACTGTAAATGTGTGTGTATTTCACGTAGCTGTTTCTCAAACTAAACGCCAATGGCAACCGGAAGTGAATTTGTGGCTTTATTTTGGAGGTACAAAGGCGCAAACCAACAAGGTAACCGAAATTTGCACTTTTATTTGCTCGTTTTCGTTGTTTTGTCTGTATTTATTATTAAATAGTAAATAGAAAACAAGATTAATGACGATAAGTTAGCAGTGACTGTAACTTTTACAGTGTTGTGTCATGAAGGAAACATAACACGTCGGCCCATGGCTTAATAATGTTTTTAATTGCTAATAATGACCTTATAATTGCTACCAGGTAGACTAACCAAATATCATGAATTATTATTGAATATTATTATTATCTATAAATTATTTACAACTTGTAATGATGAAACCTGTCAGTGCCCACTAATCCTACAGCCATTTTATGCTCTTATTTTGGTTGCAAAACTGCTTTGTTTCCGGTAGTTATCTAGCTGTCGCTGGCTAACTTGACTGCAGCTGGACTAACAAGAGTTGCACACCGCAGTATGTTTCGCTTCAACGGCCAAAAATACACCGAGCAGCACCGCTCCACCACCAGCCAATGAGGGCAGCAACACACTGGGGATCCTACACCCACTTTCACTATTATATGGGGCAACTGAGAGAGCAGAGAGTTCACTGATTTACAGCAAAGGAACCAAAAACAAAGGGTCAACTCTGACCTACAGTGTATACTGTAAGGCAATTAACAATTAACACAAATATACTACTAAGACATCTTCTTTATCCTTTGTTAATTAATATATTTTCATATCACTTCCATCAGTCTGGTCCAAATTAACCCAAAAGTAGGCTATATATGAAACATTGTAGGTAAAACATTTGGTAAACTAAGTTCACCTGGGTTCCCTCCACCAGGCTTATACAAAAGAATTAATAATGAAATGGTTGATAAAATTTTTGGGGGGAAATAATAACTTGTGTAATGATTTTTGAGTTGTTCCTTCTGACATGCCAATCCTTCAGCACAGACAAATGCTTGATCCTCTAGCTGGCAGCAAAACACAAGCAACCTTGCACTTTTTTTGTAATCTACAGCTCACCAGCTCCCACCTGTAAACTCACCTTTCTCAATGCAACCAGATGTGCCACTGCTGTGAACTGTGCTCTGGAAATAATATTAATAGAAATCTGGAAGGTTTCTCAAAATAAAAGGCCACACACAAAATAATTTCAGCATTCTTTTTAATTAAACAATATTAAAAGCTACTAGTTTATGAAACTGCATCGTGTTCTATAGAAGCCCTCAAGGTAAGACTACACCAAGACTTTCCCAGAGTCTGCAGACTCCACAGGCTTGGCGATATTCCTACATCTTTGCTGACCTCTTGTGGAATAATGCAGCAGTACTGAGACATGGGAGGAGAAGCCTCCCAGGTAGGCCTACTGTGCGTGTGTGTGTGTTAGGTTGTAATCACATGCCACTCCTCTCTTTTGTTTCTCAGGATACTATTTCCTGGATACCAAAAACAGTCTAGTGTGGTTGTCTTTCGTGTTAAGTCTGATCTCTGTGTCTAAGAGAAAGTCATGGTGTGTTTTTTCAGTCAGCTGGTTGTTTCTATTATGCTGCTCAGCTTCTTGACTTGGAGGAGTGACAGTCCCATCTGTGTTTGACAGAAGGCACTCCTAACCTGGACGGGCAACAGGGCAGCTTGGCAAGTCCTCTATTATATTCCTTAATTATTAGCAGTTAACTTCTTTCTTTAAATAAATCAGTTTTTTGTTATGTTTTGCATTGTCTTTGTTAAAATGTTCTGATAATTTTCTAAAACATCCTGAAACACCATTAATCACACGTGTACTGATGCTGATCCAGTCATTTTTTATTTATTCCAAGATGTAGTAGCCTATAAATCAAGGACAGTGCCTCTAAAGATGAGTAACATGAGCAGAAAATATTTTTTTTTGTTTTATGATTGTAAATATCTTTAGCCCTAAATCTTTAACTTTCAGCTATTTTGATTTTTGTTCCATTGTATCACGTTTGGTATGTCACCAAAACCATGATTATAGCTGTTTATTACCATCAGTGTCTGTAAAATTAGTTACATTTATGGAACACATAAATAAATTTTTTTTAACCAAATCTTTGCCAAATTTTCTGGTAAAATTGGCAAAATTACCTAGAGTATTTACTCTATCAATACCATAATACTACTATCAGTAGACATGTAGGAGGCAGTGTTGTACATATACAAAGCTGATTGTTGACTGTGAAAAGCTGTGGTGGTTGCATCGGTGATTGAGAGTCTGTAGGGTTTTATTCCAGTTTAACAACAGATATATTCAGTGAAAGCAGTTGCAGAGGTATTTGACTGGGATTGAAATGATGAGAGTTTCTGCCCTTAATGACCTATAGCGTCACATTTCTACATATGAAAGCCACATTGATTTATAGCGCATGCCAACAGAAGTACCATATTTTGTCTGCAGAGGGTGCTAAAGGCAATTTCTTACTGGTTGCCAGTTTAGAAAAATGTACAAATCATATATTGCTAAATGCACTCACCAGTGCTATTTATTTTTAAGCAATGTGTATGATTGAGTATGAAACCATCATTTTAAGCATTTGAGCTGTCTGTCCCCAGTAATAGTAATAATACAGAGTTATGATAACTGGAGAAATACATGCACTGTTCTGCATGTCCCCAAATGCTAAAACAAAATCAGTTGTAAAGCAGTGAACTTTTAATAACATTTGTATTTCTACCCTTGATTTACCTTTACCTCTAACCAAACTAGAACTAGAAAATACCTAATAATGTATGACACACGACTGTTCGTGGCTAATACTTTGAAATCTTGATTTCTTGCTTCCCAGATAATAAATTAACCAAAGAAATTAAATTCGAAATGAACCAAAAGTGTTACTTTAGTTACTTTCTCAGTCACAAACTGATTTCTTCCTGTCATCCACAGGTTTTCAGCACTTCTTAGTCACCTTTACAGCTTTCGTAATGTGGCTCATGGTCGTCTCCGTCCCACTTCTTCCTGCCATCATCATGGTATCCAGTCGTTATCGTGTTAAAGTTGCCGCACTGTGCCATAGAGCTCTGGCCTGGACACTGAGGCTGATGCGAGGGAAAGTGTGTGTGAGGAGCACCCACGCCTTTGTGTTCTCTAAATGCACGCATGGCAAAGCTGACAGCGTCCTGGCGACCTTTGACCTCTACGCTGACACGCACCCCTCCTTGTGCATCAGTCCACAGATTGGTCAGTATTCATAAGAATCACTTTATTATGAAGTTACAAGACATGTAACTCAGGGTTTATGTTGACTGCACCAGAGTTTGTTGGATTGATTTGGGAGTGATTGTTGGAACAGTGGATAGACAAACCAAGGCTTTGGTGAGTTTTATTTTGAATGACTGGTGGTTTTTAGAGATGCAACTGCTGTTTCTAGTTAAACAAAAATGATCTTACTTTTTCAAAAATATGTCTATCTCTGGTTCCAGCTGAAATGCTCTCACTCAATACTGGACCAATTTTTAAAATTGTTGTCCCCATTAGTCACTTAGACACAAATATGCAGGAGAGTAGGGTCCAGGTTGAAAAACAAAAAACCTTGAAGTTACTTTAAGACTTCAATTCAGAATCCAAATATTACATCTTAACATTAGTTTAAATATAACAGGCCTTGTGGCAATTTCTATAAATTTCACTGCAGTTGAATCTGGAAAGTTGACACTCGCGAAAGATGAGCACAATCAGCTGAGAACAATCAGCTGAGAACATTTACCTGCCTGGATGTGTTTCTAGGAACAGCAACAAATGTAGTCTTTTCGTGTACATCACGGGTCATTTGAATATCCAAAGGCTCTAACTCAGGGCAGAGATCTTGCGGAAACTCCTGAGACCGGGCACACTTTGCTGTGTTTTGATCTAGTGTTACACACATGTGGTTGGCAGGTTCACGCAGTGATACAATGGAACATTTGGGAAAGTTATAAAAGAACTGAAAGACTCTTTTTGTTTGGAATTCATTACTAATAGTACCCATCAGATCTGGAGTCAATAAAACAGAGTTGCAAGATGAAGCTGATTTATTTGTGTGACTCAAGTATGAGTTACTAATGAACACATGAACACAGCTGAGACTAATGTGGCACTCACATGGGTTTAGGCCATTGCTGATATTGTTTTGTTGAAGCTACTAAGATGGTTTTCGTGACTTTTATTATTTCTTTAGTCCTTTTTCTGCTTATATAATATAGTATTTCTTAAACTTGTGTATAATCTGTAATATCATTATCGTAGCTACAAAGTCATCACTGAGTTCTTTCTGCACTTCAGCTTCCAATCAACTCGTGGGACTTTTTAGATTTTCTCTGGATGAAACCTGAGTTTCTGAGGTGGCTATTGGGAACAAAGTGTTTGCAAATAAATGTGGAATACAAATCAAAATGTCTTTATTTCTAGTAAAATCATTACTTTTAAACTGTTGACAGGTACTGTTAATTTTTGAAAAAACACAAGTATTTCACTTGACCATCTCACATATGATAATTTTTTTTCTGTAGGAATCTTACATATATATATATCTAGCAGCCACAAATATTAATAATACACCAGTCTCTTTTTTTTTTTTTTACCATCACTTTATTCTGGCCACACAGTGCCAGCACAAGGCATTTAGTGGCCCCTAAGCGTGTATGCATTGTTTACTCGTTGTTAATGTGTCGTTAACACGTAAACAACATGTTGATTTTTCATGTGTTATAGTGTGTCAAATAAATGCATTGTTTATGTGTTAATGACACGTCAATAACGCATAAACAACACGTTGAAAGTCACATATATTTGAACTAGCCGGCTTTCCGTACATGAATCTGTAGGTTAATGGATGTGGGGCGTGAGAGCAGGTGAAAAGGGTTTATTATGTGGGTCTCGCGGTCATTGTGTGAGAGTTGGCAGCCCCTGAACAAGTCAACTTAGTACTGCGCATAGTGAGGAGCAACAACAACAAGTTTAAAATGTGTAAGATTTAAATTGATGTATTCATGTCCCCTGTTCCCGCCATCTCTTCTAGCTGAGGCCTTGGATGAAGTGGTGAGGCGTGTCTGTCCCTCCCGGGTGTTGGAGCTGGGGATGCACTGTGGTTACACTTCTGTCCGCCTGCTGCGTCTGCTGCCCCCTGCTGGCAGACTGGTCACAGTGGAGCTGGATCCACTCACAGCAGATATAGGGGAGGAGATCATACTTGTAGCTGGCTTCAAACACTCCCAGGTACACCCAGGAAAGATTAGCTTTTTGAATTATAACATTCAAAGAAAAGACAATGTTGCACACAAATGTAACTCCTCTTCCTGTGCTTTTGTGATTCTTTGCAGTTCCAGGTGTTGACATCCAGTTCAGCTGAGGCCATCCCAACATTGCGTCCTTATCTTGCGCCTGATAAAGGGACCAGTGAGGGTCTCAGTCTGGTGTTGATGGATCATGACCCCCAGCAGTATCTTCCAGACCTGCAGGCTCTGGAGAGAGAGGAGCTCCTCAGCCCCTCTGGCTGCTCTGTCCTTCTGATCTACAGGAACCAAAGAGCTGAAGGTCTCAGAGAAATGATGGATCACATCAGAGTGAGGCCCGACTGCTACAGAATCAAGTCAGAGCTTCAGTTTATGATGGAGATATTCTACAGAAAGGGAAATACAGGGATGGACAGATGAGCTAAATCTAAAGATGTGGGTGGACCATATCACCTAAAAGTCTTAATTACTTCATCATATCTAGTATTACTTGTGGGTCAAAGAACTGGAGGATAATAAATATGTGCTGAATAAATTATTTTCTACAATTTGTCAAACTGTTGAAAAATATTTCCTGATCAAACAATCAAAAATGTCCTTGTCTCTAGAGAAGAAGAAAAAAATAATTCAAAGTTATTATTATTAGTAGTAATGAAACATGTGAACCATGTTATAATATTGGTTTGTAAAACAGTATTGTGCTATAATTCATTCATTTTTAATATCTAATATATTGCTGAAGCCACAATATATTAGCTTTATAGCAGAATCAGAAAGTATGATATTCCATACATTTTAATATTTTAACATGACAAACAAAAACAAACACAATGATTACAAAAACACACAGGTTAGTAAGCAGCAGTTTGACGTAGGTTTGTCTTTGTAATTTTTAACAAAATCACAAAGCTGCTCACCTCTCCTCACAACAAAAGAAACAAAGAAAAAAAATGACCAGCTGTAGAGCACAGGATAACCACTTGATGGCGTGCTCTGCTTTTTAAAAGAACACAAACTCAGGCATTGAACTAGGTTTGATAAGACAAGCCTTTAAAGGGAAATGCCACCCATTTTAAGAACTTACATGTTATTCATGCATCTCAGGACAGCTCAATAAAGACGTGTAAACCTCTCTCTTTTTTTTTTTTTGCTGCAAACAGGAAATTCAACCTTTGAGTTTGTGGTGTAAATATCCCCCTCATGTCCTGGTTTATTCATGGCAATCTTGTTTTGACACACACTCGCTCTTGTGCATGTTATGATATTGATATATTTATGATATATATTATTGCCCTAACTGGTCATAATGTCTAAGATTCAGTATCCCAGCAAGCATTGCATCTTAAATGAGATGAGTCAGAGTTGTCTTGAAGGTAGAACTCAGATGGAGTTCTCTGAATTTGCCTCTAATGGCACTGCTGAGGCTTTCAGAGCAGCTGGAAAGCTATTACATGCTTTAGAGACAATTTACTGCAGAATTTAAATAAGTAATATCTGTGCAAAAGAACGACTTAATTAAATGCAATATTTCCAGGAGCCTAGGCGTGGCTCTCCAGTCTGGACAACTGTTACACAACAGTGAGATAAATACCATAATAACTAAAATTATACAATTTTAGAGAGCTTACTGCAGTAAAAGAGAGTGAGGGAAAGTGGCGTTAACTGTCAGCTACTATAAATTAGACATGAAGCTTAGGTATGGTCAGGGAGGAGAACTTTGTAAATCCATTCACTGTTACTGACTCCACAGAGCAAAACAGGTAATGGAGCTGGCAAAATGTGTCGAGCTGCATGAATACTTTATAATCTCATACACGGGTCATTAGTTGCACTGCAGGATAAGTGGCGATTACATTTGCTGAACATAGCAAATAATACAGGAAAGTAGACTACGGGCGTATGGGTTATTATCTGCTGGTAATACTGCGTACTGGGAACTGCAGAAGCATAAACAACCAGGTGATCAGTATCAAAAGTATCAAAAGGTCTCATAATCAATATCAAAATACATCTACTTTAATTCCAAATGAAGACATGTATCATTTGGAAAAAAGTGACGCCCACTTTGAGGAAGTGATTGCCTGCGTGAAAGTCAAAGCACTGAATATTATTGTGGCTAATTAGCAATCTGGAGCGTTTCACTGAGAAAATAGCAACATTCAGGGTGGGCTTAATCATCTGTGAGGATTTTTTTTTGCATCCATTGAGAGGAGTTTGCAGTGTGTGTTTTGGAATAAAAGAACTCAAATCGTTGGATTCTGTTTTCTAGCAGATTTTGTTGCCTTAATAAATATTTACTGCAAGTTTCTCAATCAGCATATGTATACCAGTTTTTGAATTATAAACATTTTTTTCCCGTTTAATAAAGAAAACCGACATGTTCATCCCCCATCCATAGATTTCTGTATTCCATGTGTTTCTGTGAACCTGTCCTGCTGTTTTTCATGTTGATGTAATATACTCAGAGATAATGGCTTTTTGATACTAGCAGGCATTTTAGAGACACTAGCAGAATTACAATATTTTTAGCTGTACCCAGCATGTCCCCAAATGGCTGGTGTGTGATATGTAATTACACAAAGTAGACCAACTGTAATGATTGCTCATTAGCTTCCACCACCATCTCAGTCTCCCAGCTTCCCAGTTAGAGCCAAGACGTGGTCAATTTCTCAGCTGTCAGATGTGATTTAACATTTCCTCGCTGTAGTACAGCTAGTCTACACAATGATGTACAGGCAAATGTAAACACTGTGCTCTATGACCACCCCAACCTTCGCCCCGTCCTCCAAGTTCCCTAAAAATTCCTATTTTAATGGGCTCAATTTCCGGATTCCTCCTTCATCAGGCTATGAACTGTTCTCTGTGCAGCTTTCAATTATAAATCAAACTCTATAAGTGCCACACTCCACTGCCCTCCGGCTCTATGTACAAAGGCTCAGCCTTCATATCCAAACACCCCACACTGTACTGCTGGGAACTTATGGCTATTCACCAGGATACTTTCACAACTGAGACAGAAACCTCCTCAGTGGTCATGAGTGTCAAAATTATGCAGAGGATGTTTGCTTGATCTTTTTTATATGTTAGCTGCTGTAAGTTTGATACTATACTACACTATACTAGACACACATAGGTTAGATGGTTGGGGAAGTCTTGATGGATTTTTTGACATTGTTATTTGTTACATACTGTGATACATGCACATGCTAACATGTTACGTTTGTAGTTTCTCCATAGACTGCATAAAACATTGACATAGTGTCTGTGACGTCACCCACAGCTTTCTGAAGAGCTGATGTGAAACCCAAAGTGCGGTGGTTCCAGCTGCCACCATCTTGGCAATCCTACCTCCACTGGTTCTCAGATAATTCAAAAATCGGAAAAGACATGGATCATGGGTGGAGCTGAAGCAGGCTGAATGAAGTCTGGTTGCTCAAAACAAACCACCTGTAACAGCACCTACCTGTCAATCAAATTGGCCACACTGTTACTTATGCATAACTATAAGCCTTAATATGCACGGTGGTGCAGCTTCATTGGTGACTCTAAATTGGCCGTAGGTGTGAATGTGAGTGTGAATGGTTGTTTGTCTCTATGTGACCTGCAATAAGCTGGCGACTTGTCCAGGGTGTACCACGCCTGTTGTCCAAAGTCAGCTGGGATAGACTCCAGCTGGGATAGACTCCAGCCCCATATAATGGATAGATGGAATTCTATAAAAATTCAAACTCAGTACAGTTGTCATGAACGGAGAAATTAGCTATAGAGACCAAAACTGTTTTTCGTACCAGGCTGTAATCATGTTTATTCCTGCTGTGAAGTTGGACATTTTAATGTGGGTTGCTATGGCGATTGACTTATTCTGTAGCCAGCCTCAAGTGGCCGTTTGAGGAACCGCAGTTTTTGGCACTTGCCGTTGGCTTTACTTCACAGCCGATTGCCAACTGAGCTCTTCACAATAAATACTTTCTATTTCACTGGGCTCTGTAGGTCACTTGTCGAAAATGTACCGGTAAAGACAAACATGATGGAGAGTTTAGGCATAAAAACACAACATTATGTGACAAAGTGATAGAAATAACGTAAGCAGCATTGACCTGTCACAGAAACCTGTAATCTACATTGCTGATGTTTATTTCTCTTTGCCATTTCTCTGAAAATAATAATAATAATAATAATAATAATAATAATAATAATAATAATAATCCACCTGCTGAACTGATGTGGAAGCGTGGTTGGTGGTAGGCTGACCAATGAGAGCAGATTGGGCTTTTTGGAAGTGGGAGCTAAAACAGAGCACTTCAGACAGAGGTTGAAAAGAGGTGCTGCAGCTATGGCCAGTAGTAATTATTTCATTTTGGACAGTCTCCATAGGATACACTTTATAAAATCACTTGAAAAATTTGTGGTTGTGTACATTTTTGTGTATTTTTTTTGTTTTTTTACATCAGCATGTCTAATAGCCTTATAAACCATAGAAACCATGTTTCTTCTCAGGCAGTGAAGGAACACAGCCTTCCCCTCTGCGTCTAGTTCATCAACTGGAGTGGGCAGAGCAAAAGGAGAAAGGAGAGTCTGATGGCCTCTCCAGAGACAGAGGGATTTCTATATTTGGTACACTGTGATAGCCTGCCACCCCCCACCACCACCACCACCACATAGAGAGCACACTTCATAACGTTCACCTCAAGGTTGTGTTATGATGCTGTGTCCTCACATCTGACTGCTGTCACTTGAAAATCTTGTTTCTCCAACATGTCATCTTTTCAGGAATGAGTACACAGCCAAGAGGAGACACTTTTGAGATATTACAGTTGTTAATAACTGAAAAATAATTGAAGAGACTTGGCATCTGTTACAGTTTTCCTACCTGTAGCTGCACAATTTTATGTATCTATATACAGATATATTATCTATGGCTGCATGCCTTTTAAATAAAACTATGTTTATCATTTCTCTTGTTAGAATATATATATATATATATATATATATTGTGCTATTTCATATTGTTACTTGAATGCTCTCACTTGTCCTGTGCCTACCACCTCTTTTCATCTATATTTTTCCCAGTGTCAGAGTATTAATAGTAAAATATTTACATTGTCTGGTTACCATGTGTGCTAATATGCTACTAGCAAGTGATTCTTTGCAGAGCTTAATTAAAGGTTGAATTGATTCAATAATTTCCATAAAGATGTTCTACAAACAGTATTGCTGTGAGATCCATCCTGTCAGAGAACCGACTTATTTTACATTCACTTAAACACACTCTGGATGAAGGTAGGTTCAGTTAAACCATGATGGAGGTCTAGCTCTTTATCATGTTGAGTGTCAACTACTGAAAAATAAAAACGCTCAAGATCTCTCTTTTAATCTGTGAAAAGATCTGACAATGTGAAGTGACTCAGCCGCCTTTGACCCAGACCAGCCTACAACACACGCAACACACACACACACTCCCTTCCTTCCCGTGGAGAAAGGAAGATTGAGAGAAAATAGACCTCCCACCGTGCAGTGTCTTAAGAGGGCTGAAGCCTCTCAGGATGTACTTTCTGTGCACCAGGTTGAAGAGACCTCCTACGCTCGAGATTTTTATTTTCGGGGAGAAGCAAGACATGCTGTCCATGTCTCATTTCAGACATTAAGAGCACTTACACAGTGCTGAGGGAAAATTAAACAAGCAATCCTACCATCCTCAGAGATTTTCATTATGATCATATGAAATGGCGAGTAGGTGTACGCATAATAAACATATCAATATAATTCAAGTTTGGAATTTTAATTTAATTTACAGTTATTCACATCTGGAATGTGTATTATTGCCAAGGGCCTATTAGCATTATTATGATTGTGTTTTATTTCAGAGAGAGATCATACTCTTTACTTTGGTTTGCTATGTTTTTTTGAGTCACTGTACTGCATAAAAGGAAATTTTCTATTCTTGGTCTCGTGTGTTATGCATATTCAAAGGTCCTAGTTGTTTTAATGTCCTCTAAGAACAGTTATTATAGAATATAAATGTGACAAGAGGCAAAGGGATTGTGCTCAGCCACCTTCTGGTGTGATTGGGCTGATATACACCAGAGATATACAGGACGGTGAGGGTCGATGAGGGAGGTTAAGGTTGTATAGACATGGACAAGTACAATTACTTCAATAAATGTGCATTGACAGGACAGTATCATTATATTAAGGTCCTCACTATCATTGACCTTTTCTGTATTATTCAAACATTTGTCTGGCCCACCAGACTCAAAAACCCGATTGTGTGTCTGTACAGTGTGTATGCATGTCTGTGCCTATGAATGCATGTAGCCAAATGTTCATTCTGTTGTTCAGTATGGATTTGACTTGACTGTTTTATTAATGGATCAGTTGTGTTTCTGCATCATCAACCTTTCAAAACCCACTAAGGGTGTATTGATTTCAGCACAAAATACACACAAAAAGGCGAGTATGAGTAACGAGAATTCATCGATCTATAAGTTGCCAGGGAAAGAAATTAATAACCACTACAAAGTTCTCAAAAGTGTGCAGAAGAGAGGGTTATTTGACTAAAATGTAAAGTGCATATTCTCCACCACCCAAAGGAAAATGTTGTGATGTGAAATCATCATTACATTAATTGTGAGACCTCTGTGCAATTACACAGAGATATGAGCAAATAAAACCATCGGCGAAAAGCTTTCAGTGGCCTAAAATGAGTTTAAATTGAACTGTTCTACAGCACAAAACATGAAGAGGATTTTTTTTAATACATATATATTAATCTGCTGTAATATGTTATCATGATAGCTTTGACAAAGATACAGATGCAATTTTGTACCTTAAATGGTACCTTAAAGTAAATGTTTTCACTTTCACTGCGATTGTTGAGCTGATTTTTAAATATGATTTAGATGTAACGACTTGTTGGTTATAGTCTGTTCCAATGTAGGTCCGTTGATATTGACAGTTGGCAAATAAAATAACAGTGCGCAGTGTCGAAGGTTCCTAATGGTTTGTCTTCTGATATGATCATTTTAAACTGATAAATTGCAAATCTAACTTATATTCACAAGGCATAGCATGGTTGGGCACTGTTGCCTCACAGCAAGAAGGTTCCTGGTTTGAACTTTTGCTAGTTAGCCAACTAGCTAGGGTGGATTATAGGTTGTACTGTATACAAAGCACAGCAGTGCAAACACAAAGTACATCTCAGGCTGATGGGGATATCATAGTTTATAAAGCTCTGCTCAAAACTGAATACATTCCTTATTATAGTTGTTGAGATATTTCAGGTGGCAGAAGGAACAACATTGCCATAGAGCCATTTTGCTGGTATGGCTTCAAATATATTGGAAACAGTCCTTTTATAAGAGTTTCAATAATAAAGTCTCTTACCAGTTTAACAAAAACAACCATTGTGCCTGATTATTAAATAAAAATAAATAAATAAATAATAAAAAAAAACATTATTTCCTCTGAATGTGGCAAATTCCCCTCAATAGAAGTTTACATAACATTTGCCATATTTAATAGGCAAGGACAGTTCCTTCACATATCCTACACTCCATCCTGCCCACATTAGCCATAATGAACAAACTGCCATGGGTGGAGTTATGGAGCTGCCGAGTTTATTTCCCATGAGTCTATTACCACTGAAGTAGCCTTAGATATATTAAACCTCCAAGCAGAATAAGTATCATGATACATTACTGTTTTTTTATGATAGTTGTTGGTGTCACAGCAGCATTGTATGAAATTTAAATAGTATTGTTCTTTCTTTTTTTGACCAACACACTTGAATCGATGCTAAGAACCCCTGATGGCACAAATGTGCTTTCAGAGCCCTCACTTTTATTTCTTTTTTATCGCTGTCCATCCTATTTGCTGTGATGTTTCATGTGACTTCAGTTGAGATTCCTTCCCGCGCAGCAGCTAATGGCTGTTGTGAATGTCTAATCTTATGCATCGCCATGGTCTCTTTCATCTTATTTGAGAATGGAGGACAAGCGTTTCACAATCCCCCTATGGAGACCCTCATTTTATAAGCCCACATGAGAGGAGGAGGCAACATTGCATGTCGTCCCAAATGGACTTTTCATTAGGACTCAGAATGGGTTTAGGTCACAGCAGCAGCACTGTTGATCAAATCTCAAACAATGGAGCTGCTGGCACAAAGCTAAGAGTAGCTATATTTACTGTACAGACATGAGAGCACTATCAACCTTCTCATCAAAGACTCAAAGAAAGAAAGCGTATTTCCCAAAATGTCAAAGTATTCCTTGAAGGGAACGTCAGAAAGCAAATATTTGGTTGCAAAAACAATCTAACCAAAGGTTCCATTTAGTAGCTGCTTTCTTTTGTTTACTGATGTGAATCCAGGTGTGTCTGCTTGTGTGCTAATGTTGGCTGGATCTGATCCCACCTGGGAATGTGAGCCAGGGTGTGAGCTGATGCATTAAGTATGTGACTGCAATTTTGCCCATCAGTTAATTATTATAGAAAGACATTCACCATTGTTTGCATGATTTAGATTCTGGAAATTAATGAAAATATCTGACATCTGAGTTTTGGTTTACCACAAAATTAAATGGAAACACATAGTTTCATAGTGATGATTCAGTGTTATCACACGGTAACAAGTCACAGCATGAAACATATCATTTTCACATTGTTACCTTGAAACTAAAGGGAATGTTTGGAACATAAAGTAGGATGAATTTCAGCATTATAATATGGTAAGTGACAATTATGGCTTAAGATTTTTTTATTATTATTTATGCCTTAATATTGTCAAAACATAAACTTATATTACTTCATTATTGTCAGATAACCCACTGATGTCACCATATTACCCTTTTTTAATCTAAATATTGCACCAATATTATCCTTTTCATCATCTTACCAAAAATATTGTTATACTATAGTAGTATTATAAATATTATAAAATAGTATTACCTATTTCACCATCATTACCTTCTGTTTATGGCCCCTTATTACCCTGTTACATACATTTCAGTCTAATATAACACAGATATACTCATTGTTAATAGAAAGCTATTACCTGGTTATTACTTTAGCAATTGCATGGTATTACTTAGGTATTACCTCTAATAATATTGCTCCACTACTACCTATTACCGAGCTGTAATTGAAAGTATTACCAAGAAGGGTTAGATTTTGTTTTATTATCTTAGAACAAACATTTTATATCTACAGATGCTGCGGGTCGTCTTCTATAGAGTCTGCAATGTTGAACTGCCATGTTTCTACAGTAGCCCAGGACAGACAAACTAAACTTTGGCTCCGAATAGGGCCTTTTGTGTCTTCTGTGTGTTTTGTTGCCTCCATGGTTTCTCATTCACACTAGGAACAAGAAGGTGGAGTGATGCTGTTGCAGACAGTTAACTACATATGGTTAAATGCCACTAAATGCTACACACTGGTTATTTAGATCAGCTCTGTAGGAAATGTAACAAAATCTGCCTTTCTAAAGTCTATCAATTAACATGTTATATCTGACTTCAACTCTCAGCAAGAAGATGGAGAAACATATTTTCCCAATTTTTCTAAAGTATTCCTTTAAATCTATATCATAAAGTAAATATTTTGTCATGAAAACAATTTGACCAAAAGGTCTCTAGCCGTTTTGGAGCTTTCAATCATATGACACCATTTCCATCAGCAGATGGAGTTTGCCCAGTTGTCATGGAACTGTAGATTTTTCTTCTTAGCACTTTAAGTACTTCCTGTCCACGTTGACTTAAAAGCTGAGCTTCTTGACCTTGGAAACAGCAGTTGAGAAAACAATCTCACCACAAAGTCCATTTAGTGACTGTTGAGCTTCCAATTCCACCTTCTGCCCTTTCACAAATTTGGCAGTGTGCAGTTGAAAAAGTCTGTTCATGTAATTTTGTATTCTTCTTTTGTTTTGTTTTTTTATCTTCACAGTGTCCAATAACAAGTAGAGCATGAATTCGAGGTTTATTGGGAAAAGGTTTTGTGAATTATCATCCTACTCAAATGGCTGCTGTTGGATCATTTTATCATTTTATTCTTTCCAAGCACAAGTAACTGATGGTTATGAGATGTGAAAACCAAGGTGCTTATAGCATAACATCATAACATTATGTTGCTGTATGTCCAGTTGCAGGGGAGTGTTTGGTACAATAATTTTAGATTTCCTTTTGCTATCTGTCTGCCCCCCATTTCATGGCCATTATGCTCTGTAAGTGAGCTGAGAGCAGAGAAGAAAAACCCCTCAGTCCAAAATGTTTCCCTTTTTTCCACAGATTTATTGTAGTTCTGATAGTAAAACAAATGAGTATATGATGTGAATGTGGCACTGGGACATTAAGTGGTTAGAGGTTGTAAATCAGACACTGATTAAATCTGTCTGGGCTAGAGTTGTCCATTTGCCTTGAGAGCAAAACTGACCTGATTTGGGTGATTTTCCTGACAGGTCTGTACATCACTGGGGGTGTAACTGCACTGTGGCACATTTCATGCCATTAAAGCTATCCGTGGGTCTATTATACTTCAAAGGTACAGTATCCTTGATAGCACTTATATGACTTGGGGAATATTTTCAACTGTAAATGGTGAGCACCATACTTTGTTGGCTGCATCTTGTCTCGATAAAGGTAATGTGGGAGTTGCTGACATGTTAGCATCTGCTTCTGTCTATGCCATCCTTTCTAAAAATCCTGTGCTTTTTTCACTCTTGCTGAGTTTTCTGTTTTTGTAGAACACGGATCTGAATAAAAGAAAGCACCACATGCTTTGTTCTTTTCTCTCTTGCAGCATTTCATCAGGCAAGTGCTTTTTCTTCCATTTGAAAAGTCAGACCTGTCAAAGCCAGTTTAAAACAGAATACTTTTTCTCCTATTTTCTATCCACTCCATTCTACTGGGAGGTAGAAGGTCACCAAGCTGCAGTATTTCAGGTTAGCCTTTAATCAAGTAGATGTGGAAATAAAAATAAATGTTTTAATGAATCAATGCACTTATCCTCTGAAAACCATTCTGTGTTGTTACTAGTAGATGTCAAACTAGGAACTAGAAGTCATCTATCGCAAAATGTTATATGTTGTATGTTCTTTTTGTTGACCAAATAATCCAACTTATGGTACATATGCTGCATATCTTTTTGAGTGAAACATTACAGCTTTTCAATGTGCTATCAGGAGTTGAACTTATTGTGAATTAAGCATGACACCTAGTTAGAAGTTATTCATTAGTTGTACTAATAATATTGTGTTTTCTCTCTTTTCAGAACACTTTTATTCATGCACACTCAAGGTTTAAGAATTAAAAAAAAAACAACTCCCATAAGATTAAATGGAAGTCATTGCACTGTGTTTCTGAAAGCCATTGTCACAAGCTGAACAAAAGATTTTGTGTAATGCCATGAAGCACTTTGGGCTTCTATGTTTAAATAGTGTAAATCTTGTAATTTTAAGATGTGTGAGTTCAGGCTCAGTGTTGCACAAAGAAACTGTTTTATCACAATTTAACAATGAACCAAATCTTTACTTTTCCCTGTTCTTTATACTTTATGTGCCCAGCCCTAAGTCTACAGTAGCTCTTGTACTCTAATTCAATTCTAACTCAGTCATTGGCAATAGGGGAAAACTGCCTGATAAAATATACTTTCATTAAAGGTGGCTCTGTTAACAACAGATCCTATTTCTATGTAAAAAATCTAATACCATGATAAATACCATGATCTAATAACAAAACATGACATAGCAAATAATGTAAATAATGTTATCGATGTTGTGGGTTTGCAAACTGTTGCTAGCTATACTGCTGTGCAGGTAACATGCAGAGAGGACGAGAAGCAAACACACCAGCTCCACACAACAATTCTCACAACTTCTCACAAATTATTATTATTATGCTACTATAGCATAATAATAATAATAATAATATCATATTTTAGCAAACTAGATTGTGAGTTGAATGTCCATGGGCAAGTAATTCAACGTTACCTGACACACAATTTATGGCTGTAATAACTGGAATAACAAGTTATTATTTTGGCTGTGGACAACTACTGGATTTCTGTTCTGCGCATAGACAAAGCAGAAAGCTAATGGACCATGACAAGATACTCACTGAATTTGAAACTGGAATAACTTACCAAACCTTTAAGGTGCAACTTTACCATTTTGGTTTCCTCTCAATGCTCTCATAGAGTCATTCAGTCATTCAGCCACAATAGTTTTCAGTGGAAAATATCTAAAATCCACCCAGCACTAAATGGCAGACAGATAAAGTTAGTTACCAGCTGTGGAGAATTTAGTAGCTAAGTGCCAGATATTTCCCTCAGGAGCTGGTGGAGCCCAAAACAAAGACCAAAAAAAAAAAAAAAAAAAGTAAATATTGGATTTCCATTCATCAGTTGGCCAGAAACATGACTCCAAATGATTACTTAGGCTGCTCAATATCTGCTGGATGTTTAAGTGTTTGGTCCCACATTCTCTATATTAACTTAAATAGTGATAGTAATGCCAGTGTTGTGTTCACTGCTTGTGTCTCTCCCGAGTGGCCAAAAAAATCTGTTATTGTGTTTTTTAAGTAACCTGAACATGGGACATTCTTAGGATAACCACAATACCAAAGGTATAAAAAAGGAAACATCTGGCCTTGAAATTCTCTTTGTCTCAGTTTGATTAGCTCTAAAATTGTGACTTGTCACCTGCAAAGAGATGAATAAAGGTGAAAATACAATTTAAATGATCAGATTCAGCTGTTTTAATCAACAGAAATGCAAAACCTTTCTCTATTGCAGCCCCACCTTTTCATTTAAGCTGCTAAAGCACTTGTATTTTTCCATAAAAAACTCTGCCCTGCTCTAGCTACATTGTATATAAACATAAACCAGGTTACAGTTGCTTTGTTTCTCACTTTAGCTCCTCTGCCATGTGTACGAATAACTGACCTTTTAACACAACTTGTCATTACAATTGCAACGTTTTTCTGTGGCGACATGTAAGCTTTAAAGTAACCCATATGCATAGTCCTTTTATAGCTCTTGAAAGGCACTTGTGAAAGTGTGTTAGAGGGCAGCTATATGAATTCAATCAAATGCTCATTGTATGGAGCTAGTTTAGTATTCACAAGGCATTTGGAATCACACTGAAATCCTGTCTGCACAAGTAGAATGCGGGGCTCAACCTTGTTTTTCATATTATCCGCATTGCTACACATTATCATATGTTATGTGGCTATTCTTGTCAAGTGCAGGCACCATTATAATATGTGGACATTCAGCAAGACAGTAGCTACTATAATTAGACCAATCTGCATGCATACTGTGTGTTTAGCTCTGTTAGTTCTTAGATTCAGATGCAAATTGGATCCCACAAAGCCTTAAGAGTCACCTAACAAACCTCTTAATGCAAGCTTTGATTGCATTTCACTTGTCATAAAAAGTGATTTGAAAGCCCCTCTGTCTGCATTAAATCTCCATAATGAAGCAAGACAAAAATGCCATGGCTATTAGCGCATGGATTACAATTTTTAATCTTCTGGAGCTCATTATGTTGATGCTCATGTGCAGGAGGGAGATTATTCAGAGGAGAAATTGCAATATTTCTTTTAATACTGGACATAACATCTGTTGTTTACTATAATAAGATGGGACGTTGCTGTGTGGTACAGTAACATACATGAGCAACATTCCCTGAATATAAAGTTGATTTAGTGATTTTAATATTCCAATACAAGCTCTATAATTGTGACAATTGGTGGGAAAGGCTGCATCCACTGATGACCCTGTGATAGTTAAGCAGAATTCTGGTGAATAGAGAGGTTCCCTTACAAAACAAGACAAATATAATGACTAATATGAATGGGATGTCCTCAAATTGGCAGCTCAATGTGCAGCAAAAAACACACAACCACAGTCAACTGTTAAAAGAATAATTCAACATTTTGGGAAATATGCTTCCCTCCTGTCTTGCCTAGAGGGTACATGTCATCACTGTGAGCTTGCCAGACAGCTAACAGAGACTCCACAGCATTAGAAGTGCTGGTAGGCAGATTTTGTTAGCTTCAGGCAGAGCCAGGCTAGCTGTTTCCCCCTGCTCCCATTCTTTAACTTATCTCCTGGCTCCAACAGATATACATGGAATTAATATGGACCTTCTCATTTAGGCATAACTATGAGTTATGTATTTGAGATTTTGTTGTTTCAAAGCTTTCTTTGTTTGTAGTTCCAGAAGCAGAATCGTGAACAAATTAAACACGAAAATGTAAAGTTAACTTTTTCAACATGGATTTTTGATCAAAGAAAAAAAAACAACTGTCTGTGGTTGATTCCTCAATAAAGAAGCCCAAAGTAAAGCTGAGCCTCAGCTGTACAGGCTCTAAAAAACTTCCTTACATTTTTTATAACTTTTCTGTCAAGTTTTCTTTTTCTGCCCCGTCTCTGTGCAGGATCTGCAAATATCCAGCAGTAACAACAGCTGACCTTGTGGGTCTTTCCCCTTGACAGTGCTCGGTGTTTGTCTCCGTGTTATTCTATAAATACAAGATAAGGGCCATGGCAGATCCCATGTGTAGGTGGTTAATTGAGACCTAGCATCACTGACCCCAGTGTATGCCCTAGCCCTCTACACCACCACCTATCACTCATACTGGGTAATTGGTAGAAATAGAGCCACAGAAAGCTAACATCTTCAAAAACTGAAGAGCTGTGACTGACAGAGTTCAGCTGAATGATCTGTTTTGGACAAAGAATCATTATACTGTTGGAGGAGGTTTCATTAGGAAAACTAGAATGGGGTTCAGATGACACTTTTGTTTTGCAAAAAGGTATTTGTTCTTCAAATACCAACTTGCTCAAAGCTGGACTATGCCGGACTGACATCACAAGTACTAATGAAAAGAACAGCATATTTTCCTTCACCGAGATGACATAAATCCTCCCAGAATGAAACTGTGGTGTGACTCTTTTACTTCCAGTGGTAGTGATGAATCTGAAAGAGATAAACATAAAGTGTCTCCCAAACAACTCTAAGTAAGTACTGTGAAAGCTTCATGGCCTGTGTCTGAAACCACTTACTTCTTCACTCATTGAATACTCCTTATAGTGTAGACATTATAGTTTACTCTGTAATGGGCAGAATATTTAGATTTGAATCTCTAAAATGCAAAACATTGCATTGTCGGTCTGTAGAAAGGACTGAACATGCCACAGACATTACTTCTTTTCATTCCATTGTGGGTTTTTTTGGACAACATACAGTGCATTAAAAACAGTGCAACAAAAATTGAAGACAGAAAGTTCACTATTGAGTAAATAGAGACTGTTTTCTTCCCTTACTAACATTTTTTGCCTCCTTCATCCCTTTGGGTCATTACTGTAAAGCTTTCAAGAACTAGTTGTAGTTGATGGGTAGTCTACTTACGTCATAGTCAATGATTTCCACATAGTGACATCTTACTCCTGTATCAACACTGAAAAGAATGCAAAGATTCATTAATTTACTTTTTTAATTTTTAATGAGGAATATTGTAAGGTGGTTGTTGCCAGAGTAGGTCACAAGTAGGAAGCAGACTCACGAGGTTGTGTTTTAATTCCCCTTGCGTGGACATTTATTGAAGTGCTTCCAAAAAATGTGAAAAGCAACAAAAAACAACCAAAAATTATTTCCAGAAGAACTGAGGAAAAATCAACTCATACTGAAATCAAATTAACAGCACTCGTCCAAGCTGCTATCTTCCCCCAGCTTCCCCAAGAGAACTGATCTATATACTCTCTTACCTGTCTCTTGGCTACAACCTGGATTAAACCATCCTCCCTATTATTTTCAGATATCTTTCATCAAGATACAATCTGAGGATCGATGACGTCATATATGCATATTAATCGGCGCATTACGGGCGGCCCCCTCCCACACAATGGCTTTCAACGTCAGGTAAGACACATGAATGAACTGAATTTTAACCCCTAACTTTATAACGTGCTAAATCTAACGAAATATATAACTGAACGAACAATAAAAGTAACTGAAAAAACAACTTTTGCTGGTCATTATTGTAGTAACCTTTGCTTATAGATGTTTGAGATTTTAAAGAAATAAGGCTGAACACCCTGGATAATAATGTGCAAATGCATTACAAGCTGGAATGAATTTATGGTTAACATAAACAATAATGAATAAACAAAGAAGGTGTACAAACAAAACAACAGGGAACATAACAGGTAAATATATAAATAAATAAGTGACAAATGGTAGAGGTGAGCGAGTCCACTTTGTCTCAAATATAATGAGGAAACATTAATATTGAATGTATCTGCAAGAGCTTTAGTGCCAACAAACTGAATTGTTTTCCATCTACAATATCAACTCTGGTACCTAAACCATGTTTAAAGTTTTTATGGTTATGTATAGCACTAAGGATTAGGTAAAGATGGCTTTGGTTAAATGAAAATGTCAATGCTGACTTGAAGCACAAGACCTACTATTTGTAGACAGCTGTTTTGAGGCCTTGAGGTTTGGCATCATGGACATTGGGGTGTTCATTTTTTGGAGCCAGGTTTGAAAAATGGCAGCTTGTCTACTCCTAGGGGCAACCTCCATGACTATGAAGTGACAGCAATGTGGAAGTGCCAAAAACTGCAGTTCCTTGAACAGCTACTTGAGGATTTCTGCAGAACAAGTCAATCTCCATAAGCTCCTATAATAGAATAGCCAACTTCACAGCAGAAAAAAACATGTTTACAGCCTGGTAGCAAAAAACGGTTTAGATTAGCCAGGAGGTGGTAGAGGCGAGATTTGCCAAGATGGTGGCAACCAGAGCCACCGCACAGCACTGAGCTTCGAATATGGCCCTTCACAAACCTATGGGTGACATCTTGCATATGACGTCCATATTTATACCATCTATGGTAGTATGGCTTGTATAACAGCTAAGCAGTCTTTAAAATAAGTTTTTGAAAACATTTGAGGTGAGAAATAGGCAGTAACATAATCTTAATACAGATTTGATCAGCAATGCCCAGTCTGACAGTTTGATCTGAGTTTCATGAGCCCGGTCACTGAGAATGACTTGACAATCACAAGGTAGTCACATCTAAAGCGTATCCTGATTTATTGTCTGTTTTACCTTAAATGGAGCCATGATTTACAAAATGAGCATCAAGCTGTATGGACGAAGCCTTGAAACTTGTGAATAAGACCATAAACTCATTAGGAAACTGTGTACTGAGGAAATAGATTGATGGAGGAAGTAGGACTGTTTCTACATGAGGCTCAATACAATCTGACCTTATTGTTGCAGCCAATCGAACCACCCTCTGCTGGCCATTAGAAAGAATAAAGGTTTAAGACACTTCTGTGTTGGTTTCACTTTACAGAACCAGATGATCTCTCTACTAATAATGTAGAGTCAGTGGACAGGATGTGAGTTTACTTTTTCAGTATTTAACCAAAACTATGATCCTTGCTTAAACTTACCAATGATCTAGCATAAACCTAACAACACGTGTGATACGGGAAGCAAAGACTGTTGGGAAAAAATGTTTACAGTTAATGTAATGCCTGCACCAATTAAATTTACTCCAAAATGTATTTGGCAGAGGAAAATGTTTGTATCTAAATGTATTTTATTGGAAACTGAATTGGCCATTTGGAACGATTAATGTACAAAACTGCCAAAGGTTGTTTTGAATAGAGATTTAAAATAATCCTGCATAATAAATAAAGACTGTATGTGCGTATTACGGTTTTGAATTATGTCTCTGCGTACACCCTTACACAAAGAATTAGCAGGGCATTTGTGAATTCAATTTGAAAAATCAAAAACATTCCCCCATCATAATCGAGCCCCTCTGCACTCCCTTGCATCCCATATTCATCAATCAATAGTTAATATCTTCCTTTAGATCTCCACTTTCCTTTGAGTTCGCTGACTTTTTTTTTTTTTTTTTACATTCAATTAGCATGCCCCTCAAAAGAATATGCCCTCCGCTGTGACGGCGTTCAGTTCCATCCTTTCTGAATGCCATTTCCACCCATGGAAGAGGTGACACAATGAGCAGCCCCAGGTATTTTTTCACCGCTCCTTAACCGGAGGGGGATGTGGTGTGTGTGTGTGTGTGTGTGTGTGTGTATGTGTGTGGTGGGGCTGGGGGTGAGGGAGGGGGTGCAGTATCCCCAGGGGAGGGCAGCACAAATCCAAGGGAACAAAAACGCATCCATATTTGGCAGGGCTTTTGTCTCCCTTGACGGCTGAGTGTACGGAGGGGGGCCCACAATAATGAATTGGATTAAATGTGAAAGTAAGAACGCATGGCTCCTCAAAGGCCAGGATGGGGGGAGAGAGCGGTGGAGGGGGGGTGCGCAGCGGATGGGGTGGGAGGTATGCTAATGTGTTTACAGTTTCAACACTGAAGCGGATCAAAGATGCGATTTAAAAAAGTTGGCTCACCAGATTTACGTATTTTTATGCTTGTTAAATGAGCTTTCTGGAAAATGATTGCCTCCTAAATGTCTTCAGTGTTCCCTTTGTTGTTTATTATACAGGAACATGTAAGAAGGCCTCAAGAAATTCCCTCCCTAATGAGAAAAGATGAGCTTGGCACCACAGTAAATCACATATATATGAAATGTGTAAATCACCAGTCACACACTGCCTCTAAGCTGATTAAAATACCTGATACCAAACAGTAAAGTGCATGCTACAGAGCTAATTTAATCAGCCATCTTGCTCATTCTATATTCCATTACTCTACACTCTTTCAACATGACCTTAAACCTCAGCGGATTCCTTTTATTGCTGCACTTTAATGTATAAATCTCCTGAAGAGGGAACAGCAGTGATTTTGATTTGCATTTTATTGAGCTTTAGATTGAGCTGGGATAATGATGAGATGTGGGGGCAGCGTTAATGCTCTTAATGTTGACCGCCGCAGTTCACACTCTTTGTCTTCATGGCGTAGTCTCTACTAGATATGCTGCTTGTAATTACTTTCAGATATCCATAGCTTGCTAAAGGACGAGGCAGGGTGACCTCGCTGTGTGCCGAGAACACAAGGATATGAATAAAATGAATTTCTGGGTGAGCGTGCAGTCACACAGGTGACATAATGAAGACTATAATAATATTTGCATTGGGCCAAATTTCCAACAGATCAGCTGTTTGACATTCAGGGCAGTCACGACGCCTATAAATTGCCAGTGCGATCAACAATCTGGCTCTTGGATGATCGAATGTCTTGGTCAGCTGTCTTTAGTTTGAGCCGCTCTGTGATCTGATTTCCCACATGGCTGCTGTCAAAAGATCCATTATAAACCATAGTGAGCTTGTTTTAATATTACTGTAGTAGTCTTGACTGAGACAGTGCTGTGACCTGAATGAAACTTACCTGCAAAGACACAGCTCTTATTGTCTGCATCTCTGGGCCCATATTCCTCTATTTCTTCTTATAGTAGAATTGCACAAAGTAACGTCAGCATTACTTTTTGGAATACGTCGTATTTTTGTCAACAGCACACTAGGGTTGTCATCAGAATTGCAATGTGTCTGCTACTCATAGGCCACAAATATGATGCATTGTTCTTTGTATCAAAATGCCTGATGTGCTTAATGTGGGCTGTTGGAAGAAGGGATGCACAGATTGATTGACCACCGATCAATATTGTCAGATATTCAAGAAAAATATCCAATAAGGAGATCAGGATTAATGCTTTTGAGTCATAATCGATAACACACATTGTATTTATTTACTAGTGGATCTTGACTTCTCTAATTTGGAAACCCCAGATGCAGTGTGGCGACATGCAGCAGGCTCTCTTCCAGTCAAAATGGCAGCGTAGCTCACAAAAATGTGCATTTATTTATCTTGTATTGTATCTAACTTAATATCATATGGATTATATCTGGTATGAAATGAATCTGCTGATGCTCTGGGTCAAGTTGAGACCAAATGTTTCTGTGAATGTCAGTTTTAGAGCCATGAAAAAGGCAAAAAATATGGCCTGCAACAGACGAGGTAAGATTGTTTTCAGTATTGTTTTTAATTTGTGGCCCCTGCCTGCCTGCCAGTTAGTAGGATAACAGTTGGTACAGAACAGAGCAGTCAAAAGCCTAAAGCCATTATAAAAATCAATTTCCAGCCATGCTGGATCAAATTTACACGTCCCTGACATATTCAGTGATGGGCACATGAAGGTGAGGAAGCAAGGAGAGGGAGCGCCAGTGACAAGTCAGTTGGGCAATTTCTGATTTTGAGCAATTTGGATTTGATAAAGAAAACTCAAAATATAAAACAGCATTATGGTTTATTTGAATTTCAAGGACTTAAAAAATGTCTGTTTTCAAGGTATTCCAGTACTGCTACAACAAAAAAACAAAACAAAAAATGATTGGTAGGAGTCAGTATGGTTCATTGACAGTCAGCATTTGGAATTAATGGCAAATATATATTATATATATATATAGGCATATAGTACAGCAAATGTGTTCAGCCTGAACTCGTATCAGTTACATGGAAAGGTTTACAGGGATAAAAATTGTATCAAAACATTCTCAAAAACTAAAAACACCACAGTGTAATCCACCTCTGTGCTTGCTGTTAAAAAAAATCACATCTGTGTGAACAATACCTTAATGCGGCACATACATGAAAACACTCAACTCGGTCATAATCAAATAACAATAATACAAAAACTTTGACCAAACCAAATTACAGTTTAATGTTTCCTGTGGTGAATCATCTCGCTGTGTGGAAGTTGTTTTTCATGTTGAACAAGAATGAATGGCAGCTAACAGCCTTTTCTGAAGGGAGGAAACAACCATGCTGAGTTACAACATAAATGATTGACACAAACTTACAAAAACATGGGTATTTCTGCTTAATGCTATCCATCATTTTGTCAGTCAAATGTCACATATTTTAAATGTGCATAGAACCACTGACAATGTTTCTCTCAGAGCAGAAAGCGAGATCAGTCTCTCAGACATTGAGCACATTGACACTGAGACATGAAGAATAAAAGACAGGGTGAAAACGGTCGGCTTTAAAATAACACATTATGTAACAGTTGGTATATTGATATTTCAGCATGAAATAACAGATTCTGATCAATATTTTTAGATTGAACTCGAATTGTCTTTGTTTAGCTGTTGCTATTTTGTCACCAGCAGTTGGTTTCAGTTGAATGCTGACATTGGTTTCCAGCTAAACTAATTCAGTTATGAATCCAGTTTCCTTTGTACTGTTGTATAACTCATTTTTGCAACACCTTTGGTCTAACTCGTTTACTGTTTGTCGTCTTTAATACTTCTTTTTTTGATTCATAATCACTTTTGTTGTCCAATATTGTTTTCCCAGTTTCACAACTGCTTCCAGTAAAAACTTCAAAAGCCAACTAATGTCTTCAGCCTTTATTTGACGTGTGCACCTTCACACAAAGCAATGGCTGAGGAGTTGGTATGTTCTTGGCAGCAAATTGCCGCAGCACATTTTTGACAATGCCCCATATGATTATTCCAAAAATGACTTAAAGGTCCAGTGTGTAGGATTTAGTGGCACCTAGTAGTGAAGTTGCAGATTGCAACCAAATGCTTCTCCCATGCCTCATCTTCTCCTTTCAAGCATGTAGGAAAAACTCTGGAAATTCAAATCATTTCATAAAGCCCATATCTAGATCAGTTATAGTTTGTCTGTTCTGAGCTACTGTACAAAAATGGCGGTTCAAAGTGGTGGACTCCATGTAAGAGGACCCACGCTCTCTGTAGATATAAAGGGCTCATTTAAAGACAACAAAAACACAACAATTTATATATTCAAGTTATTACACACTAATGAAAACACTAATGAATATTGCATTCAATTCCTGCAAAGAAATACTCCCAAATCTTACACACTGCGCCTTTAAGTTCACACAACATAATTGGTAAAGGTTAGGAGAAGATCACTATCCTGGTTCTCAAGGCTGTTAGGATTCAGGATGTGAACTGCAGACTTTACACCCCACGGTGACAGTCTTCCCAAAAGTACAACATTGCACTGCACTTTCCTTTGCTTTGAAACAGGTCATCATTTTCATGACTGCAAGAGGTCCCTTGTTAGTTGGATGTAAACATAGGTAATTTTAAGTGTTTAAACAACAACCAAAAGTCACATTCTAGGCTTTAAAGCTGCACTGCGCTTTTACTTAAGTGGCCACAAATAGAAGGAGCAATATTTTAGAAAAATACTATAAGACAACACACTTCACACTCATGTTTACCAACACAGCCAGTCTGTGATGCTTTATCCTCGAGGGGCAGAAGAGAGGCAGATGATGTGACATTGATGGAAGTGCTTGTTTTTCTGCTTCCTTTGGGTACAGAATTGCCTATGCCGGAATTACACCACATAGATAACACACTGAACCTTGTGCAGCTTTAGCATTGTTATTCTTAACATACTGAGACTGGAAAACCGCAGAGCGAGAAACCTGCTCAGTGTTCATCTGTTTGTCACAGAAAACAGTCAGAGAAATACCAGAAATTACGCACTCAAGGCCTCCCTTGACATGGTTAAACTACACTGGAATTGCATGATATTGCCCTCAGGCTGTAGCGATCTTGAGAGCCCCAAGGGGGGCACCTCTCCTCTGTGAATTTTAAAGGTCATGGCAGTTTCACTCTCTCCTTTTTTTTCTCTCTCTCTCTCTCTAACTCGCCACTGTGAAAAGAACATGAGCTGATGGCCTATTGAGAATATTGTTTTCTATCTCTGGGCCCCTATAGCGCATTTCCAACGCTGCCCTTGGAAATGCGTTGAAAGGCAACTCACAGCATGGCAAAACACACAACACGCTCTTGTTGATGCCCTTGGTGCCTTTCAATATGCACACCATAGATAATGGCATTCACAGCACAGTTGGTACCGACTTCCTCGCCCATCTTTTGAACGGGTACACTGTCTCATACTGTGCTTTGTGTTACGCGCTCTTGGTAAACAATGAGAGCCGCATTGACGGCGAAGGAAACATGGATAATATCTAGACGGCAGCAATCCCGTGGAGGATGAGCCTCCATCTTTCTTAAGCAATATCATCATGTATTTTTCAACAGGCAGCAGCACAGGGACACACAGGACACAGTTCGAATAGATTGAAGTTGTCCTGCCACAGATAACAAGCTACACTCAGCCCTCGCTGTATCTCAGCAGAGGAAACTACTCAGTTTGTTGACAGTCAGGTGAACTGATCGTTTACAGGGAGCTAGCCAAACAGATGGTGTCACATTTGGGAAATACTGTTGCACTCTGGTGAAATCTGCTTCCTGTTTTTGTTTACTTTCATTTATTAGAATCAAATAAGCAGTAAGCAGAACAAACAGTGAGTGAAAATGCGGGAACAGATGGGTTAATCCATTGCGGATCTATGCTTCATATTTGTGGTGTAAATATTTGTGTTGGCTGTAGTTTGCTTGATCATGCTACAAGTTTGTGGCTTTTTGTAATCAACTGTTCCTGACTGGAGGTGGGTGAAACAACAATATTGACCATGAGATAATACAAAGTTGTCTACTGTCAGAGATTTTTATATTTATACTGTGGTAACTATCCCTTTTAATGTGTCTGGGTGTATTAGGTTTCATATCACTGTGTCCATTATTTGATTTACACGTCAATGTTATTAAGTTTTTATCTGTTTTTCTAATTTACAGTTTCATATTTGAGTTTCGAATAAAAAATCTACATCAGGGAGGATCCATATCCCCTAATTTTTATCTTCTTGCTGACAGTTAGATAAGAAGATTGATGCCACTCTCATGTCTGTGCATTAACTTTGAAGCTACAACTGGGAGTTAAAAAAGTTACACATACCAGCACCTCTAGAGGTTAATGATAATAACTTTTTTTATCAGTGAGCTTTGGAGGTGCTGGTATATTTTCAAACTTTGGAGCAGGCTAGCTGTTCTCCCTTTGCTTCCTGTCTTTATGTTGATCTAAGCTAATAACATCCTGGCTCTAGCTCCAAGCAGTATTTACATACAGGTCAGACTCTTCTCCTAGCTTCCTCTCAGGGACTAACCCTCTGCTAAATATTCCTGTCAATAGTAATGTCTCTTTACTAATAAAAACATCAAATCATTAATACAAACATTACGATCATCCCGACTTCAATTAAATATTAATAGCTCAAAGCAGCAGCAGTCCTTGAAAACAGTTTTAAGATCAAACTATCTTACCTAAGACTCCGGAAGAGAGGGAGCATATGAACACTTTCACTGAGTGACAGAGGTTTATGAGATGAGTTTTAAAGAAACATTTGCAATGCCATAAGGGAATGAACACTGTAATTTATTTTAATGCTCACTATCAGTAAGAATATGAATAATGTATATGTGTTTCTGATAAATGTAATAAACGCTGACATTGTTGTATAAAAATTGATTGTAGATTGTCCAAGAGCACATGCTGGAAAAGTAATTCATAGTTGCAGGAAAGTGAAAATGTCCATTAGGTTTGAGTGAGTGCAGAGTACATTTATGAATAATTAATACAGATACAACAGAGATAGTGTGATATTAAGTATTCATTAACTGTTTATATACATGGAAACTTTTTAATTGTGTAAATTAAATTAATTATGGTGTTTTGTTTTAAAGAATTCATTAACTGTTAGTGCACTTATAGATCTGCAAGGAGCAGTTATGGTTGTTTGAATAAATATTTGACTGTATATATGTTTATAGCTACCTTTTAGTAGATTAAAAAGCATTTATATAGTGCTTCTAAACGGGGGACTTACTAAATGTTACCCAAAGGCAGTGTTAGAGACTGCATTTATATACACAGACAGATACACAGATATTATGTTGGTATCGCAATGTGTTGAATGTCAGACAAAAGACATAAGCAGTGTTTTAAATTCTAGCTGTTGTTCAACCAGACGGGTTGACTAAGCACAGTCTTATTTGCAGCAGCAGCAGCAGCCTGGAGGAATGGATCCGCTGGGACTGAGGGATAAACACACATATGCATACACATGGCTACTTGAGCACTTTGATGGTACTTGTTGAGGGAAAGTAAGTCTGTTGTTTATTTAAAGTTGCACTAGGCAAGATTTACAGCTAAGAAATCTGCAACGTTATGAATATGAAAGAGGGGCTGCAATTGAGAGGAGCTTCATACCCGATCAAAATAAGTATTCGCTGCACACTAAATTTTGGTTTCGGATATGTACAATACCAAAATACAAATTGCTTCCAGAGTGAGCTGTATTCTAAAATATTGCAGCTGTTTCTTGGTGCAGCATTTGTTAAACATGGGCATACTGCATGCACTGTGCTCATGATATGTCATAAGATTTCCAGGCTCTGAAGTTCAAATTGACCTTGCTTACATTTAGAGTTTAGAAATTAGAAATTCACCTACAAGATGTCATTGCAATACAATCAACTTTTACATACAGTATATGCACGGAAAATCAAAGCAAGTTCAGTCAAGATGACTAATTTTTATACAATCTCAGTCTTTCTCATCTTATTAATCAGCTGACTATGAGCCTTTACTCTTTGAATTAAAGCAACTAGATTTTGTTACAGTATCCATCAGCCAGTCTTTAAAGTTGCTGTCAAACTGTCAAATCTTTCTCCCCTCTGCTGCTGTCAGATCTCATTTCACTGCGAAATTGTTGCGACCTTCTTCCACCCCATTATATCCAGTGCCAGGGTTGAGCTCATCAGTCCACTTTCCATCACATCCAAGGTTGTATAAAGCAGAATTTAGAATTGTGGGATTCATGACACAAAACAACTCTTGCCCCCAGCAGCTGTAGCAGAGTTCGGTAAGGATGTGTTCACACTTATGGAATGAAGGTGTGAAACTCTGTCATGGTGGTTTTCTAAAAATACATACATACATATATAATACATACAAAATTTAATAAGGCTTAAGTAAAGTTTAAATAAGTGCAGTTACACTTTCAGAATAAACCAAATTTACATCTTGTATTCTATTGCAGCAGAAAATACTGATGAAATTACATCAACGCATTAATGAATATTGCTTAGCTACAGGGTAAGCAGGTTCATAGTTAAAGATTCATAGTGACTGACACTGGCTAAATAGCTGCTGCCTAAATCTGGCTCGCCCAGCCTGATTGTTGACTGCACTTTCATTTAAATATTTATCATATGCATATTGGAGCCCTAAGGGCAGTATTTGAAATTACAACAGTCAGTCCGTTAATTGCCAAAAATACCACACAAGCTTTGGGATCTAGATGTTCCATTTTATTATTAATGAGCCAGAGTGTGCAGTTTGACATTTATGTTGGGCCTGCAGATGCAAATGAGTCTCCATAAGTCCAGAAATGAAACACATCAAGCAGTAATCTGATTTGTGCTAAAAAAAAGACTGCTGATTTATGGAAGCACTGATTATTTAGAAATTTAATAATAATTAAGATGTTCTTTTCAATCTCAAATGCTACAGAAAAACTATAAAACGACTTGATTTATTTCGGGAATAAAAGCAAGTGCTGAGAAAGTGAAGGGACCATTTGGGTGAATTTAAATCAACTCCTTCCAAAAGTCTGCCCATCTGTTCCTAGAAGGGGAGAACATCCTGCATCTCTCTAAACAGTAAGGCTCAGTTAAAACATGGTATGTATATAGACACAAACACTTCCTTCAACTCTACTTTTGCTGGCAGTGTAATACCAATACCTTCGAAACACGTTTCTGACAGTGTTAATTTCACAGTGTGTTTCTCTTTTGCTTTTTTAACACTGGCCAGACCTCTGAGTTTCCCCCAAATTCAGACATCAATAGACATCCTAATCCATTCAGACTCAAACCGAGTCTAACGCCTGCATGCAGGTAGTGTCCAAAATGATGAAATATAGCCCAGCCACAGGGCTTAAAAGGTCGTTTCTAATGCAGTCTCTAATGGGCTTTCCATATGTTGTTAGCTCCTGCCACCTGAATTCCATCAGGCCAGCTAAGTGGGGGGAAGCCAGCCCCTTCCATAAACATCTGCCATTAGAGTTTGGGCTGCAGAGGGAGGGATTTAAGTCTCCCAGGATTCCTGACAAGATAACTTGTAAAAGCTTGGCTGAGGGTCAAAGGTAGCAGATATCAGATGAGGTGTATTCCCCCAGTGAACTTTCATGCGAAGATATATACATCACCTGGAAAGCTGCTGCTACCCATTTGTATCTGTCCATCTCTCAGCCTTTACTGCTCTTTTTTTCTTTCCTTTTGCGAGCTTGAGAGATTCACACAGATAAATCCTCCACTGTAACTCCCTGAACTTTGCAGCTTACTGAAGGGAGGAAATGAGGACAGGGGGGCTGCTGACATAGTGACATTGATAAAGTACTCCACCCATGCCTTGGACCACTACAATTTAGGAGAGATTGATTATCCAATTAACATCTGCCTTGATAGGAAACTTTACATGTTTGGAGCGGCACTAACAAGATGCAACTGTCCAGTCATGCTTTCTCTGCGCGTTATGCAATTCCTCATCAGCTGGAAAGATTGTGCACATGGAAGGATAAAAACAGCATTCAGTGCTGCAGAGATTTTCAGTACTGAGTGTGAATATTTTCCATAATTAAATTTTTATTGTCTAGTCATCCGCAATAACATTACGAGCATTCTCTACTGTGACTTACTCACCCAGCTTTTGGCTTTATGTGTTCAGCTGTTTTATGGATTTAAACATTTAGAGGTCATCAGTGAAATGTGAAAAGTCGCAATTGCAGTCTTAGATACAAACAATATAATGAATTTCTTCAGGCTACAATCAATTGCTGGTCTAATTCAAATGCCAATCTCTCTGGCTGTGAAGTGAAGTCAACATGGAAGTGCCATTACCTGGAGCTCCTCTAACAGCGACTTGAGGCTGGCTACAGAACCAGTCAATCTCCTTAAGCCCCCATATTAAATGTCCAACTTGACAGCAGAAATAAACATTTTTCCAACCTGGTACAAAAAAACATAATTTCCCTGTTTATAACAACTGTACTGAGGGTGAATTTTTATATAACTCATCATTCAAAATATATTAAGGCTTAAGGTTATGCATAATTAACAGCATGGCCGCTTTGATTGACAGGTGGGTGCCATTACAGATGGCTTGTTTGAGCAACCAGGTGTCATTTAGCCCACTTCAGGTCCACTGATGATTCACGTCTTTATCCATTTTTTGATTAGCCAGGAGGCAGAGGCAGAGGCAGGCCAAGATAGGGTTGGACAGAACCACCACATTCTGAGCTTCACACTGTCTATGGTCTCATTTAGGAGTGAAAAGATCAGCCCCAACTGTAAGATTCAAAGATGGTCTTCTCAAGTTGAAGTTTGAATTCATTCAAAATTTCACTTTTTCCCCTTTTCTATGGTGTACACTTTACGCTCTGCAAAATATCATCTACTTTATCTCAATTAAAAACACCTCTTACGCGGGCTATAAAATGCTCTGCAGTATCATCTTTTATTCTGCTGAAAGGCCTGTCACACATTTCTCAACACCAATTGCGACCTATTGGTGTCCATGTTTGTATCTGACTGAAAAATGAGATCAAGAGTACTGACTCGTCACTATTCATGGTCATAATGTCGCGTTACACAGGTCATTAAGCTAGCAGGATAACGAATGATTACTCAAGGACCACGTTTGATCTCCTCCTGGCTCTATTGTTCAAGTAAATTTGTGTCAACACAATGGCAATAAGCTGCCCCATGTCAAGTCAGCCGTTCGAAAACAGGATTTAAGTCTATTGTGTTTCAGCACGCTTGATGTATGTGAGGGAATTCGGTTCAGATGTTCCTAATGACTCCCCGTGGTGAGTGCATGTGTGCACTTATTGATTTTATGCTTGCCATTCTATGTATTTCCATAAAAGCTTTTAATGGTGGAATCTTTCACCACAGCTGATGCTTTGATTGTGATATCGATTTGTTTTGAATGCTCGATAAGTACACAGGGAGCGGTTTCAATACACATTGATGAATAGGAAAATAATGAAATAAAACTGCACTGTGATTGTTTTTAACTTTTATTAATTCCAGAGATGGTTTTACTGAATGTGGAAGTCCTTTTTCAGCCCTGTATTTTAGTTTATATTCATTCACCATCAGAACTGGATGTAAACATTCCTGGCGAGTACTTTGATGGTTGTTATTGTCAGTATGTGTTTAGCTGGTCTGGTCATTCAGCCTGTTACAAGTCCATGTATTCTTCCATATGGATCAAATTATAGGTATCAAACTAATGTGTTGCTGAAAACAAACTCAGTAACATAATCTGATTACTTTCCATAAAGTTCTTTCCCTGCAGATCCCAAAGCATATGGACTCAAAACATCACATGAGACACGACATGAAGGATGCTGAGGAGAAAGAATTTCTTACAGTCCCTAACACATTACAGCTGCCAATATTTTGTATTCAGATTACTGTAATCCCCTTTACATAGAATCTGTTACTCCTTAACCATTCACCTCTTTCTCTGGGAGCAATTAAAACAAGCTCTTGAAGCTCCGGTCCAACAGGAAGCATTAGCAGACTTATGACTTCAAAGGCTGAGCTCAAATATACCACAGTGAGATGTGTTTTAAGCCGTGGCTCCTACACATCAGACAGGCTTTTTTTTTCTTGTCTATAATGCACAATATCAGTTTGGTCTTTAGTGTTAATAAAGGACATAACAAAAAAGAAAGAAAAACAACACTTTAATTCTACAGAGCACCAACAGCTGAGAGCAACAAATGCTAAACAGTGCGTACAAATGGAAAGAATGAGAGATTTGAAGTCAGTCATTGGATCCTAAGCACTTTGATATGCTCACAGAACCCCTGGCAGTGTTTTGTCATGCATGTGCATGATATGTAATTTGGCCCAGCGATGGGTGAGAGCCCCAACAGGTCATGGACTGTGAATTTTTACAAGCCTGTAGACATTTTTGCTTTCCAAGACCTCGTTCAGACGCTTTAAAGATTGCACAGCCATTGCACTGCATTTTTTGTTAAAGCCTACAATAATAATAATAATTTAAAAAAAGCAGTGCAGTGCGTTTTTTTAATTGTTGCTAAGCAACCACCAAATCACCTGTCCTTAGCCTAACTGCGCCTCGCTGTGAAGTAAATTCACAGATCTGTACTGTTTATTTAAATGGCAGGAGGAGGGCACTTGCTCTGGCTCTGACTGAGGGTGAGAGGCTGCTCCCAAATAGCATGCTGGACACAGGGAACACGTGTGGGTACATGAATAAAAAAAGGGGGGAAATCACTGGGAGCAGCCTTTGACCAGCTGGTCCAGGCTAAAATGACTACCATCTACAGTACAGGGAGTCTATCGGTCATGCCGAGCGGCTGTGGTTGTTTTGCAGTTCTGTTTGGTTTGCCGTCAACTCTATATTTTTAGATTCAGCTTGCCCACGGAATTGTTGAGAGTGAGCAAGCGTTAGCTTAACACAAATCAAGAACTGTATGCTACTACTTAACTATACAGTTTAAATTAATGAAAACAACTTCCCGGAAATCTCAAGTACTGCACTAATTCACCTTTAGGCTGCTGTTTTATGCTCAAATTGTTGTAACTACAGTTGGTAAAATTATATTGCACTTGGTATCCAACATTAGTTTATCTTCCATGATTGTTATTTCCAAGCAAGTGTTAACTTTGTCACTCTCTTTTTCAATATCAGAGTGCACGATGTGCATAGATCAGAAAAAATGTCAGGCGCTCGGCAACCAAAAGCAGCGAACAAAACGCTGCATGGACACAGAAACATATTTTGCATTTATAGCTTTGGCCTGTCCTACTACTGGCTGCATGTAATTGCATTGATATAAATAAAATACCTCTATTAAACTATGTTTATGACTCTGCATAGACCGTCAGCCATATGTTAACATTTCCTCCATATATCTCTGATTTGTAGTTGGACGCTGTTTGAATTGTTTTCATTTTAATGCCTTGGTAAAACTTTGTGGGAGCAATTACCATATTTCTGAACTCTCCTTATGAGCACACAATCAGCGTAGCTCTCTTCTAATCCTAACTTCCAGGTTTGAAGCCTCTGAGTGAAGGAACAATGTGAAATTACAACCAGCTTCATGCTGGTAAATTTGCCCGTGAACGGTAAAATTTTCATTCTACCAGCCACTTTGGCAGGAAGCCAGCTCTCATCTGGTGTATTTTTGTCTGTCCCCATGCTAAAAATCACCTGTGGCTGGGAAAAAAAGAGATAGTCATTGTTGTATTTTTGCCTTCAACGTCTATTGTGGCCATGGATGAAAAATCTACGTTTCCTGCTCTGATCCTTAGCCACAGTTTGCAGTTTCCAAAAGAGGACAAATGTGCTATTTCCTTTGTTGTGCACCGCCTCTCACTAGGTCGCCTCATTGCATGCTTACATGCCACTTGAGGCATGCTACCACTGAGTAGGCTAATTGCCTGCCCCCACCACCCCCAACTTGCCCTCCCTATTCCCAAAATTCAGCTGTGCCTGGTTCATCCATTTGTCTTTGTGTAATGAAATCCCAAGGGCTCTATAAGCTGTAGCACCCCATCGCAGGAGCTATTGAATGCAGAGAAGCAGGTTTCTGTTGAACTCTTATCACTGGCCTCGTTAATCCCAGACCTCTTCCACGCTGCAGCCCAGTTGCCACTAACGTAATAACCCTAAATCAATGAGACGAGCAGTGGGATTTAACTGTGAAGGGATGGAGTGGGATAAAAAAAAAAAACTGTAAACAAACTGAAGGAGGTGTGACTGCATTGGCAGGCTGCTGCACTTCAGTTGTCAGTGTTTATCTGTTTGGTAATTTGCTACTATTACAAGACTTTGGTAAAGAGGCACTTGCAAATCAGTTGTAGAAGATGTTGTGACTTAAAGCACCAGATGAGTGGAGTGGCTTTTAAGAGCACAATTTATAACTTTGCTTTCCAAAGAAACTCTGCTACAGGAGAACATTCATTCAAGGTTAAAGTCCAACTGAAATTAAAATCCAATCATCAGTGTATCCTTGGTGTTTATTTGACTTGTGTACTCATTTATTCAAAATCATAATTTCCATAAAGAAGAAAAATGTTTTACCAATTTTTCTACAGAGATTTTTCATTTTTCATTTGCCATCATCAAATGATGACCCATGCCAGACAGACAGCTAATGCTAGCTAGGCCACTTCTTTTCTATAATGCAGAAGAAACACTAAACAGGAGTTGAAATTATATGAACTAAAAGTAGCCTTTAATGTCTAGTGCAAGCTCCCAGGAATTTGACATAGAGACCAAAACATGTAACCACAGTAATGGTGTCGGTCACGTGATGCACAGGGACCCCAGTAGGACTTTTCCCCATAAGCTCAGATTGTGAAAGAAGCAGCTGTAAAATGGTGAATACAGTTTATGGGCTGTCACAGCACCGCAAAATGACTCGTTGATGATCCATTCAGTCCAACAACATCTGGAAAGTCTAGTAGAGCCACATGCTTGAATTATTTGATCCCCATTCAAGTTAGCAGAGAGGTAAACTGTTTGCTGACGCTCTTGACCAGTGGAAGTCTCTCTATCACACTTGATCTATAGGAGCCACAATGCAAAAGCTTATGTGCAACATGCCCACACAGAAGCTTAAAGAAGCCACAGATTCCAAAAGATATCCAAATCATATTTTCAAAACATATTCACAATATCTGTAATATCATTACAGTTTATATTTTGTTACAAGAAAGTTTAACTTTTAATATAGGATCATTTCAAGCACTGGATGTTATTGAAAGTACCATTAAAGTCAGGACAACTGAATCCTCCCCTGTTCTTATTAATGATCCACGTCCTTGTGGAACAGTTAGCCTTTTCCCTCTATAAGTAATATCCCTGATTAGATGATAACAATGATGATTGTAATGGGCTGTCTTCACTTCGCTAATTACTTTGTGCCATTAATATACAATAGCGAGCTCTTACAATCAGCAGTGAAAGCCAGGCAGAAACTACTAATTGGATTTGTAAAATCCATTGCTGCTGCATTTATTCTGCAGAAGCACAAAAGATTGGATTCACTTCATCAAGTCGGACACATTACTCTGAACACAAACAAGATGATGTAATGCTGAGGATTAACATAGTCATACCATGCAGCTTAATCCACACCAACAGCACATCAGGAAACAAATGGGGATGTGAGCATGTGGTGGGAGTGGTAATATAGTTTCTAGTTCACTGGGCTGGAGTGGCTTTTCTGTGTTATATGAATGCACACCATGAACCACCGATACAACCTCTGCTTTCTCCCAGCAGGGAGACCCCCCTTCTGAACACGAGGGTCCAAAACATGATGAATGGCACTGTAGTCTATAAGTGGCATCATTTCACCACCTGCATAAGCAGAAAACCAGCTTATCACAGCACTTTGAAAATTAGCTTCAGTATTAGCATGATGTGAGCCCAGTTTATGGCGTCTTGTAATTCCATTAATTGATACTGTATGTGTTTTCTCCCATGGAAGGCGGAGTGTTGCTGAATCATGATGGATTCGGAGGGTGCTAGTGGTCAAGAGGTGTTTATTTCATGGGCCCCTGCCCCACTGACAGCCTTTTCATATCTGGACATGATATAGAGCCCTGACCTGGGGACATTATGCTTCTGGAGTGCAAAGATAGCTCTTCCTTTTGAAATCCAGCAGACCAGCAAATGCAGGAGCCGTGAAGCGGCTAACCCCTCTGTCTTGTGTTTCAGTTAAAAAAAGGGGGGTCGCTGTAGGTAATGTGTCATCAAAAGCAGCACAAAAGAGTCAGAGATTACTGCGGTCCAAATAGGTCAAGGTTGCCTGACAGAAGTGGGAGTGTTAGGAATCCATATCTCATCCTCAACCACCCGCAAACCAAGGTGATTTATTTGACGTTATATAGGGCCTACAGTACAAAGAAGGAGTTCATTCAGGGGAAGAAAGGAGGATTTTCCTTTAAAAATTCGAGGCTTTGATGCAGATACCGTATGCGTTTAACTCCCACATTTTTGGTGGAGTGTAGATAGCAATGTCAGTTTGTCTGTCTGTTGGTCCAACACATATCTCAATAACTCGATTGTCTAGAAATTTGGTACAAACATTTACGATTCCAGGATGAAGCCTTCTGACTTCTGTACCTCCCCTTATTTGTTGTTGTCAGTGAAGCATAACTGAAGGGATTGGCACAAAGTTTGGTACAGATATTCATGTCCGACCTCAGAATTAATTTTTATCTTATCTTTCATCTAGTGTCATCATCAGGTTAAGAGTTTGTCCAGTAATTTAGTTTTTGACCCAATACCTGCAAAATTAATGACTAGTGCTGAGCAGAAAATGTTAACATGCTAAACCAAGGTGGTGAACATGGTTAACAATATACCCGCTTAACATCAGCATGTGAACATTAATATTTTGCCAAAGCTAACATTTGCATTTAGCTCAGGACAGGAATACACATGGCTGTAGTCTTGTTAAAGGTCCAGTGTGTAAGACATATTTACAGAATATGGCAGAAATTGAATATTATATACAGAACTGTGTATTCAGTAAATAAGACTTATGAGGTATGTTTTTATACCTTAAAATGAGAGTTTTATATCTACAGAAGAGTCCGCCATTTTGAACCTCTGTGCTTCTACAGTAACCCAGAATGGACAAAACTAAACACTGACTCTAGATCACATTTGTCCAAGGGCCAGAATTTTTCTGACAGACACCATTAGGGCCAGACGCTCTCGTAAAATTAAATTAATATTGTATCCTAAGTAATATATATATTATATATATATATATATATATATATATATATATATATATATATATATATTTTATATATATATATATATATATATATATATATATATATATATATATTTCATATATAAATTTGCCTTTGAAATGTATGTTATTTTTTAGCCTTTGTCAGTGTTAACAGACTCATATTACCTGTACGGTAGCGAGCCACTAGGGGGTGAAAACAATATTTTAGGCTTCATATTCATGAGGCTGTCAACTGCTTAAGTGGGGACGGTGATGCCGCTGGACGAGGCAGCTAATAACAGTGAACTGATTGACATCCAGGCCGCTGGTGACATGAAGCCTGCTCTCTGTGGTGCTGAAAGCTTGAGCGCCTTTTGGGTGGCTTGTCCCCAAAAGTATGACACACTGAAGACATTGGCCATGTATGTGCTCACCATGTTCAGATCAACATACACCTGTGAAGTCGTGAAAAATGAACTAGGACCGCAGGCGCATAAGGCAGGCATAACAGCTGTCAAGCCCGATGTTAAAAAGATAGTGTCGGAGGGGAAATTTCACTTCTCCCATTAACCAAACGTGAGTATTTCAGTCTTGTGATTTTCTTGGTTTTACGTCGTATTTATTTTTTGGATCACAGGCTACTTTAATTTGATGTAAAGAGTAACATTTCTCATAACTGACGGCCTGACGCTTTTATTTGTCGTTTGTATCTATTTGCTGATGTGCAAAGCTTGCACTTACAATGCTCTTCTCTGTTATGTTGACAGTTGTTATTGAGATACTGCAATAGTGCGCTATTGTGCAGGGAAATAGGCCCAAGAAAGGACAATTCTGACAGACGTGAAACAATAAAAGAGCAACGCGTTTAACGTCATTTTTGATTGGAGGCGGGCTTTGGCACAAGCTACTTTTCGGAGAGCTCTTCACTAGGCTATTCCTGAATCCAGTAATATTCTGGGGGCCAGATGGAAAGCTCTGGCGGGCCAGATGTGTCCCACGGGCCGTCAGTTGACGTTCACTGCTCTAGATAGTGCATTCCTGTTTGCTGCCACCATAGTCGCTCCTTTATTCTTGGATGGAAAGGGTGAGGTGATGGGGTTGCAATCAGCAACTATACTGCTAAATGCCACTTAGTCCTACACGTTGGTGCTTTAAGTGGAGTTTTCTTCAAAGTATAACCAGAATAATGAAATATTTAATACATTTCAATAAAAACAGATGTGCTAATACAAATACGCCTCATATTAAAAATATATTATTGGAGTTACTCTTAACAGTTATACGTTCTGTTTTCGTTATAAGCCTGAACTATATGTTCTATACGTTCTCATGAGCATTTCTCAGCAAATTAGAAAGAGATGACAGTCTGCTACTGGTGATGCTGCACCATGCCACTCTAGTGAAATGTCAAAGCATGAAACTTTTTTTTTTTTTTATACAACCCTTCCTCCCTCTACTCCCAGCACACTTGTAATCCAATATCCATTCCAGCATGGAAATGAGAAATAACAAGATTAGGAAACAATTTATATGAATCGTCTCATGTTCACTCACTGTTTACGCTTTCTCAGGGGGGAAAGGAGACTGTGGTCTCCATGGAAACTGTGGCTGGCCAATGGTGGGTGTTTTCTGCCTGACCGTATGACGTGCTGCCTGTTGAGATGGGCATTGAAGTTGGCAGTTGGAGTGTCAACCCGTAATTTTCATAGCTAAAAAAAAGAAAAAAAAAAAGAAAAAAGCAGGAACCAGGAAAAGTGCATTACCAGACAGATTACTTTTGCACAGGCTCTTTGGTTACACTCTCTTCGGGTTTTCTTTATGAGTTAAGACATCAAATACACAATACACGCACTATGTTTAAATATGTAGCTGCTGTTCTTGTCATTAATAATAATAGTAACTTCAAGCTGAAATTACAGTTGAAATGTTTGGCGTTATGATTTTAAAAGTGCTGTGGTTGTGTTATGATATTGGATCTGCATTAATATATCCAAAAAATAAAGAAAGCACATACATCTGTATTTTTTACCTAATACCTCCCTGGCTTTATTGTCTGTAAAGCACTTTGTAACTGCATTTCTGAAAAGTGCTACACAAATAAAGTTTATTATATAATGTAACAGGCATATACAGCTGAGCCTTCAGGAAAATGTGCTGCTACCTGTTCTGGGCAATATGAGCAGCAGCCTTGAAACTACCTGTCGACATTGATCAGTCACACGGCAGGCTTTCTCTGAGATGGGACTTGCAGTTATTAGAGCGAGAGGCTGTTAGATGGAGAACCCTGTCGTGTGCTGCCTCTGACAGCTCAGGTAAGCCCTGAGGAAAACAGCCCCCCCCGAGCACATCAGTCCTCGCCATCACTCGAATTTCAAGCCAGCAGGCTGGTGTGATGTATTGGCTCTCACTAGTGTGCTCTCCAGAAGAAATTGTATGGCTGTTCAGTGCCATAGCTGTGTAAATTAGGACATCAAACCATACTGTAGAGGCAGTTTTGTAAGGTGTTGTGGAGAAATTGCTGGAATCAATGGTCAATGGTGAGGTCAGGAGTGAAGAAGTGTTCAGAAACCTTTGATGTCTTATGCTGTAATATTTATTGTCGCTTGATCAAGGAGAATTAGAGACACTCTCATAGTGCATCAGAAGTGCCTGAGTCGGTCTCACATTCTGCCAAACTCGTGCTGGTGGATAGACTTTAAACCTCAAGATAACACCACAAATACTATACGCCCCAAATGAGACAAAGAGAATGTTTTTACCAAGAACGGTTTTATTGTCAACATATTCTAGTCTGGAGACACAGATGTCTGTTGACGTCAACGGCAAGCTATCTATTATGTCTAAGCAGGCAGCAATAGTCTCTTCGACCCTGGCCACCACAGTGTTGAGATAGACTGGCACCTACTGCTCCCAGTCAAAGCCAAACAATTAGTACTGCCGAGGACCTCAAGGCCCACACATGACCTCGTGTAACCTAAGGATAGAAAATTCCATAACATGAGGGAGGAATGATCAATTAGTAAGGTTTTTATTGCTACATGGTAAAAAATGCCACCAATTTTCAGAAAATGACCTGTTCTGTGTTTAAGAATTAAACCTCTAACCCTAACCCTAACCCTAACCCATGCTCACAATTTTAGATCTTTAAGGAGGGAGGTTTTGCTCAATTATAAACAAGCTGCAAACAAGTCAAATCACACGGCAACATTATTATTACTCTATTTTTCATGGTGACACATTACTTTTTCACTAGATGTTTATGTTGAATTTCAGGTCATAATTAGCTTACCCCTCTGTGTTGTGAAAATATGACTTAAAATATTGCTTTACCTCAAGGGTAAGCAATAAGTGTGGGGGGCTGTAAAAGAGTGGAAATGTTCTGTCAGTGAAGTTAGATTAAAATATGTGTATAATGATGTTCTACAATTTGGTAGATGCATTATCGCTGTTCAAGTGCCAGAGTGCTGTAGTTTAGGTTGGTTTCAGAGTGAGAGGAAGAAATTTTTCATGATTTGATTGATTTTAACATTGTGATATTACCGCTGAGATGTACAGTATGTAACTTAGTGTGTAAATTACTATTTCCTTTTTTTTTTTTTACAGTTTCATGCAGATTTAGATGTTAGAATCATTAAATAAATACAGATGACAGAAAGAGAAGATCGGAAACCCAGTGACTAAGCTAATATACAGAAAATTTGTTTTGGCATTCACATTTAAAACGAAATGTTTTTGCAGCTATGATTATGTTTGGTGGGAATGCTTTTCCCAAGGAACAAAGTGCTATGTTGTTTAGGAGTCTAAGGAGGAGGTTGTGTTGGATGATGCGTGTACAAAGGCCAAGACTGTGAGACTGGAGACTGCAGTTTACATCCTCAAACCTGTGTGTGGTTATTTTTAAGCAACAAAAGGACTTCGATTGAAGGTGAGGGAAAGATTACTCTTTAGTAGAATCATGCTGTAAGTGCTAAGAGTGGATTTTGTGTTGCAAAAGCGAACATTGTAGGAAAACAATTGAACATTTGCTGATATATTGAGTACTGACATTTTGCAACTTAACAAATGAACATTTCTTCATTATGTTGATATAACTGAAATCTGTTTTAATTTGCTGTTACAAATTAGATGTAATTTCAAAAAGCATTTATCAGAAATACGTTTACTACTGTCCATGTCATTTGTTGAGAAAACCAAACCAAAATGTCAATAAGTAATTGAACATGTCTTAATGTTTCTATTTTACCAATTTAAAAGCTTTCCATTTGCCTTAAAGACATCCTCTATCAGTGGTTCCAAATCTTTTTGGCTTGTGACCCTTTAAAGATGTCCACTTTTACATCATGTGTATGAGAGCAGTTCTACCAAACTCTTTTATCGGACTGAATTTTCTTGTGACTCACGGGTGATGAATCAATGCTCTAACATCGGTAGATAACGTTAGATGTCAATATTTGATGTTATTGCACTGATAATAGATTGAAGACCTGTCTTTCCTGTTTTCTTTGCTCATCTGTCAATACCAGTCAAGACATTCAAAGGTATTTGAAATATTTCTTAATGGCTCTGTAGAATGGCGACACTCAGCAGTTGCTCCCTGCTTGTTCTTATGCTTTGTCAGTATTTCTCTAAAACTCTATTCATACTACCCATCCAGCCGCTGTCTTTAGAAATCCCCCCTGTCCCATAGTCCCACACAGCAGGTAATATCTCTCTGGGGCTCCCAACGCCAATGTCTTTCAAACCAACAGCCCCATCAGACGACATCAGAAAGCAGCCCAGGGTGTGTTCATCCATTTGCCAGGCCTCTCCACTGTGGTCGTGCTCCATCAGGAGGCGGGAACCCCCTAAGACTTGGGAACTTATTTAATCAATGGCAGAGATTACAGTTGTCACGACCAGCTGGCGCCTGCTCGACACAAACGTCTTTGGTGTCCATGCTGGGGCCTGTTACTCCATTGCCTACCCTGCAGCCCCTTACTGTGAGGGGGCAAAGACCACCAATAGACTGCAGTCAGGCACTGTGCCTTATGATTGACGTCGCTGTTGTGTCACATCTCATTGCATAGTTTACCCTCACAAAGCTGTCTTACAGTGCATTGTCAAGGGAAAAGTCGTGAACTTGTGTTTACCTTCACATGGTGATTTGTTTATGATTCTGCATGTCGTACTACTTGTGTTGAGTTTGTTTTTGCTGCGTCCTACAGCTTTTGGTACAGGTTTTGTACACATCAAGTTTGTGATTAAATGCCTTCATTTTGGGTGTTTTGAAAATTTCTCTTGCTGGCACCCTGTTGACAAACTTTCCATACTTCCCAGCATGCACAAAATAACATTTGGAAAGAGACATCTTTATGTCTCTGTGTTATTTTTCAGCAGCAAAGATGCTTAAAATATTCACGGTCATATTGGGTAAACCTTGGGCTCCAAGGTTGCCAAGGAACTGCTAATAGAATTTGTTTTCCACACCAGCTGCTCTCCTGAACTCGGAGCTCTATACAACATCTCTGCTGGGCATCGCCAGATGAGTCATTGCGAGTTTGTTGTGTGGTTTATGGTTATTCAGAAAAAAACAAACTAATTCATTTTAATGATACCCTGATGAGTGATATTGATTTCACATGGGGTTGATTGGGGATAACAACATACGGAAAAGGAAACAAATACTAACAATTTACTTAAAGTTGCTATAATCAATATTTTCCTCAGGAGTTGGTGGAGGCCAAAAACAGAACATTAAATGAATATAATGTTCCTCCCTGTCTGCTAATGAGGTCACTATTTGCTAGCAATGTCATCATTTAGGCAATAATATGTCAACCTTGTCTTTACAGCTTGATTCCACTGCCCCCAAGAAAATGGTTATTGTGGGGTCAAGTAGGTGCAAGCATGTAACAGCAAGTATACCTATACTTCTACTTAACATTGTGTAAAAGTATACAGACATGGATGGAAAACTGAACAATTGAAATGATCCCAAGCCTGTCCCGTGACAATGTTTTCCACAGAGAAACCCTGCTGTCCATTTTCTTTAGCCACAGGAGTGTTGCTGCTTCAACAACCTGTATTTGCACCTAAAAGCACATGTTAAAGTATACTGTCTTCAGTAGCTTTTGCAAAACTGTAGAAATCTTTTTTTAATATAAACAAGAACTGTGGCATTAAAAGTAACTTTAAAAGTATACGTACAGATGGTCGAAATAAGCAAATTGATTGATGGATTTTGCAACAACATTAAGAAGTTTCGTGCCTAAATCATTACAGAGTAGCATAAAATTCTAAGTTACATACAGTAGAGCAGGAGACCGCTTTCCACTGTCCGCCTGAAAGTGACCTTGGATGACTCATCTAACAAACCCTCCGGAGAGAGTTTTCTGGTCAAGGAAACAAGCAGCTGGGTGAAAGAGTGCCTTGTCTAAGCAGTCAGGTATGAGCTGTTAAGTTTCATGAATGTACATGTTATATCCTAAGCCAGGTGAAGGTACAATCCATGTGCTGTTACCAGGGAGTTTTCTTTGGCCCTGAGGTTGCAGAAGAGCAACATACTCAAAGGCATCATACAGCTCTTGTTGGCTGCTACCACCTCTTCACCCTGCCGCTTTACCCCCAAATGATGATAGAGAGCAGCTCCTCCGGTGATGCTTTGAATTTTTATGGGATGTTTATATTCTTTGGCAAAGAAACAGAGAGCACAAGAGAGGGTTGTTTGGTTGAGGCGGTTTGGTTTGCTCTGCGATTCCTGGTGTGATGTTTGAAAAGACTGTCAGTCATTTTTAATTTTGGTTAAATTGATTAGACTCTGTACATTTGATGTGTACCGTCGGTGACCTGTCCTGTCATTGTAGATGAAGATTGACATCAACATGTTACATGATTCATAACCTCTACATAAACAAACCACTGGTTACTGTACTGTTACCCACACATATTGTATCGGTTTTGTCTTGTGGTAACAATGGGAAACCAGCAAACTTTGGAAGATTTTCTGTTATTACGCCATAGCAAGTCAAAAATGAGCTGCTGGGTCCCAATTAATGTCCTATTTTCTAAGATTTGCTGTGTGGTAATTCGATCAGATTCGATTAAATTTGGTTCACCTATGAAACAATAAAATATTATCATTATAATTATAAAATATATAACTGAAATTGATATTGAATATTTATCAGTTTTAGCTTGAGGATTCTCTGAAATTTTGATTCTTCATTCTTTTTTGTAGTTTTAAACAAACCTCCCAAAATGCAGAATGTAAAAATTTCTACCCAAACCGACAAAACAATTTACAGAACAACTTCCTGTTTTAACTGAGCCGTACTTTTTGGTGCACCTAATTTTGGTTTATCACCAAATGAGGCAGATAATTTGGCCGAAATTACCACATGTATACATGTATGTACCACCTGACTGCTGATCACCTGATCCAACTGTGTTGTTAATGTCATTGTTTTTACAGATTGCAGTATTTAAATAGATGAATACAATAGAAGAAGAAATAATTATAAATAAGAAACTTTTAATGAACCTGAAATAACATTTGTGACTGATCTTTAATAAAAAGACTACTTTTTTGGTTGATACATCTTCTAAACTGGTAGAAATCCAAGTTTGGTATTAAATCACTAAATTAATAGAATTATGCATGAATTTAATTATACTATCATACTGTGTGATTAATGATGGCTATGCTGTCTTTGTGCCCTAAACTGTGAAACATAAAGCGTTACTCCCACAGGAACTGGGCACTGCAGACCTCTGTGTACATGAACAAAGTAACTAAAGTTACCATCATAAATATTTCATAGAGAAAATTGCTTTCAGTCATAAATACATCATGAAAACGGGGGCGACTGGAACTCAGCCAGACCTCCTGTAACAGGGCAACACGATATGCATCACCCCATAAAGGGCACCAATTAACCGGGCCCTCGTATATCAGTTCCTAGTCACGTACAAAGTCATTGCCTTCCTTCCTGCTCTCATTATCATCACATACAAGAGGCACCCACAAGAGCGCACTTCACAGTAGTCAAGGGGAAGGGGGGGTATTGTTTTTTATCAGCGAGGGGTTTCCTCCTGGGTTCTCCAGGGGCTCCATGGGTTGAGAACAGGGCTGTAGCTTTCCACATGTCCCTGTGTGACATCTCCATTGTGCTGGGAGAAAACACTCATGCAGCGCAGTACAGACAGTATTCTGAAGTGTATGAATTTTGACAGTGAGACATATATCAAAGCACCTACTCTGCATATCACAACGTCCAACGCACCAGGTTCACTGGTTAGAGACAATGAGACGGAAAGTAACAGGCTTCACTAAGAGTGTTTGTGATTTTCTTTGACTTATGGGGTCAGAGAGTATTTGTGTCAAAGGTTGCAGAGGCCGTCTGTGGTGCAGACATTTAATTCTATTGCTTGAAAGCTCATCATGGTTGAGAAGTAATAGGAAAACTTTACAAACAAAAAACGAAAACTGTATTTAGAAACATTTAGGATTCTTTAGATGAAAAATGTTAAACAACTGCAAATGTCTCATCAGATATATATATGTATAATTATTTCCTAACTGAATATGCTATTCAACAAAGAACTGCATGGTCAAGTGATGCAACATCAAAAGAACTTACTGACATTTCATCTCTTTTTAATCTGTTTAATTTGGTTTATGACGATTCTTAGAAAACTAATGACATCCTCATCATGTTCGCCTGTGCGATTTCAGTGTTAATTATCAAATGTTAGCATGCAAACACACTAAACATATTTAACCATGGTAAATGTACCTGCTAAACAGCATGTTTGTATTGTAATTGTGACCATGTTTGCATTCAAAAGCACAACTGTGTTTTATGTACAGAACCCCTAGCTTGACTTTAGATCCTCAGTCTAGATTTCTCCTAGATTGACACGTTAACTATTTGTCATTGCGGACACGGCAGGATAAAAATTCAATCTTACAGAATGTTGGTCAAAAAAATGTCTCACACAAAACCGCCTTGCTAAGAAGCAAACAAAACGTCTTGTTTAAACACACTGAAAATCTGGCCTACAGAGTGGTATTTTGCTGAAATTGTGGTGTGGTGGCAAACAGGAAAGTGAAGCAGCTCAGATTGAGACAAACAGTGCTGCTGTGTTTTTATAGCCTATATCTCCACACAGCAAATGGTGCTGCACGCCATATCTGCCCCCTACATTATTTACACCTCATTTTTATTAGGGCAATCTTGACATGTGTGCCCGGTGATCGATGGGAATGCTTTTTTTTTTTCATACCAGCCCTGCAGGGTTGCCAAAGTGGGCCATGGGCTTAAGTCTGTCAAAACAAATGAAAAAAAGGGTAACTATAATGATGGGGCTGAGGTTTTTATTGCCTTTGTTTAGATTTTTTTTAAAGAAGGATTTAGGATGAAAAATGTGTCAAAAACTGAAGATTTAAACATTTTATTTTGGGGGAAATAAGTGTGCACCCAGAAGGGCTTTGAGTGTTTGATGTCACAAAGGCAAAGACCAGATGTAAATATACCTCTAATTTTAGTAAATATATTAAACAACATGTCCAATTATTTCTTCATTTTAATGACGTGCAAACCAAATACCAAATATGTTATTCATCCATGACAACAATATATACATGGGGTAAAGGTTCAGAGGCAGAATCTCTTTATTTGGCAAATGCATGAAATTAACACACATTTCTCTCAGTGAAAGAATATATCTACAAATGCATAATGAAACAACATGATTCAAGGATCATGCTGCGAGATGTGATATACAATTCTCATTATGCAGTCAGTGCATATTACTCTTTTTTTGTTACCATCATGACTGACACATCCATACAGTAAAAAGACAGAGTAGAATACTGAAAAGCTCACCTCAATAATACATATTTATATTAGCTGCTGTTGAAATGCTATCCAAATAGATCTGACCTTGCCTCAGCTGGGGAACAAAAATGAATTATATATAACCTATACAGACTTCACTTGGCAAATAAGGGGGAATAATACATACTATGAAGCGCTGAAGATGCACTTTTCAAGCCGTTAAGCCAGGGGGACATTCACATTGGTGAAATGTCAAAGCCTGAAATCCACAGGAGATACATTCCTGGATTTGTAAAGGGATTTTCTTTGAAGCATTTTGCTGGTGAATATTAATGTCCAGAGGAACTGCGGTTGTCAGGCTTTGTTCGACTCAAAATGGTCACGGCAGCACAAAGAGAGGCTGCACAGGTTGTAAAATTAATATGAAACATAACCTTAAAATTAATCTTTAAACAACTTCCTTCCTTACCTGAGGTCAGATTTGCTTGACTGCATTGGATCTATTCAGGAAGCAACTAAGTTTGTCTTGGTAAAATCAGCTTCTAAAGCAGAGGAAGTAGCAGATGGTAAACTCACCTGATCTCTGTCACTATTATTTGCATAATACAGATAACTGTTTTTTTTTTTTACATAATTAGCATTTGTGTTAAGTACAGTACATCATAGTCCTTGTGATCAATGCTGAGAAGTTACTATGTAGAATTTACTCAAGTACGTGTTATGCCACGTTATACTTCTACTCCTATTTTACTTTTACTTGCATTTATCTGACAGTTATACTTACTCATTGCTTTGCTGATTAATAAATACACATGATGGGCTATTGTCCATTCAGGCCTTTTTTTTTTACTGTTTCACTGGCTACATTAAGCTTCAGTCACTAAAGGGGAAATGAACTATGCACCAAGAGGAGTGTGCTGAGTGGAATTAATCCCATATAACAATTTCAAATTAAACAAAATTTGAAAGTTGCTTGCATTTGAAAGTCCTTTGTCTCATTAGTCTGCAGTGTTGTAGTACTCAAGATCAGTCTTGGTCTCGAGACCAGTCTCAAGACCACTTTCTGAAGGTCTCGGTCTCGTCTCGGAATCGACTGCATTTTTACTCGGTCTTGTCTCTGTCTCGGACAAAGCGGTCTCTGGATTTTATTTCAAGACCAGTCAAGACCACAACTGTGGGGATATCAATAAATTGCCTGTGCATTTTTGGATTAACTTGTTAATATCATTACTGTGATTTTGCGTAAATAGTATTCCTTCAAGTACAACCAATAACTTGACTCATTTATCATTTGAAATTTTTGTCACCGTTAACGGCTGTCACCCCTCCCGCCCCCTTTCACACGCCCCCCACAAAATTGCATGTGAGTGACAGGAGAAGAGGCCGTGAGAAGATGTCAGCCAACTCGTCTGTAATAAAATTTGGTCACCTGAACCACAAAGAGTTTTTGTGCACAACTACGTCCAAAAGAAAACACAGCGCAACTTGTAAATTCTATAAAACAACGCTAACGGAGACGGCTGGGACCACGTCCAACTTTTACTGGCACTTAGAGAGGAAGCATAAAGAACGGTAAGCTAAGTGTAAATAAGATTTAGTGAATACTAGCTAAACACGTTTGCTAACCATATGCTTCAGGACACCGGTTTCATTTGCTTGCCGGTTATTTACCCCCTAGCTAGATGCGCAAGCATATTAGCACATTACCTCACTGCATTAACTTTGTGTGAGAGTGAGGAGTGAGGCCATGTGTCTTATTCCTATGTTACGTTTTTTCTTGTGATAAAAAAATGACGAGACAGGTGACGTAAAGCTATGTAGCTAATGTATAGCTACGTTACATCAACGTCAACTCTGACGTAAACGATACACGCCACGCTCCCTCTCCTGGTGAGAAAGTCAGCAGTCTCCAGAGTGGAGACAGAGTAACATTAATGCTCCACTTTCACTATACATACATATAATATAGGTCAACAAAAGAGGTGAATTAACAGGAATCTTCATTTGTTTTCTGTGGGTGTTTTTATGGCAATGTGGATTACTTACAAATCTATTTGAGGGGTGCTTATGGTTTGCATGTTCCACATTTTATCATAAATGTGTCATGCAGTGTGGGACACTGGTCTGGTCTTGGTCTCGACCCCTCAAAGTCTTGGTCTTGTCTTGGTCTCGATACACTGTGGTCTTGGTCTCGACTTGGTCTCGGTTTAGGTGGTCTTGACTACAACACTGTGAGTCTGTGTCTATATCAAAAGTTTACACGGATTACATTGAACATCCAATAAACTGCTGCGAAATGTAATTCAATCATCTGCTGACCAGTTAACATCTACCTGACACACCTTCTTCTTGTACAGTATGAGCAGCATAACGAAAGTGAAGGCTGACTGCCACACCTCTATCATTTTAATCAGATGTATTATGTTCTCTCTGCATCACTTTTAAAGGAAGTCACAAGGCCACGCTGCAGCAAGGATGAAGCCATGACTCCATTTCATTTTCAATCCACTCTCATTTGATTCAGTATTTTCCTGTGATGGTGACGGTTCAGCTACAGAGAAATTAGAACACAGCCTCCTAAAAATGACCACCAATCACCAGTCCTTTTACTTTTTAATTGATTTAATGGAGATCTTATAAGACATGTGCACATGTAACTGTTGGATGGGGGGCAAATAGAAAATGATCATACTTTCTTCTACTACCACTTATAAGGAGGAATCCTCTTAGGTCCATATACAGATTTAATATGTCATAAATACAGTAAACATTTACATAACAACATGCTTAACCAACTTCTCTCTGCTATAAGACCAGAAAAAGCCCTTTTATTTGTCAGCTTGGTAAGGTTATAGAGTAGTGCAACGTAGGCAGAACATGGTATGTTAAAGGACATTATCTGTGTCCAAAATCCAAGCAACAGATTGCCACCAAAACTCATTTTATTAGTAAGTTTTAGGGAATATGAAGTAAGTAAAGAGTAATACTGAGTATCAGTGCAGCCTGCAGCCAGTCAGAGACATGCCTGATAAGGAGTTGGAGTAGCCTTCCAGGATATTCTCTGCCTCTCTAAAAGGCAGCATCAATTGAATTTCTTTGGGTTTTATTAGAGGTACTCCCTCCTCCTACATCTTTGTTTTTTCAGCACTGTGTGCTCTTTTCCCCGATTAACTCTGATATGTTTGAACAAATTTGTGATGCTTCCACTGTATATTAACAGGCTAGACAAACAGCCAAGTATTGCTTCGTTGTTGAGGACTGAATTATGTCTATTCTGATGGTAGGAGGTGATTATGTTGTAGTTTTGTCATAGTAAATGGAGGACACATTATTAACTATTCATCTATTCATCTGTTACTCCAAAAAGGTTGAGCAGAGTCAATACATTTCATACTGCTCTACATTGCTTATTGTGAACACTGTCTGGAAGAGTAAGAATAGAATAAGAAGTGGGCAGTAACAGCCACCATGACCAAACAGAGAAAGAAAAGTGTGCCACCTACAGAACCTCAGACTTTATCAACAATGAAAAGACATCACACAGGTATTCTGCCTGTACTGTTTGACTGACAAGAGAACTCAAGATAAAATCAAAGCAAGACACCACAGCAATAAACACTTGGCATGATAGATGTTGCCAAGAATTGAACATCTCAGGGTTTATCAGTTTAATTAAGATAAAATTAAGCTAATGAAAAATGAACAGATAGCTTGTCAAGGCTTGATATGAATAATAAACTTTTAAATGGAGGATGTATGATAATTAATTCGGCAGTGGCAGGCAAAGATATTTGAAAGTCAAAGCCTGGCAGATATACTGCACCACAAGGGCATTTTTTTGTCTTGAAATTTGAAATAAGACCTTGAGAGCCTCTAATCATCAGCTGGGCACTGCTGCAGAGAAAGAAATAATGATTAAGACGAGGCTGTGCAGACATGAAGACGGTGAACTGCTGCATGCCTGGTCTAATAGCAGGAGAATGGACGGAGAGGAGAGACTAGGATAAGAATTTCAGTGATTTCTTTTCGACTGGGGGAATTGCCGGAGAACATCATTTGATATAATTGCCTCCATATGTGGAGGGGCTCTTGAGATAGCTGTGTAGCTTGGTTCCTCTCCCTCCATCAGATACCAGTGTCTAAAAAATAATTTCTGTTGAGCACAGAGACCCAGAGCCTCCTGCCTCACCCAGCTCTGAGCATGTCATGCTGCCGTGGATAATAATGCTACCATGTGGACCTGGTTCAGGAAAAACACTTCCATATGTTGTGTGTGCATGCTTTCCTTTCAAGATTTATGAATGAATAAGCTTCAGTCGCTCCCAAGTCCATGCAGCCGGTAACAGGCTCATGTTTGGAATTTCACAATGAAATCCCTTCGCTCTTTTGCTGTGTGTTTGTTTGTGGTTTTGCCAAAGTACTTTCTTTAGCGGTGCACATAGGATAGTGGAACTGATGTTCTTCCTCTTTTACAATTATCCTAAATATGTGGTCACACTGTGAGCTGGTTTTGATTGTTTTCTACAGTGAATGTAAAGACATGTTAATGGAAATGTCTGAACTTCAAAATGCCTTTTACTTTAAACAAAATTATGTCAAATGTTCCTCTGTCTAGTTTATTCAAAATGTTACTTTATGTTTTTATCCTTTATTTTTTATCATATTAATTGACATCAGTGTGATATAATTATTCCAGATGACCAAGTGACATTTTTTTTTTTTTTTTTGCTGTATTGTGAAAAAAAAACAAAAACAAAACAACAACAACAACAAAAAATAGCATGAGGCAAACAAACAACATTAAAGCCCATACTGCATATCAAAACTACAAATTAAACCACAACTCTCTCATGCTGTGTCCTACAACAAGTGAGCATCTGACTATCACGTTGTATTATGTAACATTGGACACTCTTTGTTCACACTGAATCTACTACAGTCATAAACAAACCAGCTTTGTGTTCCAGATCACACTGGAGATGTAACCACTCATGCAAAAGATGGGTGTGTACTTGCTAACTGGCTGTATTTGTACTTTTTAAACAGAAAGTACACATCTTATATTGCGATATCTAGATGTTTCTTTACTGGAAATTACATTGCAATATAGCGAACAGCATGTAGGTTGATGGTCATTCAGCTTGACAAGCCAGCTCCCTGGCAGTCTCCCTCCAGACAGCTGCTACCTTATTTATGTTTCAAGTTTATTTCATTCATAGGGCACTTTTAAAAGCAAACTGGTTTATGCACCAAAGTGATCCACAAAGACAGACAGGTAGTAACATGAAAAAAATATAAAATAAAAAAATACAGTGAATAAAAGTGGGTCTTAAGGTGAGCCTTAAAAGCATAAACGAACGTAGCCCATCTAATGGCCTCCAGGAGGCTGTTTCAGAGCCGAGGCACCGCTACCAAAAACACCCTGTTCCCATCCTTTGTCCTTGGAATGGGAACAGCCAACATGGCATGGTGGGACAATCTGATTAGTCTATTTAGGCTTTTGTATTTAAATGAGAAGGTATCATATAGATAACTCTTCATTGCAGCTTAATGAATTGCCTGTTTTCTCATCCATGCATACTTTCAGCATGAGCATCAGGAATAAACAGGAACAGGGCGTCCAGCGCAAGTTTGGCTCAAGGCAACATATCTCAGTGCAATTTGTTGCCAATGAAGACATTATAAGATTGCAATTGAACTGATTTTTGTCACTTACACTCACTTGCATTCAGTTCGGACAAGGTGCAAATGTCCCATATAAGTATATTATAAACTGGTACAAGAGATTCAAATGAACGTTTTCTCTGTCACCCCTATGGTTAAAGTTCAGTTTGGTTTAGGCAGGAAACAGGAGCCATTTGTTAAGACATACATCCGCACCAACATCCACTTCTCGAAGAAATATAAGTTAGTTCCACCTTTGTTCTTGAAATAAACAGTCATAACTCACAGAGAGGTCTTTGTCGGTTAAACATTAAAAGTACAGTATATCACTCTTAGTGTTTAAACAAATGACTGAAGGGTGGTCTCAGCAGGATATAACTGGAGTGAAAAACAACCTTATATAACCTTATCAGCGAGCAGTGAAGTTCTAAACTCTAATTTACACTTTGCTATTTCTTACAATAATATTCTTACATATTATATACCATACTTAGTATATTTAGTATCTCTTTTAAAATCCAAGTTAATCCAATATATCTTTTTACAGTGTGTTGGGTGTTTCTACTGACCAATTACAAATACAAATTGTATAAATGTCTCCATCTCTTCTGGTTCATAAACTTAAAACTAAACTAACATAAAACTATAAATCTTGCATATAAAACATGACAGTTATGACACCTGATTGAACTAAGATCTCAGTTTTTTGTGAGATCTACCCATTCCAGTCCATGGTTTACAAGTCTCTTTTTTGCCCTGTTGTTGATCTCAAAGATAAATCCATAAAAGGTCCTTCCTTTAAAGGATGAAGGAAGAACCCAAATTAACATTTTGAACCACATCTGTAAAGGAAGTCATTCAGTTCCTGTCCTACTGTGACCTTTGCTCTTCTGGCTGGACATTGCTCTGCAGCATCCTGGTGAACCTCTTGAGGGCAGTGTAAACAGTGAGCTCTGCAGAGGAATACCCCAGCTGCCACAAGCAGGCACGCCGGTTTTCTCAAATTGACATTTCCCATCATGCCCACACAGCCTGCATCAGTATTCACAACCAGAGTGGAGGACGCCACTAGGGAGAGGAGGAAAGTGAGAGTGAGGAAGAAGACAACACAGTGCAGGGATACAGTGGGGCATTGAGCCTAGTTGGGTCACTTAACTCCTCATCTGTGCTTTCCTTATTCACCCACTGTCCTTATCTTTTGGCTTCCAGTTTCTAGTTTTTCCTTGAATACAAAACGTTGAATGTGAAAGACTGGTCATTGTATTAAACACAGGAATTGGAGTCAAGGCTTGAGGGTTAAAAAAAAGAGGGAGAAAGACAGACAGGAAGACACATAGACAAATACAAACAGATTGAGACAAAGAGACAGAGATGGTGGTTTGAATGCTGGAACTCCATCTTGGCCCAGACTGGCCCCACAGCCCAAGGTCTCAGGAAGTGATTAACCCTCCTCAGATACCACAGGATGATGTGTACTTGAACATGTGTGAGTGTGTTTGTGTGTGTTGGAAAGAGAACTGGTGGGAGTCGAGTGTGGGCAGCCAATCTTTAAGCCCTTCTCCTCAGGCTCTCCCTAAAAGTGGGGTCATCACCCCCTGATCTTGAAATTGAATTCCGATGATTCTGGTTTCCCCCGTGTAAATCCTCTTCCCTCAGGGCCTTCCACCCACACACTGTGCAACAAGACCTACACTACAGCCTCTATCCTCTTCTAAGTTCCATCTAAAATGTAATTCCTCCTAAATTGGATGCTTTTTAGTTTGATAAAATGTAGAAAGTTTTGCAAATTGTATATTTGATACCCATTCCACTGACAATCTGAGCAAGATCCAAATTCCTTGATTATTCCTTCATGTAAACCATTCTTCACTCTATAATCTTCACCAGGCACACAAACATAACAGCAGCCAATCAAATAACTCTTTTGCAAGTCAATGTTTCTGGTAAAATCGCTGTGTTGTGCACAATAGCTCAACAGCAATTTAATTTAAGCTTAAATTTAATAATATCCAAAATGAAACCGGCAGTGGCAGCCAAACTCCAATTCCAGTGCCTAATTTAGATTCCGGTTTTGGATTCGAACCAGTAACAGTGAATCTTAAGGTGATTTGCAGACAAAGCTGCATATTTGCTGGCTGTCATTCACTTTCAGGGAAGGCACGGCAGATGTTTGTTGGGTAAATCTGCCAGATGAGGGAACCCAGCCAGTGAAGCGAGTCAGGAAATGCGTACATCAGTTCGGTGTTCACCACAGCCCCAAACACACCGGATGCCAGTCATGAAGCACGACATGCCAGAATGAACGCAGCAAAGCAGATGCAGATGAAGAGTTTGCTCCAAGCAGCAGCCGCAAGCTTAGTCTGACCTTTACTGAAAATTTCAATGGACGGAAGAGGGGGAGGCACAGTTACATGGATTTTTCCAGTTTGGACTAAATAAATAAATAAATAAAAATACATGCATGTGTTATAACAACAACAAATCATTGCAAGTATGTTTTGTAGGAACTGTATTTGTGCCTGGATTCATTTTTTATCACGATACTGAAAGAAATGTGTATACTTTCACTGCTAACATAAAATATTCATATTAAACACTATGAGAACATTTCAATTGCTTTATTAACAATATTCACTGAGTCATATTTTTATGCCTCTGTTGGTTAGGAAAATATTGTGTCTGGGTTACAGCCACTTTGGCTTTTCAATATTTAACTGAAACCAGGATTCTAACTAAGCTTAGCCAGCACAACTTTGCAAGGCAGTTGGACTCACAAAATCATGAAATCACATCAGAGTCTATCTTGCCAGCCTTCATGCTAAGTGCTTGTGTCCGAACCACAGTCACTTGATTGTCTTTAGGAATTACTGGCAGCTACAGCATTAGCTATGAGCGTGGTTTAATACTAGATTTGTATGAAGATGTGTGTAAAAGGTGGCTGTGAGGTTGGCGGTTAGCATAGATGCTGCTAGGAGTCAGTATCCGTTATGTCAACAACACTGAAGGGTTTCATCTTAGGAAAAGATATTTGTCTTCATTTATGGTTCAGTGATCTGAATGGTTAAAGTGTGGCTGTTATAGATAGAGACATATGAAGCACAACTGGAGCAACATTAGACGTTGTTTGGAGTCATGTTTCAGATGGCCTGACAAATGTTGGTCCAACAACAAAAAAACAGTGAGCTAAAAGACACTAAAATGCTCCATAGAGCTGAATGTAACTGCAGTGTCGAATGACAAAAAACTCTGGGTTTGTCACTAAGTGACCCCTTTCACATGATACATAGTTAATGGATCAGCTAAAAACAAATATATTGATAGTTTTAAAAAGAAAACAAACATAATAATGTAATAATTGTTATATGTCCTTATGCTTTTGTCGTAAAATCTAACTTCATTGCTTTATCCTGTCTTATTAGGTTTTTGTCAAGAAATCCATTTTGTATAGTACATTAGTACAGCTTTGCATTGTTTAATCTTGTTGCAGTCTGAAAGCTCTTTCAACTTGAACCTTAAAGCTGAACTGACTGGCTGTTTGTTTTTTTAGCTCTCTTCCTGATACTCAGTAGTCCCTTTTCGACTCGAGTCGCGGCAGAGCACAAGCAGTAGCAGTGAGTTTTGATGCAAGAGTTCACATCATTACACGGCTGTGCTTAAAAAGGCAAGCCACAGGCTTAACAAGAGATTTTTCCTTCGCCTTTGACATTTAGCATGTCAATGAACTGCTCGCACTCCTCTCTCTGCAGCTCCTCTCCTCATTACCCTGTTTGGCAGAAGTGCACAGCGCAGTCTTCAACTCTTTTTCTATCTCATAATCTTCCTCCCTTTCACTCCGCCCCCACCCATTCCACACACACACACATTCCCTTTTGCTCTTTCTCTCTCCAGCAACGCAACCATTTCATTCTGCAAATGACTGCACCTGAAATCAACTGGAAAGGAGAAGGTCTGCTCACGTAGTCGGACCACTAGGGCTTCGTCTGCAGAGTTAGAAGTGCTTTGCTCTTCCCCCTGCAGGCTCGGTATCCTAGGGGCTATAAGGCTCAGTCGCATTCTATTCCAACCTGGATAAAGTATGCTCACTGTCAGCACTTTCTCCAGCAGCCTGGCACTCTGTTTATTTTTGCAAGACACAGAGCTGAATAGACTTTAATAAATACCGTGGCCTGAGAGTCAGGGAGCCATCTGAGCTTGTCACAACTTGTAACTTAGCTGGTGCACCAGTTCAGCCCCGCGATTGGGTGATCGCTTAACGGATGAGTGAGTGCACAACTCTCTCACCCGGGTCCTTTGGAAATTGCAGCGGTCAGGACACTGCAGGGGAGTCACTGCTGCACGCATTTACTGAGATTCACATGTCCACAAACAAAGAGTTCAGATTGTTAATGCTGTTTGATAGGATGCTGAACAGAAATCATTGATCAAGACATAGGAGCGTTACACTAGAGCTAAAATTAGTTGGAAGTCTTCCAATCCTGCAGTCCTGACATCCATTTACTGAGAGCTAGGCCACATACTGCTGTGTGTTGAATAGATTCAAACACATGTAGAAGACAAAAGAAAAGAATACAAGATTGGAAATGACACTGACAAGCAGAGGTGTGATAATGAAAGATGAGAAAAAACTTCACATTCATTACTTTGAAAAAGAAAGATTATTCCTGGAGAGGGAGAAACACTGTCCTCACCAGGCTTTTGGTGATTTGATGATGTTTGTTCTTTCAATTCAATCCATTTTTAACAGATTTTTGCCCAAAAACGAATGTGATCTGAATTTAAAACATATTTTGAGGCCTTAAAAAGGAATAGTTTGACATTATAACTGCATTGTACATATGATATGCAGCCAGTTAGCTTGGCTTAGCACAGTATGGCTCTGTCCATTGGTTACAAAATCGTCCTACCAGCAAAAACAGCTTAAGCTCAATTGTCAACATGTTATATCTAGTTAGTTTAATGTGTAAAAAAAAAAAAAAAGTAATAATAACAGTGTAAAAATGACAGATCACTGTTTTATAGTGGGTAAACCTGCACCACTGTCCTCCACCAATGTCACTGCTGCAACCTCCATATCTGTTGTCCTGAGGTCGTTTCTGGTTGCTCGCTTCATCGAAACTAACATTGATGATTCCTTCATTAGGATCTAATGAAGCTAGTTAGCTGCTGTCTGTCTAGGTTTACAGATGGTTAACGGCTACATTACAAGCCACATATTCAGAACCACGAATGTATTGAGATGAGTGAAAATGCTCAGGTGACAGTGCCTGCAGGAAAAATTGGTCACAGTAATATTAAAAGTGCTATTCAATGAAGTGAAATGTAAATATGTAATCACATAACTAGAAAATAAGAAGCTTTAGAAAATCATGAATAATTTTCAAATCTTAAAAGTAAGGCTGAAGCTCAAAATAAGTGTGGATATCCTCAGCTTCAGTGTCTGTAAAACAGTCAATGCAGCAAAAACTAGCATGCCCATATACAGACTGTGTGTGCAGTATGGTTTGCTCTGTCTTTTTCTTGTCCTTCTCTCTGTATTTGGCCTTGGGCTGCTTGCAGCAGCTTCATACTTACTATACAGATATGATCTGACTGTTGGTAAGACGGGGAAATTGCACATTTCCCAAAATGTCGAACTATTACTCTAAGTTTTATAAAATCTGTGAGCGGAAAACAACTTATATACGGCTGTCAAAGTCCAGTAACATGTGACTTTAGATCCTGTAGGTCACAGTTTGTTGGTTGTTTCATTAACATTATGTGAGTGTTACACAGTATAATTGATGTTTAACAGAGTCTATTATAGCGGCAGCAACTTTAGAAAAATTAAAATTGGTATTTCAGTCATTTATTGCCATCTGAAAATCAATGTCGACCTGGTGCACCTCATTATGTTCCAGTGGTTCTGCTTTTTTTATTATTCATTGCAAACTATTGGATTGACAAGAGCAGTGTTAAAGTGATTTTTTTTTCAGACAACTGATGTTGTATAAAAGTACAAGACAAAAGCAACGTTATACATAATGTAGTAGTTTATGAAAGTAAATAATGTTGGACTGCCAATAATGAGGGAATGTTTCAGGATGGAATAAATGAAAATGCAGAATATAAGTGCAGCTAAATACCTTTGAAACATGAAACAGCATTAAGTAAAGGGGCTATGGCTATTTAGTTTAGCACTGGACGGGCCTATCATTTCAAGTTCTGTTGCTGCTATTGACTTCTCTTTTTCTTGTCAGAGGGTTTCAGGGTTTAACTCAGAGTTGCTGAAAATTCCACAGTGGTTTCATCCGGTGTTAATCTTTAGAGATTTGCATTAGTGTCCAGAGACACCTTTGATCTTTCTAAAGACTTTGATTGGATGTGTGAACGAGGGGGCCACTTTCCCATCATGCATCCACTGGATTAAAGGAGGGGAGGTGGGGTTATTTATAATTTTGGAAGTTGTTTTCAGGTCAGTGCAGGCTTTCAGAAGCAATCAGACAAACACATTTCAGTGGCAGTGGCGCAGAGACAGAGGAAGGGGGCGGGCGCCTGGGTACGATTTCAAACTCAGTGAACTTATGACGACAACACTCACCGTTTCAGTGGTTTGTCTCTGTAAACTGTGGCTGGATGAATGAACGTCAGAAAACACAGTATAAGACTGGCATAGGTAGGAGGGAGAGCCCTGACACTGTGAGGCATTTTAGGCCAACACAACCAAAAAAAGAACATATTTTAATCAAAGTCTAAACATAAATAACAAGATGTCATATGGAAAAAATAACAGCCTTGGGAGATGGTATTTTTGACTTCAGGCCGCATGTTGTAACCATTGATTTTCACCTTCTGTGGTGTGAAAGCCATCCTTGAGAGCAATCATTAACAGCAGAGCCTCTTTGCTGACTCAAATCCACCGGGCTTCGCCGACAGCTGGTCTCTGCTCCCCCTCCGTCCATGCTTCACCTTTCAGGAGAAATCAGAGCTCGTAAACATTGTCTCAGTGATGCCTGAAACAAGTTTCCATGCCACATTAATGTGCGCAGCAGCGAGAGCAGGTCTCTCGTCGAACAGCTGCCACCCCTGACTGCCTGGCAGCAGCGCCGGGTTAGATTTGCCATTAATTTGTCGCACCTGACAGCCGACTCTGCTGGGTACCCTCCGTCTACACCACTTTGCTGCTTTGTGCCTGGGAGGGACATATCTTGCCCTTGTGAGAATAAGCTTGAAATATGGTTAGGGAAGAGAATGGTACAAAATAGGAGCCCCAGGCTGTTACATTTCATGTGTATCTAGGCCAGGCCACATGACTTGGTGGAAAGTTAGAACTGCAAGGTTGAAATCCATGGGGTAAACCGGCTGTAGCAACTACTCATGTAACTGGGACTGAAGACATTGCCACCTTAGCTAAGTCCAAGTCGGATCTAAGACCTGATCCAGTTAAGTTTGAGTTCAGATCAAGTCCAAAGAGGATTCAAACTAAGTCAAGAAGAGTCTCACGCACAAAACTTAAAAAACAAACAAACAAACAAACAAAAAAAAAACACGAGTGATGTTGTAAAGGCTCCAATATAGGAAGACACATTATGTTTTTCTCAATAATATTAATTATATATTAAATGACTAGACATTTATCAACTGGCTTCTACAGAAGGAACCTGTTACTCTAGAGCATGTTGCATTATGGGTTCTGTATAGCTCTGTTGGCTAGGGACTAGTAAGTTTCTTCATATATGTTTGTAATGTGTGTAAGTCATCTCTAAAAGGGATTAGGAATCCCAGTTTGATATATTAGAGTTTCTTATGTTTTGTTGCCGCAGATGAAACAAATTCCTGATGAGTGAAAGTGGGTAGAAGTGTCTTTTAACGTCTTTATTGCAGAAATGGAGTTGCACATTTATGTGTTAATGGAAACATTACATGTTTCTGTTGTTACTGTTACTGTATCTTATACTCTCAGTTCTTGGAAAAAACTTTCCAACAGGACAAGTCTGAGAAAGTGTTTCTTATTTTCAAAAAGCCTTTTCCCAAAAAGCTGGAAAATGTGGGGTTGTTTTATGACCAACAATCAAAAACCATTGTTATATTATTTGAGTGATATAAAGTGGAGAAAAGCAGTAAATCCTTTGAGAGGTTGAAATATCTCTAAATAAAATAAAACTGCAAAGTTTTGAAATAGACAGGAACCAAGCAAAGTGAGAGACAAATCCCAGATGTCAGAGGAGGGACAATACTGGCCATCACACCAATATAAGCTGATTTGTGCTTATTGAATGCATAACAGTGTCCATTGGATGGCTTGTAATGTATATTTTCAGCCTCCTTATTTTTTTTTTTCTATGAAACTGTGCAAGCTGTCATCTCTTTTACAAAACACCATATATCAAGATATAAAACAACAACAAAAACATGACCGTCATATATCATATCAGTCATTATTGTCTCATTAAACAGATATGCTACTATACTGTTATACTGGATGACTATAAAATGTCACTGTACAGTTCTTTACCTGCATATAGTGTCATCTATCTTTATGTATATAGATGTCAGTAAGGTGGAGACAGAGTGTGTCACTAATTTTTCAAATGGATATCTCATTTTGAAGCAAATCTTTTCATGTTTTGTAAAGGGCAATTAAGTTCACTCTGACTGATATATCATCCGACTTCAGCCTAATCTGTTTCCTTAACATAGACAATGATGCACTGTCGTATCTATCATTACCTGGAACAACATCAATCATATTTCAAAGTTCATATTTCTCAGATTAGCCTCTGCCTTTCTCAGAGGGCTGACATTAAGATCCGTCTCAGGTCACTGCGAACAGACATAAAGACAAAACTTAAAGATGTTATAGAGAAAAATCATCCAACAGTCCATTTTTGTCATTAATGGATAGATGTATTTTGTTATTGATTAGGTTGACATTCACCCGAGTAATGGAGCCTGTGGTGAGTTTGCAAAAGTTAAAAGCAAAACATGAGCTTGCAACCAGTGTTGAACACCATCATCATCATGCAAGGAATCCACAAACAAATATTACTGCGCACATCAGCAGCAAAACTTCACAAGCACAATCCGCCCTCGGCTCGCAAACGGACAATGACATTTGACAAAGAGCTGCAATAAATGAGCTGTGAAGGCCAGGCCTCTCACCTGTCAACACGTGACACTTAAAACAGTAATTTGTTCCCCTCTGGGCCTGTACTTTTCAAGGTATTGAATTTCACTCTGGACTCAAGATTATTCAACTATCATCTAGAGAGAAAGCAATACCTTTAAAAGACAGCTTAATGTCAAGCCAGAGACTAAACTTTTGGGATTGAGCTGGTGAACTCAAATGAAAAAAGTTTCTTTACGAGACACAAATTAGGCTTTTTGTATGCTTACATAAGGCTGTTAAATGTCAGGATTTGTCAGAGTGTAATAAAGATCTAACTCGAGATATCCAGTGAATAACATTTCATAGCTGTCATCGTCATATGGTTCATAATGCCTTAATCTTTTATGCATATTTTCCCTTAAAACAACATAACGTCCATGAACAGGCCCTCCTTTGTCATCGGTGAATGTCAACATCCCTGTTATCCCATCAGTTCCCTCTGCCTGAAACCTAAAACCGCCAAACACCTGTTCTTTTGTGTGAGCTGGCATTTTACAGCAGGGTTTCTCAGACACGCAGTGGAGCCTCTCCCCTCGCTCGCTCTCACTCAACCTTCTCATTTGGTTTGTCTCACACACTCTCTCGCTCTGCTTTCCGTTTACATTTCGTCACCCCTTCTCCCCCCTCTCTTCGGCTGCCCATTTTCCTTTTACACGCTATTGTCATCTCTCTCTTTCTCTCTCTCTCTCTCTCTCTCTCTCTCTCTCTCTCTCTCTCTCCCTCTCTCTCTCTCTCTCCCCTTCTGTCTCCCCAGCTCCATTTACCAAATCTTCCCTTCACTTTTCAACCCTCCTTTTTCCCTTTCAATATCCTCTCCTCCTTTATTTGTGCCTGTTTTCCACCCATCATTTCCTGTATCCTCATTTTTACTAATACTCTCAGACTAATACTTCACTCCTCTTTCTTTGTCTCCAAAGCTTCCTCATCTTCCTCTTCCTTATAATAACCTGTTCTCTCTTTTTACCTCTGTCTGTCACTCACATTACCTCATTTCACTCCCTTCTTTGTTACTCACTGTCTTCTCTTCTTCCCCCTCCATGTCTTTGTAACTCTCTCTCATAATAAAAAATCTTCTGCTCTTTGCAGGTTTCATTTTACACCACATGGTAAAAAGTGCACTTAAACATCTCATTCTAAAATCTTGTCCATTACAGCAATATCTAGCTATGAGACTATACTTTAGGAAAGACTTTCCATCAGATTTTGGAACCTGGCTGCACGGATTTGATACCTTTTAGCCACATTACATTACAAGTGAGGTTGAGCAGTGATGTTTGGTGATAAGACCTGGGTTTGCAGTCTGCATTCCAGTTCATCCTGAGGGTGTTAAATGGAGCTAGATAAAGGGTTAGATATGGTCAGTGCAACTAAGTTTTTCCTTGCTAAACTGGTAAAAGTGTTTCTTTGTAGACCTGGTTTTACTAAATTCTGTGTAAAGAATAATTACAATAGAGTAAAGCCAGTTCAGAGACTTCTGTAATCAACCTAGATTATGTATGTATTTGCTGCATATTAGCTGCATATAAATGTAATTTCTAGCAGACAGGGTTGTGCCAAGCTGCTACACTTGTAGCTTCGAGCAGCACCAAGCTGTGCTGTGGTCCTGTTCGATTGCACGGTCGAGACTGGCCAGCCTGAGCTGATGTCATCCCTCAAAGCTTTGTCTTGTGCTAAACAGAAAGACTCAACACTCTAAAAGTACTGTTGTAGCATCGAACCTTTATAATTAGGCTTTTATAATGAAGCAGCTTCATGAATTATAATGTGTTTATCACTGAGATAGTGAGCTGTTAGATGAACTGCATACAGATTTTATTGCATTTTCTGCAAACCAACACACCTCCAACGTGTCATGGAGGTTAACAAGACCTTTAACCTATCGGTGCTTTGCTGTGGAAAATCACTCACTAACATGCGGGCAAGGCTCGAGTGGTCATGGTTGCTCACAGTATCCCCGCCCATGTTGAAAAGCACTAGTGTACCTCAGTATCTCTTCAACCATTCAGATTTTTTCTCTTTCTTCTTATTCTAACATCACCTTTCTTTACTGCCTTTATTTTCCTTTCTAGCAATATGCTGATCTTCTTTTTCTCTTTGTGCCTCTCTCTGGCACTCACACATTATGTCTACCCACTACTCTGTCTTTCTCCTACTCTCCAACAACTCTTCTATCCCTGGTTGTATGGAAGATGAGGTAAAAGAAAGAAGAAAAAAACCCTCTAACCCTTCCCTCATCTCCTTTCTTTTTTTGAAAGCTAGCCTTTGTGGTGCTGCCGGGAGCAGCTCCAGTGTCTCCAACCGCAGCCAGGGCTCTTTTCATCGGGAGAGGTTTGAAATCTAACTGACCCTATTCATGCACTGCCAGGCCTTTGCTTGTGCTCATGCTACATAATACGAGGCAATGCAGCACTGGGGAATGTGAGTTATTTAGTGGAGGGGGAGACAACAGAAGAAGAGCACAGAGGGAGTTTGGATCAAATCAACAAGAAGCAATTTAAAATGCTGAATTAAGACTTGTATTCTCTTTAGGAAGCATCATTACGTGGAGGTCATCATTCAGTAACTGTACAGTATAGAAGTGTCAGATTTTTAGTTTGACTTGTCCACTTCCAATATGAAGTTTCCAAAAGGCACTCTGGAAGGTTTTTCATGTTGGCCACATTTTGCTCTGTCATGCTGTGGTCTTTTTTGCACTGCACTTCCCAGAGATCTAGAGATGTCAGTCAAACAGTGTGCCCAACACTGGGATGTCTTTCTCCTCGCATCTGCTTTGGAGAAAAAGCAATTTTCTGTAGTTGATACTCATTTCTGTATTGTTGAGACTTGACAGTGATCACTGCTCAGTCATTCTTCACATTATTTGGCGATCCAAACAAGTATTGGAATGCTTCTCCTGCAAAAATAGTCCATCAGTACTGTGAAACCAATCTGCACAACCCCACCAAGACTGTTTACCTGCACAATTTTTCTGTAGTCTCCAGTTTCATGGCAGTATGTTGTTATGCTGGTGGAAAGACCAGTGGTGGCTTGTGCAAAGCTGGCGGTAATGACACTAAAAAGGTAAAATAATAAGCTGTGTGGGTTGCCCCTCTCCCACACATGTCAGCTACTGATATCATGCATCTCATCACATTTTAACAGGTTTAACAGCCAGCTCCTGAGAGGAAAAACAAACTCCATCATTTGAAAAGAAGGAAATGTGTCTGCTATGCTTTGTTAGTGACTAATTACAATTACATATTTATAAAAATGACTTTTTGTTTATAAAAACGTATTCTTGATTTTGCCTTGTATATGAAGGCAGCAGAAGATGTGTTATATTATTCACCAGGGCTGCATAAAAAAGTAGTGTGGTGTTTGAAAATGCCATCGATTTATGCATTTGACTTTCAGCATCTCCCCAGATATCATGATAATAATGTTATTGTGAATTCTTTTGGTCATGATAATCGTGTAGTAAGAATCTGATATTGTGATTATTACACACCAACATCAGAATGACACCCTGAACTATCAAAGTCTCAGTTTTTCCAAAGCTCTTATACTCTGTGTCGCAGTGCATAAATATGGATATTATCACAGGAACATATCAGTATTTACTGGTAATTTGCTCCTCATGATCAGTGCAAAGGTTTTGTTTTTCTAACAGGCGCTTCAGGGAACTTTCATCTCAACATACACAGTGAGCAGATTTGGTAATTTTGTTGATGTATGTTTGCAGTCTCTGCAGACCTTAAATGATGCAGTGATTGCAGGCCTGAGTGTTTAAAACAGTAAAAGCCTTTTGCGAGCTCGTTGTGGATTTAATTACTGTTGTGTTGGATCAATCAGTAACACAGAGAAGAAAAACAAACACTTTACCAGAAAATGGGGCAGATTATTACTCTAAATGTCAGAGCAATCTCTTTATCTGAATAACAACTAGTTCCACTCACTGTGTGGCAATATAAGCTACTTGAACTTGCACTCCTGATCACTTGTCACAGTCGCTCCAAAGAGCTTTACCAATGTGTTCAAAGTAATTATGCCTTAATGAATAGTTATTCTATCTAAAGATGAAACTCACAATATAGTAAAGACTTTTTCCCGACCAAAACTGTGGTCTATAATAACTACAAGATTATACTTAGAGATGATGGGGCCTTGAATATACCCCTTTAGGCTTGGCATGTTCAATAAATTCACAATCCTAAGAGAAACTCCCCTTTCTCTGCCTCCGTCTGTTCAGCTCTCCCTCCATCTTGGTGTAAACCTGAGACAGAAACAATAGTACATCATTCATGTTTCTGTTTTTCTTCTTTTCAGCAGCCCTGCTTTATGCTTATATACTCACACTCTTTCAAGCATTTGTGTATCTCTAAATGAAACTGCACTTTTTCAAATTGCCACTGGGACATAAATAACGAGAAGGGAAAGTAGCTAATGGGAGGTCATTTTGCAAAAAACCTGTATTTTAGTAGAAAAAGAATGATAACAGGAATGCTTCTGATGCCCCCGAGACAGCCCTATAAAGGCAAGTGTGCTGATATGCATCGGTATATTTTCATAATTTATTTTTATTGAATTGTTTTTTTTAGATGTCACACCCTATCAGTGGATGAAATTTGAATTTTCTTAAATCCAGCCTCTAGAGGCCATTAGCAGAACTTCAGTTTAAGATACTTCTTCAACATTAAACGTTGCTGGTTGCAGTTTAGTGTGATCACATTTAGGTAAAACATCCTAAATGAACTTTCACATGCATCACATAACTGCCCCATGTCTAACAGATTATAGTGGCCACACAGTGCGTCTTGATTTGATTTGATTTGATTTTGGGATTGATTTGAGGGACTTGAGTTTCTCAGTAGTGATGTGTTGTTGTCACACACAGTGCATATTAACATTTGTCATCTGCTCACTTGCCAGACTGCAATATAAGCTCATAACATCCTTCCTCTGTCTTCCTTGTAAAGCTGTTATGAGCAGGTTATGATGATGTTGCAACATTCTTCATTGTTAAAACTGGCAGCGTGTCACTTTTGTCCATGCAAGTATGTATTTATTTATTTTTTTTATGTAGCCCAGTGTTTTCACAACCATTTGTTTTAAATAGCATTATCAAAACCACCAAATTCCTTTTGGTGTGCTAATAGTCTAGTGGATTTTACTGTCTGTTTTCCTACTATTTTTTTTGAGACTGAAGAAAGGACAATAACAAGTAGGTAGCTGCTGCTGGTAGTTTGCTTGGTTTGGAGCAGGGTGAGAGGAAGTCAGAGGAAAAGTAAACAGTTTCATAATCAGAATGAGTCAGACTAAGCAAAGAGTGCTAGCCTCCACCTGGGTACATACAAAGTTTTAGATGCTTAACTGTTGTAACACACAGTGACCAAACAGGTACATTCTGTACCTTCCTCTGAGACATTGACAGACTCAGGCTGTTTGAAGGGCAGGGGCGAAAAAGATGAAAAGGGCACAACCTCTACAGTGGGGCACCAAGGTGTAGAAAGTCGTGATGCATTTATGGTGAAACAGCTTAGTCAGGGTTAGGATTTAGCCCCCTAGAGGGCACTCCATCACGTTTTGTGCATTGCAGGGACACCCTAGAGGGCACTTGTGTTCTATCTATCATAGGGGCATTCAAGAGGTGTTTTTTCGAACATGGAGGTACCAGGGGGTCGATCGCCAATCTGAGACACTATAAAGTGATATTCCACCCAAATTAATCTGAATCAGGGTTTTCAAAGTGACATGTTAATTCTGATTGAACTATCCACAGTATTTTTGTGATGCAGATGATAAAACGACGGCTTGGCCACTTAAAAAACGACCAGATGGAACTGTTGTTAGGAACACCGTTACAGGTTATTTCTGCAGTCAGGAATTTTTGTACTATCAAAACATCCTTCAAGCCTAAATATCAGTAGCAGACCTAGCACAGTCTCTTCTGCTACCGTGTGCAAACAGTCTCGTCAAAATCTGTTTTAATTGAAATATTTCTCATGGCAAATATTAATGTTTACGATTCATTTAAATTAATTAATCACAAAGCCTGTAGTTAATTCGATTATTCCTTTTAATTGCTTGACAGCCCTAACATGAATGTGAACTACTTACTGAAAGGCTTCAGTTCAAGTCAGTTACACTGGATTTCAGAATTTCATGAACATCCAAACAAATATCTTTAACCACTTCTAATAATGTACTTCTTTGCTGTGCTTTAGAGCTTCAGTCAGTCGATTTAGAGACAAAAATATTAATGATTAATCATTTTTGTTTATATCTTATTTTTCTTTGATTCAATTTGCTCCAACATGATGGTTTGTTCTTTCCCATATTTTCCCTGTATACAATATTAAACTCAATATCTTTGGAGATGTTTTTTTTTTTTTTTTTTTGTTATATTTTGGGTAGACTCATACAATAGGTGCTGCAGAAATCAAACCTGTGACCTTTCTGTCACTGGACTGGTCTCTCACACCACGAGGCCACTCTGAGTAGATGAGCAAAATGTGCTTGTGTCAATACAGACAAGCCTAATGGTCTGTGTGTTTAAACTCTTCAATGGGACGACACAGGGGCTTTGGCGAGTTATAATGGGAACACCAGTGTGTGAAATATGTTATGCAAAGGAAGCAGGCCAGTGATGTAGCAAAGGGCCACCATTTGGCACTAAGTCGAGAGAGTCAGCAATAAAAAGAGGACTAAAGTAAACAAGCCGCTGACATTCAGTTTTGGCCGCCGCACCACAAGCAAGAGGCGCCTTCCAAAGTTGTCCGAGTGAGATAAATAGAGGGCAGAGTGCTTAGACACACCTCGGTCACCAAGCAGGAGTTCTGTATTCAGCGTTTGGAGCTTTACTTGTCGTGTGCAAATATAATAAATCACAGTATGTTTTTTTGTAATAGTGGCCAAGTTACAGTACTATAGGTAATATCCAAAATAAATAAGCTTTGGATATTGATCCTCCTATATTTTATCAAAGAATAAACTTTGCACGATGAAGGATTCCAGCAGAAGTGACATGAGGTGTTTATTGATTTATAATGAACATGTTCAATATATTCACATGTTAAAAACTGTTTAGCTCAAGAGCACTTCCTCCAGGAGCAATACTGACCCTCCAGTGTTTCTTTATTTTATGGAAAATCATTTTAGATTCTATTGAGAAAAAAAGTGAAATACATTGTCTGTATCTCTGTGTGAAGTGATAATGATCTATAAATCATTTGAGATAAAATAAATGTCTTTGCAGACTGACCATGCAGATGGTAGATAGAAACATTATTTTGAAGCATCTAGCCTTGGAAGTATGCCAAGTAAACAGATTACTTTGCCTCTCATTTTCATTAATGTATGTAGCTAATAGGCTGTGAAGAGAATACAAACAGTAAGTGAGGCTGCGTCCTTCTAACGTCCGACTCTGATGAAAGCAAAATGTAACAGGCAGGAAGGTATGGAATGTGTAAAATTAATGTTGTAGGACTTGACATGTTATTCTGTGTATATAGTTTCATGTATAATGCATACCCAGTTGGACAGAAATAATCCAAACATCACATAAACTAAACAATCTGGCAGTATGATTATTATTATTTTTTGTATTCTATGTTGTGCTTTAGTTCTGTGGTTGAGCTTTTATGTGAATTATTATTCTGAGAGCCCCAAGAAGTCATTGCATCTGACAGCAGAACTATTATCAGCAAGTGGTGTGGAAGTGGCAAATTATGAATAAAACATAACGTGTCATGTTTGACAATTCCATCACTGCTAATCAAACCATGGGCGTGCTGGGCTTTTGCCAATCATCATACTGACAGCATTAATTGAAATGGCAACATGATTAAAAATCCAATTAATCATGCAGCCCTAATGGACAGAAAAATCTAGAAACTGTAGATTGACCTCCAAAATGAAGAATAATATAGTATATATAATAAGTATTTTGTCCTTTCAAATTAATTAGATGTACATTGTTTGTGCAAACCTGCAAACATTCATTTGGGGTTAAATGGTTTGTGACCAAAAGCCAATTTAATTATGAACAGTCATTTAGGGATTAGCATATTACTGGCAGTTACTCTGTGTGGGCGATTGCAAAAGAACTAAAGGGTGAATATTGAGTGTCATTTGAGGAAAACCCAAAAATATACAGCAACAACAGCAACAACGTTTTCCATGAATAGTTTTCTCATACTCTTCTAACATGTCATCTCCAGTTCTTTGAAAGTCAAAATATCTAATAGAGTATTTGGTACATATGATTACATTTTCATCATTAAATCAAATTTAACCAATCAAGTTTGGCATCATCATCATGAAAAGTGCATCCGTCTCTCAAGAAACATCTTTCCAGATCAAAAACAAACTTTTATCCTGAATAGCAAGAACATGGGTATTGTGTCAATACATTTAATCGATCACTAGAGATGTGGGAATAAGTCTAATCCCATCTCCTCCCCTGACATCAACCTCTGGGGCTTGTCATGATCCCGTTTCCAGGATGAGCCTGACTCCTGGGCCACTGACACACAAACCATTTGAGCTCAGCACACATGCCTGCAGGAAAAACTCATCCGGACACATTCAGTGACAATAGTGTCACGCTCCGATTGGCTCTGTGAGCACTGTCATGGCCTTTTGAGCACGAAGAGGGGTTTTGGGTGGCAAGGGCTATGAAATAACAGGGGGGGATGGGGGGTAAAAACACTCTGCACTGTGTTCCGTGTCTATCTTGTACTCTAACATGAACCAGTATGCTGTATGCGATAAGCAGCTGTGATCAACAATAATACTAATCAAAACTACAATGAAGGGGGATGCTATTTGTCATCACTTAACGGATCTTGACACCGATTTGTGTGCCTCGTTACTTGTGATTGCTCCATTGTCTACTTCCCTCTGTGGATAAGAGATGATGTAGTCGAACCTGGAGGCTAAATCGTTGTGCATGTCTGCTGAACTCAAGAATCATCCCTTTTATGTCAAAAAAGCCGACCGACCCCTTTTCCAGCAGACACTTCAGAAAAGCAAACAATCGGGTCCAGGAATAGCAGCTGTATTGTTGCGTCCCCACATTTCTCATAAGGGCCCTCAACTCCTCCCGCCCTCCTTCCCGAGTTTCAATCCAAACCTGAATGAGACCCAAACAAAGAGGAGCTGTCAGTGGTCTGCTAGACGTGGTGGATTAAGCAGAGAAATGAAGACCTGTCGTAGACTTCAGCCAAATAGACTCCCTGTATCTTAGCGGCAGTGGCTAGAAGCCACATTTCTTTCATGACGGCCTTTTAATGAGCTCTAATTAAATATCTGCAGGCTCAGCAATTGTCAAGGGGTAAGTAATGGATTGCTGGCTACTGAAGACTAGTATAACAAGTAACTGGAAAGATAAACTCAAGGGATAACCTGCTTTAGTCCCCCCATCTTGCTTTTACATGTTATAAACCACTGGTGTAGCTGGTGAAACTGTAATGGCCATTGTAAAGTTCACCAAACTGAAGGTTAACATCTAGTCAATGTAGCATTATTTTACTGAATAAGTGAAAACTTTGACCTGATGCTCAAGAAAAGGTCAAAAAGGTCTCTTGTTGCCATTCTCTTGTCACCATGTAGATCTCTACAAAATTTTATGGTAATTAACCGTATGGTAGTGGTCAAGGAAAAGTCAGGGAATCATCGAGTATGATTCCCTGACTAGAACCATGAATGAACAGTTGATGATATACTTTATTTCATGAAGCTCCCATCACAACTAAAAGTCAGTCCCAGATTTACTCTTGTCCAGCAGCTTCTTGCTTGGCCAGTGTCTTTTTTTCTCTTCTTAGCTTTATCTTCTCAATGTTCTCTTAGGTCTATTCCCCTCTGCCATTATGTCCATAGAAGCTGCTGAGCTCTGGTTCTGGCACAACACTGGCACTGCTCCCCTTCAGCATTCCCCCAATGTCATTTCTACATTTAGCTGTCTGAGGCTAATGTGTTGCTAAGACAACATTGCAACTAATCTACTGTCGTGTAACTTGTGTTCTACTCATTTTACTTTTATTGCATACTGGGTATGTATGTTTATCAGATTACTTCATAGTGTTGATCTTTCCCTTTTTGGTATATGGAGCAATGGAAGTGATTGGACTATACATTTGTGAATCCAGTGTTCTTGTCACTAAATATTTTTCAACTCATTCTGTACTTTTACTTTAACTTGGATTTTTAATGCAGGACTTATACATTTTATTTACTTGTATTTTACTTTGTTGGATGCATGTTCATATTGGTTTTACTTAAGTACAGTATTTGAAGTAAAAACTAACTAAATTACACAAAAAAAAACATGTTAAACCACCAAGGAAAACAGCAACAAAAGGCTGATAGCTGTTGGTGTTCTGTCACGTCTCAGACTCAATTTAATTTAGTGTAAGCACGTAAATTAAGGCATGAAACTGGAAACTGGTGTGTTTAACCATGAGTGTTCTTTCTCCTAAACTAGTTTTGTACATAGAATCCTGGGATGGATTAAGATGTCCATCATGTCCTCTCAAAATAACAGGCAAACAAAAGCCAGCTGGAGTGTCCTTTTTCTGCTTTTTCTCTGTAATGGTGTTTTACAGTAAAAGTGAAGGCCATGAAAAGGCTTGCTGCGGAGATTCATCATTTTGTGTCACATTCCTGTGCACGATCCGTGTGAACACCTTCCAGCAAGTGCGATTCCTTCCGCCTGGCTGTGTTTTATTCATGGGTGTTTCTCTCTGCACCATTAAGCAGCAGAGGTACCTCCGCTCCGGCAGGATGTGTAGCGAGTGGTACAATTAAAAAGGAGGTGATTGGGCACTACACTGTAGTATTAAAAAATACATTCTTAACTGCAGTGAAAGCTGAATCATATGTAGTCTATGATACATACTGTATTTAGAAATAAGATGAGTTAGTACTATCATTTACAAGATATATTGCTCTGTAGTAACATGTTTCTGACAAAATTAAGATCAATAGACAACCAGTGTTCTTGTAAAATCACAGCTGCAGAACAGAACTTGTAATGACCACTTGTTTTCAGTCATACATGACTATTGATGCCAGCTACCTAGCTTAATCAAATAATCTAGTATTGTTAGGACTCCCACTAAGGTAACATAGTCTAAATAATTAACTTCAGGATTCAGCCTTAGTGGCCACCTGTGCATCCTGGCTGCCAACTCTCACACAATGGGAGGTGGGCTCCATTCATTCCAATGAAGTTCAGCTTTCTAATAGATTATATTTCTTCTGCCTATGCTTCTGCATCATGTGGCCCACAGAGCAAGTGCACCAGAGACAAAGAACAATATGGTTACATATGTTGTCTTTTTCCATGTCTTTGTTTTCATGCCTAAATGAGGACACTGCCTAACCCCTAAATTCCACCAGGCACAGCTAAGACTTGTTTTACGTCTGACCTGCAGCTGGCAGGGCTGATCGCGGTCGTTCTAGACAGTGTTTGTGTACACGAGAAGCGCCTGAGAAGTGGCTCTCCATTCTGTTCCACAGAGAATACGCAGCTATTCTATTTTTAATGGATGCCGCAACCAGCCACGTTAAGCAGATCGAGCTGGCCAGAAAATCCGGACAATTTTCAAAAAATAAAACACCCTGTAGCCTACTTATAGTAGAAGCACATAAACCAAGGGGAATTGACAGTTGAAGTATAGCAGGCACAACACTTCTGAAATGTTCCTGGTGGGGTTTGAAGCATGGTGAACAGACCAAAACAAGGATGAACATCCCCAGTTTAGGGTGCACCTGTAAGAATATGTTTCTTACTTACTTATTTACTCCTATTACGAATGTTATTATTATTTATTCATTGTTTTTGTTGGTGGTGTTACCTATTTACTTCCATTACTGTTAAGATTACTTTTAACTTACTTATCTTCACTTTACTTCCATAACCACTATTATGTATTATGTTTTCTCTTCTTTATGTCATATTTTACACAATTTTTAATTAAAAAGAAAAAATGTAGAATCTTATGGAAATACATTTCATTATGATTATATCTGTATGATTTGATTTGTGACAATTAAACTGAACTTGAACATGAACCTGTCAAAAGGGAATCTGCCACTAAAAATTATGCTCTGTGTAAAACTGCAACTGCAAAAGCATTTTTTAACATCTTATAGGATGAGTGTGACGTATCATAATATTGCCTTCTCCCTCTATTACTTCTTGCCTTCTCCCCAGAAATGCAATCTAAAACTACTTATCCGTACAAAAAGTCCTCTTGGTCTGGCCAATGAGATTATGTCTGCTTGAGCAGCTGAGAAATGTTCCTAATTCTGAATCTCACCAAATTTGGCATTTGGCTAAAATGCTGTGGCTACTCACTGCTGCCTTTCCCCATGAATCTTTCTCTAAGTGCTTGTATAACTGGAGTTATATTTCTGTTAAGGTTTTGTCATGCATTTAAACTGAATTGTTTATGGAATGGTTTGATCCTTGTAGTTGGTATGTGGAGGAGGGAGAGAGAGGAGGCAAATACAGAATGTAGTGAGAGAAAAAAAAAAGAAGAGGGATACAAGAGAGAGACACAGAGAGAAAAATACGCCTGCACAACTTGTCTGAACTGAAGATCGGTCTCATGACTTAAACATTCTGGGGGATAAAATATGCCCACACTGCAGGGATTCTTTTCCCAGTAAAACTTGCAGCTTCAGCAGTGTGAGAGGCATGCATCAATGGAGTATTGTATCAGTGTTTTGTGATCATATTGTGCTGCCTCATGGTTGGTAGAGCTGCAGTGACCACGCTTTGGAATTATGGAAAAAGTGGTAAAACAATACCTTTGCTTCTCAGAAACAGCATAGTAATGAGATATAATGAAGCTCTGTGCGCCATACACCACTACAATATGCCATGTAATGAAAAAACAAAGCAGCTAACTCCTCTTACACAAAGACTGCCTTTAGTATTCGAATGGCATCTCCTGATATAATGTGTGACTAATACAGGGGAGGATCTTCTTGTTATCATATACTTGTTTCACATCGCTCTCTGCTTTTAACAATGGCACAAAGGAAAATACCTCAAACAATATTAAAAAGTACATAATGGCATGTTTACCAATGTCCTAGTATGCCGTAATGTAAACACTTTACCCCTCAGGAAAAAGATAGAAGTTACTTAAAGCAAAATGATGTAACTTTTCTACCTTCAAATACCAACTTCACTATCATGGTGAGGCCTTACTGACTTGTAATAGGGTCAATGGTGCTTCTGTCATTCCCATTCTTGTACTATGGGCTCTGGGTCGGGAGAAGTGTGTAACACTTTACGGCAAGTCACACGCCACCAACAATCATAGTTTCATAGTTCGTAGATCATGAAGTTTAAGAATGTTTTCTGGTTGTCCCTCTGATGTCCTGCGGCTGCTCTGCCTCAGCTTTTTGTGTTTTACAGATTTCTCTGACAGACAGTAAAGTAACTGCTGCGAAATGTAGCTGCTGTTAGCTAGCTGGCTCAGTTAGTCGTACTAGGTGCTGAAAGCACTGGGAAACTGGACTAGTAAGTAATATTAGCTGGCTGCTGTGTCTTATGTTGTTGTACTTGTTTGAAGTTTTGATTTTAGCAGTGGTCAACTTAATCATAAGTATTGTAATCATAATGCATGTGTACAACTGTCCATATTGCACTGTGAAACTGGGGGAGAACAAAAAACAAATATTACATAATGCTGCTTTAAAAGAATACACACAGTAGTCTGACTTTTATTGCCTTTGCCTATATTGACTCTGGATATCCAAATATCCAGGACCAGGAAATATATGTATATATTCTCAACAGCATCTTAATCAAACATCAAAGTTACCAGTACAGATGTCTGACAAATTAAAAGGAAATTCAATTCAATGACTTTCCAGAACAGCTTCAATGCTCCTTAGCATTGACTCTTTAAGTCTGTGGAACTCTACTGGAGAGATGAACAGCCCTCTTCAAAATGATATTCCCTTATTTGGTGTTTTGATGATGGCAATGGAGAGAAATGTCTAAAAATATAGTCACATTATATTTATATCCTGTAAATATTTGCTACATTTTCCATTAACTTCCACTGAAGTTGGCAGCAATGATGGATTTTCTGTTTGCTTTTTTCAATTTTCTGTTGTGCATGTTGGGCACACTATAATAACAGGGAACACTGATGGACTGAAGATGGTGAAGTCATTATTCTAGCATGTGATCAGGCATGAATATTCCTTTTTTATTTCTGACATTGTAACCATAAAACCATAGTTTTCAGGGCAAGGTAGTTATGCTGAATTTAAAGTTGATGTGACTGTAACTAATCTGTCCAAAATCTCCCATGAGTGACGTCAATAGATTGAGATTTGGTGCAAATATATATGACCAATATTTTCCTTGTATAGAGGCATATGCATTTCTTGTATTTGACTCATTTATTCAGTTTTTTCCCCCCTTACATTTCCTACTGTTTGTAAAAACCAGGTGTAATTTGTTTTTGAAAAATAAACTTGGAAAAAAGGAAAGAAAATAGAGTTTCCAAGCTAATTTTACATGCCAGTCCCTGCAGTTAATAATCAGCACAGAAATCAACCATATCTAATGGATTCTGGTGAGATGGGAAAAAAAAACAAAAAAAAACTGCATGTTTAGAAACGCAATCAGGTGTTCTCAGCTGTTGTTGCCTCAGAGCTGAGGACCTGCAATATAGCTGCCAGAGGCTACCTGCCAAGTTTTACATTAACTATACACCAAACAGCAGGGTACTTGGAGGGCACAGCACCACTAACACACACTATTTTTGCTTGCAGGCATTAAAAAATGTGTTGTTTATTTCAAGGTTAAATTAATTTTTTGACAAAACAGGCAGCAATTAATATATATATATTTTTTTATAAAAACATCTTTTTATTTCAAGGGGTGCAAAATAACCAGCAACAATGGGTAGAAATGCAATGTACTTTCAGTATATAATAACACACTAACAAACAAGGGGCACATACACACTTGTACTATGCAAGTACAGAAAAGAAACAATCTAATCTAAACAAAACTGAACTGAAAGAGGGAACAGACAGATCAGTAACTGTCCTTATATCTTTAAAGACTCAGGGCTGAAGGCACATCTATTATGGATCTCCTCTCGATGAAATGTCTTTCTTTTGTTGTCAAGTAGAATTTCTAAATGAACTTGAAAATGGAGCTTGAAACTTTGAAACTGGCTTCCTTGATTTTTGCTACTTTGCAGTATGGTGGTGCAATGGGCAGCACTGTCACATTTAGATTTATTTATAACAATGTCCTCGACTACAATTAAAGACAAAATAAGTGAACTTTATGATCTTATATCTAAACCGGGTCATTCATCTTTCCTAACTTTAATAAAGATTTAAAAAAAGATCTGATGATGGAAAATGATTTTAGATAAAAACAAAAAAAAAATACCTGGATAGACATAAAGAAAGAATACATTTTTCCAAGTAGCAAACTACATCCATCCATCTATTTCCTGCAACCACTTATCTTTATCAGGGTCGAGGGGCTGGAGCTGATCCCAGCCGGCATTGGACGAGAGGCGGGGTACCTCCTGGGCAAGTGGCTAGTTTATCACAGTGCTGACACACACATATAGACTGAATGAAGAGCATTTTAATGGGTTCTTCTGAGGGAGTATTGTTTTGTGACAGGTGATGGAAGTATAAGCAGCAACTAATCAATAAACTAAACTAAAATCAACATTGCATTGCAGCAGTAAGGCTGTAAGAAGAAACCAGCAAACTTAACAAGTTTTGATGGGGTTGAAAAAAGTAGCCTTACCCTACCAAGGTATGACTGGCCACAAATTGTCACATTTAGCTTTTGTGTATGAGTGAGGTTGGGACTGGGAAAGTAAGTCCATTGCTGCTGTTGCTAACACTCCACAAAAACTGGAATGCAGTGAAGGTCAGATTCCATTAGAGAAGTGTTATACAACCCGGGGTGGGTGGGAGGGCACAGAGGAGGGCTTTCACTCGCTTGCCTTGCTGACTTCAGAAGCACCACAAATTCCTCAAGGGTATTTATCTGTAGCCAGGTGATTTCCAGGCCTGACCATCCTTAGACTGAACCATGAGGGGAAGGGAAGGCAAGATAGGAAAGGGAATGAGGAAAGATGGGAGGCATGTGGGAAAGAAAATGAAATAGTTTACCCGCACCCAGGTGGTCCTCAGTTTAAACAATTACTCCAAGAAAAAGAAAGGTTAGTGTTTACTGTATTTGTATCCAGGTGATTTACAGGCTTGGTTGCGTCCTCAGCAGGGGGAGAAAGAAATGAATGAAGTGGAAAGGCAAGAAGGGGGTGAAGAGAAATTGAGGAAAGGAATAAGGAAAGGTTGGTGTTTATCTGTATCCAGGTGATTTACAGGTTTTGCTGTCATCAGACCAAGAAACGTTTTAAAATTCCCTTTGTCAGTTTTACCAGCCTCAGGTTGAGCCATGAAGCGAAGGAAAGGAAATGAAAGGAGGGAGGGAGAGAGTAAGAGAAGAATGAGGGAGAGTAAAGGTTAGTGTTTATCTTTATCCAGGGGATTTCCAGGTTCAACCATTTTCAGTCTGGAAGTGCAGGGATCCTTGTTTTGAACAATGAACAAGGTAAATCTGTATCCAGGTCATAAACATGCTTAAGAAAGAAAGGAGTGAAAACGTGAGGAGAGAATCAGAAAGGACAGGAAAGGAGGGATGAAGACAGGAATGGTGGCAAGGAAAATAAATTGAACCAAGAAAAAAGGGAAGGGAAAGAGAAAAAGTAAGAAAGAAAGAAAAGAAAGTGTTTATCTGCACTATCATGAGCCATGGTTTGAAAATGAGAAGAAAGGAAAGATTGGAAGATGGAAATGAAGAGAGGAATGAAGTAAAAGAAAAATGTTAGTGTTTAATGTGTCTGTATACGGATGAAAACATCATCAGATTCAGCTAAGAAGGAAAGGAGACTAAATGCAAAGGGAAGGAAAGGAGGGTGTCTGTGGTTTGAACAACTTGGAGAAGCAAAGGAAATGAGTTGGAGATTTTGTCATCTATAGATGGAACTAAGGAGGCGAGAGGGAATGAACAGTAAACCTGGATACCTTTTAACTCAATCATGCCTCCTTAAAAGACTCCCTCTCCCTCTCTCTCTCTCTCTCTCTCTCTCTCTCTCTCTTTCACACACACACACACACACACACACACACCCTCACACTCTATATCAGGCATTTCTTCTGTCCTTGTGACAGAGGATACAATGCTATCTCTGATGCCTAATCCACAGCAGCATGGGGATACTGGAAGGCTCATGACACAAATTGAACATTTCAACATGGTGTGCAGGAGTGCAAGGACCAGACTTACCCTATCAGAAATCTAAATGACGTGTCCTTTGTGCCAATTCCAGTGTACGTTCAGGAAATGGAACATGGGATTGTTGGAGACATCTATTTTATGCTCTAAACCCTTCAATAAAACTCTCACTTCTTTTATCCCCCCCCACCACCACCACCTCTTTGATAACAAAGGAGGTTCTCTGTTTGTGGAGCCGACTGTGCCTTCAATTTGATGCATTGAGACATTAGCATTTAGATAACTCCTCTGAATATAGGACGTGAGGGAATTGAAAACAGACACAGAATAAATACTGTGAATAATCAGAAGTTATATTCTGAATTAACATAAATTTGTGTTTTATCCTTTAAAATAAGAAAAGACCAGCGACAACAACTGAAACATCTGCTTTGTTTTGCTTCTCGTGTGTGACTGGAGATACAAAACAAAATTGCGAGGTAATACAAAAGAGGGTTTTTTATATGATGCCTGTGGCTAAATTTTACTGATGCAGTGAGTTCACTTTCACTTTAATCAAATCACAGATGATTTGCAGTCATAAGTCATTTGGCCTTCTTTTGACAGATATAGATTTAGCAAGAATTGCTGTACTGTTTTTGTTTTTTTGTTTTTTTTAATCAACAGTGAAACCTTGAATGTATCTGGAAAGTGTCACATATGTGATTTTATTTTATTCCCAACTAAAGCTTGATTAACAGTTGTGTGGTTCTTTTTAGGTAACTCAAAGCCCTTCAAGTATCTTAATAGTTCAACATTTTAGGATGTCATATGTTGAGTGAAACCTGTTTTTCGCTTTTGTGACAAAATTTAGATGACAAAAAAAATAAAAAATACCACTCTGATGTTTGTACATAAAATCTAGTCCTAGAACAAAGACTGTAAACAGAGAGAAACAGCTAGACTGGCTCTGTCCAAAAGTTAAAAAAAAAAAAACAGCGCCTCTGAAACTCAAGAATTAACACATTATATCTGTACAAAAAATCGCTAAGCTAAACAGTAGCTGTCTATTTAATGGACAGATATGACAGCGGTAACAATTATCTCATCTATTTCTCGGCGTTTTGCCAAAATGTCATACTATTCCTGTAAGATCAGGCTAAGATTGTGGTTTTTACTATATGCTAAAATCTGCTGTTGATCTGTGTCACATGCCTCAAGTCTGATTTGCCCTTTCAACATTAAACCAATGCTACAAATTTCCCCAACCATAACCAAGTGCCATTAATAGCCTAAGCCTAACAACATGAGGAACGCAGGACAAAAGCCCTGCTCTAAACCAAACCATCCACTTGGCCAACTCCCTATGACCTAGACAAAAGACGTGGTATTGTACATTCTCGTTTTTACCCATAGTCCAAATTCAAATTGGTCATTTAAAGTAATCAACTCCAGAATAAAGTCAAATGGCAATTTTGTCAAAACTTCACCAGTCCGTAAAACTGGTTAATATGCAAACCAATTGTGCACAGTGAGGTCTGCCCTGATTCATCACTCATGATTCTTCCCCTGTGCTCAAGTATTATTTTCACATCTAGACTTTTTATTTGATTTGAGTCGCCAATCAGAGTGTGATGAAAATGGTTGGAACCTCACTGAGATCAATCTGAGCTTCATGCTGAGAGAACACGGCCAAAAAAAAAAATTCTCTTAAAGGGGCATTCCACTGATGTTGGTTTTTACGATGTTATTCAGCAAAAGTAGACGTCTTCCGCACTCCCTAGAGTTATGCTTAATTAAAACGGATCCACATTTTGGTGGAATTATTTTCTTTTGAACCCTCTGTGAAATTTTCTTCATTTTCTAAAACAAAATTTACATTTGAGCTGAACTGAAGAGAGAAAGGGAAGTGTTGGTGCTGCAGGGAGACCCCCAAGGCAATCAGTATTCTAGTCACCTGCTGCACAACATAAAGAGCATGCTAGCAAGCTGTGGACAAAGACACAGACACACAGCCCACCAATGCATATGGAGCCACACACACACACACACACACACACACACACACACACACACACACACACACACACCCAAACACACCACATGCTTTCAAAAAGCTTCATTGAAATAAATTGCAGCCTCTCTGGCAAGCTGCACCTACAGCAGTTTCTTGGCTTCAGCAGCCGATGGGGAGGGTGGGAGCAGAGAGCCAGCAACAGATGATTAAAGCTTGACAAAAGGTTAGGAGACGTGACAACATGGCTGCAAGTCAATCAGCAGGGTGCAATATGAGTACCTTGCCCAGATTCCAGGTAATGGAGAAGAGGATAGGGGGGAGGAGGAGGAGGGAGATGAGGAGGATGGGAGGGATAATGGAGTGATGTTGCACAACACGATCAACTTTCAAGATCCCTTTGAAGTCCAGAGTCAAATATAACCCCCCCAGAAAAAGAAGGGGGCATGTTCGCTGGACAACATTGGTGATTAAATGGTATTAGAGGGTTTTTCCCCTCAAGCACTTGAATAACAACAGGTCAAATCAAGCACTTGCAATGAGCAAAACTGTCTGGATAAAATCTTCTGAGGTTTGGAGGGCCTGTAGCGATGGCAGGTGGTAGTTAACATTTCAAAGTGTAAGCCCTCTGAATTCCTATGATATTTTTTTTTTTTTTTTTTTTGAAGGGAGACAGGAGGGGAAGATAAACAAAGAGATGACTCCAGGTAGACAAAGACTTCACCTGAATGGAAGGTAGTGTTGTGGTGACGGAGGGAGGGAAGGAGGAGCTCAGAGGAAGAAGAATTTCTGAGCTGTCACGAGCTACGTTAGGGTGCAAAAACAGCTCACTGTGTTATCACAAGGGCATTTTGTCATTGACGCATCCACCACCGCTAGATTTATAGTGGTTGAGTCGAGAGCAAGCTATTACCATTGATAATTGATGGCCTGTAGGTGTGTGTGTGTGTGAGAGCGCATGTGGGCACAAATGGGATATGTGGGTGAGTGCATGCATTCATATGTGTGTGTGTGTGTGCTCATGTTCATGCATGTATATTAAGTGTGTGTCAGTGTGAGTGTGTTCTGCCTCCACCCCCAACACACTCCCCTAGTACCAATACCCACCTAACCCCCCTCCATCCCTGCCTGTCAGTGGTATGGGCCTCTGATTGGGGGCCCTGGGCTCAGTCGCCACGGAAACTGCACCAAAGCAAACAAAGGGGTGGAACGGAGCTGAGGGAATACAGTGACACAAAGGGGCTACCTAGCACAGTGGAAGATTTGAGGAGAGGCTCACACAAAGCCGAGCCGCAGCTAAACAGAAAAGCCGATGTAGACGTCGCTTGTTGTGCCTCTCATTAACGACGCCTCATCTTAACACTCGGCGCTGAAATCTGCAGTTTGCTGCTGTGCACAAGCCACCAGGTTTCAAATTAATTCCCTGTCTTTCTCTCCCCGCTTTGGAATTGCTATATTAACATATGCAAATGACAACGTCGGAGATGTGATTAGTTAAATTGCACGCATTTTCTGTGATTTTCCATGCAGTGCATAAATGGAGTCGGTCCAAAGTCATTTCAATTCATCCTCTGCTTATCGCTGTGCATTTTGTCAATCAAACTGCTCTGGCTGGCTATAAACTGATAAAGCTTTGATACTGCTTTAATTCTTATTGAAGCTCCGGTAGCAAGCAGCATTATCACCAGAAGATGAATTCACACCAGCCATAACAATAACAACAAAACAATAAGGTTATTAAGATTAGCTTTTGTCAATAAACATTAACCCGATTATGGCAAATTAAACTCCAGAACCCTAGTATAATAAGTATAAAATAAATAAAAATCCATTAATAAGGCTAAGACGATTTTGAATACGTAACACGTCAACTCAATATTTCCTCAACCAAAGGACAATAATGCTGACTGATGAGGAATAAAAGCAGACATGCCAACATACAGGAAGTCATTGTGCTAAAGCAGGGGATTACATTTTCTTAGGGGCCTGTGGTTGGTCCTGTCCACTGAGACTCATTAAGAATGGCCTTGACATTAAGGGCCCGCTCTCTTTCAACCTGTTTGCGGCCATGATGCTGAGATCAAACAGAGTGCTATAGGTGAGGGCACTCTCAATGGCCTAAAGCTGCTCATTCATCCTTTTTAAAGACAGGAAATCAGGCTAAATGGAGGCCCGACTCCTCCCACCCCCTGCTAAAGAGGCTTCAGAAGCTGCAGAGTTTTTGCAGTAAAGAATTTCAAGTGGACATGGGCCTTTGAGGGGGAGTGCAGAACCAATAAAACCCAGGATTACTTGTGTCAAAGAAACACACCTGCATTTTATACATTGTCAGTGCCTTTTCCTAATCACTAACTCCAGGCAAGCTGAATGAAAATGCCTCTTTTCCAGGCGAAATTCAACCCAAAACAACTTTGTTTTAGAATATTTTCCACATGTTTTTACTTGTCTACTATGCATTTTTCAGTGTTTACGCCTGTGTGGTTCAAATACCACAGGGGAAATAAAGGCCTTTTGTTTGACTGAGCTGACACATCTTGACTTTTCAGCCTAGCCTAGAAGTCAGTGTGCTGTGGTTTTTCACCTTGTGCTTCTGTTCTTCCCTGCACATGAAAGAACTTTACAAACGTCTACAAACAATAGGCTTACCAGCTTATTACCACTGTGTCAGTATCATTTCTCTATGTTGCCATTAGTGGCATGAACGGGTCAGCTGAATGCGTAGAAAATACAGTTGAATTTGGAGCTGTGCCACAAAGATATATACCGGTAGTCGGTATTGTAGAAATTAAATTAGTGTTTCTCCAATATGTGTAGCAGATACCAGAGCAGATGTTTGAAGACTGAGGCCACTGATTGCCCGTCTTTATAGTTCTAGTGTCAGGTTTAATATCTTTAGACCCCTTTAGTCTGTGTTCAGACAGAATGCAGAAGTTAAATTTAGTGGAAATTGAAGCACACAAAGTTCCTGATGAATTCAGTCTGAGCCGTCACACTCCACACACACACAAGCCAGTATGTACAAATCAGTGTGTTAGCCAACTACAGTTCTGCACAGTCGGTACTGTACAATGGCTCTTTTAGAATAATAGATACCACAAAAGACTAAAGACAAAATCTTTGCCATCCCCATAATTTAGCCTTTATTTGCATGAAAACACTGAGCTGAACACTCACAGACAAAGGTGAGATCACTTTAGTGCAGATCCCAAAGTTTGCAAAGGACCGAACATGGGTTTAGTTTTAGAAAAATGGGACTGCAAAAGACATCTAGAATATCTCAAACATTGCCATTTGCTGTAATTGTGCAGTCATTAAAAACAGGGACTCCTGGGACTGAATATTTCACTGAGCTTCAACATGATTAAAGATTAAATGAAGCGATAATAGAGAATAGTCATGTATATATATATATATATATACAACCTCAAGGCCACTAAAAGGGAAAAAATGCAAAATCGTGTAATAAACAGTTCCCTAAAATCCAGGATGATGATCATAGTTAAATATATTCTTACATGCCAGTGCAGGAATATATTAAATACAGCAAAATTAATTTTGGACAAGGACAACCATTGATCCAATCTATGCACAGTGACAGGGTAATAAGAATTTTTTAATAAAACAGCATGATTGGCCATCTTAAAATCATCATACAGACATGCCTTATACTGTAGCAATTCTGGAGGTACAATCTTATAAAGAGCAGTATCAGTATCTAGTATCTGGCCTCAGGGCTCGACATTAAGAGGAGGCGCACAGCCCTCATCGCTCAGTCACCCTCACTCTCTCGTCTCTATTTTTCCTTCTCTCTCTCTCTCTCTCTCTCTCTCTCTCTCTCTCTCTCTCCATGACAGATGTGTGATTGATTCCCGTGGTGCTGGGTGATATGCTGTTTCTAATTTTAGCTGTGCTCACTTGGGAGACTCTCACAGCAACAGGTAAATTGGAAGCCGAAGCCATCTGTACTGTAAATAGGCACTGATAAATTATTTTCCATGACAGCCATAGATATGAATGATGTAGCATGTGCTTTACACAGAATGGCACATCCAATCTATAAGACTACTGTATTTATGTCGAAACAGTAAGTGCTTGTACTTGTATGAACGAAATGCACATGCTAAACATTTGTGTCTTGAAAAAAAATCCCCTTTACAAATGAGTATCTATGCCGTGACAGTTAAACCAGGTGCAGATAATGTTTCTTGCATTGATTAGCAGAGATTGAAATAGCAGCCATAAAAACATCTCATGGAAGCAGAGATGATCCTGAATGGGACTGATGTTACAAAGCTATGGCATATAGCTCATGTTCAACTTACCCAGTGATTATTTCTTCTTCCAGAAGTGCTCAAATCTTACTGTAAAGGAGTAGAAGCTCCCATTCATATTTTTCTGTTGTTTAATGAATGAATTGGTCTTACTCGATGCTACTGGCTCAAAACTAAACTGCACTTGAAATAACACCTACAGCACAGCCAATGCAGCCTTTGACCTTTAGTTCCTGCACTGAAGTATACAAACTATTATAAGGATTTTCCTCTTTTACATGAATTGACTGGAGTGAGGTTTTCGGTATGAATGAAGCACTTTGCCCAAAAAAACATTTGTGTAACATAAAATATTCATATCTGTAAAACATTGCCTGCAGAGAGAGACGACCTCACATCACAAATGGGCACCTTCCTGAGTCTTTTTCACACTTCACTATCCAGAAATGTAATTTGCCTTTCTGAGAATAGACAAATGTTTTTTTTTTTTTTTTTTTTCTACGTCACACAGCTAGGTTAGGAAACTGGGTCATTTTAATCATTTGAATCTCATAAAGTAACCAGGCCAGCAATCTACCAGGTACATGTAGGTCAGAGTCCATCTTGGCTCCCGTGTGGGTTCTGACCGCAGCTTTCCCCCGACTGTCACTCGTGATTAATCTGCTAATGTCTGCATGCAAATTCTCCAAATAGGCCTCCTCAGTGTGACTGTACAACTAATGGGTGTCAGCGGAGACTGTTTTGCCATGTCATGCATATGTATGAGCTTGTATATTTAGCAGCCAAGTTGCTTTTGATCACCGTGTGGAGAATGAGTGGGCCGAGATGAATGGTGGTCCAAAGCTGGGGCACATTAGCAGCTGACCACCTGCCTTTCATACCAAGCAGAAACAACAGATGGGCCAAACAGACTGCAATGCACCGTTACCACAATGTGAAGTAGGGATGGTAGATAGATAGTTGAATGCTTCATTAAGTGAAGGGTGCTTCACTATATTCCAAAACACTCTATTATGACATGCACTGGGGTTTGCTAAAAAGAGCTTTGGATAGTTTTATCAGTCAGTTTTACAGTTTGTTACTTTTAGATCTTTCAACTGTGTCCCAGCATCAGTTCTTTATAAAAATGCCAGAAAATGGCAATTTGTTTTTGCTTATCTTACAAGGACCTTAAGAGATGTGTGAATGAATATGTGAATTATGACTCTTGTCAGTCTGGAGCAAAGGTGGAAGTAGCATGAAATTGTTATTGAGCCACAAAGTCAGCATAGGGAGGAGGCGAAGGAGGGTGGATGTGTGTTTGACATGGGAAACCACTGCTTAATTCCTGTTTTCAATCACCAGTCCGAGTTGTTTTTATTTTTGGAACCCTGCTGTGAAGGCTTCATAACCTTAACAAATTAGTTATTTTAACAATCTTTTCCTAACCATAAACCAGTCAAGACAGCCTCCCTTCACAAGTTGCATATGCATAATATACTTCTATCTTTATCTATCTCTGTATTTTACATTAAATACTATTCATTCTATTCATTTGAATCAATCATATATATTTCATGTTTAAGAAAATAACAAATGCAGGCCACTACAGACCCTCCATCATTGTGGCACACTCTCCAGCCCTCTCCAGGCTTTTGGTTTCAGTGTGCAACACCAAGACTATCTTTGGCCCCATCTGGCCACACCTATGACAAATTCCTGCATTAGACAAGTCACTTTTGTGAAAACCAAATTAAACATTTACTATAGTAGCAAACACAAAAATATATGAAGACTGTTGTGCTCATAATATATTTTGAAAGGTTCTGGTAAACAATATCATCCTACCTAAAGGGGCAACAGATCAAAAACCACTCATACTTGCTTCTTACCAGTGTTTTAGCATTTTTATGCCTTTATTCAATAGCTCAAAGCAGACGCAGAGGTCTACTGGCTGAACACAAACTGGGGACAAAAAACAGAAAAAATGTCAGACAGCTCAGATATCGACTCAGCTGCAGGTAACTGTAAAGAATTGACATAGTGAACTTGTCTGTAGTGTTCTCAAGTGAGTTTGATTGATGCAGCTTGCCTCAGTTTATTACAAAAGAGTCAAGAACATCAATATTTTGTACTAACTACCTAAATTATAAAAATGAAGTAAATATATGTAATATCATTGGTATGTCCAGTAATATGGCAGTGTGATGACCCGTTGGTTTTATCTTTGTTCAGAATTATTGAGCTTCAGTTCCAGCAATCATTTTGTACAAGTGCACCAGTTTTCTGTGAGAGTAATTTTGCAGTAAAGGTAATCCAGCATGAAGGAACAGAATCATTTTCAACATGAATGCATCTACACATTCATTAGCTTAAAATTAAGATTCATCGGATATTCTCCATACTTCTTTGTCTCCAAACACAAATAAGCTTGAGTGTTTCTGGGGACGCTGGGACACATCTGGTGCTGCTGTGCGCCTGGTCTGGTATTTAGTGAATTGTACCAATGAAGAAATCTTTCGATTAGAACTAGGAAATTGCTTCTGTCAAGACCACTCAACAGAAGGAGATAGCTCTTGCTTAAATTGGGTCTCATTTTGGGAAAAAAGGAGTAATCTCATGTGGCATCTTGATAACATTTATCGTAGAAAAAAAAAGGAAGGATATGTCCTGGTGCCAGAGGACTTTGGGTTTTGTATTTCTTCGCGTTGAGTACAGACATGCTCCTAACGTGTTAAATGTATTTACAGATGTCGAAGTTTGTATTTTCACTGTTCTTGATAACACAAAGCAAGACTGCCAGTAGCCGTTGAAAATTCAGACTTACAAAATAAAATCGAAGCTTGCTCAGCTGTACCATTTTGTGAAAAAAAAAAAAAAACTCATCACAATACAGCGGATGTAGCCTGCACTTGCTCCAATTAGGCTCTCTAAATGTTTAATAAGCACAATCAATGTGCAGAATGAAATCTGCCACATGGGGCTTCAAACTGAGTTGAAAGAACTGTAACTCACTCTGTGGGTTACCTTTACCTTATGAAGAGAAAAAAAAAATCCTTTGTAAAGGACTCAGGCATTCCTTTTGTAACCATTTTAATGGCCAGTACCTCTTGGTCAAGAGGTGGTCACTGAATGGACTAATTCTGCAGGATTAGTCCTCTGTGGTGGTGATCCAGCCAGACAAACAAATGTGACCTTATGGTGCAGAATCTGTGCCTGCACAACTATACATTAACTCCATAGGAGGGGGTGGTTCAGTCAGGGGATTAGTGAGAATCAACCATTCAGGCGTACCCCGTCGTTTTAAAATTCTTTTTCTTGACTTGTTTAACAAAAATTACATCACAGAAGGGGGGAAACTAGTGGCACAACAAGCGAAATACCAGGACATTCAGGGTAAGGTAAGCCTATAGCTTGTCAGGGATGGTTTTTTTTCAGTCTTCAAGGGGCTAAAAGAGAGTGCAGGGGGATAAAACTACACAGAGGTGGTCATGCTAGAGCTGGAATACACAAAACACAGGCTTCAGTGTGTCAGGTGACCTTTTGTTCCCAACAGGGCTCAGTTCTGCAGGACTGCACAGCCAAATAAACAGTAAATGTTCCAGAGGAAAATCTGGCAATATTCAAGGAAAGATAGTGTAGCTGCAGTGTAAAAAAAAAACATAACGTTCTTGCTCTGTCATTGACTAATGCAAAATGATAGCGTTTCATCCTGAGTCCAGTTTGTAAAAGCCTTTGTATTACCTGTTCTAAACACATTCTGGTAGACATTTTCCTGGAAAGATCCTTGCTACAAACAGGAAGTGGTGCATTTTTGTGGTGCAGTGTACATTTCTTGCAGTTACCAAAATGCTAGCACTTCTTTTTTAGGGTGCTGGAGTGGAAAAGATGGGATAGAGAGTAATTGATTGGAGAGAATGAAACTACATCGGTTTTGACATCTCCACCTGCTGCACTAGTGCACATTGTATTTCCCTTCTGCAGGGTTCTCTACAACTAAACAGTGCATACTGTGATTTCCCTGAGCAGTGTGCAATGGGGAAAAACGTGTTTAAAGGTAAACAAACCAATCAACCAGTCAATAAACACAGCGAGCCCTGAGGTGCTGCTGAACGACTAATAAACAGAACAACAAAGAGGGTAATCGCATGAGCAGAAAAGAGCACCACCGACCAAATCTGAGACATTATTAACAGAAAATCCTCAGGAAAACGTCACAGAGCTGCTCTGACTGTTTGATGGATAAGTTCTTTTTGGGAAGTGCAGAACAGAAACACTGGAAAGATATGAGCATGCCCAGATTTATTGCTTCAAGGGGAAATATAATTTCACATCAGCACTTCCATTCTAGGAATGACACTGCACTGCAACTATTTAATGATTTAATGAGGTACATATACAGGAAATCACTGAAGCACTCAGACAGTGAATCACCAAGGCATGCATGATGATCTAATTTTAATAACAAAAAATGTTTCTATATCTAGAAATACACACAATGACAGACAATCATGGTGATTTTTAAAAGTAAACTTAAAATAAACTAATTATCCACTATCCAGCCAAAAAAAAATAAAAAAATTTAAAAAGAATAACTCCCAAAATTTTTTTTTTGATTTTAAAAAGGGGACGTGTACTGTAACTACAGTGCCAAGTGAGGAAATAATGTCATAAATCTACTAACTGAAGAAATAATACATTATTTGGCTCATATATTTCCTTGCTGCAGGTTTTAGTATCCATTTGATGTGAGTTATTACTGTCTGACCAAATGGATGCATTTGATTTAATATTAGTCTACCTATCTTTTTAACCTCTCTAATCCCCCACACTTCTCATGAACCATGGGGGATGTTAATGTTATCGGCTTTATGACACGACTGGTAAAGATCACTGGGATTCCTCTGAGCCCCAATTCCTCAGGTTTAAGTCCTCTGACATATTCTAATGCTCTCTCTATTAAAAAGCATTTATGACTGCGATAACTGAAATGTGCTTAACAAGTCTGTCATCGCTGCTGCTTTGTTAGCATTGGTTGAGCCAATCGAATGTGAAATGGCTTCCTGGGTGACCAAACCCCCGACAGTGAACTTTGAGGCTGAGGGCTTTGGTCCGGGTGGACAGGTGGTTCCACTGGAGAGGCAGGAGCTCCGTATAGAGCCTTTGAAATCTTCTCAACTGGAAAATTGTCCGCTTCTGAGAGGACAAGAGGTCTACACTACAAAGTGGAGGGTCTAGTGGAGGGTCTTAAAATCTTGCTTTTTGTAGAACAAATTATAATAACTTTATTTATATAGCACGTTTCAAAACAACATTACAAAGTGTTTACAGGAAAGTAAATAAAACCCAAAACATAAAATACTACCTAATACAATAAGTTAGGAAAAAGCCACAAGATAAAAGTGAGTGAACGAGTACATTGTGCAACATAATGAAATCAATTCCCCTGTTTCCAAATTAATCAGACAGTTCAAGGATATTTTTCAATTAAATTATACTGGATGTCTTTTTTTTGAGACAATGTCACTTTAAAGTAGGTTAAAATTAACTGAGGCGAAAGTGAAACAATCTCAGATGGAATGCTTTTTTTAAAAAATTTTTTTATTAATAATAATGTAATGATGAAATCAGCCGCAAAGTTGCATACATACATTTGCAGTGTACACTGTAGTGTATTAGCGTTCCATCAGTTTGGCTTCGATCTGCACTGCCAGTTCATGCAGTTGATTTTCAAAGCGATTTCTAATGAAAGTGCAGCTGGAAAATATCCCAAATAAATACCAACAGTAATAGTTCAAAGATATTAAATGACATGGAGGTTTCACTTACTGTTGCTTAGTCTAGTTTTATGATGGCCTTGTAGTCATGCAGAACACATTTATCAATTAAATTAATAGAGAGTTGTCTTATATCTGTAGGTAAAGAGGCATGGAACCATTTTTCCAGACGTATTTACACCATTTACCATATCTAACTATCTTTCCTTTATTTTTGGTGTTCTCTGCTCTTTTTGGTACAACATGTGGCATCAAATAATTGTATTGACACACAAAGACATTGCAGGTCTTATTGTATTTAAAGCAGGGACATAACAAGGGAATTTTGCCAAAAAAAAAAAAAAAAGTACCATATGCACACAAATTGCAAAAATAAATTGCAGCTTTTGCTGCCTATAGCATGATGACGTCGAATGCCAAGGTTTTTAATCTGTGCATGACAACAATGGCAGAGTTATGGTGAAATACTGGGGCTTTGACAAACAAACTATGGTGAGGCAACTAAAACACTTGGATATGGTTATGCAAAGCAGACATTTGACAGGACACAAATTCCAGTCTTCTTCATGAAAGTCAGATGTGCTGCACACTCATCCACCACCCCAACCTCCACAGCCATATTTCTCCTCACTCTCTCATGCATTGTCTTATATATGCATGTGCTGGTGTTCCTTATGAAATGTAACTGTGTAAAGGCATGTATTTTAATTGACAGGATGCTTAAAACAGGCATAGAAAGATAACATGAGTAAATAGACACGTTTTGTTTCTTTTTGTCGTAAAATCTGAACTTATAAATTGGGTTGCACATGTTTCTCTTCTCTATCAGTACAGCATATGAAAAAATAATGATTTGAGCTGTCTTTGGTTGCCCTTTCGGATGAACTGTCCGGTTATCTGACGTTCACTCCTTCATGACAGTTGACAGGTGAGTGGAGAATATGTGGGGGCGAGGTATCATCCAGAGGAAATGCCACAGAATTTCAACTGACCTCTAAGTTTGACATGGATCAGTGAACACGGATATTATCTACCCCACATGCCCACGTTCAAGTGGCCGCAAATAACACACACACACAACACGCTCTCACATACACAAATCAATCACCTGACTCACGAGTGCACTAATGATGTTGTTGACGTTAATGAGGAAAGGGACACGCTACTGAAGGCAGCTAATGATGCTAATCATGGAGATATCACACTGATACCCCCGTAACAAGCCATCATGTCAGTGAATGAGTCATCGATTAGCTTGGATATGATGTGTTTTTATGTGTATGTGTGGGGAGCCAATCACAAGACACAGCAGAATAAAAACATCTGCAACAAGCGAGGGTTATTTCAAGGTATTTGCACCCTAAAGGTTGCAAGTTGTTTAGATTTTTCCATCTACTTTGGAGCATATTTTCAGATAATTTCTCAACAATATTTTGATGTATTTTGCAACAGTTTCTGCTGTCAAGTAAAAACTCTGTGCATCCAATAAAAAAGTAAAATTTTTGGAAGTAGTTTTCTCAACACACACATTCACTGAGTTTTTTTTAAATTTCATTAGGAAGAATGTTAACCCTTAATTGAAATTTAAAACATGAAAATCAGCTAAAGCAATCATACATTTTTTAATCCCCTGCAACACTTACAGTGTGTTACGCATCAAAGGAAAGATACACTACTTGGCGATTCCTTATCTAAGAGTAGAGTTACACTAAAAGAAGTGTGGCATGTCTGCAGTTCCAGTTTTAGCTGCTTTCAGTTTTACTCTAAAATAACCACCAGTGGCAGGTAGCTAGAAAACAGCAGCTAATGAATCCTTGCATCAACATCATGTCAATGGCCTTAACTTTTTGGAAGTTTAGACTTTAAACAGCTAATGCTCAACAACTTGTAAACTCTTCAAAGTGTTGGTTGAACAGCAAACTTAAAATCCATCCATAGATATTAATCTGCCGCTGTAAGAGCCTGTGACTCAGGGACTTTGGAAGTGGTGATGCTCCCAGCTACAATATACATATATATACAATATACATGACTTTATGTCAGAAGTAACAGTAAAGGTAGAGACATTTCTTGTAATTGAATAATCACAATTGTGCCCAAAAAGTGTTTACGGTTCATAGCCATTCCATCCATATTTTTGACTCAAACGCTGCTCTTTCACATTTCCCACTTGACCCCTAACATTATGAATGGATCCACTTTGGGGGTTGGGCCGAGATGACGACAGTCAGCACCACTTCCTGCACCTGCTTTACAGTACAATTAGTCTATTGACAAATGTGGGACAGTGTTACCCCCAAGCAAACCCTGTTGCACCTCCTGCACCACTACTTCCAACATGTGTGCCTCTGCTCTTGCGGTTTCAGGCTTTTTGTAAGATTTTGGAACCAGGATGCATGCAGGGATATGCTTACATACTACATTCAGTAAGTTCCAACACTGTAATGTTGGGTGATATGGTGTGGTTCGCACTGGGCATTGCAGTTCATCCAAAAGGTCTTGGATGGGGTTAAGGTCAGGGCTCTGTGCAGGTTAATCAAGTTCTTCCACAAAGTTAGAACCACACTAGTCTGAAATGTTGTTCATTGTAGCATGAAAATCTCCTGTCATTGGAACTAAAGGGGCCCAAAGCAGGCAAAATTACCCCAGGTAAAAAGGACACAAAAGGTATGGGCACAGGCAAGTTCACAGACTTTTGGCCATATACCTATGCAGTGTATCAGCCGGCTCATAAATTATAAATAATCTGATTCATGGTAACTGAGAGGTTCTCATTATAGTACTGAAAAAATAGCAAGAAAGAGAAATATGAAAAACATACATTTATATGTGAGAGGAAAGAAAAATGTTAATTGGCAAAGAGTCAAACTTATTTGCATTGCACGCTTTGGTTTCCAGCTCACTGGCAGCCTTAAATATCATTTACCATCCTCCAGCTGATTGCAAATCTGGGATCTGGTTTCCTTTCTATATCTAAATATTAATAGTCTCCATTACACGAAAATTACTTTCATCTCCGACTCACATGGAGGGATTAGATTTTAATCAACGCATTAAATATGACTTTCTATTCCTGCAGATGGGAGAGGATGGCAGGCAGTCAATTAGTATCATGCTCTGTTTGCGGTCTCACAGTGAAGCCCGATAAAGTCTTTGTTATCACAGAGGCTGCAAAAGCATAAACAAAAAGACAAAGTGACATGTGGGAACATAGGCAACATAATGATGAGCATCTGTCAAGGATTAATGCATCAACTTAAAAACAGCTCTTGAAAAGATATCTTTTGAATTAATGGATTTCTCAACCTAATGTTTATGGAGTGTTTATGTTCTGTAATTTATGCTACTAAAGATTTCAATAATGAAAAAGATCAATCTTTAAAAGCAGCTACTCCAAAATATCAAGGCCTCAGACTGAAACTAAATTAGAGTCAATCTCTTCTACTTTTGACTTCTATTGATATGCTAATGTTCAAAATGGAAAGATGCTGGAAAGCATTTTGGCCAAGAAAAATCCACTAACTGCTTTTGTTAAAAAATATCACTGGCCAAATTGTGTTCACTTTGCCTGACTACCATAAGCTTTTAAATGGAAACTCTTAACAGCAGCTATTAGAAATACAACAGAAAACATCCATCCATCCATCTATTTTTGTAACTCTGTATTCTTATCAGGATCACAAGGGGCTGGAGCCAAATCCAGCTGACTTTGGGCAGGAGGACACCCTGAACACGAAACATGTAGAAATGCATAAATTTGTAAAATGTATACTCATGACCTAAAAAACAACAAAATCAAAAACAAACCAATTAATGCCCCTGAGGCAAAAGAAACCAAATAAACCTATTTTTAATTAGAAACTTTTCAAAATTAAAAATCTAAAAAGTGCCAGGTATGATGTAAGCTTTCTTTGCTTCAAACTTGTTTTTTGTTTTTTTACTGTCTGTTCATACACCTGGCTTTGTGCTGCAACCTGTTGATGACATTGCTTGCCTACTATCTTGCCTTTTTTCTACATTTAAAATGACATCATGTTAAATCATTAAAAGTTTAATCAAGAAAGTCAATTATTCAATAGATTTAAAATCTGCTTCCTCTTTATTTTAAATTCATTTATTCCACAGCTTAAAACATTCAAACATAAAGCTTTTGGAACGTTTAACTGCAGCATGAAGTGTTGCGAGCAATCAGCCAACATGTGTTTTCCAGCTAATCTGACAGAATGTGTTCACCCATTTTCTCCAATACAACCTGCACTAAATCAGAGCAAATCCCAGGTGAGATCAATAAAGCCTGATTAGCTTGACGACACACAGCTCTGCTCGCTCTCTGTTGATAGGTCAGGTGGGGTATTTATGCCAAAACACAGTGGTTTGTGCTTCATAGTTTGATACTCTGTGGCTAACCATGGCTCACTCTGTCATTTTTCTTTTCATGCTCATGACACTGGCTGTTTCAGCAAGACATTTTTTCAGTAACAGGCCTAGTTGTTACCAGCCGGTGCCCAGGAAACCCAATTTTGGGGTTAAGTAAGTTGCCAGTGGAGTTTTGCTGTATAGCTCTTCATGTCTGCAGCATTCTGTTTGTTTGTTTTTCTGTTGTACTGTCTATCACAAGGCAAATTGGCACATTGATGTGACCAACTCTGTTAAATAATATTGTCCATCTTGACTGAGGGTTGCTGATGTCTAAAACAACTTCTAAAGGCCTTTCTCTGTATCTAAAAGCATGTTAATATGTTTTAACTGCTTGTATGATTGTTCTAAGGATGCATGTCACCCTTAGGTTCTTGGCTTCATTCAGTCCTAAATGTTTGCCTGCAGCCTTGGCCTTGTAGGCTGGGGTGTATTATATGCGTTTTAGATACTGACAAACAAAAAAATTCAAAAAATTTTATAGTCAAACTGACTGAAGTCTTGTCTCTTTCAGAACTACAGCTCGCCCTTATGAAATTCTGAACCTCGCTCAGCTGCCAAAGTCCTGGGACTGGAGGAATGTAAATGGCATTAACTACGCTAGTACAACTCGTAACCAGCACATCCCTCAGTACTGCGGTTCCTGCTGGGCTCATGGCAGCACCAGTGCAATGGCAGGTTAGATATTTTTCCTCCATTGCATCTTGTGTTCAAGATGTAAGAAGGGGGGGAAAAAAAAAAAAGTCAAACTTACAGCCACATGTCACATTGTGGTCCTGTTACTCTGGCTTTAACACTACATGCTGTATTTAGTACAAAATGGCTTAAAACTGATCACATGATGTCTCTGGATTATCAAGAGTGTGATAAAGATAACTCAATTGAATTCAAGCACCATCAATTTATTCACCTTCATTAAAAAATTTCAGACAAACTTGAAACCAAAATTTAAGTTGATGGAATGGTTGAGATGGTACACTTTAATGTCAAATGAATGAGTTGGCAAGTGATTGAAGTTTATTAAACAGTTTTTAAAGTTTAAAATTAAATCAAAGTAAAATTACAGTCAGGCTAGCTGTGCCCCCTGCTTCTAGTCTTTATGCTAAACTAATTGTCCATTCTAGGTTTCTATTTTGGACATGAACCAAATATTATTCTATGCAAATTGTACTTTGTGTTTAAGGTTATGGATTTTGTGGGGAAACTCACTTGTAGCTTAATTTTGTACAAGTGTACACATATCTAGACCTAGACAAAATGTTTCAAAAGCTACTTGGCTCTCCCCATTAAACCTGACCTTGCTGTATGCTGCCTTTCCACCATAGCTTTGGTGGACAACCATGTGACTTTATGTGAGGTTAGTAACTCACCCATTTGGACATGGCATCACTGGGGAGAGAATCTGACCATTCTTTCAAAATGGTATGCAAATCATATCTGGTGACAAAATGGCAGATGGGAACCTCTGTGATATCAAATTATTTGAGACTTGAGCCCAGATTTTCCAAAACAAATGATCCGTTTGTGGGTAACTTTTCTGCCTTATGTAGACCGTATCAATATCAAGCGGAAAGGAGTGTGGCCATCTGCTTACATTTCTGTCCAGCACGTGCTCGACTGTGCGGACTCTGGCACCTGTCATGGAGGGGACCATGGAGGGGTGTGGGAGTATGCCCACACTCATGGCATCCCTGATGAGACCTGCAACAACTACCAGGCAATTGACCAGGGTAAGAACTCTGCAGTAGTGTTCTCTGATTTCAATTTTTTTTTTTCATACGTGAGAAAACTACTCTTCTAGGATGTGACCCATTCAATAGATGTGGGACCTGCACAACCTTCGGGACATGCAACACTTTGCAGAACTACACTTTGTGGAAAGTAGGTGACTATGGAGCCGTTAGTGGACGGGATAACATGATGGCAGAAATCTACGCTGGCGGGCCAATCAGGTTTTCAAAGATTAACTTTTTTTTTGCAGAGTTGTATGAATGCTGCACAATGTTCTAAGTTTTCCAAACTTCAAATGTTCTACCAGCAAAGCCTTTAAATGCCAAATCATTTCTGTTCTCAAAATTCATCAATTGAATCCCTCTTCCCTCAGCTGTGGAATCATGGCCACAGAGAAACTTGATGCATACACAGGGGGCCTGTACTCCGACTATGTCGAGACTCCTTCCATCAACCACATTGTGTCAGTAGCTGGCTGGGCAGTAGAAAATGGCACTGAATACTGGATTGTGCGTAACTCCTGGGGTGAACCATGGGTGAGTCATCGCATAGTAACTCAATAGCTTCAGTTCTTGAGTGGTTCAGTAGCTTTTTAAACTTGGCATTTAAAAATTGGATGTTGGAATGAAATGCAAAGGGTGCACTCGATTTTTATGATCCAAGTGACCTTGCTTTTTCTCCTAGGGTGAGAAGGGTTGGCTCAGGATTGTGACAAGTGCCTACAAAGGAGGAAGTGGGAGCAAGTACAATCTTGCTTTGGAGGAAGACTGCATGTATGGAGATGTGATTGTACCCTCAGCCTACCTATAGATGTTTAGGACCATGACTAATTGCACTGGGCAAATGATGACTTAATCTTGATTGCTAAATAAAGATCCATGATATTGTAAGCATGTTTTCTTTGGTCTTGTCAAAGGTCAGGACTGGTTTTAAGAACCAAGATGGCAGCACTGACTCTGCTTTTTTTTTTTTTTTTTTTTTTTAAAATGACTTGTCACATTCAACTTTAAACGGGGATCTTTTCTTTGGTATTCTCAGAAGGGGCAGCAGGATCTGAAATGGGACTCTTCTATCACAATGGCTTAATATCTTGTGCTAGGAGGCATAGTACAGATGGGTAGCCTCAAGTTAGTTTTCATGGTGAGGCCTCTTAACTGAGTAAATGAAGCCTATTCAACTAAAGTATACATTGTGACAAGTTTAGATTGCTCAAACAGAAAGTACTGTGACTTTTCCCCATGATTTGAACTCCATATTTTAAATATTAAAAGTAGTGCTTAGTTAATGTGCTTTAAAATGACTCAGATCCTGACTAATCTTTTACATCAGTAAGTGACGTTTCAAAGCTCCTCAAGCATAATAAACTAAACAAGAGGACATATGTAAACTTGTAGTACCCCTACAGGGAAACTAGTTTTGAAGTACGACCGAAAGGAGGACAGTCTGTAGCAAAGAGGATGTCATTTGAATTTCAGGGGTGTGGGAGGATCATAACAAACTACATTTTGGGGTGAACTATTCCTTACGGCTTAGTACACCTGAGACCATGTGCCCCACAAACCTGCATTTTTAATTTGCTGCCCTATGCATATTGAAAGGCACTCTGCTTCTGGTATTTGCTAGTTGTGAAATTAACTTCAGATCTCCAGGGGGAAACTTGTTCAAATGTGCTCTGGAGGTACTACACATGTACTGATATCTTTTTTTTTTTTTTTTTTTCTAGAGTTGTGACACAAACTACGTAGCCTAATTTGTTTCTCACTAGATATGCATGTAGAGTGATACAAGGTCAAGTTGTAAGGGGATGTAAATACAATTCCCAAGGCTCTGGAGGTGTACACTGACAGAAATTGTTTCCTGAGACTTATGAATGACATACAACATCCCTCCTGTCATTACTTTGAGACTTCAGGTCACAGTACGACTAAACTGAGCTAGTCTTTCAAAAGCCGAATGACTTGTTTGTTCTACATCAGAGCTTGACAAACAGACCCACCTTCCTTATTGACTGACATGCTTTATTAGTTTCAATTCTGTCATGCTTCTGGAGTAACATTCAGTTTAATCACCAGTTATCTACAGTGGCACACACAACAGCACAATGCCATCCTCTGAGTTTATGTGCAATTACAAAGAGCCCATTTTCTTGCTGTTCAGCTGGGGAACAAAAGAAAACTGAGCACTTAGATATTTGGTTCAGGGGACGCAACAATAATAAAAATGCATAAACACAAGCTGCTATGCTTTGCTGCTGATATGGAAATGCTTCCCCATTAACTGCAGTTTCCATTCAGCATCTCTGGGGAGAACAAAGGATAATCAAACCTTTTAGAACGCTGTTAACTTCAAGCCTCCAAACCAAGGCAAAACCTAAGCCTATAAAGCTGTGGCGTGTCCGAGTGGAGGCCCACTGTGAAAACAAATATTGAACATGATTTGGTTGCCCAATATTATGCGATCAAACCCCCACCCTCGAGCAATCTTTCACGTGAAATCAAATTTGCGCTCTGATTAAATTTCCTGCATGTTTTCTCATTTGCATAATCACAAACAGAGCTCTAATGGCTGTAAATGAAAACACATGGTAATCTTTGAGTCTGAGGCTTAAACATAGAGAGCAGTCTTTCTAGTGTGACAAAAAAAGCCATGAAAAATGCAGGTTGCAAATGCACATGAGCCATTTTCATACAGAGTGATTCAGCATTCATCTTCATTACAGCAATCAATATGGCAAAATGGATTTTTCAGCAATTCCTGCAAACCCATTATTGTTTCAGTGATCAATATGTGGCTCTGTAAACATGGAGATGAAGGTGGTTGTTATACAAGAGTATTACTGAGGCCTTCTGATGGTGCCGAGGCCTGGATTATCAGCTTAAATAGAGTTGGAGGGGAATATCAACTTCTAAAGTATCTTTGAGCAAGGCATTGTAATGATTTATCCGTCACAGCTGCCTCTAGCAGCAGTGAAGGAATATGCAGAAAGCTTCCCTGTGTGTGCGCGCTTTGTGTAATCCTTCCCAATGCATTCGCCTCTCCAAGGCCACTGCTGAAACTTGCCTCATGAAATAAGCAACAGAGAACAAAGGAAAACCAGACAGCCACACAACACATTCTGGTGTTTCACTGAAAAATGTGCTCTTTAGCCTAAGAGGTTCGAGACACAGTATCTGATGTTAATGATTCAAAACATGCCCGAATGATATATTTGAATTATTGCTAGCCGTATGAACAGATGCAATAAGAGTGAAAAAAAAAAGGATCAGATTTCTTCATGCATTCCATAATCGCATCAATCATTCATTTATCATGTCAAATATGAATTGAGCAAACTTCCCCCCAAATTCAACAAATCTTGTTCTGTTTGCCATCTTACAGAGTCTGGATCACAGCGCTGAATGTGTTCATGATCTAATCATAATGCATGAAGCAGATTAGCTCTACGAGCTGGTATAAATCACTCATTATCATAGTCCTAAATTCAGCAAAAGGCACGTCTGAGCTGATTTGCATTGCATAATACATCTAAAGCACAAACAGCAAAACAATGTAGATGTAAGTCTCCTATTGCTAATGAGCCCATGCAGGAAATATGATTTGATCATTAAAAATAAAGTGTCTTCCTCAGCGAGCAATCACTTTTCCTGATGATCTCTGTTTTTCCTCCTGACAAGCAAAAAAAAAAAAGGAAACACTTACACAACAATCACTTAGTCAGTGTGATTCCTAAATCGATTTACGGCCATAGCCACCCCGCTGATGTTATGCATCATTCCACTGCTAATCCCACATCCTTGTCCAATATACTCATGCAACCTCGAGGCGGCTGCAGAATTAGCTTTAGTTAATGGATGAGTATTAATCCCTCTTAGTCACAACAAAATTAAGGAATAATATGGCCATGAATATTTCAGTTACACTGCAGCAACACAGGAATCTGTTCGCACAATCTGCCCTGGCGTGCAAAAAAAGAATTGGCGATTACATACATTATTAATGCTTCATCATAAAATTCATATTTTGCACCGGGCGAATGGAAGCTCGGGAGTGAGAATCCAATGAGCAGTCAATACTATTTCAAACTAACTTGCTGAACACACAGAACAGAGAGAAATGGCCTCTAAAACATTGGAGCTCAGTGAACCGTGCTTTTGTTCCGCTTTTATCACTCTGTCTCCTAAGGTAGTGCATTCTTATTAGATCCCTTAAAAATAGATGTGAAGCTTCCAAGTCAGTGAGTTCTTGCAGCCTCCCCCTGGAAGTTTTAATTAGAACACCAGTCATGTTATCGTTGTTTCAAGAGGGCAGCTTCCACATTCCTGAGCTGCCCACTTCATTACAGGATCAGGGTCCTGCAATGAGTGGACTGCTTAGGACAGCTGCTTCACATTCCCTCTGGATTTTACCTCAAGAATCAGAATCGCCACTGTGCTTCAGTTTAATTGTCAGGATTCTTGTAGAGACATATTGTGCATTTATAGACTCTGAAGAGGTCCTTTATAATGAAAACAAATGGTACAACAGCAGTTGATTACGCATATCCCTCTACATGCAATGAGCATATGTGTGGATAACAAGGAAATAGACAATAAGAGCCCTGATACTCTTTATATGAAGGGCTTTTGGGTGCTGAAAAACACCCCGTAGAGGCAATATTGGAGATCCATGGCACCTGGATGACAGTGAAAGGTTATTCTATGTTGTTGTTGATGTTTAAGATGAGGAACTGATTTCATACCTCAAGCCACAGCTCAGTGGTTTCAAATAAAGGTATAGCCAAGGGCAAAATGGTCCCTTTTGTCAAAGTAACATAAGGTACTGCCATTTTTTAACGTATCTAAGGAACTTTGCAAACTCTTGCAACCTCAGCAGATGTCTGTTTACAAAATAGAAAAGCAAACACTTTTCTTAAGATGTGGCTGTCATACCAGACTGCCAGACTGACAAACATGACTCAATTTCACAGTCTTTCATACAATACTAAGAAAAGACTACAAAAGTCAAAGATAAAATATTAGTTCGGAATTGTGTCAGTGTCACTATGAGGAATCCTGCATCACCACCCACTTAATTTGGAATATACTGTGATTGTAACTGTATTAATTGACTGTTTTAATTTGTCATATTATAGGCTGCAGCCCCACCGTGACCCTGATCATATTTAAATGGAGTTGTCAGGTTGATGTGAAGACGTACAAAACAAACTAAATCAGAGAGAAATCTTTTGTTTTACCAGGATGGACCTTGATATTCTGTATTCAATCGACTATCTTGACTTTGTATTAGAGATGGGGTTATGTTTGTTTGGCTACTCAAGTCGCTTCTTTCTTTTCTTTCTTTCTTAAAATTTAAAACTTGATAAAACATAGAAAAAACATGTGAAACAAACAAACCACCCCCCCAAAAAAACAAACAAAAAAAAAACAATATTAGCTTTAAAGTGTTAAAGGGTGGCCTCACCCAAATTCTAAAGATTTTTGTCTCCACCTCAAAACAAGAGGTTAATTAGATTTTTTAAACTTCCAAAATGTGTTCTGTTTACTCTAAATGATCCACGTTTTCTCAGTAGCTACTTAACCCGATCAAATAGTCCCTGTGGATGCAGATTCCAGATGTATATTGTGTATATTACTTGAGTACAGTCCTGACCGTTGAGCTCCTCTCTCCAAATGAGCAAGTTGCCCCTGTCAAATCAGAATATACTAATGACATCTGGCTAGTGGAACATCATGGGTGACTTTGATCTTCCAGCCAGTGGCCATCATTACTGTAGGTTTTGTTTGGCACCCTCATTCATTTCGGGGAGGAACGGAGGGAGGGAGGGGAGGGGTCTTTTGGTTTAAATGAACTGACCTGTAATTGCACTATGCTGCCCCCTGTTGAAAAACTGCTCTGCGTTTTGTGTTTACATCATGGCTGAGTGGACTGATGTGGTGTTTTGTCTGGACTTTATGACAGCATGTGACAACACGCTGAGGTGTCATGAATGGTTTGTTCACTTCTTGTTGTTGTTTACAGTTCTGGAAATGAACAGATCAGTTATTCTAAATAGGTGATGCAAGTTCTACAGATGCTGTTTTCTACATACAAATCAAACTTTTTAGTGATAAATACAGACTGTAGATCTGCATATCTCTGAATGTGCCTAAAGACTGTCGTATCCCAGTATTACGCACATATTACATAATACACTCTCAAGAATGTGTTGTTAAGACGAGAAAAACACTGTGACAAAATCTAAAAACTACACATCACAATACAAGTTGGTCATTTGAATTGAAAATCACGCTGTGCACATTAGTGTGTCCAGTAAATGGAGCTGTAAACCTCTTCAGCATGAGGAAACATGAGGGTTTACGGTAATTATTGGTCCTTCCAGATATGATGGCTGCTGTCTGGAACAAAGGCCATCTGCGCATGGCATACAAGGGGTTAAGGTGTGTGAACGCCCGAGTTGGCGTTGATTGTATTCACGCGCAGTGATAAACGATATTGATTCAAGAAACCTGCGGAATTGTAATGTTTTGCTACGAAGGAGGAACAAAGAGCCAAGCTATCCTGTTCTAACGCGCTGCAATAATGCAATTGACTCCTATAAGGCTTTGTGCTCGAAATGATCCCTCTGCGCACAAATCATTAACCATTAACTACTTTTTAAAATGAAAATGCACGAATCCTTAAACGCCAGAATGATGATTGATGTCGACAAAGCGCCTGCCCACAAGAAAACAAGTCTGTCCAAATGTGGCTTTGAAGAAAGGGAGCCTGCTTTCAACCTGATCAAAAACTTGGTTTTGAAGGGAGAGCGCCCCGCCCTCCTGGTCCTTATAACCAGAAAGCCTGTTTGCAGGACGCTCAAACATAACAGGAACACTGGAGACCACATCGCTGTGCATGAACCATTCCTGGAGACGAACTCTGGCTACAAAGACTTTACGGATTACACTGGTTGTTTCGCCTTTTCACCGCAAGCAAACGACCAGAAGTGGCAATGGATTTTCTCAATCACAACTATTTGAATGCGCGCAGCCCATATGACTATACTTTTAATTTCTGGAACGACTATCTCGGGCTGACGACGTTGGTTACGAAGAATAATAAGCTCAGCATGCCCCAGAATCCCAACTCCATCACCGAGTCCCTGAAAGCGACCCTGGGCTTGGACGATTCCCCGACGTGTCCGTGCGTAATCACGGGCGGCGTTGGAGAGAGCGGGCACATGGACTGCTGCTGTCCGTCCGGGAGCCCCCCACCGGCCTCCATCCTGGACTTGAAGGAGCGTTTCTCTATACTGAGCCCCTTCCAGAACCAACTCGGCGTCCAGCCGGAGCGAGAGGTGGGCTTTGGTGGGAGCTTCGCGGGGTTCGATCTGTTCGGCATGGAGAGAAAGATGCGCAAACCCGCTTCCAGGAGCAAGCAGGAGCCCAAAATCTGCGTCTTCTGCCGAAATAACGGAGCGCCTGAGGAGGTGTACGGCTCTCACGTCCTGAAGACTCCGGACGGCAGGGTTGTGTGCCCGATTCTGAGGGCTTATACCTGTCCCCTTTGCAGTGCCAACGGGGACAATGCCCATACAATAAAATACTGTCCACTGTCAAAAGACCAACCATCCCAGCGACCATTAAAGGGAGGGAGGGCTGTGGGTGGTAAGAGGATGAAAATATTCTAAACAGACACGAATATAAAGTAAATTGAATTGCACTGAACAATTTCCAGATGACTGTTTTGATTTCGGCTCTAGCCTTTATCCCAGTTTCATAAACATAATGATTTTATCTTTTTTTCCCTCTAAGATCTCTTATATTTTTATAGTTCTTTTATCCACATAGAATAATTTTATGCTTTATACATTGGATTTATTTTTCTTGCTAGTTTGTAGTCATTTGAGCGTGTGCACATAAATACATGTATCAATAATCACAAAGTGTGAATAAATTTTAAGAAAAAGTATTTTGGTCATGTAGGGAAACACACTGACATTGGCAAAGGGGATGAATGTCATATTTCTATCAAGTATTTTTGTACGGTTAGCTAAGCTCGCTACGATTTTCTTTCTCGTCTTAGAAAACCAAAGTTATGTTTGCCATTAAAGAAGCTCAAGAATGTGTCATTAATGAGTACTTGTGTGCGTCTGACTGGAGGAGGAACGCTTTGATCCCATCTGCCTGCCTAAAAAACTCCACAACATATTTTCCAACTTGCCCCGAGAGTTGATATTCAATCTGCGAGGCAGGAAGAAAGAAAACAGACAATGTGGCCTCTGTTTAGAGCTCATATTCTCCGGGGAACATTATAATCAATTGTTGCCAAGCCAAACCTCTTTTCCAATCCTATGTGATGAGAACGTTATCTGACTTTACAAGCAGTCAGAAATGAGAGATCCTAGCCTACATTTTCTTATGTTTACATTCCCAAGTAAGGGCGACACACTGGATTTCTTTTCTCTGTCAGGTCTTTCTTTCTCTCTATGGTGTATTTTTCTTTTATTATTATTTTTGGTTTGCCCTGACAGTGTATTCACCAGAGAGTCTCTTCTCTGTGTTATCAAGTCCCATTTTACCTTTCACTCTGACTCTAGAGTGAAAAAGAGCAAATGAATGTCAGTAAACAGCAACATATTATCCCATTATTTCTTTTCTGAAGTATCCAAAAAGAAAAAAGAAAAAGAAAAAAAAAGATGCAAAAATGTTGTGAATGTATGGTTGAAAGTGTCACTTGCAGAACTGCACATTTCTGACAGTTTTGTTTACCAAAGGAATACAATTGCATTAAAGAAAGAAGAGAGATTTGCTGTATTGTATATAAAGTGATGTTTATTCAGTATTTTAACATTTCAAGTGACTTCAGAGGGCGCTACCTCAACAGGATTTTGTACTTACATGTAAAATGTCAACAGCAGTTTATTGATATAGTGCTGCCATTTATAATAAGGGTTTTGATAGTATTTTTGATCTTTGTATAACATAATTGTATTTTCATTTTGTTGCATTTAACATTATGGAAGTGAATTTCCAAGAAGCTATAAGCATTGCTCACCAAAAGGTGATTGTCTGTAAATAATGATTATACCCATACTTTTTAAAGTTTAGTTGTTCAATGTTACATTCTTTAGAGTGTGCAAGAGAGTGGATATTGAAAAAGGCTGACAAAATTTGCCACTTTTAACAGAGTTTTTTTTTTTTTTTTGGATTAAATGAATAATAGAAAAAGAAACACTGTTGAACTTTGTTATTTATATTTTACCACAATTTCCTGTATGCTGCTGTGCAGAATAACAACATATGAATCCACTAGAGAAATAAAAACTTATCAAATATTTGGATCTATGTGGTTATATTCTTCAGTTGGTTTACTCAATTTTGACTGAATATATAAACTCGTTTTAAACAGAAAAGTTGTGTAAGGGACTAAACATGACTGTTTTACTGACTGATTTAGTGTTTTGCAGAGGAACTGATTAAATCATGCAGGAAAGTCAACCAAAAACACATTTACAAGAATGTCCCTGCTAACTGCCTCACTGTTTAACTAACACAAACTGAATGTGGACTGAATGTTGAGCCCTCATGCATACAACAACACATTTCGTAGAGAAAAACATCCCTTTAACCTTTGATTTTGGACAAACTCAAACTGTTCATGCTGCTCTTGTATCTTAAAGATTTGTCTCTGAAGGACAAGCACAGTGCCACGGTTGTTCGTAGTTGTTTAGGGAGGTCTGCCCACACAAGAATGTCTTGGCTTATGCCTCACCATTCAAACGGATCGTGTTTGCACTGAAGTGGATTGAATAGCTGGCCCTCCCGGCCTTCTCCGCCTGCCATCTGTGGAATGGCTGCTGCAGACATATTAAGGGGCTCAAAAACAGGCAGGAAGCTTTGCTGCTGCTTCTTGTTTTTTTGGAAAAAGCCAGAGTTGTACACAGTTGTGCAGCTGTGAGTGCTTAGGACTTACTGCAGCAACTTGGTTTCTTACAAATGTCCCAGCAGTGCAGGAACAATAAATACAGTAAAACCATGATGTGCTCATGAATGACTTTACTGTCTGTGGCCCGACTCACCAGCAAAACAACCCCAGACGTTCATAATTGCCGTTGATGCTGAGCATACAGTACAAAAAGACATCAAGTAGACTGTACATACATTAGCCTGAGGCATCCGGCTGGTGTCATCCACACCTTAGCTGCTCTTCCCACCCTCCTCCCACTTTGCCCCCCCCTGTCTTCATGCATCTCTCCAGCTGAGGCTGCAGCATTAAAAATGGATGACTACTAAGTGCAACAGGGATTTATCTCTGTGAGAACAGTGGTGAAAAAGCCTGGAGGGCTAGCATTTCATGCAAGCACAGTCAGCTAACAGGTCTTATTCCCCCTACGCCGCAGCCTCCATTAGCCACTCTGCAGTGAGGGCCCATATAATCTATTTAGTTGCACCATTTATGAGATATGTATCTTTCATGATCATATAATATGTCTTAGCTGGCTGTTTCGGCTGTTTGTGTGCACAACAAATCTCTCTGCGGAGCTTGACGGGCAGAGCTATGTGAAGCCGACTTGTTTGTGGGTGAGGCAGGGAAGTCCTGTCGTGTAGCGTAAGTTCTCTGACAAAAGCGAGCGATGACTGAGGAAAATGTTTTAATTAAAGGGCAGCGTTATCTGTCAGGTGTTGACTTGGAGTAGTTATCACCAACAGGATCCCCCCTGGCAGGCGATTAAGACTTAGCTGATGCCAGCAGCATTAGTTAGTCTTTGCTGTTAATGTGATTTAGAGGATTCATTAATTCAAACAGCTCAACATCATGGTGGCTGCATGAAATGGTTCCTGGTTAAAGTGCTGTAGTTACTATACAGGAGAACAGCGGATCTCAACATTTTTGTCCGATGCACTACTGTAGCCCAATCAGACAGGCTCAGGCACTCCTTCATCGTGCCCTTTTGATAGATGGGAGATCTTCACGGCTATGCTTGATAATATTTCACCGCAGAGAAAACACAGTCGCTTTGTTTGATCGACGGCTGCACCTGGGAATCCATTCAGGATAAAGTCATCCTGACACTGTCAATGTTTAGCCTCACTGTCTTTGTTTTTTTCAGCAACCTCTGACAAGTTTGCATTCATACTATCATCTGCTTATCATTTGGAGTAGAAGAATGTGGATGTTTCAACCACTTATCTATAACTTTTTGTTAGCTTTTTGCTAAGTTGTTTTCACACACTCTCAGTTGCAACAGTTGATAGCATAGTTGGTAGATTCTTGTGACATACCGTCAGCTTCACAACACTTTTAAACAGCATTTGGTGATTATTTTCCTCTGAAACATACATTTTTGGATATATATTATCGGAAAATAATTTATAGTTTTTCAACTCAGCCGAACCACTCCACAATCTCTCCACATACTGCCTGGTACTATAATTGCAGAAGTACCTTGTGAAGTATCTAGTAGTAGACCTCTTCTTGATCTCAGGGGTCAAAATTTAGGTTTAAGGGTAATTTCTCTTACTGTGAAATGCAGATCTATGTGTTTACTGTATGCTTTCTTATAGTAAGCAGTATTGTCATCTTAAAATGACTGACTCCAACAATGGGCCATTTCAAAACCATTCCTCCTCTTCATAAGTCAATATAATAATGTTATAATAACAATAATATGTTTGAGGTCTGGACAGTTCGTTTATAGGTACGACCAGAAAACACATCCCTCTTCATAGTTGCAGTAATCATAACCTCTCTGTGGGTTGCTGTATGGTGCCAGGTTGGCTGCTGAAATATATATATATTTAAAAATATTCTTGATTTAGTTGCTTTCTAATGGAGCTGAATGAAAAAACGGCATCAAAATACAATATTAAAAGACCAGCTCTCTTAACCTCTGTGCGTGGTGTAATAGAGCTGAAACATTCAAACCTAATCTCTCTGCTTCTCCAGGCAGGACAAAGCAAATACTGAAATGGCTCTGGTAAATGACCTAATGGCCCATTTGCATAACATCCTTCTCTTTCATTGACCCACATGACAACAGTGTGGAAGACTGATAATAAGTTACACATCGGCAGAATTCATTTACGGGTCCCATCATTTTCCAGACTACACTTGTAATGAGGATGCCCCTGTCGCCTAGCAACTCCTGGAGATAAAATTGGACAGCAGCTGAGCATGAAAGTCATTCCACAGAACGAGGTAAAGAGGATACCATCTTTAGCCTTCACATTAGATGGCCTATTGGTGATTTTGTGCAGGTTTGATTTTAAAATTGGAAGAAAAACTTTAAAAAAGATTTTGGCATAGATGCATTTTTAACACATTACTGCCCCCTGTGGTGACAACAGGCATTACAAAAACATGAATACCTGTTTTGTGACTTCCTATATGTGTGTTATTCAAAGGCACTCGTGTGGAAGGAATCATAATGACGAGTGTGGTGTTATTGAACTCCCTGTCAACATCGCTGCGCTGACCATTCGCCGGGTCCTGCGATAACAACTCTGTCCCTCTGAGGGCAGATTACAGCTTTGATGCTGTAATTGAAATTTCACAAAGGATTTATTTGAAACCAAAAGTCGTTGCTGTTTAAGTGAGACAGACAGGTTATTAAGTTTCTTTCACAGCATGATCAGCTTATTTCTCAGTGGCTGTTTCACTGCTGCAGATGTACTGTCAGTTGAAATAATCCTCCAAGTCACTGGTGCGTATCCATAGATCTGCACTACAAAAGCAACACTGAATATTCTCAACACTTCTTCAGTGAGCATTTGGTATTTCTCAGAGTGTGTTTTCTTAAAATGTTGTTCTGCATTTGAAACAAACACTCGTCTGTTTGGCTTCAGTCACAGCCTGGTTCTGGGCATTCTCAGCTTATCCACTATTATTGGCATATTCTTAGGCAGTCCATAAAAATACAACAACAGCAGGGGACTTGTTTTCTGTTCATATCTGTTCCTTTTGTCCCTGTTTATATATAGTTTCAGGAATTCAATTTCCTCTAGACCTCGTCTTCCAAAACAATGGAATCTTATGTAGATAACAGCTTTCTCAAGGCTGTGATCATGAATCTGGCTGAAAGGACACAACAGGAAGGATGAAATGATTTCTTATATTTACTTTAAACATCATTATTCAGAAGATGCTCTTTGTTGCCACTCATTGACTGCATCGTAACCTCTAAACTGTGTGAGTGTTTCTGTGTGCAGCTGTTGCCGTTCGGCTTGTTTCAGCATTATGTACGGCTACATCCTGCAAAGCCCTCTATCAGCAGATCTAATCAAAGCTACTTAACATAACAGGAGATACAACCCTGGTGAGAGCTGTCATGGCAATGCAGAAAACCTGATGCTGTCTAGTGGTGCTGAGATAATGAAATACTCAAACACAATATCCGTCTTTATCTGTACTTCCCAAGAATTAGTTATTGCTGGTGAGCAAGAATCACCCCATGCTCGAGGCAGATGAATGTGCTGATGTTTATTTGCTAAAGTGTGCTTGTTGATTTCTCTGTATCATTGTTAGTGTGACATGATGTTGCATGTAAATTATTTTTTTAATGTCTGATGATTGTTCTGTGTGTACCTACCCGAGGAAAGCATGTCTTAGTTAAGCATTAGTTAAATCTGGCATGAATCATCTGTTCTCATTTTGAGATAAATTTTTTGTGCTCATTTATTAAAGACTAATAACTAACTAAACAGTCAGTTTACACACTTCTAATGCGACAGAAACAAGTAACAGGAAAATCACAAGTTTCCCACTGTTGTCCCAACTGTTTCATTTACACTTACATGGTACTATGTGACAACAATCTAGTGCTGTAGTCAAGGCCACCTAAACCGAGACCAAATCAAATTTCCTCCCAGACAGCCACAGCTTCTTCTCCTGCCTCCCACATTCACTTTCTTGGTATGAGGGGGGCAGAGAGTGGTTACAGTTAACAGTAATACAAATTTAAAATTAGAAATAAGTCACTTTGGTTGCATTTGGAGCAGGAAATTATTCATCCAGTCACAGTAATAATGTTAACTCATCAAAATCAAATCAGATAATGCACCAGCAATTTAGTGATATCCCTGCAGTTGTTGTCTTGATTGGTCTTGAAACAAAACTGAGTCCTCTTTGTCTGAGACTGAGACAAGAGCGAGTAAAAACACGGTCGATGCATGCCCCCCCCCCAATTCCATCATCTTAAATTTCGAAGGAAGGGGGGTTAATACTGACCCCTTAAATCTGTTTGATTTTCTAGTTCACTCTTGGTGTCAATTATTTACAGCTGAAAAATTGTGTATGATGGTGAAACAACACCACAGAAATACATTTTAAATCTTTGGAAAAACAACTTTTGATGTTTCATGAAGTTCTGATATAATTTTGTGTTTTTTCCCTTGGTGTGATTTATCATCTGGATCAGAAAGGAGTGCTATGCTGGACATTACGAATGGTGTAATAGTGTTTTGTTACTTGCTCCCAGCTAAAGCTCAGGGCTGACGCGAAACAATCTCAGTTTAATAATATACAGGTCAGTAGGTTCTCTTGGAAGTTTGTAGCACCAGTTAGATGTCTGAACTTGTCAATGTGCTGCAGCTGCTTCTAATCATTTTGGCTGGCACTAGATCCTTATGGAAGTTCGAGAAGCTCTCATGCCATTGTTATGTCTTTGCTGTTTTTACCGTAGAAGCACCACAAGTGAGCAGTATTTAGTGGGGAACAGAATAAGCTATCTTCATAGTTACCGAGCATGTGCTGAATTTACAAGCAGGGATCTGAAGACATCCAGCGGTTAGCACTGTCGTCTCACAGCAAGAAGGTTCCAACCTCGACTGGGGCCTTTCTGTGTGGCGTTTGCATGTTCTCCCCGTGTCTGCATGGGTTCCCATAGTCCAGTGACATGCACTTACAGGTTAATTGGTGACTCTAAATTGGGTGTTTGGGGAATGTGAGTGTGAATGGTTGTTTGTCTCTATGTGCCCTGTGATGGACAGGCGACTTGTCCAGGGTGTACCCTGCCTCTGGCCCTAAGTCAGCTGGGATAGGCTCCAGCCCCACCGTGACCCTGATGAGGATACGTTCTTACAGCTAAAGGATGGATCTGAGTACTTCCTCCACCACTGCTACAGTGCAGCTCTGCAGAGTTTGATGGGAAAAGAGAACATTGTGAAATCTTCTTTTATAAAAAGTAGAGATTATTGAGAAAATATATATTTTAATTAAAGGGCAGTGTTATCAGTCAGGTGTTGGGCAGTTATCACAAAGAATGAAGTATCAGGTTCCCCTCTGGCAGGTGATTAAGATCCAGCTAATGCTGTGCAGCTGTAGTTAGTTATTGCTATTAAACTGACTTCAACTGACTTGAGAATTCATTAATTCACACTTCATGGCTGCTGCATGGAATATTTCCTGTTTAAACTTCTGCAGTTAGAGTCAGTTACAAGATGGACTTTTCAGTCTTAAACTTGTGGCATTGGTTTTCTGTGGTGGACCTTTTAGTGACCTCAAGTGCCAATTTAAGATTTAAGTAACAACACTGTCATGTTTCTTTCACCGTCAGCCCACTGCATTGTTACTGTTTGCTGCCTCATCGTATACTACTGCTGCACTAAAACACCAATTTTCATAGCTGCTTTTTTATTGACCCATGTTATAACAATGTTGAAAGCAGATAATAAGTTACAGATCTGGAGAATTCATTTATTCGTCCCATCACACTAGCAACGAGGATCTTCCTGTCGCCTAGCAACTCCTGGAGATAAAATTGGACAGCAGCCAAGCATGAAAGTCATTCCATAGAGCGAGGTAAAGTGGATACCATTGTAGCCCGGGCATTATGGCCTAGTGCAGATTTGAACCCATTTATCTGCAATACTGCAATGCAATACTTTTTTTTTTTTTTTTTAAGTTGATCTGCATGTAAATATTATGTAAAGATTGATATTAAAGATATCACTAAAGGTCTCACGTGGACATCATGCTGTAGTTTTGGAAACAGGGTCCAAGTGTATAAGATGTATTACTTCTGTCAAATAAACTGACTTAACTGAGCGCAAAGTGTGAGTTCAACTTCAGTTCAATGCTTTAGGTCTAGAATCCATTTTTGGACTGAGCACTAACTGTATTATTATAGCGCCCACTAACAGCTGTATGAGCACTAGATATGTTCTTGTGTAAGAAATGTGTTTGACTGCAACATCAAATTTAAATTAAAGCTGCTTTCTGTGACTTTGCCCTCTCCAGGACTGTGTAGTATAGACAAACTATACTTATCTCTTTGGATTTGTTTTGCTTTTTTAGGGGAGTTTAACTGTGCCCTGATAAACTACATGTGAACTGGAAAGATTTTAAGTATTTGGTATGTTCACACTGGAAACATGAATAAATTAAAGATTCAGGGCATTCTATTTATAGAATATGGCAGGGATGGAAAATAATATGCACATCTTTGTTTTCATGAGTGTGTAATCACATGAAAATAAGTCTACAAACACTGGGGGTCGTCTTCCATTGAATCATGTTGAACCACCATGTTTCTACAGTAGCCCAGAACTGACCAACTAAACACTGGCTCTAGATAAGGCCTTTCAAAGTTTTGGTTTGGTAGATACCACTAAATCCTACACACTGGTCCTTTAAGTATTTTTAGTCAGTCAGTCACTATACATACTAAATGGTTGATGTCAACAAGTAACAAATATAGTTTATTCACACTGGGAAAGTGACAAATTGAAGGGTACCTATAATATTTTGCTGGTGTTCACTGTGTCTGAAAATGTGATATATATGTGTATATGTGTCCTGTTTTTGCTCAATATATTTGTAAATCTTTGTATTTTTATATTAGTATCTAGTATTGAAGTATACTATGAAAATTATAGAACATAGTGTATACTACTAGACACATTTTCATGATTGTTGAATATATTATGGTTTGTAACCACAGCCACCCAGAATAACTGAAAATACCTGTGACAGTTTATGAGAGTTTCGGGTGGTTGTAAATCACAGACAAGCGCTCAACATCAGGAAATTTGTTATCGAGTACTTTTACTTTTACTTTTATTTTATGCACTACAATCTGTTTTCTTTCGTTTATGTACTTAATTCTAGTAGACAAAATGTTCATTGAAAATGGCCCAGGGTTGTTTTTTTGTGATTGTGTTGCTACATTGATCACCGTCCAAGTGGTAAATTGATCTGTTTTCTATCTTTTCTTATTTAATAATGCAGTGGATTAAAACTGCCAGAGGGTGGTCTTTTCCACTCACTTCAGATTGTTTCTGGGTGAAACGGTTGAGAATGCTACTATAGGTTTCAGAAAAACATGCAAGATTTATTTCTCTGTAGGAGTAATCAACAGCTCGTCTCGTGGTTGGACCAAACTGTAACTGAGCGCTGATCCTGCAGTACTAGCTGTGATATTTAATAAGACAAACTGTCATTTTTAATGAGCCCAGTTTTTGTAGTATTTTCTCAGCCTCCAACACTCAGATTGAGTGAACCATGAGCACTGGTGGTTTTGGTAAAGCATCACACTAGGAAAAAAAACTGCATAGCTGAGACATGAATGACACATAAATGAAAGTTAGTAACGTTTCAGGAGCATATCTGGAAATGAAAAATACTCAGTGGATGTTCAAATTAAAGTAGAGAGGCAATTTAGACAGACACTGTACTTCATTTGTTCCTATAAACACATGACAGGTGCTGCTAAGAAGAGGCTCATTCATTGAAGGGATCACAGCAACAGCTAAGTCCCAATGATCCAGTCAGTTTGTAGCTCTACACAGTTAATGTGTTTTTGTCAGTGGGAAAATTCCAGTGCTGCACTGGGTCCCATGTGGTTGTGGTTTGGGTGAGAGGCACAGTAATGCGTTTGTGACGCAAGAGGGAGGAAATTGCAAAAGCTTCCTGCACAACTGTGCTTTTGTACCACTTCCAGGTGGATACCGGGCCAGTCTGCAGACAAACAAGACCTCTACAACTCTGAATGGGGGTACAGGAAGATGGTGCAACAGCACAACCCAAAGGCTGGAAGAGGTACTTCATCTGGGGCAATAAAACCCCTTTAGCTTCCTGGAAACAGGACTTTAAAGCAACCACACCTTCAGTTGGATGTTCTAAGTTGTACAACAGACACATAACTGTGGGAGTAGAACATCTGTAATGAGGGGAATGATAAGAGGATGACTTATTCCATCTAATTTATGAAAAATGCATTTGAATGCATTTACTGTGTGCTATACTTTTACATTGCTGCATCACTTTTGGATTTTATGTTTAGTTACTTTTCTTATCTAACTTGTGTATCCATCTTATGAGCTGCTGTAACAAGACCAGAGTGGAATTGATAAAGTCTATCATATCTCATCTTATTTTCAAAAATAATACACGTACGGAAACCAGATTGATATTAGCTAATAATATCATATTGTGTATATACGTAATGACCCACCTTTCTCCTCTATTTATAGTCATGGTCAATACTAACCCCTCAGCGAATACTTCACCTGATTGGTCGTTTGATTGCCGAAGCTCAATTTTCTATAATTTATACAATGCTCAAATCGATCACAACATGCAGCTCAAAGACAGTTGACGTAAAGCCTTCACATCTCAATTCTATTCACATCTTGTGTTATAGATAATTTTTCTCTTACAGTGGGAAAATTATACACATCACAGACATTTGACACTGAAGGAACCAAGAACATTAATTTCCTATTATATAATAAATGAATTAATTTTGCATGTCTATATTTTTTGGAAGTGGCACTGTGACTAATTGTGTTAAAATATTTTAAATGATTAAATTTGAATGTTTGATTGTATTGCACTAGAATGTACTGCACTGACCAAAAAGAGTTACTTGTAAGATTTGTTAGTTAATAGTTTGATAAGGATGAGGGTTGGGAACATATTTCAAATCAACTTACCAAGCTTTCATTATGTTATGTGTCAAGTTTGCATTTTAAAGTATGAAGTCGAGGTTGAATGCAATTATACTGCTATGCAAAATGATTTCTCATGGTTTGAATAGTTCCCCAGTGGGAAACAAATGTCAAACCATGGCACTATTAACATCAGGCATTCTCCAGCCAGCTATAGTATACAGAAAACAAAAACAAACTCCTATTTTCACTTCCTTTGGTATTAATCACAGGGGAGTTTTGGTCAGGAGCAACAGCCATTACCAATCTGCCATCTGCCCTAATATACTTTAGTCTAAATTGTGCTTTTTCTTCATAATTAACACGTAACATTTCCCATCTGGCACAGCCACGGCTAACATTTCCCATCTGCTACAGTAGATTTTTATTTTATTTGTTCCTGACTTCCACTTGCTCATAAGACCTTAATGGCCTCTCCGTGAGTTCATTTCTTTGAAAATATTTTCCTGTAAACCCTAGTTTATGTTTTCTCAAATATTTTCATTAGCAAAATGGGTATTACAGTGTGACGATTAACTAATGACTAAAAAGTAGAAAAGAAAGAAGAAGAGCTGTGACTGACCTGGTAATCTTGCAACCTTGTAAACACCCCGATTTGGCGTTTATCACAACCAAGTTTCAGCAAGCCACCTAAAAAAGACTTTCAATTTTCTTTAATTGTGTGGTGAATAATTAAATAAAACATTCAATCAACACAACAAGAGTTTACAGTGGGCCATAGAGTTACAAAATCAAGGCATGAAGTTCAGCTCATTGGAGAGTTGAGTTGTGTCATTTATGGGGAGTTGAGGGGTATTTTTAACCTCTACCACCATCTGGTGTTTGATTGTTGGTACTAAAAATAAATACAATGTTTGTTTTTTTTCTATTTTTGTTGTTGTTTTTTTGAGGCATAAAACAGACAGGGGTGAGATTCCAAAACTTTCAGACAAGTGACAGTTGATTAAAAATTAAAAAGGATTTGTTCAATGATTAATTTGTGATCTCAGAGATCCACTGCAGTTTTTACAAGTTTGGGACCATGAATGTTGAACTAATTCATTATTTCTTATTTTTTATCTTATTATAACAGTTTATTTTTGGAGTTTTTAAGTACTGGATATACAGTATTTTATTGGAGCTATTTTAAATCATATCATAGGTTTATTGTTATTATTATTATTCCTGTTTTATTTAGATAGATAACAGCTGGAAGAGACAAGAAAGGCAGAGCAGAGAGAAATGGGATGACAGGCAGCTAAAGGCCTGGACTGGACTTGAACCCAGGCTGCTGTGGTAAGGACTCACCTTTGGGTCATGGTTCACACTGTACCAGGTGAGTTACCATGGAGCCCCCTATCATGGAATTATGATCAGATTAATATTATTATTTATTTATTTTTTGTAATGTTTTTTCTTCTTCTTCACATCCTTTTTCACCCCCAGCCACCTTCTATTGCTGTCATCTTTTGAGGGATTTTTAGACAGTTCTTTGTAGCCAATGGTCTACAAGTGCACTGGATCTGGCTTTAGATGTAATGCGAAGCCATGCACGCTGGAAATCTCTAATCCAGTTTCACGTGAGATGAGCTCAGAAATGTAGATTTCTTTGTCTCTAAAATTGCTAGACTCATGGTGTTGGAAAAATGTCTACAGTTGAGAGGTAAAGCGTGACATTTTCCCTCTCCTTCATCACATTTACTGACAGAGTGTGCCTGAGCAAGCCACTGAAGTCCCCAGGTGTGAATATGTGAAACTGAATGTTGCTGGAAAAGAAAAGAAAGAGCGTGCTCAGCTGAAAATGTTGAAAACATGTCTGAACTGAACAAATATGTGATTGCACTCTGAGAGGCTGCTAATTAAAACCACCATCGGAGATTGTTTGAAATAAAACAGCTGTTTGAAATATACACGAAGAAGGAAATGAGACTTTCTTTTGTTTGGCAGCCAAATTCAAACATCTGAAAGCAGCAGAGTAGTTTCGTAGATTTATTGTGTGTGTGTGTGTATGTATGTACTGTTGCTGTATGTGTGTTTGTTCTGTACTTGAATTAAAAAAAACATGTCAAAACACAAAGCAAAGAGTCACATACAAGATCACTGGGACTCATAACATATTAACAATATCTTGTTACAGCTCCCATTAAGCTACTGAATGTACTTAAACAATGACAAATGAACATTTTAATGTGTCTGTTGTGTCGTGAAATGAATCTACTGTTGAATATTTTCCAGTAACAGCTTCCAAACACTCAAAGCAGGAAAAAAAATGTGACTTTAGTACCGTCATAAATGAGAATGCCACATCTGTGACACTGATAACTCATCACTTTTGATGTTACTAGTCATTTCCTGCCATTTCTCAGTTTGATTTTGTTCTTTTGTTTTTGTCTTTTGCGAGGAATCACAGCAGACTGTAATCATACTATTCGCCACATGGTGTCAGTCTTCTACAACCTTCAAGAGAGAGGTAAACTCTTTGTCCATGACAAGACAACGGTGTTCAGGAAATAGTTAATGAGTGGAGAAAGGAGCATCGCAGTGGGACAGTTGCAGATGTGTCATTATAACACACATACACCTTTAACAGCTTTGCTTTCTAGAAACAATAGCCGCACATTGTTTAATTTAAATCTATTCTAGTCAGGCTGTAAAAAGGAAAGAACATCAGCATTCAGCATTTTCTGTCTTTGGTTGAATATGAACATTATAAAAGTAAGGACACATTCTTCATCAGACTGAACTGAAAGCTTGAGTCTAACTGAATAAGTAGAAAAAAAAAAAAAGATTAATCCTCATTGAGATATATATTCCACAGCCACAAAGGAACGGGTCGAGCTGATGAGACCAGTCTGAAGATCTTCTGTGAACCTTTGTTGCCTTGTCAGCCAGAAACTCTGAAACGCTTTGAGGCATTAATATAAATTTAGAGCAACACTACCCAGATGTTTAAACCTTGCCATTAGCCAGATACCAACAGTAATTCTCCTCAAGCTATAATGATAGACCCCCAATGTTACCTTTGCTAAAAACAGTCAAATCAGTGTTTGTTGGTTGATTGTTTGAGCTGTGAACTTTGCCTTTATTTAGATATACACCAAAGATAACAAATATCTTCTTCAGGCCATCAGTCTGATGAACAGTTAACACAACATGCACAGTGTCCGGAATATTCCCTGTGCAATAAACATTCACTATACCTGTAAATAATTAATCATGTATACCTCATTGACATGAATCAACCTGCTACATAGACAATAACATGTTTATTTGAGCATCCTCTGGATCTTATCTTATGCATTCTCCTCTATATCTATTATGTACAATGAGAACAAAGTAGAACCAGGGTGGAATACCATGTGTGAGTACACATACCTGGCCAATTAAAAATATTCTGATTCAACATAAATTATAAATTCCATATTTCAAAGATCTGCTCCTAAAATGTTTTATTTCCTTTTCATTTCCAGGGAGATAAGATTTGTTGAGATGACAAAACATTTACTCTTTGCACACTTTCTCACATTGAGGGCTCTACAGATCATATTACCTTCATCACACATAATCCAACAGCAGTGGGAACTTTTTTTTGAATTTATTGTGTGAGTTTTCTCTCTGTAAGTCAATAAAGTTTTGTCTTTTATCAAACTTTTGTTCTTATTTACCTTCTGGGAAAGGATATTAAAGAGATTTACTTCCCATGCAGATGAAGGTGAAATGAAAGGCTCCAATGCGTAATGGCACACAAAGAATTTCCACCAGATGCAGCAACCTTTATTAAATATATTTATGTCATAGTCCACATTAGTATCCAGGTTTTTGTTTCTAAAGGCGAGGTATTTTGTTGGACTTGTCATATCAATAAATGTGGATAATATATGAAAATGTGTGAAGTCCTCACTGACTGAAACCTCAGTCCAAACCAACTGTTCCCTTCTGTTTTATTCCCACCTTAACTTGCCAGAGTTAACTCACCACAGCCAGGAGGATCCATGTCATTTCCAAAGGAATTTAACAATTCACAGCCTCTAAAAACTCCACCTACCTCTAAATAATAGCTCTGTCTTTTTAAAAAAAAAATTTTTATTGCCCCACTCACACACACTCTCACACACATCCTTCAATGAATGTTAATGCAATATGGTCGCAGCCTGGCCAGGGGTGGGGATTGACTTGTTTCCAAACACTTAATTCAATTTGTCATCGCCATTCAGGGAGGCTCAAGTGGTCTAATTTGTGTTAATGAGGGGTAATAAAGTCATAGCCCCCTATATTACTGCCAGGGGGGCGTAACCGAGTGTGTGTTAAGGGTGTGTGTGTATCTGTGTGTAGAGATGGGGGTTGTAGGTACGCTATTGACTTGCTTTGGTCTCTGGCGGCCCGCCTGGCTGTTCTCCTTCTTGCGTGCCGTCCATCAGGACACCGCCAACCCCCCTTTCTCTCTATTGTACCCCTAATTAGATAGCCTTTGTTGGGCTAATGCTGCCGCCATCTGGTCGACCGTCCGGGGGTGTCGGCCGCAGGGTTGAGGTGGAGGACCCAGAAGGATGGGTCTCTGTGGTGTGGAGGCCCTTCTCCTCCCATCCTCCTCTCTTCCCTCCCCTCATTCAATACCTCTGGACAGGACCATCTTCCCCCTTTAGTTGACACCACAAGGACCCTTTCACACTTGAAGGAATTAGTGAAAGATTGATGTCTCCCTTTCCCTCTGTCACTGTGAGAGGGCGTAGCGACAATGCGGTGAGACTTTCTCCCAGCAGCCATTGTATTGTGTTCTCCATCCAGCCTGCAGGAGTGCAGATTTCAGTGCAGATAAAATATCATTCTGAGAGGTTATGAACAGTTTGGTAGTAAAATAGCCAGAAGTAGTACATCATGGTCATAACAGGCATCTGCTGGTTGTGTAAGTGAGTGAATGTTTTTCAGGTGAGGTTAAGAGTGTGAAGTGAATTGATTAACTGCAGATAAATATTCCCCAAGTGTTCACATCTATTATATCCTCAACATGGGAGGCTGGAAGCAGCACAGTGTCTTCACTTATACTGTCACTTCAGAACATCTCGTCAGGTGTTCTGAAGTGACAGTCAAACAGTAAAAGACACTCATGGATACCTCGGACACTTCCCTGAGCCACAGCTCTGGCATCAGACCTCCTACATGGCTCAAATATAGTATGATCAATAAAGTATAACTTAACATCAGCAAGTCTCTTTCACAGCATACAACAGTCTGCAATGGACAGAGACAATACACAGGTAAGCTACATCAGAGCAGCCATCAAACATAAAACACCATGCAAATACACTAAAAGCTCTTATTGGCCTTTTTGGTTTCAGGAGATTGTGTCACCCTGCACACGATTTAAGCAGCTCTAACAGAGCGAAATAATTGTTGCCTATTGTCCTCTACTGCTGAACAGATTAAATGTGATTAGTTGGCAAAAGTGGAGTCCAGTGAGCTTAAACAGACAAATTGTTGCATTCCAAAACACACAAAGATCTTCCATATCCTCCTTCAGTGGTATTGATTATCCTCCTCCTGCACGATATATTATGGTCACACATTAACACATTTTACATATAATCCATTGGAGATGAAGACAGAGAACTGCCCACTGTTTAACTGACTGACTGTGATCTCCGCTCTGCTAAACAGATAAAATAAAGAACGGAAAACTCCTCACAACAGTTACACAACAAGGACACCTTCTCGGTGACACTCGACTTGTCCTGTCAATCACAGTGTTTGTTTTGTTAATAATGTTTGTGTTAGGGATTGTGCATGTGTGAACGTGTGTGTTACTGTGTGTGTGTGATTGGGGTTGGAGGGGGGGGTTAAGATTCTGTTTTCGATGCCTTAAGTCGCCCTGCCTCTTTCTCTTTCATGTGGAGAGCACAACCCTTACATGACCCTGAGCAGTTGGCTGACTGTGCCTCCTTCACGCCTCTTTCATCCCACCCAGAACAACATCATCCATCTGCCCCCCCCCCCCCCTCCCCACACACACACATACACACACACATCAATAGGCCGGGGACCCAAGATGCCATGTGCCCACAGAGACACGTACTCAAGTTTGTAGGTCTTGGTGAGAACTTAGGTAGGTTACAATTTTTTTTGTCTAAAACTATTAAAACTGTGAGAAAAATGACACAACAGTGATTAAACCTATAGACTATAGTTCATGAAATCTTTCAAATTAGCTGTCAGCAAAAGGAAATAACCTCATGTACAGAAACTCAAAGTACATAAACAAAAGAAAAAGAAGACATCACAGAGCTGCTCAAACTGGCTGACAAGTGAATGGAAAAGTGGGAAATTCCAACGAGAACAGGAATTCTGAGGATCCCCACTGTTACGGAATGTTAAAAAAAAGCCAAACAGTAAACGCAAATGGACTTAATCCAATGTTTGTCATACTGTACAGCTTGTCATCTTACATTTGTGTATCCTGTCTATCATCGATATATATTTTTTTATCTAACAGAAGCCAGATTTTGCTGTTTCCATTTGCAGAAGTCAGTTTCAACTGATTTCAATCTAAACATGTGAAGAAAACTGCTACCACGTACTTTTATATGCGTTCATATATTTTCATAACAGCTGCCTAAATACAGGCTGTTCTACCTAAGATAATACACAACTCAGTAGTCCTCTCTGGATCTATAAATTATAAAACAACTGTCTTGCACCATATATACGCACAGAAAACAGCACATTCCAAACATGCTTTGCAGACTCTGAGCTTCATTCCAGCCATTTTTTTTACACTGAAAAAAGGGTCCTGTTGAAATTCACAAAACACAGCGGACTGAAGCTCCAACAGCGAGCAGCTTAGAAATGTATTATTTTAGCTGTGAAAGTTTTTCTTGGAATTATAAACTGTGCATAACTTCAGAGCGAGTTGGGCCTAAATTCCCTAATCCTGAAAGTCAAACTTCATTAAAGCATTTGATTTATCTTCCAACGCTCAGTCAAGTTCTTTTTTTTTCAGCCACATGTTGAGCACACCCTTCGTGTAATGGTCTTATTAAGAGGGAGTTGGTTTCCAAGCAAACTGGCCCGTGTCTCTGATAGCAAAATTAGGCTTGAATGAAATCAGATACAATTAAGGAACTTATTAGTTCTTGTCATGTTCTTGTGGTAATACAATAAACACGGCCCTCAAATAATCACAACCATCAGGGCTGTAATCATACTAACAACTGAATTCCCCTGAACAAGTATGCCCACATTACAGTGTCTTGGCTCAGCATGATTCAGTGTTATTATAGGTGTCTTTAAAGCCTACACCCATTGTTCCAAAGGTGTTAAGCACGACTTCAGCAGTGGAAAAACATTTTCATAGCCTCTGTACAAATGGCACTTTTAAGTATAAACACAATGTCACCAGTAACAAAAAGCTATATGTGTCAACTATGCTAAATGCACTCAGGTCATGTAAGAACAATAAGAATACCTTTTAGTGAGGTTTGTTATACACATTTATAGTGTATAGCAGTGGTGAAAGAAGCATCCAGGTGTTTAAAAAGATTCATTACTGTAGCAGCTGGCATGAGACACACTTTCTTTTGTAAAAGCAGCACTAGGAGTCGCCAAATCCAGATTTTTTCAATCTTACACAGAGGGCCTTTAAATATCAAGAGAACTAAATGTGCAAATGGATTTTACAGTATATTATTAAAGATGAACAATATCATTGAATTATAAGGACAAATGAATGTGTTAAAGCAGCCTTTCAATAGCTGGTCAACACAGAGATAATATTACATTAGGACAATGAGTGTATGGTTATTTTCTTCTGTTAAAAAAAATACTTTTGAGTTTGAAAATGCCCCTGATTTAAAATACTGAACAATAGTATAAACCTCAAAGGTATTACATTTACAATGATATAAAACAAGAAATGAAATAAGCTGTAGCCAGCACATGTTTAGCATTTTTGCTTGATAAACAGTGTGAATGATTTAGTGGATATCAAAATGGCTGTCTATCAATTTCTGTTAATTGACTAATTGAGTAACTGATGGATTCATTCAAGACGTGACATGCTGTTTTGTGTTTTTTGCCCTAAAAATGTACAGTACTCAATGATTACACATTTTCTATACACACTCTGCAAAGTAGCCAGTAACTATACTGTACACCAAGTGAAAGTATTGAAGGGAAAAAAAGTACATTTCCCTTTAAAACGTATAGCAGTGTTTTAAGTATAAAGTACTTGACTACTACCATTTTATGAGTGAACAGCTCTCGAATAAAAGTGCTTAGTTACTTTTGATGAGTAATGTTATCTATCACAGTATACATTTTATATCAAAACACATGAACTGCATTTTTTTTTAATTAAAAGAATATTCACAAAAGACCAAAACAAATCTAAATCAGCCTTTTTCAAAATAAACCTCAGATTTAGGTTCTCTAGCCTGTTTTTAAAATGTATTTTCTGCCATGCAAATCATCATTAAAGAAAAGTTTTATCTGGATTTACTGTGAGTGATGATGTGATTTGATAAACAATAAACACACTTTAAAAGTAACACTAATATGTGGCTTGATTACAGAGAAACATGAAAAAAAAAGCCACTGCCACCCATTTTACCCCATGGTGGCGTGAACCACTACATCCTCAGATAAACGAGGACCTCAGAAAGAATCTTCACCCTTGAGCAGACACACACACACACACACACTCACACCTCCACACACAGACACTCTATCTCCAGGCCTTTACGCTCCTGCGACGCTCGCAGGGTTAAAATAAACGTTACTGCTGAACCATATTGTGCCCTCCCTCCTCTCTCCATATCCTTTATTCACAGGCGCGTAATTGGTAGTCAATTTGAGCTCCCCCTTTGCCTATTGTGGGCACATTTTGCTCTGACAGAGTGCGGAAGATTAATGGCTACGAGCAGCCAAGGGAGGCTCGCCTCAGCAAGCATGAGCGCCCTAAATTCATTACACCAATTTCCCCCTGTCCTGCGCTCCCCTACTCGCACCCACAAGAGAGAAAAAAAAGGGGGGAAAACAAGAACGAAAAGGGATAAAAGCAAAATAGTCAGATGGTGGTGGTGAAAAAAAGACAGAAAGAGGTGAAGAAACAAAGGATTAAAGAGATGGCTGCGCGTTAGTGGTGTTTCTGAGGTCGCGCACAGTCTGGCACTGAGGAGTCAAAAGAAAGAGCTGATTTTTTTTTGGAGCAGAATGTCGTCTGTTTAAATTTCAGTCTGTGTTGACCGCTGGAGTAGTTACAGGGACTGGCAAAGCACCAGCTCACATTCACACATACTCATAAACACACTTAAACACACACACACACTGATACTATACATACTATACATACTCTCCATATCTTTTCACCTCACTCTATCTCTCTCTTTCACTTTCTATCTCAAACAACACAAGCTCATGGCCGTACACACAAACTGCAAAAAAGATTACTAAATATAACAGTAAATTTTACCTTTACCGGAGCATCCCAGCAAGCTTTTAACATCCAGCAAGGTGCAGCAGGAGATCAGAATCAGAAATCAGAAAGAGTATGGTGGGATTTTGTATTAAAATATCTATAGAAATTCATTTGAAGTAGAATATTTGGGCTTTAATTTCACCAAACCATCCTGGCAGCACCTGTGAACTGCCTCATATCATCCTAATGTCCATATTGTTGCTATACTTAAACACTGCTGCCGTATCAATATCTAGTCAACGTCAAAATGCCTGCTGGGATGTGAAGAACCAGCACTCTGCTTATGCCAAGCGTTTCACAAGCATCCAGGGCACATTTAGATCTCATTGGCCATGGGTCTGTTGGCAACCAGGCCTGGCTGGCTCGGATGAGCAGGAAACACCTTGAACTTGGGAATGATAAGGGTGACCTGTCCCCATTTACTTGGGCCGGCCCATAATTGTGATGATTTATTTCTCCTGTCAAAGCCAAAGGGAATGCCCCCAGCCGCTCCTCTGCATTTAGTCTCTCTGTTTCACCCCTTTTTTTCTCTCTCACTGACACACATTGTTTTGCCCCTTGGCTGCAGTGTCCTCTCTCTGCTTTGACAAATATAAAATGTGTGAGTTTGTATGTGCGTTTGCATATGTGACATGTATTTCTCTGCGTGCGCGTGCTTGTAAATGCTCCAGTATGCCTGCATGTGTGCAGCTTTCTGGCCTCAACAACCTATCAACACCGCCGTGTGTTTGACTGTCAGATGCTCTGTGCCCCCGGCGATGGCACCACGCCCCAAGGACTCGCGCAGACCGCTGGAAGAAGATCAGTCTTGTGCCGGGGACGAGGCCATTGTCTCACGGTGACAGGCCTCGTGGATGGTGCCGTGAGGGATGCCAATGGGAGCCCAGCTAGGCCTGGCTCCTGTAGCTCCACAATGAACCTGTCTGTCACACGTCACCTCCCCCCGGCTGTCCTGCCACACACCACGGCCAAGAACAACCCACCCCCTAATGTTACTGACACTTCCTGTCTGTTGTTGGGACCACAAATATATGGAAGTCCTGCAGGTTTTCAAGTGGTAAAAGATATACCCTCTGGCGGCCATGTTGGACATCCATGCCTGTAGGCAACAATCACTGAGAACAGCTGATTGCGTTTCCAAATTTCCAATATGAACAGTTTCTATGTTTGTTTGTTTTTAAATAAGGTGTTAATTGCACACTGGCACATGGATTATTTTGGGCGTAGGTAATAGTCTGCTAGTTTAATAGGTTAGCTAACTGTCTCTATCCTAAATGAAGTGCATTTTGACATTTTGGGGAAAATTCCAATTTGCTTGGTCCAAAAGTGAGATTAGAAGGTAAGAAGTCATTTTACTTTCCACGAGGTGAGTATGGAGCTTGAGCCAGGAGTCCATTAGCTCAGAATTTAGCTTTAATTCTTATTAATTAAATTTAAGAATGAGTTACATTGTGTAACTTAACGACCTACAATAGTTTATCCATCCTCGAGTATCTGTGCAGTGTCTCTGCTCTGTTGCCAGGCAACCCCACAGTGGCAACAAGATTCTGGTAAGTCACTGTTCCAAGATATAATTACAGCACGTCTCCCTCTAAAACCACAATATTGTCAACTTTATATTTCTGTTTGTATAAACCAAAATCCACCATGTTAATTATTAAACATTAGCAGGATTTTGGACAGAGCCAAGCTATCTGTTTCACCCTTCTCTTTATGCCACGTTAAGCTAATTCATTCCTGGCTGTAGCTCCATACTTAACACACAAATATGAGAGTAGTATCAATCTACTCATACTCTGAGAAAGAAAATGATCCTCAATATTTCCCCATAATATTTTAGAATATTTTAATTATTTATCAACAAATCAAGGACAAAAGTACTTCCAAGAAGTTATGTCTATTTAGCCACAGTCTGATGTAATCTCAGTGCCATAAAACTTATAATTATTTAGTATTTATTTAGTATTTGTAGTGTCCAAAAGTGAGTAAAACTGATCAATAAAACATACTGCTGCATTTGGACATTTGTTTGTTCCTGTTAGCTTGCCAAACCTGCAAGCCAGCTAAATGCAATAAATTATCTGCATGTTGCACACATCTGCTCTCCAAAGAAAAAAAAAAAAGTTTCACTAAGACCATTTTCGTACATATATTGTTCCTAAACTTTTTCAGAATAAACTACACTGACATGTTCATCAACAATGGTTCTTCTTCTTGTTCTTCTTCTTCATTGGTTCTTTTATTTGTTTTTAATAGTATCTGGATGACAATGGAAGCTGTGGCCACACAGACAATACTGAGAGGATAAAATCACTGACAAGAGGAATACAGCCTGCTGTTGAGAGAAAGTTATCAGACTGTTCACCTTGTGTGATAAACCTAAATGGAAATCAGCAGCGCTTTTACAACAAAAATCTGCTCACATATCTTTTTCCTGTCCAGATACAGTGGTAGCTGTAAATGTCATAAAGGCCTAAATCAGCCGAACAGATGTGGTGGGAGGTGCCCATTTGATAACCCCAGTGTCATAGTTGCAGTAACATAAAATGTGACATTTAAATGAGGTGGTTGGTGAGTGGTCCAGTAACACCTTGACATTTGTAAATATTCAGAAGTGAACAAAAGAATGCCTTGTATTTCATTTACATTATAATGTTTTGAAAATTTACAAAATGAATTCCAGAGGCTTCAAAGAGTTTCCCGGGGGTACAGAAACCAAAGATTAGCATGTATAATTTTACTGAAGCAAAGTCTCATTCATGTGGTTTTGAATGAATACTCATTGCAAACTCAATGCTGTTGTTTTATCTTGACCAAACTTAGTCACGTTTAATTTCATCTTTGTCAAGGAAATATCTTGGGACACTCTTTTGTAGTGGAAATGTTTTACATAATGTTCAGCCTGACACTTCTGCATCCACTGTAAATGTTCTACAGAGTGAAGATGGCTGATGGGCGGAGTGTTTTTACTGGATATTTGTTATGTTGCATGTACTGTAAGAACACAACAGCTGTTGTATCACTTAAAATTACAGTCATAATTTGCTGAGCATGCTGAGCCACTATCATAGAGAGTGCCTCACCTTCAGCTGTGGGCTGCCCAGTACAACCACTTCACTTCACTGTTCAGATAACAGCTCTATTATATTAATTTTGGTTTTATGGTGCTTTCACACCAAACGTATTGAGACCAGTTTAAATGCACCTTGATGCATTTGCTCGTTTAATGCGATTGATTTAGGCTGGTGTGGCAGCTGTCAATAAAACCCTAGTGCAGACCAAACAGCTAGAGCAAGACTCCTTGGAAAGGGTCTCTGAAACAGCAAGCAGAAGTGGTGATTGTGAGAAACCTAAGACAGCTGAGATTTGATTTCTTGGATGGAAAATTTTGATGCCTACATTGTTGATTAAAGGTTAAGGTGATTAAATGCCAGGGATTCAAGTTGACTTGTAAACAGAGTTAAACAGCAGGATATTTAGGTTGAATCGTATAGTTTTCTTTGTACATGCAACCTTCGTCAACATAAAACTGCTCCATTTTCATATCAAAAAAGATTATTGTTTTATTCTGTACCATTACAGCCAAAAATCTCAAGCAAGTGTGTATAGTTATGATCATTTTTTTTTGTGTCAACATCATGAAAAGTCTAAGCTTTGCAGCACAGAGTGAGTCAGTCCAGAGTAAGCCTTTTTTCTTCTCCAAGTGAATTCACTTGACCTGGCCTTCAAAGCTCTTGACAGATTAACACAGCAACAGTGCTGTGTGATTTGGCTGGCCATGTAATTTATGTACCTTCTCTGGCTCACGGTTTCCACTCTGCACCTGTTCAGAGCTGACAATAAGCACTGTTTCCATGTCAGGGCCGCTGTGGAGAGATGGTGACAGTGGAGGTGGGAGCACAGGTCAGAGTGTAAAAGAAAATCCACACCATTCTCTTATTTTATTCTCCTTTTCGACTTGTACAAGAAAGGGAGAACTTTAGTGGTTTGGAGGCTTTGGGGGGCACTTCCAGGCCAACCAATAAATCAGCGTAGGCAAGATAGATTCATTGATAGGAGAGCAACATAAAAGGCCTCCATTGTAGTAATGTAGACAAGGTGTGCAGGTTTGTTCCTCTGCTGCTCAAAACTCTCTCAAGATGCATACTGAGCAAGTTTGCAAGGTTCCACTTAGCACCACCTTTCGCAGAGACCTGGAATCGGAAGACACTCCAAATGTTTCACATTAAGGTTTCACCATCACTGGAGCTCTGGAGTTGGGAACTAGGAGTGAGAGGGGGACAGTCGGGGGTGTGGGTTGTGGGGTTCAACACGAGAGATACGGCCAGAACACCAGTGGGTGCTGCAATGGATAACAGCAAGTGTTCATAAAGATGTCACAAGAAAACTTCAGGAGACACAAAGTCTCAATTTCAGCCAAGGTGCTGCCAGCCAGATGTGGAGGCACTGAGCAGCAACTGGACCACAACCTGCCTGTCCTCCATGCCAAATCTAAAGCTAACAGGCAGAACCTTGGGCTTCTTTTGAAGTTGGTGCCAAGAGGTGTCCAGACCCTTAACGACCTGCAATTTATTATAACACCGTCCAGCTAGGAGTGAGAGGTCGAAGTTTGTCCGGTGAAACGTCTCTTCATCCCTTGTTTTTCTCAGTCCCTCCCTTCGCTAACTTTTATTCCTCCCACTCTCTTCTTTTCCCGCACCTGTTTAACACCTTGACTTCATTTATGACCTTTGTCAATCTGCTGTTAAGTGTTTCATGTGACTGTTGCCTACATAGGGGTGCAGCTGGCTGAGCAAACAAGGATTGCATGTGATCTTGGAGCCCAGTGGACCTCTTTCCCTTTCCCAGAGCACTTTCGTCCTAATAAACAGTGTCAGAATCATTCATAGTACAGAGCGTGAGCCAAACAATGCCTAAACGCAGGTAACAACAATATAATATGGCAGTTAGAATGATGAGTGTAGTGAAGGGTGTACTGTATGTCACTGTAGTAGTATAATATGGTTTGGGATTTATGGAGCAAAATTACAGGGCTTATTTTAGTCTTTTAATGATTAAAGAGTGAGATACACTCGTTAACATACATTTAGATTTTTGAAATGGTAGATAAAAATGTATTCCTGTATCATTTAAAAGGCTGAAAATGGGGCTTATCCCAGTTGGAGATGTGATAACATATGGGATTATTATCTTACACATATCTGTTATCACTCCATTTTATATTTTGAAATGTTCCCTGCACTCCATGCCTCAAGTAGAAAGAAAAAAAAAATCCCTTTCTGTTGATGTTTAGTGAAAGTACTGTTTGACCTGGGAGTGACTCAGGCCAAGACCAGCTGGCCTGGTAAATTAATAAAAAAAGCAAAGCCATGTGAAACAAAGCATATGGACTGGAAACGGCAAATTCCAAGGGGATTCCCCCTCCTTTCATTGAGACAAGTGTGCGGCTGCAACGTTTAACTGAAACAAAATGTGAGCAAATTTGTACCCGTAAACGTGAAATTACTTTTGCTCATTTTAATCCCCCTGTCTCTACAATGCTGCCAAATAAGTCTTTGAGGCTTTACACAGTCGTGCGCAAAAGAAAGAGACTGATGTATACGAAGAGGGAGGTGGAAGAGGAGAAAAAAGAAATCAAAGAAAATATCTGGCGAGGAGATTTACAACTCTGGCGAAATGTTTCCACTGCTGCTCGAGCAGAAGCAGCAGCAGTAAGTGTTTTAAACCCAAGGTCTGACAGCGCAGGAAGGGTGGCAGGGCGGCGCGGAGGGTGGGTGGGGGCGCCTCAAAATGGCTTTACGACTCTTGTTATCAGGTCTAAATAAATCAATAAAAAGCCCACTTAAGGGACGCTAACATATTTCATTCTTCAGCTGTTATTGATAACTCCAGGCCATTTGGCCCGCCTGGAGTTTTATATTTTAAAAGTCATGATGCTTCAATTTGTATAGATATGCAGCTTGATGTACTGCAGGTGTGGAGTTTTGATGTTTGAAGAGCATAAACCTGTGGTGTGAACCGCATGGAAAACTTCACAGCCCCCTGTGGTAATAGCGGATTATTTGTACTGTTACTCTATTATACATCAGACAGCATTATTAAATCTGTTAACCAGATTAATCAACAGTGTTAAACATGTTTTCAGTATTGCATTATATGATGAAAGAAAGGGCAGGAGTAATAGATTCAATTCACAGGTGTTTTATTTTGTACAGTGAACAGAGTCACCTGTCGTGTTCCAGATTGACACTCAAATACATTTAGCAAAATGATTAAGCAGTTTTTCTGTTGTTACACGTGTTGAAAGGATTTCATGGCGTAAAAACAGAGATGTGTTGTGTGCAGCTGATGATTTGCCAGTCTCTCCCAGATCTTTTTTTTCTTCCCATTTTAATTAGCAGAAATGTTTGGACAGGCTGAACTTTTGTGGAGTGGGTGGAAATTTATCATCCAATTAGCCATTGAAAAGAAGGAAGTGTTAATTTTGTCAAGAGAATTTCAAAATAAACCAGACACACAAGGGTACCCTCTGCCAAAGTTATGTCATACAGCATCATGGCCACATGTGTGAGAACAAACTGTTTTTTTTTTTGTTTTTTTTTTACATAGCCATATACGGTAACACGTAGCAGGCAAAACAGGAAATGTATTCACGTGTTTATGTGTGTTGTGCATGTAAATGTGGATGCATGCTGTGTATATTTGCGTATGCATATATGTTTATGTGCGTGCTGTTTATCCCATCTTACAGAAATGCTGGCCTGTTACATCTGTCTCCACTTTTTAACTCTACATGTTTGGCTATGTCCACTATAAGTCACTGAGGCATTTCACAAGCTCTGAAAAACCGGATGAGTCTTCATATTTTCTCTGTTGATTAATTGCAAAGCCCAATCTTTGTGTTAAAATGATGTCTAAGCTGTAAATTATGATCATGTACATCTCAGTGATTTCATTTTGAGACTGTCAAAAATGTAATTGCCAGCGTGCCATAAGTATAGTTAGAACAACCTCTGTCTGAAGTAAAAATATAGATATGTATGTGCAAGCAAGAAGCAGTCGTGATTGTTGTTCATGTCTAATAATGTTTTTTTTTTTTATTAAAACAAAACATAATTGTACAAATTTGATAATCAGGAAACTAATAAATGAGCTGCGGGATGTATGTTTACATGTGGTTGATGTGTGTACGTGCACCGAATGTGTGTCTGAACGTGTGTAATGTAAAAGGGAAGTCCTGTATTAGTATACTGTAAATTCAGCGTGTAGTTGTGTTGGGACATACTGTAGAGATACTAGAAACAAGATGACTGGAATATGGGAGTTGGGGGAGGCTGCCATGCTTCCCACTCATGCCTCCCACACCCCATGCCTGGCACAGTGGGGGGCTCCTGGATGGCACTGTCGCCCATATGGCCAATCACTCAAGCGGGGCCGAGGTGTTTTCAAAGGGACCCGGCAGCAACTTGAAGCGGGACTGTCTCCACAGGGGTCAGCGGCCGTCTGGGCAGGAGAGGCCAATCTCCTGCTGGCCTTTGAGAGACAGACATATCAACTCTTGAGTTGTAACCCCCCAGCCCCACCTCCTACGCACATCACCATCAACCCTTTCCATGTATAGCACACAGGGCAGCCATGGTCTGCTAATGGGCCAGAGACCATGACCTTGAGAGCTGCACAAACAAACGAGGAGGGAGCTTGACACGAGACGTAGATGACTAACCAGCCTCTTATTTACGACTTTGTTTTTACTTTTTGACTTTTTTAGGCATTTAGAAGGAGTGTAAGTGAATACTGCACATATCAAACTGGATTTATGAATATTCAAATACAAATTGGAAGTAAAGCTCCTGCTGATGAGTGACTGAGTGCCAAAAAAGAAATATATTTAATTTAACATACATCTTTAAAGGAATAGTCTATTTATTACGACCTATGATTGGCAGGTGTGGCGGCTAGCTAGCAAAATAGTTCACTTATAATACAAGATAGTATAGCTACATGAAAATCAGTTCATAGCTGACCTAAACAACTTAATATGACTGCTCTTCTTTTTTAATTAGTAGTAAAAATGTCGCCTGTTTTATTCTGCCTTTGAACGCATTTTGAAGTTCTTGATGTCAATATAGGGCTGCATTATATTTGAGTCTTGTTACTAAACATTGTAAGGCCTTTCGAACTGCTGTCACCTTCAGATAATTAGGACTGGAAAAACCATGAAAACCTCTGAGTCAACAGGTGAATCAGCAAAGCTTCATGAAGCTGGAATCCACTGCAGCACTGGTGTATTGGACTGAAGGTTAAATCAATTAATGGGACTTCGTAAGTTAATGAGAAATGTCATTTCACATAACTGTGTCCTGTGTCCTTGTTCTTTGGTATGTGACTGTTATCCTGCTGATGCCACCATGAGGGTCAACTATAAAAGTTATAACTGAAACTAGATACATGATTGGCCCAACATAGTATGTCCAGGTGCTTTTTTTATGCAGGGAAATGCTCAAATAAAGTTTTTAAATGAGTCATAAAAGATTAGAAATCACTGTTGTTGGGAAAATTATATGTTAAATGTAAAACTTAAAACTAAAACTAACCATAACTTAGAGTAATTGAAGGAAGTTAAGTAACTTAACATGTAAATAAAAATGTAAAATCTTAATTTAGATATAAAACCAACTAATGAGATTTTTCACTAGAGCCATAAAAATGAAGCCATCCAATCAAACAAAGCCAAATAATGAGGAATTCCTTCAAATAAAATGTAATTATGTTTGGTAAGTTATGACGCCATTAGAAAGACAGCCTGGTGCATATCTGAAGTATTTCCTTAGGTTGGGAAGGTCAAGGGATGAACCCCGTTGAGAATGCAAGGGAGTGACTATAGATTCAATTTCTCTGTCTCAAGACGGCGTTTACGAGTCTGTGACATTATCCACAGTGACAAAGTCTCACATCTGCACAGATTTTCAGCTGTTAGAGTCATTCACGGCGGCTGCAGACATGAACGGGCGTCGGCCTTGAGTTATCAGTGAACTGTAGAGGGTGGATTGAACACAACACAATGCTGAAAGGCTGCCATATTTGATGAAATGACGACCATTTCTGAAATGAATAACTTGGATTAACTTTAATGACTTGTTTGCTTTGAAAAGGAAAAAAACTGTGAGAAATGAATTAAATGCCTTTGCAATTAAAACGTCAGGAAAAATTATGAGCAGCATTTGTAAATCTCAAGCTTTTTCTGCTTATGAGATTTGATGGATTCATGCATCAGGATTTAGCAGACTTTGCCTCCCTCCTTCCAGAATTCAGTTCTTCTGACAGAAATCTAACAGTTTCCCAAGGCAAAAAACATAAACCCAGGGTTTTACAAGGATAACACGGTTCATGGCAAATATGTCCTTTACTCAGATGTCTGGCTCTATACCACACATGGAATAAAAAACGGTCCGATTTGACTGAATGCCAAGGCTGGCTGACCTCATTTTTTCTTCCCTTTTTTACACACCATGAGCATTTTTAGCATTACAGAATCAATTCCAACCGCACACTTTTCCTGCTTTACAACTGTATTTTCAGAATAAAAATAAAAGTTCACAGATCACTGTTTAAAGTTGCATGTTCCATTATAGCAGATAAACCTCTGCATTACTCATTCACTCACTGTGTTAAGTAAAGTTGACTGGTAAAGGCACAAATTCATAGAGATCTGAATCATTTAGGTTAATTTGAATAACCTGATGGGCGCTGTTAACTACAGCAAAGTAACTCCAGAGCCAGAGCGCAAGCTGAAAAGTATTGTTATTTATAATAGTCTGATATCTAAAATCACAGTTAGGTTATGATGCCAAATTATGCTAGCATAACATACTTGCACTGTGTTCTGCACACAGGGATTGATGCAGAAGCACCATGTTAAAAACAATATACAGACTAAAAAAGTATTCAGCTAACTGGAAATTCAATAGCAGTTCCAATGAGATCTTTAACAGCTGGAAACAAGCATCATAACTGCAACATCAGAGAGTCAAACAAATATTTTTTTTCTTTCTTGAAGCACACAATTTGTACTTGGCAATGAATTCGCTATTTGCTTACAAACTGTTTTTGTGGCACTGACTGCACTTGTTGATTTGGATTTAATCAAAAAAACCTCTGTAGCTCAAGCGGGACAGCTACAAAACAGTACAGATGGTTCCTTGCACCATAATCTTCATGAATCTGGATCTGAATCACTGTTAGCTCCAGGGTGCTTCTCTGCACCGCGGCTGACCCTGCACTCTGACTTTTCTCTGGAGATTGTTCAGTGAAAAGAGAATTTCCCCACCGGGATCAATAAAATCTCACATTATTGTTATGTATTCTGGAACATATAACAAACACAGAGAAGCACAGCCAGAAGCTGAGAGTCTCCACTGCTATACATGTCTGCGGACTGCTGTTGTCAGCATTCCCCTTCTGCTCTCCTCTTTCAGCTGCCCAGTCGTTCAGCGCGCCCTCCTTTTGGGGTGATCATGAATCATGGAAATTGATTATGCTGTCACATCTCAAATCCCCCTGCCCAGGGCTTGACCGCAGAGTGTGTGACTGCAGGTCGGTCAAGCCTGCTTAAGGGATGCACTGCTGGCTGCCCTGGAGAAGGGCCAGTCAGCCGGACTGCCCCTGCAGGGTCACACAGCTTCCTACCATAGCAAATGGAAGAGAATCACTCACGTCGGCAGGAAGGAATGAAGATGTCCTGTTTGAAATACCAGAATCAAGCCATCACTGCCCGACCTGCTCCTGACTATTTTCTACCCTTCCAACTCCTCGTCACCACTTTCCTTGTGTCATCTGTCTTTATCAGTTCGCTATGCTAATGACTTCATCTCTGACTTCAGACCGTTCCTCGCTGACTTCCATTCAAATTCCTGAAGAAGTCTTGAGTAACATCATGAGGTGCTAGGGGGCATCTTGGGGTTTTGAATATCTTTGTCTCATCACATATAACAGACTTGCAAGAGTGATATGTGAAAAGAAAATGAGGCCTCTAATCTTAAATCAAGCATTAACTATACATTGCTCTTCTTAGAACTTCAATTTGCAGAATCAGTGCAGCTACAAAATCCATTTGACACAGTTAAAGATTTAAGAGAGCCACCTGTAAACAGCCCTGTCCTGTCCACACACAGGGCTATGATGCAAAAAAAGAAGCATGCAATTCACTTACGCTGCTATGGAAAAAAAAAAAAAAGTTCACAATCAAAGGTTTACATCATTAATTTGGACCAAACGCTGTTTCCTCTTGGGCCTATTTTTCTGTGCAAACCATAAAACTACACAGGATATTCAGTCATTCATAGACAAAAACAAAAGTGCTTTTCAAGAGGGTTTTTTACTTACTTCCAAGTGTGTGTACTTTATCATATCAACATTATTTTTCAGCTGCTTCTGGCACACCTTTGCCTTTAACCCAGAGTTTCCAACAGACTCCCCTTAATGATTTCTGCAGATTGTTGTTCTTTTTTATTGTGAAGATAAATCTGCTGTAACAAGCTGAAAACACCCATAAATCTGGGCCTGGCTCAGGTTGCAACGAGACTTTAAGGGTCAATGTTGCTATGGCGACGCATCAATCCTTCTAGGGGCCGAGGCAAGCACTATAAAAGAGGTGAGTGTCTCTGACAGTGTTACTGTTGTTATTGTGGGCTCACCATTAAAGCTGGTTTAAACGACACAGACTGAAGGGCCACTTAACCTCTCTCAGGCATGTCCACGCTTCAGGCCTTTCTGGATCATTGTTGAATCAGCAAATATCCAACTCTTCTTGTTACTGTACTAAAATTTTCCCATACAGACATTTATTTAACATTTATTTATGCAGGAAAGAATTTGCAGAGGATGTACATTGTTTAAGAAATGCCCTCCTTCACTTTCATAACTTCTGGGAGTAGTCCTGTTCTTCCCAGTTCTTCACAGATAGGGGTTAAACACCTTGCTCAAGGGCCTCTGAACAGAAGCTGACAAGGGAGGGTGTCGTTCACTTACACCTGCCAAGATTGTCCCAGCTGGAGTTTCCAACTTGGAGCCCTCCAGCAACAAGCCTTCATTCCTAACTTTTAGGATGCTTTCCAGCCTTTTTTTTTTTTGGAAATCATGCAAACTGGCAGTTAAGTCAGAATCTGGTGTACTCCACCTAAAAATTTGGTTAAATATTTGGATAATTAGGTGAACCTTTACAAGGTACTCTTGAGATCCATTTCTGTTCAACTGGGGTACAGTCTGCATGCAGTCCACACTGGAAAAATTATCCAAATTCTTGTGTTAGCAAGAAAATAGAAGACATGAAATACCTCACGGACACAAGAGGAGAGAACAACATTCAAACCAGACTTGATGCCACACATGTTTTCCTCCACAAGGGTAACAAAAAAAGTGCCACTCATTTTTACTCGTAGCCTGTAGTGTTGTCATACTGTCAGTCTCATTTTGCTTTGTTCTCCATCATCGTAGCATATTTTAAAATGGGCACCTGCATCGTTTCCTGGCAGTGGTGGTAAACAACTGAGCTTCGGCGAGTAAAGCTTTTTGCAATTATAATATGAGTTAGAATAACATTAAAAAAGAAATGCTTAAAGACTTGTCATTGAAGCTAATCTGGGTTATTGCATAATCGCCCAACAAACAAACACATTGTTTATCCAGTGGTTTGAGTAATTTGCCTTGGTTTTAAATCGAACTTAATTTGCTATTACAGATGAATGTCTGACCAAACATGTGTCAGCAGATCAAAGACCAAAACTCCGTCATCACTTAGTCTGCTGCTCATTGTTTCTTGAGCTTCCAGCGGCAGCATCTGTCCGATGGAGAGCACTCCCAACAAGGTGTCCCAGCAAAGAGCCAGATCCTGTGCTGAAAGACGCATCTCACGCTCAAACTTCACTTGGTCCCAAGCAGAGCACTCTCTTGTTCATTAATCTTTCAAGGGACAGTTCGTTCTCCACTATATTAATGAATCCCAGTTGTTCCTGTGCTTCACAATCAGGAAATTCATATTTGGCCAGGGATCAATCACATGCAAAAGCATTTGCAGGAGCCAGTTATGTGCGCTGGTTAATCGATCATTTTTTCCTCTCCATATTCTTTTATATTAGCTGTTTGGTAACAAATAAAGGCATCCACCTTCCAGCATTCCTCACACTGTTTTTATTTAATAAAGGCATGCAGCAGGATGTAGCACTGTATGAACCCCAGAATTGAAGTTATGCAAAAAAAAAAAAAAGCAAAAAAAAAGCAAAAAAGCAAAAACTTCTATGAAATGTATTCCTTAATAAGGGTTTACATATCTAGTATATATCTATACACACAATTTTTTTCTACATGCACAAAGGTGCAACTTGTAGTTTGCTTGAGGATGTTAAGGCAGGTGGAAGGTTTTGAGTTTTGTTCAGTCATGCTTCGTGTGCCATGCATAAGAAAACAGTCCTCTGAAACACATTAGCACAATAAAATTGATTAAAGGAATCAAGTTGCTGCCCCAAACCCAAGCCTAGTTTCCCTGCAATTTCATATTTCCAAGGTCTGTGCATTCATTTAGCATTCCAATGTAGGAATTTGACTGAAGCATGAGCATCTGTTTGAGACAAAGCTTTACTGCAGCGATACTTCACACTTTTCCGACTATTTTTCAGCTGTGCAACATCATACTATCATAAAAATGTGTTTTCTCAACTTTCAAATTGATTTCCTCGTCTCATATTCAAAGTCAAGGTAACTCTTTTTCCGTCTTTCCTTCCTCACTATACTGCAGGTTTCATGTGTTCTCTTGCACTCTTGATACATTACTCTCGTTGATTAGACGCTATTGGTTTCAGGCTCAAGACATTTTCTGTCCACTCCCCGCAAAAAGGTCTGATGAATTACACCACAACGAAAACCCTTCATTTTGGACATCAACGTTTCAGATCCTAAGCAGCTAGCCACATCAAAATATGATTGCTTTTCAAATACTTTGACCCCATGATGAGGTTGCCATGAGACAACAAACCCTTGCCTGAGTTTCTGGAGTCTGAGTAAACACGCAGCTTAAACTCACTGCAAATCCCCTATCAGCAGTTCCATGCTTGATGACAGCTAAGCGAAATACACATTTCCTGGTATTAGGGGGGAATGAGAAAATAAATAATGAATTCAAAATAGCTGTGGTTGTGTGCCTCAATACAAGATCATCTGTTAAGGATCTGTTTTTATTTTTGCTCATTAGATCCTTCCTCACTCTTAGGATCAGGATAGTCTTCTCTTAGAAACTAATCACTGCTGCAGAACGGTACAGGATACGTTGAGTCTTCAGACGGCTGCCAAAGCTGGTTATCAGTCCAATCAAGCTTTCATCAATTACTTAGCTCTTCCTTGCCATGCAGATCAAACAGAAAAGCAATCCTCTGGTGACATTTCACTCTGGACCGTTCGCTTTGCGACAGGAAATAAGAAACCAAAGAGGATGAAAGAAAGAAGTAGCAGATTAATAGAAACCATTCAAAAATGCAGTCATAAATTGTAATCATATGTGAAATGTCTTCGTCTTCACGTGTTACTGAGAAAAAACATACATGCACCAGCTCACAGACAGGCAAAATATGCACAATAAAGTTTAATTTATGTACACATGCTATGCTTTGTCTGAATTCTTTAACATTCAAATTGCAAAACCCATTGTTTTATAATATCACAAAGCAGAGGTTTGACAGTGCTTCGAGGGCCATTTAAAGATACAAAAAGGATGGTTGTCATGACAGTGCATACTTGACTGAATTCCTCAGAGGAGGCAGTTGACTTTGAATCTTATTATTTTATGTATATTTTAGGCTAAAATTTGTAAGTTTGCCTGGATATTTCCAAGGTTGCAAAGTCTCTTGTTCAATTTAAGACAGATATTGTATTTCCTCCCCAAATATCCCAGTTTGTGATACATCTGCCAAAGCTTGTCTAACACCACACATTGGATCTTTCAGGCAGAAAAATATAATAATGCCCTGTAATTTCTACAATCCGCCTCTAATCTTAGCTAATGAAATTGTCATCTGACACTGTGTTGTTTGAGCAGCGTGTAGGGAAGAGACAGAGAGAGTCTGTAATTGCCTGCAAAGAAATTGTTTCCCAAGAGGCCTATCCATCACATAATCTTGTTATTGCCTGAGAGATGAGAAATGCATTTAGCTATATTGTCATCTTCCCTCCCAAAAAAATGTCTTTGCAAATGCAAATGTCCCTTGTCAGCTGTGGTTGAGGCTTTGTGCAGGAGGTAAATAAGCATAACACATCCCTGATTTGTTGTTTAATAAAAGAGGGATTAAAAAGAAATTTAGATCAGATTCCCAAGTGGGTGTCTGTGTTGTTGATCTTATTACCATGATTGTTCACAAACAACTATTGAAGTACAATGGGTATTCTACAAGTGTATGTGTCCTACAGTGAACCCCCTCCCCCATCTTTGTTAATTATCAGCAGTATGAATCTCATCGTTTTAATTTGTTTTCTTTGTTTGTGTCTGGCTATAGCTGCTCACTCTAAGTAGCCAGTTCATTACAAACATACTGTTGTTCACACTGCCAGAATGTAAAATGCTTGACTTCCTGTGCATGAGAGGGTTTTTCCCTGGAAAGACTCAACACACACTGAATATGTAAAACAGCAAACAAAAAACACCCTTTCTTTAACTATTAAATCACCAGTGTGTTCCATCAAAAGGGAATACAAAAAGATAGTTTTTCCTTTTTAAAAGTGTCTGATTATTGCTTTTAGTTTTTACTGTAACAAAAGTCAGCCCTTGCTCTTAAAGCTATTAGCAAAGCTGGAAAACTACTCTTTATTAGTAAAGTATGTGCGCTCCCACTTCAGACCCGGTCCGCTGTGGAAGCCCAGAATTTATGTTCCGCGGGGAGCACGCTGGTGAACAGACGACTCACATGTGTCTTTGCACTGCTTCCCTGCGGCCTCTTTTAAAGGCATTCTGAACTGATTTGGGGGATATCGTAAAGCAAATGATAAATTTGTACCCCTGTCAAGTGCGGCTGTGTGCTGACGATTTGCTCCAGGAATCATGTAGGAATGCCATATATCCCGACTGATTGCTACTCCCCGCTAGCTGATGGCAAAATACATTACATCATTAAAGGTATCGGAGGAAATAACTTAGGCTTTGTTCCTGCTATTGTTCTGACATCGAACAACCCGTTTGATGTAATAAAGATCTATGTGGAGAGACAGACACTGAACATGTGTCTCTCTGCTAAAAACAAATACATATTCATCCTCCCCTGCTTCACTCTGTTTTCCTCTTAAGCCTCAACATCTTGCAAATGTTTTCTGGCAAGTGCAGATACAATATCTGCCATTGTGCATCTGCCTGCTATTGCATTTAGTAGAATATATATATATATATATATACGTTTGTGTGTGTTTGTTTAATTTCCTTCATTGCATGTGATTTAAGTTCTGCTATACAGAGGCCATTGTCTTACCAACAGAAGGACATATCTCATAATCAGAAACTAATATTTTTTTTCCCCGACAAGCAATGTAACTTTTGATATATATTATAAATTGAGTGAATAGTGAACCGTTTTTCAATTCCAGAATATTTCATCACCCATGGCACAATGAATCAATTAACTGTCTGAACAGGCTGCTGGAAGAGTAAATGGTATACCACCCTGGATCCCTTTGTATTTGGAAAAGATTAGCAGGATTTGAGCCGTGCTTTTAGATTAGATGGCGTGAGAAATGTGGCTCGAAGGTTCAAGGGAGTGAAGGGGGTCTGCCGCCACGGCTGCCCCATCCCTGGCTCTGGGGTGGCTGGTAATCCCCCTGGGCAGAGGCAATAAAACTCCAATTTCTACTGTACCTGCCAGCTGAGAGTTTTAGTCCGTTCGAAACACAGGGAGCATGAAATTCCAGAGGAGCCATATCAAAGCGCCAGCCTCCTTCATTATGACATCAGAACCTTCTGAAGTCAACAAGCATGAAGGCAGACTGGAGCACTGCGTGGGTTCGCAGCCTTGAAGGGGGATCCATCGCTATTAAGGGCTGTGCAGGGGGATAGCAAACAGAGGGCAAGAGGGGGAGAGAAGGATTACATCTATCACCATGCATATGTGCTCCCATCTAAAAGGCCTGCCTGCCATATTCTGCCCCCAGCAAGTCCCCCAACTGTTATGATAGCCGAGACAGTAATAAAGGCTTTGGCGGTATCATAAACACAGCATGATGTTGGGTATCAAATACTTAAGGGCCCGTGACAAAGATCTGAGGAGAAGTCCAGAATGCTGGTAGAAATGTAAACATAGTAATGGTGATAATTACAGCTGGTTGTGGCCAGGATCTATTTGTCATCTTAATAAACGCCTCTTAAAGTCATAAAGTAAAGCTGAAGTGCAAGTGAAGCTATAAAGTCGTAACGACTGCATTTTAACACTAAAGTGATCTTGAGCTTGAATTTAAATGTAGTGAGATGCAAAACTGTAAGAAGCCCAACATTTTGCAGTTGATTGTTAAATGTCACTGCAATAAAACATCTTTAAACATTACAAACATGGTCCTACTCAGGAAACTTTAGCAGCAAAAAGCAATAAGGTATGGCAAAGAAGAGGCAACAGAACAGAAGAAATGTATAAGTATATGGACTCGGTAAACTATGTGCCTCATTCACGAAAAATGAGATATACTTTTTCCAAGCTTGAGTCAAAGCAACCTGGGCTCTGGTCCCAATTAGTGTCATTGGCATAAAAGTTAGTTTTTCCTGCTAAGCCATAACAAAATCTTTACTCATAGCCTTGATCAGAGTGTTTAAATGTCTTTACTTGCACTGAAAACATGTTTCCTCATAATGAACAATAAAAATATTCAAATTTGTTTCATTTCCAATTTCTATTTCTGTCGAAGAAGATTTGTGAAACTAAATTTCTCATCCTTGTTCTACCAAAGTCTGAACAAGTCTCACTTGTTCTGATTACTCTGCTCTGTATCTGACTTATTCAGAATATGTTGCTCTAAATTGCAAATATCAAACACACTCGCACACACTGGGAGGTGTTGACAGAGGCAGTCTCCATGCATGACAACCATTACAGTCAGGCCCAATGAGATGGTCCATTAGAAATGAGCAGTTCTGTTTTCGTAAGTTAGCATCAGCGAGTGTAATTAATCATTTGGGCAATTATTAATCCTGGGGGTTTCCTGGTAATGTTTCACAGAGAAGATAATCTCAGGCAGGGGACTCTGTTGGCCTCTTCAATGTGTATACAGCTCCACTGTGTAGTGTTAAATACTTGTGAATTAACTTTCTCACTGGTAGTTGAGTAACATCAGGGTGAAGATTGTATTAAACTACTACTAAAATACTGAAAAACTAAACTGTAATGAGCATCATACATGATTTAGTTTGTTTTTTGTTTGAAGTCTGTGCTGTAGTACTGAGTTTGAGATGTTTTTCATGTGGATGTTTGAACAAAAATGGAACAAAATGCTAGTTTTCAAAGGAATGTGTTTCTTGACAAATACAGTAATTTATTAGAGCACTCATCAAAGCTGAACAATCCATTTCTTCTGTGAGCTGGACTGAGTGGACACACATGTTAATAATCCAAACTGTTTCCACAATTGTTTAAAAGGAAATATTGGAGACATTTAAAACCAGGATCTAGTCTGGAGTGGAATGTGCTTTAATTGCCGTCCTTGGCAAAGGAAATAGTCTTGAGTATTTGATCTTGCCCAGTGTTGGCACCGTTCTGGGGAACACGCCTCCATTTTAAACATGACCAGTCACTCTCTTCCTGCCAAATCAATGAAAGACAATAATTGTTGATGATAACAATGAGTGAGCACGCTCGGTCCACAGTCCAATCTGGCCAAATTCTGATCATTTCTGCGGCTTCCAAAACAACACGTAGCCCACATTAAGGAGCAAGATGAAATTCTTCATGATGGATGACTTTAGGAGGCCTCTGGATGGGAATGGCTGTCCAACACTGGGATGTGATCCCAAATCTCTGCATAATGGCTTCAGCTGCCTTGTCAGTCACCTGAGCCCATTCGGCTTTTTAATCGAACCGCCAGTAATGAGTCGGTCAAACATGACCTGACAAATTGATTTGGATTCCCATCTGATGAGTCCTTCCATGAAACAGTCCCTCTGTACATTGAGCCAAACGTTGTCACGGAAAGAAATGAAATGAAGAAATGCAATAAGCAGAGATCCAATAAAGTTCCAGACAGGCCTTTGATCAATAGAGAATGTACAGAAAAATGAATGTGAACTGTCTAATTTAAAAGGACAGATCATCAAATATATCTGCAGTGGTTGAAAAAAAAAAAAAAAAAAAAAAAAAAAAAAAAAAACACAAAACAAAAACAGTGATGTATTTGGTTGAACTTTACATGAGCATGCATCACAAAGGTACTGCAGCTGCATGAATTGCCTCAAACTCATATTCATACATCTATAATTGCAGCCTCATGCATGGGCAAACACAGTCATGCAACACATGTCCTCTAACACACATACAGCATAAACACAGAACTTTAAAAAGTGATATTGCTATGGATGATTCTCTTTTTTTATTTTGATCTTGACATATATTATTCTGAAAATCAACAGTTTAAACATATAAAATAAAAATACAAACAATCATGAAAAACAGAGAGCTGATTAATTGAAACCTCTCAGTTCTCCCAAGTATATAAAGCTGCTCAGGATAATGCTTAACTTCTCTCTTTCCTTTTTTTCCCCCTATGTGGCTACATCCAGCCAAGTCTTCCAGTGATTTTAAAAAATTGCAGGGAGCGTATCAGCCTCCCAAACTGTATTCCAGAGTCTGGGCAGCCAATAAGCACAGCACGAGGATTCACTTGGGAGGCATTTCACTGTCACTTACACACAGACTCTTTATCAAATTGTGTCCGACAAACACATCTCACATTCTGCCTCTCCATGGTCTCCAGACTCCCCGGAGGAAATGTCTTGATGTCCTATCTGCCTGGCTGAATGATGATATCTAAATCTCAGAGCAGCTGCTGTGCCAAAAACAATGAGGAGAGTCACGGGGAAGGGGATCGGGAGCAGTCAGAGACATTTTGGGACACTCCAGAGACTTCCACAAGGCCCATTCAGTGAAGGGGGCACAGTGAGGAAAACTGGACCAACCCCTTTAAATGCATGCTGTACTTTTTGTCTGAGTGGAGTTCAGTTGGGTTATGGTTGGACTTGAATTTGGTTTGACCTGCAGCTGGTCTCATCAACAAGAGCCGGGGTTTGACACTGACTTTTATCCCCCTTAGACCCTACATGTTACATTAATGTAAGGTCCATCTGACTCAATCCACTACATCTTTTAATAAAATCTTTTTTTTTTGTTTTTGATAACTATCTTGCACATTTAAAATATTACTGTATTTGGCACATTCCCTGGTGAATACTTTGCACATTTCTGTGCAAATGCACAGATCTCTTCACTTAAATAACATATTGTGCATATATTTACAATATCTTTTTTGAATATATTTTATTGTAAATTTTCTTATTATGCTTCTTGGCATTTTAGTACCTCCTTTTAATCTTAATATTTTCCACTTATTTTCCACAATATGTTTATTATGCACTAAAACACCAAGACAAATTTCTTGTATGTGAAAACCTATGTGAAGTTCTGGATGCTTCAGCTAAAGAATTGATTGCACAACATTAAACCAAATTATGTACTTTATAAAGATTAATATGTAGCTTCAAAGTCCTTAATCATCAAAATAAAAAACAGGTTTAGAACTTTTATATTTGTAAGATATTGAATGACTTTGTTTTCACCCTGAAAGAAATGTCATCATGTGTAACACATAACTAGATTTCACATATTCACTGATGCGTTTTCAGGCACCACATCGATTTATAAAAACAAAACAAAAAAATAAAAAAAGTATATATATAAAGGTTTTAATAAATATACTTTATTGTGCAAGAGTTGGCACGAGACTGATCTGCAATAACTTTCTGGTTCAGTCCTTCTTCTTTCCTGTGAAGTTGAAAGACATTTCCCCTCCTCTTCCCTGCTGAGCGAGGTGAGGCGAAAACTTTCCGAGCACCATTGGGAAGCTAATTAACAAGGCGGGTGTGAAGAAACTCTTGCTCTTGGTTGTTTTTACCCCCTGACGGGAAACACCCACCCAGTGAATCGTTCTACCCCAGAGTGTGCCTTTTACTTACAGAGAGGAAGTTGGATGTGTTTTCCTTAACTGCCCCCCACCCCCACAAAACCTCCAAACTCTCCTTTAACTCACTCCAGTGAGCGAGTGCTCACAGATTGAGTAACACACTTATGTGTATAAACACACAGGCACACATTCCCATATGCACACACACAGATTTTTTAATGCTAAGTCTCTCACATGCACACATACCGACACTATTCATTATGTTAATCTGTACATGCAAATATTATAGCTGTAAGCAGGTAACTCAGTGGTGAAATGCAAACAAAAAAGTTAAACAACTAAAATAAATAATTTGATGTTGCTTTAAAGAGAATTTATCACAGTAAGACTACCCTTTGAGACTATATCAGATACTAACTGGCTGCAATATCTACTGAGTTCACTTCAGTTGCTGATGCCAAATAAAGAGTGCAGAACTTAAAGTGGACAACAGTGAGTCCACTTCATCTCCAGTGGTGATACTTCCCTTGGTCCTCTGGTGCGTCACCATCCGAACAATCACTGTTAACAGCTCTGTGTTTGTTTAAGTTCATTGAGGTTGACATATACATCATGAAAGAAAAAAAAAAACTCTTATCTGCCTCCTTGTGGTATTTAAATTACATTAATTCAAAGAAGGACACCTGTGATTGTAAGTAATGTGTCTTGCAGTTTATTTTTGGAGGACGTTCAGGTCATAAATAAATTAATTTTTGGACTCTGTGAATGACTTAAATATGTCCGCTTCTAACATCCAACTTGTAACACTGAGACATCATCTCATTATTTTACTTCCCCTGAGTCGAAGTGAATCTGGCCCAAATCTCAGCCCTCCTTTCTCTCCCTTCTTTCTCGAGATACAGTATTTTGTTCATGTGCTGTCCTCCTGTTTCTCTTGGCACCTTATTAGCACCACGGCTGTTCTTAAGGAGCACATCTGGACACAGATTCTGGAAGCGATGGGCAAATGGCCATGACTTTTGCTAAGTGCTCTATATATAATCCTTGTATTTTTAAGTCTATTAATAACACACAGTAAGATCTATAAATTGTCTTCAGCGCTCTTAAACAGTCAGTGACTGCTTGTTATGTCTCTTTTTGAAGTAATTTATGAATTTATACTTTTTTTCCTGTCAGACGGAGGCTCTTCATTTAATTCACTTGTTGCATTTTGGCTCAATTATTGGTATTATAAACCGTTCAAGGGACTGTAAAACCATTGCACTTGTTTATTGTTTTATAAATGTAAGCATTATGGCTATTATGTATAAAATTTTATTCAATGACAGACTTCAAAGGGCAGCAGGCTGGCGCAATGAGTCAGCAGACAGTCTGAGTTCAAGGCTTTATAACAGCAGGTGTCCTTGAGTGAGAATCAGCTATACAGTATTAGTGCTGTTCTGATCCTGACCTCTGATTCCACTGCAGAGGGTTTTCACCCTTCATTCATTCACAAAAAATAGTTTTTCATTTGATATGAACAGACCTCACATTTGCTACATTCCATTGAAAAATTGGACCGAGCTACAGTAACACTGTTATGTTCCCATGCCAGCCCCTGTATGCATACAGTGTTACACATATTGTACGAAATGGAAAAACCTAATCACCACTCGCCCCCTCGTGCACTCCTGTTCATCTTTAATGGGAAATTTGAGATAGTACTGGGTATAGAGCTTAGTCTGTCACATCACATGACGCGCTGCAACTAATGCAGACGACAAATGGGCATATCATGGATCCCAGTTTTGTGAACGATCCCTCTTCAGAAACAGGTGGCAGCCGCTGTAAGACCAGATGTCCCAGTGCAGCCGTGGTAAAATGGGGTCTGTCGCAATACAGTGGTCAACAATGCGTGACGAAGACCGAAGGTGGTCCGGCTTGTGTTCAAACCCCAGGAGGGCCAACAATGGGGTGAAGTCTGGCAAGGGGGGATGGGGTGCAGTGACTCTCCTAGACTGCCTCAGTTGTGCCCAGTCCCCCAGGGTAAATGAAGAACACGAGCAGCCCCACCTTTGAAAACCATCCCCTGCTCGGATGTGAGGAAGTGGATGCTTTTCAACAATGAGGAAGTCATCTCAAACATCCCCCTGAGCTGTCTTTCCCCTCGACACATAACACTTCTTATCCATCAGTTCCTTTGTTCAGACATCTCTGCTTGTTAATGCCATGCTACGAAACCTGCTATGGCCATTTGCTTGCACTGTATAAATAGACAGTAAGCATTACCGGTGTGATGGAAGTAAGGTTGTGGACCTATGCCAACCTCTGCTGAAAGCTGTCGCCAGATGGCATTGGATCAAAACTGAGCCATGCTGTTACAAAATTAGCTTAAACCCGTTTGCCCCATATCCAACGCAAGCTTTAGTGTTGTATTTTGACATGTTGCTAGTATTTCCACAAATATGATGAGAATATCTGTCCAGAGAAATGAGAAACAGATACCATGTGAGTGTGACATTTTAACAAGAACCAACAGGTGTTGAAAGCCGAGACCACAGGAGTGTAATAAAAAAAATAAAATATTAAAAAAGCATTTATTGTACACTGATGAAATTGACAGACACATTTCACCTTAATGGGTCTTTGCCACTGCTGCTGAGAAAAGTTTGAAAGAGGGTGCTAGAATCAATTTAATGGCCAAAAGACAGTGTCAACTAAAACCTATTGAGGTAAATAATAAATTATAAATAGCATTCTGCAGTAAAAGATATTTACATTTTCTGTACTCCAATCATGAAATGAAAAAAATGAATACATTCTTAAAGGTAACAAAATAGGATAGAAATATTCATGTTATGACTGTAAATTGATTCCACCATGCAGTACAACATAGTAGTGGTACATGGTGAAATGTGACTGAGCTTTCTGCTAAGCTTACTGTGTAGTTGTAGTGTACATGGTTGTAATTGATGTCATAGTTTTACACAGATCAAAAGGACATGTATTTAATAGCGCATACACTGGCATGGCTTGAAAGGACAAATCATTCTTCAACCACTACTCATGTCTATTTGTAAAGACAAGTGTGACATACTTTCATTCTTTCAGGTGCACAGGTGCAAAACAGAAATATTATCCCTACACCGGAACTAATGGAAATATTGACCTGACTCTTCCTCATAAATAAACCCATTTTAAATACTCTTTGATGATTTAAGGTTAGCTTTCAGCACATTTATTTATATTATCTTAATGGCAGTTGTACTGTTGAAGATGCTCATTTTACAACATCTGGACCTCATACCTACAGTATAATACTATACATGGCCACAGTGCTCATAATACTTGTACAGGAATGAAAGTAGAGACTCAAATCTGATTTTGTCCTATACTCAACAATAGCTTTGATACAACCATTTAATGAAATAACTCAAATATTTAATTTGAATGTCACACATGGAGCAGAACCCACCAAGAAACATTCAACTTGTGCAGTGTGCCCTACTTTAAGCTGTTTCAGCTCTCTGCAAATACACAACACAATTTAGTCTTATTGCAATCATCAACCAAGAAGAAGAATACAAGTCTACAGCCATGCAAGTAGCTCTTTGAGGGTGTGAGCTAAATGCTAATGCTAACACACTGATCCTAAGCATGTTTCACCATAACAGGCAAGCTTACATGCTAACATTTGCCATTTAGCAGAAGTGAGAGTGGTGGGAATATCATTAGTTTGGTGGGTATTTGGTTATGAACCAAAGGATTTAAAAATTCACCCAGTGATGAGACTTGAAGAAAAGATTTTACAATAAATTCTGTTTCAAGTAAACAAACACAGACAACTGGAGTGTATGCTATTTAGCACCAATGGTATACAAACAATTTCTGGTGAAGATATTATAACTTCCAAGGAGCTAATAATTGCTGGGGAGTTGTTGGAGACCAAAACACAGATATAACAAGAGTGAATAGTGAACTTACATTCATGTTGCATGTATTTATGAACTCATGATACATCCAAATTTGTCAGCCAACATGTTGTATGAGCAATGCAAAGAGGTCTGATGTAGCTCCATGGCTATGATGTGTCCAGATTATTGCCGATGTTAAGAGGTTTACGTTAGGCTAAATAAGTTATCCTTATTTGAAAGTAGGTACCTAAAAGGTGCACTGAAGTATTGAATAGTCAGCTACTCAGTCTCAATATGATACTGTTAGGTGCAAGTATTCACTGAACCTCTTATCTACACTCTAAAAAAGACCTTCCAGCTTTGAGGATTTAAGTGCAGTGCTATCTCATTCCTGCCATTATATTTTTACAAGTTAAGACTACACTTATAAATTTTCATACTCTTTTAAGATAGGCTGAGATAACTAGAAGACGCCTATTCCAAACACTGGTCTGTGAATCACGATTAGCAGAATGCTAGTAGCCTTAGCGCTTACAATTAATAACAACACTTGCTGTGTTTGGCTGGGACAGAGCGTAAAAAAAAGCCAAATAATATTCAGCACTTGGCGTGCACATCACACTGCAAATCATTTGGTGGCTGCACGTAGAAGTGGAGCAAAAATGTGAGTCAGTCAGCTCACTATCAGTTTTCGCACTTATGACATTCTACCTGCCTGCTGTCAGAGTGTGATATTGACATTGGACCGTGTAGAACAAAAAAGAGATGTGTTGCTCAACTCGTGGATGGGAACTCTTTTACTATTTTGTCTCTTTGCTCTGCATCCTCTTCTCTCTCATTTTCCTCTGTCCTCTTGTTTCTTTTCTCCCCCTTGTTTCCTCCCCTCCTCTCTGTCTCTCTGTGGGGCTTCTTTCTCCAGCAGGTGGCTGGTCAGTCAGCAAGGACTTCTCTAACTGTTTGATACCATGGCAACAGGTTTCAAAAACAACACTCACATAAAAATGCATGCTTGTGCACAAACACAAATGTATACTTGTATGCGCACAAAAACGTACATGTAAAATTATACAAACTTGGATACCCAAGTCGGGTGAGAAACTTAGCCCACACACACACAGTCACACATGCTCACAGTTGTGACATGTCCAGCAGAATGATTTTTGTAATCCCTCACCTCGTAGCAACATTTTTTAAAGCAATAACCAATTTAGCACTTCATGCCGGATCAGGCAAACTGTATCTAACTGGCTGGAGTTATACCAGAAGCAAATGTTAAAGGCAATACCCCAGCAACAGGTCTTAAATACAAACCTCGTTTCTGTCAGCAGGGGTCAGACCTCAGCTTGGTGTCTGTCCCAGCCCGGCTGCCAGCTGGAGAGAGCAGCAGCAGCAGCAGCAGCAGAGGATGCATGGAAAGGAAAGCAGCAGCCAAAATTGGGGTCACGACAAATGTACAGAGCAGGACTGTGACATCTTGCCAAGCAGAGACAGCACAGTCCAACTCTTTTCCACATGTGTAAGCTTAACTATTCCTCAGAGTCTGAGGAATCTCTGATGGACACATTTATTCAAAGTGCCTTAAGGAACACTGAGGGCATTCTGTACATTTTTTAAAGTAAAGTAACAGCTGAACTTGGCAGTGCCATGAGCTGTTCCTCAAAGTTTATTAGGGAACCTCTTCCACACCACATGTAATGTTGATACTTAAATACTGACTTGTTGACAATTATGCAGGGAATTTTTTAAATAAATAAATATTGGTTATTATATCATCATATAACAAGGGGTGAGTAGGAAAAGGTGAAAATGCCATTTTACTCATTTTACAGGAAGGAGGACAAAATCAGATCTTCAGATGCTTAAAGTTATAAATCACTATAATTCATATCTATAATGTTTTATGACTGTTGATATGGTGCACCATAAAGCATGATGTCTGTTTATGAGGGTAGTCATGGAGCATTATGATCATGTTTCATAGAAAGTGTTAACACAGATTTTTCTGTCTTCTTTTTTTTTTACGGGTAAAATTCATTAGTGCCAAGTTCATTTGTACTACCAAAGACCTGCAGTTTTCATATAAACAACATAAAGGCCAATAAAAAACAATAAAACAAACAACCTTGTCTAAAGGGTCCACAGTTTCTTCTTCATAATGGAGTCCTCAGGATACCCGTTCTTGCTATCACTTGCTAGAAGGCTAGAAGGCTTAAGCACAGCAATGGAATTTCTTCAGTCTCTTGCACGTGAGGATCTCCTGAGTAGTTTGAAGAAGGGGCACTTCATTCATAACCTCTTGGTGACAGGAAGCTAATCAATCAGAGGTGGCAATTTCCACACTCAGCTAGCATGAAGAGTAACGCACCACTTACTCCCCGGGGCTAATAACATGGCGCCTGGATCCCAAAAATCACCTCGTCAGGGCAGGGCAATGAAAGAGAGGGAATTCCAAGCAGTTGGCCACTGTCAAAAAAATCCCATTATGGTTTTACGGGGTGGAGTGACAAGGCCATTGATGACCTCATCATGGTCATGTGATTAGGGACTTTAGCACTGAGGCAGCATGCAGAAAAATAAACACACGGCTACTTAACATGTTAAGTAGACATGTTTTTACATAGCATTTACATTTACTCTAAATAAACTTACTTAAACAAGATAATTATCTTACATGGTAAGTTTCCATTAATAATGTTCTAATTGGTCCAAGTCAAAAAGCAAATTAGTTTTCTTTGGATTCTGTTTGTAACAGGAACAAAATCCAGTTGTTGTTTTTTTTTTTTATTATTTGTTAATCCCTTTTTGGCAAAGACATAGTTATTAAAATACCTTTGACATTACACAAGCAACACAAAAGAGTTATGACCCTATGGTTAAGAAACTGACTATCAGGGGAAAGCAGAAGCCATGTTTTATTTTAGTAAAGAAAGTCCCAATCAGATATCAGTTGCTATGGGGGCAAACATAGTTTTGGTTAGGGTTAGTGAATGCTCTGTTTTAATAGAGAGGGTTTCAAAAACAGGTTTGGAAGAGCTGCAACAAATTCACAGAAATGAACCTCACTTTGACCTTGCTCCGACCCCACGTCCAACTCTAACCTCCAATAAAGAAGCCCTATAATGTCAACTTAAGTGTGATTAATGGTGGTACCAGGCACAAAGTCTTTCTGTATACAATACCCAGAACTTCAATACAGCTCACAGCCATTCAGCTCTAATCCAAAGAAGTTATACAAATATTTGAAGAGGTCTACTTCAAGACTCTGTACAGCACATACATGATGAGAAATTTTACAAGCCACTATTTCTCAATTAGGGCAGATCTAGTCTATAAAACTCTTCGGTGTAGTCCTGAAAAGGTACCACCATTTGTTTTGATTTTGTGGTATTGATCGTTCTGTGAGAGCAGCTGTCACTTTTCAGAGCGGTTGATGTCTTATTTTGGAGCTGAAACTCTGGATTCCTGTCCACCTTATAGGTTTATTGGCTAATGCGAGAGCTAGCTGTCGAAGTGACACCCATGGCAGGGGAGAGTTTATCATTCTGCTGACAGGCTAAATAACTTGTGCCGAGGCAACAGATAACAAATGGGCTCAAGTTGTGGCTTAAGTGTCTGTGGGTTAAAGACAAGAGCAACTGGGCTGCAGCAGAAATAAATGGTCTTTACTTTCTGGCATTTGTCCATTATTCCTTTGGGGCACCTGAAGTACACAGAAACGCTTTACTGTGTGCCAAAACAGAACATGCATTAAGTAACTTATTACTGACGACTAACACATGTTACATGTTACATGGTTTTCAATAAATTGATTTCATCTTTGACAGGTTGCAAAGATGTATTTGGATGAACTCCTATTGCAAACAAAAAAAAGAGATTATGCTACAATACATGACCTATTTATTTATCACCATTAATATTTGCTGTCAGCTTTTTACATTTAAGCAATGAAAATGTTGTTAAGTCAAGTTTAGGGTTTGGTATTTGCTATTAATTTTCCATAAAGTAATTCTGATTCTGATAATGGGTATTGAACAATGACTCTGAAATCTGAAATTATGTGAATTTACCCAAACGCCAATCCAAAAAACACGTTGCTAATTATCTCTTCATTTTCATTTATGTATTTCTTTCATTTTTCATGGTCCACCTAATTTGCATTTCAAGACATCATGCTGAGCTTCATTAGACTAGAGCTGGATTGATTTATTTTGGCACACGTTACTCATCCCTCATAATAAGCCTTCAGGATCTAGTGTCAAAGCAGCAGTCTAATAAGCTAAGGCTGTTGATAGCCCCGCACTTGTCGTTCACCTTTGCCACGTAGATGTCAAACTGTCAGTGAGAAACCCAGCAGGCTTCAAGAGTTTACTACAACTGTAGCACGACATAAACAAATCAATTTCCCTGTAAAGAAAAAATGGTGGCACTTACAGAAGACCTCTGGAAGACGATGCACATTTTTTTTAGTTGTGATGTGTCAGAGCATAAACAAATTCCCTGTTCATCTCCCACTCGGGTCTCTATTTACAGCTGTTTCTGCCCATACAGTAAGTGAGATATACCCGTGAGGCAACCAGGGTGCTGTCTTAAGCCCGTGAAAATGTGCTGCAAGAGATAAATTCCAAGATGTCAGAGGAGCTGTCAGTGTGAAAGAATACACTGATCATTACCACCTTCAGATCTAGCTTGCATGCAAACTCCCCCTCCCTTCTGAGCAGGACCCCTGCTGAGGATGAGCCAGACTTTCCCACAGTGAAAAACTAACTTGCATGCAGTCATTGGAGCATACTTTTACTGTATCCTGACTACAATTTTCTCATGCAGCTCTGACAATGTTTTAATCTGACTTTTTAATCGAATAAGTTAAATCCCTGCATTGCCAAGAGTAGAAGCTGTTAGCAAAGTTGTGGGTCTTTGCCCACACCATTGAGAGAAGAGATGCAACCAACATACCTGTGTTAAGACTCGAGACCTGGTGTGTTGGTGTTAGAATTTGCTAAATAAAGTTGTGCTGTGCTGTGTTGCATCATATTATTACATGCTTATTCTGACCAAGGAGTAATTTTATAAAAACCTATTCTGGCAACAGCACTTCTGCCAATGGAAACATTTTCAATAATGCAGTCTATGATGTCAAAGCAACCTCCTCATTACTATGTTAAAACCTACATCGGTATGGTTCGAAAAGAACTTGCCTCAGCTGTCATATGTTCTTATTAAGGCTGTCTAATAAGCCCAGGTTACAAGATGGTTCTGAGAAGTAAGTGATATCCGCAGAGCGGCCCACACATACAATAAGGCAGTGAGCCTTAGTGTGGATTTCATACTCAGGGCTGAGCATACTCTAAGCCTATTTTTGTTGTCCTGATCTCAGACAACCCTGGACCCCATCCAGGATGGTTAAAGTAATATCCAGCAGTAATGCTGCCCCGTCCTGTCGTCTCCACTGGGACTTGCAGGCTGAGGGGCTAGGGTTGAAGAGTGACGGGGCAATACCAGTTACAAATTCCAGAAAACCTTGTCGAAACTCAATTTCAATGAGAGCTAAGTGTGAGGACAAAGCATGATATTTTTGTAATGCCCTTCACTTGTCTTTGCAGTCTTGCTCAACACGAGGAGGATTGTGGTCCTTTAATAGACCCCTCCAGCACAGGATACAAAATACTCCATGCTCCCAAAGTCCTCGGTTAAACTGGATACCTGATTAAGACTAGGGACAACTCCAACTCTCGAGCAAGGTTGCAGTGCAGTCAGTCAGTGATAGGGCATTCCGTACACAAAAGAGGCCACGTTCTGTCACTTGGATCCTGTGAATTTATGGCCATCGGGGCCCTTATTTTCCCCCTCTCCCGTGGAGATAAGGGGTGTTTTCTTCTGAAAATCTACAGGGGGTTGGGTGTAGTTAAAGGACACACTCAGCTGCTAGATTAACTCATCAACGCCGCATTGCAGGGTGTCAACAGAAATGTTTCACACACAAGACCGACAAGGAATGAATACCATTTGGAGGTCACAAGTGGCAACCTCTCAGTCCTTCAGGCCTTTTAAATGTTAGTGTCTGCCTTTCAAGAGCAAGGATGTAACCTCTAAACCTTTGAGAGGAAAAGAGATATGTGTTGGACATCACTATCCTCATGTCAGTTTCTACTGTAGATTACGACTTGGAGTGATCAAGTTTATGAGATTTACACAATATAAATCACTGGGAGTGAGTTTTATATTTAAACCTCAAAAATAAAACTGACCAAATATTTAATAATCAATTGAGACATTTTAAAGAAGTTCACATGCACCCAAAACTGAAAGAACACCAACCAAAAAAAATTAATGAAAAATATTTACATCCAACATATATACGTTTTCCTTTCATGTTGATACCAAAAAAGAGTTATGAACAGTGTGAAAGTGAATCACACTTTTCCATGTCTCAAAATACACAATACTATGACAAACTCAATAAACAATCCTGAAAGACAACTGGAGTATGGACAGTTTCTTGTTTCACCATTAGAAACATGATTCACATGTCTTTTTGCAGCTCCTCCTTAGCTTCTTTAAAGAGCATATTTTCAGGGAACCAAAAAACAACTGACAACCGGAGACATGGGATCATCTTCAAAAGGAAGACGTATGTCTGTGGCATGCTGTCTTTTAGCTGCTTGAGCAATGCCATTCCTTGTAGTCTGAGTCATCTAAACTTGTGTAATGGCTTCTAAATTTAGATTACGGTGCAAGTTTCAAACAAAGTTTCAAATTTTTTGAGAAGCTTTAATCTGAGCAGTTAAAGGTCTTGAAAAGGACAGACCAAATTTTGCAGGATCTTGAAATGCGTCTGTTGGGTGTTGACTGAGACAGTGCTTGGGAGCTGGCCAGGTTCCTCACCCTCTACAAGTAGAGTGGATTGTAAGGCCTTTACACTTGGCTGGCAGCAAAGCTTTGATAGCTGCTCAGGGAAAGTCATTGTTTTCCCTCTAAAGCTGCAGTGCACTAGGGTGGCATGGCTGCCATGTTGTGCCTGTTTGCTTTAGATTTGAGGAAGATCAAGCCACGTGGCATTTGTTAAGCTGTGTCCCAGTGGGTGTCCGCTGCCCTCTGGAACGTGATAGATAATTTGAGTACCGCTTAGAGGTCCTTTCATATTGCTTTGTCATTGCAATAAAGATTCTTTGACATGTAGTCAAGGGCATCGTAGGAGAGTCCAAGTCATCCCAAGAAGGCAAGTCAAAAACATTTAACAAAGTCCCATTTAAGACCATAGCAAGTCCTACAGAGATAAAAACAAAATGAACAGTAGATCAATTTGTATGATGGTGTATGGTGAAATATTAATAACAACATATTTGCATGTCTAAAGATGCTCTCTGAGGTTGAGAAATGTTGCATTTGTTGAGTCGTAGCAGTCTTGACCATATTTCCATTCATTTCAACTTGATTGATCAATGAGTTTTCAGCTTGCAACAATTTTACTAATCATATTGCACAAACATAGATAATGGATGGATAATACAAATATTATAGTTTCTGATAGAAGTTAAATCAATATCCAATAATGGCCGAAAGCCTCTACAGTAACATGTCAAGGCCATCCAACTTTGAAATCAGTTCAAGTTCTATGCTTTGCTTACTGTTCCGGGTGCCGTTTGGCATCGGCAGGGCGTGGGAGGTTAAGGGGCGAATGGCAGCATTGGCCCTGTCAGCCCCCCTAGCTCACTAGGTCCCAGGGGTTGGCGCCAGGCTAGCCCCACTAGCAGCCGTGGCAAAAAATAACCCAGCTGCAGTTGTTGGGCAGGGGAGAGTGACGGGGAGAGCATGTCACACAGGGCGATCAGGTTTCAGCGGCTGTCATCAGAGAGCAGTCATTACTTCTGGGCTAATTATCTCAGGCCACATGTAAACAAACAACCTGCCAGTGTGAAGACTACATTGTGTTCGCAGCTCCAGGCTTTAGTTTTGTCCCCATCACTTGTTTGATGTTGGCATCAGTTCTGGTATTTCTCTAAGTCTCAAAGGCCAGAACAGTTTAGAGGTCTAAGAAAAGACTATTACAGTAAATTGTGAGTTGACAGAGGCTAAATTAACTTCTTGTACACAACATCTTTTCATTATTTTGAAAACTCAGACATATTGATGCAAATATAAGTCTATGTAACCGTAAATAAATGTTATAGCATGGGAATGAGTGAAACAAAATGACTTCTCAGATCAAGAAGAACTGGTAGTGGACAAAAAAATACACAGATAAGACAAATAACCATCATATTTCAGCTGTGTTCAACTGCCATTTATCATCAACTGGACAGGATCCATGAATGCACCCTCTGACTGAAAACTCAATCCAGCTCAGCCCAGCACCCGGTCTCACATTCCCCAGCCTTCATGGCACGTTTACGGTTCAGGCTCATGTTTCTATCACACGCTTGCCATACCATACCTGTGTACTGCGCCCACAGCCAGAGACTAGTTGCGCGTGACCTGTGGTAAAGTTGTCTTCATCTCTTCAGGCTTGAGTTGTGCCTTAAACAACAGTGTAATAATAAGCATACCGATTTTAGGTGGCAGAGTACAGAGGCTTGTTGTTTTTTTAAATGCAATGCTGCTTTATATTGTTCTTAAATGAACAAAGGAAACGGAACATTGTGTGCTGTGGTACAGTTATATTAATTTAGGCAAGAGAAAGGAAGCAGTCCCTTTTTTGACCTTGGCATTCTGTATGTTGCTTCATGATTCAGTCACATTGCGTTCCCAACACAAACCCCTGGGGGAAAATCAAACCTTTTACCTGTCATCCAGCAGCAGGTTTCATCTTCAAAAGGAGTTTCAGATCTTGCAGATGTCTACAATCAGTCTAGATTGATTAAATGTTTGCTAAGGGAAAAACAACTTTTGAACCTACTACCTACCTAAACTATTTTCAGAGCCCACACCAGATTTTTCAGTAACGTCATTGCAAACATTGCTTGGCTCGTCTCGTCATCTTAGGGTACAAGCTGTACTCGAAGGCCACTGCCCAGGCAAACTCAATGAATGATATATGATCATGATAGAACAGTTTTATGAAGCAGCTGGATAATGAATGAAAAACAAAATTAGGTTTTTCTCTAAATCACGGAGTAATGTACAGCATGCTAAGAGTCACAAATGGCAAAAAAGAAAAAAAGGCTACAATACTTTAAATCTAAGGATTTAGTGCCATCTAGTAGTGTGGTTGCTGATCACAAACTTGCCGCCTTACCTTGCCCTTTATAACCACAATGGCTGTGAAACATGCAAATAAAAACCTTGTGCACTTGTTTAGTTTGACCAATCTGGGCTACTGTAGAAAGATGTCAGTTTAATAATGCAGACTCCATGGAAGAACTACGGGAAAAACCTAACCACGAAATTCCACCTGGTATGGGTGCAACATGTTCTAAGTGTGCCGGAGCTGGTCACGGCAATTCTAATCAATGTTTGTAACCCCACCAAATCACCATGGCACATTACAAAAGCATCCCAGAAGTGGCTCTCCGCTTTGCTCTGCCGAGAATACACGGCTGTTCTATTTTTGATGGGTGCTGCAACCAGCTTCATCTAACGGGACTGAGCAGATTGAACTGGCCGTAAGTCAGACACATAAACGGCATCGAGAATGCAGATGATTTTCAGAATAAAACACCCTATGCAAAGTTTGTGACAAAAAAAAACAGCCAAAAGGGAAACTGTTTACCTACATAGCATATTTACTCATGGTGGAAGCACATAAAACAAGAAAATGACCAAATCTGAGCAAGTTTGGTGGGCAAAATGCTCCGCTTCTGAAAGACTCCTCATGGGGTTTGAAGCCATATGGAGACTTCCTAGCCATAAATCTTACACACTGAACCTTTCAATGCGTCTCAATGGTCACTTAACTAAAGCTAGAAGCAGGACTTACATTTAGCTACCAGCCAATAAAAGAGATTCACTCACTGGAGTTATTTTTCCATTAAAGATGTATTATTAAGTTCATTAATATCATTAGCAGTAAATTTAACCAAGATAAAAGCTCCTTGTTCAGATCAGTCTGAATAACATTTCAAATAAAAGCAGAAAAGTAAGCAGTGAGTGTGGCACTCAATTCATGACTGATTTAGCCTAGCATACAGTTGATTGTCAGTGTTGTACAGGTTTGAGATATTATTCAATAAAGCATGGCGTAATGGAGATAGAAAATGACATTAGGCCCCTGCTTGCATGCTGTCAATTATGTCTGGGGTTTGGAGGCTTGTCAGGTCTAACTGTACATTATTAATTACCCTCTTATACCCACCTTTGTTTATAGGTGATCTGAGTGACCAAGAGTTTGTATTCAAATATTTATATATGCCTTCTAAACCAAATTACTCCATCACAGAGACATAGCTAAAGACCTCATTTGCATGCTAGGGCCTTTTTGAAGGGCGCAAGTCAACAGCAAACATTACTGCACCACTCTGTCAAGCGAATGACTGACATTTCTAATGGAACATGAGCGCTTCGCGGAATATGGATTTAGCCGTGCCATTAGCCAGGGGTACTTTGATGAATACAAGAAATGTGATAGGCAATTAATTTTTGGGAACACGTTCGCTCATCCCCACCAATCCCTATTAAGGGGCTGGTGATCCCCTATTTGCTAATTGAGTTAGCTGCATCAGTCTGGATTTGAACTTGAGAAGTGTCACAAATCAGACTCTGTTTATCTACCATTATATTGAAGCGAGGGACTTAGCTTTACGATATAATTATACCTCGCAAGACAGTGACCCTAGCCAACCTTATTTTGTAATGCAGAGCACTTTGGCAGGGTCCTTGATGCATACTGGGCAGATTTCACCAAGCTTTGTCTGCTGTTTTTTTTGCTGCCTGTATCTGCCTCAACCCCCTGTCTAATTGGAGCATGAAATCTCTGCACAACAAGAATACTGAGAGAAGTTCGATTAAAATTCCTTATTTCCTCCAGATGGCATTGTCAGTGTGAAGGCACTGAATATCCATGAGGATGTAGTTTTTGCCAGCCTTTCTTTCTTTCAATCTAAGAAAAAGAAACAGCTTGACATTTGACGACAATGACCCAACAAGGACTACAAAAGTGACAGGTCAAGAAACTTCTGAGTGGAAACGCAATCCATTTTGTTGTGGTGGTTGATCGACACTATCCACTTGCAGTGTAGGCCTCCCCGTGCCCTCGCCAAAGACATTTGCAACTGGTGTCAAGGCCCTATAAATCATCCTGTATCAAAGAGGCCATGTAACGCTTTCTACATTTCAACATATGTGGAATCAGAATGCGTCTGTCATCGATGTGAGCCACTCTCGGAGAGAAAGGTTTTTTGGAGGCCTTTCCCACTCTAATGTGGACCATATGTGCTATTGATTTGGGAGGTTTTACCTGCCACAGTGGGATACTCCCGAAATGAGGTGAGGCAGACACTGTCATACCTCTTCAATAGTAAAGGATTATGCCTGTATACTAAAATCAACAAGGTGGATAATTACCAAGATGTAGTAAAAAGGCTATACTTATAATCTCACTGTGTTTCTGGAGCTTTGCTGTTAAGTGCACTATGAAGATGTTTTCCTACTGTTTTAACTCAGTGTTTTGTCTTTAAATAGCCTCTAAACACACAGTGATCTGGTTCATTTGCATCAAACTAGACAAACTCCCAACCACACCGGCTGGTGCCAGGATGAGCCTATTCATCTTAATATTATAAATGGCTCTCACTGTCATCCGAGGTTTTAAGTTCCCAAAGCAACTGATCCTGGTCTTGTACTGGCCATATATCTCCCTTTGAAAGCCAACTCTTCCTACTCCTGCTGCTTTGTATTTAAGGTTGGCCCTCTATCTTTGGTTTAACCTGCTTTCTCAATGACCATCATAATTTTAGGAAAGTGAGGAGGTTCCCTGATTCTTGTATAGTATAGGAATTTGCATTTGTGGTCTCAGAGGTTGAGGATAAATGAGACTGTAAATCAAATGATGAATGTTTCGTGATTTGGTCCCTGCTTTGTGACCAACCGTGTTTCTAAATTTATAGTTTGTTCCACAGAGTTATGCTTACTGGTGCTAAATAAAATCATCCAACACAAGTTTGACTGTCATGATGCCCTTTTTCTGCTCTGTTTAAAGTTGGATTATCGTAATATGCACTCTTTTTGTTTGTTATCTTGGATTATACCACATTTTCAAGAAAGAATTGGCTAATAGAATACCATTATACTGTGGTTACTGATGGTGGCCCTAAAGTTACATAAAGGTATAGGTGTTAGTTTAGGTGAAATTCCAAATTATTCTGGAAGTACAGTTTTTCACAGATCAGTTCTGGTTTTGAGGTATTCTCTAGCATCTCTAGAGTCTCTAGAGTCATAGCATCAGTCACTAGTTAGGTATATAGTTAGTTAGGATAATATGTAAGATTATTGTTTAGCAACTAGGGCTTTGCAGATAAATAAGCACAAGTGGTTATTATGTTTCTCAGACAGGGAAGGTACAGTGGAGGCAGCAGCATGTTAGTACACGACAATCGCATGGTCCACAATTGAAACAGTTTGAACAATCCTCTTTCAGCAGCTCTGAGGGCAGCTGCTACCAACAGGTCAAGATTCAGTCAGAGTTTATCAATGTTTTCTACATAAAGAAAAATCTAGAAAACCATAATTATTATTTTTTTCTCAAGTAATATTTCAAAAATATTTGTGTTCTGCTGAAAAACAAAGTGATGCACTGAGAACAGGACCGGTAATAGAGGCAATAAATATGAAATAAAACCTTTAAATGAACACACAGAATACGCATAAAACAAGACATTACAAACCCATCAAGATACAAGCTCAAAATACCTTTAAAGTCGTTTTGTGCAGCATCTTTGCATACTGATCTTGTCAGTCAGCACAAGTTTTAACTAACTAAAAACACCAAACGGGGGATGACCTTCACACTGAAGTATCGTCCTCCTTTTTGGTTTTTCTATATTACGAGACAGAAGACACATGACTGTAATCTCCTTTGTGAGTAATGACAATATTGGTTAGCCAACAACAGAACATGTCTAACCATGTTTAACCTTGTTGTCCGACATGGGACGTGATACCTGCTGGGAGGCAGAGATCATCCTCGCCATTAGCAGCTACTCACGACATTCTGGAGCCGATTACAAAGCTCAACTATTCTGGGAAGCCTTAACCTCGCGACCACCCTCTTCCCTTCACAAACTGAGGCTGACTTAACATTCTTGGCTCAGTGTATTGTGTCACAGAGAGCAACATGTAATCAGGTCATAAAACAGTCTACTTGTGTGTGCTCTTGATACAGCACTTAACGCTTCAGATTAAATGTCATGCTTGTTTCAATGTCATTTTAAAACAGGAACAACATTTATATCCACAATAAGAGCCCTTCTCAGAATGAGTTTATAAAAATATACATGGAATTCTCTGGCTGGAATTCTCAACATCATATTCTTCCGTGTTCGGCTTTGTAACTGTCACAATGATCCATGTCGTGAAGTGATATGTGGCAGACATTGTAGTCTAAAGTGATGCAGTAATTCAAAGATAAATCCGACAAATGACTTTTGCTGCACTCAATATGGTTGTGATCAAATGAACAGAGCTCTATAGGAGAAGCCGCCGCTTTCTTTGGTTCCTGGTAAAGAAATCTCCGGCAGCCGCTGCAGTCCGATATCGAGAAGTGGAAAAAGAGGTATTTCGAAACGATCTATGTCATCCTTACAGCTGCTGTGTTGTCTTGAATTACCTTGATGCAGCGTTTCCAAAGACCAGATTGGATTTCCTTCACCATCGTTTTCATCCAGATTTTTCCACAAAAGCACGCAAAAGATTTATTCACAATTTGTCTTTCTGATAGCCGATTTCTTTCACGACGAGCCTTACAGAGTTCAAGAGACAGATTACGGCGTGTAAGTGTATGCGGTGGTTGTTTGAAAGGGTTTGGTTTTGAAATAGGTATTAATTTCACATATGGGCATTGGTACAGAGCCTGGCATGGTTTATGGACAAGTGTTGGAGTTTTTCTTTCTGAAAGGATCACTTCAAAGGACTTGGCCAAGGACGAGGTTGAACTTTTAGCTGAAGGTGAGAGCTGCAGATCTTTACTGCTGAAGTAGTAATAAAAACCTCCACACTGAGAACGTTGGTCATTTGAATCAAAGTAGGATCGCGTAAATCTCTTTTTGATGTTCCGTAAAGGCATTAAAAAGTTACAAATACGAGACAAACTAAACTCGATGAGATAGAATAATATAATTTAAGCGTAGCAATTGTAGAATATATGTCTCTCCTCATCAAGAAAAACTCACGTCCGCTTCCTATGATGCTCACTATATGTAAAAAAAAATAAAATAACATTGCTGACATTAAACATCTGTGTCTGCTGCCAATCTTATTACATTATTATTTACAACCAAGTGCATGATATGGTTGTGTGGCTAAAACCAGTCAAGTATCATCATAGCTGTTGCCTTATTTTGTGTCAGTTAAGTAAGTGGAGCCTGTGTCTTCATGGCATGGTGCAAATTCCTGAGATTAATGTAAATGATAAGGAATCTGCAACTCTCCGGATTCTGAGATCCTCGGGATTAAAGGTTCAAGTTCCAGTCGACGCTGGAAACGGATGACTCACAGTCCGCCCGAACGGCTATCGGGTGTCTCGTCTCCTCCCTGTTAAGAAAGTGAGGAAGAGTAAAACTCTCACAGTGAGGGCTAAAGCTTGACGGGAAATAGCAGCTTTCCACTCAGACCCAAGAACTGTATCTGTGAAGAAATACACAGAAGAGAGAAACAGAGAGAGAAAGTAAATATGAGAGCGTTTTTGTATTGAAGCTTTCAGTTGTGCTGATGTACCAGATGTAAAGTGATGTCAAACAGAGCAAAGACTACTAAAAACGAAGACTAAAAAGCCATAAACACAAGCAGATGATACAAATCCTATAAAACGAGTGAGCGTTTGCAAATACAGAAAAACACACAAAGAAAAGTGGTTGACTGGAGTCATTTATTCTGCCAGTGTGGTGACCTACATCCCTCTCAAGGTTACTGTCCATTTCATTAAAAGACTCTTTCATTGATCCCTGTCCTTGGTGTGAGTCTCCCCTTCGGCCTTGTCTCCATTAACAAAGTTAACTCTCTTATACTGCGACCTCTTCCTACTCCTCTTGACCCGGGCAGACAGCTGTGCTTACCTTAGCATAAAGTGCCACAATAGGTCATCATTATCAAATTAATCAAAGCTGTCACAACACAGCACAGTGCTGCGGTCAACTCTTGTGCTGCGCTTCAAAAACCACTTAGATCATGTAACACTTGAGCGTGCAGCAAAAGAGGCGTGCAGACGTACAGTGCACACACACATACACACACACACACACACGCACACACACACTTGCACACGTTTGCTCATGAACACACACACACACACACATATTTAAGAACTAGAAAGGGCCCAAGCACATAGCTGTGCTATCATAGAAATAACATTTAATGAGCGGTAATTTTAGAGAGAGAGTTCTTTGGAGCTGGAATTATAGTTCCATCAGATCAGTCAATATTTCCAATCGAGAACAGCATGCTTTGTAAGAAGTGAAGTGAGATAATATCACTATAACAATCCTGTTAAATAAACCTCTTTCTGTATTGTTTTCTGAGTCTCTTAACCCTCAGTAGCTGAGCTTGATATCAAGATCATTTTTGAGCAGCTGAAAATACAAGAAAGTGATTTGAGTATTATTGTTCAGTATCAATGATTCAATGATTGATTTCTTCACCAGGTCTCATCAGGTATTTTTTGCCTAAATTAATCAAATCTTAAATCTCATGCCACCCCCCGCATCACAAGAAAATTACATGGCTGGGTTATTGTTTAATAGCAGAATCATGACAAATACTACTCCATACTTTTTTAAAAGTGGTTATTGTTTTTTTCTCTTTCTATATTTAAGTATTTAGTTTAGTAAGTATTTATTTCCTGTCGCAGGAAAATACTGATATATTTTGACATATTCGTTCAATAAACAACGTATTCTTGTGATGAGCACTGCTTTCAAATGCTGTTTTCTATTTTTGTGTGTGTCTGTCCCTTTATAAAATTCTCATTATTATTATTGTGATTAAAAATCATCCCCTTCATTTGTTTAACCGGGTGTTGGAGAGTTTTTGGTCGAGATTTGTTGAGGGAAAACTGACTGAAAAACAAAAAATTGTTTACAGAACTTATTATCATTACACACACCCAGATTGGAGCGTAGTTACACTCACAGGAACCTGAATCTGTCTGTAGCTCATCTGATCAATCATTCAGCCAATGTCAAACCCTCAATGTGTGCTTGAGGATAGACTTGGATTTTTGAATTAGTACAAATCTGTCCATGTACAAACGTGAACGCAACACTTTTACTTGTAGCACTCTATTTTAGTGTCAAACTACTTCCTGTTACTTGTGTTAATCCTTCCAGAGAGTGGAAACATATTTCTCTCACTTTTCATGCAGATGTTCGTTGTGTTCAGTTCACTCATTTTGTGAGAAAAGGCTGAGATAACAAGAAGATAATTTCCACCTGCTGTTTAACAACTGAAGCTAGAACATTGCAATACAAACATGCCCCCCTTCCCACCCATGTGTGTGTATGTGTATGTGTGTGTGCGTGTGTGAAGAGGGGGAAGGGCGGCAACAAGGGAGACGTGCAACACCAAATTGCCAGATTGATTAACTTGTCTGTCAGGCTGTTCACTGTGACAATAAACTCTGTACCTCAGGGAGCTTATTGAGAGATGACATGTTTGAGACCCCCAGGCACATCCACACACACACACACACACACACACACACACATACATGCTGACACATACACCCTCTCAGCTCTCATCTAGCCTCTCCCATTATAAAATACCTTTCCAAGTGAGTCCCCTGTCTGTCCTGAAGGCTGCAACCACCCCTCTCTCTTCCATCTCGCACACACACACACACACACACTCCCAGTAATCCCTGGGGGTCTTCTGTTCTCTGCTACCAACACCGGGCTCCATTTTATAAACCGACTCACTTCATAATTGAAAAGGAAACTCTGAGCCATGTTTGGCCAGTTAATCCATTTAAGATCATTATGTGCATTGTCAATCGGCTTGACCCCGCTGCAGAGGGGGCGAGACAATGAGGGGCTCAATGTAACCACCCCCTCCCTCCTCTGCCAGGTCAGAGGGGTTAATGAATGATTATTTCTCACTTTGTAACACAACAGGATGCCGATTTAAAGGGCGACTTACACCTCAGCCCCCTGATTTCTGCTCTGAGCATCCTCCAGGCTGATGTGAGAGGTTCAGCCCCCAAATCAAATGGACATTGATGATGCTATTATATTAAGATTTATGAGTTTTAACTTCCACCTGGATTGTGAAGGGTTTCATTGTGATTTCTTCACAGAACAAATAAAGCGAGAGTCTTCAGTATTGCATAAATTGTAAGTGTATTTGATTTAATTACCAGTTTTTGCTACTGCACAAGCTGTATATATCTTACTGTATTCATTTCACACTATTTGTTATATATCTTATCTTAACGTATTCATGTATATATGTATCCTACTACTTTTTGCACTTACTTCTCGTGTCAGAATGCGCCATACATGTGGTCTTTGTTGATTATGAGATTATGTGATATAAGTAATATATTATTTACTGCTGCTATCTATAAGTAAGGGTCAATATATTTGGAATTGTTGTAAAAATTTGCCAGATTCAATTGAAAAAAAATCTTTATACTGGTGAAAATTGCATAGAAAATCAATAATGCAATGCAATGTTTCTTTATTTACTTTTCTATTATTACATTTTATTACTTCAAGGCACTCTGCTGCGTAATCAGAACCTTTTTTGAGTTTTCTTCTCTCACATGATTAAACTTCAATGACCAGTGCAGCAGAAATTTGAACATTAACTGAACTTTATAGGAGCATAAAGGTAATATAACAATAGTAAAAATTCATACACATTGTCATAAAAATGTTAGATAGTTGTTACTTTAAGCAATTGATCATGATTGAATAAATCTGGCCTCACCATGTGATTCAGGCTCTAGATCTTAGCTCAAACCACTCTCTCTCTCTCTCCCAGCCATGCAGTACACAGAAAAATGCCAACAACAAAGAAAATGTCACTCAACGCCTGACATTAAACTCCTGGCTGTTTAACCAGTATGTTTCCTCCACATTATCTTCATGTCTATTACTCTTTATGCACAGTGTTATTTGCATTTTGATTAAAAATATCCTGAGACACAATTGTTTTGATCAAATATCAAATGATCCTTTACATGACTCAACTTTTAATAGGCAGTGACAAACATTACAGAGACAAGTAAAATACATAGCAGTTCTTATTCCAGTCCAGTGCTGCCATCTGAGCTCAGTGACAATGTATCTTTATTTATATAGACAGCATAATGTGACAGAAGAGAAATCGACCTCGGGCTATTGTTTTTTCGGAGCGCCCGTTTGAAGTTGGAGGCACTTCCTGCTCAGAGTCCTGAATGAACCATTTGTTTATGTCCTGTAGGTCTGTAAATCACTTAGCGCATCAAAGAGCTCCTTTCTGCTCCTGTACAACAATAGGGGGTCATGCCAATGTGCAAACATGACAAGGATACAGAGCAAGAAACTGTCTTCCTTTCCTGGGGTGGTGACAGTTGTTCCAAGATTTATGCAGTGCTGAGATTATAGTTCATAAAAGGCAGCTCGTTTTGAGTGAAATATAAAAGAGAAAATAACGTGATTTGTTTAGTCTTTTTTTTCTTTACTGATGTCTGCTGTCATAAAAATCATAATGTTTCTCTCTGTACTGCTTTTAAACAAGTTAATTAATGCATCTTGTAATTTAAACCAAAGACATTCTCAACATTTTTTCCGACCAAAAACCCAAATGAAGACTGTTATAGCCATCAATCGCTCAATTCTCTTTCTTACTTCTCATGCAAGGCCTGCATGTTTTGTTTTGCATTTAATGTGTGTGCTATTGTTAAGATTTCATATCCATAAAAATGAAATCTGCAATGCTACTAAATGATTTACATTCCACTTCTGGACCAATAGAATAAAAGTTGTTCAGTTTTATTATCGCTGTTGCAGGGCGGAGCATACTATTTATTTGTCCTTGTAGTCTTTCAGAAGGAAGCATGTGGCTCACAGTCTCCCTCAGTAAACACACAGCGCTGAGTCATACCGTCGGAAAAGTGTCCAACTCATTTTCGCATATTTCTCAGCTCTCGACACGTCACGCGAACCCAACACATTGCTGACGTCAAGAAGGGATTTACTTGCCTCCCTTGAAAATTCTTTCACAGTGGCCAGGTCCCTGGTGTCTTGTAGGTCTAAAAGCCATGCGAACAGGAAACCACAGAAGTAGACTACCAACTACCGCCCCCCCTTTACTCCAAAAGCCCTGGAAGACTATAGCGTGGTGAGACTCAAGGCCAACAATGTGCCCACGGCCCATGTTCACATCCTCTCTGGAAGCGCTGCCTTTCCCCAGTCCCTTGCAATATTTCAGGGGCGGAAAAGGACTCAGTTATATGTGGGCCGGCAGACTATTGTGTGTAGCTGTGATTCATGTGAAGCTATACGAACAGTTAAACAGTTAAAAATGCAGCCAGAGCCAACGTATTCCCCCAAGGTTCAGCTGAATGACCAGCAGCTAATATGCTTTTTATGAAGAGGCAGAAGGATACAAATCAAAATACATTTGAGGAAGTTGTATTCAGAAAGCCGCTTTGATTCAAATTCACAACAATTGTCTGTAATAGTCAATTAATTACCCGTCATGCATTGCAAAAGTGTCATTACAGTAGTTTAATGAGAATTGAGAATTAATTGTGAATACCCGATGATGAACCGTAATTTTACACTAAAATGCCATATTTTTACAGTAGTATTGTATCTGGTTACTGTAGAAACACAGTGCATTACTCTATTTACTCCAATTGTTAGCCAGTAATTTGCTGTAAAAGTACAAAAATGTGCAATTTAGAAAAAAAGGCAACCACAACAAATTATTAACATAATTACAAATACATTAGTGTGTTGTTATTATTGTTTTAGCCTCCATATATTAAATTATACTGTGTTATAACAAAAGGCTGACTAATTGTGTGGCAATGTGAAGATTAACACAGTCTTGAGTAATTACCTACATGAATGCAAAAACTATTGACGAAGACAAACTAGCATAATGTGAGGATAAAGCTCTAATGAGTGAAAATGCTGCTATTGATGGGTGATTTATTTGAGATCAATGATTAACCTCCAATTACCCTATGATGATTAACTTGTGTCTAAAAGTAAAGATGTCAATAAACAAGAGGCTGTGTAGCTTGTTTGTATGTTCATTTTATTTATTGGTTGAGTTGTACAGTTTGGCCACCAAATCCGTTAAAAACACATGTATGTGTTGCTATCATTGAAACAGTACACAAGAATATTCTTTAGGCGCACAGTTTATATCCAACAACAGCTACGTCCTGTCTTTAAATGCAACAATAAAATGTTACATGTGTCATGTTACATCACCTACAATCTTGAATTTGAAAGCGGCAAAAGTCAAATTGAGAATTCTAGCATTGAAGCTAATTTCATATCCAACACTTGACAGTTTAATCATCCTTTTAGTTACAACCTCCCTGTTCATTTACATAGATCATAAAATGCATGAGGAGATTAGATAATTCCTTACAGAACCTCCTCCATATTAATAGCAACATTCACAACATTATGGCACTTGCATTAATTTGTGTGGGCAATGACATTAGCCTCGATTGCCTTGCATTTCAGGCCAATTCGCTGGGGCAGTCGACCGGATCCGCAACTCCCCACTCCCCCTCACCCCTCCCCTCGGCGACTAATGAAAAAGACATCAGCAGGCGTCGAGAAGGTCGCCCGTCCCGTTCGCCGTGACCTCGCCGTGTCTCTGTTCTCCTTCTGACAGGTTTTGATGCGTCAGGGGTGGCTGGTTTCCCGGCCAGGCGGTGAGGATGGGCAGGACGGACCTTTTTTACAGCATCACTTCACACGCAGCCTGAGGCGACAACCCTCCTTTCCTCCATCCTCCCCCCTCCCTACCTGCTCCTCACCCTCCCTTCTCGCTCCCTGCACCCTTGCCACTCATTTACAATAATAGCAATAATAACCTTTTTATCTTATTTATAAGAACACAATTATTAAATGTGGTATAAGAAATTACATAAGACAAGGATATATAGAACAATACTATACAATAGGTAAAATCCCAGAGATTTTATCCTATATTTTATATATATTATATATTATATTTTTTACTTAATGTTTATTCTGTGCCAGCTACACCAAGTCAAATTCCTTGTAAGTGCAAACCTACTTGGCAATAAACTTGATTCTGATTCTGATTCTGAAATAAGGACAAAAAATCAAAATAATAAAGGTCGATTTTGTTTCATGGGCATGTATAAAGTCACTTCTACCATTGTAAGAAATAGTAAGGATGAGACAAGGCTGCACCTGTTTGCAACTGAAAACTAAACCTAAGGTTTTGGCCAGACAAATACATTTTAATTAATTTCAAACTCCTTCCTTATTTCCAAGAGTCCTTAAAAATTAAATACTGTTAACTCGTTTGAATCTCATAATTCCAGATTGTAATACAGCATTCCTACTGTATATCGGACAGTAAAATCAAAATAAAGAAACTATTTTATGTTGATCTTAAAGTGCATTCTGATTGAATGAACCAATTTCCGCCTTGTGTTATTAATGTGAATTTGACTATTGTTGCAGTTTTGCTCTTTAGGTTCCCTCAAAACCGCTGCTTATAGACTGCTAGCAATAGCTAGCTTCTGACTCAAAAACTTACCAGACACTTCAGTTCTTTCTCTTATTCTAACAGACTTCCTCACCTTTACCTTTTTTCTCTGTATGTTCATGAAGTGGAGTCACAAAGCAACAGGAACTGTATCAATTTCTGCAAATTGTCTTTAGCTTAAATAACCATAACTATAGAACACATTTGCACCCACTTTGCTTGACTTTATATATCACATCACTTTTAAGATTTACTTCAGTCCCTCTTTTTAGTGTGACATACCATAACATTTGTCTTTATCTGAAAACTCAGACAGACCGAGACATCCCTGTCTGAGGATCTATATGGGTACAGCCCAGCTTGTAAAGCGTTAAAAGATTTGAGACGTAGCTCTGAGCTAGACCCGTCACTGTCACATCCAGTGTTGAAGTCCATCACCTTGCTTGAAGAGGAAGGTGACGATGGCTCCCCGGGTCCCCACCAGGTGTTCCTGTGTCCCCTTAATGAAACACAAAGGGCAGTCGGTTGAGACGGAAACAGCCAAATTGAATCAGGGGCCTCTTGCTTTTGTGTGCTGCATTAACAACTCAATTAAATGCCAGCAAGCATCTGCTGCTATGCCAGTCTGGCATGAATACCTTTCTGACTCTATCGTTCTCTCGTTTTTCAGACTAAGAGGGGGGCGAGACACAATAACAGAAAGAGAGGGAGAGGAAAGAGGAGAAAGAGGATAATGTGCAGGTACTCCAGTCCTTCTCACTGGCATTCTTATTAATACTCAAAGATAAGACGTGCAGTTGATGCAAAAATGTGTAGATAACAAGATAGCTTCAGAGATACATATACAGTGTATTTTGTAAATTTGTATTGAATAGATATTCAACATGCAATAATTTTATAATTATTGCAGCTAGGTTCGTTTATAGAAGTCACAAATGTAAGCAGAAAAAAGAAAGAGAAAGAAAAAAAATGGAACAATACTTTCTGAAATTTGATACTATTTGCTCAATGTACAAGTAGTTGTACTATAATAATAATAATTATAATACAGTAAGAATCATATAAAAAACAAGTCAAATTATGGAATATATATTTTGTGATTTAAGAGGTCTCAATTCCCCATAACAGCAAATATCCTGTAATCCGTTGCCATGAACCATCTTTCACAACCTCCTAAAGCAACATTGAAGGTATTAAAGCTCTGCATGTAACATGGCTGGAGGTTGTGGTGAGACAGAGAGAGAAGAACCACGAGGGAGAGAAAAAGAGAGAAGAGGAGAGAGTGGGAGGAAGGAGAGACTGCTCATCCCAGTCTGGGAGTTCATCCATCATTGGAATCAGTGTGTGCTGTAATTACTGTGTCAAATAGATGGGATGATGCCTGGGAGGAACGTGCGAGTGTGTGTGTGTGTGTGTGTGTGCAAGCATGCATGTGTGTTTGTGTGTGCGTATATAGGTCTGCATGCACTGTGGATGTCTGCATGTGTTTGAGAGGTGTCCCATGGACACCTTATCTTCATAATCACCCCCACACACATACACACACACCAAACCACTCCCTCCTCCACTGTCATCTGTCATCCATAGCCGGCGCTGTCAACTGGCGCTGTCATGCATTGCCAACATCAGGCCGTCAGGAGAGGAAGTCTTAACTCTTTCAGCAGCGGAGCCCTTTGAGGATTCAGGAGGATGCAGCTATTTAAGGAATGCACGGCATAAAGAATGGATGAAACATGGGAAGCGTGGATAATGTGGAGTATCGGTGGTGCTCACGGGGTTTCTACGGTTGTGTTTTGCTGCTCTTGATGTGCACTACTGCAGACATTACGTCACTATATAGAGAATACTAGAGTTTGATCCATGTATGTTTGCACAAATGTGCTAGATCGGAAGCTAAACTAAAGAAGGTATTAACCTTATTAGAAGATTTTTAAGGTAGTATAAGATATGAGCCAAGTGTTCCAGATTTTTTTATCAAGGGTACTTCTACAATTTCCTAGGGAACGATTGTGGAGGAGTTAAACTTCTAACTGACTCTACGATGTCATTGAAGGGGTATTTAAGTTCAGCAAAAAAATGTGACAAAAAAGTATTCACAAGACTATGTGAATCTAATCCTAATGAATGTTTTATATTTGATAGATTAGATTAGAAAAAATTAAAAACTTATGTGACTTGTATCTCACCTCTCGCCCAAAGGCAGCTCTATTATACTTTGGTAAAAGTATTCAATAAAGGCACTTTTCCACGACTTAGTACAACTGTGTAATTAAAAGCTGAATACAGAACACAGAATGCATCAGTTTTACTTCAAAACTCAATTTCACTTTAAAAATCACCACCAAAGAACCCTGAGCAATCTACATTCTCCAAACTGTGCATTAGTAGAAATTTGAGGGTGGAGTGTGTATACATCTTTCTTCTGCTTGTGTCCTGTCCTCTCGCTTGAGAAGTTATCTGAAAAATGGGGAACGTGTCCATAAGCCATATGGCTCGGCGAGAGCAGCGACGAGGAGAGCAGCGGAGCAAGTAAAGAGGTGGAAATGGTGTTAGCTGCTTGGCTGCTCAATGTTGGCAATCAAAGTCCTGGTGAACCGGTGAAAGATGTAAGCGGCAGAGAGGATCATGAGTCTGGTCACTCTATTTGGCGACGTGACAGGTCCATCCTGATGGTGGAACAGTTTGATCTGTTAACCATGCAGAGTTTCCAACTGATTTCCGATGAGGGAAATCGGTTGAACAGGAGAAAAATATACATCTTAACGAGTCATTTACTCTTGTAGTGACTTTTTCTGTTGAGACAAATGTTAACATTAATCACTAATGTAAAACAATTGTCCTCGTTGAAGGTAAGTGTCCAACATCTAAATACAGTAATGTTAATCAAATATAGAGGAACATTCGCTGAAACATGTACATTTCTGTTAGTGAGAGTGAAAGTAACACAAACAAACAACAACAAAAATAAAAAACTTGATACTTAAACTCGCCTTGAACGTGGGTGTTTATGCTTCTTACCCAAAATATGAAACACATATTGTACAATACATTTTTAAGAAACTTAAACTTGACTAATTAATTAACCAAAACAGCAGGTCATTACACCTCATCAACACACAAAGAAATCTCCTGACAGGTACAGGTAAACAAGCATACTTTAGGTAAGCCAATAGCAGATGCTACACACTGCTGCCATGTCCTTGAGCAAGGCAGAGCTCCAGTATATTGAAGCAAACTCTTGTGCTGCCAGTGAAAAAGATTATAATTAATTATATGGGTACCGTGTGACTTCAGTTCCTTGCCTGTCTCTAATTTGTGAAAGCTGAACAGCTCCAGGCGCTGCAGAACCCTATAAACTCATAATGTTGGCAGAATGAATTGACAGCTCTCAGCTCGACCGTTGAGCCTTTGAAATCGCCGCCGTCTCAACGCAACCTTCCCTTTTGCTTTTAATGGCAGCGCTGCTAGTCTCAGGGGCTATTAGAGAAATGTAACATTTGGTGCCATATGCTTGCAGGTTGTTTGGGAATAGCAATGTGGCCATATCATGACATGCTGTAGCTTACATTTTGCCAGTTAATTACCATCATGACATCAAAACTGGAAGCAAATTGCAGATGCTGTGCTGGTAAAAAGCTCTCAGGGAAGGAAGGAAGGCGGGAGGGAGGGAGGGAGGGAGGCAGGAAGGGAGGCAAGGCTTCAGGGGAAGATTATTAAAAATGGAGTCTTCATTATCAAAGGTGAGGAGACTCTGACTTATGAATTGCAAATCTTCCCACTTCTTTTAAATTTGTCTAAACTTCATCAATTAAACTGACATAAAATGATCTGCTAGAAGTGACTGATTTTCTGGGAAATTGATTCTTTGAAAAAAAGTTACATTTTGTGTAGCTGAATATAAAAAAAAGATGTAGCCCTGTATAGCCACAGCCTGGTGCCCAGATTTGCTGCTGTTACACTTGTTTCTGTAACTTGGTGTAACCTCTAACGTAGGTTTTCACATTCGTGCTTCCCAGAGGATGTATTCTATCAGGTGACCGCTAGACCTTTCCTGAAGCACCACAGTGAAGTTGACATTTGGGATGTTGACTGGAATAAAACATTCCAGTCAGCTATTGGATGCATTGCCATGGACATCGATTCAGACATTCACACTCCCCTCAGAATGAATTGTAATTGATTCCTTCAAAAATATGTCTGACAATAAGCAAGCTAATAAGTATGTTAACATGCTAACTTCATAATTTCATGTACCAAATTGCCAATGCAGCATATAGTGATACGGAAAGTAAGGGTGTGGAGGTCAGAATAGTGGACGGGGCTGTATTTTGGACTAGGATTGGAGCTGCCATGTGCAGGAAAAAAACAACAACATAATTTTAAACGATCAAAGGTTTCACTTTGGCTCTATATACACATAAACATACTTCATTGACTACTTACTAAACATCTACATACAACAATGCTGATAAAGTCCACATGTTTGGTGGTGGTAAAAATGTAAAAATTCAAAAATAGAGTACAGAGCTGTGCTTTGTGGTTGTGGAGCTCAGTGCATGTGCACACAGGGACATGTGCGTACATGTTTGTGTGTGTGCTAGTGTGTGTGTATGTGTGTGTATATCAGCATTTAATATCCCCTGCAATGAGGAAAGCCAACCACAGTCCAAAAAGCCCTGGGGCTATTTATAGTGGGCAGCAGGCTGAGTGGCAGACTTCTCTTAATCAGCATGCTAGTACGAGAGGTAATTTAAAGACGCCTCGCCGCTGACAAGAATTAAATTGTGTTTTGATTTTCTCATTAGCCTAATCTCAAGTGGGCCTCGTTATTGTGTAATTTTCCTGCCTTGACACGACATCTTGTTTTGGGCGATGACAGCCGTATGCCGCCGTTTTGGGGACAGGGGCAAGGGTGGCAGCGTCGAGGGGGTTGTTCCATCATGACAGCTCGAAGTTATTTGGTTGGCTGTTCCTTCTGGTATACCTCCTACCTCCTATCCGTGCATACACATGGACATACAGATACTCACAACAACCACTTCAAACCATGACTGATGGGAGGATAGTTGACATTCGATGGCTGCAGGGGTGTTGAGGAGGTCCAGGCATGTGTGTGTGTGCATTCAGTTGGCGAACAGTGTGCAAATGAATCTTTCATTGTCACTTTGTGGTTGAGGGTCCATCATTTTAGCAGCCAAGATAATTCACTTGCCAGTGTGTACGTGTGTGCATCAGTAGTGCATGTAGGTTAATGTGTGGAGGAAGACCTGCAGTCTGCATCAATCTGTAATCTGTTTCATCTAATTCATCACTGCTAATTATTGTTCTGAATGGTTACAGAGTTTTCTTGGAGTTACACAACAATCTGTGCAATTAAAATTGTTCATAGCAGGATGTTCATTACTTTAACCATTAAAGTGAAGACTACCTCAGGTCAAGAGAGTCATTGGCCTCTTCATCAAATACCTCCAAAGTCTTCCTATAACCTTCTCTCTTCCTCTTATACTTTTGTTTCTATGTATACTTGTTTATATAATTATGTTTTAAAATGATAACAGTTGCTTTCTCTAATCTCAGAACCCATCGGCTAAAGTCTGATGAGGGTTTAGCCTCTGGAGACAAAGGCCAATGTTTTGGGGCTTTTGGTGGAATCCATATCTGGATAACAGATACAGTATCTGGGCTGAGTTGCAACATTATACGCAAGACTAATGAGAAAGACACATTTCTGCTCATTTCTTTTGAAGTTTTATAAAAAGCTTAATCATTTCCAATAAGTTCCAGGATTGTATTTTGGCCAATGTGTTCCACATTTTTTTTTTGCTCTTCATGTGGACAAACAGAAATTAGAACACTGCTGATGCCAAAAACCTGGTCCTTTACCTACAGGTTCTGCATTTGTATGCTGATATCTTTTTATAGAGATTACTTGTAATGTTGTTAATTTAGGGATTCTTTCTTCACTCGGCGTTAATCATTTTGAGCAATAATAGCCACATTTAAATGTCATGTAAGATTTCAACTTTTTGTACTATTTCAGCTCAGTCTTTCTACTTTGCCATTGAAAAAACTCTTTGTAAGGAAAGGTTAATAGGTTAGCTTCATAAAAATGTCAATTCTAGGTTTCATTTCATGTCAGTAAAGGTGTAAGATAAGTTCACCACCCATTTTATTACATGCTTTTATGCTAACCAAGTCGGGGACTTTTTATGTACAATGTACAATCTGGAATTTCTAACTCCACAGTATCTATATTAAGAAAAGAGCAAATGTTGATATTAATGGCCTTTGCTGGCATTTCTGTATTTCTGTGTAATAAAGTATGAAAAAGCACAGTACAGCATGACACTCTGTGGACACGCTGGGATTAGAATATTGACAACAGACTCTGTTTTCTAACCCTTCTGGCCGTTTTTCATACAGTCTTGGCAGAAGTCTGGCAGAGGTGATAAATCACACCCTTTAGTATCCTGGATTCTTTTCTTGCCGCAGGTTTCTTGTCGCCAGTCTTTAGCAAGCCAAATGTGAAAGCTGTGACCTCGCCGTTGCCCTCTACACCTGTTGTGGTGAATCTCACTCCTAGTCGAGGTATTAGGCAAAGACAGCACACAAAAACGACACTAAGGGCAAGATGGTAGGTTTGCTCTGCTCCAGCAGTGATGCTTAAAATGCTTTTTTTAGTCATGGTCTGTGAATTTAGAGTTTAAAATAGCGCAAAATCGAAACAAAAGGTTACAAGAATCATCAACTATGGAATTATTTAACTTGAGGTTTTTTGGCTTTGGTACTGAATACTGTTAAATGCACTCCAAAACATGTGGAACATATTGTATAGAGGCTAAACATGAAAATGTGAAAACATAAAGGGTTTTATTTTTATACTTAGTGAGGCATATAATACCAATGAGTGTTAACAGACCATTCATATCATACGCATCAATTCACCAGTTGTGTTTTTCAAGAATTTTCCATCTCTGGGGATTAATTTTTTTGTTTTCAGTATCTGACAAAGAAGCTGTCAGAATATAACAGTGAAATGTCTCCCTCCTGTTTTTCACACTTTCATACATCAAAGTCGAAAAAGGAAGCCTCGTCCAAAGAGGTCACAACCATCTCAGCGATTTATCAATGTGAACAATGGTGTGACTTCATCGAAACAACCGATGCCACATTTGCTGTCATCACCGCAGCCTTTGTTCCCACACCTCCATAAAGAGAAAGAAAAGAAAAATGAGTCCTTTGACACATTTTACAGAAAAAGCAGGCCAGTTTTACAGAAGTCCTCATCCTTCTTTAAGCATATCCTGTTTGGGCGAAGGGGGTCACGCACACTTTGACCCTTGAGAGCTCTCAGGGTTCCTGTCAAAGCTTCTGTTAGGAACTGAATGACAACATCCCTGTCTTGTTTCTCATGTTAAAGTCATCCCAGCCTTGGATTACAGCATCACTTGTCTTATTTTTAGTTTGTATGGAAAAGGACGGCTCTAAAGTGCTCCACACAGCGAGGATAAAACACTGAACTGTAACCCCGTTTATTACCAAAAGCTCCAGTTTACCAGACCATAAATAACATACATTTAATTTTCAGAACACACAAAGTAGGAAAAAATATCATAAATTACCTGAAAACCTCCATGAGCATCATTTTGTCCATTTCACAGTTTCCAAGTATCCTTCTCTTGGTCTAACAGCTTCAATTTACATAAAAATGAGCCTGCCTCGTGTGAGAGTGATGCAACATCTGTGCTGATCAGAATTAATTGAAATCTGTAATGTTGTGCAGCAGCGCTAATTCGCCGTGTTACTAGCAGCATATAAAGAAGCATTATGCTATTTAGGGACGTCTATTCACTAAGCCTGATTGAGACACGAGCTAAACGCTTAACTGTACTGCAGCGATGAGGCCTCCTTCCTCGTTGGATTTATCGTCATGATAACTACAAACAAACATCTATAAAATACTCAGATTCATACTTAATACATATTAAGGACCATAGTTTCCTGGAATACTCTGTAATGAAGTCTGATTACTTTTTTCTTTTCATTTATCTTGATAATTCAGTCATAGAAGCACTTAATCCTCGTTGAAAGATTTTGTTACTATTTAATCACATTATTTTTTTATCACATTCTTCCTGTAGTGTTCTCAGGATGATGCTATGTTTCATATTGCCACAATAATAACTTGTATTTCATAGACACAGAATAAAGAGCTATTTTTAAAAAGATATAATATGTAATATTTGTGCATTAAAATGTCTTAAAATGCTAGATTGTCTTCAAATTTGATGTTCAAACCCAGAGATACCTATCATTTTATTCCAGTAACAGAGCACTTCATGGTATTTCCTTCCTTGCTTCCAGTTGCTATAAATTCTGGGTAAACCCGGCGTCAGAGAGTGAGATAAGGAAGTCTTGATATGAATAAAACTTTAATATTATCCCATCCACGAACTATGATGAAACGCTGCTTCATCATCAAACTATTCTTTTGTTACTGATTTGATGTGAGAGATCCACTAGCGGCAGAATGTTACATACTGTATGTTTAAGTATCAGCAGTAGTCTGATTACAGTTTAAACGTCTGTCTTGATGTAATGTTACAGAAATAGGTAGGCTAAAAGTAGAACAGCAACACTTACACCTTTACATTGGTCTCATGATAAATGAGATTCAGCTACAATCATTCATACTCTGAACAGCCATTATGTGCACAACGAGCATGTTATCTGATACTGCCTACTGTACTCGGCCTTTGAGAACGGATTAACATTGTCAACATTGGTGTTAATAATAGTTTACTTGCACAAGACAGCCAGACAGGCACTCATGGATCTTGTATAATGAAAATAAACCTGTCTGTCTTTCTCCCTGGATCATGTGTGTGCGCTCTTTTCACAAGTTCAGAGTCATTACATTAGCCTGTACTCTGTAAGTGTACAAGATATTACAACAACCTGCTCTTTCTGTTTATATGCAGATTGTTCACGTGAATTCCTGTCAAAGCAGTGTGAATGTTTCTGTCTCTAAAAAAAACAAATATTTGCCTGAGCATAGTAGTAAAGGCAAATCCAGCAAAGCCTCCTGAAAGATTCTGCCTCACTGTGTGTCAATTAGTTTTAGCTAAAATAACTGAAAATATATGTTTAAATATGAATCTTAAATGCACAATATCAGCGAACATTATGAAAGCCTTAAAGTGACTCCTGGTTTATTTCATAATCCCCAGGCTCTATCTATATGAGGGTCCTTGTGTTTAAATCTAATACGGAGACATACATTATTTTAGTTTTGTGCTTTAATGCTGCATAATCTTAAATCAAATTGGACAATGCACAGAGGGTGCAAGGAATGGTGAGTTAATGGGTGCCCACTTGCTAATTTTTCCCCCTTGACACCTCGAGTAGGTTAATCCAGCCATAGAAAGCATGTTACCCAGGCAACAGCCAAGCCAGGAGTTGAATATTTTCTTTGGTAAACTTACAGAATTAGCTACAGGTGTAAAAGTTTTTGATAAGAGACTCATTATATCCTAAAGAATCTGTATGTTTTAACAACTTTTGGATCTTACCAGAACCAAAATGGAATTGGCTGTGAGAGTCGAGCCCTACCTGTGTTTTAAATCTTTTCCACACTGACAACAATAGGATGTTTGGGTAAACATTGCTTATTGTACACAACATTACCTTCAGCAGCCTTATAAATCTGTCAAACCCTAGTTCATAGGACTTGAATGACAAGCGTCCTGGTAATTGTTTTAAGCAGCACATTCACACCAAACACCGCAGCAGCAGTAGAACCTATGACACTGTAACACTGTGGGGTCAATGAGACAATTGAACCCATTTATTCCAATTTAATCGGGAGAGGAGGATGTGAGAGACGATGGGAGATGGGGAGCAGAGGAAGGTTGGGAGGAGGGGGGCCACTACAACTAACGGGATTTGACTCTTAACCCACGTGTGCATTAGGTGGGCAATGATCTGTAAAGCTGCGCTCCGCTGGGGTACGCTAGCGAGTCTCTTTTACGCCGTGATCTATTGCCCCGCTTTAGCTCCGACGATCTATCACATGGAACTGGCAGTAACGGATGAGAATGATCTGCTGGAAAAACTCTCTCATTTGTCTCTGTCGCAGCCAGTGAACTAGAGGAGACGCTAATACTGGGAGACGGCCCGGGGAGGGGATATAATTATGTCTCGGCACTCTTCTGCTCGCTGGCTGAGTGTGGAAGGCATATTAGGATATAATAAAGCCAGGCCTCGCTCTCCTCTCTAGTTTTTTTTTCCTCTTTTTTTTCCCACTATATTTTCTCTTTTGCTTGCTATCTCTCGACCTCTGTCTATTTATGTGTCTCTTGTCATCCTCCTCTTACTGTGACTGTTTCCCCTTTTCTTTAATCTCTCAGCCATGAGCACTGCTCTCCACTTCCACCTTCTTCCCCTCACTTGTGCTTCCACCAGCATTTGGCTTGCCTTTTTTGCTTTTTATGTTTTCTATGTCCAGAAAAACCACAGTGTACTTACTGGTAATATTATCCAACAAAAACAGAAGCTGAAGTGACTCAAATTGTCTCATTTGGCCTTTACACTTCTTCTTTTTTTCTTTCGATACTGTACCAAAGTAAAAAGCAGAACAAGTTAGCATTCTTGTATGCTTACACTCTATGTGTAGTTGTTTGTGTATGTGTGAAACTGTAACTTCTCACAGAATATGAAGACAGACTTTTTGAATCACCTTGTAGCCAGGCTTTGACTTCACAGTGTGAACATGCTTTAGTCTTTCATGAGAAATAGTCATTGAATAAGACAGACCTGAGAAAAGAAAACATGTTCGGCAGACGTGTTCTCAACATATAAAGTCCAAAAGTCCAAAAGTCCAAAATTCATGCCCAAAACATCTGTTAAGTACAGAACAGAGACTGGAAGCATGTAGAAACAGATCTGTTTGAAACAGGAGTTTCAATTCAGTCTTGGCAGTGCGTAAAGCCAGGCTCAAATAAGATAATCTACTGTGAGATCTTAGTAACACTGAGCTGCCAAAACTTAAAACGATCATTTAATCTTAAATGCCATGCAATATTTTTGGATACAAATACAATTTAACTTAGATCTTAATGAAAAGATTTTTTTAAATTAACTAATTGCATTTCAAGAGGTTCAGCTGGTATGAATTTACTGCAACGATATGCATGGAAATCAGCTATTTTCCACAATTTGACACACTCAGAGCTTTTAGAATTTTGATTCTACAACTGTATTTATTTTTCATTACAAGATGACGGCATCGGAAGAATACTACAGCTGAGATTATAAACTCTGATCAGTATAAAGACAGGATGTCTGTTATTACTTAAACACAGGAGTGTATTTTTTACTTTAGAAATTCCAGACATGACAGATTCACACATGAAATAAACCGATGACAATCATAAATAATTTATTTGCAAATCCCTGAATGTCTCCAGGTGACTGCTGCAGTGCGAATGAGGTTTGAGTCAACAGGCTTTTTGGAGAGAGGAACAAATACACAGGACTTGCAGCCAGCCCTCCTCTGTGTCTGGCCATCCGGCCCGAATTGCATTTCTCTCTGGGTTCCAGTTTGGATTTGGTGATAACTGCTGAGGCCAGGCAGCACTTGGACTCTGACTGCAGGCCGATGGCTGAGCCAGAGCTGTTGCCTCCCATCTGGGTTGGGGTAGACAAGGCTACAGGCATCGCCTCAAACCCAGAGACCAGGCTGAGCCGTGTCAGCTGCAAGCCAAAAACAGAGGCACTTTTTATAATTTAAGCAATTTGAAATAACGTGTAAAATATTAGTAAACAAAGAATTGAAACTTTTTCTCAGTAACTGAGGTAGCATTTTTTTTTTTTCATGGAGGTTTTTAAATTTTGTGTTCTAGAGACATTTTGATGGGCAAGGAAAGTGGTGCATTTCAAAGAAGAATGATCTGGTTTGTGTTAACTAAGGGAGCCTTTATGTCCGAGCAGACAAAGAGAGGACATAAAAATCCCAATAAAATTTTGCAGAAGTGCTGCCCATCCCAATAGACTGACAGGTGATCATAGACGTGGAACACAAGAGTTTGCAAGTATCTGTGAAATAATACAAATATGCTGTTGTACAATGCAATTACTACTCCTGTGTTATATCTGGAATTATCTGGAATTATCTGGTGCATGGTTTTTACTCTCTCACTTGGAGAACTGTTCCCAGTTTAATCTTAATTGCGTGAGCTGCAGTTTCATCTACTCACAAAATTAAATGCAGTTTCTAGAGAATACATGTGAGCAATAAAAGCACAATGCGATTGTATTTTCCTAGTTCATACAGAACCTAAAGTAAATACAGTGAGATCTGCCTCTTAACCTTCAAACAGACTAAGTGCCTATTGTAAGTGTCACATTTGAGGGAAGACATCCGCAGCCTGCCTGGTGAGTCAGCTACCCTGCCGCCTATTAAGCTCCTGTAGGCAGGAAACAACCACTGTGTTATGGGTATAGTTCCTTCCTAAAGCATGGCACAGAGGCACACAGGAGATCTGCAGGATGTGTGTGTGTGTGTGTGTGTGTGTGTGTGTGTGTGTGTGTGTGTGTGCGTGTGTTTTTGTGTGTGTATGCATGTGTGTTTGCATTTATATGTGTATCTATGTGCACTTCTTTGGCTTCATAGTCACGCACATATTTACAAATAATTGTTTTGGTCTTTAATTTGTGTTTTCTTGTGTTTACTGCATTTGTCTTTGTGTGTGTATTTTTCTGTGCATTGATATCCTAAAAAACAGTGTTGTTCATTGTTGTTTTGTCCTATAATAACCTTCATTGTTGTTAACTACAAACACAAGATGAGATTAATCCCCATTGAAGGCATGGTATCAACACTTACATGTATCATTTACATGACTTCCCCGTTAGTCTATTTTTTTGCTATTTTGGAAATTTGACAAAATTAATCATTTTTTGGCCGACATTTCCTCCAAATTTTGATTCGTGAGGACAAAATTGCTGCACATCATGAAGACTCATTACTACTCAAAGACTTTGTATGTGTTTGATCAGATGGAGGATTTCCTGTGAATCAAAGGAAAATACGTCACCCCGCCTCATCTGTCATTTCAGTAACAAGGACTGAACCAAACCCCCCGGCACTGTTTGTTCAAGTGGCCAATGTCACTGTCACACTCTTTTGTAAAATATATAACCTATATGTGTATGTATTTCTACAGATGTGTGTCTGTGTGTGTGTGTGTGTGCGTGTGTTCGAGAGAGAAAGATTGTAAGTGAAAGCCAGAGGGCCCGGTACGCGTAGAAAAGAGCAATACTGAGGAAAATATCAACAAAAGAAAACAGTAAAGGTTTTTGTGCTAAATTTGTTTCCTCTAAAGTTATGTTTCCCTTGGTGTGCTTTCACATCAGTTCCCTGCCAGAGGAGAAAGTAACTAAATCATCTCGATTTTTCGTTCTGTGGACTTTTGTTCCCTATTTCTGGCTTTTCACATACTTAAACTGCATTTCACAGGAATACTAGGAATGGAAGGAGACTCCAAAAAGTAACCAAATAGCTGTCTTTAAACCTGAGCTCCTGCTTTTTGGTGATCTTATTATCTCAAACCACAAGCGTTGACTGATTTTGCAAGGACATCAACTATAAATTAGCTTAGCTTACTTATTCAGCTCATTTCCTACATGATAATTCCCATGTGCAGTCTTAACGATAACATATACACGGGACAAGTGGAGGAGATAAGATTTTCTGGAGTGAGACTGAAAGAGATATTTGAGGCAGAAAGTGCTGCTTTCATGGAAAATGGAAAAAGGAGAAAGGAAATGAAAAACAGTAAGCCAAAACATCAAGGAGTAGATACAAGGAGGGATTGTGAATCACAGAAAGGAAATATGTTTCAGACAAGGTCAGGGAGAAGAGGATCTACAAAGAGAGGGGAAGAGTGTGTGTGTGTGGGTGTGGGTGTGTGTGTGTGTTCAACCTGTTAAACAGCCTTTTTATGCGACTCGCACCGCTGTGTGACAGTTTGTTTGTGCAGTTGTAAACACGCTGTGGCGGCGGTGATGACGGCAGTGGCATGGTTTGGAGGGGATGCTAGATCGCCAAGTGACCGCCTGCCTGGAGGCACATTATCTCGAACGCCCTCCTCTGGATTAGTGACTTATTGTTGTGTGTCATGTCCCATCATTCGTCTGGATGTCTCACTCTTCTCCATGCTGTTTTTCTTTCTTTGCCCATAAACACCCTCTACATACCCCATTTCCTTAGCATGCTGGCTGACTGATATGGTTTGTTCATTGGAAAAGTCCTGTATGAATGAGTTGTTTAACTTCTTTATGTTTTTAAAGTTATTGCAGGAGTTTGAGGACTAGTTCTTTATTGGTGCTGGAAAACTTGGAACGTTCAAGATGCTTTTTTAAAAAATGGATGCCCTACAAAATAAGATATGAGACGTCATTATAACAAGTTCAGAGTAAGTAAATCATTTTTTAGGACCTGATTTTTCGAACATGTTAAGACCATTTTACAGGGTCAGCTAGAAATGTTGAGTTTTTCCAACCTAATAAGCCACCTGGCTACACCTGGTGCTGGTGGCATGAGGGGACATTGGATGGCATTGCCCATCCAATTGAGGTTTTGCGCCCCCTACCAAAAATTAAAAAAATTCAGTAAATTATAATAAATAATATAAAGCACATATATTCCAAATATAATAAAACAAATGATTTTTCATAGGAGAATCTACACATTTGTTATATTTACACTCTTGTACTCATTATTTTTGGTGCTGCTCTAATAGTATAGATCTATTGATAGGGGAATGGGATAATTTTCATGTTACTGCATTACGCAATGTGTTTGAGATCAGCCACATACACATACATGTGCACACAGACTCTGACTGGTCGACAGATTCAACCCAAGGCACCATGAAATTGCCAGGGAATAGCTAAAAACCATGCTAACAATAAAACTGATGGTTTTCAAAAGGGAAAAATAGATGAATAATCATAGGAGGCTTCATTTTCATGAACTTTATTTAACTTTTAACACTTTCTTATTTCTTAAGACTCTAAAAAGACAATATTGCAATAAGCAGATAAAAAGTCTCTAGCATGCAGCGTTGCAGTGATACTTGATCTACCAGGTCATGAACAGAGAGCAACAGAGAATGAAGTCAAGTAATATACTTATACATTTAAATTAACATGTTAGTTGCAGTGAATCTGTACCAGTCCCCTCACATTGAAGGAAAGAAAACATATTTGTAATTTCACATTTGTTTTTGCTGTTTAACTTCCTCCCCAAAAAGTATTTTCCGGAGGATCCTCCTAGAACAGCTCACTCTTCAAATCACTTTAGAACCACTGTGCGGTGCAGGTCACTATGCATGTTTTGTTTTGCTTATTGGTTATGTTCTAACCAAAAATGTCTTACATGTGTATGTTATAATGGGATTATAAAACAGCTTAGCCTTGGTTGAAAACTCCTCTAAATGGTCAAAGGGACACATTCTCGGTCTGGCCAAACTCAAATGGTAATGTTACACAACCAAAAAACAAATTAAAAAATGTGTTAGGGTAAGGGTTAGGGTTTAGGGTTGGTGTAAAAAGGTGTTCCCACTTATGAAAACTCTGTGCTTGCTTATAATTGTCTGGAGCTGGAGGTGGCTACAGCTGATAAATATCTGCCAGCACCCTGTATCCTTTCATCTAGCAAAATCAACAGTCACTATAGAAATGTGAATCGGCTTTCAACTACTTTTTATGAAATAAAGGACCTAGAGTTCCAAAGATTTCAAAGAACTTTCAGTGTTCCTGCCCTTGTATTATCATTGTAAACTACCACTAGCAATGCCAGAATAAAAATCTTGGCTGGTGTTGCAAAGACCATGGAAAACGCATCTTCGTGAATAGTCAAATTGAATGTGGAAAACCTTGTGATGCCAGTGTCTGAAACAGAATGGGACTCTAAATTCAAACTAAAAAAGCTAAATTTGACAGTATTTACATGTTTTTTTGTCGAGGTACTATAATGGCCACTCAGTTGCTCCATGATTAGCACTGCCGCTTGAGAGCATGAAGGTCCAGGAATGTGTCAATGGGTGTTCTGGTTTCCTTCTACAATCCAAAGAGATGCTGGTGAATTGGAAAGGCTACACTGTCCATTGGTGAGAATTGTTATCTGTTTACATGTGATAGCACTGAGAGACTGACAGCCTTTATGTACCATGGGTATTCCTTGCCTCTCACCTGATGTGAGCTGGATGGATGGACGGATGGATGGATGGATGGATGGAAGTACAATAATGTGCAACATAATTTGTAAACAACCAAACAAGAAAGAAGAAATGTTTCATCCAAACAGAAGAAAATGACATTTTATGACAGGAAAGACAGATTAATCTTAAAGACAGATTAATTATCCAGCCTTACCCCAACAAACATCTTAAAAATTGCAGAGAGCTGCACAAAATCTCATTCCACATGTAATACTTTGAAAAATCTGAATTTAGTTGCAATGTAAGGTTGAACAATGTCTGCATTAATGTTTCGTTCAATGAACTCTGCCAACTTTCACATTAAGGATGGCTGTGGGTTGCAGCGGAGCTCTCATTTAAGGAGATCAGTTTTCTCTGGCCCTACATTTCCTCTACACTTTTAGTTCAACATTGTTGCTGAAGTGGCAACAGCTCTTCGGTAACATTGATCCTCAAACCCCATCTCCATGCCTCTGCACTTGACCTGAATGTGTCCTCGGAGATCAACAGTCAATTAAGTGCCCCTTCATATTTTTTGTTGTTGTTTTACCCTGAGAATAGAGAGGAGCTCAGTTTAGCCTTCTGCACTGCTACTCCGCTAATTGGAACCAGGATCTGTAAAAATGGGAACTTAAGTAAAACATGCCATAAAATTCTGAAGGCTAACCATAAACTAACCAATTTCTTTCATTCTTTTAAAGGGAACTCTAACTGAAACCTCCACGTAAACTTTTACGAGGATCCCTGGGGTCACCCGTAAACCCGTTAATAGAGATGAGATATGAGCGGGGTGCTTGGGCCTCCCATTTCGTTTGCATTTCTCTCTTTTTTTTCTTCCTCCTGTTCCATTGCATTCTTGGAAGAGGTCAAATGCTGTTCGGAGGCAAACACTGCCAAGGCTTCACTGTCGTTTTTATCAAAGAACAAAATGAAAATTCGATCCACGTGGACAGATTTGAGCGGATAAGTATCGACACGTTTGAGCTGTTGGTCCATTTTGTTCTGCTCACCCTCTCACTTTGACTGAGGTGAGTTTGGTGCAAAGGTGTGAAAAGGTGAAGCTCACACTGTTTTAGTGGCAATCGTGCAGCAGGGTTTTTCTTTCATGTTCAGCTTGAGGCAATTCATTAGCTTCACTTACCATGTGATTGACAAACTAACCCAACACTCAATGACCCAACATTGTGTTCAGATATGTTTTTTTCAGGATTAGATATGGAGAAATATACATTTTCATCCTCAAATTTGAAAAACTACTTGCACATAATAGATAATTAGAAAACAGATGGCCATGAACAGCACATAACATACACAAATAAACACACTAGAACATCTTGCTTAAATGCAAAGTATCACAAAGTGGTTCAAAATCTGATCTGAGCCAAATTTAAAGTAGATCACATCCAGTGAAATGACAAATATATTGACTGTGTAAGATGCTTTAAAAACCCTCGAGACAATAAAAAAAAAAAGTTAAGGTCTGGGTGTTCTGGCAAGCCTGTAATCCTGCTAAAATCACTCTTAGGAGAGCGCATCACTCTATTTGGTAGCTTTTGTGGAGTAAAGTCCATTTTGTAACATCAAACACGTGACAGTGTTGTGGTTTTCAGTATTATTATTAAATTACAACTGTAATTACCATGACATTTTATTTCCTGATTAGTGCTTTATTAAAGATAATAAACTCATTAACTTGTGGTCTTATGGACCTTACAGAGTCTTTGTCCAAGTAAAACATATAAGAGGGAAAAAAAAGAAGGAAAATCCTGAATCGCTGTGAGTGTAGTGTTGGGAATCATTATCTACTTAAATGCCCCAGCTTTGGTCTCTTTGTTGCTTTACTCAAAGCACGAGCTGTGTTTCATATCCCGTTGAGACTAATGAGAACAGTCTTGGGACCCGTTGCGGTTATTTTGACAAATTGAGCCTGTAGTTGCTTTTCCTTTTACTCCCCCATATATTGCAATCTAAATCACTACTCTTTCTGTAACAGAGATGATTTGGATCTTTAGTTTTGTGCTTTCCGGGCCCGAATTATAATACTGAGCATTGTAACCGCATATCCTGGGAGTGAAGTAAGTGGTCACTGACTCATAGCAAATCTATTAGCACAGAAATGATGGTGGTGCTGAAAAATCTGACAAAACAATTGGTTAATTTTACAAATGATAATGATTTCTTTAAAGTCAGTTGGCCCCTCCGGGCAACCAAAATATAGGCCCTGGTAAAACGTCATGTCACTAGAGTTCATGAAGCCTTTGGTCGACAAGACAGACGCCCACATTTTTTAGTGCAATGCTAACGTCTCAAGTTACGCTGTAGCCCGAGCCAAGCAACGGCCTGAGACCACCCTTCAATTAATCTTACCCTTGTAGCGGCTTATAATTTGCCATTACAAAAGCCATTAAACCTGGGGGCCTGATTCGGAGCTCCTGGGACTGCTTGGGAGGAGGGGACTGGGATCGGACAGGCCTCCAGTTGGCCCCTTGGACCCTGGACGAGCTCCTTTCCAGAAAAAAGACAGGTACTTAAAAACAGGGTGAAAAGATCACCTTAAAGAAAACAAGGATGATTAATGGGGAAAAATGAGGGCCCTTTAGGTTGCTTTCATCTGGGTCTGATTCAGGTCTTCAGCGAGCCATTAACCCAAAGGACAACTGTCCACCGCCAGTGTGAGAAATGAAGTCCCCCTGCGTCAGTTCAGACAAATGTTTGTGCCGCTGCAGAAAATTTGGAGTGGGTGGACATAAATGTGGTCACTTTTGGCTCCGAAATCCACTGAACTAATCAGTGATTTAGTAAGCAGATGCACAACATTTACAGTAATGTACTTGACATCATGTACATATCTTGCTTTTTGTACTTGTGTATCAACTATTACTAGTACATGTTATTATGTATCTCACAACCATTCACAGTAAATATTCATTGATTCATTTGGGACTACAGTAGTAAGTCAATGTCAAATACTGAAGACACTGAGGAGAAGAAAATCCAAGTAGGGTAAGTCAAGTCCAAGTCCAGCTGAAATCTCTGCTGTAAGGAAGACATGGAGTGTGTTTCCAAGAAATACTCAAAGAAATGCCTCATCCAGTTTTTGCAAATACTTCTCCATTTAGTCGACTCCAGTGCCAGGTGAGGAGAATTTGCCACATCAGGCAACCAAGTGCCAGTAATGTTGACAACTGCACAGACGTGTTTAGAAGTAAATTTGCTTTGCCTTTCTGTAATTAATCCCTTACTCTACTTGACCCAATATAAAATAAATCTCAACCATCTGGGCCAATGGTAGGTTCAAACAAAGACACAAACAATAACCCTAACCCTCAATGGATATGTATACATGGAAGAAATATAAGTGTGTATGAGTCTGTAATATTTGAGAGGATACAGGAGCAGATTTTTCAGAGCAGAACAAACGTTTTCAAACATTTTCAAGCAGAAGATGAATTTGTCACCACATTTCAGTGAACAGTAGGACTCTTTACCTTCTTCAAAGCAGCCTGTTCTCAGTTTTGGCAGTTTGTATTCTTCATATGACAGCAGTGAAAAACAGTGGATTTGTGTGAAATATCAACCTGTCAGACCTACATAACAGCAGGCTACAACTTCCAAGCATGGTCATGTGTCCACAGATATCACTGTGAAATGAGTTTGGTTAGCATGTGGCTTTCGTGTTCTCAAGTGCTAAGAATCTGCCAAAACAGCTGGACAAAGTTATGAAAGCAGATTTCAAACTGTGTGAATGTAAAAACAGACTTTTGCAAATGCGTTCAGTATTTACAAATGTGTTAGTGTGTGCTGTCAAAACTTGGCTTACAGATTGGGGCTTTTTGTGCAATCTCATTAATTTTATCATCAATAAAGGTCAAACAAATGTTCTACATCCTGTTTTGTCTGTAACAAAGATACTGTTGCCATTTAGGCTTCAGGTTGCACAGAAAGTGGTATGGTGGACATCCTTTCCTATGCACTTCTGATTTAGGCGTTAGCAATTACGTTGTCACGCAGCCTCCAAAGGTGGGTATAAATAATACAGCACTGGATGGGAAGGCCGGAGCTCCGGTACGGTTCGTGGCAAGTACAAAGCCCACACCTGGCCCTGGAGTGAAATCAAATCTATCCTGAACTCTGTCTCTCTTCTCATTTTGCTTTGGCAGTTTTCCGTGAGCGGAGTTCTGGGTCAGGAGTCAGGAGGAGTGATTTGAGTTCAGGTCACACACACAGACAGTTTCACACAATAATGTGTTTCAAAGATGTTGCATCACTGGGCTAAAAAGGAAACCACATTCAAATGCTTTTTATTTTCAATTTTATTTCATTTTCAAATCTCTGAATAATTGTTTGGATCCTTGCTTTTAACTTAAATAGTAGCTCAGTGCTGTTAATCCTCCATTTTCCACACCGTGCATCTTGTGAATACAGTTACAAAGGCTGGACCTTCGCCAATAATGCGCAGTAATCACTGGCCATTAAACCACTTTCTATGGATTAACACCCACCGATTCCTCTGCAAGTCATTGTGCTTTTTTAAAGAGGATCAATAAACCAATTCCTCTTGGTTATGTTTTCCTTGTCTACAGCAATCAGTTCAGTGCTGATTAAATCACAGCAAATTATCTCCTTGGGATTTATTTTGCCTAAATTGAGTTTCTTTCACCCTCCTGGCCACGGGAGAGTGGGCAACGCCTGCTGGGAGAGAGAAATAATCATTCATTAACCTCTGACCTGGAAGGAGTGTCAATTGAGTCACCCGACTGTGTTTTTTTTCCTCCTCGCACCCCCTGAGCGCCCAGCCAAGGCGAATTGACGATTTACACGCTACAGCCCAAACTTTATTAACCTGTGCTGTGGTTTGATGCTGTCACTTGATCAGCTGGTAAAGCAAGGCACAAAGATCGTCTTAGATCTGAATTACATGTGTTCAAGTGGGAAATTCTTTGTGCCTGATTTCTTCTTCTCCTTTCAGGGTGCTGTGGAAATAGACCAAAGAAAAACAGTGGGTAAGTGGAGGGATTGCATGTGAAAACATAACTTTAGCTTAATTTATGGAGTGTGACGAGCTCAAAAGGATGGACATGTACATCATCTAATCTGTCATTATGGTTCTTAGCTGTCTTTCTTTCTTTCTTTTTGAACATCACATGACTGCTGATCGAGTGTGGAGCTCAGCCTCGGTGGGATTGATGTCTTCATATGGTCACAGTAGGAGTGATAAATTACAGGAGACCTTTTTTCTCTGTTCACCACATGGATGTTTTCATGTGTAGGCATGCATCTGATTTTTAAATGTGTTTCCTGCTACAAAAGTGTCCAAATTCCCAATCGATTTTGTCACTGATGTTGTGCAGCACCAACTTCTCAGCACCTTCTGTCTCTACACTTTACAGAACAAAGAAAATCAGACCACCAAAAGCCTGGAATGCTGAATACATATATCTCTGAATAAAACTGCCAAGTCTGGGAGCATGAATGCCACTTTATATGTAGGTACACAGAAACACTACATATTTCAACATCAGTGCACCAATCATCATGTGCGTGAAAAGAAAATGAAAGCCAAAAAAAGACATTCTCTCAGACTTTAAAAGCCTTATGTATCGATTGTGTTGTCAATGGTAGTCTTGTGATATGAGTCATAATGCTATTTCTGTCCCTGCACAGTAGCAATAAACAGAACCAAGCTGCCCCGAGATCTTTCCCTCTGACATTATTAGGAGCTACAACTGTGTGAGACTCAACATGGTGTAAAAACAAACCAAATGTCAGCACCGTTGCCCAACCGCCTCTGCTATAGCCAACAGCAAATGTAATGAAAGCTTGGAAGGGTCTGTTAGTACGCCGCTGACCTTTTATACATTTATTGTTCTCCTGACATTTCTCCAAGATGGAGGAGGTGAAAAACAGAATGAGGTGCTAAAACAGAAATCAGGATTTTCAACTTCCATCTGCCCCCGTTAGAGAATGACTTTCATCGATCCAAACTCTTGGACTTTACTGAGGGTCGATGATCTGTGATTGCCAACACTAACTAACTTGCTGCTGCTCTCTCTGTAGACATGATACAGTTTTATTAGCTTTTGTGTCACTGTAGTGTTGCTTGAAAGTGAAAGGGGATGAATTTCTAAGGTTCTGTTCACTGGCCTGTTTTAATTTTCCTTTGGAACAAAGTACATTCAATTGGCTGGTGTTTATAGGTCTTTTACTGTCTATGACATCACTCTGATTGAAGCGTAGCAGAAAAACATGCTAAAAAAAACATTACTTAAGCCGAGTAATGAAGTGAGTCCAGGACTTCCTACTGAGAAAAACTTCAGTGAGCAAAACCAAAGGACCACAATGAAGAGCAGTGATAAAGGAGTAGCACAGTAGATCTATTTTTCAAGCACACATGTTCTATTCTGTTGTAGGTCTGAGTAGTTAGCAACTGCTACAGCACAGACAAATGCAGGTCTATCAATGTACTACAAATTATACACCAGTAACTTTCTTGCATAGCTGGTACAAATGAGATTAAAGTCTGTTATGTTAGTCAGTCTTCTCAAAAACAAATAACTTGGCCAAGTAGTCTATCTTTGTGTCAAGAACATTGATGCCATAGTGCATACATTATCATCCTCTGTAAAAACCTATGGCACCAGTATTCCCACGAGTTAGGCATCTTGACTCACATAAAGTCACACCATAAAGGTTAGCTAGCTGGATCACTTGTAAAATATGTTAAACTCAGCCAATGAGATGCTATAATCAGTATTTTATAGTATATATCTTTGAACGCATCTGTAACATTTCTCACTTGAGAAGGTCGTATTTGACTTCAACACAGTTGGTGAAAGATGTGTCTTTAGTTCAGGACATGTTTCAAACATGTCAGTCTCGTATACTATTATTGTGTTTTGTTGCAACAAACACCATTATCAATTGGTGTCAATTGTTTTTCTTTTTTTGCAATAAAAGCAAAGGAGAAATTTCCGTTCAATTATGTCCTATCAGCAGTTATCCAAAATGTACTCACACTGATAAAACTGATAGTGCTGCCACTCGATTTATATCATGTGAAGGTGCAGTTGTGAGAAATTGCATTTGTGCATACATTACATTTTGAGGACTGGTTTTCATGTATTGGAAGATTTAAATTCATTGTGTTATTAACATTCTTGGGTGAGGCTTATGTCAGAAAACATCTCATGCCTGTCTACTAGCACTGGGCAGTCGGCCTCTGAGAGGAGAAGGGGGAAACAGCTGCTTAATAATTCAGGATGCTGAGATTAAAAAGTGAATTTGCTGGGCGCGTTATTAAAAGCCCGTGTAATTACTTCAGAACTCCATGTCACCGCTTCAATAAGAGGCACCTAATTTGGTTACTGCCACCTCACGTGTAATTGGTGAAGATGAACAATGCCTTGCACACGAGGAGAGGTCCAACTGCACAAAGTCCTCACTACACACCAGATTCAATGAGGAGAAACTACAGAAAATGATAACTGGGAACTGGCATGTTATTTGACACAGTGTTAGAGACAAAAGCCTGCTGGTGGGTGTATGTAATGATAACAGTGTATTTGAGTGTGTGTGCATTTATCTCTCTCTATATATATATATATATGCCTCTTTGATCAAAGGGGGGCTTTGTGTTGACATCTTTCCGGAGGAACTCTGGTGATCTCACTCTGTTGATGTATTAGTCTTATATTTTCATTTAAATGTAACCTTTAATTAATACTTTTCTCCAAAAACAATATGTCAAACATTTGAGGAATTATGGAGAAAACACTCTGGCACAAAGCACAAAATGTAAACAAAGTCCTGTTGTTTAATTATAGTTTGAATTAATGCAGAACAACTTTAATTTGAAGGCATACTGAAGAATTAATTTCTTTTTAATGTCATCAAAAATAATGGTTTAGATCATTTTTAACTAATTATCGTGCAATATTTGGGAAATGAACTCATCAGAAGTGCATCACTCAGTCCTCCTGCTTTCCTTTAGCTTGACCCTGTCAAATCAACAGTGTGTGCGTATATCTGCATCCATATTGGGACTGGACTCCTTCCCTCTGCAGGCACTCCATCACAAAACAGAGGGAGTTGCTACCAGATGGTTAAACAAACACATCGCCCAACTGCCCATAACTCAAATCCACTTAGCACCCTCTTGTCAACATGTCTCTCACTCGTTCACTACCTCTCCCGTCTTTGGTGTATGCAGAGGAGAGTCGAGGGGAAGGAAGGGAGAAAAAAAAAATAATGCAGAAATAATGAGAATCAGCAAGAAATTCCTGGGGGGTGTGTTTAATTTTAATCACCAAGACTATCCATTCTCAGTAGCTCTCATCTCACCCCACCACCCCTTTCTCTCCCTCCTTCCCTCCCCCAGGTGCATTGAAATGAAGGGGAATAGCGGAGCACCTGGAGTGACAGCGCGTGTAAAGGTCACAGAGACAAAGTCCAAATGTGATGTTTGACTCAGTCCTTTTTGAGAGCTCTCAGGGAGGCGCCCAGGACTTAGGCCAGGGGTTAAGAGTTTGTAGGTCGCCGGGTCACACAATTTTCCTTTTTCCCTTGGCCTCATCCCTGCGCTTAAAACCTCAACGGTGTACTTGAGAGGGTAATTTATTATCCTGAGTGCTGTCCAGCTTGGACAAGAAGTTGAGAGCAGAGAATTAAAGTTCCCATTTTGGAGGACATAACGTCTTTTCTCTTTTTTACTGGACATAAGAACATAATATTCTTTTAAGAGCCCAGATTGTTTAAATAGTTGCAGCATGACTTCTAGTACAATGGTTGCAGATTCATTTTGGTTCCTTTATCAAACATTCAATTGTATATGTTTTAATTTAATGTTGCCCTTAAAGGTTATTGTGTAAGGATTTATCTTTTCTGATTGTTTTTCCTAATTAAAGAATTCCTCGCTATGTTTTGTTTAACCTCTGCAATGTAAGCGTTTTGCCAAAATGCATTGCTTTTGCATTAACATTAACAACACACAGTGTATTTTTAGCATTATTTATTTCAGTTTAAATTTTTTTAACATATCATGCTTGTAATGCGAGGCAGCACAGTTTTGTTTTTCTTACAGATTTATCTCATAAATGCAAGATTGAGGCATCCTGTATGGTATCTTCACCATGTTGATAGTGCATCCTTACAGCGTTACAGCACAGGTGAAAAGGTGGAAAGATAAGCATTATCTTAGCCACATAATTCTCAAAGGCATGGATAATTGACATGCATGCCACCGATGTCCAAAAGTAGGCCTGCTGATGACAGCCAAACTGCATTTGGCCCCTGGAATGTGCAGAGGCCATTCTCAGACATCTGAACATCAAACGGCGCTCAGCTCTGTCAATCTCATAGCTCTGGATGTGGGATTTATTGGCTCTCACAGGCCAAAAGAGAGACGAGGGGCGAAAGCAGAACCAGATTTTCTCTCCCATGTCAGTTTCTCCTCTGTCAGTCATGCTCTTATAAGAGTGCTCAGGAGAAGAGGTGTGTTATAGAATTATGTTAGATTAGCTAGATTAAAATTAGTTCATACACATGCTCCTAAGCTCAACTACAGAGAGTCTGAAGAATACACAAAATAAATATATAGTAAAACAATAACCTGGCATACTGGCAAATGCCCATGCCAGTGTTTTTATCGTGTAGTTCAGGTTGACACTAAAGCTTGATTTTTCACAACAGCGTGTTTCACAATTCTGCACATTTCAGCCTTTATGTTTATTACAATAAGTCTTCACTCACATCCAAGCAGCTGATAACACTGCTGGCTGTTCTCTTTGACATCAACATAATTCCAGCTGGTCTGTGACACGAACTGGCAATTGTTTATGCATTTCTCTACAGCCTCTGCTGCAGCAAACACTAAATTTACTATTATTACTCTTCCTCAATAAATCAAAAGCTTGAAACTGAACTGTAATGTTAAGCACGAGATTGGAAGTGTGTGTTGACGATGGGTAACATTTGAAGACTATTTCGACTGAGGATTTATTGATCATCTTGGTGGGTCTTCCAAGATCATGTTACACACAGCAGAAATAAGCTGCACTCTCGCGTCATTAAACTTTATTCAGACTCGTGACACAAACACGAGGTGCAGGGCAAGTGGGACAACAAAGTTTGTGGCTGATGAAAACGAATGACAGGCGGCCAAATATGGGGAAGAAAAGAGGAGAGCGTGGCCAAAAGCTGAGGACACGAGTCAGGCTCGCTGTCCTCGAGCCTTGATAAAGACGAGGTTCTCACGGAGAAGGATGGAACCAAGAGGAGTTCTATTTATCTCTGTTAGCCCTCCAAAAAACTCCCTATCCCTGCTTAGATAGCCCTGCCAATGTGCCATGATGTCATCCCCCTGGCGTGCAGTGATTGATGCATCCTGGCTGCCAGCTCTGCACTAGTGGGAGGCGGGGGAGTGGGGATAGGAGGTCGAGGTGGGGAAGGGGTGAATTTTCCACAGATAGAGACATCCAAATGTGAACGGAGCACAGCGTGGGGTCGGTTCAGAGCTCAGGCCAATATGCCGCATACCTGCAGCACTGTGAATGTGCTGGCTCTAATGTCCCGGCTCCCTGCGTTCGGTCAGTTTTGATGTTTCAAAGGCGTTCACGAGCTGGGGATATCGGTGATGGTCTTGCCTGGTTTGATGGAGACACAATGGGGGGGGAAAGGCCCGTCTCTGATTATGTACGTCTACTCCATCTTCCCTCTGAGTTCTGTTACATATCAAGGCAGAGAGAAGGAGGGAGGGAGTCGAGAGAAGGATGGGGTTATTGTGAGTGGAAGACTAAGTGTTTCACAGATAGTCCTGGAGACGTGCTGAGATGAACTCAACAGGAAGCCAACGTCCTCTTGTCAGCAGGCCAAGTTAGTTCTGGTGCTTTAACGGCTCTATCATATGCTGTTTCATAGCATTTAGTTATTTGCGTCCAAAAGAGAGATACAGCCGAGATGCAGCGTTTTCTGGGCTTGAAATTGTTGCTTTCCATATGTGTTTGGTTATTTGGAGATATTGAGGCATAACATTTCTCAATTCTCTCATGCTTTTAATTCACATGTTTTATTCATGCATGTAAATGTGGCGGGGAAGGTAGCAGGAAGTGCTAAACATAAACCATTGGTGAACATGTGGACTCCACGCACTTAGACCTAGCCAACCAGCTCATATCTGAACCTAGGACCAAGAAAAATACAGGACTAACAAGTACAAAAAATAAAACCCCCAATGTTGGATCCCGCGTGGAGCTGCAGACTCGGGGTATGTATGAAAAACTGAAGTTCCCCCAAAAACCAAACCGTGGAAAAATACATTAAGATGTGAAGTGTTATTCCTCCTCATGGATTTGAACCTTGTCATATTTTACTAAAGCAGTCAAGAAAAAGCAGCTCAACTCAATGTCAATGTGACTTTTTAATGCTGTGTTTGGTCATTATTACCTTTGGATCAATATTTTAACATAAAGATCCACGTTGACACAAAGTCAATGATCTTTCACTGAATGTGTAAATGAGTAAACGCAACTAACTTCACGCTTTTGAACTCAGTATTGACAGATTCACAATTAATTAGAGGCTGTTTTCTGTTGTCTTCATTAAAGGATTACAGAGGATTTAAAGAGGTGTTTATTTCAAATGTAAACGTGCTTCTAATTTGCTTACAACTGATTATCACATTGGGTGGAACACTGGAACTCAATGCACCTTTTTGTTCCCCAGATTTTCACAAACACCCAATGTTGGGATTGTCTTAATGGCACAAGTGGTATGTTTACATCCACATACACGGTCTGTATGAACTTCATTCAAATCCAGTTTTTAACAGTCGAGCTTGCAGAAGTTGAAGACACTAATGAAATGCTGAAAATCACTTCTATTCTCCAGAACACTGTGCACACAGAAAATTACGTATTAATATATTTAGCATGTGTTGTTGGGTGACTATTGGATAAATAACTTAAAGGTGAAACATGCATCTTAAGCTCTGTGATGTATTTGTAAGCCGTATATAATTATCACAGCAAACTGAATCAAATCCATCAAAATTGAGCGTAACACTGAGCTGAGAGAGCAGAGAGCGTGTTGTTCTTCATTGTTTTGGAAATGCAAACAATGACCCAATGGTCAAATATGGTTTATATCATTGGTGGGGTTACCTAGTTGTTCCAAATCACATCGGATTGGATAAATTTATGTAGAATTCAAGTTGAGTCTTGATCAACAAAATCAATCAAAATTCACAGGAGGAGAAAATTTTATATGAAAACAATGAAAATAAATTTTGACATATATTTGGCATAATCCTATGAGATAATTATAACATTAACTGTAACTTAGAAAAAAATATTTTTACTTCACTGTCTTTAAATACTGATAATTTAAGCTACAACATCACTTCAGAGTAGTTAACAATAATACCAATTAAATAAATGCATTTCATTTTCAAAAACATTACAGTAGCATGTCATATGACTATTGCTCTATTATTACAAGAGGAAGGACATAATGAAGAATAATGTGAATTTGCTTCAGGATTTTGACTTTTTCTTAAATAACGACAAACCTTTTACTAGTGTTTTTAATTACTGTTTAAGTATGTATGTGATACAGATACTGAATGTGGGACTCTGGATGGAAACACTTTAAAGTTTGGTCTATTGCTTCTTCAGTTTGATGACTATCACTTTAAATGTTGTTTAATTGTGAAAGGGTGATTTTAGTAGAATGTGTCATGTTTTGAGTCCTATAAATCTTTCTGAAGATAAACAAACAAATGTATTTTTTATTTCTTCAGTGACCTACATTTTGAGATTTGTCAATGTGCACCTTTAAAGGTCCGGTTTGTAGGATTCTATGTATGGAATCTAGCTGTGTAAATGTACATTGCAACCCCCTCCACTCGCCCTATGGTAACCAGGAAATGGGAAAATGCAAAACACCCTATTTAGAGGTTAGTTTGCAGAGTTTAGTTTGTCTGTTCTGAGCTACTGTAAAAACATGCTAGTGCAACATGGCGGACTTATTCTAAGGTAACAAATATAAACATAACAATTCTTATTTTCAGATTATTATACTCAAATAAAACTATAGTCTTTGTTGGATTGTAGTTGTTTGAGTTTAGTTTCCGAATATGTTTTATAATACATCATGGTGATGCTGGTGTTTAGATACAGAGCCTATTTAATATGTTTGGATGTTTGTGTGTGCGTGTCTTAAATTAGCCACATACACTTTGTGTGCTTGTCTGTTTGTTGACATGCAGAGTGCTGCACACGTGTCAGAGGGAAGGTGTCCACCGCTACACAATCAGTATCGGCCCCTGCTCCTTTTCACTGTGGTCCGGCAAGTGAGACTGAACATGAGGCACAGGGAATTGAGGTGCATTGATCTGTCCTCTACAGCGTCTCCCTGGACTGGTGAAATCATTAACCTCGCTGGCACAGACACAGGAAGCAACAACAGAGTATCTTTGAGAGGTTAATTAAAAATAAAAGCGCAAGGGGGAAGGGCAGGGGGTGTATTCACCAGGGAAAAGTGCACTGACTTCCAAATGAGCTCACTCAAATAGCTTATTGGATATGTTTGTGATCAGTGTACAAGAAAATATAAAGAGTGCCTGTTTTTGTTTTCTTTATGAAACAAACCAACCAGGTGAGCCCAGACTGAAGCTACTAAACTTTATTGATTTTCTAGTTTGTAGCTTTTAGTTAATAAATGATGGAAATTAAAAAGACAAACATGTTTAAAACCTTAAACTATTAATACACTTCATAAGATGCAACTCATAACAATACATTTTAATAATACTTTAGTTGCTATCAACTGAAATTTAGCAGTTACGTTAAATGTACATTTTGCAACTTGGCAAAAACAGAATATGGCAGGGATGGAATAGAATATTTAGAACTATCTTTTCATTAGTTTACAATGAAAAGATAGTTATAACGTTAGGATGAACGTTATATCTACAGAAGCCACAGGACCTCTTCCATAGTGTCCACCATGTTGAACCGCCCTGTTTCTACAGTAGCCGAGAACAGACAAACTAAACACTGGTTCTAGAGAGCATTTTGCATTTTTTCAAAATGTTTTGTGCACATCTTAGTTTCTCCTTCACACTTGGAAAGAGAGGGTGTTCTTTGTAATCAGCAACTATGTCACTAGATGCAATTAAATCCTTCACACTGGTCCTCTGAAGGTTAAACTAGAATTTATCGATTCTTTGTTTTTTGTTTGTTTGTGTTGTTGTCTTGGCCATCTTTTTAATCAGTTATGATAACACTGTCCTTAAAGTAATTGCTGAATACTGCAAACATGGCAACGTCGCTAAATCTAAATCTGATGGTGCAAGAATGATGAACAATTATATATAGTCATGTGAGTTATAAACATACCAACAGTTTAGCCAAATGATCTCAACCACTTCATTTACAGGTAAACCATTGACAGACCATAGTCTGTGTACTCATTTTGCTGCTTTTGCTGCCTAACTTTGTTAGGGAAATCAATCTGATAAGTGCAGTATCAATTTTACCAATATAGGTGAGGACCAAACCAACCATTTCTTGAATTTTGTTCTTGAATCTTTGAATCTTTGAATTTTTTTGACCACACACTCAACATAACCCTTTGTAGCAGTTCTATTTGTCCACTTATGTCTACAGGATCACCAGCTAACAGCATGCTAACTGCCTACAACCAGCTAACACTAAAGCTAGCAGCATGCTCAACCCACCAAGTAACAGCCAAATAGCCAGCCACCTCATTTTTAAAGCATAGCTTACAGTACACTCCTACCACATTGCATCAGGCTAACTAGCATGCTAAGAACAAAAGTAATATTCTCTGGGCTTTTGCTTTACTTTAGAAAATGTATATCCATTATATCACCAAACTCTAGAGTATTACAGTATTTACTACAGTATGATGAGTTTCTGTAAGTGTTGCTCACATTAAAAACCATAGAAGACAGTAGATAAAAACAAGATTACCCTCATATCATACAATAGCTTCACAATACAAGTAATAACATGGCCAGACGTTAGCCAGTGAAATGCCATTCATCTGAGAGACCCTCAGTGTCTGTCAGTTCCCAGTAGATGTGACAGTTTCAAGACAAACAGCAGCTGATGTTTAAATGTCAATAAGATGTCAGATCAACCTGCGTGATGAGGTTTGTGAGTCGCCATCGATAAGGCCGGTGTTGAGAAATTTTGGACTATTTCAGCTTCATGGGACAGTGACACAAAGTGAACTGAACATTTTGGCAGACCTCGTCGACAGCAATGGCTCGAGTTCTGCCTGAATTCATACATTCTTTATGAATTTGTTATTGAAAAGTCTCATTATGTTCATCAAAGACATATTGGGACCAACATTTCTTTACCCAATATTGCGTACAGTACAAGAGACATTATTTAAGAAGGCACTTCATTGGATTACATCCACACACAGCAATGAGTTGTTTTATTAGCTTGCTGCTGTTGTTTACAGCATAAATAGGTTAGGTGTTTGCAATTGCGTGAAAATGTGATGTGGATCAACTTGATAGGCCTGTTGAGTGGTGTTATTGCAGTCTGCGGTCCCTGGGAACACTCGGGAAATGATGCTCCCCCTGTCAGTGCTGCAGAGCCCCTCTGCCTCTGGATCTATGGGTAATTACTGAGACTATGCTGACTCAGGACACACACAAACCCATATGAACACACACAAAAAAAAACACATGTGCAAACAGTGCATATATGAACACAGACAGACACATGGAGAAGCCTACGCCAAACCTCACACACGTGCCGTGGCAGCAAGACAGATTGTGTTGCTGTGGCATAGACTGCAAATGGGAGGTACTTCTACAGACAGTTCTCATGGCCACAAAATATGCATTCTTTGAAGCAAAGTTTATCTAACTAAAGAAAAGAATACTAGCAATGAAACAGCTAAAAATGTAATTAATTCATAACCATAATATTCATGATTGTGGAAGGTCAGCAGGCCGGGTAATTAGCTTAGCTATGGAGCAAGATGTAGGTGGGGTGCTGGGCGTACCCTTTTTGTAAATCATTAACATTTTACACTACATTTATGCATTTTGAGTCAAAACCTGTGAGTCACAGAGTTTACTCTTTCCAGTGATAGATGTTTAACATAATTATCCACAAAAATTCATGATAAACAGCCATTCTGCTGTTATCACATGCATTACAATTTAGAGATCTCCGGGGATCTACACAGTCACAAAACCTTTAATCACATGTATTTTGGACCTGAAAAACATAGTGTTTTAATTTTTCTTTTGTCCAGTGGACAGATCAGGAATAGCAGTGAATTTTATTGATACATTTTGATTAATTAAGTCTTAATTTTCACAATGTGCACAGTTGTCCAGTGGGCTGAATTTGACCCTTTGATGGGCTTTATGTTTGACACCTCTGACATAAATATATTTGCTGTGTGTTCAAAACCTTTGGGAATATGAGGTAATATGCCAAATGATGGCATTAGCAGGCCAACCTGTTTTAAAAATAACCTACAGTATTGCATGAGAGGATTACTGACTATGCCAAAATCTTGCAAACAAAAAGCGTGAAAACCAGGCAACAATAGAGAGCCTATGGTTTAAAGTGTCAGTCAAGATATGTCTGTACCTTAATGGGAAACTTTTATGCTTCATAAAAACCATAGTCCACGCTGACAAATGATAAAATCTATAAAGGTGCACTCCACTTCTGCTTTAAAAGTCAACGAGTCTGACCGCACAGTTTAAACACTGGCCTCATTGAGGATGCCTTTTTCTTCTGACTGACATGAGCAATGAACCTTCCTTCCATTGACTCCACCCATCAACATTTAACTCAGATGAAAACACTTTTTTTTTTTTTTTTTTTTTTTCAGCAGCTCTGCCTGTGTGAAATTTTTGTTTAAGGAAAATTCTAAATTTCTTTGGTGATAAATTTTTGGATTTGAAATAACAGATTCATCATCTTCCACGTGGCAAAGCTCCCTCGGGATCTCATGATGTTTCAGTGAGAGCCCATTCCTTTTTCTGAGATGAAATAATTCCCAGGTTTATTAGCCTCTGGAAATTGGCTTCAGTGGGAGGTGGAAAAAACAAATCATTTGAATACATACCCGGGGTGTCCTAATGTTCATTTCAATGCTGTCACTTAGAAGGGGGGAGGGAGGAGGGACAGCTAGAGCGCATTGTGCTGCTGACAGGATTGGCTTTGTGTGTGATGAATGGGGCTGTCACAGACGGTGACAGGTTTGTGTTCAATACATGTGGATGTACAATACGCTCTGCATCCCGTGACAAGCTGGGAGGCTTTTTGTCCCGATAATCTCCATATCGTTTCATCTCCGGCTGCTTATGGCGGATGTGGTCACTGAGGGGTGTGCCATGGCCGCTGCACACAGACTGTCGATCCTCTGGAAGCAAAAATGGGACATGAAGTTGACTGATGTGTTCAAGTTTATTCTTTTTTTCCCCCTTATTGTTTTCAAAGTCTCTGTGGAAAATGGATTTTGGAGTTTCTGCTTCCACAAACATTTCTTAGGCCCTGTTCACACTTGACTCTAAAATGTATCTGAGGTGATCTGAACAGCCTCTGAATACAGGTTACAGTCACCCATAGGATGCAGGATGCACACTCAATACACCACCTTTGGAGGTACAATACAAAATGGGCAAAAACAAAATATGTCAATTATGAACATATACCTTTGAGCACAAAGGACAACAAAAATACGATAAAAAAAATAAATGTTCCTTCAACATATCAAAAGTCAGTGTCAAAACATTCACATTGAATGCTGCAAATATTCATGGCCAGCTTTTTTTCTATTAAAATGTGATTAAAGTATGATTCGGATGAGGTAAAGTCTTCCATGAACTCCACACATCCTTACTTATTGCAGTGCATGTTGCTAATCACACACATTTCCTGACTTTAAATATTGATAATGTGGTTTATTGTTGCATAGAAATGGAATTCAGAGAAGAAATGGTTGAAATCACACTTAACAGTCAAGTTATAAAAGTAAGGGTAACACACCAACCACATATCTGCTCAAGAAATATATATGTGAGGTGAAATACTAAATACCAGATCAGTGCAATCAGCATTTCTCTTTAGCCACATCTGGACACATGTATCACAGAAATAAGTTAATAACTTGAGTGTTTGTTAGTGCATGGGACAAACATGGGATAGAATATATACATTTTATACTAGAGAAAATAATCAGTATTTTCATTCATGTGGGATGTTAGCAGTTCAGCAGGCTGACTGTAGATACCTGTTGGCAAATGTGTCTAGACTGAACATGTGAGATGAGCCACGCCAGTGACCTGTGTTTCCACTTTTTAACAAGAGCATCAGGACTTATAACATTATTGTAGTTTCCTCTTCTTTCCCTCTGCCTTTTCCACTTCAGTCTAATATAAAAACTGAAGGTCGCTGGCTTAGTCGATATATGTTTCACCCAACCAAAAAGGTTTTCTGCTAGAAAGGGTCCTTCTACAGAAAAAAATTAGGAAAAAGAAAGAATTAAAGAAAAAAGGTAGGTGCAATGATGGCAGAAACTATTTTGTTGTTGTGTTTAAAGGCAACTTCACATTTCCAAAATGATTACCAGTGTTGACGCTGTAATAGAGAGAAACATCAGTGTACTAGTTGAGTTCAATTAAGTTTTTGGTCTTTGGTTTGGTTATGCATTCATGTAACTTTGAACTGTTACACACACACACACACACACACACCCACACACACACACACACACACACACACACACACACACAAATAACTATGCACAATCACTAATTTAATCAGGTGAGGTTAAAAAAAAAGAACCAAAACAATAAAATCAAACAACTATAAAACCAATATGAGTAGTGATTCCACAACTGATGAAGCAGCGACATTGAAAGTATGGTAAAAATATAATAATGTGCATAAAAGGAGAAATTTATTATAATGGCTCTGCTGCAGGAAAAAAAATCACAGAGGAAGTGACTGGGTATGAGTAGGAGGGTGAATGCATGCATGTGTGTGTCTCTACAGTTTGTATTCATGCAGGCAGACAGAGTGTTATATGGAACAGGGAGGAGAGTGAACTTTTGAGTTCCTGTGGAAAAAAACGTAATGCAGGTCAGTCCATCATAGAGCCAGCAAATCTGTTTAAAATCTTTAGATTTTAATGGAAATTGACGGTCAGCAGTCCAAAAATTCGGATATTGATGACTTTAACTGTCAATGTTGTGCATGCGGCAGTAAACCATTAAAACTAGATAAGATTCAATTTCTACAGAAAATGGTTTGGCTGTCAGTTTTATACTCAAACTATGTCATGATGCTGATTTGGAAAATAAAGCACAGACACACTAGCTTTGACAGTCCAGGAGAGGCAGGAGTTTTTCTCCGTGGATTCATTGCTCATGGTTGCGATGGGGTGTGAGTCTATTTCTAATATTTATGAACTACTGCGACGGAGTAAGTTATGGACATAGATCGGGCCAAGACCTTGCTTAGTATTTTCACTCCCTTAATATTTATGCCTCCCTGACATTGTTTTTCCTATTGCTATTTTTCCTGTTTTCCTGTCCATTAAAATATCTGAAACTGAGAAATGAAGGAGGCCAAAAGAAAGCAGAAGAGTGTTGTCTAACAGGAGAAATACAAGACAAAAACAGTTTCTGAAAAGTGGATACATTTTAGTGCCTGTTAAATGTCTGTCATAGCTTTTCTTTTGAAGTTTTTCCATGTGTGTATGATTTGTTGTGTGTATAAATAAAAAGATGCAAATATCAGAATGGAATTTGCTTTTGGATTAATCTCCCAAAAGCATAACAATTTGTGATTTTTTGTAAATATCCTTTCTAGGGCTATTTAAATACCTCAGAAAGAAAGATATCTCTTCCAGTAACACCAATTTAAATCTTCTATGAAAAACAGAAGGGAATAATAATGATTTAACATCTGGCTAAAAACATGTTCCAGTAAGTACTGTACTGCACCTCAGCTGTGATACACTTACTTTCATAGCTTTTATTTCACCTATGTGGACATGGACGTTATTCCATGAAGCGCATCCCAATTGGGCCAAATAGCAGCGTGTTTGCCAATAATTCTCAGTGTTTGTTTTATCCTGCTGAGGTGAGAGGTGGTTTCAGCATCATGACAATTCATATTTCACATTAGGTCTTAATCACAGAGAAGTATATTACATTTACTTCCAGAATGATTCAAACCTCTGGCAGTCATCTTGTCCTACGTGAGTATCTCCATCCAACTCCTGGCCCAAGTAGGTAAAACAAACACCAGGAATTACAACAAATCATTCTCACACCTGTTGCTCTCTGCTGGAAGTCTAATCTGACATGAACAAATCTTCAGTCTTGCTTTTCAACTCAATTTCTATTAATAGAAAAATATATTGCGGATAGATTGAACATATACAATGTGTAAATTCGATATATATAGCATGCTAAAGTGACTGTAATGTAAGATGTACAGGAAGCAGTGAGCACTATTTTAACTTTTACTTTATTTTGCACATAAGCAGCATAGAAACATTTCATGATGAGACATTAAACCGTTAATAAATCAAAAATGTCTGAATATTTACTTTTTTTTAAGAGTTCATCTGGAAATTTGGGGTATGACAAACTATGAACAAAGTGTAGCAGCATAACCTTTTATAATATAACATTATGAAGGCCAGAGAGCTGAATTATTGGTTCCTGTCTCATATACAAAGAGACATTAATAAATAGCTCATAATTAATAATTCACTCAAGTGTGACAGTATAATTTATTTATATAGTTGCCAATTTAAAGGCATGAAAAGGAGCATAAAACAACCAAACATAGTCAATCATATGCTGCAAAAACAGAAATACAACAACAATACGTGTGTATGCACTTTAATATAGTTTCTATATGATTTACATTAATTCATCGCCTGATACTGAGCTGCACGTCTCCTGTTTCACTAAAATCCTCCAGTGTTTTCCTAACAAAAACTCTACGTTCCAGCAAACTAACATTCCCGCAAGCATACAAGGATAAACGCTCATCATGTAATGTTTAAAATCTGGAAGTTTCCCACCCTATCTGTATCCTCTGCATATTGATTGAGTTCTGGTAAAGTATAGACTCTGCTTTCACCTTTAACCTCAACTTTAAATAGAAGATAACACGAAGTCAATCACCACGTTCCCCTGTGGGGATCATTCGGTAATAATCAAGGACAAAATGATGAGGCAATGACCACATCCACATCCATAACATACTTTGGAAATGACCTCATATCCTGATTAAAGCTCATATGAGATTATATGTATTTTTATATCAGGATGATAAATTTTCCCAATTGCTTGAAAAGCCACAATCTGCTAACAGATCCTTCACACTTCAATAGCCAGAAGAAAATGTTGTACAGTAAGATTTTATAGATAAATACTGAACTGAAGCTGCCTATAGCTAATGTTTGGTGCCTATTTAGTATCTTTAAATCTGACAAATGACATTTCCCTAGGTGAAATTTAGATTTTAGAGTCTAAATCCATTAAAACAGCATTTCTCCACTCACTGAATCCAGACTTATTAAATGTACTGTAGTTGGCAAAATACCCTGTGATACCTTCTATAAGCGAAGAACCAGTTGACCAAAATGTATATCAAGTTTAAAATATGTGAATAAAATTACATATTTTTCTGCAGCTGTGGTCAGGCAGAGACCTCCATCATCTCAATCATACATGAAAATCAACCTCTAATATTTACTAATGGCAGCTAATAAACAATCAGTGTTCCGACTGTTTATATTATTTTATTGAAGCTTATTCAAGTTTCTGCTAACACACTTTGTTGTGGTTGGAATATTCAAAAACATAACTTCTACTTCTACATGACGTCAGAATATTAATGTGACTTTAAGTCAAAGTACTCCTTGTGTTCTTCATGTGACCCAATTAGACATCACAAGTCTTTCAGTGTATGTGTTGTACGTGTTGTGTGTGAGTTTTTACCTAACTTTCCTAAACATGTCGCGCAAGAACACTGGATATATCATCTCTTCAAAGTTCTGCCTCTCAGCACTGGATATGTACTTATTCTAAAGATTGTTTGACCTTCCCAGTGCCTGGCCATTACTCTCCTGTGAGTCCCCATCACCTCTCCCAACCCCCCCCACCCCCTTTTTTTTCCACAGATGGATTTTTTGTAGCAATAATCCCACAGATCAGGTGGGTTTTGTCAACGTGTTAAACTTTAATACTTTGGGTCATTTATCTTTACGGCCAAACCCGGAGTCTGTCAGCGACCAGACGAGCTATTTCCTCATTTGGTTTGGGAGCAAAGTGGCGCAGGAGAGAGCAAAGGGGGGAGGAGGGGGTGATGGTGGTGGTAGTGGTGATGGAGTGGAGTGGATTGGGGGGGGTGTGTGGAGGTTGCTGCTCACCTCTTAATGAAATCCTGATGTGAGGAGGGAGAGGAAGACTTGGTGGAGGGGTAGAGGGGTGATCTTGGAGGTTGAGGCGCCACACCATCTAAAGAAAACGACGCCCCTCCAGAGAAGTGGCTTCGCTTTGGTCATTTATGTTTTTCTTGTTTCGGGGAGCTCGTAAAGGGCGCTCGACGATGAGCCCCCTCATTTATGTCTGGGGACTCCGCATCGGGGACCCCTCGGGCGCCCAAGTGGACAAGGATAGAATTGCAAGTGATTAATTTGTCGAAAAGCTCCCCTGGAACGTGGTGTGCTCTCACAAGCATTTGTCTTCATTTGCCAAGATATGTACAGTGACATGAGAAGATAGGCCTTAGGAGTCCTGAATGGACTTGCTTTATTTTTTTCTCTCCGCAGTTCAAGCTTTAGTCAAACATCCTGTATGTTGGTCGAGCTTGTTGCTCGTACGTCATGTTACTGTTGGTCGTGTTCGCGTGCTACTGAAAAACATAATGTTTTCTCGACTCATTTAACAGCTAGAACCATGGAACTAATGGACAAATAATGAGTGTCATAATGCTCGTACATATATTTTGCATTGTTGCCTGCAGAGAAAAAAGTGAAATGTCAGTGCTATTTTTCACTGGTATAATTGCAATATATAAATACAAGTCTATGAAGTGAGTGAGAGAAAGGGAGCATGTATGAGTTTGTGATGAGTGAATGTGAGTGTATGTGGAGATTATGTTTAGCATATGTGTAAGCAACATATGTTTAATTAAGGATCATTTCATATGTGTACAATTTGTTGTTTTGTTGCGTCTTTTACTGCAGGTCTGCCAACAAAACCTTAATTTATCTGCAACATACACACAAACGAATGAGTTACATTTGTTGGATCTTGAATTGTAGAACAACAAAGTGTTTTTTTTACGTATTATAATTTTGGGGATTTTAGAGTACTGGAGGTGTGAGTTTGCCGAAATGACAATAGCAATATTTTTTAGTTATTTTGAGGCCAAATAAAAAGTTATCTGACATTAGCTGGATTGTGCTGATGTCCTGAACATGGCTGTGCAATGCAGATGAATCACTAAGAATATTAAAGTGCTAGACTCAGGCCTATAGTGAGAATCACAGTAGGAATGTAAAGGAGGACAGACCTACACAGAGTCTTAACCAGCTTTTTATTTGTTGAAGAGTGTCCTCAGTTGTAAATCATCCTGAGGTGACATGACAGCACAAATCACAGTGCGTAGTTTCAAACAAACAAGTTTCATTTAGCGCAACAAATAGCAGTCAGTGTATTTCCAGACTTGTTTTTGTCTTTGGCATCACTGTTTTCTTTCCATTTTCAGTGATGACAAGCTGCAGTTTGTATTTGGCTTTTAATCAGAGGCTATGAAGGTCTTTGCTCTCCACTTCAGCCTGTTGAGCATTCATGTTGTGGTCGTTACTGATCACAGAGCAATTCAGTAGCAAACTCCCATGATCACCTATAAATAGATCTGGCCACGTGCACTCTGGATCTGTGTGTGTGTGTATGTGTGTGTGTGTGTGTGTGTGTGTGTGTGTTTTGACAGTATGACAAAGACAATATACTGAATTTGGGGCTGGTTTGTTGTAAATTGGTGTAAATTTTCATGTTGTTGTAAAAATATATGTTTGCAAATGACTCCCCATAAAACATGATTATGACATTTAAAAGCTCAATTCAAGATTCAAATGCTGTAAACTGTTTTTAGACATAATAACATAAAATTAATTTATTATAATCACTTGAGGAACACACAAAACACTGATTTCACATTTTTAACTCAACTCTGCAGGTATGCTTCAAATTTATATGATTATTATAAATTAATAAAGATTAAAAGGGAGTCACAAAACCATAAATGACTCCATCAGCAACTAGCAAACCTGAGCAAGGAGAATTTATTTTTTCAATCGCAGCATATTTTTAACAATAATTAGTGTGTGGTCATTTTAGTTGCTCGTCTAAGACAAGCCAGCTTTGGGCGACAATATAAGTCTAATGTCTTGTATCAGATTCCATGTGCCTCCAGTCTGTGGGCTAATTACACAGTAATGGAGCTAATCAAGAGTCAAACAGGAGAAACATTGAGCATTAATGCTGTAATCCTGCTTAAAGCCTCCACATATCCTTCTTTATGATCTTAAATAGGCCCCGGTGGCCCATTAGAGAGCAACAAGGACGACCACGATCCAATCCTGAGAGAGAGGGGTGAGGTGGAGGTGGAGTGTGTGATCTCAGGCCACAAAATGAAGCCACAAAGGTCTACTGTAGCTCTCTCTGTGTTCAGAGGTGTTAGGCGGTTTGGTTTGGTTTATTTGGGAATACAAACAGCTCAGTATTTGTCAGTCAGATAAGATGAGTGGTTGGTGGTAGTACAACACAATAATATCTGTGCAAAGCTCAGTTTAATCACTTTATAATGGAAACAGCTGTATGAAGTTTATAGTGCACAGGCCCCAATCTCTGTATCAGCTGTTACTATAAGAGTTTACAATCACTGTGACCAGCTATTAACACCAAATATACATTCTGCACTGATGTAAGCAATTAGTTTATGTCATGGTAACAGAAAAACATACAAATATCGATGAGCAAGGCTATACTGACAGTTCAAAATCAAGGTTTCTTTTACTTAATTTCTTTGAGATAATATAGGAACTGTTGCACCACTTAATCATTCTCATCTGTCAATATTTACACATTTCTTACAGTTCTGACTACATCTTCCTCATTTTTTGAGCGTGTTGCATTATGGGATAGTAGTGTTCACCAACAACACATTGAAAAATCAAGTGATTTAAGTATTCAGGCTCCTATTTTCAAGTGCTCTTAGTTTTGCAGTGCTACATATTTAAAAGCAAGACTGTAAGGTTGTCCAGGCTGTCGTTCAGAGCTGAAATGATTTGTCAGTTAATCAACTGAATATTGTTGAGTAACAATTTTGATGGTTGATGTATTGTTTAAGGAATTTATCAAGCAAAAATACAAAAACTTCACTGCTTCCATCTTCCCAAATGCTGTATGTGATAGTTAGTTGATCATTTTTTTGATAGAAAAGAATTGACAGATCATCTCATTTGGCTATAGAGCAGTAGCTCTCAAACTGTGGGGCGGGCAGGACTGGTGGGATATGGAGCCACTGCAGGTGGGATATGCATGATTGAGGAGAAAATTATGAAGTAACATTAAGCTAGATTACCTTTATTTCACTAATGTTCAACTTGGATATTTTCATTCCTTCTGTCATTGTTAATGATTGATAAAAATGATGTTGTATAGGGAGGTGTGAACCTCCTCTGGCTTCTGAAATGTGGAATGTCCGGAATGAAAATTTGAGAACCACTGGGCAAGGGTAAAGTTTAGGCACTAATATACCAAAGCTTGTGACTGATCTTATTGTTATAGCAAATATTAAAAATCATCATAATGATCAGTAGATCCTGCACCAACATTCTCAATGAGGTGTTAGTTTGATGGGCTGTATGTTTGATACTGATCCAACAATAACATCCTGTCAATCAACAGTAATTGTTCTTCAGAAATCCAATCAACACCTACGTTTGACTTAGCATAAAGACCTGAGTGTGATCGCTACTGAATCAAACAAACGCTAACAATAAATGATGGAGTGGAGACTAATGGCCAATAAGAGCTGACGACGTCCCTGACGTCACCTACTGCCGTATAGACGAACACCTGTGAGTCTCTGCCGACGGTGAGACGTCAAAACCGTCACGGTGCGTTCGAGGACAACTTGGGAAGAACATTCTCCACGAGTGACACCAGTAACAACACTGACACCGTCGTAATTTGATATTGGCCTGATAATAGACGCAGGGATGCACACACACACACACACACACACACACACACACACACACACACACAGGACAGAGCAGGTGGGATGACTCGGATGAGGCTGTGAAGCCGTGCCCTCACCATTAAGCGCGTAAAAACAGAAAATATGTATTTTTAATTTATTTTAGTAAAATATATAACCTCTGAATACGCCCATGTATCCCTATATTATATTCTATAAATGTCCCTTATTATTTATATTACAAGTTGTTTTTAGGCCCATTCAGCCTGTCTGTCACATGGAAATAACTTATTTTGATTTTTATTGACTCCAATTTTTCATAAAGGTGCAGCAATTTTGCACGTTTCGATCACAGAAGCTACTTAAGCAGTTGCTTTTTTTTAATTGAACAGAAGCGCCGTGGAGCCTCATCAGCACTCACCTTGATCAGGCCCTTCAGTCAGCCGCACAGTGTGTTTTACAGTGGAAACAGCCCGGTTAAGAATGGAAACAAACACACCCACAGCGCCCTGGGCAGCCTTCTCCTGTATCATGTTATACTGAGAGGCGTTTACAGCTGTTTTGTTTCATAATACAGGACGACACGCTGCGCTGTGAGAGCTGCCTCTATATACAACAGCAGTGGAGACAAAAACGCAGCTAGCACTAAACCACTATAGCACTAAATAATGATTAACCACAAAATAAATGACTTAGTTTCAAGGATAAAATTACCGTAATATTTCCAAAAAATAACCCTAAAATCATCTGAAAGAATCTGCGGTATCAGTGTTGATTTTATAGTGACCTTGATTTTTGAAACTTGTGTTTTTTTAACCATGTTGCGATTTGTTTGTGGTGCTGTGGTGACCTTGAAGTCTATTTCATTGTATGTTGTCTACTGTGTAATTCTCTGTATTATATATTTTTTAATATCCCTGTAACAGCTGTGGTGAAAATTGTACAAAAAAAAAATAAAACATGTCTGTTTCTATGGAAAATATTTTTCATTTGAAACATAAATGATCGATAAAAAGCAGAAAGAATGCGCGGTAAATAGGAATAACTGCACCTTTAACCGTTTTCCTGCAGATTTCCATCGCGGTGCTTTCAAATATTTGTGCTTCTGTTTTCTATTTAACGACGTTCAACTGATCGAAATCAGATAAAATGCATTAAAAATAATCAGTTTCTCTCTGTGTGAAACACACCTGAGCCACAGCGACAGGAGGCTGCGCAGCTCTTTGCTTTGAGAGCAGTCAGTAACGCGTTACAGCACTGTAACTAATTACATTTTCAGGATTATTTTTGCAGTTGTTGCATTTGTCATCACCTTCTTCGAGTCTCCGATGGAGGCCGAATTTGATACTCAGAGCAATCCGTGATATTCGCTCCGGACCGCTCTGAATTAATTTGGTGATTAATGACAGAAAGAGTGACCTTCACCGGGTGGGAGTTTTCCCACTGCTTTGATTTTATCGAGCTCCAGGATGACACGAACACTGCACATCCCCCCCCTCCTGATTATTAATAGGAGGACCAGTGATTTTTAAATGTAGGATAGACCGAAATGGGAAACTTGTGGTGCTGTTTGATAAATTGCTCCTCACAGAGAGAAAAATCTGATAATATTCTCTTAAAGTGGTTTCGTGCTTTTTGGAGTAAAGAGCCTGGTACTGATAGGAGGTAAAAGCGAAGCGAATCATCCAATTAAATCTCTCAAGAGCTGATGATTGATGATGTCAGCTGCTCTGCTTCTAATTAACGTTTAAATTAAGCCAAAGGAGGAAGGAAAAAAACTTTCTGACCGTCGTGGCTTCACTTCAGACCTTGCAGCCCATTGGATGGTTGTTCGGGGAGGTCTTCGGGCTTTTCACGCTTAGATTTGAGGTTAATAATCTACATTAGTGCCCGAGACATTTTTATCATTTTGGACATGAAATCTATAAAATTAACAGTCAAATAAAATCAGCAGGTTTTCCTCCCTCTCTCACCCCAGTATGGACTGAACAGGCCTGCAGGGATAATGTGGGTAAACGAAATAAAATGATCCAAAACTAGAAAGATTAAAGATGATTTTTTTTTTTGCCCTCTATTAGATCAAAAGATCTAATCAAACGAAAAGAAAAAAATATCTATAACACCATATCTGCTATCTTTTATTCCCATTTTTATGCTTTATGTTGCACATGTGCATAACAAGCACTGCATGCCCATTATATTCTGCACTATGACCTCATTTATGTTCCAAACTAATTTTGAATTCAAGCCTAAAAGTGTCAAGGTAAATTCCAATCATTGTTATATTAATATGTACTCAGACCAGCCGAGATGTTTAACTACCTGTACTTTTATCAAAACGATGCATGTTTCCAAAATTCCCAAACAGAATCCCAAATCGGCTGCTTGTTATGGAGAAATATATATTCAAAGCAGGGTGGACCCCCAAAGCAGCTAATAGAATTTCCTGCTGTTTTATAACTCTGTCCCTAAACCAATGTCACCATATGCTCCTGTTGGCACAAGACTCTCCGCAGTGACTACCTGGGCGGCAGACAAAATAATCTGATTGCATATTAGCAATAATAGTTCTGCAGCATTTGTTTTGTTCACCTCAGGCTTGGCACATGGATTATAATTCAGATGCTACAATATAGATTACAATTTCAGAAGAAGCTTTTGTTCCAAAGAAATGTATTTTCTGTGTCGTATTTTCATCTCAGGTGTTTGAAACATTTTTGTCATGTTCGTTTTTGGGTTTTTTTTTTTGCAGCTTCCTTTATATTTTTTCTCATAACTGCAAAATGTGTATTTCGTTCTTCCTTCGAGTTATATGCAATCTGTAAAATGCATTAAAACGAATAAAGGACCCAAGTGGCGACAACAGCTGAATGTGTTAAATTTTACAAGCCTTAAATAAAACAAGGTGTGTTTCCTCTGAGCAGACGTACCTGCTGCTCTCCTCGGCGTCCAACTCGTCCCCGTTTTGTCTCTCTAATCCGTTTCTCTCTTAACATCCCAAACCCCCATCAGTAAAATTCACATTCTCGGTCCTCAGACTCGGAGCCACAGCACGGCGTCACCTTTATTATCCGCTTGTTTCACGCAACCGCATTGAATTACACTGTAACTGTGGGTTTTTACCTGCGGGGTCATATTAACGCACTGGTGATATATCGAGGAAAAATAATACAACGTAAACAAACAGCCTGAGCAAAAATGATCAAAAATCATAAACAAAATTAAACTTAAACAGTTAATCATCTTCTGTTTTCTCTTATTCTCTTTTTCTGTTTTTAAAATCTTTAAAATGTGCTTCAGAGATGAAGCCTGTTTAATCTCTCCAGTTATTTATTAACATGCTAAAAAAAAAAAAAATAGAAAAATGAGTCGCTCAATTTTTTAAACATGTTTTAAAATTTCGGATTAGAAGCAGGCAACACATCTGCTGTCATAAAGAACAAACAAAAAAAATGAATAAATCAAAAATCCATCACCTGTCATGTTGAACAATGGGTTAACCTGGACAGCTTCTTTTTACTTGTAGTCAAATAATTTTAATAGACTTCAAAATCAGCTCCGTAAATGTGCTCATTGTGGCTATTTTAAGCCAAATTCACAGGCAACACGGTGCCTAATGCGCACATTTACGCGTAACGCTCTATGCGTAATTACGCACGAAGATGACAAAATGAATATCACGGCTGGAGACCATTGTTGGCTCGGTGTTCCTCCAAACTTTTTCCATAATGCAAAGATGCTGGTGGCAGTATTTTAATGGCCATCAACTCTCCCTTTCTAGAAGAATACACCAGCAGAGGGAAACAGATGCATAAACATTGCAGGGCATCTTTCTCCTCGGCAGAAACAGACTCCTCCTTTTCCCCACGTCCAATTAGTTATTATGGCCCGGCCCTTTAAGACGCAGCAGCGGGTCAGCAAGTAGTGTAGTGTTTCTCTAATTGAACTTCGCCCAATCAACAATAACTCGTTAGCAGTCGCTTTCTTTTTCTTGCTGCTTGAGACAGCTTTTTTCCCCTTGCAGGGATTCACCCCCCTCCAGTCTGTTACTGCATAAAGATCTACATGGAGCTTGGCAGAGGAACTGCGACTCTCTGAGGGGAATACAGTCCGGCTGCCTTTACAACTACGCCCGAAGCATGGTTATTTTGGAGGAAAGCTCTCCGGCGAGCTAAGTTGCAGCATTCGGCTTTGAGTGTTAAAAATATAGAGGGGGACTACGAGAACGTCGAGCACCAGAGGAAACACTTGTGGACGCTTAAAACTTCCATTTGAATGAAATAATCAACTTTTCTGGAAGCAGCGATTCTTCGGGACTGCGATGACCTCCAGCAAAGACATGAAGGCAGGTTCTGTGTTGCAGTCCAGCGGCGACGAGAGGAGACGGGCTCCCTTGGACCAGCTGCCGCCGCCGGCCAACTCCAACAAACCTTTAACGCCGTTCAGCATTGAGGATATCCTTAACAAACCCTCGGTAAAGAAGTCTGTCGCCAGTATCTGTCCGCCGAGAGTGCTGGAGAAAGTGACGGGCTCCAACTCGGCGAGAAACGGGATCACCACTCCCTCCTCGCCGCTGTGCGCGCTGGAAGAGCTGGCCAGCAAAACGTTTAAGGGTCTGGAAGTCAGCGTTATCCAGGCAGCAGAAGGTAAAGAGTTTTATTGTTAAATATAGATTTTCAGATAGATCAAACAACTTTGAAGGGAAGCAAGCGCAACAATCATCAGACACACAGCTGAGATGAGCGCCAGCTGGGTTTGTTTTGACTTTAAACGTGGAAATCCTCGGACAGCTGTATGGGAATGCGTAAAATTATAAGATAAGACATGGGAAATGCCACATTTACGCAGTGAAATGTGCATGCATATGATCTATGAACTGCTAAAACCGGCTAATATATTGGCTAATGTATTATACTGCTGTCAAAACGTCAATCAGCCATTACAGCCTGCTCCATGCAGTGCTATGTTGGATAAAAATTGTCAGACTGGTAGAGAAACTTAAAGGACACACTGTAAATGAGTGTAAATTTAACTTGCAATGCAAAAAATAATGAAATCAGCAATTGTAATATTTGATTAAATTCTTGTTTGGCTCAAAATATGAAGAGGGTTTCACCACTGAGATGAATTATTTCGCTTCTTTCCAGTGAAAATGTTTTTTCCGTGACAACGTTGACAGCACTTAGCTGGGTGTTATCCAGACAGAGCTCTGCATTCGGCAAACTTTATAAAATTGGTCTGGTCGCTGTTGAAATCAAGTGGATTTAATGTAATATTTCTAACCCATGTAAACCGAGGGCAGGCCTGCTGAGCAGTGTCCTCTGTTGCTGCTGTAGTTTGGGGAAAGTGACCCTTGTTTGTTGTTTTCATTCCTCTTCTATGTTTTCTTCTCCCACCCCTCCAAGGTCGTGAGCATGTAAACGCTTTCGGACAGAGGCAGACGTCGAAAAAGAGGAGAAAGTCGCGGACGGCCTTCACGAACCACCAGATTTACGAACTGGAGAAGAGGTTTTTGTACCAGAAGTACCTTTCTCCGGCCGATCGCGACCAGATCGCGCAGCAGCTGGGGCTCTCCAACGCGCAGGTTATCACCTGGTTTCAGAACCGCAGGGCCAAACTCAAGCGGGACCTGGAGGAGATGAAAGCGGACGTGGAGTCCCTAAAGAAAATCACCCCACAGACCCTGCAGAAGCTCGTCAGCATGGAAAACATTGAGGAGTCCCAAGGTGGGGGACCCGAGGCAAGATCGCCAAGTATCTCCCCGACCTCCCAAGGACACCGGGCCTTCCCACAGTCCCCCTCCTCGTCCAGAGACCAAACAACGGATGAATTCTCGGAGGACGACGAGGAAATTGAGGTGGACGATTAACAGTCAGGGGGCCTGTGGTTTTCATAAGCAGCAACAAAAAAGAATATTAAAAAGGGGGCATTTTTCTTCCCAAACTTTTGCACGGATATTGACAAAAAAAGGAGAATATATACATAAAAACATTTCAGGAAAGTTTTTTTTTTCTCCTCCTCCTTTTTTCCTCAATTTTAATTTATTAATCGGACTCGTCCAAGTCTGTCGTTAAAGTTTCACCACAATATTTGAGGAATATCTGGTTTCCTATCAGACAGAATCTAACTGTTATGGTACAGTGAGACTGACAATTGTGTAAACATTATCATTTTTTCACGCTCGTTTTTAAGGGGGGGGATGGAAAGTTGTGCAATTATTTTTGTTTTTGTCATTTATTCGCATTCTTCTGTTAAAAGAATCGGATCAACCAAATATTTAAAATAACCCTTATCAACTTTTTTTTATATACATGCACAACCCGGGGTCGATGTGTCAATCCATCCCTCCTTAAGTGTAAAATTTATGATTATAATTATTTTGTTTCTTTGCTCTAAGCGAAAAGTGTTTCTGCAAAGCATGCAGGCCTGTTCGCAGCGCAAAAGTAGACGTCACTATTAATATCGACTGCAAACTTTTACACGCTCTGAGTTCTGTATATATATCAAACATCCTATGCGATAATTTTATTGTAACATTCTATTTAATCAGCATCTATGTAAATAAAGGTTATATGATATTTCAAGAAGCTTTCGGCGAGATTGGATGTGTGATTGTGCATAAAACTAAAAACAAATATAACAGTCCTAAAATAGAAATCTGAGGGATGACACATTCAAATGTGTCCTGCAGGAATATTATGATTACACCGTAACAAATATGATTTAAAGGGGCAGCTACTGTATTAGTAGGTCACAAAATATTATGGAGAAGGACATGTGCTATAGCAATATTAAAATAATACTGTAGGTGTTATGGTAACCTGTGAGCTCCTCTATAGGAATGCTAGATGAGATAAATTTCCAATAAGACTACAATAACATGAGGATTTATCCGGAGAGATTGAGCAAATGGATGGATTATTCAACCAGAAATCTGCTCTGCTTGGTAAAAACTGGCCCTTTTGAATAATTGACCTCTTCTTTCAGCCTTTAAGTGCCATGACTTCAATTAGCAGCCGTCCACTGCTTTTATTCTCATTCTTTCGCCCGGCTTTGAATACATCTTGTCACAAGAAGGTCCCGGTCTGGCTGCGGTGTTAAGAAAAAGCTTCTCCCACCCCTACGCCATATGTTTTCTTCCTCCTTCTATGAATCGTCTTTAACACAACTAGTCGACATGATTGATTAGGTTAACCCGCCTTTGCCTTACATAAAACAGCTTCCACCGAGCCGTGGGCAATAATGGCACGCATCTGCCACTCTTGACTCGGGTTTGTTTGGAAAGAGAGAAAGAAAAAAAAGTCTCCCATGAATAGCAAATGTGTTAGTGTGAGGATCCTAATGAATAAACCTCAATGGGAGGGAGTGGAAATGCGACGTGCTGCTGCTGCTGCTGCTGCTGCTGCTGGCCATTTGCAACAGTTTTGTAACGGGATCAAGAGTTTGGTGTGTTAAAGTGTGTGTGTGAGAGTGTGTGTGCGTGTGTGTGAGAGAGAGAAAGAGGGAAGGGAGAGGTGTGTTATCGTAGTTGTTTAGTGATAAAATGTAATTTATCCCAAAACTAATAAGACTCTAATACTGCTGTTCTACTGAAAACGGATTGGAGGATATTTCTTTTTTTATTATTATTGCACAAACAAGCAAAGGTGCTCACTGTTCCCATTTTATTCTGCAGTCAGACACTCAAACAAACAGTTTTTATTATTTGGTAATTGTTAAACCTTCATAAATAAAAGATGATGTGGTTATTTGAGAAAAAAAAATCACGATTTTTTAAAATGTTCCCCTAAAATACTGAAAAAATATGAACTGAGTTTATTGTTATATCACTTATTTAAAAGGGAGATTAATTTGATATTTAAAATAATTTTCTTGACATAAGTTGCCATGGAGTTATTAACAAAATGCTATGAAAAATGAAATGAGTACCTCTTACTGTCATTTACGTGTGTAAAAATAATAACAATAATAATAATAATAATAATGATAAGAGAGAATGTGAAGAGATAACTTATGACTAAACGGAAACTAAATGGCTTGTTAGGACGGATTTTTCTCTTTCTCTTTCTTTTTTTTTTTCTAAGAGGGCAGAGGAACTGAGCAGGCTGGCGCACACAATAGAAGTAATCGGCTGGAATCGTGGAGGTTGAAAAGTCAAGTAGGCCTTTTATTATGGAGCCACTCTGCACTGGCAGGAGGAACAACACAGAGGATGGAGCTTTAAATACAAGTCAGAGGACGAACTGCTTAGATCCAACTGTAACGTCTTAGTTATAGAAAATATAAATATAACAGGAGAGAACATCACTGAAATTCATTGTAAATGGCATCTTTATGTCAAAAGCATACCTACAATTTTCCTATAAAATTGTTTTATTCTTTTATTTTGAAATTTAAAACTGAAGGATGTGTAACAACTTTAATTATTAAAAGGTGGTTACTATTATGTACTGTACCAATAACAGATTCAGCAGATTTCACCATCAGGGTTTAATGTATTTTTCTTAAAATGGGATTAAATCTCAGATTGTGCTACTTTCAATGACAGAAGTGAATTATACGCTCAGTCAGTGGCCCCGTTTATTGGGGGCTTCATTTAGATTCACATTTTCCAGTGTATTATGATCAGGAAAAATTAAAGCCCAGAGGTGCGAGTTGCAATCTAACCAAGCTGCCCGACAGGAACCTGAAATTCTCTATTTTGGCCTAAAGGTCACACCTTTAGGGGATTATTGTTGTTTTAAACATACAAGGTCCCTGGAGGGACTTGCTCAGGCTTTATAATAGTGTCTGGGGGGAACCCATAATATGTGTGTGTGTGTGTGTGTGTGTGTGTGTGTGTGTGTCTTTGTGTATGTTATGATACTGACTGCTGTGCATGTTTTCAGTGAGTTCATTTTATTCTACATTTAAAAACATGGGCCTGATTTTGAACAGCTAAAGGTTCAAATTAACATCAGGATGTTTTTGAGGTTATTGGGAAAAATATCAAAAATATCTTCAAATTTTCAGTCCCAAACTGTTCTCTAAACCTTCCGTTGTGGCAATATTCCTTCAGTAATTGGAAGATTTGGCAAGTTTTTACTCCACAGCTGTCTTATTTCAGGTTACTGACCTCTACAGTAAAATGGAAAACTGTTCTGCCCTTGATGAACACATGGTCCTCTTTCATCTGAAATCTAAACTCCATTTCTAGCCTTTGACCTTTAAGACACATGAACACCAAGCACTGGTATTTGTCTTTGTATAGCAGTGGAATAAAAAAACACAAATATGCTGTTTCACCTACACAATGTGAAACGTTCACTAAGCACATTACTGTGTTATTTTGGGCAATTTCTCAATAGGATACCCAAGATGTCACTGGCGCAACTTAGTAAAGCGCCGCTGAAATGATGTGGCTGCTGCAGTCTACTTAGAAAACAGTAGAGACAGAATATGATACAAGGCCTGTATACATTATCAGCCCGTGTCAGGTTATCAGAGTCTTCCCTTTCACTCTGGACAAGATCACACACACATCAAAGCTTGTCCTGCTCCTGATGTCTGAAAAGCACCAAGTGTGCCACCTAGTGCTGATAAGGGAGGATTGTCTTTGCAATCAGTGCAAAACAGAGTTGGTTACAAAGAGAGAGAGAGTGCTCAGTGAAATGCTTCAAAGATAAAGAGGTTGTGGGTTTGGATGGACACAAGTTTTTGTTTTTGAATGAAATCTGGAACAGAGTCAAGAGTAGCAATCATTCTCAAGCCTTCACAGCACAGGCTGCAGAAATCAAGCAAACATTTTCATATGGTTTTCTCTGTAAGCCTCTAAAATGTGCAATAAAATATCACCAGAGTTAGGGTGTCACATAAATATTTTAAAGACGAGGTGGAATGCCAGTTGGCTTAAGCTCCTTTTAAATGTTGTGATGGCAACTATGCTGCTGAAAGGAGCACCATCTCCACTGATTTTACACATGAAGCAGAGTTTACTCAGTGTAAGGAGAACTACAGTTCCTGTGTAAGCAGTTGAATAACGTCTTCTGTGGCTATGGAGGGAGCTGCAAAAAAAAAAAAAAAACCCTGATGAGAGTTATCTCCAATCGGGCTTGCAGACCACAAATTTATAACAGGAAACCTGCCTCACAAACTGGGGGTGTGGAGTTTGAAAGATGTGGGCATTTATCGAGCATGTCGGGTCTGACAAAAAATGTTAGCTAGCCCATACCAGCGATGAAAAGTCAGGATGTCTCGGCCTCTGCTGCATCAATTTTGACCATTCTTTTTTGTCTCTTGCCAACTTTATGGAAATGGAATGATAAATCGCTTAAGTTCCCTTTAGGTCAACAAAAAACTCTGAATAAAACAAAACTCTGTAATTATACCTTCTGAGATTTAAAGTACAGGTTGCCTAAAGGAAATAAGGCAAAATCATAAATCATTTAACTAATCTAGCAAAAAAAAAAAAAAAAAAAAAACTATAAGCAGGCCTAATACACACTGTCTATAGATGAGATTTTGTGTAGGTCAGGAAAGATCAAGAAATGAGTGCCTGTAAAAATGATATTGAAAGTAAATTTTGGACTTATGGAATACTTATTGGAATATTTGACAAAACAACGATCCAGAAGGCTTACAACAGCCACTACTGGATCTGGTAATGAGACTTCTTTGTCCCCTATAAGAACTGGAGTATGGAATATTAAATCCCAGTGAACTAACTACATTTTTAGGCACTGCTGGAGCAAAGAAGGCTCTTTAATATCTAAGTAAAAACAAACTATTAATTTAAATGAGTACAAAATAAAGAATTGTGTCAAATATTTGCCTGCCTTGTTTTGACATATCACTAGATCATCACTAATGTTGTTTGTTAAAGTTGCACAATAAAGTGAATTAAGATCATCTGTGCAAAGTAATCTCTGCATCTAGAGATTAATCATGAACATATAACAAATCTGACACTATCACTGAAAACTGCCATTCAGGGGAGAGATAGAAGATAATTCCAATGCACTGAATATCGCTTGGATTACACCAAAGGTCAACTATAAAAACGGAAAGATCATGGCAAAGCTGTAAATCTGCCTCGAGCAGGCCAGGTGTCAGTGAGAGAAGAGCTCTGGTGAAGGAGGCCACCAAGACATCTGTGTGGACACTGAAGGAGCTATGAGTTACATGCAGATAAGAGGCATTAAACCACTGCTGGCAAGAAAAACTCACAATCTGAAGCTGTAGTGGTGTTTGCCAGAGGGCATGTAGGAGACTGAAGCAAAGCAAAGCAGAAGAAGATTCTGTGATCTGCGCCATCAACAGAAACATAAAAACTTTGTAGCAAAAAGTCCGGGGGTGGCATCTTTCTGCAAAATGCCCCCGGAGGCCTGGAAATGTAGAAAGTCAGTGCAGAAAAATCCTACAGGAAAACCTGCTGCAGTCTGCGAAAAAGAACTGCGACTGGAAAGATGATTTATCTTTCAGTAAGACAATAACCCCAAACAAAGCCAGAACTACACGGGAATGGCTTCACATTACAATGGAGCCTAAATCAGAGTCCAGAATTTGTGGCAGGACTTTGAAATTGCTATTGACTCAGTCCCTATGAAACCTGATAGAGATTGAACAGTTTTGTAAAGAAGGGTCTGTGAAAAGTGTAGTGTCTACTGAAGCCAATACAAACCTCTCCACACAAGGGTTTTTACCACTGCCAGAAGTGTTTCTACTACAGATTGGCTTTAGTTGTATGAATAAGAGATTTGTTTACACTTGACATCTGCTGAGATTCAGAATTGGAAAACAATGAAAGACCTTCAAGAAGTCCATGACAGAATTCAAGCAACTGTTTAAGTTTGGTATAAGACATCATGCTGGAGCATAGCTTGTATGCTTTATATGATTTAGGAAAATAAGTGGAATAGTTTTACTTACTCTTTGTTAAATACTGTGGCACCCATTAGCACATTTCTAAAGATAACTAGTGTAATGGTCTTAATTTGGTTCTAACATGCTGGTGGTTCATACTTCTATCTCCTCAATATTAACACAGTAACAAACATAAAGCAAAGAAATCACATCATTAGTCACACTTTGTGATATAACAAACTACTGAGGTATTAAAACTGAAGTCTAAATGAAATAAAACTGCAACTAGTAACGATATATTTGAATTTTGTTATTAGAACTTGTCAAAAATGAAGAATCACTCTACCGACCAGTAATGCAAACTCTTATTTTTCACATTTTAAATTTATTTTCAAAAATACAAAACAAGGAAAATAAGTATATGTACACAAACACTATTAAAATAGAATATGTATTGTACAAAATATGTACAGCTGTCCTCGGAGTGAAAACAAGTCCTATTTGGTCCGTTTGTCCTTGATGGTGTAGTGAAGGACTAATGGTTGTGCCTAGAGGAGAAAAGATTTGAAATATTATGTGTGGAAGGGAAACATTTTAAGTTAGGTATATGTAATTATTCACATCTTATACTTCATACATGTGTGTCATAATCCAACATGCCACAATGTTGTCACACTACCTCTGGACAAAAAGTGTTTAATTTGAAATTTAGTCGACATTACACATTTTCAGTGAACTTTATTCTAATTTTCCAGATAAACTACAGTCCAAAGAAAAGTGTGAAGGAATGTATGACATTTGTTGGCACTTCTCAACAGTAGCTGTACCGTACCTTGCCAAACCAGTGTGAGAGCCATAACCGTTTCATGGTCATGTGATCGGGCAGAGACTCGTTATTGAACAACATCTGGACCTATAGGAAGACCACACAAACAGATGTGAAGGGGAATCTGAGAGGAACATCTGTGATTATTTTTCTATGTGAAACCTGTTTGCTGTTAGTAAAAGATGCAATGAGGAAATACTTTCTTTCACTGAAAGCAAGTCTGAGAGAAACATTGTCATGAAATATATTTAACTCTTGTCTAAATCACAATTCTGAAATTTTGATGAAAGATTGAACCCAAACCACATTGACAGAGCCTCAACACAGAGAGAGTCATTCGGGGTCAAAAGTAAATCAGATTTTACTGTAGTGATTTTGTTTCATGAATATTTTCAAAGCAGAAGTAAAACCTCAATAACAAGGCTAGCACAATCATTTTATTCATTGTTTGGATGTATAAGCTCGCTCGCTCTCTCAACTATAGCCCTTTAACAATGGCCAATTACCAAAAAGATTGACCTTCTTCAATTTATAACCCAGTTTGTATGTTGTCAGCATCACTGAGGTTGATCCCACAGCACCAGTTCTGCTTAATAAAAGTGGTCCACGCAGCGGTTCGCATTCCACACCCGGTTCCAAGCCATTTATTCGTACCCATCTTAAGTTTGAGAATAGGTTGATCTTAATCATTCGCTTTACCAGATAAAACTGTCAAGACTCCTGAGGGACACTACAGAGAGAAGCAGCTACTAGATTGATCGATTAGACTTTGGTCCCTGTACCCAGGTCAGACGACCGATTTGCACACCAGGACCGCGACAGAAGATTTCACCAGCAAATCTCTTGCTTATGCAGCATACAGCATTAATAATGCTACTGTGGTTACCTGAATCTCTGGTTTAATATGCTGTATGTTGAGTTAGTTATTAAATGTCTGCTAACCAATCAAAAAAAAATTTTCACAGTCGTGGTTTGAGACAGTCTTTCTTAATATGAAAAGAGAGGTAGAAGTTGACACTCCATGGCACACATGAATCTTACATGGAAAATCTCAAGCCTCAAAAATGTTGAATAAACGACAAAAGAGCCTTCAATGTGACAAGTCTTAGTTTGACATTGCAAAAATGCAACAACAATACACATTCCCAAGCGGACCAATGATTAAGCAACAGTCATGTGTCAAAAGAGTATGTTTGCTCAAATGTAGAATTATTGGAAATGTAATCTTTCTCTTCCGTAACCATCTTTCATAACACAGCAGATGTAGTTTGTCTTTTGAAGAGAGTGGATAATGCAGCTCAGTAAGCATTTCCCATATTTTCCCTCATTGGCATAGGACAAATGAATATCGACAAATCTATAATGTAAGGTCACATGTACCATAATGTTGCAGAGTCGATGATGATTACTGACTGACCTGGTGTTTTTCCACGTTTAGCCGATGACAAAGCACTTTCCGTAGGTGTCTCACCTCCGCTCGGACAGAACAGCGAACAAACTTCTGCTGCAGAGACAAGGTCAAAAGAAATACACTGTAAAACTTCAGATGCGTAACATGACACACTGAAGTCAAGAGGGCAATTCCAATGATTCACAACCAGCTGTATGTTTGTGTTTATGGCTCCAACTCTTGAAACCACCGCAGACCTGCTCCGAGATGTCGTGTTTTTTTTAGTTCTCGTTTGTATTGCAGGTTAAGCTGCCTGATTGACCCCGGTATTTAACATGCAATTATTCAACGGAAACATATCACTCATTTCACACTAGAACTTGTTGTCCAACCACCTGTTGCAGAAATAACCTATTGCTCAGAGAGCAGTAGTAGGTTTTGTTGTTCAGATACTGTAAAACTGACTTGACCGATGTTTTTAATTTTTGGTTTAGCATTAAATTGTTTTTCATACTGCAGCCAAAGTTAACTGACAAATGGTAATTTGCTGCTGAAACAAACAGTGTCAAAACACATTTCCAGCATACAAGAAACGTAACCCAACAGCCAAGTAACAGCGTAACGACAGGGTGTGGCGTACTCCTGTTACAATTAAATTTACTGTGATGAAAAACGCAGCTTACTTCTCGACCTTTTCCACTCCCAACTGACTTATTGCCCACTCTTGACCCATAATGCTTCACTTCCTTTTTCCTCCTGAATGCAGTGCAAAACAGTATTCCTTTGGAAAGCTGAGGCAGCCAATGATTTTACTGAATTGCCACCCCAGTAAAAACAGTGGGATATGATTTGATATGCGAGAGAACACTGCAAGGACATGGACAAACATAACCCCTGCTGGTGTGATTAAGCTAAGCGTTCTTTTATTTTTAATAGGCGTGGTCCTTGCTGCCACCTAATCCCTTTAATAAGTTCACAAAGAGGTTGGAGTGAAACACAACTGCATATCAGGATCAGGAATGGAACCAATGAAGCCACATGTCCCCATTCCACGAGGTAACATTTGATACAACAATAAACAGCATTTTAATGTCACATAGTGGTCAAAGACAGTCACCAGATCGCATCCTGTGATATTTCAGGTTTTGAAGATTCTTCTTGTACTGTAAGCCCCTGATGTGTCAGAATATCACATCTAGATCATGTGAAATTTCGTCTCCTTAACTCATCTCTGCTTTGAAAATGTAGGAAAATTCATCACTTGTTTAGAATCTTTAAATCTGCTATATGAAAACATCTGTGTCTCTGAAATCTTGATTTTAGTGTGAACTGGGATGCGAGACTAGCAGTGGCACACAGGCATCTGTTAGACAAGGGCGCCCTCTGTTGGCCGACCAAACTGTTTGCGGTATATACAATAATGTTGGCTGGACAGTGTGCACAATAAGCACCATGCGTTTTAGTTAAATAACTCTCCCAATGATCTTTGTTCAAGTCTTGATTCAGTCCAATCAGGTCGTTACACAATCCCACTTCCCTTGTTACAGACACACATCCCTCGACAAATGGGCCTGTCAAGAGACATCCAGCCACATGGGGAAAACCCCCAGTAAGAACTGATAAGGTAGGCATTTTTTTCAGCTTAGTGGGTTTGAAATTGGTTAGCAAGCACATTTCAAAACACATTTATATTACAAGGATGTAAATGTGTATGAATAGGCATGAGGAACAATGATAAGACAGGGAACTATTGGGATAATTGTCAGGATGATTAGCTCTTAAAATTAAATTTGCTGTCTTCCAAGTGGTGTTTGACTTTTGACATTCAACATCTGTCTTTATTGGGGGTTTTTTACGTCACATTTGAGGAGTTTTGTATGATGTTTAAACACGCAGAGGCACGTGTTAGTCTACGAATTTATCAAATGACAATTTCTCAAGTCGCATTTTAACTGTTGGACATGAATACATTGCTGTGTGATGATTGGATTGATACAATTTTCTGATTTTCTTAGGTCCTACAAGTCACCACTAATGACCACAAACATCTTGGCCATTTAGGCCCACATGTTGTTGGTTGAAAACACAACAGCTCTTTCTCAAACATTTAGAACATAGCAAATATTGAGATATTAGCAGTTTGATCGGGAAATAAAGAATGATTATATGCCTCACTGGTGTACTTGTCCCACTTATCCCTGTCTCTCTACAAGTATGAGGCAGCCAGAGTAACCAGCTGAGTGCTGAATTCTGCTGTTGCTGCAGATGTCATTGTGCCATGTATTTGCTTAGCAGTTAAGGGTAGAAAATTACTTGTTAAAGCTTCAAAAATGTGCCCCCGGAGACATGTTTTGCACGGCTGTGCAAGCCTGTGAGCTGAGAGTTGCTTTGAAAGCATCCATAACCAGCTCAACAACTTCACTGTGTGTGTGTGTGTGTGTGTGTGTGTGTGATATACTTACCTGCAGAGTAAGTTTCATCTTATCTTTTCCAGCAAGCGATGAACTGTCGAGATAAAACAGACAGTTTTGAAATGTTTAACTTCAAAGTTTGACACATTTAGCAGCATATTTTATTTACATTCAAAACTTAAAAGCTTACCTTAGCCTTTCTAAACACAGCGAAACCTGCTCGTCATATCTGTAGAAGTGGGCTTTTGAATGGTCAAAGCTTGTGTACGGTAAACCTGTAGCGTCTGGTACAGCATCTAGTGAGAAGGTAGAAAATGGTTTTAAATTTAGAAATCAAAGTACACATTAATCACCATGCGATTGACTGGGGACCTTGTTGCAATGTAGTCTAGAATGGGAACTAACAGCAAAATGAAGGCAGACACAGTTTGAGTCTGGTATGCTGTTCTTTAACACCTACCACTGCTGAACAAAAAACAACTCTTCAGAAATACGATGCAGTGCAAAGCACAAGTTAGTTTCATGCATCAGCAGGGACACGGAGTTAAAATTTGTGTCATTAACACACACAAAAAGCAGTTTTATCATCTCTCGTCAATTGATAAAACCAAATAGTGATTCAACCTGCAGCTACTCCATGACAGCTTTTATATTTCTTGATTACAGCGGTGTCTGGTACTGGAGAAAACCCTGTGAATTACAGGATGTGGTGTGTTTTGCTTTTTCAGGAAACTGTAAAATGAATTCTCCAACTGTCATCTTGCACTTTACATGCAGCATTAATCTTGGCAGCTACTTCAGATTTAGTCTTGGTCTTCAAGTGAAAAGGTGCATTAGTTTTAGTCTCATTTTTTAATTTTACTTCCTGCCAAAATAACTCCTTTCTCCCCCGCCTACTGTGCTACAGTAGTGTGACGATCTTAGCTAAGTTGTTCCGAACACATTCTTTATTGTTGATTGCAATGTTTCTGCAAGTTATTAACTTACTTGGAGCACTGCTTTGTCACTTTACCCCATAATGTCTTTTTTTTTAATAAGTCGTAAACAACCCGCCCTTCCTGAGCATCACTATGCACGATTGAGGATCAACATTTTAGTCCTGTTTTGTCATAGTTTTTATGGTCAAAGATCTACTCTTAGCTCGTCTTAGTCATGGAAAAGAGGTTGCTGAAAAATATTTTTCTTCAATGAAATTAACACTATTTACATGTACATGGCATTAAGACAGCTTATATTGTTGTCTACATGTTCATATTTATAAAGTTTGAGCATTACAGACAACATTGAATTGCAGACTTACCATCTCCAGAAGGTTGGATGACTCTCTCTAACCCACGTGACTGATAAAATTCCTTTATTCTTTTGTCTTCACCTGTGCAAACATGAACATAAATATTGGACAAACATGACAGATATAGTGACAATAGTGATTTTCAAGTACATTAAATACAGGTGATTTAATACTGTCGATAATAAACCACTCAACAGAAACATTTAATTCAATTAAAACATTTTACTACTTTAAATTTCAACAGGCCGGATTCCTACGTACTTTCTTGTAGTCCAGGCACCAGTTTGTAGACAATGTCCTGCATCACTCGATCCAGTTTGAGGTTGAGTAAAGGCTGCGTTTCATGGATTTTGATGTTGCACATTGGACAATACTTGCTCGTTTGCAGGTATTTCACGATACAACTTTTACAGACTGCAGAGCAGAAAAAAGAAAGACACTCAATTCTCATTCTGATGACCTCCTCCAGCCAAAACATTAGCTTCTCCTCATGAAATGGCAGAAAGACTTTTACAAGTTAATGACATGAGAATAGACGATCATTTTGTTCAGCTCTGTTTAAACTCACAGGTGTGCAAACACTCTGTAATTGTTGTGGCATCTATGAAGTAACCCGCACAAAGGTAGCAGACGATGTGTTCGTTCAGGTCCTTGATCTTTAACTTGACCTCCTCCTGTTAGGAAAAAGAAAAAAGGTGTTTTAAATCTTTAAAAATGTAACATTTATTCATCCATACGGCTGTCACAATATCGATTCTATATTGAAAAATCGGTCAACATGAACTTTCAATTTCAAGTATTGAACTCAAAAGCAGATTTATTATTTTAAATAATTTGACCACCTTATTGTTGTACAATCAAAAAAGAAGATAGAAAAAGATAGAACAGTTATATCACACAGTGGGAAGATCTTGTTACCATGTGGCTGACCTTTTTAAAGAAGAAATTGAAAATGATAACGATGTCAGGGCATAAAAACAATGAACATTTCTGAATAAAGACTTGATAGTGTAAGAAAGATAGCCGTCAATGCTGAAAAAAAAAAAAAAGTTTGAACCGAACCATGACCTTAAAATCTTAAATCAAATCAAATCATGAAACCCCTGTTCATCCCCCAAATATAATTTAATGAGCACAATTCCTCTGTAGTCTCAAGCTCTGAACTCAAAGCAAACTCACCTGATACTAAAAATATTTCTTCAGTATTTTATCTCCCGTACCAAGATAGCTTTACAGCAATGTAAACTAATGGAAACCTCTAACTGATTTTATATATATATATATATATATATATATATATATATATATATATATATATATATATATATATATATATATATATATATATATATATATTGCGCTGTGAGCTTGAACTTAAGAATGGTGTTATGACTGAGATAATGAAACTGCACAGGGTTCAGCTGTACATAATTGACAGCAAACTGAGCTCAGTGCAAAACAGAAATATTCCCTCATAATCTGGTCGTAGTTGGGAAAATGGCTTAACTTGTAGTCCTGCATCAGCCGACTTCTTCTCCAGCCCTCCTTCTTTTGGATGAGACCGCTACCCCTGACCTTTGACCTCGGTGTGTACCGAAGGGAGTAGTTACGTTAAAAAAAGAAAAGTGTTTTCTTCCAGGAGGACTAATTAATGACCATGCTAAAAACAAGGCTGGATGTGAGCGGACTTCCTGTCCGTTTCTTTAAGAAAAGTGGGTCAGGGTTCAAATTTGATTTTTGGACTGATGGGACCAGTTGAAACCAATATCATACAGCAGCTAACCGCAAAGTCAACAAAACAAGTGTAACCGCGATAACAACGAGGTCTGTTCTCGTCAAACACAAACCGACGGCAGTTATAAACAGACCACCGCTACTTCATTACACGAGAACCGAGAGAGAGAGAGAGAGAGAGAGAGGACCCGCGGAGTGCAGCGGCCGTTACCGTCCCAGTTCACTCACACGTCGCTTCAACTACAAGTAAACCCCCGGTAGAACTGACGAATACAGCCGAATATGTGACCGAAAACGAGCGAAATAACAGTTAGTTGACAGGCTTTCCGCACGCTGGTCCGCTGTTGCGGGAGAACAACACGGGTGGACTCCAACCATCCACGCATGCTCAAACGCGGCTCCGTTCACGGCGCTCCTGCGTTGCTCTCCCTCTTCTCTCCATCAGCGCGGCGGAGACGACAACGATCTCCCGTTAATGCGTGCGTTTAACTCGGCTCTGCTGCAGTTTGACTGCCCGCGCGTTTCTATCCCAGTGCAAGAGATCTTGAATAACACGGCCGCTTACCTCGTTCCTCAACGGGTCCAGTTTGTAGACGGACTGTAGCTGATTTCGTAGCCGCATCGCTATGGCCATCGGACCTTGCTCCGCCATCTTTGGGAATTATGCTTACTTCCGGGTAAACCGGACGTGTCATTTTCTGCACGCTGAAGGAGGCGGGTAACTGCGAAATATGAACGAGAAAACAAATAAATAAATAAATAGAAACGTAAAAAAAAAAATGAAACCACACCAACGACAAAAAGTGCAGGCCGGTATATTTTCATGACTTAAAAAAACAAAAACAGCTGCACAGTCAACATTTAAAAGAGGAAAGTGAGTCAGTTTAGTTTACTGAGAGGGTGTATACAAAGATAATGCTTAATAGCATAAATCATTCATCATCATCATTTTTACACTCTTTTACTGTGTACAGTTGACATAAGGTTATATAATTAGAGCAATGAAGATGTTTTTCTTTATATTTTAACAACATCTTGCACTTTGTTGAACAAAACACTATATTATTTATACCTACTGGTTAATTGCACTACACTCTGTCAGTAGACACTGACATAATATATTAATTATTAAAAATAAGTTTGTTTTTTTGTTTTTTAAAGAGGCAAAAGGGTCAGTGGGAGTCGATGAAATACTACTGTAATGAAACACAATGACAGGCTTCACCATAACCCTGTCTAAAACTCTGTTTTTATGCACCTTTACCTGTTCTTGGATATCTGCCTTAAATTCATTTGTACAGCACATTTTCATACAAATGCAGTTCACACTGTGTGTGTGCTGTACACACACTGGTGAAACAGAAGGAGAAACAAGAATATTTATAGGATAGTATATTATTTCTTCTTTATGTCGGTTCAGCCCTTTACATCAATTCATGGTACGGAGAATGAGATCAGCTTTAGGATTAAAGTCTGTGTTCACCCACTTGTTAGTCTTGTCTTTCGACAATAGAGGGCACTGCAGGCACACACTTCAGTTAATTGTTTGCAGCCGTTGGCATCTGCTGATATTTATCCATCTAAAGCAATGTCATTCAGTCATTCATGCACTGAGGGTTTAATGTAGTTGAAATGAAGATCATTAAAACCTATGGCTTCACTATAGCAATTTCTTGCTCACTGGGCCAGACATTTGAGTTGTCTTTATACAGAACGTGTACACAAAGCCTCCATGTCTTCTATACACTTTAGCATTGTAATTCTATGTTTATTGTCTAATTCATTTTCACGTTTATTTCATCAGTCATGCAAATGATTCTGTATGTTGTACAGCTGTATACAATACTGTATTGGTATGTTGGAAGCCTGCTGATAAGATCCACAAATATATTTGGCACTGGTTAAAATGTTGGCAGTGATGTTATACCATAGCTGGTAATCAAACCATGTGCATAAGGTGGAGAAACGAGTGCTAAGATAGTACCATGCCTAAAGATGTCCCAGGACAAAAGGTGAAGTGTGGAAAAAACACTGGCAAACCACAATCCTCAGGAACATACAGAACATGGTGGGTCTTGTAACATGAATCCTCTGACATCTTGAGACCTACAGTACTCAGGCATCACGGAGGGTGGGCTGCTCTCACCACTGCATACAGTCCCATAACATTGGTAAATTATGCCAGATACCTTGGTACAGATCTCATTAATATGTATTCAGCATTGTAGTATGAAAAGATAAATCAAAGGGTGCTCAAACGAAAGTATCTCCATTAAAATCCTACAAAACAGCCACATAACCAAATAACAAGACACAGTATATGTTCCGAACGTACATAAAACTAGGTGAAAATATACATATGTTCTTAAGGAGCTGCAATATATATGTATGGTCCTATGTATTGCAGTGTGCATTAATTATTTATATTAGTCAAATTAGGTTGAAAATGTATTTGTTTCATTAATAAAACAAAACTAATACAGCTAAACTGACTTTAATTGGCTTTACTTAGCTAATCTTTGCAGCGGTAACCCTTTCACTTAGAGGAGCACTTCTGACTGAAGTGTTTGAACCCCCCAGACTGTTTGGGGGTTGAATGAGTACTTTTCTCCCCTCCCTGAACAACATTCATTGAGGGTCCCTTGAGAAAAGAACTGAACCATTGGCTCGGTGGCCTGTTTCACAGGACTGCGGTTGTCCTGGTTAGCAGACCTATATTTAAATGTGTGAATATGAAGTAGAGTGTTGAGAAGAAAGTACGAGTGTGTGGGCTCAGCAAACATTTCCCTAGATAATCATGTGGCTTATGTATTTGCGACAATATTATTTAAATGAACAGTTTGCATTGTGTTGTGCTGTATTTTTGGTATTTATTTAGGCTTTTGCAGTGGTGAGATGTATTATACATAATATATCTGAGGTTTTTACTCAGACGTAGGCTCAAACCAGTTTATTTTTCCAAAAGTTACTTAAAATTATTTAATTATGGGAAAAATGAAAAGTAATGGCTTTGTGGAAAAATTCATTTTCAAATGGGGAAGAAGATGTATTTTTGGTTGTGGCAAAGTTGCATTTGAATTAGCGTCTACTCTGTTTCAACAGGTCGTCGTATTGGTATTACATGTGGAGGTCTCCTTAAACCCTCCCAGAGGGCTTCCAACCTGTGGACCACCCAAAAGCTGCCGTCCTAAACAAGACTCGCCCTTCATTCATCCTTTTGTAATTTAGCAGTGTAACGGAATGACTGGCAAGTTTGTCCTACCACCTCAGCAAGTCTGTAGAAGCTGAAATGACTATGTGCGAGCCATTTATTTAGGCTGTTAAATCTTGCATGAATGTTTTTTATGGGAGTCTATCACTGATAATTACAACTAATATTTGATGCAGTTTTCTTTAGATTTTGATATTTTCTGACAAATTTTAAAATGGTTACGAACTTTAACCCTTAAACTTTTTTAATGAGTGTATGTGCAATACAAAATTACATACATTCTTGAAAATGTTCCCTTTTCCATTCATCCTTTTGTGAGAGAAAACTTGTAACACCTTGTTGTTTTTTTTTCATCAGATGAAAAGACAAGCACTTGCCAATAAGGTCCAAATCAGATTCAGTCAATGTAAATGGAGAAAAAAAGGCACAAGCAATATATTTTCATTCTTGGCAGCCTTTTTGAGTTTGAAGAGCTGTTTTGATCAGTCTCGCTTCACCGAGCCTTCATAGTCAGGCCTTGTGTCCCCCGCTGTCTGCCATTTCCTCTTGCCATGTAACGTCTTATCTGCTGGGCCTGCGAGGTCACTGCTTATCTGATTGACAGGCCTTTGACTCCATGCAATATCCAAATAACCTGAGGGCCTGGAGGCGCAGGAGGATCACAGCATGGCAAAATCCACCGGTTGGGACAGCGAGAGAGAGTGAGTGATTAGGCAAAAGAGCCGATGAGAAAGGAGAGGATCAAGATGATTCCAAGCTTTTCATTTGTTGTCATTTCTGCATGTCAGAATCATAGACAATAGAACACCTTTTTTCTTGGAGTGTCTGCAAATCTGCCAGTTACTTCTCCTGTCCTTCACTTTTATTGGAAATGATTAGTTTATCTGATAGATCAAACACCTGCCATGACTACAAAGACAGCTGTTATGAAGAACTTTAGGGATTACTTTGCATTGAGTAAAAATGGCAGAAATAAAAAGGCAACAACAGATTTCAAACTTCCTCTCTGTCTCTGTCCTTAGGTTGGATGTTAACCCATGTAATTAAATCATGCATGAGGAACATAGCGATCTGAATCGGCTGAAAAACTCACTGACTGAGCTGATAGAGACCCCATTTACCTCTGTCCTGCACATTCTGAGCCAAAACCAACTACACAACTACCCAGCTACTAGAATCTACATTCCGCCATGCCAAAAAGGAGGCCCCCATCCCTCCCCTCCCCCCATCTCTCTCTCTCTCTCTCTCTCTCTCTCTCTCTCAGAGCAATCAGAGCATGCAGGGGTGGACTGTAGCTTTTGTCTCTTTTGCTCCAGCAATTGGCCGCCAAGTGGCAAGCTAATGATGAGAGCCCTCTTGGAATGACTCCAGAGCAGTACAGCTTGTGCTGCTTGATGGGCAAGGGCATAATGAATGATGTAGGGCAAGCCCTTAGGCCTCCCCCTGGCACAAAACCCAAACTCCCAATATTACAATCTGAATCACTTCAAATGCCGTATAAAATACATGCACAACAATTTTGTCTTAGTGAGAAAATTATGCTGACAGAGTCACTGAATTACATAGTATGAATTGATATACACAGTAATAATAATAATAATAATACATTTTATTTATACAGCGCTTTTACAGCTCTCAAAGACGCTTTACATAAAACCAATAAAATACAACAAAACAAAAATCAACAACAACAAAAATATACATAAGTACTCAGTACAGAGAGGAAGAAAGAGAAATAAATGAATAGAAGGACAAACAATGAGCAATAACTATGTGTGATTGTAATTAGGAAGACTGATGGGGGGCACAGATAGAGACAGCTATTGTTGCAGGTTAAAAGCAGATTTAAAAAGGTGGGTCTTGAGAAGTGATTTGAAGGTGGATAGGTTAGAACAGTCACGGATGTGTTTGGGGAGGGCGTTCCAGAGGGAGGGGGCGGCTATGGAGAAGGCTCTGTCGCCCCAGGTGCGGTGCTTGGTCCTGAGCGGGTGTGAGAGGAGGTTCGCATCGGATGATCGGAGGTTGCGGGAAGGAGTGTGGTGGTGGAGCATGTCTGTGAGGTAGGAAGGGGCCTGGTTGTACAATGAAGAAAGTGTCACAGCCAAATACAGTGTAAAAGAACAGAATATATAATATACAGTTGTTTATACATATCAGCGTGAATACATGGAGTGTGTGTGTGCTGTGAGGCATCTAATATGTCTGTGCAGGTAGATTGTGCATTCACATCACATTAGCTCAAAGCGGAGAACAAACTGGATCCATTTCATTCTTTTTTTATATATCAGTTTATTTGACAGGTACAATGTCCACAGATTAACATGAGACAGAGTTGGCCTCGAAGGCACATCTGTTGTCCCTAACCATATGTTAAAAAGGTACTATAAAATCAAACAGAATAACATTTGTTATTCAACGTTAACATGTATTGATGAGCTCGAAAACAGTACTGCGCACCAACAGCATAATATAGTCACATATATACACAAAAACACATGCACAGGAAAAGATGGGATGAGCAGACTGTTATGTCTGAAAAACACCATAGGGTGTCCAGTTAGGCCTGGTGATGTTATGTTATGTTAGTGACAGGTTACTGTGCCTTGAAGAGTTTCAGCACTGAAGTACGGCAGGGGTTGAAAACTGTGTTCAGTAAAATAATGAAACGAAGCTACACGGTGTGATCACTGAGTCTTTGCAAACATAATACAGACGATGCAGGCAAATGGGTACGTTGAATAAAATAAAAATGCTATTATGCAATTATAATAATGATAAATTAAGTTTAAACAACACTGATATAAAAACACAAAGCACATAAGAAAAATCAACAATAGGAATCTGTCAAGGTTCAAACTGAACAAGGACCACTGAATTGACATGTGAGGAAATGAGCAAAGAAAGGTAAAGATAATCGAGACAAACAAATTATAATGTCAGAGGATGCCATACAGAATAATGTTAAAATGTTGAAACATTTTAGCCTGAAAAATCGTCATGACAAGTGCCAGCAAACACCAATGGAAGCTTAGATTCCCGAAGTAGTCCACATCATCTGTCCAGCAAACATCCCGCATGGTGTGACAAAGCAGCACAAAACATGTTTGCGTCCCTCATCATCAGTGCAAAAATGTCCTGGTTTCATTGAGGCCCGTTGAATTTTTCAGCTGGTGTGTGTGTGTGTGTGTATGTGTGTGCAGTAACTAACTGCTTGTTACAGACTGAAACTTACATTTTATCATTATCAAGACATCAGTAGTTGTTGCACGCCTCTTTTGCACTGGAGTAAACATGCAAATAATGAAAACAGTTCATGCACATAGAGATCTGGCATTTGCTTTGACTTTACTCTTTTCTTTGTTAAGGTAATAAAACTTCCTGCAAGCCAAATGCATTTAATTTTACTCTAACCTGTGACTTCCACAATTTCCTGCCTGTGGGAGTCGAGATGCCTTGAAAACTATAGTCCTCAGTTTAGATAAGCTAGAGGCCAAATAATGAATGACACAGTTGGAAGATGCTGAGATAAGACAAGTTTGCCAACAAGAACAAGTTGGCCTGCCAGTGTCAGAGAAAAAGAAAGCTCCGTATTAAATCTTATTAATATGGCACAATAGAGCTTTGTCTGTCATCGAGTGAATTTTCATTATTCACGTGTGCGTGCAGCTTTGTGGAGAGCGTATCTGTGTGCTCAGGCCTGTGAGGCGTGTGTGTGTGTGTAACGCACACACAAAATGCAGCGATCCGTGATAACTTTCAAGCGTCTCGGTTATGTCAGGATTATCTAAGGACTTTTCTCCACAAGGGACATGAACCTTTTAATTGTAAAATATTAGAAAAACAATATAAAATCATTGTATATGATCTGTGGAATTGTTAAGGGAATCCTGAGACCAAACTCTTCAGTGGTAAAATGAATAAGTAACACTCTCCTTTCTTATGAGCTGTTAGGTGTCTTGAACAAGGCACAGAACCCTCCCTAAAAATTGTGGTAGTAGAAAGTAGTAGTAAGTGCGCTCTCTCTCTCTTTCTCTCAAATACACACACACACACACACACACACACACACACACACAGACAGACAGACAGACAGACACAGTCATGCTAAGATAAGGTGATTTGTTGCATACACTCCCACATACTCATAACAAGAATGATTTTATTTATGGATCAGGGTATGTTGTATAACAGAAGATTTCAGTAGCTTTTGTGAGGACATAAATTTCAATAAACCATCTCATTCTGATTGTCATGATTGTTCATCTCTCACGTGATGTGACTTAAAAGTTGCAGGCTTTCCATTCATGCAAGATTCCCAGCTCATCCTGCCCACACTGATCTCTCTTTGAAATTTAAGACTCACAAAGAGGAGAGACACACTTGCGCCTCTTGTCGTCCGCTATATCTGCTCTGTGCAGGGAGTTGCACGCTCACTTATCACACAGCCATCTTATCTTCATGGGCATTTAAGAGAATAAGGGTGAAGGGATAACAAACTCAGCCGAGAGGAAGCCTCGCCTAAATCCTAAAGAAGGATGCAGGCTAGGTGAGTGCTGCCGTTGGAGGCCATCTTTGCTAGGGTTAGACCGATATGTTGGTTTTTGTTATTATTGGACTTGTACAAAATCTGACATACAGTATTGTCAGTTTCATAGTATCATGAATATTCCCTCTGGACAAGATAAAGAGTCTCGAATTCTCTTGAATCATATTTAATTTGATATATTTTAACATAACATAAAGTTTCCCATAACACGTAAAGGTGCGCTGTTGTGTTTTTGACCACCAGAGGTGCTATAGAATAATGTTTTCATGAAAATGTTGACTTTTTGTATCTCATTCTGTACTAGTTCACGCGTGATGATGCACTTGTACATGCATGTGCAGGCAAGTGATACGATACACATTCCTGCCAGCGGTTTCACATTATACTATTCACTCACTGGTGGAAACATAGCCATGCACCAGCAAAAGGCAAGGAAAAAGGATACTGAAGATAAGAAAAATCCTGGGTTTTGGAATATTTAAAAAAATCTCCATTGGAAATGTTTTACTACAAAGATGTTTTCTACAAGAAAATCCCACAGAGAACCTTCAAGATGAGATGGGTCTAACCATTAATTGCAAACTGCAAATCCCATATTAATCAATTTTGGTTTTAATGCACGTTGAAGGTTTTTTGGGTCCGACATCTACTTTCCTAAAGTTAAAGTTTAAATTTTTACTGGCCCCATACAAATTGTTTTATTTATCATCTATCAAATAACAACAAAGGCTCTTGGCTGCCATGCAAGTGAGATGAGACATTTTTCAGAAATTAGACGTGCTTTGGGGAACGACACCTTACCCCGAAACCCCACTGGGCATGTCTCAGATTTGGTAATTTTCCTTGGTTTATGTGCTTCTAAACATGCTTCTACATGTGTAAATATGCTACGTAGTTAATTTGTTTCGCTCTTTGTCTGTTTTACAACTGGCAGTTTGTGCAGGGTATTTTATTTTGAAAATCCATCGGATTCTCTATGCTGTTTCTGTGTCTGGCTTCCGCCAGCTCGAGGTGATCTGTGTAAATTGACGCGGGCTGCTCACGGCGTCCGTCAAAAATAGAACATCTGCGTATTTCGAGCGGAGGACCGCTTCCAAGACGCTTCTGAGACGTGACACGTCCATGCCCGGTGGAATTTGGGGGTTACTCTCAAACTTTCACAATATATAGTTCGAGATTCCTCCACGTCCTCTAAACTCCCGTTTTAGAGTAACTGAAATGCTTGCTTGCTCTCACACCCAATCGAGTGGCTATATTTACTAGCCCGTCGTGGCATCCCAATCATACTTCCATTGGTGAGCCAACTAAATTTCATAAACCTTTACCTCCTTAGAAGTCATTCGGAACACCTCTCTGTTGGCATGCCATGCATGAGGTTGTTCTTTTTATGCTGTCTATTTATGCACAAATATCGGTATCAGTCTTCTTCAACCAACTGTAACTCGGTCGACTGCTTAAATTACGATGGCCCTGTTACATCAGCTTGCAACATCCAGATAAATGCACATCAAAGCATTACGGTGCTCCAAGATGCCTCTGACAATGCTGTGAGCTTATGTGTGTGTGTGTGTGTGTGTGTGTGTGTGTGTGTGTGTGTGTATGTGTGTATTTGTGTGAGATAATCGCAATCCTTTGATGCCCAAGAGTGATTTCGTTCAAGCTTTCTGGCGCATTATTTCCCTTCTGCCTCCTGTAAAGAACTTTGATGAGCACCCAGAAGAGAAGACCCTTATTGCCTGCACTTACTGTGCCAATAATGGAATTGTTTTGGAGACTTCACCCCCGTCTCATCTTCTTCTCTTCCAGTCTCACATGCAGGCAGTCTTTCATCTATCTTTGCTATCTTCTTCCGTAGCATGCGACTGCTGAGATCCCTGCTGCTGAGAACCCGCGCCGCCACCTCTTGGAGGAAGCGGAGCTATCTGTACAAGTCGACTTGATGACGCTCACTCTCACTGACACACACGGGATGGAGGCTGATGAATGTTGTGTTTATATAACATATTCGCACAATACATTTGATATGATTCACGGGTACTTATGAGTGAAGAGGCCACAGTTACCACACACTTAGATGGCATGAAGCAACACAGTAGTAGACTTTAAAATGAAACAGGCATCTAAAATTTAGAGCCACTATGTCCAGAATTGTATGTGATTATAGCATCTCACTGTGCTAAGGTGGGATGTTAAAGTTGGAAATTTAATGTACCAACATGAAAGAAAAACTTTTTATCTGGTTTGTAACATATTTGGAAGTATGGATTCACAAATCCTGCATATATCTACAAAATGTTTTTTGGTGATAATTATCTTCCCATGAATATCACTGAGTCACTTTTCATGAGAAAAATTCCATGCTGGTTGAAAAATTACCTCACGAGAAGTAATACAGAAACAAGAATGGTTGGTGAGGCTGCACTTAGGCACAGCATTGCACCAAGCTAAATGATAACATGGAGGTATAATGTTCATAATCATAGTATAGTGTAGTAGCATAGCTAGCATATGCTAATTAGCAATAAACACATAGTACATCTAAGGCTATAATTTTGGCCTGATTAAATGAATGTCTGTAACAAATTTAATGGCAATGCATACAGTAGTTATTGAAAGAACACACGTTTGGTGCCAATCAATCTTGTAGATGATGAGATATTGTAGCAGGATGAGTGAGTTGACCTCCTGGTGGCACTACAGGAAAGGTCAGGTAATAACCAAAGACGTTCATTTTCTAGGCACCTAGGATACATGTTCATGACAATCTATCAAAAGGTTGTTGAGATATTTCAGTCTTCATTAAAGTGGCGAATCAACTGACCAACTGATCAACAGAGCGCCATCCCTTGAGCTGCACTAATATTGCATTTTTTGAAGCTTGTGAAAGGGGAATGAAATTTTCATCCAACATCAAAAAGCAGCTGTATTTTCACAGTTTGTTGGGAAGTATAGACCTGCAATGAATACAATATTAAGGATATATTCAATAATTGTATTATTTGAAATGTTTTTTTTTTCCTTTCTTGTTAATATTTAAAGCCAAACAAAATGAACTCATATCTTTTACATAAACTGTCACCTTATTTCTTGACCACAGTTGTGTGCACAAACCAGAGCCCACGCACTAATTCCCTCTAAAATTATGAAATTGCTAAAGGCCATACATCATTTTTCAGGCCCTGCTGAAGAAAGCGGCTGCTTCGAGTAATTACTGGGAATCAAAGACTAAGTGGTGTAAGATCAAAGGAAGGCATTCTTCTGTAATCCTGGGGTGTTACAAATCTTTTGTAATCTGGTCGCTAGCGTTCCACCACTGTTTGACAACTATTTACTGTATAAAAAGGAACGGTGCCATCAATTATGGGCCTGCTAGTGCTATTGTTTACTTTTGTCAAGCCCTGAGTGCCGGGGCCCTCTTTGTGAAATATAGATCTCCCCTCTCCCCTGTTTGCTCTGCGCAGTCGAAGGTGTGCTCTCTTGCTTACCCTTGGCTTTGGGTTGGGGGTTGTCCGGCTGCTTCCTGGTCTGTGATGTAGACTGAGAGATTAAGGGGATAGAGTTTTGGCGGCTCTCAGGTTTGTATGTTTGTTCAGTGTTGAGATGTGGAAACTGACAGGTTCCTGTCTATCAACTGGCTGAAGTGGCTGCACGATATTCATTCATTAAGGGCATATGAAAAAGGAGCAATCAATGATTGGAGTGTTTGTATTAAAATGTAAATGCAAATTGTTATTTTTGCACAATTCACTAGAATGCCAGAAGAACAAAATACCAGATTCTAACAGAAACTGTCTTTCCAAGAAAAACAAGTTGTTTCAGCAAATGCACAATAACGACATATGTTTGCATTCAGGTAACAAAGACCTCTTGTCTTTCAGGAGCAGAGAAGGAAGTAGTGTGACATTTATGTGCCACAAAGTCTGCTTAAGTAGCTCATAATTAACCCTAACTTTACCCCAAGCCATGATGTTTCCATAACCCTAACCAAGTTGTTTTAGTGCCTAAACCTAACCAAATCTTAAAGTCGTAGTCTGGGTATTCTGACGTGGGGTTTATGACAATCAGTGTACCCCCAAGGAATCCCGGCATGCATGCACTTCTGTGGACAGGGACAGCAGGAAAAAAAAGGGTTTTAGCGACATAAAAAAGACCCACGACAGACAGACAAACTTAACAAATGCTCAATTCATTTCACAGTAAAAATATCCAACGGGAATATGTTCAGGTTTTGGCCTCTCCTAAGATCTAACTTAGATATACAGGGCATCAGGGTGCAGGCTAACCTGGAGTTTAGACTGTCCTTTTAATGAGGTCCTAACCACCCTTTTCTTTTATATTTAAGCACTGTGGGATTTGTCATATGTCATTCCCATTCCTTATCTGTGTCTACGAGCAGACATTCCATAAAAAATGATCTTAAAAAGAATGTATTTGGTGCCGTTGGCTCAAATACAACCATATAATCACAACATCCTGCATTTGGATCTGGCCTCTGATCCTTGTTGCATGTCATCTGTGTCTCTTTAAATGATCAAACAAACTCTGTCCTTTATTTGATATAAAACTCTGCTTGCCACAGAAAGACACAGAGATCAAAAGATGCCAGATTTGAACCTCTGACCTGAAGTCAGACTTAGTGTACCTATTGTCTGGTCGTATTCCTCCGCTGTAGGGCTTGGTCACAGCTGGTAATGGTGGAGGTTTGGCGAGGACAACCCGTCCAGTGCACACATTTCCCAGCTAATGGAGAATTTGTGAGTTTGAGCCTTTAATTTTCTGATAGGTGGGCGGATCAAAGATATGATATGATTAAAGGAGAACTAAAGCACACTGTTCCATGTGAAATAAGTGGACAAGGGATTCTTTCAGAAGCTTCCATTACTGGTTTTGTGTATGTATTCACCCTCTTTAAGAGTGGGTTATACTGAAACAAGTGCTTTTATAATAATCTACTTTTAGAATTGATCTCAATGAATGACTAAAGTCATTGAGATCAATTCTATTTTTATATAAAGGAAATCTTCTTCTGTTTAGAGCTAAAAATACATCACAAGCTATTTGAGTCCTTGGGACTTCTCAGTGGATTGACTGGATCATTAACTAAACTTAACTCAAAACTACCCACAACCATAATAAACTATTTAATGACTGATTACTTCCTGTACTGTCAATTGTGTTGTCTAAAGCAACAATTCTCCAAACCAATCACTAGAGAATGTAATGTAATTTTCAGTCAACACTGCTGTGTAGCCACACCAACATACCGTTTTTCTGGGATTGAAGATGAAGACATGCCTTCTATGAATGATTGATTGCTCATTGTTGTTATTATTCCTCCTACTTGGTTCCAGCTCACAGCTTAAGAACACTTGACAACAGCATTAGTCCCGCCCGTGGTGCTGATTGGCTAACCGTTAGCCCCTCCACGCTGCTCATTGGATCGATTCTGTTTCAACCTGTTTTTGACATATTTATGTCCTCTGTCGCATCAGAAACTACTCTTCAGAAAGGGAACAGGGCATCCCATCATCCCACAAAATGCTCACTTGCCACTAAAAACCCAAATCCACAAAAGCTTTCTATGTAATTTAGGGTCTTAAAAAGTAGTAGGAATTTGTTTCAATTCAGATTTGACATATTGTCTTTCTAACTTTACTGATATTGGGTTTGAATTGGGCTGATTGCCTGTACATTTATTATGCAATTAATTCTGCCAACCAATCATAGAAAAATCTATGGTAGTTGTTCCACAAAACAAAAACCTCTCTGCTCTCACTCAGTCTGCCTCAAAGCACGCCGGAGTTAAAAGAAACTGACTCTGCTATGTTTAGTGTCATAAAAAAAACAAAAAAAACTAGTGCTGTCAATCGATTAAAATATTTAATCGCGATTAATCTCATGAATGTCATAGTTAACTTGCGATTAATCGCAAATTAATCGCACATTTTTATCTATTCTAAATGTCCCTTGAATTATCATTTTAATACTCTTATCAACATGGAAAAGTGGATAGGCTTGCTTTGTGCAAATGTTTTTTTATTGCAAACCACAACAACAACATGTAGTGTTACAGCCATTCACGTCTGAAGCAAAATCTCAAACAAAGCAACACTATCAATAAACAGATGACAAAAAAATAAATACCTAGTCACAAAAACAGCCCCCTCAACAACCTTCAAAACAGGGTGATACAAAATAAATCCATCCATTGTCGCCTGGTTATGACGCGGAGGAGGCGGAGAATTTGAATTGCCGGTGTGTTTGGCCATCAAGTCGTATTTCAGACTGGATGTGCTACGATGATAACTCAGTTCACACCGACAATACACACAGATAACTTTTATCTAACGAACTTTTCCATTCATAATTTTGTTAGCAGCGTCCATTTCAGCATCTCGTGCTCGACATCCACACAATACGATAGCGTGGGGCGCGCTTATTGTTTTGCTTCCGGTTTACAGCTGGATCCTGTAGTTTTTCTAACGTTACTAGCAGTGGCCACAGCTAATGAAAAAACTACAAGTTCACTAGGTCACAAAGAGCGTTAATCTCGCGATAAAAAAATTAACGCTGTTAAAATTGTTTTGCGTTAACGTGTTAATAACGCGATATCTTTGACAGCACTAAAAAAAACATAAACCTATAAAGGAAATTTGAAACCTATTATCGTTATTAAACTAAAAAATACATCTGTACACCTTTTGAATTCAAGTTTCTTTCTTTTACCAAACTTAGATTATCTTTGCTATGTTACCTCAACAGAGCTGACTGCAATAGAAACAAAATAAAACTCACCAAAATGTCTTGGTTAGTCTTTTGATTGTTCCAACAATCATAAATTCTGGTTTGTTTTTGTCAAAAGTATGTTGTCTGGTGGCTTTGAAGAGCGCGTAGATAACTTCAGTTCCCCATGTGAAAGAGCTGTCAGATGATAAAGTAAAGTACTGAATATATTCCAAATATTGTACACTTAAACTGATTTCGCTGCTTCCCCATCCACAGCAGTAGATTTGTTAGCTTCCCTGCAGAGGGAGATGTCAATCAAAATCAGAGCTCTCATGCCTCCATAATCTTGAAAAATGGTCAGAACAGCAAAATGAGCTGTTTTTGAACCAAGTTTTCTAAATGTTATGAATGTTTATTTTCATACTACTTTGATATCATATACGTGACATCATATCTACTCTTTACTATTTCAAGCCACACTTCCAGAGGGTTTAAATAAGCCTCTTGCTATAGAGTTACTCATTGACATCATCAGGTCTAAGTCATAGTTCCCTGTTTCATGTCTTGTGATTAAGCATCGTTTATCTCTGATTTCTAGCTTGGGGTAGGAGTTGGTCATATTCCAAATTACTGGTCTTTGCAGACAATAAGAATGATACACTAACTCATCCTTTATCAATTAAACGTAAATCAAGCTACATTCCTGTTTAATCAAATATCCCTAATCAGCACTCCTGCTGCGAGAACCTTGATAACACAGACGAGTCAGTCTGCTGAAAATCGAGTAAATCGCCTTGAATTGGCGCTGAATCATTTGTAGGTGGTCTAATCATCTCAGCTCCTCACCCAGACTCATCTTCATTGGCATTTTTTCCCCGTGGTGACTTCACCTGAGTCTGTGACACACACACACACACACACACACACACACACACACACACAAATACACATCCACATCCCACATATGTGGTGCTGCTGACCCAAGAAGACAAATCAGAAAAGCCTTGGGGCTCGGCCTGCCCGACCAAAGAGATGAGGTCATCCGACAGAACCTCATTTTCCCTCAAATTGCACCTCTGATCAGCGCGGTGTTTCCTGCAACAATTACACTGACCCCAAGTCCTCATTAGCAAATAGTGTGGAGGAGGAAAATAAAAGGACAAAGACCACTTGGTTTGTGAAGAGCAGGATGTTTAGTTCAGAGAGCGTTGCAACGTTTTTCTATCCCTTGTCTTTATCTCGCATCATGTCTTGAGGCTTCTTTTCAACATCTCCCACTGATTAGTGGTTCTTGGATTCTGTCATGTGCTGGAAGTCTGACGATGAGAGCACTTACAGTTACTTGGGGGTCATGGTGCCCTCACAAGAAGCCAGTTTGAGTTTTTGACAAATGGACAGACATTTAAAAAAACACCCACCATTAGAAATCAATTTGCAGACATTAAAGTAAAGCTTTTTTAAAGTAGTGCGTTTAGGTTGTTAGCTATTTGGGGCTCTTTCCTTGTAAGAGTCAAATCACCTACAGCATATTTCTTTCTTTCTTTCATAGTTTCTTCAACATTAGGGACTTGTTGAAATGTTAACTCATATCGCAATGAATCTACAACTCTGAAAACATGCTGCAAAATTTTTTACATCTGATTACGAGGATCATATTTCTTCTTAACAAGATGCACATACACACACTCTCACACAAACACAGGCTGACTCTTTCAAAAGACAGCATGCACCTGGCCTCTTGGAGGTCAGATACAGGACAACTACGATGTGTAGCAGGTCATAGTTTTTACTTACCCAGTCAAAAATCTTGGCATTTGCTGGATGGATTGATGCATTCTTGGTACAGTATATTGTCAAGATTTTGGTGATGCCAATCCGTGAGGTTCAGTTTTGTGGTTTTGATTTAAGTAGCTTCTATTGGAAGGATTGCCATGAATTTGGGGCAAACCTTCACACCCTTCATCATGAGCTAAAAGTTTTTTTAAAAATTGTCCAATACTTTAGTTCATAACACATTTTCAATCACTAAATGACTTAAAATTATCTTCCATAAATCAATCAAAAAATATCTTTATGTAGGGCATCCCTGGTAGCTCAACTGGCTAAAGTCCTTACCTGCGTTCAAATTCATCCTGGGTCCTTTGCTATATGCCATCCCCTCTATGTCGCCCCTGAACTTCCTGACTATCTCTTCAGCTGTCACTGTCTAAGAAAGTATAAAATGCAAAACATTATCTGTGTAACTTTAATCGCAGAGAGAATTTATTGTATATTGTTGTCATCTTATGACAATGATCACTCTGCTTTTGTTATGCTCAAACAAAATGAATGAGTGTCACTGCACACATTTGTTTACAGGAATATATGATTTTAGAGATGAGTACAAGGTACTTGGTTAAGATGGACAGTTTGGCAATGTAGGAACTTGATTCATCCCCAAAACATGGGGGCCCTCGTTGGAAACTGTTATAATTCATTCATGCTGCTCCAGGCCAAACAGCTCCCACTTGAGCCAGTATGATCTACGAGTGTCCATGACCCCAGACACATGTAAATGTACACCTAACTAATTGGTGCTGCAACAGTCAGAGGTTTTAAATCAGCAGTTATATCACCTGTTGTTTCAAAGATGAGGGGGGAGAGAAGAAAACCACCTTCTGAGATTATTTCATGATTTCTGTTTTTTCATTTCTTACTTTTATATCTGTTTGACTCTGTGCCCAGTTTGATCTTTGAACTGTGTTTTCCTGGTCTTTCTAGTGAGATACAAGTACATCATGTCATTATTCTCCTGAAATATGAGTTTTTGAAAAGGAGTATCCATAAGGAAGGTCAATGCTCTACGTATTGCTTACCAAGTAATTGAACAATTTATTAAAGCTCTATAGCAGTGGGGGTGTATAAAAAAAGATACATCTTTAAATATCAACACAATAATAATGACAAAAGCAATTGATGGAAATGTTTGGTTGGTCATAAAGAAGCAGATTTTCTATATCAAACTCCAAAAAGCATGAAGGCGAAATCAAAACAATTTATTACAGGACAACCAGACCAACCAGATACAGTCAGAGGCAACAGATTGGTTGAATTAGTTACATTTTCCCCTTGATTTTCTCTAGGGTGTGTTTTGGAAATTGCAAGGTACGTGACAGTGACTGGATCAAAACGACTTTCCCATATGCAATAAAGTCACACACAAAAAGAAACAAACCAACAGATCAAAGCAGGGATAGATCAACAACTTGTGTGTTTTCAACCAAGTGCCATCTACTGAAGGTACTAGACTGACCATGGATAAATACCTAATACCACCGCTTTAAATATTAATTAACACAAACTATCCCTTTAATGCATCCATGGCTCCAACAACCACAATTGGCAGTGTTTTTTCAGTTGGCCAGCAGGTGAGGGATCAGTATCCTGTTGGCATAGTAATGACTCTGGTTGGTTCTCTCTGAAAAGGGGAAGCGTTCAGCCTGACTGTCCACCTCTTGTTCTCATCATTCTTCTACTCTTCTTCTTTTCCCCCTTTAGCTTGTTTCTCTTTTTCACCACAACAAATTTTCTTCATCTTTTGCTCATAATTCAGAATCATTCATTATTGCAACCCACCATCCAGCACTGATAAAACAGTTCTGACATTCAAAATATTTTGTCATTTTCATTACTGCCTCATTGTTCGTGTCCTACAGCGTCATTGTATCAAGACTGTCCTCTGACAGATTTTGACTCAAAAAAGTTAAAAGCTGTCAAACATAGTATGCTTTCGTTTATCTTTACTGTGTAAACTTGACACCATACCTCAACTGTCATATCAAAAATAGGTGGGGATAGATTAAATATTTGACCTTTGCTAAAGAAAATATTAACATATTTCTGGAGTGATCTTGTGCTGGCTGCCACGCTCATCAGAGAAAAATAGAAACTCTCACTGTTTGTTTGGATGACGTTGAATCTAATGTCCTCGCGGTGCTCTTTGATGTCCAAAGTTTGTGTTAGCGTGTCGAGACAGCTAATGCAGCCCATACCTGAACTGTACCTGAGTGACAAAACATGTTGGAGAAGCTGTCCAGACAGAAACGATCAACAGGAGATTATAGAAGGCAGACACAGGGTTGTCCTGAAGAATTTCAACATCCCCTTGGTCAGTTGAGTTGTTACATGAAGGAATAGTATAGTATATGAGCAATATGCACTTCAGTTTAACTCAGCAGCCCATATGCACAGTGAACTCTCAACCCAGACTAAGAGCTAACTAGCCAGCAGGCTAAGCAATCACTGTTTGCTTCCATGCTGCTAATGCTAGCTGCTACCATGTTACCTTCATTCTTGTAAATGACTGCAGGGATTAAAACTGGTAAATACATGACTGAATAAGATAATAAAAAGATTTGTTTCTCATCAAATCTGCATTTTTTTTTATTATTCTGTTAATCTTAATCTTTCTGCTTTTGTGGAATTTTATGCAGTTATCATCATAGACCAAGCATACATTTTACTGGCATGCTACCCAAATGTTTAATTTAAGATCTTTTGCAAACATTCTTAAATTGCTTTAAGTAACTTTCTTATGAGCAGCATCACTGATGTGTGTCATATGGCAACATCAGCAACATTTTTTCTGCAAAGACTAAAACATACCACCTGATGCCCAGCATGAAAACATTTCCCTCATTTTCTTTATCCCGTCTGTAAGTAAGGGTAATGGCGAAGGCAAATGATCCTCATTGGCCTGTGTCAGTGACCAGTTTGCAGTTTTGTGTCCAGCCTAAAACAGACAACCAAGTCCCACCCTAATATGAAGGCAAGATTTCATGCAGAAACACAACTATGAATGAAAATTATGATCTCACAGCTATTTCATGGCACTTACGAAGGATTAAAAGATAGACAAAGTATTTATAGTTTATTATGTCTGAGGCCCTGAACTCTTCTGTTAGTCACTCTGTTTTTGTAAGCACTTCTCCTTGGTGAAACATACCTGGCTTCAACCAATCATATGCTGGCAAATCTTTGACAACTCTCAGCAAGTTTTCTGTTCTTTCAGTGCTTTTTGACAGTACAAATGGTCTCTGAGACGAACAATACAAATGTCCAAATGAGTTGTCATAGTAAAATGCATATGCCATGTTTCAGTCAATCATCTTGTCCAACGTGTAACTTTAGTCCTACGTGGCAAGCTGACACCACTTTTGTGTACTTTCAAATTGTTTTTATCCTTTTTCTGCACAACTGACACATCACTTGACTGGTACGCTGATCAGGTGCCTTGCACATGCTCGTGCTTGCTCCCTGACACATGTTGAAGCCGACTTGCCAGCGAAGACAGTGGTGCTGTCACTGCAGACACCTGAATAAAAAATGTTGCAAATAGTTTGCAAGCAGATATGTGCTGGCTCGTTGGCAGAGTCGCGGGGCTTTTGTGGTTCAGCATGAGGCAACTGAATCCAGTGAGTATGGAGACAGTCAGAGTAAAAGGTTTCAATGCAAAGGTAAGAAGAAGAAATGCATGCATGGTGTTTGCACATACACACACGCAAGCAAATATGTAAGCAGCTGGAAGGATTCTTAACAACACAAGGACAGGTCATCATGCTAACTACCTAGTTAATTTGCTAATCACTAACAACCAGTGGTGGCCAAGTTATTTGAAAAAAGCAATCAACCACTCATAACATATTATCAACACTAAAAATATAGTTACATACTTGTTCCATTACTCAGCCCAGCCCCATCAAGTCCTTCATTTTTAACACATGTAGAAAATAGAAAACAAGACTTTGTGGTTTAAAAGGGCAGAAGGCCAATAGTTTTCACACATCCTCCAACTCTGAACTAAACCCAGGTGATTCCTGAATGTTGTCACCACTGTTTAGCAAGCAGCTAAGAAGCATGTAAGTAAGACAAGTTTGGAGTTACCAGGAGGCACTTTTTCCTGTTTTGGAGCAGACTAGTCACCTCTCCACACTCCCAGTCCCCGTGCTGAGTACCAAAACTGATATCAACCCTCCATCAAACTCCCATGAGACATCAAACTAGCTGTCCCCCCTTTCATATCTGTCATAATGCATTACTGCCAACACTCCCAACTACTTTTATCCTCCGTTTTTATTATATAATGACGAATTCCACAATTTCATGTATTCTTTCCAAAGAATGAAGGGAAATGCAAGTTTTTAGAACACATGGAGGTTTATGAATTTTTTATTTCTCAGCTGTGTTCAGCTTTGTTTGCTTGCTATAACGTCCAACATGTAAGCTGAATTTTCAACTGTCCTGTAATTAAATGCTACAAGACAATGAGGAAGTGTTTCCGAGCTCTGTTGTGACTACAGCCGCCCTGTTATTCTCCGCTCAGATTGGAAAAAAACAGTTGTCTGTTTTGGGCGAATCACACTCCTGTAACCTGGCAAAGCCAAACGACATCTCTATCACAGTTCCAGCGAACAAACATTTGCAGGATGTTCGGGAAGATGATATCCAATGCCACCCAAAGACTTTAACAAATGACTCAATATTTCTGAGTATCAAAGACGCAGTGTGCAATGTGGCGTCTGACCTGCGAGGTCGCTGGACTCCATGACATCAGACCCAGTATCACGTCATGGTCAACCTCAGCCCCTGAGTGCTAATTAACACCAGACAGAGGGATCATGGACAAAGCTCAGGCCATTACCATTCATCACTGAGCAGCTTAGTTTGTTTATTTGCAGATGTAGAAGAGAGAATAATAACATATTGTGTAAATTAGGGGAAAGAAAACCCAAGAGATGTATAATTTAACAAATAAAAAGGTGGGTAAACTTAGTGTATGAGGTTTCACTGTCTGCTACATCTCTGCCACAGTCTTCTCAGCTGATTACACTACAGCACTGCACTCCAGGCTCTTCTCTCATGTGACCCAGTGGCCCGTGAAGTGTCATCAACCTTTATGAGATGGACGGGCCTAGAACAGAGGCCTAAAAGCTTGTACATGAAAGAGAGCATGTTTGCTTTGCTGCCTTTAAATGGACTCAGCAGAGAGCAGTGGAGAGAGGAAGAAATGAAGGAAGAGAAATGGAGAAAAACAGATGCAACTGATTCGTGGAGGACCTTTCTCTAAACAGTGAGAAACAAGTCCTCCCTGTGCTTTTAAACATGAATTAATGTAGATTCCAGGCGTATTTTAAGTCTGTCTGTGACGCCTCGACTCACCGGCGTGGTGGAATTTCGTAGGGGTGTGAGAATCTTGCTGTAATGGGCATTCCAGCCCAACAACATTACCACTATTTCCCAACAATTAATCATGGTCAGTGTGCTTCAGGAGGAGGAAGAGTAAAAGGAGGCTGCAAGAGTCAGTCTGTTTTGTATGGGCGTACTTACTGGAGGTGGTATTTAAGTAAAATAGTTTATCTAATGTAAAGTAAGTTGTCCATCATATCCATCTTTCTAGACTTTTTAAATAACCATCTTTCACTCTAGAGTTGCCTAAACTAAATGTTATCTGAGGCAGGCCTAAGAGGTGTAACCAAGGAGGATGAATACATATGTTTTAGACCAGATAGCCAGTTTTACAGGACCTGCAGCACATCCTTGTGGCCTATGAAGTTATCCAAAGATGTATATCACATATAAGTCTCCTTCTAGGGCCACCCATTTAAAAAAAAAGTGTGCGACCATGGTGCTACAGTGTGTTACTGAATGAATTTCTCAAATCCCAAACTGCCAAGCTTCTCTAAAGACTGCTCTTGTCAGCCTCATACAGTGAGCAGAACTACTGAAGGTTTGCAGAGAACAGCAGTCTTTCTGTGTGTCAGTATGAATGAGTGGGAGTGGGATGCAAAAACCATATATGCTGTGAGACTTATTGGTAGTGTTACAGTTTCTATTGGATACCAATAAAGGACAATAAAAGGCATAACTTTTATTTTATGCACAACTAACTTTATGTCCCTTTTAGTGGCGACCACCCGTATGATTAGACGTGCAATACGTACACACCCTCCTGTTGTATGTCAGAAAATTGCTATTTTATGTAATGCTATGAATTTTCCCTTTCTTGGTAAAGTATGTAGCAATGCACTGTTTATATTATTTGTCCTGTTCATCATCATAACTCCTTTACATCATAGCCAGGAAAGAAGCCCAGCAAATAATAATGCACATTTTAATGTCTTTTGCTGTAAATGACTTGCACACTGAAGACACAATATGCTCATGCATGCCTGTATATTGTGTATATAGTCATATGCACGTCTTTTAACTATTAATATAGCCAGAGTTTAGTTTGTTTGGTTGTTTGTTGTTTGTTTTTCCATATAATGAGGGTGTCACAATGATATTATTTTATTATTATTTCAGAGTTTCTTTTTATTTCTATCTGTTTTGCTGATGCTCCTGTCCAAATCAGCTTTTGATATTTAAGCAAAGGTACTTCTAAGGGTACATGCACTTCTAATATTTCCTCCATATGTCTTTTCTGAAAGCAGGACCCTCTGTGATCAGCAAGGCAATGTCACAATCCCAACAAAACAAATACACTATCTTAGGGATTTTATCTACTTTATGTTCAAATGCAGCAACTGCTCAGATGTTTTGGTGTGACCTATATAGTTTTTTCCAGGTGGTTTCAGGCAGAACATTGTATCACTCCAAAAGACACAAACTCTTTGGCAGACGCCTTCTGTGGGAAAGATAATGACAAACTTTCATGGACCCTTTACCATTTAAAAAAGGCTTGATCCTCTGTGTGCGTGTTGGAGGGCGGTTGCAGAGTTAAAGCACTGAGGTGCTGGGCAGCTCCTGCTATTTGACAGTGACATTACACATATGCACCTTTTGACATTGCTGACGGCCGGCACATGTGCTCCACTCGCTGTCAGATCACGTTCGACCCAAACTGAGGAGGGAGGCGGATGATGTTGCGAAGCAAAACAAGAGGGCGTTCACTGCCGTGTTCCAGACATTCTCAGCTAATCAGTAACTGCCCTGCTTGAAGACACAGTGTCCATTGAATTGCAGCATGCAGTGATAAGGTCACCAAATTAACTAAAGCTGGAATCAAGAATCTGAAGCCTTTTCTAATCCATGACCAACAAGATTAGAGGGCTTCCACTCAACATACAGTACGGGTTTCTGGGGGAATCACTCAGGAACCTGAGCTGTACTGGACACAGAGAGGACCCCGATTTTTGAAAGCTGTGCCTGAAAGTGAAACATCCACCTTAAATGGGAGATTTGTGGTCTGAATCTCAGCAGCATGTCAAAGTCTGTGAGCTAAACATGCAATCGCAAACTGATCCTATGTATAAGACTCTGACCTGATCAGGTCACTGCCAGTGGTGTAAGACTCTGTAATAGACACCAGGTGATACTTTGCACTGCTCTAAATATGCAAATGAAATCAATGTATTGTCATAAAAGCACCTGATACAAAAACTTATTAACAATATAAAAGTGTGTGTACGTTGGTGTTTTACTAAGTTGGGTAGTTTAACATTTATAAGCATTTTTAAGCAATTATTATATTATATTATATTATATTATATTATATTAACATTTGTATTAAGCAGAAATCATTTCAATATATATTATCAATATCAATATATTTGTCAACAACTGTAAAGTATTTATACCTGTCTAAACAGATAATGAATGTTGTAATTAAAAATATGAAATATGGCATAATAATTTGTTGTTTTATTAATAATAATTATTATTATTTATTCATTCTTTATTATCAATGACAACTAACAAAACCATTTGTCATTCTTGGTTATAAACCCAAAAGCATGTTCTTTTTATTCCTAAAAAAACAAAAAAAACCTTTATAATAATGATTGTAAAGGTGAACTGAGATTCAGTGTCCTTTGTACGACAAAAAGTACAAAGTGACAGTGAGAAGACTTTGTGTCTGGTAACAGCAATATGCAAAACGAGTCGGTGTCTGTTCCCAAAGCAAAGGCAGCCTTGTTTCTGAAAAGGTTCCATACATGAGGTAGCGAGGAGAATGCCACACAGGCTAAAAAAGACGAACTGTGGAGAGGAGAGAATACACTTTCTCCCTCCCTCTCCTTGCTCAGTGATCCAGTGCAGTGAACACAAAAGCTACTGTTTGCCAGTGTGCCGAGGAATCCAACCAGTTACCTCAATGACATTAAAGCCTGGATAGTGCTTCCCATAGAAAACACAGGTCTTTAAACGCAATGGATCAAAACTCAGGAAGGCATGTCTCAATGGAAAGTGAGATATGTCATTTGACGTAAAACCAAAAAAAAGGATGGAATCTGCTCAACAAAATAGTAAACAATTATTAAACTATTGACAAAAACTCTCCAATTACAATTATGGATCAGACTCAATACCATTACAAATCACATATTTTCCCATTTAGCCTCAGTGGTATGCAGGCACGCAAATGCTGCTTTGTTTTGCTAAGAATTGAACCAAACCAGTGTTTATAGAGTGTTGGACTATTGTATTAAAGTGGCACGCTTATATGAATCATTTTGTAAAGTATTGACAAATAACCCAGTCATGCTGATAGTGGCACCAGAGTAGGAAATGCTCAAATGAATTGTTTTTTTTTTTACTTGTGGGTAACTAAAGCTATTGTGTAAATGTAGTGTGAACAGTCTTTTTTCCTTTTATCACAACAGGAGAGGAAGAATGACTTGCAACAAAGGTCCCTTGCCGAACAATTATATGGTTAGTTTCTTACAAGTTCCAACAGGACACAGAAAATGTATTCTGACATTTCTTTTACAGTTTTTCATTGTTATTGTAATAACTATTTTCTGCTCCTAACAACAAAGCGGGAACAACAAGATGTTTTTTAAATAATTACTACCTATTACATCTCTCAAGTCAGCATCATGTGTTCAAATTTCCACTGTGACCGAAAAATCTAAAAGTTCTCCCACTTAAAGAGTATTTCCACGGATGAGCAATTGCAGTCAATCTAGCCCAGATTTCTTCGCTCAGGTCTGTGTGTCTGTTGAGAGCCACATGCAATCCATGATAAATCCTCAATGCTTTATGCTGCTTTTAGGAGAGCATAATTCTTGCAGTCTGGTGTTTTTATCACCCAGTGTTTATCCTGGGAACACATCCCCGCTCGACAAACTTCACGTAGAAATAGGGGATGACATTTATCTTCATTGGAGGGAGATCTCTCTGCAGCTTTGTGCCTTTTAGCAGTACTTACCACTGAAACTGAACATCTCAATCTGACGAAAAAGAAGCACTCACAGCTGGGAATCAAATTATCAGCCAGATAAGACTTGATGATGTGGTTTACAAGTTCCACCGCGTTCATGATCTATCAACAGAGATTTGTGTTGCAGCATGTACCTTGTCAAGGTGTGATGGGTGAGATTACGGGGTTTTAGTATAAGATTTGGCAATGTACACATTTCATTGAGGGCAGATGAAGTTATTAGTCCCCAATTCTTAATGGCATTGAGAAACTGATAATAATTTTGAAATCATTGTATTTTCTAAAGTAGATTAGATAACAAAATGCTGTGACAGATTGGATCTTTCATATGATAGAGATGTGATGAAATACAAATTATGAATTTTTACTTTTCTCTACAAAAATAGACATATGGCATTTCAGTTTATTTTATTTTTCACCTGTAGCAACTGTCTCTCCTGTGTTTTATGTCGTTGTTATGTTATGTTTTTTATTTAGACGTGCATTCCAACTGGACCACATTTATTGAAAGGTTTATCATACCTGTCATACTTTCAGATCCATTTCCCTCCCTTATGAAGTCTAATATGCTCATTCACATTCTCAGGATGAGACCACACAGCTTTTTATACAACAGATAGTTGCAGCCAAGCCACTTGATTGGTCACTGATGCGTTCCAGCCATGCCGGTAATCCCACAACCCACTGGCTACATGTTATGAAAAATGGAAATGGTTTTGATACTAACTCATGCTAACCAGGGAGCGTGAAGACAATCTGTCTTGCTTTCTCCACTGTATCAGTCTCATATTGGTGATTTATTCACAGTGACTGTTTTAAAGAAATGGTAAGAAGTCACGTCACTGCTGTAAACAAAATCATGTTAAAGAATCCTCTCTTGGATTTTATTGCTATAATAAAGAATGTGCGCTCAAACTTCACTGGGACTGCCTGCAAATGTGTTTTTCCACTGGATTTTTGTGTTAACCTATACACATGTTGTCACTTTACAGTGTGTTTTTCCCATTTATTTATTTCTTAAAGTACATAAAGTTTATGTATAGTAAGCTTCTTTTTGAGTTATTATTATGACATTGTTATTAGCTCTGTAAAACATCTTAAGGAGAAGGTCAAAGTGGATGGATTCAACCACACATGATTGTGAACTCTCCTCTGACTCCTCTGGGAGACTGCCGGTGTTGTCTTCTTTCAATGGCTGTGATTTTTCCCTAACCCTAACAAGTTGTTTTAATGCCCAAACCGACCATCGAAGAGTTTTTGACTCTCCAATGGTAGGTTTGTCATCCTGCTGATAGTGGTGTCTAATCAGAAAATCCTTATTTGGGTTATTTTTTAAGGCTGTGACATTTTGGAAGAGAAGTCAAACAGATTTGACTATCACCATTTAATTTCTAAATACCCAACTAGTGGTATTATCTAGTGGTACTAGATTCTTATGTCTGAGATATTGTTTTGATATTGAATACCAAAAAGTCTGAGCCATCTTACACATGCAAACTTTGGAGCTTTGTGATTAGAAAAATGAGTAAAGGGGAAAAGTGAATGTGATCATAAACACATAATTTCGCCTGACCATAAAAGCTTTGTAAAAGGTTTGTGTGCTATGTTTATTTATAATGATTACTTTCTCAGATAGTTATGGACATTTATTAAATTACAAATTGTGGGATTAAATGTAATATGTGAGTAGCAAGATCACATTTTTTTCCTGTTTATTTAACTAAACAAACAAACCAAAAAGACACTGGTCGGCGATGATCAAAAGCACACTTCATTGCTCAAATTGCTTGCAGGATTTACGCTCTGTCGGGCTGGTGTTCTTCGATACATTCATAATTGAAAACACAAAAACAACTTCCAAATGGGAAGTGTGTTGTTGATGTTTACAGTAGTTGCTTCTTCTGTTGCTATAGCAACATGTGACCGATGCTTCTTTCAGGGCACTGTCTTTGCAGAATTGCACCATAAAAGCAAAGAGTGTTGACCGGTGCCATTCTGTGCCAAACCATACAGACTCAGCACAGGTGCAGCTGTGAAAACTTGCCATGCATCTTTAATAGAAGTTTTATAATTTTTAACAGTCTCATTTCTAAGTATCAGTTAAATACACAGTGGACTTTGATGTAATGATTATGTCATTCAGATGGGCCTGGATCTAATGGCGAAGAGTTAGACCGTGACTTTTTCACAAACCAATCCAGCAACAGAAAGCATAAGACCAGCTCAACAATATGCCATTAATTTTGGATCAGAGCATCCTGCTTATCAAAATATTTTTCTCCACGTCTCATCAAAATAAAAGCAGTAACCTTGGAATCTGTCAAAACATCTTGGGTGCATCGAGTTTACCTGACGGCGTTCGATTCCATCAGAATACATGTCTGAAATATTCCAACGTCACAGATTAGTGGGTGTTTTGTTAAACAAAGGCGGGTTTGATTCTGAGCAGAGCTCAGCACTCCACCTCTCATGCATTACATTAAGCGTGAGCCTCGACTTGGCACGGTCCGCCTGTAACAACACTCTATGAGAACATGACTGAGCAATGCTAAACCCATGACCCCACTTACACTTGTACCCCTCATCACACTGCCTACCCCCTCTATGCCTCATTCTCTCCATTTCAATTCTTCTCCTCCTTCTCTTCCCCTCTTTTTCCTCCTAAACAGCTCTTGAATTGTATTTTAATCTAAAGCTGTTGATCATTATTTTGGAGAAATGCTATTCAGATCTTCATTGAAGGGATAATTTAGGTGCAAAGTCAGTGTGTTACTCCAAGAAACAGTGGTCAGTGTGTCCCAGTCTGAAGCAGACAGGAATCCCAGCAGAGAAGGAAAGCTATGTGCTGCTGTGGACAGGGTCATCAGAAAAATGTATAATAGCTTTTCTTTGGCACTTAATTGTGCTGCACACTTCATTACACCACAGATCAGCTGTGTGGATCGGAATTACAGTGGTACAGCCAGAAGAAAACACAAGCATGGACCGTCTTTGAAATCTTTAGAAACACAAAGTTTGATTTCAGTCTGACCTCTGATCTGTTGCATAATACAGTGTGCGGTGCGGTAGAAGTTTTACGATGAGTGCCAAAGAAAAAGGCTGTCTGATTCCTGTCTGCTTCTTCAAACAGGCGCTGTGCTGACCGCCGTCTACTGTAGTCAATACACAGACTATGTACCTCATACAACCCTCATTCAAAATAGCTGTACCCCTTTATTGACAAACAGTAGTAGGAGAATCAATAGTAGCTTAAACAGATTAGCGAAAATAGCAGTAGTTAAAATAATAGTAGTGGTGCTAATATTATTAGTAGTACTGTTGCAAGACGGATAAGTACTATTGGCAGTAGTAATAGTACCACCAGTAATAACAACTGTAGTAGTGTTAGTAGTACTAGTGTAGCAGTAATCTTTGTACTAATAGTAGTAAAAGTAGCAGCAATAGTAGCAGTAGCTTTAGAGGTAAAACTACTACTTCCTGTTGTTTCTGAATCTGGCTTCCTCTCTCCTCCTGCCTGCTAAGACTTGCAGTACGGCAGGTCCAGCCAGTACACTTTGTACCATAACACAGTGCGTGATACTGGAACTTTAAATCTTTCTCATCACTCTCTCTAATCACTCTGCTTGTTATATCCTCTCAAATCTTCCCTGTCACTTATTTTAACCACACATCAAAAGGCCGCTCTGTTTGATCACAGCGAACTAAATCATATCAAAATATCATTGCTGTCATCAGCTCTGTTATTGTTAAGAATGATGGTGCTCTTGTCCACACTCTTTGCATATTTTTGGTGGAGCGTAGCCAAGTGAAGTAGCTATAGTGATATCACTTAAAATGCTGCCACTATGAGCATGTAGAATATTGACAACAGCACAGAGATGCAATTTTAAAGATTGAGAGACACAAGAAGGAAGGAAGGAAAGACAAAAAGCAAAAGCTGCACACACAGATGTGTCCAGTGTTTACCAGCTATAATACCTGACTGACATGCTCCTCCACAAAAATACATGACTGCAAATGCTACTGAAGCACCAATAGAGACCATGAGAACTATTATTAGATGGCTTGGACTTGGTCTGTGTGTTTCCCATGATTCCAATGCAAGTATTTATTGATAACAATATGGAAAATTCAGTGACCCTCTCATTTCTGGTGGTCTACCATAGCAAAGCTTTTTTCATTGCAATGTTGCAATTGTCCCTCTCTAAGGCACAGATCACATAGAATAGCCTAAATGTGTGTGATTTGGTAAAAGAGATGGTTCAGAGATAATGTAGTTTTATGGAAATGTACTGTTTCTCCCGCTTTAGTCAGAAACTAATAAACACCTTAGAGCAGACCTTTTTTATGTATTTAGTGTAGTTTGAAGTTTTGTCAAACAGCAATATTAAGCTATCTTGGCTCAATTGTTGCATGTCTGTGGGATCAAATAATCTAATATGCTGAGCACTTGTTGGCTGCTTTTCTTTTACTGTGTGGTCCAACTCATCCCAAATGATTGTGGAGGACAGGTCATCTGATTCAGCACTGCCTCGCTCTCCAATGTGATCAAACGGCCCTAACGTAGCCTAGAGGTGTGTTTTGGGTCTTTTTGAAAAACAAATGATGATCCTACTAAGCTCAAACCAGATGGGATGGCTTGTTGCTGCAGAATGCTATGGTAGCCATCCTGGTTAAGTGTGGCTTGAATTTTGAATAAACTGCTAACAGTGTTACCAGCAAAGCACCTCCTCACCATCACACCTCCTCCTCCATGCTTCATGGTAGGAACCACACATGTAGATATGGGGCGATTTACTGGATGCCCACACTACCTCCAAACAATGGAAATTATCATTAAGAAGGCAACAAATTCCACTAATTAACTTTTGACAAGACACACATGTTAATTGAAAACCATTCCAAGTGACTGCCTCATGATGCTGATTGAGAGAATGTCAAGAGTGTGAAAGCTGTCATCAAAGTAAAAGGTATCTACTTTGAAGAATCTAAAATGTCAAACATATTTTGCTTTGTTTACATTTTTTTTGTTTACTAGATAATTCCATGTGTTATGTTATAGTTTTGATGTTTTGTAGAAATTTATATAAAAAAAAAAAAATTAAAAATCAATGAGAAGATATGTCTAACCTTTTAACTGGTGGTGTACCTTGCTGACAGTCGTCTCTGCATTACATATGATAAATAAGAGAATGTAAACATGATTATTTTGGATTCATAATGAATGACAGACCCATCTGGGGGATCATCAGGGATTAAATCCTGAGCAAGGAAGAACACCATATCCTGAGCTTGAAAGTTATGACTATCTTAAAAGAGAAGCATAAATCAGATTTTACACTTTTGGCCAGAGATAAGTTTCACCAAGGGAGCAGTATGGAGAGCCCTAATTCAAGGACACCTCACAAATTGTTGTCTTCAGTGTGTACTTGTATGAATTGCACTGTGGGGATATAAACCTGTTCACACAACATGGGGACTCAACTTTAGTGAAGCCCATAGTGAAGCCAGAAAGCTCATAATGAAACTGGCAGTCTTGATCAATCATTACAGATACCATTTACAAGTTCACAACATATAAACAGCAGGACATTTCTGCGATTTGAGCGGCTGCCTATGGAGATTACACATCGCTAAGAACGCCAGAGAAAAAAGGGTTTGATTGTAAAAAAAAAAAAAAAAAATGTAAGTGGTCTTGGAATGTGTGTGGATTGATCAATGCCAAAAACACTTCAAAAATACTTTCTGTGTGGATTGTCCTCTCGGGTAAACTTTCGCAGATTGAATATAAGCAAATGCAATGTCCTTCTAAGTGACTAAAACATGTGTGTGCATGGCTGAAACAGAGGTAGGAAAGTAGGAAAAATAGTTACAAAACAGACAGAGCGTCACAGTTTGATGACACAATGAATGAATGAATTAGAGTGGATTTTATTCTATACCCACCTCTGACTGCAGACAGACCTGTGTTCAGCTCAGTTCATGCCAGGTAAGTGGCTGACATGCACCATCAGCCACTGAAGATCCATCCCAGCTCAAATCAAGGCTTCAGCTGGGCGGACCGCCCCGCCCACCGTCCCCCTCAGTGACAGACCTATCATTGTCTCTCCACCTCTGCAGCAGCCGAGGATTCTTTGGGGATTGAATAAACGCAGGTGAGTTACTGCTTTGACAGGGAAGTGAAATATTCCTATATTGTATAAACATTACATCACCCTCCCTATAAGCTGTAACTGGCAATTGTCCACAAGTTATTAGATGGAGGAACCCAATGGTTTGTCTCTGGGGTCGCAGTGTTTTCCTTTGTGACTCTTTAACTGAAAGCAAAGGATAAACTTAGACGGATACATTTCTTCATGATTATGGTGGTGCAAAATGACTATTTGCAGCAGTTTTCTAAAATAATTGTGCTACAACAATTGTTCATTTTGGTGTCATTTTGTGACAGACTGTAGTCATATTTTAAAAATTGCTGTTAAAAATGAGACGTTACAGACTGTTGTATTCCAACAGTTTTCTTCTCCTTTATCCCTGAAATGAGTCTATACGCTTACCTTTGTGGAACAAAGGGGCATGTGCTAAGTGAGAACACTTCTAAAGTTTCTCACTGTACTTACAAGGACATGTGTTTGTGGAGATTAATACTTCATATAATTAACTAAAAAGGGGTTCTAGATTGGATTATTTACATGTACAAAACACTTTTTTATTTTGAGGATTGAAAAACTCATATGGCATATGGCTTGCATTTCACCTGCTTGGATTCTCTGAGTATCTGAACTTCCTGAAGACACCCATAACCTCTGAACTACCCCTTCTGCTGTAAATGAATTGAATGCAGCTTCATTGCCAATAGACATTCGGCACCACAACTCTACTGGAGCTGATGACAGACAAATATTATTATCATCTACAGGACAAGCTCTGTTTAAGACCAAAACATTTATTTTATTACCTCTTGGCACTTTTAAAGCATTCCATTTGTTTTGTCCCTCCTCCCCTCATCCATAAAAATCTGATAAAATAACCAGACTTAAACACTTTGGAAGCATCTTTCTTTTTTTGGTGCAAGACACACAGTATGTGCCCCCTTGGAGTGTTCTTCAATGTAAACCAGACGTTTATTAGTTTAAGAAGATCTGTGGGAAAGAAGACCAAGAGAAGACCACATTCAAAACAAAGGGTCACAAATCTTTGGGGACGGACAGGGTCTAGAAATGTCTTCAGACAGAATGAGTTCACACAGGCACACATCTGCAATGCTTTTCTGTCACTGTCAAGTGATACTTTTTAAAACATTATTATGGTTATACTTATATAAATGTGTATGAATCTGTGAGAAAGTATTCCGATATGCATTCTCAAGATAGGAGGATGATACAGGATGTTGTTAGAATTTGTTCATATGATATCTGGATGAGATTTTGTAAGAGTAGATATTTAGTGTCCGTTTGTCCACATTTTTTCAAAACAGAAAAAGCAACCATAGACAACACTGAAGTTGTTCATAAGAACCACCATTTTTATTCTATGGATTGTCAGCCTGCCTATCTATATCCTCGTAAAACATTCATACTACATGCAGCCTCAGTGTTAATATGAAGAAATATCACTTCATGCATGTTTGGATAGAAGCGTTTAAACTCCTTTGAATACAGAGAGCTCACAATTTAATTATGACACTACAAGATGACTCAAATTCACTCCGATGAAAGTTGAATTTAATCATTGTAATTTTTCGTGTTAGGCAGCCCACCAACAATTGACCCTTCCTAAATCCCACCCCTTTTTGCTCTGTGCTCCAATAACAGTTGAGCACATCCTTAACCAGCTTTTTCAATTCCAGTTTCCCAGTGTTGTAGTCAAGACTACCTAAACCGAGACCAAGTCATGACCAAGAACGAGACCTTAAGGGGAAAACAGTCACTCTATAAAAAGAAAGAAAGAAAGAAAGAAAGAAAGAAAGAAAGAAAGAAAGAAAGAAAGAAAGAAAGAAAGAAAATTGACAAAAATCATTCACTTCTTTCACTGCCACAATGTGTATCAATGTACTAAAATGTCACAAGCAAAAAGATATGCCCTATATGCCCTGTGCCTTCAATATCTCAAGTCAACAGTGCATTAGCTACATTCCTCAATGTGTGTTAACTAAATCAGGTGGCTTGTGCACCTAGCTATAGGTGGCAAATATCTGCAATTATTTACATGCTATGTATTTTCTTTTGGATGCTGTTGTGCTGATGAACTGAGATTTACGTAGTCACATTTCATTACAGAATATTTGCAGGAGAAAATGCAAAATGCTACCTAGCTAGCACTGGGTTTGCTCTGGGGTTGTTATTTGGAGCACAGAGCAAAATTGGGCCAAACTTAGGAAGGTTTAGTTAGTGTCTACTTTCCTGCACCTGTCTTGCAAATGGCAGTGTATGAGGAAATGCTGTTTATGTGCAGTACCACAGTTAGTCACTTGGACAAACTTTAAGGCTGACTCACCACTCTGTTTGTACTTCCCATGCAGTAATACAGCAATGCTTATTATGTTTTAAGCATTGTTTATTTTTCCACCAGTGGATTGTGGTCACTGCTAACTCAAATAGTTGCACTGCTGGTGAGGGTGTAGACAGCTATGTTCATTCCCCAGTGCTGATGTAGTCACCAGCCACTTCCACTCTAGGTCAGGTCCTCTGCACAGGTGTCCTAACCAAGCGGAGTTCGTAGTCAGTGTCTCACCAAGCCAATGTCACTGGAGTCAGGAACATGTTGCTGCTATGACATCTTACTTTCCCCCAGTTATTAATAAAAGTTTATTTAATCTTATCTTTCTCTGAACCGATAAAACTGTGACATAGTGGCTTTAATAAAACTAACTGCTAAATGTTATCTTGATACACTGACACTGCTATTGTTTCTACTGCAGTCATTCATCATTGTCCTCACAGCTTGGTCAAATCATCCTGGACTCTGGTCTCCCATCTATAACAGCTGATGCATCAGCAGGAGATCTCTAATCTGACTATAGATAATCTGAGAATAATCTGTGGGATCATAGATCACAGCTGTATGACAACAGTCTCAGTTTTGAACTCCTCCGACTTCTTGCATGACAGTGAACTCTGTGCAAACAAAGAACCCTATGAAGGGCAATTCATCACCATCTTTGCACCCTATACATGACAAAGCAACAAATTGCCTTTGAATCACTTGTTGCGGGTGAAATCCCAGCTTCAGGGAAGAGGTTTTCTCCTCCTCTCTCAAAGCAATGAATCATAAAAATGTGACAAATTTGGTTTGACATTGCTTTTTGGGGCTGATTAATGAGTGTAGCTATAGTCACGGTGGAAAGTCCCACACAGACAAGTTTGAAGATTTCTGTTTAGCGCTGGAGCAGTGAAGAAAAGCCTCTTCATGTGTGTCCTGGCGTTGAACACAGGTTGGCTGGGTGACATGCAATCAGGCTCTTCCCCTTATGTGAACCTTTAAATTCACTTTAAAGCTGCTGCCTTTTTTTTGACTGTTGTGACTACAGTAACAAGAAAAGGCTCAGTTAGTCATCTATGTATTGACTTATTGACATTGATATTGCCAGTAGTCAGAGAAATTATAGTAGTAACAGGAGTAGTAGCAGTTTTGTAACAGCAGGGCTGCTTGTAATGTAGTATTTATGGCAATAAAGATTCATATTTGCCTTCAGTCCACAAGATGACACTTTCTATTGGCCCAATATGCACATTCATTGGTTAAAATAATAAAATGAAATAAAATAAAAACATAATAAAATATAATGAAAGTTGAACAAAAGTGATCCTTGATCTACGACTTGACTTGGTTTATTGGAACAGAGCCATATGTCTGCATTCCATTTAGATGCTCCAGTTCCATGGCCCTCATATGGTGGAAATACTTAATATATGCTGGTTCACTGGCATGGCTTACAGGGATATTTACTCAAATGCTTAAGTTACCTTTACCACATGTGCTTTACCTGCTATGCCAAGTCAAGATGTTACTGGTGGCTCACTGTGGCTACTCCTTCATGTTTCATTGTTCCATGCAGTTTTCAAAACTGACCTACTGTCAAAAATGCTGAAAATTATGGTGATGAAATGTTTTGTGCGGGCATTTTTCATGATTAGTGTTAGCAGAGACTTCATTGACAAATACAATGTGTTTCTTGAGACTACTTCCCAACAAATGCCACCCTATGTTTGCCAGTTCAATGCTATTAACGTGAAACAGCAGCTGTAACTTTATACGCCTCTGACATAGCATTAATGATATAAACAGTGGACAAATGCTATTATCAATGAGATGACATTACAAATAATAATGCTACATTACATATTATTATATTCCAGTCATTTAAATACATGATAAATGTAAAATCTGTATAATTAGTACTGGTAAGAAACACATTTTGCTGGAAGTTGTAGTGATGAAGCCTTCTGAGAATGTGGAATCTTTGGGTCTCTGCATTGTTTCACAGCTTCACCACACAGAGAGGACCTGTTTTAATGCTCAGTGGATGTTTTACAGTTAAGGAGGTAGAGCAGTTAAATATGAAATCATCATCTTCAGCTATAAAAAGTCGCTGGTATTTCTGATGTCGGCGCCTGTGATAGTAACCATGACTTCATACGGAGCTGTTTGGAAACAGACTCTTCATATTTGCTAAACTCTCACCGGGTTTATTTTATTTGTCACCTGTAGCAACATGTTCGTCTGTGTTTTATTTAGACGTGCATTCCAACTGGACTACATTTAGAGAAAGGTTTATCATACCTGACATACTTTCAGAGCCATTTTCCTCCCTTATGAAGCCTAATATGCTCAGTCAGACCACACAGCTTATTATACAACATTCAACAGAAGTGATTGGTCAATGATGAGTTCCAGCCGTGCCTGCAATTCTCACAATGCACTGGATAGCTGTGCTTTATCAAAAAATGTAACTGGTAGCTGCAGTAACTAATAGCAACAAGGTGAAAAGTCAGAGGGAAATGTACAACTCTCATGGAAAAACATGGCTGCATTATTGTTGCAACCATGATCATTATAGAGAACACGTTCTTGGAGATTTAAAGGTCCAGTGTGTAAGATTTTGAGGGCTGTATTTGCAGAATATGGTAGTAATCAAATATAATACATATAACTATGTTTTCATTAGTACATCAACTGAACATAAGAATTGTGATGTTTTTGTTACCTTAGAATGAGCCTTTTACAGACACTGCAGGTCCGCCATATTGAGCCGCCATGTCTCTACAGTAGCCCAGATTGAACAAACTAAACACTTGCTCTAGTAGGGCCTTTTGTGCTTTGTTTGCACATTTCGTGGCCACCGTAGTTTAGTTCTGTGAAGGGGTTGCAATCAGCAACTACATCACTAGATGCCACTAAATCCTACACACTGGTCCTTTAAGGTTGGGTTTATTTATTGAGTGTCATGAAAGCAGGCAAAGTTGTAATTTTTGCATTTCCAATACTGAAACAAAAATGTATTATAACCAGTGGTGGACAGTAACGAAGTAAATTTACTTGAGTACTGTACTTAAGTACAGTTTTTGAGTATCTGTACTTTACTTGAGTATTATTTTTGGGGGATACTTTTACTTTCACTCCACTACATTTGAAGGACAAATATTGTACTTTTTACTCCACTACATTTCTATTGATGCTCTCGTTACTCGCTACTCGCTACAGCTGATGATTTTTTTTTTTTCAAAATTCTGAGAAAATAAACTGTTTCTGCTGATTCGTGTATGGTTTGTCTTAGTCGTATTGCCGTACCCGTACTATGTCATGCCATACAATCCATACAATGGAGGAAGAAACTGGAGAAACGACCACCGAGCAACCGTGGCCCTATCTCAAACCCATGTTTGAGATTTTTGTCACAAAAACTGATTCGTTTCAGTTTAAATGTTTGTTGTGCTTACCACGAACAAATTATATCACGGCCTACAAAAACTTGTCTTCCAACCTGAAAAAAGCACGTCGCAGTATGTAAAGTTGCTACTAACGTTAGCTAGCTTAATGTTTGTTAAATTGCAGATGAACATTTGAAACGTAATTGTATGAGCTTGTAGTATCATAGTATTTCCTGAGATATTTTTTTAATACTTTTACTTAAGTCATTTTTTAAGCAAATACTTTAGTACTTTACTTAAGTAATATTTTGACTAACCTACTTTTACTTGTATTGGAGTAATATTTGACAAGGAGTATCTGTACTTTTACTCAAGTAGTGAAGTTGTGTACTCTGATTATAACCACCTCTGATTATAACCCAACAATATGTGGTGAGTGAAATCCATGCATCGATATTTAGGCTCCTATAAACATTTTAAAACCTGGATACCTCAACCACACATTGATTAAGAATATGTTTTTCTCACTTCCTGCAAAGTTGATATGTTGTAGATACAATGTTATCACAGCACACAGACAAAAAATTATGGCTGGCTATGTTGGAATTATGTCTTTCTAGGTTGCACATATAAAATAATTTACATCAGTGTTAATCGGACATGTTTGTGTGTTTGTTTCTTTAATACTTGTTTTAATGAAACCACAATGTACAAAAACGTGGTAGAAATCGAGAGACAAAAATCACTTTCAACCTGTTGACCGTGAAAATTAACCACTACATCTGTGAAACACATTTATTAACATAAATAGACAAGCAACATTGTTTATGGAGATGGAGTTATAATGATAGATAATCATCCTGCTTTCTTTTTTTTAACCAGGAGTGAAAATTCACAAAGTCTTTTATGTATGAGTGAACTTTGTGAGGGCCTTGAAGCCTGTTAAAACGTTGCTGTATTTATTTTAAAATCTCCTGGCTGTCAATAAGAAAAGAAGCATTCTTTTCATACTTTTCGTTGTGGTTTTTGTCCCACAGCTGCAAAATAGCTGTAATAACTCTTGTCCCATTACAACAGGCTGTGTGATTTCAGCATTGTTTGGGAATTTCCCTGTAGAAGCTCAATCTTGCAGAATATTATTAAGCCACAAGACTACATGAAGACTCTGGCTTTGGAAAAGGTAGAGACAATTTTTCAGATGATTCAGCTGCTACAATAATAAACATTGACATTCCTTTCTTTATCTCACTATCTAGAGTTTCACATTCGCTGCCAAAATGAGCAAGGTGATTTTTTTTTTTACTATGTGTGATATATATGATTATACACAAGAATATTTGTTACATATCTTGTCAGGACAATGTGTACTTGACCCTTGCTCTTTATATTAGTAGATACACGTAAACCTCTGCTAATAAAGCGCAAAATAATATTAAGATTTTGCTTTTTCATTCGTGCATTTTTGCTGACATCTTAGGACCTTATCAGCAAACAAAATGTTCATCTCAAACATATCAGCAAAACATTTAGAGTAAATATTTTCCAATTTGGATCATGAAAGCTATGACTACAGCAAGGCAAGTAAAACCATTTGGTTAACTAAGTGCATCTAACTATAGGATGTTAGTGATCTGCTCCAGCTTTGATGAGCAGATGTCAAGCTGTGCTGCATTCACAGACTCTCACTAATGAGGACTGACACAGGTGACTGAAATAAATCTTGTTTAACTTAGTCCAGGGTTCCGTAGTTAAGACTTCACTGATCCAGACAGGGTCTCAGGAAGGATTAACTGTTGTAGATAAAAGCCTACAACTGGTTTAATGTAGATCCTTTCCAGGAAGCAGACTCAACTAGTAAGTACAAGTAGGCTGCTAGTTCTTGGACCTTTTCCATGGAAGATATTTTGACATCCTAATCATCATTAATGTTATTAGCTACACTTGTTTTTCTTCTTACTATGAGAGATAAAAATGTCTCATCAAAACCAAAATAGAGAGAAATCGCAACCAGCACCATGGTATTGTTGATGTGTTAAAAGTAACTATGTATTGACAGTGCATATATTATGACACTGCAGTGAGGATATACTGATAAATACTGATGAAAACTACACTGTTAACTGTTAAGGGTTTTGTTTAGATCTTTTGTTTGTTTTTTGGCCACTTGGGGGCAGCAAAACAAACTGTACACAACACTGACATATTACCGCACTGTGATCCAGGATCCTTGTAGTTCTTTTTTGGTCCTTAGGGAAATATCTGGCACTTTAGTGACTATACTTTCCACTATGTCCACCAGCTATCCCAATAGCTGATAGTCCGTTTGTTTTTTGGTGCTGGGCAGAGGGGGGTTCATCAGAGATTCTTCTTTTAGCTTCCTACTCCAGATAGAAACTAGATTGATGAGAGCAGTGAAGGTGAGCTAAAACAATAAAATTGCAGGACATAAAGCAAAATAATGTGCTGACAGATGTTATAACCCTTACATGTACTGTATCTGTAGTTGATATAAAATAAAATAAAAAAGGATTAGTGCAGCTTTTGTGGCTGCAGAAAGCACACTTTCATCACCATCAACTGAGATGACATAGTTGCTAGTTTGGCTGAATGAAACCCTTGTTTGGGCTTATCTACCAAATTACAGCAGTGGGTGTGCATTAAGCTATTGTACTTCACGCTGTTATTGACATCTGGCAGATTTAGACAACACAGCATAAAAACACATTTTATTCTACAACACCCTTTCAGTCAGGACTGATCACTGTAGATGAATAGGTCCTCTGTTGTGTCACTGGCTTCCTTCATTCTCGCCCTCACAGAGTTCGCCCAGTCGTGGCAAGGTGCTATTGGCAATCCGTGTTGCTGTGATTGGTGGTGTTGATACGTTTCATTAAGAGGTAACTCTAGCTGCTCATATCTCTGTTTCATCCTCACATAGTCTCCTGAGAGTGTGCTAGAAAACAAAGGCTGCAGGGTCCTTTGTGGGGTACACTTAAGACTGGTTCAGTTTACTGTAAACACACTGGCAGGGGCATCGCAGAGGTCATATATGAGTGTTTGTGTGTGGGTGTGGAGGCTTTTGTCATGGTGCTTTCATAGAGTTAAGTTGCAGTTGGTGATGGAGAATGAAATGTTGGGGAAAAGAACACTTCTTAGAAAACTGGGGAGGACGTAAAGAGAAGTTTTTAGATTATGAACTGTTTTTGATGTAGCCAGTGTGTTTCATAATGACAATAGTGTAATATTCTTTTGATGATACATTTTAAGACCTGAAAAATATTCAGAAATCCATTCTTTAAAGTATAACCTAATGTATAATTTCTGATCTTACTTTTAGGATTATTTTGATATTTGAAAAAAATGTATATATCCACTTTGTACATGGTGTTTGAGCTAGATCTATAAAAAAATGTTTTTTGAAGTTTTGTAAAACACTTTTTTCCCCAAATACAGAATCATGAGTTTAATGCAAACCCAGGCTACCCATTGCTGTAAATGTCTGGGGCTAATTTATTGCTAATTGCTAAAACATTCTAAGTAACTGTTAAATTATAAACTGTTCATACATTTACTTCTTACTTTCTTCATTTGGAGACTTGATGTCAGGATTTAATGTGATGAATCCACTTTCCTTGTTATATTTTTACAATATGTTTGGTCATATTTCTGGTGTCTCTTTCTTCCTAATTTTCTATTTTCTATTATATCATTTCTTGTGTTTTATCAGAGAACATTTCACAATCACTTTTAGAAACTTCAAAGGCCAACTGTTCTGTTTACCTCTGCTGAGAAGGCTATGTTTTCGGGGGTTGTTTGCTTGTTGGTTTGTCAGCAGGATGACGAAAAAAAAAAAATACTGGTCTGATTTTCATGAAACTTGGTGCAAGGTTGTAACATGGACCAAGGAAGAAAGCATTTCATTTAAAGCAGATCTGAATTATGGGGCAGGTACACACATTATTTTTTACTTTTGATAACATTGCAAGATCAATTGTAATACAGGCGTGCATCATGATTGTGTATGCAGATTTGCATATCAAAAACTGTATTTAAATGTTGGTTTGGTTGTTGTGCAAACAGAAACAGGAGAAAAACTTTGTCGGCTCTAGCAGATCTATCAGAGGAGGTAAGTTAATTGTTGGCTGAGTTAGTGGGTGAGTACCTTAGTGAAGATTTATTTGGTGTTTGCCATTTGTCACCTTGACCCTCCGCCGTTCTACAAACACTGTGCAGTACACACTCTGATGAGACTCAGAGTGTGTGTGTGTGTGTGTGTGTGTGTGTGTGTGTGTGTGTGTGTGTGTGTGTGTGTGTGTGTGTGTGTGTACGCTTGCTCCTTTTCCGAAACAGAGGTCAACCAGTCAACCAGGTGCTGAACAATTTTCCACAGGCTTTGATTTGAGTAAGTTGGCAAGTATGCTTTCAAAGTCCAGTAGTCTGCGGTCCCAGCAGACCACCACAAAGGAGCTAATCCCCTCTATCACAGCCAGCACAAACACATTAGCCACACAACATCAACATTGCACTCAAGAGCCCCATTGACAAATCCTCCCTGCTTTCTCAATGAAATTCAGACGAGGAGCCACGATGTTCCTTTCCCAGCAAATCAAGGAGCTTAAAGGTTGAAATTCAAGATGCTGTGAAGAATAATTAAAGCTCCAGTGCACAAAGTTTTCATCTTGAACAAACTATGACTAAATAAGATGTCTATATATCATCAGTTAGTGAAAGTTTTTGACATGTCAGTTGAGCGCAGCTTTTTGCTTATATTAAGGGAAAGACATACGAACAAAACATAAAAAGTACCTAAACACTCTTAAACATTTTTTGTTGTTGTATGTTGTTACCTTGTCATCTGTCTGCTGCCTCTGCAGGCCTCACAGTTACAGGTTCCCCCAGCCTAAGGGTAAATGTTGTTTAAAAGCAGACAGGTATCAAGATGACTGACAAGTACTGGGGCACGAACTTGACCGAGACGGAGTTAACAGCAAGCTTCCTGCCTCAAGGCCAAAAGCCATGTATTCCAGCTTTAAGTGTTGTTACAATCTACTATTGAAATAATAGATAGAATTAAGTCGTGGACTGATCATGAGAGAGTGGGCCTCTGTGCAGCGATGCTTAAAAGCTCCCTCTTCTTACCCTCTGCATGTCACTCATGGTGGCAGCACATCTTTTTCTGATGTTTTTAAGATTAATTTGAACTTAATTTAACTTGTTTGTTTGTTAAAAACTTCACCTGAACTTTATGATTTTGTTCATGGTTGAATAAAAGAAGACCTTTTCTTTCCATGGCAGGTCCACACACCTACAAAATATTATTCCAAACTATAATATTACAGGAAAGCATTAGAAGAAACCTGTGGTGTGGAATTAATCTGATTTCAAACATATATAAATGGCTATGCTCATTTCAAAAGGCATACTGTGTAAAAAACAAAACTATATTCACAATAATAATTATCAGATTAGACTCATTAATAGTGGAAACTCAGTATTAAAGGATCAGGAGAAAAAACCATAAACATGACACTCCTGTACCTTCTTGGCCCATTCAGTAATCCATCCTTAAAGTTTGTGCTTCCATATTGGCCTGTCTATGTGTGGTGGCAAAGGGAGAACTGGGAAACTTGTCAGAAACTGTGTTTTGTCAGTAGAAATGCATCCTGTTATTGCAGTTCCTACTCACTACAGTTTCCTTGTCTGACAATAAACTTTTGGTGGACATTACCCTCAAGCAGCCAATCACGTACCAGTACAGCATGATGTTCCGCCTCTCTCTCTGTCTCTGTTGGCACCACACCTTGCAATCAGGCCACTGAAAAGTAGAACGCCGATGTAGCCGCTAGCGGTGTGAACACAGAATTAGTGTCGAGCTCCTGAGAGGATGTCATCGAAAGCACAATGGGGAGTGGGCAGCGAGCCTTAGGCCCCCGTGGGGGTTGCCGGCTCTCAAGTGAGAGGCCTGTGGACTCCCAGCTGTTCTATGCAACATGCTGAACAGTAGGGGGTCGCACTGTGTTTGTTTAAAACTAACAGGAGTCCCATTAAAGCCCTGACTCCCCTCATTTAGGACTGCCATGGGGACACAAAGGACAGCCCTGGGAAGCGGCACGTTGCAAGGGTCACCAATTATTGAGGCGAGGACACAGGCCAGCTTGTTCGTGCTCAGGGACATGTCAACTCATTGGACGACCCCCTCCGTCAAACCCATTGACCAGAGCGCACAGAGAGGCATCTTAATTGGTGTTGGGCAAACAGATTTTGTCACAAAGTTGCAAAGGAAGCTAAGTAGCTGAATGTTCACATTGTCCAACCCCTGACCTGAGCTTCAGGGGCCATTCCAAGGCATCATTATGCTCCATTACTTTGAGTAATCATCTCAGACTCATCCTATACCGCAGCAGGGAATCCAGGACAGCAATTAAAAGCAATATTCTGGCAATAACAATGGTGTAAATAAAAAGTGAGCCCTTTTCTCTTTGTACAATGATATGATAGTGGCGAGGGGTAAGATTTGGCACAGGAAGTAGGGTCTTTGAGCTGCACCAAGTTGAGTTTTTAGACAATATAGGGGTCATCTCAGTCTTCTTCTTTACTCCAACCTGTCCCCCTTCTCTCCTCGTCAACTGCATCCCCTCGCTGGACCCCCACAGCCCCCTGCACACCTCCCTCTCTGCCTCTTTCATTCTGTTTTAAAAGGGATTCTGTTAGAGGGAATCACTTGACATCATTAGTTTTGGAGAGCGGCCACCATGGCAGGGTTGCTTGTCTTGGCTCATGAAAACATATGTCAGATTAGCAGCAGACTTGTGATTCCACCATAGACAGTATAAAGAACGGACATTGTATCCGTGACGTCACTCATAGGTTTCTGAAGAGCTGTTTTGAAGCTCAGAATGTGGTGGCTCTGGCTGTCGCCATCTTGTACTTCCTCTTCCATCTCCCGGCTAATTTAAAAATCGGCAAAGATGTGGATCATTGGTGGATCTGAGGCGGGCTGGGTGCACAAAGAAGCTGCCTGTAACGGCACAAACCTGTCAATCAAAGTAGCCACGCTGTTTTATTATGCATATTTATGTTGTATTATGCATAATTTTAAGCCTTAATATAATTTAGCAAAGTTAGCTATAGAGACCAAAACAGTTTTTTGCACCAGGCTGTAAACATGTTTATTTCTGCTATGAAGTTGGGCGATTAATATGGGGGCTTTTGGAGACTGATATGTTTGGTAGCCAGCCTCAAGTGGACGTTTGAGGAACTGCAGTTTTCAACTGGCACTTCACAGCCATGGTGGTTGCTTCTTATTTTGCTATTTTTTCCTCTCTGACCATTAGACCCTTGTTACATAATATACCGAAATTACACTTTGCATTGTTTTAACCCAACTTGAGGACTAAATGTCTGAGTTTAGTCTGTAGGATAATACAGCTATCTCTTCTTAGTCATCTTGCTGTAGGCATATCATAATATGTTTTCGATTTTTGTGCAAACACAGAGCTTTATGTGCCCCTATTAACCTACCAGGAGGGCAAAAATCAATTGTCAAATCACTGTGAACATGTCCTTTGACTTTAGACTGCTCATCAGTATGGTGACCTTGAACTTTGTCTTGAAATGTAATTACAAATTCCATGCACAAAAAAAGGTTCCTCACTGCAACAGGTTTACATTACAGGAAGCACAACTAAAAAGAGGAAGTGAAAATTAAAAAATGAAAATGAATAAATGAAATGAATAAATTACTTGTATTTTTCAATTTTGGGTGGTGGACTTTTTACCTCATGCAAAAATTATTTCAACAGACTTCCCTGTTTTGTAATTTGACCAAAATCACATCTTACCCTTAAACTTACCCAGTTTATCCAGGCTGTTTTAATTAAACATAATAATAAACATTTCAGGAAGAGAAAGAACATGATTGGTCCATTTTTTTATATTCTTGCAAAATCTCATTCCTGGTAGTTGAACATGTTGATAGTTTACTTTATGTCCTGCATATCAGTTTTTAATATTTTGCTTCCTTTCATACATTGTCTCTTTTTTTGGTCTTTTTTAAAAATTCTGTTTGAGCAGTTTTATGGGTTTTGTTGTAATTCCCTCATTGGCTTTTAAATACACTTTCCATACAAAATGTGCTGGCAAAATCAACTGATTAACTTATTGATTAAAGTGGTATGCTTTATAAGCTACAACTATCCACATCATCCTCTCTCTCTCTCTCTCTCTCTCTCTCTCTCTCTCCCCTTGTTTTTCTGACTCTTTACTTTATACACACACTCAATACTTTGTGTACTCACTGTTCATCTGTTTGGTGTTATTTTACATAACAAAATCATTAAAAGTTCTGTTTTGAAAGAGTTGCGACAGCCCTGCGACGCTGATAATAACCAACTAAAGATCACAGATTTAAGAAGATAAACAACCTGATAATTAAAGAGGATGATGCAGTGTGAGATGAAGGAAACATAATGAGACAGCGGAGAGCATAAAACTATTTATCGACTAACAGAATCACAGCGTAAAGTCAAATAGTGCCATCAGTTTGATGTCAACAAAAAACCCTTAATTAGAAGACAAATCAAACTAAGCTCTTCATACGTCACTTACACATCTGAGCCAAAAAGCATTTACAAATACTTCTTAGGGTTGTTTTTTTGTGATGCTCCAGATGGGTGGAGCTTGCCAGATCAGGACTGCTCAGGTGTCAGGTAAGTTGCTGCTTGCTGAACTAATGTGATTTTTAAAAACATTTGGTACTCAAATTAGAAATCTAGCACTTACTTAGACTTAACCAAAAAATTCAAGTAGTTCCGAATAAATCTCTGACTTTACCTAAAAGGATAAAATGGTGGAATGCATCCAAATGTACCATCTGTTCTTAAGAATCATTGTTGCGTCCTGACATGTCCATTACTGGTAAAAGGCATCACAACTTGAAAATTTGGCCTTGATAGAATCAAGCGGCTTCTGCCCATTGGTGGGAAAGTGCTGATTAATTGTGTCGTAGCCCTGTGAGAAAGTACGCCCCGCGCAAAGCACTAATTATGGGCCCTGCCTGGCCGAGAAAAAAGGGGGCAAAACTCTCAACAAAGGCTCATCTCATATCTCAAGACAATGAGGAGCCAAAAGAATAGGAGAAAGGAGAAGTTAATGAGCTGTGTCACCTGGCATCTGTTGATGCTGGGCAAGGCCTGACTGCAGTGTCTGTGTGTGTTTGTGTACATGTGAAAGAGAGATGAAGGTTTTATGTATGTTTACATGTGGTTTCTATGGTTCATCACTGTGTGCCCTCTTTTCCTCCTGCAGCATTACCCAACAGACCTGACAATACAGCAGGTAAAAGTCATAATTCAAAGGTGTGAATAAAAATGACTGAACGAAAACGTATTTTATTGTGTCATCTTTGGTGTCATGTGATCAGTGCGTTTATGCAAATCTGTTAATTAATCAAACATTAATGGTATGAAAGCGTTCTCAGTATTTCTGCTTGGCTTTTCTTTGTTTCTTCAGCCATATTGGCTGCCAATGCTCAGTCTAAACACCCTATTATTCTATTGATTTATTTATTAACTGGCAATATTTTAAAATTAGAAGCACATGGATAAACGGATGTGAATGTTCCTTTTTAGTTTTATTTAGTTTTATACAAGGCACAATGTGCGATCCAACTGTAGATGAGAGTCACCCAAAAAACAAAGCTTGCAACACAATTGAACCTATAGATACATCGATTACACGTCGAACACTGAACAACTAAATTTGAAAAAATGTTCTGATAATGTAAATACATTAGATTAGGCTTTAACCATTAGATCCAGATTGGATTTAAAAATATAAATATTTCACAGTGAGTTGGATGAAATAAGGCTGACACATTACACCTACTGACCTTTATTTTGACCCTTATTCATAACACGCTCGCCACATGTTGTTATGGGGAGAACACAGAAGAGGTCTGGCTTTCCAGAAACTGTATGTACAGTAAGCACATTTGTAATCCTGTAAAAACATAACTCAGCCATGTGTTCAAAAATACTTTGAGAATCACAGTGTTTCCCCTGTGGATTTCACAGTCATAAAAGGCGACCAGTCGACTGTGGTTTCGCATTTAGCATGAGTTACAAGGGCGGTAGCGGCAGTCCTGTTTTGACAGTAAATGACGTGACGTGAAACTACATTTAATGGCACAAGGTATATTATAGCTTGATTTCTATTTTGTTTGGCATTGGAGTTTTGTTTTTCACTGACCTTGAGGGACAATTTCAGTAATATTCAGAGAGACAAAACTTGTTTTATGTCTCAAACAGAACACATTTCTGTTGACAGGGCTAATTGTTAAGTGTGTGGTTGCTGATCTCGAGGCCAAAGAACCACTTTTGGTTGTTCCACTAAAATTTGTATAACTTATGCAGAACCACAAAGTTTTTCTCTCAATTGACACTGCTTTCTGGTCATACTGTATCCATTGTGCACAGTTTCAGTGTGCTGAGATTTTCTAATAATAGAATATAAACTACTTGGCAAGCAGGACTGTATTTAAAGATTCCACCTCCTTTGAAAAGGGGCTGGGCTTTGCAAAAGGGAATTCTATGTTTCATTTTGAAGTTATTGGTCCAGTTCCAAGACCATCTAGCCTCCAATGATCAAAGGTTGAGTCAGAGAAAAGCCTAGCGGGAGGCTTATGCAAAAATGTCGTCTCCTTATTGCAATTCGGCCCGACACGTTGGAAACCATCGGTGCTCGTTTAAATGTCAATATACCCAGATGCAGTTTGGCTGTGCTTGGTCAAGTTTGAAGTATGTGGATAGCAAAAAAAGAAAAGCTTCTTGCGCGCATAAATAGAATTTGATGGGTTTCGACCATGTACAAGGTTGATTTTTACTCCCAGACCTTCAGGACACCTAATATCTGTACACAATGATGCACAGGACAATCTTTTGTCAATTTAGATGTAAAACAGTGCCCTAATGTATTTATTTGTGCAATTTTAATCTTTTCAATGGCTTACCTTGTTGTTAGCACACATTTACTACATATTCTTGCCTGTGGATGTTGTAGGAAATTGTTTTCTTCCTCTCAATAGTATCATCCTTCTTGGACGGAGAAGATAATAAGCAGTTGAAAGAGATGATGACAAGATGTAGGGACGTAAAGCATTCCTTGAAATCCTGCAGTCATCTCAGCTACTTCTCTCGCTGCTCCCCCTCCCCAGACAAGCAGGATCTTCAGCGCTGATCCATTATGTTAATGGTGAATTTCTGGGTCACACATCAAGTACTGAGTACTGAGTACCTTTAAAAGCAGACCAGACATCCAAAATCCCATGACGGAACGGGGGACTTCTGGGTCCGTTGGAGGTAACTAGCAGAGTGGAGTAGGGGGTAGGGTGGTGGAGGGGGGCTGATAGCATCACTAGGAATTTAAACAAAAGTATTTTTTCTTGCTCAAAGCCGCCATCTTTCAGTCTGACGGTTACTGTAAACATCATTCCAGCGCACAGAATTATAAGACATGCTACTCCACATTCCTTCAGCGTTTTAAAAAGACAAAAAAATGTCTAAAATGTTGTATGTTTACTGGTCTGGAGAATGGAGCATTTACATCAAAGTAAAGTTGTGTTTTTTAAGTGCTCAAAGGTTAGCAAGGTACACGTCAGACCATCTTCTACACTCTCAACAAATAACATGAATTTATTTGGATTATTTTTTTTCTTCTATGCCACTCACTCCAGCTGTGATGTTGGTAATGATGCAACATTTAATCCCATTTCATCAATACACTGAAAAAAGAACACATACAAAGATAAAATGTCACTTTCTTTGCCAAAAATACTTTTTATAATTATGTAATGATATCATTTTTTTTTAAACACCAACTGTAAACTCTCAGTGATATAAAAAGCCTTCAGAGATGTTGCAACAGTCCTTTCTCAATTTAAAAAACACTGACCTTAAAAGCAGTCCTCACACTTTGGGTTTGTATATAAAAATGCATACCTTGGCAGTATGCAGAGAAGGGAATGTACTCTATGTCCAACCAATCGCTACCTGCAGCATTTCTCTTTTAGGCAGTACAATATTGAACATGCACATCATAAAATCCCAGTGTAAACCAGGATATAAAGGTGCTTTTAACTTTATCCACAGTGCAATAAAGACATAAAATAGATATTTTTTTTTAAAATATAGTCCTCATTTTATTAACAGAGGCCAAATAAAACTCATCACATTTTATTTACAAAGGGAGGCAATAAATATCTTAATAATAGTCATAAAATTATTTTTGCTTACATTTGTTTAAAAAAAATCATAAATGTGTCATGTTGTTAGTAGCAACTCATACAAAAACCTGCCAGCAGACAGGTGAATACACACTACTGGTGAAAAGGGGCTGGAGTTTGTCGTCAGTGAGAGAAGAGAGGACAGAAGCACAGACTTTTCCTTTTCAGATTCACACACAAACTCTGAAAATGTTCCCAGAATCCTGGATGAGTTGGTCATCTGAGGAAAAGTCTTAATTGTCAAATGTGGATTTATGAAGTGATCAGGATTGGTCAGAGCTACAGTACTCCCGTCTGTGGATCACTGATCTAACAAACAAGCACGGGGATTAGCTTTTCCCAAAAGCATCTTTGAGACTTTCATTCAGTGCGAGTTAAAGGAGTGAGGATGAGCTCACAGTCAAAAGATGATTTTGGAAGGTCTGAAAGGTTCTTCAGATTAACTGAACACAGACAGCCAGACTAGGTAAAGATAAACAAAAAGAACAAGGAGGCAGAGGAAGTCTTCATCACCAACCCCAAAATATTAGCTAGCTCACACTGAAAGAATCAAGGCATCCTTTTCTGGAACAACCTTAACACATGTAAGAAAGAGCTGTTAAAAAAACAGTCCAAGAGGAGACGAAAGGGATTAACATCCATCTCCCAAATGTGATGAAGTTGGAAGACTTTGCGGAATTATGAATCACATCAACTGTAATATTTTTGTTTGTATTCTCTGTGTTTTTTAGTGTTTTAACAAGACTGAAGCCACGGCTGGTGCCTGACTAGTCAAAGCATGTCGTGTTTTAGCTGAATCACAAGCTGCATGGAAATGTCAAGGAAATCACACGTAGCACTCGGAGGTTCAGCGCATTCCAGGAGCCACGAGTGAAGCTGAGGTTGAGAGACATATGGAAAAAAAAGAGGAAGAGAAAGAGAGAGACCTGTAAAATATTGCACTCAAAGCTACACAGTTATCCCGGCAGCACAGTGTCACCTGCGACTGCCACCTCTCTCCGTTTCATCTCCATGGTGTCTGATTCCAGTGGAAAGTATGGGATCCGCGTTGTCAGGGGAAACACAAACAAAAACTGACAGGTATTCCAATGAATCTCTAGTTGGCTGATTTTTATAACATTGCGTCAGCTCCTGCTTCAGACCCCATTGTCAAAAAGAAAGCATGCCTTCAGCTTGCAGTTCAAAAGTAGCTGAGGACGACGGCGACAGGAATTCTCTCAGAGGTCCTTTAGTTTATCCAGTATAAATAACATGACAGACACGTTAGCACAATGACATCAACCCAGAAGAATCCAAGAGTTAGGAAATATTCAGTCATCCTGAAATACAAAAATAAAACATCTTTGACTTTTTTTTTGTTCTTTTTGTCTGTCTTTCTTTTACAGAAGTGGCATCTTTAAGGTGATTCTTTTAAGACAAGAAGCTTGAGATTTTCAGATACAGTTTTTTTTTTCCCCGAGGAAAATTAGTGCTGTCCCATTGGTCCTATCAGTTCCTCTTGGAGTTGGGTTTTAATCGCCGAGCCCTTCGTGTCCGCTTAGTTACTGTGGTGAAACGAAACTCCTCCAGAGGGTCCAACCTGCCCTTTGGCGGGCGCTTCATGAAGTGGGCTTCCTGTTGCCTCTGCGTGGTCTTCGAGCCTTTCTTGGGCCGACCCTTACTGTTGAAGCCGAGGTACCATTCTTTGTACTTGGCCGACACAAGAGCCGTGTAATTGTTCTCTAGGAATTCCTCGACAAAGACGCACTCCTGCTTCCTTCCATCGGGCTGAAAAAAGGTAAAAAGGAATTCATTCATTATTAACATGGCAGCATGACCTCTTTTTCAACTAACATTCTGGCTTATTTCCATTGCATCTATGTTTTCAGGCTGAGAAAGGTTTCCTTTTCTGTTGGGGTTTTATTTTCCAGTTTCTTGAAAAGTAGCATAAAGTCTAAAATGCTGGTTATTTGTTGAGACACTTTCTGGGCACAGACCACATTACAGTAGTTGTATTTAAAACGAATAGTTTGACATAATGTGTAATTCACCTCCTTGCTGAGTTAGAGAAATCCCATATCAATTCCATGTCTGCAGGCTAAATATTTAGTGAGAACCAAGAGACAGTTAGCTTAGCATAAAGACTTCAAAATTAACGGACTGATAAAAGAGTGGTATCGATCTTCTCGTCTGATTCTGTGCAAAATAGTAACTTTTCAAAATGTTGATTGCTTTAAAACACTGAGTAATATAGTCATGAAAAGATCTGGCAAAAGTTGTTTATGATATATTAAAGTGATTTAAATATACTGATTTGGATACTGTAGTGTAATGTATGGTCACGATGTAGTGTTTCTAGAAAAAGACAGTGCTACTGACTTTTTAAAATTGAAGATTGAATTGAATTGCAGAAAAAAATCTCAGATATCTAGAAAGCCCAGGCCAAAAAGCAAAACTATCAGCATATCTACATAGCAATGGCTATATTACTGTGATTCAAAGTATGACTTATTTTTACAATTAAGCAAGCTGAAACCCAAATGCAATCAATTATTTAAATGTCATTTTATCTGATCTTTAAAATAATCCAACAGTGGTTTAAAGAAGGAAGTCAAAGAACATTTTTTAAACAAAAGAGGCCCCAGCAACTACAACTGAAAATGCATGTTTCTAACAGATGACCATGATGAGAGAGTGAAAACTTGTGTGGATTACTGCAGCCCCACCGACGCTGACAGCATGAGTTATTAATGCAACAAAATCACACGTGTGCCTCTGCAGTGTATGTTTTCAAATATTAACTTCTTTTCCATATCGAAGTGGTCGTCCGCAGAGTCACAATGCAGTCATCCCGCACTTGTGGCCACCTGGTGTGACTAAGTGATATAATTGCAATGGCATTCCTCCTAAGTGACCATTAGTCTCTCAATGCATTGTGGTGATTGCAGTCCGTAATTGACTGATCGAGTGTCAAAGGAGTAGGCCGATTACGTAATGGAAGAAGGGCTGTGAGTTATCAAAGGGGTTTTGTTAGGGTGTACAAAAACAGCAGGAAAAAGTAGATCTGAGGCTGCATTCAATTCAGCCTGGATTAAGAGCTCTGTTTAAAATATTCATTTTGATATTCCCAAGTGTCCATTAATTCTTTTCAGGGAAAATATTGAGCTTTTGCTAAAAGATCAATTGTTTTTTATAATGTTCCCAGGAAGTAAAACAAAAAGATACTCACCCTTCCAACTATTTTGCCTTTCTCGGTCATGCAAATGTAATGTTCGCTCTCTTTTCCTTTTATTCGAATGTGGCTCCCGAAGGTTTCTGTCTCGACGACAAGAAGAGCTGGGAAAGAAAAGAAAAAATAGACTCCGTTAAGGGCAAGTCTTTCCACTCCCATCAACATGGTCAACAACATGGTTTAAACTTACTTAGATTAATTTAAACAAATCTGCTATGTTTTTCTCACTTATGGTTGACAATGTCTGGGCTTCTTTACTTTTTCTAAGTTTTTTGAAAAATAATGAAAAAAATGATTGTATTTACATTTGTGGGGCTAACACAGAGGTTTGTCAAGCATTCATAAAGAAAACTTATGAGATATGCCCTACAGTATGTGCTAATGAGACTGTTTACAGTATTTTTGGCTGATGAATATATTGTTATTTTTTATGATATAAACCACCACAATGCAGTCAACTATAAATGTTAGTTATGTTCCCTCTATAATTAAATCACAAACCAATCCACAACATATATTTCTGTGAATGTGGATGAATATGATTGTAAACAAAAAAACAAAAAAACAAAAAGTTTGGTTATGGGTTATTCAGAGCAAATCAATCAAGTTTTCAAAGGTATATTAAGTGTATAGCTTATTTTGTACAACACCATATATGCACCAAAACAACAATGCCACCATCACTTCAACCTGACACTGCAGTAATCCACTGTCAAGACGCATCGCGGCGGTTCTTTTAACACCCACCCCCCAACCCCACTCCCCATCCTAAATGTTAACCCCTGCGAGGTCACCTTTGTCTCTGCTAGCCCCTCGACCAGCAAAGAGATCTGCCAAACATTTGTGGAGTGGTTATGTGCCCCTCAGGATTAGGTTTCAAGTTCCCTTTAGTCTGTGCTCACTCAATCAAAAAGTTAAGATGATCCATTTGTTTAACACACAGGGCCATTCAGTAGCGCTCAGGGGAGTAGAGGAAGAATAGGCGAAGGGGGTGGGATGGGCTCGAAGGCAGAAGTAACCCCCCCCAAACCCAAACCCTGAAAACCCAACCTTGGAAAGAAAGTGGAAAGAAGGAAACCTGTCTGAAAGGTACATCTAAGGAAAGGCCGAAGTTATTCTTTGTCTTGTTATGAAAAATTTCCATCTGTATGTCTTGTTTGGGAACTAAAGAGCAGAATTTCTGACTTTCTTTTATCACTGGAAAGATCAGTCTGGGCTGTTCTGGGGTCCTTAGAAAAAAAATATCCAACAAGATTGGTTTGTAATTGAAGTGTAGAGGTAAAAAGATATTTCAGTTCTGCAAGTCAACTCACAAGTAACATTTTGGCCTTCTCACTTTTAGTTGGTTTTGCATGGCCCAGAATTTTACCTCAAGTATGAAAATTCAACTCAGAACATCAGATAAATCAATATTCCCCTCCTTAAGATATCCTTTGTCTGCTGAGGGTAATATGGAAAAAACGCAGTCTAAAACATGAAATGGGTGATTTTATTTTATCAGAACAGCACCCACGATCAAATATCTCAGTAAGTCATTGAGCGGTCGCTCTGATGTTTTGTATATTGTGTGTTCTGGGTACAGTATTCAGGCCTTTGGTGCCATAATTGGTATATAAAAGGGCAAAAATGAAAAATATGGGATTTATATTGTAACATAAAACCCCGTGTCCAATGACTTCATGTTGTCTTCCTTGCTGCAATATGAACTTTGTGGGGCCACAGGCATTTATTGGCCTTAGCATGGGGTCACCTGTCAAAAAAAGCTGAAAGCTCATGCTTCAAGGCTTTGCAGCAACCCACTATCTGCTCTGAGTGGACAATGAATTGTTCTGAAAAAGGATCGTTCTAGTCTCTTAAAAGTAATGAATATGCTACATTAATACCTAAGAAGAATGCTAAATGCTGCATTTCGGCTGCACTGATACGTACTTGGTGGTTATAAAGCTCTACAGTGCAGCAATATATTTCCTCTGTGGTGGTTTGTGGCCCTCCGCTGTGAAGTTGCAGTGACTGAGAGTGGATTAGAGGAAGGAGAGTATCTTCCTGAGCATTACTAGTAAGTGCAAAGGAGTTCACAGGTGCCAGGTACTGCAGCTGGATGGGGAGGAGGAGGAGGAAGAGGAGGAGGTAGGGGAGGGCGGGAGAAGGAGGAGGGGCGGGGGGTAGAATTGGCAAGGCCTCATGGGAAAAATTGGATCTGCTTCCACTCAAGCTCTAACAAGCAGTGAGGAACCTTCGCCTCGGCGCATCTGTGACTGAACGCACTCACTGAGAGGCATTCAAGACCAACAATTTTCGAGCCATGAGTCAGCTGTTATGAGCAAAATATCTGCAGGAAGGCACAACACGAGTCATGTTGCCTTATGTTTATGCCACAGCATCAAAGAGTTCTTCACTGACCATCAATTTACTCATCCACCACATTTGTTTTGTTTTGATAAGCGAACAAGTCCACACAGAGAGCAAAAGGAATATAATTAGGTTGACAGAAGCATAAAATTGTTTCAGAAAAAATTCAAATTCAATCTGTCATTTGCTCTTTGTCTATTATCTTAATGCTTCACATTTTCAAGTTTGCGTGGAGTACTTTCACATTGCTGAACCAAATCACCCTGGTTGCCCATATCTAACATGAAATGTGACAATGTCAATAGAAAACTACTGTGTAGTGAAGAAAATTAAGGATTATACATTCAGTTTTAACTTTCTCTTGCCCTTCCAAGTTCAAAGACAATACCATTTTAAGATTCGACCAATATGCATTTCCAAGGATGAACACTCATAGTCCCATTCCTCATAAAAAAAAATTAATTTTCAACCCACAATAAGGTTGAGTCACATGATTGCATCCTATATGACCATAAAAGCTCATAGCCTAAAACTCAAAAACCAACTATAATGTCAAACCTATAAGTCAGTTTTGGTCCATATTAGGCATTCTCGCATAAATTCACACCATTGGCCTGTAAATCTATCAAGATAAAAATAGACTTGCTCTGGATAGCCAAATGCTGCAGTAAATATCTATTGCAGGATCAGCAATTTCATAATGTTTCCAGCCACTCCAACTGTGGCTGTGAATGTTGCCATCCACTTAACCCAAGCCAAACACAGAGCATAGAAAACCATCTCCAAACAGTGGACAGTAAACAGCCAAAGTGGCTGCAGGAGTGAGAAAAAAATTCAATATGCACCCAAATTTGGCTGTTAAATGGTGGAAATTTGTTCTAACAAACTAGCTTAAGTGTTGGGTGAGATGCACAGGAGTTCTCTCATACCATTCTTGTCCCCATCATCTCCGTTGGCGTTAATTTTCTTCCCCAAGATCTGTACATGTTTCCCTGTGGTTTTGCTGTAGAGCTGATAGATCCGGACCTGCTTCCGGCTCAGGTCGTCTGGGTTCCTTGTGTGGTTCTCGATGTAAAACCTGAAATCAGCAGAGCTCTGCTGGGACTCCACAGACTGCACAGAGGTGTGAGACAGGAGGAAACAGACAGAGAGAGAGAGAGACAGAAGATCAAGAAACATAGAAAGAGGGAAAGACAGTCAGTTAGAGATCGTCATGGCACAGGTGTTGATAGTAATGTGTGCTGTTGCTTTTATGGGCCCGGTGTCAAAAAATTGTGCTTCAGGGGCTAAAAACTCAGATATGAACCAGGAAATTGCCACTGTGGCTTTTTAATGTTTCTCTTAACGTTTTCAACTGGCACATTTCATACCATTGCATTTACAAGCTGATAACTATGCTATAAGATGTGTTGAATAAGTTGAGTAGAAATCCCACAGAACAAGTGCAAAATGTATAGTGCAACCTTCTGTTGCTTTGTATTAAGACAGCGGTATACTATGTGCCCCGGGCAATATTGAGAAACCTGTACTCCATTTCCACAAGCAAGCAAGCCACTAGCAATTATACACCTGAAGCATCCAGACCTGTTGCACTATCATCAAACAAATATCTGCCTGCAGGCGAAGTAGGGTCCATAAATTAGGAAACGCAGCAGGCGGAAGACAAGGCTGAGAGACTGAAAGATGGCAGGAGGCACCTTGAACCGCAAAAATACTCTTGTAGGAGGATTTTTGAATCATATTGTCCAAATCCACCTTTTAGAATTCACTACCCTCCTGTTAACGAGTCACCTTAGACCTGACATAAATTCAAAAGAAAGCGTTGACTTTGACAGCACGTCAGAAAAGCAAATGTGTCACGCAGCATGTGGAAGAGTGAGAGGAAACGTATACTTTCAGAAGCCCTGGAATCTCAGTTCACGCCAAGATCCCATTTCCCCAGCTGTATGGTGTGGTAATTGCACAGTAATGGCTTTTTATGTGGCTGTTCTCAGGTGGCTAATTATATACACATTACATACCTCGAGTCCTTGTTATTCTAACTTCAGTAAATTAATGACATGTAGCAAACATGATGTGAAATTGTGGCCTCAGAAGAACAAATCCTTAAAATAAACAATTTTTGCAAATCTTATCGAGGCACCGAACATGGCTTCTATGAACAAGGCTACAAGCCCAATCCTAGCCTATTGCTCTTAGGTCACTCAGGTTGGACCTACGTTGTCCCCCAAAAGGAAAAGTTTTTGACAAGGACTCTGCCCTCCAATGGGTTGTAAGATATAGATTTCGACAGCGTTTCTCTGCCACATTTGGAGAAGCTTTTCAAATAGGAAGGACTTGGCTCATTATGACGTATTCGGTCTAGAAATGTGGACCTCGGAGGATTCAGCCCCCGAACTGGGACACAGCTTCTGTATCTTGACATTTAGGAAACACGCCCAAAACATTACTTTTGGCATCTGGCAGTGTAGAAAATGAGAGGCTGGATATCTGAATGCATTACTGACTAATGCAACAAATTTGTGGTGTTAATATTGACTTCAAGGCATCGAAAACGTAAGATTTTGATTGGGAAATAGTGCTTACGGTCAGTATCTCTGGGGAGCAGCAAATTATGCATTTTTCTCATGGAATATATTTTCATATGCTTTTTCAAAACAAAGAAATCAAAATTAGCTATTGACTCATTTTTCCTTCAAAGATTCCAGCTCAACTCTTTTTTCTTTTCTTTTTTTTTCTTTTTTCCGAGATACATTTTGCAACACAACCTCCATGAAACAACTCCACAGCCAGGACAACCACGTTACACAATGTGCTTGATATATATACATATTTAGTACAGTCAACACAATATTGTAACAAAATGAATCAAGACCAGTAACTTTTGGAATCTGGAAAAGATAAAACGAACCCTTATAGTGATTCTCAGCTAGTTCCTTCCTCAGCCAAGAGATTTACAGTTTCAGATCAGGGAACTGATAACCGAATGCAACATTATTCAATTCCGGACATGGATTTATCATTTTCAACACATCTGTATGAGACCTTTTAGTGCACACCTTACCTTCCTCATATTTTACATTAATAAAAGCATACAGTCAAATTATGTAAAACAACATGTACTGTACACTGGATGCTGAATAAGCAATGTTATTGGAAACCAAGGAGCAACAACAATGGAGCTTTTCTATTTTTGCTCTCAACAGAGAGTAGTACTCTACTGATGTCAGGAACATTTGATGTCTAGTCGGGGTTCCTAAAGGGAAACTCCAAACATCAAAAATTATACATTTAAGAGCTAAGCAGTTAGCATGAGCAGCCATAGCCACAACAGCTGAACAAACAAAGAAAAAAGCGTCACCTACAGGACTTTTTTATCCAAGGAACAAGACGTCATAGTAGCACCAAAACTGCATGACTGTCAAAGCGATCTCTGCACTTCACAAAACACTAATAAAGTCTGGAACCAAAGATGTTTCTAAAAAAAAAAGAAAAAGGAAGCTGGATTACCTCCAAATCCATGCTGATTTAAGTCATTTATGCAATCCTGAACTGCACACAAATATGTTGAATATGTTGCATCCATTTCACAAGCCAAACATCAGCATCATTTGTTGTCTATTCTCTCTCAAAATTAACCTCAAAGCTGACGGGCAAGAAAAAAACAAAAGACAAACACACCAAATGTGGCCTAACTGGGCTGCTACGGGATTTATCCCAAATCTCCCCATCTCTAAACAAACATAAAGGTGTGTTTGGTAGACAGTTGCATTTTGCGTCAAGGGAAAGGCAAGCCTAAGCACATGGCTGAGGTGAACATCAGCGACAACAGTTTTTATCACGCTGTCTCCTTTCTTCAAAGACACAGCATGAAAACGGATATGGTTGAAACTTCAAAAGTCTGGCGCTCATCTTCACCCAGGAAGCTTAGTTGTCGCATCCATCTAAGATACACCTTGCTATCTGCTCGACACACACACTGACGGGGTCATAGACACAAATATAGGGAAATACACACTCTCACATGTTGGCAGTGCATTCACAGTTTACTTCCAACTGTGGTTGCTTCTGTTGTTTTTCCTCATGGAATCACAACCGCAGTATGACGTGTAAGAGCCATTAGCTGCTCGTAGCAGCGATGAGGAGCAGAAAGGGCCAACAACATGGAGAAGCAAAGTGACAGGAGGGCATTACAGGGCTATTCCTACATTCTTTTCATCCAGCCTTAAAGAGCCACAATGTATTTCCTCTGTTTAATAAATGTCTTTATCTTATCAGACTTTTTCTAAACCACAACAAACATGCCGATCACATATTGAAACAGCAAAGAACATAAAATATTATTTATCAGTCCACCTCATACGCGTTTGGCCACAAAATCCATCCTGTCTTACATATGAGGAGTGGTCAGTTGACACTAGTTTTGTTTGTGACAGCTCTGTTGAAATAATCAGAGCACATATGCTTACATAACATTGCCAATTCTAGTTTTTGGAGTTTGGAGTTCTAGATTTTGTCTCTGGGAAATTTCACTAAAAAGTCCTGGGTGGGAAAATTTACTCCTGGAGTTAGATCTGTTATTTAGTCCCTGAGAGCCGATGGATCCCTGACTGGGACAATGTGATGCTAGCAGCATGAAATGAAAAAATATAAAACAATAAAATGTATTTTAAATAGTTTACAAACCAGCTTTCTCTCCTGCAGGGTTTTATTAGTCCTAAAAGGTCAAAGTTAACTGTCCTTGGTTTGATTTCTGACAGAAATACGTTGGTTTTTAATTTTTTTTCTGTCAAAGATATAATTATATAAAAAACTACATTTAAAATGTTGCCTGCTGTGAGATTCTTATGTGGAAGAAAATGCATCCCAGAAGTGGATGATAGATAAAAGCTGCTCTTTTTTTTTTTTTTTTTTAAATCAGTCTATCCTGTTTTAATATTAAACATCATAACAACACAGAGAAATTAATTTAAAACAACAGCACGTGGAATATTATGACACAACACGTCATACCAATAAACTGATCAGATAGCTTTATGAGGGAAGGAGCGTGCTCTCTGCATCTTATCTGAATCACAGCGCGCAATTAGGTGAGTGGATGCCTGCAAATCATTACTGTTCAAAGTGAGACGCAACTAATAAAAACTGAGGCAACAAGCGCCAAACGAGCCCATCTGTTCAGAGAACCACTTTTAACCCCAGGGATCAAAATATTTATTACACAATTCTGTTGTAAAATACTGAAACTGCTACTTGAACTCCAGATTAAAAGCAACAGGTTTTATTTTTTTATTTTTTGTCAGATTGTTAATATTGATTTGATATTTGTCCGAGTACAAAGCAGATGATCCGGATTAGAGTTTAAGTAATGTCGAATTGCTTACAATATTTCTTTATCACTACAGGGATTTGTAGTCTTTCCGCATTGGTCATTTTAGGGACTACAGTGCAATAACTGCATTATTATCGGCTGTAGCGTATCTCAATAATGCTTCTATAATATTAAAGTAGATAGCTAGTTTCTTTGCAATGCTCCAGGTTGACTTTTTCTTGCATTTTCACACATTTATGGTGCTTTTCCTCCATTATAATATTGTTATAATCTGCTATCGTCTGTACATTTATTGTAGTTATTTCCCTCTTCTTTTTTTTTTTTTTAAATATGCTTGTTTGATTTTAACACATGCTTTCTTCACAAAACCATCCACCTATTTTTTTAACTTCAGGACCCTAATTGTTATGAAAAGTTTACAATATTAAAGCCTGCATTTAATAACGTAGGGACCACCCTGAAAATACCCTATACCAACAATCAGCATTATTCACATTAAAAATGTGCACAGTGACATGCAAACACAAGTTGAACGTGGGTGTAAACATACCTGTAGCTGGAAATAGAGTACCAGAAAATGTAAACACCTACGTGGAGAGAGAGAGGGAGAGAGAAGAGAGGAGGGGAGTGAATCACACAGGCAATTACATGAAGAATAAACGCAGCCTACCTGGATGAAAGCAATGCGCAAATATGAAGCTTTTGGCGACTTCTATTGGTAAGAATGCATGCTTTTATGTGCAAAAGGAAAACGGAAATGTGGAACACTTACACGTATATGAACCTCGAAGGCAGCAGAGACATCTTGACTTGCAGAAATACACCTGAAATACACCTGCTTCCACAGATTTAGAGCCCCAGGAAAGGTTGGCGAAATCGCCCCCCTCTCTCTCGCTTTCGCTTCCCTGCGCGTCCTTTACGCACACAACTCCGGGGGTAAGTAGGAGATTGAATCACAGTGTAAGGATGGATCACTGGAGAGCAGCAGCAGAGTCACAGGGTGCAACATTAGGTGCTTCCTTGTTGGGGGGGAATTATCCAGAAGATTGTTTTTTTTTTTTCTCGGCTCAGTCTCCTCCGCTCCCCGAAATCCCACAGCGTCTCCGTAAATCGGTTCCAAGCGTGGAAAGCATTCAGAATTCAACCTCTCCAAAAAAAAAAAAAAAAAAAAAAATCCCCTCCCTCAAAAAGTTATCCTCCGAGTTTTGCGCACCTTTAAAGTTTCTCAACAATCCCAGTCCTGCTGCTCCAGAGATCACAAGCTCCTCAACTCCGTCCGTACCTGCGGGGGATTTCTACACCTTGCATGGGTCATTTTATTCTACCTAAGTGCAGCGGTGGGGAAAAAGGGAAAAGCGGTGGATAATCTAACGCCCTAAAAGTGGGCAAACAAACTCATCCAGACATACAACAAGAAAGTTATGTTTTTCAAAAAGAAAGTAGTGTGGAAATCGCAGCGGCAGCAGCAACGGTGGATCCCTGGAGAGGTTTGGGGGCTGATGATGGCGCAGCAGTGCCTGTCAGTGGTGTTTGTGCGTCTGCGGCTTGAGATTTGGGCACAGAGAGGCTTTTTTGTTGTTGGTGGGTGGAAACATGTCAGCGGTTTGCACCTGATAGGGTAATCTTGGAGAGACCATCAGCTTGGAGAGGGTTTTTCCTCTCGGTGGGCAAAGCGCTGCGCAGAGAAGAACAAGAGCAGAGAGATGAAGCGCGTTTTGGTTTGTTTTTTAAATTTGTCCTGAAGTAAATGTGGGAACAGATTTAATTGTTATTCAGATGTGGACAAGACCTGATTTAATAGATCTACATCTAATTGGAGGCTCTGGATTACGTGATTTTTTTCTTTTCCTTTTTTGTTTTTTCATTTCATTTAACTTTAACGTTAAACAATATTTTTACTTTGAGATTTCATTTCTTTTAGGCCTTTCATTTCTGTTAGGTCCGTGAAAATAAACAGAGTTGCTGTGTTCTAACAGCTTCAGAAACTGCTTTCTCTCTCTCTTTTATTTGTGCTTTTTAAACCTCTGCTGGTTTGTGGATTGGCCTCGGCTCTGCCAGACAGCATTCAAATGCAGGTTGTTGTCGACTTGATTTTTTTTTTTTCAATAATGTGCTATAACTTATCCCGCATTTAAATGAAAGAGAGGTGTGAATGTGTTTACGAGCTGGCAGCAGTAAAGCGAGCCCACATCCCTGCTGCCATTAAAAAAAAAGAAAACCTTTGTGGTTCGCCTTTATTGTCCCATTAAAACTGGATCCTCGGCATTCCTCCGCCATTGATATTCAAAATGATTCTAAATGATAACATACATAACTTCCCATGTTGAGGATTTCAAAGGGCCTCCTGTTGTGAGTTTAGTGGGAAATGAAAAGGAGTGTTTGATTAAGAGCTCCAGCTGCTGATCAACACAAGGCAAACAGCAAAATAAACAAAAAAAACATTTATCTAGAAAAATATGAATTTATGGATTTTATTTAAGATTTTCGTGATTTTAAATAACAAATTTAATCAAAAAATCATTTGGTTGTGTGCGAGTACAAATGTGGATAAAGTGGGTTGATGTGGGTTTACGCTGTGATTCATGGCTGTCTGCTTAACAATAAGGTTTGATCCTGTCAACCACAGTGCACTTTAATAATCCCTGTAACACAACTGATGTGTAATGTCATTTAAAGCATGACTAATTTAGTCTTGTCTGCCTAGGGGAGGGAAATCACAGCAAAAATGGGCAAATAGTAATTATGGAGACAGATAGTTTGATGATTTCTTTACAAATACAAGGCTTTGGGTTCTGTTTGATCAAATAAGGCTTACATTAGCTGTTGCTCACTGCCGATAAAGATTTCTCTGGAAGTTGAAAATAAAGGCACCTGACAAGTGATTTAAAGAAGGCAGGATGATAAACAGCAATTACCACACTGACTGTGATAGAGCCAGCATTGTGGAGTCACTCATCGCCTCTTAAGCACATGTTTGTGACAAACTTCTCGGAGCATGACTGTAAATCCACAACTGAGAAAAGAGAGCACAGCAGCAGGCTTGGATGTGGCCACCTGTGAGTTTCAAGGAGGAGGAAACGTATCTCTGCCCATGACCAAAGGGAGGATCACAGTTTTTGAAAGGACTTTTTAAAAAACATTTTATCAGTCTTAAGAGTATGGGAAATAAGTAATGGCCACAAGCCAAATCTGGGATGGTTCTGCCATGCACTTGTCTGGACTAAAAGTCACTTTGGCAGCTGGCCAGTCAGGAGCCAGAGGGACAGACTTATTCTAGAAATGTAAACTAATATGTGGCCAAAAAGAAATCAAAGTGGACACATTTGACAAAAAGGAATTCATGATGGCCTAAGTTATCTGTTGAAACTGAAGGAATTTATTGGGTATGTCTTGCACCGTCCCCTTTAAGACCCACTTGTCAATTTTCCATGTTAATCCTGTTTGCTTTGTAAGGTGTTAAAGTTTCTGCATCAAATCCACAGAGAAAACAACCTGTGCAACTTTTGCATGTGAAGAATAAAGTGTAGGTCAAATATAAGACAAACAGTTAAAATATCTGTCACTGGTTTGATAGGTTGGTTCACACAACTTAGTTCTAGCAGCATGTTCTGTGGATTATCCAGAATCAGTGGGACACTGTTTTTGCTGTTGAATTTTTTTAAATGTAATCTTTTTTCAGTGCTTTAAGTGCTGATTGTGTGGTGGCAAAAATGTCAAACCATTTCAAATCAAAACAATCTGCTTGGTGAGATATTAGTGGAAGTATATTTATGTGAACTGACCCTTTAAAAGAAAGGACTCTCAATGTGCAAAAGGAAGTTTCACACCATCAATCAAAAGAGTTGGTGCTCCTACAATTTTACTGTTGACACTATTCGGAAAAAGTAAAAAAAAAAAAAGAAAAAAAAAAGAAAATTGATAAAACAGCAAGAATCAATCAAATGAAGTATGCTGCTGGTCGAGCATAACAAGAGTGAGCTTTATGAATGGGGAGAGCTGTTTCACAGCCACTCAGGAGGGATAAGGTTACCCACAGAGATTAGCTGACAAGAGTGAGGGAGTGAGAAAAACAAGCAAGCAAGTTAAAGGTCTTAGTTTACCTGGCTTGCTGTGCTTGGCAGCCAATGAAAGTGCTTTTAAACCACAGATTCAAACTGGGCCTGAAATGATCCTCTGCAGCCACATTTGCCAATTCTATTTCAATTTTGATGAAAACAAATTTAACTTTTAAGTCGAGACCTGCAAAGTGGCGAGTAATGTTATTTACAAGACTCTCAGACTCCTTTCAAGCCTTTGAATTTGAACCTCGCCGCGTCCGTGCAGCTATGCGTGTCTGTCCGCAGCGACAGGACTGTGGGAATGTCACCGAGGATATCTCATTGAAGCTAAAGGAGGAGGCATCTGAGGGCGGGCGGGCGCTCAGCGGTTCAAAGAGTCCTAGCAGGCATTTAGGGCTTGACAAAAGAACTTGGCAGATCAGTAAGTGAAGCCCAATGTACTACATTAGTGTCAGGACCCCCTCCGCATCCCTCCCACTTTGCACTTTCATCTCTGACACGGACATATTGACTTAAAGGAAAGGAGGGGTGCCAGGGCCGCGAAAGGAGGGGTGGGTAGTTGTGGTGTGTGTTGGGGGGGTTGTATATGCCCCATTCAATTCTCAAGGTGAGGCGATTGATTCAGAGGGGTGACCACTGACTCATATAAGCCACCCAGAAGCTTTTTTTTTTTTTTTTTTTTAACAAGAAGTCACAGGCCGACAAGCATGTGAGACCTAAACGGGACGGCCCTCTTCCTCTCATCTCACTGAAATCACCCTCACCCCATTAGTATATGCTGACCCCACCCCCGCCTCTCCAAACACACACTCACATCCCTTTTCACACCGTCTGCCATGCCCTTCTGCAAGCTACTGAAGTCCAACGGCTAACGTGGGTTTGGGTCGTAACGGGGTCGCGACACCCTGACAGAGAGAGGAGCCAGAGGAGGGAGGGTGCAGCTAGCCTGCTACCTCTGAGACCTTTCAAGTATCACCTGAAGGAGAGGGAGGAGAAAAAAAGCGGGAAGCGTTTTAGTAATTTGTCCCCCGTCACACATTGTTTGCATGGAGTCATTAAGGGCCATTTAGGTTTTGCCTTGAAGGGAAGAGGCCAGAGTATTTGGGTGTGGGCACTCTTTGGGGGAGAGGCAGTAGGAGTGAAGGGTGAAAATTAAAGCGTCGCTCTTCAACAAATCATCTCTGAGCACCGCGGTACATGCAGAACATATTAATGTTTCCACTGACTTCAGTCGCCTGTTTGACATTAATGATGATTTGCTCCATCTCATCCAGCAGGGAGTCGAGAGTTGTCCAAAAACATAAGCAAAATTATGGGCTGTCTTGCTGCTAACACGTGGAATAACTTTATGTGACTACATGCATTTTGAATACATCACTAAAATATTCTTGCTTGGATGGACTCTTTGGCAATTGCTCAGTCCAGAGAAGCTGCCAAAATGTGTCACCGTGTTACAATTGAATAACAATCAGCCGACAGACCCCATGTGTTCTACGATTTTGGCCCGTGTTTGACAGATAAATGTCAAATTCCTTGGACGAGCAGAGGTAATCAAAAAGTCTTGTTTCTGTTCTCAGACTTTTGCTGAACAATATGAGTGCCTTAATGACATAATAAGCCGTCAGAATTGGGTGGACTGGTGGTGAAAGTTTGGGAAGTAAAATGATGTAAGTGTTTTTTGTCAGCTCTTTAATATTTTTTTCCTCCTTGAATTGAACGACCCCATAATTGTTTTCTTGGATTGCCATAATTACCAAATTAAGGGGTTGGTTGTTTGTAATGTGGCATACAATTGCTGTGAGACTCACAAACTGGCCAGAATGTTTGACTCATTCACACAAAATGTGTGATTATTTGACAAATATTAAAAACACATAGCTGCCCTGCTGTGTTTTAAATGCATCTCCAACCCTTGAAGAAATAGCAGTTTATAGATCTCATTAATGACACAAAGGCCCAAAGTAAATTAAAAATCAGCTTAAAAGCAGCTTTGAAAAGGTGATGCTTCAGAATCAAAAGGATGTTGGCGCCCACCAAGAGTGTGACCCGGACTCACCCTCATAATTTGATGAGGACTTTGATTTTAGGTCATTACCTTCATGTTAGGGGTGAGAAGTACTAAGTGAGTGTTCAAAGCTGAAACCTGTCAGGCTAATGTTTATCTGATTACTGTGCTGTCTGAAAAGCACTTCCTCAGGTGCAACTGGTCTGTTGCGCCCTTGTTGTGGCAACACAGGAGATTGGTCTCATCTTGTGTAACTCTTAAAGTTCAGGAAGATTTTAATGATAAATGAGATCGTTCGATCTATTAATTACAACCATTTGGAATGAAACTACATGTTTTCAAGATAGAATCAGTAACTTTGTGTATTCCTGGCCCAAAATCTGCAACACGAGCCTTTTTTGACAAACGATAATGGGGACAAGTCCAATTCTCTCTGCGAGCTGCTTTGATTTTGCTCCTCGGTTTCAATTCATCACTTCCAGTTAACTAAAAAGTGTCCAAACCTGAAAAGCAGCCTGATAAATAGATGTCATCTCATTTACTTCTTGTTTAAGGGTAACTTGTTGCTTTATGGTTCCTATATAATGAACATTTTACATGGGATTAAAGATCTTAATCCTAAAACCAGATTTCAGCATTTTCAGACCAGAGTTATCACTAATCCAGAGCAATACACAAGGGGTCAGTAAAACCCCTGATGCTCTCTCCTTTACAATTTAAGTTCAACAATAAGTTGCACTGGAGTGCAGCTGTTGCACTCAAGTCCACTTTTCCCAGTCACGAAAGATCCCACAGCAGTTTGAGTGGAGTCCCTCCTTGAGCTGCTTCTGCTCTGGTAAGCTAGCCTGAACCTGCAGTTCCACTCATCCTAATCGCTGAGCCCAATCCATTCCCCTGTCTAGCACCTCTTCAGAGGCCGCTTGCCCCTTTGTTCTGACAATACACAAACGACCATTCAAATGGAGGGACTCTGTAATCAGTGAAATACTAGCCTCTGGGCTTTGTAGAATAGAAAAAAGGGAGGGAGAGAGAGAGAGCAACATAGAGAGAGAAGAGAGAGAGAAAATCCATCCATGACCAATCAACTCTAACTACCTGTCTGGCTTTTTAGCTGCAGATGTTATTTGGAAAAGAGGGGGAAAAAATGTGCCCGTTCCAGATGTAAGATGTACAAAGGGAAGGCAGGCTGGCACCTCCACCCACCAAGAAAAAGGCTGGACCCTTCCACACCCATCCAACTTTGATATGGCTGATGTTGTTTTTTGCTCTTGCCTACGCCATTTCCTTCAAAGAAATATGTGATGCATTGCGTCACCTTACACTAAATTTAGACAGTATGAAAGATAAAATTAAACATGATTGATGCAGTCTCACCGTCAAAGCACACTGAGATTTTACTGGATCATTTGTTGCTGAACTCCACCTGGGAATACTTCGGGATCATTTATGCAGGTAAAAAAGTATATAAATATTCATATAAATGGGTTTCTAATGAGTATAATCCATCTCTGGAAAATACAAGAAGCTTAAGGCGATGTCTTATAATTTTTTAAATCCTGATACATTACGTCCTATTTGGATCAGAAGTCTTTAGAAGTGGATACAGGTTTGCTGCTGTCTTTTAGTCTAAAAATACCAAAGAAAAACGTACAAACAGGTTTGCTCTGTATTGTTTGCTTTACCACTTCAGCTGCTGCAACAGTAGAACAAACCTGAAATCATGCATCACAATGCAATAGTTAGAAAAAGAAGTAAGCTAGGCATTGCCTCAAATTGCATCTTGCAGCATCTTAAATGCATGCATTTGTGAAGTTTAAAAAGTCGGTTGCTCTGAACCAGGGTGAAATGCTTTGCTTTAAATCTTTTGTACTTGTGTATCTGGTTCATTGAGCTTCTTCCTGCATGATAAACAAGCCAGTGCTGGTAAACAAACGCACTCAGTCATGTAGGTTGTTTATTGTATAGAGGTTTGATTAGGTAATAGGGTGCAGTCGTCTGCATCGTAGCAGATTTTTATGTTTAATCAAAGTACAGTAATTTCACTTAGTATGATGTAGTATTGGGTGATCAATATAATATCGGTGTTATGAATTATCTTTCTCTTATTATTAAGACTGCATGTCAATTAACTGGTTCAGTTTTGTGGTGTTACTGTGCTGAGCAGATGGCAGTTTGGTCAATATGTCAATATTACTGATTATTGGATAACAACATTAATTTATATAAGAATTTATAATAAGAATGTAGCTATGCTGTTATGTTATGTTCCTAAATCCTATAAAATACTGTACATGAGCACTTAATTTGTGATGTTGTGACCTGAAAATGACCTAACTGGACTACCCAGTCGGTGGGCTTGATCATTTTTATTGTATTTTATTGTGGCAATTAGTGTCTCTGTGTCATAATTGGTGGAAAAAGGAGTAGCCAAGCTGAACCAGAAGCAGTTAAACCAGTAAATCAGGTTAACCCCAGTGCACCATTGGTAAAAGTGTGTTGTAGATCAAATAATGCATCAACTCAACCCAAATTAACATGTGGGATGTTTTTTATTGTTTGTGAAAATGTGAATCATAATTGTCGGTAGCCCTGCATCTTTGTCTACCTGTGCAGGGGAGGAACACATGGTTAAGTTAGTGTGAGCATGTGTTGGATTTCCAAGTTAGAGGTCATAGGTTCAATGACTTTTAACGTGGTAATATTGTTACATTTTCTCCTATCTTCGCAGGGAAGGAAATGGCCATTGTATGTGATGGATAATTTAAATTTTTAGAATTTACCATTTCCCCCTCTTATCTGCCACCTCTAATTCTTAAACTATATGGGTGAAATAAAGTAACAGTTTGACTTAGTGTTTAAGTGTATACCTTTCAATTCTGTGAGACAGTGAAAACAAAAAAATCACTGGCATAGGGAGAAAACCAACGAATTATAGTGGTTGGTGTGTTTTCCTTTAATTATAAAATGGAAGCCTTCACCTTGTTAAAACCTTGTAGAGAATATGCTAGGGAAGCTGGAAAAGATGTCAAGTGAGACAACATGCAAGGTGCATAATGGCCTCACAGAGCTCCAGGGCTAAAGTCATTACAGATATCAGGTTTTTGAAGTTTGGGGACTGACAAATTACCTTGTTGAACCACACTGGTTTGAGTGAGGCATGTCTGTCAAATATATGATAAAAGTGCTGCCTAAGGCTGCTACTGATCATGGGCAGATAAGTGTGAAATATGAAGATGAATGTAAAGTAAACAGGTGTTGTAGTGATGAATTAAAATGTAAGTTGATGTGGTGAACATGGCAACATTCTCCACATTAAAGAATAAAAACTCACATGAAAACATATCACAAAATATTTGTTATCTTCATAGTTTTGCCATTGTACCTTTCAAGCAGGTAACATGTTACTCACCGTTTCACTGCTGGCATCTTGTGATGTGGTGACATCCATTTGAATGAAGTTCTTTATGGCAGCAACGCAAGTGCTTGATGATCAGACAGATTATAGATCTGCACATCAACTGTGTCTGTTACATATCAACATAATCACACCATCAATTATTTATCAAATGAAACTTCCTCTTGTCTCTATTTTGCAGTGTAAATTGCAAACAAGACATAGAATTAGAAGCTGGGTACATGAAATAAATAAAACCAGAACACAACAGGTATAGTATCAGAGTATAGTCCATGAATCCACCTGGATACCTGAGTTTCAGTGCCATTTCCAGCTGATTGTAGAGGGGTTTGATCAGTCTGAATGTTTGACTGGTGGCCTTAGTGTGACATCGGGCTGCGTTTTTCCAAAAGTTAGATCTGGCTCAAGCCAAACGGCACTACACCCACTCAAATGAATGGAAAAACCTGCATTTTCGCCACAGTGCCGAATCCTGAATAAATGCAGCCTTAGTGGGCATTCAGTAGGGGTCGTGCGTTTCTGCACCGGCAATCCGCAACACAGGGTTTGCCGCAAAAAAACGCACCGGCGTCCGGGAGAGAAGTTGAGCCAGATTCAATTTTTGGGAAACCGGAGCCCCGCGTCACGTTCCGCAAACCAATCAAAAAACGGCAGTCAAACCGGAAGATGTCCACGGGAAGATGGGAAGAAAAACCATGGAGCGTAAACATTTTGCATTCGAGTAGCAATCGCAAGAAGCTTCTTCACGTTGGAATCCATCTGTTTTGGTTCGAGGATAGGAAATGAAGGAAAAACTCCAGGTCAAAGTTCTTATGGGCGACTTCTTCTCTTCTTCTTCTTCAGGAAAACAGATTTGGGCTCACTACTGCCACCTTCTGGTTTGGGGCGGTAATGCCACTAAAATGACATCACACGCCAAGCCAAATAGCGACACTCCCCTCTACCGCACTCCCCCACCACCAGTTGCCGGTTTCCCTGATCCTGTCTGAATGCGCGCTTAGACTACCTCAGTGACTTCTGCCAGAGAGATAGGCAAAGCCTGTCCCAAGTCTTATAGCTCTGCCCCTCCAAAGAAGCCTTCCTGTGTGGTATTGCTCTGATGATATCAGTAGTTAGTAGTTCTCCTGTACTGGAACTATTACGAGCCCTATCTCCTAAACCTGACTCATTTTATAGTTTGGCAGAACTCCAGTGAGGCCAACCAAAACTCTTTCTTTGAGTCTTCTTCAAACATCTCTTCCCCTCAGTTTCTTTTTACTTGCATGTCACTATAGACATGGCAATGTCACTTCATGCACATACAATCTTCTGTTCCCAACTTCACCCACCTGTGCAATAGAGGGCTTGAACCTGGATGGCATGATCCCAAACCTTCCAATGATACAGTTGAAAACCATGCAAGCAGGGAGTTCAGCCATGCACAGTGCCTGCCTCAAAAGTAGAGAAGCCATCCTGTTAACCAGGAGTTTTGTTCCAGAACCTGTGGTCTGAAAGTCTTGCTCAAGGATAGGGAGTAGGTATGACTAGTTTGACTTGAACTTTAGACAATGATCAATAAAAATCTTTAAATTACTCATAGATTGTATCCTTAAGTGGGACCAATTTGCCTTGGGAAATCCTGCCAAGTACTGTTGCCCTTAACAAGACAGCTCATGGCAGCATACAGTATATGATGAAAACAGGACTAATCCAATAATTGAGCCCTGTGGTACTCCACAAGTGAAACTCAATGTGGATTAAAAAAGTTGTGAGGCAGATGAAGTTCATTCAAATGATCACCCTGACCAAATCTCTTTTTTGTCAGTTGTAAGTTTGAAAAAACTTGTTCACCTCCATTTTAACCAGGCAGCTCTTCACACATGGCTTATGGCTGGTGGGGACATAAACAGTAATAACAAAATTGTTAATAATTAAGAGCAAGCTGGAGGCATAATATACAGCTAATATAACTTCCTTGAAGACGTAAGAGGAAATACAGTTTGAGTGACTGGAAGAAGATTAGGTGAGAAAATATAGAAGAGATCTTGCAGGGTGCTGGATGCAAAATGGCTGAGTGACATTAAGTTTTGGATTGGAGGATTAAATCAAAGATTTTTATGTCATCAATATTTTACAAGAAAGTTGGCAAAAAGGGGAGGATTTACAAGATGGATCACTGGAATTACCACAGAATTCAATGGGCTCTCGAATCTTTAACTTTTTGGTTTCATATAAATGTGAGTTCTTAGCTTATCTTGAAAAATCATTAAGGGCATGCTCTCGTTTTCGATGATTTTTAAAAATTAATGTAACAAAATAAATACGCACAAGAAAAAAAAAAGAAGAAACAAACAAGCAGACATCAACAGAATACAGTTAAAACCATAATATTACATTTATGGGTATAATAGTTTGCAGTCATGGTTTTAAATTTACCAATAGGCTGCAAGTGCACTAAGACTTTATGAGTGTTGTATTATGTTGCAAGTAAGAGAAGCACCAAAACTAACAGCAGTTTTCCCAAATTTTAGTTTTTGCATGTTAGCCAGTCACTTTAATGAGTCAAATAATGACTATAAGACCAGTTTAATAAGTAAGTAATAAACTAGAGCCTGTCACAACCAACCTTTTTATGCAAGATGCAGAGGTATTTCTATAGACAAAATCGTCATAATCCAGAGCTGACAAAACAATGGCTACAATTGTCCACTTCCAACTGAATGTAGGGAAATTAGCTCTGTTTCTGTACAAATTTCCTTTTTTTTTTTTTTTTTTAATCATAGATGCAGACAAGTCTGTCAATGTGAAATACACACTTACTTAACTTATTTATCCAGCCAGATTGCAAAATATTTATACTTTAAGACAATTTGAATAGTTTGTCCATTCAGAGTCTTAACATCCCTGGCTCTAGAGAATAGCATATACCTAGTTTTGTTTGTATTAAGGACTAATTTCAGATTCAAAAGTGCCTCTTGTATTTTGTTAAAGGCTTGTTGGGGGATTTCAGTGGCTGAGTGTGCAGTAGTAGCAAAGAAATACAAAACTATATCCTTAGAAACAATGTAATACTGTTAATATCAGTTGTAAATAAGGTAGAACCCAACATTGAACCTTGTGGAACCCCATTTGACAGTGGTAAAAACAAAGAATGATAATTTCCCAAAATCACACATTACTATGAGGCTATCTAGCACAGCACGATCAATAGTGGAAAATGGTAAATCAACAAAGAGGGCACATTTCCCTTTGTCAACAGCAGGTTTGTATTCTTTATAACTAGAATTATAGCAGTGACAGCGCAATGTTTAGCACTGAAATCAGATTGATTTGAATTTACCACTGAATGAAAGGGATGATTTTAGCGGATTACCAACTAACAGAGGAATGACTCCAACAGATATGGAGAGATTAAAACAATATGTTATATGTTCAGCAATAAATGGGGCACATAGCTTTTAAAAAATATGTTTCTTGTTCCTCCTAGTTGCTTTCCTGCAATCCATAGTTGTCAAAAGTCTATTAATATGTTTTAGCCTAAGTCAGGTTTTTGAGAGCATTTTAAAGCAGTGTATCAAGTCATTGTGATGGTTACCACACCAAACATAACACTGAGTCATATAGAATTTGGCATGTCAATGGAAATTTTTGGAATATCTGAAAAAAGTTGAGCTGCATAAAGTGTATACTACTCTGAGTCATGCCCTAGTTCAACCTTTGCTGAACAGGTAACAAACATTTCAACATATTGTTTCATTATGTATCCAGACAGCTCTTGTCTCAGTCACTATTTAGTCATACGGCAACCAAAAAAACAAAAGTACTTTTACAATTTCATCATGCACGTATAATCTTAGAAAGACAAAAACGTGTGAGGTGAGGCCACAGAACAATGTCTAGGTGAGTCTTATTTAACATTTCCTGAACCCTCAAACTCCCCCAGATCTGAATCCTGACTCTCAGAAGCCTCTCCTCTGTGTTAGGGGAAAAAAAGCTCTGAGTTTGTGGGCAGAGGAATGCAGCTCACATCTTTGCCATAGCAGCCGTAGAGGTAATGCGCTCGCGTGTTGGCGCTTGTCGAGGTAAGCGCACCTCCCTCTTCTGTATTAATAACCGCATGTCCTATTGCTGTACCAACTGGGCTGTGTTTTACTGGGCCAGGGTTTGCTTACGGGAAGATAGATGATGAACTCCCCCACCTCTTCCTCTAATTTACACAATTACTTCCCCTGATGTCTGTTTCGCTGAAGTTTTCCCAATCTCTGAATGAACAACCCTCACACATCCCCACTCCATGTCATTCCCCACATATTCCCAATGCCAAGAGGAGACTTTTGCAAACAGAAGTGAATATGGTTTAAAATAAATGCACAGCACGGTGCAAGGAGTTCATTTATGACTCTAAACGATAAAAATAACTCTGCTTAGTATTCAGACTCTTCATGATAATGCCACAGAGTTCACAAATCCTGACAGGAAAGGTTGCCTGCTTTTCTTGTGTAAAGAAAAATGTTTACATAAGCGCATCATCCGTGACAATTGACTTATACATAGATGGAATTGTTATTAAGATACAGTCAACTGTCAAAATCTTGCTGTGAAAGAGAAAATCACTGGTGATGACAATGATGGCTTCCTTTCCCGTCTAATATAAACATACCAGCGTGATCACTTTTTTCCCCCAGGGGAAAGTCATTGTTCCATTTTGAAAGCTCTCTGTGAATGCTTGAAATGTTCCCTTGATATTTCCCTCTGCTCGTTTATTTGCTTGTATCCAGGTGATGTGCCAACCTGTCACATCAAGCACAGACGGCCTTATTTCCTCAGAGCAAAGGTCAAAACAATTGTCATGGGAGGGATGGGCGTGTGTGTGTGTGTGTGTGTGTGTGTGTGTGGGGAGGGGGGGGGGAGCAGATATTGTTCACAACACATTCACTCAAACATGCCTGTGAGGTCTGGAGATTTTGCCAGAAATTTTCTGATCTGTGATTTTTGTATGAAAATACATTTTTGTAGGTCTAAATCACAAACTGCAGCTGCACAGAAAAGAATTTGATCCCTTTAACAGAGACTGTGTTTTGCCATATTTGTGCATTAAATTACATTCAGCTGGTTTGTTTCAGTACACCAAGAGGCTAATCACAGTCTAGAAAAAAATAATTTACATCTGTCCAAATCGCATTATGTCACCCTAGGTGCCTGATGAAGGGTAATTTAGTCCACAAAAGCCAAATATCAAAGTTATCTTTTACTGCCACTCGGGGCCGCCAAAGAGCAAATCTGACAGTGCAGCTTTAAAAAGAATTCTTCTTTTTGCAACACATTTGCACGTCCTATTTTGGAGGACAAATACTATATACCGCGTATACTGAACTTCACTCTTTCTTAATAACAACAATTATCACCAGTTACAGTACTGACCACATTCTAAACCACAGAATTATTATATAGTATTAACATGTGTTAACAACACCTGTTGTCGTGAAGTGAGCTTTTTCAAACTAGACGCACAGATGTGTTTGAAATCACACATCCCTTTGGGTCGTGAGAAAAAAGAGGGCGGAAATGTACATGCCTGCAGAGACATGACCTTACATTTCTTTCCACCAGAGATGAGCATGAAAATATTGTCCTCAATTAGATGTCCTGCAGGTAAACCCTAGAAAGACAATTTAAATGATAATGCATGATTTCACTTTTGCAGAACGTCTAATGCAGTAAAAAGAACAAAAATGTGGAGTTCACACTTAAATAGATATATAACAGTAACCCCAAGGTGACTCTACTTTAAAGAGCCTAACAACTAGCGTAGGTTTAGTTGCCATCCACCACTGCTTTTAGCGACCAAAACAAGTAAAAATGCAGACTGAGGTGTTGTGAGTGGAGTGATATAGTCAGTCTGACAGTAGTGTTAGCATTCCCTGAAGGCAGTTTCAAAGAACAGTGTAGGATGAGGTTGCATAATCTGTTCCTCAGATTCAAGGGAAAGACTGCCTGGTCTTAGAAAGATATATTGACACTTCCAAGACGTCTGGAGAGAAGCGTGTGGAGCAACACTCTTGGCAGCAACACAGGTGATTGTATCAAATGGAAATTTGTAGCTTAATTGATACTAGTTGCTACAAGCCGTACTAACAAAAGAGGTGGTGACAACACACCACGTGAATTGGAGTTTGTTTCTTCAGTCTTATGTAAACAGATTTTTGACCTTTTCAGAAATGACTGAACCACAATGGGCTTCGAGTTTTGACCTGGATACAAGCTTAATTTGACAATTTGTTATTTAATCCACAAATGAGCTTACAGGTATCCTGCAGAGTTTTTGTCCACTTGTAGCACGATAGAGAAATGTTTTTTTTATGAGAGTCTGCATTTTGTTGGACAAACAGTTATTGGCTGTAACATGCAAAGAAATGCAGCAATGTAGCAACAAAGGTAGTGCGTAGAAGAAGACTACAAACCAACTCATGCAAATGATTTATGGGGAAGAAAATGCATTCAACAAGATCTCAAGAAAAAAATGCATTTTCATAGAAAAGACTTCCAGTGCATCGTGGAGTTCAAAGCATTACTGTATTAACATATTGGAGTTCCACCAGGATCCCTTATTATCATACAAGCCCCAGACATATCCTAGTAGATACACAGTACATAGATTTCTGGATTTCATCTGTCAGAAGTCAGTACCTTTTGCAGAATTTACATTCATGCATGAGTATCCCGGGTTTTGCAATTGTTATGCCGTCACAGCTCATTGACCAAGTAAATCCAGGTGAAAGTTGTAACATGTTATTGCTTTCATTAATTAAACCCACTACAACCACTGTGCATAAGATACTGGAAAAAGAGGAAGAGTGTAAGAGAATAGACAGGATGGGAGAAACAGATGGTGTAAAACAGGATGCAAATGAATTTTAGTTTGAAATTAAGATTTTATTACGCATGTGAATGCAGAATCTGGTCGTAATACAGTCTTGCAATCTTGACTGTCATCTGATGATGATTTAGCTTTTTTTTTTTTTAAATATAGCTATATTCATGTGTAGATATCTGTTGATAGAGAGCAGCAGAAATGGGTCTTTGTCACCATTCTCATAGATCGAGTTGCTAACTAACTATTCTGTTCTCTTATCCATTTTGCTTTACAGTAACAATGTTATGATAACATTTCGGTTGAATTTCCGTTGAAGATGGTTCTCATGTTTTGCTCACATTTCGTAATTTAGTCTGATATATTGTCAGTCACTTGTACAACATGACATGCTGGGTTACATTACATGTTTATTGCATGCTTTCAAAAGTGTTTTAAGGACTTTAAAATCGATCTTCAAGTGTTTTTTGCTGCTCTTTCAACAGATTTTTATAAATGTACAAGACCAGTCTGTTTGTTTTGCAGTTCTTTGTGTCTTTAAAGTTGCAATGAACACAACAGCTGGAAGTTTTCATATTTTAAGTTTGAAAAAAGTCACAAGCAAATTATGCTTTGTTTGTGCTAAAATGGTTCACTGTGGATGAAAGATTATTTAATCCATCCCACACACACACACACACACACACACACGCACACACACGCACACACACACGCACACACACGCACACACACACACACACCCACCTCAGGCTTTTAATAAGACAGATGGCTGAACAAGCTGGTTTTATGCAGCACAAACTCACAAACAAAACACACCTGTTCTCCTAAGAGCACAAACACACACGCAGGTTGCAGAGTTGGTCCTCAGATGGAGGCATTTATGGCTGAGAACAGACCGTCATGTCTGCCCTGTGCCATATCGTGTGACTGCTGGATTAGAGAAAAGGGCGATATTTCCCTAATGGCCTAATGTTGTGTTTGGCTGCCACACGTAGGGAAGTGATACCTACAGACTGACCTGTAGAGCACACCTGCCTTGTCCCTGTGTGGTTTAACTGTTATAGTAACGCACTAACACTAACAGAATAAGGAGTACCATTTAAGGGTCAGTTCACCCAAATTACAAAGGAAACATTCTCACTTACTTCTAGTGCTATCTGGCCATGCAGACAGTTTTATTGTCCAGGTTTTAAGATGCCGGTCTCTTGTTTCTACTTCCATCCAAAAACAACAATAATTAAAAGGATTTTTATTTTCTGTGGAACTATACTTTCTACTGAAGAAACAGTCCCATTGACATCTTCAACAGAAAAGTCGCTTTTGAAAGTTTTGAATTTAATGGCAGAAGCAAGATGCCAGTAAGTAAGGGAGAAAGTTTGTTGGATTTTTTTTGGATTTATGAATTGAGTGACGTCGTCAGTTTTGAGTGTTGTACTAAAGACATGATCGTACCTGCAGTTCAAAACCAGTGCAAATGTAACCTTTATTGCATTTTGTTTTTATTTGGTTTAAGTTCACGCTTTCCAAAGATAGATGGAGGACTTGTAGACAAGATATATAACTATGTATGTGACCATTTTTCTTTTTAGGTTTTCTTTTCCTTTTTACTGTTTAAAAATATAGAAATATTGTAAAATTGCAGAAACAATGCAATGTAAAGAATCAAAAAGCCCGAAAAAGATCAATTGGAAAACATGTCCGATGTCCAGAGCTCTTATGGGAACTGCCCATAAAGCTCCCATGTTGTAGAAAGTAAGATTTCCATATTCTTTTATTATAAAGCAGGTCTAGGTGCAATATAAATACTGTCAAAGTATCAAAATGCTCAATCCACAGAGAAACACACAGCCTGTGTTCAGAAACTGTGCCTTTTAATGAGCCATCAGGACTTCCGTAAGGTTGTGATGTCACAACTATGCAGTCACAGCCCTCCCATGTTACCAGCACGTTCCACGCTGACCCACCATCCAGTTAGGCTGCGTAACTCAACTCCAGAGAGAAGTGTGATGGTCATTTCAGACGTGGAGTGACTGACTCACTTTGTAGTTAATTTTCAGTGAGAGGTCAGTACGTGTGGACAATCTGACAGGTGCGTGTGATCCAGTGAAACTGTTACAGTGGTGGTTTGTGAGTTTCATGAAATATGTAACTGCTGTTTAAACAATTATCGGGCCATAAACAGGAGGGCCTTCACATGGCAGAGCATCAGCACAAGACTGGATGTATTAGATAAAGTGTTTGTAGTAACAGTCTGTAGTTGGCATCAAACACACATACTTAACACTAGTCTATATTCGTATCTGTGACATTTCCATGGTTACCACACAGAGTGCCTGGTGTTTACTCGTGGAGTGCTTGTCTGCCTGGTCAAAGACAACAATGGTGCACCTTTAGACCTCGATCAATGGTTCCATCCTCACCTCAATCTCCAGCTGCTGCCAGTCAAGAAGGGCCGACAGCAGTGTATCAATCGGTCTGCTGGGAAGGTGATTGGCTGCAATCTTTCATCTCTTCAAGGGCTGTGCTCTACTACAGGGCCCTGAGGCATGCAGGTAAGATTGTGGCCGAACCCTGCCACCTCAGACACAAACTTTTTGAGACACTCCCCTCCAGCAGGCGTCTGTGGTCCATCAGGACCAAAACCTCACGCTATAAGAACACTTTGTCCTGACTGAATCTAGCCTCATCAACAAGGCCCAGAGCCCCCACTGACACTGACTTTCATCCATCCTCAGACCCTACACGTTACATTAACCTAAGGTCTGCTGACTCAGTTTGTTACATTAACGTACACCCTTTAATAACATCTTTATGATTACTACGAAAAATGTATCTTGCACACAAATAAGTTGCATACAGTGAACCTTGTACACTACTTGGTGAGTACTTTTGTACATTTATGCACAGTCCGTTGTTTAAAAAACATATTGTACTGACATTTGTCATTATGCCCCAAAACACCAAGGCAAAAAGTGAGAAACCACTTGGCAAAAAAACCTGATTCTGAAAGATTTAAAACTATATTGAGATGGTTTTTGGTACATAAAATCACTAATGGATTGATCAAAATGGATATCAAAACAGCAGAAAAAATGAATATGGGACCTTTAAATTTTCTATCAAGGTTTTTGATTATTCCTCTTAGGTCTTTTTTGTATATATATATATATATATAAAGTATATATGTGTGTGTGTGCGTGTGTGTGTGTGTACTTTGGCATTTTGGTGTGTGTGTGTGTGTCAATACCTCCAGGCTGGTTCAGTCAAACCCTGGACTGGAATTCAAGTCAACCACAAAGGGGGGATTTCCACGTGCCTCTCAGTTGTCTTGTTTGGAACATAAAATTGTGCGTCATCCCGTGGCTGTATCCGCTAGTGCGCCTCACTTCCTTGTGGCTACAGGGCAAAAAGTGTTCAGCTGGCAGTGAAGTAATGCCTGACTCACACTTCAGGTAAACGCTTAATCAATTTATATCATTATGAAAGCTCGCTTTGAAGTTAACGCCTGGACTTCAGTGCCACCCAGTGGTGACAGCAAAGATGGGTGGTTATTACAATTAAAAGAAAGTTTAACATTTAATTGTTAATGTTGAATTCATAAGTGATATATTCCTCTAGACTAAAGTTACATTATTCAGAGGACTAAGATTTTGCTCTAGTGTACAGATAAAAAACAAAATGTGATTCAAAACCAGCTGGGAATTGCTTTATTCAGGTAAATATTACAGGTAGGAATTTAAAAATAAAAAAGGATGGATATGTTCATCTCAACAAACCATGAATGAATCCACCATCACCAATCATGCATGAACTAATCAATAAAGTTTGACTAAATAGACAAAATGTATTTTCTTTCAACACATGTTGAGTCAGCTCAGCCGTCATCTATTCATATCTATTCAGATTTGACAATATTACAGTGTGTTACAATTTAATATGCATTGACATATGCAGTAAATACATACAAGCCTGGTTTGTTGTCATTTCAAACTTAAGATGCCTCTCACCACATACTGATGTTTCGCAGTAGGTATTTCAGGGTGGACACAAGGCAATATTACAGATAAAGAAAATGCAGAGGGGGTGACTGGATCGATGCAGTATCAATCATAGATCAGAACTACTTCAGTCTGATGCAATGGTAGATTGCTACTACTAAAAATCCAGAAAACCTTGATACTTAATGCCATTCTAAACTCAATATTTTACCATGCAAGAAGCTCTATAAGGAGCAGTATTTGCTGCAAATTGGATTTTTAGGATTCAAGTTTCAACAACATTTCAGTTATTACTAAAACAATTCAAATTATGACAAAAATCTCTTTTTTTTCAGTTGGACATATTTAGGTACCGTCTTGAAAATGACTCCATACAGGACCAAAAGATGACAACCTAAAGATGAACTAAAATGACAAGATAACAAAAGCAGGGCAGTATTTTAACATTTAAAAAGGGGATTCATACTCAACATAAAAACACCAACCAACTATACCAAACTAGAACACAACATTTCAAATAAAGATCATGACAACAGATCCAAGCTGAAAAACCAGCTATTAGCAAAGGGCGGATTAAGCGTACACTTAAAACTACAATTGTTCAGCTGCCGTACTTGTAAATAAAAGCAAGAGGTTTAATTACAGAAAAAAAATGTTTGATATGAGGGAAATGTTAAAAATGAAGGATGAAAAATAAACTCTGGGCATGACAACCTGCTCCTACAGAGATCTTACCACAGATATTTCAAATCTAATATTTAGGTCAATTATCAGGACCGTAGTTAGTTGAAGTAGTACAGTTTACAGGAAGATTGGACCAAGCAATTCTTTAAAGATGGTATCCAACTGCCAACATTTGGCTCATAAAAGGCATTATACAGGATCATAAACACATAAGCACAGAGCGGGTATATGCTTATTGTCACCAGAACACTGATATACAAGAGTGCAAACAATTATGGGGTTGAGTTCTTTATGGGGTTTCTGTAAATGATGCCATGTTACTCTGATGTAATTTTCGGATATATACCTTATGATTATGTTGTAATAAATAAGATAATCCATGTTAATCATAGGTTTGTAATCTGTTTTAGAGTGCATTAAAAGACAATGAAAACTGTTAGTGCCACGTAAATATACTCCTGGACCTAGTTAACAATTTTTTACTTTGTTTTTTTGTTTTTAATTTTCTGTATGTGATGTATATTACTTTAAAGAAGAACATTTTAGCCTGGGCATCTGTTGTTGGTTTGATAGAGCTCATAATACTCTTGATAATGTTTTGTGTATTGCTCTTTTTCTACAGATGATTTTGGCTGTAATCAATATAATGAAAACCCCTCGAATAATAACAGATGTTAACAGCTTGATATGAATTCACACTCCAAGACAGCAACAACAAAATTAAGAATGACACTGCTCTTGTCCAGAAATGTCAGGTGTGTTCATGGTAACAACACAGGATGAGACATTTCTTGTTTACTCAACAGATTAACGGGTAGAGATATGTAACAGTAGCAAGTTTGAAACTGTGAATATGTGGTTTTTACTGTTTCAAGACCGCACTCCTGTTTTATACGAGAAATGGTTTATGAACAGAATTTTTTGCTTATTTGCTTCATCACCACAGGAAATAAAAAGTAACCCTTGGTGTATTAAAAAAATGCAGTTACTGCATGTTCTGCTGCAGGAGTTACTATGACCAAACTGAGTGACCCAATTAAAAAAAAAAACTGGTATCTCAACATACACTGACATTTTTCTGTACAATATGTATAGAGCAGACAAATTCATAACACAATCTGTAAGCATGTCTCACAAGCTGATAATGCTTTGTAAAGCCAGACAGAACATAAAATAACAAAACCTTGGAGGAAACTGCCCCCCCCGTATCAGCTCTTAATCAACCTTGTTCAAATTCACACAAATTGGGACTCTGATTTATCTCAGTTTACAGTTGAGATATTTAAAGGCACATTCTGCAATATCTCCTATTGCATTGTTGACTTAACAAGGACACACAGTGTCATGGATACGAAGCACCTGAAACCAGGCTCAGGCAACATCATTAAATTGCAGAGCAGTATCACACCTGCAGCTCCAAATGTAACACGTGGCTACTGTAAGTGAAGAAAGTGAGATGTATGCACGCTGATCTCACCTTCTACAGGAAAGGAAAGGAATAGCTTCTGTAATTTTACAGTTACACCACCTGCAGTTGCTGTCACTTTTATAGCCGCTGTTTGTTGATTTATGTTTTACATCTATGAGCTCTTATGTGTAGGATTTCAGAATATACAGTATGTCTTTGGTGACTTCTTGTAGCAGTATGCTGTTGTAGACCTCAGTTAAAGCATTTTTGTGAAAAGAGGACACATTTTGCAATGACTAACTTAAATAGGGTCTGCCTGGTCTGTGTGTGTCGCGTTTCCTCGCTTAACTCAACACACCTTTGCTACCAGGTCCTTTTCTTAATCTCGAAAATGAACACAAACACATAGAACAATGGAGGATATCCTTTTCTTTTGAGATCTTTTCATCGGCACCCAAACAAACATCTGTGGTCAGGTTTGGTGATAATTATCTCTAAACAATGAGAGGTCTGCAGTTTCTTCACTCAACTGTTCAGAATTGGCTTAGGTCGATACTAAAAAAAGTACCAAGTACCAGGTACTATCCACAACTCAGTGGAGTAAAGCCAAGCTGTACCATGCAGTGTTAACACAGCAATAGACATCTGCAGGTCCTAATTGGTGGTGCCATTACTTTCCTTCCCTATAGATGATGCAGACTGGCATGTGATGAAGTACACAGCCCCCTCCTCCCCCCATTAAGAAAAATCTGCAGTCTGCTACACGTGAATGAGTGAGTTTGAGAGTGAATTACGAATTAGCTCCAGGAGGTGCTTCGCATTTAAATTACAATGACATCTGAATCATTAATGGCTTTACCCATTTTCAGCACTCAGTCCTTCTGGTCACTCCAAGTCAGAGTTACCAATGATGACATAGTAAGGCCAAGTAGGAAATCTCGCTGACTGTGCCTTTAAATGTCTTTCAGGATGTAAAACATAGAAATGCTTCAAAGGTTTGTTACTTCTTCTCGATCTTCAGTGTTTGTACAAAACTCCAAAGGTCCTTGACCACCTGAGGAAGGTACAGAGAGGGCAGAGAGGAATAACAACAGATATTATAAATCATCCAAATGAAGTGCTATACAGCATTAGACACATGACTCACTTTTACTACAACATGCTTTTGTGCGTCCCGCCTGTGGGAACGCTGATTTTAGATGTTGGGGAACGACGAGGGGTTGGGTGGGGGCAACAGTACATACCAGAGTATATGACTAGGTGCTCCAGGTCTGACAGATCTCAGCCTTGGCTGATGAAACCAAAGCACTTCCACAGATGTTTCTACACACTGGGATCAACAAGCTCCCCCCGACCCAACTCCACCCCCGCTCTTTTCCTTGTCCAAGCGGCCCTTGTGTCGGTCTAAAGAGCTTTCACCTGCTCTCATAGCAGTACAGTTAACATTTTAATACTGCAATGTAATCACAAATGAATGTTCAAATAGCCCTTTTCAAGTGATCGCCTTCTTACAGATGCTTTGATACAGAAAAGGCAGCTTTGCTGTCTGACACACTGCCTAAAATAATTTAGTCTGTGGTGATAATCTAAAGGTATTTGGGTGATTAATTCATGCTCTGCAAAACTGTTTTTCTTCTGAAATGACAAGCCGCATTAGAAAAGATTTAGGTCCTGCATTTAGAAAACCCCCTTTTCTGGGTTGGTCAAAGGCCTTGAATGTGAAAGAGACTGGTACCATCCACATACCACCAGTCCCTTCATTAAGGCTACAAAAGACACACAATCCAGTAAATCACTGAAAAAGAGTTTGCCTTGGCAGGTATACTCCCATTCCATCTCGAAAGAGCCCGCTGACACAAAACGAATATAATTCAAAGAGAACACACTGTGCTGGAAAGACATTTGAGGCATAATGGACAGTGTGAAGTATGAGGACAGTGTGAGAAACAATAATGCATTCCTGCCTATCTGTCATGGTGCAAAGCTCTTAAAACTGAAATGAAGGTTGATGTACATGTGCACCCAGCAACTGGAATATTTCTAGAAAACAAACAACTCCCCACGGCTAAGTGTTTCTGAGACTTAAACGCATAGATTGCAAAATAAATGGGGAAACTGATATAAATTGCATGTGATGTAAGAGCTGAAAATGTAAAAACTAATAAACAAAGACCAATCTCAGATGCCTCGCAATCAGGGCTCTAAAAACCATGTGCTATCAATAAATATACGCATAATACATCAAATGACTCATGATTACTTACTTTTTTGTCGGAGATTTTAAAAGAACTCTTCACGAAATTCTCAAACTTCTGCTCCGTCTTCGGTAGTGGTTTTCCCTGATGAAAAAGGCCATTAAATCATCAGCTTAACCATGCGTCAGATATTCAATTAAGAGCGGTAATTTGCAAAAGAGGATGACAGCCGTACCTCCTTGGCTGCCGTTGACAACTTGTTCTTAATCTCAGTCAGAGAGGGAGACTTAGACGGGCCAGCCTGGGGTTTGTCTTTTCCTGGGGCAGGTGTCTAGAACGAAAATATATCAGCTAGATAAGAAACACTGATTGATATGTCAAATAGAGAGAGATTTAAAGCGTTGTAGATAAAACGATAACTTCATATTATGCCACAATATTTCTTCTTTTACTCAGGTTCAGCTCTTGCTATTACTTTTTATTTTTCCTGTGTTCTCATTTGAACTGAACACAGAATTGCGAAGTCTAACTTACTGGTGATGAATCCATTTGCTGACCAACAGGCTATTCTGGCCTACAGCCCTATCGTGACCCATTTTGACTGGGTCTGTGTTTACAGGCTTGGCATGGGCAACCAGCTGGAAGAAGATTAAAGCATCAGAAAGGACAACAAATTCTAGCCTAATTACACCATCTTTAACAAATACATCAGGTACAAATTATCTTTTTATTGTTTGCAAGCAGGAGAGGGCAAGCCCCGACTCTCCAATGAGTAATAGAGGTTGTCAAATGTGTTTTTCCCTTGATGGTAAATCCCAACTAAAGAAAAAAAGGTTAAAGTGCAACTCATGTTCCTCTTATGTTCGATTTATGAATGGTCATGACTAAAACAGGCACACGCAACCCTTCTTTACTTAATTTTTTGATGCCATGTCATGACACTAAGAGTCCCCTGTGTTTGTTAAGAGGAGGACAGCACGAGCACTGAACTAGCGGGCCCACAGGTGTGTCCAGACCTGGGCAGTCGAGGCCCCAGAGGTCCTAAATTAGAAGATAGTGTATGAATGTGACACAACAACACACACACCATACGCCGTGACTGCATGTTACACAAGCCACAGAGCTTGTCCCTACATGCAGAGACGATGTGGAATCCAGTGAAATTGCAGGGTTTCATTGATAGCCAGAGACACATTTGAAAGAAAAGGGAGGCCATCTATAAAGCAACTCTTTACCCTTTGAGTCAAACAACAGCAAGACCTCACAAGCAAATGGACTGTTTGGTTCCAAGTAGGTTTGAGTATCTTGAGTATCAATTTGATTCATATTTTTACATGTTGGTCATATTACTTGAGTCAGAAAGTAACCCAAAATATGTTGCCAGTAAAAACTTATATTTCCAGCAGACTGGCCATAAACACTGATTTGTCATAGGTGTGATTTGTTTTGATTCAAATGAAAAATACATATGCTATAACCTTGTCATACACAAGCTGGATGTTAGCTTATGTTGAATGTGCAGTTTAACCACACTTATAAACAGAAGCTCCAGTCAATACACCACACTGTAGACATACAGTATACCTCAGACCACTGTACATGGTCTTAAGCCTGGGTAACCAAGATGGAGGTGGTAGTGCAGTAGGTCAATATTTTCATTCAGGATTGGAGAAGTGGGATCAAAAGGCAGATTTCTTATACAACTGGAACTGGTTGAAATTCAGAGCCAGCTCTCCACACCCGACCCTAATGTTTAAGGTGCTTTGGATTAAAGCAATCAACAAATGCCATGTGTTACTACCTGATACTTTTCACAACTCCAGGCTTTGAAAACCAGGGGTAAGACTTGAAATGGTTAAAAACAGGTGGAATGGAATGATCTTGACAAAATAAATTCTCTCGTTTAAAAAAAAAAAAGCAATTACTTGTCCCTGTCCCCAAGAGATCTGCATTTTATAGCACAGATCAAAAGGTAGAAAATGAAGAAAACCTTGACGCACACATACCAGACTACAAAAAAAAAAACACACACATATGCTGCTGGCTCCTGGCCAGACAAATGCACTACGTATTTATTATTTATGGGCAGCTCTCTACTTCCAAAGGACAGCTGTGGACCTGAAACAGCTGATAAACACACAAACCAGCAAGCTTTTTCATCTGGGCCAGACGCTGATTACAGATGCCACGAGACATGGAACTTAATCACAAGCACACTATCATTTGATGCGATCACTTGTCTTGTGCAAACACATGGTTGCGACACCTTTGCTCATCAGGTCTGCCCACGGATGGTAATTGTCATTTTGTCGGAATGAGAGCCTTGGGGGCCCATGTCTGGGAAAAATGTCAGGCCAATGGGAACCTGTGACTTGAATCTTATGACTTGTATATGTATATGTCAATAAAGGGGTTGGTCTTTTGTGAATTTTTCATGCACAACGGGGCCATCCCATAGTATTATATCCATAGTAACATCCTTACACTCACAGGAAAAGCAAATAAGCACTAACAAGACAGGCACCTGCTACAACATGTGTCAATCAGTCACTAAAACAATGACTCACAACCTTTTAGGATAAGCCTGAGTGGAGTTTTTAACAACTTTACGACTGTGACGTGTGCTTGAAAGCATCGATGTCTCCAAACCCATCAATCAAAAGACACCAGCTGCAAGATAAAGTTACTTCAGATCAGCACATCTCGAGTTAGCTAGTTCTCGTGTTGAGCCTGTTACGCAAGAAGGTGCAGCAACATGCTGGGCTGTGAGAGGTGAGAACTGCGGTACTGGCAACAGATCTGACAAGCCAATCTAATGACCAGTCACCTGCATTTAGTAAAGAAAAAACAGACATCCACGCCCGCTTCCTCGCTCCTCAGGGGCATCTGGAAGCGCAAGCTGCACCAGACATCAAACGCTGGTAATGAGAGCAATTGGGAGAAGGTGTGTCCAGGAAGTGAGGGGTGTGAAGAGGTTGTAGAGAGGGAACAGTTGTTGTGTATAAGTGGAGAGGGGATGGGGCAGTTGAAGCTCCACGGGCCAGAAAGTTAAACTGGCGGGATGGTTCGGCAGTTCAGCTGCCCGTCGGCTAATCCCCCAGAGCTTTTCAAGAGCCACCGTGTTATGTCTGGACAACGGCCACTACAGAATTAGCTGCACTCTCCCACACACCAAGAACGCCAGCCCTGGGGGGGGGTCGCTTTCTCGCCTCAGGAATTTAGCAATCCTGTGGCTCAGTGTTTAACATGATAAGAATTACACAGCTTTCTTTCAAGACGTCAGACAAGAAGCGACAATGTGCACAGGGTGTGTGGCTGAGTGAGACGGTGTGCCTTTAGCATAAGCCACGTTTTATCATACAAGCGTTTGCATGCCAACACATAATGCCTTATCTGGTCATTTTTATCACAGTAACATGCTTTGTGAAATGTGTAAACTTGCAGAGAAGCTTGCCAATTTGTATTCCCTGATGTGGATGTGTGCTACAGGGAGTTGAAGGGGGGGGCATCAAAGGTGGCTGCAACACAAGACGGCAGGGTCAGGGCAAGGGGTCGCGGGTTTAAACCTTGCCCCAGGAAACCCGTTTAGAGGTCAGGTGTGTTTGCTTAAAGAGAGACAGAGTTCAAGCTTTAGGTTTTGAGAGGCGGCTGTCCAAGACATTCCATCCAAGAAATTAACTATCAGGTTGAGCTAATTGCAATGTGCATTTATCACATTCCTTGGCGGTGGAATGAGACAGCTCTCCAAGTTTTTTTTGGCATGTTTTCATTGTGACTGCCAATAAAGGCAAACAATTACCCTTGGTCATAGACACCTTGTGTCTTCTCTGCTCAGGTTTGAGCATATATAATTGAACACAAAAAGTTGTTTGTACAGATTTTGTTTTAATGCACTTCATTGTGTAATGCATCCTGCTTGCAGGCCTTATCAGGTTTTGACTTCAGACTTACTGTAAGCAGTGAGAGATCCATGTCTGTTTGCAAAGAAGACTGAGGTTTTACATCTGTTGTTCTTCACTGCTTTATTCTGTGGAATCTATTTTCTGTATGTATTTTGACAAATCATATCATGTTCTTAAAGATGCAGCAGATAAATGTATACACCCGTTTTCATTATCCATTATTCTTTTGCAAACCTTTGAGAGCGACATGATGCCTTTAATTAGAAATAGAGTTGCTGGCTTACAGTCTGGTGTAACTGCATATTTTATTAATCAGTTCAAACACATCATGTTTCAGCCTTCTACACAAATCCAGCTATTTCAACATAAACAGATTTTAAAATAATATAAACAAACAAAAGAAACAGGTCTAGGGTCTACAGAAGCGGGCAACATAGTTGCTCTCAATTTTTAGTTTCTCTGCATTTATGGTTTACAGTTATAATGGCTGTAAAAATCTAACAAATTAATGAAATAACCAAAAGTAAACAAAGCTGAGCAGGTGATGAAGCCTGTCCTACCTTAATCTGTGGTTTGACTGCTGATCCTGATGGTTTTCCTGCAGGGCCGTTTTGTTTCACCGGAGTCTTGTTGGGCTTCTTTGCTGAAGACTCTAGGCCCTGAGAAAGAAACGCAACCACAATTGATAAAAAGGAAGGAAAACATCGGCTTTCATCAGCTCAATTTAGCCCGAAACACTCAAAATATGTAAAAATAAATTAATTATAGATCACATATGATCACAGTAAAAAACAAAGGTAAGTTGACAGCAGAGGGCACCATGCTAACTACAAGCAGCAAAAAAGTTTGTTACTTCATGAAAAAGTTCCCTGACTAACTTTGAAGTAACTGAATAACAACAGCAACAACTGTTATAAAGATGGCTCAGTTTAGACGGCTATCTATACATCTTATACAGTATATGTATTCATGATATTCCTGTTGGTTATTTCCAAACTGTGGACAGTGGTTCCTTTTGTCAATGTGTAACTTAAAGCTTGTTCTTATTTTGCTGTTATTTTCATGGTACCTGTGTCATGCTGTTTTGAAACTCCCATATCAAAGCGCTAATTGCCAAGCCTCTTTTATGGCTGACAAATTATAATCGGCATGTAACATAATGTGAACCACATTTGTAGAAGTGCTTACAATTGTGGTTAATTTTCTTCAGAGTCTTTTGCCATGCTGCGTTTACCTCATTACCCCCCAACCCATTCTTAAATTAGACAAAGTATTTTAACACAAGAAGTAACAACAACAAACAACAAGGACGAGAACATGTCATTCTAAAAGCTAAAGGAGTAGTTGCAGTCTTAATGCTTAATTAAAAGTAGCTCAGTAAACAGGTTTGTCCTTCTACAGGCTGTACTAAAAACATAACTAAAACCAAATCAGAGATGACATGTAACCAAAACTGAAATTATCTCCAGCGTTACACGAAATTACAGAGGAAGCACCAGACATACTTGGTAATTTGTCACTGATCAGATACTTAGTACCCCAATAACCTGTCATTGTTCCTCTCCACACTGGAGGCCTTCCCGTCAGGTTTCCATCACCTGTGTAATTACCTTGTAATAGCTGAGGCAAGTACCTGCATTTCCTGAGCACCAACCCTTTCCTTGCAATCACTGGTATTCACCTTGGAATGGGCTAGAAGTGTAATTGCCCATGTTGACATAACTGCTACAAGGCAATTACACATGTTATTTCCTCGAGCAATGCCTGGCAATACAAGATGCTGGAAGGATGTTCCAGTGTTGATTTTCTTACATTTTTCTTCCAAATCAGAAGATAGTAAGACACAGACAGAACTCTGTCGAGTAGAGAAACACTGTTGTTTCTGTAGGCCCTTCATAGATGCAGCTGATTTTATTTGATCAGTATTTTGAACTCTAGCAAACTCTTGAAAAACATGAGATGAGTTTTTTGCCTCTCTTCTTTTTTGTGTTTATTATAATGGTCTTTCACCAGTGAGTTGAATCACTTTGCTTCTACCACACCAGTAACAATAAATGTGCTTTAATCTTTAGCGGTGAATAACACCACTAAAAGATGAAAGCACAGGCTTTGTTTGTAACAGTTTTTGCATGTGACAAGATAAGGACGCAGTCATCATGTTGTTTATGTGATGTTTGAATGGAGATATTAAATTGAGGAAGTGGAAAGATCTGCCAAAAAAGGTCAGTCACATGCCTCTGTTGCAGGGAAGATCTGCTTATTTGACTCCAGATATCCACACTGAAGCAATTAGCAAATAAAGTGCTTCAATCAGTCTCTCATTACCCCACCATTTCCAACTAGTTATTTTTTTTATGCTAGTTGGGAAGTCATGACACATGACTGTTTGCAGTCACAAGGCTTGTGTTGGAGCAGTCTGACATGTTCAGCATAAGTTCTTAGATTATCTGAAAGTTCTACTTTGAGGGCAAAGACTTTTTGGAGGCATGAAGTGTAGCCCAGGAGCCAAGGGTAGTGCATTTGATTGAAAAGCAGGTAAATTGGCAGAGCACAAGAGAACTCTGTGTTCCTGGCAAAGTTAGGATAAAGACACGGTTACTGGTTACTGGTTTGTCTGATAAACATAATACATGTATTTTTCCAGTTTTTGACTGAACAAAGGAATCTTCTTAAATACAATTCAAGCCAGCTATGTCCTGTTTCTTAACATTTTGTTCTCATGACCAACACTGGCACTGCCAGTAATTAGTCAAGCATTGACGCAAGATTCACTAGTTATGCAATGTTGTTAAATTGTAATTCAAACATCTAAATAGAAGTCATGGAATTCAAGTTTGGTACTTAAAACAGCAACGAGGTACGACACCACAAAAAGAAAAGAAAAAAAGATCAACATATTGCTGAATTAGCAGACAAAAATAATAATAATTGCTCCCAGAGTGATTTTCTGGAGTTTTGTGCTTTCATTATTAAAGAATGAGACATGGAGCTAAAGAGCAGAAAGGTGAAGAAAAGGATTAAGGTCATGGAGGCGAGGTTGTGGTGTGCAGGAGTTGGAGGAATTGGAGGAGAAGACAACAGAATAAATCAACAGGTGACAGAAATGCTCAGCTGTCATCTGACCCTGAGGCAAGGATCGGCGCTCACGTCGCAGGTATGTGCATCTGCCCCGCTTTGATCTTTTGCCTGGCACAGTTTGCTCTAAGATAGCGTGTTAAAAAAAAAAAAAAAAAAAAAAAAGAAAGAAATCACAAACAGACACCGACGTAAAAAAATGAGGCAGATACACACATGCACCCACACACTTGCAAATGATTGTGGTAACACGCAAAACAAGTGTTCAAAGGCAAAGGCCAGGTGCAAAGCTGAAATGGCATGAGAGACGATAAAAAGGAGCAATCATATTAACAGTGGGATGACAGAGGGACAAAGATATGCAGTGCTACAGAAAAATGGGGGAAGATGTTTCCCATAACTGGTTTGTGTGTGTGTGTGTGTGTGTGTGTGTGTGTGCTTCTCTGCATGTGTACTGTAGATATAAAGTATATTGTTAATGTATGCAGACTGTGCATTTTTTGTAAGTATGCATGCATACATACACATTTAAGTGTGCATGCCTGTACACAGTGTGTATAGACCTTTGAGTGTGCGTGTGCACGTATAGGATAACATAGTTCCGTCTTGTTGGTGAGACAGTGAGAATTCAGGCAGATTACAGAGGAGAAATCCAATCATTACGCCACTCAGACCCTGTGTTTTACTCATGGAAAACAGGTGGGTACATGAGCGAACAGGATGAAAAAGTTCCATGTTTTGTCTCATACAAAAAGGTCGACGGTCAGTGAGTGCAAGAATGGGAAGGGCCTGCTGAAATGAAATGCTACTATAAGATACAGACTGTGGGAGTTTAAATGATGTGGTAGAAACAAGAGGGGAGCGGGCAGAAAGCAGCAACACAGAGAGAAATTCCTTTTACACACACAGAAAAAAAGGGCAAGCCCTTGGCTACCCTGACACCTGGTGGACAACAGGGGATTGGAAACAATCCAAACTAATTTAATGTACTGTACAAATTAAAGTTAGTTGTCCTTCAAGGATATCTAATTTGGTTTGAACAGTGATAGAAGTGATGCAACAGGACAAATGCAAAACTAATCTCATTACAGTCATTCATTAACTTTATTCAAACATAATCTAATACTACTAATGCTCTTTAAATTATTTGGTGTTTGTAACCCAAAAGACCAGACAAATAAGTAAATAGTGAAAAGGACCTCAGTTCAGACTTACTTTATATCACTATAAGCTTTCAAAACATGTGGTACCTTTCAAATGTTAACAGCCATCCTCTTATACTCATAATTATGGGATTATTATTTGGTGCCACACAAGTTCAAATAACATTGTTTCACCTGTTTCTGTCTCTTCTGGCTCCACAGAAGGCATGTTGTATTTTCAATAAATATTGATTTTAATGGTAATTTTGATATGTTCAACCTGAACCATATTTTCTGTTTGTGCCTAAATGACTGATGTGTACTACAGACTTGAAACTGGTCAAGTACTGAGTGAGAGTGCTGCAGCCGGCACCTGAGAATCTAGCTGCAGTAATCCTTCAGCTAACTGCACAGCGTCAATGTGCGTCCCCTAAAATGCTTGTTTTTGATGCAGACAGCCTCTGAATGTTATTATAAAAGGATCCAGAACAGCAGTTATAGCACTGTGTTCCGCATCTCCATTGACATTTTACCTTCTAAGATTGTAACACTAACCTGACACAAAATAAAACTCACACAGATTTCAGTTTGTCTGTTCCAACAATCACAAACTCTGGTTCTCCCAGTTATGTAAGTCATAGTAGTGATATTACAAGTGCTTTATAATGAGTGATGTTTGCTTTTCAGAGTATATTGCTGCATGTGATGTATATAAAAACATTTATATTTCCATATCCACCTCATTATTACATACAAAAAGAGAACCACTCTTACTTTTCCAACATTCTTCTGAGGTTTGACATCATTTTCATCGCTGTCGTCATCTTCATCATCACTACACAAAAAAAAAGGAGGGAAGGAAGGAGGAACAATTGTTAACTCCAGTTAAGTCATATGACAGCGTTATCTCTGCATAAATGCTAGAAAAGACATTTTTTGAATAAAATGAATCCTGTGTGAACATTTCACAGTTAAATGTCACAGGCATACACAGTGATTGAAAATATCTCAATTTAAAAAAATAAAAACATACTCGTCATCATCCTCATCACTGTCGTCTTCATCGTCATCAGAATCCATCTTTAGTTTTTTCTACAAGGAAAATGATATCATGATTTAACTAAGGCAGCTCTGTTGATACACTCATTTAAAGATCACAGTAAGGTAGATACCAATGGAGGCTTCTTCCCCGACATCAGGCTTGCAGGCCGTTTCACTGGTGATGTGTTGTTCTCCTCTTCTTCATCCTCAGAATCCTTCACACCTACAAAGCAAACACTGATTACTGCAACTGCACAGGGACACAATCTGTTAAAATCAGATGTATGATTTATATTTATACATCTGAACAATAGAGAGTGATGTCTATCATCAATGAATCAGTGAAATGAAAAGGAAAAGGAAATGGCAGCACCAACAACTGCTGCCTTAACACTCACTAACAAAATGCTGCCCGCTGATGTGAACTGGTCCAGAGCCAGACTGGAGACGGAAGGTAACAGGAGGAGTGATCTCAAATCCACCTAAACTCATCTGGACAAGAACAAGATGACAATTACAATAACAATATATGTATGCCTTTACTTATATAGCACTGAGTAGCTCCTTAAATACTGGTGTTCACTCACAGAGGGCAGGACAGACGGTTTCAGGACAACCAGTGGCACTTTGGTCCTTTTTCCATCATAAGTGAGGCCCTCAACTTCCACCATGTGGAACTTATCCTCAGCATCGGCCCCCAGACACACCTGGAAAAGTAGCACAGCTGACTCTTTACAACACCACCTCCAAGTCTTAGGATCAGCATCGGCTGACTTTGCTCCTGAACCCCTTCATCTGACCTGATAGTCCAGGTTTCCACTGACAAACTTTGTGTTTCTTTTTTTTCCTGGAAGATTATTGCCTCCAGAAAACTTCCTGGTAATGCCACTTGAATATTACAGTTGCAGTTTGACTGATTAATGATAATCTCAAAGCTACAGTATGAGTCTTAAAACGACTAGTTGAGTAATTAATTAGACAGGACCTATTAGCTGTTCATTTTCCCAGTAAGGCACCAAAACCTTTCAGGATACAGCTGTTAAAATTAAAGCCCCAGATTAATCATTCAGGACCTAATTTTCCCAAGTTTCACAATGAAAACCACCAAAAAATGTAATTACTGTCACCTTAAAATCAAAACAAAGACATATTAACTCTGTATGTGTCAATCATATTAAATCATTCAAATGTCCTTTTCTATTTGGGGAAAAGAAAACCACAAGACAAGCAGCTCATTTTGTTACCTGCAAGAAAGTAAAGACGGACAGAGGCCAAATAACTTGTCAACACAACTTGTTATTTTGTTGTTGCTGTTTTGGATCATTTTTGTGTTCACTGATTTTAAATGGCTGTCTCGTCATTGTTGTTCTGTGTGGACCCAAGGAAGAATACCAACCGCTTTGTAGGAGCTAATGAGGATCCAGATAAAGAAGAATGTGTTAATTAACGTGTCTGACCTGTATTTGTCCAGTCAGACTGCGTGTAAATTTAAGAGCATAAGACACACACAGGGTTCACAGGATATACAGTGAATTCCTTTAATGGTTAGAGTTGACAGTTTTTCTCTTCTGCCATGCTTTGACAATACAGATGTGTGTTCATGCAATGCCAGTGAAGCAAACTGGAACTGACACACACAGACAGACAGGAAGATGGTCAACAAAAATAGGGCCAACTGCACAAACATGTGTCTCTATTGTGTCCTCATCTCTCCGTGCAAATAAACTGCACCTTCGTGTATTTCCTGCGTGCAAAGACAAAGTGTCTTCCTTACTGCTTTGAGTGACAGCTGGTGCTCCGTATCATCGTCGTCTACGTCAACTTTGAACTCCCGTTTGTCCGACTTGAGGGTACAACCTAAGGGGGGGAAGTGTAACAACGTGTAACTGACCATATGTTTGCACTTATCTTGAACAGCATGCACAAACGATGCGGAGGTTAAGTCTTTGTAATGAATCCCCACGCATTGCTCGGCTAGCTAACAAAAGAGCTGAATTGGCGCGAGTAGTGATAGTCAGGTCAGCTAGCCGTGTAGCTAACCTCCTCCAGCTAAAAATGTTAAATTGCTATTTGTGCATAATAACATGACAGTAAAACGAACTGTGCCACCAAAATATGTTAATTTTGTCAAAATAAGCGAGCTCACCAAACAAATACATTTGTGGTCTGCTCAAATCTGAGATATCGTCCTCCATCTTTGTAGTGGGTGGTTACACTTCCGTCAACTAGTGTGACGGACACATCACCGAGCCAATGGCCAAAGCAGGACGTGCCCGACGGCAACGCACATTTAAGCCAATGGAATTGGAGACTGGGCGGGACAAATAAGACTGAACATTCTAATAGATGAACACTAGATGGCGCTGTCGTAACATAGATTGATGTCACCCTACAAGTAAACGGCACACTGGAAGAATAAAAACGATAATAAAAATTACAATAAAAAAGTTTGAGGTTATGAATCATCGTTCTGCAGAAGGTTAGTATTAGAGTATTATTATAATTATTATACGTACATCGATACCATCAATTACCAGTAAGTAATATATAGCTACAATCTAGACTCAAAAAGTAAATTAAAAAAATGTGCAAGGAGGAAAAGCACAAGACTCATCAAGACAGACAACAAGATGGCAGAAGAGAAGGCAAATTATGTTCACAGGTTTGATATAATTATGTTTGTAATAAGTGTGTTTTGCATTACCACCAATTTTCTGATGATCTGCAAGCTCTTTGCAAGCTGTTTGTATCTTCCTAATCCGTAAATGCTTCCTCAAATAAGCATTACAGCTTTTATATTAAGTTTGGGATATTCTCCCTTATGTCAATCGCTTAATGTGCTGTTTGGACTAAATAAAAGAGGCCTTTGGCCAGTGATATTAAAAGTCCAGCCCAGGGGGCAGTTGTAGCCTTCGAAGAGTCTTCTGTGGTTGTTAAAAATATTGATAATAAAATGGAGAGCCATTGCAGTCTCAGATATTACAGAGAAGAAATATTAACCTACTATGAAACGTTCTAAACTGCACACAAAATTATTTTTATCAGAGGCAGAATTTGTTTAGGGAAATAGCTTAGGACAATTTTAAGTGTATTCACACATTCTCTTCTCTGGTTTGTTGATTTAAATTATGACCATGTATCAAGTTCAGTATGAGATTCTCAGAGACCAAGGATGTTAAAACATTACATTGACTTTATTTCTACCCCTTCAATTATTTTATATTAATTATTGTATTTTTTGTATTTTGACACATTGGATTGTTTGTCTTGCTCTCAGTGTCAGAGCAGTTGTGAGGATTCGCGGTATTCCTCAGAAGCGCTGCAGGCAGGTTCTTATAGTCATAGGATTATGAATCAAAGCCATTCAGTAGCTGTCTTACTTACAAATGTTGTGCTGCAGGCTATTGACCTCTAAGTTCAGCATCAACAGATTTTTTTGGGTGGGGGGGCAAAAAAATAAAATAAAAAATAGCCTTTAACCTTGACTCACTGACAACTTGACTTCTGTTCATTTTTGTTGTAAGAGAAAACATCTCATGGCACGCAGGTATCTAAAACAATTGTTTGAGATCTAATTGTGAAATATTTTTCTAACCTTAATATGTGTCTCATTCAGAGTCAGTGGCTCGCCCGTATTGAGCAGGTGTTGAGTCACTGAGCCGCTGTACCAGTATTAACCCTAAAGGAATGAGTCGTCTTCATGCATGCCTGAAAGCTTTAATGTGTCATAAACTGCCAGGACACGTCTGCAGGTCCATTCTCATGACTGATATGTCGTTATTGCCCATGGACTTACTCAACACATTTTCTTTGCACTTTTACACAGATTCCTGAAGGTGTAGAGATTTACTAAACTATGACTAATCTTTTTTTTTTTTTTTTTTTTTAATTACCACAGGGCCTGTTTAAAAAGTAAGTATACAGTTTTATATCTTTAACATTTAAAATATTTGTTCCCGTGTCTAATTAAACTAAACTGTCTGACTTTTATGGCCAAATGTATCAGAAAATTGATTCCTTAACTCACTGTTAAAATCAGAGCAAAGTGAGTCATTATCATTGCCTCAGCATGTATTAACTTTCTACTTAGCAGTGAAATTAAAAGGAAAACAATTATAGTTGTATGTGCATGCTTTTTGTCCTTGCATGTACTCTTCTATGCAAACATGTACAACCGCTCTGGTGAGTGCAGGCATATGTGTGTGTGTGTGTGTGTGTGTGTGCAGATAGTAATGAGAGAGATTCGAGAAAGCGTGTCATGTCAGCAGCTTGAGTTAGTGCTGAAGTCTTTGTCACGCTGTCAGACTGCAGAAAGAGTTCTTCATTCTTCACATGACTCAGCTGGAAGTGACTGGATGCTGCAGGATTTTCCTGCTACAGCAGTCAACACTTATTTAATAATCCAAAATATAAGGACTAAAAAAAAGCATTTTCAACTTTGTTCCCCTCCACTTCTCTATGATACAGAATCAATGTAGGTTCAATGTCAGTTTAAATCCTCTTGTGTATATATGTGGACATTTGCTCTTTTGAGAAGATTAATTTAAAGTTAAGGTATTAAAAGAAAAATATTTACAGGCTAACTCCAGTCATCCACATTTGTTCCTTTGTACTCTTCATTCAAAAACAAAAAATGTAATCTGTCAAGCTAAACCAGTAAACATAATTTTAAACAGGTTTACCTCATTAAAGGTACCATACTGTAGAAGTGTTTTCCATTTCTGTTTATTTAAATTTTCTAGGCTTTATAAAAATACTGTCAAAGTAGTATTGTGCCTTTAAGCGAGCCATCAGGACTTTGGTAAGATTATGATGTCACAACGGCCCACTGGTCCTACCATTGCGGTAGGCTATAATCTGTTACCTGTGGTTAGCCAGTCAGCCAATCATAAGAGAGGTTTGTTAATATGAATGAGACAAAATGGAACACAAAACGCCCTGTTGTTTCAGAGAGAAGCGTGAGAGAGCAGATGTAGATCTCTACTACTTATGTTAAAACCACAAATATATATTTTTATGGATATTAAAACTTAAAATAAAACACCAGAAAGGTGTCAAATATGGGATCTTTAAAGGAAGCCACATAATAATATACATTTGAAGACAAAATAACAAAATGTAATAATGTGGGACCATTACATCTATCACCAGAGTGTTGTGGTCACTGGTTCTGAGTCATTTCTAATGTTGATTCAGTGAATAGCATAAAAAATAAATGGTTCTGGGAAAATAAGTTGTGAAATACCCATGATGTAAAATGTTTTCATTTTGCAGATTCACTGCCTGGCTGTTCAAACTTTCCACCAGAGCTGAAACTAGTTCAGAAAGTAAACATCTTTAGTTTTTCACATCTAGTGGAGCAAAACTAGTTTCTGATTTTCATTTGTGCCTACTGCAAGATTTTCCCAACTCTGGTTTCGCCCACGTGTACAAAAAACTGTTTATGAATGATTATTGCAAGAATCGTACTTGACCAAACATTTGAGGGAAAATGTGCAGATCATTATGCATCATAATGTATGCCTGTTATTGTAGAATTATTGATTTAGAACTAACAACCTTTCTCCTGCAAAATGCAATTATTATTTTCCAAGTAAATCAAACTGACAGATCATGGCAGTATATTAAAGTCAAGAACCATGAAAGCCTTTTGTCAACAAAGCCTCACATGTCAACACATTAGCAGCAATCTAATAGAGTTGGCAGTCATTGCTTTCCTACAAAATCTTGTGGCAACAGCAGCTGTCATGGCCTGAAAATGGCCGTTAGGATTTTTGACTGATTTTATTATATTTGGGTTCAAGTAAGGAATAAAACAAACAAAAACAAATTTTTGATATCATGCTAAGGCTCATATTAGTCATGTGTTTGTGTTGTACTGTAATAGTTGTAATTGTGGTTAATTGTGGAGACCAGCTCAAGCTATATCTCACTCGAGGGTGTGTTGTAATATCAGCACGGCTGTGATTTCATCAAAGTAAGTCACAGCGTGCTGATATTCAGTATAACATCACAACCTCGGGTGTGATATTGCTTTTATACAACAGTTCTACAAGCCGCATTTATTATTTAACAGTAATAAGTGATAACAGATTGTGATCTGTTTGTGTATTTAATTTTTTTGGTATATATATATAGTTCCACAACTGTACTGGGACTACACGGCTGCAACACTAGCTTGTTAGCTGCTTTGCGTAGCTCCACCATGTACACCACCATCACCACCATTGACAGTATAAAGAAAATAAAGGTTATCACAGGCCAGCTGCTTTGCGCATGTATGCAATAGAATAAGAGTCTGTTGACAGTCGCTTTGGTGGAAATATCTGTCTTTCACATAAGGAATTGTTAAAATGTCATATTTCTTAAAGGAGGTTTGGTGTAAACTGCTAATATGTTGTTGTTCTTTTAACATTTTAAACACTAGGTAACTGATTAATGGTTGTGTATTGATTACTGATGATGGCTGATCAGATTTATGATCAGTTAATCATGTTCAGTTTCTAACGGCAGTATGTAGTAACATTGCAGCGCTGTGTGTGCCTTTAAACTACTAGTGGAAAGCCAAGTGACTAAAATAGATGATGACTGTTAATGTAACATTAATGTACTGGTTGTAAAGCACCTGTAAAGCAGAGTGATACGTGCAGTTAAAGAGTCCAGTGCTGTTGTGCTGCATAACAGCACTCATTGAACGCCTCTTGTCCAGTCAAAGTACTTGGTCAGAACTAGCTGTTGTATATAATAAAATAAACATAGACTCTTCCATTTAATCAGCTACAAATGATCTTTATTCTAACGTGCTCTTTGCCTTTGTCAGTTACATACGTTATGGGAATGAAATCGTAACGCTGCTTTGTGCCAAGTATGCTCGAGCGTAGGCCTTTTCTTCTGGTTTGGCTTCCTTATCACATATAAATAATCTTTTCTATAGAAGTCTCCATAACTTAATCACCATATCTAAACTGAAAGAAAGGACCATATAAAAAAGAAGGTTATGGTTGCTGTTCAGTCTCTGTAATGGAATGCAGCAAATTACAAATTACCTAACACATGTTGTTGTTGTTGTTACCTGATTAAACTGCATGCTGGAAAGTGACCATTTAATATAAAATTTGACATTTTCTGGAGGTCTGCAGCCTCTCTTTAGGAATCAAACTTCCAAGCCAGACAGTGGTCAACTCACTGGATCACTGAAGCTACAACCGCTACCTGAGAATGACTTAAATATTTATTGCATTTCTCAAGGATGGAAACAACTGATGGGAGCAGACGAAGCGTGACACAGAGCACAACACAGCTTATGTGATGAATAGTTGTTTTGTTTTGTTTTTTTTGAGCCCCTGTTCAAAACAGAGTTCTTGATAGGAAGTCTGATATACTCTGAGCCTTTTGCTCTTGTTCATCTTGTGTGGTGACATTTTATTGGATAAGGACAGGGCTGAGAGAGAAGGGGGGGTGGTGAGAAAGAAAAACAGAGCCATGACAAGAGAGGAGAAAAATCTTTAAGCACCTGCAGTAAAACACAATGCACGGTTTTGAAAACAGTAAAGGGAGGAATTTTTCTAGAATGGGCCAAGTCACGTCTTCAAGGCATCTGAGACAGAGAGATGAAAGCTCCAGGGAGCGGAGGAAATGGGGGTTGAGGAGGTGTCACCTGGAAAACTGCCTGCTACTGACAAGATCCCAACCAGGCAAGACGCCCTAAAAACTGACTAAACATAAGCGCTGTGTTTTAGAAAAAGCGTTGGGCTGTTTGGGGTGGCTGCAGTTGCAGACAGCTGTTTCGAACCAGATCGTCAACCTGCTCTGAGCAACAACTCAGAGCAGCCAGATGCTGTTGACATCCCAACAAAAGCCACAAGATGTTTACACTGGAATTCATCATAAACGTTTGTGATAGGTATTTGTCAGCAGTAGGCGCAGCCAAGTTTCATGATTCCCAATCATAACCCTTACCCTCCCAATGAAATGGAGTGTGCAGCAAGGCCCATTTCCGTTGACGCTCATAGTGGTGCAGGCTCATTTACAAGCAAGGAACCTTAATGATGTGTTTACTGCGCTTGCAGATCGGTCGTTTTTGTTATGACTTGCGTGATATGCATTTGCATGATAGGGTGGATGTGGTGATAACAGATGTTTATGGCTGTCTGGTGTCTGTGACTAGACAACAATGGAAGCCAATACCAAAAACGGAGTGCTAGCTAGCATCCAAAACAGATAATGCATGCGTCATTTATGATTCTAGCCTACGTGTACACTTAGATGACATTTTCCACAGCATCTAATCATATCTTTATATTTTTAAAAAAGTCCCTGAACAAAGGTCAAAAGGAACTCCTGTCTCAACTAAAAAAAACATGAACCAGAATGAAGGAAATATAGATGTGATGATACAGCCTGTCAGGTGACAGGTATCTTAGAGATTGTTTGAGCATGGAGATTTCCATTCCTCCTTTAGGTGTCAGCTGATTGACTGGAAGCAGAGCGTAACGTAATGGTGAGCTGATACAGAAAACTAAATAATGAACTTTGGCAAAATCAGACTATGCCTGCTTGTTTACTATGACTGATAGCCGCACTCTTGCAAAAGTTGTTTTTCATAATGTGTCCAAAGATAAGTGTGCAAACTCTGCAGCAGAAAAGAAACCAGAAAGGTGAGAGACACATGACACAAACCTAGAACACAACATCGCTATTACATGTCTCATCCTGAGGTTTCTTCCATTCTTTCCCAGTTAAAGGGTCCTTTGGGGGCGAGTTTTTTCTTACCCAAATTGGTCTAAGGACTAAAGGTGTACGCTTTTGCCAGGCAATATTTGTGTTGTTCAGCTATATCAATAAAATTTACTTAACTTGACGATCTTTTCTCGTTTGTAGTTTTTTATTTCCTTCCAAACTAAAATCACTGAAATGAAACAAAAACAAAGAAAAACCAGACGGCTGCATTTCAAATGTTCACTTGGCGGCAGCACAACTTGTACTTTTTCGTGTACTCTCATTCTAATTTGAGCTGGCATCGGTTTTCAAACCTTTATTTATCCAGGGAGGGTTTTGCTGAGCACGCTGGCTGTTTTTTTTTTTGTTTTTTTTTCGGCAACGCCCTCCTTCACATTCACACCTGGGAGCTGTAGTCATCAGTTTTTATGGATAAAAAAAGGTATTGCGCTGTCCTTCTGATACAGTTCGATGGTATCTTACCTTTGGGTGGTTTGAAACTTTAATGTGTAATCATAGCCGAATCCCATGAGGCGAACTAGCTCGCTAAAATCATAAAGTATTATTGCGTGGTTTTCATAATGGTGACAAACAATAAACAGGCAGTGAGTGAAAGAACCCAACGAGACAAAGAGAGGGAAGAAAAACAGAGAGGTTTGTCATCTTTTCAAAAAGTCACAATATCATTTAATATAAAACACCTTTAAATTGAACATAATGAGGAATTCGTCATCAGGAGTTCCACCAATCCACTACCACTTGAACACTGCAGTCCACCTCGACAGCAGCTGACTTCAATGGTACTTCCGAGTGCACACAGAAAAGGGTTGAAACATGCATTTTACTACATTGTACAAAGTCAAAAGCGAAAAACAGGAGGTCTTTTTTTGCCATTATTGGCAGAGAGTCTCTGCTGCCTCGTGAGGGATCCAGAGGCAAAAGGGGGGGACAGTCTTGATAGTTGGGCATGTACAGAGGTGTCCATTTGTTTCCTGGCACTTATGGATAAAGTGCCCTCCTCTCTTTTAGACCGTCAGCTGAAGGGAAAGCGGAAACTTGGTGTAAGGCAGGAAAATGACTCAACATACTTCAGATATTTAAGATAACAGTTGCTTAATTTTGACAAACAGCAATGTCAGTGCGGCTCCTGTGCTGTGAAGTCCGCATGCAGTGTTTTTGTAGGTCTCTACACACGCTCCCCCACCATGTTGCTGGTAACGATCAATGGGTGAGGAAGCACAATGTCCATTCAAATTTTTGTTTTTTTTGTATTTTCCAAAGCAAGCATCATTCTCCCGTTACCTATTACAATTCCATAACGGTGCTGCGTTTTTGAACGTCAGACACGTCAGAAATAAACTGAAGAGATTCCTTCCTTTTGTCCATTCTGACGACACTTTGATAAACACATTTCAATCCCAGCTCTGTCCCTCCCTTCCTCTCTTCTACATACACACACACACACACACACACACATACTCATACGCTCACACTACAGATGCCACGGAGGTGACGGAGGTCACCTTATTGTCTTCTGCCCAGGGCTGCAGGTTCTGCAGGGCGTAGAGGGAGGAGTTGTGCAGGCAGAGCGGGTCCGGCTGCAGAGGCTGGCTCAACGTCTTCTGGAAAGCTTCCTGCTGAAGCTGCAGCATCAGCCGGTTGGCCTGCTGCCTCTCGGCCTCTCTCTCCTCTGCGGTCTGTCTCCTGGGTGAATGGAGGAGACACACAGGGAACAGAGGAAGATTTAAGACCTATTGTAATGTTTAATTTTTATGGGGCACATACACATTGACTAATACAGCATACCACAGCAGTGTTGGACAATGAATTGTCCCATATCCTCATAAAGAAACAATATAAGTAGATTTTTCAAATATACAGGATTATATGTGAGCATTAGTGCCCACCTGAAGGTCACTACACCCCACAAGGGGTTGCAAGTTAAATGTGAGAGGTCATAGGAGAAAAAAATCTGCTACAAAAAAAAGGTTTTGTTTTACCTCCTCAAACCTCTAAAAATGTTTTATACAACAAGGAAAAAATCACTTTTTGGTTGAATTGGTCACAACAGTAACCGTATATAACTATTAACGAGGGTAACATATAGAGATTGCTTCTTTTTGCTTGCTTCTCTGTGCTGTTGTTCCCCTTAAAAAACATAAACTGAAATGATCACACTATAGTAAACGCTGCAACATGCAAAAAATTTGTATTAGTAAGTATCTAAAAAAAATAGACAGAATATCAACATGAAACCACATATTCAGTGTTGCCATTTGTCCTGACTATCAATGTAGGCAGTCCAAAGTCACAGAAATAAAGAAACCAAGAAAATAAAATAATTAAAGCGGTGAAAAGAAAGGCAGCACAGTTGTACGTGTCAAAAAATTCCAAATGAAACTTGTTCATTTGCTAATGGGCTGTTCTCACTGTATGTTTATTCAACACCTGTGCCAGTAACTCCAGCCTCAGGCCAAATGACAGCTGATCAGAATGAGTGACAGGTGTTGGAGAGGGGACGTGACTAACGCAGGGGGAGGAGGTACAGTACACTTCCTGCCTCAAGGTGAAATGTTACATCTGTGTTCTTTCCTGTTCAGAACAGCATATGTTAACAGTAACATGCATTTTATTTATTGTGTCGGCAGGTGCTTATATTAACTTTTTGCTGTGTTGAAAAGTGTCACAGATCTGTGCTTTCCTGAAAAACGATACGTGCTTTTAATGGAAAAGTTGCAATGTTTGTGTTGGAAAGTGTCCAGAGTTAACACTGGGAGAGTTAACACTTTTAGAGATCAGCATACTTTGAGTCTGCAGGGTTATAAAAAGAGAAGTGAGCTGAGAAGATAAATGCAGTGAAACATGCAAATTCATTAAGTATTTGTGAGTTAGTCCTAAATTATGCTCCCATTGTGATTCAGAGTCGATAAAATGCTACCGTTCATCAGTTTTTTTCTTCATCTGAGCTGAAGTTTCTTTCATATTCAAGCCAATTCTCTTGACAGATTTTTACATTTTAATTAGGACATTTTCTCCTCTGTGTGTATACTAATTTTAGACAAGAAATGCTCCGAACAGTCCTTATCAGCAACGCAGATTAATGCACAATGAAGAATTTTCTGAGCTCCTTAAAAATTATGGAGGTGTTAGTAATAACACAAACCATAATAAACAAATGATTGCCGTCAAATTCAACAATAAAATGCAAATGGTGGAAATCGCAGGCGGAAGCACACCTCTGAAACACTCTTTCATGCACACCAACCTCCATCCATTAGCCACACATTATTGTTAACAGCATTATCATAATCTGATTCCCCGGCTGTTGATTTGATCATCCTCTTGTTACTAGCGTAGTCGTCACGCAAAGACATCCCTCATGCTCATCCTATCAGGTGCACACTACAGGGAAATGGCATAAATCTCAGCAAAACTAGGAAATCAGAAAAACAAGTTAAGCCATTTCCCTTGTTATTTGTGACATGCTGTTCAGTCTTTAGTTTGGTGGGGGTTTTTTTTTAAAGCAAATTAATTTTTATTACAGCTAATAGTGAAGAATGGGTCCTGTTTTTTCACTGCTACTGAACATGATTGTTGTAAATAAAGGGAACATGAAACCAAATTTCAATATCACATTTTTCCTGAACACAAACAGCTGAAAAACAGACGTTTTCAAGTGTTTTCCATGTATATTAAATTCCAAACTCATTCTAAAAAGCTTTAGGAACATTTAAACATTAATGGTCATTTAGCTGTTTGTAATATGCTTTTGAAATATGTGTCCTGTCCCTTTAACTACGGGCAGGGCTTCATAATTGGATTTCCTACTCATTTACCTCCAAATGGCTATAAACAACAGTTAGAATGAAGTGAAAGAGTGTGTGTGTGTGTGTGTGTGTGTGTGTGTGTGTGTGTGTGTGTGTGTGTGTGTGTGTGTGTGTGTGTGTATGTGTGTGTATTTTTTTTCTGTCTATGGACTTGGCAGTCAATTCCTCCTGTGAGTGTTTCAGTATTGCTTTGGACAGCAGGTTTCTAAAAGGCCTTTCAGGAGGCTCAGGAGTAATTGTGCTTGGTCAAGTGAACTGGCCTCGACTGGCAGCTAGGCTAAGCAAAATAGGTGTTGTGTTGTACGATGCCTCGAATGCTTCAGCTGCGGGCCATTTTACTTGTGTTTGAAGTAAAACATTGGTAAGCATTTTGGATCCAGGCACGTTCGCTGCTGTCAATTTATTGCACAAGGAAATATCGTAAGGGTGTGGCTCTTCTGAGTGAACATCCTGCCCTCATAAAGACAAACAGCTTCTGGGATATCCACCACGGCCTCTTTGTTTTGCTCAAGTAGATCATGAGGGAGAAGAAATGTGGCACGTGGAAGAGAGAGTTATGATGCTTTAGCTTCACACCAGCAAGGGGCATTGAACTGCACCAGATAAACACTTTAAGTGAAAGAACACCCCACTGTTATCTTACCGCCATTTTGTCCGTCTGTTCTGAAACCAGGTTTTGACTTGTGCGTCTGTCATCTTCAGAGCCTTGGCCAACGTGGCCCGTTCAGCCGATGCCAAGTACTTCTGCCGATGAAAACGTTTCTCCAGTTCGCAGATCTGCACCCGGCTGAAGGATGTGCGAGGCTTTTTCCTCTTGGGCGGCGTCCGGTTCTGGTATGGGTGGCCGATACGACGGGTCACGGAGAAGGGTGAGAGGGCAGCTGCAAAGGGCAAAAAAAAAAAAGAGGATTTATTTGGATTTCTGTGTGGATTGTAGAGTGCATGTTCATGTTAGCAGTAGCAATAAGGTTATTATAAGTAACTGAATGTTTGGACTTTAAGGGTTCAAGATTAATATCTGTTAGTAAGAGCAGTTTCCATTTCTAAACTAGAATGATCTGTGCTTCTGAAATTTAAACTTATTTCCCTTGAGGTTTTGTTTTTGTATACGCTCATGTTTTAAAGACAATTTTGTTTTCCAGTCCTCGAGTAGATAAAATTATTATCCATTTTGTCTTAACTCTGGAAAAGCCAGTGTGTTTGGGGAGTCAGAGAAGGCCCAGAAGCTGCCAATTGAAGAAGATAAATGTAATTACAACTAATATTCCCCTGCCAGATTCTTAAAACCAAACAGCACACTGTTTTGTTTTGTTTTTTCAGAAAGAAAGTCCAAGGAAAAGTCATAGAGAAACATTTAGAACGCTTAGAAATGCAGCATCAGTTCCAAAAACAATTCAAGAAAAGATATCGCTTGCAGCTGGCTTTAAATTAACCAAAAGATTAGAACATATCAAGATTTTAACTTCTACTTAAGCAATATTTTTTTTACAATTTCACAAAGACAAAAGACAAAAAACTTTCAATATCAAAGTCGCACACAAGAGGGATGCACATGGTAGGGAAAGGTTAGGGAAGGTAGTGGTTGATGTGGGGGAAGCGGGTGACTCACCTGGGCAAGCCCCCTTTGGGAAAGGATAGTCTGCTAGAAGGCCATTGCCGTCTCGCAGGTGAGCGAGCTCGGGGTAATAGCATTTAGCTAATGTCTCCACAGTGCTCCAGACGGGGACCCTGCCGATGTCTCCCTTGGGGAGAGGACAGAGGGACTCGGCAGGCCCCGGCACCCCTGTGGCCTCTCCGACTCGGCTCTCCTCTGCCTGCTCCCCTAAAGGAAAGGGAGACACAGTAAGGTCCCACATCTGGAGCACAGCAGCAGCAGCAGCCGCTGTGCAGGCGCCGACGCATAGCAGCTAATCACATGAAGGAAGCCTGAATGATGAGCAGAGTCTACTTTAATGTTATTTACTGCTAGTTTCTTAAGTTAGCATTTGGAAAAGGTTTTACTCCAAAATGAGATATCTGCCATTTAGAGAAATAAGTGACAACAAGCAGATTTACAAAGATAAATCAAAGACGTACTGATCAGCCAATCAGAATCAATCAGGGTTACTCACTGACAATGTGAAGGTCACTGAGTACAAGTACAGTTACAGACTTTCAACCTAGCACAGCACATTTTTTTTTTTTTTGTAATTTGAGAGGATTTTTGTTGTCAGACAAATCAAATTCAAAGATATAAAATTTTTGCACAAAATATCTTCCATACAAACATCAAGCATTTCTCATTACAGTCCTAGTATTAATATTTCATGGTTGATCATGCACAAATACACAACTTTTTATCATTTCTGCAGAAAAGACCACCTATATATGACAGATATTGATGTTGAATTTAAACAAAAGATACAGTATATAAAGTTATTGACTGGACTGTTATGTGTCTCCTCAAAAAATATAAATTGCACACTGCCACTGTATGAGCCTACACTGTATAGTTCTTCCATCTGTGCCTCACTGCCCGGTGGTTCACTTTCACATATCACTGTATCTGGGTATTAATAACAACTTATCTTCTGCATCATAAAATATCTATGAATCCTGTCTATTTTGTCAGCCAATGGGTAAACAGAAGATCGATAAATGTAATGAGATCGGTTTTGGCCATAGATCCACTCCCCAGCCACATTCTCATTTTGAGGCAGAATGGAAATCAGCAACAGGAAAAAAAAAACAGTTTCTGTCTCTTTCTCTGTATCTTTGTGTCATTCCTCCCCAGCAAGCTGTTTTGCCTCCTGTCTTACAGGGTGTTTATTTGTTTTTGTTTTGTCAGGAAAGCTCACCAGAAGCCAAAATGAATATGAAAACATCTGCATAGGTGTCCCCCAAGGGCCACGTGCTACTGCTGCTGCTTCTGCTGCTGCTGCTGTTCGCAGAGTTTCAGCGTCCTGAAAATTCATTTGCCACAACAGACGATGACAATTTGGATGGAAAATGGAACATGAAGCTATTATGCGCTCTGCAGTCGTTTCCAGGGAGCTGGCGACGTCCCCTGATGGTGCTGAACACGAGTGGCAAATTGAGGCGTACACGAACAAATGATTTGTAAAATAAAGATGAATCGCTGTAATGTGCTGTTACAGTAGGTCACATAAAGTTAACATTACCTGAGTGTAAATTAGCAATACAGATTTAGTGCCTCAAATGAAAACTCACTACCTTTTTTATTGTGTTCTATACTGAATGTATAGTGACCATGTCTTCTTTTTCTTCTTCTAATTATTAGTTTTAATCTCCTATGGTGATATTCCTATAATATTATTATCAGGTTTCACATTATGTGTTGCTCTGATGCTCAATAGTAGTATAAATGGTAATTGTATCCCTCTAATATTACTTTTGGGACATGGACAGGCATCTATGGTATTTAATCATGAGTTTATAGTGACAAATTTCCCATGATATTTCTGATATTTCTATAAGGTGGTCACAATAGACTGTAGCACCCCTGTGTCCCTTAATAGTGAGTTTAAAGTGACATTATTGCATTAATCCTATGCTTTTAAATCTTACATGATTCCCAGTCTTATTCTTTTATGATTTTCTATGATGTTCTAACATTTAAACATTGTAATTGGTCCTTTTTGTTTGGTGCCCCTTTCCCAAAACTATGTGTAGCCTTACAGGTCACATGCTGAAAGCGTGCAGGCCTGTTGTTGCTCCCAGCGGCAGGTCTGGCTAAATAATACTGCATTAGATGGCTATTTCAGGCCATCTGTGGGCTAACTAATGGACCAGGCACATACAAGCACGTTCAGAGGCAACCCAAGTGGAACATAACATGCAGCCGGAGCCTTTGGACCTGCTAGCTGCAGAAAAGCTTTGCACAGTCCACAGTCCAAAATGCTGATAAATACACGATACAGTGGTGTTACTGATACTGCATCAGACATGTTTAATGTTTTGACTGAAGATGTAAAGCTTCAGGAATCAGATACGCTTTCAGATTCATCCAATGCTATTATTATCTGGACTGTAAGGCATAAATTCTGTAGTCTTGAGCTTGTGTGCTCCTAAAAGTACAAGATCATCAGAATTTGTATCATTCACAACGAAATTACATGAATGAAAATAAGCCATGAAATTCTTTTATTCTGGTATCTTAGACATTCAAATGTGTTCAGTGTGCACTTAAACTTAAACTGACCTTATTATTATGAAGGTCCACTTACATAAAAGATTTCTTTTTCTTTTTTTAAATAATAAATTTAGATTTTTTTTTTTTTAAATCCTCACAATTCTGATACTAATGTCAGAATTATACATTTAAAAAAATTCCACATATAAATATTAAAGGTAACTAATTGTAGTTCATGTTCATTCATATAAATAATCTTTTATTAACTCTCACATTTTTTTTAAGTTAAAATTTTAATTACTTCGACCATGAAAAGAATAATTAGGCAATAACATTAAACTCAACAACCTGGGAAAAATACGCTTAAACTGTTATTGCAGCATCTGTGTGGATAATGTGTTAAATTATTATATTTATAAAAGAGAGATAATCTAGCGGCAATAAAAGAAAAAAGAAAAGAATAATAATAAAAAAAAAATGAATCTGACTCTCTCCTCCCCATGAAAAAGAAAATGTTGGCGAATACTAAATCTGCTGCCTGGGTAATATAATTTAGCATAAGCATATCAAAAAATAAAATGCTACCATAGAGAATATGTTTCCCATAATAAAACCATCTATACTTAATAACACTTCTCGGTGACAGCGCCTCCCTTCCCCACTGCGGATATTACCTTTGTAGCAATCTAATAAATATATCCGTGAAGGATTCTAAAGGGGGATATTGAAATATAACATGAACATATATTGCTATTTATTACAGTATGCGGGACAAAAGGCAGGGACACTGCCTTCTGTCACAACGAGAATCAAGGCAGCGTGAAAACACGAGGACAGGAGCGAGGAAATAAAATCATATTTTTCTGCTCTGCTGCCATTAACACCCAGACAGAGATTTACTGCAGAGGGAAAAAATGCTTTAATTATGTTTTTTTATTGCTGCTACGTGGCAGATAGAGCTACACATGCTGTATTATGTCTCTGTTTATTATCAAGATGCCCAAAAGATTCACATTATCCTGTATTATTATTATTAGTGTGGTTATTATAGCAGTGCTAGTTTAAATCAACAACTTTGAAATGATTGGATTAGTATTCATTCGCTCTCATTCATATGAATTTAAACGCATATTTTGCCTTAAAACGCGTTGTGTTTGTTTAAATGTATCAACCAACAATTATTATTCATTAAATAATTATCATATCATCCAGGCTACTACTTTTTTGTTTTTATTTTGTCATGTTTGTTTGTTTTACTTTTTTTTTTATATAATCAAAATCTTTACCGAGCTTCCAGAAGATTTAAAATATAAACAAATCTTAAATAAAGTGACGTTTTTGGAGCAGAATGGCGCACAGAAATAATGATGCTGTCTCCGAAATACTGCTACTAATGATAGTAATAATGATGGTGAACATCCTTATAATAATAAGGTCAAATTTATACCAAAAAATAAATAGGTTTCTGTCCGTAAGCTCAGAGTAAACGCAGAGAGGAGCTGGTGAACAGCATATAAACAAGCCAGTCTGACACAACTTCTCGTGATTTATAACGTGAATTTAGGGGCCACAAGGACGCGCGCCAGGATGAAAAATGCGAGAAGTTTATTGTGCAATTTAACAGGTTTCGTTTACATGCTTGGAAAACTCCCACAGCTACCAGAGCTGGAAGCCTTTTGGCAACATGTTTAGCTGTTTAAAGCTGCTGCGAATCCTCTGGTTTCAACTTGAAAAGCGAAGTGAGAGGGGAAAAAAAACAAGAGACCGAGAGAAACATTTCAAATGGTGTGCTCTGCCCATCAGGATAGATGATAGTCCATTTGATTTACGGCCTTTTATAGGAAACAGAGCCGGCTAAATCTGGATCGTGTGTGTGTGTGTGTGTGTGTGTGTGTGTGTGTGTGTGTGTGTGTGTGTGTGTGTGTGTGTGTGTGTGTGTGTTTGTGCTGCTGCTGATCTTAGCCTGATCAATACAGTGGAAAGATATAAGCTGCGAAATAATTACAGCGACACAAAGCTGAGAGAAATTAAACGAGAGGCCCTCGGTGACTATGAGTAGAATTGATAAGCCTATTTACACTGTATCTTTTTGCAGTTGACATATCGTCCCCCAGTATTTAATAATTAATCAGGTAGAAAGAACGGAATAGTGAATATTTAATGCGTGGAGAGGTGGAGAGAAAGAGAGAGAGAGGAGGGGGGTGAGGGTGCGCAAATCCATGATGTTCTTCATTTTCATCTTCATAACGATGAGGTCATGAGAAAAGAGAGAGAGAGGGGGAGAGAGAGAGAGAGAGAGAGAGAGAGAGAGAGAGTAGTGGAACCACCCCCCCTGAAAACTAAATGAAGAATAAGAAAATAAAATACAGAACAAAGTCTGTTCACGAGAGCAGAAATAATCCTTCAGGTTCAGATTTTCACTCAAGCACTCAGGGAATATTTTTTATATGTGAATTTATTCCAATAACACCTTTCTGTTTGAATTGACTGACGCAAAGACAAAGGGAATGGCTAATTCAACATCTGGCTAACATCATCAGTTATGGACATCAGTGTGTTTTGTTCATGTAAAAATAAATAAGTCCATTAAAAATGCTTTTTTTTTCCTTTTCTTTGTTTGCCTCTCTTTCAATTTTTAATTTGTTTAAACCCACACACACAAGATTGTCCATAATAAGAATGCATTATAAATACTGCTGGAGCTAAAACCAAACGTTATTTTTTGAGCGAGTAAACCGGGGTTATATAAAGCAGATTATTTGCATTATTATTTGCACAGCATGGTTGGATTTGTTTATGATAGAGGGGTCTATCATGTATTTATGTTTATTTTAAAGAGGAAATGGGTTGTGTGTCGTGTTTTATTATCTCTTCCAGAAAAAGATGAAAAGAAAGTCTGAAGGTTATTAAATCAGAAATAAACTCTAAATCTATCTGGTGAAGTTACTACTCTTTTATAAAAGCGTTATTGCAGCGTCATGGAATTTTAGTATGAAGCAGGGTGAAAAGAAAAAAAAAAACAGCTACCAGGTGTTGATTTTTTGCTTTTCATTCAAATTCATAATCCCACAGAGAAGGAAACGGAACATTTTAATGGACATCAGACGTTTGTCTCAGCTCAGACTGGTGTGAGAGTGAATTAAACTGCGAGTTTACGCAGATGAATTTTTAAATTAGAATAAAATAAAAATTCTGCATTACTTGTAATGATAATAATAATAATAATAATAATAATAATATCCACTGTTCTAACAGATTTTTACCTGACATATGTTATAATTATTATGACTCATCTTCCTGTTTTCTCAATTGGCTCACAGACGAAAAAAAAAAAAAAAAAAAAAATCATTCATCCTCATGAAAAGACGGGGAACGTCGTTATCCGTCATCTGCCGTAAATGGAGAGTGATGGTCCAATACTGATTCATCAGCATGTCCATGTCAATTTCTCCCCTCGTTCATCAGACTGCCCTTCCAGCAGACTAAAACTGACTGTGTGTGTGTGTGTGTATGTGTGTGTGTGTGTGTGTGCGTGTGTGTGTGTGTGTGCATATACGATTCGTTATAGATTACAACCTAAAGATGAAATCAGCTCCTCTTTGTCGAGCTATTAGAGGCCCAAATTCAGCCTGAACTCTTCACCATCCCGGGGAGTTGATGTTTGGACACAAATGTCAAGAAATTCACAACTCACACCTTCAAGGCCACGAGGAGGAAACACAGCAACACTAGTGCTCTGCGCCGGAGTCTTTAGGCTCAGTTAACAGGGTGTGCAGCTGCATCAAAGTATATAATCATCTGGCCTACGTGTGTTTTAATGAGACTACAGGTGTTGCAGAATCACGAAGAAACTCTTTTTACCTGTTAATCTGTCCTTGGCAAACCTCCTGCTGCTCTCCATCCACGGGAAGGTGAAATTTGCCGCATTCCCCATCCCCATACCGGGCACCGAGGGGATGCTGGGTCCGATGCCCGGCGGATGCGTCGAAGGGGGCGGATGTGGCGCGGCAGCGGCGGGCGGAGGTGGCATGGGTCTGTGCGCTGGCACCCGGATGACCCCACCAGCGCCGCCCGAGTTCACGTTAACGTTCATGTTCATACTGACGTTCATGTTCATGTTGACGTTGTAGGAGCCGGCTAGACCCGCCGCCGCCGCCGCCATGGAGCAGGCCGGGTTATAGACGCTGTTGTACCCGTTGCTGTAGACGTTGGGGGCCAGCGCGTAATCCGGGTCGCCGGTCCGGTTGGGCAGCATGCAGCCGCTGGACTGGTCCGAGCTGTTGAGGATCTGATCGATCCCGAAGCTGATGGGTTCATGCTGCTGCTGGTGAGTCTGGTTCACCTCCTCGATCCCGGTGTGCTCCATAGTTAGTTTTTTTTTTTATCGGTGATGTTTGTCAGCGTGTTCTGTCAGTGCTCAGACGTATTCTTGTCATATAGTAGTTCACGCCTTGGGAAATGAAATGTTTGTATGTGTGCTGCAGTACTGGGCTGTTTTTTGCTTTCAAGCATCGACACAGGCCTGTTCTACTCCCAGGAAACCAAGAACGTGTCCAGCGCTATCCCAAATCTTGCCATTATTTTTGTCCAGCAGTGAGCTCGGATGTTCCCTAAATTAAATGCCTATCCAGCGGGCTAAGAAAAATCGTATCCATCTTTAACAGCGTACTCTTTCCCGGTGAACTAGACACAAGGCAGCCTAACGACAGGCAAAACAACCGAAGATGCCAAATGGCTATCCTGAGTACTTACAGACCAAAATCCTTGATATTTTGGGGGGAGGCAGTTCTCTGGAGAGGGCTTGATGCGCTTTGTTCGCCTACTCTGGAAAAGACGATCCATACGCAGAACACATAGTCGGGTACCCAAGCTCGTCGTGTCAAAATAAAGCAACAGACAAAACAAAACAAACCCAAAGAGGCGAAAACGAAGCGCTGACCTCGCACGCGTGGATATTAATTGGAGGTGAGAGCGAAAGATGGCTCTGTTGTGCTGAATGGTGAAGTGCGTTTCAGCAGGTGAGACAACCCTCTGCGTAAAAGCTGCCATTCGGTCATCCAGCCAAACCTCCCTCGCTTCCTCCCTCCCCTCCCTCTCTCTCACTCACTCTCTCTCCCTCCCACCCTTCCTCCCTCCTCCTCGGTATAGGGCAGTTGTTTTGCTCGGATGTCTTAAAGAAACCGCAGCTTTCTTTATTTCCTGCAGCTTTTCTGGGATTTCATGGGAGGTTTTGTGCCTTTTAGAGGCGCCCAGGGCTCGGGTCAAGCGGTTTCCAAACAGTTTCGCGTCAGCGCTCGTCAACATGTTAGAAATATTAATGTAATCATTTGATTCATTCATTCAAGATCAAGCATTGCAGTTAGAAAAAGAGAAATGACTCTCATCATGTCCGGAAAATAGATTTTAACTTAAAAAAACGAAATTTTAGATTGTTTTCCCTTTTGTTTATTAATTGTTGAATTTTTATAGTGAGCATTCATGACACTGTCACTGTGCATGCTCAGTTAATTTTAATATTTTCGAGTCCCTGAGACTCTTAATTTGCTTTATTGTGGATGTTTGATCAAAAATCTTGAAATATAAGTGCAATGTGATGCATTGGGTGAAGGCCTTCTAGGCCCCTGGAGAGCCCTCACCCCATGATAAGATTTTTCTTTGGGAACTCTCTGCCACCTGAGAAGGCTCCTGTTGTTGGACATGATTTGGTACAGAACCTGACAGCAGGTCTACAGCACTTTGTTTTCAGGGAAGCAATTAAATCATGACTTTCTTCTTGTGTGTATGTGTGCGTGTGTCTGCTCACTGTCTGTGCAATTAAACCAACCCTACATTTACCCATAGAACCCATCCAAGCACCCCTAGAGTATAGGGGTCACGAAAACTCGCGAATATAAGACAATATTGCACCTTGCAGATCATGCCTGGCTTTTATTTTTCAGAACACTACGTCTTACAAGGGGCACCAAATACTGGACCAGGTTTATGTGAGTGTGTGTGAGCCGCTGAAGCAATAATCTGTTGCACTGTTGCACACAATGAAGCCATAAATCCTCTGATATTGACGGGAAGTGTGCAGAGTATAGGCCTGATTTAAAGGCACTGATAGGCCCATTCCAACGTGCATTATGACAAAGTAATGAAATGTAAACCAGGAGACAAATAAAAGATAGATAGATAGATAGATAGATAGATAGATAGATAGATAGATAGATAGATAGATAGATAGATAGATAGATAGATAGATAGATAGATAGATAGATAGATAGATAATTAAACAAATAAATGGAGTCATACCATGAAGCCAAATGTGAAAACGCGGTGTTGCTGATTTGCACAAATTATTTAACCTTTCTCCGCCCGAAGCGACGACGCGGATCGCCGGGGTCTCAATTCAATAAAAATGAAAAATGGCTCATAATAAAACCGCGACACGGGGAAAAACGAATTTAATATATCACCGTTTTATTACGCACTTATTTCACTTTCCGTGCGAATAAAGATATCTCTCAACTGCACAAGGTGGCTAGAGGGAAGCATAAAAATCAATTGTGTGAATTCAAGGCCATATCAATAACGGTGCGAGGACGAGAGCAGTGCGAGTGTAGCTGCTATTAGGCCTGTTTATATTTGCGCGTTACAATAAAATGAATAGGGACGAGAGGATGCAGTGCGCCTCAGATCAGCTTACTGACAGGGTAATTGGCTGTTTATGCAAAAACCAGGAAGATCTATGGAGCGGAAGGTGGAAAATAATGTCTGAAAAGCCTCGTTGGGGTAACACGTCTCTCTCCTTGTTGGTGATGTCAGCAGCAGGGATGTGTGATGTGATGATGAGTGTGCGCCAACCAAAGTTGTTTATGTTCACAGATTATAAGGGTTCCCAAACGTTGTCATGTAGAGACGCGTCATGAGCAGAAAAAGGTGTCAAAGTCCAAATCTGTTGTTTGAAAACTGTCACATCCTCACAAAATGCTCAATGATCAATCAGTGAAGGTTAGTCCACAGTGTTCAATGGCACAGTTCACATATCTGAACCTTCTATGTTTAGTTGTTCACGTATTATTGTTATTATTATTATTATTATTATTATTATTATTAAATGTTAAACTTGTTTTAGCTCATGTGTAACTTATAATATAATATGAAGCATGTGCCACATTTGTTGTATGTAAATGTATTTATTTACGTCTATCTATATATTCTGAATAAATAAATTACTTTAAACTGATTGGTGCTGTTCATTTTAACACTTTACCTGCCTAATCTGGCTCATGTGATCATTTTTAACTTAACTTCCCAAACCTTATCCAATACAAAGAACCATAAAGTGTTTATATGTTAGATTACCTCTCATAAACTTCAAAAACTACAAAATGATTCTCTATTAATGTTTGGTTTGGTGAGGCAACACTTTCTTTAACCCAACACTGAGGCAGTGAGAACGCTGGAATAAAATTCAACCACTGGAAGATTTGTTGTGTTGGTTTGTTATACTAATTTGTAACTGTGAAAGCAGTAAAAGTAATATATCTTACCTGTAGGTTGTGTTTGGATTGTTTTATTCATTTGTTGTTTTGCTGTGGGTTATTTGTTACATTTGAACAAACTAAAACACTTTCAAAGACCAAGAGAAAAAAGACAATGCTTTATGTTTAATTTGCCAATTTTAAGTTAAAATCCCAAAATATTCCAAAAAGCATATGTCCCAGATTTGTGGAAACCTTTATTGAATCACATCGGTGGCAGGAAATTCCACTCCTACAGCTGTAACCTTCAGTACGTGTCCTGTTCATATGAGGCAAGGCCCTGCATGTGCATGAATGAGGCTCTTTGCCAACATGTTGAACACAATGGTAAAACTGAAAACCTCTAATCATCAGGAGCAATATCAGAGTTCTCTTTATTGAGCCTGACAACCAGAGCTTACTCAACAAGACACCAAGTGTCCTGTTTCATTATTCTCAACAATTTAGGCCATTAGCTCCCATGAGCTGGAGTTATAATGAAGCATAAGGAAATTAAAAAAGATTTTAAAGGGGTATCTGATTTGTAATGTGCAGTTTGGGACTCGTCAGACTAATGTGTCACCTTTAACCCCATGAAGTGTCTCATCATATGATCTGTTTTCAGTTTACATTAGCACTTCTACACACATCTGAGAAATGAATTACTAATGAAGGGAACATTCCTATTTGGCCTTTTCTTGTTTTGATCACCAGATAGATTTTAAATACAGAGAATTCAGAAAAATGTTTTTACACCGTTGTTTTACTGCTTCTGGATCTATAATTATGTTGTGTGAACTGTTCATGCTCCATGTTTTCCTGCTTTAAATGCTTGTTGAAGTATCTTCATTAGACTTCTTTTGCTCTATTCTTAGACATCTCTCTATCTGCTGCAGAAATGACCCAGTTTCCCCACAAGGATCATTAAAATCTTATCTAATAAGCTATAGCTGCAAAACATGAGGGAATTTAAATTATTATTATTTTTTAAATAAAGATCCCTGACTTATTATGGGCTGCCACTATAAAATTAGTTATGAAATAGGCCAATAGGAGGTCTACCTATAGCCTTTAAATGCAAACGTGACACGATGCTGTGCAGGATTGTAATCAGCAATTTTACTAATGCAATAAAACCCCATTGCCAATTAAGGTAGGCTATACACCCCCCACCTCCTCTCTCTCTCTCTCTCTCTCTCTCTCTCTCTCTCACACACACACACACACACACACACACACACATACACACACACGCACACCCTCACCTCTCTCTCAATATGAAAGCCCCTCGCTGACTTTGCCCAAAGGCGTTGTCTATGGTTGCCGGCTGTGCGTGATGAATCGTTATCTCCAGGCCATGCTGCTCGTCTGGGTAATAAAGTACCAGCAAAGCGGAGACAAAAGGAATTTGTCACAGTTGCCTCCCCGATATATTAGCGACCTACCGGTCGGTTTAGTTTTCGTTTGGGGGTCCAGGGGCCTGCACATCAAATTAAAATGAACAGAAAAAAATAAGAGGCAGAAAAGGGAAATTTACGCATGTAAAGTGTAAAGTAATGAGCCAGTACAGGATTGGTTTGAGGGTTGGAAGAGGCCAAAATAAATATTGTTTAGCATTTTATTACCACTAGCACTTAATACAGTTTCTACTTAATGAACGCACAGGCCTTCAGTATACCTGAATCAGCTTTACGCACGGTGCGCGACGCTTTGGAAAACCCTCGTCCAATCAGAGCTGTGGAATTAAAGCATGACAGACAGCTCTTACAGGTAATCAAACATTTAATTTAGGCTTTCATTTCAAAGAGGTTACATGGGCCCATTCTAACAGAGTATGTTATCTTAGTTTATCCGCTGAACAGCTTGAACTCAAGGTTACATGCACGGATCTTTTACACGTATCCCAGTGCAGTGGTGGTGTCTACACAAGAATTATCAACAAAATGTCATTTTTAAGTATGATCAACCATAGCATTATAGTATTGTAATAACACTGGTATTATTATATGATAATATGATATACATAAATATTACAAAGATAATAATGTTTAGTTTTGATGGACACTGTCAGAGAAGTATTACTTATTAATTAACTGTATATTTTGGCCACCCTATTTACAATATGTATGTATGTTTGTATGTTTGTATGTATGTCAACAACAACAAATGCCTCAAATTTTTATTTCTAAGTTCCACCACTGGGCTCACGTCTTACAGTATTATTACGTTGAAGATGATTAAGCCTGTTACTGTTGTTGTTAATATTGTTAGACGTTGTTTTGTGTCATTAGTTTGTGTAAAGCCTCTTTGTTATTGGTCATTGGGGTTTTTCCACAGTTCATCATAGAAAACGTTTCCTTGGACTTGGTGTTCACTAATTGTTTCTGTAAAGAGATGATGAGTGGAAAAAAAAAAAACACTCACACTTATTATTTGTGTAACGTGTGCAGTGATGTGACGATGTAACCATGCAGAGTTTCATGCAAAAGATATTTCGGTTCCATCATCGGACAATCATATTGAATGATTGATGATTTTATTTTTGAAAGAGCTCTTTGCTGACAAGAGATTTGAAACACCAGGAGAACAAACTGACATTTAATCCAAAAATATGAATGTGTGTATCAACAAAAAATGGACATGCATGGTTCATTTCCTTCACATGCTGTCAACCGGTTGTTTGTGGAGTCTTATCCAAATTTTGCGAGAAAAAAAAAAATGGCAAAAGGCGCACCAGACAGTAGGAGCGTCCGATAATGGATGTCTAGCCGCTAAGTTGTCCGATAACGAACGCATTTAAATTGACAGCTGAAATGATCCCAGACCTGGGGAGGGGTAAAAACTGCCTCTGCAGTCAAGGATGTCGGAGATTAGAGTGACGAAGCCTGTCATCCTCCTCCCTCCCAGGCCCTGTTTGGCTCTTTGCAGCTATTAGGTTGAATTTCAGATGATACACCCAGAAACAACAGGGTTCAATGGTCAGGGAAGGGAGCCTGTTTGACCTGTAAACTTCAGGAACTGTTATTGTGACAAAAAATGTGCTTTTCAATACCTGTTTTTACTCTTTATCATCATTTATTATTCTTCAGTTGTCGAATGTTTCTACGTTTATATTTTTCATGTTCATTTTTTCCAATTTTGTCTTCTCTAAGATTTATCACCCAATTAATTATTATTATTATTATTATTATTATTATTATTATTATTATTATTATTATTATTATTTATGTTGTTGTTGACCTATCATTTAGTCTAAAGTAGAAAATTCTCCTATGTGTTTTGAAGTGCAACACACCCCAGGTTGTCAAATGCCCATGATTCCCATACAAAATACAGAGTAAGTGTCTTCAACTACATCCTTGTGTCTAGTGTGAAATTTTTTTTTACGACACGTGGAACCACTGCAGTATAAAAGCACCACCAAGGTCTTATAAAAAACCCTCAAATAACAATTTCTGATGACCACTGATAGCAGAGTGACACTAAGGTTGAGTAGCCTCAATAAGTGTTTTCATTGAATGCACAGTCACTGATTTTCTCCATGTTCAGAAGGATTTTTCAAAAGTAAATCTGGTTGGTTGGTGCAAGAACTATTTTGTGGTTCGACAACTATACAAACCTTTTTATTTAGAGTGTGAAATCATTGTAAACAAACATAAGTAAATCTCTTGTTGCAGGACTGTGTTTCCCAACATACCCCTATGTTTTTTTCCCACATTTGCAGCCCAGATGAGGGCAGGATGGCCAAATGTGTTTAAGGAAATAAACAGGAAGCCACAACAAGTTTGCACCTTTGTACTCACTAAACTGGAAATTTACTTTAACAGTCAATTTGAATGAAGTCTTGTTGAGGTGCAAGAACCATCTGTGACCTTGAGAAGAACATTCCCTAACTAGGGTACATGTTTGGGCTTTCTGAAGTTTACCAAAGCTCTGACCAAAACCTTCATCAAAGTCATTAAACCTGATATTAATAAAAACAAATGTGGCAATCAAATAAATAAGTATGGAGACATTTTCAGACAAAAGTGTAGTGGATGGATTCAGGAGAAACAATGTTTTTTTGTTTTGTTTGTTTGTAAATCTTGAGGTCTTGACCTACTTTACTGTAGTTGTTGCAACACACCTTTTTAAAGGTGTGTTCAACACTGTTCAGATTATTTTGTAAGCTTGATCATTTGCAGGTAATAATTAAAGGTCCAATGTGTCAGATTTAGGGGGCACTATTCACAAAATATGGCAGAAATTGAATACAATATGCATAATTATGTTTCCATTAATCTACAATCACCTGAAAATAAGAAAGGTTATGTTTTTGTTACCTTAGAATGAGCCATTTCTAAAGACACTGTGGGTCTTCCTCCACTGAGTCCGCCATGTTCGACCACCATGTTTCTACAGTATAACCCAGAGCGGACAAAGTAAACACTGGCTGTAAACAGGTCTTTTCACAGCCACCATAGTTTCTCCTTCATGCTAGGAGGGATGTGGCGAGGCAAAAAGGGTTGCAAATCAGTAACTAACTGCTAGATGCTGCTAAAACCTACACACAGGTCCTTTAAGTGTTTGAATACAATATTATACATCATAACTGTGATGACCAAAATTGTGTGCAAAAAAAGACCTCTCCTTGTCCTTTACCTGCCATAAGAACAAGTTACACACAGAATTGAGCCTCTGCAATCTGCCAGCCTACAGACCTCTTTTCTCGAGAGTGTACAACAACCTGGGTTTTGTGATAGAGCAAGAATCATCTTTCTGTAGCTTCCAGGATCGTGTGGGGTTCTAACACACACACACATAAAGGACCATTCAGCGCTGAGGAACCCTTTTTACTGAAAGTGTAGAATTACATTATTCTGCATTTGGAGGGTTCAGTCCTTGACTCTTCGCCTCCCCTCAGGGGAAAACCTGGCGCCTCCTGCCCGGATCAGACGACTCGAAACTGGACGGAGTGGAAAGGAGGAAAGGGGTGGAGAGGAGGAGGAGGACGAGGAGGAGGACGAGGACGAGGAGGAGGAGGAGGAGGAGGAGGAGAGGGGCGAGGAGGAGGGGGGGAGTAAAAACAGTGAAAAAAGACAGGAGAAATCGCTGAAATGCAGGCTTGGAACTGGGAGGATGGAGGGATGTCATGTTGCCACTGAGCGTCACAGGCCTCAGAAGCTGCAAGAACAGGTAATTAAAAAATATTAATCTTATTCTTCATATTATTATTGATATTATTGTGATAATAATTATTATCAATGATACCAGTATTGTTGTTGTTCAGAATTAATATATATTGGTTAAGAAAGGTAAAGAAAAATAAAGAAAAAAAATGTTTCATTCCTAACTTTTTCCCATAGTTCAGTCTATTTGGGGGAAAAAAATCGACACGAAAAGGTAAAATAAAACCCGACATTTCATTACTCGACGTCAGATTTCTCGACTTTATCTTTTCCTCTCTTCCTTTTAAATGCAAACCGATTCATTTTGCTCTTCCCAGCTGTTTGCCTCAGATAAACCTATCGATTAGACATCAGTTAGATTCCTAGCCAGGGCTTTATTGAGTAAGTTGGTGAACCTTAAAGTGAATTACAGGAACTGCTCTGCCCCTCCGGTGAACTATTTAGTTGAATCTAATTTACTTTGATAAAGACCATCTATTTTATTTACTCTGATCGCCATTTTCATCGGGGGTTTATTGTGAGACTGTGAGAGCAGAGTTTGTGGAGGATTTTTGGAGAGAAAAGGAGACTGAGATCAACGATTTGACTTCTTTTGTAGATTTAAACTGATGACTGTAATCTGTATTTTTTGTATAGAAAACGTACACATTATTATTATAATTAGTAGTAGCTGTCCTTAATGTTATTATATTCCTAAAAGTTGTAGATAGCCCTGCAATTAGTATTACAACAGATGTAAAGTAAATTATGTCTCCAATGAAGCTACTCATATTTTCTCAATCATACTCTTTAACCAATAATAAAATAAATATTAATAAAATAAAATAAGCCTTAATATATTTTAATGTGCATTTCTTTTTTGTATTTCTCTTTTTGTCTGCAGGAATCACAAAAATCATCCATTTTGTCCAGAGCTGCACAAATGCTGCTGGATGCACCATTCCAAGGGAAATGTTCATCAGAAACGTCAGGGTGTAAATATAGTGTAGGTCTTTCTGGACAGTCTCTTTGAATAGATATTTTCTGCCATAATAATTATATATATATAATATTACTGGATCATTCATATTTGCACCCAGCCTACAATTAAAGCAAAATAATTATTTTGTGAAAAGTGCTATGATCCAATTAAATAAATAAATTAAAATCATAAAGTCATAAAAGTGATAAATCTCTGGGCCTACAAAAATGGCTGTACAGTCTGTTTATCCTCCATCCCTGTTTCCACAGTCTAAAACGGGGCTGCTCTGAGAGCCTGTTGTACACATGCGTCGTATTTAAGTGTAATTGGCCCTATCATTGGCTTTTGTCTTGTTTACAAAGCGGGCAACAGGAGCGGTAATTTAATTTCCTCCGCCGCATTGAAGAGCCACCAGCCGCCTGTCAGGCCGAGCTCAGCCTCCCCAACCCCGGGCAGCGGGCAGGAGACTGGCCCTGGGCGATTCTGAAGGAGGAGGAGGAGGAGGAGGAGGAGGAGGAGGAGAGGGTGACATCTGCGTCCAAATAAAAGTGTACATGAATGATATCCTGGGATGTAATGGAGGGTAAACCCATTCCTGTCTCTATGGGTTAGCTGTCATAAATCCATAATTTAATAGTATTTATTAATAATCATTAATGAAGAGGCAAATTGAAGTAAGTTTTATCCCTCACCAACATCATATTCTGTTCATGGATTTTCTTAATACATCCATTCATTCATATTCATTGAAGTCATTTTTGTGTTCAGTTTAAATTATTTTTTTATGTTTCTTATGTATTCCAACAATATCTCCACAATTTTATATTTATTATTTGTTTTATTTGAATTTTCATTACACATTAATTTTAATTTGTTGCAGAAATGCACGAGTATAAATGTTTTTTGTTTGTTTATTTGTTTTTATCTGGTTGTCAAGGGGGGGAAAAGTCAAATAAATAATGTCTTGAAAATAGCTTGGGTGATTTTTGTATGGGTTGTTATTTAGGTGATGATGAGCAACTGTAGGTCATATATTTTAATCTCCTTTATGGTCCAAGGGACTTCCAAAGCTAAATCCATGGATGATATTTATGTCTCAGACACATTATGAAGGAGCATCAAATCATCACAGGGATGTGAAGGAGTGTGAAGATGGACAAAGGCAAAATGTGGTGATTTTCTAAACTACAGGCATTTAGGATTATAGACTTATAATTTTAATGATGATCACCAATGAGAGTGTATCTCTCTCTTTTCATTAACACCACGAATATTTCCTTTAAAAAAAAATATGGTGATGTCATTATTTTCAGAATAAGAAAGGAGACAAGAAGAGGCTTGATGATATTTTCACAAAACCATAAATTTGTGCTTTCAGGAGTATGATATTGAATTAACAACAATTGAATATAAAGCTTCTGCTCAACATTCAAAACTCTAAAACATCACAAAGAAGCCATGCTTGTTTGTAGATTATTAAATTCCTTGATTGAAAAAAACTGAACCTCTTTCATGGACTGGATCCTTGTTCATGTTCCGGAGATCAAATAATGACTTTAAAGTTGACTTTATTTGCAACATGAAGGAAAAACAGGCTTTTGTAAATGAACTCTTTATTGTCAGCGTACACATCTGAGGAAGAATGAAACATGTATTGTGCTGCATGTGTGTGTGTGTGTGTGTTTACTAGACCAGAGCATGGAGGGAGAGAGACAGAGAGAGAGAGAGAGAGAGAGACAGAGAGACAGAGAGACAGAGAGAGAGAGAGAGAGAGAGAGACAGAGAGACAGAGAGACAGAGAGACAGAGAGAGAGAGAGATGGCACATTAGGCCTGAGGGCGCATCATTATTAGAGAGCCTGGCTTCCCTCCCTCTCTCTCCACCTCACCCTCTCTCTCCTTCTCTCTCTCTCATCCAATCACAGGGGCGGTCGAAGGACAAACAGAGCACCGACAGTCTTACAGCAGCAGCTTCCGTATGGGGCAGTGCAGTTCCTGCTCTCTAATTACGCCATGATACAATGCAATATTCCTCTGCAAATATTCCCACATAAATTCATTTCACAACCCATTAAAGATACAGCAGGTGAGATCATTTACATCACTGTGTCCCAGTACAATACAGCACGATGCCGGCTTTTACAATGCCGCCAAATGTGCCAAGTCCCCCCGGTTGAACAGCAACCTGGTAGGCATTAACTCAACATAATGTCTCACAAATTAAAGTATTGCTGGGGCTACCACCGTGGCGTCAGATAAATGTGCTCTATTAGGAGGCCCCAAGCTGTGCGCAAAACAATTGATTGCTTGTTTGTGTTTTCATATGGCGTCCGCGAACATGTAGAGTGATGGATGGGAGCCCGCCATCTCAAGTTGCTGTTAGTCGATTGCTGTTGGTGTTTTTTTCCTCCCTTCCTCTAATAGAAGAGTTGGTCAGTCCACACACACACACACACACACACACACACACACACACACACTTTATATTTTCTTTATTGAGGCTGTAGGAAGGGCTGAGAGAGTGCACAGGGGGCTGATGGGGGTTGAATCCAGGCCAGTGAGGGCAGATGTGATTGCAGAGCCAGCAAGGTGTTAACTGCAGTAATGTTCACACTGCAGGACTTCATGCCCACGTCTAAATAGCTGCTTGTGTCAGATTTTATTTATATTTTGTTGTTTGTCCATGTCTATTTTTTGAAAGTAATCTGATTCTGATTAAAGGTGGAGCTGATAATGTCAAGAAGACACCCATGAGCACAGTAAACAAGAGGTCACATTCAAACACATTTCAGCTATACATGAGCCAACATGACTAAACTGAGTCTCCCTGAACACTAATTACTGTAAACAAAGCTATTTGGCTTTCTTTGCATTGCTGTGTCTCATCGTCCAACATGCTAACACTAGCTGTGAGAAGTGCTGTGAGAAAAAAATGAATAAATTCAGGACGCTACATTGCACCGGAACTAATGTTTTAAGCATCTAACCATTTGATGTCGCCAAGATGTACACAATGTTTGGCATTGAGTTTTGCAGAATCATCCAGTATCGACATGCTTGTCTAGCAAAAGTAGTTCATGATTGGACGCTTCTATCTGCAGCATGTTCAACAAGCTCTAATATCTAGATGATATGATCCATATATGAAAACAATACATGAAAGGGTTAAGGTTTGGATTCACTTGTGCAAGTAAATTTACCGAATCATGGTTAAAAAAGCATTGTGGTCATGGAGAAACCGATGTTCACAATTGATAGGAGTTTGCTGTAGCCAGCAATTATGTGCATGAATGTAGACGGAAAACAAATATATGTTGTTTTGAGTTTTTCAGATTCGACAAATTCTGGTGCTTTCCTGGTGAAGAGAATCTCACAGAACATTATGTAAAATCAAACCTATGTACTTTTGGTTACAGGGCAGTATCTCAATCAGACATTCCAAACAAACACACTTTGCTTGGTGTGCCATGTTTGGAATTTTTTTAGATATACGTGGTCAGATTTTGACATGTTTAATCCTGCGTCCTGCTCTGATATGACTCAAGAGAAGATTACAAAACCAGAACTGTCTTCATTTTCCAGCAAAAGTTCCCTTGTTGGACGTTCCCACTGTTGGCCTGTTCTTGGTTCTTGCATGTTTAAAGACTTCTTGCAACTTTTAAACACAATAGTCAAAGGACTGCCTTCAATTGTAAACAATATCCTCTTCACTTTCCATTTCTGAAGTCAACTGTTTGACCTGTTAAGTTTGTTCAACCACTTTGTTTGGATTTGTTTGGTCAGTGTGCCACAGGTAGTTAGTTTTCTAAGACAATTGCCAACATTAGACTGTTCCCTGTTGTTGGAGAATGTTTGATTGGTCTGCCATGGGCTTTATGAGTTACAACCATGAGAGTGAATGCATGCTTGAAACTGTAATCATCCACTTAAACCATTTGGATTCACCAGCTCCATCATGTAAATTGATTATACTCATTCTCAATTGGACTGCACTGTCTTTAAGCTAGTTTGGTTTGCAGATAACATTAAGTAATTTAACTACTGTTTCAACTACAGAAAGAGTTTGTTCAAAAACTGTCTCTCTATCTTTCTATTAATGTTTGTCAGCTTTATTCTCCAAAGTTTTCTCTTATTATGTCATGTTAAGTATCACTTCTTTATTTCACTACCTTGCAAAAAGGATGTTTGTTCTTGAATTGACATCACATCTGTTGTTCAGTGGCCTTTAACATGTGTTTGACCTATATTAATTGTCAGGAAAATAATAAAGAAATGACAAAAAAAACACAATCTCTTGTTTACTATCCATTTGTTCTTGTGTTTTTATTGTTTGAACAATACTGAGAAAGAAAAAAGATTTCTTTCCACCATCATATGCTTGCAGATTTGCGTCAAGCTATGAAGTAAATGAAATCTGTTATCATATCTTTTGTACTGCACTCTGGAAAAGGCTAAACGCACGGAGAGCAAAGCACAGCACTAAAGCACCATCTTCCATCAGCGTCTCTTGGTTGATCACAGTCATTACTGTAATCAGAAGGCTGCTGCTGTGAGTCCAGGTGAGAGCGAGTCTGGTCTCCATGTGGATATCACTGCATTAATTGATGTTTAGCTCGATCAGTCTCATAGGTGCTGATTGCAGGTGCAGCGGCAGAAATGATGAGAATGCCCTCCCATTGCTCTTCGCCCATTACTCACTTCCACCACCACCATCACCCCCCTTCAACCCTTCGCCCACTCTTCCCACACCTCTGCACAGAGGTAAATACAAATATGGGTAAACTGTGACCTCCAGTGTGTGATCATCATTAGGCACACAACAACAAACCTGAAGAAAAATCAATTATATTTTAAAGAAAAGTGTTTTATCATGTTTTCTACTCACTTAACAGCCACTTTTCTCAAATAAATCACCAGTTTTCTAGTTCTTACTGCTTCTTAGAAGGATGATGAGAGTGAATATTTACCATGTCAGCTTAAAATCATAAGATGTTGGGAAAATAGAAAGAAAGGGATGTATGTGATGTGAAACCGGCTGCATGTTTCCATATAGATGCTGAGTCTCCCTCTGTAAACTGGGTGTTTTATCTTGGGGAAGCGAGCAGCCAAGAAGAGGCCTGGCTGAAGCGCCAGCCAAGGCGGCTAATTACATTTTCCATCTCGACAAGAATGGAGGATTCCTTCCTATGTTATTAATCATAATGAAGGGAATATAATAAGCTACCATACATCATGCTGTTGACAGTCGTAGTTTGCCATTTGCAAGCCCAAGCATTCTTCTTCTTTTAATGGCCGTAAACTGAATTAATGTACACTGAGTTCGATGCTCATAATCAATTGTGGATGAAATTTAAGGCCTTTTAGCCTCACCCTCCAAGATTTTGGATGGCTGTCAAGAATGTTACTGTCCAGGAAATCACTATAGGTGTTTATATGCTGTGTGTATATGTAAAACTACTTACCTAATATTATTATCAACAATATAATATTAAACATACTAAGCATATAAGGAAAACATTTATATTGAAGAGACCTGTTAATTTTCCCACTGTCAATGTTTTTTTTTTTTTCTCTACAATATAATGTGGAATATAAGTTGCTTTCAGTTAAAAACCCACAGAGCATCACATCACATAGCACTAAATCTCTACATAGCATTTTAGTCTCTTTTAGGTCGGATTTTGGTTTTACAGAGAGATTTGCTGTATGGTTCAGTCTACCTGTTAAACACTAGGGCCGGGTATCATTTAATAAATTACGATACCAGTACAAATGCAAGGAAGTGATACCAGTACCAATAGAGGAATTCATCCAATACCTGGTGATGAAGAACCCATTGGCCTTGCAAACACAATGCAGCTCTCAACCCTGAAGTTTTCTCCATGCTTGATGAGATGCCTTATCATGTTACTCATTCTGAGTTTTCCCTGAAATAATGCTTCTGCATTTTACACCAGGTGTGTAGTATTGCTATACTTTCAAACATTTTGGTAGCATCTCAACACAATGAAATGCCAACTCCGTCAAATACATCATGGTTGATTTCACCACCAAAGACATAGTAGTTGTATGTAGCTGCTAGCTGCTAGCTGTTAGCTGCGATAGCATTTTTTTCAAGAAGCGTCAAATGCAGGTTTTGTTTTCCTGGAGAATTTTCAATGCTACTTGGTACTGGGTTATTCCAGTCTTTACTTACATTACTCAGCCCTACTGAGCACCAATGGTAAACAAAGTTAATGACTTGTGAAGAGAGTTTAACATAAATATATGTGGCCCAAAAGACAAGTAGGATGATAATGTTGGTCCATGCTTCCAGAATTTGTAGGTAAGCCTTTTATGCTGACATGCTAGCAATCAATCAGGTCAATCATGGTTAATGATATATTGAGGGTGTGTGTCTGTTAGTTTTGTTTTCTTCTAGTCTACTTTTGCTTGAGAATATTGTGGTTAAATATTGAAAGAGTCAAGTTGTCCACCACCTCAGTTCCATGATTAACTGCTGTATTGGCTCTAAATGTTGCCAGTGAGCATAAGTTGCTATTAAATTAAAATTAAATTAGTTTCATATGAAAATGATTTCTGTGTGCATGCGTGTGGCAGTGTTTCACTTGAGTCTGCAAACATATTTTTGTCTTAGATCTGATGTCGAAGGTGACAGTAAACTGCAAACAGCAAGCCATATTTCTTTTCCTGTTGTCAACCCTGACATTTCTGAATCAACTGGGGGAAGCCGATTCTATCACTGTGTTTAATAACAGCACGAAAAATGAAAAGATCCTGAAGGTAGCTATACCTCTTGAACGGTTATCTGGAGAGAGAGAAACAGCACTGCAATGTAATTTATCGTGACTGAGCTCACTGCCCACGGGCTTCTCCTTTGAACGAGAAAAAAATCTCAAAAACTAACAAATAGGAAATAAAGGCACTTCTCCTCTTAATCCTCCTCACCTTAAGGGTGAAAGACACAGGTTAAAGACTTCACAGCCGTATACAAGCGAGATAAGGTCCAAGTCAGTCTGGTCAGTATTTCGATAACTTCATCAATCCTGGAAAATGCAATCAGATACAGTCCAACTCTAAGCTGCTGTTGCCCTCTGGGAGGCTGAGAGAGACATTCATTTTGGTGAGGAGGGCACACAATCTCCCTTTTGTAATTAAGAGTACCCAAATAAACTGTGTGTGTTACCCCTGAAGTGGAACAGTTAGAAACAAATAAAAGGCTAATGAAGAAATGATTGCTCTTTTACAGGAAGAGGGTAGAGAAGGAATCTTAAGGCAGTGAGCTGCTTGTATGCAGCAACTAGTTTTGCATATGGTTGAAATCTGTTGAAAGGACGTGTGTGCATGTACATGTGCATGTGATCGTGCATGATTTAAGAGTCTATTGAACAGAAATGTGTTTGTGGATATGGGTTATGTAGACAGATATAGGTGGTTTGTCAGTACCATATTGACTGTTTCCAAAAACAACCAGTGGTCACTGCGATTCCTTTGATTTTACATATCAACTTCTTAACCTTAAAGAAAGCTGTATTTCTTTATTGAGACATGAAATGATGCCATCAGGATTATCTCAGCTTGATCTTGGAGACAAAAATTCTGCCTCCTGCCAAAGTGGGATTGTGGAGTCTGAAATACGTGATGATTTACCGGACAGGCAGAGTCTGACAAAGTCCATCTAGTTAAACTATGGAAAATGTAGGATACAGTGTTTTTAGTGCTTGACATACTAATGACAGGATGTCAAACGACAGGATATCTCAGCCTCTGCTACACTAATACACTGATTTTGACCAGTCTTTTTGAAATCAATCCCTCCTCTATGCTGCACAAAAATCTGACATAAATTACCAGGTTTTGGGAAGACGACGATCCATTTGGACTAATGCATTTTCCTCCTGCTGGATTTCATCCATGCACAAAACATTATAGTTTTGGCCCTTATTCCATTTAATCCTACTAAGTTGTTTACATTACTTAATTGTTGGGTTTCACATCCACACTGATTAATATAATAATAAGATCAGTACTGCGATATTTGCGCATATCCAAAGACCTGTTGATATCTGTGTCTTTCATAAGGTTTAAGAGTTGATGTGCTCCTTCTCCAGAAATGTGGGCTCCTCCTTTGTGCATGCATCTTTACTCCAGCCTTGCAAACTGTTGACTAGGTTGTCAATGCACAGAGTTGATCATAAACAAGAGTCTGCAAGAGTCAAGAGTCTGTGTGTTGCAAACTGCAGTAAAAACCCCAAATTACATATTCTGAATATGAATGCTCCTAAATAACTGCAAATCCCATGTCTTAACCGGAAAATGCTACATTAGGAATGAGGCTTAATTTGGAATATACAAACAAAAAATGTTGTTCACATTACCCATATAATATTGTCATGAAATGAATTTGCATGTAAACATAGTCATTGAATCTATGTAGTCTACAGTGTAGCCAACTAAACTACACAGTTAGTCTTTAGGTCAAAGAAACCAACATTGATGATTGGTAACAGACAGAATGAAATCATAGTTGGGCTTTGTACTCTTCTAACTATCTCAACCCCAACATCCTCCTAAGAGGCCTTGGAGTGTTTTCATTTTCATGTTACTCCTGTTAGACTGTGAGATGATCTTAAAAGGTCCAAAAAGCCAGAGAGAGCACTCTGTTCCCAAAGGTCAACAATGAACTTTTATATTTAACAGAAGAGGCTTTAAGAGATTGAAAATTTTATTGCCATTTTAATTTAGTTGATATTAGTGAACTCACTTAAGACAATACAGTAACTACACTGAGACATAAAACACCACCATGAAGCCACAATAGTCAGCAGCATATATCTGACAGCATTTAGTAACAAGCTATATTTTCAGGTTGAAATGTTATATTAAAAATATATGTAAATATATATGTTATATATGTTATAGATCAGTTCCACTTCATCAGCTACATTAAATTCAAACTAAAATGTGTGAAAGGTTTTGTCTGATGTAATGCATATCAGTAGAGAACAGTTAAATATCCGTTTGAACAAATGTTCTCTAATATAATGCCCTAATACCTTTGCCTTTGATACTTCGATACAATATTTTTGACAATATGTACTATATACTTTGTACATTGCATATGTTCTTTGACAATTACCTGAAATTGAGCATTTTTTCATTGTGTTATTGTGACTTTTTAAAGATTCCAAAGCTGGAGTTGTGAATCGCTTGAACACCTTAAACATACACAAGCTTCCTATAATTAAAATGTTTCTCGTTGTCTATGTTATCCTATATTTCTTAAAGTGTGGCCAGTGTTTACTTTTCTTGGCAGATAACTGACGGCAGATCAAGAAGCTGAGCCATTTGCGATGAAAGGTTTTGACTGGAGAGATGAAAGTTTGTGAATTCCAAAGTACAACTACGTCTCCGGTTACAAAGCGAGGTCAATCCACTTGCGGTGACTAGATTTTAGTGGTGAGGGCGCCATAGGTGGATGAAAACACACAGCCACAGCAGACACATCAGCTATTTCAAGATTTCAGCTGTCTCACCATGTCTCGCCATTTAAAGATCCATTTTTTTTTTTTTTTTAATTTTTTTTTTTTTTTTTGAGGAAGCCCTGAGAGGAAGATCATCAAAAACTTGATCACCCGTGGAAAGTGTTCCACATACCTTTACACAGAACTATTGCAGAGGCTTGTTGGGGCTTTTTTGGTGTATCAGCGCTCATCTGAAACGTGATCTTTCACATCTGCGTCTTTCCAACGCGACCAAATTCCTGGCTACTGTAACTAAGGGGATTGTTTTGTTCCACGGCAGTGCAACTTCAACCCCCTTTTGACTGTCCTCCCATAAAAGTGTCAAGATTGAAATATCTGGATTAAGAATGAGTGAAGTGGTTGCAATTTTCAACAGCTTGTGTGAAACGTCTCTGTCGTCGGCAGCACGGCCTTCCAGCAGGAGGAAAATGCATTAGTCCCAACAGATCGTGGTCCTCCGGAAACCAGATATGGTGCTTTTATTAAGAAGGACACAAGTTAATTTATGTCAGAGCTTAAAATGAGCCTGTTGCTGCTTCTTATGTTAATGATGAAGCAGGTGCTGTGGGGTTTAACCTCAGAACATAAACAACTGGCTCTGTCTCAAGGTTGTGTCTGAATCCAAATGTTTTCATTCCCAAAGATGATTTAGTGGTTTGTTAAGTTAATATCAGTCAGAGTAGTGATGTTTTATTTGAACAAACCGTGAGAATCTTTAGAAAAACAAATACAAGCGCATGCAGGCACACGTTTTCAATACTTGTAAGGGTTACTTAAGAGTTTCAGAAAAGAAAACCGAACACAAACGTTACACAGCGGCGGAGTCAGAGAAGGAGCCGTGACACTGTTGAACTTTGCACGGCGTGTCCGTGCACGCAGAGGGCCTCTTCTAATATCGATGCATTCCCATCTGCCATTGTCTTGCCAAAGTAGAAGCCTGAAGATCACAGCTTGGAAAGAAAACAGCAGCCTAACATCCCCCCCCCCCCCCACTCCCAACCGGTGATCGACACACTGACTCATGGAATGAACACTTCAACTAAGGCTGAAAAGAGGCATCTGGATAGGATCTCTTGCCTGGATCCTCTGAACTATAGAGCCTCTTGAAACGTTTTGTCGCCATGTTGTCCAGGCTGTGCCATTTTCATTCCAGTGCCGCCGCTCTGCTCTTCCACCTGTCATCTGCACTCTGAGCTGCCTGCGGTCGACCTGCTGACAGCTTCTGGACGTGAGGGGAGTCACAACAGCAGCGCCGGGGGAGACGTGTATTGATGTAGCCTACATACTGTATTTAGCTGTCATTATGCTCCTCTGCTGATGGAGTGCTCATTATTCTTGTACAATTAAAACTAACCTTTGTGGGAACTAATCTTTCTGCAAGTTACAAGAGCAGAATTTTATTAAGAAGAATATCAACGATAGTTAAACCCTAAGCACCAGATGTGAGTGAAGGGTAACAGTTTGAGAAATTAGAGGCTAAGAGAGATTAAAAATGTATTCATTAAATAGTCCGCTCATAAAATTCCAGTGATTACATGTAACTCTACAGTGGTCCTTTACTTTTCTATTTTCAAAGGCAAATATTACACTTTTTACTCCACTTCAGTTGTATGTTATATAGTTAGTATAATAATTAATAATATTTGTTTTAAAATATCATTAAGTTCTTGATTGAATTACAAAGTAGTTCAATTTTGCTCCACCACTATCAACTCTAACAGTAAAGTAGAGTATAACAGAGTATAATAATATAGTAATAAAATATATGATAATACATGCCATGATCACTCACAGGGGCCATTTCTGCTGAAAAAATCACAAATATGTATTTTACTTTTAGGACCAATGTGTAAGATTTAGTGGCATCTGGCAAAGTAGTTACTAATTGCAAGACTGCCACCTTACCCTCTCTTTCCTAGAGTAAAGGAGAAACTGTGGTGGCCATGAAAAACATGAAAGGACCTTTCACTAGCATGGACCACACCATCAACGAGAAACATTTAAAAGATTTATTGACAAAATGAAGGATTGAGAGTGTAGGGTGATCTCGTTTCAGTGGTCTGATGCTGCGGTGTGGGGAAGCTTCGGCAGGGAATCCGCCGTAGCACCTGGGCATGACGGACCTCCCTCAGAACCCTATGGAGAGTAGGAAAGAGAGGGGAAATAGGTGAAAGAAATGGGGAGGGCGGGAGGGGTGTGCGGGAGGGGTGTGCGGGAGGGGTGTGCGGAATGCGAGAGCGAAGGGAACCAGAGGGTTAGGAGGGTATTTATAGGACTGTCCGGAAGTGGCGCGGTTGAGGTGTGGTCCGATCCTGAAAGTCCACTTCAAGCTCCAACTCTAGAGCCAGTGTTTAGTTTTTCCGTTCTGGTGGTTCATGGTGGTTCAACAAGGCGGACATGGCATCGCTAGATATATATTATACATCATATGCACTGATGATTATACACTAATGAAAAAGCATGCATATTGTATTAAATCTCTGCCATATTCTGTAAACAGAGCCCCCTAAATCTGACACACTGGACCTTTAAATAAGATTGTGTTTCCCTCAAACACTGTCCCTGGCATGTGGCACTGCAGTGTGGTACAAATTGTCTGAATTCTCAAATGATAGGCTGACTGAGAATGATTGAAAACACAGTCTATGTAAATGCTCTGTACTTGTAAAGCACCTTTCTAGTCTTCCGACCACTCAAGGCACTTTTACACTACATGTCACATTCACCCATGATACACTAATGGCACTGGCTGCCATGCAAGGTGCGAACTGCTCATAAGAAAGGAGCTAATCATCCACACACCCCATGGCACAGCCTTTGGGAGCAATTTGGGGTTCAGTATCTTGCTCAAGGACACTTTGAAATGCAGCTTGGCATGCATACTGGAGGAGATAGACCTGGCTGGTTCCAAATTAATCTATTATAAATGTGTTTGTTTTTGTTTGTTTTCTTTAGAATTAAAATTAAAGCATCCCAGGATTTTTTTTTTTTTTTTTGCATATAGCAGATTTTCCAGGCCAGGTCTTGTGGGCACTATGAGCACTCATGCACTGCAGGAGACAGTTTGTATTTCACTCTTAAATTTCAATTTGTTTCTTACTGTTTCCTCAAGTGCCCATACTTGATGCTATAATTACATTTGGGCAATAGGGTCTGCAGTATTTCAATTAGTAAGAATGGGGCATGTTTCATTGTTGCAGTCCCACTTTGTGATTCAGGCTGACATAAATGCAGGGATGTCATGTGATCACATGATAAGGCCAACCAAGCAGGACACCCACCTGGGTGTAATTTTACAGAAAAATATTGCCTAGTTAAAGTACTACAGCAGCGAAATTTACCTTGGTGCAAAACTTTAGTAATGAAGAAACTGCATTACATGGCAGTCTTATTCCAAATGTTCCATGTAGGAATAATTAGAAATAGAATAAGCAAAAATTTAATGTCTGTCTCTCTGCAGGTGACAGTAAATTGTCTTTGCCATGGTTCCTCAGTGAAAACACAACATATAAAAGAAGAACAATTAGATACAAAACAACTACATAAAACATCTGTTCCAGCTCTCTCAAGATCATCATACAGCATGTAAACCTACAGGGGTCAAACATAAATTTTAGAATCTCATAAGAGTATATTTGACACATCATGAACAGGACAAGATTTGCAGTCATTAACAATTGCCTCGATCAACAGGGAAATAAGTTTTGACCCGTTGCAGTTTTGTTACTTTTATAGACCCTCGATACGGATCTCTTGGTCTTTACAGGATGTCTACTTCACAGCGTGTGAGAACGCCCTCAGCCACCATCGCTGAAGAGGTGATATATGGGGTTCAAACCATTGATGTTAGGCCATAATAATCCCAGGACAAAGCAGAGAGTGTTTGGAGAAATACAAATCCTACCACCATGGCTTTACTTTCAATAAAGCCAGCCAAGATTCATTCATTCATCAGCCTATCTCTGATCTTCTGCTTGAGTTGCATTACCCTCACCTTAACAAATGCTGAGGGGAGATCAGGTTAATGGCCATTAACAGTGAAGATGGTGATACTGATGAAACCTTTCATCTATTGTGATAAGGCAGATGACTGTTGCTCCAGCTTTTCTTGTTGACGACAGCTGTGTTTTAGATGACTGAAATCATGCATTTTGTTTTTCACAGCTTCACAAAATTGTAAAGGATTGTGAAACAACAGCACAAACAACAGTGATACGTCTTTTTACCATGTTCACTGGGTGGAAAGATGAGCTAATGCCTATGAAAACTTGGGTCAAGGTTAAGGCTAAAGTTTGTAACTTTTTATTATTTCTTTACGTGTTGTTAGACATAAGACTGACAAAAGACTGATAAAACTTGCTACTTCTTGAGTCCGTCTGTTCGAGCCAGAGCTGTCACAGTGATGAAAACAGTTAGTTTTTAGAGGACCAGTGTGTAGGATTTAGTGGCATTTATCGGCATTGTCATTAGCATGGGAAGTAGGGGGCTGCCAGGGCTTCAGGTGCCCCTATAGTAGCTTCAAGTGGCAGCAGTATGAGCTGCAGCAGTTTTTTATTCAACTGTCTTGTCTTTCTTACTTGATTTCAGATACCGATTCACCCATTGTGATCTCCTGTTATATTATCTGAAGCAGAGACGTTTTTGTGATGCTTTTTGTCTGGACTTTTATTAAAATGACTGCGGGAACTCTGTGGAGTCTGCCTCATTCTGAGGTGACAAACATATAACTACTGATATTTTCAAGAGATTATACAGCAATGTAAACATAGTTGTGCATATTCTATTCAATTTCAAATTCATTGCTTTAATAAATAACAACTTATTAAGGATGTTGCCAGGACATTTTCATTCATCTAGCAAGGACATGTTATTTCTTTTAAAACATGTTCTCATTTTAAAGTTAGGCACATTGCTTTGATGAATTGGTTGGTAAAACTCTGTTTTTCTTTCAACATAACTGCAACTGTTTTTGTTGTTTATATTTTTAAGTTTATGGAGGGGACAAAACAATTATTCATCCCCAGTGGGACAAGTAGATGCATAGCAGAGCTTAGGCACACAAATCTCAACAAAACTGTGATAAATAAACACTTCTATGACACATTTTCTACAAAAATGCTGCTACTTGCACCACAAAGTCTGGATTGCTTGTTGTGTTGGTTTTTTGTCTATCTAAACTATTTTTAATCATTATCTATGCAAAGCTAATTCTCCAACTTATGACCATGATATTGCTTTAAAAATGTCATAAAACTGCAAAATAATTTCTACATATATGCATATATCTAAGTTTACTTTAACTGCCAGTTAAATACCAGTAAATTACAGTTCAATATTGGTAAACATGTCTAATCTTAACAGACTTAATGATAATATTAACCACATTCATCTTAATGTGTATAAGTCAGTTTAGTCTTCTGTTATTACCTGACACCCCCTAAACACTTGTTTATAGTCCAGATTGACTAATCTGAAGAATCTAGATAAGAGTAAAAGCAATACTTAGGGAGGAAGTACCCTTATGGGACGATCGAGCCAAGCAGCCAGCATCCTCTGGCTCTCACATCTCCAACCACTACAGATCTAAACACAGAGAGGGGATAGGGGCCAGAGGAAGGCATGTTGAATTGCACATTTGACTTATGACTTGCCCTAATCGTACAATCTACTTTGTGAATGATGGTGGTTAATGGGGTGTGGACGGTAGCTTCTCACTAAGTGCCATCATTCATACATTTCAAGCCTCAGTAGCTTCGCCTGAACTGTCAGAAATGAAATGCTTAATTGAAAACTGCTCCACAGTCTGGGGCAGCACGAGGATGGACAACAATTTACGGGTGATTCAAATATTTTCATACTTTGCTCTATGAGGTAGCAGAGCAAAGTTTGTGATGTGACGTTTGCTGGGTTGAATTGCTAAAGTTAAATGGATCATAACATACTCCAGTCCAGCAATATCTACCACCAAGTTGAGCAATGAATGTATCATCTTTTGACTTTTATCTTTTCACAATTTGTCTCCCTAGAACACAGAAATATTGCTGGAACCTATGACACAGACACCTAAAAATTAGTTACTTTTAATATTTGAGATGTTTATTGGAAGTTAAATGTTTTCTACCATTTACAGTCATTTTAAGACACTTAGGATAAAGGTGTCACCTGAGAGCCTGAAATGTAAAATGTGTATAAATGTTTCAGGCTGCTGAATGGTTGATGGCAAAAACGCCATCTCCCAGATGGTATGAATGTGTAGCAGAGTGTTGCTAAAAGTCAGAATGCATAGTCAGCAAAGCATCCTTGAATAAATGAAGGTTAAATATAAGAAAGCAAACAGGATTTTGTTCATCCATATTCTTCTTATTGTATTTTCTATATCTTAGCTGTTGCTGTAAAAGCATGTAGCTTCAATTACAAAGTTTGTCGTTTGTTTTTAGTTGAATGAATGAATGAATAATTTTGTCATTCCTCAGCACAAAGGGCAGTACAATATGCATTTAAGTGACAAACAGCAATAGAGTATTTTAAGTGCCTAAATCCATATAGAACTGCACACCCTCACAATGCAAACCCTCAAGTGCTGAAACCAATTCAAAGTAGTTGGGAGACACCAGTCACAGTAAATTGTGTTTATAGAAAGAAACCAATAATACCACTTGCATTCCTCAACATACAGTTTTGCACTTCTAACTTCTAATAGCTTCCCCTTTTTCAAAAAATTTGAATATTCAAATATGCCAGGAATGGCAGATTCCGCCACGAACAACAAAAAACAACTACAGTATGTGAGGGAATCACAACATATAATTACACTGAATGAATAGTATAAGAGGAAGATTTGTCATTAAAAACTTAGATTATGACTTTAAAGGAGCAGTGTGTAGGATTTTGAACATCTAGCTGTGTAGTTACAGATTGCAACCCCCGCCATTCACCATCCTGTTCCAAGCATGAAGCGGCCTGCAGTACCTGCAAATGTATGGAAAACGCAAAAGGCCCAAATAGGTACCAGTGTTTGTATAAAAACTGTAGAAGCTGTAAAAATAAATTGTTGTATAACTTAAATAACTTAATTATATAAAACATGATTGCCACAAGGTAAACAAATTTGACATTTGTTTGCCCAGCAGCAACAGTAGGCTTACTCAGATCTGTATGATACATGATTAACTTCAATACAACCAAATTCTCATAACAAGATAAGTAAAAGCAGCCATGTCCTCCCTCAGTGCTCTCGTTGCTCAGTGCCCCACCTCCACTAATTGAAACAACAACCAACTAACTTTTTTGTTAATGTCAGCAACATGAGTGCCAAACCAATTGCATCCAATCAGTTTAATTCGCATTGGGCTGTGGTGGCGGACTCACGCTGATAGTGGACTCTTTTTTAAAATGAACTCTGAATCTTTGCCCATCCTGCTCTTCTTCTCCACCCTCCTCCCTCCGAAACTAAAGAGCTCTGAAGAGATGCGCTGCAAGAAATGTATGCCATGAGAAAAAATTATGCCAATGTTGACTTCTTTTTTGCATGGGTTTGACAGTTTTGTTTTATTGGAAGAAACTTTTTTTAATGTCCAATTAAAAAAAAAAAAAAAAAAAGATATCTTGAAAAGAAGCACCAGTTGGTTTCACATTGGTCATGTTACCCTGACCCTTACCGTACCTACCTATCATGGCATTCATTATTTTCCCCAGAAAAAAAAAATAAAGCCTGATTGAATTCATTTTAATTTGTTTAATTCCAAAAGCACCATTTGAAAAATGTGTACAATTCAAAGATAAAAACATCTTTTTGGACTGTATCTCTTTAACTTTAACAGATACTGTAAGTAAAACTCAGGTGTTTTTTTTTTTTTTTCCACAAAGAATAGGCTGCATACTGAAAACAAGCTCCTCATTTTTTGCAGTGTGTTTGATGCTGCACAGTTGCTGCCTAAGCAGGCAGATCCTCTAATGAACCAGCGGGTATCAGCAGATGTGGGTCTATAACTTAATTTCCCCCCTCAGCTATAGAGCAGATCCTATGGCGTGTAAGTGGTCTTGATGGATGAGCACTACAGCTCATCATACCCCCACCATCAGCACCAGCCCCCATTATCCAGCACCCTTCAGTCCTTTTTTTAACACTGAACTGTAACTGTAACTGAAAATGTCTTAATATTTTCTTAGGCCGCATTCACAGTACAGGATTGTAGCCCTGAATTTTGGAGGTCGTCAACAAAAGCCCCCAGATCAGAGTCAATTTGGAGTTCACTCAGCGCCTGCAAACAAACTAGCTGAATGCTTCGCAGATGCACAAAATTTATCAAGCAGGTTAAATATCTGGTCGTGTTGGGTACAGGTTGGGAACCCATGCATCTATTTGTATGGAGGGGTTACAAAAATGTGAAAGATCTTGTAATGTGTGTCCCTGTGTTGCTGATCAGTCATGTTTGCAAACCACAATAATTTCAAGATTCCCAATTACATGGCAGAAAATCATGTAGTGTGACCAAGGCATTACTTGTTGTTAAAGTGTATCATTCATGGTCTTTGCAAGGCCTTGAACTATGGGAAATCATTGTGAAATCATTGTGAAACTGGGATTTGTTTTTCCTTCTTTGAAGTAAAAAAAATCTTGAAGTATTGCATATTTCCTGTAGGTGTTTCAAGATTCAATATTCTGCAGCGCACTTGTAAAAGGGAGGACAAAATAATATAATCTTCAACACTGTAAGCCCACAAGTCCTAAATTGGTGCCAAACCGCCTCAACAGTGCTTGGAACATCAGAACATCATCACTGTCAACTGATCCAAGCAAACACCATCTGTTGATGAAGACAGTTGAAAGCTCTGGAAACAGTTAATAAGTGAACCTTGAGTTAGGATCGCACTGTTTTGGTTCAGTCTCACAAATTTCAGTAGCAGAGCTGCTGTTTTAAGTGAATAAACTCTAATGAACCCGCTACACATTACCTGCCCAGCACCAAACACCAGATCGACGATATTAGCATTTATCTGGTTAACATAATGTAGTTTTTACAGGGCTACTTCAGCAAAAAAAGTAACCAAAAAGGATACTTCCCTGAGGAGATGGAGGAGACCAAAAACAGAGCTAAAAGGACTTCATCAGGTAGACACCAACACAACTCAAATTAAACAAGTAAATGTTGCTGCCAGTGTTGTGTTTATGGAACTGCTCCAAGGGGCCCAAAAAACAATTGATATAGACTTCAAAGGGTAAATATTCCTGAAAAAAATAGGTGGGGGCAGAGGGGTAGTGCAATTTATTTAATATTAACGATGCTCTAATTGGTTGATGTTTACATTTACACTTAATTGTGAAGTTTCAAAATTAATGTTTTCCATGAACTTTAAGTGTGCATTTCATGGGGCCTTCGAGGCTTCTGCCTACTGTTGAATGTATCTGTCTCTATCAAAAAGAGATTCCTGTTTATATTTTACAAGTCAAATCCTTAAACAGAAGTCATTCAAATTTGTAGTTAAGCATGACATCCTGCAGTGCAAACATAGCCTGAGAGGTGGTAGAGAGACAAAGTAAACACACAAGCCCACATACATACACACAAACCCAAACACGTGTACACGCGCACACACACACACACACACACACACACACTTCTTCAACATATCCTCTGTCCCTCTCAAGGGCAGGGAGCTGTGGTTGCTGCTGGAGGGCCGAGGGGACCATGTGGCGAGGCGTCCATATGGGGTAACCTGAGTAAACGCAGGGTAAGGCCACCGTGCGTCGGTGCACTCTGTTGACTGTTTCAACAGACATGTTTTCCCAAAGCAAGAAAAAAGTACACTAAGAGGGGTGCCTTAAGTCACGGCTCAGTTCACTGAGTCATCTAGCTCCAGGAACCTGATCTCACTCACTTAAAGACTGCGGCTACACTGCTTAAAACCTGCTCTGCTGGTGTGGCTTATAACCATAACTTTAAATGTTGAATTATGGCAGAAATTTAGCCTGAAGTGAGAATTAAGTTTTATAATTTCCAGAAATGTCTGTCTTCATTAAAAGCCATTTCTGTATCTGCTACAAGCTCCTATAACATGTCTAAATGTAGTTTGGGCTGTCTCTGTTCTTTTATTTTTCCCTCCCTTCAATTCACCTGCGGATGCTGTCGCAATCAAAAATGCTAATTACCCAAGTGGCTTAATCAACATTAGAATAATTACGCCATTAGAATACAAGCAAGCTGTGATGAATATGGGATGGTAACCCCATGTAAAACATGTGCTGATTATTTGATTAACATCATGATGCAAAGATGGCTCCCCAACCAACAAAACAAAGTGATTGATAGAGACTTAAAAAAATACCGGGGAAGCAAAGTAGATGCTGGATTCCTTCAGTGTGAAGAAACAAAGAATACATAGTGTGCTAGATTTCCTCTATGGCATTGTTGTATTCTGTCTTTGCTCATGTCTTTTCTTTTGTTACCTGGACGAGCTGAAAGCATCACTGTATAGTTTGTGTCTGAGCTCTGAATCCAGTCACTGCCGTCACTGTACAGTCATAAACAGACATTATCAGATCACCTAGCTACTAGCAGCAAAAAACAAAACCTTGAATTTATCTCAGATTTGGGCTTTAAAGTCTAAACTGCTGTCATCTATGGTAGTCAAACATGTTTGTAATAATAACATTAATCCTTGCTGACAAATATTAGCTGGATGTGCATTAACAATGTCAAGCTAGCTGCCTAGCAAGGTAGCAAACGGTAAAAGCTTTTTTACAAGTTAAAATAAAATAAAATAAAAAAAAACTTCAAAGATTCACAAAGTTCTTAATAAAAAAAACATTTTTGGAGGTTTCAGAACATCCATGATCTTTCCAGTTTATTTATATTAAAACCATGTAATTCAAATGGATGGAAATTTTCTATGTAATTGAAATGCATAAGTTGCCAAAAAATGGTACTCTTATAACATGATGATAATTAGGCCATTTGGTGCCCCCTCCAGCACTTGGTGCCCTATGCGCAGCGCGTAACATGCGTTATGGTAGCGACGGCACTGCTCAGCACTGATTGGTGCCTTGCAGGTAGAACATTTCAGAACCAAGTTAAAGAGTTGCAAAAAGCTGCTGGTTCTGTTCAGTGTTTTTCCTCATTTTGTAATTCTATTTCAAACTTTTCTTGAAATTATTCAGCGCTCTAAAGGATCCGTGTGTAGGATTTTGTGGCATCCAGTACTGTTGCTGATTGCAAGAGCCTTGCATCACCCTTTCCTTCCTAGTGTCTAGGATAAAATATGGTGGTCCCTGAAACACATGAAAAACGGGAAAGGCCCTATCTAGAGCTAGTGAATAGTTTGTCTGTTCATAGAAACATGGTAGACCGTGGCCTCTGTAGATATAGGCTCTCTCTAGTTCCAACCAGATCTTACACACTGGACATTTAACATAGAGACACTGGTAACATAATGATCCTTTGGGTTTATTTTGGTCACCAGTTTGACAGGACAGAATATGAATTTCACCTAGGGAGTCATAACCTCCAACTTTTTTGTAAAGAACCAGATATTTTCTAATGCCATTTTTAATCTTTTGTACTGATAATTCTACCAGGAGGATTTCATGCTCATCTGAGCCATGGAAATGCTCCAGCCACAAGTCACATAACATTGTCAATGGGAAAATCCTTGCCTAAAATAGCTCCTGCCACTATCACTTTGGGGATAGAGTTTTAAATTCTTCAAATTCCAGAGCCATTAATGTATAAGTAGAAATAAACTTAACTCAAAATGTAAATGTCAAAATAAAGGTTCATGTTTCATAGTTTCATGTGGAAAGCTTTTCAGTTCATCAAAAAAAAGAAAATTACCTCCAATCTACAAAATCAATGAGTAGCCGACTTTTCTGTTCTTTGCAAAAGAAGCTAAAAGAATTGATTTCCAATTGAATGAGGACTGGGCTGAGCCACTCAGAATATCATCAATATTTAAGTGAGTGGTGAATAAGTGGTATTTAAGGACTGTTTTGCTGACGTTTTGACCTCAAGTGTCTCATTTTGGAGACAAGGAGGGGAGCGTTTTTGGGAGAAGCCAGGTCAATATTGAGACACACACGAGTCAATTAATGCTGTAAAGTGTCTTTTCTCCTCTTTCTCTGTTCTTCCTGAGTGACAGACTGAACTTTAAAGACCATCTGCTAAAAAGTCTCCCTAAACTTGACCCCCATCAGCCCAAGGGGTTGGTTGACCTCTGCTGCCAGACCGTGCTTACCGGACCATCCAGAAAACCAAAGCCTGGAAGTGAGTCAACTTGACATGACATGAAGATTTGATGATTTATCACGTCTCAGTCTGGAGAATCATAACCTGCGTTCAGCACCAGTCAAAACAAAAGCAGCAGGAATACAGCGGGTGAAGGGGGAAGACATTAACAGCCCATAAATCTGCCAGAGAGGTCCACAAGTGTTCTGTCTTTGCTGCTATTTAAGATGACGGACATGAGGGCTAGACAGCACGTTACCCAGAATGCATTCCACACAGGCGTCTGAGTGAGGTGCACTTGCACTGACTCGTAGAGGGCGTTGTTGATTATGCAGGATCTGTTTTTCATCTTTTCTCACAGTTTGAGACAATGTCTGAGACGCCCAGAGGCTGCAGACCAGCTTTTAATTATACAGGGAAATGTTTTATTTTTCTTTATTTAAAACAGCAAAATAATTCATTGCATCTTCCATATTGTTTTAGAATAGGGGGAGATGACAGGATACTCATTAAATGTACAAATATTTGCATTTTTGCCTCCTCTGGGGGACCTGTGGGGCAGCGGCTTTAATGTAAACATTAATATACAATTCTTTTTATTACTTCTGTTGATGAAAAATGAGGTTTAAGATGCATTCTGCACAAAATCTTTGTTTATTGAGTTTGCCCTCATGAAGTTTGAATAAAGTTTGAATCTCTTTAAAAGTTTCCAGGGCAAAGAGAGGATTGGATCCATGTATCATGAATTGACTTCTAAAAATAGTAAGAATTTGACATTTGTGGGCTGTTTTGTGTTTTTATTGATTGGAAATCTTTACACATTGAAACAACTTAAACACTACTTCTGATGAAAAAGATTCTTTCAGCCTATGGTGGAATAAACATGACTGTGAATAACGGGAAAGGCCTTACCCCAAAACTCCACACGGACACATCTCCATCACGTCGCGGCTGCTGTTTTGGTCCATCGTCCTTTACGCGACTTCAAGACCAGGAGCGTTTCAGAAGCGGAGCGTTTAGCCCACCAGACTTTGTTTACTTGCTCAGATTTGGTCGTTTTCTTTCATTTATGTACTACTAAACATGCTTCTACATGTGTAAATATGCTACGTAGTTAATTTGGTTCGCTTTTGTCTGGTTTCACAGGGTATTTTATTTTGAAAATCTACCGGCTTCTCAGTTGCTGTTTCTTTGTCTGGCTTCCAGCCAGCTCGAGGTGCGCTGTCTAAATTGAAGCAGGTTGCTTGCAGCATCCGTCAAAAATAGAACAGCCACGTGGAAGCAAGTGGAGGCCGGCTTTTGGGATGCTTCTGAACCAGACACGGCACAGCCGCGCCCAGTGGATTTTGGGGGTTAAGCATCATAAGATATTTAATCTAAAAATATATCAGAGTCTTCGTAAAAACTCTCCTATCAATGTTATTAATATTACAGAGGATTGGTGATTTTCCAGTCAAAGGACATCTAGACATCTATGGTCTTTTTTATCAGCTTCTAAATAAGTTAAAATGCCAGTTAACCTAGACATCTAAAAACAAACCTTTTAGATGTGCTTTGACCTAAAATAAAAATCACTACAACAGTGCTAACTCGTCGCTACATTTGACTGCAGTTAGAGATCTGCTGCTGATGAGTTAGGCATCTATCTGGCCTGACTAAAACATCAGGACCTGCGATAGTCATGCTGTGCTGGACAATAGATGACATGCTGCAGCTATTGATCTCTGCCGGTATTTTAAGTTTTGGGTGAGGGGCGCTCTATCAGGTTTCCAGGCACAACTGCTCAGTCTGCCTGCTTAGCAGCCTCATCTTTTGAGCCCCCTTATGTTCCCATAGCTGGTCAGTGGACGGGGCTCCTGGGATAGCAGGTTAACTGTAATCCTTAAGAGAGTTAAGATAGATGCACAGATCCCAAAGTTGAATCAGAAATAGCTACTCCTTTAATAGTCTAGAGGAATCAAATGATCCTGGTTAATTCTACATATCAAGATCAAGTTTTTTTCTATCCAAATCCCATTATTGTTTTTTTTTACACATATACCCTATGCCTCTTATAAACAAGGTATTTTCTTACAAATAACTAGAATCTATTCAGTTTAAAGAATTTTCAACTTTTGTTAGCACTCTGGATTCTTTGTAAAGCACTGTTAAACTGAATGTAACCCCTGCATTGTGTCCTGCCCTGACATCCAGTTTCAGACACAATCATTGAAGACAATGAGAAGAATAAATGCAAAGGCTAATTTGAAACCACCATATCAGCCATCATTATCACAGTAAGAGACAGAGACCCTGGCAGCGGGGCTGATTACAAATACTGTGGTGTTATTTGAGAAATTGCCCATTTGGCAAATGCTTATGTTAAATGTCTGAAATCTAAATACTAATTTTCGTCGATGCGCTTCATGGGATTTGTTTTTTAATTTAAAGAGACAAAAGAAAACCAAAAAAAGACATATAGTGGGACACATAATCATTGACACATAACTGTTCAACAGTACATTTGAGCCTCACATCCGACCTTGATAAACACATCTCACAAAACAAAAACACACGACTCACGAGGGAAATAAGCAACAGTGAGCCTAATGATGGAAACAACTTAATGTGGCGGCAACATCGCCCAGACTCCTCCCTGACAGCGCAGTTTGGCATTGTGTGCATGCGTAATGTCCATTTGGGATGGGTGAGCTAATTTAGCACGCCCGAGAACAACACCGTGCGGCCCTAATGATCACCAAGCCGCTGAAATCGCCTCTTATCACAATCATACTGTGGTCTGGTCGCAGCGCAAGGAAGGCTGCAAAGCCATGAACACATTTGAAACTGAACCTGAGAAAAATCACCTTTCCCTGTTATAACATGGCTACCTGACAGGAAATATGTGGACGTGAACGTGACCCAACATTAATGAAACACCTTGCAGCTGTGGGGTGAATCTCACTTTATTTTCCTGACCTTATTCCCTTTCTTTGGCTCTCAATTCCTCCTTCTTCAGTCATTCACACATTTACACAATCATAAGCATTCCCACATACACTCGGACACTTCTTAAGATTCTAAATCTGGCTGGCATCCACTGAGATGACAGACATGACAAAAAACAAAGACAATCAGTGCTGTCGGTGAGTATTATCAGTGTCGCATCAATTAAACCACAAGAGAGGATATTGATAGACAAACTGCGACTCCTCCAAAACGGGCACTTTGCTAAGGTGATGTAATTGATCGCGTGAATGATGAACCCCCGGACTGGAGTTTCAGCTGGCAATGGTGGTGTGTCTCCAAAAATCTTCCCTGGGGAAACATCTTCTCCACCTCGTGCCACTGGCCTTCTCGGTAACGCTATATCCACATCAGAGAGGCTGGCCCCATTGATTTAGCACTTAGCTCCATCGTCCCATATGAACGGTTATCATTTTTGGCTGGGGGCCAGAGTCCAGGCGTCAAAGTTACCAATCAATGACCTGAACTTTTGAAATGGGGGTGGGGAGTTTAAAATGAGGTGTAGATTACAGGAAATATGGTGTCATAGGGAGATGGGTAAGGGGACATATAAGGAGGTCACATGGATGACTGGCTTTGTAGTCACCTTGATGTTGTGAAGGAATTACACGAGTACATTTGACCACAACTTTGTTCTGCTCATTATGAGAGTCAAAATACTCCAAATAATCCAAATCCTTTCAGACTATAATAGAAGACAATAGTAGAAAACCATTCCATCATTTGTAGGTCATTAATTGTAACCCAAGTTAGAGTTAGCCAATGCAGACACATCTTTTTCTCAATATAACTGCTGGACAAAAATGTCAATATTGGACAATGTTGCAGAATCCCAAATTCCAGTCAATGACAAACTTTTTTTCCCCCTCCAATACCAACAGTGAAAATTCTTGCTGTCCATCCTACATGCATGGTAACAACAGGTTTAAAATCTATCGAAAGAAGAAGCTGAGATTTGTGGGGGTTAATACTTGGCTAAATGCTAAAACATTTGGTTAAGGTTACGGGAAAGCACGTATATTTCATAAAAGGCAAACCTTAATTGCAGGTTTATGGCAAGAACGGTCTTCCATCGAGTCAGATGTTGTGGATATTTTTCACATTAGTTCTCATTTTGCTTGAGCACTTTGATTGGTGAAGTAGTGACAGTTGTAAAAGCATGCACAATTATGCAGGAAGCCTGTTTTTATTCTCAATTACTTCCTGGTCGTGGCTTTCTCCTTTCCATGAAGAGAGTTTTGGTTGCACTCCTAATTTCTCGACAGTCTGTTTAAGCACTCTCTTGGGACTGCAAGGCAGCATGGCGAAGCAGATGGGAAGTTTTGCTTAGAGATCATCTGCATGAGATTTGAGATCTGACCCCTTTCACAGGGGCCACAGTTTGTCTACATGTTTTCATGTTTTCATGTGAGTTACTGAGTCGGCCTGTATGAGCTCTGAGATTTCACTAAAACTGAGATGGACCCGCAGTGAAAGAAGGCACCAGTAGAAGATATTTGTTACAACCTACAACAAAACCTCCTCTTAACAAGTAATGAATTGGAAACAATTGGTTCAATTAAAGCCAAGTGTAATTTTGCACCAGGCTACACTGTAAGAAAAAAATCCGTAAAAAAACGGTAAATGACTGGCAGCTACAGCTGCCAAACAAGCACCATAAAATTAAAGTACAAAACCGTAATTCAAATAATGTGCAAAAACATTAAATTTACAGAAAATTTCATTTAAATTTTTACAGAAAAATAACACTATTTTACAGATTTTTCCCAAATAATTATGATCAATCACCTTCAATAAAGGGACAATCCTAAAAGTTCTGCAGGAAATGAAGGAATGAAGGAATCCTGAGGTTAAATTTAATACCTTTTTAATACCTTCTAAATATTTTTTAAAACCTCAACCGCAACTTGCTTCTAGTCATATAGCAAAAACAGGATCGATAAATGGGAGGGCACACACACTGTTACGGTCAATCCCTTAGTTATTTACATTTACATTTAGTCATTTAGCTGACGCTTTTATCCAAAGCGACTTTCAGAGAAGATGCGATGGCTGCAGTGGAAGTTTGAGTGGTGGTGGGACTCGGTTGGAGCGGTATACTGGACATACTAGCAGCACAGAAATTTGATATTAATGGCTGCTCTCCCATCAAGTTGTCAGTCAACTGAACACTGTAGATAGATCCAACTACATAATTTGAGTTACGCTACTTGATATCTGCTAAAGAAATGACACAATGCATAAGAGTTCAGCACCACTCCACACATAATCATGTTCTCTAATGAAGACATCAAGTATACTTGACCAACAGTGTTTTACAGGAGGATGCTTGGAACAGCTGTTCTATTGACACTTTTCTTTTTTGTCTTTTCAATGTAATTTTCAGTCTATGAAATCAAACTTTTTTGTGCAAAGCTTGTTTCAAGTTTTACTCCAGCAATCAACCATGTAGAGAACTTTTCAGTATTCAGTGATTTTGTACCGTCATACTAACCACAAACTTCTTGAGAATCATTACAAAGTTTCAGGGCATTCCCGTAACCATGTACCTTCCATTGAATGCCGTTTTTATATGATAATGTCTGGACAAAGTCCAAGTAGAGTCATTGTTTCACACATGAAGCAACAACAGGAGACTCTCTGTGTCAGACGAGTTCTCACATTGACTGAACGTTACAAACAACTCAATCCTGAGTCTACTGCTGTGCGCTATGGAAAATAAGTCTACTGCACAGTCTATGTAATAAATTCTGGCAAACGTTTTACAACAAATCTATTCTAATCTAAAAAAAAAACCTCGCAATCAGACATTTAATACTTTTTAAGGGCCTTAATTTTCACTAAGTTGACTTACTACCTTTTAATACTTTTTAATACCTAAATAAATAAATAATTAATTATTATTATAATAAATAATTATGATCAATCACCTTCAATAAAGGGACAGTCCTAAAAGTTCTGCAGGAAAATACCGTAATTTACAGCTTTTTCCCAAATAATTATGATCGATCACCTTCAACAAGAGGGCAAAGCTAAATGTCGTGGGAAATTAATTACAAATAAAGTACACAGCACTATTGATTCTAAAACCCTTTTATTTAATGTTTTCAGATGTAAATTTACAATATCAACCAATTATTCACAAACAGTTCTTTAGAGCCCCCCAGGAGGAACTGAAAAACTAAAAATGGTATTTGTCCGTGTGTAACGTGTTTCTGTCAAAATGAGGTCAAGATTTCAGCTTTGAAATGGAGCTGAGGGGGCTGTGGTCTTGTGTTTTTTTAGCTTTTATTTTTCACTCAAGTTTTATATTGTTTCCACAATATTCTCCTAACCCTTGGGGGCTCTGTATAAGGTAGTTCTGATAACATTTGTGGACAAGCATCACAGTGTTTTAATTAAGAATCCTAACTATACAGTGTATTTATTATTAAGTAAAATCAAAACATACTACAAAAGGTCAATGAATCTGTAACAGAGGTGCAACACAGCAGAAAAGGCAGAGAAATCAGAATCCTCCTCCAAATTGCCAGTAATCGTCTGGATCTTTGGTGATCCTGGAGGGGACACACACAGAAAGAAACTATTACTGTAAGGTCCTTACTGTAGTAGGATTGTAGTAGGATTTCATTTATAGTTCACTTTAAATGAAAATTCAGTCACCAACAACTGCAGTAAATAGTGACTACGTTTTAAATGCAAAAAACAACTGAAGAATCCTCAGGTTCTTAGCTCTGCACTGCGGTCAGCAAACCCACACCCACAGATCAGACAGTGTGTACGTCAACGCAGCTTCCAGCTAAGAAACTACAGTGAGGATTTCTTTTTAACACATGGTGTAAATGACGACTTTTCAGGTCAACTTGGTATGTCTGGACTTTTGAAAACTTGGATTACGATAGACAAGCAGTATGAAGGCATTTTTATGTTTTTGTTAAGTTGTTTAACGTTTGAAACAAAGCCGCTGTTGACTACAGTTGTTTGGGAGGATGCTGCAAGCTGTTTTCATGTGAAACTCCAGGAGTGTTTTGTGAATTGAAAAAAATAACCTGACCTTCTTTCAGCATGAGGGTTAGGTAATGACTGATTTTTCATTTAAAGTGAACTACTCTTTTAAACAAACTTTATTTCAATTTTCTATGAGACATTATAGTTAAAGGTTTTACCCAGAAAGGATGTTAAAGTGGCCTGCAGAGCTATTTCCTGGATAACTTTGGGGAATGAGCAGCCAACTTACATTACTGTGCACTCCCATTGTGTTACAGATACTACTGGCCAGCATAATATAAAAGTCATAGAAAACAGGGATTCATGTTTGAGGCACTGTGTACATTTTCATGTTTGAAAGAAGTTGTTTAACCATTGTTAACCATTTGGCACCACTGGATTCAAACACAGCATAGATGAGTACAATATTGTTTATCTTTATGCTGACAAACTGGCAGTGATATGGCTAATAGCATGCACATTATCCATTCACAGTCTTTATGTCAGGATAACATGAATACTCACTGGCTCCAAAGATCTTGTGGCAGGAGACTTTTCATTTCCATATTGTCTGGATCATGAGGGGAAAACACACACAGACAAACAAACAATATTAGCCAGCTTACCATTGGAGACATAGACATGCAAAATATTACTCAACAGCCTCACACATACATTCATTCTTATATAATATTCTTATTATGACTGATGTGAACTTTGTTTCATAGAACAAATCCATTCTCTGTATGTTTTGCCTCTGCTTGCCTACCTGTCCGAGTTTGCACCCCAGCAGCCGGTGATATCTTGTCACTCCTGTTCTTCAGCCTTCTCATGATCACACAGGTGATGCACAACTATAGGTTCTTAGCTGTGTGAAGTACAGGGACACAGTGAAGAATATGGTAAATGGATTGTTCTTGCATATAAAGTGCTTTTCTAGTATTACCAACCACTCAAAGCACTCTACAATACATGTCTATCATTCACCCATTCACACACTGATGGCAGGCTCTACCAGGGTGCCAACCCATGAGGGAGCTCATGAGGGAGCCCTAATTATTTACACACACATTCACACGCTGATGCACAGCATCCATGGCAACTTGGGGTTCAGTGTCTTGCCCAAGGACACCTCGACGGGTGGACTGGAGGAGCCGAGAACCAAACTGCCAATCTTAGCAAATTCTGCATGTGTCCCTTTGCAAATACTGCCAGGACAGAGACAGGACAGGTCATGTTCATCAAATGTCTTTGTTCTACTAAGTTCTCAACTAGATAAGGAACACCAGATGAGAGCTAAGGATGGTAGCTTCAGATTGATCATGATTGTTTAATTGGACAAATAGTATAGCATTAGACCAGTCCTCTCTCTCTCTCTCTCTCTCTCTCTCTCTCTCTCACACACACACACACACACACACACACACACACACACACACACACACGTTGTGACCAGAAGTTAGGCTACATTATAACTTGTAAATTAATATTTTCAGAAGGCAGTAAGGCTAAGGTTACCACTCACCAAAACGGTCACCGTTATTACACAAGCAAGTACAATTACGTTATAACAACGTAACGTTATTACTTATTATTACTATTCTCTCTGTCTCTCTCGGTCTGTCTCTATGTCTGTCTGTCCCTCTCTCTGTGTCTGTCTGTCTGTCTCTCCCCCTTTCTCTATTGAATGTAAAACCACATATAATTAATGAGATTTACCTTAAAATTGAATTAAGTTATCAGTATGGCGATAAACCTTTATATAACGAGCAAAACATTTAATAACAGGCAATTATCGTAATTTTTACATAAATTTGTACGGAATTTAAGAAAACAGGAGAAAGTACCGTATAATTATTATAGTAATTTTCTGTAAAAAAAAAAAAAAAAAAGGGAAATAACTGTAATTTGTCATTATTGGAATAACAAGCAGGTTGTTAATTGTTAACAGGAAAACTACTGTAAAAATGTAGGGTAATTTACTTTAAAATTACGATTATTTTTTTTACAGTGAAATCCTAGGATTTACTTTCATAATGGATGATTCTGCAGCACACAGTTCTCATCCAATGCCAAAGTTGAATGCCAATGCAGAGATATTTAGGGAGATAAAATCAGGGTGTGGAGGTGAAGACAATGGTGCTTCTGATCTTTGTAGAGACATCCAGAGTTTGTGTTCCTTTGCACACCAACAATCATTGGTTGATTTTATCTTTATCTAACCTTTTTACTGCTTGACCATACCTCCATTTGCCATCACCCCAGTCATTTCTGTTATGGAATTTTCTATCCTTAGTTTACACAAGGTCAAGTGTGGGCCTTGAGGCCCTCGGCAGTAGTAATTGTTTGGCTTTGACTGGGAGCAGTAGGTGCCAGTCTATCTCAACACTGTGGTGGCCAGGGTTGAAGAGACTATTGTTGCCTTCCTAGACATAATAGATAGCTTGCCGTTGACGTTCCAATCTGCGTAAACAGACAACAGTGTCCCCAGACTAGAATATGCTGACAACACCTGCATGGGTAAAAACATTATTTTTGTCTCATTTGGGGCGTATAGTATTTGTGGTGTTATCTTGAGGTTTAAAGTCTATCCACCAGCACGAGTTCGGCAGAATGTGAGACCGACTCAGGCACTTCTGATGCACTATGAGAGTGTCTCTAATTCTCCTTGATCAAGCGTCAATAAATAATACATCATAAGACATCAGAGGCTCCTGAACACTTTCTTCCCTCCTGACCTCACCATTGACCTTTGACTTCAGCAATTTCTCCACAACAGTTTCCTAACCTAACAATTCAGCAGTTCCCATGAACAGATACAGAAATAAATCATGTTTAAAACATTAAACTAGATGTTGCTGAATCATCCAGTATCAAAGTTCTCTCTAGCAATAAGGTTGCACAGTTTGGCAGCTGTACGAGCAATCCAGAGGTAACTCTGATTAAGTGGTTCATAACACTGCGACCTGCAATGTGGCATTACTTAATAATACATCTTAATAAGTCGTTAAATCTATATTTGCTCTACTCTCTAGTGACCAGGAACAGGAGTGATAAAACAGGCAGCATCACTTTCAAGCTAATTGTTGGATTATCCAGCTTTCTTACATCAAGCACTATTCTGTGCTCTAAATTATGTTACAACCCCAAATAAAAGCTCAATACAAAAGAGGTCCAACATAATCACAGTAGTTGCAACACACAGATTTAGTTTATTGGATTGAACAATGAAAATAACCTCAAATCTAAACAACAAAATAACTGTTCAAATCAACATAACCAACATTTTAAAAAAGGAAGAGAAGCCACCCAGACAACATTACACTACACCCCAGACTACAGTCAACTACTGAATGTAAGTTACATTCTGTCACAGCTTGTGTCAACTTAGTCTAATCGTACCTTTCTGCATTAAAATGTCCTCTTTTCCTGTTGTCAAATAAAGAGAGTCTGGGGCACCTGTTTAAAAGAGAGCTGTCATTATACAAACACAGCAACTTGTATTTGTATAATGAATTACCGTTACAAGCTTCAACTTCATGGAAAACAGAGAGACGTGCATACAGTAAACAGTATACAGTATTCAGTTGCACAGGTTATTTTTATCTCTGCCTTAGGGCGCATTTATAATTCAAATGGTTGACATTTAAAAGCATCAAATTATAGTTCAGGCTGTATATATTTTCACTGTGTTAATGCTTGTATTTATAAGCAGTGACTCAGTATTCATGTGAATAATGGCTGGTAGTTGGTTATTTTTTTGTCAGGCTTTCCAGCTTGGATAAATATCCCTCGTTATTCAGTTTAAAAATAAACACATTTCTCAACCTGATATTTTTCTCCCCAAAGGAAGCACATCCTGCTTAATCAAACCTTATTACCCTTTATTGGAAATACTATTAACGGAGCGATGGTTTCTGAGTGGAGTAATTTAGCATCTTCTTCCCACGGTGTCTAAAATTGGGATGGCTAAATGATGTTATCATTGCCTTGTTAATTCACCTAATAATTTCTCATTTATTTAGATGATGAGATCTATAACTCAGCTCGCCTGGCTAATAGTCTACCTGTGGATTAAACAAACAACACGTTTGGAAATGCAATACTCTGTAAGCCTTTTTTTTACTTTGTTCAGTAGCCTGCAATATTTCATGAGGTGATGAACAAATTCATATCTAAAAATTTAAATATTAATTATGTGCTTTTTCCTTTTAGTAGCTGTGTATTCAGCCTAACCAAACTGAGTGCTTTGTATGTAGAAAAGCATTAAACTCACTCCGCCTCCAGCTACATCGACCTCACAGTGACTCCTCTCTGTCACAGTCTGTTTGTGGCTACATTTAAATACAAGTCAAACATAAATGACAAACCTCATCCAAAACTAACAGAAACTTTTTGACACATCTACAACAATGGAAGAGGAAGATTACATAACAGTGGTACTTTCCAACTTTTTCTTTCGATAATAACTTCCTTGTTGTTCAACACAGAACTCTCCTTCATTTTGGGCATGGCTGGCTGCTCTATATATCAAAACACCCATGAGCCTCAGCTGCTGTTCGAGTTGAGATGAATCCAGTCAGAGGTGCAAATAAAAGCAATAATGAATTCAATGCATCATTGTTGCAGTTGTACCATAAATGCTGACCATGGGAGTCAAGGTTAACTTCTCCCTTAAGATTTTTAGGTGAACAAGCTTTACTTTTTAAAGACCCAGATATATTCTAATACAGTTGTTAATATTTTGGACTGGTGATTTAACCAGTTTAATACCAATCCAAGCTGTACAAGAGCTCCAGCTGTGAGTCATGCAACACTGTCTACAGGGGGGAAAGACCTTTACTTCTGGAACCAAGAGCTCCTAAAATATCTCCTCTCACAGTCGCATCAGAAAGCTCTTAGCAACCACAGCTGGCTACATGGTGGACTTCAACAAATAGCAAACCCTGTATCCTACAAATTACACTCATGTATTCTCATGTAATCATTCTCATCTATGTATATATTTACGGAGGTATTTCAGTTAGGATGGTTTTCATTTTGAATGAATATATATTTTTGCATAATAAAGGTAAGAAATGTGAACGGACAGCTGTCAGCAGCAAAGGTGAGAAACAGATTTAGAGTTTGACTGCAATGACATGATTGGCTGATGGAGATTGTGGCCAACCCTTGTTGATTTAACTGAAAGAGTCAGCTGAGGATAGAAAAGGAGAACATTTGTGAATGAATCAGTCAAGATAGCCTTTCTGATTGGACTTGCATTGAGTTTCATTGGGTTTACAACCAACAAGAAGCTTTTGCTTTGATTGCAGCAGCATGCACAGGCTCTCTTGCTAAACCTTTTCCAAAACTGTACCTTCATTCCTTGCCACAAACAACCCCTGCTGTACCTGGTAGACAGTGTTGTGAGTGGTCATATTATAGTGAACGGTAGCAGACCCAGAATGCAAACACCAACCAGAGAACAGAATCCGTTTTAACACTTTTTAGAAAACCCAAGGTGATAGTGCAACTCTGGAGCAGGAGACTGAAAGGGATCCTGAAGGAACACAGAACAGTGCTGGGCTGGTGGTGATAAAAAAAAAAAAAAATCCTGGAGCAGGTGTTGAAACGAATCTAAACTGGAAGTGGCAGAGAAATCACATTATTTCCTGAACCACAGGGAGAGAAGACAGGACAGGATGTTAGACAGGATTCAGAAGATTGGCCGTTTACATTTTTAAGACATAGGAGACTGAATATTCTAAGTCTGGAAGGTTGAACCGGTCTTTTATACAGCAGTGGTTGATTGGCTGATGAGCAGCAGGTGGCAAGGTGATAATCAGGTGAGAGGGAGACCGGAGGCAACAACGCTCAGCAACACACACAACAGAGACACAGACAGACACACAAAGTGAGGTTGAAACAATGGTGAACATAGGCAGGGAGGAGGCAAAAAGCCTCCATCATAACAGATCAGTAGATTACCACCAGAGGAGTCTGTGCTTACTTATTTTATTTTACTCTTTTTTTTTAGGTTAGGTGTGCTCACAAGCTCACACGCTCACTTCACTGAACAAACAGTAAGTGCCGTTTGTTTGCGTAACGTAATCAGCAATGAGACATACTGTCTGTGTTAGTGTGAACTTCAGCTTCAGTGTGTCACCTTAGCAAATATGACTAATCGGACTCTTTAACTTTTGTTTGACAGTGGTTAACCACATTAACAGCCTGCAGCCAATTCAACTTATGATCACTTGCAGCTGCTACAGCTAGCTAGTACTAGCCAGTGTGCTAATTTTAGGTATATCAGTCTTAAAATGATGAGTTCTGAGTCAATAAATCAAGCCATTTTTAAACCTTTTGGTTATTTTTGCATAAAGACACACCAGGGCTATTTTTCAGGCTCAAAGGAAACCAGCCCTGTGTCGACTGCAGCGTTTTTCTGGAGCATTTGTTTTCACGGTTTGTGTGTTTTTGATTATACATTGTTTCTACATTTGCAGCATTCATTTGCAGCACATTTCCATCGTTGGACCTGTTTTGGAATTTCATTTTGGCATCGTTTCTGAAGCTGCAGTTACTCATGGACATGTTTTGGGCCATTTGGTAGTTCATTTGCCCTTGTCAGCCACCGTATAATCTGCCTCTTAAAGCTTGCATCACGATAAGCTAAGAATTCATCTTTGCACATATCCTAACCCATCCTCCAGTTACAAAATAAAATACATGCCATTTAATATAAAACAAGTAATATTAGCAGTAAGAGGCAACCAGGAGAGAAACAGCATCATATAGCACTCCTAAACACGGGCTGTACATCTCCGTTTAAGAGGCCTCGTAAAGATTCGCACAGTTTTGTGCTCTAAGCCAGGAGAAAATTGGGTGCCATTGCAACAAATGAATACCACCGTGTCTTGGAGGCAAATGAAAACCCTTCACTCTGAGTGGATCTGAGCAGCCAGGAGTCATCGTCGGCTCTCCCTGGTGTCACCTCTAGCCTATTAGTCTCTATAAAGGATGATGAATTAGAGACAGAGGGGGAGGAAAGCCTCAGTACCAATGCCGAAGATGGGGGTCATAAGAATGATAAAGTGAACAGCATGAGCACTTTAATGGGCGACGCCAGCAGAGAGGGCGGAAAGAAGGAGGAACATGAAATCTTAAAGAGGGAATTTCCATGTTGTTCTCTCAGGTCTGGAGGCCAATACAAATACGTGAGCATTTCACATTAATATGAATCAGTTTTCTCAGTTAGAACATGTACTATTTTATTGACTCAAGATGACAGTGTTGTTATTTTTTGCTTCTGTTGATGGGGCTAGTGACAGGTTGAAAAATAAATACAAGTTATCATGAAGAGTGACAGGAGCCATCTTTCTTAGACTAAACAGAGATTAAACAAACAGATCTGTAAAATCATACATACTTTGCTGACATGACATTTTGAAGAATGTTTAGATGAAGCAATGAAGCAAAATGTTTCATTTTTTTGTAAGTGTCATGTCACTTAAACACTGCAAATTATAATTTTACTCATTTGAGAGCAGCTCAACTACAGTTAAGTTAAAACTGGTTATATAGTCACATTTAGGTGTTGCATAACTTCTAGCTGTACTTTATAAGATTTTTATGACATTAAATTCTGTCTTTGATGCTATTTATGGAAGGCATTCAGTTTATTTACATTCTGTAATTACCTCTATATATAATAGTTGTCACTGTCAGTGGCAGAGTCAGCCATTCCTACACAGCATTCAAACTGTCAACCTTCATTCAAAGGATTCACAGATGCATGCAAGTAATCCAGTGTCAGTTTGTAATTTTATCTCACTGATATCAGCCTTAATATTTACTGTTCACTTGCCGACAGCTGTATCACAGCTGTATTAAATTACTGCTATTATGGTTGCTCATAGCATGATGGGGAAAAAAGACAATTATTGACCAACTTCTTAACTGAAATAACACAAGATTGCTTGGCTGCACTGTAAACAAAGACACTCATCTGTTTTCAGACAAAGTAGCAAGTCAAGGAATGTTTCCTGTAGCATTAAACCACATATGTCATATGTCTAACCCTAACCCTAACCCCCTAACCCCAGTTTACACCAGGATTATAACTTTAAAGATTATAACTTGAAGCCCTCCGATCAAAAAGGTAGGTAATGAGAACAAGCTACTTATTTCTAACATAAATAAATAAATAAAGTTTTTTTTTTTAAATGATGGGATTGCAAATAATCCTAAAACAGCATTTATTATTTTGTGTTTTGTTTGGAGTTTGTTCAGTTTGAGTTTCTTTTAATAACAATATGTTGTGTGTTTGGGGTCTTAATGAAGACACTGGCATTCCTTCATGGGTCATTACATTCATAACTGCTGCTGGCAGATCAGTACTGTCTCGGAAATAAACCTTTTGCCTCCCGAGATGAGAGTCAATCATATCTTTACTACGTGAGACAGTGAAAACAAATGGCTATCATATAATATTCCGAAAGAAGAAACACTTAGTCTGAGCTCTTAATGGGTCTTTGTCTTGCAAAACCTTTCATCTGACATTGACAAACGAGGCACAGTCCTACCTGGAATAACAGCTTATGCATTACTTCAATGATAATAGCGGGACTGAATGAGGTCATGTGGGGTTTTTTTTTCCTTCTTTCTCTTATTCACATTGCAGCACTCCTACTTTGCTCCAAGGCTGCATTTTTTCATCGAGGCAACTACAAATGTTTGTGCTCTTGTTTCAGTTTGTGTAAAGCTGAAATCCATAGTCAAATTAAATTGAAATATCAGCAGTTCAATAGATTGTACATCATAAATCTGCAACTCCAGTCAATATATTTAAATATTCAAAACAGACAGGAAAGCCTGTCAGTCGTTTTTGATGAATGCTCCAAAGGGTTTGCCATTTTTCACTTGACAGCTTGACATTTGCTTTGCTTTTCAACAGAAAATTCATCAATAATAATTATATATTGCTGTTATTATATGTCATTCATCATTGCCAGGAATCTGCATTTCTATGAGTTTGCATTTCAGTGTTTTGGGGTAATATTTTGTTAATGACGCACTTTAAGCTGTGAAGGAAAATAACTCAAATAGACACTCTGTCATAAAAACAGATGCGTTGAAAGTGACACATCCTCTCTGTGAGTGTATTAACCTCTGCTTCTGCTCCTCTGCCATGTGAACCTGCAGTATCCTCTTCCCCTGCATGGATCGCTGACAGCTGAGAGGCTAAGTATTGTGTAATTGCAGGGGCCGTGGCAGCATGCTGTGCAATAATACGCTAAGTGACTATTAATCATTTTGGTGACAAATAACAAAATAAAGGCGAGACGTGGGAAGAGACTTGGATTTGATTGATGTTCTGCAGGAAAGTTATCTGTCGGCTAATTGCTGATGAGACGTTCGTCTTTTTTTTAAGTGTGTGCCTGTTTGTGTGTGTTGTTTTCTATCCTCTCTCCAAATCCACTATTTGAAATTTGACAATATAATTGGTTTTATGAAATTAAAACCTGTTATTGAAATTTGAAGAAGCAATTGAAGCCTCACTCTTTAGTGCGGAACATGTTGTTCTGTATTATATCTTTGGAAACTGCCTTCCCTGACAGTTATTTTGACAGTGAGAAGGTGTTGAGTCGTTTGCACAAGCTCAGTTGGTACTCCATGTTTTTACAGAGGATGAATCTGATGCCAATCAACTGCAGAGGTCCAATGAGTCGCTTAATCATTTCTATTTTAACCACTGATAAGCAGGCCAGATTATCAGAGCTTTATGTCTAACAATTTCATATATTCAGGGGACAGGTTTTGGGATCATCTACAAGGACGATAATCCTGGTGAGTCTGCTTGACACATGACTGACATACTGTGTAATGATGAAGTGAAAATGAAACTTCACAAATGAAGTTTGTGAATATAGATACCTCAAGGCGAAGTGTGTCACTGCACACATTTGCTAGTTTGTTTTTCAAGAGCATGAATAAAGATTAAATTTGGAGAAAGTGAATGAGAAATGCTTCATCAACCTTGCTTACCAATGAAGTGCCCCTGCAATGCATTAATGAAGCTTCCGACTGTTCATGGTGAGAATGTGAGTAAAAAGTCCACCTCACACAGTGCTGATGAATCCTAGTATGAATCCTGATTGAATCCTGAGTAAGGATGTGTGTGTGTGTGTGTGTGTGTGTGTGTGTGTATTCAAGTTCTTCCACTTTTCTCCTCCTCTGTAATTACAATTTCCAGCGATATTTCGAAGGGATTACAGGTCACAGGTTTTCGTTGACATCTTTTAATGACATTATGGATAGCAGATGGTGAAAATGTGTTGAGAAACATTCTTAAACTGTTTGGACTGGAGTATTTGCTCACACAGTTTTTCTCAAAGTGTTAGACCTCAACTGAGCCTTTGGAGGATGCCTCTTTTCATACCCAATCATACCAATGAATCTGTTTACCTGTTGTTGTTTTTTTAGCATTCCACAACTTTCACTGTCTTTTGTTGCTCCTGTCCCAAGTTTTTTTCAATTTGAATATTAAATATCTCATGTCTGTACTGTATTCAGTTCATATATATTATACAGCATCCCAACTTTTGGGGGAATTTAGGTTTTGCATTACCATAACGTGTGTACTGCAGCTATTAATCCCAATCCCAGTGTTTGGGACTTTGGGTGGGAAGGTTGATATCAATTTTCATTTGTGTGTTGAAAAGCGTTACTTTGGTGCCAAATGAGTAGAAAAAATACCTTCCAGGATCTTTAAAGTTCCCTTATTTATACATTGTGGCTTCTTAACAATCTAGTTAGCCACCAGTAGACCTACTTCTGGGAGTTCTGTTTGGATTTTGAAGGGTGGACAGGACTTCGGGAGTGTTGCAGGGTCACCAGGACTTGGCTTGCTGTTGGTCCATTGTCTGCTTGTAAACCTACAATGTCTTGTTCTTATTACAATATGTGTTGAAGTAGAAGATGACTTCTAACTTAAGTAATTAATAAAGTAATGTGATTAAGTTTTTAATGTAACAGTAACACTTCCGTCCTGCACTTATTGCAAAACTGCTGCATAGCTCTTATACACCATTTACGGCCTGTGATTGCTCTGCTCAGTATTTATTTATTACCCACACTGAAACCATGATGTCACATCCTGCGTAGGGGTTGATTGTTTAGCAATTTCATTGAACACAAGACTAATGAGACCGTATCTGAAGACCGATAAGACGAGATAAAAACGCTGACGATCTGTGCAATTACTTCAGAACACTTCACATCTTGAGATGATATTAGTCCTGTGAGATGAGGGCTTAACTGTTTGAACGGTGATGCAGAGACACATCATCTTTGTCTCACAAAGCTCCTTTGGAAGGCTTTAAAAGAAAGAGACTCACAGTGGACGACAGAATTGCTTTTGTTTTTTGCAACATACACGTCTGTCATCCAGAACTCTCTCCGCTTCCATCCTGTGTGTTCTCCATCACTGGGTGATTAGGGCTCAGGGATGATGGATGGGGGCAGTGAGGAACTCTTTCTATGCTTTATCTCAGGCCTGTATGTCACGGACACGCTCCCCAACGGCCATCAATCTGGTACCGTGGCCTCTCAAACCTGTGTCCAATAACGCAACAGCACTTCAGACTAAAGAAGAAATAAGCATGAGAGGGAGAGGGAGCAGGAGAGGGAATCAGAGGGAGAAAAGGAAAACAAGCTGTTCACGCTGACATCAAATGTACCTCAGAGGGTCGTCAAGAGGAAGCGCTGAGCGAGCGTCGTCCCGGTATGAGCGCCTACAGACGGGAAGTGAGCGCCGGGGCGGGGAGAGTCTGCGAGAGGAGGATGAGCTAATGCACGGGGGAGGAAGGAGAGAATCACCTCTTCCTCCACTTGATTCGACTTGATTTATGTGACAACTTTAAAAACATAGGCCCAAATAAAATCACAGAGGATCATTTTGGCTGTAAATCAAAGACTTATTACTGTGATCCACATGATGTCAAGACGGCAAAGAAGCATTTTGTGGAAGACGTAGTAATGATGTGAGGCCATGTGGACAGGGAGATCGAGTAGATTCATTATCAGAACACATAAGTGCATCAGCCTGATACCAGTGAAAATGTTGAGTGAAGAGGCGTCCAGGTGATCTAGAGTTTGTAGACCTTCATGTGAAGCTTTATTTTTCAATTTCTTGCTCAAGTTCATAAAGTAATATGTCAGTATGTTAATATTTTGTCAACCAAGGACCTCAGCATTCTTCATTCAAGACATTCTGTATTATCATTTGTTTTATCACAGCAGGCTTCACAGCTCCGCATAATATTGCCATAATGGTGATTGAAGCTTTCATAAAGAATAAAAACTGTAACATTCTTACAGATAACACTTCATCACACCCTTCCCACTTGAAATGTACATAAACTATATATAATACTGTGCAGTCTGTAGGTGTTTAACATGAACAATGACAATGTGGTTATTTAATGGAGGGTTGTCTACATTAAATGTTACACAATTTTAGGCAAAATAAAATGTGTGTCAGTGTGTGTTTCCATCAACTTCATATTAATAGACTACAACACCGATATACAATCTGTGATACATCACTTCATTACCACTTCCCACCTTAGATGGCACTTGTTTTTTATCAAATGAGTCTCACTCTTCAGATCCACATGTCTCTCTTGTCTTTGTCTATATAGTACAGGATCTGTTTAGATTTGCATATTTGCATATTGATTGATTTCAATGTTTTTATTTTGTACAGCTATTGCTTGACCGGGGACTAGAGATGAAAATTGAAAATTCTGGCTACCTCTGGCATATTTTCAGAAATGTTACCAATATGCACTGCCCCTGTCAAATAAAGTTATAAACTAAACTAAACATGATTCCCTGTCTTGGCACAAAGGGAGGACATAAACAGTAACAGGAACCATACAGCATTTTCCCCACCCATTTCATGCAGCCATTGGCTTCCATTAATTTCTCTACATACAGTATATCAAAAATCTATAAGTTGACTTTTCAAACTTGCTTGACTTGTGTAGTCCATCATAGTAAACATCAAGTTTGCATTATCACTGTGGGGTAATGTAATTTACAAGCTGAATGATTTGATTTAAAGGGTCTGCACTGCATTACCTCATACTGATAATGTAACTTTGACAAAAAAAATAAAGACTGACTTGGTGCTCACAATGATGGATCAGACAACTCAAGCAAGCTTTAAGTGTGGTCATACTAAAGAGAAATGAACAGAAACCAATGGATGCTTGGAACAATAGCAAAAGTACATGCAGATTTCTAAAACACAGCAGCATGGATTGCAAAATGTTGAGCTGTACTGTAGAATATACATGATTTGTTGTAAACGGGCTCAAACATGCAAATCCATTAGTATAATTGTGCAAGTCTGAAGATTGGCTCTTAAACCGCATAGTCATTGTTTCAGGGCAAATGAATGTGTTGTTGTTCAGAATCAAAACAGTAGAAAACTGTAACTAGGCCACCATTTGTTTTGCTTCCCAAAAGTAGTGACTTTGATTTATTGACTCTCCTTCAAAGGTTTTTATTTTTTTAACGTGATTCCACGACAACAAAAAGCAACAGAGGAGAGGCCAGTGACAGTTTGACTGGCAGCGATGTCATTAATGCCCTTATGGCAACTGTCATGGACGTGCCTGTCACATCCTCTCAGCCTGAAGACACTGTATTTAATTGAACTGTCATCTTTAGGTCAAAGTAATACCATTCCAAATGGCAGGACACTGACTAAGATCATCTCTGACAGCAATTACAAATGAATCCAGCTCCACATCAGTTACATCGCACGTGTCTCCCACATCACATTGATTGTCCCTTATCAATCAAACTGTCATTTTTAAAAATACGTTAATATGATGAATGGTCAGATGATGGAGTAATAATTCACATTTTCAAAATGGATAAATTATGATTTTCATCTTGATTGTTGACTGACATGAAACAACAGATTCAAACTCTGCTTTTCTATTTGTTCTTACAAAAACTGCACCTCAGATAAAAAAAAATCTTCTGAAACCTATGTACATGGTAATATATATGATATTAGGGTTGCACATCTCTCTGTGATAAACAATTCGATACGCATCTAGATACACAGGTTACAATACGATTCAAAAACGATATACTTTTATTACAGACCGATTCGATACGAATCGATACAGTGTAAGAACGATACAATTTGATTTGATTCTACGGTTAATATTTATTGTAGATATTTTATAAAATTCAATTCTATGAAAGTGACTATCTCACAGTACAGTACAATATTTTCTTTTCAAATATGTAAAAGACCACATATCCCCAAGCATTGTTGCTTTATGGCACTGGCAAAAATAAAATTTAAAAAAAGAACAACAACAAATTAACATGTCAATGTATTTATTTTTAGACATGGACCAAAAAAAGTCTGGCTGAATCAACATCATTTGTTGGAGAGAATCCGGTGGATTTTCAAAATAAAATACCCCGTGCAAACTGCCGGTCGTAAAAACAGACAAAATCTAAACTAATTAACTACGTAGCATGCTTACACACGTAGAAGCATGTTTAGAAGAACATACACTGGGAAAATGTCCAAATCTGAGCAAGTAAACAAAGTCTGGCGGGCTAAACGCTCTGAAATGCTCCAGGTGGGGTTTGAAGTCGCGTGCAGGACGGACCAAATATGCCACGCTCACGCAACGCGCTGGTGGATTTTCCCAAAAGTGTGTGAAGCCGCCAACCGATTCCAAGTCTCGCGATACCCGATCCAAGACTCTACAACCGATTCATCTAGGAATTCATGGCTAATTCGTATGGATTGAGGAGGCTGCTACCGACGCAGCCATATCTCTCACTTGTTAAACCGAATATCCGGTCGCATCGGTTTATCGTTCACAACCCTATATGATATATATACAGTACAGACCAAAAGTTTGGACACACTTTCTCATTTAAGAGAATGGGAAAGTGTGTCCAAACTTTTGGTCTGTACTGTATATATAGTATGTTCAGGTTCATTTAGTGTATGACTTCTTTTTGATTTCTATCATATCTTCAATTTTTCTACTTAATTTTTATTTTGTATTTATTTTATTATTTATCACTCTTTCTGTGCGGTGGTGTGTTGTATCCTCAGAAAATCTTATCGTATCTTATACTGGAGGTCCTGTGGCTAATATGTCCCTTGTGCTTAGCTAGAACAGCTCCAAAAAGATAAAATTGTTAATTAAAACAAGGCAGGTGACATTTACTTGAATTAAGTCAAACTGCCCTGTACACAAACAGCACTAGCTAATTTAATCTACACTCTAAACAAGTCCAACTAGATTTTAAATCTAAATATGAGATTATCTCACTCAGGAATAGAGCTTTTGCAGTGCTTATTTGTAATAAACAGAAGGAACACAGGGTAGTTAGCATTAGCAACAATAGCTTCAGTGGGCAAAGAAAAGATCCCCACCAGTATTTATCCAAAACAACAACAAAAAAAAAGGAATCAAACTGCAAATGAAATGTAGGGATGCACTAAAGTTTGGTAGTGCCACAATGAAAAATCTCAAATTACAAACTGTGCTTTTCATATCATGTAACCTTATCAAAGCCACAGTGTTGACTAATAGAGAATTAACTCAGTAGATTGATTTAACACCTCTCCAGTGATGCCGGATCATTGAGCCAGACAGCAGTGACAATAGCTAACACCCAAACTGTTGGTGTAGTTGGATTGGCTTCAGTAATTGATGGTCGGATGTGTTTTCCCACCGATAATGTGTCTTTGCTGTCATGGGGTTGCTGCTTTCCTTCCTCTCACTCCGTCAGAGCCCTTACTGTCAAAACAGCACATGTGTCTCCCCAATGAAGATGGATGACTCTGTCGAGTTGATACTGAGGGATGCAGAGGAGGGGGGGGGGGCAAGACGGAGGAAGAATGCAAAAAAGAGAGAGACCTAACAGAGATGGGGAAGCAAAGAGAGGCAGCACAGAAAAAGATACAGACAGAAAGAGGAGAGAAAGGAAAGACTAATGGGAGAGCGGAGAAGAGGTAGGGAGACACAAGAAAGAGATGAAAAAAAAGATGGAGGAGGTTGGGGCACATATTGAGGCGTTTCCTATGTAGATTGAGCATTCACTATGTTGTGTTTCCTGTGTGGGTGTGTTGGCCTTGGACCAAAACCAAAGAATGGGAGCTTTTATTTTGATAGTCTCCCTATACACAGGGCACCAAAACACATGAACTGTCGTCAGTTTTTTTTTTTTTTTCATTGAAAGATAATATATCTATTTTGCAACTCGTTTTTCTTCATTTTATTCTAGTTCAAGGCTTACGGAAAGACATTTATCACATGTGCATCACAGATTTCATGATGATGAAGTGCCATGATTCCCAAAGTCTGCTTTTCATATTCATCATATCTTATTAATTGTTATGTCATGTGAGTTTAAGAGTCATTTGAAATAGAAAAAAATTATCCATACACTCAAACTTGTCAAAAATGTAATGTAGGCTCTAAACAGATTGTAACTGTAACTGTATCCATTATTTATGTGCAGCACCTGAATTCGGATCCTAAAAGTCATGTCAAACATTTCTTATATGAGGCTGTACATCAAAATAACTGCCACACAACAGGAAACTCCCACAGTCTTTATAAGGGTACGGCCTTAAAACTGCACATATACACACATGACATAAAGCTGCTTCCCTTGCTACACCATCCATTAGCGTTGACCTTTGACCTGACCAGTTCTGATCATGCGATTGTGCAACACAGAGGTCACACTGGCTTGTCAAAACACCGCTGCTGATGCGCGACAATGTGGTAACCTGCGTGCCATTCTGTTTGAGGTGATGTTTTTGACTCACTCACTCCTTCCATGGATCTCAGTGTGTTTGTGGCAGACTGAGAACCATGGGAGGAGTTGGTGTAAGCGTCTCACAGAGAGTGTTTGCCTCTGGAACATGGTAATTTATAATGCAACGATTACGAACATTTTGAAAGGCTGAAGCATTTATACAGTAATGCATCACTTTGTAATGTGATTTATGATGGACAGTTTAGGGCAGCATATGATCGATAAATACACTGTTTCATCCACGATAAGCGTGTCGCAGAAGCTATGTATTTGGGAATATTTTCTCAAAAGTATGCTTGTGGAACATACTGAGAGATTTGAATGCACTTATTTTAAATCATATTGAGTATATAGTGTGAGGAGTTGGTTTGTGCTGCAGGAGGGGTTAAAAATTTAATTTAATTTAATTTGCAAAAATTAAAAAAAAAATGCTTTTGGAGTACAAACTACAAAGTTTTTACAGCCACCTCTGAAGCCTGCAGGGAGTGAGTGTGTCATACTCAAGATTTTGGGCATCACATTAGAATTTAAATAATCTGCAGTATGACCTTTGTTGACTCCTGTTGGAGATGAGTAGGAATTGCACCAACACTTTTCCCTCATACAAGCCCATAGTCTGGCAATGACATTTCATAATGCATGCGAGCAAGTAGGCTTAGGAAAGCAGAGCTCCACAATAAATATTTAGCAAGGATATGTTATATTATATTGGAAAACACTTGAATCGAGATATCAAATGGAAAATTGTGGGGCTTTTTTGGCTTGAGACTAAAGCTTTTAAAGCATTTGTAGTTGAAATGTAGCACTATCCTTCATCAATAAGCAACTGGAAATATCAGAGAGAATGGGGTGATGGTGTCATGAAGCCCTGTTGATGTGGAGCTCTTTCCTCTGTAATACAGCAAGGGTTACAAGGGGTGGAATGGATGGAAAATCTCAGCACAAGTGCTCATTAAATATTTGGTATTAATGCTGTGCATTAAAAGTATGATCAGTTTTCATATGATGCAGTAGAAATTTGACTTTTTACCTGCATGTTGTTTGACAAAGTACCTCTCTGTGTCGGAGAGTTTACAGTAAGTGATCTGTCATCGGACCTGAGCGAGTGTTGTTTACCTTGTCAGCCATGAAGGACAACAGGATTGGTTTGTGTACCAGCCGCGGTGATTCAGGTAGGGTATTAGTTGGAGGAGACTGGAAGCAGGGAATATTCCCTGACACTAATGAATATCAGTTTTATTAGGATATGATTGCGGCCATCAAAAAGGTTATTGCTTTCATAACATTGTATATTAAAAACAATTTAATCTCATCCTTGTAAACAGTAATTCAATCTCTTTCAAGCTGCATCTCATGTGATTGATGGTAAAAGAATAAGTATATCATCCATATGATGTCACCGGGAGACAACTGCCTTATTTCACGACACTGTCACTTGCAGTCTTTTGACAAGTGCAACAGAGTTCAAAAGGAAAACACTTTCCCTTTTCTCTCTGCATTCATGCTCTTGTATTCAGAAAAATAAGACAACTTAAAGGTGAAAATATGAAATATTAGGATTCATATTTTGTAAGGGAATCTACAGGTCAAAGATGCCATCTTCAGGCGATAAACACTAGTCATATGAGGTCACACACACACTCGATGTGGGGGTTTGATGGAGTGTAACGATTCCTGAGATGATTAGAAAATGGATGTTGACCTGAGTTGTCTCCCATTTTAGCCACCAGCATTGATCACATCACCTCCTTCCACTGGTGGCATTAAAAACTCTCACGATAAGTTTTATCGTTGCGACTGTGTCCCAGTTTGACCAGAAACGAGGGAGAAGAAAGAGACTGAGAGGCCAAAAGAAAGAAAGAAAGAAAGAAAGCGATTAAGAGGAATGGAGAAAGATAGAGAGAGAGAGAGAGAGAGAGAGAGAGAGAGAGAGAGAGAGAGAGAGAGAGAGAGAGAGAGAGAGAGAGAGAGAGAGAGAGAGAAGCTTTTAAAAGGATTTTGTCGGTTATTGACTGGTTGCACTCTTCAGCTAATAGCCATTTAAAGATTATGGGCCTGCTGGTGGAAATCAAGGCCTCCATTGTTTGCCTTATTGCATTCTGGCAGATGGGGGCTGACACAACAACACGCAGCATCCCTCCGGGCACGCTCGCCGAGCACCGACCCTCCATCAGCAGATCTCCTATTGAACTGGCCCTAATAACTGGCCATGAATTATTAATCCACGTACCATATTGAAGACAGAGAGGGAAGAGGAAAAAACAAGGGAGGATTGTGGGCCGGTTTCAAAGAGTGTGATTGGCGTACAGGTGCCAGTCGAAGGAAAAAAGGTCCGTTCAAAAGAGTCCCAGGGCGGCCATTTCTCGGAACGGGGAGGACATTCCGATAACTGGCACGGGAAGATAAAATATATATTCATTAAATGTCAGATTGCTGATGAAATGGGTCCGATCCATTAGTGGGTAGCGGAGCGGCCGGTTAATGTTTCCCGGTTGTTCTTGGGTTGGGTGGCTTTTAGTGTTGCTCTGGGTTGCTGCTGGAAACAGGATCACTCGATCTGGAAAAAAAAAAGTTTGCAACAGTAAGAGCAGGTGATCAAAATAAAAAGGAAAAGCTTTGGAAATCTGAGTCAAATGCACCTGTTGGTGAAACCCAACAACTGTTTTCTGTGTTTCAAGTTGAGTGAACCCGATCGCTGATTTGCAGTTTATATGTCGTCTCTCCTCCGGTCAGGTGATTTATTTACAGGGATTAATTACTAAGTTTGGCTAGACTCACTTCTCTTTTCTTAAGCTGCCACATGAAAGAGGCTCGCAAATGATATTTAGTTTGTTTTGATTCAGTTCAAATGGTACAAAAATCAAATATCCTTTGATTTATTAAACTTTTTCTGTGGCTACTTATAGCAAACTTCACCCATCTGGTTATCCAAGTAATGATGGCAAAAGCAGAAGTATCATCTGTACAATATCACTGGAAACCAACTGCTTACTTCAAGTCACTGTTACAGGCTTCAAGAGGATTCTTTTGACAATTGAAGCAGCACTGGAAAGAAGACAAATGTTCTTCTCTCCTTTGCATATTTCTAAATTATTAGGATTAACAATTTCTCAGTGAACCTAAAGGTTAAATGTGCCGAAGCAACAAATACAAATCAAATGAAGTCACATATTCTTAACATGAGGTTTGATGGAATTTCTGAGACAATTAGAAAGTAGATATTGACCTCAGTTGGCCTCTTCCAACAATGCCCAACACATTTTCAATCAAACAAATCTCTCATGATTTATTGTTTCTGTCTGTATGGATATTTGAGCAAAACATCACCCACCTGGTAGCCTACTCTATGTAAATGATGTCAACAAACACGGAGTACAATTTGCAAACAGTGTTTGGCCTGGGGTGTGTTGGCAATACTTACCCTAGAAGAGGTGCCAAGAAGAGACATGTCAAAACGTCAGATCAGCTGTGTTATACAATATATATGGATTGTAATACAAACTACGCTGACAGAGACTTCTGTACAGTTTGACTTGATCTTTATTTTGAGTCTTTAGATTAGTATTTATTGAGTTCATAAAATGACAAATGGTGTCAAGGCCGTGGTTTTCAGTGAGACATCAAAAAACATTAGCAGCAATCCCAGCTATGAATTATTAGTTTTATTTTTTTTTTCACTAAGGTCCTCTGTATCTGAACAATAAGACTACAGTTTAGCCACATTTGCTCTGTTAGCCCATGTACAACTGGTTAACATTTGGAATTTTTCCTTCTCTGTTTTCTTTTTTTTTTTTTTTTTTTTCAGTGTGTCAGCCGCAAGCTCCCAGTGAATTAAAAAGCCTTTGGCAGGGCTGTTCTCACTTCCCGTTGATTCGAAATGAAGTCTACCCAGCGCCTGATGAATTGAATTTCCTGTGTCAAAAGCCTGCGATTTCAAAGAAAATAATGAACAACGCCCGAAGAATCCCCTTTCAGATTTCATTATGAGGGAGAGGTTCTAATTGCGAGGAAATTAAATTTCCATTGCCTTCTCTTTCTACGCGTTACTCCGCTGCCGCTCTTAATGTGGTGAGGTTTGTTCCAGTTTGACGCTTTTAAAAACCAATCATCTCATGTTAACCAAAACCACAACAAGAATAATACAATCAGCTTGTATCAATCAGAAGATGAATGTGTCATTCTTTGACTGCTGACCAGTCAGTCTGTGACGATGAAAGCTTTTCGCAGGTTTGCGAACATCAAAGAGACACTGAGATGAGTCTTCCCTCATCTTTCTGCCTGAAAGCTGCTTCTTGGATGAGTGCCCCCATTTCATCAGATGTGCAGACGTCAAGAGCATGAAGGAAAAGTGCAATAAGCACCTGAAAGAGAGCCAAGAGTGAAGACATATAGACTTGGATCGTTTCCAGTGCAACTGCCCCGTTGCTCACAGTGATACTGCTACCAGCTGAGCCAGTTGAGTAAGATCTTAACATTTAAAGGGACATTTTGTAAATGTTGAAGTATACATGTGACTATCCAATACAGAATGTGTTCAGAAAATGCACCCCAAAAAAGAAGTTGCTGCTGTGCAAAAAAAATCATTAAATGTGTCATTTCCTGTGCGGGTTTTCCGCAGGAAAGACCTACCTGACGCCACAGAAGTAGAACTTTGACTCTGATGGGTTTAGTGACTTGCTTTATATCAGTCAGCAAAGCAACAGAGATGACCTAAATTGACCTTCGTTTACATTACACAAAATGTTGTTGCTATTGAAGTCAAGACTACACCACGTGCAGTTACATGAAAAGAGGAAACCCCAATCAAATATTGTTTACAGATCATTTGTAGTATCTGTGTTAGCCCACTCTGATTTTTGTTTGGCACATGAGCCCAGTTATGATGGCTTCATAAAACCATCAGAAAACTGTGATTTGAATTAACGATTGCAATTAAGATGATCTTGATCTTTGGGGTTTGATCCATCCTTTCAAAACAATACAGAATTATTAGTGAAATACTTGATTGTGTTCCCCTGCTTATCAAACACATGTAGTGATACAAACTTCACAGTTTGTGTGGAGAGAGAGATAGGAGGGAAAGAGTGTGCGTTCATCCCTCTTCCTCCTCTGTGTTATGATTTACTTCTCTGCTGCCTTGCATCTCTGGTGCAAACCTTCTATCTCTCTAGGCATCATTTACTAGTGAATATAATGTCATTTACTTGATCTGAAATGAATTGCAAGTTGTTACCTTTTTACTTTATGTCTTTTTTATGCAAAGTTGCTTTTAACTAAGCTGTAAATTATTTAAAAGAGGCCTACAGTGTATATGTATTGTCTAAAATAATGATGTTTTGTAGGTAAAAGGTACAGCGTTAGATGTTTTCTATCACTTCATTCAAGTAAGAACCATGTGGTATTGATGGTAATGATACGGTTTTTTTTGTATGTTTTCTGTAAGATAGTATTTGTCATTGTACAGTTAATTCATTTAAACAAAGCTTAAATAAGATTAAACTGGACTGAAATGTTTGCTTTGTGTGTGTGGGGGGGGGCTATAAAAGACCTGAGCAACTGTTGAATACCTCATTGAATATTCATCAGAAGAACACATGAGGTGTACGTTTGACATTTAGACCGGATAATAATGATAGTGCAAATAAATCATCTGCACACAAAAGCAAAAGAACTGAAATGAGCTTAATCGTGTGCATGACACAATTATATGGGTGAACACAGTGACTGTGTGTGTGTGTGTGTGTGTGTGTGTGTGTGTGTGTTTGTGTGTTTGTGTGTATGAGAGAGAGTGAAGAGAAAGAGAGGAGGAAAACGCCTGCAGGCAAAGAATGAATAGGACGTGGAGATGGGGGGGTGGGGGCAAACACAGAGCAGGTCAAAATGAACACCATCTGGGTACATAAAAGGGAGGCGGAGGGGGGGACGGGGACAAAACAAAAGCACCAGTGCTGCCAGCATGTAGCCAGCGACGCCACAACACTGCCACCTTCACCGTTATAACCCCTCTGCCGCCCCCTCCCAATCAGGTGGAAGAGGACTAGTAGGGCTTGCCATCACTCATGCATACCCTCCCCCCTCTTCTCTTATCCCCCTGTGGGTTCAGATCATTGCCAAAGGAGCCACAGGCCACTTGCAGGCTGACAGTCAGCTCCTCTAATGGGCCTGGCTGTTTATTTTGTACTGCTTGGAAGTGGATTAGCTGGAGGTAATTATGGTTAATGATCTGCCCGCCTCACCCCGCTGATCTGTAGTCACCCGTTTGCTTGGCTAGTAGCAGCATATAGCCACCGGCACCATTAATATGGGATAATGTTACCTATTAGAGCAACAAAAGGGAAAGGGGAGATGGAGCTTTGTCAGAGGAATCAGAGTGTGAAGGGTTTCAGAGCGAAATGACGTGGATCCATTTTGGAGTGAAAGTAATGTTCAGCGAGGTTCAAGGAGCTTTTCAAATTACAATTTGATTACGTCCTCTGACATGTTTATGTTTTGTAAGGAAAGGCTCACAGCAAACGCTATTAACTTTGTGATTAACTTTGTCGCAGTGGGGTTAGTTTGAAAGCAGTGTTCATTTTGTAAGCTGTGATTGTCATGATTTCAAGTGTTGTTGAAAACATTTGTTGAATCTATTTCTGATTTTGATGGCATTTACTTGAAAACAATTGGTGTATGTGTCGGTAGGATTACAGTTTGTCTGTCAGTTAAATATCCTGCGTGTTTGGAGGTGAAACATTCACATGATTCTGCAAACAAAAATAACAGTCATAGGCTGAATTTATAGAAAGATATAAACACCTTTGCAAATCTTGAGTTGTTCTTTCTGTTCTATCTGTTATACACCCTTATATTTTTTAAAGATCATCAAAAAACAGAAACATAGTTGCTGAAATCAAACTTTTTATTTCCTAAATTTGCATGATTCCAAAAAAAAAGAAAAAAAAAGACAGCACTGTTTTCAGCTTTGTGTAAAAATGTTCAAATCTCTGTGACCATATAGCCTTTCTTAGGCGTACATATTATTGGCTATCTAGATACCTTGTACCAAAATTAAGCAGAAGGACATCTTTGTGTCTTTGTGTTTCTTATCCTCTTTTCCCTTCTTCCACTCAGGCCTTCCATCACTTGACAGGAATAAAAGAATCTACTGTTCTGGGAGTGTACTGCATATTCTCTTACGCTAAAACGATTGATAATCAACATTAACCGCAAACAGGTGCCCTTCACTTTATGTTGGCACGTTCATACATGAAATTATTTGCCATCCAACACTCGTGTGAAGACAAGTGACTTGGCAGGTTAGACTAGGAAGTGATGTTCGGTTGAACAGGATTTCCTTTTTAAAATTATATTCACCCATAACGTTAAAGAGTCAACCCAAAGTGAAACCACTGTCGTGAAGAGGTTACGCTATTTACATTTCAGGGGTTTGGCAACATATTAGAAATTTCTGATGGAAAAAAATCAAGAAATTTCATGATTTTTGTGAATAAAATAATGAAACACAAAAGATTATAGTTTTGTTCTAATAATAATAATGTAATAAATAGCAATGAGAGCCATAACAGATAAATTAGGGCACAAGACGTGTTTTTTACAGCCAGGCTTAAAACGGATGTTGTTAACTTACATTTAAGAGTAAAATTAAATCAGGAAATGTTCCTCCGTTTATGGTCATCCTAAACACTTTTATCTCATATTGCAGCACTATGTATTATGGGAATGTGAGACTCTCTCCTTTAAAACGAGACATGCACATACACGTTTATACACACACACACACATACATACTGTATAGACCGTCAGACAAGTAAACCAGCTGAGAGCGACATAAAAAAAAAAATGACGTCTTGTGCAGCCCATTTTTTTCACATTCATCCATCTTGAAAATGCACCAGTAATAGCAACAAAGTGGTTTTTCCACCCAAAATGAAGTTTTACTTAATCAAATCAAGGGTCAGAGAAACATATCTTCGCGTGAAAAGGACAGGACACATCAGGGTTAAACCAATTACGTCCTGTTAAACAGGCATTTCAGAGTCTCCATCTCAGACACATTTTCCTGCCTTTTCCAGTAATTTTTGAAAGCCTTCAAGCTGTAATAAAATATCACTTTTTGTGCATTTGTGCATTAAACACTCTTGGTCTCATTGCATTTTTCTGATGATAATCACATTTCCCCCGAACCCTCCCCCTGGTCTATTCCCATCTCCCCTTTTAAAGCACTTTGCTCCTGTTTCAGTGAAGATGACACTGACTCGGGGTGAGGGAGGGGAGGGTGCATGAGGCTAACGGTTCCAAATGGAGAGCTTTGGCTGGGGCCTCGTTCTGCAGGTTACGTGGCGTCACGTCTCATTTTGACTGAGCTGAAGAACAGTCCCCCTCACCACCGCCGCTACCACCACCACCACCCTCTCAGGGACCCTCGTAAAGTGCTCTGATGCTTCATAATGCAGATCATTACCCAGAATGCTGTGGAAGACCCCAAGTCCCCACTTAGATGCCGAGCCTCCCAGAGCCCCCGCCGTGTTATGTATCCCTGCAGATCCCCTGCAGACGCTCTGATTGTCCATTCCTGCCCGCCGTCGCCTTGCCAGCACCAGGGTTTATTGACACTAAGTTGCCCCCACAAGGCGGTGTTAATACGCACGACAAAGACGTTTCTTTTCCTCTGTGTCAACATGAAGGTGCTTACAAGCCGGAGGTTATTGAAACATGGAGCCATAAAGCTAACAGAGATATGACTTAAGATGTGATTGCACCAGGTGACCGATGCATGAGTGCAATCAAGTCATAGGCAATGATTTCAAAACGAGAACAAGGCGCTGTGAAGCAGGGAGGGAGGCAAAGGCCTTATGAGGCTCCGACTGCTGCAGACAGTTGGGGCGAGGTGATTGGACTGTCAGAGCAGCACACAGTCTCAAGTTTGAGTCTGGCCTTAAAAACACTTTTCTGTTGTGTTGAAGTCTTGAACCTAATTTGTCACAGACCTGTTGACAATTTATCTGTTCTTGCCTTTGGCGAAAATCTACTTTAATCTAGCCAGAAAGCTACTCACTGATGTGGTATGCACAAATCAGGAAGTGGCAGGTGGTTGGTTGAGTTCATGAGTTATATAAAAATATCGGAGCCAGTTACATTTTAGATTATTACATTTTGTCTTGTTGTCTTTTAAGTTAACATTCTTAAACATCCTTACTTAACCCCCATGACGAGCGAGGAATTTACAACACAGATCGCGGTCACAGTACCACTCTTTCGTCACTATTTTCCGACACAAGCGGCAGCAGGGGGTGTCCATTCACCCACTCCAACTGTTTCAACAGAAAGCCCAGGCAAACACCAAACATACACGAATAGGGGGGGGGCAACAAGGCAGCATCTTACACCTAGAAAAAAATAAAACTTTTTCAGGTGCTATCCAGTCCAGGAACTTTTATTTGGTCATTTTTCAGCGTGCCTAAAGTGCTCAGAAAGCTTATACATTCAGAAAATGAGCATCATAATCTGAATGAAATCTCCAATTTTGAAAGTTTTTCATGAGATAGTAGTTATAATCTAAATATAATATGGAACTATATGGAGCCCAGAAGTAACATTTTATCTAAAGAGTTCAGAAGCCTGAATATTTCCGGAAGGTATTAGATATCTGGAAGATATCAGATACAATTATCTGGGCCTCTATCACATGTGTATTCACGCTGTCCTCAAGCAATCATTTATTCATCCACACAATTAGAAACAACACAGCCGCTGCTTTATTAACTCTTTCCCTACCTGGCCACTGTTGAGCGAGCACAAAGAGGGCTTCAGGTGTTGAGAGAGAGAGAGAGAGAGAGAGAGAGAGAGAGAGAGAGAGAGAGAGAAAGAGAGAGAGAGGAGGAGCAGATTTAATGAAAGCTCTGGCATCTGTATCCGATTCATCTTGTCAATGTTGCACCACCATCTCTGCCCCAAACCAAACCCCCAGCATGCCTTGCCAGCCACTTTAATTACTTTTCCTTTTCCGTGGAATGGCGACCCGCAGAATTGACAGACAGGTGCAGCGATCCTGATTAATTAAAATAATAAAGACCGGGATAGGACAAGGAGGGGGAATATCAATGTGTGGACATCTTCTCTTGATGGGCAAGCGGTGAGGGGACGTCAGACTGGGGCGGGAACATTGATTTACTTTGTGACAACAGGCTGGCCTTCGGGCTTGACAGGGCTATGTGGAAGAAAGACTGAGAGTAGGGGGAGGACGGGGAGGAGGTGGGGTCCCATTCACATCCTCAGGGCCTTAGTTTAGCTCCCAGTGTGAGGACATGAAGACCCTTAGTGCCTCAGCAGCTGCAGTGTCCCACTCTGAAAACACTGGTGCCATCACACCTATCAACATGAGATGGAGTTAATAAAAGCCACCTCCCGGGATTCATCAGCTCTAATAGCCATATATTATTTCACTAGACAAAGGAAACATCTTTTTGAATGATAAGCCCTAAGAGAGTGTATCCTTATTGTCCTATCACTTTTTTTTGTTACACATATTGATGCCACATAATGTTTGTGGGAGGTATAGTGGACTCAAGGATGGGATTAAAAAACTAAAAACTAAAAGAAAAGGGCATGTTTATTGATGAATATAGCAAATATATATAACAAAATAGACTTTATGAGCCTGCAAATTGCATTTAAGTTGGTTTGAAGTTCACATAAATATATATATATTATATATGGATATAAACTGAACTATTAATATATAGAATTTTAATAGATAAACTATTTAATAATATAGTCTCTTCAAAACCAAATAACCCAGTTTACAGCCATAACACACACTGTAATCACATTATTTTCCCAACGGCATCACTTTACTGAGGGAGCGAAGTTTAACTTATGCAGTACGTCAGCGTTTAATCCAGGGCCGGCAAGAGGACACTCGCAGTAACATCCACCCATATTGTGGGCTGAAACCTGAGAAGTGTAAGTTTGTGTGTGTGAAAGCTGACCTGCAGTGCCCACATCCTCAAGCTGACACTTTAGAGCTGCTCTGTCTCAGCTGAGCGTGTCAGAACAACAGAGATGTGGAAAAGACCGGCATGTTTACCACCTCTCTGTGAAATCAAATACAAGCTGCTCGCAGCGCCCTGGCCTTGTGAAAGCAACAGATTGAGTCACTCACAGCTTCAAAGTTGCTCTGATGCACTGCGGAAATGAGCATATAAAAGTCTCTTAAATACCTCTTTGATTTGTTTTCACGGGTCAATGCACATAGTGGTATATAACGCTTATGTACTGAAAAATTGCCCAACAAATTTCTAATACTTATACTTCTATAAATTCAAATAAAATTATTTGTACTTACTGTATATGCTGCCATTAACATTCACAGTTTGGCTCTGTATTGAACTGGTACAGCATGGTACTGACAAGCTCTCAGAGGTTTCTCTCCAGTGCAACAAAAAATGTATGGAATTCAAACACACTGTAAAGCTCTTCTTTTGTAGTGGAAAATAAAATACATTTACATTTAGGTACAGTATAAATTTGTGGTATTATATTATATTTTTGCAGATTTCAGGAAAAGAACTGGTATTTTTTTTAATAGTGGTGAAATGTAATTAAGCACATTTACTCAAGTATTGTACATAAGTATAAATTTGTCACCTACTTTACTTGATTGCTTCTGTTTCATGCTAATCTATACTTTTAGTCTGCTACATTTCCAAAGGAATCATTGCATGTTTTATTCCACTAAGCTTTAGTTTACTAGTTACTTTACAGATTCATATTTTACACGCAAAATATATGATGATGTTATAAAATTTGACGCACTGTTATAGATTAAATTCCTTAACAGTATGTTAAGTTGTTCAAAACTGCTCCATTTCAACAGTAAATTCCCACTGACATGTTCATGCATCAGCAATAATAATCCAGTAATATACTGAATTATATACAGTAATAATAAAACACTCATTTGGGACATTCTTTTCATTATGAGAACTTTTACTTTTGTTTTTTAAGTACATTTTGCAAATTATACCCATGTCCTTAAGTGACATTTTCAGTGCAGGAGAAAAAGATCTGAATACTTCCACCACTACTGCTTTTAATCACTGCATTTGGCTGACGGATATAGTTTCAATATTCTGTTCTTAAAATTTAGATTTTATATGATCAGCCTCTAAACTGATGGCTTGTTAATTAAAGTACTCAAATACATATGTGTATATGTAACTGTATGCCCACTATCTCATCTGGGCTTGTTGCCAATTTTTGCTTACATGTTAATAAGTACCTTTACTTTTGATGTTTGAGTGATATGTCCTGATGATCCTCCTGTAGTTTTATTTAAACAATTTTTAATGCAGTTAATTTAACACTATAAAGTATTATTGTGGTACTGCTATTACTTTAGAAGAGGATCTAAATACTTCTTCCAGCACTGGCCCCTTTGGGTAACTCTTTCCACAAAATGGCATTTTTGTGACAGGTAGATGCCATTCAAGCTGACTGCTGTCTTCACAGCTGTAATCTTTGTTTGAAATGAGAAGTGCGCCTTGGCAACTGAGAGTGTTTTACGCCACCCTATGGACAAAAGATGCTTAGCATGTTCACTGATGTCGCTTTATGTTCATTGAGCTGAGAGCAGCTGTACAGGATCATGATGACTGATGGTAACCAGTCACTGTTTTAGAATAAATGGAATAGTTTTTTTCTCATACTGTGAGCTTTTTTCTGCTGAAGTCACTTTTTCTTCGTCTCTCATTCAAGACAATTTTCTTTCAGTGGCTACTTTAAGATGGTTTGTTACACAAGCTCCCTATACATTAATAAATGTCAATATAGTGTGACTTTTGAGGACATGAAGTATAAAAACATACTTTTAACAGTGAAAGTATGTATTATGATCACGTGTGTTCTCATTCTGCAAGCTCATTTTCTTCTCAGAAAGCAAATCTAAATGAAATACAAGACCAGAAGTATCACTAAATTAGGTTTTAATAATCAAGTTCCACATTTTCATTCTTTAACAAAGGGATAATACTATACTATAAAAGAGAAGAAATTGATTTTTTCTCTGTGCTTATTAATGCAACAAAGTCAAAAGCTCTCAAAGCAGCAGGCTATTTGATATATTCATAATCAACTGCACTGATGTACTGTGTAATAGTCTTAAACGGCGATGGATCTGGCAGGAAATGAAACAAATTCGATTGGCTTTCTGCTCCGTGTCTGAAGATTGGCTGCTTTGTTTCCTTTTGATTGGTCAATTAAAAGTGCGCTTCCACTTTCGAAGCCTGGACCCATTACAGAAAGTAATTTCAAGAGCCAAGCTGTTTGCCCTGCACTGTCTGCTACGAGGAATTCCCTCTCCACTTTGGCGAAGTCAGGCTGAGGGAGAGAGAGAGAGAGAGAGAGAGTTGGTAATATTAGCTCCCATTTTATTGAGAGATCCATTAATCGTAGCCTTCTGCCACTGACCCTCTGACCCCCGCTGACCTCTGGACATCATGTTACCAGCCGGGCAAACTGGAGTTAAAGCCAGCATGGTAGTCACACCTCCCCTAAAAAACAAAATAATTTTTATCTCACTAGTTTAGTTTGGCACTTTTGGTTTACATTTGTCCAACTTTGCAAAGCAGTGTTGTTTTCTTTTCCTTGATACTTTTCTGTATTTTTGAGGTCAACAATCTTCACCAAGCCAAAAAAATTCAAAAAATAGCAATTAATAAATGTACCTAATTACAGATAAATGTTGTTGTCTGTGTTAAATGCTTTTATTATGTCAAAAAACACTGTACATTATAATTTTCTGTTTTTCCTCACTGATGCTCAAATTTGTGTGTACACAATGTCTTTTTGATGTCAAGATTCCACATACCACGACACCTCAACAAGATGGTGGTCTTTACCGGAAAAGCTGTTGACAGCTTTATTGTTTCAACGTGTGTTATTATTTTGTTGGCATCAAAAAATATGTACCTTAAAACAAGAAACTATTACAGGCACTGCTTTTCTTATCTTCTTGCTACTCAGCTTTAAAAAAAATTGAATGACTTTTTAACAAGTTTCAATATCAACTTACCACATCAGCTCTGTGTCGAGTCCAGGTCTGTTTTAATTAACATTCAAAGCGTGTCAGCAGTCTGAAAGATGACAAATCCTTTTCCAGAGAACTGCTTGAGAGCAGAAAACATTAAGGCAGCACAAGAGCACATGCATTAGGCAATGGAAAAACATCTAGCCTGGTGGGGTGGGGTTATGTACAGGAATATACCTCCATTAACTATCCTACTTATCTAATGCTACCATTAAGTATGCCATGTCGACAGGACTGCGTGCAAATTATGCTAATAATATGTGTTGACAATGTGAATGCTTTAAAGAAGAATATGGGAGCTATTTCATTTCCAGTTCCTTGACAAGCTATTTTCGAAGATGATCACTGAATACATTTATTGCAGCTTTATGATGGGTCATTTAGGAAGTATCATTCCTCCAGTACTTTACAGAATCTCTTTATCAGCTGTCGAGTGCCCCACAATAGAAGACTTGTGTAACTTTATATACGCCTTTGTCTGATGGCTACATAAACTGCACTCTACCTGTTTTTCGACAGCCAAGGCCTGGGCCCAGGACGGGCGTTGAAAGCAAATACCTGATTGTATTAGTGTCTCCCCTATAAGCTGTTGTCACCTAGCTGACCGATTATGGGCAATTACCTGCTCTGTCGGAATCCTAGCCGAATAGATTGAATTCAGATTGATTTTCGCCCAGGAAAGAGGAGGGAATTTAAAGCCTTTTTTAATTGGGTATTTGGTGTGTGCTGATCTGAACACCGTGGCCTTCCCGAGGGATCCTTTATGGGCCAATAATGGCATTGGAGTGGGGGGGTGCTGCAGTCTCGTCTGCCGACTCCCTCCCAAGGCCATAACCCTGCATTTGCTCTGAGTGCTTTTCTATTATGCATTGATAGTTGAGCATCAATCAATAAGAGGGGAAACAGAAAACCCAGCGAAACCAACTTCTTAAGTGTAAAATGCCTCTTAATACCCGGGGCCTTTCAAACAACTTAACCTGGACGCTTTTTACCCTCGCCCTTCCTCCCTTTGCTCTTTGAGGGACACTTACCGGCGCCTGGCGACACAATGTTTTATTTAGGAGGGCTGGAAATGTGCAGCTCTCAGGTGAAAATGTACCGCAACCCTCTGGTTATACTTCAGCAATAGATCACTGTGTGTGTGTGTGTGTGTGTGTGTGTGTGTGTGTGTGTGTGCAGGCACAGAAACAGACGTAGGGAAGCAAAATAGATGATTGCATTTCCATTATATTTACGCATTTTGTTTGCCTCCTGCTCTGAAAAACCTTTCTGAAAAAAGACAAATCAACAAAGTAAAATAGGCAGTGGACTTTCATTGACTTGGCTTGTTTGATTTTGCAGCAAATCAAAAATAACCATCCTCAAGGTTGATAAGGTCAGCAGAAACCCAGTTGATCATATTATGAATGTAGCATGTCTTGAAATCAAATCCCACAAATGATTTAAAGATGATACTAAAAAGATGGCTTCTTTACATGAACTTTGCAGTTGGTTGAAATGATAAAAAAAGAAGGAAACAGAGTCACCTTTCACATGACCAGTGCCACAGTTCACTAAACTGGGACGATTCCGGGAAGGAAAATGGGAGAAACTAAGTCTAACCCGCAGATAAGATGGGCGGTGGGGATCGGACCCCCTCTGTGGAAGAGATAAGAGGGAGACAGTCACAGCAATGGCCAGCCACATAATACACAAGCCCACCTCCAGCCGTCTAAATCTCCCATCAGCACCAGTCCCCACCGGCCCTCCTGTCACCACTAATGCACCTTTTCCTATAGGACGAAGCCCCAGATGCAGTAAGGTTATCTGGTGCTTTGCAGGATTTCTCGGAATTGGCAAGTTCACCTTTCCTTTAGTCCAGATGACAGGAGATGATACAGTTGGAGAGGATCGATTGTTGGTCGCACTGCACGTCTTAGTTCGACATCTTCGATCTTCATCAACCGCTGATTGCTGTTTTTACATACCACCAGGTTAGGATGTAAACTGTGGATAATAAAAAGAAAGATAATTTAGCAACAACAAGGTGTTTCACAACATTAGTGTGAGGGAAACTGATTTCATAGAAAGCATTCTTTCTGCCCTTCTCCAGTCCTTGGTGACATCATAGCCCCAAGTACACCATTAAAACATTTCTGTGTGAATGATTAATTACTGTAATAGAAAAATAACACATTCTAATAGCCAAATCATTTTGTAATCAGTGTTCAGCATATTAAAAGCCATCATTGCCCCCCTTTGAAAATGTCTGCACCACCGCTATCGAAATACAGAAATATTAAGCTGGTTGGGGGAAGGTGTGGGGAGTGTTATGCATAGAGAGGATGCCCCCAAACTACTTTGGTTACACAAACTTTGTTTTTGGCCTCAATGCATCAGAGCCCTTTCCCTCCGTCTGCCATCTGCTGCTGAAGAATCTGTTTCACTCGATGAGCCAAGCCCAGCCTTTATTGGTCCTAATGGCACTATCAGCTGAGCCGCCAAACCCAATTACCTTTTAAAAAGGGAGGCCACCCCAGCTAATCATGGCTGCCTAACCTGATTTGCCTGTGATGAAGAGACGGGATAAAGAGCAGTTAATGGAGGGAGAATGATCTCACAAATACAAAAAACTCAATTCATTTCTCCGGGAGAGCAATCTGTCCGATTCAGCGGTAATGGAGTGGAGATTCATTAGTCCTCGGGCCTTAGTAGTAGCACCGTCCCCTTATCAACTGAATGACAAAAGAACATTCAGGGTGCTCCTTTTATACACTGTTGTGAAGGCACATAGAAAGGTGCCATGTTGGTCTACTGAGGTTGGATGTCAAAACTGGGTGGTGTTTCTACATCTTTTCAGTCCCACATCCTATCAAACTACCAAGCCCTGAAAAACAGAAGGCAGTGATTATCAGTTCTTCAATGGCAAAAGACTTGATTTCATTCTAGATAATATAATAATTCTAGATAATATAATAGTAATATAATATAATATAATATAATATAATATAATATAATATAATATAATACAAGTAGTGCTATATTTTATATTTCTTTTTTTAATGGGGCAATAACTGGTACAATGAATCTGTTCATATACTCTTCTAACTTGTATGAGAACATTGCAAATGATTTGGTGCATACATATTTAATACAGTTACCCGAACATTTAGTAACATTATATTTCTGGTAACGTGATGTAAGCCAGCTTTTTATTACATCGAACCAGGGTTGAGTCAAAGTAGTTACTATCAGTGATTTCAACTGTGTATCCAGTCACTGCAGATTACTGCCTCTGGAACAAAACATAGACTTCTCGGACTGAAGTGTCTCTCTGCCAAGTTTGATGGATGTCCACACTGCCTCTGAAAAATCAGAGTTCTCAAAGGCCTTATCATTTAGTATCCAGGCCTAAACTGGAGCTACATGTCAACTGAAGACATCCAACATCCGCTCTGTGCTCCAGCAGACTCTAGTCTCATTCACACGCATGTTCCCTTGATGATGTAAGTGACACGCATGAATGACCAATTGATGCCAAGAATGTTGTGCAAGGGATGAGTCACTGAGAGCAGGGGGCAAAAGGCAGCGATGACCTGACCCCAAACCCAGCTGAATCCATGCACCACTGCAGCTTCAGCTTGGCCTGGCCCAGATATGATCCAGAGGACGTCGGCTAGATGGGGCATAGGGCCATAGCCAGGGTTTGCAGACGGACATTAGGCCAAAGCCAGAGTTAAAATCCTATTAGTTTGAGTTGGGAATCGGATTATCGTCGTCGAGAATCACTCGTCTGGCAACTAGGGTCTAATTTACGCCAATCAACGGCAATTATTGAGGGGAAGGGAGCCCCTATTAGAGAGCCTCATCCACTTAGTCTAATGAATGGGGAAGATTCAATCTTGGCTGTGGAGACGCATTGGAGAGCTGCAGCTGAACGCGACTGCACCAGCAGGCTAAAGAAGAGCTGCTGTTATTTATCAATGGTGGGGTGCTGTCAGAGCAAACATGCGTTAGCCATGGGGCGCTAGGCTCTGGTTTCTGATGGTCTTTGGGCACTCTGTCCAGTAAAGCGGTTAGTGTAGCTCTCTACAGCCCATTATGTGTATACTTGGAAGGACATGTGCCCACGTGTACGTCATGTGTTAAGACCAGAGAGCTGGATATTTTATTTCTCATCATAAATCATGAAAATCATGAGGTCTATAATGTTCACTTTGGTGCAAATTTGCTGTCCAGACTGCACTCATAGGGTTTTGACCAAATAATAAATAAATGTACTAAATTATGATTAATGTTTCTCATTTTGATTCTGTTTTGATTACAAATGTTTGTAAAGTAAAAAAAATGTTTAAACTTTATTTATTTGCAAACTCATTGTATTATAATATTTCTAAATTTTCTTATTTCAGATTTCACATAATTATTTGAAAATAACTGACAGTCAGCAGCAAAGAGAGGGACTATGCTTTAAACTTTTGTAGTATGTGGCTTTTGTGATGTGAATAACTGCACTTATTTTATCTTATATTTTGAAACGCTGGTGACTCATTATCTCATCATCATGAGGATTTGATGGTGACAGCTTCCTATTATTTGAATGAATCGCATCATGTGAAGTGTGAAACCTTGAGTTTTCTCCATTCTGACACTGCCCTCTACTGTTACAAAAACAAAACACCTCCTGTGGAGTGGCAGTGAAACTGTGTGATATTATTTATACGTTAATGGAATTTGGCAGACTTGGAAGTTCAAGCCATGTTAAATCAGTCAGTTTAGAAAGTTTGTTATTGGTCTATTGATTATAATTGATGTGGTGGGTGGAAGCAAAAATAACCACGGAAGATTGATACATCATGCATGTGCAAGTGTTTGTGGTTATCTCCAAATAAAAAAAAAATCATCAGTTTTTGCAAAATCCATGTTAAATAAAAAGAAAATAAAGTTTCTGTCTAGGTTTGATTGGTGGTGTCCTGAATATCTCACTCAGTGGGGGGAATTCCACTGCCTTTAAGGGCTTTCAGTTGGGGTTTAGCTTTTCCAAACTTGGTAAGAGGGTGCAGACATGCACCTAGTTATTAATAACAGCAAATTTTTCCAGAGTTAAGGTTTCACTTCCGATCGGGGATGTTGTGATTTTTCCGTGCTGAACAAACAACCCCTGGTAGATAGATAGAAAGATAGATAGATAAACTTTTTGATCGCCTTGATCATTCCTTTTCATGCGTATGTACATCGCACAAGGATAGTGGAAACATTGTTTGTCTGTTTCTTGACCCGTTATCTTGGCTATTTTAAAGCATGATTTTATTATTTTATTATTAGTCTAATAGAGTACAAGCTAAATGCCTGAAATGGATTTTAAAAATTAATGATGACAGCACTCAAGTTATCATTCATAAAATTGTTGATATCTCTAAAAGCAAATAGAAGAAAAACAAGAAACAAACTGCTTCTCTTCCAGCTTCATTAATGGGAAAACTGAGTTGTGGTTAAAGTCATACACTCAAATTCGAGTGACTCATCTTTTTCCTCTTTCTTAGCCGCTTATGGGAAGATTAACAAGAGGATGGAGTGTGCAAACTCATTTCAGACCATGTCCTTTCCCTTTTCAAGTGTGACTGATCGTAGAAGTCAATTCAAACTTTGTCCCTACAATCTACGGGGGTGTAAAACCATATTGTTCCTGTGGTGACCTTCACTTCTCGCTGTCCGTGGGCTGATGTTCCACTTTACTTTTAAGCTCTCATAATTGCTAATCATTGCTCCCAGTGAGGGTACTTCATGGTTTAAGGGGGGAACTGAAAACTCTGAACTAGTAGCCTTTCATAACAACCCTTTAACATACAAAAAGTTTCGATTCTGTTGCCTGTACACAAGCCCCTAACCACAGGCAGCCACCCCCTCACATCCACTGCCCTGAGCATATTGCTCAGGGGTATAAATAGCAATTAGGCTGGAAAATATATACAATTAATAACATGCACCACAAAATACCAGCTATAGCTATCCTAATGGGACACTAAACCAGTCGTTCTCATGTTTATTTTCCCCTCATAAATCATACTCATTTAACTTTGTTCCACTCTATATTTTTCCCCTGGTCACCCACATCGATCTTCCCATCTCCCATCTCTTTCTTAGATATAATAATCTACATAATCTAAAAATATATATTTTTAACAGTGCAAATGCACAAACTAATCATAATATATTGTCAGTGGTTCAACAGGGCACAAGGTCACAAGCAGTGATGCAACTGCAATTGCATAGAATGTCTATTGTTGCTATAATGACAATATGGTGTCTCGTGTTCACCCTCATTTATCACCAAATAATACTATGCTTTTTCTAACAAAGCAGGAGACTGTAAAACCCCCTAAAATCACCAGTGTGAGGTGATGTAAGTACGTAGTACACAAGGTATGCAACTATTTTAGGTGATGTAGGGAAATTCCTAAACTACAAAATAAGTAAGTACGTGACACTTGCAGGTATGGAAGGTATTTAAAATTTGTTTTTGTTTGTGTCAAGAGTAGGAGTGCGATCTCTGCTGTCAGCAAATGTATGTCTGACAGGAGGAGGAAGCTGCCCATGTATAGCGATATACCACAACTGTCATCACGTCAGCAGGGGGTGGGAGGTGAAAGGAAGCCCCCTCTCGATTACCGCCCACATCAGATATTCACAATTTACTGAATTCCAGTGGAACAATGGTCTTGCATGGGCCAAAAAAGAGACTTGACTTCAGTCTAAGGTGCTAAAAGGTCAGGATTAAATGTTTACAGTAAATCATAACCTAAGCAAGAGTTTTGTTTCCTTCATGCAGAGATGAAAAGGCATACAACTTTCCAGATTAGGTCCAAGAAATATACTTTCAATGTGTGAACACTTGTGTTCTGACTTGTTAAATGTATGTGCAAATTATAATATTATGCAATTATGATGTTGCAGTTATAATGTTGCAAAAGAATCCCAAGATACCAAGTCAGTTGATAAGCTTATACTTCTGCCCTGGTTACTCTATTTGCATATGATGTCTTAAACTTCCGCTGTTATTATTGTCCTCTTCTATTGGTGGTGTATAGACTGCAAGGATGACATATTTTTGTAAGGTAACCTGAAAGTTAGCATTACACTTCCCTCAACAAAAAGCGGGTAGGATTTTTCAATTGCATTTTGGATTATTGCAGAAACTAACTTTGTCCAGCAAGAGAATCTTCACATATGAACACCACACTATTATGGTTTCAAAGCATAAATGCAATTGTCAGAAGTAGAGCTAACATTAGGCTATAAATAAACATTATGGTCGCATGACTTTCGGCATGATGACAATGTCCCTGACACCCTCTGTGGTCTCATTTTACCACTTGTTAACAGCCTTTTTAGAGACATGTCAAAGCTTCAAAATTCACAAGTATACCCCACTTGTGAATTTAGTGATGTATTTTACGTCATAGAAAGAAACGTGAAAAATCCCTTAAATTTGTATTAACCACAGACATTATTGCTGGCATTTAATCAAAAACCCATTCAAAAAACCCATTGATGTTAAGACCAGGGAACAGAATGCTTACTCATGTCGGGATTTTAAGACTCATTTATGGAGCTCTACTTGGATGTAAAGAACTAAAAATACCCCTTGTGGAGCATTTGCTGTAGCCTGCTAAATGTAAAAGTTTGTGAGTTATGTGCCAGTTCTGTAAATTGATTGACCTGATTTAAGACAGCTGAATCATTTTCCAGCATCTCAGTTGTGCACTGACCTGTGGTGCAAAAGAATGAGAGGGATTGAAAGTTGGGAGGTTCTGGGATTCTGGGATCCCTTTTTAGTTATCCCGATTCCTTCCTAGATTACAGGTACAAAGGTATCAAAGTGATGTCTGTCACAAAGTAATACATATTGACACTGTTGGAGAACACTGTAGGTTATTTGCCCATTTGCTCACTACCCACTAGCTTGTAGGACATGCCAACAGCGACAACAGGGAAGTCACGTCATGTGTCACGTGCCCATTTGTGCTTTGAGCTACATCAATATGCTAACATACTCACAATGATGATGTACATACTGATGTTTCAGGAATAATGTTTACTACACATTTAAGTTTGTTAACATTTGCTAATTAGCACTAAACACATATATTTAATCATAAAATTTGGTCCAGTGTGTAACATTTAGGGGGCTTTGTTACAGAATATGGAAGAATATAATGAGCATAAATGTTTTTATTAGTGTGAAATCACCTGAAAATAAGTATCCTTACGTTTTTTGTTACCTTAGAATGAGCCTTTTATCTCCAGACACCGTGTCCGCCTATGTAGCCCAGAACAAACAAACTAAAAACTGGTTCTAGCAAGACTTTTTGTGCTTTCACACTTTCATGGCCCCTGTGGTTTGTCCATGGTAGGATGAAGAAGGTGAGCCAACAGAGTTGAGAATAGACCGTTTCCACAGCAGCCATTTTGACATAAATATTAGGGTAAACACAGGTGTTACCAATGATACTAATTAAGGCTCCATTCCATTCAGTTCAAACACAGTCAGAGTGCTGCATGTTTTAAGTCTCTGCTGCAATAAATGGAACTGAACATTAATTAGTATCACTGTAAACACCTGCGTTGACCCTATTTCATGTCAAAATGGCTGCTGTGAAAAAGGTCAAGGCAATAGATGTCTTGACATTTTATTCTGTCATCCTCATGGTGGCGCTAGACGAAAAGTCAGTACATCACCAAAGTCATTATGGCTTTTTCTAAGAAGCATGAATAGCTGTACAAAATTTCAAGACAACAAAGGAGTTCTTGAAAGGAGGGCGACATGCAGTATATAATATGGACTCGGCACTACACCGAAATCGCGTCGACGTATTTTTTTCAAACAGTGTAGTTCTTCTTGCTTCGGAAACGATCTCTGACTGCCGTCAATCAAGCTGCACCCGCCAACACAAGCGCGTTCGACCCGCCCACGTCGCGCTAGCTTCGGTGACCGCGCGGACACGAGCACGGACACGGACGAAACTGTGAGCAAGATTTAAAAATAAATACAAATAGTTGACGAATTTAAAGTTTAGTAACGTAGCGTGCACTGTCAAATTGGACGGTGTATTCAGCAACAGCTTCGGGCGTGGTGAGTTTGGAAATACTTTTTATGAGCTAAATGTTTAGTTTGGCATGACTTGGCACGACTCTTGTTAACTAAAATTGAAGGAGCTAGCTATGTTAACTATAACTTGAGTATTAGCTTGCTACTAGTTTTTATTTTTGTTGTTGTTGTTGTTGTTGTTATTTGTTAAGCTGCAGAAAGACTAAAGACTAATTTGTAAGTAGCAAAGTGACACCACTTCAAAGTCTAATTGGCAAGAGCTGGTCACACCTGGTTATACCAGGATACCCTTGAACCCTTGAAACTCTTGAAAGGACCCCCTTTGTGAACTATACATTTAGTCTGCTCTGTCTGTTTGTCAGTTTTTCTGTGTAATTTCAAGTCAGTCATGCTATATAATGTTAGTTTGGTGTTCTCTTCTTTTCAGTCTTGCCAAACCCTTCAGGATGTTTCCAGCTGGTGGATCATTTCAAAGTTCCAGAGGAGCCTGTTTTGCACAAAACCTCAGGAAGAATTGGCCTGCAACATCAGGACCGACTGAATCATATGAACGTCGGTCTAACTCAAACCGTCTCAGCAAAGGTGGCTTTGACCGTCAAGTGAAAAGTGAATTCAAACCTACAGTTTCAGATTATGATTTGCTTGGATCCCATAGATGTATCTTACCAGTGATAATTCATGCAAAAACTAATCAAGATAATAACATTAAGATGACATTCATCCCTGTGTGAGGTCTGATCTCTGTCACAGGGCAGTTAACATTTTCTTTCTTGCTACATCCAAATGAAGAAAGCTATATATGTGTAAAATTTTAACTTGCCCTTTCTACACTCTAAGGTCGTGCTGCCAAGCCAACAGTCTCACCTAAAGAGCTGATTGACAGATACAGGGAAGGCAATGTGAATGCCTTGTCTTTACTCCATGAGCTTGCCCAGGTATTACAGTTTCACCTGGAAATAAAGGAGACCGTGGTCCCAGGTAAAGCTTATTAGGATGTCTGTGTGTGTTCTAATTCACTTCAAAGACTACTACTGTTGATATTGGTCTGTGGAAACCTGTTGATACTTTTCAATTTATACACAAAATGTATGTTCCCTGTGTTCAAATTCAAATCTGGGACTTTTGATTCCTGATTACTACTTAGTCATATGTAAAGTAATTAATAATTGCATCACTTCAGAATTAGTTGTTTTACAGCGAGAACACAAGTATGTACATTAGTGATGAATTTGAGTCAGAGTTGTTCTGATTAATTGATGAATCATTTCGTCTCCAAAAACACAAAACCCAGAGATATTGCATCAGCAGATCTCCCAATTGGCTGGTTATAATGAAAACTTGCAGGCCCCCAGCTGTTTACATGATTTTCCCAAATCTGTCTACTCACTTACTTGACATAGTGACTGATTTTACCAAAAAAATCCACAGCCAGAGCTAAGGATTTGTCTCCAATCAATTTCTCAACTCTTGTTTTCTCAGGCGACATACCAGGACTTTATTTTGCCTTTTCTGTGGTGATTGATGGGGTTAAGTACAAGACTGGCATGGGAACAAACAAGAAGGAGGCTCGGCACCAAGCGGCGGAGCTCGCTTTGGAGGAACTGCTGCCCACCTTGGAAACAGAGAAGTCTGTCCTGCCTGAGACATCAGGTTAGGGTCTGAAGCTGATGAAAGTATCATGTATTTCTGCAGCACACTTAGATGATTTGTCTAGTGCTATTAAAGGTTATCGTCATTTACCATATTAGTTTCTCTCCCTCAGTACAGTTAGTTTCGTTTCTGACAAAGAAATACAACGAACCCCGTACCAACTTCATCCATGAAGAAAGAAGCTTTCTTGCGCCATTGAAATACTTTTGACAGTGAAATCATGAAAGCCCACTGTTCTACTACTTAAAGGAAAATATTGGCTAGACACTAGATTTGGAAAGCGAAACAGATTTATGTAACCTTTATCTATACAGCGTAGGTAGGCCGAACATATATGCTCTTGTACAACAACGATATGTGAGATTAAAATATGCATGTAGGCATGACAGACTAATACACAGGCTGATGCAGGCTCAACTGAAGCTGCTACAGCCGGTTATGGGACCATTATTAAAAGTGAAACTTTAATTGTTAAAAACTGTTATAGTAGAGTGTAGCATCTTTATAAGGTGGCCCTTATCGTCATTAATTTCCATGTCTTTTTTTCCCCTTAGATGTCCCTCCACCCCTGCCAGTAAAAGAGCAGCCCTCCATCTCTGACGTCCATCCTTGTAGAGCCATGCGCGGTAAATCTTCATTTCTGTTTGACTCTCGATGGCAGCAAAGTACACCTTAACAATAAGAATTGGAATCTGTTAAATACAGCAACCGCACAACAGAAATGTAGTCATGTTAAAACTAAAAAAAATGCAGCGACAAGGGGAAGTGCAGGGAATACTCTACTATTACTATAGAATATACATACATCTGTGTATGGTTTCCTCATTCATGTCTGTCATGAGATCAGTTAAAGCTCACTTGAATTTTCTTTTTTATTATTCTTGGTGTTCAGAAAGGAAAGATTTCGCCAACCTCCAGATTCTACATGCTGTCAGGGATCGGCTCAGTAAACTGATGAACAGCCACCCAGAGTTCTCTTCTTGTGCAGACACCACAGCGGCATTCATCCTTCAGACTTGTAAGTGAACTCTCACCAGGAAAAAAATGTGAGATGTATCATGGTCCGAAGGACGGTGTTGTGTAGTAGTTGTAGTAGATGTAGGTTCATCTGGAAGTACCTTATCAGTCTGACTGTGTGCTTGGTTCATTGTATTGTGTTCTATAGCATTTTTTGACTCAAGTGTGCAAAGTAAATAATATACATGAATAATTATAATATAAATGAATATACTTGTACATTCTGCCTTTTTAAGCTATTGTGTTTATCAGATAAGATGTATGATACAAAAAACACATTGGAAACTTTCTGTAAACTTTAAATTAAGTACAGGATTTCAACACGGCACTAAAGAAGGGAAATGGTTGAATCACTAAGTTTTGTCCTGAATGAATATGCAGGCGTTATACACTGTGCTACGGTATACACACAAGTTCATGTCATCCAGTTCAATTACAAAGCAAAAAATAAGACATCTGTGCTGATAACATTAGATTTTTTTAAGGCTGTGTCACCCAAATGTAGAAAGCTTTACAAAGTAGTAGTATTTATTGCAGAGTTTATACAGCTGTCCATGGTACTGTTGACTGCATTATGTATAAAATAGGGTACAAAAAAATAAGGAACAGTTGCGTGGCCGTATTATAAGAATGAAAACACAATGTTCCACTCTTACAGTCCATTCAACAGTTAGGTGGCCACTAGCAAAGTACACTGTGTTTTACTTTTGTACAAACTCCTCTCTTCCTATAGCTGGCGGATGTGAGGTGGTTGCTTTCGGCACTGGGAATTTCATTACCAAAGAGAAGCCTTCGTCCTGTGGACGGATTATTCATGATTCGCATGCAGTGGTAACTGCAAGGAGATCACTTATGAGGTTAGTTGCAAACACAACCCTGTGTGATTATCTGTCACACATTAATGCACTGAGCAGTGAAAGTGTATTTTTTCATGTGAGCTAATGACACTTGATATTTTTTTCAAGCACAGAGGTGACAAGTTTTCAAGATGAATATTACATATTCTAGAGGCTTTTATTCGTTTCATGAACCCGCTGAAGGCCCCCAAACATCAAGATTCACAACACCAGTTTTAACACCTTCAAATACTGAGCTGTTTGTAAAATGCGGTCACACAGATGACACATTTGTTGAATGTACACCTTCAGCCGCTGGAGTAAGTGTCACATATGTAGACCACAGTAGCCTACAAACGTCTCTGAGAATAACTCTATGTGGCTGCATTTCCTGTTGTTTTGTTAAGCAGTCGAATGCTCTGAGACCGTTGTCTCACCATCTACCTATCTTCACTGTGCTAAAGAGTGCGGACATTTCTGTGGATCAATCAACTGTTAGACTGAGATATAGAGGTGCTGTTCACAGATAAAAAAAATCATAGTGGTGACTACTGTTTAAAAAAAACAAACGATTATTAAACAATTCAATGATTCAGCAATATATGCATTGTATAAGTAAGTATAACAGGTTTTTATTAAGCCCTGATGTCACAAGACACATTTGTGTTTATAGGCAGAAATTAATTTATTCATTTTTCCATAATCGCTTGTCCATATCAGGGTCACAGAGGGCTGGAGCCAATCCTAGCTGACACTGAAAGGTGGGGTACGCCGCACATTGGGCTGAATCATAGAGACAACCATTTAGGCACACATTCACGTGGACATTTCAGAGTCACTGAACCCACACAGACACAGGGAGAACATACAAACTCTACACAAACTCTCAGCTGGGTTATGCGTTTAAACCCAGAACCTTCTTGCTGCGAAGTGCTAACCACTGTGCCGTCCCTATAGGCAGTATTGATATTGAAATATTGGTTAAAATTTGATTATTTGGTTTAGGACAGTAAGTTTAAGATTAAGGCAGAATGTGTTTGGAGTATTTAATGTGCAGAATGTTTGAATTTTGCTCTATTGAAGATACTGACATCAGCCATTCTCAACCTGTGCTGTCAGGTTTCTTTACCGGCACCTGCTGATGTTCTTCAGCAAAAGGGACAATCTGACAGAGAAGTCGATCTTCCAGCAGAACAGCAGCAGCAGCAGCCTCCTGAGCGTGAAGAGCGGCATCACCCTCCACCTTTATGTGAACCAACTGCCAAAGGGTGCTGCTCAGATCCCTTCCAAGCTGTGAGTGTTCTCAGACAGTACTAGAGGTCGTGTGATAATTTCAAAGTCTCAAGTAAGGAAAAGGACATGATAACCAATTATTTGGATTGGATTTGAATTTATTTACCCTTTTTGTAAAATGTTACTACTCAAACAGCTAGCAGTTGTCATGACACAAGACGCAGACATAAAAATCATTCTTCAGGCTTGCTCTGCTGTTGTTTTGCTCTCAGTCTTATGTGGCTATGTTTGTTAGCAGTCAAGTCTTCATGAGAGCCACAAAAACAGCAGATCTGGGGTTAAGTATAATGAATAATATTTCTACAAATGCAAGTTTTTTGCTCCACTTTTGCTCCATTCTCAGGCGCCTGAATCCACTCTCCATTTCTGCATGGCAAGTCAACAACGAAATCAGCCTGCATGTGTCAGTGCAAAGCAAGGTGACTTTCTTTCATTCAGTTTGATCATTTTAATGTTGCTTGTATTGTATGATTTGTGTTCCTAAACATATCATGGACTTATTTGTTTCTTTCAAAGGTTTTCTCAGTTTTCTCGTCAACATTTGATCAGTCTGTCTCCAAGGTGGTCAGCATGTCCACCACAGACAAGCTCACTCAGTGGCAGGTGCTAGGATACCAGGGAGCCTTGCTCAGCCACTTCATCGAGCCCGTCTATGTCCAAAGTATCCTCATCGGTAAGTCAACAAGTCAATCAAAGTCATTGATTGTTCTTATTTTAAGCTGTTTGCGCAGTATAGAAGTGGTATAGCCATCTACAGCCAGGAGACCTTGTGATCTCTACCTAACTTGAACTGATTAGTGTTTTCCCATTGATCCACCTTTGAGTATAATGCAGTCCAATACATCGCAAACATCAGCATCAGGACTCAATTTACAGAATATGGCAGAAATGGAATAGAATAATAACTATGCTTTTATTCGTGTGTAAACACCTGAAAATAAGATTTGTGAGGTTCTTGTTAAAGGTACAATATGTAAGATTGAATTCCAAACTCGAATTCCAAACAGTGGAGCGAGTCGCCCCCCCCCTCCCCAGACAACGCTCACACAGGGTGCCAGGTTGATGCCGCTGAACCTTCACTAGCGCAGGACGAGCAAAACGTAACGTAAACGTAACTATCTAAACTCTGATACTCTACCTGTTGTGTTCTGGCTTTGTTTATTTCATGAATCAGCTTCTAAATCGGAGTCTGACTCGCAATTTATACTGTAAAATGGTGACACGAAGAAGTTTAGTTTGGTTTGTAATGAGAGAGAGAGAGAGAGAGAGAGCACTGGTCGAGATACATACGCGGTGTGAGGGAGATTGTTTCATAGCGGTTACGTCCAGCACACATAAACACAGAGAAAGGGCTGGCTCAATTCGTGGCAACTGCTGCTGTTATGGGCATTTGTTTTAATTTTATAAAACAGTCGTCAGTGTTGCATTAGACTCGCTGGCAGTAGCATTTCCATTACGTGATTCATGCATTAATTTGGTTTTAGGTTTTCTTAATTAATCTCTCAACCGCTGCCGCTGTGTGGGGCAGCCGCCACTGACCTGCCGCGGCAGCTGAACTAAACACACCGTCAGCACCTTCCACAAACTGCTGCACCCCCAAACCCCCGTCTCCTCCGGTGACTGATAGCCGTCAAATACCACTCAAACTGAGCACTATCAAGACGGAGTTCGTGCACTATAAACTATGAAACTCTCCCAGCTGCTGTAAGGTTTTTTTGTGTGTGTGTACCTTACCTCTACGCCTGTTTCTGTCTCTCAGAGATAAAACGTTTTTTTTTTTCATTGTTTCACAGTGGCCAAACGTCTGAACACACCTGGTTGGTCTGAATACAGTTGTGTTAGCATGCCAGCTAGCTCTACTCCCGTCACTTCACCAGCTATGTCTTTCAACTAGTTTCTTCCTTGATAACCCAGCTGCACACAGATCACAGACAAATGTTTATGCTGTTTATAATGAACTTACGGCCCAGTTTGTATGTCCTGTATCGTGGAAAGGTCAGATAACCCTAAACAACAGCCACATTTGCCCTGGTTCGAACCCCCGTCTTACATTAGATTATTTTATAAGTACTGTAGTACTACAGTATAATCATTGAATGTGAGAACTCTAAGTTGGAAATTACTAAAAATGTCAGTCCAGCTATTATACATTAGTTAACATTAGCCGAAGCTCAATGCTTACCTGTTCAGGAGAAAATTAGCCAACTCGGCATCAGTCTTAAAATCCTTTTGGGTCCTAAGCAGTCTCTATCTTTCAAATGCATCTCCAATATTTATCCGTGTTTTTGAACGTTTCAGGTCGCTAAGTTTTTTTTGAAAAAGGACGAGGCTTCTTAGGTTTGGTAGAGTACAACTCTGTCAAACTGCTGTGCTTGCTTGCTTCCATCGTTGTAGTGTGCTGTGTTTGCCGCAAATTTGTTTCATACCTGGCAACCCCGGATATCGATCACAGGAACTAATTGATCAGAATAACAAAGGCCAATACATACAACATAGTCGGGTTTTTGTCAACAAGCAAGTATTTCAACTTAACATGTTTCCTTAAGAACTGATGATATAGCACAGGGGTGTCCAAAGTACGGCCCGGGGACCAATCACAGCCCGCGGTCAGATTTCATGTGGCCCGAAGCTTCATTTTTATAATACATTATTTATGGCCTGCTAGGATTGTGAGATACTGTATGGCTGGAAGATTTGGCTTTTTTTTTTGGATTTTGTTAAAGACAAGAGCAAGAGTGATACGTTTTAAACTTAAATGTTAACAGACTTTGTAATACTCATAATAAGTCATGTTTAGAATGAACATGAGGTTCAGATTTGTATCATCTTCATGCAAGTTTAACGTTTTCTATACAATTTATTCTTTATCTGACTCCAGATGTGAAAGAAAGGCAGAACTGGTTTTTAGATTTGTTCACATTTGTGACAATGAAAACAAAATTGTTACAGAACAGTGCATTTGTGTGTAACTTTTATTGGTAATTTTTTCATTTTTAAAATGTTAGTATTGGCCCCCGGGCATCTTCACATTGTCAAATGTGGCCCTCTTTAAAAAAAGTTTGGACACCCCTGATATAGCATATTCATTTTATGATTTAATACAGTAAATATCTTACATATTGTACCTTTAACTTAGAATAAGCCTTTTATGTCTACAGAAGCTTCATGTTCCTCTTACAATGAGTCCATATGGCTGATGTTTGCAGCCATGCTCATGCAAATAACACAACTAGCAAACAATAGAACAGGTGTGAAAATGTTCTGCTCAAGTTTCCATGTCAGCTTTTACGAAAGACAACAAGGTAAAATTGGATTTTCCACGTGACTCTGACCGCTCCTCTTTTCCTAATCATAATGGCTATATAACCCACATTTGACACATCTATAGGAAAGGGAAACTCCAAAATTAGTGTATTGGATAGGTGTGGAAATTTTAGAACACCTTTTTTATACTAACATTAACAACAAAAATGTCAAAAGTGCAACAACGGGACTGTTGATAAATTGTCACTGCGGTCGAGTACACTATTAGATGACTCAATTATCAGATTCTTCTGTCACCTATCAGCTTCACACACACAAAAAAAACATTTAAAAAGAGTACACCTACACAGCCTAACCCTAACCCCTATTCCTTTTATTTCCACAATCATCTCAGTAACAGACATAAAAAGTTCTTATTGTCATTTTATTGTTTTTACAGTGTAAAAAATGAATGACTTCTGCAACCAGTTCAGTATAATCTATTAAATGACAAAAGTTGACATTTCACAAATAAAACACTAGATGTATCGCAATGCCACTATGGAAATATTGCACAGTCCCCTCATATCAGGTATATCTGTCTTAACTTTCCAAATCTTATATCCTGCAGGTGACTCTGGCTGCAGTGATACCCGTGGCATGGAGATCTCCGTGAGCCAGCGTGTGGAGGGAATCACCTTCCAGCTGCCCAAGTTCTATTGCATGATGAGGCCTCACATCAAGCTGGTGTCCTCTGTGGCTACCAACAACACAGACAGTGGCCAGATAACCTACGGTATCAACTGGACTGAAGGAGACAGCTCGCTGGAGGTTGTGGATGGCCTGGACGGCAAGACCATTCAGCAGTAAGAGCGCACTGTTGATCACAGCATAATAAATGAGAAATCATGAATGATAAAGTGGATAAGTGGATTACAATCATTACAAGGTTGAAACAAAGCAACCTGGGAATTTAAGAGCAGGTTAACTGACATAAACTGTGAGAAGTTAAACTGTTGCTAATGTTCCTCAGCTTGACAAGTCAGTCAGCTGGCAAGGGATTTACATACTTAGAATTTTCTGCTGATTTGCTAGCTTTGTCTGTGGGGGCAATGTCAAAGCTGTTTCCTTACACTTATTGTCTTGTTGTAGATCTCCCTTTAAGAGTGGACCTACTCTGGCAAGCCGTCTTTGCAAGGCAGCAATGCTGCACCGCTTCAGGTTGGTGGCCATAGAGGCTCAAAGGCAGGACCTGCTGAATACAAGCTCCTACAGAGAAGCCAAGGTAACCTCAAACACTCCCTACACCAGAGTAATGTGTATTACAGCATTGATAGACTCACATTCACTATATTTGTTCATCAGAAGCAGACACTGTATTTTTATCAATATCCCCAGTCTGCAAACACTTTGTTGTCCACTCCAATTATACAGCTCGCTTCATATTTCAGTAGCTAGCTGTTAGTGCTCAAAGATAATTTTAACTTATTGTGAAGCTTGACTGTTTACAAGTAGTCTGTAATGTCTGTAATGGACTGGTTGCAAAGCAGACATGTCATGTCATAGCAGGAAACTCACAGGTATATTAGTGATAGCTGTATTCCACTTAGCGGAGGTCCTGGTGTTGTGCTTGCTGGTTCACATTCACCGTTACTGGGACACGTAATGGAAGTGAGCTGTTACTGTCATTAAATCCACCTGTGTTTTTCTTTTTTGACAGTTCTAAATGTCTGCTGGGCAACCAGTCCTTCTTTACTTCAGTTAACTGCAATACATTTGCAATACCATTTTCCCTCCTAACTTCACTACATCATTTCACATTTAAAATGGATTTTGTGAAGGCCATCATGTATATGCTTTAGAAAACCTTTCTGTAGGGATCGTTGTTATTAATACTACTTCTATTGTTGTTTTGTCACTGAAGAGGATGGCGAAGCCATACCAGGAGGCCAAGAGCATGCTGAAGGCATACCTGTCCCAGCAGGGATTTGGTAACTGGCTGGTAAAGCTTCCAATTAGTGATAACTTCAAGTGAATAAAACTACCTTACTCACACTAGAGAAAAGCAGTTGTTTGTTTTCAGTGTTAAAACTTAAATTAGTTTGCGAGAAGCACATCTTGTTGGTGGATTTTACTGTGCTGGCAATAAGAAGTTTTTGTTGTGGTTTCTAAAGGGGATATAGTCAATCCCTGTTCATGGTGTAAAAGCAGTTTTGTGCTTTTGAACTGTCTGTGGTTTTAGTCAGGGTTACGTCCAATTGTCTAAATGGACTACAAATATTATTCTCAAAATCCTGAGTTTGAATCTCCTGGGGAATAATCACATTTTTTGTTCATTTTTCCAGCAATGTAATTTAACACTTACTGTACGGATACTGTACACTTGGTAAGCCAAGGCTCATGCAAGGACATAAATCAAAATAAATCAGTCCAAACCCAAAAAAGCTTGAGTACAGTTTGTTTAGCAAAATGCCAAATTACCAAAGAACTCTTAAAAGCTAAGAGCTTACTATATCTTAACCACTAAAAGTGGCAGAAAATTAGATTTACGGACAATGCATTTTTCATATAACACATTTTACTTAGGTTGTTACAATTCATATTGACAGATCTGATCTATTTTGTAAATGATGCTGTAGATTTCATGATATGCTTTTATTTTTATTGACAATTCCAACAGATGTCTGTCACTAGAAAACTACTAAAAAAATAAATATTATGGTTGGTTTAAAAAAGTGAATACAGCTGTTCACATACATTTGTTGTGATTACATTACATATGATCAAGAACTAGTGAGTCAACAACTTTAACACAGAACATTTTATTTCACAAAACTCTCGCCACTAGCCGAAAGCTGGTCCGAGATTTACTGGTCTGGTGTCCTTTTGCTCATGAACTCCTGCCTTTGTCATGTATGTCATGCTCTGTCACCCGGTTACAATGCCCACTGGTTTATGGCGCTAATTCCAGTGCCGTCCACATCTTCATTCCCCCTCGCCCTGGGCCTGAAAACCTTCTCTTCCTGGCAGTCCAGACTGCCTGTGGTACCAATGTACTTACTCCCCAGTGCACTGAGCTCACCAGGCAGCACAACTATGTGAGCTAACTAGCTAACAACGGTTAAAGTTCACAGCACTTTACGGTCAAGAACTTCTGTAAATCATAGAGATTTGAGGTGCAGCAGACAGAGGACATCAGAGTGAAAGCCAGAAAATATTGTTTTCATAAAATATAATACAGTTTTGTCAAAATCAGTGACAAAGTTAGTGTCGTGTCACTTGTTAAAGTGACTTCAGAGTGGAAATGACAGGGGCATCATTCATCTGATTACAAGTCAGTGTTGCATCAGAATGATTTCAGCTCTGTTATTTTGTGATAGAAAGATAACACGATGTTGCTTTAAAAAAAAAAAATTATTGCTATCGCATGTGAACTGGCAAACATGCAGCATAGCTTCCCTTCCCTTAGAAGAAAAACTTCCCCTTGCTCTTCTAACAACACTCCCTACCTTTTGATCCGCAGTGACATTAATAAGAAATGACTTGCATCTGTTTGGGGAGATACAGTCTCCATACATTTAGCAGCTGGTGGACTGCACACACTTAAATTTTCAGTGTTTGACAGTAATTTGATTAAGTACTGCTGTTTTTCCATCTTTTTAAGGGACACAGGCTGTAATATGCAGGAATCTTGCTGCGTGTCACCCAATTAAAACTTGTTGACCCTCCTTGTTGCAGACTGACTGATTTGGCTCATACGTATACAGGAAATGCTTTGGTTTCCTGTGTATGTGATGCAGTGGATCATTTACTCTTTAAGTGTTGAGCAGACTTGTGAATGGAGTGGTGTGTTTACTTCCTACTGGTTTGGCAAACAGAAGGAATTACCAGTGCATTCAGGGAACGTGTGTCCGAGGATCAAGCCTTTCAGTTGTATGTACTGCTTGAGGTTTCTTACTTATTTGTTTGTTATGTTTTCATACGTAGTGCAGAGTGTGATCAGTGCATCAAACCCTGATAGATTGTACAGGGTTTATGATTTCATGTCAGTACAGCAATGTTGTAAAATGGTTCAATGCAGATTAGCTTTATTGGAGTACTTAAAACTTTCACTGGTTAGGTTCTGTTCCAGATTTGCAGATCCACAGAGTTGATGTCTTTATTTATTTATTTATTTATTTATGCTCATCTTCCAAACTTGCTTTAAATAATGATGCAGAGGGGAAACCTTCAAGCAACACATGGACAAAGTAGTGTTGGGTTGATGCATGTTGTACTGTAAGATCATGCCGTGTAAGGCGCTGCATGTAAATTACCCTCCTTCCTGCTATAGCCAGCACATTTTGGAAATATTCTGTGTTGTAAATTTCATTGCTTTTCACTTAGCTTGATAATCAAGACAAAAAATTGACATCTGCCCTGTTAATTTGTTGGGTCACTATAACTAATATTTTAAAGACAATCCAGATGGTACGGTCTAGGTCTACTCTATATGAAAAGTGTACTGAGATAACTTCTTTTATGATTCGGTACTGTATATAAATAAAAATTAATAAACAAGGAAGTCTCCCAACCTTTAAAGAAATCATCTCTTCTAACCATCCATTTTTTAAGACTTGATTAATGCTATATTCTGTGTATGTGTCTAACATCAGGAAGCCAGTTGACCTTTGTAAAATTGCACCAACCCACGGTGTTTTAATATTGTTAGTTGGTTCTGATTGTTCTGTATTTAATTAAATGCTGTCTTCACTTGTATTCTTGTGTTTGGCTGGAATTTATAGTGGCTTGTAGCATTTTCCATATTGTCACTGAAAATGTCTCTCCCTCTTTCGACATTAAAGGTTATTAATGTTGCTATTTAGTTTTTATGTAGGATTTATGTAGGTGAGTTGTGGCCTTGCCACAATGGATCTGGAGAATATGACTAAAATAAATTTAAATTACTGATTCAGTTCTCCCAAGCACATTCATACAATATAAACTGCATGAGCCCAACCTTTTTTTTTTTTTTTTTTTTTTTTTTTGGCAACAGTCACTGAGGTGATACTAGTAGGTTTAGAGATAAACAGGATATGCAACTCTCTTGATGTGGTTGCACAGTGAAAACATTTGAGACCTGAGCTCTCAGAAGCAGTAGCACCTATGCTGAGGTGCTGTGCAGGAGGATGTGTGTAATAGTGTAGTATGTGCTGCGTTCTTGTAAACCGTGGCTGGATTAAAAACTCCATGGGCCGATTGTGAAATCTGATGTGCCCATGACTACATGAAAGTGACACAGTGCATGAAACATCTTCCATGATTATGAGTAACGTGCAGAAAACTCTTTAAATATGGAAAAATTCCTTTTTAAAAGAAGAATGAGTAACTACCCAGTGCTTTGTTTTTGAAAGTGAACTCACCACACCTCGTTTATTTGTCTAAACCATATAACCATGCCACCTTTTTTCAAATAATATATTTTTCTATAATAATATGGTCTGTATGGGCTTATCATGTACATAAAAATAGTTTCTTGCATTGCAGTTAGCAGTACACCTGACAACTATTAAGTTCCGCTAGTGTAAACTGCAAAAAGTAGAGGAGTCTGCACAATTATCGACAGTGGGACTGCACAGAATCTATATTTGTTCCTAAAATAACTTGACCGTGAGTTCACTATGACTTGATTTTCCGTACTCAAACCTCTTGAACGCCCTAAGTGTTGGTGGAATATCAGCCTCCTACAGAGGCCACACACAATCATCTCTCTTATCATATACATCAGTGCTAGGGTTAAGTAAATCTACAATTTGTACTGCTTCTACTCTTATAGGTAGGTCAGTCCAAAACATAATCCAGATAGCATTCTTATACAGTGAAATCTGCACTTAACAACAAACAAGAGCGACACACAATCTCTTATAGATAACATTTATTAAATTATACTTTTAAGTTTAGAGTACCAAGATATGTCATACATATTAAATAAACAATAAATATATAAATTACGTATAAACAGAAATTTAGGGATATACAGGAGCTTACTTCAAATACAATACATTCTCTCTGGTCAAAATCAACTGAGAACTTTAACATTCACTTCACAGCAGTTTCTTGTAGAAATCCTAAAATATATAGATATACTTGAATATACGATTGTATTAGTATGTAGTAAAAATAAACAAAATTCAGCATAAATAGTTGCCTATGTCCATATTGCAATAACATGGTTATAAATACAAATATTTCAGAGCAGTGTTCAGAATCTTAGCCCTAACTAAAAATGGATATACCTGAGATCACTTCATTCAACGTGTGTAGATGTTGCTCGATTACATAAAATCCTTAAAACACATGGTTATATTCTTGAAAAGTCCATTTGATTCAGAATTAGTGGTTGGATGTGTCATCATCTCACACAAAATGAAGTTTAGCTGTCATTTTCTGCAGCGCATGAGCTCTGCTTTAGACTTCCTGCGATGTTTCTCAGGGCAGCTGATGGGGAAGCTGCAGCACAGAGGTTTCCCCAGTTGTGTTGGACTGAGGCCACTTTCTTTTTAAGTTGAGGCTGCAGTGTTTGCTTGCTGAAGTAAAGATTCCATTTTGTTCAGAAAGTTATCGAAAGGAGTTTCAGTCCAGTTCTCACAGGCACAGTCTGTGGAGTTTTTCGGTACCTAGGGAGAAGATGAAGTAAGTTTATTCCACTGGAACAAATTTCATGTTGTAGCAAGATTTTTTTTAATCAGTGGCGCTTGAATTTGGCAGCACGTTGTGAAGAAATACTTACATTTCCTTTCTCCTTTTGCGATCGTTCTTTGACCTCCTCTATCAAGAATTCCTTAGCCTGGTAGATGAAGTGACGTGGGCCTTCACATTCCTCTGCGACTGTTTCAAGTTCCTTGTCAAAGCAGTCCAGGGCAGCAGTGATGCATTGATCCTGTGTGAGAGGGAAAGATGGTTTAGCTTCCTTTTACTGCTCTGACTGAGGCGGACTTGTGGCTGCATGTGGAGAAGTCAGTGTGAGGTATCAACACCTGGCAAGCTCATTTCCTGTACTAGAGAACCTTCACATGTGGTTTATAAAAGCTCAACTAAACCCTGAAGCTTGAGCTTCTTTGATGCTGGGGAGGACCCAACATTTACTATACTTTTTTTTTTTTTTTTTTTTTTTTTTTGTTCTGACTCAATATTCATAAACTCATCAGACCATCATATTTAGTACACTATACACATATACTATATTTCATGTTATTTATGATTGCAACATTATATTTTAAGGAGCTGTAAATCTAAAATGTTAGAATATAAAAATATACGCTTACCTTCAAATTTGATGGGGTGTAGAATTTTGAATCTGCTGGCTGTATGGACAGAAGAAGACATTGTATTAGCAACTGGCAGAATCTTAACAAACTGACAAAAAAAAAAGATTAGTCTTGAAATAACTTACGCATTTGACATGTTTTCTCATTAACTCAATATTCGCTTCATTTATAGGTAGAGATTTTGCTAGATGACAAACGGAGAGAGTAACAATCCAAAAGGCAATCCTGATAAAGTGCTCCATATTCAGCTGGAAGTCTTGTCAGTGTGATGTGCAAGTTGTATAGTGGAGATGATGTACTGGTTTACTTACCCCCTGTGCTGAATTTAACTTATATACAGCTGTGGGGTGGAAAGGGTGGGCTGAATTAGTTGTATGTCACCTAATGCATACAGCGTTGTTTTTCCTTTAGATGACTCTTGGAATTTTTTTTTTTCATCATGCTACTACAGCATGGTAAAATCCCTCTATTGTAGCACAGCATTCATCTTCAAGCTGTTATGAAACTAGGTTGGCTGTCCCTAGCTTGCGGTGCAGAGGGTTTTTCTTTCTTTCTCTCTTCTGTTGGGCAAATGTTTGTCATGAACTGACACTTTTACTTTTAGTACATATTAAAATATTTTGTGAAACAGCCACAGCATCTTCAGTCATGTCTTTCTGTGAGTCACAACTGAGGCAAAATTCACTGAAGGAAAATAATTTGAAAAAGCTCTTGCCTAACATGCAGAGACCGTGACTGAATGCTGAGCTCCCATGCTCAGCACAGGTTTGGTTTGTTTTGACTCGTGAGCTTGGTGTGTTTTTGTATGATTTTATCAGCTCAAATTATTTTCAAACTTTCTTTCATCACAATTGAACACGTTTTAGTGATGTGCTATGCATGCAAACAAGCAAGCAAACTATGTATATAGTCCCTCGTTCACACATGATATACTGTGAATTGTTGTAGACCGGTGTTTAATTCGACTTGTATCTGACCCACCAACCAGCACTTCATTTAGAAATCTTAATTTTTAACAGTTTGACCAAGCAGCAAGCATTTCTGTGGCTGTGAAGTGAAGCCTCTGTTGATGATCCACGTCTTTGCTGATTTTTAGATTAGCTGGGGGGCGGAAGAGGTAGGACTACCAACATTGCGGTGACGGCAAGATTTGATGGCTCTCCACCTACGTGTGATGTCACACGTACTATGTCCAAAATAGCACAGCTAACAAAAGGGGGCTGGTGTGAGAGAAAATTTGTACAACAAATACAGTTTATCTATATTGACGCCAAATTGACAAGAAGACTGTTGACATAGCACATCCTCTATCTTCCTGTTGCTAGAGTTGTTTTTAGAGTTAGCTGTAAGAGAACACATGCATAAGGAATTGTTAATGTCATATTTTGCTGCAATATGTTTCCTGGGCAGCACAGGGAGCTAGTTTGATTCAAACTGCTAGCATGTACCGTAATTTTCGGACTATAGACCCTGCGGCCTATACAACGGTGCGGCTAATTTATTATTTTTACTGCCACCGGGGGGCACTCTCGAGCAGTAAACGCAAAAGTGAGACAGATATGTGGGGAAAGATTATGCGCCGAAGAAGACACTACCGTAATTTTCGGACTATAAACCGATTTTCTAACCATGCAGGCATGTTCATCCCGTGTTGATGCCGTGTTGATGCCGTGTTGATGGCGTGTTGGTGCCGTGTTGATGCCGTGTTGATGGCGTGTTGGTGCCGTAGTGCCGATTTTCAGGCACAGTTTGAAAAAAAGCGCGTCTTAAATTAAAACTAAATAAATATCTCATGTTACAACATGAAAACCTGCGGCTTATATTTAAGTGCGGCCTATATATGAACAAAATTTATTTCTTTTAAAATTTAGCTGGTGCGGCTTATATTCAGGTGCGCTAGTCCGAAATTTACGGTATGTATTTTTTAACGCTTAATCGCCAGTACAGATGGGTATGATGCGGTTATCTGACATTGAATTTTGGTAGTTTTTGATTAAAAATGTGTGTATTGATTACTGATGATGGCTGATCAGGCTAATTATCAGCGTATTTTATTCAGTTTCTAATGTCGTATTCATTAAGCGGTTGCCTGTTTGTGTGTGTGTTTAAACCTGTGTTGAGAAATATGTTCAAAGTTTGTTAGGATACAAGATAGATCACAACCATTAATGGTACATTTAATTGGTGGCATTTGAATGTACAGAGATACCGTGATGGGGTTCTGAGGCTCGTTGCCATGCCATTCATCTGACGCCATGTTACAGCATCATAATGCACAGCCCCATGTTGCAAGGATTCGTACACAATTCCTGGTATCTGAAAACATCCTTGTTCTTGCATGGCCTGCATACTCACCACTCACTCACTCTCTCTCACACACACACACACACACACTGTATATTTATATTTATTATTTCATCCTTGCACTATGTCACCATTGCACCGAAAAGAAATCTTCCTTCCTTCCACACAGATATTTATGTATATATATATTTACCTTTTTATGTGTACATAGCTTTTGTTTTTGTTCTTGTTTATGTCTATGTTTACCCGTCAAGTTCTCTGTTTGGTTTTTTAACTGTGCCTCCGTCTATATATGTTTGATGTCTGTACCAAGAGAGCAAAGTGTAACCGGAAGCAAATTCCTCGTGTGTGTTCACATACCTGGCGAATAAAAGTGATTCTGACATGTCAGCCATTCGCTACAGATGACTGTTCACCATGAGCCAGGTTCTGCTCGAGGTTTCTGCCCCTTTTAAAGGAAGTTTTTTTTTTTCTTGTTACTGATGCCAAGTACTTGCTTGTAGTCGTATTGTTGGGCCTCTGTAAATAATATTAATAAATATAAATAATATTATGAAGAGAATGGATTATCTTGGCAGAGAAGAAGGCCTTACATTTGTGCACAAGATTTGAGAAAATGAGTCTTGTGTGCATAGAAAAATGTCTTCTTACATCTTATATTCAAACTTGTGAAAAATGGGACTAAAACAAAAGTGTTGTTTAGATTTTAAGTGTGTGAAAAAACACAAGGAGTTAATGAACAATCTTTAAACCTACGGGTACTTCATGATGTCATCAGTGGATAATATTCAAAACAGTTTCCTCCACGTGGAGGTATGAAAACCTTTTTCGCCCATAGGGGAATTTTCACAATTAGAGTAAAGCTGGCATGAATTAATGACCATCTTTGTACACCGGATATGTATTTGTATTAAAACATAAAATATCAAGCTTGGTTTGACATAAGAAAATATGAAGTGCATAATCTAGTAGTGCAAGTGTATAATTAATCAGACAAATGTGGTGTTGATGGTGCATGGTGTTGATATTGTAGGTTTGTTGAGCAGCTACAATCCTCACAGTCAAAGTGCATATTCAAATGAAAGAGAATGTGATGGATCTTTTATTACTTGACTTGTTTATTAGTTTCATTTTGTAACTGTCTGTGTTTGCTGCTAGTCAGCCTTCGACAAAGTTTTTCCAACATAGTCCATTTCTCACTTTCTTTATTTCATTATTCATTATTTATATATAAACATGATTTTAGTTGAATTTGGAAACAAAATGTTTTTTTTTTTTGTTGTTTTTTTATCTATAAAATATGTCATCAAAAGGTTCTTGAATTGTACATACTCAGTGTTTTACACTATTCTGAAGTAGAGTGGCAGAAGGCCGTTATCTTTCAGAGGACAGTTATCATGTTTATTGTCTCTCTTTATTGTTGGTTCTGTAAGATTTCTCATGAGTCAAAGGCCAAAGCTACATCATCTGGGAATTTCATCAGTCTGCAAAATTACATGATGACTCACACAGTCATTGGTATAAAGTGTGAGGATGCAGCCTTGTGGCACTTTTATGTTCTACAGTGCAGATTATATGACGGTGACTGTGTGCACTGCACAAGCGGTACATTTATATATTAATTGGCTTGGAAATAAGGAAATTATATTTACCTTACACATATGATTGTGTGTGCCAGTATCAGTAAAGTGATACTACCAGGACAATGCTGAATTTAAATAAACTGACAGAAAACTGTATTTGCCTGTAAGATGATCGGAATGACACTTTTGAGCATTTCTGATCTGCTACTCCTCCATGCAGTACAGTTTAGTTTAAGCTACTGCAACTTTTTGGCCAGAATGAAGGAGATGGGGTTAAATCAAACCCGTCTCTGGTGTGGAGCATAATCACTTCAGCTTTTGTTTTGCATTGTTACTGAATTTGTTGTTTTAATGTGTTTGCACAAACAAGCAGTGCCAACGAAGTCTCCCAAGACTTCAAGACTTTGGATGGGATGGGCAAATGTCATGGCATTAGTGAAGGGTGTGTGCTTTTAGTCCTTTATCTTTATACTTTTACTGTTGCCAAAACATGCTGATTCCTTGATTCTAAAGTGACAAAATCAGTTTTTTTTGTTTTTTTTTACCAATTTCTAGCTATAATATTTGACAAGCTAGCATATTTTCCCTTTTCCTGGATGATGAAGATACAGATCACCACCATATGTTGTTAGAAGGGAGTAACTATTTTACGTGAGCAAATGAATCAATGCATAAAGACAGACTTGCAGTTGCAAATTTTCACATTTTATTGGCAAAATTTCACGTGTCATCAATCAATCAATTACATACTAAATAAATAAATAAATATATAAATAATTGAGAACTTTTTTTGCAGTGTTTCTGAACTGTTGATAAAACGACATTTTAGCGCAGTGTGTCATATTAAATAATGATAAAGTAGAGAAAACATCTGTAGGATCAGTGTGGATTCATCATTCCTGGGGTTATTACACATTTTCGGCATTCCAGGCTTCAGCAAATCTTTGGGTGGCATTCACAAAGCTTCCAAACTGCTCATAGACCGTCGTGGTAAAGTCGCACTTCGTCTGTGACTGGTTCTGGTTCTGAAGAGAGAAAGTAGGTTTAGTATTGGATCATGCATTTTGAGTGAGGAACTTAAACAAATAATTTATAAGACAATACACTTTCAATACTCACGTCAAGCACATTGTCCAAGGCTTCCAGAGTCTGATCAATTTGACTGTTATCACAGTTTTCTCTGGCGTGTTCCCACCCTTCTTTGAGTTTCTGGAGAGCAGCGTAACATGGTTCCTGGCAGAGACAATTTAGGCAATCAGTTGTAGGTCAGACTACCAGTGAATTAAATTCAATTAAAACGCAGTTCTCAAAGCCTTATGGACAGGTTTGGTTATAATTTGCAAAAGTAACCTCATCATCCAGCATGATAATTTAAACCTTCTCTGCAGTGATCTCTTACCTCCACGGCTGTGAAAGTCACGTTTGGTTTCTACAAGAAAATTGGAGAAAAAGAGAAGTTTTACTATTTGCTTGCTTAAGGTTGTACATGTCCTTCATCCTGGTCAGTTTTCCACATCTGTTTTTAAGAAAACACTTGCAGTTTTTTTTTTTTACATTGCTCTTAGCATGAAATAATTAACACAGAACTTACACATGTGACACCACGTAGCGAGTCCAAACCCAAGTCGTCTGTGATAAAGGAGCGTCTTGGTCTTGTCAGAGGTTGAGCTTGAAGATATCCGATGAGAAGACACATCCCGAGAGCAATTCTGTAATACTGCTGCATGGTAAACTCGAAAGCTTGATTCTAGTTGTCCTGTGAAGTTGTACAATAGTACTGTTTATCAGTGGCTTGTGTTGCCTTATTGTTCAGGGTATGAATTTATAGGCTGAAAAAATGAGTGGGCAGGTAAAGGTGTGTTCTTGTAGGGACATCATATTTTTTCCTATTAATCATGCAGCACTTTCCCCTTATCAATGGTGAAAACCCGAAAGTTAAAGATCAAGTGGGCACAGATGATGGTGATTACAAAAAGAAAAAAAAAAAGTTTGTCCATATTTGAATAGATATGATTTTTATGCGATGTCACGTACATTATTAAATCCCAGTACAAATTAATGTTGGTGTTGTGTAAATGGTATTAAGTGGACACTTATAATGCAGTGTAAAAATTTGTTGTTGAGTTTTTGTCAGTGATAAAGTGAGCATAAAGGGATATGACAGAAGTCGGTTTCCTTACTTCAGAGAAATTTGTGTTCAACATGAAGATTAACCACTTCCAAGACCACAAACTTATGTGTAACATTCATGTCTTTCACACTTCATAGTGTTGTCTTTACTGGGGCAGCACTTGATTTTGAACTGTGTTTGACACTGTTAAATTAAAAAAAAATCAGTCACAGACAGTACAAATTACAGAATGACTTGGATACATAGAAACTGCAAGTTAATGAACTGTGCTATAAATTACACAGGCGTTTTCTTGTGAATGCTAAGAGGCAAGAATCTGAGTATCTGTCAGAATGCTCTGATACAAAAAATGCACAAAACCAAAACTAATATAAATAATAATAATAAATAAGTCACTGTTTGAAATTATGTTGTACAGAAATGCTTGTTTTCGGAACTAGTGCTCTAGTTTTCTGTTTTCTTGTTGCATCACAGTAGTTTTTATTTTTTTTATTTGTATCCATGCAGCATGCAGCATGTAAAAATTGATAGGTAGGTGTGTGACTGGTTGCAAATAGAAATGTCTTAAGTGTTACATCACACACTCAGCAGAAAGGAATGAGGGGTTTCTGCTACACCCACGATATCCTGGGGATTCCCCAGAAGAATCCCAGTTAACAGAGGAATCACTCACAACTTCTGCTTATAGCACATGGTCATATTGGATATCGTCATTGGTTATTGCTAAGTATAGAGTGCTGCACAGGTTAGGTTTCAGTTTTGAGGTTTTCATCCGGAGTCCCCAAAAAAAATAAATGTGACAGGATTTTGATGTGAGTGAAGAGGGTGGGGAAATTTCTATCCATGGAATTTGTTGCTATGCGGGGACCTCTCTGCTGTTTCCATATCTTTGTGTAAAGCCTGTGCCCACACTAAAGATTAGTTTTTGATAATTAAGGTCCAAATGTCTTTTTTTTTTTTTTTTTTTTTTTTTTATTTGACCAGGCAGGAAAGTAAAGTCTTACTCACAGCACACCTGAAACTCGCATTACATGCATTTATATATTTAGCTTGGGTGAGACAAAATGATAAAACATGATAAACGTAACCTAAATTCAGTTGTTACACATTGCTACAAATGCGACACTTAAAATCCTGGGTTCAACTCAGATTTGACCCTGTGCTTATTTCCTGTTTTTTTGTGCCTTCACATCGAGTGAGATTCTGTGTTGCAAGTTTGTTTGATGTTTGGAACCACAATCTTAGAAGACATCGTTGAAGATGCAGCTTGCTGGTTCCCACACTGTGAAATGCCTCCTTTTTATAATATTTCTCATTCTCAATACAGTACCTCTATTCAGTATTTATTTTCTGATATTACTATTTTTATGAAATGTTTAGTTTAATTATTTATTACATGTGACTAAATCGCAGTTTGGTCATAATCTCCCAACATCCCACAAGCTAGCTTTTTTGCTTTCCTCCTACTTTCTCTGGTATAGGTCTTATTATCGCAACAGATCAAGAAACTTCTTTCAACTGATGTGTTCCACATTGCTGCCATGCTTCCGTGAGGTAGATCTGATAGTCTGAGACAGCAGAGATAAGGGCTAAACCAGACACACTAATTAACAGCTTAATAGCTCTTTGTGGTGTGACAATGCGGCGTTCTGCCTTGGTGCAAGCTTCAAGGTTCTAAAAGGGTACTGAGTCATCTTTGCCACAAGCACAACACCTACAGTCCAGAGCATGTTAATCGTGCTGTCCATGTTTGGGAGCTTCCGCCTGCATTTTTCCATTAGTTCTTTTGTATTTCTTTATCTAGATGAAAGTTACAGATTAACTTTGCTTAATTTTTCATTAACTGCACAGGTTTACATTCATTGTAGAGCTTTTTTTACATTAATGTGTAAGGTAGTTCAGTTATTTTCACTTACAACATGTCAGAAGTGTGAATTACAACAACCAAAATAATGAATCTGTTTGCTGTTAATCCATATTCAGACCAAATGAGGCATTTCGGTGAAACGCTGCAGGTTCGTGTGGCGGTCGTTGGACACGCTGTCTAATTCTTTCTCTCAAACCAAAGGGAACTTCTTCATGGCACTATTTTGCAGTGCAGACTATGAGCCAGACAGAGAAGCTGGTACATAAAGAAACCCGAGTCAGAACACAACAGGTAGAGTGAACTCCACCTGGATAGCGCTCAGTTTCAATGGCATTTCAGGATGACGAATGATGACTGTGGAGCAGTTTAACCAGTCTGATTATTACATCAGGTTGTGTTTCTTCCAAAAGTTGAATCTATCCCAACTTCCATGCCGCAGCCAAAGCTACCTCCACTCAATTGAATGGAAAAACCTGCATTTTCACCTCAGCGCCAGATTTTGGTCTGTACACGGCTATAGTCCACTGGTTCCCAACATGGGGTTCATCCCCCACTAGGGGTCTCCAAAGCATACCAAAGCAAAGCTTCAGAAATATGACATTTTAAAAATGCCTTATGTGTCCATAAACACACATCACCCTGGAAATGTATGATAAAGAAAGTCGTATGTCGACAGTCTTCTTGTCAGTTCGGCATCAGCATGACCCGTAAAGATGAACTGTCCAAACTTTACTTTTTGGACACTCACAGCGTTATCTGAGATGACCGTAGGAATGAGGCAAAACCTTTTTCAGAAATTAAGTGCTGGTTGGTGGATTCACTTTTTTTCCCCCAGACTGATTCAAAACACTTCATTTGCTGTCTGTTATGTGTTTATCAGAGTTTTATTTTCTATCAGCAGAGAGAAATGGATCAGATAGTAAAGTGAAGTCATTTTTACATAAGTCCTTGTTGCACTTCCTATGATGCTTTCTGTGTGGCGGGTGACCTTATTTAAATGGCACACTGACCAGAAAATACATTTCATGTCCCAAAAACTAAATGTCACTGTTTTCTACATTTCACTAATCAGAAAGGAAGAAAAGGGAAATAAAATCTTTGGTTTCCGTGATAGTAGTGATGTCAGTGGAGACAGTGGAGGCTTGTTCACCACAAGCCACCACAGCATTGTATCATACTCCAGTATTTACTATGTTTCATTTGAGTCAGCTTTAATTTATGGATTATCACAAAATACAAACTTCAGCGTCACAAAGGGTGATGCAGATGCATTGTTTTTTAGTCTAGGGCAATTTTTTTTTAAACAAAACAAAACGATGTGTATAAATCTATATGTGTATATGTCTGTTTACTGTATGTGTATATATGTCTATATATATATGTGTGTGTGTGTGTATATATATATAGTATAGTGTAGTGTATATGTATATATGTATAGTGTGTCTTTCGAATGCAATGATTATAGATCATTTTAATTGAATTTCTACTGTGATTCAGTTTGTTATACATTTAACTGACAGAAAAAAAATATTCACATCTCTTGGAAGAACAGTGGGTCATCCCTCAGTAATACAGCTGGAGCCGTTAGGGTTAAGTGCTTTGCTCAATGACACTGAAGTGGTAATGGGGGGGCAAAACCATAAACCACTCAAGTATAAACCTACTGTGACGTCACTCATTGGTTTGAGGACAACCATTTAGAAACCCTGAGCTTTGCTCTATGGCCATCTTGTTTTTTTCAGAAATTAACATATTCTGATGAGTGTGGAGCTGGTGAGTGAAGTACTGCTGTTGGGCTGTGCTTGTTTTTGACTGTTTTCAAGCTGGAAAAAATGGCGGCCTGTCTTATCAAACTGTCTTGTATTCTAGCTAAACGGTTCACTAAAGCATGTTTCTGAAAACAGCCAGAGCAAGAAATAGTCAATGCAGTAACAAAACCTTGATTCATATTTGATCATCACTGCCTAGTTTGACAGTTTGATCTGAGTTTTGTGAGTCCAGTGTTGGACGGACTCATTGAAACTGTCATTTCAATCACAAGGTAGCCACAACCTAAAGCATACATTGTTTTGTCTATTTTACTCTCTGTATACAGTCGGACCATATTGTTGCAGCCGATGGATCTGCCCCCTGCTGGCCATCAGAAAGAATGTAGGTTTAAGACACGTGGCGTTTGCTTCACTTCACAGACCCAGAAGCTCTGTCCACTAATTGCGTACTGTCAGTGGTTCCACCGCAGTTCGGCTCAGTTAGGGCAGGTGCTTATCAAGACAGTAAGGACTGAAGTTAAGAGTTAAAGTGGGGACACCGTACACTTGTAGAATCAGTTGTAGCTGTGATTGGATGTACTGACTGATTGGATCAAGTAGGGTCAAACAAACTGTTGACAATAGGGACATAAAATCATACATTGTGGTCTGATCACTGCCTGTTGTTTTCATGAAATGAAAAGTTTTCATTTTTTCAATTCTGTCTTACAATATACAGTATATTCACCTGCCCATAAGTGCATTGCAAAAGCTCTTCCTCAAGCAATTTTGAATTGAAGTAACACACGATCCATAGTCCGTGCTCTTTGTGAATGTATCACACACACATGAAGTATGGATCTTCCAAAGTTAGTCTTTGTGATACTGTTTTTCCATTTCAGGCAATGAAACTGTGTCTCACTGTCTGGGTTATGATTATGATTATTAGATATTACTTATTATTGTAATCATGATTGACTCAAGTTTAGATAGTGTGCGCCTGGGCCACTCCGCCTACGTGAGTCTCACGTCCTCTTGCTTTTAATTTTGGCGCACATGTTAACAGATTACAGCAGTGACACAGCCCAGCATATCATCCAGAGATATGACATGTAATCTGTTTCACCCCCCTTCATATAACAGGTGCTGTTCTGTGATAATAACAATGATAATGATTTGGTAATAGTCATACTGACATCATACCAGCAGCATTACACTATTCACGACATCTCTGTCTATAGAATAATTATTGTATAATATCTTGCTATCAGTATCATTACACATTGAGTATGGTTTTTGTGATGTCACACACAAGCTTCCACCATGGAAGTGACTAGAGCCAAAAGACCAAATTTGGACGAGGTGAACCAGTGATGAGCAACCAGCTGTCACCATGGCAGTCATCGTTCATCAGACTGATAGTCAGATTTTGTAGACCATATTTTTTTAAGTTCAGTTTGCACGTATTATTCACACACGTTGTGACAGCCACTGTGGAAAACCCCTTTGTTGACCATACTCTACCACACACACACCACCAGGGGTTCACAAATAAGAGACTTTCATGGTCTCCCCATGAAAACATTTAACAGGTACACAGCTGGTCCTCGTGTACAACACAGCTGCTTAGTTGCACAGTTGCTTTTCATCAGTGTGGTTTCAGCTGTGAAGAGAAAAATACCACACTGCTAGCTCAGCACAGCACAGAATTGTACCATCATGTTTTTTTTTTCAAAGATTAAATTCAATTTTGCTTCTGACTTGCAGCATGCAGTAATGTTTTGCTTGAACTCACTAACACTAAAGACATTAACTCAACGTTACAACAACAGTGACGTCATTTCAGATTTTAAATCCTGGAAATGCTGAAATGTGTAGATATTAAGATAAGGCATAAATAAAAACAAATGTGTGTTAACTTTATTGCCATGGTTCTATGCAGGAAGTTATATCAGCCTGTTTGCATCTTTGTTCAACAACAACAATCTGTTTTAAAGCCAGCCAGAGTTGAAAGAAACTGACTTCTAATAAACTCAAAATAAAATAGAAATACATAAATAAAACTCACAAAAAACATCTTGGTTAGTATTTTTGCTGTCCCAACAATCACCAGTCTGGTATGTAATATAATTTCACAGAGTTAGATGTGAAAATGTTCTGGTAAAATGAAAAAGAGCATAGATGGCTTCAATTCACCTTCAGTGGTGAAAATATTCTCAATATAGCATATACTTAGACTGATACTGATGTTTTAGGTGGCTCCGAACAAAACGGGGTCTGCCATGTCTTCTAATAGTTATGAATGTTTATTTTGACTCAGATTTTTGTGGATGCTAAACTTTATCATATATGCAGCTTTACTATTAAGTCACATTTCCAGAGGCTTCAAGTGATTAATTGCATAGAGCCTCTTTCTTCTGTCCAAGTCAGAAACTAATTTTATATTAAGGACATAATTGAATCTGACTCAGAGTGCTAGTGTCGCACATGTTGCTGCGACAATTGCCATCGGATATGTTATTAGGTTACCATGAAGTACATGCCTTATTGGTGCAGATACACACGGACAAGTGTCAAGCTGCCACTTGGCACGTATTTTATGTCCTTGGAGAGATCATGAGGCTCTGTTCAGACAGAGGAAAGAGTTGTAAGCATCCTAAATGAAACCATACGCTTGAATACAGTTGTTTCTTCTGGATCATTTTTCACTCATGTGTTGCCCGTTGACCTAGACTGGAGTTCCTTTAAAATTTTGTAACCACATTTAATTTCGTAAAAAGCATACAACCTGCACAACTGAAATGCTGTCTGTTGGATACTTGGATTGAAATACACGGCCTTCAGCATACTTTATTCTGAAAAGTGTGTCTGTATGTAAAGGGGCACATGGCTTTGTTTTTCTCTGCTTGGCTAAAAACCGTGTAAACCGAGGTTTATCTAGTGGGTTAAGTCAAGACGAGATGAGTTGTTGTTGCAAGAATCTTTGTTCACAGGTGTGAAATACAGCTTGGTAAAATCTGATGAGTTTGTTTGTGTTGCTGAAATTCCCCTCAACATCTGGGAAGTCCACAGCAGTGGTGTTTGTTTGTTGAACACAGCACACCTGCTTAAAAACATGGTTGCATCTGTCATTGTGAGAATTGTGTGAAGTGCTTTTGTGGGAGTTTTTTTTAAGTGGTCAAAGTTTGTCACCCGAAAAAGTCTGATTTCATGTTTTATTTATTAAATATATAATACAACAGCCAATGAAAATACAGTACATAGCACAGCAATACCAAAACAACAAAAAAATGATAATTCTTAAATGAGTATGAACGGAAAAGGCTGGATTTTCCAGTTCCTACCAAGGTCAAATGCACATCACATTGCCTCCAACATGGGGCCCTCTTGTGGTGAATAAGGGCAATTGAGAGAGTCTGTATTCAGACAAACGTTCTCAAATGTGCTAATTTATTTAATTTATATTTGGCCCTAGAATACTGTGGTATGGAGCCTTAATCACTGTGTAACGTGGTGAGATTACACATTGCACTTTGGTGTTTTAAAAGCAGCATCGACTGATTGAAGAACTACGGCACCAGCACCAAACACTTAAAAAAGGAAGCAAGGTCATTGGAAGAGTCAGTGAAGACAATGTGATGAATATATTGTAATAGGCAACCAAGAAACAAAGTAAGCTTGTAACAAAGAGATCATACAACATACACAACATACACAATTTCTGTGCTGTTCTTAGGAGAACATTGATTTAATTTATATCCTTACACTGACTAAATATATAACAGTAGCAATAACTGTAACTTCTTCCTTTTGTGTTTTTACACTTTGTCATCCTTAATTTATAAAAGTAAATTTCTAAATCAATGGCCACCTTGGGTCTGTATAGCTCTGACATGGAAGGGAATGTCAGGTGTGACATATTTGTTTCCTGCTTCATGCCCCTAGATTCTTACCACAAATGACACATTCTGGAAAGGCCGGCCTGTCCTTCAGTAAAACCAATATTAAGGTAACTATATATATTTATAGTAGTAGCTTATATTTTTGGTACTGCTGAGTAACCAGCCCTCAACCATGAGCAAACACTTGGGGACAATCTGCTGGGGGGGCACAGCGATACTGACAACTCTAACCAATAACTTTATATGGAGGTATGACTAAAGATAGTAATAATGACAAGAATAAAATAGTGTTTGTTGTGGTTGTCATCAGGACCACAACTGGGGAAGAAGCAAAGTTAGGAATATGCATCAATAGGACATGAATGTGTACAGATAGAGAGAAGAAAAGAGAGAAGCTCAGTACATCATGGGAATTCCCCCCCCAGCAGTCGAGGCCTATAGCAGGATCACTAAGGGATGGTTCAGGTGAGTCCTGAACTAAATGGAGAGGGTGTCTGTCCCCAGAACCCACATGATGTGCAAATCTAATTTCGATAATCTCAGTGCAGACAAAGCTTTGTGCACCTGTGTGATCTTTGGCGCCCTCTAGAGGGGGCCTAGACCCCCAGTTTAGAAACCACTGGTGTATTACAGTCTCAATTTCATGTGAATGTTTGCTATAACTGTAACAAGCTCACCGAAAAAAATAAAAATAAATAAAAAACACTCCTCAGTGCTGGTGGTGCAAATTAGGTATGTCATAACATGATTTTCACCAGAATTTAGTGTACAAACAATGTTAACAAATTAATAAAATAAAATCGCTTTACTCTCAATGAGTTTAGTGCTAACACTAAAGCTACTTGTAGGGCAGTAGTAGATTAAAGATTTGTGGTTTTGAACACCAAATTATGAATTTTATGATAGTTAATGTTCTACAAAAAAAAAAAAACAAGCAAACCAAAACCTCTATGTTGTAATCAATTTAATATTTTCAAATGGTACATTTCAATAAAAGAATTCCTGTACTAAGGCACATCATACACATTATAAATGTTATTATATACTTTATATTCTTTGAGAACTACAACAAATAACTTTCACTTTCAGTGAAAAAGAGAAAAAAGTCAAAACTGCCAAGTCCACTTGGGGGCAGCAGTGCAGCTTTCCTTAGAATACATTCTTCATAGCTTTAGTGGGTTCACCCCCACTATCTAAATAAATATTAAATAAGTATACTTAAATATTCAGAAGGCTATAACATTATTTAGCAAATTTTCAGCATAGTGTCGTCATTACATTCAATTGGCCACAAGTAGATCTTCGACGCATCTCAGTCCATTGACAGTCTGGTTATGGCCTAAAGAGCGAAAAATGTATATTGAATTCTCACTTCAGTCATGTTTCATCTTTCATATTTCCATCTTTACAACATTAATGACGTGTGATGCTACACATTTTCAGCTAGCTTTTCCTTATGTGACAATAAAACAGAAACCAAGAAAGAAATACTCTTACCCTTTGAAACAGAGCCTTCAGTCTGTCGAAGAACTCCGTCACATTTTTCTCTGGATGTGTGTTGCAGGCTTCGCAGGTGGACTAAAGGGAAACAGACAAGCATGAGATAAATTAACCTGATAACCAACATCTACTGTGAGTGCAACATGTGCCACACTCAGTAGTCAATAAATAAGGAAAGAAGCAGAACATTTTGAGAAAATAAAACTTCCTCTTACCGTATTCCCTGGATCACAGAAGTCCATACCTTCCTCCTGAAATGGATGAAATAAATGATTGATGAGTTTTTGAAGTACTGAAAAACTTGATATATGCGTTTAGACATATTGTAACACAGTAAATGATTCCGACCCCAACCCATGCACTTACAGTGATCTTATGTGTAAGGCTCTTGAAAAATTTGTTGTGATTTCTTTCAATGTTGAATTGCTCCTGCAGATTATCCCGGAAGCATCGCAGGGCTGACAGACAGCAGCAGTCCTGTTACATAAAGAAAAGGGAACAATATTCATGAATACATCATCAGTACCGCGCCAACATATATCATTTTTTCTTTGTCCAAATTTGGCCTCTTTAAAAGAACGTAAGTCGTTTGGTGCTTTTTTAATATTCAGTATGAATTAGCCCTAATCTGTTTAAAACCCAACGTGTTTAATTCATGTCAGCGATGACTTGATGTAGTAGAAAACTGGAAGATGACACAGGCAGACATGGTTAGTAACCATAAAAAGAGAGAAACGTTGTATTTTGTCAATTATACATCAAACACACATTTGTTTTTAGATGATTTTCTTTGTTACATTTATAAATTGAAGTGGGAAGAATCCTCCCATCAATGACATGAAAACATTTCCAAGAAAGCTGTTTTTTCTGTTTCATGTCATGACTTCATCTTTGCAGTTGACTTTCCAATCAGACATGCCTAGCACTTTTACATAAACTGAAACTTATAAATAAAGTTTCCACTATTTTAAAGTTTCTTTTCCTGACTGCATTGTTTCCCTTCAGAAATTTTAATGAAAGTTTTTATGATATGACATGTTTTTTCCAAGTGAAACAGTTTGTTTCTGTTACTGCAGTTCATGACCCAACCAGCTTGGGTCAAATTCTGGCTTTAGATCACAGTATGTCTTCTTGGGAATTAGTAGGTTAGAATATTCCCTCAGGATGAGAACTGAACAATAAGTACAGCTGACTTAATACTTTCTTACTTCTAATTTTGACATTTTTATGTATTTTTTCACAGTGACAATTCTGCTGCTTCTTCTGTAGTGTCTGAATTTTAAGTTTTGTAGAACAGTGGCTCCTTATCATTTGTGGTTTAAGATAAGTTTGTGATTTTTAAACAAGAGAGAAACTCAAGTGTTTCCTAGCACGCTAGGGAGCGTTCTGAGTTTGTGAGATGGTGTGAGGAAGTGTCATGGTTTTGTCTGTTCTCTCGCTTGATTACTCATCACATTTTGCTTGAGAGTGCAACGGAAGCTGTGAGAAAATACACTGAGCAAGCTCTTGACTTGACTCACTCAAAGAACAGAAGCCTGACAAGAAAGAGGGCTGAATTTACAAGTAATGCATTTAATGCTAAAAGGCATTTATTTGAAGTCAAGTGCACATAATCAGATTTATGTGGGATTGTTTCAGCCACATTGCAAAATATTGGGTTTCCTTTCTTCAAGGTCTGATCGTACTAAAAATGCATGTCTGGTAAGGCACTAAAGCTAAATGTCTTTGTTGTAATGAGATAACAGTTTTGATTACTTTTATACTTTAATATTATTTAGATTAATATTTAGGTTAGGGCTAAAAACCGAGAATAATTCTTTACAAAAAAAAATATAGATGATATCTAGTTTGTGCAAAGTTTTGAGGATGTTAGTTTGTTCTCCATAGCATTGTTTAACCTAAATATTCTTACATTCTTCAACTCAAGAAATGCTGAATTTGTACTCTCTAATTAATTTCCAGTACTTGATTACTTTTAGTGAGTTCCACGTTTACTGTGTCAAATACAAGAATTGCTTCATTTAGAATTATATGCTCAGATTTCAGTTTACTCTGAACTATGACATTTCTTAATTTTCTTTATTAGCTTTAAACTGCTTATGTAGGTTTGACTGTTTATTATACTGGATGATATACTGCAGTCTGGAATTAGTTTAATTTTAATTTTATTTAATATTTAATATTTTGAGATTAACTGGCAGATGTGAAATAAATCAAAGTGTAACTCTAAAAACGTATTTAAATTTGTGAGCCTGCGAGGTCAGCCTTAAGTTAGTTTTCGTGTTGATTACAGACGTTTTACCCAACACGTTTTGTGCTTTCACACATCATTTGATGTACTCCTACAGTAGCCAGGCACATGACAATTAGTAACTACAGTAAGTGGGAGAATAACAACAATGAGTAAGCAACCACAAATATTAAATGTGGCGGTGACCATAGTGTCAACATTATTATGAATACAAGTTAGTTTGGCTTACCGTAATATTATTTGGTGGAGTACGCAGCATCTGTCCACTTAGCTGCAAGACACAAACCAACACCATTGTGTTTAGTATTGATAACTGGGCAAACATGGGCAAAGTTATGAAAAATTAAATGTAGAGAGACCTACCTGCAGGCTTGCTTCCACAGTCTTCATCTGTTTGATGATCTCGTGGAATTTTTTCCTCTGGGTTGTTCGTTGATTGATGCTCCTCGTGTTGGCCAAAGTGTAGCAGCAGGCTGCAAAAAGGCAAAAAACAACCAGCTTCATATTCTCAGTTTTAACAGCAGGCACCAGATCACCAAAAGATGCTTTTCAAAAGTTTTACTGGAAATGCAGAGAGTTGTGTCGCTTACCTTTTTATACTTATCCCTGAGGACACAGGAAAACCACTCCACCATGTATAAACTGGTGTATGTGAGTAATGAAATTTTCTTTTCCACTGGCAGTCACCACTACGTGATCCGAGAGTCGCGTCAAGCCGCGCGTGCGTGGGGCCTATAGCTGAGTGTGTGAACGTAAAGTTGTTTGAGTGCACCCGACAGGAAACTACAGGAAGACGGCACTTCCCATTTTCATTTTGAATCAGTGGAGCTATAGCCGCAGCCATACCGTGTCATAGGTATTGTTCGTAGGTGTAGTATTGACAACCTGAATGCATTCACTGTATCTTGGCCACCCACATAAACACATAGGAACCTATTGCAACAACAGGAAACCCTCTTTAAAGTATTAATGTTGAACCAGAAGTAAGCATATGGAGATATACTTTGCCTGTGAAAGAGGAAGTCTCCACAGCGGTATAGAAATCGTGGCCATATTTAGGAATATGTCTTTAAATGGGTTTTTTAACGAGAGAAGACCTCTCTCTGTGTCTGTGTCTCATCCCCACCTTTACCCTCAAACTATGGTCACATGACTCATCAGGGCAGCACTGTCCTTAAAACAAATTTCACAATAAATGTGGTTGACCCTCATAAAGTTTATTGCTTTCAGACTCGACTACAGAAAACAGCCAGATACACTGAGACATGCGATGATAGAGTGGAAACTTCTTGATGAATGTCCATGTTGATGATTGATATTTTCTTCGGGTTAGTGAGTAGGTTTGGTGATAAATACTTTAATCTTACTCTCTTACTAATACTTTTGCGTTATGCATCTATGTAAAAGAAACATGCAAAAAAGGGGAACATGGTCGTTGGAAGTATGACATTAAAATTTAAATAGATTCCAAAACAGAAAAGAAATGCATTTTGTCTTTCAGTGTCACAGTAATGCAAATTAAGTCTTTACAGTTAATATTTCAGTTCACATTTATCAAGCTCCACAAATGAGAAAAAAATGATTACTGCGACATAATTAAAAATGGTAAAACAAATCTAAAGTTAATTGCACAAACTCTCAGTTAACAGCAATGGTCAAAACAAGACATGTTCCAGGGTTGGCGGTTTCGTTGTTGTATAGGTAAACACGAACGGCTGAACTGAATAATGTGTTTTACTAGACTTAAACACAGTTATGTTGCCTCGAAGACGCCTGGACCTGTTGTTTTCCATGCGAGCTCACACTGCAGCGATGTCTTAACACATTTCAAACTGTCAGGATACACCACTGTCTCATTTTCCACCTTCGACGTGCGTCAAATCAGTTTTTCATATTTGTTGCTGACATCAGCACATGCTGACTACAGTACATTGACTGCTTCTTTTGTACATTTGTGTCCAGTTTGTGTACGATGGATGTGAGCTGACTTTGTGCCTGACCGGTGTGTTGCAAATTTGTAAGCGCTACCTCTCAAAATCCTCTTCCTAAAAATCAATAACATTATTGGACATTACCCCACCACTGACAGAACATTTATCACGTTTGTGATTCTGTACTCCGCATGTTGCTTCTTGCAGCCGGCAAAAAAGAAACGTCTAATTCTTTATCTTTTTTAGTCACAGCCCACCTTGCAACCATTTAAAAAAAAATGTTAATAGTGATAGTTGAATACTTGGCAGAAATGTGCATAGTGAAAACATACAGTACATATTTATAAAGTCTTTAAAAGGTTAAAGTTTCATGTTTTCCTCCACTTGACCCAAAAAGAGTAGATATAGGACATAAAAAAGCCAACAAGGTTTGAAGGTTGGGAAATTCCTATAGAATGATCACTTAATACTTCTTAAGTGATGGTCATTCACTCCATGTGCATTACTATTACACATTTTGGAAATTCAGGAGGAATCATAGGTTAGTCAGCGGGTTCATACACACAGTGCAGTCAGGTTGCTCTGTCAGTGTGCTCGTTCACACGTTCTCCCCACACACAATCTTTACATCTGTATTTTCGCCAGAGGGGAGGAAGTGAGAGTGAGACTAAGAGAGAAAACCCCTCTCGTCTGTTCTGTCTCTTTGTCATCGTAAGGGAAAAGGTGGGTGGGGGTGTTCGACTGGTCTGAGATGTGCATCACCCTCAGGCCTCCTGTCTTATCAGGAGTCCCTTCTGTGATGCACTTAGAGAAGGGAAAATGTGTCCTCAGGTAGATTTTAAAATTCAGAAGAATTTTCCTCAAGTAGCTGGCATCAAGGAACCCCTCCTAACCAACCTGTAGTGGGTGGGTGTGTGTCTTGATAGGTCTTACTAAGCAGTTTTTTTCCCAAATGAGTACAATGTCTCAAATTGAAAATCCATGATGTTAGAAATATGAAGATAAAGGGGAAATAAAGACGCTGACATTGAAATAGTGGAGTCAAAATTAAATGTTCAGAGATGTGTGTATGAGATTAGTTTCTCTGTATGACTTTTTAGTAAGGCACGCTTTGTAAAAGGCTCCTGAAATACACTTAAAAACGTCTTAACATTTACAACTTGGAGAGGTCTTTTGTGATTGGATTGAGGAGTGAGCAAAGACCAAGCACATGCTGGAGGAAGAGAGACGCCAGCCAAACATTTTTGCAGACCAAACTTGTTTATCAAAAAACAGTAATGCGCACATTAGTTACAACTGACAAACCCTTGAGTTGTTTAACACCGTCCTTGAGTTGTTTTACTTGTCCAAATGTAGCCATTGGTCTTTTCACATGTTAATGAAAAAAAAAAAAAAAAAAAGCATGTTCTTTCATGGTGGAGAAATGTGATCGTCACAGAAGCCTCATCTGCATCTGAGACAAGCTTTTTCCATGAAATTTGGTGAAGCATTGCAGTACTGAGGCATGTTGGGTGTAAAGACATGTCACACAGTGAGAGTTGCTCTTTGTGGTCAGCCAGAGTGTTAAACGCAGTGCAAAAAGTGTGACTTGAATTGAGGCTGCAGACGAGAGAATACTGACAGATGGAGGTCAACAGGTGCGAGGGTAAAAGAAATGTGTTAAAATGTGCAACGCAGCAAAACAAGCCGTCTTTCCAAAACATGAACATTTGTAAATGGTCACACTGACCTTTTTAAGAATGAACTTTTTTTTGTTTTTTGTTTTTTTTTGTTCATGGCGCCATTTCCACTTAGAAATGTCAGCATTCTTTTTTTCAATCGGTTAAGTGTGTGTGGGGTTGGTTGCATAATCATTTAAAGTGAAAGTTTAGAGTTGCAGAAGTCGCGGTAAAAATAAACATCTTCAAATTCAGTTTGTTCTGAAATCTTCCTCCATTATCTTGCATCTGGGGTTGGATGCTGTTTGGTTTTTGGAAAATGATATCATTTCTGTGCTGGAACTGTCAATTTGTAGAGAACATGTACACTGTATTCTTTTTATTGTACTTTGAATAAACTCTATTTTTGTGTGTTCTTTTCTTGATTTCTGTGGGTTATTTTCCTCCTCTGTTAAAGAAGGATAGTGATGATTTCCAGAAATGTGCTTGGACAGTGACCGAAATGATTTCTGTTTTCTCTATTTAAAAAAAAAAAGAAAAGAAAAGAAGGGAAAGCTTGAAATTACGCAAGACATTAAAATGAATGAAGTCATTCTTATGATACATTTACATTGCAGTCTTCAAATGAAGAATAAAAGTTTTAGTTGAGGTTCTCTAGACTTTCAGGAACAGATGTCATTAATTGACACACACATACTTTAAATGTGTTCCACTCTATATTTCATCATTACGTAAGCTCTTATCACTGCAGATGTCTTGGCCACAGTTGTTGCTCATCAATATCATTTCATCATTTGTTTGTTTTGTTTTGACTTGAAGTTACACCGTGATGATGTCATTTTTGTTTTGTTTTTTTCATACTTTGTTTACCATGCCATTGCACCGTTTTAATCCAAATAAAATGCATGTCTGAAAAAGTGAAAAAAGTGCACTGTTGTTGTGAAATTTGTCAAACTATGATATGTATGTGGGTGACTTAAAAGAAATATTAGTCATCTGTCTTTTCTTTTTCTAACTCCAGTGAAAGCATGAAGTACAAACAGTTGTACAGTAACCATACGCATGTCAAACTATTACACTATCAGTTCTTATTGTTTAGATTTATTAATTATGTAGTTTACTTTCTACTCCCACTTGCTGTAGTATGACTTCCTACCCTGCGGTCTCCCCTCTGTGAACAGTTTGCATTTCCGGGGCGAGTGGGTGTGAGGTTGAAAGTTTGCATGCAACTCATACACAAACTGGCATATTGCAGAATATTGTTTACTTTTTTCAAAAACTCTGCTTTATATACATATGTATAAAATCCTCTAGTATTTTAAAAGCATTTGTGGAGCTGCTGCGAGGCCAAACAAAGGTGATTTTCAGTGATTGAGAAAAGCGAGCATGCTCGATATTACCGTAAGTGTACAGGAAAAGTACAAAGAGGGTGTGGGTGGGGGATCGCCTCTTTTGGTCCTCTGCACCGGTACCGCAGCAGTGATGACACAGCTTGTTTATAATGATTGATTAATTTTTCACAGTCATGATTACTGAATTTAAAGATCTTTAATAATTCTGTTTAAAATAGATATTCTGCTGCTTGATGTTGTTGTTGGGCAAATTATTTAACATGAAGGAATTACACAGCGTAACAATCGTAACAGATATAAATGAAAAGAAAAAAACTCTCCTCCGCCTGCATGATGGGTATTTATCACCAGTCATATGGTGATGAAATGATCCTTTGCCTGGTGCAGTGCTGTGATATCAGCCAGTTTCCAACTGTTGCTTGGAGGTTATTTTGGATCAAATCAGCTCTGTGGCAGAAAGGTGCGGGGCAGGGGATGTTTTGATTCCAACAAGCATGATGAAAAGGGAAAAACTTTTTTTTGTTCCCTTCTGCTATGACTTACAATTTCCAAATTATGTCAACATGTTAATTGTCAGCAGAACACATAAAATAGTGCGGAACTGATGTCAGTTGTTATTCAGCAACTTCAGTAATCTGATTAAAAAAAAAAAAGAGTGCCTGTGTTTAAATTCTCATCTGAATGTGTGATCAAACCCACAGTTTCTATCTAAACAAGTCGTGTAGAGGTTCACGTCGTTGCACGTGTTCATTATATCTGATTGCATGTGAAAAGTCACTTGGTCTCACTATCAGAGTTAAGCTGCCACACTGTAGATTAGCTGGAACGAGAGTCACGTGAAATCTGATGCTGAAAGTATCACAAAGTGAGACGAACTGCATCCCTTTTTGCACTGTACATGTTAAGAACACAAAGAAACGGACAAAAACGAGGGCTGCGGGCAATCAGATGTCATATCGGATGTGCTCTTGCTAAAAGTCGTGCTGGAACACACAAACTCTAAAATGATCTCTATTTTTTTGGGTTGCTCATCAGACTTAGTAAGAAATCTTCAGATGATCCGAAACTAATTATTGAATTATGTATCATGACTGACTGATTTCAGTCCGGTTGAACCACACTGTAAGTTACGTGGAAGAGGAGTAAGAATCAGTTATTTAAATTGTATTGTTCTCATCAGCCCAAATGAATTTAATTAAAGGGTAGAAAAGCAACTCAGCATGACTCTTATTACAGCTAATCTACAAAACCAGGTAACTGAGACAAAAGAAGACAGATGCTCCACTTATTTTGCAGATTATTTTCAGACTTCAGCTTTAATATTCAAATGTACTGTTAGAGACTCCATAAATATTAATGCCAATACTATAAGACAAGGCAAGTCCTAAGAGGATGTTCTTTACTTCGCCACGTACAGTGGTGATGCTACATGATAGTTTTTTTTTTTTTTTTCCACACCTGATCTACCTAAATGTTTAAAGGAGAGTGGTTGAGGGATGGAAAAAAAGATCTCCCCAAACAGTTTTGAGCATTAAAATAGTCAGGAGTGCAACAGTTTTTTATGATTTATGAAGAACAAATCTGAATAAAAGGGGTGAGAACAAAGATTAGAAAAGCTATGAAGTGTCGCCTTCCTCTGTTAGCAACTTAGACACACAGGACCTTCTTCAAAGTCATTATGGCTTTTAGCTCTGTGGTTAGAAAAAACTGAGTGAAAAACGGAAAAACTGATTAGATTATAATGATTACATACAACACTACTGACTTCAAAGAGGAGATTCAGAAAGGTTAGCTTCCTCCTCACACTGTAAAACATTAACACAGACAAATGTTAAAATTCAAACAGCTATCTATCTAATAATCTAATAATATTAATAAATAATCAAAGCCTACTGCACAAATACAACTGAGGTCAAAAAGCAAACATACCACTGATGTAGTCACCCTTTGCTTCTTCTAGGTGCAATGACGGTTATTTGTCTTCAACTTGTCTTACTAAAAGGGGGCTTGTGAAAATAGGGTTGCTTACATAACGGTGACACATTCTTGACCTTTAAAAGTTAATAATATAATCATCTTTTACCAGCAACGAGCAGACTTTCAGAGCTTTGTTGTTTTGGAAATTGTTCATTTTATGGGAAAGAAAGAAGAGCAGCGGAGCAGTGGGAGTACTGAACAGACTGTGTGATATGAATGCTGTTTAACCACAACTGTAGGGGAATAACACTCAGCTGAGGGGCTGTGAAGATATTAAAGGCCATGAAACTGCCACTGTACAAAAACATCCAACTCCAATTGGAAAGTTTTGCTCTAAAAATCAAACATCCACCGTTTGAACAACACCTACTCTTCCAAAATGACTGCTCCATGCAGTTAAATGTTAAACTGACTTTTTATATAAACATTAACGGTTTTTAAATACTGGGGAATTTAGCAGCATCAGATCTAATATTTGTGGGTTTTGAATGAAGGCTCTCAGCTATGGTGGTGTTTGTGCTGCACAGCATGAAAACATCTTGAATTTTAAAAATTTGCTGGCTGGCATTGAACAGTCTTTCTTCCACCTTCGAAGCAGTGCGGCCCGCATCATGAGGGACTCTACGCACCCGGCCCATGGACTTTTTGACCCCTTCCCCTCAGGCAAGAAGTTGCGGAGCATTAAGTCCGGAAGAACCAGGCTCAGACGCAGCTTCTACCCAGAGGCTGTAAGACTGATGAACTCAATGCCTCATTGAAACGCACTTCATCATTCTGCCTCATAGTCGGCTTACACCATGATGCCATGCTCTATCTCTGACGCTGCTGTTTTTTAATCCATTGCTCTATAGCATACAAATATGCTACACTCTTGTTATTATTCTACTTTTATTGTTATTATTTATTATTACTATTTATTCTAGAAGCTTTTCTCATATAGTATTTTACATGTATTAATTTTAGACCTGAGTACTCAGGACAGTACTGAGTTTTGTTTCATGTGTAAGCATGCAAATGACAATAAATAAACCTCGAGCCTTGAACTTATAATAAATAACACGCAGGATTTTTTTTTAGGATTTTTACATTTCCAAGTTTATGACAGAGCTTTAAAAGATCTTCCATAATATTACGACGTACTAATGTGGTGGTGCTAATTTCTGATCGTCTGTGTCCACTCAGAGCGAGTCTCTGCGCTGTTCTTCAGCTCTCACCTGGTGCGTGGTGTTCTTTGAACTACCAGAAGGTGGATGGATTTGAGTCACAGGGGGGTGACATAAAATGAATCTTTGAAATACTGGCCTTTTGATTTGGCTCATCTACGTCTATTCAAAGTTTCAGCTCAACAGATGAGTTCAGTTAAAGGAATCCATATTAGTTCCATATTCTGGAACTTGATACAAACTGAAGGTGACTGTAAATAGCAGAAGGCACGCAGCTTGACCCATAGAATTAAAATGAACTTCTATAAGAGTCATATGTTGAAAATTAAAATCTTATTAAGAACCATAAACATCTTGATAGTTTAAACTTTGGAAATCTAGGATTATTTCATTATTTCATTCATTGTTTCTCTTTTTTGCACTGTTAAACATTTTATACGTGGAATATTTAAAAAAAAAAAAAAGAAAAATGGATATCTCATCTCAGGACAAAACTTTTCAGATTTTCCGCCTGATGTTCCTTCGCTGTCTACAACAAGTTATCAGAACTTTCACAATCAGTGGCAAGCATCCTAAAAGTAATAGACAGCCGTCTGACGGCTCGGAAAAACACGTCACTACAATATCCTGTTTATTTAAACAAGGTATTGCGTTTTGGTCAAAACCAGACATCCGCTGTATATTACAATTAATCAGCAGGAGCATCTTTCCTTTAACATGATCACAACATGTAGGTAAGATATATACTGTATCGTCAGACAATGACTTGGTTCACTAAGTGAAAACATGAAGTGAGAGTGACTTTTACTGAGTTACTCATCTCAAGTTCACGCTTATCATTTCTGTCTACAGTAACATCATGCTGGGTAGTCATCATCAACTTAGTCATGACTTTCACTGTCTGCTCCCCATCATCTGACCATTATTGACAAGCATTTCTGTGCAGAATGAACGGCAGCATACACTGTGTAACTGAAATCAGCTTCACTGAGATTTCAAAACCACAACCAGCACCTCTACGGGTACTGCAGAGGGTTTAAATACAGAGACATTGTCAAAGGTCATGAATCTAATGGGAGCATTTCTTATGTGCACATGGAAACATTAAAATCTGCATGTTTATATGCAATTTAAGTACAATACTGTCACCGAGAACCTAACAAATATGTACAAGTTACAACAGACAGTATGATGAAATATATTTATTTGTCTTGCATTGTAGAAAAAGTTCTTCAAAGATACAGTAAAATATATATTTACACACTAAACAAATCCACCTAAGTCCCAAAAAAGCTTCTACATATAAATTCAAAGGTGAATCATTAAAAAAAATGTTGCAGATCAACATTGTAACATTCAACAGGTTCAGTAAAGATTGGTCTTCTTCATCATCCTCAGGAACTCCTGCTCGTTGACCTCGCCGTCTCCGTCTCTGTCTGCCTCGTCGATCATTTCCTAAAAGGATAAGAAACAAGAATCAACTGCAGCATGTTCAAACCGAAAAAGGTACAAGTGAATACAGCACTGAAAGCTATGCTTCATATGTCGCATGTAACCAACATGGAAAAACCCTCACTCTCACTTGGCCTTGACAACATGTGTCATACGGGACAGTGCCCACGTTCCTCAAAAAAAAAAAAAAAAAAAATCAACAATGTAGTCACTGTTTTATTTTCACAGTTGATAACTTAACATTAGAGGAACTAGGAGATGAGACAAGAGAAACAAGTGTCTCAGAGTCATACATTCGAACCTTTTCTGTGGTTTCGTCACTTCTCTGGGTGATCGACATTTGTTTTGATTTTTCCTACCTAAAAATACATTCAACCGTCTGCCGCAGCCAGTGGACAGACAACTGCTGTACCATACTTCATATGAAAGGTGCCTTTAACATAAAAGAAAGCTCGTGCACATATTCTGTGCTAACATATGTGCTGAGAGTGTCGGAAACTACCATATTACTGAAACTCAAACATGAGAGCAGTTTGAGGAAAATGAACCCTCTTTCCAGTATGATTCTTTAAAACAGAAGACGTTAAACATTTTCCACACGTTGATGTGTTGAATGTGTTTTGTGGTGGTCAGTCTTTAGCCTTTAAGCTGCTACCAAAGTGTGAGTATGGAGAGCCTGTATCAAGAACTGCAAAACATAACTACAAAAAGAATGTTTCAAGGAGGTTATAGGTTTTTATAATTTACCTAAACTCTGTCTCACTTTAACAAGTACAAACATTGCAAAACAACAATTTATTCGCATGCTAATGAACTGTACATGAATGCAGCAATAAGTCCACAGATGCAAATATTTCCCACCACATGAAAGAAATGCTTTGAGAAATGTTGCTCTATTAAATACTAAACATCTATCAAGCTTCTAAATAAAGGTATATTGGAGACGTGTCCCCAGACTCAGGACATTTTTATGTACTTTCAAAAGCAAAAATGAACAAATGAAACATCTTTTTGAGTAAGAGGGAGTCATTACAGATTAGAATACCTGTAATTCTTCATCTGTGAGGTTTTCACCCAGCTCCTTAGCAACTCTCTTTAGATTTTTGAATGAGATTCTTCCTGTAGAGTCATCGTCAAAGAGCCGGAAAGCCTTCATTATTTCTTCTTCTGAGTCCTTTTCACCCTGTCAACAGTGGTGACATGACAAACACATGATGATTGAAGCATTACAGCTTCAGTTTACATGTTTCTAACCCTCAGCTGGCAGAGGTATACTTTTTGTCACATCTCACAGGTTCTTTATTTAAAAACTGGAATGATAGCAATTCAAAATTTTCATGGCTTTCTGTTTTAATTAGTGCTTCCTTTGTTTTAGTCAAAAGTACCCAAATGCGCCTATGCAGTTTTAATTTTTCTAAGTTTTTACTGACTGTATGTTTGCCATGGGTCACAGATTTAAATTACCACACACTGTCAGGCTGGTAGTGGCACTCTAACAGTCATTCTGAAGGAGACCGACAGATCTCTTTATGTGCTCTGTCCACAATACATACATTTTGTAATAAAATGTTTTATAACTATCAAATTAAAGGTTTATGTTTTCTTATATATGATAAAAAATAGTGTTCATGCATGTGTGACATGCAGCCAGAGAATGATTAGGACTGTGTGAGAGTGAGAAAAAACACAAATGTAACCAGTTTTGAGGCTGCATAGGAAGACAATAATAACAATCTGTTTGTTGTTGGTTTTTTTCTAATATTACAACAATTACACTCCAAATATAAAAATATTTCAAACAGAAAATAAGCTAACACTTTGCTGTAATGTTTTTAATCTCTGAACTGGTAAAGAGTCTTTCCATAGCTAAATATTACAATTTTCAATTTCTAAGAAACGCATGACACTCACCATTTTTAATGTCATCATACTGAGAAAGTCACTGTAGTCAATTGTTCCAGAGCCTTCTTTATCAATGGTTGCAATCATTTTCTTGATTTCTTCTTTCTTTGGTTCAAACCCGAGAGCTCTCATGGCAACCTGTGGCACAGATACACAAGTCTCAGCCAAATCTGTAATCCTGTTTTCAAAGTATTTGTGAATCCATACATGCACTTAACATCTGATCCACGGCATACTAGACCATGAAATGACCTTTAGCTCCTTCACATCTATCGTCCCAGTTCCGTCTGTGTCAAAGAGATCAAAAGCCTCCTTTATTTCTTGCTTTTGCTCCTCAGTCAGTTCCACTTTGGGACCTGGCCTTTTCCTTTGGCTGGCTGAAGAGGCTGGTTTGCGGTAACTTGAAGCCTGAAAACAAACAAACATTAAGACGTGGTTCCCACTTCACGGAAAGCACTCAGTTAAGCAGACAAAGTCACAGCTGACTTCAGGTAGTCAACTATCATCATGCTGGCTAAGTTAGCTAGCTATTAGCTCCCATGTTTCCTCACGAGACCAAACAGAAACAAGTTTTCAGGCTAAAACAAACAGCTTGATTTTAAGGCTAAACTTAATACAGCATGTATTATTCATATAAATACCACATATTTATATGAAAGTTTACCATTTCAATTAGCGACGCAGCGCGGAAAAACACAATGTTGTGTTTGATAATCGATTTGTCAACAAACAGGCAGCAACGGCTGTACTCAAATGACATGGGAGACAGCCAATAGAAACAACGAAAGCGCCGTGACGCGTGTGTATTAACCAATTGCAAAAAGAAGTAGGCGGGTTATAATAGTGTCCGCCAATGGTAGAGATCGTTACTTGTCTCCCAGCAACAAGGAAACAAAGCGCATGCGCAGTACTTTATCGTTGGAGCTGTCGTAGCAGGGCAGTAGAAACAGACCATGGATATATTGTAATCATGAAAATAAGGTAATATTATTCTCTGTATACAACTATAACGTTTGTCTTGCAGAAGCGTCTTTTAGAGACACCGCTGTGATTTTAGTTAACTCTAACCTCGGTGCGGACTGGCTGAATTTACAAGTTATTATTTATTTTCGCAAGACATTAGCTTGTTAGCATAGCTTGCAAGAGGCGGTGAGTTGGTGTGTTTAGGGTAATTGCAAGTCTGTTAAGCTGCTTGTCACCAGTTGCTTTTTAATAGTGTTGTTTGTTGCATAGTGTTGATTTAATTACCTGTTGTAATTATAAGACTTAACTTATTAGTGGTCGATTAAATATTTGCTATATGTTCTGTTGAGTTAAAGTACAAATAAGCTACAACAAAGTATTCTTAATAGACCTTTTTCACACAAACATTTTGCAAACAGGTGTTTCCAATGATGCTAATTAAGGTCCAGTCCTATTTATTGTAGCGGAGCCTTTCCAGTGAGCTGAACACCTCAGACTGTGTCTGACCTGAGCAGAACTGAACCTTAATCAGTATCATTGATAACACCTGTGTTTACCTAGTATTTCATGTCAAAATGGCTGCTGTGAAAAAGGTTTGTTACAAGTGAAAGTCCGCTATCCAACATTTTACTTATGTGAAAGTACAGAGGAATTACCAGCAAAGTGAACTTTGTACGTCATGCAGAATGGACTCTCCCAGAGTGTTTTATATTTATATTATATTGTTGTAGCTTTAATGTGTAAAGCTTTATTTTCAGCTGGTCGGGCTGCTCTTAACTTTGTGTCTAATATTAGAATCTGTAGGGCAACATATGAGCTTATATATCAGATAAATGTAATGAAGTACAATGTTCCTCTCTGAAATGTTATGAAGTAGAAGTATCAAGTAAAAGTACCTCAAATTACTTGGAAAGTCAAAGTATCTCACAGTTGAACATATGTGAGTATACTTAGTTACTGTCCACTGCTGTTTTTCACTGTAACTAAGATTTAACACAAACCTGGTTAACTTTGTAGTTTTACTAACTAATGAGACATTTTGTTGGTTGTTTACTTGGTAAAAGGTGAACACATGTAAAACTTTTCTTGTCCTCTTAAAATTCAGGCACTTCAAGAAATGCTGGGAAGTACATTTATAAACAATCAACAACATGCTGGACTGCAGAAGCTCTCAGCGCTGGCAGGAATCACGCATTCCTCCTTGGGCCCCAATAAAAAGTACAAGTTTATCCAAGATGACACGAGTGGGGAGTCGACTCTTGTGTGCTCGTGTTTTCGCATCTTCGAGAACCTGCAGCTGACCTGCGCAGTGGGTCAGCTGGTTTATGAGACCATTCAAGCTCACCAGAAGGTCTATCATACAGGGTCAGGATGCCTGCTGTTTCTCGCAGGAGTGTGGAGTCGCGCTGCTCTGGAGTGCCTTCACAGAGGGATCTCAGTAGCACACATCATCTCGGCTATGTCCGAAGGCATGGGTATATGCTTGGATGTTTGCAGGAAGAACAGCATCTCAACGGAGAGTCTTTGTGTGGTTAAATCCGAGAGCTGCACTGCAACATCACATGCTTTAGGACTTCACCTGTCAAAGAAACCTATTGTAGAGGCCTCAAAGGCATCATGCCACATGCAAGGGACAACAAAGGTTGCTCACAAGACTCTAAATGGCAGTGGACTCAGGAAAATAAAGCTCAGCAGACATTTTTGTCAAGCCAAGTCTGAAAATGTCTCAACGGTATTGCAGCCTACGCATCCTGACATTACACACATTGCTGAGGGACTGAGTCATGGCTGTGTGGATGCAATGAACTTAGTGGTGGAAGCGAGCCGAATACAATCAAAATGTAATCAGCAAAATATCAGCTGTTCCACTTTTGATGTCAGCAAAGTGGTGACTTGCGTGCTACCTGGTTTACCAGAAGAGATTGCTTGTGTTTTACCAGGCTGCATTGTTCCCTTGTCGGCTGAACAGGCTATAGTTGCACATCACTTGAAAGAACAGCACCTGAAAGTTGCTCTGATTACTGGAGATTTATCAGATACCTATCGCCATCTTGGCTTTAATAGGCCAACAGGTATACAGTGTGTGAGTGACCATCCGGATTTGTCAGGTTCAAGCAAAGAGGAAGAGTGGATGGAAAAGTTTTCAAGTCTTCTGTCGAAGCTAGAAGTGAACTTGATATTAGTTAGTGGGGTTGTGAGTGAGAGAGTAATCCTACACTGTTGTAGACATCATATACTTGTGGTGGAAAAAGTAAAAGTTTCCATTTTGAAGGCATTTGCTGATTCAACAGGAGCTGTTCCGGTGACTTACGCAAGACAGTTGAGTAAGCACTGTGTTGGTAGTGGGGCAAAGATTGAGATATGGAATGACCACAGCTGCCATGATAGGAAGGTCTCAACAACTGTGAATATTTCCACTGGCGAGAACAGGGAGTTAGTCACAGTGATCCTCACAAGCTGCGTACACGGCAAGCTGCGAGCCCTGGAGGACCAGTTTTGGGCATGCGCTTATCGTTTACACCACATGCTGAAAGACAAAGTTCTCCTGCCTGGTGCTGGAGTGACAGAAATGCTTTGTATTCATCACCTTCAAAAGCAAGCAAGGCAACATGTCAGGCATCACAGAGGGCATGCCCAGCATACCAAAGCGGGAACAACAGCTAATCCTTACAGGGGTGTAGTGTTGCACCTCATGGCAGATGGTTTAATAGATTACATATCCACTATAATGGTTAACACTGGAAGGTTTTCAAAAGTCAATGCCAGGACTGCAGTAAACCAGCAACTTCAGGACTGCAAGGAAAGCGTAGACATTGCTGGGAAGTTCTCACAACTTTTCTTGGAAGGTGAAGAAGATGATAGTGCAGTTTCCTCTAGCATGAAGTACAGTGAAGCAACAGCAGTTGAGATCTATGACAATCTGAGTGTGAAGCAGGAAGCATGGAGGAAAGCCTTAGATCTGGTTTTCCTGGTCTTACAAGCTGATGCAGAGATCATCACAGGTACTGACCAAAAAACTGATGGTGGACTGGAAAATCTGATGTTGTTATGACCTTCATGCAGATCTTGGGAATTGACTGTTGGAAACTTTCTAAATGTTTTGTTTTTTTTATTTAGAATACAAAAGTGTTTTTAAAATGTTACATTTTTGGTACAAAGTGAAGTAGAATAAAGTGTTTTTATATTGTTTATTATCTTGTCATCATTTAATAGTCAAATTTTCTTCTAAAACTTAATTTTAGTGAAGCGATGCTACCTACTTGCTACCACTTGGGGGCGACAAATGATTATATGACACTGTAGTCAGTCTGCCTCTTCCATCCAAGCTGATGCAGAAACACATATTTCAAATGTGTCTACTGAATGAAATGAAGGTGTAAGGTAACGAACCAGCTATAAATAAATATATATGTTTTAGAGTTTAAAGTGTTATTTATCTGATTGCCCCTTTAACTGTTACCATCCTGACCTCCATGAAGTGTAAAGCTGTGACAAATGAGCACAAAAAACATTAAGTATGGTCTGTAGTAATTATATATTTCTATAACTTTATTTTATTGAATTAGTCTTCTGTTTTCATCTTGAAGGTGCTGCGTACTATTCTCATAGGAATAGACCCTAAAATTTGGTTTATTTTTATTATCAACCAGGCTTGACTTATAGCTGACACTACTTGTACATTGCCGTGTACACACCTTGTCTTTGGATTGCTCAGTTCAGCCAGGAAAAACAAATAGTACATGTCCAAAACCACAATTAAATTTCCCCCTCCTGAAGCATGGGAGGAATTTTGTTGTGCCAGTATATTTTTTAGTCTTGGTACACTTAGGATATTTGCCTACGCTTCATCAAGTGTCTACAGCCTGGCCAGCACTGTTCACATTGAACACTGTTTCCCTGCCAACTGTTGCGGTTTTATGACCTGCTCTGCCATAATGGGAATGGTGGAAGGAGGAGAACGCCTCCAGACAGAGTAAATGTTTTTGGTTAAGTCTTATTAAGCTCTGTCCTTTTAAAAAAGTGAAAAAGTAATTTCCAGAGGTTATTATAGTTGTTTGAATTGTAGAAATGCTTTGTTAGCTACCAACATGATCATCAAAAATCATTTTACTATTATTGTACCTGTATGATTATATGTGACAAATTAATTGGATTGTAACGTCTCAGGAATGTTGCCAAGCTACCTCGCTCTGACCCTTGTACTCGTTACCGTTAATGTTAGATGTCTACATTTTTTTTCTAATTTGAATAGATGCAAAAATATAAAAGGATATCAATTTAAAACTTTCATTCCTATCTGAAAACCTGTCTGCTACTTGGAAAAATCAAAGAACCACTCGAAAACTACGCCTCATCTGAAAGTAAACACTCAGTTATGTTTAGACTTTTTCCTATTGTGCACATTGTATTTCAGAGGTGTCAGTTTGCAATGACACGTGAGACCTTCCATTTCCTCTGAGATCATAGAGCTTCTTGTTGCATTCTAAAAATAGTTCAGTAAAATAGATATGTACAAAGATTTTACGGTGACATAACCTTGACTCAGGCATCACTCAGCGGCTCTGTGGTCATGAAAGGGTGGAGTGTGATATATAAATATTGCGTAGGAAATTGAAATGGCAAAACTGGTGAAACATCAGAGTTCAGAGAGAGTCCACGTTTTACTATCTGCATAGAAAAACTGATTCATGTGTGAAATTATTGATCATGTTAAAAATTTAAAACCTTGAGTGAGATCAGATGAACATATTGAAAGTATGATCTCAATAACTAGCAAATTAAAGATTTTGAATAAAAACAAACAAACACATAGCAACACATAACAAAGCAACTGAAAACATTTGAAGTTTTACTTTAGTTTATACAAAAGTTTAATGTATACTAGCATTCACAAAACTGCAAAGAGGTTTTAAAATATGGTGACAGGTGCCATATTGATACCAGAAGTGTCAAAGGAATTTATTTTTAGAAAGAAACTTCTGGCAAACCATAAATCTTGTTTTATGTTCCTCATGCTGTCCCAAATACTATTATGTATATACTATATATACTATTTATGTTGTAAACCAAAATAAACCAATAGTATTTTAAAACTACTGGTCTGATTATAGCCACCATGTGCAGCCATACTGTTTATACACTGTTGTTCTAATTGCTCCATTTAGGCAGATTTGACATGCAGCAACTTTTGCTGATGGAGATATTATGCATCAACTGTACATTCATGTAATTGATTGTTTTAATTGAATTGTTTTTTGTTTTTTCACAGTTCATACAAAATTTAGATTGAGAATCACATAAATGAGACATGGACAGATGGAGGAATTGTGAGCTACTGACTACAGCCTTGGAGTTAGCAGACTGTATGAACATTACAAATAATCAGGAATAAGTTAATGACACTTTAACTGAAACTGAAAAAAATATCCAGATTTCTTTCAGAATTAACTCATCAGGTTGAAAAGATCTATGAAGGAGGCATTTAACCAGGAGACACCCATCACCCATGGTACTAATTATATATCCATTTATTGAATGTGATGGGTCATTGTCAGTCATACCCTAACTTAAAAAGCTTTGATGGACATTCACATGCTCCATTTTTAGTCCATTGGTTGATTGGAAATTGACCTCTTGGAATAAGAAGTCAAAGGAAGGTGTATCAGTAATCTATGTTTTGGTTCAGTGCCCTCTAATAATAAGTATTCTTGTCTTTTATATCGTACTGCACAGGTGTAAAAGGGACGCAGTAATGGTATATATTCCTTTGTGAGAAACAGGATTTCGGCCAAAAGGAATATGTGTTCAGCAAATGCACTGCATAAATATTGGATAAACCACCCTGTCCTTTTGGGTTCTCGATTAGTACAGTCACAGGAAATGCATCGTAATCCTAATGATGTCCAAAACCATCTGAATCCTTCCTGTGGTTTGTCTCACTATTCTGACTACAAGTCTTACAACTATTCCAGTCTCTGGTCTTAGTCATTCAAATATCCTGGTTGGATGTCAGATGTTTCACTGACCAGTGACGTCAACCCGAGGGCACAGCTGACCGAGTTTCAGATGTGGTTACCCAGAAGCCCAGACCTGTGAGTGCCCATTCTGACCAGTGGATCACATTGTTGGTCCCAAAATCAAAAGAGAAACAAATCCTGCACAAATAACTCCCACCACTGATCCTCCACTCTGCGAGGAAGTAATTAAAATCACTCATTCGTGACTTAGGCCCTTTCATCTAAGTCTGCTGGCATTTCTTCTTCACATTGTTGTGTTTTACCTATGAATAGCACTGAGTGATTCATAAAAAAGCTGGCTGTGCTGGCTCTTTTTTAACGTCTCTCTTTTCTTGCTCTTGGACAGACTGCATGAATGAAAACACTGGTCCTGTTCACATGCTTGCCACTGCTGCTGGCGCTCTAAAGGGTCTCAGTGACAGTCCAAGTTGCACGTCCCCCTCCTTGCCCTACTCTCCTTTCTTGACTTCTGCTGGGTTGGTTGGTTAAATCCGTGAGCATTAGTGGGCGTGAGCATGTGTGTGCTGGTGCTCCTAAGGCGCATGCGAACTGAGGCCCAAAGGGGAAAGCCTTCCACACAGATCTAAGCCAGCTGCCCTAATTTAAACACTTCATTGCATGAAGAGTGGAAGAGACGGGGCAACCCGTATGCATCCCCCTACCAGTGTGCTCAAAGTACACTGGGAAAGCAGCGGTTAGCTCTACAAACAACAGACGAGCTGCTACAAATGGTAGATTTAGACGTTTGCTGGTAGGTACAAGCAGTTTAGGAGTCCTTCTGCTTCACATTCTCTGGACTCAGAGGGCACTTGTTGCCCTGAGGGGGAGGGGTGTTCAAGCAAACTGACCTCTAGGGTTAAGTAGAATCAGTTTGTGTGAAGCTCTGTGGAGGAGGGGAGGAGGGAACAGGCAAGTTAGTGGGAGGTGGGAGGCCACAGTGGGGCTCCTGCACTGCTGAAGAAGGAGACGAAGCAGTCGCCGGGAAGCGTGGAAAGAGGAGGAGATGGCCACGGGAGAAATCACGACACTTCCCTCCACACCTGAAGACGGCGGCAGCGGCGGCTTTCCTCCTGGGAGCTTCAAAGATCCCAAAAGGCTGTACTGTAAAAACGGGGGCTTCTTCTTAAGGATAAAATCTGACGGGGGAGTGGATGGAATCCGGGAGAAGAACGACCCCCACAGTAAGTACTACCAGTCCCCTTCTTCTTTGCTTTGCACAGCACACAAAGCTTCTTTATGTGTTTTTTTTTAATATGCAACAGGGAAGTAAGAGTGAAGCAAGAAAAAAAAAAATATCATGGAGGAACGATGTGAATTTTCCAGCTTACTGAGGTTAATTCCCCACTTGTAAACACCAAACTGTGCGTAGGTCTACTTCTGGAAAGTATAATAACTCTAGTTCAAAAGAAGTACACCTCAAAGTTTCTTAATCAATGGGAACTTTGATGGAATATGCGTGATGTTTTTAGTAAATGTTGATCACCATGCTGAGTCACAGCCATTCACACTGCTCACTGTGTGGTTTACGTCACACAAGGCAGCACAACATGGAGTTAAAAACCAGAATAAGTGAATTCCTGATTTAGAAGTCCTTGTCAGTATTGAAGGTCAATGAACTTATATAGGTAATATATCTAAAAATATGAATAAAATATACTCCTATCACCAGTCAATCAATACTTATATAGCAAGGGAGTTTTAGGCTTTCCCGATGTTCTTCTTTAAACTGGCAACTACTAAAGTGTAACATAAACATGCTTGTTCGTTCTCGACAACTGTGGTACCCCTCTGAGCCTCTGTATCACTGATGACTTTCGACTATGTTACATCAGTAAGTGGGAGGGGAGGTGGGAGGACATTAAATTGGGGTTTTTCCAAGGAAAACACGTTTGGAAATGTTTTGCCCAAGATACAGCATGACAGTTCAAGCAGGTGTTCCCAAACAAATGCCTGATATGGAACCATTTAAAGGAGAGAGATTCTAATTTTAGAATAATTCACTTACCTTCAGTTTGATATATTTGTTAAGAGAAACCTTGAGATGATGTAAGTTTAGTTTGTATTACCAAAAAACTCTTTAGGGTTAGGGTTAAACTTGTTATCCTGGATATCAGTGAGTATCATGAGCTCAGAAGGGAATGTATACGTAATGAGTCACAAAACATGAATCATTAATCATTTAGCTTTTTAATCGTTTCTTACAGTTAATGTGACCTGAGCTGCGTTTCATCAATAGTTCTTTTGTTAAGGCTGCGATAGTCCTGCCAACTTTTGAGACAACTAAACATACCTGCCAGTTTGAATTGGAACTGTTCGTGAAAAGAGTTACCCAATATTTTCGAGGAAACACAAGTGGGATTTTCATGCTAATGCAGATGGGACTATCACGTTTATGCTAGAACTCAAGAAGTGATCCCAAAAGTTTCTAGGGACAATATTGTCCAAAAACATTGCCACAAATAGTTGCCCTTAAATCACTGACAGGGAGGACCACACTCAATGCAACCAGAGAACAGCTGAGAGAAAGTTTCTGTATTCACAAGAGCTGTGAGATATAATATGCACAGTAAACATCAAACATGCCACAGCACACTCAGAGCAATTATACATTTCTATCAAAGAAGAACACCTCTTTGATCTGTGACATGAATTATCCAGGCAGAAAGCTTAATTGTGGACAGACGTGGGTCTATGTGAAGTCTTAATGTGGATTAATTCTAGACAGATTCACTAATCTACCTTATGGGGCCCCTGCTTCGTTTTCAGTGGTTTGGCTTCAGGCAAAGTATGCTCTGTTGGCAAGCAGCGTTGTCTCTTCAAAAAAAAAAAAAAAAAAATGTGGGGATGATTTTGATACATCTGCAAGGAGGCTGTCACATTGCCAAAAGGTAGCCTTCTGTCTGCTTGGGCTGCTATCAGCGGTAATGTGATGCTACTGTTTAGATGTGAGTTAACTTATTGTTATCAATGGCGTCAATGGGGTTTGATTCATTTACTGCAAGTGTCAGCCAGTGTTAGCTGAAACATGGAGGAAAATAACTACTAAACAAACAGATAACTTTCCTTTGCCAGGAGGCGAGGGAACACGAGCTGATGTTTGTTTAGTTGCACAAAAAAAGAATGAATTTAAAGGTGCTAAATGCAGTTTATTTATGATCATATTATTCTTTTTTTTTACTTTTACCAGTTTTGATTTTCACCTGAATGTTACGTCAGGTTCATGTGTTTCTTGTGTGTGAGAAAACACTGATGATGCTCTTTTTGGAACAAGAACAGCTTAGACAAAATGCTGGGCTATAAAATGAAGATACAATTTGGGAGGAAATGCAAATGAAGTGCTGTTTATGCAGGACAGATTAATAGATCCACAGACTTTAAAAAATAAATAAATCTGAAAAAATAATTATCTGTAAACAATTTAAACCACTATATGCTAATGCTTTTTCTCAAACCCTGCAGCTTTATGGAGCTAGTGTTTTGATTTTATGGCATGTTTACTGTATGTTTCATTCTCACTGCTCCCATTAGTGTTGTTTCCAGCCATAGCAGGCGGCTGCTCTGATAAACCCACTGTACATTACCAACACCAAAGGGCAGCATCTACTAGCTTCAGAGCCCGATATTCCTCTCTTTACATGGTGGAGACCAAAACGGAGCAAAAATTTCAGTATATTTTAGACTTATATTTATCCGATGGACACAGATGCAAATCCAAATTAAGATTATACATTTGCAGGATGTGTGACCGGGCAATTTAATTTCTAACACATTAGCATGAACACTCATAAGCCAGTAATATGGTCAGCTTGTTTTTTGTTGCAGCACCCCCTAGTGGCCTTAAATTGATTAATGCAACTTTAAGTATCTATCATAGTCTATCATCTATCAAGTATATATCATTATCTGAATATTTTTGCTTTGTTTGCTCTAGAGGAACACTTTCCTCTTCCTGTTTTTCAACCGGCTGACACACAACATTAAACAGCAAGCAAGTAGTTAGCACACGTTTCACTTGTTACTGGTGTTTACTGCTGTTTTTTTTTTTCATATTGCAATGCCTCACATAGCATCTTTATATGATTTGTTTCTCGAGTTGCTAGACAGAGTTAAAATAAATTTTGTTTTAATAAACTTTTCTTTCTTTTCACAGTAAAGCTTCAACTCCAGGCGACCTCGGTGGGGGAGGTGGTCATCAAAGGAGTTTGCGCCAACCGCTATCTGGCCATGAACAGAGACGGACGACTATTTGGAGCGGTGAGTGAGTGGGATTTTCTTCCTTCAAAAATGTTTTATTTGTTAAAGATTACAGTAAGTGCAGTCCAGTGAAATCATTAAATAGCATTTCCTGAAAAGGTTCAAAGAGTTTTTCAGGCACTCAGGGAGGTCAAAGTAATTCTGTTAATGGATAGACAAAACACAGTTTTCTATTTATGCTTAATTTGGACCCAAATGAGGCATCTCTACCAAATCTAATCAGTCTGTCCATTTGTCTTTGTTTCCGTTATGTAGTCCTGTCTTTGGTGTTAACGCTGCCTCAGCCAAGCAGCTGTGTGCAACAAAATCATGACATGCTTCATTGTAACGTAATGTCTGGCTGTGAGTGTTAAAATCACATTATGTTACATGACTTTTTAGTCAGCATTAAATTTTCTAACACAGTCCAGACTGGCACTGAAACAGGCACATAATGTGCCAGAAGATGCCACTTATTTGGCTCTGTAAAACTAAAATACAATGAGCTATGTTGCTATTCAGTAAGGAGAGATTAGTTGGAAATGGCAATAAAAAGATGTCACTGGACAGGACAACATCCCTTCAAGAGTCCAGAAGCTGCTGGGGGAGAAAAGCAAATAGGTGAATGATGGGACCTCTAGTACAGTATGTGCCGGCTTTTATTATGCATTCTTTTTGGATCTCCAGGGTTAGCCTGACCGCCCTGAGGCTGATAGGGAAGGTGGGAGATTGAGCAATACTTGGTCTGAGAGACGAAAGATTCAACAATTGGCGATTTTATAAAACATGGAAAGGCTGTTTATTGTCAAGATATTTGTGAATTTGGAGTTTTGAGAGCATGATAAAAGAGATGATGGAGCGGCTTCAAATGTCTTAATGAAGATTTAAGCAGGAAGAGATAAATAGAACTGAACCAGTAAAAGAATAGATGTTTGAAAAATGATCGTCCTTATTGAAGTTTTGCAGAAGCTGTCTGATGGTCTACAAATTGAGCAGATGCACTATGATGTATTTTTATCGTGTAGCAGTTTTTAGTTGTTCAGTGATCACTGTTTGACATGAGCAAGAGAAAAAAAAACAGAACTTTAACACAAACATTGTCGAAGGCAAACCACCTTTTGTGTTTCATGACAGTGCTGTACGCAGATTAAACTGATCTGAAAGAATTTCAAAATCCAAATTTCCTGAATGATAATGAGAAATAGCTAACGCCAATTTGGCACTGCTGCTGTTTTGTTGTTGCTCACAGTGGCAGTGGAAGTGCGAGGTGTTAGTGACTGATGTGGTTTGGTGGTTATGAAGGCTTGTCCACAATCCATGTAATTGGCAAGAGCTATTTCCTCCTAATAAGAAGCTACAGCAGCTGCCACCCAAAGTGTCTCTCTGTTTAGTTTTTACTTGTGTGTGGAAAATCATTAAAAATAACCACAAGGCATCGACTCCCTTCTTACAGTATTACCATTTGTTGACTGATTAACATGAGTTGTTGCCAAAGAAAATATTTCTTTGGCAACAACTCATGTTAATCGGCTGGCTGTCTCCAGTCTGGACTTTTGTCTTGAAGCAGAAGTCATGTGTTCATGTATTAGATCGTGACTGATATATAATTGACAAATACTGATTAATTACACATAAGTTCATACTTTTTGTTTAATATTTATTCCATACATAAACCTTTAACAAAATATTTGAACATTTCTGAATATTTAATTGATGATCATTGACTTAGATAACTAAGTCAAAAAAAAAAAAAAAGACTGATAATTAATAAGGCTTATCTCTGCATATGTCATTGCGATGTTTAGGTTGGTAACAAGATGGGTGACAAATGGTTTAATTAAAAACACCACAAGTGACCAACTCGACTGCTGTTATTATCATTGTTGCACATGTTTGTTTGTTTGAGGCTACTAATTTTGCATAATGAGTTGAACAAGGTTGTCCTGAGTGTTTGTCGCAGTAAAAAGAAAAGGTTTTCTGACTAATGGCTCCATAGCTGTGCTGTCCTGGCTGACTGAAAACAGAAACTAAAACAAAAGCCTCTTGTTGGACAGGGTGTAGAGGAGCTAACGCCCAGAGATTTTGGCTAGACGTTCAGTAATTAATGTTTTCTACAAAGGGCAATGTTAAAAGGAGAGGATAGTGTGAGCACTAAAAATAGCAATGGTCAATAACATGACAGAACACATTGTTTCTATTTTTAGTGATCTTCATCTTTTACCTGTACCTATCAAATTAAAGTTTGACCAGGACAATAATTCAGCCCATTCACGTCCATGTTTAATGTTTCAAGGAGGCTGAACTAAGACAAAAACATGACTGGTCAGGCCTGGTTACCTTTAAATGAATATCTAGTCTCCTTTGAAATAAAGGTGGCATTAAGTTCTGGGTGTTTTATGTATTAATTTAATGTCATAAAATGTCAGCATTACAAACAAATTCAAATATCATTCAAACAACATAATGTATTTGATAAAATGCCTCTACAAGAGGCCCTCAGGTTGACTTTATACAGAAATGATGTACAGAATTTTAGATTAGCATTCTGAAAATAAATACCTATTTAATGTACAGACTGAATGACCTAACTTCTTGATATACAGTAAACGAAGATGACAGCACCATACAGGATATCCACCATTTAAAGACTAGTTTCACAGTTTTCTTACATTTCTTCAGTTTGCAAGCTACTTCTTATGTATTCAGATCAAAGGGTGCCCCAGTGCTTCTTTGGTCCTCTGAGTTGATCTAATCCTGCCAGCAGCCATCTCTACTGTTTAAATCTGCTGACTGCCCTACTGTTCCTCACTGAACATCACATTAAACGGATGCGTTATTCTTCTTTCTCTCTAGAGACGAGCAACAGATGAATGCCACTTCTTAGAGCGTCTTGAGAGCAACAACTACAACACCTACCGCTCTAGGAAGTACCCAAACATGTACGTGGCACTGAAGCGAACTGGCCAATACAAGTCTGGAAGCAAAACTGGACCGGGTCAAAAGGCCATTCTTTTTCTTCCAATGTCTGCCAAGTGCTAATCTGGGATCTGGTGGAGAAGTATTAATAAATGGCAGCAACAAAGAAGAAGATGTGACGGCAATGAAGGGTTCCATCAACATTGCCCAAAATAGCTGTGATGCTTTCTGACTGTTCTATCCTGAGAGTTATTTTTATTTTATCCTGAACATGTCTGCTTTTACTCAAGCTTCACTGTCACACCATGGTACACATTCACACCTTGTTTTCCAGTAAACCCAGTAAACATGCTTTTACTGTGGACCAATCAACTGCTACACTAGTGGAACCAGGTGCTTTGCTCCCTTACAGTAATGGCAGCACATCATTATTTGTTCATTTCACCTATGCAGATCTTCCCTCCCTGGCTGAGGGATTCAAAGCAGCAACTTTTTGATCACAAGGCGGCTCACCTTGGGTAGACGTGAGAGATGTCGGGCATATTAAGAATATTCTATTAAAACATGTCTCCTATATTAAAAAGGGTTTATGGAAACGCACTCAGACCCTACATTATGATAACTTGAAGAAAACAGAGAAGGGATTGAATGAAATACCTGAATTTTAGAATTCCTGATCTTGTGAAATTAAATTTTGTTCGGCAAAATCAAAACGGCGCACACTAAAATCAAAACCAAAGCACTACTTATAGTTTTTTTGCCCCAATTTTTTCACGCTACACAATTCCGTGGCACACTTAACTGGTTTCCTTAGCTTGTCTTCATTTTCTGAGAAAACTGTGCTCCCTTTTTGTATCATTTTGAGACTTCAAAACGTTGCATGGCACTGGAGCATAACTTATAAACTGAAGCTGATTATTGTGACTGATGTTTAATTCAACAACAAAAAGGCAACCAAAAAGTTCACATGAAGTTCATTTTCAGTCAGTAGGCAGCCAATATTAATATTGCAGCTGGTACCCACTGCCAATATATGGCCAGCTAAGACTGGTCATGAAATTATGTTCAGTTAAAAATTAAGCAGAATTTATAACCGTACCTTTGAAATCAGCGGCTCACAGCTACTACTGCCCAACAGCTGTGGACTTCCAACATGGCCACCAAAAAGTGTTAAATAAACGTATAAAACTTCAGACTTTAAGATGCCCCATTGGCATAATTTCTTTAAAAACCACAAAGTGAACGTTGTGGTTCACAGCATTGCACCATATTTCTTCAACGGTGTGAAACACACTGCAATCATAATTCCAGTCATAAATACACTTTAAATATTAGTAATAACCGTGTGTCAACATAGCTAACAGTAGGATGCTAACCCCATCAGGTTGATGATGGTCTGCTAGGATTTTAGTGTCGGAGGAAGCTGTCTGTGGTACAGCTGGTAAAACATCCCAGAGTAGACAGCAGCAAGCTCCTCCATAGTGAGGTCGATGTTGTGGAATCCCTGCTCCAGGCCGTGAAGCAGAAGCCTAGCTACGCGAGAGGTGATGGGTGTGGTGTCGTTGGTCTTGGCCAGCTTGGCGAGGTCCAGCCACTCGCAGCGCAGACACTCCTGAGTGCAGAAGTTGATGTCATAGGTGAGCGGGCTGAGTCGGCAGATGATGTACATGTCCGACATGCCGAAGGCGCCGGGGTGGTTGTGCTGCTGCCGGATGCTGAGCAGAGATCTGAACTCGGAGTGAACGCCGGTCTCCTCGAAGACTTCACGAACGGCAGTGGCACCTGAGAAACATTCATTATAATATAAATAAATGTATGGAGGCATTTCTAAGATCCTGACAAAAAGGAATATGATTTATGTTCCCTTGTCAGAGTCACCTTTCAGACTGATGTTTAGATGTGGGGAAAATACATATATTTTTTGTAAAGACATTTGACGCTGCTTTTTGGGGTGGGTCATGTATAAAACATTAAAGCTGCTTTAAAGTGTTAAAAAGGGTGAATTAGAAAAAAAAAAAAACAGATTATTCTTTGCGTATATATCATGTGCCTTATTTTGTACAGTTCAAATGAATGTATATGTATCATCTTTAAGCGTAACACTTAAATCGAAGGATTTAGCTAGATGTACTGTATTAGTTTGTTTTGTTTTTTTGCTGTTGAGCGTGACACTCACCAATATTTTCTCCTGGATCAGACAAGCCACCGGGGAACTTCCAAGCATTCTTTGTCTGGAACACAAAAGCAAAGTTAAATTTTAACAACAATTGTGATAGATGGCACTGCTGTAAATGTATCTTGGAGTCATATAAATGTATACGTCCATTTTAGTCTTGTTTTGAATCAATCGAAAAAAATCTGCCAATGCCGTCCAGTTTAAAGTCACTTGTTTGAATCAGTGGCACTACTTTACACTATGGCAGTTTTTGTATTTTAAAAAATAACAGTACGTCGTAGATTAGTAGTATTAGTAGAGAGATGTTTAATGCTCTCATCTGAGCATCCTTTCATTTTATGTTTTATATCTAGTGCCTAACTCTGGAGACTTTTACATTTGATGCGGTGAAGTGTGTCTTCCAAAACTGTTTCACCACTTATCCTTGATATTTAATAACAGTATGCTGCTGGTTAAATTATGATGTCTGTGTTGTATATATATTTTTGTAGTTAAAGAATTTTGTATGCAGCGCTTTCTCAGAAATGCCATTTCATCCTAGATTTCCCTTGTTTTTTGCAAATCCCCTCTTTGTGAGGAACACAAATGCACTACAGCATTTATTTTCATGTATTGTCGACAAAATGCTATATTTTTGGAGTGGTTTCGAAAATGTGCTGGTAAGAAGAAATAAAGAGATTTTGTGTAACTCCTAATCAGTGTGTTGTTTTTTTTTCCAAAGGAAAACATTCTCATCCCCACAGGAGCTGTCAGAGCTCAAATGTGAAAATAATACCAAAAACACTTGTTGGAAGGGTGTCAAACATACGCAAGTTGTCCTCACTACATCTACTGGAAAATGAGTAAATGTCTTTGGACAATGGGTAAATTAAACACTCATACTTATTACATCATTCAGCTCCCTGATGGATGAAATGACCTTAGTCCTCTGGGGATCTGTCAGTTGTCTTTTGTACTGATGTGAGAGCGATAATGTCCTGGTTTGTTTTCAGGAAGTTTGTAACCCTTCACGAGCTCTGAACTGGCTCAGTCTGCTAGAGACACTCTACTGCCAAGGGCCAGACTGTTATAAAGCCCATTTCCAGTAAACAGCTCGGTGCAGGAGGAGGAGGAGGAGGAGGAGGAGGAGGAGGAGGAGGAGGAGGAGGAGGAGAGGAAGAGATAAAACACTGCCCACACATTCAGGCCACTAACCGTTTCCCTCTGTTTCTGGACGAGAGCCATTAAGATACATTATATGCTCTAGTTGCGACACATGTTACATGCTGCGTGCAATGAAATGCGAAAATGTGAACTTTTTTTCAAACTCAATGTCTATATGGTGTTTATTATGGGGGAAACATACCTTTAGGGCAAAGGTTGGTTAGCGCAAATGTACAGTATTACCATATATTGTCTGCAGATAGATTTGGTTTCAGAATCTAGGAAAAAGAGGAAATGAAACCAAGGTTTCCTGCGTGGCTCGATACCATAGGAGGAGAGCGAGAACAAGTTTTTTTTTAAATAATTTGGAGAATCCATTTCTTAAAGAGTTACTAATCAGGACAGATGTTGTGATGACTTGTGGTAATGTGTCTTGTATTGTCGAAACTGTAGCGGAATCATCAGTTTCTGTTGTGTTATTGAGGCAGAGGTTATTTCTTTTCTTTCCAGTGGAAATTTTAACCCCGAAGTGATTTCTTCCTCTGGTGGTTCAGCCTTTTGCCAATTTAAAGGCCTTTGACAGTGAATGATGGCACATGAGTTCATGTTGCTGTATGTCTGTTGAACAGTACAAGAACCCAAAATGACGTCTTCATATTAACTCTTTTGTAGGCTTGTCACGATAATCAAGATCTGTATATCGTACGATATTACCTGGTGCATTTACATGCATGTTTGTTTACACAAAGAATGTGGACATCACTTTAGCCAACAAAATGCTGGAATAAACCAGCATAAGATTTGGGTGCAGCGCTTTAGCCGAATACAAAGAATAAAACTATGCTTAGACACGTTTTGTGTTCACTTCTGTTACTCGAGGCTATTGGGTGTTTTTTCTGAGGACGACTGCATAATTCCAGCCAGAAAGTTTGGGTAAACAAATCCAAATGGACTTTGTATCGTCCAAACAAAAGGCCTACTGTTTTATTCAATCAACACTCAAAATACAAAGACAATTAGCTTACATATATAAATATATATGATGTAAGACGCAAGCAGATCTTTGAATTTGAGAAGCTCTCAGCAGAGAATACATTTCTGCCTGATAGACGATGTAAAGATTTAATAAAACCTACATTTTATTATTATTTTTTGTCATTTAGCTGATCAATAATTGACTAATTGTTTCTACACTCATAATTTTATCTTTAGTTACACAGATATCAGGATGTGCCATACCTGATTTTCTTACAATACTACATATTACCTGTGCAGTGAAACCGGAGCCATGCCGGATGGTATATAACTTTATAAATAAAATTTGGGTACAATAGCCCATTATCCCAATAACCAAATGTCCCATTGGAATGAAAGCCCATTTATTAGCCTGTTATCCCAAAAACAGCACACGACTGAAACCCTGTGCTAGTCTTTGGTGCTATGGGCCAATTCAAATCTTAATCAGCTTTTCCTTTCAGTCTTTAATGGTGGCTTTTTGTTGAGGACTCATGTGAGGGTAGCTGATACTACAGTTTTTGCGTTTTCACTCTGCTTAAGATTAATACTGGTGTATACTGTGTTGCATGGGTACGCACAATGCCAGAACTAACTGGCGTATGATGCTTTGAGTTTTTGGCAGCTTTCGCAGTAATAGTAGTAGTAGTAGTAGTGGCACTACAGCTACAGTCAATACAACAGTTAGTTTCTATTGAGGTTCAAAATGCACAGTCTGTGTGAAAGGGTCTTTACTTATTGCCTCATTTATTTTATACCAAGTTAGCTGGTTTATCTTAAAAAAACATAATTGGTTTACAATTGGCAGCATCCTGGTGCAATCACTTTTTAAAAATTGGCTGCAGTATTATTTTGGCCCACTGAGAACGTAAACAAATCTGTGTAGAAACGATTTTTAAAAGAGGCCTGTTGTAAGTCGACCTCATAACAACTTGAGCACTACAGCAGGGCTTCTGTGAGCGCTGATGGAGACACATACTTGAGTGCATTCAGCTCATGTAAACAGCATGTTTGCTTGAGGTCAACTAATGTTGTGTGGAGCTATGTTAAGTGTGAGGAGGTGAAGGTCTGTGAGGATTTCCACCCACGTTTGGATCAACAGAGGCAACATACAACTCACTAAATAAACAGGAGTAATCACAGACATTTTCACCAAGATATCTGGTGCTTCACTGGCTCATTTCTTCGCTGTGGATGGAAGGATCAGTGTCCAATATTAGCTTTTTGGCTTGAACAGGGAGGAGCTGGTAAACAATCTGCCAAAAATATTTTTCAACCAGCCAAAATATGTCATCATTTTTCTTTTTTTAAGAGAAGTTCCATTTTCAGGTACTGCATTCTTACTGAAAACAACAATAACTGCATATTCATTCACCCTTTTTTGAGACTTCATCTGGTTTTCTGAGTCTACTATGTCTACTACTCAATGTTACAGCCAATACATACATTTACTGAAAATAAAACATCAACAAAGAAACATAACAAAGAAAATATTTGTATCTTAATTTAATTAAGTCAATGTGTATTATTAAATGGCAACAATAACACATCTTTTATCTTTGATTAATGTAATGTAATGAAACAATAAAGTGACGCGTATACCTTATTTCTGTCTTGGACAACAAGAACTTTTCCATTGGATTCATCAACAACTGCACCTGGACAAAAAAACAAACAAACAGTCGGATGTTTATTTGAAATATTCTGCAACTCCAGTGTCCCCAGTATATAAGCTGAGTCCATATTTTGCACTGAAGTAGTTACTGTTGAACAATTTAAAAGGGAGACCTGTTGGCAGTCTGGCTCAAAGTTAATTATTAGGTTGGACACAACATAAAACCTGCACCACGTGGAGGAAAAAGCCTGGAGCTGAGCCTCCGTAAGGCTTCAGGCGACACAACAGCTGCCTTGTCCACTTTATGTTTTCTAACATGTCCCCGCTGTTGAATATCAATCAAGTCCACAGACCAAACCAGTCAAATAAATGACAATAACACTGCTGGGCTTTAGAATTTAGAAGAGCTGGGAAGTTAAGTTTATTCCCTTTCTCCAACATTTTAAGTGGTTTTACCAAAAATAAAACTGTAATAAAGTACCACTTGACTTCCAAAGTTTTAGAGGCCCCTGACCACAAATACTGTAAGGCCTCAAAATGCTTCAAACAAAGTATTGGATTGATGTATGAAGAGAACTGGCTATAGGCTTGGAGGTGAGGTCTTGTTGATTCTTATGGAAGCTGCTCAGTGACGCATAAAGCCATAAAGTTTTAATTCATCCCTACTCTAACTTGAATGAGGATAAAAATAATTGAATCCTGCGGCTCTTCTAGACTTTCCAAATATTATTGGACTGAATGGATCGAATTCTAATAGTGAAATGAGTCATTTCATGGGGGTGGCTCAAAAAATATGTCCACCATTTACGACTGGCTTTTTCACAATGTAAGCCGATAGTAAAAAAGTCTTTTCCGGTCAGTGTGCATCACATGACAGACTCTATTACTGTCATTACTCAGTTTTGCCACTATGTCAGGGCTCTTCCTGGGGACTCCATTTTTATTATTTTTTAACATTTTACCTGTTTTATTGGTCCTTATATTTTTAGTTTTTATGTTTAGTTATTATTTTTATTTTTTTGGCTTTTATTTATTGTAATGTATTTCTTTAAAGTCTTGCAAAATTCTATCCATTGCTGTCTACTTTTACTTTTTGCTCTTTGAAGCACTTTTGTGTGCATGTTTGTATGAAAGGTGCTGGGTTGACAAGTTCAAACCCTGTCTTACTTTCACACCTCTGCACAACAACTATTGCATAATAAGGACATGACTGCTGAACTGTCTGTTTCAGAAAGTTTTCCAATTCCGCAGTCAGAAAGAAAGAGGGGGTTTCAGATCCTGTGACATCTGAAACTCTCATGAGGATCTTAACCTTTTTCTTAAAACAATTATTATTTTTTGGCCACTTGGAGGCAGCAAAAACAAACTATAAATATAACACTTGCATGTCATCATCTTTAAATTGACATGGTGAACTTGTTAGCATACAGTTGCCTATTCACACATCCAGCAGCAGTCAGTCCAAAATTTTGTCTAATTTTATCACAGTCTTTGTTCTGTTTCTGGTTTTTGTTTGACTGACTCTTTAGCTATTTAATACTCAATATCTCGATAAATTGCTAACTTGCGCCATCTGTTGTTTAGTGTAGGGCAGGTGGCATGTATTGAGTAAGGTGACAATGAAACAAAACAATACAGTTGTGGACCGAAACCCCAAAACATTGAGCTTAAAGACTCTAAAATGCTACATAGAACAGATAATGATGGAAGATTTGGGCCACAAACACATTTCACCACAAGTCGTCATTTGATCCATTGATTAATATAAAAATATTGACTACAGCTGTTTAATGTCTGCACAACAATTCGAGTAAAAACGTTGCTGAATAGTTATGCATGAGCTCTTACAAACATCCACTGAGTGAACAAGAACAGAGCACTTTGACGTATGAAACTAGTGAGTTCAAATAAAATAATTATGGGCAAGGGCACAATTCTTTACTTTCTCCAGTCTAAACAGATTCTGAGTGACTCAGCTGTACTTCCGAATGATGTGGACATCCCACTTCATCATTTACATTTTTCTCTCCTGTTTGAACAGCTTTTTTTTTAATCAGCAAGTAGTGACTAAGAGAGGCTATGTGCCACTGCTGACAGCTCAGGAGGAGGAAGAGGGAAAACGGGCCACTTTCTTTTCCGGTTGCTCTGTCTGACCGGGACGGGCCTCCTTAAATGAATGTCACAGATGTGTAAAGAGGGATGGGTCGTCTTAAAGGCCTGACTTGGACTTCCATGTGGAAACTGATGTCATCCCCGATCCCTGTGCCATATGGCGCTTCACAGGAGGAGGCCTGGTTGCTGCTAAAGGAGGCTATCATTATGTAGCCTGAAGTCTAGGAAACAAAATGCTCACAAGAAGCAGGAGGGGAAAAAAAGGGGGAATCGGAATTATGAGACAAAAAGCCCAGAAGCAATCATCAGAGGGAACTGTGGGTTTTGTAGTAAAAAACTGTTAATCGCTCACACAGTTGGCTTGTGAGACGCAGAAAAAGTTTGATGTCTTCTCTTAATTCATCGGCTTATCCTACTACTTTTTGGTTTTACAATAATTATAGGTTCAACTACACAGTAATATCTGCAGTATACGATGAGGTCAAAATCATTCTGACCCTGCAGACCTGACTAGCTTTAAATGTTGATAATGTAGAGATCTGATCTGATCTCTCTGACAGTCACTGCATCTACTTAACATGGGAGCTGAATTTTATTACTAATACTAATTAGACTAATACCGCCATGTCTAGGTTCACCAGGGTTTAATGCCAAATCCTGTTTGTTAACAGGACACACAGGATTAAGTGTGATACACATCTTCTGATTAGTTTTTATACATACTGTACTCTATGTTCAGTGAGTCACTCCTTGTGATTCACAATAATGATATTAATTTGTGTTCAGCCAAAGTTTATTTCCTTCATTTAACTAAGGGCAGCTTACTCAACCTTTAGATGGGTGGACACAGGATGTTCATTTAGATATGACGTGAAAAGCTTGAGATGCTGTAAAACGGGTTTTCATAATACCATCAATATAGTAATAGCATTAATTATAGTGTGTGACAGTTTTAACGACATAAACATGGAAGCTGTCATTTCTTGGTATTGCTTTGAGTTCTTGACACCGTCCTGAGAGGTCAGAGGTCAAGATCAGCTGGTAGGATTTCAGCCTCATATTCAAGGACCAGCAAGAAGACCAATGTGTTACTTATTGTACTGCCACTCCTCCTCATATTGTTCTTCTTATCTGTTGTCAATTAAATGAAAATACAACCTGATGCTTTCTCTCAAAGGCAGAAATAACAAGAATAGATCCCACAAGATCATATTTTTTTTGTTCCATTGGCCTTTACTGTAATTTTAAGTCTCCAAAATGTCTTACGTCATTGGAGCGGACATTGAAATCAAAGTCATCAAGCAGGAGTCTGTGGATGGCTGGAGGAACATCAGAGAGGACATTCAGATCCGAAGCCAAAGACCAGCTGTGGTTATGATCTTCCTGTATGTATGACCAGCTGTTATCTCATCACTGAAGGTCCACACTGAGGTCATGTGTAGACAAATGGGCAAACTGAGCAAGTAAGTGGACACTGATGCATTTCTTTTTGTCAAACTGCTGTTTCCAAAGTCTAGAATGATCTTTCACGCTCGATTCTTTGAGTAACAAAACGTTCAGTTAAGGACAGTATATACGACTTATTCTTTTGTTTGACTCTTCAGGGTTTAGCTCCGCAATGTGATAATGTTCAGTGTTTAACAGTCAGTGGAGGTCACGTTAACCTCAAGACATCCACTTTAACGTTTGGGTTCAGGCTGGACAGTTTAAAAGCTGTCTGGGGCTCATATTTCCTATTTACCTCACTGCACACCAGTGGTGGAAGGTAACTACTTAAATTTACAACAAGTATAGTAACAATTTGAGGTACTTTTACGTAACTTAAGTAAATCCACTTCATGCAATTTTATACCTTTACTCTACTACATTTCAAATGCAAGTGTTGTACTTTTTACTCCATCACATTTGTCTGGCAGTTTTATTTACAAGTTACTTTTTGAAATTACAATTGTTCATACCCTTCCTGTCCAAATCTGATGATTTTGAAATAGAATTTTTCCTGATAAACTGGAGATGTTCCTTCATGGTTTGAGAAAATTCTCCTACTTCATTTAAAGATCCTCCTCCTCCTCCTCCTCCTCCTCCTCTCAAAGCTTTAAACATGACTATCCGTTTGAGCTCATGATAACTTTTAAGAAACATGTTAATCTTATAAATCTTATAAAATATGATGCACTGCTGTAGATTAAACTACTCAGCCGTATATAAAGTAGTTAAAATGAGCCCAACCTTTAACATCTATAGCAGTAAAATGCAACATAGACATTAAGGCAGCAGTGATGTTAATCCAAAAACATTATATATATATATATATAAATACTACTTTTACTTTTTATACTTTAAGTATACCTAAAGCTGATAATACACACTTTTACTTAAGTGAGGTTTTAAATACAGGAATAAATTGATATGACTTCTCTCTGGTAATTTCAGTTTGCTTTATGTGTTGTTCTCTTGTCTTTAAAAAATAATTGAGAGCAGCGAGAACCCAAGCACACAAATATCAGATCATGTAAACAGCTGCATATTTCAGATTCCTAACCTTAGTTTCATCAGTGTTTGTGACGGGTCATCCTGGAAACAAAAGGGGAGTTTCTGGACCCCATTCCACACTGAAGGATGCTCTGGACATGTTCTGACATGCACCAAGCGCATCCACTTTTTGGTAAAAGGTCTAAACAAAACTCTGCCCTCTGCTGGACAACCAGAAACCTTGCAAACACTTCAGGTCAGCAGCTCCTCCTGTTGTTGCTCTTCTCACATTTACAACCCTGAGAAGTGAATTTCCATTTGCGCAAGTTGAAAAATGCACAACAGCTAAACAGTTATTAACTGTTTTTAATGTGTGATAACCTAATGTGATCCACAGTTTACCCCAGCTTTAATTTTGTTTGATCCCCACTACTTATAAATTATTTTAAAGTAGCAAGAAAATGATTGAGATTTATCCTTGAAAATCACACCTCCATATCTTCTACAACATCCCGGATGCTGCTGTCATGTCTGTATTAGTCTCTGTTGTGTAATCCTTTCCAAAACCCAAAGCACATTTTTATATTAAGAAAGTAATGCAGTCTGTGTCTGGCGCTGCCTGACGCCAGTTTTCATCACTGCTGGGGTAATATAAACTTTACTTCCATATCAGTAATGATCTTGGATTGTGGGTCCAGAGAGCTTGTGGTCGGCTCGGTCAGTCAAAAGTAATGCAACACCAGATGAAACTCTGTAGTCTTTAACTGTAGAGGTTAGGCTTGATGAATGACGTTTAGAGATTTATGGAAGAAGGTTACATAATTTCATTTGAAATTTTTGTTTGTTTTAGAATTAAAAAGTAATTTAAATCATCATTATTTAGGGATTTATACATGTACATATTTGTGTGGCAGTTAATTAAGATGCTTTTATGGCAGCAACAAATTTTCATTGCTGATTCATTTCATGATTATTTCCTCAATTAATCAAAAACAGAACCAGTGAAAAATGCCTATCACAGTCCAACAATACAAGCCCCAAAGTAGTCACTTTACAGTGATATAAAACAGAGTAGAGCAGTGAACTCCTCACACTGGAGAGGCTGAAACTACAATTGTCAAATTGGTTGCTGATCCATTTCTATCAATTGAATACCTGATTATAACATGTGCTGATGAGCTATGTGGATACAAGCAAAAACCATATTATATCTGTACATTTGTTGATTATACTATATTTTTTAATATGGAAGGTATGGGCAATGCACAATAATTAAAAGCTAGTGATAATGTGTACTGCACATCAAATCTACAAGCAAACAAGCAATGATTGTTGGTGCAACTCATGTAACTCACTCCTCAGTTACATTTCGTATGACAAGATAATCTCATGGTCAGCTTTTTTCTGGAGCTTTCAACTGGATCATACGGCCTTCATCAGATCAATGATGAAATGATCAAACTCACTTGATAAAGACTGTGCGATGCAGTTAAAAGTTTTGTGAAAAGCTTGTAAGTGGACCTTTAGATTATTCTATCAAAACGACTATTTCCAAATTCAAGAATGAACTTTCAGGCTAAAAATCTCTACCTGCCACTCCTATTTGGTGAGTTGCAAAGCCCGGCAGCCTGCTTTCCCCTTCTCGCAGCCAGAGGGCCAACACAGCGTGGTCGCCTTTGGCGTGATGGAAGGTGAAGCCGTGAGTGGAGGCGGCGGCAGCACATCGACTCAGAGAGATGGGCACTCGAAGCCACACTGCAACTTTCCCTTCTGCTTTCCACTGGAGCAAAGAATCTGCGGAGGACACAAGACAAAACGTTTACAGGGATCTTTGGAAACTTTGAAACTTTACAAATATATTATTAATGATGCTGCTGTTTATCAGATAACAAAACTGCAGAAACAAGACAGGAAATATGAAAGATTGCTTTTAATGCTTAATCTGATTTAGCGGACAAGATGACAAACAGCAGAGACAATTTGGTGGAAGTAGCCAGAAGGTTAAGGAAGCAGATCTTAAACCCTCTGGGGTGTTATTAACGGCCATATCAATTGCTTTTGCAATCGTGGGCAATTGCTCGGACCCCAGAGGTTTAAGTGGAGGGTTGCTGGTTGAAATCCCCGACTAAGAAACGTAGGAATAATTTTCTTAAATTCTCAATTTTATTGTATTTTTTTTTTTTAGTTTATGTATATTTTTCAATAGTTTATCGTTTTGGACTGAAGATCCCCTGGGCTCTGGAAACATAACACGACAAGCATTCTCACTATTTTTTGACATTTCATGACTGAACATTATTAAAAATATACATATATTTTTGCTTAAGTTAGTTGCTAATTTAATTAATTATAAGACATCTCACTTAAATCAACACCATTTGTCTTTTATCTTTGATAAATTTCACAGGGTGGCTCACTTCTTTCCCTTTGCCAGTATATTGGGGTAAATACCTGCAAGGTTTTATCTGATATTCAGTAATGAACATGAGATTTAAAAATAACAATTCATACGTGAGTTCAGGAGGTAACTTAACTGTTGATCAATACTTCACTGAAAACATGTTTTTAAAAAGACATAATAACCCACTGTCTTTGTTTGTGATCAGTAGTCCAGGTTAATGATCTGTGAGATGATGACAAACATTACCCGTGCACTGTTTCTCGCACACAGGAGCAGGCTTCAGGTCAACTAACCTTGAAGCAGTCTGCTGAATGAGCTTTCGCTGATGTCCGCCGGTAAACCGAGCTCAGCCAGGTTCACTGTCACTCCACCGAACCGGTCCACTTTCCCCGTCAGAGCACTTGTTCTGTTCACGTTGTGGTGTTGACACCGAGTTGAAGTGCACGAAAACAAACGGACAGCTGAGCGCGCGGGTCGAGACGCCGTGCTGCAGAGCCGTCCTCTCAGCGGCGGTAAAAGCTTGAAAACAAAGGCACACGCTGCCATATTGATACACTATTAACAACCGTTTAACGGTAATATTTGTTCATTTTCAACCGGCATATACGTGTAGTACTGTTCGGTTACGTAAAAGTCTGCCCTGGAAGTTGCATAAATACCGTAATGCTCCCGAAAAACAGCTCGACGACTAGCTAGCCACAAAACAGTATGGTCTCGCGAGGCTATGACAAATTCCCTTTACATATCTCACAATTTAGTTTGTTAAGACTTAAAACGGCAGTTTATCAGTGTCAACTTTACCTGGAAATAATAACCAAGGCTTCATGTTAAATTCGGCTGACAAATCTGCCAATTTAACCATTTTAAACCAGTGAACCTTTACTATAGTTTAACTCTTTGCTGTGGCTAGTGTGCGCACTTGATTAGAGAGGTCATGTAGCGCAAACAAGCTAACAAGAAAAAACAGAACTAATGTTAAGAATACTATTAAAGATGTTTGGCATGTTATATGTATGCCGAACTTAAGTTTGTATCTTTGTAATGTTTGCAATGCCTTTAATGGTATTGACTTATATGTTTGTATTTGCTGGTAACAAAGAAAACCTATAATTATATGATTTGTTTATGAGATTTTGCATAACTTATTTGTCGATGCCAGAAAGTCCCAGTCTCATATGTTAACATTTTCCCACTTAGAATCAATCTTCATTAATTGTTCGCCGTATTTTGCCATCAAATCTCTTTAAAAAAAAAAGTTTTAAAAAGCAATAAAAACAAAAAGGATATGTCTGCCGTAAAATCTCTGTCCCACACGCCAGGCTTTACGGTAAAGGGAGGCGGGATTAAACTTTAACCAGGAAGTTTACATCACCGCTCCATGTTTACACATGTTTGCACGTTCACGTGGAGAAAAAAGTCACTATTAAAATGTCTTCAAAGAAGAATAAAAGTAAATCGAAGAAGACGAGTGAAGGGGATAGTTCACTCTTACTGAAGGAGGACTCGAATGACTCCAGCCTGCAAACATCCAGCCACGAAGGAGGAAGCTGCAAAAGTTTAAACAACAATTCATTCACTGTCATGGATTTCATTGACAAAGGTGAGAGTTTGCTGCATAAACAAAACGGGTTAACACGCTTTGACACACGTAGATCAGCTGCAGCGTGTTTAAATCCGTTCAGCAAATGAACCATCTCCTGTATGAAGATGGTGGTGCTGGTTGCACTAAGTGATGCTGTTGGATGCTGAGATGCTGTAGCTGTACCACCTGTGCTGCTCCGTCTGTAGACAACAACAGAGAGAAAACGTGTGGATATCTTCCAGATTTACAGCCAGGATGAAATTCACTCTTATTGTTACTAGCAAATAAATGCTGTCAGCTTAAAACACAAATGTTTTGCGATAAAGACTTTTAACTTTCAAAGATATCTGCTTGATTTGGCTAATTTAATTAATTCATTTACACAAAGAGGACCAAAGAGTTTGTCTACCATCACTCACATTGGAAGCCTTACAAATTGATCTCTTAGGCCTGTATGAAAGGGAGGAATGATTACAGCAAGTAAAAAATAGTTTCATTGTACATATGGACAGCTGACTGTTGTTTTAAGACTTCAAAATTGTGAATGTATCTTGTAAATCTGTCTGAACCAGTCCATCCACTATCTAGCTAATCCATGATTCAGCTTACCAAGTTATAAAACTTCTCTTAATCCTCTGGGGTCCTTAGTAGTTATACAGATACCAAGAACAATTTCTGCAAATGTTTATTCACTTTTATTGTAGTGAAATCTGAATGTGAGTATTTATTGTTTAAGTGAATGATTTTAAACTTTTTTCACATCATTATTTGACTTCAAATTGTTTGTTTACTTTCCACACAGCTGATGACAAAACACCCAAAAGTTGCAGATCAACTTTAGCCCAACTGAGCCTCAATTCAATGAAGTCAGCCAGCGTTTGCATCGGGAGACCAGTCCTGCTGACGAGTCCCACAGGGCAGCAAGAGGTGTCCTCCTCTCTTCTCCTCTCTTTTTATCGATTTGGATGTCAGATATTAAGTTGTATTGTTAAATGTCTTTGAACCTTTAGCTGATGTATCTTAATAATCATTTCTCTGTTTCTCCCTTACAGGTGTGTTTAGGATGGCCGGTTGGCTCCTTTCCTGGTGGAAAAGTTGGTCTTCAGAAAGGTGCTCAGAATAACCTCAGAGTGAAGTCAGGGGACGAGGTGATGCTGCATCCAATAACAGGTCCTGTGCTTCAGGCTGAGGAGGTGCTGCTCACTAACAGGTACATGTTACATACATATATATTAAAATATCATATTCACACTTTGTCTCTTTGTTTAGGAATCATAAATCTGCACTAATAGTAAAATTAAAAATGCCTTTCCATACAAATGATATTGATGATTCTGAATGAATTTTAAATCCTAATACAAATAGCTGATGGTCCAGAGGCCTGGGCTCCTTTATGCTGTGTATCTCTGGTGAAGGCTGCCATCTGCTGGTCACACCTCTCAACGTCAGTTATCAAAAATTGGTCTTAGTCAAGATTTGATTTAACACATTTATATGTAATAATCTTTATAAACAACATTTCTTATATTACTTGTTACTCCAATATTGTTATGATGTCTTTATTGCTGCCATTTTACCAGTCTTATGTGTTTTGCAACCTTTTGTGATCTTCTTTATAATAACATATGTCTATGTTTTATGTTCTATTTATTTCTTCTTCTGTAAAAAATATGTTTAATGCCAGTGGGGCACTGTCCTGGTTAAATAATGCTGTGTATTTTATATAAATATATATTGTATAATATATTTATAAAATGTGTGCAGTTGATTCTCATGTCCATGTCTCATGTTCAGGTCAAAAGATGACACACTGGAGACAGATGAGTTCAAGAACTTCTTTTTGAGGTCTCTGGGTAAGTCAGTCATTTGTTCACACACTTGTATATCTAATGGGAGCACCTTTAGAGGAGGGGTGAGAATATCTGAGGAGCCTTCGATACAAATATTGTGATCATAAAATATAAAGAAAAGGCTCCACTATCTCACTCCACTGAAATGCAATAGAGAGCCTAACTGGCAGTAGACTGTTCACGATGAAGAAACAGGAAAATACAAAGTTATGTGTGTGTATTACAAACTGTATTAATTTGGAATGTAAATACAGAAGTTGATGTTTGTGTTCTTTTCATTCCGTACACGTGACACGAGATTTTTGGCATTTTATTCAATTCATTTCCAATACTTTTATATATATAAACAGTAATTTGAGATTTTATATGACCAGTATAAGTTGGTTTTCAATTTATACTGTTTTAAATGTTTCTCCTTTTTTCTTCCATTATCCATTATTCATTATCCGTACACTCCAAGCCTTGTACATTGACCCTTTTTGGCAAAAAAAAAAACGTGTCCTGGTTCTGTTGTTCTTATTACTGTCCAGTCTGCTCCGTTTCCTTTGGTGGAATAACTTGACTGGTTTGTCTGTCTTGTGCCAGTTGGGAACATCATTTTGCCAGGAAATGTCATCTCCCTGACTTACTTTGGCCGGTCCTGCAGTCTCCGGGTCGAGACCATAAAAGGGGAGGATGGTGACATCCTTCACAGACGAGCTCCCCTTCCAGGACTGGGCCCTGACACGGAGGAGTCCTCTGTGGTGAACTCTGTGCTGGACTCCACGTCAGCTGACCTCTCCCTGCAGCTCAGCTTGCTCACTGTGGATGACAACAATGCCGATGGGGCACCAAGCACTCCTGGAGAGCCAGGACCTGCAGCCAGCACCCCACGGCGACCAGCCAACCTCCCTTCCCTCTCCTCACCACCTACCCCTTGCACCCCTTCCTATAACTCCCAGAATCCTCCTGCGGGGTCAGCGGAAGATGTTGTCAGTCCAGAGCCCTCACTTAGCTCAGAGCAGGCAGAGAAAACCCCCACAGCTCCCCCTGGTGGTGCTCTGAGTACTGACACCTTCTACTGCCTCTCCTGCTCCACTAAAGTCAGTTTCAGAGACAGAGCAGGACAAGAGGATTCAGACACAGAGGCTAAAAGGTCAAAGGTCACATACAGCATGATTGGTGGGCTCAGCAGCCATTTGGATGTCATCAGAGAGACAATTGAACTCCCTCTGAAACACCCTGAGTTGTTTTCCAACTACGGTAGGTCAAATAGTACATGTTGCCGCAGTGGCCCAGGGTCTTGTTATCATGTAAGAGGATTTTCTTGCAAAGTAAGACTGAATTTATCAAAGATGATGACAACCTGCTTTCTATGCAGGGATCCCACCTCCCCGAGGAGTCCTTCTGTACGGTCCCCCGGGCACAGGAAAGACTATGATTGGACGAGCCATAGCCAATGAGGTTGGAGCTCACATGACCGTGATCAACGGCCCAGAGATTATGAGCAAGTATGGTCATATTGCATCACTCTAATGTCCCAGTACAATATATTCTGCACAGGCAGCAGTAATATAATGCATATCACCCTGTAGTGATCTGAAGTCATAATTAAATAGTGGAGCAGTTTAATTTACTTCATGTGATGTGTTGTTTCATGTCTTTCCAGATTTTATGGTGAAACAGAAGCGAGGCTGAGGCAGATCTTCACTGAAGCGTCTCAGAGGTAAACTCAGTTAATTAATCTAGCTGCCCATAAATGACCTCTATCCTAATATGTCACTCACACTCTTTCTTGTAATGTGTTCATTTGCATTTTTTGTGTGTAATAAATGTAATTTCTTGAGTTGTATTGTTAATGTGAAATAAAAAAAGGATTCACAGTACACATGAAGCCATCATGACAACAGTGCAAACAGTTCAGTACACCAATAAGTAAAAGAAAAAAAGACAGAAAAATGATGTGCGTGCAGTCTGAAGTTAAACCTCAAGCACATTTAATAGAACGGAACTCATGAAAGTAGATTTTTAATTGAACACTCTGCCTCTTAAAGTAAAGTCTTACAATTAGCTTGTGGTTTTGTTTCATACAGGCGAGCATTTTCAGAACATTGTGTGGACTGTTTGTGTGCATTACTCACATTTTCAGTTGATTTACAGAAAACCTGCAATCATCTTTATTGATGAGCTGGATGCTTTGTGCCCAAAACGAGAAGGAGCGCAGAATGAGGTGGAGAAACGAGTTGTTGCTTCTCTCCTGACTCTGATGGATGGGATTGGATCAGTAAGTGTCTTTTTTTTATCCTTCTCATAATGATGTAACTGACCACTGTTAAAAGTGACACTGCACTCCTTGTGAACTTCACCCTAAATCCATATTTGTATGTTATATGAGCTGTAACTTGAGAATATTATGCATTGATTCTGATACCAGTTATGCTGCCTGCATGCCTAGAATTTGATCTCTCGTCCATTTTTGTATAATTATTTTTCCATTACTCCTTCTAAACCCGCACTGCTGTTCATCTCTCAACAAAACCAAGACAAAGGCTAGAACATATTAACATTTGAGACACCAGAAGCACTGAATCTGTTTGCCATTTTTGCTGAAACATGTCTGAAATGATAAATTGATCATCATCAGTTGACTAATCGATTAATCAGCTAATTGTTCCCGCTCTACTGTAAAGAACCGGTGTTTCACCTTCACCTTCTCCTTCCAGCAAGAAGGAGAAACTATGGTGGCTGTAAAATGCTTGAAAGACACGAAAAAATCTCTAAATACAGCCAATGTTTGTTTCTAAAATGTTCATTCTAGATAACGATTCTTATTTTCAGACTATACACAAATGAAAACATAGTTATGAATATTATATTCAGAGAATAGGGCCCCCTACATGTTACACACTGGAACTTTAAAAGTCATACAGTGGCTGATGATAGAAGCTTCTGTGTGGCCTCTTTTTACTTGGACAGTACTTACAGCATGAAATGGACCGCTGCATATCTTCCACCAACGTGTCCACCAACAGTCTTTTTGCATCAGTATCATTATTACAAGGAAGGTCTGCTTTACATTCACCAACAAATGCTTGTTCAGCATACACATGACTTAAGAATATGGCTCTGTGCAGCAGAACGTGGCTCTGTAAGGAAATATCCTCATTGGAAATGCAGATTGTCATGCAGAAACCATCCCTGCATGCTGGACGCCCTTCAGACACTGTGGGCTGTATCTCTGGGGTGCTGTTTGTCCTCTGAGCGCTCTGTCAGTGCCTGATGAGAAAAAAGACGATTCCCCCCCCACACACCCAACAGGAGCCTGGGAAACAAATCACCTAAGGTTGCTATGACCTGCCAATTTGGCACAACTTTATCAGCAAAGTACATCTCCATGTGCCCAGGCAGAAAAGAGCCTTCATTTGGATTGGTGATACTGCACAGATACACCAACTCCCTTCCCTGCCTGCATCCCGCTCATGTCTGTTTTCCAGACCAGATGATCCAAGGTCATCAGCACTGATTGGTTTGTGGAATGTGGAGAAGCACTTCCTGCTCCTCAGCATTCTTGCTCGCACTATAATTTATTTGTGTTTCAATTCTCCCTGCGGTATTGAAAGGTGGAAAAAGAAATTTCTCATCTTGCCGGCAGACCACCCTGTGTAACGCAGGGCTGACACGAGTTTAGCATCACACCGGGGTCAAATATTCTTTGAGGCTTTGCTCATGAAAACCAACTGGATAGAGTTACGGTTGTTTGGTCATGAAGTTAAATGCAAGGCTGTTTTACTCGGCTCCCAGAGAGCTTATATTGATGACTCAAAGCAACAATTTGCATGTAACTCCTAGTTTATATCTTTTTTCAGTTTTAGACGTACCAGTCCATATCCATCATCTGTTATTTTTTACAGTTTTGAACAGCAGCCTCACAGCTATCACAGCTGTGTGAGTGTACAAACACAACTTAACTTTAATAGTTTTCACTGAAAGATGGACACTGGAAAAGTTACTGTGTGGAGTAACATCACGGAAATATCGTAATCCATTTGATACCAACTTTGTTTGAAGGAAAACACTGACATGCACTGCAAGACAAGAAGAAAAAACAACACAATTACACACACTATTTAAGCATCTATGTATATTTAAAGCAGCACAATATATATATATATAAAACAACATTAAACTACTTTTACTAGGACAAGACTGATCTTCGCTCTTTTTCTAATCCTCCCAGGAGGGTCACTCGGGTCAGCTCTTGGTCCTGGGGGCCACAAACCGGCCCCATGCCCTCGACCCTGCCTTGCGCCGACCGGGACGCTTTGACAAGGAGCTGGAGGTGCGTATTACCACACACTGTAGCATAAGTGGGTGGTAATCAGATGTGTTTTCAGCAAGCACCCATGTTTGTTCATTCAACACCCTCCTGTTTGATTATTGTGAATTGGTATGGCAAAAACTATAATTCTATTGCAGAAAATGTGAAGCTTTGATATTGATATTAATAACAATTATCACAAAGTTAGTTAGTTGTTTGGGGTTCCTCAAGGTTCCTTCTAGGGTTCTGCCACAATGGCTTTTATTGTAAATGAAATGTTCTGTTTTACAATCTATTGTTCTATTCATGACGGCAGGTGGGAGTTCCTGGTGCTGCTGAGCGTGCAGATATTTTGCAGAAGCAGCTGAGTTTTGTACCATGTAGCGCCACCGTGGAGGAGCTGAGGCAGCTGGCTGATGCCGCTCACGGTTACGTAGGAGCTGACCTTGCAGCTGTTTGCAAAGAAGCAGGCAAGTAAACACTGTCCTACTGTCAAGTAGGAAGTCAAAGTGCTTTTGTTTTCTACTTGTAGGAATCCAAAATGTTGGTGAGGATGGGCACAATGTGATCATGACGGTCAGAATGTGGTCAGCAAAGTTTTTTACTTCTGTGCTCTCCTCTGCGCTACATGATGTACAAAATGTCCCAATAAGACAAAAAAGGCAAGTTTCTTGGATTATTATATACATCACTATCTTTCTAAAAGACTGCGACAAATATTGTTGCATTGCAGTTATAGGTCATAACATCTATATCATAATGCCAGTCAAACCAGGAACATCCATAGCTACTCAGACCAGTTGTAGTCCTCTTTTCTTTATTTTGATTTCCTCTTTGCACTTCCCGAAAACCAACATAATTTGGGAAACCAAAACAAAGTCGCACGTGGCAGATGGCCCAAAAATGCTTACCATCTTTTAGCAGTTTGGTTTGCCTTGTGGGCTCAGGCATCCAGCCAACAAACAAATAGCATATGGACAACAGTTTGTTATTGAGCTTTAGGTGCATTTGACCCCACCTCTGTTTGTAAGTCATTGTCCAAACCACACTTTGTGACTTATTTCTTCCTAAATTAGTTTTTAACAATTTTTTTTAAAGATGTTTTCTTGGACATGCCTGCAGGCTCTTTGGAAACAGAGGGTCAACCCTCCTTTGATATTTGCCAAAGAGGAAGTTGGAAGTTTCTGTGGTATTTAGCTCCCAGTGAGAGAAACCACTGAAACCACCTCTTGTTGTGAAATTCCTTTGCCCCCTCACCCCTGATGCCACAAACCAATCCACCTCACATCCCAAGCACAAGCATGTTGGCTTATATACAGTATGTGTGTATCGGAATATGCTTGATTGTGGATGTGGGTGTGATTGTACGAGCACATGCACATTTGTTTTTCTGTGTGTGTGACCCCATATGCCTCCTGGGTGGTCCCAGCGCCTGGGGTACGTGGCGTATTGCATTTCCAGCTGAGGAGGGAGCTGGGTCTGCTGTGCGGAAGCACTCCGGCGAAGAGCGTGATTTACAGTCCGCAGAGGACCAGACGTGACTGGCAGTGTTTTCTGAAAAACCTCCTCACGCCCGGAGGGAGACAACAACCTCCCCAACCCCGTTTGACTCTGTTCACCTCCCCCAAAATCTCCAAACCCAAATCACTAGACAAACACAGGCCCTGGCAAGTATGCCACGGTAGAACTAAAAGATTCAGAATGCATTTAATGCTTCATTTGTCTTTATTTCTTTCAGTTGGCTTATTCAATATCAAAATAAAACACAAATAAAATGCAAACTGGAGAGAAATAAAATTTAAATACTGCCCAGCTATAAAAACTTGGGAGTTGTCTGTCACATCCCCTGGCATCCATATGTAGTCTAGCTTTATGCATGAGCATAATTGCTAGCTAGCAGTCTAACATTTACCTATTTATTGTCTCTGTCTCTGTTATATCTACACTTTAGCGTTCATTCATAAGGCATGATAAATGAACTCATCTTTATTAATATAGCACTTTACACACAACACAGTTGATCAAAGGTCAAACAAAAGCCACTGTGGAGAGGCAAAAATGAGAGTAATGTATGCGCCCTGCATTGAAAACTGCGGCATTTTGAACCAGTTGGAGACGGGATATACAGGACAGAGTGATGCCAAAATATTTAATAATTGAGGATATGAAGGCACGGATGACTTTCTATTAGTCAGAAGTACAGAGAATTTATCTGGGTTTAGAGATGATGCAGAGCTGCATGAAGCTTAATTTTACTGTCTGACTGATTTGTTTGTCAAACTTCTAACCAGAATCAAATGTGACTAACAGAGGGTGGTTCAAAAAATTTTACAAAATTTGTCTGCAGCCATCCAAAATTTAATGTTGTGAAGGCAGTTATTGTGGTCAGTTACTTTGTTGTAGTTATTTGGCTCTAGAAGGGAGGTAGATCTGTGTGTCATCCACAGGATGGTGAAAGCATATGTTATATTCTTGAATAATGTGGCCATAGTTGGAAAAGAGGACTGGACCAAATATGGGACCTTGAGGGACACCACAGGAGATGGGGGCTAAGGAAGTAGATGAGTTGCTAATGGAGACCCCAAAAGATCTGTTGGATAAATATGTTAAAAAGCAGTTTAAGGCAGAAGAGACTCCTGGTTTAACCTGTGAATAAGAATAGATCCACTGTGTCAAAGATTTAAACAACGGATCATTTACCTGAGATTTCGAGATTGGTCTGTAGTTATTGAGGACTGAGGGATCTGGAGTCTTTTATTTTTTTAAAGTGGCTGGACAACTGTTTGTGATTTCCAAGGATGGTTCCAATAACTTCTTTGAAGAGTTTCGTTGGAATGATGTTGAGAGAACAGGTGGAGGTCTTCATAGAAGAGATAACATGTTGAAGTTCTGGTAAAGTGATGGAGTGAAGGGAGTTCAGCACGGCAGTGTTTTCAGAGGAAATGGATTGACTATTTACAGATGGAATAATACTAGCTCTGATGTCAAGTATTTAGTACGAAGTTTAGGAAATCTTCTCCTTTAGAGACAGATGTTTCTAAGTAGGAGGTAGGAGAGGAGGAAGTGACAACTTGCATGACATTTTTGACAGCCAGCTGGTATTTATCCAAGAGTTTGTTTGTGATGAGACCTGCAATTTATCACACTTCAACCTCCGCTCTACCTTTCTGCATGCTCCCCTTATATCTCTAGTTATGAAGTCATGGATAGGCCAAAGGCTCATGGTTTTGACGGGTGCATCAGAGTTGGAAGATTTTGGACAAAATCAATATTGGACTTGTGACGATGGAATGATAATGTGTGTAATGGCACTAAGATGACTAACAATTTGACATGATTCACTGAATGTGATGCCTTGGAGACAAAATTACGATGTTTGAGTGTTAAATCGGGATGTGATCCAGGTGTTGCTGAATGTGGGTTTAACAGTCTGTACCCCATGAGTGGTGGTGAATAAATTTTGACTAGATGTTTCAGAAATTTCTCCTGTAACACTACCATTGTATTTACGGTGGCAGTGAAGATTATAGATCATAGTTACTTTTTACATTGCAGATTAACCAATGCATCGTCAATATTTGCAGAGAGCAACTTTGCCAGGTTTGGACATAAAACAAATACCCAATATTCATCACTGAACAAGATGAAACATCTAAACAAGTTTAGTAGCAGCTTTAAAAAAAACAAAACAAATATTCTGATATGTTATGCTACTCTTATCTGCCCCGGAAACTAGCTGTAGTTGTGGTTTGAGAGGCGTCAGCTCAACAAACGTGTGGGTAGTGCAGTGTTTTTGTAAATATGCAACTGCTAGCCTCCACAAACTTTAGTTTCTAATATTAAACATTAAGTAACATACACAACAAAACAGTAGTGATTAGCGCAGCAGTACTGTGATCATCAAATGCAACACATAACATGGCACTATGAACTCACTAAAACTGCCACAGCTGTATTTTTCATTTTTCGGATAACACTAAAAACAATACATACATCTCACATACATGCCATCATTTTATAGATTGTTGATATACTACAGGGTGTAAACCAAAGATGAAAACTTCTTAATGGAGGTTTGACAGTGTGCTACAAACTGTAATCTATGATGTGTATTTGTGTGAGTTTAACTTATCGGTAAGAATCAAACCACACATTGTCCGGATCCACACAACACACACACAGACACACACAGTTGATATCTGTTTTTTCCTTCTTTGCTTTCACTGAAAGGGACAAAAGCCGAATGAGGCACAAAAACACATCAAGTACCAACTGCAGTTGTTTCCTTCTGCTACTCGGGTAACAATGGGTTGCTGGGGGACATACACTCAGACGCAATGCTTCCTGGAAAATAAAAATGGGGGGACGATATATCGACGGCTGCAACACGCTAGGGTCATGCACAAGATCCCCACCTTCCACAGCTGCACAGAAGCACGCACACATACACACATACATGACTTCAATTATAGATGCACGCACACACAAGAAGCACGTTGTGGTGGGGGGTTTCACATCCTGTCGTTAGTACAATACCAACCTGCTTATAGATCACAGAGTAAGACTATTTAAATCAATTCTTCATCTCTAGAGAAAGGCAGAGGGAAGGATGACAAGGCCAAGTGGCTGTTTAAAGAGTGTGTGTTTTGTTCTTTGTGAGCATGTTCGTGTGTGCACAAGAATGGATGGAAATCTTGATGTCATTAGGGAAGTTTTTGTTTGTCCAGTCTGAGTTGTACCGAGCGAACCCCAGAAACAACTTCTTGACGACAGATGTGTTATATAATCAGCACTTAATTACAGTTCATCACGGATCTGCCAGATTCAAATGTAACGTAATGCAAGAGCACACCAGATCTATTAAAGTGTGTTTCACTGAGGTCACCTCAAATCCCCTTTAAGCCTGGAGATACAGGTTGATGCTGTGATTCCTGAATGAAAGGTAGGATTTTTAAACCTTGAGAGAAACAAGAACAAAAATTAGTCTCAGTATTTAGAAGGCATCATCATTTTACACAGTCTTGATAAACACATTAATGTTTGCTGTAAAACTAAAACTTTAAAATGACATTTCAGTTAACATTTTGATGAAGAATTACAAATCAATTGTCCACTGATTGATTGTTGTCTGTATTTCCATGAAATTAGTGATGCACGATATGAAAAATTTCAACTAATAATTTCCTGCTTCTCATGGCCGATACCGATACCGATAACCGATAACTTCATAGTTCAACCCGAAAGTCCCCTGTACGGGGGACAGCGTGAGATGCATGCACAATACAGACGATCAGCGTCTGCTAGGAAGCACCAATCCTAACATGTAGCATACCAAAATGACGGGGAGAAACTCAGCTAAAAGCTCGACCAAGCATTGCTACCCAAACGAAACACAGTTCAATCCCCAAGCAATTATCTGGACATGTAACAAAAACACGAAAACAGCGCATGTCCACTTTAGTGCTTCTGCTAATTTCACCACTTCAACCAAACCACACAAACGTCGCGTGAAAGCAGAGACTCCGCTGATTACAAAGATATGTGTCAAATCACTGTGCGATGAAAACTCGGCGAGCTAGCCCCCAAAGAGTAGCAAAAAAAAATCCACAAAACGATACAGTATGTCTTATCTTTGCTGTTTTGTGGTCAAAAGTTCTATTCCAGCGCAAAAAACGCTGCTGATGTCTAATCCTATGTCTCTGCTGTAGTTTGAAATCAATCACGAAGGTCCTGGTTGTTTACATAAAGTCAAAGGGGCTTTGAAAGTGTGAACTCTTGGTGCGATATACTACCTTTTGGGTTTACTTCATTCTGGATCGTCATTGGTGGGTCAAAGGTGAATGTGGGTGATACTAATCGATTCTCCTGACTCTGGGTACGGTTGAATAGTCAAAAAAATTAGCTCCTAAGTCCTTTCCTAACCACTTTTCCTTGGGTTAGGGATGGAAAACGTCACGAGGTCAAGGAAAGATGAGAAGGAGAATTCATAAGGAGTTAGGAGAAGATGACCGCGGTGTTCAGAGAATCCGACTGCACTTACACTTGGACTACGTCATTATGCGACGGTGAATGTTATTGACGTGATCTGTGGGAAAACTACAAGTTCAGAAGATGGACTACAAAACGCGCATCTGAGATACTTACAAGATACTCCTTGTGGCTCTTAGCATGTAGTTTCATGCATGAAATATAAACGTGGACAACCCGGTGAAAAATGTGACTTCATTATCAACGTCAGAATTCAAATAATAAATGAATATTGTCCACCTGTCACAGAAGTCAAATGAAGTGTTTGTTACGCTGGTATGGTCGCTCACCCTCGTGTCGACTCATATAGAAACATATTAACAAGTTATGGCAAAGATATATGATTAATCAGCAACGGTAATTTCATGATGATCTGCAGGACGCTGGATGTCACAGTTACAAACAGTTTTACTCTGTGTGTGAACGCAGCTCCACAGTCAATAACAGAAACACACTTCACTTCAAGTTTTTACATCACGTCAACACGTATGTTCATATTCACATGCTCTCTCTGCTGCAGGCTGCATCACACTGTTTAAATACATTAATGTTTTCTGATTGTGAATGACCGAACGGTGCCGCAAGGAATTGTGGGGCGGCATTACCTCCTTTCCTTTCGTAAAGGATGGTCCGGTGTATCCTATGCTAAAGTAGATAATAAAGGAAGCATTGAAGCTCCTTTCCTTAACAGTTTGAGAATTCGAACAGCTCTTATCATGGCGGCTACGTTAATACTTCCGGGTCATTTCACTCAGTTAGGAAAGTTCCTAAGCAAATTTGACTATTCGACCGCACCCTCTGACTGGTCAATAGGTGTCAATCATCAAAATCTGCCAATCGGGACATCCACACTCTGTGTTGTTTTAGCCTTAGCAGCACCGCTAGCTGCTACCGCGGCTGCTTCATATTCTTTTAATACCGCTTGTTGCAAACATCGCGTCGTATTAAAACTCAAAGTCTTCTTCCCTCCTCTCGGAATCCTCGCTGAACAACTTTTGCAAACAGCAATGCTGTTGTTATCTTCTGCCACTATGAAAAACGACCACACTGGTGAAGACATGCTCATTATCAGTCTGGCAGAGACGGGGCCAGGCTTGGGTCCTGCCAATAAGGCGCGATAGCTTTTGGGGCTACTCGGCCTGCAAACAATTTCCCCAATTTCATTAATTTATCGGATCTTTTTATTGGTTAAAATGTACCTATCGGATTGATAAAAAATGACGTAATTTCGCCCCATATTGGCCGATATTTTATCGGTCCGATAAATATCGTGCATCCCTACATGAAATATATACTATACAGATGGGTGACAAATGGAAGGAAGAACAATCACAAAGTGTCTTGTAAGATATTGCTCCACAACAAGCCTCCAGGAGATTCTCAGTAATCCGTGGCATTAGCCAGGTTTTCATCCAAATGACACAAATTTGAACTAAATTTTCAAAAGACAATCCAAATTCATGCACCTTTCCATTCACCACTATTGTGCCAATAACAAGAATAGTAAGAGTTGATTAATTGAGGTAAGCAATATTTGGTGCTAAAATGATGATGATGACAAAATGATGAAACAAGATGACGTAGTTAAAATACCACCAGTCATACCCGATATGGTGGGAGAAAAAAAGTCGAAGATGTGATGGACATACAACATATTTGTTTTATGTACTAATTTAAGGAATGAGGAAAGTCTACAGAGTGGTGGTGATTTTTATTTATTTTTTGCTCACTCTGTTTTCATCACATGTTCTTTTTGTCAATACACCAACATTTACATCTCAGCCAAGTGTAAAAACCTGAAAATGTGCATCGAAACAGGTGGATCGAAACCCACCTACAGATCCTACAAGCCTCTAAATTCTGCACGAGAGATAAATCACTCAAGCACAAACAATGCTACTGGTGGAGTGCTGTCATGAAGCCAGTTTTTTCAAGTTATTCCGTTTCCCTTCTCAGACGTTTCATTAGAATATGTTATTGTTTAGTGACTCTTTAAAGCCAAACATTGCCTGCTTGTAATGCATACATCAGAGCTGTGAGCAACCAAAAAACTACGCCCCCTTCCCCATCTTGTAGTCTAGTATTTGAAAAGATTTGTGTCAAGTCAGAAAAAATCCAAATAAAATTGGGCTTGGAAACCACCGCCTTTAGATAAGCTCAGAATTTCAGTTGGTACTATTTTGTTGGTCTGATAATGTTTGATGGGTTGGGTTAAGACATGGTTGCTATCAAAAGAGTATCCACAAACTCTCATTGCTGCAGGATGAAAGGTCACACCCACTCAAGTTGAACTGTGGTAACCCTAAACGAGGACCTCTAGTGGACAAATGTTACATTGCCGGGGGTAAACGGCCAAACTCAAGCTGCAAGCAGTGAGTGGAATGTCAGTGTGGAGGACGGATAGACTGACCACTGATCCAATACACTGATCTAAATTCTACCAGCACAGTAAAACAGATAAAAGCGACTCATGACCTGTTCATATTTTCCTTTTTTTTCTTCTTGATATTAATTTTCTAACTTTTAAATCAGTAATCCTGCCAGGATTTTACAAGTTGACTTCCCAAAGCTCCTAACATTAATTAAACCACATCCTCTGTAAATCTTTTCCATTGTTTACCTTCTATCAGACTCACTCCTACAACTCCTCTGAACTTCTTCTGCCTCAGTTTCTGTGTCTGAAGTGGACATGGCTTTCATCGTGGTTTCTTGCAGGTTGACAGATTTATGTACACATTAAGATGATCTGCTGCACTGTGTTAGTCACAGCAGAAAAATGTACAGCCTGCACGCCAGTAACTCTATTTATAAACATTTTTCTGACAGCGTTTCTGTTATATCTGATGTAGCTCCTCGTCACGTCATTCTGACTGGGCTTTATGTCAGACGTGTGTCAGCACGCACAATGTTACTGGATAGGCTGATACAGATAGAGCCATTGTAAAAGTCCCATGTTTTATTGCTTGTTAGCTGCAGAAGTGCTGCACCACGTCTGCACGTCTGATTCACGTAGCTGAAATTCTGTTATCTTTCAGCCATGAGAATGGTGTAAAGAGAGAGACTGATACTTGCTAGATTGCAAACAAATCATGTTAAACTCTTGCTTATTTATTTGCTATTATAGGTTAGAACTTTGTTTTTGTGGTATTTTTCTTTATCCAAATTGAGGGTTTAATGATACACAAAGATGTAAAACGCCCCTGTTTGGGCTGCATAAATGAAACCGACTTGACCAGAGTTTTTATTCATTTATTTTTTAACACTGTTGAGATTAACAATCTCCGTTTCTAGGGAGACCGATTCTCTTCTAGTCCTTTCGAAGGCTGTTCCTAATGAAGGAAGCAGAACACCTAAAAGCTTTTTTCCCTTTTTCTGTCCGTACACTTGGAACAGACAGCAAGACAATATCTTGTGATCTCAGGTGATAACTACAATAAGATCTCTGTGAAATCAAAGCGCAACTGTATGATGGAAGTTTACCCAGAATAGCTTTATAAGTGACGTTATGAATGACAAGTACAAGTGAATGAAGACCCAGTACAAATGTAGCAGAGACCAGCCTTTTTCTGGCTCCAAAGTAGAAACGGGGACATCTCACCTGTTTTAATCACCATTATTATAAGAAGCAAAACACATGTCTGTACAATAAACCAATCTGTCTATAATCAAGCAAATAGTACAGTAAGAGGAAGAAACATATATAAAATTCATTTTACAAAGAAAAAAATAGTAGCAGAAACAGAAGGGTTGTGTGTTTGAACAGTGGTTTCCAAACTGGAATTCCCAAGATGAATTTGAGAATGTTAAAAGGATAAAGGGACCAAAAAAAAATTTACTTTTCTGATTATCTACTAATCTTTACTGGAAGCGTCCAGGCCTTCAGGGTCCTCTAAAGATCCTTAAAATAAAACAACCTCTCATGCAAAAATGACTTTTTAGGGAAAGTGATCACAGTTCATTTCCACACTGAGACCCTAACCTGTGACAGGCCATAAATAAACAGTTCTTCCTTTTCAGGAGTCACAAGCCAAAAAAAGTTCACATCGATTGTATTAGAATTTTTAGAGTTGGATCAAGCTTTTACAAAGAAGAAGCCACAGCTGACTGTTGAAGGACCCATGAATTCATTGTCTTTACTGTATAGAGAAGTAAGAATGGGCACATAAGGTACCGTGCTGATTCAAACAATAAAGAGACAGCCAACAAAAGGTGTTGTATTTATATATTTGCATGATCCCTGAAGAGATTTCCGCCGATATAACCACACAGGCACTTATTTCTTCTGATCTCATTTCCCCAAACGTTACATTGACCCTGTTCCCAGCTCGGCACAGATTATACAAAACATCTCTTCATAATGAATCCCTCTAGGTGTTTTGTGTGGTATTGGAAGCTATCATGTGGTCTCGTGGTGCCTCACAGACTCTGGGCGTCTCACTGTCGTCCTGTTAGCGTTCAACTGATCCCGGTGCTAGCAGATGACTCATTTCCACAGTCTAAACAGTGCAAATTGTGTGTGTGAGGGCGCACGTTTGTTCAAGTGTGTATGCGTGTGCGTGCTTGTTTGGTTTGTGCCACATCCGGACACACTGTTTACAAGCCTCTCTAAACAGGGGAAGCCCACTGGAACAAAAAGGGCCAGTAAAATTGATTATGCGGAATAATAAACACACAACTCTGCACTTTGTCAGCTGAAACCTTTTCGGTTAGCCTCTTATTTGACGGCAAAGATCAGGCTCAATATTTAACATCCACTTCTCCAAACGGCCTAAATGATTTACTCAGTAATTGTGCAAAGTGATTTGGCTTACACACTTCAATCCTCCAAACCTAAATACTTAGTAGACTGTGTAGAAACGAGGAAGAAAAACGGCGTCAAAAATGAGCCGAGTTTTGTGTGTTTGACATAAATTCTCCAGCAGAAGACTAAATGGGCCAAACACCGCTAAATGCTCGCTGATGTTTACAGCGGCAGCCTTGCCTTATAAAGCACTTTTCCCAACTCGTCTGTCCTTTTAAAGACACTTCAGGAATTTCAGGACAGGTCACATAAATATCAGTCGGATCAGCTTGTGAAGTTTATTTGAGGCCTCTGTTTATAAAATCCGGAAATGTGCTGCTTGTACTCCTTAACCCCAGCATTTACCTTTACCCAGTGACAGCTGTGTGTGTGTGTGTGTGTGTGTGCTCTATCATGTATATATGTGTATGCCTGCACACGTTCTCCCCATGTTTGGAGTGTGTGAGAACGTGTATTTGTCTTTGTCATCTCGGTGTGTTTGTGTGTGTGCAGTTTAAGAGCACATATTATTGCGGTGTTTCAGCTCCGGGAACAGATGTTGGGTATTGTAAATACAGGTGCAAAGAGTGTTCCGGAAGCCCCGGCGAGTAATGAAAACGTTCCTGCGGTTTTGTAATGGTGTAATACCCAAAGTATTTCCCAATTCATCTGAGGACAGCGTCGCTGGTGAGCTGCGGCTTGAGCTTGTGGGTGTTCGATGCAGCGCTGCACAATGCATCATAACGTCCCGATTCTTCCCTGTTGAAATGTGGAATGCACTGTTGAAGTGCAGATGGACTTCTTTTGACACACCTTCCTGGACTCTGTGGGTGATGATTTGCTGTCTCTGACAATGGAGCTCTGTGAGGTTTCCCTTTTGAAGTCTTCTACTGGAACTTAACCTCTGTACACTTCCTACCTTTTTTTTTCTCCTTCGTCCCTGAAAGTTGAGCGCAAATCCCAGACGTTGCTGTTGCATGAATGAAACGCATCTATTCAGTAATTCTTCATGAGACTGTGTAGTGTCCTGTAGTGTTTTGTACTCATGGAAAGAGCAGCTGTAGTGTAAATCACAGGATGACTGATATTGGATTTTTGAGGCCGATAACAGATAAAAAATAGAGTTTAAAAGATTTGATCATTGTGTATTAGCTAATGTTTGTGTTTTCAACATAAACACATAATCAGACAGTTAAATACATTTATATTTGACTTCTGGACTTCTCATCTGCCATTCATTGTGATACCAAAATATCTATGATATGCCAACACTGGCCACTATGTGCCAGACTGATTTATTGTCCAGGCTCTACTGTGTTGTGGCTGGAAGGTTTTGGGCAGGATTTCGACAGCTTTTTTCAAAACCCATCATAAACAAAATACTGAAGTTCAAATGCAGCCCCTTAGAGATATGACACACTTGAGAAATGTTGTGGAGGAAATCCAACCTTTTCTTCTTTTTTTTTTTAACCCAACCTGGCTGGTCTCGAATCCTTTGGTGCTGAATACAGACATATCATTCAGTGAAACTACTGGCTGTCTTTGGTTTCCCTGTTTTGTTTTTGAAGAATTGTAAAATTCAGTTGGCTGTTTGACAGTTAGAGTTCCCGGAGAACTGTGTATCTGAAATAGCTGATAATTCATCAGAAAATACTTCTACTCCTAAACCTTGTTCTGATTCTGAGGATCAGCTTGGGGCATTCCTAGTACACATTTTCCAGATGGGTAGGACAAGGGTATTAATAAGTCTCAATAGCTCAATAATTACAGTTATTATTAATAATTCTGGGGTGCAGAACTATAACAGTACTCTGTTTTGAAACACAAACGCACAGCTTCCATTACCTTTTAAGATTCTCCCAATCCTGGTCACTGATAGAAGTTGATTTATAGATCATTTGATGCTCGGTGAAACTCAATCTTAATGTTGGCTCCATCAAAGCCTGTAAGCATATGAAGATTCATGTCTTGTCTTGAAGGCCCTTGTGGTGTCATTACAAGTTGAAGTATCTCCGAGTATAATGTTTTGTATTCAGGGGTTTGATTCTTTAGTAGAACGGGCCAATTTGGTGCGGGGGTCAGCGGAGGTGACCCCTGAAGAGGAGGCCTTGATTTGTGGGAAGGTCTGTTTTGGTCCCACATAATTAAGACCATCCCTGTAGAAAAACCACAAATAACTGTTCTCCTCTCTTCTCCCTGGCCAACTTCAACTCTGTGAAATGAGTTCTTCCGTCTCTTATATACCTAGTTTGGGCCCTGGTGTGATGTTTTGCAAATGTGCATTCTTGTACATTTAGGGGGCCCCTTTTTCTCTCAATTTCCACTGGGTCTCTGGCGAATTCGAAGCATTCTGGAAAGGAGGAGTGCAAAAAAAGAAGAGGAAGAAGGAGAAAATGAGTCCACATAAGGTTCAGATTAAATTGTGTTGTGTTGCCTCTTTTTTTTTTTTCCCCTCCTCCCTTCCCATCGGATGTTTTCATAACTAAACCAAATGTGTGCTTGGAGTCAGCCAAGAGCAGTCAAGAGAGAGAGAATCCCTAAAGCAAAATGTTAAAGTCACATCGTTGAATCAAGTTTCCGTTGCCCTCTGGGTGTCCAGGCTGCACTCTGAGCTCTGCGGCTTATGAAACCTATTTCCCCTCTGGACGGGCTGTTTCTCTGCGAGGCTTTTCATTACTACTGGCAAAGTGCTAGATTCACTCACAGACAGTTTCAGATTATTCCTGCTGAAACATTTAGTAACATTTGTCAGCTGAATTTTCAGTCCCTGGGGCTTTTATGCAGCCATACTATTGACAAGACCCTTTAAAGTAGCTGTCAGTCTGTGTTTACTGCTTTAAATTATCATCGAGACAAATTCCTTGTATGTGAAAGCCTATTTGGCAATAAATTGGATTCTGACTCTAATTTATGTGCTGGATTGAGGATGGAAATCTAGAGATGAAACTTCTGCAGAAATATAGTCTGCAAGACCTTCAAATACTGTGGAAAAAAGCCAAAAAAGCAAAGTTTTCACTTTAATAAAGCACCATATTTCAACCTTGCAATGCTAAATCTTTTTCTTATTAAGTTACATGTGTTCTGGGGCAAGTGTAACATTCTTCTTTCATAAAAAAAAAAACTGACTGAATAAATGTTTTTTCTTACAGCATTTGGGATTTCCACTTTGGCTTTCAAAATCATTTAGAGACTATTCAGCTGAACTGATCTAAAGCATGTGAAACAGTGCAAACGTTGTGCATTTAGTTGCAATTTTGGAAATGTATGTGTCCATGAGGGGAAGAAATATCCATTGTGTGTCTTTTTCAGCTGTCCACAAAGCATCTTTTATCTTAAGAACATGATCAAACAGCCTTTTCTCAGGTTTTCTCTCCCTTTTTTAATCATCCTCTCAGCGTTGAGGGAGACTGAGGCCCTCCACCCTTCACAGGGCAGGCAGCTGATGGTTTGGGGTTAGTGCATATGGTGTTGTGGCTGGTGCTCCTCATCTCCCTCCTCACCCCAGCTTCCTTCCACATCCTGTCCTGTCTTGCCTTGTCCCTTCCACTCGGACCAGATGTTTTTGTGCAGTCTAAGCAGCGCCGGTCTGAAGCATTAACGCAGATGAAGAGCTGAGGCGGCAGCCAGGTGGAATGATGGGATGTTTAGACCTCTGGGGATCGAGAGTGAGGAGGAGGAGGGTCGGTGGATGGGGATCAAGAGTGAAGTAGCGAGAGAAAGACATCATACACCATGGAGCCGGGACTGGGGAACACATTGACCTCAAGCTTGGCGTGTGCACGGAAGACAAACCTGCTTGCATTAATTGTGTTTCTCCGGCTCCTTCTCTGTCTGTCTGATTGTCTACGTCTCTGTCTGTCTCTCTGTGTCTTTGTCTGTGTCCTTCGCCTAGTTGGAAAGGTCCTGGAAAATATAAACAGGATGCAGTCATGTCTGATCGTAAATCCCCTCTCGTCTGCTCTCTGGCCCTCAGCCCTGGACCACGTCCGTTCCCCTCCAGCCCTCGCCACCCGAACTCCCGCCCAGTACTCCCCCTACGCCCCCCCCCCCCCCCCCACCCCTTTTTAGTTCAGAAGATGAAGCCAAGAGTTTCTGTGTGTGCGTCTGTGTGATGTGTGCACATGTGCATTGGGAATGGCTGTGTGTCTAATATGCTGTTACCCAACTCCGGGGTTGGAAACGTGGTTGTGGGCTGGTTTTGTAACTAGTAATCATTGTCCACATTTAGCGTGTAATTCACTCAGAGAAGACCTGTCCTTCCACCTGTAGGGGTTAAATCTGCACAGCTGGATGCAAGCTGATGCACACATGGCGTTTTCTTGCATTGTCGCAGTTTTACATTCTTGCCTTTCTCACACATTCTTCTCTGCCTATTTAGTAATGATTGCATGCTATATTGCAACCAGACCTACCTGCAGAGCCTGTTTTTTTTCTGTAATGTGAATTGAAGTAAATTACAAGCAGAAACGATTCCCTCTGCAGTTGACTGACTCTCTCTGCAATGTTGCAAATGTTTATTTTCTGTTGCAGACTTCTATCATGGTCAACTATGAAACCTTCGCTATGATTCTTTAGGGGAATGCCACAAACTCACCTCAAACACGAAATAACATCCTCTGCTGAGCACATGCTGCAGAAAGTCCTTAATCAATCTTCATTTCCCTTTGTGACAGAGATAACAACTGGAGTGGTTGTTGAAACAGGAGGCCTATAACAGGAAGGTCATTGATTTAAATCGTCTTACTGACTTTGAATGACTGGAAGGAGAAAAGGAAGTTCCTGCAACAATGCTTACATAGCCTTCTTTGAGCAAGGCACTTGGCCACAAGTGCCCGGTGTCCAACAATAGAAAACCAAGAAGATTTCCTGGCAGGCCCTTTTTGACAGAGGGTGAACAGTAGCTGAATAAAGTTGGAAAGACATAGGAGTGGCTTTTTACTCCTACTTTTTAATGATATCCTCACTGTACCTTAACACAGCAACACTGGAAGCTACTGGGTATATTTGCAGACACTATAGGTCAGTATATAGCCATGACCTGACCATTTTAACTTGATTTCTGAGAAATCTTATCTCATTGGCATAATGCATGCCTCCCTATGAACCTAACAGGTAGTTTTGAATGGGACCTGGCATTGGAGATACACCACTTGAGAGCCAATCACACTTATCTTAGAGCCAAGTTGAACTTTTTCAGAAAAGCTCAGCCTGGCTCAACTTTTGCCGGACTACAAATAAAAGGTGCTGCGTCGGCCAATCAAAGAGATACATGGTTCTGTCATTCAAACTGGTCTTCGTGGATCATATTTCATGTCTCACCCGTACTGTACATTAAACAACACAACCCCCACCAAAAGAGCACTATGGATTTTATACTGCAGGGCTGATTTTGGTCTTAACGCCCACTTAGCTACAGTTGCTATGGAGAACAAACCAGTTAAAAAGTCAGTGTAGCAACAGCAGAATGCTATGTCATTTCGAACAAAACACCGTGCCATAGCTGCTGAATTCATCCAAAATTATTAACAGTCAAATGATTCTGCAAAGCACTTTGGGAGCTTGGTAATTGGATGTTTTGTTGTTTTCTTCTTGTCATACTTTGTACCCAGGCTTTTCTTTGACTTGTTTTTTTAATCAAAGAACAGCATATTCTGACACAGCTGCTCATCTTTTCAACTGGGAGAGTTTCGTGTCCATTAAAGCCTTGGAAGGGCTCCACCTGCCAGTCACCTCACAAATGGGACTTTTGGAACCATGAATGTAGCATGGTGCAGGAAGCATGCGTGTTTAATAACCCTTCCTGTCAGTAAATGCCACCTTTTTTTTGTGTGTGATTTATGCTCCAGTATTCTTCTGTTAAGTATGTATTGTATGTCTGTACTCACTCATCACCTTCGCGTTTTTCAGTGCTGTCTGTTCCCAGATCTTTCTCCATCAGATCAGTCTGCTATGACCTCTTTTGCAAGGCGAAACAAAGGCTCATTCTTGATATTGACACATCAGTGTTTGTTTTGCTGTCTTCTTTTTGTTCAGATGCTGGATTCTCTGTAACTGAGGGTATTCAAACCTTAAGCGCTTAAATTACACTTCCCTTCCCTTCGGCCTACTCTCTCTTCTACTGTATAATACAGGCCCAATTATTTTCGCGATCAAAAGGGGAATTAGTGTTCATTTTGAGATTTGCATTCGCCAGGCGTGTATCATCCCAGCGTGTACAAGCCTGAATGTTTTTAGTAAAAAGTTGGATTTAGTACATGTGGGTTTGGAATGAAAACCCTCAAGCCACAACAACACAAGAATTGCTTCTTGAGGCAAACAACACCAATTTTATATCCCCTTTTTATGCCTCAAATCAGTCTTTTATTTTGAAAATGATTCACCTTTTCTGTTGTAATAAGACCTGCATTTTTTTTTGTTTTTTTTTACAAACCTGGCTAAGACTGCTAACATTGTTTTCTATTTCTTTAAGCCATTGTATTATTATCTTGTTTTAGTCTACTTCTTCTGATCAAATGTGAGATTTAAAATGTGTAAACGCTCTTTCTTCAGGTTTGCATGCACTGAGGCGGGCACTTGGAGGTTCCCACCAGCCATCAGACCAGCAGCTGATTGGGACGGTGACCGTCACTCGGCAAGACCTCCAGTGGGCCATGTCTGTTGTGAAGCCAAGCGCCATGAGGGAGGTCGCTATCGATGTCCCCAAGGTACAGTAACCTCTGTCATTCACTGCTCCCTCTCTCTCGTTCTATCTCACTCATGAACACACGGTCACTTTCAGTTTTTAGGCCAGTTGGAAAGCCAACAACTTTGCTTTGTTTTTAACTCAATAAACAATATACAGCTGCAGGTTTTTTGTTAAAGTAATCAGTGGCAATGCACCCCAATTGTTCCAGGGCCGTCAGAAAGTACTACCACTGGAGAAGGAACTTTTTTGCACCAGGAACTATGGCAGAGGGATTAAATTTAATCACGGGTTTCACTGGTCAAAACACAGGAAAGGTCCCAGAGTCCTTCAAGTAGTTCTTGGTTCCCTGGAAAAGGTCCTGTGATGGAAACAGACTATAAGTGTGAATGAAAGGCTGTCCGGAGTTATTGTGGTCAGGGAATAAAAGAAAAAACATAAAATTGGGATACTGATGCTTTCCAGGCAAAGAAAATGACAAAGTTCCTAAATCTTGCCAAAGTGTCTGTGTTTTGTGTTCAGTTAGCCAAGAGGAGTTAAAGAAATGCAGCTGCTCAAGTAAAGTTCATCAGCACCTTTCTAGAGCAGACATCACAAAGTGCATCAAAAACAGAGACAATGAGACTAAAAACTGTAAATGGATTAAACAAAAGCAAGTGTGGGTCTTGACCTGTTAAAGGTGTACACAGATCTAAAGTCCAAAGGGAGTGAGTTCCGAGGTTAAGGAGCCACAACCACTCTTCAGTTTTAGTCTGAACTTTTCAGATTCACTACAGTAGCTAACAAATGCCAGGATTTGATCAGGAGCCAGTGTAAAAAAAAAAATCAAGATTTGTGTTACATAAGACATTTTAGAGGACCTGTGTAACTGGTACAGTGATGTCTTGTTAAGACAAGTTAATGAGGAGTTGAAGATCATCTCCGTTTCAGCTTGAGATGCAATTGGCTTGAGTTTAAAAATGTTCCTCAGACTTGGGGAAAAAAAAAACAAAAAAAAAAACAGAAAAGAAGCACAAACCAGAAAAACCAGAGCGAGGCTGAGTGCCAAATGTCATAGGTGAAAAAAATCATGCAAGAAAACAACAATCATTAAGAGACACATGAATACAGAGACCCTCCCTTCACGTCTCCCTACTTTATCATCCTTAATGACACAATCTCAGTTTGATCCTTTGCATGTAATCAGCATTAGTTATGTCTCAGTTGCATTCGACCATGCAACTGCCCTGCGAGCAAGCATACTGGTTTACATCACGCAGTCTTTACTTCATTTATAGCACAAAACAAATTTATAACCCAGACAGCACCAACAATTATTGCTACACGAAAAACTAAAAGGTCATCAACAGCAGCCATTCCTCCCTTTTCTCTCTAATGCACATTCAGAAAATCCCTTAACTACTCTTTGGACCACTGACCACTGAATCACCAGCACTTAAAAGATGGGGTCAGGCTTAGGAAGAGTGGAAATGACCCCGTAGCCATTTTACCCTCCACTGCAATGAAGATGAATCACTTTGCTCTCAGTGGATGGAGAGGGAGAGTGAGAGAGAGAGGAAGGAGGGATGAGAGGACAGTGGTGAGACTCCAGGATGTTTTGGAGTTTGCATGTGCAAGACATAACGGACAGGAAGAGGGCTAACATCATCCTCCACCGGTAATTGAAAGCAGATCGGGTCGCTGACGGTTCCTGCCAGCAACCAAAAAAAAAAAAAAAAAAAAGAAAGAGAGAAGAAGAAGAAGAAATGTCCTTCCTATCCATCCACCCCCACCCGCCTCCCCTCTTCTCTCTGCAACACTCTGCACTGAGCTCACCCAGAGACGTTCAGTCCTTGTGGCCGGTTCCTGGAATTTTTTTTTTTTATCCCCCTAGTGCAGCTCAGCTAAAGGCCAGCCGCAGAGCCCCGGACTTGATTATATCCACATGAGTGCAAACATTTGTTTCTAATCCATTTTATATAAGAAACTTCCAGTGGTGCCGGATGAATACACGCCTCGAGTTCCTCGGAAACCTTCTCAGATCACGTATCTAGAGACTTTTAGTTTTACAAATTATGCCTCTTGATTTATGTTATATTTATATGTAAATAAATTGAAAGTTCATCCTTAATCCTTTGCTTGTTTTGCGACAAGACATTCTTCCTCTTTTTGACATCTTTCTTGTTTACCCAGCATTACTTTTTTTTCTTTAAATAATCATCTTCCACTGTGCAGTCTGGTTTTAATATTTTCATTTGGCAGCTGTATAACAAGCCCACTTATTCCTTCTTTTAAACTTACTCCTCATCTCCCCAGAGTTTTTTTTTGTCTGAGAAGTCCCCTGCACCCTCCTCTCAACCCCATCAAAGGGCCAGAGCCTGAGAGGCCCCTTGTAAAGTTCAGAAAACAACAGTAAAAGATAATAACTGGGTCTCGTACAAAAAGGAAGGGAGGGAAGAAGGGGGAAAAACGCAGCACAGCGAGGTGTGAGTCAAAACATTGCCTTCTAATTCCACAGACACTTTGTTCGTGACAAAAAGCACCTTACAATTAATGTTACTTTATATTGTTATTTCATACAATGACTCCATTAAGTCTGCAGAGACTTAACCAAAAGAATGCAACAAAAAGGAGGGTCGATGAGACTTCACAGTGTTGTGTTGTTCCATGTGAAGAGAGGCGACTGATTGATTTATGTTCAGATGATTGACAGGTGTAACACTGTTGTCGGTAAAACCAGAGATTTGAGGCCTTTTTAAAGCCCAAGAATGAAGAATTCATGTTGTATACTTGTTTACTTGCTAGAGTTTGACTAGAAAAGATAGAACCCCCCCCCCCACCCTCACCCTCAGGAAGTAGATTATCTGAGCTACTTTAGCTCATTGGTTAGAAAGTATCCTCTATGAAAATCACTGCGGCGCCACGAAACATGTTTTAATAATAGTGTAAGATAAGATTTATTTTTGTGAAGGTTTATTTTAAAGATTACGTCATTTTTCTCAGGTTGAGTTAGAGAATTAATATAATTTAATTAGTGATAACCATTGTATTCTGTTCTTTCAGTTAAGTGACTGTTTATATGGGTGGATTGATATGAAGTGCGACCTTGGCGTGATGTATCACATTGTTGGTCAGTGTTGAGTTGTCCTACAATTGAAGTGGACATTGAAGTATTCATGTGACACAGACGAAGCTGTCTCCGTGCGTTCGCTTGACCCACAGCGCAAAACTAATTTAAATAAGTAAAAGTCAAGTTATGGTTAATGCTAATCAGCGTCACAATAGTAACCATGTACTGTAGTTTACTATATTTTGAAGTTATATGGTTTACGTAAAGCAGCTATAAGGTATTTTCATTTTGTGTTGATTCTGGCAGCCCCAGTGTACAAAAGTGGTCTCATTTGATCTTTTTCAAGGGAAATTGCTGGTGACCAGCAATAAGATGATTATTATGATTATAGAAACAGTTAATCTTCTTGCACATGGTCTTTTATGTTCCTTATATAGAGCCTTTGGTATTAAATTGAGACTATTTCATAACTGGTTAAAAACTACCAGTGTGTTTAAAGTAATGCAGCTACAAGTAAAGACTTCAGACCTCAGTGAAACCTTTTCTAACAGTGAAAGCACACACAACATACATGCTCATCCCGTTGTCCATGTCTGCTTAAGATTTGTCTTCTGGGCTTATGAAAATGTAAAAATATCGAGTCCAACTTAAAGAAAGCAATGCTGTACATTACCTAACTGAGTATCCTTAAACACAGCAGCCCCATTGATTTTCATTCTGTCGTGAAATGAAAGTATGACGGCGATCTAAATATGTTCTTCTAATTCTTCCTGCTCACCTGCTTCCTCCATTTCTGTCTCTGTAAGCCTGTTTCACTGTTGCTTTTATCTCTCTGCTCTTTTTATTTCACTTCATTCCTCTCTGGGCCTTCAAATGAGTGTTCTGGATTCGCTCGCCTGCTTCCGGCCTATCTCCTCATCTCTGCAACACTCCTCTCTCTCCCCCTTCCTCTCCTCCCTCCCCTCACCTACCCTCCATCCGTCCTTTCCCCTCTCTCGCTCGGCGCTGTCCATAAATTGTTCGGTATTTACAGTATGTGGCCAGACGCCAGGTTTCCATTAGGTGCTTCGTTCCCCCAGAGACGGCGCCGGTGGCCTGGGATGTGTTACCTCTGGATGGAGAGAAGGAGGGCGAGGAGGGGGAATGAGCATGAGAGGCAGAGAGAGCGAGAGAGAGAGGAAGAAGTGAAAAGGAGGGGAAAGGAGATTGGTAGGCTGCAGTATTTAAGGGAGAGAACGAGAGATGGTGTGATAGTGAGGGTCAAGTGAGAGAAGAAAGAAAGAGTGCTGTTGAGATAAGACAGATAAGAAACAGAAAGATGGGGGAAGGAAAGGAGAGGAAGGTAGATGAACACTGCATTCATGCGTGCTTACTGTAAGTAAGCCGGTGACAGTTACCTGGTTATGTCTGCAGCTGAAGATTAGTTTGATTATTGACCTATTGAGCATTTTTCTCACTACAAAATATCAGAAAATGATGAACCCACTGCCCGTCAATGTGGCCTGAGCCCAAGATGGCAACATCAAATAGTTTTTTCCAGCCCAAAACTGAAAGATATTCAATTTACAATCATAAAACATAGAGAAAAGTAGTAAATATTCATGTTTGAAAAGCATGTTCAAAATTATGTGGAATTACTTTTCTGTTTATTGATTCATGAACAAATAATTTCAGCAGTAAAAGCTAATTTTCTGTCATGTATACAAGAAACCTGGTTTGAAAGGAACCTGATTTACTTAGATAGATTTCTTGGCCGTGTGTACACATCATCCAGTTTCTAATGGGTTTTGTACATTGACAAAAACTTCACACAGTTAGTGTATCACTGTGACGACCTAGAGGTAGGATGAAAGCAAAGATCGTTACACGTAGCAGTGCATCCTTGTATTCAAAATGATTCCATCCAAAGTCCAGCTAACAAAAGCATCTGTAAATCTAAATAAGTTGGTTTCCACCACTGAACAGTCCACATTACGCAGGAGTGCTCCAGTGATTGCAGCATTTACAATAGTATGCTTTTAGCCTCCTGAGTCAAGCTTTAAAAACACACTACATCCTACAATTCCCATAATGCAACATAAGCATCTTCTCTTAAACTTTTCTGCCCGTTAAATGCCCTCATCTTTCAAACTCCACACTCCCAGGCTTTCTCAAGCCCAAACTGTGATAACCATAATGACATCATTGGAGTTATTTTCTCAGACTTTAGAAAGCTCCCTCCAGGACCATCAAAGATAGAGATTATACAGCTGTTTTTAGTCGTACTCTGTATGACCAGTAAACTGACCTTAAATTCCCCATGATGTCAAAATTTATGTTTTTTAGTGCTTAAAGTCTTTTGAAAATTTGTGTTTTTAATTATATTTCCTGGCAAATGTTGAAAAGTTCTTGACATATGCTTATTTTGCTTCCAATGAATCGCTTTCTTTCTTATGACGCCACCAGAGTGAAGCATTTTTGAGGGTTGCTATATGCATCTATGGCGAGGCCTCAAAAAAAACATAACTTAATTCACTGGTTTTGAAGAAACCAAAAATCTAGAAAATATATTTGCTGGTTTTGCCTCTGATGTCCTTTGGTTGCTCAGCTTCAAATCGGAGTTTCTTGAGAGATAGATAGCTTTAGCCTAACAACTTGCTAAAGTAGCTTACCACTTATTAACTGCTGCTAACTGAGTCTGCTGTTAGGAGGCGACAGAACCAGACCGCCGAATAAAGTTACAGTACTGTGGTGATTAACGGACTTTCCTGATAGCAAGCTTGCTCAGTAGCAAAATGCTAACCATCATTACCTCGCTCGGCCTTGCAGCTAGCCTTACTGACAATAAAATCACCTTTGTAGACTACTGTAATGCCGGCTGTCTGATGGTTTCAGAGGTTGTGTTCAGCACATAAACATGCAGAAATATATTTTAATGTGTAATGTGCCCATTTAGAATAAGTCATTGTTCAAAATAAGGTCAGGGATAGGAGAGAAATCTGATTACTGATGTACTGTATGTACTATATATGCAAACTCATTGTATGACTTCCTGCATGACTGGATTTCTCTCAGTAACCTGGTTCCTTCTCTGCATGTAGATGTACTCGGAGAGAGAGCCACGTGTGGGGAGAAAGAAAAGGAGTGCAGGAGTTAAGGAGACAGATAAGACACAGAAAGATAGGGAGAAAGAGATGGTATGAAGGTAGATCAAAAAAGAGATAGAGTAGAGAGAAGGAGGTCGGGAAAAATGCACCAGGGAGATATAGAAGGGGAGGGAATAATGGATGGTTAATGAAGAAAGAGACAGGAAGCATGGGAGAGAGGTCTAAGAGGGTTTTGGATGAGGGCTTCTCTTCTTATCTACTTTATCTCCTCTGGTTGTTCACTGCCGGACTCTCTCCCTCCCTCCGTCCCTCCTTCAATCTGTCAGACAGACAGCTGTTGGCTGACTCTCTCTGTTGTTGTTCACTCCATCCAGAGTCTCCCTGATTCAACCCGAGCCCTCCGTTCCTCAATCTCCTTCCAAATATGCTTTTACATTTTACTTCCCTTCTCTCTGCCCCCGACCCCGTCATCAGCCTGGAGAGCTCGGAGTTCTCTGCAATTTAGTCGAGCGGTCAGAAAGTTAAAAAGGTCCTCCGTTACATGAGAACATCAGTGACATCAGCGTGCAATCAGAGTTTGTTTGGTCTGTTGCCTTTATTATTGGCGATGTGTTTGTGTTTGAGCTGTCACAGATTAGAACTGAATCATAGTTGAGAAGAACCAGAGTGAATTAGAGAAGTATATTAGACCACAGCTGATCATTTATTAGTATTTGGCCACTTATTGTTGTCCTTTCTGAAACATATGATGCATTTTGTTGTAACTGAACCTGACACAGTTTAATTCAGCAATTCATCTTTGATTAGATTCCAGGCAGGGTTGCTTTCTCCTTCTTCTTCGTCGTCTTCTTGTTCTTTTTCGACCACAACACCTTGTTCTTCTTCTTCATCCACAAAAAATAAAATACCCTGTGCAAACTGCCGGTCGTAAAAACAGCCAAAAGCGAAACTAATTAACTACGTAGCATATTTACACATGTAGAAGCATGTTTAGAAGAACATACACCGGGAAAATGGCCAAATCTGAGCAAGTAAACAAAGTCTGGCGGGCTAAACGCTCGCTTCTGAAACGCTCCTGGTGGGGTTTGAAGTCGCGTGCAGGACAGACCAAAACTGTAGCGTGTAAGCGACGTGCCAGAGACGTGTGCAGTGGGGTTTTGGAGCCTCCAAAAAAAAAAAGAAAAAAAGAAAGGTTTCTCCTCAGCACAGCATTCATGCGACATGTAAATCAACATATAATCATCGGCCACTGCCATCGGTTAATGTCATCGTTATTTGCCGATGGCCGATGGCAGTTAAGGAGGCGAACATCGGCAGCCGATGCATCGGTGGATCCCTAGTTTCGTTAGACTTTCTCGTTATCCATCATTTTGTGCTAGCTAGGCACTGTACACAATAAACTATAGGCAGTCTACATGGGTTGCATGTGAATTAATTATTAAATAGGTAGATCGCCCTCAGTGTTAACCTCAGTCAAAATGATGGACGGTCTTCAGATTTTTCTGTCATTGTTAAAAGACTTGAGTCAATGACTGAATATATTGGGTTAATGCAAAAAATGAACATCAAAGAATCTATATTGATCAGTCATCATATCATGTAGCTTGTCTTGTAAATCTAAGTAAATATTTCTGTCCCTTCAACTGAAAAATAAATTCTAAGTTTTGTGATTTTATCTTGCCTCCTCCTTTCAGGTCCGCTGGTCAGACATCGGCGGGATGGAGGAGGTGAAGCTGAAACTGAAGCAGGCTGTGGAGTGGCCTCTGAGGCACCCTGAGGCCTTCACCCGCATGGGGATCCAGCCACCTAAAGGAGTCCTGCTTTATGGGCCCCCAGGCTGCTCCAAGACCATGATAGCCAAGGCACTGGCTAATGAAAGTGGACTGAACTTCCTGGCTATTAAAGTGAGTTTTCATCAAGTTATAATTCTATTTTTGTTATCTTTTATTTTATTTGTCTAAAGGTTTTCTGATGTGTAGTGCATGATGGGTTTAAACTGAAAGAGGTGCTGGCCTAAAGGTTGTTGAATTTCCCAATTGTTGTTCACAAATCTGAAGAAAATAATAAATAAAAGGCGTGCATTTTCATATCATGTTTTGGTTGAGTGATCTGCCAAAACACTGCATATGACTCAGTGGGAAAAGAAAATACGGGAATGGAGTTAATCCAAAAACTCACTCAAAGAAAATATGACAAAGCTTCATCTCAGTTATGATGCAGATTTCAGTTAGCCAACGTGTTGTGAGCAAGTTTCCAGAAGTGAAGCCTTAGCTTGATGATTGATGATTTGTTGATTCAATCTCATCTCACAGTCGAGGCCTTTTCAGCTCAGCCTTTGTAAATAACTTCACATAGTCTGTGCATATTGCATCTCCTCCAGACTTTACTAACAACCATATAAGCAAAGGGAAGCTGCTGAAATGAAAGTGATTTGTTATAGCAACATATCATATAAAGTATTCAAACCCAAGACTCCATCTTCTTAGAGCTGCTTTCCCCAAAAGTCAGCCTGACAAAGTTAGTCATTTGAGATTTTCCAATTTAAAATCATTTCTATGGGTGTCAAAGCCGTAGTGGAGATGTTTCCCTGATGACATGGAGGCCCTACTTCCTCTGCAGAAAGCTTCCCTGTCTGACCTCTGACCCTGTGTTTGTCCCCTCTCATTCATCACCCCATCCTCTCTGCCACTCGCTCTGTCGCCCTCACCTCAGCCCCGTCCAGGCTCGGTTGACAGAGATTGATTGATCAGCTTGTTGAATTTTTGATCAGTGAATATTTGCAAAGCTGTTGCCATGCGAGAGACAAAACTTCGACAGAATCTGTCAGCCGGGGTCATTAAGTCGTCAGCAAACGCGGGTGTGATTTGCAAGCGTGTTTTGTTTTATTTCACAATGTAACATTGCACAGGGACAAAGTCTCAAAACGTATAAAAGCTTTGTAAGTGTAACTTCAGTTTATTTACTATTGTATTAATCCTACATCCTTCAAAGTTCAGGGGAAAAAACACATCACATAATGGAAAGTTGATGCATTTTTTAGATAAATGCTTTAACATTTGCATGCTTGTGCTTTTTGATCACAAAGGTGACTCAGAGGTCAACTCATGAACACATTTTTTCCTAGAAGCATCATCCTATTTCAAAATATGTCCTGACAAAACATTACATTTCACATTTTCACAAATTCAAAAGGTTTTTACTTCACTCTATTGTTGGAGATCATTCGCTGAATGATACAAAGGCGATTTAAAAAAAAAAAAAAAAAAAGAGATGTGTACTATAATCTTGTGCCGCACTTCTCAAGTCTCCAGGAAGAGTATCTGCTTCTTGAAAAGGGTAAAAAACATCCTGTCCCTCCTGCTGAAAGCCGCTCTCCAGCATCTGCAATAACAGTATCAGGTTTTTCCAGTGCAGCGGTTGCTTTGACATAGATACGTTATCCAGATTTAAATGTGGATACTTTAAGGCTCTGCCTGTTTCCTCTGTGTGAAAAAGCCCTATTATCATCTTGTCAATTTCAGTTTCCTCTCACTGCAGCCACTCAAACACACTCACATCCGCAGATGCGTACGTGCACACATACACACACTCACACACACATAGCTCATATCTCTGCGGTGTCAATGGTTTTAAACTCACCATGTCCAGCCCTTGGCACTGCCACAGAGAGAGGAACCTGGGATTAATGAGTCAACCTCCACACTTACTGCAGGAGACAAAAGGGCTGGGAGTTAAGTGTCGTCTCCTCCATCAGCCTAGAGGTGTTGAAAGGGTGGATTGCACGGGAGGAAGTTCTTGTGAGAGCTGAGTGGATGTTTATCTGCTTGTGAGCGAGGGAGAAAATGAGTGAAGGAGAGGGAGAGGAGAGCAAGAGGGGATGGGTTAGTAGAATTAGTGGTGATAGTAGTGTTAGGTCTTTGCGGCAGTATCTGTAGTCCACACTAAGCTGGCTAAATCTGAAAAATGCAGTTGACGTATGAAAACAACATGCATCATAGGTGTCTTCATGACACCTTTGAAGTGTCCACACTGAAATACCTAAGCAATTGAAGGATGACTTACTCTCTTCTTCTTCCTCTTTGTCTTTACAGCAATCATCTGCTAGGACAGACAGACAACCAGGTTATTTTGCTTATGCGTCTTGGTTGGTTAAGGCTCTTTGTCCAGTGATCCCTCATCACTTATATTGTGTTTCAATACACCTGAAGGGTCCAAAAACTAGATTTGGGGTTCGAGTTATACTACCTTTCTGGGCTACACAGACATAAAGAAAAAATATAGCCAAAATATTAACATGTTGCAATATTTTCAATAATGCAAAGATGTGTTGTTTTAAATGTAGAGGATGCACAGATCTATATTTTTTATATAATTTATATAATTTTTACATAACTATAATTTAGAAATAGAAACATGTAAATACACTAACATTGAACAAATACTGACATCCAAATTGAGCAAATTCAGTGCCTGTTTTTATTCATTTATTTTTCCATATTTGTCGAGCTCATTGTGGACCATAGACCGTATAAAACATGGATGTAGCCTGCTGACGTCACCAATAGGTTTGTGAAGAGCTGCTGTGAAGCTCAGAGTGTGGCTGTCGCCATCATTTGCTTGGGGCAGTGTGTATTTGACTAATTCAGCTGTCCATTGCACAAATTGTTGATTCAATCTAAATGTGTTAGTAGTAGTAGTAGTACAGTAGTAGTACAGTACTATTGCACTAGCAATGCTGGGGGAAGGCAGTAGTAGCGCCCACAGCACTGTTGTGTTCACACAACGGGGAATTTCCACAGATATTGCACACAAACATAAACCAGTACACACCGTACAGTGAGTATTGAAACAACACTGTGCAATTACAGCACACACACCCTGCTGTCCTTCATAATATTCTCACACTGTGTTTCACTGTGTTCCTCTTTTTAATCTCCAAAAAACGCCACAGAACAGCGGCCGCTTCTCTAGATTTTTTTAGCTCTCAGTTTTAACCGTCCACAAACACAGTGGTGAAAAATCACAAAATATAACCATGATTAGTCATGAGTGTCCTGAATATAATGGTAATTATTTACAGCTGCTCGAAATCAGCTGTTTAGGCTTGACTTCAGACATTGTTAGATTAGTGTATGTTTTTTTTCTTTACATCAGGAGTTGTGATTCAAGACCAAAAGATTTCTAGTTGTCAGCATGTCAAATTAAAGACCGAATCGTTCCACTTAAACTTACTGTTTAAACTTTTTTTAGGGTCCAGAATTACTGAGCAAGTATGTTGGAGAGTCCGAAAGAGCCGTCAGAGAGGTACGTAATCTTAACTCCTTAACTAGGTCCATACTGCTGTTATGTTGACGGAAAGTTATGCAAGCTGACATTCTTTTGTGGACTAATTTAACCTTCCACGCCAAAGTGTTGTGTTATTTATATCTGTTGATGTAATGAACAGATGACATGCGCTGTAATTTCTGGCATTAATGAGTGCTGTATTTCCTGTGTATGTTTGTGCTGGAAGTGATTCATTGGTCCCGTTAAAGATTTGTCCTGTTTTCCTCTCTTCTATTGTTGCTAACACTTGCAGGTGTTTCGGAAGGCAAGGGCCGTCGCTCCCTCAATCGTCTTCTTTGATGAGATTGACGCTCTTGCCAGTGAAAGAGGAAGGTAGAGCACTTTACTTTTCTTAACACCATAGAAAGAGGCCTAGAATTAGAACAAAAGATGCAAAAGAGTCTGTGAAATTAATGCGATAAACATAGTTCCTGCCCACGTGATACATTTTCGCTTCCTGTCTCAATGTTCCTCGGGTGATTGTTCACTGTTGACCACTGCTACTGTCCACTGTTTACTATTTTCAGCACTGTGGTCACTCATTGTCCAGCGATGACAAATGCACAGTCATCACTGCGGTCTTCTTTAATTTACCATCCCTCGCCTGTGTCCGAGCTTGCCTCACAAAGATTCACTTATGAATGGATGGAGCAAACATCCCAAAAAGTCTGCATGATTGCTCTTTCAAAGCCAGCCACTCGGGTTCCCATGGTGTCCTCTTAGACTTTTGCGGCTTTTCGCTACCGGCGAACACAGAACACAGTCTTGTCCGGAGGCGCTTTAGTGGGATGGCACTGGGAACATCTGTGGCTTAAAGGAAAGAGGACGGGGGGCGGACAGAGGACACAGACCGGAGGCGCACAAACACTTCATTGTGCCCGTCCACAGCAGATGGGGAAGGCCAAATATGCAGCATGCTTCCTGGTAAACCAGTCTATGAAACTAAATGTTGTAGGAAGGAGCACAGAAAGGCCAACAGGCCGTCCCTATAACTTTTCCACGTGGGCCCTCGCTCAGATGCTACACAGCGTCTAAGACTTCTTCATCTTTACCAAATCCAAAACCATTTGTTTTGTATTACTTTATTTTACCTGGAAGTCCCATTGAGATTAGAAATCTCAAGAAAAAACCTAACAATGGTAGCAGGTGTACAAAATCACAACGTCTTAAGATGCGACATACACAACATGATATACAGAAAATTCTTAATAAATCAGATTCAGACAAACTTCTTTATGATGGCACCTTTATTATATTTATGTCATTCATAAAATTTTCAGAGAACAGAAAAATCTCTTCTCTTCTAAAAAGTATTTTCTCAATCCAAATAACTGACAGCGTATGGTATGTTACTAGCCAGAGGTGAAATTATTTATTTGTTACTTTTACTTTTGGTTTGATCACAATTCATGTGATTTTATACACTGACATCACTGATAGTATAAAGAATGGATGGCATATGCGTGACGGTTTCTGGTTTCTGAAGAGATCTTTTTCAGCTCAAAATAATGCTGCACTGGCCACCGCCATGTTGGCAGTCCGGTCTTTTCCGGACCTGAGGCGGGGTGAATGACGCCTGGGTGCTCAAACAAAAATTCAGACTGTCATGAACGGGGAAATTAGTTATAGGGACTAAACCCATTAATTTGTGCTGTGAAGATTGACATTTTAACATGGGGGCTTATCAAGACTGACTCATTTTGAGGTTCTGTAGCCTGCCTCAAGTGGCTATTTGAGGAACTGCAATTTTTGGCAATTTTTCCACATAGGCTTCACTTCACAGCCACAGAGGTTGATGCTTGGTTGACATGCTAAAAAATATCAATTTTATTAGCTTTGATCTTTAAATCTTCCAAACTATCAAGGCAGGCCAGTGTTTCTGGAACTCTTTGTACTTTCACTTTAATGCAGTCTTGACTCATTTCCAGTGTACAGGATACATTCTATTGCAACTTGTCTTCATCAATCCATTTTTTGCCACTGACATGTTATCTACTTTTTTCTGTATGAATGAATCTTCCCCTCCTTATCTTGATGTTCAGTTTTCCAAATGCACTCTGATTATCCATCCAGCTGTGGACGGCCGATAATACAGTACAGCAAGAGTTTGTCAGCTGGCTGCGATGGTCGTGGGGCTGGACCCACGCCTCGAGGCCACTGGCCATTTTAAAAATGCACTTAGTGCTGATCTATAAAGGTTATTTATTGGTCTTCACTTCCTGCCATGTTTAATCAATGAAGTGGCTCACGCACGCCGGCAAGAATTCAAAACTGTTGACACAACCAGACAGCCTCTGCTGTGTAATGTGTGTGTGTGTGTGTGTGTGTGTGTGTGTGCGTGTGTGTGTGTGTGTGTGTGTGTGTTTTTCCCCTCTCGAGGCAGGAGATGAGAAGCACCTGTAAATCTGTCAGCCTACCTGCCACGAGTCCAAACTGGTGGAATGAAATGAAGAAGACAGAAAGAAGACAGGAAAAGACGCAAACTAGGGGAGACAAAAACAGACAATGAATGTTAGATAGAGGCAGAGATCGACAGACGAGAAAAGACAAAAATAAAAAGATTGAAAGCAATAAAGATAACGTGACTACATTCCTGTCAGAGGACCTAGAGAAGAAAATGGGGGACAGTCATGAGAAATGAAAGACGGATTGTTGAATTTGAAAATAACAATGGATAAAAGTCTGAAGAGCTTTCTCTCTCTTCATTTCTCTAGTTATTTCCATCATTGTCTCCCTCTTCTCTTCTTTCATTTCATTTTCATGCCATTTTCTCCTCTCTATGTAGAGCCTCTTTCTCTGACATCCTCTCTCTTTTTGTCTCTCTATCCCCACTTTCTCTCACCACCTTTATTCTTTCTTTCTCCCGTATTTTTTCACTCCATGTTCTCTCTCTCATTCCTCTTTTCTCTCAATTCACCATTCTGTCCTCATTTCCCTAATCCTCTTCCCTCTTTCTTTCCTCCCCACTATCTCCCCTCACCCAAATTTTCTCTCTCTCTCTCTCTCTCTCTCTCCCCCTTCATATCTCAGTGACAGAGCTCCTTTGTGTTCCTGCAGCCTTGTCTCTGCTAATGACGTCTGGCACTTCCGCTGGCCCTGTCAACAGAGACTGTGTGTGTGTGTGTGTGTGTGTGTGTGTGTGTGTGTGTGTGTGTGTGTGTGTGTGTGTGTGTGTGTGTGTGTGTGTGTGTGTGTGTGTGTGTGTGTGTGTGTGTGTGTGTGTGCGTGCGTGCGTGCGTGCGTGTGTGTTTGAGCTGAGGAGGGTGGCTGTCTGCACTGCGTTATGGAAAATAACCACCTTGTAATGCAGTGAGTAACACACTGATGAGTTTCTTAAAGGGTAAAGCGTTGATATTCTTTATTATATTTGTCTTACTGTCAACAAATCCTACTTAAAGTATTAATGATGTAGACAAGTTCTGATATATCTCGTTACTCTGTGTCATAGAGCTCCATTGTTGCACAAAAAACTATTAAAAACACACAAGCCACACTGTTGCACTGGCTGACATGTTCCTTCATTACCATGAACACACACATAGTAACTTATGTTGAGTCGATCCCCCATGCACTGTCCCACTGCCCCAAATGCTCAGTAGTGCATCAACAATATTATTAGTCCGTGGCTGGAAGATAGTCCCCATCAAATTTCCCCTTATTTGAGTAAGAATAAAAATCTCAGCTTTTCTTTTCATTTAAAAAAACAAAAACAGAACATTTAGCCCAAAGGGAGCGTTCCATATTTTATTTACTAATCACTGCCGCACTGAGGCATCTCAATGATATTAGCTGTCCTCTGCAGTACATAAAATAGCTGTGTTGATGCGGGCACAGTTTGAATCCCATGAATAAGAAATAACAGTTATAACATAGAGAGACATCAGAATGAAAATACAATCATAAATTGGAGCTGTGTGGCCGATTGTTTATTATTTGCATAGTTAAGGGTAGATATTGTGCCATGTGTAAATATTCTGGGCTGGCACATGCCCAAAAGTTGGAGAAATGCAATAAAAAAGAAGGCTGTAAGAAGAAAAGTATTGCAGAGATCTAAAAGCAGCGATTCTGAAGTCTGATCAAATAGATCTGTGCGATCTCTGTGAAAGAACTGGATGGCCAAATCTAAGAGCAGTATGTAAGCCATTCAAGCCGTGCAGTATTATCCAAGGATATTTAGAGTCTTAAATGGGATCAATGGAGCGATAGTATTTCTTTAGCCCGGGAATTTAATAATCCAATCATTATAATTATAATTACTTGACTTTCCTTGGACAATTTGTGGTCTGTGAAACCAAGATTTTTTTTTTTTTTTTTTTTTTTTTTACTCATTATGGTTAGAGTGCTCTCAACCTCTCATCTCAAGAGAAGAGCAAGAATAAGAAAACATTCATGAATCCAAGAAATCAATGAAAAGAAAAATTCTAAGACATTTGTTGGTGTATTGTTTCCTGCATGAGGGTCAGTATCTCTTAGAGTATGGAAAAATGGGTGGGATAAACTCCAGCAGTGCATTTACAAGTCCAAACAAGGTGACATATTTGTTAACTTTGTCTAAAGGAAGGCTGCTTTATTTGAGAGGGATGACGTGTTTTCTGGTACCTTGTTTTGAGTTGCAGTTCAGTAGAACGTCATTGGCAGGAAAGCTTATTTTTGCTGCCAAAGCCTTTTCTTTTTTTCTTTTTTTTTTATTAAGAAGAATTGCGTTAATGAAAGAACCTGCTATCAGAGTGTCAGTGAAACTATTCAAAGGTTCCCTACAAGTATTCAAGAACTGGATGATTTTCCCCATCACGTAATAGAGCAAATATTAGTGATGAATGAGAAAAGTTTGAATGTTGTATTGCACTCTTGAGAGCAGGAAGTTGAACACTGCTACATAGTTGTATCATTCATCACACATTAATTTCCATCTTTCGTTCCCTCTATTATTCCATTTGTCTCTTTTTTGTACATATTTCTTTTTTCCACCCTTATTCCCTTTATTTCTTTACAGTGCTTGCTGTCTGTCCTCCCACCAATCCACCCATCATTTATCTGTAATTCATCACTTTACACCATCAATAATTTCCTTTTTTTCCTAGTTTTTGTCTAATTTACATACGTCCTATTCCCTCTCCATCCTCCATCCTCCATCCACACATCAATCTCATCTGTTTCCCTCTCTTTCAATCCCATCCACTCATCTATCTTATATTCTCATCCACCCCTTCAGCTCCTCGGGCTCCAGCGGTGTAGGCGACCGCGTCCTGGCTCAGCTCCTGACAGAGATGGACGGCATCGAGCAGCTCCGAGACGTCACTGTGCTGGCCGCCACCAACCGGCCCGACATGATCGATAAGGTAAACAGACGCCGGCTCTCTGTCTTTATCTCTCCTTCCTCCTCTTTGGTCCATGATTGATAAGGTTGAGGGGATGTTGTGTGTTTGTCTCTCATGTCTCCTCCTTTCCCTCCCTTCCTCTGTTGTACATGATTGATAAGGTTAAAGGTTGCTCGCTCCAGTCTGTCTTCCTCAACTCTCTCTTCAGATGCTGCCACTGTGTTGATTTGGTGCAGTTGAATTAGATGCTAGAGGACTTTTCCACTTTGTTTGGTTTTAGGTGCGCTTGTTTTAAACATGCTGGAATGCAGTTTAGTCTACCTTAAGCTTTTGCTTATGCAGTTTTCTCTATTTGGCTAAATGGCACCAAGTAACTTGACTAAAAATGAAGTATCTGATGTCCAGATCACCAGTAAAGCTAAAATATGGCAGTGTGCACATCAGTCCATCATGATTCACTGGAATAAGTTTGTCAGCTGCTTCATGACCTCTAAACTAGGTTTGGATTCTGATCTTGGATCTTGTTTCCAAACTGCCCAGATTGCAACAAGTCTCATCCAACATTGTTTTCAGCCATTTGAGTGGCTTTAAGGATGGCACTGTCAGCTGTTCCACCACTTTAATCCAGACTGAAATATCATAACGGCTATGAGATGAATTGCTATGAAATTTTGTAGAGACATTCATGGTCCCCAGTCAATGAATATGTCTTCGGTGATCCCCTGACTTTTCATGAGGTTGACATTTATGGTTTTGAGTGTCTACAACTATTCAGTGGATTGCCATGAAACTTGGTACAGACATTCAAGTCACCCTAAAACTACAGGTAGGAGTACGTTTATCTCTCCTTTCTTTCTTCTTCTCCATGACAATTTGAAAGAATGAAGATGAAGATTCTACTATCTGTCTTTTTATTTCTCTACTCCCCGTCCATTTTCTTTTTTCTGCCCTTTTATCTCCTTCTCTTCCTCTTCCCATCTACAAAAGCTTTCTTTAGTCTCTTATCCACCCATCTCCGTTCTAATGAAATTTCCTGAGTGCTGATCAAAGACGGAGTCTGTGCCTTGTCAGAAAGGACACAGGAAAGGAGAATGTCGGCGCACTTGTTAAGCTCCTGCTCAAGCTGCCGTCTGTCTCTGTCTTTCTTCCTTCTTTCTTTTTCTGTCTCTGGGCCTCCTCCTTAACTCACTTAAAGGATGCTTTAATATCACTGGTGCTGTCAGGAAGTGTTGATTATAAACTATATGATTAAAAGATAGTAAGATAATACTTACTTTTAAATCAGTTCAAGTCACAATGATTTAAAATTTAGAACATTTACACAATGGGACTTTAAGTTTGATAGTAGGACTAAAAGTAAAGGATTTCATAGTAGTTTAGAGAAACTGCATTTCTTGTTTATATGATTGAGACATCACATTTCTGCAGAAAGTTACTTGAAACGGCATTATGTAGAAATCGTCTTTTAGCCTTTTATTTCACAAAGTTCTCACCAAAAACTAGGCTCTTGTCTGGCAGCTTCTTGCTTGGTCACTCTGTCATTTTCTCTTCTTAGTTTCTTCAACATCAATACCCCATTTGATATCTTCGCCTCTGTCATTATGTCCATAGAAGCTGCTAAGCCCAGATACATTGCCCGCTTGCCCAGCTCCGGTTCTAGCACGATACCAGCCAGTGCAAACACTAACACACACCCAGTGCTCTGAGCTCACAGTCCGGCTAACAAACTGAACTTAATCTGTTATTGTATGGTAGTTACAAAATGTTGCTCTAAAGCCATGCAAACACACTCACTGAACGTATGCAAATCAATGCACAGCATACACATCATCTATTCATCTCCATACATTTGCCCCTCCCATTCACCCACAACCATTTTTCCCCCTATATTTTTATACATAATAATAACAAACTCAACTAAGAAAAGAGAGTTAAGCATCAGCACATCTGCAGTTGTTTTATGTAAACTGGTAACTGCTCACTGCAAATCCATCAGCACTTGGAGATACTCCTGAGAGCAATCCTCCACACACAAGCTTCCCTCCCCGAGCACGCCCACCCCATTTCTAGCCCACTTGTGGAGAATTGATCCATCGCTGTGGTGGAGGAATGACAGCAACTTCCTCCACCTCTGCAACTGGTTGCCATCTCATTTCAAACTCCATTAGCGGTGTCGTGGCTAGGAAAAAGGCTGAGAGAGAGAGAGAGAGAGAGAGAGAGAGAGCGAGAGAGAGAGAGAGAGAGAGAGAGAGAGAGAGAGAGAGAGAGAGAGAGAGAGAGAGAGAGAGAGAGAGAGTCTTATAACAGTAGGTAGGGGGTCAAGCCCCTGGGTGGACAGATGGGAAACCCCAGGCGTCCTTCCACAAGCTGGCCTCCCTCTCAGGAAGTGGTCTCCCAGGCAGCTGAGAAATCAGATTACCTCCTCCTTCCCACACCCCCTACCGAGCGTGTGTGTGTGTGACTGGGTTTAAGGTTCAAGTCATTTGAATGAGGAACCTATGACATACATTGGGAAAGGAAGCTGCCAAACGGACAGATAGGCCTTTCCCTCATCTTCATCCCCCCTCACCCCCAACGGTTTTCCCACCTTTACCGCCCCTTTGCCACAACCAACGCTGACTGTCAGTTCACACCGGAGCTGGGCGTGCATTTCCATACCAATAGCAGGATATGATGGGACAAATGAAGATTAATGGGATGCTCGGGTGTCAATGAAGTCATTGTCGACTCTTGGTGTAGCAGAGGAGGCTCCTGGGGGCCTCAGCTGTTTGATGGACAGAGTGGGAGGCATGGAGAGAGGAAGAGAGGGGAGAAAGTGGCGTTTACTTTGGTTTGAAAGGAGCAGGCCTGGTGTCCATCTTTCAACCAATGCCCCGAGACAGTGTAGACGTCCACTTCTTATCAAGTTTAAACAAAGTTTAAACCTAAGTCCTAAGTCACAATGCTTTTTATTTGATATTCTAAATAAACTTAAACTATGTAACAATAAACTGATATGATGTACAGGTCATGGTCCTTTCTGTTAGAATTCTTCTGTTAAACCAACATGTTGGTGAAGTGTTTGTTTTACACATATGATGAATTCCCACTGATGTGAAGAATAATCTAGCACGACCAATATTTTTGACTCCACATTGATATTCAAAAGTATATAAATCTCCTAACTATGAGCCGGTACTTTTTTCCCCTTTAACAAAAGTATTATCACATTGTTGTAAACAGTACACTTGAAAAGCATGTAAAGGTGTCACTATTTCTAAACTAAAACATCTTTGGCTTTTCTGTACTACAGTTTATTGTTATATGTCTGTAAATACTGTATAATATGTACATACTGAATACCAATATATCAGCTTGGCTGATTTATCACTCAGACCCCAGTGGATAATATTTCATTAATTTATTGATTAGTTTATTTTTTATTTATTAAATTTAGCATATCCCACCAGGTCCATGTCTTTTGGAAACTTGTGATCACACAGTGATTCCTTGTCCTCAGTTTCAGATGTTTGTATTCCAATTTTCTTTTTCTCAGCGCTTTAAGGACTTCTTGTTGTTTTATTTCAATGGCAAAGCTGTTTGTTTCGTTGTATTTATTCTATATTTAAAATGCTTTCTCACTTTAGACTCTGCAGTACTTTTAAATACAAACTAAAGATGCCCACAATACTGAAGCTTAACTTTTATAACTGTGACATCCTGTCCTTTTGCACATGCACAATGTCCTCCCACTTCCTCTGACCTTTGTAATTACATCAGTGACACAAACAGGACCAGGTATGCATAACAACATACGGATATAATGTGACTAATTCAGCTGAATCACATCCTAACAAATGGATAACAAAAAGACAGTTTTCACACAAGCACACAAAGTCCCATTGCTTCCTCTCGCCTTTATATCACAAAGGTGATAAACGTAATGCACACCATTCACGGCTGCAGACTAACCAGAATAATCTGTTCCTGTGCCAAACACATAAACACATATTGCCCTCTTTAACTTCTACAGCATCTCCTGCTGTTGGATATCTAATTGCAGTAAGTAGTCTAACAAGTGCAGAAGGTGCAGCGGCCTATGTAAGTAGGTTAGTCCATTCTTCATGTCCCCAAACAACCCCCATCACACCTCCTGCTGCCTCCCCTCCATCTTAAAAAAAACGTCTTACACTTCCTCCTTGCTTTGTATTGCGCCAATCACCCAAACTCACCTCTGACCCGCCGACAACAGGCTGCAGTGATTGATTAGCGCCACCAGGAATATTTATCCAGCCTGTTCAGTAGGAAGAACCTCCTGTCACTGTGTTTGTCAAGCAGCTGCCCATGTAGTTGATTGTACACACAAACACACTCACACGAGATGCACCCTATATTTTTTATATCTTTGTATTGATATTGTTTTAAATCCATTGGTGGCGTAATCCTCAGGAAAGATAGTGTTGGTTTGTTGTTGCACTGAATAGCCTATTTGTTTACCCTAATGTCTGCCGGGCTTCCATGCTATCAGGAGGCAGGAGTGCTTACAGTGGGGAAGATTACTAGCAGATGGGTCTTTGTTTGGGACCAGAAGTTCCCAACTGGGCTCTTATCAGATCAAGGGGTGAAAACAAAACAGAGGGAATAGAATTAGAGTTGAAAGGACAGTACGTCTACCCTGATACTCTATACGAACAATTAACGTGGCTGCATTTCACAGCTGTCAATGGGAAAGACTCCAGGGCTTTCTCTTGACAATTGCGATATCTTAAATAACAGTAAATATACATTTCCAGCCAAGAAAGAACATAAGCAGCGTGGTGACACTTTCACATTGCTTGTTTTGTTTGACAGTCAAGTCTAAATGTATTCAGCTTACGATGATATAAAATGTACGCATTTGAAAATTCAATTCAACCGCAGAATGCATTTTCAGCCATGCTAACGACATGGCTCTAGGGATGTAATAGCTTTAACTAATCGGCAAATGTTAGCATGCTAACACGCTGAACTAAAATGGTGGACATGGTTAACGTTATACCCACTTGTTGCTACTTGTCACTTGCTGCTGCATTTAACTCAAAGCACTGCTTTGCCTAAGTACAGCCTCACAGAGCTGCTAGCCTGACTGTAGACTCTTAATCATGTTGTTAAATAAAAGCCTAAAACAGTTGTTAAATGTTTTTAGCAAATTTTGAACTGAAGTCCAATTATTAGCTCCACTTTCTGGAACTGCACTTTGTATCTTCCTCACTGGTGATAGCATTGTCAAGATAACTGTGCGCGCATCAGGATTTGAAAGATCCTAAGATGTGTTTTAGGAAGAAACTTTCAACCTCAAAGTCGCAAAATTGTTGGTGGTGACTTCACTGATAAATCTACTCATCATTTCTTTCATCAGTTCTTTTCTTAAAAAGCCGTGTTAGGCTTTGTGTTTCAACCACCATGTTTGTTAATTAGGTTTAGCAAACTCTTTCTCATCCACCGGGCTGTCTGATCAGTTAAACAGATTCAGATTCTTAGGATGCACGGATATCTTCTTGATGACAGAAGATTGCATCCTTCACAGCTACTGATGAAGTACTTTCAATATTTCTGTTTTCTAAATTTAAAAGCCATAAATCTATAATTGCACTGACAAATCACAACATGCACGGTGGCACAACCATTTACAGTTTCACTCGCTGTGTTGTGGTTGAAATTGTGCCATAATACTGTTTGAGTCACCTAACAGCTCCTCAGGCGTGTTACTATGCTGGAATAATGACAACGAAATAAATGGTTGTAATACTTTCCTTTTTAAGAAAGTTATTTACTCTAATTATACGTTCAAATTGCAAACCTGGGTATAAAAGTGAATATGAAGAAGTGTCAGGTGAACTTTGCTACACAAGTAGTTTGAATGAACATTAGTTTTTACTGTAAGTGATGATAGACACAAAAATCAAGCCCTTTTTTTTGCTCATATGTCTTAATGTTTTTTTTGTTTTGTTGTCTTATTCTTCAACAGTGGAGCTCGCTAACCATCGGTTCAGAATGTCTCATAGTCTGTATTAGGTTTTCTCCCCTCTTCATGTTCAAGACTCCTCCCTCTGAAAATCAACCCCCTGTATTGTAGTGTGGCTTCTGAACAGGAGATGGTGCCAAACTTGACATGGGTCAGTTCTTCTGACATTCATGTTCAATACTGACAATTCCAACTTGCCAGGATATGTACAAATGCTTAGAAAACAAATGGTTCAAACATGCCCATATGTTGCTCGTGGATAAAGTAAGAAACCTCTGCAGGTAGGGGTTCAATTCCCACTGCGGACAAACTGATATAAGGTCAACTTACAAATGTGTACTACATAAAAACAGGCTGATTTATGTCTCAGGTAACTGTGTCATATTATTTAATATCCTGTAGTATTGGATTATGATACTTTGTGCAGCTTGCACTCAATAGCAGCTCCAGGTTTTTATGTCGTCTCTCTAAATTTAGCTGTAATTTGGTTGTCCTATCCATTTTTTTTTGTCATTCACTGAAATGTAGCTCTGCAGCGTGATGTATGGCACTGAAACACGAGGCCTTGTGAGATATTTTATGAGCCTTCATGGTCTTGTGGTGTTGTGTCCTGACACATACTTCCAGTAACACAAGCTAGCGTTGTAATTGTGCAACATGTGACTATTTCATGGCCACTATTTATAATCTTAAGCTTGTTTTCACAGTGAGTCTAAGACCCACAAAATTCACCATTTATATCTAATAACAGGACCTCTCCTACTGTATTTTGTAATTTCACGGACATGACTGCGTAACATCTGGCTCTGTCTTCTTTCTAACAAGCAGGTCTATGTTGATGAAGGTGTATTAATTTATAAAGTCCCTCTGTAGCCTACTGGGCTTTAGCAGGAGTCTTACAAAGTAAATACCCAACACCAGGCCAGTTTGAGCAGCTTGAACATCTGCCAGTGTTTTCCGAGCCAGTCTGGACATTGCTAATTGTAATCACAGGCGAATTCCACCAGACTGTAATTAGTGGCCCACTTTATAAATATTCAGGCATTAGCTAAGCGTAGCTTTGATTTTTGATTTTTTTTCCTCCTCTCTCTCTGTCATGCATTCAGTGTGTGTGTGTGTGTGTGTGTGTGTGTGTGCGTATGTGTGTGTGTGCATTTGTTTGTGGCATTCATTTCATGTATGCTCGCATGCTGGTGTCCCAGATCTTAATCAGTCGTGTTTTGCAAATGATTTATGCTTGTTTGTTATCACCTGCCTGGTGAACCAGAATGGTGGGGTTTCCCACCTCACGACTGTTGAGAACGCAAAGTTATAAATCATACGAAAGAAAACAATCTTGACTTTCTAATGTGTTAACTACGGCTGCAAATGACAATTTACAAATTGATTGTTCTTATCGAACAATCATTTCATTTTTTGAAATGTCAAAAAGGGGTTGCCTGCAGATTTTCAGTTGACAAAGATGGAGAAATCCAGCAAATCCTCACATTTAAAAAGCATTCATTTGTGTGCTTTCTTAAAAAACAAGCAAACATCCCAATTATTAATACATTTTCTGTTTGACTACTTGATTTTTTGACGGATCATATTAGCCCTTGTGGTAAACAGATATAACCTAAAGCAACGCATGTGTCTAATGTATGCTGTGCTTTTGTTTGTGTGTGTTGGCTCATATGAATACCTCTTAATCCCTTCCTCTATAAAGACTGTACATTATGACTTAAGTGAAGAAAGCCTCCCGTGAACACTCAAAACATTTCGCTCTTTGTTGTTCGGCCTCACAAGAGGGCATCGGAGGATCCTCGGAGTTTCGCTCTGTGAATACCTTTTTGTTTTGCCTTTTCTTTGGCAGAAACCTCCACCTGAGCCATGCCTCCACTCAACAGGAAACAACCCTTAGCTAAAAGAGTGGCTATAAGCCAGCCAGTCAAAACAGGCCATATTTTATTCTGTGTTGGACTGACGTTATCATCTCCCAAGCCAAGCATGATGGAATCTCTATTGGTGCTGTCTTAAAGGATTAGAGCTTATTCACTGTTTTTTCCTGACTGCACAGTTCTGAATAGGGCCCCGCTGCCACAATACAGGGTGTCCTGCTGAAGCTGAGCTGAGCTGAGCTGTTGATATTATCCACACTGTAGCTATTATTGTCTCTCTGCTTAAATGCTGTGCTCTTTTTAACTGTTTTCATCCACAGTTCTCACTATTAACCACAAGCTGCAGTTTTGGTATTATTCTTTTTTCTTAAACACCATCCTGTTTTGAGAGTATTCAAAGTATTTCCTGCCCTGGTTGTGTTTCTAAGATGCAGTAATGAGAAGGCAGAGTGAGAGTTTTGGCTTGTGGCTTAGTGAAGCTACAGTGGCAAAAGAAAACAAAAAGTGTGTGTGTGTCTGTCTGTGTGTCTTTGCAAGCAAGTAATGGGATACCACCAAGGGATGGATGAGCTCTGGGAAGCTGTGTGCGTGTGTGTGTGTGTGTGTGTGTGTGTGTGTGTGTGTGTGTGTGTGTGTGTGTGTGTGTGTGTGCGTGTGTGTGTGTGTGTGTGTGTGTGTGTGTGTGTGCGTGTGTTTGTGAGCATTGGGGGAGCAGGATCCCCAGGCAAGTATCAAACTTCAAGGGCTGTATTAGTATCAGCTTACACATGTGTGCATCCAAGAATACCACCACAAAAAGCCTCCAATCCGACCAAACACAGAAAAGAACCTGCAAGACCAGACTAACTCTGCTTATCTAGCCACAAAAAGATTTGCCTCAGTGGAAGAAACGGCAAGTTAAAGAAGAGTTTTCTACAATATTATAGTGAATCTTATTCTGATGTACATTAAACACAGTAAGCACACAGGCCTAAAAGTGACAGACACATGAACACTTTTAGAAAATGGAGGTAAAACAACTTTTTAAGGCACAGAAGAAACTCCATGTGTTTTTTTGTGTTACTGTATCTGGTGGTCAAGGCACATGCGTGTTCTTCTTTCAGTCTTTTTTTCCGTGTCTTGACAAAGTGCTCTCTGTGTTGAGATGACCAGAAGAAGTACAAGACTTGCCATTTATAAATCAAAAGACACTCTGCATTTCCACCAGCTACTCTGTTTTGGTGAGCGAGAGAGAAAGACATGAGGATGGTGAGGAGAGATGTGTGTGTGTGTGTGTGTGTTAGGGGCGGTGAGGGTGGTGGGGAGGAGGGAGGGATAGGGAGGAAATGAGGGCTCTTTGTGCTCTGCTACCTGGCAGACATCTCCAGCATGTGTCGTCTTGCCTCTTGGCAAGCCGAGACCACCGGCGCCCTTGGAATGCTCTCAGTTCAGGAAATCTCGTTTATTCTCATAAATGCTACTCCTAACCCCCCTCCTGCAATACTGCTGGAGAGCTAGTATATTTTCCTCTTTTTTACATCTCAGTGTGTCTGTCTTTCCTTGTATTTCTTTTGTCCTCTTTCTAGTTTTTTTTTTATTTATTTTTTTTTTTTTTTATTTTTGTCAAATGGCAAAGAAATGAAAAGATTCTTCTGGTCTCTGTAGCGAGGTGGCTACCATTTAACATGGTGGAGTGGTTATTTTAAATGATTTTAGGCATAAATATTGCAAGATATAATTATATTTACCATGATGGAAGATTTTTAGCCCTGTTGTTCACACATAAATCACTATTTTTTCAGTTTCAGTGCACATGCAGCAACAGTGTTTGGCATATACATAGTAGTACAGTAAAAAATCTTATATGATACCCACCTGAAAAAGATTGGATGTTATAGTATGCCAACGTACTGTTTTATTTCAAATAGAAATACAACATTTTACAGATTAGACACATTAGACGAGACATTAACTTGCAGCGCATTATTTGGATATGCAGACCATCTAGTTACATGGTTAACTAACAAACTGCCTTTATCTAGTTCATCAAGTGATTTTCCCCAGCGATGGATCATTAAAGTCTGTTTTATCTTTTTCTTCTTATATTTAACTTTTTCAGTTCAAGACGCAAAAGAGAAATTGGGTATCTCCTTCTGACCCAAACTTCCTAAACCACATGATCAACGGCCATAACATCTACATGTATAAAGTACTGCACGTCACAGACACACGAAACAAATAATTCAAAAGCTACACAAGCAAACGCATGACAGACTTACTTTTTTTTTTTGTCTCTTGAAAGTCTCAAACATGAAAGTAAAGTTTGTCTTGCCCCGATACTGAGAATGCTTCGTCTGGAGATGCCTATCCAATTTGTTAATTTAACACTCATATAAGCATTTTGCATTGAATAACTTTGGTGAAGCCAACATTTATAAACTCTTCATTTTATTTTCATTTCAACATCATTTTGGGTCCCGACCCTAAGTTTGGGAAACACTGATCCGCATGATTTAGACAAAATGATCAGTCTGGCTTCTATTGAGATAGCAGATATGTTTTGAAACAAAAGCTTTGTTTAAGTTTAGCTTTAGCTAAGCTCAAAATGTGCTTTAATTATTCATCAAAGTGTTATCTGACTTAAGCCCTCTGTGAAAGCAAAAAAAAAAAAAATAGACCCATTCATTTGAATGGGATTCGTCTGTTGATGCAGCTGGGATGTCAGCACAGAGGGCTATGACAAAATATGTAAGGTCGGCAACCTGTCTATTTTTACCAAACCAGTGTCATCCGGTCAGGCTGCTGCAATGGCCAATGAATTACATGCAAACTAGTTTCTTCTTAGTGGATTACATAACTGTAACATAAATGCTGTATTTCTACCGTTTGCCTCATGATGAAAAGTGAAAAAATGTTGCTGTAATAACTGTCCAGAGTTGTTAAATCCTGCTTCTAAGTCTTTTAAACCACTGTGCAGTGTTATGGCATCTGATAAGCCGTCACACTCATGGATCTATTACTCAAACTGGCCTTCCTGGATTGTATTTCATGTCTCACGGGTAGCTGAAACAACATGCCTCCACCTAAACAGGCAAAATACAGATGAAAATGAGGTTTATGGGAATGGTGTCCAAATTTTGAGCAACACTAAAAGCTTCAGTAACTCAATTGCCTACATGTTGTTGTGTATCAGTATGATTGAATCTTTCAAACACATCCTAAATTTCAACATTAGTTTAACAGACTGATTAATAGGAACATCTATGTGCCACCTGAAGGGACATTAGATAGCCTGCTTGGTCTTAGTCTCTGTAAAAACCTCAGAATAGCAAAGAGTCATCATTTGCCACCATCAGGATACAGTCAGACCCACATACAGAATAGAAACTGGTAGGGGGCCAACTGGAGGGGGTGCAACAAATAATACCCCCTTTGTATGTTCCAAATATCCCCTGCTGAAGCTCCCTGAACCCGGCTCTCTGCTCTGGGGATCCCAACACCACATTAAGAGCTGCTTACAAGTGGATAAGGTGTAAGTTTTGGGGGGATTTGAAATGGGAGGAGGAGGAGGAGGAGGGGGTACGGTAATGTTGCAAAGGGATTTACAGTGTGTCTCCTTTTTTTCCTGTGATAAAAAGCAGGTTTGTGGTCCTTTTTTTTTTTTTTGTTCACTTCGACAAGGTCCATGCCGTGTTCGGAGAATGGCTAAACAAATGGGCTATTATTTGCTGCAGTCATTTCAGAGGCTCATGGACAGGCTGGGGGAGTAACGGTATCCCAATGTATATCCTCTGCCGGCTTTAGTCATCTTCATCAAGATTTAAGTTACCCATTGTAGCTGAAATGAAATCAATCCCACCAGGCCCTTCTGTGAGGGGGACCATTTGGCTGTCAGAGTTGGAGTTGTGTTTCCGTGTACCGGAGCTGTATGTATATATCAGTGCTGGTTATGCATGTGGTTAAGTAGATCCCTTTGGATATATGAGGCCTTCAGCTCTTTTTTTGTGTGTTTAAAGGGAATAATTAACTGTTGTCGCTGTGCCCTAAACTGATGATCTGAATGCAAGGAGTTTTAAAAATTATTAGCCACTCCTTATGTGCTGGTTAAGCTTCAACTGGCAACTTTGCACATTGGTTGCAAAGATGTTTAGTCATTGTTAATTTGGGAAATTGGGACCACTTAGCGATATGAGGTCATCATCAGTGATCATAGCCAACATCATAATGTCATTTGGGGTAATAGAGAGAATCTTTGACTTCAGTGCATCTTTATTTTGATTTAGGCTGATAAATTGGAACTTGGAATTGAATGCCAGCACTTACTGGCACATGATTCACTCCTGCTAAACTCTTCTGGCTCGTGTCTCTACTATCCTTTCGTCTTTGCTTCTGGCCTTCCTAAATGCAGCATTTAAAGCTGAGTGTAATGGCCTGTCCTTCTTTAAAAACTTAAAAGTTGATCAATTTAAGGAGAACCTTTTATAATAGTTACAGGATGACCCCTGAGGTCAGGTAGAGGTACAGCAATAAAGTGAGAGAGAAGCATGTCTGAGGTCTTTGAGGCCCTGCGGCCCTGCTGCGCGGACTTGGCAGATGCGTCGGAAAGAGGATGACGGCGCAGTGTCACTTTGTTTCCTCTTTCACAGGCTTTGCTTGATGAATGACCGTGTGAAACGTGGCTGCTTCATAGGTCTGGCATTGCACCTCTTTGTGTATGTGTGTGTGTGTGTGTTGGTGTTGGTGTTGCAGAAAAGGGTAACCAGCGCTTCTTTTTTTCTTTCTCGACATGTCATCTCTGAAGTCAAAGTAATTTATGGCTGTCAGGAAGTCCCCAGAAGCGCTCTCATGCCCAAAAAAACCTTGACATGGGTGGAATGGGGGATGGAGGGGGAGTCACACCCACGAAATGCTCTCCTGTATTTCTTGTGTCAAAGGGCCACGGGGAGGTCCCATCCTAAATCCTGTTGCCTGAGAAATGAAAGAATTTCAGAGGTTGCCTGGTCCACTGTCCTCCGGGCCAGACCCCAGAACTAATCTCTTTCATCTCCTCTTCTTGCTGGCGGGGGGGAGATGGGCGGGTTGGGATGAGGGGATGCTACAGCCTCTTCCTCCTCCTCCTCCTCCTCTGGGATCTTTGCTTCTGTCAAGCAGATCGCCTCAGGGAGATGTGGCTGTGCCCTCCTTCTTTATCGCCCTTCTCTCTTTGCTTTATAACCACTGATCCCTCCGCACTGCCTCCCCACCTCCTTCCCTCGCTCCCTCCACTAAGCCTTCCCCCCCTTGCTCCCTCCCTCCTTCCCTTCCCCTCCTTTCCCTTCCTGGGCCTCTGAGCTGGACTGCCTTCCCTTTGGCTTTCCCCTCTTCCTTCCTTCCTCAGTTCCTCCACTAATAGCTCCCTTGTTCCTGACTAGTCAGGGCTGCCAGTTGAGCGGTCATTCGTGGAAGATTCATTCGCGGCACGGTAATTGTAAACAGACAGAGAGAGTGAGAGAGGGACGTTTGAGCATTAAACCTACTGGTCACAGACAGAAAGCAGAATGGAGGAACTCTCAACTGAAGTTTCTTTCTTTCCTTCTTTACCGTCTCCCTCCTCTTTTTTCCTCTCTCTCTTGTATCTCCATCATCTTTATTACTTCCGCCCCCCCTCTTCCCAATCTTTCTTCCTCCCCCGCCTCCCTTATTTTCTGCCCCTCATAATTCAGGCACTACTAAACATCCATGGGCGATCTGTGTCTTATTTCACCACTAAATGTTACATGGAATTAAGTTACGTCCTCAAATGCTTAATAGAGCCCAGCTACCCACTTGCAATGTTGTTTTGCTTTCCTGAAATGGAGTCACATGTCTGTTGCCTTTTGCATCTATCCCTGCTCCAGGGAGATGCATGCACACAACCGCACAATGAAACTAATACAGATTGTGTAAGCCACCACTGGAACTAACAGACCCACTGACACTGAGTTGATGGACAAATGAATAAACTAGGCCCTGGAATGTGGTCAGAACAGTGATTTTAGCAGGTTATAGACACCCAGCAGTTGAGCTTTCCAAAAAACCCTCACTGAGTATTAAGTCAAGGGGTGAAATAATGCATGTAAACATAAGCCAGCCTCTGCATGTGGGAATGTTAAGCAATGTTGCCTTTCAAGGTATTTACACAAATTGCATTTTATGCAATCAACTAGTATTTCAAGTCTCTCTAGACAACTGTATAGGGCAACTTAAAGTACAACTGCATCAGCACAATAGTCCTAATAATCCATTTTCTCTGATTCCAGCTTCTCAAATCTGACAGTAAACTGAATCTCTTTGGGTTATGGACAAAACAAGGTATTCACCTTCAACTAATCATTGCCAAACAGCTAATCAGTTAATCAACACAAGTTGCAGTCCTAATTGCTGGAAGTCAGTAATCGGCTGTAATAAAGGGTACAGAATAAAAAATATCCCCATATGCATTAAGTAGTTCTGCAATGTTCCACTTTGAGTAATAAAAAGTCCATTACAGTGATTTTAGTCATTTGATGTAATGCATCAGTCTAAGTTTTAATGCTGCTTGCTGTGCAGGTCTAGCATCTTCACTGCTGTGTGGAGAATCTGATTTCTATGCAGGAGTAAATTCTTCAAGTTGCCCCAGTTACAAGGAAATGCGTTTGTTGGCTGGTGGAAACAGTAAACATGAGAGAGGATGACACAGGGAATGTGTGTGAGTGAGAATCCAGTAGTGCCGGGCAACCAGACCTGTCCCTGACCTCAAATGATTGCTCCTTAAAGCCTGTGCTGTAAGCTGTCAGCAGCCGACCAGTTACTTGTTGCGCTCTTTTCCCTGCTTTTATCTCCGTTTCCTCTGCCCTCGTTTTCTGATTCTGTATTTTTTTTTTTTTCCTTTTCCTTTCCCACACTTATCTCCCCAGCATACTCCAGCAGTAGTTGTTTGGGAAAATATTTCATTGGCGTTATCAAACCAAGCATGTTTTGCAACCAGTAGTGCATCCCCCCTTGTCTGCTTCAACAATTTCTCCAGCTGTTTAGTTTCTACTTATTCTCAATACAAAGCCAAGTCAACACATGTAACGACTGAGAGATGTCCATCATGACTTACCTCCGTCTCATATCGTGCTCACACACCTTGAATGGAAAGCTACATGGGAGTGTTTACTCATCTGCGCTCTGACACAAAACCACTAAAAGACCACATACCCGGCAATAAACATACCACAGTAAGCTTTAGCTTTGTGATCTCCTGTGTGTTTTCACTCACAGTTAGCTTTTGTTGCGTGCAATAAACATGACTCAGATGTTAGGTCATGGGTAAACATTTGCGTTAAGATAATGCACTTTCCACAAGCCATTATGAAGTGCACTTATTGCATAGGCAAAAACACAGCTTCTGCATGAATGGGACATTACATATCCTCCCAGTGGTGTTAAATAAACGTTCTGCGTATGCACACGGTTGTCAAATGACACAATAAAAGTTAAAACAGGAAGGGGCTAAAATAATAACTTCATAATCATGAAGAAGAAGCAGTATTCCTTGTAATTTCTACATCTCTGTCTCATATTTGTTTATGTCTGTTGGTCTGACCTTTGACCTCACGTCGCTGGTTGCTAGTAGTATCGGTAATCAAGGAATTTTAGCTTGCCCATGCCAAGAATGCCAAGAAAGTACAGTGTGTCTGGCCTGAACACATATTATTTCCTCATTCTTCCACATTCTCAGAACAACTAATGTTTACAACACAACACAAGGTTGGTTGGTCCCATAATCTGTTCAGATTTATTGCTCTAAAAAAAAAAAAAAAATGGGAAAAACTAAAAAAAAGAATGAGGCTGTTCTCTAAACCGCCTGTGCTGCCCTTGAAAACGTTCATTTTGTGCCTTGATTACGGTGTATGGTTTCTCTCAAGACAAACAAAGCATACTAAATGCAGCACGGCCAATTGGTCCAATCCTGAATTAAGGCGGAGGGAAGCAGAGAGAAACCAATTAGGAGACGGAAGCCACTAATTAAAAGCTGCATGCTCTACAGATTGCATCAATTTTATTTTCTTTGCAATGGCCAGGGCCATAATTTCAGAGCTTGCTTGTACGCCAGTGCACATTCCAGGACAGCTGCCTTCTGTGTTTGGAAAGTCCTTGTGCACAGAGGCAGCACTGTCTCTCTACCCCTCTCCCTTGTTGGTAGTTTGGAATGAGGAAAACAAAAAAGCACAAACTTTGGAAAAATCCTGGAGACTTCACATAATTCAGAATAGACGAGAAACCATTCATTAAACGTTTTCAACAAGAGTCTGTTTGCAGAAATGTTTCCTCTTCCTGGATTAGGTTCCGTGGATTGCTGCCAATACATTTTGTGTGTTGTGAATCGGAGATTGCATTATGCTCGAGTGGTTTGGGTGGTTAACCAATACGCTTGCTTTGGAAGGCTGCAGGGAAACGTTGAGCACCTGAGGAAAGCCACAGGGTTGCTCTGAACAGTGGGCTCACAAAAGACGGGGCCCTGTATTCGCAAAACACTTCCAGAGTAATGGTGTTCATTTGGCAGAGGGACCCAGAGCACTTGTCTTTGTGCTCTTATTGTAAAATGAGGATACACAAGACATTTTCTGTTTTTTTTTGTTTTTTTTTTGTGGTCAAACTGGACGGGCAGCACTCCCAGAAATAGGCAACAAAGTGAGCCAAAGTATCACAAAACTATCCAAATATTTCCCTGGCAATGTTGCTGTGTGATTAAAGCAAGTGTGTGGACATTGTTTCCCACATGAAACACCTGAAAGGTTTCATTATATCTGAGTAAAAAAAATCAAGTCAGTGTGACATAAAATATTATCAGGATAGCCTTTGAGAAAAAAGAATGGGCCTTGCTTGTTTTATAAAAAGCTCAACTTCCTGGTTCTATTTTTTGCTCATTGTTTTACAGGTGATTACCTAACACCTCTTGGCAAGTTTTTTTAACCTCAAGTTGTTGTGTAACCAGTGTACATGAACTCTCATTATAGCCACACACACACATTTGATAAGATCTGTTGGGGGAATTAATTTAATTTCCTCTACTTGTATTGGTTTTGTTAGCTGTTGGGGATTTATTGCCTTGTTTTGTGTTTGAAATATGTAATTTTTGCGATGCACATGAAGTCAAAGCACACAGCAGACAGATAGATAGACAACATACAGAGACTTTTTTGCATGACCCTGTGACCCAGTGGCACCAGATGCATGAGCAGTTGCCCCTTTCTGTCGCAATACACAAGTGCGTCCTGACTCCTCTTGTCATTGCTTCCTTCCCAGCAATGACAGCTGGGACACTCCAAGGAGGATAACGCCCCCCGCCCCAACCCTTTTCTCAGATGATGGAGAGAAAAGAAAAAAGAGAGGAAATAACTTAGACCTTGTCTCTTCCCTTCTATTCCACTTAATGTTTTTTCCAGACCTCGAGCGCTGAAGGCTGACCTTCCCTCTCAAACTGGATTTTTCCTGTACCCTACACCTTGGATTTCAGGAAATGTACAAAACAGGATAGCACAGCACAACATATTTCTTGTGCTAGTTTTCCTTTTTTTGGGGGGGGGGGTGAGACAAAAAACACTTGAGAATCCAGTGACATCAGCAGCCAAGGCTGCAATGTTTTTCCTTTTTTGTTTTCGCCTGACGCCCGGTATTCAGATCTACAGTAGCTCTTCATAATGTGATTGTTCAGCAATAACCAACCCTTACTCAATTACTATATTTCAGTTTGAAGAAAACCCAAACTGCGTATCAAAATATAGTCATTTAAAACAAGTCACAATTCACAAAATCAGTGCTTACTGGTGAGTTTATTTTATTCATTTGTTTATGGCGATTGTTGACTGCCGACCCTTGTCCAGTTTTAAGAAAAGTCTGGGTACAAACATATCCAAAGCAAGCAAATAGGCCTCATATGGCAGTGTTTCCTAAGGAGCCAACTGTCCCTAAGTCGGATGCGATTTACATGTTGAAACAGTCCCCTCTGTAATTAGAAGGCAGAAGACCTTATTTGCATTTCAGGCCAGTATGGGCTTTGCCACATTATTCATGGTCGGACCGCTTCTGAAAGCTATTGACACAGAGGTGACTCTGTCTTTTTCCCTTCACAGTCACAGTAGCCCATTGACAAGTTGTCCAGTTCAAGATTAATTTCTGGCAGTTTCTACCCTGTAGCACCCACCATATAGTAATTGCGCCAACATGTCTGCTAGCATGTTCTCTTATATGTCTTTGGAAAAGCACCACTCCATTCGCACCATATTCTTGAATCCTAACTGAAAACTTTTAAAAGCTTTTAAACATAAAGTTGTTGGTATGAACAGCTGTTCCTCTCCCATTTTGTATTAGCTTGACTTTGTCTAACAAAGGACAAAGAGACTTAGTAAAATAATCTAGTGTTAGCATTAAGTGCACTGGCATTACTAACTGCATGCCTACAGCGATAAACACTTATGGCTTTAAAAGCTGACACAAAGCTTTCCCGTTCCTGTCCTTAGTGTATTTTTAGTATGAATGTGTTTATTGGCAACTGCTGGACACTGCACCTGTCACTATTTTTGGCGTCACCATAACTGTGTTTTGTCCACACTCTGGACTCGCCCACTCTCCATGTACCTTACCATGTTTGCTTTTCCTAGTATTTTTCCTTCTCCACAATCAAGAGGGAATTATCTGTCTTCCGGAAAAAAAGGGGCAGCCCACTAATTTTAGATTGACTTGATTGAGCCTGGAGGCCAAAGGGATCAAACCCACATCCGTTGAAAACCAGGGATGCTAATTCTAACCATAACATAGCTAACATATGTTTTGCTCTCCCCAAGCGCTGATTTGAGACCTGCTTGGAAGCGGAGCTCCGAGGCTGCTGCCTTCCCCACTGCACTCGCTGCAAAGGACCATTCTTTCTTGTGGCATGTTTTGTGGGTATTGGCCCACCATGTGTATATTTATAGAGACCGGGTCATGACACATGTACATGGACTACTTGTTCTTTCTTAAGGACATGGGGCAGTCACTTTCCAATCCTCACTGTTTTTGTAAGTGTGAGTGTAGACATTTCCTTGAAGCATAATTAATTTTCAGGGTGTTGAGCCTTCATTTGTTTAAACAAAATTTGTCAGGAACCCCTGAACAAAAATCCTGTTTGTCCAGGACCAATGAGAAGAGGTTCTTTGTCACTGATTTGGCTACTAGCTACCCCAGGCAGGTGGACACGAACTCTATGTAGTACAGTAGACACTAAAAGCAATGTACAACGAATCTCATTATTTCATAACAGTTATATACCCAATTTTAAATGCTTGATATGTGTATAATTATTTGGGCCAAGAGCAACTGGAAAAGTATACAAATGCTACTCAATTCCAGAATAGACTCAATGTTAATCATTAAAAACTTGATTTATCAATGTTCCTCTGTAATCTATTCACATTTCCTGTGGTCTGTTCAAGAAGAAAATTTGCTTTAGCCTTCCTAAGTTACATTTTTACTTTGTTTCTCATATGTCTATGCTTCTGTCTGTTTGTTGGGGATTCTCTGAATGCATACTGATTAGATTATATCTGTTATCTAATCATCGTTTCATAGTTTTGGTACTTTATATACGGGATGTGTTCCAAGTGAAGTAAGATCACTGTTTCAATCAGGTCATTATTAGATGTTTGTCACTAACAGCAATACTGGGCTTCTCTAGAAACAGTATAAAGACCGTAACAAATGGTCAGACTCAATCTTTGGCGTCTTCAAAAGGAGCCTGGTAATGACAACGTTGCTGGCGGTTAAGCCCTCAGGGTCTGCTGTGGAGATGCTTAACTGTGGCTAACTACCAGACCAATTACTTACAAAGACGACCTTAGGAAGAGATACTTGATGCTGCTGCCACAGGAACAATCCCAGCTCCCCCATGTCCACCCGCCCATTTGGGTCTAATAGCTCTAACCTAAACCCTGATCCACTGTTGGCTGAAGCCCTCAGGCCATTCTTAGCTCCAAATCTAGCTTTGTGTCGCCACTTTTCCTGTCAAGACTTTGTTATTGCCATCTTTGGCTTGGGAAGCTGACATTTTACAATGTGTTTATTGGTGGCGATGGAGGGGGGCCTGACAAATGTAGTTTTCAGGGTCTTTCTGTTTCATGGGAAAAAATGGGAGGAAATCATTGTATGTATCCTGTAAAGTTTGAACTCAAAAGCTCAAGGGAAGGCAGTAGTTCACAGATGCAAAATGGTTCCGTTAATGATACCTAAACATCCTATTTCTGTTTTCTTGAAATGATCGGGTTGTTAAACAAGGATGTTTACCACAAAAACCATATTAGCTGTCAATATGTCATGCACCAGTCTGGGCTTTACACTTGTATATTTAAGTTCATGCAGACAGGAGACTTTTTAGGCGCCTGATGTTTGTTTGCAAGGCACTTTAAAACAATGGATGTTTGCGGATTGGCAAAGACAGGAAGTGTACAGTATCCTTTCTGGAAAATACACATAGCACAGTCACTTCATTAGTCTTCCCAAGCATGACCGTATGGGAGGGATTTAACACAATCATAGTCAATAAGGGAAGTGAACTAGCTCACGGACTAGACGCACTATCCATCATTCTCTAAGCATGCTGCCAAGTCACCGTAGACTCCGATGCAGTTGATCGAGCCGGCAGTCATGTCTCATTCGGTGAGTCCTCTGCAAACCCCCCGGCTTAATCCCCATCTGGCCAGCGGTTCCGTGCTAAAGCTGGGAGATGCGTAGGGCCTAATTCCTACACACTAAAGTATTACCGTCTGTCCATGGCCCACGGAGACAAGATGGTCGCCAGGTGTCTTCCTGTCTTCAAAGTGTCGGCATCGTTAATCATGCCCCCACCCCTCTGCGTCGCCTCACATGTGTTTTATTTTCCTCAGCCCTCACCCCGCATACACACCCTTACTCCTTGTTCCCCTGCCTCTTTCTTTATTTTTGGACAGTCTGTCACCCAGCTGCATTTCCTGCGGGGTTTATGTACAGTTTGGGCCCGATTGGAAACACATTGGCAAAACAGCGTGCCATCTTAATGAAGTCACTGTGATCCAAATGGGTGGGTGGGTGGTACGAAGGGGGATAAGTGGAGAAGCTGTGCTGTCTGTAAACGGCCAGAGCATACTGCTAACCCTCCCAGCCTGCCCTTTAGCCCCCAGCAGACTGCTGCGTCTCTCTAATGTGGTCACTTTTATTCTTGAATCCCCTCCTCCACGCTTCATCCACTCCTTCAAAGACAAATTTATCTTTCATCTATCTTTGCTAATGGTATTAACACAGCTCATGTTTGTGAACACAGCCTCCACAGCTGCAAAGCCTTAAACAGCTTCAGAGAAGAAGTGCGAGCAGAACTTTTTTTGTGTGTTGGAATAGGGAGGGGTATTATGTCTTTCAAACCCATGCCAACTATTTGCAGTTTACAAGCTCAGCAATATTGCAAGGTACGGGTTATCTTTTAACAAACAGGAAGTTTTGACCGTATGGTAAGATCGTAAAAGTCTATGCTTCAGATATCTTTTTTTGACCTAGAACACTTTATGATGCAGATAAATGTGAATCATCGGTGGCTTTGTCTTTGGGGAGCTCTGTCTGTTCTGTTCTGTCATGAAGATACGCACATCCTCTTCGTGAACTTTACGGTCATTTGCGGTTCATGTCAAGGTTGCATCTCTCTTTGCTTTTGCTATTTTGGAAAGGCACATTGGATTTAATTTGGCATGTTTGGCTGCCGAGGCCCAGTTTCATTAACAGTGCGGAGGGTGCACTCTCAATGCCCTCGCTGACGCAAAACCAAGCAAGTAGAAAAAGAGCTCTTTCCTCTGGAAAAGCACCAGGGGGGCTATTTCTGTAGTTTTAAATTGTTAAAGAGTGGATTGGGCCAAAGAAAGGGAGGGGGGCTGGTGTTCAGTTGTGAGCAGCAGACTGTTTCACGTGCCAGATCTGTAATGCGTTCCTCCGGGCTGGGAGCTGGCTGAACTCTGGGCAGTGGCGCTACGGGAGAGGAAGTCCCAAGCCTGGGGAGTTTCAGACATCCTGTTTTGGAGTGCCATTGGCCAGGACCGGGGCTGTTGCACGCCACCTGCAGACTGTAGGATCACATCTGCCAATAGACCAGGGACAGCAGCCGAACGTCACACATCTCCTGCAGTTTGGCTCTCAGTGACTTCTCTTTGTCTGACTATCGACCTCTCACTCCGATTTTTTTTTTTTTTTATATTGCCACATCTAAATGTGGCAATATACAACCCCTTTTTTTTCAATAAAGTAAACTAGAGTAAACTTGAAAACCGCCTAAAAATTATTATTACCACCACTGTCCTTCATATGCCACTTTTCTCTCCCCTCTATCATTCACAAGTTGTTGGGATTTTACTTGGAATTTATAGATATTATGCCCTAGAGAAAATGTCTCATAATTAGATACCCGAAATGTGTATCATTCCATCACTATTCAGAATCTTGTCAGTGACCTCCAATGTCGTAACACAGTGTTTGCTCTCTCTGACCAGCCCGGTTCTCAGAGTCCCCAGGAGCTGATAGGGCAGGAAGTTTGCTGGAGATAGCGCTCCCTTGGTTGTTGCTATTTAGGACAACAGGAAAGGGTTTGTGTCTGTCTCGACCAGCCCCCCCTCCTCCTTCCTTGATTGGCCCGGGCTGTTTATTCAGAGCCATTCTCACCAGTCCAGCTGCATTTTAGTCTTCCCTGTCTAAATGGCCACCATGTGACCTTTTTATCCAGCCTACACACTCTCAGCAGGGCTTTTTCTCAACTCTAGTCTAGAGTTTTCAGAAATGTGTGATCACAGTCATCCCCAACTAGATAGCAATGCATTTCTGATGTGGGCAATACATGGAATATATCATATTCTAACATGAAACATGAGAAATCGTATAATTTTTCTTTTTCTTTTTGTTTTCCCAGGTTATATTTTCATGTTTTTTTTTTATGGCAGAGGGAGTACACTCTTGTGGCTATGGCAGACACATAGTATTATATAGTATGCAAACAAATACAGTGGTGTCATGGGACTGTGGGATACTCATCTGGCATCCCTTAACTGGCCTGAAGAGTCCTAAATGCTGTGGGGGCTCAACTTCTAACCCCAGGAAAACACCAATAGACCCTGTAGGCCAACTTCAAAGGACCAGCACATCAAACAAAACCGAGTGCATAGATGGTCACCCGGGATAAAAACGAGCACAAACCTTCCCATTTGTCAGTCCAATGACTTGAATGTGTTTTCTCCACATTAAAACTGCCATGTTGTCAAGGGAGCGCACGGGTGGCGGTCAAAATGTAAAGGCTTTCGTTCATTACGCTTAACAGTGATCGCCGCCGGCACACGTCGCAGGCTGCACGAGCTGCTGATCTGCTGTGCCATGAGATGCTCATGTAGAATATGTAATGTTATGTCATGAACAGGGCCTTGCCACCTCCCAAAAAAAGAAAGAAAAAAAGCAAACATCTGTCTGTTTTATTCTCTATCTTTTGCCCATTTCTATCTCTGTATACCCCTCCCCTTTCCCATCACCCCCCCTCTAAACCTGACGCTAGCTTGTCTGAGTGGCCTTTTGCCATGCATTCCTCCCTTCCCTGTTTGGCCTCTGTCTCAGGAAGTGGCCCAATTAGTGGATAAACACCATGGAGGAGATGGGGAGGGGAGATGGGGTTGGGCAACTCCCACCCCCTGCGTTCATGCCAGTACTCTGTCGGCAAAAAGATGGAGAGGAGCTAGCTGCGGAGCCGTGAGATGAGGTTAGAGGTGGGGGTTGCAAGCGGAAGACCAACAAATAAATGAATAATTCAAATTCCCAGGCACAAAGAAAATGATTATGCACACCACGCTTGGCTTTATGAAAGTCACACTAATTTTGTGTCTACAAACAAATTTGTCAGGACTAATTAGGAACTGTATGCTCAGTTTGATATTTCCAAGAAAATGAGGGAGGATTTGTTTTTTTTGCATGGCCAAGGTATTCTATTGGATTTCTATGCACTGATTGAGAAGTTCAAGGCATTTGTTGAAACTTTTATACTTACTCAAAAATGACACCGCCAGACCATGTTTCTACAGAGAAGAACATTTATGATAAACAAGGTTTAGACCCTCCGGTACTTTAAACAGTAAACGTAACAAGTTAAAACAAATATCTGATTTTTTTTAACCTCTTTAACACATGTCTGATACTTTATGGTGTCAATAAACACTTCTTCTATTGTGTCACTACATGTTACCGCCAAAATATAACATCCTTGAAAAGTGACTTGAAAAATCAAAATGACACGTCCATCTTTACCAAAGTGGATTTCCACAGTGGAATTTGCCTTTCCATTTTGGCTGGGTTTGGCTGGAGTTACACGGTACATGTATTTGCGGTTCAAGCCCTTCACGGATTGACTTCAATGTGGCGACATTGTAGCCTCAGGGCAGAAAATGTTGATCTGCAAATAGCAGTCTTAATTAGCCATCTTAATTATCAACTTAAACCACAAATGTCAGGATTTGTTGTTGTAGTTTCCCGAGAGAGAGATTCCCAAAATCCCTCGGTTGTTTCTGATGTTTGTGATTGCACGGGTTCAGGGTACATTCCATCGCGGACACGTTGAGACTGAATGAATAAAATGTACAGTAAAATAATGTGATCAGGGTATATTTGCTCCTCCTCCCCTCAGACTGCAGTGGAATGCTTTTTGGCATTTAGTGAAGTGTGATTTACAGGTGACACTGACTTGGTGTGCACACATGGGCAACCTCAGGAAGCACTTAGTTTGACATATGACACTCCCATGACCCCCAAGGTAAAAACCATTGAATCTGCTTAGCATGTGATAACGCAACGAGTAGCAGACTTCGTCTTTTGGGCTGCCAGGTAAAGTAAATGGCTGTGTGCCATCGGAGCAACAGAACCGTGGGTCACACATTAACATACAGTACAGCATAGACAAGCCAGTTGAACCTGCAAATCATACTGTAGTAAACACAGCATATATTCCAGATTCTGCTGTGAAAAAATCTTTTTTTAATAATTAAATCATAGATACATTATTTTATCAATGGGGGCAGGTGCACTGCAGCTGCGCAAAAAAAAATATATCGAATTTGGTCTTACATATTTCTTGAAACAGGGTTGTGAGAATAACTGATTGATTTTGATTAGTTAGTTCTAGAAAAACTCAAGCATAACAAAAACAAATAACGCAAATTAATAGCGCTGTGTAATTCTCCTTGACCCCATGGATCACTGAACATACAACTGAACACCGTAGCTTTGTTAACATAATGACAATGAATTGATTAGAAGAGTTTTGTAGTACAGTCAAAAGAAAATAGGCTTTCAGGAGAACAAAATCACTCTCAGCGTGGATAGAACCTTGGCAGGGCACTCTTCTGGAAGATTTAAGTTAAGCTCTGTACATTTGATTTCCATCGTGAAATGTGGTCATCTCTACACAAGCCATCCAAAATCATATAGTACCTTTCTTTTTTTTTTGGTCATACAACCCACTAAGACGACATGCCATCCAAACTGAATTAAAGCCATACTTCTTGTCTGTCCTCTCTCTCTCTGCCCCCCCCCCTTACCATAATACAGTTATTTCAACTGGCAAATATGTACTCTGCATTCCACCTCTGTCAGTGGCGGCACATGCCGCTCCGTTTCCCTCAAACAGTCACTTAACCAACAGTGCAATTACTGTCCCTGTATGCCCAAACACAGTTGGAACCGATGGTTAGATAAACAAATGTTACCCGATACATACAAATTATATCTGTATGGTCAAATTATAGATGCATGGACTACTTTCAATTTTTGTGAAGTGGTATTTCAATCAGGGTTTTAATATCGATGTGTGTCGTTGCCAGCATGTCTGAAAATGTTTGCATTCTTATTGAGATAGCAGGAAAGAGGCCCTGTCAGGATATATGTTTTCTCCCCCCCCCCCTTTCTCCCTGGTTGGTGGCTCCGCGTTTTAAGAGTGTTTGTGGATGAGAGCAGTATACCATATGGCTGTCAGCGTGGATGAATTACTGTGAGCAATCCCTTTGAGAAGTACCGAGATGCAGAAGATAACTGGAAAAGCAGTTTGCATGCTCCTCTTTACACAGTGCACACCTTTGACTGGCGACTTTTTTTTTTTTTTTACTTAGAATGAAAAGAAAAAAGTAATGAGTTATTTTGCTCTGGGACCTGTGTGTGGACGGAGGCAATACAGGGAAAAAAGTCAACTTAAAATCTGCTACATAGATAAAGGAGAAAATGTCTTAAACAGACATAGTAGTCAAATATTCTTAGTCAGGATATTCTGAAGGAAATACAGTTTCTTTCATGAACAGGGAGGTTTGAAAGTGCACAGTCAGTGTAAATGGAGATATTAAAATCAAACAGGCACTTTGAGGTGACAGTATTGCATAAAATGTGCTCACTATGCTGGCACTGCAGAGCAGAAATGCTCTCATGAACACTAGTGATTTGTTAAATGAAGATATCTGAAGCACTTATGGCACCTTGTGGCCTTTGAGGCAAAGAGGGAGGGTTTAAAAAGAGAGCATGGTGTGTTTGAGGGTGTTGATAAAACTAAACAACCCACAGGATATAAGACAGTAAGTATTTTATTATCTAAATTGCAAGAATGCAAGGCTTGAAACAAGATCTCCCAAATTACACATCACAGTGTTTGGTACATAAATAGTCATTTCCGCACATAGACCAAAAAAGAAAAAAAACACGACTCCCACTGAAAATGGGATTCCTAGCTGTGAAAGTCAAGCTATTTATGGTATGCACCACTTTCCACCCTTGAAATATCCTCACCGCTCCTTTTATTTTTTTTTCTTTCTCTCTTTCTTGACAGACAGTAAAAGCCACCTCCAGTCGAACTGCGAGCCAAGATTAAGTTTGACAGGCAAATAGCTGCTCTTAAGACTGTGATGGCTCGTCTGTTGTCATAGCAGGAGTTGGAACCTCATGCACACACATACACACACATTGTAGTCCCCTCACTGAGAGATTTACAGGGCCTCAAGCGTTGGTGGAGTTACAGTACAGCAGGGGCCCGCTGTGGTGAAGGCCTCAGACAGAGAGAGGCAGGCTGGGTCCTGGGTTAGGGGCTCTAAAAAGGTTGTAGGTTATAAATACTTGACAGCGCAGTAAAGCTGTCACGGTCTTCCTGAAGCAAGCATGTGCTCACATATGAACACACACTCTTATGCATATATATATATATATATATATATATATATATATATACACATACACACAACCGAACTCAGGCACAGCCTCCTCCTCTAGCTATCCCTCCCTATTTGCCTTCTTTCCAAGCAGCAGTTTACTTCCTGTGTAAACAGGAAGTTGGATGGCAGAGAGGACATCTTGGTGGCTTTCTGTCACATATTTATAGCCGGCTTGTGTTTGATTAGGGTTTGTGTATATGTGTGCATGCTGTGGGATGACATTCGTTTTACAGTGTAATCTGATGGCATTAAGTTACTCGTGACTTTTAATAGTTGTAACCCAAAGAATTGCCTTAGAAAGGTCTTTGTAATGAACAGTCTCACTCAATGGTTTAAAGCAACAGTTCTTGTACTTTTCAATATTATTTTATGTATTATTTTTATAATTGCGGCCATCATAACTATCAAATCTATCTTTGAGAGATCAAAGTCACCAAAAGCATATTAGAACAAATGACAGTATAAAGAATGGACAGAGCTTGTGTGACATCACCCACAGGTTTCTGAAGCACCGTTTTAAAGCCTAAAATATGCTCCGCTGGCCGCCGCCATGTTGGATATCCTGCTTCTTTCGCCTCACGGTTAATCATCAGCGGACCTAAGGCAGGCCGAATGACGCCTGGGTGCTCAAACAAGCCATCTATAACAGCACTTACCTGTCAATCAAAGTATCCTTGCTGCTAGTTATGCACATCTTTAAGCCTTAATATTATTTGAACGGATGAGAAAAAAAAAAAAAACACTCCCCATACAGTTGTTATGAACGGGGAAATTAGCTATAGAGACCAAAACTGTTTTCTCAACCAGGCTGTAAACATTTATTGTTTATTTCTGCTGTGAAGTTGGACATTTTGATACAGGCGTCAAGAGCCAGCCTCAAGTGGCTTCATTTCCCAGCCACAGTGGTTGCCACGTGATTACAACAAGCAAACAAGGTGTTATTAAGCAAGTCTCATAAAGTTTTCCAGATATGCCATTTTACATCAAATTTGAGCTTTAAATCCTGCTTTCCTGGATCTATTTTGTTTTAAGTCACATTTTCCAAATCCAAAATCACGGTAGCCTATAGGCAATTAGAAAATTACAGATAAATGATCTGAACAAATATTTTGTGAGTGAACACAAACAGTTCAGTAGAAATGTGTTATTTTTATGTGTATTCTTTAATGATTCATTTCAAAATGGAAAGGTGTTCAATTGGATTAAAATCTGATGACTCTGAAGGCCACAACATTCACATCAATTTCATTCTCATAAGATCATTAAGTGACACCCTAGGGCTGGGTATCGTTTAAAAATTTTCGATACCAGTACCGATACCAGTACCCTTAAAACGATCCCGATACCAATTGAGTACTTCATTCGATACTTTTTTTCAATTTCATTCAATATTAATCATGTGAAAAGTAAGCAATCGGTTGCGTAAATGTCACCACTCCTCCCCATTCAAAAGATTTTTACACAAATACATACACGCCGTGTCCTGTTGAGATGACGACGACAACGCTGGTGTAGAAGCCGGCTTCTTAAACACAGTGCAGTTCTCCATCCTGAAGTTTGCTCCGTGCTTGATGAGGTGCTTCATCATGGTACTAGCCCGTTTTCTTCGAAATAATCTTGCCGCATTCTATGCATCTATTTGTACCCGGCGCCACAGGCGTATAGTACAGCCATACTTTTGAAAGTTTTGCTGCCGGCATCTCGGAATGATGACCAGCCAACTCTGCACAGCTTCAACCCGCTTTACCGGCATACAAACTTTTGTTGTTGCGGTGGTGGACCAATCACACGACGCATTGAATTGAAGAACCCTTGCGGTGATTGGCTCCAAGCAAAACCATAGAAACAGTCATTTTTTTCTTGATCTGGGTACAAAAAGAACCGATTGCAGGTATTGTTTCACAGGCGCAGTTTCGATACTACTTGGTACCGGGTTGTTTCGGTCGATACCTGAAAGGTATCGAGTACCGATACCCAGCCCTACTGTACACCTGAACCTGCTGTAGTTCTGTCCCTCCACTTCTACACATCTACAGATGTTTGTCTTAGAGTAAGACAGAAAATCAGCCTCTTGTGTATGAGAAGGCATATGCAACCCACACACCCCTACACAATCCATCATAATACACAGACCACTCCCCTTACCTGACACACTCGCACACAGTTAGCCTGCATGGCCCTGTAACCGGAACATGCAGGTTGGCTGATGCTGATGCTTCACAGTGATAACTTTAATATCTGTCATTGGACAGAAGGGCTGGACTTACAACAACATCCTGACCCTAACAAAGACTCTTAGAGAAAGGGAAAAGCCTTTTTTCAGATCTATAACATACCAGTACCTGCATTGAAGTGTGAAAGGAGCTTAATCATCGAGCGCTGCTCACTGTGCTGCTGATGTTCAGGCCCTGATTCCTTTCTCTTTGAATGCTTGGGAACAAGAGCCCTTTGCTCTCAAGTGTTTTGTCGTGTTTCTTTTTTTTCTTCTTCTGTTCTTTTATTGTTTTGATTTTACAAAAAGTGGTAAGACATGGGAAAGGGTGCAGATGAGGGCCCGCCCTTTTGGAGGATTTATCTTTCTTTTTTTATCGGAATGTATTTGACCATATACAGTAAATGTAGAAGACTTGCTCTGAGAACATCAGCCTATGACATCATAGGTTATGGCAATAGACTGTACAAGGATTACAAGATTTCACATGCCATATACGTCTCCCTAAAGGCTGCACCTAATGATGACTTTCATTACTGATTCATCAGACTTTCTTTTTTTAAGATTCAATGACATTCAAATTCCACAGATGCGACACACTCCGGGTGCGCCTTGGCCGTCAGAGTTAATCACAATCACTCTAGTCAATGTTTGTAACCCCACCAGAAGCGAAATGAACAGATCTAAGCAAGTTAACTAAGTCTGGTGAGGAGAAAAAAGCTCTGCTTCTGAAATGTTCCTGGTGCAGTTTGAAGTCGCGTGGAGAACAAAAAGGACCAAAACAGCCTCACAACCGCGACATGCCCGGTGGGGTTCCGCCATTCAGGTCAGTCAGTATGATTATGGCATCTGCGAACAGCATCTGAACTGAGAATTTTTACAACTTTGCCTAACAGGCAATCTGTCAAGGATGTCAGCTTCACACAGTGATTGAGTGTCAGGATATTCTCTTAAAGGGTATTCAGCAGCTCCAAAACTGGCTGCGACGTAATAAACAGCTTTCTATCGCTGTGTTCAAAGCCACCAGAAATCACTGACAAAGACATTTTAAGTTGTTACATTGTAACACTTCATTCAAACTCGGCAGAAACAAAACAGAACTCATCCATACCTCGGTTTGTCTTCCTACTGTTACAGCAATTAGCAACTCTGGTTTGGTCAAAGCACAACCTTAATTCGTTGAGTCAGATGTGAAATATTCTGTGCGCAGTTACGCATAAAGGTTACGTTGCAGCCAGTTTTGTGGCTACTACCTGCAGCGCCCTTGCTCAATAGTTAGACGTAAAATCCTAAAAATGTGAAAATGTGGTCCAGCTTAAAAAATACCAAAGTTACCCTTTAAGCTCTTGTTTCTCATTTTTACACAACTAGTGCACACAAGTGCAACATCCTTTGAATAGAGACTATCCAAAAGCGCAAGCCTTTATCCCCCATTTGTTCGTGCCTCACCTTCATTATGAAGAAAGGCTTTTAACCCAGCCTTTTAGCGCGACAGGTATAAACACTTTTTCCCTTCAGACACAGTTGACAACGGTTGAACTAGTTCATTTAAACCAGTCTTTACCTTTGTCTCACAACTTCAAAACCTTTTGTTTACAACGGAGAATGGACAAAAAGACAAATCAGACATGCTTTATACATTCCAGACTTTCATTTCCTGTTTATTATATATTATATGAGCAGTTACTACTTGGCAACTTTGGCTAAGCCTTGATTGTAGCTGTCACATCAAAGTCAAATCCAACCACTCTAACGGCTGATGGCTCTGCTCGGAATATTTAAGCTGTACAAACTAAAATATCTTTCTGCCCCAGCTGAAATTCATGTCTGTGTGTTTAAGTGATGTAAGGAAAAAAAAATTGTGCAGCAGCCAAACATCTGTCATGTTGAGTTATTGCATCGTCTATTTTGCAAAAAGTCACTGGCATTTAAAAAAAAAAAAGAACAGAAACACAAATATGCGAATGCACCCGAATGCTTGATTAGGACTTGTTTTAAAATCAAACAATGAGGACCTTGTCCCCGAGCCAATGTGCTGTTCATGTTTTATTTCTATAATGAAATCTATAAAAAGATACAGGCCTGAACTGATGCCTCAGCCAAGAAGGTTTTCCTCTCTTGAAACATGTCAAATATCAGGCCAAAAACCAAGATGTTCCATGTCTCATTTTATTTAATACAAAGTTTGCATGACCCTGCACACTATGTGTTAAATCCCAAGGTTATGTGGAACCTGACCTAAACATAAAGCAGAGTTTTAAGATTGAAAAGTTTAAAGTTGATTCTTGGGAGCTGTGGGTTTTCAAGTCTTTTATCAGATATATGACAGTCATAATAACATATATAGAGGCACAGCCAGGCTGGTGACTGTACACAATGAATTCAAAGTTTCTCTGTTTGTTAAGTCATTAAACTGTCAGGCGCGAGCACACATACAAGTGAAAGCCTCATAATTCAAAATTTTGTGGGAAGTTTTCCTGCCTCTGCTTGTGTTGAGCAACTTGTGACCCCAGAGAACATGACACGTATTTTAGATTTCTAAGTTTCAAGTTGAACATAGAAGTTTGTTTTATTTAAGTGTTATCAGAACAGTTGGAACACTAAAAAAACAAACTTGCTTGTGTTTATCCCATTCCTCCCTTTCTCCTATTCTCTCTCTCTCTCTCTCTCACACACACACACACACACACACACACACACACACACACACACACACACACACACCTATATATGTGCTCAGAGAGAGAAAGAAAGAAGTGAGGTGTTACTGGTTCAGAGGGACATGTACATGCAGCTCCTGGTCTGAATAGCACTTCCTGGCGTGTGAAAGACGAGCTGAGGAGGGAGGGGAGGGATGAAGGGAGTGAGTGGTGGAGGTGGCGGTGGTGGTGGTGGGCACCTCCTCCTCCTCCTCCTCCTCCTCCTCCTCTTCCTCCTTCCTCCTACTGCTGAAAGCCTTGTTTGCCATTCTTGCAAACACCTCTCTGAAAAGGGAGTCAACGGGGGGAGAAAGAGGGGGAGAAGGAGGAGGAGGAGGAGGAGGAGGAGGAGTGGGGAGGGAGGGAGGGAGGGAGGGGGGGTGGGGTGTGACAATGAGAAGAGGAGGACCACATCCGTGTTTGCCAGGTGTTCCTTTTGTGATCCTCACCTTGCACTCAGGCATGGAGGGTGAAACAGAGAGGAAGGAATATACCAAGGGAAAGGTGGAAAGAGATAGGGAAGGGGGGTGGAGGAGAGAGAGAGAGAGAGAGAGAGAGAGAGAGAGAGAGAGAGAATGCAAAAGTGTGTGTGTGAGGGGGAGAGCATAGAGATACACCACACACACACACACATTCAGAGAAAGAGAGGCAGGGAGGGGAAAAGCCCCTAGATCCCGCCATTCTTTCACAGAGATAATCTGCAGGAAAGGTGCTGTGCACACAAGTTGTATATGTGCGTGCGTGTGCATGCGTGCATTTGTCTTTCTGTGGGTGTGTGCTGCCTCATATTTATTCAGCGCAGGTTCATGGCTTTTATGCACGCTATTATGCTCCAGTGATAAAACGCTTTTCCACAGCCCATCAACAATGCCTTATCAAAGCCCTAATCACAACCCAGACTGCAACAGCCTGCTAAACCTGAACGCACAAAGACTACGTGATAGCGCCGCTTTTCAGTCCTTCACATCCTGAGGACCCCCCAAGTCAAGTCGGCTCAAAATTTATGTATTACTGTAAATGCTATTACCAAACAGGCTTTTCACAAACTACTTAACTGCACTACAGAGGACATAAATATAGATAATGGACACAAATTAGACCAGGGACCCTCATCTGAGAAAGTTTTGCCCAAAAGATGCTTATCTCAGAGGACCTTTGCTCTTGGATTTTACACGAAATTGCAAGCAGATGGCAGCCGGCAAAGTAGTACTTTTTTTTTGTGATTGATGCACTGCTGCAGCACTGTTCTCACCAGCCTTAAGAGGAATTGTTTGTGCAATCTTGAAGCAGTAATGTTGGGTAGTTGCAGTAATAGGGGAACTGTATTGTCCAAATTGGGGGTTCTCATGGGCTTCCAAAATTGCGCCTGAAGCTCACTTGGCTGAGAAAGGTTCTGCCTTTTGTTGACATCATTTTGATATTTACCTTGATTGCCCAACTGGTTCTATGTTTTAGCTGTGACAAATCTTTGTCACAGCTAAAACATAGAACCAGTTGTGTGCATGGATTCTTGACGAATCCTTGTGACAGGCAAGCAGACAAAGACTAATAGTATAACTTCCTCAGGTAATAACAAAGTCTAATTTTGTTTGTGAACCTATTATCATTCCAACTGAATGAACACTTTCGTTTTTCCTGCCCATGTAGTTCAGTTGGTTTGTTCATTCAGTTATTTTGAATACTCAATTAGGTGAATTGGTAGCTCCAAACCTGACCTTAAGTGGAGGAGCAGAGGCTTGTTGTCAGAAAGCCCATGACTTTCAGTTTGTGGTTTGTTAGTTTTGAGATTAAGCAGTTGACAGCATGCGAATAGACCAGTTTATCTATCTTTAGAAACTGAGGGTTGTTGTTTTCTTGCCAAAGGGAATCACCTAGATCCGGAGTTGTTACAAAATCAGAGGTGCGGTTAATTTTGTGGAATTCTTACAGAGTACACATGACAGAGGTCAACAAGTTTTTCTTTATTCAACTTCTTTTACATCAGTTTAATGCACAGATGAACTGAAAAACTGCATCTTTAGATTTGATTTGACACGTTTTGGTTGTGCCTTTACCTCCTCTGTTTGACATCACACCTGTTGGGTGTAAACTGTCAAAATACACTGCGTACTGAAGATGTGAGTCATGAAAAATTGACCTTGGTGCCAAATACGCTTGCTAACATGAACCTTCTCTGTATTATTTCTGTGGTATTTTTAAAGATGCAGTACACTTCTGTTGCTATTAAAGCTCTATATAGTTTATCCTTTAGGATTATGAGTATAAAGAGCCAAATTCAAAGAGCTTATTTATGAATGAGCTGGACAAATATCTCAAGTCAAAGTTTTAATACGGGTCACCTGATTTCTCGTGTTCAAGAACTTAAGTCGGCGTTTAAAGCCTCGCAGTTCAAGTAATAAAAACAAAGCAACAGAAAAATAAACATAATTGGAGTCACACGACCTAAACATAGTAGCCCCAAGATTATGCCTTGTTCTTAACCACTGTGACTAAGTCTGAATACGTCCGCAGCACCATTCATGTCTAGCAGTCCTGGAGAGCACGATTCAATTACCGGCAGCTTACTGTAAGACAAATACAAAAATAGACTAGTGGGCGGTGTTGTGTTTCATTCAGTGTACCCAAGGTCAGGAGACTGTAAAATAATATCCCCTTGTAAAAGAAAGGATATATGTCTCTGCAAACAGGGCGTTGCTGAGTTGACTGAATAGATAGGACTGCATATAATGCAATTATTACTTTGAGATCTCTAAATGCCTCCTGTCGATGGGCCAGCTCTGTTTGATTGATTGATTTTATGTCGGCATCATGTGCTGAAGGTGCCCAGCCCACATAAGCCTACAAAACAATACATGGTGTTGTAATACTGCTGAACTGTCTCTGGTACTACACAAGGTGCACTGTTGTAGTTCCCAGGCTGCACAGATAGAACAAGTGTTATCTTGTTCCAGTGCATTAGTCTATAGGACATGAAACATTGGCTGTGTTCACATTTAAAGCCTTATTACTGAGTACAAAGGCAAGTATTGTTCAGAATTTTTTTTTTTTAGTGATGATACTGTAGCTGGATTTTGGTGCCAATACCAAAACAATATCAACACGTTCCTCCTAAATATGTCACTTTTAAATGTCACTGAATTGGGGGCCTGGGAGTCATTGGTTTTCTCTAGAACAGCAACGATTAATCAATTAATTTATTAGCTGTCAACTATTAAATTCATCCATAACTATTTTTTGAACAATCTTTAATAATAACAATCTCATTTCTTTAGTCCTCTATGACAGTAAACTGAATATGTTTAGGTTGTGGACAAAACAAGAAATTTAAGGGAACAAAAATCACCATTTTTCACCATTTTCTGACATTTTATGGACTACACAACTTGATTAATTGAGAAAAATATCGACAGAGCAATCAATAATCAAAAAGTAATCATCAGTCGCAGCCCTAGTTTTGTGTGTTTTTTATCTGACCTATTGGACATCAACATGGTTGCTGCAGATGAAGGATCCAAGGGGTTCAGTACTACTTCTATTAACTATGACAGGTGTTGGAGTTTGATAGCATTTTATCAATTCTCGCTTACAGTTTTCATGTTTTATTGCTGTATATCCAAGTGCTCTTTGCTGGGATTTTCTAAAATATGACTGCATAAAGCTAGGAACACATCTTTTTTTGCGTAAAATGAGATGCAAGATCTTCCAAACAAGTGTACAAGCCATTTATCCAACATAATTATGAAGAATTGAGTCTGGCTATCGGTTGTCTCAGTCAACTGCAAGCCGTACAGCATTGATTAACTATAACTGTCCACCGTGTTGGCTTTCATTATGTCCAGTATGATGCTGTAATGCCCTTTGACCCTCTGGATAAACCCCCCTATCGAATCTCATTGCCCGAGTGAAGGATGCCTAACCCGTGTGGCTGCAGTGTGTTATGTGGCCCATGGCGTTGACCTGTCACTCCATATCCATTTCCAGCATCCAATCTTGTCCACGAATGACAGAGCTCGCTCTCCCCGCTGGCCGTCGCCATGGAGACAGCCAGTCTGACCTGGAATGCCACTGTTTAGCACTACTGAGGGTCTCACTCCTCTTTCGGAAGAGCTGAAAGTATCAATTAAGGCAGTACCAGCCCACTCATACACACCCCCAACCTCACCTCATCCCCCTCCCATAGTCACATGACTCACGCATTCAGAACTCAAGAGGACACCAATTTGACCAGATTCCACTTTCTCAAATTGCAGGAAAACACACTTAACTGATGGGCCCTCCCGACTTGAGAGGGGCCATTGTTGTGTGCCTTGACCCTCCACCCCACACTCCTCCCCTCACCTTCCTCTGGCCTGTCTCCCCTCCGTGTCACATAACAAGCCAAGAGAACACCTTTTTCCAGCAGACCAGCAGGCCCTCAACAGGCAATCCTTTGACAAGCCCCATTCTCCATGGTCAGGGACCACAGGAGAAAGTGTGTAAATGATACCTGATCACATGTAAAAAGATCATTTGATAGGTCTACATACCTGTCAGCACTGCAGGACAACTGCACTGCACGGTGGGAGTAAAATTAATTTAGACAACTGTGGGACCTGCACAATGGCTGATATACCTTTAGCGATGTACACTTTCAGGGCCTGCCTTTGTTGATACTGTACTTTAGTGGAACAGATTCCATACGTTTTGGGACCCCTGGTGGGCTGGGAACCCAAGTAAGTTGCCCACTTTTCCCAGTTGATAATCCAGGATCGGAAGTGAAACGGTTGCGTGTACACTCACATGTTGCCAATAGTCATTCAGTTGAGCTCATTTTGTATATGGTCTCTCATCTTTTTTTGAAGTTTTTGTTTTTTCAATCACTGCAAGTGAGATACAAACGGGCTTCTTGTACCTAGTGACAAATACAGAACTTCGAATAGCATCCAGTAAAAAAGAAATTCCTTAAAAAGTGAATGAGAAAGGAGGACAGAGGATGGCAGGGTCCAATTAATCCATTTTGAAATAAAGTTGTCAAGTTTAGCCAAGCCCTAAACTTAACCATATTGTAGTTCCTGTGTGCAGATATTACAAACATTGGCTTTGAATTCGTCGAATCGTCTGGCGATGTGGTTGCATTTTCCTCCACAGTTTTGTGTCTGTTCTGGATGGAAAGACACTTGTCATAGTACATATTCAGTACTTGAAGTACATTACATTGGGAAACAGGCCTTAACAGGAAAACGCATGCTCATGGATGCACTCAATCAACACCTTTTAAGATACTCATTCCTCTTTCTTTCTTTTTTTTTTTTTTTAGATTGCTGCACAACCAACTTTTTGAATTCTTCTTTTGTTGTTAATCTGTGCTGCCATTCCAACTTAGACACTAAAGCTTTGCTTTATCTATTTTCAGCAAACTGTGAAACATCAATAGTTAATAAGTGTGTAATCCTAACAACTGTACCCCACAATTATTCTGTCGGCCTGTGTGTGTTTACCTCAGGTGATTCATAAAGCTGTGCTGTGAAAATGTGCCAGTGTATCCAGAAACCTTTTAGGTGTATAACTGCATGTGCAGTTACAGTTTGCTTTGGTTTTCAATCTCTCCATCATCACTGAGAGACATTCCTCAACACACCGAGTAGGAAGCGCAGTATGTAATTTGCGCTGTCTGAAAGAATTATTCAACTCAGCTCAGCTGCTCCAAATTTGATGGGAAGTTCCTAAAAAAAGACCAGTGATTTAGGAAAAGAGGTCAGTGATCACCACATAAATCACCTTACCACTGCAAAGGATTGCCCAGGAGCAGATGTGTCTTTGGCACTTGGCATAGGATTGCTCTGCCGGATCAAAAAAAAAAAAAAAAGCCCAACCCTCAGACCATAAACATGTCCTTCCTCAACCCCAAGCGGAGGCTACAGCAGCACAGCGTGTCTCCCTCCCTCCCTCATTCTCTCTGTTTCAACACATCCCTCTTTCGACTTCCTTCCTGCCCCACCCATTGAATTTTAATACCTGCCTGTCATGTTTTCTTCTCTTTTTTTTTTTTTCTTTACCTCCCCCCTCCTTCACCAGACCCTTGCTGCGTATCTAGTAATTACCAGAGCACTGAGAAAACCCTTTCATTTAAAGGATTGGCAATTATCTCAGTGGAACACAATAAAATGGCTTCCCCTCAAGAGGAAGGGGAAGTTTGAGCTGCGGTACGCCGCTGCATGTCGCACCGCCTTGCTCTTGAAGTGGGAGCAGAGGTGGAGGTCCTGTAGGAGGTGTATTTTTTATTTTTTTTCCCTCATGCCCTCCTCCTCAGATATTTGATAATCAAAGGGGAGGCTGGGAAACAACATGGGTCAAGCGGTGGTGCTTTATTGCCGGAGATTTGTTCCTTCTTGTTGTTAAGTCGCCACTCTTAAAATATGAATGCAGTTTAAATTGAAAAAGGTTGAAATACCTACCTTTAACCAGCCTTGATTTAGAGCCCTGGCCTCCTATTCACCTCCAGGGGAATCTATAAAGTTGTTCGGGCCATTGTAAATAACACTTTTATGATACTGTGGGGAGAGTTTGATCCTAACACCTCATTGGGACCAACACCACTGTCAGGTAGATCAGTCAGCTTTGGCCCTTTTTTTTTTTTTTTAGAGCAGCCACAAATGATAGTGTGACAAAGCAAACAAAAATGTAAATGAGCATAAAGTTGTAAAATCTACTATTTGGGGAAGTGTGGAAAAGGGACTCTGTTGAATTTGGCTGAGGAAGCTGTTTTTAGTGTTTCAGGCTGTGTAAATGTAGAACGTGTTTGACTTAGATCATAGAAGGCGTACTAAAAATGTGATCACTTAGCCAGATGTGATAATGTGACTAGTTAGCAGCAGTAGCAGCCTGCATTGATCAGAGCAGTAGTTTATCATATTGTGAGACAGGAAGCCAACCTGTTTTTCATTGGTTTGAATAGTCAAATATATTAATGCACCAATCCGACTTTTTCCACGACACTGATTCCAAACTCTGGTTATTTACTGATACGGAGCACCTATCCGATGCCAGTGCTCTCCTCTTTTCCGCATTTAAAATGTGTATAATTCACTGTGTGTTTCACTGAAATCATTTATGTCAGGTAACATGAGGCCATGCTCTACTGTGGCACTAAAAAAGTGAGCTGGCAGCATGCGGTAACTGAATAAATGTAACTGATGACAGGAGCAATAATTTTTACTAATGTACATACTGTATTTATGAGGAGCAGTCACATTATGGCCAATACCAGAATCACTTAATAAAGTCAGTATTGGCACAAATACCGAACCGCTAGTTAAAGACTTAGTTCAGCCAAATAATATTAAAGTTAATGAAAAAAGAAATACAACACAAATACAAAACGAAAATTACATTTAAATGTGTGATAATGTTTTATTTTGTTTTATTTTTATTACATTAAACAGTACACAGTACTTTTTTGGTGTTTGTTAAGTGTTGTGAGCAAAAATTTTCCCTCCACTGTGTTGGACTGACAGCATCAATATAAAGAAATATATCAGAACTTAATTTATTATCACATTATCACACCCCGCTTCACCTTTCCAAGAAAGACATGTCCGTTAACTTTTACTGGAAGAACCAGCTGAAGGACGAGGCCACCTTATTGGTCACTCTACTCGCAGACTTCAGCAGCATTTTGTTTGCATGGCGGCTGGTGTTAAGTTCCTACCCCAGTGTCGTCTCAGCATTGAGCTAGCTTTGTGTTTTCTCAAGCGCCTCAGTGCTACTTCTACCCGCCTCGCAGCCCCACCTGTCGTTTTTGCCGCCGGCTCGGAGAGGGAGGCAAAGTTTGGCTGGAACAGCTGGTTGCCTTGGCAACACTTTGTGCCTCCGCAGCGGATTGGAACAGGAACTGGCCTATCCATGTCAGTCTGCAGGCAGGATCTGGGCCATGCCTTGTGTTAACAGATTATCTGATTTCCATTCAGACAGCTCGGGTATCGGCCCCACTCCTCTGCTCTCTGGAAAAGCGACCCCGGCCAGCCTCTTTCTGAAAGCCCCCAGAGCCCTCCTCTCTTCTCCCATTTCCTGTCTTAATTACGCACTCCTTTGTGCCGTTGTTGTTTTTTTTTTCCTTCCTTCCCTCCTCCTCCCCTGCCTCCCCTTCTGCTTCTCCTGATCCCTCATCCCCTCCCTTCTCACTGTCTGTCTCTCACTCTCTTTTTTTGTGAAGAGATGAGGACCAAGATTTTGAAGTTTGAAGTCTGTTGCGGGGACCGTCCTTGGCTCTCCCCCACCACCACCACCACCACCACCAACCACCCACAGCCCAGCTCCCCTTCTCCCTTCCATCGTCTCTCCACCTGAAAGGGAATACTGTGTTTTCGATGCATAAAAGGCTTGGCGCTGTCAACAGGATGAATCCACCAGGGCCCATGGAAAACATACTCAGAGCTGCAGCTACAGTTTCTCTGAAAGGGGAGAGAGGAGGAGGAAGAGGAGGGTAGATGGGTGAGTGAGGGAGGCAGCTGGAAGGGATTACTGTGCAGTTTCATAGGCAGCACAATTACAAACATACCAAGTGTTAACTTGGCTGTGCAGCATAACACCGATGATGATGCTTTGGCTTTGGAATTGGGACAATTTTTTGGCGTTTGTGTGCGTGTGCGCGCGCATGTGTGTGTGTGGAGTGTTTGAAGAGGTGTTCACAGCTGTGCATAGTTACATACAACTCTTTGAATCCCTTCACAGGTAAATTAAAGGCTCACAGGTAAATTAAAGGCTCAAAAAAAATAAAAATATAGAGGTGTTGTAAACACAATGGGCATGTAAATCAAGTGGGCACCTCTGCTGTGACAAAAACAGGTTTGTCGCCGTCCTGCGCCGGATCCAGTTACCAAGCCAGGGCATTGAGGCGAGACCAAGAGAGGGTGACCTTGTCTGTGGCGAAATCTGACACAGGTTTTCACATGCTGGGTGGGGGATTTTTTTTTTCCTCTTCCTCCCTCCCTGTCTCTGTCTTGTTATCTCCTGCAGTAGGTGGCTAATTGCTCTGATGTTGTAGATTAAATTTAGTGTGCAGTGCAGTAAGAAGTAAAAGCAGATACGGTTGAACTGTATTCAAGGTTTCTGGAGACAGACACTCTGTGTTCATTCTTTTGGGAAAGTTTTGGGAATTGTACAGTTCCCTGGACCGGCAGGATAAATTTAGGTGGGGAAAGTGAAAGGTAGAACTTCTCCTCCCTCATTACTGCCACTAAGTGCCCTTGAGCAAGGTCCTTAACCCTAACTGCACCAGCCACCAGTAGATCAGACTGTGGTTGTACTTGGGCAGCTTCAAGGGTTGAATGTAATCAGGGCGTTCCTGAGAAAGAGATCATTGCTTTCAGTGAACCCCCTCTGAATAAATAAAAGTGAAAAATTCATTTTTGCATTCCAAAAGTCAGTGAATTTCAGGGGATTTGACAAATTGACTCACTGCACAGGTTTCAACCAGAATTCCTCTCCACAGTGTTTTCTTTAAATAGACAAAGAACACAAAAAGTCATACTTGTCTGTAGTCACGTATCAGGGCCACAGTGAGGCTTCATGTATGTAAACATTGTGTACATATTTGAGTGCAAGTGACTGTAGCTCATTGAACTTATACTGTATATATCAAGTGATGCATACCGAGGCTTTGCAGCTGTGTCATACGTTCTTAGCAACGATATCTAGTCCCTTCATGGTGGTCTATTCAAGATTACCTCAAATAATTGATAAATACGTATACAAGTGCACGGTTGCTGTAGTATGATTTCAGTAAATCCATTGAACTCCTGAATTTACATTTTTATGAAACAGTCAAGTTGTTTTGTGATTGCATCCAACTCTTGTGGCTTGTAGCCCAGCTTGGGAAGGTTAAGCATGGTTAATTCACAGTAAACAAACTGGCTTTTGTCTGTGTTGGCTTAACAGCCAATAAGCTCATTTACCAAAGGAACTAATATTAATGTTCATTTGTGGCTGCTATCTGCCTCTTCCTCTGACCGCAAGTGTCCTATCAAAAACAAAATTGATCGGGGTGTCGTTTGGCTCAGTTGGTGGAGCAACCGCCCCATGTACAAAGGCTCGGTCCTTGCCGCCGCGGCCCAGGGTTCGAATCCGACCTGTGGCTCTTTCCCGCATGTCATTCCCCATCTCTCTCTCTCTCTTCCCACATTCCGGTCACTCTATAAGCTGTCGCTGTCAAATAAAGCTAAAAAAAAACAAAAAAAAATTGATCAGATGTATGAGTGGTCAAATAAAAAGGTCCTTATCAGAATGTATATCAAATGCTATCAAGACAGAAGAGCCAAGTACTGATCAAGATTTTCCAATATGGCCGCCACAGTAACAGGAAGCCTGACTGCACCGGATCGTTTGTTACACAGGACCATCTGGGAAGTTGTTGTTGGAAACTGTTTGGAGGGCGGACACTTTCAAAATGTACTTGGCAGGTGATTGGATCACCATCTGTCTGTCATGGGCGAGATCAACAAATCATATAACGCAGTCAGACTGTACTGAAGCCCCGCAGGAGAACAGCAAAACATCTCAATCAAGAAAAAAACCTCAGTCCATATTTTTCTCTTCTTTCAATAAAAAAAAAATCTTCAGTCCAGGTATAACTAATGCTTGTAGCATCTACGCCATCGTCACACACACCTAGCATTAAACCACGGCTGTAGCTCACGCCGTAGCTGCCAGTAGTTGCTCATAGAGTGCTGACTGGTCTAGCTGACGTGCAAGGTTAGCCAGATGTTTTTTTCACATCTGCATGCTTCCCTCGTCACTCTTGCTACATCAGACTACTTTTGGTCAACAATATAGTGATGAATGTACTTACTTGTATTTAGCCATATTCTAATACTAAAGCAGGCTAATAACTGTTAGATAATACTATTCAGGATTACCTTTGAACAGAGAGTGTCCTAAGTGAAGGGACTGATGTTGAGCTGATGTTGACTTTGAGGTCCTCTGCATAGCTTAATAATCAACTCCTAACATTTAACTAGATTTGTTTTAGGGTTAGGAAATGGAATGAAAACAACACTGTCCACTCAATCCAGATAACAAGTGATAACAGGCATGTCTTTAGACCAGCCTGTGTCTCCATAGGAGATAGATGTATTTACTATACAGTATGCACTCTGCCGACAGCTGTGTAAAAAGTGTCATGGCTGACATCATGATGGAAGAATTAAGCAGGTGAGAGAGGGAGAGGGAGAGGGAGAGGGAGAGGGAGAGAGCATCTGTACTGTCTAATTCCCTCTATGTCTTGCTCCAGCTTTGGAGTCTCTGATAACATGCCATCTATTTTCTGTCTCTCTGGACACACGTACACACCTACATGTAGAGACACACACTCCCTTCTCTCAGCTCGGCCCGGTCTCAGTTCAGGATGAAGGTAAACAAGCTAATGTTTAGATTTCACGGAAGTGGAAACCGATCCGGCCGAGTCGGCTCTGTCACTCAGCAACGTGCCTGTTTATGTTTGTCTCTTTGGTAAGTATCTGTGAGTGGCAGCATATGTGAGCATTCAAGTCTGTGTGTGTGTGTGTGTGTGTGTGTGTGTGTGTGTGTGTTGCACACATACTCACATTCCTCAATATGAACCCTTTGTGTACAAGCACAGGGGGCAGTTGCAAGCAGGTTGTCGGTGGCCTCCACCAACACTGAGCTGATGATGATGATGATGGTGGTGGTGGTGATAAGTGTACAGGTCATAATGGTTGTGATGGTGAACCTGTTGTTGATTTTGTTGTAAGATTCTGTAGTGCCATACTGGTACCCTGCTGCAATCAAGAGAGCCAAAACCTGCACCTGGACTGATCTTTGTACTACACATAAAATTGTAAATCTGTGATACAAAGTAAGCCTGCAAAATAATTTTAAGAATTTCATGGTGCAACATTTTCACATGAGAGTTGTCAATAAAGTTTTGGAAGGACGTAGATTGACAACATTTATATTATATTATACAACATTTGTATAATATGATAGATAATATGATTAATGAAGCTTCTGACAATGTTGCCTTGGTCTATTTTTAAATGTTTGGCCTTGAAATAATGTTAGATGTTTCCTTTATCTTTCATCATATTTTGAAAAATATGGAATGGAATGGAAATTCATGAACACATCAATAATGACAGACGTGGGTCAAAACATATTTGGCTGTTCGGCCTTTATCACTGTCAAAACACGGTAAGGATGAATCCCTGTGAACACATTAAAATATTTGTTGGGTGAAGAATTTTATCTGTATTTTAGTGCTAGCTTATCTCCTATCTCCTAAACAGCTAAAGACAATATTAATTTCAATGCAAAATGAGAATGGATGAAGACTTTACTTATGGAGGTTGGAAATATTCTGTACGACCCTGAGCTGCAGTTTTTGCCACATGGCATTGGCTTCATTTCACAGACACGGAGGTTGGTTTTTATGTCTTTCCTGGCAGTTGTTGGTTTCCATTCATTTCACCACAGTAAACAAGTGAATCTGCAGAGACCTGCTTGAGGTGATTTATCACAATGAAACACTATCTGATTGGAAAAGTTAACATCTGATCGTCACTGTGATGGATTGTCTTATCTCAAACAAGTTTTAAAGTCTCTGCAAGTGGATTTTAAGCCCATATGGAAATGACTCAAAACCCAAGGTTGTCTTGAAGATAGAAAAAAAAATGCAAAAACACAGTATAGTCCTTTTAAAATTACCATAAGGGCAAGGTGAATCTCAGCCTTGTGGCTCTGTCAAATTCTTCAAAGCAATATTCCCTGAAGTACTCCTCTTTTCTTTCTCTTTTTTTCCAACACTACATGAAGAGGACGACAAGGGCTGTCAGAGAAACACAAAGCACTCAGGGTTGCGTGTTAGCAGCCGCCTGAATGGCACCAGGCCTAACGAGAGCCCGGCAGGGACCCCGAGGTGGGCCTGGCACCTGCAGTCTGTCTCTGGGGAGAAGTGGGGGCTGTGTGTGGGTGGGTGGGTGGGTGTGTGTAGGGAGGGGATGGGTGGTTTGTGAGTGTGTGTTTCTTCCTGTGTCCTGTCAACAAAGATTGCTCATATGCATGTTTGAATTTTTACATGCATGTCTCTAGGTGGGGGCGTGGGGGGTGTAGTTAGGATATGTCCACGGCCAAGAATTGAACCTCTGTTGTCAGTATTTAGAATGTATGGGGAAACTCTAGGGCACATTACTATCATTGAATTGATTAATTTGTTGTTTTTTAGCAGTTGTGCCCTAGAAAAATTAGAGAAGGCTCTATTGGAGGTGAACGGAACAACCAAGTTCATAGCTTATAGTTTAGAAAATGCCAATATTGGTTCTACAGTAATTCATTGGAATAATCTGTCAGGACCGATTAATGCTGAGGCAGAATTACCACACTACTACTTACATACTAAAGTGCAGTTTTAACTGGAGCTGTAACAAGTAATCAATTGCATGACGAATAATTCTGTAGGCTGACAGAAAATTAACTGGCAACTGGTGTATAAAGGTTTTGATAATCTTGAATTGAATTTGAGTTTGGGCTTCTTAAATGCATCTTTGCATCTTTTCTTTGTCTTACATTACTGTGAACTGAATAACTTTGGAGTTTGGACTGTTGGTCGGACAAAACAATACATTTGAAGATGCCACCTCAAGATCACTGAACTTGTGAACTCCATTTTTCAGTTTTCTGATGTTCTATAGGCCAAATGACTTATTGATCAGTCAGAAAATTATTCTTTAGATTAATCGATAATGGTAATATTTGTTAATGCAGTCGTGTGTATTTGCTCTGTGTCAGATTCTATGATGATCACCAAGACGATTATCTGAAAGCACACACAGCTGCAAAGTCATGTTTCTTTTCCTGGGAAGTCCTCGGATACACACAGACACACCACCGATTAGCTTTGCTTGTTGTCATTGGACTGTGCCTGTTACATGAAATACAGAGGTCCTTTATCCCCAGCTCCCACCCTTCTACATTATCACACTTGGACATACAAACACATACCAGAAGGATACAAGTACTGAACAAACAAACAAAACAAAACAAAAAAAGAATCAGAATAAGTGTTGGTGGAAAAACATCACCCACCAGTTGTTTCTGACGGTTTATCTGATGCGCGGACTGGAGCGGGATGTTTGGAGGTTGCCCACAGGCTCTGGGGCAGATTATGGAAACCAGACCTGGCGAGTTTACACCGAACGCAAGGCCCCGTAGAATTAAACTGCGAACTGCGGACAGCTCACAGGAAACGCCTCTTTGTAAAGCAAACATACATGTATTTTATGGCAGCCGCTTTAGTGCTTTTTTATTCTGGGCTCCAATGAGTCGACATTTCAACATGGCCTCAGTCTAATTTCCTCTGCTTTTCTTCACCTTTTTTTTTTTTTCCTGGTGGGCAACCCGTCCCACACATACACATACTCTGCCCACCTATTCCTATCAAAATAAGACTGCTTTTTTGGCAGTGGCCATTTTTATTTTTATGGAGGTGTGAGGGCCAGTCAGCCGGGGTTGTTTTGACAGATTCAGGGACTATTGCGGCCCCCGGGGCAACTGTATGGGGTGTAAGCCCCCCACCTCAGCCTCCAAAAGGAGAGCAACACAGCTGCTGCTACTTCTCCTCCTCCCTCTCCTCATCTCAGCCTCTTCGCCTGGTCTCCATATGTTTGTGACCCTCAAACGCAACACACACCATAAAAGGTAAAAGAGGTGTGACATCTAATTCTGTAATGACCCTATGCTCAACAACACTTTGCATACACGCCATTTGACACGCACACACACACACAACCCTTAGTGGTCTTGGCAGGATTAGAGTCTGACTCCTGCTGGGTCAACACATAATAAAAATTCAAATGTGTAAATTCATGACACTGTACATGTAGGACGAAAACAAACACCAAACTGTCCATGCATTAAAGGAAAGTTCCGGTAAGGTCTTATTTCTGTGATCATTCATCAGTTTTGATAACACTGCGAGTTAATCTCTGAGATAAAACTCTTTGTAAAACACAGTGTAGAGACAGTTTACTCACTTGTTTGAGCTATGATCAGACCACTGCCGACAGTTCAGGTGCACTCACATTCAGTTTTACCTGCAACCTGTATTTGTGTTTCTCGCCCTGTCAGACTTAGTTGTTGTGCAATCACTGCATTTCCTGATCTTGGAATTCATTTTGATCAGTACAATGTAATCATCACCTAAATAAAAACAACCAGAAATCCTCTTCTATAAACATTCCTATAGAATTTGTTGAAAATGTGTCTCTCCATGTTGCTGTAAAGTATAAAAAATGTTGAAATACATTTGAAGGTGATCCTCTAAAAGTGTATGCCTTTGTGTTAGAAGAATTGTGCAATTCTTTGCACAGCATTTTGTAGGGAAATACTAGGAATGTGCAACCTTTTCTCATTTTGTAACAATATGTCTTGACTTCCTCTGTGAGACTGTGGGACAGTAGGGGGTTAACAGAGCCAGAGTTATTTGGTTCTTGGACACGGTGGCCTCGCCTGCCGGATGCAAGTTTGACTCAAGGGCAAAATCCAGAGTGAAAGCCTCTCATGTTTTTGACTGGTTGCCAACTCTGCTTCTCTCTCGCACTCTCTCGCGCTCTCCCCCCTGTCATTCTCATCCCCCTCTCTCTACTCGGCTGTCCCCTCCCATCTCTGTCTGATTTACTCTCTCTTTCTCCTCACTCAGTTCCTCCTCTGATCCTCTTCCACATCAAAATCGGGACTGACATAAAGCAGGTTCAGTGTCCTTCTGAACACAGTGTGGCCTCATCCAAAATTATGTCATCTTTTCTAGAAAGATGTGGTGTGCAAAACTCTTCAGTAGATAGTATAAATCTGCTTTAGTTACAAGTCAATATATGTGGGATTCGAAGGAACTAAAACACAGAACAGGGTTGATAGCCAGCTTTGTACTCTGACACACAAGAAAGGGATGAAATGAAGTCCAGTGATGTTTTTACACACTTTGAGAGCTTTTTCTGCAACTGTGCCCATCGTCCCCAAGAGAGGTAGGTTTAAAGGATAGAAGCTACTGTTCTGTTTCACCTCAAAATCAGGTTCACCTCAAAATGTGGTCCAACAGTTTGCCTCCACAAAGCTCCTGGAGTTCACACTAAATGTGAAAGCCAATAGCATCATGTACCAGAAGCTGATTTCACAGAAGTTGTACAATCGATGTAAGGTTTGGAAGGATTCTCATCTATGAAAACAAACCTCCTCCTAAACCATGGAATAAACAAACCTGGGTCTGGATTTAAGTATATGGATCAAGTCTGACAACACCTTAAGACCTTTGTCTTTGAAATTGAGTTTCTCCCTAAAGAGAACGTCCATCCATCAAGGCGCAATCTTGCCTTGGTACGTCCCAACTTTAAGCAGCTACTTTCACTGATTTAACAGAAAAATAGACTGCTTTTACAGTTGAATGTGCAGAGTAACTATAATAACCTAGTTGAACCTTAAACATTGTTTATAACCTGATGATAAGCAACATTAGTCAGCATTTAGTCAGTACCCTGTATTTATGTCCTAAATCTGAACTGAAGAAGATGACTTCTCTGACCTCTCTGTCAGCTTTTGGTTCCCAGCACGCTCTGCATTTTTTTCTTTGGTGTGTGTTCTGCATAAATCCAGGGTGGCCCATCTCCTAGTCAGTATGACTCACCAAGGCCTCTGAGGATTGCCGACTGACAGGTTAGGAAACCACATACAGCAAATGCCTTCAGGCAGGGAACAAAGTCAACTGATGTCTCCTCAGGCAAGCAGCTTATTCAGCCAGACAGCCTACTATCACCCTGAATGCTGGAAAAAGTACCAACAAAAAGAGGTTTTTTTTTTAAAGAAAAGAGAGACACCAGATGTGCAGGGAAGAACTTAGTCATCATGTTCAGTATCACAGGCCCAGTGTTTCCTCTCATTTTTCATTTGATCTGAAGGGAGTGTGAGCAACAAAGCAGATCTGATCTTGATTTAGCTGCGCCGTGTCTAAGCTTCCGTCTAAGAATAAGACACCTGAATTGCGGGGGCGTCCATTTGTAAACAGTTTGTAGACGTAGCTCAGAACAGGTCAGATTGAAGCGGGCCAAGAATGTTCTCAGCAACAACACTCAAGGAGAAGATTCCCAGCATTCCCCACTGGTTAGGGAGAGGTACCGGCCTCCACAGATAGGAAGTCGTCTGTCATTAGGGGGTAATCACTTCTTGAGGAGGATAGCAATGCCTGGAATGATTACTGTTGTTATCGGCAGTGAAACTTGGCGCAGAGAGAGCGGATGAGGTTTTTTTTTTTTTTTCTCTGCTGTCTCTCTGTTTTCTCTCTTTGTGTGTTTTGATCAGCTTGACTGATCCAGTGTAGGCCTCGCTTGTTTTTTAAAACTTTCTCACCATCGCACCGTGCTTTATTTTGTTCTGCAGGATAGTCCGAAGTGCACAATCACCCAGATTTTGTGGTGTATAAATGCTTGAATGTTGGCTAGTTGGTATTTCTTACCTAGGGGCATTTCTAATTACTAATGGCTCATGTGTAATGATGCCTATCATGTCAGTGGTGCAGTAAGGTGGATCCTATCCGTCATGCGGAGTCGTGTTAGAAAAACAGAGAATTAAACAACAGCGTTTGTCAGTGGTGGTTTTCTGTCTCCCAGACCACTTATCTGTGTTTGTTTGTAGGGTTTTGGTCCTGTAGTCCTTTCAAGTGGCTTGTCTGGGTCCCTTGGTCCGACTGTATTTGTCCTCTTCCTCCTCCTTCCCTCCCTTCTTCTTCTCTTGCCTTCTGCCAGTCGAGCCAAGACTTCAGGTGGAATGATGCCGTTACGAAAAGAGCCCGTCAACGCTTGCCCAATATGCCAAGCCAAGTATTTGTCTCTCGGGGTCCCCTACCTCCTCCTCCTTCACCCCCCCCCCCCCTCCTCCTCTCCTCTCCTACTCCCACCCCCACCCCCCACCCCCCGGATCCTTGAGAACAGGAAGTGTATCTTGTTAAGTGATGGATGGGCCCCCTGCTCTTGCTGAGAGGAAAGGGGAAAAAAAGCCTTTCTTTCCCTCCAGGGCAGTCAGATGAGTTTAGCAGTCTCAAAGCTGAGGGTCGGCTCTGCTTCTTGGGAGCGCCTTGGAACCCTTGGAGCCTGAGCGCCTGGAAGCCACAGGCACTTCTCCATTATGTGTGCAGAGAGAATTAACGGCTGATAAAGTAGCAGGCGGCGTCTTTGCGCTCTAAAAATTGATCCGCAATGAAAAAGCTCAGGCCAAAGAGCATTGTGTTTTTTATGTGCATGATCCCGTTTGTGCATTTGTTTTTCAGTGTGCGTGGGAGTGTCTGTGTGAGTTATTTAGCCGGGGGTCAACAGGTTTGTGTTGGCATGCAGCCGCCAGATACTTCCAGGGAGAGCAACTCAGGAAGTGTCCCTGGCACGTCCTCTGCATAGTGCAATACGCACTACTGACTAGACCTGCTGTGACAAACAACCACAGACTGCAATCCCCATTGCACCCATCTCACCTCCTGCACACACACAAGCCTCCCATTCCCAGTAACCTGTAAGAAGAACCGTGACATCAAACTAACTCTCACAAGTGTTGTTTAATAGTTGTTTTACCAGACACATCTTATCAAGTTCCCTGAGTCTCAAGCCCTTATGACTTTAATTTAATGCCTCAGTCCTTAAACCTGCTATCTATCTATCTCCCAGCAGGTCTCCCTAACAGCCACCCTTTCCCCACCTTGATTGACAGTGACGTTATTCCTCTCAATCCTTTTTATGTCGACGGTTCGTCACCCACAGCCAGACCTTCTCCTCAAACGAGTGGAAGAATCCAGACCTGAAAAACAAGAACATTTCCTCTCATGATCCATTGCTCCTTTGTCAGCCATGGCTCTGTTGTGGTTACCTAAGGGTAGCTACTAATGTTTGTCTCCAGTTTCCATCCTCTCATGTTCCATACACATACACAGGAACACAAAAAAAGCAACAGATAAAAGGCAGGAAAACTGTCCATCGCCCCAGTAAATGGGAATTGGTTATCCAGAGGGGAAATAAAGAAAACCATAAAACAAAACCCTTAAAATTGCATCCGGCACTTTGCAGGCATATGGACTTAAAACGTAACATGGCAAAGATGGTCTCTGTCATAATACCTTGAGTATAGGACTGCAACTCGATGTTTTTCATTACTGTTGAGTTTCAAAGTGAATGGTGACAAAACAATCTTACCTCAAGGTCCATTTAGTAGATTAGCTTTTGATTATATCTCATGGTATTTGAGTTGTTATGGAATTGTGGATGTTAAAATTTCTACTTCTTGTCCGCAGTGGCTTAAAAGTTGAGGTTCAAAGTTCATTCTTGACCTTTAAACAGCAGCTGATTGTTTGAACTGTACTTTTTAGACTAATCAATTTAACATTTAGTCATAAAAGGTCCCAAGAGGTCCCGAGAATACCCAATTTCCGAGCACCCAACTTCATATATTTAAATTGATTTTTCAACAGTTCCAAACCCAAAAAGATTCAGCTTATAAAGGTATAAGATAGAGAAAAGCCGCAAATCTTCACATTGCTGGAACCAACCAGAAAACTTATGCAGAATGCATCAACCGTCAAGCAAACAGGTTGACATACTATAAATGTCTATAAATGTCTGTTTCATAGTCTATTTATATAAAAGAAACAAGGAGGCTGTCAGGCTCGGGAGATACATTGTGTATGCATGGAAGTTGGAATAGCAGTGTGATGACTATGTCAACAAGAGTTCAAAGGCTGCTGGTCTGGTCCTTCCAACCTTCACTGATCACTCCTGACATGACCTCCTGCATGGCTTGCGTCTGTGTGTGTCTCCTGCCTCGTCTCCGCTGGCCAGGGTTTAGCCCCGCTGTGGCCTGTCTGGCCCAAAGCCAGAGGCTCCACTGTCTTTACAACCAGGCCTCACTGAGTCTTGGGACAAGAACAACAATGAAACTGTCAGTTCCAGTTGATGTTTGTTTTTCTGTCGATCCTCCATTCCAGCACTGGAATTAAATGCTAATTCACAGCATATAAAATGCATTTTGTTATTTTCAAATCCCGCTGCCCTTCAGCTAGCTGGCTGGTCAAATGGATAGTCAACCCAAACCAAACAATGCCATCCCATCCCATAGCTTGTCACAGCCTGGCTTAGGAGACCAAATGCAGACAGGACGTATTTGTCTGTCCGTCTGACTGTCTGTGTTTGAGAGGCGCCTGCCACTTAATGACGTCTGACAAGTGAGACAGCGGCAGCTTTGGGTACTCAAGGACTGTTTTGGGGTCATGGAGATGTGATCTGTAGGAAGTGGAGGGTATATCAGATAACGTCAACATTGTCTCCACTCTAAATGTCACAGTTTGCATTTTAGGCATTTTTTTTGTTCTGTTTAAAGAGGCGTACAATCAATGCAAGAGTAGAGATAGCTTCACTTCCTAGATTTAGATGTCCATAAGGAGGTCAAACATTAGAGCCATAGTGCTGTGATGGTGTACGGACAGAAGATTTCACTGATTCTCAGCCTTGAAGTGTAAGCCTTAACTTGATAGATTTTAATGTGACAGTCTATGAAATATGAAGGGAAACCGGAGTCTGACTGTCTTCTTTCCATCCCACAGGCTCTGATGCGTCCAGGTCGCCTCGACCGAATCGTGTTTGTGCCTCTTCCAGATCCTCCAACCCGACGAGAGATATTTTCTCTCCAGTTCCGAAATATGCCCATTGCCCAAAATGTGTCTCTTGACGACTTGGTGACTCAGACCAACAAGTATTCTGGAGCAGAGGTGCGTTACATTTTCTTTGATTAATTTATAATGAGTTCAACAGGAAAAGGAAAGCAATATAACATTGAATCCAGTAGTGACTGTCACAGAAGTATGAAATATGTAAGGCAAAGAATGTTTGGCTTTGGAAAACCATCTAGTTTTCTCTTAACCAGATTTTGAGATATTATTTTTACAACCATGCAGCTTTTCAGACTTTTCAGTTCATTCTGAAGAATAGTTTGTAGTTTAATAATAGTTTGTAGTTTAAAAAAGTTTAATAATCCAATGCAAGACGCTCGGCCAGAGGTTTCAAACCGGCAACCAAGCATTCTACATCTTTACCATTTGACTGTTGCCTGCATTGCAGTGAGATGTTACTGTGCTTTTCCATTATGTCCATGTCGTGTCTGTACTGTGTCAGCCCTCGTGATCTCATGATGTCTGTGTCGTGTCTGTACTGTGTGCACCCTCGTGATCTCACAGCAGACTGGGAGTAATCGTACAAACACTTCTTTGTGTGACAGATTTGTCTCTCTGCATTTGTCTGCCGTGTGATACACTTTGTCCTGAGCAGAGAAACTGCTACCGTCCTCCAGGAATAAAAAAACAAAAAACAAAAAAAAAAACAAGAAACTTTAAGAAAAAAGGGTACAGCTTTAAAAAGAATGCATCAACTTTGGGCCAATTAAACTCATTTGCTGACTTTAAGTGTGGTAGGACTTGGCCTGTGCTCATTGTGTACTGTATTATGGTGCAGAATATTTCTGTCTATCCATCTTTGTCTTGTTCCTTGTCACAGAAATCATGTTTGTCGTTGACCTTCAACATGCCTCGTAGTTTATATACCATATGACAGAAGAAAAAAAACATTCCCATACGATGTACAGTATATCTTTTCCCCTGAATGTAAATCCCCACTGTATATTTAGGCTTTAAGGGTCACAGACATGATAGAACTGTCATGCTGGTCTTCTGACAGGCTCAGAAAACAACCATTTTGAAACCATTCAGACGCTAGCGTGCCTTGGCGGGCTGTGAAAACACTTGTTTCATTGTTGTCCCAGTCGTGCTTTCTGCGCAACATGTTTGTGAGTACTGCCGTGTACAGAAGAATCTGTGATCTGTGAGTTCTTTCTTTCATTTGACTGCATGAGATGATGCAGGAGGCTAATGTTTTGATCTTGAAACTATTTTCTCCGAGCATCTATGGGTTCCTACTGCATAAACACATTAACCAGCCATGTAGAAAATATTCATTCATGTCTGTATTATTTTTACTGGTTTGGAGTACACATAGGAGCTGTTCTAAAAGCAGACCAATGTCTGAACCCAATATGCATACATTAATTAGCGAAAAAAGAGACCTGATCCAAAAACAATCCAAGGATAGTCAAACCTCATCCAAAACCTGAACAGACTCAAAACGATAGAGAACGTAAACATTTGCAGCAACATGTGCCACCACTTAATGAGCAGCAATATACATGCCATTTTTCCTGCATTGATAATGACTCCCCACATCACCTGAGCCAATGATGTCTGCATAGCTATTGGACATTTTGACACCAAGAGGCAGCAGAGGCAATTAGATGCTACCAAATTTGATTAAACTGAATATAATTTGGGCCCAGCGTGACTTGGGTTGGGTCAGAGCAGACCTATGAAGTCCTCTACTTTCAACTGTGTGGAAAAGGTGATGTCAGGTATTTCCATATTTGTTTACCTTAGTTTTGAAACGACTGGCAAATAAATAAGTTCAACTCATTCAACTCTATTTATAATTGATTAATTATCAAGCAGAAATATTAAATATTCTCTGGATACAGGTTCACCTTGTGGTATGGGAACCTGTTATGGTCATTTTTCATATTTTTCGTTTGCCAAAAACATTTGGACTTAACAAGTATTCAGTTAAATATAAACGAAAATACTAGATCAGTTTGTTGCTTCCTCAGTTTGCATATGTTGCCAGCTAGACTCCACTGTCAGTTAGGAATATATAAAGTAAATAAAGTGTTATTTTATTTTTTTTCTAAATGTAACATTGTGTATTCCACATTCAATCACAAAAATATCTTATGAAGAATCCCTCAAGATCTGATACCAGGTTTATAAGTGCTTTGACATTTATGAACACACATGCATGTGCACACTCCAACCTTTCTTTCAACAAGTTCAGAAAACTGTTTATCTGCTCTAAAATCTAGTCTGATCAGGACAGGGAGCTGTTGAGGTGTTTCCGTCTTTTCTTTTGACATTTTGATCCTCTCGAGGGCAGTCTGAGGTTATCTATAGGGCCGCCTCATATCCTGAAAGTACATGCTCTTTCCCTGATTCTTGACTCGGCAGCCCCCACCCAAAAAGCAGCCTAAAGCAGGCGTACACCTGGTGGAGGTATGCAGTAAGAAACCAATCCCCCGCTATCAGGTGTTGTGTTTGACATCGGGGTTTCTGGTATATTGTCTCATCTGTGGAATGGAGGTTTGCAGTCACTTGCCACTGAGTTCTTGAAACCCCACAAAAATTCAAAGACGTGCCACAGTCAAGCTGATAAGAGTTCAGAGGTGGAAAAAAAGCCGGGTCTCACCTGTGTACGTATTATATTTTACATACCAACGCTATAGATCAAATTAGATTAGATGAAACTTTAAACTCCTGTGATCACTGAGGGGAAGTCTGGGAGAAAACAGGATACAGATAACAGAGCGAAGCAGTACTAAAGATAATGCTGTGTTTACAAGAAAAGAGCACCACGGGACAAATGCAACAAATCAACAAGTAAATAAACAAGTAAATGTCCGAACCCACTGACTGTGACTGTTGATTAGTCACATCTTGACTAGCATCTCTCTACAAGCTGGAGGTTTGACGTTTTTACATCAAGACGTGCATTTGCATCATGTTACTGTAACAGTTTTCAGGTTGAAAAAACATTTTTTTCTTGAAAAAGTAGCAGATCGCTTTTTCATCTGAATGTTATTCCCAACACAAATCCAAAAGTGTTTGTGTTTCCTGCTGCAGGAAAACACCGATCACCACAGTTTAGAATAAATGAGACCCTCTTGCAATGTTGACCACTCAGAAAATGCTTCTGGTAATAGAGACTAAAAAAGAAATCAGACAAATCAGCCACTGATTACATGAGTTCCTCTGAATAAAAGATAACCGTAAAGAGTGTTTGCGCTGCAAATGCTGTTTTAAAAAATCCTCTTTTTATTGGATTATTGGATTATTTTAATACAATTTGCTCAAACCACAAACCGTATGTACAGCTTATAACACCTTCTATCCTGAGACCCTAAACATGTGTTGAGTATTGTGATAAATTAGACAGTATGGCATTAATGATTAAAATACCCTAAACAACATTTTTGATCATCTTGTTGATGATTTAAGTGCATGTTTGACAAATCAAACTGCTTTTAATGCAAATTATGACACCAAACAATGATCTCAAACTGTCACTTCAATAACATAACAGCTGAAGCCTGCAGAAGGCAGCAAATGTGTTGTTTTCATGCAGTATTATATAATAATATATTCCTATATTAAAGATATATACTGTATGTTTTTACATTTTCTCTCAGTATTGTGACACACTGCTTACCACACACACTCTGGCAAAGTTAAAAGCTTATATAACTCGGAGGAATGAGTGGTAGTGCCATGGTGTGGACATTGAGAGTAGCTGGACCTCTCCATCTCTGTGTGACAGCGCTGAGCCATTATATTTGACTTGGCATGCTAACTGGTAATGCAGTAGGCAGCTGGGTGAGCCGCAGCCGACGAACATCGGTCAGCCGTGCGTCAAGCCCCACGCTGCCAGGCAGCGAGCTGGATGAAGGGCAGGAGAGGGGGGCTTGTAAATCAACAGCAAGATGGTTATTGAAGCTGGAGGCCACTCAGCAGAGTCCCGTTTCAATTTTCATATCATACACGCTGTCACTGACTTGCTCCACCTCTCAGTCTCGTATTCTCACTCGTATCTCTCTCCATCTGTCGACTGGTCGTATAGAGGCTTTGCAGTTGTGTGACAAATCTTCTGTCAACTGCACTTGATATCATCATGGAGCTTTAACAGTGATCTATTTGGGGTCTTCTGTGTTGCAGGCTTACTAGCTTAGCTCAGATTCAGCACAGCGACATATTTTTTCATTAAATCCTTCTCTCCTGTATTCTATCAGTATTTTTGCTACCATGTGTTTCCTGTGTACAGTCACATGACATTGTTAACAAGCAAAGTGTGTGCTGTAATACCAGCCTCAAGGCTACTGCATTTCTGGCACTGTTGATGCACGACAGCTCGTGGGTCTGCAGTAATGTATCTGCAATGTGCGAGCAAGCATGCCTGGAGATGCTTCTTAAAATATGTTGACGGTGTTGTTGATCCTTCAAAATGTAACAGCCAAATAAAACAACGCCAGAACAAAGAAGAATTGTATATGATCTCATCTGATTAGGGTTAAACAAGTTTGCATTTCATAGTAAATGCAATGTGTGCAGAGAATATAACATCATATATAACACCTAAAGAATGTGATGCAATCTAATATAGCAGCCAAGCAACAAAAAACGTCTTTGTGAGCTTTTAGAGTGTTGAACTGTTACTAATAGCTAATAACTATTAGTATTGATGAGCATAAACATGATTTAACACCCTGCTCCTACTCTCACATTCACACCTGGACATTGACCAGTCTTTTCTTTTTTCACTGACATGAAAACAATTGAAGCAAAAGCTCAAGCCTGAAGCTCAACCTTATCCTGTTGGTCCAGGAATCTGACTGGTGATCTGTTTATAAGCTCACACTATTAGACCACCACAGCTCCTAAAACTTTTTTTTTACCACTTTGGAAAGTTTGGAAATGAAAACTCAATGAGGGGGGTGATTAATTGAGTTTTTGCGGATAACTCATGTTGTTGTAGAAGTGACAAATGGGTGCACTGAGCTCATTTCAGTCCTCAGTCTTGGCAGTCGGACTACCTGAAGCTTTGACTTTAATTACATTCCTGGGATTTCAGACTTGTCTGAGAGGAGGGGGAGGCAGGGTCGAGAGGAGTAGGAGGTGGGAGGGTCATGCAGGAGGACACGGTTGTTGTCAGCTCATTGCTGGAAGCTTGTTAAAATCACCTGTCTTCCTACCTGCCCAGAGTGACATCTGGTTTCCCAAACCTCACCTTCCCACTAAACCCTTCACTGACAACGCATACACACACGCTAACACACACACACACACACACACACCTTTAACTCGCACCCAGAAAATTGCTGCCGGCTCACCTCTGCCATCGCTTTCCTAAACAGAAGCAACATTTGATACTGTAATCGTAGCGTTGTCTCAAAGAAGAAGAAGACGAAGGGCTTAACTCGGTCCTGGAGGAAGGTGTGATGCTACTCCACGTCTGTCTTTTTTTTCTATTTATGATCAAGCACTGACAGGTAAAGGCCTGGAGGATTTATTGCACCCTGTCACATTCACTGAGTCAGTTCCAGGCCTTGTTTGTAGCCTTGCTGAAAATCTGAAGCCCTCTCAGGTTTCAATAGAGCACTTTTAAATATCAGTATAAGACGATTTAATTCTGAACTGAGGATTCTTGCTATAGGCATTAGAGTGTTTTTAACTTCTATGATGAATTTGAGCAGAAACACTTGACATCATTTAGATTAAACAAACCTTTTATTTCATTAAGATATTGCCAGTGAGAACATACATACAGTAAATACTCACTGCTGATTCTTATGCAAATTTCAAACTCTGGAAAAGTCAGTGGCCAATTTGCACATTAGTAGTTTTTTTTAATCTTAATTATGAATCCTACTTTATATCATGTGTAGCTACATGAAGATTTTGTTTAGAAGTACTGATCCTGCAGAAATCCTTTCAAAAAGAAATCCTTTCCTTTTAATGGTCAAGATTGTTATGGCTCCAAAATCAGTAGGAGGTCTGGTAGACTTTTCAACACGCCGCCTCATTAGCCAAGTCCACTGACTTGGTTGGATGGGGTTGATTAAGAGTTGATTAAAGCTTGACATTAGTGAATGAAGATGTAAACGTACAATTTATGAAACAAAAGCTAAAAACAGAACATGCCAAATTGATTTGTTCATCGTTGCAACAAAAATCTAAGCGCAGATGACAAAAAATCTAATGTTTTCTTCCCCATGTCCTCTCAGGATAGTTTTTAGATACATCTGATGTTTTACTCTGATGTCTCTCCATTTAGAGAGACAGCCAAGCCGATTTCTGAGTTGTAGGAACAAGAATGGAGATGACTTCAGTGCTATAGCAACAGTGACTGAAAAATACTGTCATAATGGCGTTTCTTTTATGCTTGTCTTCTTGTTTTCCACATCATTTTTTTCATACATCGTTTTCACATTTAGTTTTCCTTCTGTATTGCCTATTTTATTGCTTTATTCTCTTCTAATCTAAATTTAAGTGTATACATTTTCTGTCTGCTTGTGTAGCATGGAGCTAACTCGACAACGACTGTAACAGCTTATTGCATAGCTTTCTTTAATACTCGATTTTGATTGGTCGAATATGGCATTTTGTTGTCTGTTACTTACATATAGCAGACTATTGCTATGAATAATAGAGCGTTGCTATGGACGTAGTTTTGGTCTGGAGGACTTTTTTTTTTTTTTTACTACTTCTTCTCGACTCGACTATCAGGGACTATCAGGATATATCACTCACTAATAATGCCTATGTGCAGCATAATCTTCTGATATTTTCATTCAGAAGTGATCTGAATATATACAGTTAAAAAAAAAAAAAAAGCTTTTGTGTTTGCTGATGTAAAGATGTCCGGTCTTTTTTCTCTGAAAACATCCTCAGATGAACAGGATTGATGCGTTTCCTGTAATACGGTTTGTTTGGAATAAACAGGAAATGAATAATGACAGTCACGGAGCGCACAACTGAGGGAAACTTTAACTTCATTAACAGAGGGTGTCACAGACCTCCCTGTGCTGTGTGATTGGCAGGTTACCTCCAGGAGGTGAAGTGCAAAAACACCACAGCAATGAGCACTTAGCAGATGTTGACAAGTTGTTGACAAAAGAAAATCAGGATATCCCTGCATGAACACAGTAAGAACAGAACTGGAAGTTGCTCTTTGGATGCAGAACACGTAGAGGTGACGACAACTGACAGGCTGTGCCAACCCTGCATGCCCGGCCTCCCTCAAGATCTCACAGTGTCGTAACATCCCTCTCCCCCTCAAGAGAGGGGCTGGTTGTTGAGGCTTTTTAATAAAACCTCAAGCAGCAGCATTCGACTGTATCAGAATATCTTTGTGTTCAGTCACAGATGCCTTTGACCGACCGCGACCTCCATAGCGGTGGGTCTTTTCCCTCCAACAGGGGGAGAGCTGTTTGGTCCGAGCCCAGGTGTCTGAGACGCTTGGCTGACAGCCATTCAAACTCACTGGCGCAATTGTTTTCTTAACTCTTTCTTTTTTTTTTTTTTTTCACACTGGCAGGAGCAAGTCTGTTCCAATGCAGGACGTACAAATCAGGCAGATCAACAGTCTGCTTTGACGTCAATGTGCCGCCTGCGATACTTAATATTCCCCTTTCCTAGATTACTGAGCACCTTTGCAGCTCCCTATCAACAAAGTCAGTATGTTAACTCGTAACTTGATGAAGGTGCGGTGCTTTTTTGCATCAGTTAAAGGCCATGAGAGTAGTTTTGCAATGCTGATTAGTTTTTTTGTTAAACCACACATTTAAAAATAGAAGCGTGAGCAGTGCTGAATTTGCAGAAGCGTGTTTGTGACAATTAAAAGCCATAAAGAGCTTGATCACAAATAAGGCTTTGTGTGATGACACACACGCACACAGTACAAACCACCCTCACAGGAAGACAAATGGTTTCCTCTTAACACCTGTTGTGGTTGTAGCTGTTCCTCCATTGGCTCTGTGTGTGTCTGATTTATGACCCGGTATTTGTTGTTGCAAAGATTTTTATCACCAAGGACACAGGCGCAAAAAAATGCATCAACAGAACATGTTGCTGTTTGAATAACAGTGACATTACACAACGTACGAAGCTGATATACGCCGTCTATGCAGGACTCTAAGAAACAAAACAAACAAAAAAAAAAACGATCTGTAATCATCATCGAATAAACATGTCATCTTTGGTGGAATGCGTGTCGGACGAGGTCTGATGCCGGCTGTGATTTTCCAAAATATGGTTTAACCTCTAGTCTTGTGTGTGTGAGACCACAGACGTGGTCACGAAAAACATAGTCAACATGGAAAACGCTGTCAGTAGTTCAACAAAGGCTGTGAGGAAAAAGCCTTTCACACCTCTGTAACTCTGTGTGACTGTGAAACACTTCGCCTCACTTCCTCTCCAACAAGCCTTTTGCCTCTCGTCATTGTCAGTATGTTGTTCTTAGACGGCACTGCAGGTTACATAAAGGTTAAAAAAGAAAACACTTCTCTCATCGCTTCAGCCAGCACACTGCTTGTGGCTTACAAAAGGCCAGCAATCGCTGAGAGGGAAATGGCTCCAATCTTCCCTAATTTTACATTTTATATATAAAGACTTCACTGTGGTTTATGTGCAAGTACATGGTGAGCACAAATTGAATTTTTCCTGGGAAATATGAGCCCTCAAGCGTACTAGTCTGTACTGTTTCCCTTGGCCAGGCAGGAAGACAGAATGTGGGTAGCAAAAGCCAAAAAAGAAACAAATTGAGCAAGAAAGGAAGAGTTGAAAGGTAGGAAAGAGAGGAGGTGTGAGGAAAGGTAGGAAGAGAAAGAGAAGTGGATGTGAAAATGTGAAGGAAGAGGGAGAGGAAAGTAGAACAACCTGGAAACAGCTAATAAAACTAGAAAAGGACAGCCAAGAGTGAAATATACAGCATAGAGGACACACCATTAACTCAGTTTCACTTATGTAAAAAGGAAGTTCTGTGTAAATTGTGATATATTACGTCTGAAAGGCTGATTGAAAATGGAAACAGTTTAACTCTCTCGAACGTTAAAAACTTTTTTTTACACTTGACAAAAGTTGATTTTAAAGGTTATGGAATAAATGATGATTGTCATTTAAAGTGAGATTATGTAACTTTGGAATTAACCATTTTTCTTTTATAAATACAAGGTTGTGTAGTGTGTATGCAGTGATGTCACTTGAGTCAGCATTGGTTGGAGCTGAAGCTTAAGTTTGAAAATCAAACATTTCTGGGGGTGTAGATTTAGAAGTGAGCTTACCAAACTTCTGTAGCCCGGTCCTCCTCAAGGCTAGTGCATTAGCCCCTACTAGCACAACTCAACCAAACTGCAACAGTGGAGTTGCATTGTGGGTAATGTAGGCACTAGATTTTGACAAGTGAGAAGAATGCACACAATAAAAAAGTGCTAAGTAGCCTAAAGTAATGCTGGAGTAGGCCTATGTGTGAACATTCACTGTGCATATACAGGTACTCTATATCTTAGTGTGTATGAAAGATGGAGCAAACAGGAAAAAGAGAATTTCAGTGGAGCACATCACACAGGTGGAGTTTACCTACTTTGACATAACCACACACACACACACACACAGCTGAGTCTCCAGGTCACTTCAGTGTGGGTGTGTTTGCTAAACCCACCAGGAAGAATGTGGTGCTTTCATTCGTCTGATTAAGGGGCGAGGACAAAAATACACACACACACACACCTACACACCTACACACACACACACACGAATATATACATATATATACCTGAGACAAAGACATACATACATACATACATTATCTGTAACCGCTTATCTTCACTAGGGTCACGCGTGGGCTGGAGCCTATCCCAGCTGACATTGGGCAACAGGCGGGGCACACCCTCGCCAGTTCATCACAGGGCAGACAAAGACATGCCACCGCCAAACATGGAAGAAGTTATTTGTCAACCTTTGTGGGAGGTTTCCATCTGAAAGTCACTTTACTTACACTTTACTTACATTATCAGTGAGTCATGCAACATGGGGCACATCCTCCACTTTCATGATGCATATTTCCTGCGTGGCTAGAAAACGTCGACGTCACTGTCTCCACATAAGATTCTGCATACATTACAGGTTGCAGGCTAGATTTCCAGTCAGTTCCTCCACATCTTTAGTGTGGAAATCATACTGAATAATGAAGAAGTGACTTGGAGTGACTGGACTTGACAAAAAACAGAAACTATGACTAGACTTGCGCAAGAAAAAATGACTTGGGACTTGCTTGAGACTGTGACCAAATGACACACATTTAGTGTAACATTCATAAAAAAGGAAGAGAAAGACACCATTAGCTATAACAGAAAGAGATTGTTATAGATGGTTTGTGGAGATTTGTACAGCTGCAAATCTCATCTCAGGTGAACGCAGGATAAAATCACACTTGTGCCAACATTTGCTCCAAATAACAACAGTGTAGCACAATATAAAATGTATATGTCAGTGTAATCATAAAGGTAAAGCTTTATGATCTGTCAGAGGAGATGTGCTCCCACTTCTACCTATAATCGCTCCCATCTTTCTAACCTTTCAGCAACATATATTACATATTACATATATATATTTATAACTTACACCTGCTTGGGGGAGATTAAATTTAAAAAGTCTTCTCTCCATAAATTATAATGTAACTCCCACACTTTATTCACACTAGGCTAACTTTGAATTTAGGTTGCTAAATCATGTTTGCTAAGGGACAATGAATGTGACACTCCTAAGAAGTGTATTATGTAAACAGCAATCAGAACTTATTATAGCTTATATATATTTCTGTCTGCTGCAATACTCATGTGTAATATCTTCCCTTTGTCTCTATTGTCTCAGCTGGAACATATGGTGAGGAAAAGCCCACACGAACACACACTTTCATCATCAGAGTTTTCTATGGAATCTAAATTCCTCTGCTGAGAGCACAAGCATGTGCACGTTCATCCACAGCTCACACACACACACACACACACACACACACACACACACACTCACTCACTCATACACTCCGCTCTGCTATTTATGATCATGTGCCATGTTTCCGTTCTCTCCCTTTCTCCCCCACGTGACTCTCCTCCCTCCATGCTTAACCTCACCTCCCTCTCTTTAACCCCCTCTGTCTCTCTTTCTCGGCTTGTAATCTTAAATAGGTTTCACATGGAGCTGTGGTCAGGTCTTGTTTCTCATGGCGGAGGCATGTCACTGCAGACACTTCCTCTTTGCCTTTTTGGAGGATGAAACATTTTATTTCTGGTTGAGAGTTTTGGCTCTGCACCCCCCGACATCGTTTGATTTATTATTATTGAATTTCCTCTCTAAAAATGGGGGTGATGCTGTGGTGTGGCTGGGGCAGTTTTAGTGGTGTGAGTTAATATTTTGTAATAATAGCACCTCTTAGAGCCAATATCATCTCTGGTATTAGACGTCAGCTGTTCAACAATTTATGTGTGTAATTGTGCATTATGTATATCTATATCCAGTTAAAGCTCTGTCTGTCTAGAGTCTACAGTGTTGTTTTTGTAATTTTGCTTGACTTTAGGTGTGATGTTTTGTCAGCAAAACTGTGACATATTAGCCAATTCCAACTTCTCCAACGTGAGGATCTGCTGGTTTTCTTGTCTTATATAATAATAACCTGGATATCTTTGAGTTTAGGACATTTGTTTGCTCAAAGATCAGCCAAAAAAATATCTTAAAAAAAAAAAAAAAGATCTGATTTATCATTTCAGCAATAATAGTTGCTTGCTATTTAAATTTCAGTAACCTCCATACAGTAAAATACACTGATTTGACTGAGTGGTTAGAATTTGCACTGGAGGCAAGTTGTGTTTTTATATTATGACCACTGACAGTATAAAGAATAGATGTATACATGCCATCACCCATATGTTTCTGAAGAGCTGTTTTGGAGCTCAGTGTAATGGATCATCTGCAGACCTGAGGCGGCCTCAATGACACCTGGGTGCTCTAAAAAGCCATCTGTAACGGCACCCAGCTATCAGTCAAAGTGGCCACTCTGTTCATTTTGAATAACTGTAAGCCATGATATAATTTGAGCAGGTGAGTTATATAAAAATTCACCCTCAGTACAGGTGTCATGAACGGGGAAATTAGCTATAGAGACTAAAACAGTTTTTTGTACCAGGCTGCTGTGAAGTTGGACATTTTAATATGGGTGCTTATGGAGATTGACATGTTCTGCAGCCAGCCTCAAGTGGCCGTTTGAGAAACTGCAGTTTTTGGCACAGGCTTCACTTCACAGCCACAGAGATTCAGCAAACAAATATTCATGTGTTTTTGCTGGACAGCATGTCCAAATGAAAGATTGAGATAGATACCAGCCTGTAAAACGTATCTGAGTGGTCCTGCAAGTGCAGTGTGTTATGTATGAGTGTGCACACACGTGTGCAGATGCATGTTTAGTCCAATACGAACTGTGAGCAAGTGCAGTGTGTTGCACTGAAGCGTATGTGTGCAGGACTTGTGGAGTGATGGAGGAGAGGTTTTGTGGGGAGGCGGGGAGGGGATGTTGGGTCGCTCCTGTAAATGTGGCCGTTTGTGTGTGAGGGGAGGGGGGGGTGAGGCAGGAGGGAGGAGGGGAGTGCTGGATGTAGCCTGCTGTAGACACAAGGGCGGATTGATAGTAAACACACACTCTGGGCTTAGTGGATCTGCTGCCGGTAGCCTGGCTAACAAGCCCTTCATTAAGGCCGTCTGATACACTCACTGAGCGCCTTTGTTGAAGTAGGAAGCGAAAAGTACACCAGACAGATTTGACCTGAGAACGTTGGTATGTGCTGCCAGCAGTCGCAAGCTTTTTATTTCAACCCCTCCACCTCTGAAGAAGGGTTTATTTTCGTCGCGCTGAACAGGTTGTCTCATGGCACGCACCACTTCTCACCTCCTCTGGGGAAATACACAAGGAAAGAAACATAGATTTACATAGCTACTTTGCTGTGAACGTGTAGGATGCACGTAAAGGTTGTCACTGCGTTTCCTGGGTTTGTGTGTACATGTACAGTGTGTTTGTGGGATGCATATATTATATAAGTACGTAGACCTGAGTTTAGAGGTGGTTTTTATTTATTCTAAAGACTTCTGACACGGTACAAGCTGTTCATTTCCCTTTATAATGCACCTGTACTTTACCGTTATTGTGACTCCAAGCCCTTTTTTCACATTCTATGTGTGTTATGTCCTTATTTGCGTGTGTATTTTTTTAGATATTTTACTTTTTCAGATTTTTTTTTCCTTTTTCATGCTGCATGTGTAAAATTTTCTTCTGGCATATTCTCATATTTTTCCTTGACCTCAGAAGGGCTTAAGGTTTTTACTGTCGTTATTTTGTGCTCCCATCTAAATGTTGATACTCCTAACTTTTTATTCCACTCATATATTTCTGCTTGCCATGTTCAAGTGCTAAAAAGTGTCGGGTGTGTTTATGTAACCCCCGCTTTGCTATGTTCTTATTTATATTTTGTTATTCTTTGCTGTATCTTGTTACCATTTGCTGCTACAGCGGCCTAATTTCCTCTCTGGGGTCATTAAAGTTTCGTGTTGCCTTATCTTACAAGGACAACAGGACCTCACGTACCGTGCTGGACGTGCTGTAGTATATCACTCTACATACAGTATCCAGCATGGTATCGCTTATGTGCATTCAAGCAGCATGATATAGGGTGTAGTTGTGGCTACAGAGGAGAGTGAAGTGCAGTGACCAGTAGAGCATAAAGGCTGCTGTTGTATCCAGGGTTTCATGTTGTGGCACCCTAATGGCTGGGAGCATGGGAGGCGAGCGAGGACCCTGCAGCCCCAAGGAGAGTAAGCCCTGCACATGCCCGTCCTAATATCAGAGCCTTTGAAATGAGTTCACTGACCGATATCCATCTGTCACAACACTAAAACTTTAAATCGGACACTACTACAAAACCTGGTACCACTTTCTAATACTTACCTATGAGATAAAGATTGTTAATAACTCGTTTTCTAATGCTTTATAAAATCCTAACACATTTATAACGACTTTATTATAAGAAACCTTTGTAAGTGACGTTACTAACATCAAGTGAAACCATGAAGTCTGAAGTTCATAAATCCACTAATACATACCCATATTTCTCACTTTCTAGCCATAAAGCTATATTATTATTAAAATATTCTATAAATAATTCAGGGTATCGGATCCAACTTTCTAATAAGCCATCCATTCCATAGCTTCATATGTTTATAAAGCCATTAATAATCAGGGGATCAGGTTTTCTTACTTTCTAATAATTAATCAGCAAATTTTAGCAAGTGATGGAGGAGTCACAAATGGTGTTGGGTTTATTTTTATGTAACCCATCAAGTCTTCAGTTGTAAATGTTGTAAGTTGTTAATAGGTTAATTTATATCATGCAGCTATTTTCCAGAAGGCAAGTGATCAAAAGGTTGTTGTTTTTTTTTAATAATCTGGCAACCCAAAATGTCCTATTAATGGCTTGTACTAATACATAAAGTAGTAGTAGATTAATTATTAACCATCAATAAAGCCATGAGTTATGACTTACACTTTATTTGAAATTGGTACCCACAAAAACCCAGACAAAAAACAGAAAGCCCTGCTATAGAAATTAACATAACTTTGATTAGTTTTATTTAACATTTATTTCACACTTCCTATCAGTCATAACACTCATATCTGAACCAGGATCTGTTCTACTGTTAAGATAACATGTTTCAGACCAGGTTCTTCTTCTTTTCATACTGCTTCACCCGGCACATCTGCCCCCTGAAGGTGACCCTGAAAATTTAAATCTAAAATTGTATTTTTGAGCATTTTGAACATTCTTAATGACTTCTATATAGGATCACTTTATTATTCTTTGGAGAGATTACCTTTTAGTCCACTCAAAGACCAAAAGGAGATCTAAAAGACTTATATATGTGTGTTTCTACGTTTTTGAGTTAGAATATGTGTGTTTGTACGTTCATGCATGCGAGGCTTGGTTTACAGAGGGGTTTGAGAACCACCAGGGGAAACTTGTCATTAGAGGAGTATGTGGAAACAAGGATGTGGTGGGCACTCCAATTGAGTATCTATCACTTTTCCAGCGACCCATTTAAAGGCTCTGCGGTTTAAGAGGCTGTGCTGACATTTTATTAAGGTGGAATGACTGACACAAGGATTCCGGACATTTCTGCTGGTGGTGGCAGTGGTGTAGTAAAGCTTTAAGCTTATAGCTAGATATAAGTAATTATAATTTACTTCTTATTTACTTTGTGTAATTCAGTTTCTCCATATTGTTTTCAGACCACAGCTACTTCTGTCTACTCTCTACATTCTGCATTATTGTTCTTTTTCAAATTTTGCATGCTGTATGTTGTACAAATTATAAAACTCTCTGAAACTTTTGGAAACTCTGAGCTATATAAATAAATGACCATGACATTATCATCAAGCTGATAACTGGAAGGTTGCAGGTTCATTTAAATGAGTACTACCCTCTGTTTCCCACACAGCAGTCACCATTAGTGTACCGTCGGCCTTGTCCTGCCCCCAGTGGAACTTCTTGCCAGCGACCAATTCATGGGTCAAACTTTTCCACAGATCCAAAATGGACATGTGGGAAATCTACCCAAACCTTACATGCATCAATAAATCCAAAAGGAACTTTTTAACTTCTTGAAAATGTCTGATTTGACACTGCTATGGTTAGTTTGGTCAGGGTTCTTGGCTTTTAATAAGGTTAGTGAACTTTTGTCATCTTGGTTGAAAAAACAGCACTGACTGTTGGAATAACATGGGTAAGAAACATTGGTCTGCCATGTCACAGTCTGATGCTTTGTCACTAGAGGACAGATGTCCACCATGTTGAACTGCCATATTTCTCCAGTAGCCCAGAAAAGACAAAGTAAACACTGGCTCGAGATTGGGCATTTTGTATTTTCAGATGTTTCATGTCCTCTGTAGCTTCCCTTTCACAGAACGAGGGTGTTCGGATCCACAACTTTATGTAACTTTACCACTACATGGCACTCTGTTCTACACACTGGACCTTTTAGATACTTTCACAAATAAATGATGCTGTTTTTTTTCTATGGAGGAGTCTCCAAAGAACAGTTCAGTAGACCTGAACGGTCTGTTCAAAAGAGTTGAAAACGCACTATGTAATCAAGGCTGACGTACTGACATACGGACCCAAGACCCTTACCAACCTGATAAGACTAAATAAGTAATAATATTTATAATATAGTCTGGTCCTGGGCCGGGTCGTGTCTTGGATTTCTTTGTGAAGATCTTTGGTATGAAGAACTGGGTGTCACAGAGAATGTTTGTATCATCAGAAAACTTCTGCTGAACAAATAAATAGAAGAGAATGAGTCAGTGAATATTTGGAAGTTAGTCACAGGCATTACTGTTTAACCTGAACCAGTTGCAGTGGAAGAGCTTACTGTACAAACTGTTGCTCAAACAATTTTTGCTTCGTCATCAAAACCTCTCTTTTTTGATTCACTATCAGGCCAACTTTTGGGTCATCTTGAGTCAGCAAGTTTTTAGCCCGACTCCAAACTGAGGGGCTCTTGATGATGACTTTTTTTTTTTTTTCATTTGCTTTGCCTTTACGACTGGCTTCGTGCCACCTCCAGGAACTCTAAGCTCGCCCACATCACCAGAGAGCAGCCACTGCAATGCATCAGCTTAGGCCTCTCCATATATTTAAGTGATTGCTGACATAATTTATGAAGGGAATGAAAAATAAAGTCTGCATTGCAATAAAATTAAAAAAGAGAGAGAGAGATCTATAATTTATTTGGCCTGCCACAAGTCAGCACTCCTCACCACCGACTCCCCCACCCCCCCCTACACACACACACACACACACATCTCATTTCTGTGCATTTGCAGTTTTTCTCCTTCCTCCCCTTTTTTCCCTCTCAGGAGCGGGGGGGGCATCTTTAGGGGGTGGTAGGCTGCTTTTTGGGGGGGATCAGGGGTATCAAGGTAGTGCTGGGGGGGGGGGTCGGTGCTGGACTTTTGGCTCGGTTCTAGGAATGCCTTCACGTTTACAAACAAACTGGCTCTTTCGCTCGCCCTGTTTGCCTTTGTGGCTTTATTTTTTTTTCAAGGCCTGTACGGGCAAACACACAGCGGGAAACACTGGCTTGTTGATCGCCTTCACAGACCAGCTCATAAACCCAGCGAGCATGAATGTGGGGGCCTGTGTGTGTGTCGTTTGTGTACTTCAGAGCAGCTCCGGACATTCGCAGCCCCCCCTTCCTTTTTTTTTTTTTTTTTTTAATAAACCCAAGGGGTGTTATGGAAGTAAACAACCAATAATTATTAACTGTTGAATCATGAGATTGAGGCACAAGGGGGCTAACATGTCCTGTAAGTGAAGTTTCAACGTAAATAAGAAATTACAGTTTGATTGTGCTGCATAGTTTGTCTGTTCCTGTTTATGGATGTTGCTTGGAAACAACACTAAATCACATTGTTCAACATGTGGCATCTCTCTCACTCTCGCTCACTAAGTCCTTTCCTTGCTCACTCGCCCTCACTCCGTTTGTAAACAGGGAACCGGGATACATGGCCTCATTGTTTTGCATCATTATTACTGACAGGCCTAAATGACTTGAATGATGGGAAACCCTCATACAAAATTAACCCGGCCCTGTGTGTTTACCCTGCCTAAATCATGTTGCTCATTGGCTTGAAACAGAAGAAGGGGGAAAATAGGCCTCACATCCTGACATCTGCAAAGCACCTGTCCTGAGCCGTGCATGCTAGCTGGGCCAGAGCACATTCAGTTATCTCCCCTCATTTTACTCTCGAGCCTTGAAAAACACCATGACTGCCATATGCTTTATCAGTTGACAACCTCTGCGGTGTTTTTTCCTGTCTCCACCAAGTCTATGCATTGTATGTGTTTCAGATGATGTCACGTTCTGTTGATATTTATATTCAGATGTGATGATGTAAAATCAGGACTTTAAAGGTGCATATTCTGTAAATAGTACCCCGTAACAGGGTAATGTGCCCATATGGTACTATGTTTTCATTAGTGTACAATCACCTGAAATTAAGAATCATTATGTTTCTGTTACCTCAGCATCCTAACTTACATCTACAGATGCCATAGGTCATCTTCCACGGAGTCCGCCATGTCAAACCGCCATGTTTGGCCCAGAATTGGCAAACTTAAACACTGGCTCTAAATAGGGTCGTATGTTTGGTGGCCACCATAGTTTCTACTTTATGCCAGGAAGGAGAGGGTGAAGCGAGGGGGCGTTGCCACTAAAGCCTACACACTGCTCTACTACTTTCAATACAAAATCCATATATTTTTTCAAATATTGAATGATAAACTTGATATCTGCAGTCTTGGAGATGAGACTTTTCACTTATAGCTGCATTTACTGCAAAACTGTTTTGATGAAAGCTCAATTGGACGAGTGCTGAGTGACTAGCTAAATAGAAAACCAAGCAAACGTGCAAAAATGTGTTATTCCTTACTCGCCTTCAGAATGGGCAGGTCGAGTTTTCCTAAGTGAGAAAACTAGATTGCTACTTTATAGTGCCAATATATTCTACCTCTTTTGTTCCCCACTTGGACTGTTTACCTGCATGCAACCAAAAAAACATGACCAAACACAACTTGTCAATACTACTCGGACTAAACGGAAACCAGAACTCTTACTATGCCAAAATCTCAGTCCCTTGCTAACAGATTCTGCATTCATATCCAAATATCTGTAGAGATTAACCATAGCCCTATACATTACTTGTCCACCATAAACAGCTAATAAATGATGTTTTATTGTGGTGGTATTAGCAGACAAAGGCAAATGAAGATAACAGGGAATGCTTGCTGGCTAACATTTACAAGCTAGCTACATTAGCTAACAACTGCTGTTACAATACCTATTGCACCTCTCCCAATCTGTCAAATTGTTAGTTAAAGATGTGTTCTTGTAAATATTATAAAATAGTGGACTTGTGGTAGGAGCGAGATGAACAGTACTGCAACAGTAATATGTATATAACATGCTAAAAGAATAAAACAATACCGAACTCAAGCAGACCCAGTTCTTAAGAGGAGAGAAATAAGAGATCCTAACTTGTTCATGGAAATTTTAGACTGTATCTCATCTATAATTTCCCTTTATTAGGAAACCACCATGTTGCTTATTTAATCAGTAAATTGTCATTTTTATTTGACCTTGAGCATTTTTTCAATCAAAAGTGATTTTCAAAAATAAAAGCTGACCTACTAAAAAAGTTGGAAGGAGTAAATAATTTCAGCTTCACTTTCACTGTATTTATTGATACACACTCAGTGTAAAGGGATATAGATGTAAACTGCTCTGCTGACTGAATATTCAGGATCATCTTGCATGTCACGCAGTGTGCAGCTGTAGAGGGAAAGGCAGTGACCAGCAGTGCTTCGGTCCAGTGAGCAATTTCAGCACACCCACATTGCTCTACATGCAAACTTTCACTGTTCAATATTCCACAGCTCCGCTGGATCACGTGTCTGCCTGTCCCACTAACCTCCCACCAGACGTTATCAGTGGTTGTACAGGCGAATAGTTTCCTGCACGGCAGTTGTTGGAGGGAGTTGTGTAAGCTGCCCTGGCTCAGAACAAAGCTGCGCTTCTAGAAAGGGAGGAGGGTGGCACTGCTAGGAAAGGTGCCTGGCCTTCATCAGCCATCGCCACCAATTAGGAAGTGAGTCACTCCTCTGCTGTGTGCAGAATCTCTCTGAAAGGTCACCCGTACTGACTACAGCACTCCTCCATCAGCGATTACATAACTCAACCAGTACTGTAGTAAAGAAGGTGCAGGAGGAGCACTGTATTTACACTTTAGACATGGCAGATCACAAATGTTGGTCTGGATGCAGAAATAATAAAGGGCAGAACCAAAAACAAATTCCAGTTTTATGGATTAAAGAGGCAAACAAAGATGTACTTAGTCCTTAATTGTTATTTATATTCCTTATTAGTTTGTGAGTTAACATGTTCCATCAACATGTGGTTCTTGGCTTCATAAGACATCTAATGAGATCATTAGATAGACCAAAACTAAATTTCCAGTTTCTTGTGACTCTGTCAGCTCCTTCCAATCTGTAAACAGATTATTTAAGGGATTATATGATAATGTTTAATTTTAAGACCCACATAAACTCTTGTTGCACCTGAAAATATGAACATGCTGTGCCTCAGTCATTTAGCTGATTGTATTTTTCCAAAGCATGAAGTTAATCCTCCCTTACTCTCGCCAATTTTGGATTTCTCTGACCTCACTGTTAAACAAAGTCCTTCTACTTCTCACTTTAGCTTCAGATGTGTTTTTTTTTTTTTTTTGAGATTATATACAGTTTGATTTGTGTATGTCCTGCTTGTGTTCGTCCCTCTGCACTGCAATAGTTGTGATGTTTTCAAGATAAATGCATTTCCCTGAGAGAGATAAATAAAGTGCTTTTCCATTACCATAACACATCTACCCTCAGCAGTCTGTCGCTGAAGTCGATCAGACTCAGCCTGACTGTGCTCACATGATTCAGTGGTGTTCAGTGGATGGACTGGCTCTTGCATGACAGCTGAATATCTGTGTCTGTTTCCTGTCCCAGATAACAGCAGTATGCAGAGAGGCTGCCCTCCTGGCCCTACAAGAGGACATCAAAGCTCAGCAGGTCGAGGCCAGACACTTTGAAAGTGCCTTGAACACTGTGAAGCCCCGGATCCCGGACTCTCTCATCCAGTCGTATATCAGCTATCAGCAGCAGCACAGCGGCCTGTGCTTCTTCTGACCACGCTGAAGGAACTTTTTTTTTTTCCTTGGGATTCTATCATTATTTTAAAAACCAAAGGTTTTCATCTGTCTGCTGGACGAGTTACAAACATATGATGAAACACTGACATAACCACCAGCTGAACTTAAATGTTGATTACTCTTTTGGAGATGCTGTGCCAAGTTACGCAGCTGTTGTTCCAGTTTCTGTCCTACGATTCCTCGAAAAACAAATATGGGACTGGTTTGTTACTGGTAGCCATCATGACAAACAGAAAATACAGTTTCCCTGAAATGCTTTCATTCAAAGAACACCGCATAAACACATGTATGTTGACAGCTCAGCAGAACGGTATATTGTCTATGTCATGTTTGAACATATAAAATATTAATAATGTAATAAATGCATTATTTATATATTCATTGCTTTGGTTGTCTTTTTTTATGAGCACAAAGAACTACAGGAAAAAAAGTCATGTACTGATGATATTTAAAGCTACGACATGCCTTTAAAATACATATATAAATGATATTATATTATTGTCAGATTTACTCTCTCTGTTCAAAAGTTTGGTTTGCTGGGAGCACGTTTTAACTTGATTTTAAAACTTCTCATGATCGGGTCCGCTTTAGCTCAGCGTTTGCCTCAAATCTGTCTTTTAGTGCCACTTTGTATTATTCATATTTATTTTATGAATATTTTTGGCTCTTCACGCGTTCCCTGTGGGATTTTAAGTATCTGCACGATTGAATCACATGTTTTTCAAATGTTTTCACAAAGACAGAGAAGACCTGTAGGCCTATATGCCTGTGTTTGACATAGTGGAATAACTCCAGGGTTGCTTTTCTAACTGATTGCACTGATAGTGGACAGTTTGATCCCTTTAATCAGAGCATTAGGCTGCATACAGTATGTCCCCTCCACTAACAGCTCTGGAATTAGATAGTGGAATTAGACTTTTATCTGGACCCCCTTCAAGGACCCCTGATGGTTACTAAACCTCTAGTTTCGGGGGGAACCGCTGCTCTATATCCACGGGGAGAAAAACAGCCACGGCTGGTATATTCATCACATCCATCCATGGAAAATCAGCTAATTGCTGTAATCGTGAGATTTCCGTCCGCACTTCCGACCACTAAGAGCAGGGATCCAAGCGGCCATCTGTCGGTCTACCAGGATTTGCTTTATCACCAAGAAGCTGAATTTTAACATCCAGCTTAAAAAAACTTTTCTTTCTACTGCGCACACAGTTAACACTCCGTTAACTCTTTTTTTCCGTTGTCTTTTTTTTTTTTTTTTAAAGCATTTGTTGACCCGAAATGGCACTGGAGGTCATTCATCTATTGATTTTTCCATTTGAATAGGATAAATTGACTTTGTATTGAACTTCCTTTTCTCATGGATCCGGATGTAGCGCATCCGCGACACCAATCAAACCAGACAGTCAGGAACAGAGAGGAGGAGGGGGGAGGAGGTGGTGAGGGGTGTCTTTCCCCTGGCTGCAGGGCTGCTTTTTTCTTAAGGTGGACCTGGACCATATCCCTAAACCACCACCACCACCCCTCCTCCCTGTCCAAAAAAAATCGACCCATGAAACTTCAAATGCTGGGAAAATGTCCATATCAGAGAGGGGAGACAAGCTGCATGGCTCATCGCGACACATTTCATTTCCTCTCATGACATGCGTAAATGCGCAATGGGAACATTCCAGAGAGCAGAGTAGACATCCTGTTGATGTTTTCTCCATGAATTGTCTGTAAAATCGCACAGTTGGTTTCCAAAGTGTGTCTCCTGCACCAGCACAGGTCATTTAATATAATCCAGGTTAACTTTAATTATCTTTAAAGACTGTAACATCATATATGAGGGTCTCCATTACGCAGTGAGACATACAACAGACATTATGAACTTTTGGTTACAATGCTTTATCCTGCTATGGAAACCATTTTTAAATTAATTTTAGATTAATCACAGGTTTTATCGTTTCATTTAAGTCATCTCAGGTCCCTTAACATGTTTAAAAAACCTTCAGCAGCCTTCAATTCACATGCCAAAGCTTCAGTAATATTTAGCTTTTTCAGGTTTTTTTTATGTAGTTTAAATGCGTTAAATTTATTTTAAACCAACACAAAATCTTGTTTTACTACATTTTCTGTGTTTTCAGTAGAAGTATCTGCTTTAATGCTTCTAATATCTCATATCTTATATAAGTACCAACAAGTTATTTTACTTCATCTTTAAAAAAAATTTTTTGAAAACATTCAAATTATGATAAATATAATACAAATGTGCTTTTACATGACGTTTATTGCACGTGTCTCGTGGCTCGTGTACCAAAAAAATGACAAATCAGCAAGAACATAAATAAATGGCGCGTTCATTACATCACTATTAGTCACATTAACCTGCACCCCTCACACCATTATTCATAACCCGCAAGAACGGAAATTAGACGTTGTTGTTTTGTTTTTTTCTTCCGTGAACCCCCTCGTCGAGCCAACGCAAAATAAAAAGCCGTTCCACCTTAACAAGTGCACACATCTCTATCGCCCGGCCTTCCACATCTGCCCAATGAATCAGGAGCGGATGCGATGTATCCTTTTTCAGTGGAGTGAATGGCCAATGGGAGTTGGCTTGTCGAGCAAACACTGAGCCCTGCGTTCCCATTCATTCAGTGCTGAACAGGCCCGCAGAGCTGGAAGAGAGCGCACCGCTGTCTGCGACCCGACGACGCTTCTTTTTTTTTGTAGCGAGCGCAGATTCCCCGCAACAATAAGTAACAGCCAGAACTCAAAGCTCAACTCTCCGAAGGTACTCGAAGAGGAGAAAAGTCTTGGATATAAGCTCTCTCTCTTGCTTGATTTTTATTTTGTCTGAACTATTTTTTTTAATTATTATTATTTTACAACAATTCCTGCGGGACTTCTACAACTGGGTTGTCTTGTCTAAAGATCGGCCTCCAAGTGCGCAGCAGTTCTCCGGGTGCCTTCCCTGTCCTCCTCCATCAGAACTCCGTGAAAACCGTGGATTTACTTTGTTTTTATCCTGGGACGAATGCATACGTAACCCGTGCTAAGCATCTGTAAAACTAACCAAGAAAAGCTGGAATAACGCAAAGGGATACACTCGCACTTGGATTAACAGGCTGTGAATGTTATGCATTAAAGCTTACAGTCTACACTTGGACATTGCCCCCGTCCTTTTGGATGGAGTTTTGGTAGACTATTTGGTCGATGGATTCGACGTTATGGATGGTTGCATATAGGTACGTATCCTCCTTTATTATTTTGCTTTTACGGTGTTTATTGGCCGACAGTAGCGCACGTAGCGACCCAGTACGCGCCGTTGTAACGATATAAATGTTTTGTTACACCGGTGCACAAAGCTTTAAAACTTTCCGTGTCATTTTCATGCGTTTGGCACGGAAAAACACTCACACATACACACCCGCAGCGGGTTAAATTCGTCGCGATTAGCTGATGAAGTTGATGGATTTCCATGCCTGTGTGTCCTTCCGTGGCTCTGCTGTAACAAATACCCTCCCCCCCACCCCCCCACCTCACGGCGGTTGTTTTCATTCATAAGTTTTCCCCCGTCTATTTGGATGCGTCCTCTTATGTCTCCTGATCTCCGGCTCTGTGTGTTTTTTTTAGGATCCTGCTTTTATTACTGCGCACGACGTCTTCTCCTTTTGAACGCGCTCCGTGCAGATAACCCTGCTTATAGCGCGCACTTTGTTGCGTTCACTATTAAAATAAATAATAACAGTTTGTTTATTTGCAAAGCGCACCAAGGGGGCAAAAAAATGGATCAGTTTGGCTGTGGCTGCAGTGTTTCTCCCTGTGAGGCTTGATGTGTGTTTCACGGGGGGGAGCCGGGCTTTATGTTTTTGCAAACTCAGAAGGTTTTTGGCCTCGTGTGTAGGTCGGCGTTGCTTAATAACATCCACGAAGGCTCAAATAAAAAAAAAAGTCCTGATGGTGTTCGTTTATGGCACGTACGCGCATATTCAGCGAATGATTTGCCTGGAATAAACGTGATAAAATTACGTCTTGCTGAAGCGTTAATCCGACAACTTTGAATCACTCACTAAAGTCTGTATTTAGTCGGAACTTGGTCTGACCTTTAGGGTTTTTTTTTTTTATCTCCACTTTTGTCCCCATTTCCCTGAAATCCTTTTTGGTGTAGTAATAGAATACTAAGTGAGGCAGCTCATTTAGTTCCCTTGGATCGCGTCCTCATTTCGTCGCCGCGGTGCATTTAAATGTTAACTAGTCATACAAATGTAAATGAGCAGGGGAAGTATTTGTAGGGCCTACTGAAGTTTAGATGTGTGCGTTTTTGGGGAGGAAGCTTCAAAAAGTCTTGTTAATAGTCAGCTTTTTCTGATTCTTTCATACTGACTGGGTTTCACTCAGTTTTGAATCTGAGATCATCTGAGAACCATGTTTACCCATCATCCATCAGAACAGTGTCTGTTTGCCAGTTATGCCATGTTTTGGCTCTGTCTGATGATGTCCCCTCCCTCCCTGCTTCTCCTTTGTCTCTCCCCGGCCTCTCTTCCCCCCCAGGTTTTCCGATGCATGCCAAGTCCACGGTGAATGTCGGAAGTGGTGATCCCCCCAGATGGAGCTCCAAAGTCAACATGGCCCCGGCGGTTCATTAGTGGTGATCCAGCAGCCTTCCCTAGAGAGCCGGCAGAGGTCGGATTACGAGCGGGAGCTCCAGCATGCTGCCATTCTCTCCTTGGACCAAATCAAGGCCATCCGCTCCAACAACGAGTATACCGAGGGGCCCTCGGTGGTACGGAGGCCCCCTGCGCCCCGCATGCCCCCCAGACCCCAGGACAAGCAGGAGAGGACACATGAGGTTATCCTCGTCAATGTGAACAACAATTATGAGCACCGGCCGTCAGGTCACCACCATCACGTCGGGGGTGGCGTGGTGGTTGTGGCTGGGGGACAGCAGTATGGCGGGTCCCGGGCGCCTGGACTCAGCCGCTCCACTAGCACAGGAAGTGCCGCCAGTTCAGGGAGCAACAGCAGTGCCTCCTCTGAGCAGGGACTCTTGGCACGCTCGCCCCCCACCAGGCCTGGCATGAGCTTACAGCACCACCACAGAGCAGAGCGGCCTGTTCGGACTCAGCCCAAGCCCAAGGCCCTTTTACAGCCCCAGCAGGGACCTCACTTCCACCAGCCTCCACTAGAGGCTCCACTCAAGCCCCAGGGCAAAGGGAAATCAGACTTTTCTGGCTCTGGCAACGGGGTGGTGGCTGCTGCCGGGCACCAGTTTATCTGTGAGCGCTGTGGGAAGTGCAAGTGCAGTGACTGCACGGCTCCCAGGAGCCTGCCTTCTTGTCTGGCGTGTAATGGCCAGTGCCTCTGCTCAGCTGAGAGCGCACTGGAGCACGGCACGTGCATGTGCCTGGTTAAAGGCATCTTCTACCACTGCTCCAATGACGATGAGGGGGACTCATGTGCTGACCACCCCTGCTCGCTGTCACGTTCCCACTGCTGCTCTCGTTTCCTGTGCATGGGATTAATGTCGGTACTCTTCCCTTGTCTGCTATGCTATCCACCTGTCAAGGGGTGTCTGAAGGCGTGCCAGGGCTGCTACGACCGGGTTAACAGGCCCGGCTGTCGCTGCAAGAACTCCAACACTGTCTATTGCAAACTGGAGAGCTGGGCCCCACAGACCCAGGAAAAACCTTCCTGATCGCCCCTGTGTGTTTGTGATTGCGTGTGTGCGGGAGACTCTTGATGTGGATCTTATGATGACAATGATAATGATGATGATAGTCACAAATTAATGTTTATCAAACATTCTAAGCACCTCCCACCCGCCTCCCCTCCTCGCTGCGGAACCCTAAGGAGCTAAGCAAAGGAGTAACGAAAACCACTCAATTATTTTTATTTTTTATTTTCTCTGGATCAGGACCATGTTTTTACAGACCAGTGTTTGCCTTAACTGTTTCTATGTCTATCCTCAGCTCCTCATTAACACTATTTTTTAAATATATATGAAAAAGTTTTTCTTCCGTTTTAGGTAGAGAGTTTCCTCTGGGTCTGTGTGCCCGGCGGGAAGCTGCCTCTCACCAAATCTGTGAAGGACGATCTACTATAGGGCAATTATGTAGCTGTTACCTGGTATTCATAGCAAAGCAGGTATGTTTGAATATATCGGTTGCTGCCACACTAAAACCGTGGTTCCTATGCTCATGTTGCATTAACGAAAGCACATCCATCTCATAGTATTTTTTTTTTCTCCACTTGGATATGTTTCTCTCCTTCCACCCATCTGAACTCTTCATACACATTCTGTGGAATTCTCCCATGTTTGTTTGTTTGTTTTTTTCCTTATTTTGTGCAAATTGTATGCTCAAAATCCATAAGAGGAATTCTGGCTATTTTTTAAAAGAAAAAATGTCTGTTAAAACATTTTTTTTTTGTTGTAAAAAATATTTATTATGTGAAGCTCTATTATTTTATGATATTTATTGCAAGAGACAGTCTTAAATTTACTCATGTCTGAATATAACAAAATATCAAATACTTACTGAAAAATTAAAGGGTGGCACAAAAGAAAACTATGTTAACTTTAATGCAGAAAATATATTAATTAATGAAAAAATAGCACTGTCTGGTGTCTTGATTGGGCTGTTGAGAAACAGTTACCAGCTTGAGGAATGAAAGATGTGACTGATGGCTGATTTTCAGAGAATGCGGATCAGTTTCATGAGTTTGAGTTCATTGGCGAACAGCAAATCACTGTTTTCTGTGTGTGTATGCATGTGTGTGTGTGTGTTCATGCTGGGTGTGGAATTCCTGGTAAAAAAAAAAAAAATTCAGCTGTGAGTAGAAACAGCTTGTAGCTCAAAATGTGACTGTTTACATTCTTGGAAGGCTTCTTTGCTGCGATTCTCCTCGGCAACCTTGAATGCTAAACAATACAGGTCATTGACATGATTAGCCCCAAAGCTGCTAGCATCAACAGAGCCTCCACGTTTCCATGAGTTACGCTCACAGGAAGTAAGTCTCCTTCTAAAGCCCCCACTCCACTCACCAGCCAACAAGTCACCACAAAACTATGCACTGTAGTTTACTCCCTGGGCTTTAACGCGGCTAGATCGGGATGTCCTCAAACTCCCAAATGGTCTCCATATTGTAGAGCCCAACAGTGTGTGCCTTGAGAAATGAGAGCGACCATTACGAGTAGCCAGGGCCACCTGTTCAAAGATAATAAACCGGGCTATCAATGCTGGGCTTTTATGGCGTGGTTCCTGCACTAAAGGCAACGACAGGGGCAAATCCAGCCCCCACCCTGACCCACACTCCCCCATTTGGCTGCCTCTTTTTGTCAGTGAATTTATCACTTGGGAAGTCCACTGACCCCCCCACTGACACACACACACACACACCCCTGCCCTCCACCTCCGGGCCCCCAGGGGATGAGATCATCACTTTGAAAGTTGGTTGGTCAGCCAGAAATGCCAACAGTTGGGGAAACACAAACTGTGACCAGGAATTTTTCTGGGACAAAGAAGAAAATATACTGTGGCTTAGGTTTGGAAAACTGCAGCGTTGGCAAGAAAACAACACAACCGTGTTAATAATCAGCTACATGTGATGATGGTGCCCTCAGGTGCTGTGTGCAACAGGCCAAGGATATTTGCTAAAACGGAATATGAACCTCTTGATTTAACATAAGCTTGAGCCACATGGGGAAAGCTGCAGCAGTTTGTGGGAGTAAAACGTTTAAATACATCACAGATAAGAAGCTAATGGTAAACATGAGCACAAAGCAAGTATCTTGTTGCTTTTGTCGTTTAGCTGACCAGGCCTTCACTACGACTGACATGCATGCAGCCTTATTCCAGTTTGTCAGCAGTTTGCATTAAATGAACCATCCCTCCAAATCTGTACTTAATGTGCAATTTTTTTTTTTTGGGTGGAATGTACCTTTTGTTACCCTGAATAGTTAAGAGTGGATTAGCGATTTGTCAATTTCCTGTTACCTTTCAGAGCTGCAATCTGAGCCCCATTTGCTCCTGGCTCCTGAATGATAGCAGACAATAGGAGGCCTTTTTTCAGGTTTCACTATAGTTCCCCTGTACGGATGAGGGGGGGTGGAAAAGATCTAAACTGTATTCAGAAGGCAGTGAACAGGAAGACAGTGTTTACTTGATATTTTCCAGCCTAAGCCAAATAAGGAAACAGATCCTACTCCCACCATTTCCAGAACTTGGCTCTGTGAAGTCCTTAACGTGAATCTAAATCTGTGATCTGATCGGCGGAGGTGTCTAAAATAACATTTTAAGGCCTATGAATAGTTTCTTTCACTTTTCAGTCACCTTGCCACGTGAACTGCTCTATAACTGCGTCACATGTTACTCATCACTGGACTACCACTCCACTGTGAAAAAAGTGAAATCTGAGTCAGTATTAAGTAATTCAATGGTATAAATGGTCACAACCTGCCCCTCCTCCTCCTCTTTGCACTTGTTTCAGAGTAAATTTAGCTGCTCCACACACCCACGTAATTCTATTTGGAGTTGTCAGGCTTGGCGGGTCCCTTGCTGCAGCTTTGGGTTTTTTGGGGCCATACAAGTGCAAATACGCATGACTACCAAGTGAGTCATGGTGGAACCTCCAACCCACACATCCTACCGGGGCAGTCCTTTTCTTAGCCAGGGCACCGCTGCCGGCACAGCCGCGATGGAGCAGGATACTCTATAAACAGTCATCCTCCTCCACAGCATTCATCACCAAAAGGCCTGCTTCAGCTTTCCTCCGCCTCCTCATCTGGTTTTCATTATTTCCCCTCATGGCATATAAATAGAAATTAGCAATCAGGGGAAACGTGGGGGTGGTGGATTTTGGAGAGGAAAGGCGGGTTTTTTGGACTTCAGCATGATGACCAAAGTTTATGGAAGCTATCTCCTCAGATATTCAGTTTTGGATGATCTCTGTGTGCTGGAGCGACATGTAAGGGTTGATGTGTTTAGAAACCACTCCAACATCCACACTCGGCCTCCACAGGATTAAAATGACATTAAAAAATATTAGATTGCTATAAAACATTTGAGCACAGGGCCTGATAAAGTCACTGCTATAATTCACTATGTCCAAAATACTGCTGTTGTCAGGTGAAAATCTTGTATATCCGAACTGTAAATGTCTTCGTAAATAAGAAAAGCTGCCTCATGTTTGCCTCAACCACCGCGTGTTTGAGAGTTTATATAACAGGTTTGGTTTGGAGAATTTTCTCAACCCACATGAGAACATGCAATCCGCAAATTTTAACTTGAAAATCTTGAGATATTTTCAACAAACAGACATGATTATAAAAAAAGGCTAAAAGGTCCAAGTAGCCACTGACTGATGAACATAAACTTGATTGAAAGTTGCAGTTCTTTGACTTCAACAATGGTGCAGTACTGTTTTGTGATCTGGAAAATCTCATCGATGGATGTCCTTAAAGATAATTCCTTACAAATACAATTTAATCTGACTGCAGCACTTTAGCAAACTGTTCCTTCTGAAAAGTTAATTACAAAAAAACTACCATGTTGATGCTTTTGGTTATATTTGCCAAAGTTTTGAGATTTCTGCCCCAAGCCCAAAACAATGGGGATGAGTGGAATTTTGTTTGTGGTGCTCACCGCATTGAGAAATTACCCTTAAAGTGTCTTTGCAGAAATGATGTCCTGGTTACTATGAATAATCAACAGACCTCACTGTCAACAGTTTTCATGTGGAACTACTCTCTAGTTTTTGAAACTATGAAAACTGTTGACAGCAAGTATGGATTATCCAAAGTAGCTGGGGCATTGTCTCTGGGAAGACATGTTGTTCAGTTTCAAGATTTACAGTGTTTTGAGCAGCACAAACAAATTTAAAATTGATCTTTTATTTGAGTGAAGTCAGAAATCTGAGTGACTAATATCTCCAAACCAAAATAATAGCTTTATGTAATTTGGATCAACATACAACATACGTTTGTCAGATGAGCGGTGTGTCAGTGGACAGACAGTCGTTTAGTGGCCTCCTTCCTCCTCAGGAGCCATAAAGAGCCTGTAGGGACAACCCAGTGTTTTATCAGGTGTCAAGGGCTATTCAAGACAGAGGTGTTTCATTGGGGCTTGAGCCTCTTGAGCATTTGCTCCTGGGTACACACACCCACCCACCCACCCACCCACAGGAACTTAAGTGTAAAACCTTCACACCCCCCCCTCTTAACCTGCTATGTGTCTATGCAGTATTACTAGCTATCTGATACCACAGTCTTCTCTGAGCTTCCTTCCTGTCTCTTGTCTTTGTCTGCCATTTTATGGACAAAGGCCAGTTGGAGGGTATGATGATGATGATGAGAAGGAGGAGGACCCATGGATCAATACAATTCCTCGACCCTTGGCAATCATTCAGTTGGCTCCCTTTTGTAATTAATGGCCAGGCGTTATTTAGGCTTCAGACGAGATTTGCTCTTGATCAATGGCTCCTATTTCATCAGTGCGATTGACTCATCAGTATTCCAAGTGTCACTTCCTTCCTGCAAAGTTAGCGCAAAAGCCTTTGCCAGCCCTCACAGACCCCCATAGACTAGCTTGTGATTTTGTATTCCGCTTGCTAATTAAATCAGTGGGGTGTTTGTCTCAGTGTTGCTCATAGTGGAGACTGTTGCTTGAAGCAGCCAGTTGTCAAGTGTCGTTAGATTTGATCCCCAAATGTGCTCAGAATGGTTCAAAAGCTACCAAAAGGTTTAGCTAAGAGGCTGCTGTACACAACAATCAAATCAAATAAAAAAACCTTGTCTGAAAAGTCCACAAGAACCCAACTTTCATGTTATTAAACACTTCTGATACATACTGTCATGTCATATGTTAGCACAGAGCTGCTTGAACTTTTTCTCGCATAGCCTAACCCTGACAAGATCACGTCCTTGTTCCTCCTTTAACAGCCCCAGGGGACAGTTTTTGTGTGTTTACTGCATTCCAGCCCCCCTACAACCACTTTTGTTCTGTTTTTCCCTTTGATATCTCAACCAAGGACATCAAAAAGCATCTCATATGCACATTAGATAGATAACAAGAATGATAGATATATGGATTGATAGATGGATTTGTGTGTGTGTTTGTTTGCGTGGAAAAAGAGGAAGCTTGCTCTTTCTTTATTCACCCCTTTCCTCCCCCCTTCATTCCCTCTTTTTTTGAGATTAGACTATGCATCCAGACAGATGGTTCCCGTCTGCTGGCTTTTTTCAATTCACTTCCTCTCCTCACAGACAGCCACCCTTCCCCCCTCTGCTCTCTCACTCCCTCCCTTCTTCCCTTCTCCCTCTCCCTCTCTTTCTCCTCCCTCCCCCCTCCAATGGCTCCTCTGTTATGTGGCTAGAAATAATCTTTTATTGCCCAGTTGTTCGGAAGTGACCTCCTGCCCTTGATTAGATAGGGCCAAGTCCTATCACACGATTGTGTTTGAGCTGGCAGGCTGACCCCCCCCCCCCCCCACACACACACTCACACACTCACACACACCATACTCAACCCCTCCCACCCTAGCCCCATCCTTATTCCAACCCCCCGTCCCTCTCTCACTGCTGGGGCCTTGGTGATCCTATGTGAGGGGACAACAATGGGGGGCTTTAGTCCCGCCTGGCTCTTCTCGGCTGGGGGGCAAAGAGGGTGGGGGTCATGAGGGACTTTCTTTTTTTTTTTTACATCAGTCAGCCAGTCAACGGATGGAAGAACGCCTCCCACTCCAAAGCCTCCATTCCCCAGTACGATGGTTAACCTCCCAGTTGCCGGTTTGCTCACCCTTCGACCCTCCAAACCCTCTCCTCCTCCTTCCTTTCCTGATGACCCCCCACTGTTAAGAACCTCCGCAGACACAGATAGATAGGCTTAGTCTCCTACACTATCAGTGGACCTTTGAATCTGCTGTGTGGTCGCCAGACAGGTGGGCTGGCTGAGATGTTTTGGCCTTTGAGGGGTTTTTGATCAGGTTGGTTTTGATCCTGTTAAAGCCCTGTGTTCCCTACAAATATTCAGGCCTGGTGTGAGTTTTCTACTGGGTCTGGGATCAGTTTAGGGGCCAATGTGTGGATACTCATTTTAATGAAAATATTATTTGAGTCTGCCTGTATATAATCAGAAAATATGAGTTTCCTTGAAGAGCATGAGGTCATTTCCTGTATAGTCAGAGTACTCAGATTCAAACTTTTTGTACTCTCAACTCTCCTTAAATAATTTCGGAGAGGGCTTCATGTTTCCTTAAAAGCCATGTCACTGGTTATCTAATTGTATTGTACCTTCATGCAAGCTACAAATGATTTGACTGGCAAATGAATACTAAGAATGACTAATACTAGTCCCTGACATGCCAGAAAATGACCTAACCATTAATATAGCTAGCTTGCTAGGAGCATGTTCGAGTCTAAGCTAGCTTTCGAACTGCCATTTAGCAAGCTATTTAGCATGTTCGTTAACAGTTCAGACAGTTTATTACAGATATACATTTGTACCACTGACTCCAGTCTCATAACTGTCTATTGCAACACAAGCTAATGTAGCTTCCTTTGTTTTAGTTTCTCTGGCTCTTCTTTTGGCACTGTCCAGATAGCTTGGTATTGGTCAGTGGTGCAAATTCACATCAACGTTCAAACAAGTTCAACACCACATAAAAGAATTCACCATATTTACTTGAACACATCCATTGATTGTCGAGGTTAGACTGAAATTATTGATTTTGCTGCAAACATTTGGTATTTTAAATGTTGATGTGGCCGGACGCAAGAGTGGTAAGATTGTTTGATATGAATATCAAAAAAATGGGAAACAAATTGGCAGGCTAATTAATGAGTCTACTCTTAAACTTAAAGTCTTAAAGAACTAGCGTGTAGGGTTTAGTGACATCTAGTGGTGAGATTGCAGAATGCAACCAACTGAAACCCCAAACACCAGACTCAACCAAGCGCAAAGGAGAAACTATGGTGGCTGCGAAACATGCAAAAACGTAATAGGCCCAATGTAGAGCCAGTCTTTAGTTTGTCTCTTCTGGGCTACTGTAGAAAGATGGCGGTTCAACATGGTGGACTCCATGGAGGAGATAACAAAAACACAAAGATTCTTACTTTCAGGTGACTATACACTAATGAGGATGGTTATGCATATATTCAATTGCTGGTTCATTTATTATTAATGGGTAAATAAACAGAAGATGGTGGTTGGAAGTCTGCTCTCATTCACAATTCAGTCATTTGGCTGATTCCCCTATCTTCAATGATTTACAATCAGAAGACTGTGTCAGACCTTTTTCTTTGCTTTAAATCATGTTCTGACATTTCACTCACTTGCTTTAAAAGTGCACGGACCATTTCAGTAGTTTCCCATTTGGAGACATGACATCTACCCACAACCTTGGCTCTTTTTCCACTGTGGTTGAGCAATGTCAATTGTATAACCTCACAAACTAGTTTAATTAGTCTTAACACTAGACTCAGCAAACACACTACTATCTCAATCAAACAAGGGACACGCAGGAAGAATCACATCTTGCTTTTTGTGTAAACTATTTCTTCAACTTTAGTGTCTGTTTTACAGCCATGCTACAACGCCAGGGGAACAGCAGCCTTGTTTTTCTGCACCGTCTTGTTTGTCTCCTTGTCCTCTGGAGCTGTAAACCCATAACAAAACCCTCGGTGTCCAGTTTCACTTTGGGAATGAAGGCCAGGCTGTGTGAATAGGGGGAGAATAGACAGGAAGAAAACTCTGATTACCTCCATAAAGGGGCTGACCTCATGTTGCTCCCTCTTCGTCTTCTTTTCTACCTTGTGCAAAAACAGCACTTGCATTTTACACTAGAGCCATTTAGCACAGATAGAAGAAGTAAAGAAGTTTGATGTATTCACTATTTTTAGGCTGAGATAGATCAGCATGATTTCATAGTAAAGATAAATGACTTAAGGATTTATGTCACTTCTGTGAGAATCACTTTATTTGCCAGATATATGGCTCTCAATGTACATACACATATATAGACATACATAAAGCTCAAAAAGGGGGACACCAAGCTCAACAGGTAATGAAAACATTATGACGATTTGAGTGGTCTTGGCCTTTAGAATCATATAATATCTGTTGAAATGCCTCATGAGCACGACAATCCCAAATAAATTACATTTGCCAAAACCTAATGCACAGACATGGTTGGGATGGAGAACCAGGATGGTTGGACTCTATGTCAGAAGAATGGACTAGTCAAATACACAGTGAATGAAGCTTCTCTGGCATCCAGTGGTATGACTGCAGAATAAGTGTTGTATCTGCATATATAAGACCTGCCAGAGGATGTTCATACCAAAACAGATTCAAGTCTTGTCTGATAGCTCAAATAAATGAATGCTGTTCAGGACAGATGATGGCAGTTCTGTATCAGGTTCCTTTAAAATGATTTTAATAATCATGTTACTGGCTGTGCCTATTACAGTGAATGAATCAGGCCATGATGGAAAGTTTGAGGGCATCTGCATAGCAGGGACCCTGCACTCCTCCCTCTCCTCCCTCTCCTCCCTCCAGGGTCTCCAGCCCTCAAATCCAAAGCAGGGGGGGTCCTGAACAGGAAGCTTAGAGTAACCCCTCTCCTTCCCCTTATCCCCCCCATGCTGGAAGGGAGGGGGGGGCACTAGATCAAAGAAAGGGGACACAGAAAAGGCTTATCTGTTGTTGATTTTGGGCTTACGCTCAAGCATAGGGTTCTAGAAATGTGTCAAAGACTTACAGGGTTGGATCATTGAATCTCTCCCTTTTCATCTTTTTTTTAATGCGTTTGTTCTTCCAGGTCTTTGAAACTGAGGGTGTTCTTGTACAGTTTTGAGGGGTGCTTTAAAAGTGAAAGCAACGAGTAAGAACGGATGAAAAACGAAAAAATGTCAGAGAAGGAGGGTGTTAAGTGGTAAAAATGAAAACAAATGTGCAAGAGAGGAAATAGAAAATTGTTTTAAAACTGACAATCAGGACTGTCTTTGCTTTCTTGTTCCTATAAAAACCTCAGTAGATTTCAATCATTTCTTTTCCCACTCTGCTTGGTCTTTAACATTTCAATTTCGAACTCTGCAAGAGGTACGATTCCATTTCCATCGCCCTCAATGGCAGTATTATGCCAAAGGGGAAATTGGACCTAAAGGGCAGGCACTTTCCCCGCTGTAGATCTTATTAAGTACGTCCCTCCATAATACAACCCAGCTTGACTCTCCGAGACCACACCTCTTCATAGAAATAGACCTGTCAATCACAGCTCCTGGTAAGGCTCTGACATGGTCAAATATGGCATGATTGGCACCTCGTAGGATGTGTGCAGGCTCTAAGGGAGTATACAGAAATGCTGGTGTACCACCAGGAGAAATTCTTTTCCACATCACTGCTCAGCCAGAGTGTTGTGTGTGCATGTGTTAAGTTGCTGAGGTCTGAAGGCTGCTATTTACCACACAAAGCAGTTTCAGTGTAGAGAAGAGAGGCTGGATGTTGACCATTATATATTCAGGGTCGTAGTATGCAGATACGCAATCCTGCACACCATCCTGTGGAACAGATACAATGCTTCAGTGGTTTCCAAACTCTCTCAGTGGACCCAAATTTCCAAAGTAATTTTCCTTGCAACCCAAAATTGTTGTTGTAGACTACTGTGCAGGCCCGTCTAATCTTTCCAGGTTTCAGAGGAGTAAATCAGAAGCAGATACAAAGTTTCTGTTTTCAAACAGAGCAGGACCCCAAGAAAGTTTGACAGCATGAAGGAAGCAATTTAAACTTTTGATATCAAATATTGTCAAGACATGTGTTTACCTTCGTGAAACATTTCTTTAGGCTCTGGCCTGGACTCAGGACAAAAGAGAATGTAAACATTTGAGATACAGCATGCTTTATTTCCTAGATATATTTGGCTAGTTTGCCATTGTCAGAGTAGTCTAGGATTTTCTTGTTAATTAGGCTCACTTGGCAAACAAATTACCAAACCTATCCAAGACTGATGTCAGTGTCATCTAAACAGACAGGGGAAGATGCACAGTTGAAAATTTTCATTGAAAAACTAAGGCCCTGTCCACACGAATACGCGGCCTCACCCAATACGCTGTCGTTTTGAAAAAAATCTCCGTAAACACGGCGTCGTTTCCAGAAATATCTGCGTCCACACGGATTCACTGGAAACGACCCAAAACGCTGTAGTACATATGCCAGGCCTGTATGTGGCGCTGTGACGCCGCCACACCAAAACCGAAAGAGAAGCCATGGAGCATGCGTATAAAGGTCACGCGCTGTTTGTTACTCCTCGCAGTAATATAGAAGCAGAAGGTTTTGTTGTAGCAGCCGTAATAGACTGAGTAGTTTCTGTAGTACGAGCACAAGCCTGTAGTCCGCCATTATTGTTGTTATGACGTGTCTAGCGGCGGCGGCTGAGGTTAAAGGTTAGAGAGGCGGGGCTTATACGTCATTGTTTCTGAAAAAATCTGCATTCGCTGTCCAGACGACTCCGGCTATCCGGCGTTTTAGGATTTTCCCACTCTGGGACCCATTCTCAAAAAATACTGGTTTCACACCTCGAAAAAGCCAGATCCGCCTGGACGCAAGGCCGAAACGATAAAGTATTTATGCGGATTTGTTTAATTGAAATCATATATACATAATAATTTGGAACACAGTGTATATTGAAAAATATATGTACATCTTTATGCTTATAGATACAGTGTATTTGTTTGTTTAATATATATATTTCATGTTTCATGTTTCTGTACTGTCAGGTTTTAGGCTACTCAAGCATCCAGGTAGCAAAGAAATTGAATTTTGGATGCTATGGCTTGTTGTAGAGGAACAAAATAGGCAGTCAGAGGTTTTCTTGATACCAAGTACAATGTGATCTTGAGACACCATACTGTATACTTCGACATTTTGAGACAAGTCCAAAGTCGTAGACAACAAAGGTGTTCGTGTTTTATTATTTCCAAAAGTTTTCTGCCTGTGTGGCAGGTAATTTTGCCACAGACAAACTACAGCAGCGTTTAATGACATCAGACTGTTGGTGACACTACAAATAGATGCAGTCATGATGCTTAAATTGTGCATTTACAAAGATATTGGTTCTTGTTCATAGTTTCAGCTACGACAGAATTAACAGCACTGTAAAGCAGATGGAAAAAATAGCTGTCACGCAGGGGCCTATAGTTTTTCATCTGCATCTGTTCCAGGGTGCTGCTCAGGAGACGGCCAGCTGTGGAGGCCGTGTGAGAAGTTGAAAGGAAACTTCAGCTGCCCTGCGAATCTCACACCATTACTCAGGATGAATCAAAAGAGGAACACTTTAGTCGAACAAAAGGAAAGCAATCGCGGAAGAGAGAGTGAACGAAAAAGTGAAACCAGCTGTCTGGAAGTGCCTCATCTTTACAACGGTACATGGTGGCGCATGCTCATAACGGCGTTCAAGTTTGGCCACAATCAAATGCTCAATTTACCTTTACAGGAATATCAGAGATGTTCCCGCCAAGGTCGATTTTTTTTTAGGGGAGGGGGTTCAAGTTAGGCTGCCCTCTTGAATTTGTGCCTTTAAAATATATATGAGGTGTAGCTAGTGCAGACAACAAAGGCCCCCTCTAATTCTTTCCTTTCCCGAGGGGTTAAGAACACACTGCGCCCACATCAAGCCTCCAGACTTACCCCCACCATGCTGTACAGGTGCAACTTTAAAAGAGCTCTCAATGAAGGCGGCCTGCAGTAAAAAAAAAAAAAAAATCGTCTCCCCTCATGTTTTTTTTTCCACATCTTTTCCCAGCACTCTTTCTTCTTATGTGATCAGTTTAAGGTCAGGGATTTTTTTTGTTGCATCTGATGCCAGAGCACTATGATCTATCTACTACTGGCTGCATGTCATGATGATTGAGGAATTACACTCTCTGCATGCAGGAGCTCTAACTTTGTAGGAGTAAGAGATTCTCTTTAAATCACTGAGAGCAGGAAGAGAGAACAAAAATGACTGATTAGAGAATACAGTATTGTTTTGTGCCAAAAGGAAATTATTTTAGACGCGCACCAATAGACGTCAATCAAACCAAGGCCACTACCAATTACACTTAACAAAGAGACAATAAAAGACACTGATTAAAGACTACATTTGATTTGACAAACTCTGGACATGGAGCTTCAGGAATTACCCTGCAAGGAGTCTTTCAAAAGTGCAGATTTAAGTGCCTAAAAATGTAAAATGTCAAAAATAACCCTCACATGTCCACTGTAATGGAGTTAAGATGAGGACAGAGACACACAATGACAAAGACAGAGACAGGAGGGCAGACAGAAAGCATTTTGCTTTACAAAAGGCTTTTCATGAATGAACTTCAGCTACTGATGAAGACAATGAGGAGCTCAAACTCTAAACACAGACACATATTACTGCCTGTATTCACCTGCAAGTGCTTTCCAGCTTCCCCTCATGTATGTGCAATTCTTTGGACTTTGTGACATTCTGACCGCTATCTACAATCCAAGACGCAGATAACAAAGTTGTTAGGATGCCAGTAAAATGGCAATAAATCATCCTGATGAGGTGAAATTATAACTCCTCATGCTAAAGGTTGCTGCTTTTCTCCAAATCGGTACCAGACGAGTTGATCTACTATTGACCTAAATAGGTCTATAAAACAGATAAGGGTATCTTGCATCCTGAGGAAGAACACCCCCATAAACACTGTAAGAGTTTACAGCCCTTAAAAGTGAATAAGAAACTTGCAGAGGTCATGGATTGAGTTACAGTATATTGTTGAGTTTGGCTCTCAAATCAGTGACAGGATAACTTCCTGAGGAAGGCAAGTGTGCCTTTGTGTACTAACTCATATTTATTGAAATTGACTGATTGTTGAATTTTCTATGACACTTTGGATGAGGACATATATTTTTCCCTTTCTAAAATTACTCATTTTCCTCTCCAAGAACACCAGTGGGCGTAGAGGACACGGGATTTGAGAGAGAGACATATTTTGCCAGAAAAAATAATTTTTGAAATCAATGACATTTTTTTTTTATTAATGAATGAATTACCTCATGTCTCGATAATGTTTAGATGGTTTTATTTACCAAGAATGGACTGACAAATCTGTGGCAATCAATTCATACCTCATGCTGAATGTAATAATTTTGCAATTCATCATTTTTCAGACTGGAAACACAGTGAAAAAGGAAAGAGAACTAGCCTTGAATGTTAATGAGACAGGCTAATCAACGGTCAGCTTATTCAAGCAAAGGTCACGCTCCCTGCAGAGGAAGTGCACCGCTATCATCAATCTGGTCAGAAAGGTCTGCATGAGAAAGGAGCTGGAGGTCGTGGGCGGTGCTAAAAGTTTAGTGCACTGTAGGTGCCAAACAGTACATTCAATACCTTCACACCCCGCCACCACCACTATCTACATGTCAAAGGACCCTACTTGTTGACTTGGTATGTTCCACTTCCACAGAAGCCCATTGAAGCTTCGTTGTCATTTGTCATTTCTTTTTTGTCATCCCACATTTTATTTTGTTTCCCTTCCTCAGTTTTGACCAACTTGGCTGTCTGATTTAGGAAGGTCTGGTAGGAGAGGACTGGGTGATGGGGGTGGTGGGTGAAGGAGGATGAGGAGGAGGAGGTGGAGGAGGAGGAGGAGGAGGAAGGGGTGGGGGGAGAACGCATTGAGTTTGCCAAGTCAGGCAGAACGATCGACAGGAAGCCAGGCAGGAAGGAAGACTCTCCCCATGAAGTGCCATTGTTTATGTGACGTGACTTGAAGCAACCAAAAGTGACTGGTGGTGGGCTCCTCTGCTCTGACCCACTTCTCAGGGTGGCACAAAGCCTGCAAATGGAAAATGCAAAAGGAGGGCACAGTTTTTCTTTTCACAGAATACAAACCTTGTTCCTAGGTAAACCCACCACCATCTGGGTTTTCCCAGATGAATTTCCAACTTTACAGGTCCATATATATATATATATTTACAGTTTACTGTATATCACAGAGTGTGTAAAACATGAAGGTCTTCCTTTTTTTCTTCACGTAAAGCATGTTTTCTACAAATGTTTAAAGTGATTTTTAACATTTCAACTTCATTTTGCAACAACTTTGCATGATCTGGTGGTCATACCCTATGTCCAAGATGAGATGTAGTTGTGGTTAGGGTACTGAAACAGTAGGTTTGGGGTAGGTCAGGGTTTTGGTGCAAAATGGAAAAGTAAATAGTGACTTGCAACATGACATGTTGATTTCTAACATTTTAAGTATGCCGACTTAACCATACAACATGTGCATATCTTCAACTTGCACACCTCGTATATCTTAACCATTGAGTGCTTTAAATTGCCTAAACCAAACCATAAAAACTTGAATCTTACTTTAGTTGCCAGGACAAAATATTGAAGAAGATATATTAATTACACAGTAAACAATAAGTAAACATTGTAATATCAGCCTTAAAAAGCTTTGAAAACACATGAAATGGAGACTCCAACAAGATGGAAAACTGTCATCCTGCATGAGTACTAACCAAAAAAGCATCACACATGTTTAGGAAGTCCTGCCCCTTTGCATCTCCTAACAAATCAAACCACTTATCTTTCCAAAGTGAGATCCTATTGCTTTCAATAACCCCTGCCCCCAACATCCTGTTTAACCAGGAAGTGCATCACCATCAGGAAGTAAGATTTCTCCAAAACTGGCATCTCAGTGGAAATTTCAGTGTCGTCAAAAATCTTTCTCCCATGTTCACCCTGCAAGTAACATGAAGTTTCTGCAAGTCAACTTGTCTTGTAAAGACAAGTAGTGATGGATGTTATTGAGTTTATGTGAACTTATCAGTGTTTTTCATCATCAACCAACCTGATTTAAGGCCTTTATTTTCCTCAGTGATGTGTCTTTAGTTTCAAGAGTAACAGTTACACCTGCTGATGATTTCAAAATGGACAAGAAATTGATTCCAGACATTTAAAGCTTCCAAATTCTCTGCAACTTTCTGCATCTGTGAGACAGTTTGGAGAACGATTTTACCTGTGGAATCAAAGAAAGCTCTGATTATGTGTTTAGATATGTGTGCTGGTTCTGATTGTGCTTACTTTTTAGTGAATGCTACTGCGTTTGTGCTGTCTTATTCATTAGAATGAAGTAACTGTGTAAATGTGTAATTATTGATTGTACATGCTTGTCTGGATTGGTTATTTATTGATTGTTTGTTTAGTAATGGGGGTCAGAACGCATCATTTTGTACCTGTTCTCTCAATTAATAACAGAGAAAACAAACAAACAAATCAATCGTTAAACAACACAGGTAAGAGTCAAATCCAGTATCTGTCTGTCCTGACTGTCCTTCCTTTGCAGGTTTTTGGGAGGGTGAAACGGTTCACCTGGACTACAGGGAGAAAGATGAACTCTTCTGGTCTCCATCTGCTCACCAGTCCACCTTTGGAACACTCTTGTGGTCCCATCAAGTTCTTGGCCTCATCCTCTCCGACTGAAGATCAGCCAGATAACATTACCTGACCAATCAGACGCCTGGATCCATACCTCATCCCACAGGTAGGCTTTCCAGCAGACGAGCTGGTACAGAGAGTGTTTCTTTTATTGAGAGCCAACCAATGGGAGCGCAGAGATTCGATCCAGCGCTAAAAACTGGGCCAACCTGTGTTTTGTGGTGTTTGTTGAGGTAATGTTGAGTGGAGATAGCATGTCAGTGTGCTGCTGAGTTTAGTTTTCAGCTGTGGCTGTTCCTATAGTTTTTTTTTTTTTTGCATAATGAAGCTGGTTCTTTTGTATCTGCTTATTTCAAAGTACTGGATGTCAAGGTGGTACTGAAGCTGAATGTAGTGAGAAATAATCTCATACACCAGTTTTATGAAACTTCTCCCAACGTTTTGAAAAATCTAAAGTTGGGGATTGAAAATGGATTCGAGGTTTAAAAGTTCTGTTCAACAAATTAAAAGAAATTAAAATTGCTCAGCTAATAGAAGGACTATTTCTCTGTTAGAAAGAGTTCAAATCAAAAGTTTTGATGGCAATGTTTGTTGGTTATCCAGGATAACCTGGACACTGTTTCTGGAAGGACTGTTGAATTATTATCACGTGAGAACCACAAATAAAATCACATTCACTTCCACTGGGCTTGAAGTGAAAACTACATGGAACTCTCTTGAATGAAATTATGTTAATTTTAGCCTCTGATGGGAGCAGGTTATCCTTCAGACAGTGTGATTTATTTTGACAATTTTAGAGACATACACTTCCCTGTGCTTGTCTGAACTTTCCCTCACTCCTCGTATTGTCCAGCCTGGTGCACCCTTTCCATTTGGCAACTAAGCAGCATATAACACATCATAAAAAGTCTTTGCTAATATTATTTGACCCAGGTCAGTCTTGCGAAACACTACCTTGCAGTTTGCTGTTAAATATTGGACTCTACTCTTTGGAACTGTAGTGAGAGCCCCCCTCCTCCTCCCTTTCATGCCTTCACCACCTCCACCACCTTTCCCTTCCTTCTCCTCCGTCCTCCTCCTCCTGTTCTCTCCCTCTGTGTCCAGTAGGAACCAAACAGACGGCCTGTGTTTGTTTCCCCTCTGGTCTTTCCTGATTGCACGACCAGGCAAATTCCGGTTGGCTCTAATCTAGCCGTTAGACAGCCACCGAATTAACGAGAAAACCCATTTGACACACATGCTTCCACTTTTCTGTTTGTTGCCTCCCCCCCCGAAGTCTGCTTAATTCATACAATTTTGCCTTCATTAGGCTGCATTTCAAGCTGCGGGGCACAGGTAATGCAAAGCATTTCCCCCTTCAAATTGTAGGCCTGAGCCTCGGTTGCTAGGAAGTGGAAGAGCCTCAATTGCAGCCATTTCCTCGCCAGTGCACCGAGAGGTCCTATTACAGCGTTTAGGTCAGGGCAATTGGTGTCATTACAGGCAGCCAACTTCCCTCCACCAAAGTAATGAATTAGTCCAAGCTATTTGGGCTGTATGATTGCAGTTGCCAGGGGAGATGAGTATGAAGTGGAGGGGGGGGGTAATTATGGTATGTATCCCTAAGCGGATGTGTGCCGTGTGGGCCAGCCACGGGGGCGGTTTCCACACTTGTGTAATGGCTTAATGTAGCTGCTGACAGGCAGCCGGGCAACATGGAAAGGTGCTACTGTGCTCTGCTTGTGGACTGTGACTGACATGCCAAACCATGCCAACCTGTTTTAACCCTGCGGCTCATTTACTTCAAATGACTCAGTCCAACGTCCAAGAGTCATTTCTGTTCAGAAATGTTCATGAGGGATGAATAAAGCTGATTGAATATAATTGTTTACAGAGCCTTTTTTAAGATAATTCGTATGGTAATAGAGTGTAACTTTATATTATCATTTAACTATAAATTGTGCTCAAGCTTCATTAAGAGCTCCAGTTCTTTACAAGCTGTTGAGACAGGCAAGGAAACCATTAACTCTTGGAACGCTGATAAATTACCCCCATAATAAAACAATAGTGAACTTTGATTGCATGGCCCATTCATAAAAAGCAGTGAAAACAATAACCAGGAGGTGCTACTTCATTTACACCAACAACTCCTGGAGGGGGGCAAGCCCTGTAATAAAAGTATCAATGATAAATATGTGGTTTATATGCAGTGAGGTTTTAAAAAAAATGAAACAAATACAACCTGAATAAACGAGCTTTGACTAATTCGTTAAAGAAAACAAGGAGGCCAAAAAGTCTGGGCTTTGCAGCTCCGAGCTGAATCGCGAGTGCCATGCTTGGTGGTGGTTGTGGGGCGATGTTGGGTGGGTGTGTGGAGGGGTGTGGTGGTTGGTTGTTTTCTCAATGGGAAGTCGAGCGCTGCAATAGGAACCCTGCCAAAAAAAGGCTTCACCAAACAAAGAGGCTGGTAGGAAATAATGCTGGTCGAGGCTTGTTGGGCCATCTATGGGCTTCTTTCCAAGCTGCTGTAACCAGCTATAAGTCTTTTTATGGGGACACCCTGAACAGGGGGCCCCACGGAGGACAGGAACTTTTACATTTCTGCTTGAATGGGACCTCTGCCAGGGGCTGAGTTCAAAGTGCACTTTCCAGTCATTTGATTTAACTACTTTGTGTATTTGATAGGCCGGCAGTGAAAAACAGGACCTGAAGTAATATTCCCTTATTTTCAGTCTTTATTTTTAAGAGTCCAGTCTGAGGGGAAAACGGGACAAAGCCTCGTAAACTGTGGGACTCTCTTTATACACTGACGCACACACAAAGACACACACGCACACACACAAGCATTTAATTTCTGGCTCTCAAGCCCTCCCTCTGCTTTTCCTCTCCATCCTGCAGATCATATCTCATGTCAGTGAGAGCAGAAAAAAAAAAAGAACAGCCTGATTATTTCTCAATACAAACACCATGTGTCTGCTGCATCCATATGTCTGTCATTGTGTCTCTTGCTGCAGCTGCTTTTTCCTTCACTTTTCATGAAATTTCCTTTCTTTTGGCAAAAAATTATGGCTGTCATATGATAACAATTCCATATAGAGAGAGTGTGTATCACATATTTATTTAGTTTCAGCAATCTGATTCATGTTTTAAGAGACATGTCTTTTTGTTTTGGATATGAACTCTACTATCTACAGTATGTCTATCCACTCAACAATTTCATCTCCTTGGTTAGAGAGTGAGTTTGCACAGAAGTCCAACTTTATCCACAAAATCCCTTTGAAACCAAACCAAGTTTTTTTTTGGTTTTTTTTAACGCAGCCTTCTCATATCACCAGCCCACAATGGTTTTGATCAACAGATGAAAGAAATTTGGTTAACTAAAAAAAAAAGTTGCAGCTTCATGCTGTGGCATAGTTACTGTAGTTTTCCTCTGTAGAACGGGCCATTTGCTAAGCAGTTGCATATCTTGCCAGCGATCAGCACTAAGCCAAACTTTCATCCTATCTCTGTTGGTAAGCCACTGTTGGTGGTTTACTGCCAAATGGCACCAAAAGCAGGAGGATCTGCATGACGCCACCTGGTGGTCCATGACCGGTTTGAAGCTTTGGCAAGAACACTTGAATAAAATGACCATCATTAACTACTTAAAGTAGAATGAATGTGGCACCCCATAATATGTTCAAAACAACTTTATTCCTCTTGTTTATTTGAGTATTTGAGTCTGTGTGACTGTAATACTTTTCACATGACAAATGTAAGTGCATTAGAATCTAAATATTTTGTACATGTATCACATTAGATAATTATTGAATGCCTTTGTACATTTTTTCATTAGAAAGAAGGAGGCCAAAATATCTGCATGTCTGATTTTCTTCAGTAAAAGTTTACACGTGAAATTAATTTAATTTAACTTAATTTCAAGACACAAATACAACTTTACAACTTTCATTAAAATGCTAGACTTATTTCAAAAGGAATGGTGAAAACTGATGCAGCAGAGGCCAAAATATTCTGACTTTTAGTCCTCCGTATTGAGAAAATGTGTCCAAATTCTGTCTCAGCTCAATTCTGTGGTTTCTTGTTTTAATAGACTGCTGAACAAAGTTGTCTTTTGGCTGTTTTTCATCTTTATTAAAAAGTTTTCATACAGCACAGATATGGTTTGCTTGTAATAGAGTCATGTGACTTGGCAATTTCAGATGCTGTTAACATACAGATACTGTCAAAACAGTGAACATTAGTGGGCAGTCTCTGATTACATGCATGGCAACAAAAAGAATCTGAACTTGCGCTGATTCAGATGGTACGTCCAAACAATTCTTGCTTTTTGTTTGATCTGTGTACAGCACCAGATGGAGTGAGTATTTCTAAAAAAAAAAACTACCTGCAACATCAGCCAGTACAAATCATTGTACTCTCCTGTGGTTTACAGTGTATTTGGAACAATTCAAGTTATCCTGATGCAATAAGAACCGCCCATCTGGTGCACTGACCGGATTAAAACAAACCAAATTATTTTATTCAAGCCTGACTTTGTGTCTTCTCGAACTGCGGCTCTGTAATGGATGTTGTGCTGTGAGGGATGAAGTCATACAACTCACAGTGTGTGAGGGAGCGTTTCACTTCCTACCTTTGGAGAAGAATGAGGTTAGCATGACAGCTTGATGGATGGTCTTTTTTGTACACACTGCTTGCGGAATAAGATGTTTTCATGTGGTTGTGAGGCCGCGGTGTTCTTGTTGCTTTGGAGCGCTGCAGCAATTAGCACAGTCAACCATTACATTCACTGTATGATAGGGCTGCAGTGTGTCTAAGTGGGTGTGTACATGTGAAATAGAGAGTTACAGTATGTGTGTTTGTGAATGTCAAACCTCACGGGACATAATTTTAAAACCACACTTCATAAGACTACTTTGGCAAATGTGTGCAATGACAAGTGAAATACGTGTTTAAGCTTTGCCAGTAAACAGTTCAGAGCTGTTCAATGCATGAAACAAAACAGCATCCCAGCATGAATTCTTATTATTATGAATTATTGGATTTCATTTTGCTGCATGAAATTAAGGAATGGAACTATCCACTCCCATAATCAATCAAACTAGAAGAAGATTACTCCAGTTCAACTCATTCAAATCTAAACTGTGGGAGAAAGACAGATGATAAATTATGGGATCACCATGAGGCACAAACAACACCCACCTTGTATGCGCATATGTACCAACTTCCTATTAAAAAACAAAAAGAAACAATCATCTCCAGTGAAACAGCAATGGTGGTTCAGCTTCAAACAACTTGCATTCAGTAGCAGAGGAGTTTTTCAAGTAAAGTCTTTGAGTTAAGTTTTTCTTCCTCTGTGAAAGAGTCTAAAGTCAGGGTGGATGAATAGATGAGCATGAAAAATGACTTGAACACTGACAAATTTTGCCATGTCAGTGAGGCTTCGCATGGACCGTCCACATGTAACCCAAAACGTACGACCGCTCGGACTGTATGTGTAGACAAACGTGTGCAGAGGCAGACACCCCATGTTGTATAAACAGGACCACATGTGCATCTGTTGGCGGTGTCTGCATCCTTTTTACGGCTGATTTACAGTTGTACGTAGGCTCTACGTGGAGCCTACGTCTGAGCCTACACATTTATCTACATTGTTGTGAGCACTCAGTTTCGTCCTGTACTTTAAACAATTGCAACTTAAGCTCCCCCTCGTCTCTCTCCTCAATCTGACTTCTGTGTGTTTTATTTGTTTCCTTTTTTACCCACACCACCCTTGAAACAAAAGGATGAGGGAATACGAGATGACAGACAAGAGTGTATCATACAGTGAGGTGTCCCACGTGTGTGTGTGAGGACACCTTTGTCTGAGAATATTTGTGTGTTTATTACATCTATGGTTTGAAGAGGGATTTTCAAACAGCATTATTAACTCTGGGTTTTAGATATGTTGCCTCCCATTCTCAGACTATGCACACACACACACACACACACACACACCAAGCAGACAAATCCCAGTTGTTGTGGTCTGTGTTGCTGCGACCTGTAGTTACATTTCTCAGGCGGGCTATGGTGTATGGGGAATATGAAGTATGAGGCTACACTGCACATGCACGGTACAGTATAGGTATAGTTCAAAGCAGAAGTATAAATTAGGCTTTAGCCACACTAGCAGTATGAAATTAAAGATGACACTACTGGTCTATCATTTGGTCATTCCAAAACTTTCGTCCAGACTTTGCACATTCATAGTACTTCAAGTAGATGAGGCCTACTGATTTTTTTCCTTACTGCCATCAGCTGGTCAAATTTTTCACATTTAACGCCCTTAGTTGCTTTAACTTTAAAAAGTACTGATAGTGTGCCTTCATCCTATTGAGGCCACAAACCAAGAAATACTGATAGCTCATTTTTGTCATTTAGATGTGAGGATGTGGGGCCAAAAATGCTGTTTCAGGAATAATAACGTCAGCTTGGACCTTGGCTGGCAAAATTAATATATGTTTACGATTTCATGACAAGAAAGCTCTGGTCGGTTACACGAACAGGGATTGTTATAATATTGCAAATCTCCTAGAATAGATGTCAGGGTGGTTGGTTGGGTCTAAAAAGTGTCTGACTTTGACAGCTTTGACTGCTCTTTGCATTTTGGAATGCAAACAGTGAATGCAGACTGGAAACAGTCACATTTCTTTTAGCCATAGCCCTGACTACCTTAACCGGGTAGTTTGGTTGCCTATAGATCATAGGGCATCTTGGAAGGCAATGACATTTAGGCATAAGGACTTGATATCGGAAGGACAGATGAAAGTTTTACATAAATACATCAAAAGATAAGCATACAAATAAACAAGTCAACTATAACTTCCTCTAATTTCTTCTTCATCCTCCTTTTTCCTGGGCCTTTGCACCATTCCACCTATCCTTTAGTTATTTAACACTGCAGGAGACGCCAGGCATTCAGGGCATTCTTTGTCCCAGGAGAAAGGAGGAGGGAGACAGGGGGTGAGGCACTGGGGGGGTAGGGTGCAGGAGCAGAGACAATGCGAGAGGTTCCACTCCGTTCAGCTTCAATAAGGGCACCACCCCCCCTCCACCAACTCTTTCCACACACACACACACACACACACACACACACACACACACACACACAGGAACATACACTCCTTGACCACCTCCCAGCTCACGGAAGGGGCGGAGTTGAGGGCAGTGAGGCAGTGTGGAGTTAGAGGAAAGGGGGAAAAAAGAAAACGCACCCCACCGCCGCCACCACCTCCACCACCACCCGCCCCTTTTCAGTGTTTCGTGGGATGCCAGCATGTCCTGAGCCCCCTTTTTTCCCACAGGGAGGGAAGAAGAAAAACACTACTCTTCACTGACCCCCCCCTCCCCACCGCCCTCCCTTCTCCGTGCCTCAATGACTGAATTTGACTTTGGCATCAGAAGCCATTTGGTTCAACTTGTTGTGATTTATTATTATCCTCACCTGCTCCATTCCACTCCAATGCTTCATGTTTGGCTTTTTTTTTTAAAAAAACACATGGATGCCTGGCTTGAATGGTCCTTGAATTGTGTTATTTCCTTCTTGTATTAAAGGATGATTCCAGTTTACAACTTGGGCTTAAGGCCATCATTCATATTGGATTAATAACATTGTACAAACCTGCCGAGATCTGGCAATGCATGCTCACTTTTGGTTTCACCTCCCAAATAAAGTGGTTTAATAATAATCTGTTTTAGGCTTGTTTACAGCCTGCTTGTTTCTTGCCATGTAAGAAGTTACTGTAGCAAAGTTGCCATATTCTCAAATATCAGCAAAGCATTTGTTGAGTACACTCAACAACAATCTCATAACCAAGAAAAAAAAATGTGATAATGTGACAGTATTGTTGAAACACATGTTTTTGATGCAAGCAATTTGTTGCACATTTTTCTCCATTTGTGCACTTTTAATGTAATACCATCATTAAGTCAAAATTTACTTTAATACTTTGATTTAACAGTAATTTCTTTATAATGAACATATTACAACCCCACAATGCTGCATGGCTCTTAGTCTTGTTTAGTAACACTAAGCATCTATGTAATCTTGCAGAGCTATTTTGACAGCAAACCTGCTCTATTGTCACTCAGAGCATAAAACCCAACAATGAACCATAAATTATGTACTATTCCAGAATCACCATAGGCACAGCAATCACATTTCTTGGTGCAGAAGCACAGTTCAAGTTTATTCTGCCATCTGTTGTCGCGACAGTTTTGTGTTATTCTATATTTCTAGCTTCTTTAATCACTGGTCCTCATTTAACTGATAAGGTTTGTGTTTTTCTGTCTCATGTCGCTGTTTAGGCTAATTTTTTGTACCCATGAAACCAGGGACATAAAGTCCCTTTCTTTGCAGCAGAAGATTTTAAGAGGATATCAGTTGCTATGTGGGAAATGGGTTGTGTATGGTTTTTGTCTGTACTCATCCAGCCCCAGGAAATGTAAAAATCTTTGTTAACTGATGCAATCAGTTATACATAGCAGAAAAATATGTATTTACTTCTAGATAGAAATCAGATCAGGCTACTTCTTTAACTTTTCTTTTTGCTTTGGAAACCTCTAGATACATGATAACTGTTTTTCATTCATAGATGCTGGATGTGTTGTCTATTAGCATCATGTGTGGTTTCACATCTTCTTAAAATTTAAAATGGAATGTTTGTGTGGGAAGACGAAACCAATTGCCTTTATTGATTTTATTTCTGAAAGGGGAAGTTGCATTCATACTTTTCAAACCTTACTTGTTCCAAAGACGTTAACTTCTTAGTATCGTACTACAGTTTAGCAGCATTTGCACTACCTTTACAAAAGAAAGTCCCAGTAATGACATGGTGGCCATCTTGGCTGTTTACACGGTTCTCGGCACTGAGGTAATGCAATTTGTCTCTATATATTAAACGGGGCAGACTTGGAGGCAGATGCCCACTCTTATTACAGTGAAAGCAGAGCAGGAACCAATAAGTCTTTGTGAAAGAAGAGGAAAATGAAGGAGCCAGCTACAGTTAGCGCTCCAACATGACAAAAAGCCCAAGTAGAATGTAAAAATAATCCAGCATAAAATAATTCCATCCCAAATGGTCTTTTAAAGACATGTTACAGACGGTAATCATGAATGTAAGCGACGTCAGCCAACCTCAGCCTCAACTGGGACATCCAGCGTTACGTTGTGGCGTAAAAATTACAGCCGTGGCCGGAAACAGAGAGTTACTTTTTTATCTGACCTGAATATTAACATTCTTCCGGAGCTGCTGGGTGAAACCATAAGCCTGTGTTTAAGAAATATCAGTGCTGTCACGGAAAACCCATATATCTGCAAAATTTGTTTTTTCAGGAATGAAGAAAAGAATGCTTATTATTGTATTTTCTCCATTACACAATGTGATTTTTCTCCAGGCAGTACAAACAGAGAAGTTCTAAACCTTCTTCAGCATATGCAAAACCATGTTGACCTTCAGTCTAACAGTTTCATTGTTTTCACCTGATAATCTGATGTTTGAAAGCTTGAAAGCCTTGATTTATTCCTCTGTACACAAGCTGTTCTCCTGATGACCTTGATCTGTATGGAATTCTCTTTGCTGTGAAAATAAGGCCTTAAAATGTAACTGTACACTTTTTACCCTAAAAAAATATTGTAGTCGTCTCTAGTTTGTGTGCATTAGTAAGTGAGTTGTGAGAAGTGACGTGAGAAGCAAGTTGTCCTGTCAGTAAGTTGTCCTGTCAGACAAAGCTCAACATTTTGAAAAAAGCGCTTCTACGCTTTCTTAGTGAGAGTGACTTGAGAAGATGAATTCCACTTTTATGACTCAGAACTAGAGCCAGGGGGTAATTAGCCTAGCTTAGCATAAAGACTGGAAGCATGGGGAACCAACTAGCCTGGCTTAGTACAAAGTTCAAAGTATGTGTATCGACACGTGCAAAGCTGACTAATTAACAAGGTTGTTTAGCACACTGACATATATGAAAAAAACAAACAAACAAAAAAAACATTTCAAACAAATTTCCAGAAAGAATTCAGTCACTGCACCCAACTGATGCAAACACATTTAAAAAAAACATGTCTGTTTGTGTACAGATTAAACAAACAAGAAAGCCATCTTTATAGGTGTTAATAGGTGTATTTTTGAACTTTGAACAGAGCCAGACAAGCTGTCCCCCTTTCATCGTGCTAAGCTAGGCCAATTACCTCCTGCTTAACTAGGCCAGTTGCCTCCCAGACACAAAACCGGACTGCATCTTCTCATTTAAGTCAAAGGAAGGGAATAAGTGTATTTTCTAAAAGGCTTGAGTTGGATTGTTACACAGGTGAAAACGTGAAAATGAAAAACACAAAACATGCATGAATACAAAAAGAATTTTCCATGTTGAAAAACTTGCAAAGATTTTTTTTCTTCATACACTTTTTTTGTTTTAACCTTTAACCTTTCTTTAGGTATATCGGCCCCTTTTGTCATTATTGGACTTCCTTCTGTCCTATCAGTGTGACTGATGGATCCATAAAGGATAGGAGCAGGAAATGGATTTTTACATTGCCTCTGTTTTGTATATAGTATCCTTAAAAGGAAGACATATGTTCTGGGTGCATTTTGCAACAGGACTCTACACTCTGCTGCTGCAATTTAGTGACATTTCACCAGGCAGTTCAAAGAGCATAATATGTGCTGTATGTTTAACTCATTTATGAATAGCTGCAGATTAGATTTCAGTCATTTGTTATTTGTCAGCGTTTACCTACAAAGACAAAGTGCAGTAAATGCAGGGTCTGAATGACCTCAAAAATATAGCTGATGCAAAGAACTTTCCTCATCCATATCATTTAATAGTTTCTGAAGACATGTTTTAAAATGAACCTGTGTTAGCTTCATTCATAGTTAAAGATTTTAAAACCGCTTATTCTGCTTTTGCGGTGGTTGGTCAAAATGTAAAATGTTTTTCATGTCAAGGCATCAAGCTCGAATGGCTATCTGAACTTTGGTTAAAACATGTTTTTTAGTTTGTTTCCATTATGCCTATATATACGAAGACTGTGTGTATAAATGTATGTGTGTGTGTATGAGACATGTAGAGGGAGAAAGAGGGAGTCAGTCCCAGAGGTCTGTAGATAATAATAATGTTACAGGAGGAGGATTGTGGTCTGCATTCTGGAACAGTTTATTAGGGGGAAGTCTGCAATTACATATTTTCTGGGTAAACATTAACTAGCTCTGTATAGCAGGCCTTCACAACAACAGCAGCTTGGACTGCAACATGTTTAGGCCTAGAGTGTATATTTTTATGGTTCACTTTTACTAGAAGCATTACCACGAAAAGGGCCCAACACAACAGTCTGCTTATTTTTGCAAACTATTAATCTAATGTTGGTTATCATTTGAAGGATTTCTCTTAATGATCAAGGATAACTTAATAATACTATACATTTATATTGTAGCCATTGGTTATTATTATTCTTACTTAAAATCTGTGTTTTCTATCAGTTATGGTGAATGTTTCTAACGTCTTAACAACGGCGGCTGTTGCTATGGGTAAGACAGCAGCTAGATGTATGTATCATAACAGCAGCATGTTGTTGCAATTAAGAATAAAACAGCAAACCATTGTGGCTTAATTTATCTAAAAATGAGCCAGAATCTAAAAGTGATATACTTAAGTGCAGACACAGAGCTCTGATGCAAGAGAAGCACAAGCATACATACAGAGCACAAAACGAGCAACTGATTTGCTTATGTAGCACATGTGCAGCGTGTTTGAGACGAGACGATGACAAACTAAAAATAGACATCTGATAATAGCTATGAGGCTATGCATGTTTTGTTTCCATTGACTAAGATGAGATGGGACTAAGATGAGATGGGACTAAAATGTCAGTGACAGTCAAAAATTGTTTTCCTCCAGTAAGAGGAAACAGAGGTATTGTGTGAAACAGGGTTTTTTCAGACTTCAGAAGACATTTACATCATGTGTCCTTCATGGCCACAGAAACTGTAAATTGGCCTTCACAGTGTATTAAATGGAAAATTGGTTGCAATTTTATTACAAATTGGGTTGTAGAGACAGTCCTTCATTGCACAAGAAAACTGGGAGTGTGCACAATAACAAACACAGCGGGTTAAAGTTGAACTCTGTAGTTGCTAAACTACTACTACTTTTTTATTACAGAACCAGATATATTTGAGTGCAGTTCATGTTACACATCTAATAAAGATTCAAAGATTCAATTCAAAAACAGGACTTTAACCTCTGGAACCATTCCATTTCGCTTCACTATACCTATGTAACTAATGATGCCAATGCAAATACTGATGCAAATGTACATGTTAAGCATGAAATAATGTCAGAGCAAATATTACAGCTAAATATTTAATAGTTGGTTTAATTGACACTATAAACATGGCATTTTTGCATTCACACAGTGCAAAACACACACAGACGAGCACACGGTGTCACACACAATAGTCATTCCTATGTCTGCCAACCACATCCTGCATCATCATCATCGTCAACAGAGCAAAGATTTATGAAGAAAAAGAAGAGGCAGAGCAGGAAGGAGAAGAGGAGAGGAAGAAAGGCAAGTCATAATAGCTTACAAATGCTACCTCTGTCTCTCTTTCTGTGTGTGTGTGTGTGTGTGTGTGTGTGTGTGTGCCCATCTGAGGGCAATTTCCAGACCGGGGCAGTTGTGATGGATCTCTGCCTTTCAGGTGTAATTATTTTAAGAGAGATTGAGCTGTTAAGCACTTGAAAAACATCACAGAGGCACAGTGAGTGTTTATGCTTTCCATTCTGTCTCTGAGATCCGTGCAAGGGGACTGACTTCTTCAGCAGATCCTGCACCCAGTGATGTAGCACATTACTATATGTGACCTGTTTAATACTTAACTGCAGACTGTAACCTGTGTATCTATAACTATTTACATGCTCTTGAATTGCCTTAAATGACAAAATGGGACTGAAACAATGTGTTTCTAATCACCTCTGACAGACATGATAAAGTCCTTGATAAATTTGACACGCTGTATTTATTCATATACCGTAAAAGTTAAACTGTTCTGCATAAAGGTAATCATCCTCGACAAGAACCCACAAATATATGGTAAAGAACAGAGTGAGTGAGCAGTCTGACCACATAACGGTGCACATTTTCAGTAGGGGCACCTACTTAGCACCATGTCTGAGTTTTAATGGAGTATACTGGCCCCTTCATAGCCACTTGGACCCACCCACCATACAAAATTGCAAAATGTCAGCTTTAAATCTAACAAAATTTCAAATCTAAAAATTATTCTAGACCAGCAATGAGAAATGTTCCTTCCAACAGCCTATATAAAGCCTGAAGGTCCAGGAGATCTAAGTGCTTTGAGCTTCATTAAGATAAGATAAGATGATGAAATAGAAAGAACTTTAATGATCCCCTATATGAAAAATAACATGGTCACTGCAGCACCACAGATAATCCATAAGCAGCAAAGCAACAATATATGCTGAACTAAACTACAAACTAAAAATCATGTCCCCTTAAAATGTTTGCTTATCTTTTCCAAATGCGGGCTTCACTGTCAAAGATTTTTTAAACAGACTGTAATTACTGGTTTCCATTAATCATCTTCAAAGCAGCATTCATTTTAGTCAATGTTAGTAGTCAATGTTGTTCTGTAGTAAGGCAGTTTGTGTGCAGATTGATGTGAAAGGTCTGCACTTCATTATCTCAAAACAATAATGTACCACTGACAAATATTAAAGCAGACATGATGTTTACTGTGATGAATTATATAACTCAAGAAAAGCTCCTTCCAGTGCCCCCTGTTTTGGTCTGGCAAGCGACCTTTGTTGCATGCTATCATTTCCTGACAACTTCTAGACAATGCAGAAACAGCACCATGTTTCAGAAGCACTACTGGTGGTATGAAAAACAAAATGCAATGCATAACAGCATCACCATCTTGGCAGTTCGGCCTGAAGCCAGAACTGGGCAAAGATATGGATCATGGGTGGACCTGAGGTGGGCTGAATGAAGCCTGGTTGTTCAAACAAGCCACCTGCGATAATATAATTTGAGCAGCTGAGTTATATAAGCACAGTTATCATGAATGGGTAAGTGTTTAAAACAGTTCTTGTACCAGGCTGTAAACCTGTTTATTTCTGCTGTGAAGTTGGACTTAATATGGGGGCTTATGGAGATTGATTTGTTCTGTAGCCAGCCTCAAGTGGCCATTCAAAGAACTGCAGTTTTTGGCACTTCTGCATTGGCTTTACTTCACAGCAGCAGAGGTTACTGCCTGGGTAATACATGCAAAGTCTGTGGTATGGCTCTTTTAAATTGAATTAATTCATTCAAGCAAGATGTATTCAGATAAATAAAGAACTAATTGCAAAGAGATAATGACTGATCAGAGAGACATTGTAAAAAGATGCATGCAATATATACAGTTTTCTTTTTTGTTTTTAGTACAAGCAAATATAAATTCATTCATTCATTACCAAACTAGTCCTTAGTTCAGGCCTCAGCTACACTTACACCTCCCTCAGTTACCATGGAGCTGTTCTGCGCTCTCTTCAGCAGTGGATCACCCTGGGCCTCGGGACAAGGTAAAGAAAAAAAAAAAACATGCTGCCTTTAGTGGCTGAGTAACTCTCAGTCCAGCCAACATATTAACCCCCTCCACCCCCGAGAGAAGCTTTCATTTGATCTGATCTCATCAGAAAAGGAAGTTGACTTCAAGACTTCCATAACTGAAAGAAAGTGCAGAATAGACTTCATTTTCGTTCTCTTTAACCCCTCAACCTCCATCATCCCCTCCGTCACCCGCCTCCCCTCATCCTCACCTTCCCTATTCTTCCTACCTTTTTCCATTTCTTTATCTACAGTATTTAACTCTTCCTTCTTATGCCTTCCTATTTCTGCTCTCGTGTTGTATACTGCAAAGAGTAAATAGTTGTATGACGGCATGGCAAACAGGTCTGATATGTGAATTAAGTAAAGTTTGCAGGAATCATTTAAAACATTGAATAATACCCAACATACTTACAACCTCACTTGGGATGACAAAAAACTTCAGCAGGTTTCTTCTCCTGTGTATTATTATTTTTTAAATCTATGCACTAATGCTGGATTTATAGTTGTGCATGTTGTACCTACGGTGGCTCCAAGGTTACGCCATAGGCATAGTGTTGACAGAGATACCTTGTGGGGATTGCAAGAACTGTGACTGGCTGCTTGTGTTTTCCCTTACATGCTTCTGATGGCGGTGAAGTTGGTTGAGAGTGAAGACGACAATTACAGTGCAGACTTTGTGCTCATCGCAATTGCTATTCAGTAATGAGACAAAAAGTAAGTTAGTAAGTTAAACATATACATTTCTGGATGTAACTGGATGAAAGGATGTCAATACAGTTACTGTGGGGAATATAACGATTAAATACAACATGTGTTGATTATAAATCCACTTTAAAGTATCAAAATGTAGAATATTTAGTCAGAATTAAACAGCATTTAAAGCTTTTCATAGTCATCAGGCTAACCAGTTTATATGACTGCTGGACCATATAATTGATGGAAAGTCACAGTTTGATTCTTTTAGTACTGTGTAATCTGGACTTCCTTGTTCATTTATCATTCACTTGAATCAAATAAATCATTTGGTTGTGATATGGAATGATTTGCCGAAGGGGAAATTCATGGTTTAGCTTGTCCGAGAGGTCAGAGGTCAGGTTCAGTCACAGCTGCTCAGTGTCAGTGGGGAATGAAGCCAGACTTTCCAGATGAGCTCTCTGATCATTGTACTAGCCCACAGCCCCAGAATGGGTCAAAATGGGTAAAAATGAGACACCACAACACATCATAGCAATCCCACCATTTTGTTGATGGATTAGAAAGCTGCAAAGTTTCCTTTTGAGAGACACAACCCAAAGTTTTACTTCTGTTGCGATGTTTTGCCTCCAAGAGGCCAGAGAGGAAAGAGGAGGTGTGATTCTTAATGAAGCTAAATTTAGATGCTTGTTTACACCATCAAACCATGTCTTTTTTGGGTGTGGTTTACACTAGAGGAATGTTCAGATGTTGTCGGCTAAAATTGTTGATCATATAAATTAGTCATTAAGTTTCAAATGCTTCCGTTTTATTGTAAAAACAAGTTTAAGACAACTGGTGCATTGTCCGGATGTTTGTGGCAAACCCCACCCATCTGGGATGAAGTTAAAGCAAGCTGTGTAAAAAAAAAAAAAAAAAAAAAAAGTTTTTGCAAATGCTTTCTGAAACAGGTCTGTGCAGTGCAGCACAAAAGAGCTTAATGACAAGTGGTTGGAAGCAGCATGACATTTTTTTTTTCAAAGTTTTTTAAAGTACAGTCAGTCATTTATTTACTCTGAGGTTTCTCTGGAGAACATTTTCATCATAAATCACCTCTTTACTTTAAGTAAGTGTCACACTTGGCTTCTTTATAACTTGCGCACCCGTTGCAGTTGAATGCATATATAGTGCTCTTTTTGTCTTGGCATCATTTTGGATGTCTCTTTTGGATTCGAAAAATGACAGAATGAAAGTAATGTGCATTTTACAGCAGTTGTCTCATAAAGACATTTGTGATTTTGAAAGGAACTAATAAAATATATAGTGGATGGTTTAATTTAATTAAAAAAACTTCTACATTTCAGTTAGCAATCTGTTTAAAGTGGATGCACACCATTTGATCAATATTTAGTTGTGTATCCATGCATCAAGCCTGGATGTGCGCACACGTCTGTGTCTCTTTGTCCTTCCAAACTCGCCTTCTGTCTGTAGACTGGAAACACCTTTCCTTCTCTTTCACCCTGGACAAAAGCAAAGAGGACCAAAAAATTTCTATTTGTCCACATCCTTTGTCATGCCGCATTAGTGTTATTTCCAGCCACTTGAGGCTAACGCACTTGATCAAGGACCATCTATACACACAAGTCAAAATCATTCCATTAATAAGTCACCTCTGTGGTATTTAAGCAAAGCTTGGGATTTAAGACTTCCTCTTTGCTCGGTGAAATTCGCCCGGCTTTTCGGAGCTACCTTTGTGTGACTTATGTGCCTCCGGTGGATTAGGAGTACTCAAAAGCCATTTAAATCACAATCCTCTGCGTTCCAAAGCAATGCTGGAAGGACAATGTTGTGTAGTGAAAAAAAAGGCCCAACAAGTACTAGGCTGATAGTTATAAAGCAGCCATATTCCAAAGAAGGGCCCATGAATAAAAGTGCAAACCCCTCTATTAGGGGGATGTGCCTGAACTTGAGCTGAAAGGAATGTTTTGGATTCACAAGGATCCTGTGTGTGAGACTTTGTGTGTGTGTGTATGTTGGAGTGTGTGGTTGTATGTGACTATGAGTGTGTGAGTGCATGAGTATGCTATAAAGTTCTGCATGAATAGATGAATTGACCCCAGGTTAGCATGTTTCATATATGCAGGAATTCAGCACTTAGCAAAACCGTTGAGTAGGAACTAAATTCACTCGAAACTAAATTCGAGCTTATGCACAGCTGCAGATTGCTTCCACCATAGTATCATCGCCTTTATGCATATCTGATATAGTTCTGAGAGATGCCCCCTGTGTAAAAAAACAAAACAAAAAACATCTGTGTAAAAAAATATGCATACTTTCAGCCAGCTACAGCCATGCTATAGCTCTAGCCATATCTGTTTTTATCATGAGAGACTGTTTGTGTGCCGCCTCACAAGCTTGTGTTTGTGTGTGGCATGTGTGGTCAGAAAAAGCGAGGCCGTTTCCTTCTGAAAAATGCCGGGAAAGGGACATAAATCTCCCCGGCTCCCGGTGGGACGTCACGGAAAACGGAGACCTTAAAGGCAAGCAGGCTAGCAGCTCGGGGGAGGAACGCAAACATCAATCGTGGAATCCAAGGTGAACGTGTTCTGGGTCCTGTCGGATGCTTAAAACCTGGCCAGGAAGTGTGTGTGTGTGTGTGTGTTTGTGTGTGTTTGTGTGTGGAGCATGCTTGGCTTTTCTCTCTGTGTGTGTCTTTGTGTTGATGTGTTGGTGGATTTCTGTGTGTGGATGCAAGCTGAGAGTTTCAGTGTGTGTGTGTGTGTAGACTTCTCTGAAAATGCCTTCTCAGACTCCCCTCTTCTGGGGTGGAAACGGGCAATAAATAGCAGGGTATCTCCTGGCAATGGTCCAGCGACCGAGGCCCTGGCAAGGAAGTGACTCATTTCAGCGGAGAGAAAAGGAGGGGGGGATAAGAGGATTTTTGTGTCTCTTATTATCAGTCAGCCAAGGCAAACCACACTGGCAGGCCAAAGAGGGAAGAGAAGGAGGTGGGGAGGAAGTGGGAGGAGGAGGGGGTGAGCAAGTGAGGGAAGGTGGAGAAGGGGGGAGGAGGCACTGAAAGTGTGATAGGGGCTCTGCTGCTGGTATTTGACTCTTTTTAGGAACTGACTTGTGACCTTCCATGTGCTTCAAGCCAAGGAGCATGCTGGGACAGTGTGTTTCTTAACACCTGAGCAATGAATGCTTGCCCTGCATAATCGGGGTACGTTTTGCTTAATGTAAAAAAGCTCTTTGGTTTAGGAAAGTGTTTCTGTTTTAGATTTGAGGGAAAAAAAAAAACCCTCTGACTGAGCTGCCCCTGTTTTCCAAGCCAAAGTGTTTCAGGTAGGTAAGTAAAACACCTGAGTAGACAGGGAGCGCTGTTTTATGTGTTTATGGGCGTGCATTGCATGTGTATGTGTGGCAAGAGTTGGATGAGGGTCTGGAGCTACCTGGACTGGAGCTGTTGTCAGCCAAACACTTCTAAATTTGACTATACGTGTACACACAATAGTGTCAAACTTTACACTTTTAAGGAAAATTACTTTTTTCAAACAGATTTCCTACCAGGTTATGATGTCATTTTATCGACTGAATTTATTGCTGAGATGTAGGGATGTGGCCGCGTCACTGTCCATCTGTCAGTGTGACTAATACTGGGACATGAGCAAACAGGAACAACACCTGCGGTTCGATTCCCAACAGAAAGACGAATGTAGCACGTTGAAATGCTTAAAATGAAATGCTTAAGGGAAACCCCCTCCAGTAAGAACTTTCTGATGCGGGAATTTAGGGGCCAATTTTTGCAGCTTTCATAAAAATTGACAATCCAAACAACAGTGCCCACTTCATGTAACATTTGACCAGGCGTGTGGAAGTGAGAAAGATTTGAAATTCTCTCCCAGTCTCTTTAAAAATGATTTTATGCTAGTACTTCTGTCTGTTTTGGTGTGTACAACCAGGTTCAACACCATGAACGCCCTTGAAAAGAGACCGAGCACTTATTTTTCCTCATTTGGACGATACATAGCATTTCACCCATTTCCATGACAGCTATTCAGATCAGCTCTTACGCCTTTAGAGGTGGTTGGACGACCCATTGTAAATCACTGTCTGTATGGACAGATGATTTCTATGAAGTGCAGAACAAAGGCACCACACCACATGAAAGATGGAGAGAATATTATATAATGTGAATCTTGCTGAGTTGCATTTTCAGGCATTTATCTGGCTTGTATCCACAGCAGCAGCAGAATGAGCCTCCTGTTCCCATTATCAACATTACACATCCGGTCTGAAGGGGCCTTTCAACTGCATAATCATAAGTCACACAATGAAAAGCCACCACTGTTAAGCAATGAACACCTACCTCCACTCTGTCCCATCTGAGTTCCCAGGTGGGTGTACAATATGGCAGACCTTTGTTCCGTGTGTGTGGAAAAGCACACACTGTCAACACGGGAGAGAAAAGCTAATATTTACCACGTATGGCCTCGGCTTTAATATTAGCTAGAGGCGCGAGTCGAGGGAGAACAGAGGTCTCACTCTGGTCTCACTTCCTACCCGAAAGCAATATACAAAAATGTGGTTTTGAAGTCTTTACTGCTTTATTGGACAAGATAGAGTGGAAAGTATCAGATTGGGAATGAAGAGGGAGGAAATGTCCTACAGCATGCACTGTACGGCTGCAGTCCATAGATCAACCAGGAACTACTTCTTTTTGGCACATTTTGACATTTGGGTCTTTTGTTCACACGTATTAAGGTTTTTATACCAAGTTTGTTTTTATTTGTCCTAAATTATAATGTTATAATTTCTAAATATTACTATTGTGAAAAAGTAGGTAGTAGTAGTTATAATATATAATATAATAATATAATTGTCTTATATGAAACAATCACAAGCAGCTAATCAGAGTGTCTAATAGTTCTAGTTCCACTTACATAATATCTTAGATAACAGATCTCAGCTTTTCGTGTCAGTGTAAATGAAAGAAGAAAAAAATCACATTTCTCTTCTTTTGTACAGTACATACAGTCTTACAATAGCCTTGCAGTAATCTCCACCGTGATCTTCTCCAATCCACACAGCAAATATTCTGTGCATATTTTCCCCTCTCTGCTCCTGATCCCAGTTCCAAACAGGAAATGATCTCTGGGCCATTTCTATCCTCATGGCCCAGACCAGCGGAGTGCATATTCAAGACATACTGGCTATGTCCCCCGTCTCAGGAAAGAACTCCAGACAAGTTCTTGTCCAAGCATTTCGGCTAAATACCGCATGAAATCGCCAGAGGATTTGAAATGAGTCAAGCTGTGGGGCTCTGGCGCGGGACCCACATCAATATCCTACTTATGCTGGTGGCCAGGTGTTGAGGGGAAATTCTCAATTGAATATTGTATCCAGCTTTCTGGGAGCTAGGGGAGCTGTATCTTGTGTGGATATTCATTTCTCCGCCTCGCTATGCGCCCCGTCTCCTCTCCTTCCGTCTTGTTTTTGGCATTCCTCCGATCCGGGCCGAGTGCAGTCTGCTGTGGTTCCCACTTGCACACCTGCCACGAAAAAACAGCTGTGGTCCGGCACAACATCATTAGTGCAGCTGAAAGAAAAGGAAAGGCCTGCATAGCCCCCCCCTGTTTACTCTCCCTAAGAGTTCAACTCCAGGGCATCTGTACAATGGACAAACATTTTTATGATAAAGACATGCAAAAGTTGCCCCCACCCTCCTTGTGCTCTTACCGCTAGAACGTGTAACATGATCACGCCAAAACCTGTGGGAGAGCAGGGGTGCTGAAAGAAAATTTTATACCTCAAGATAAATATGTCTTTTTGGGGTGTTCACTCCCCACAGCTGTACAGTGGATGGCTTTAAGGGCAACCCTTGTGCATTTATCCTTATGCAGTTAAGATTGCTCCATAGCCGTGACTAGAGGGCTTTGGTAAAGCATGAAAAATGAACTCTTTTAAAATGAGGTTTTGACCCTCGCAGACATGACCTCTCCTCCTAACACTAAACCAGAAATCTCTCATCAAGCTGCGTATTTACAAGCAGTCAAGAAACACGTATATTGCTGTAATCGATACGTCCTTAGTGCATGTGGAGGACAAGGAGAGAGGAAGTGCTTCCATTGATTTGTAAAGATACTGGAGTGTAGGCCTCTCTTAACAGCCTCTGTTCTTCCAGAAACAGAGGAGGGAGATTTGACCCCTGTGGGTACCAAGGGCTGCTCCGGAGAGCAGACGCCAAGCCACAGACCCAAGACTCCACTGTAAAAAATGTCCATTTTAACAAGTCACTTCATTTTGCTTGAGATGCAACGACTGAGATTTCCAGTGATCATGATTCACATCATAGTTCAAATCATAGCACAAGGATTTGTAGACACTGACTATGTAGTTGGATTATTTCTTAGCCGTTGATTGTATCAAAAGTAAGTTCACATGCATCACATTCATGATGCAGCAACCGTTTTCTTCAGCTTGGAACAGAATTAGAGCTTATAAACACAACTTAAACGGTTAATGGCTTCACAACAACCAATCCGTACCCACTTTTCATAGAAGAGTTCAGATGGGGTTATGCTAAGAACTACTGTATATGATGTGTTACCAAGGCAGGCCATCTTACATCTGTATATTCTTATCTCTGGGCCAATCACTGTTTGATGTGCCTGTGAAGCTACTGACTTGGTCATTGACACTGACATTTGTTTGTTTGTGTACTCAGTCTACACAAAATTGCTGCTATGCAAGCTGCCGAGGGTTAAAAATGCCCCCAATGATTACCATTAACCCATGGATGCAACATTTGTATGTATATTTTGGCCTTTAAATAGGTTTAAAAATTGACCTTGACCTTGGGTTTAACAAAACAATCTCATGGTTGTCCATTTAGTGTCTCTTTCTTTAATACAGTTTAAGATCATGCGTTTCACATGTTCAAACTAGTGAAGATGACACGCATCCAGGGTTGGGTTTGTTAAGTATTTGCTCCTGTCTTCCTTGATATGCAATATTGTATTGATGTAATTAAATGGCTTTGGTGCCATTAAGATACCTGCAGCCCAACAAACCTGTTCAGCAGTTCTTAACTGCAGTATGTCGAGTGAAAGTGTTTTACTACACACCAGATGGTTATGATATCATATAATTAAGAAAAAATAGCAGTGCAAGACACCATTGATTCCAACTTTAAATTAGTTGTACAATTTCATCGTCACTGTGTAAGGTTGATAAAAGTTATAGACGACTTAATTCCACTTTAAAATCATTTCATTAAATCAAGACGTTTTGTGGCGTGACATAATTTTATTTCTTTCCCCAGTGCAACTTCACATATTAAAGAAATACTAAATTATTGGAAAAAGTGATAACAAGGTCGATCACTCCACTTATTTCAAGGTGATGTCACTTGGCTGAAGAATTTGGAAACAATTGTAGAAAAAGTGAAATCATCTCTCCTTCCTGTTAGCTGTTTTTCTTCCTGTAAAAAGAAAAAAAGGGGAAAAAAAGACATTTTTAGACTCAGCACTAGATTAAATAACCTGTTTAGATGAATATTTCTTGCAGTGGATCCCTACCGGAGAAAATCAATCCGTCACCACGCGCACAGGAAGGAAGGCTGAGCTGGGGAGAGATACTGCTCTTAATGACATGTCTCTGTGTGCCTGGACCAGAGGGGGAAGTAACCGGATATTTAAACAGAGATAAGAGTGTGTGCCAAAGGGGCCGGGATTGGATATGACTGAAACCCCATGGCAACCGGCCGGGGCTATCGGATATGGAAAGGTAAATAGTAATGCAGCCGTAGCATGTTTTAATGCTGTAAATTAAAAGCTCATGTAACATTCATGCAAGGGTGATATATAGGTGGTTAGCTTCTGCCAAGTTTTCATTAGTGATTTCCTCCAAGCTTTTAGCAGCGTGCTTGTTTTAAATCAAGATTTGGAACATGCATTTTGGCTCATCAGGATCTGTAAGCAGAAATCAGATATGCTGTATTTTCAAGCAAGAACATTCACTGCCATACTGTGATGAAGGAGATGAAAGTATCTTTTACTTAACCCTCTCAGACAAGAGGAAGAGGGAAGATGGGAAAAATGTGTGTTGGTACAATACATACTGGGAAAGAAAAAGAAACTTGAAAGTTGTGTGTTTATCTAACCAATATCTGCGGCAGTTAAAGTCCCCCTCCACCCACTTACTCTTACCTTTCTATATATATACTGATATAATCTACTCCTACATTTTCCAGAATGGCTTTGACGAGGACAGGCCTGAACTTGTTGTATCCAGCTGTGGGTTATACATGTTACTCACAGCTTAACTGCAACCTGTAATGCGGCTGCATTGCATTCTGGTCTGTTGAGGCTACTGTAGATAGAGGAATTGGTATTTCTGCCGCTTATCTTGCTGTATGATCCAGAGCCTTTCTCTCTGATTCTTTGTCACTGTCAAGTTGATGTTTATCATTGATTTTTCTTTGTTTCAGTCATGTCATAATTTTCTGCAATTAAACATCTCTGATGATGCCATCATTTTTGACCAATTAAAGCTGTGATATAGTACAAAAATGGAAAGTCCACCAACCGCATTGCATGAAAAATTTTCATTTCAATATATCCACTGCTTTGACACAACAATAACTCTGGCAAACCAATGCAGCATCTTCTGGCAATGAAAGTTTTCAGCTTTTGGACTAAATTGCCCAATCAAGCAAATGGAAGTGCACATTCCGAGTAGATTACTTTATGATGTAAACTGTGTAAATCTGTTGTTTACCTCATGATCATTGAGCCCATGAAAACTTTCCAGAGTTGTAAAATCCTCTCTCCTAGTTTTATAAACTGCTATGCAGTGTTTTGGCGTCTGATAAGCCTTTCAACTTGTGAACGTATTACTCAAACTAGAGTTTCATCTTCTCACTGGTGCTTGAAACAACAGGGCCCCCCACCCGCACCATTAACATGCTGCTATTTTCAGCTTGAACACCAACGAATTATAAAATGTCAGAATCTAAACTTGAGAAAGTAAGTCAAGGGACAAAAGGTTCATTCAGCGTATTCATGTTCGGTTTCCAATATTTCCACTCAGGAAACACGAATAGGCAGGAGAAGACATAATTTTTGCACATTGTGAGACAACAAAACTGTTCGACAGTGACGTTTAAATTGGTGTTGGGAAGGAGTGCAGAACTTGATCCACTGTTCCACTGAAAATGCCAGAAAGTATCGATCTATTGAGTCTTTTTTTTTTCTTGTTTTGCTGGTGACTTTTCTGCTTCATTAGCTCATTCAAACAATTATGGACAAACAAATAAAACTGTATTTTGTTTATTCACCTTTTTTGGTTTCTATTAAAAAGTAAACTTTCATTTAAACTTCACATTGATGCTAGACTCTACTCCATAATCGATGGGAAAACTTAAGTATGTAAACTGAATGAGTAAGACTCCATTTTTGTAACCACTAACACTCAGATGCCCTTGAGCAAGGCATTTAAACCCCATGACTGTTCTAAAGGCCAGAGGTCATTGCTGTTGGGAGTTCCCAAATATGAAAGTGAAGCAAGAGTAAAGCCAAAAAAGAGCAAATAAAGTTTGTAAAAAAAAAAAGATGGGAGGGGGGGGCAGCAGTGTCGTCTTTAACTTTTTCTTTTTACTCCCACACTGATCCCCATATCTTTTCAGTGTTCAGGATCTGCATAGCCAGATCAGGTTCCCTTTCCAAGTTACCGCTCAAAAAGACTTGTAATAGGAGCAGTGTAGCTTTGCAGATACAAAAATACACAAGTTTTTCTGCTCTCTTAGTGGGTTGGACCTGAAATCATATGGAACATATCTTTCCTTTGCGGTTTGATGATAATGCTGCTAGACAATGCAGGCTTCGCCAGAGGAAATGATTAAACTCTATTTTGTGGCGTGTTTGTTTTAGTTTTAGCCATTTGAATCATTAGTTCCTCTGGAAACCAGTGAGATTAATTTCTCGAGTCTCAAGTGTGTGTTTGAAGCATTGTTGACATTCTGAGATTTAATATTTTACAAATCCAACTGACACTTTAATTCCGAGTGAAGTCCAACAGTGGAGTAAGTTCAAATTCTCACATTACAAACAGTCCGACGGTGTGAGGCTCGTAGCTACCACACCTTGCCAACAGTAACAAAATATTCCTGTGATGCTACGATGATCACGTATGACAGAAATTCCAGGTAAGGTAATGACAGCTTGAAGGGAAGAGCAGAGGTGAGGAAGCAGAGGTGAATCAAGGGGATGAGGGTATCATGAAATATTTGCTCGACAGATGGGTTTTGAGCCACTATTGACTGTCTCTACCCCCCCAACCCACCCCGACATACACACACACTGTCCATGTTTCAAGCACCTCCAACCATTGGCAAGGCCACAGTCCTAACCTCCGCCGGCCTCAGGATCAGGTGATACTCCGCAAAAGGATTAGTGGCAACTGGATCCTTTTGGCATAGGCACAGGAATTTTCATTACAATGATCTTGGGTGTGGTGTGCCAGGAATGCATCCTCAATAGGAAGCAGAGGAATACACCGAGGCGAAGTGCAAGGGAGTGGCAGGCGGGCGGGGGGGCGGGCGGGCGGGGGGATTATGGTTGGTGGGAGTTTTGGTGGGTTTTGTTTCTTCCCAGTCTACTACCTTGTCTCATCTCCCCTCTCCTGTGAAGGTGAAAAGTGCTTGATAACTTTGTTATTACACCCTCAACCCTAACCCTAACCATGGAATGTGTATATGCATTTTTTTAATGGTTTTAAACAATACAGCATATATTGTGCTCTGTCCTTATTTTCTGTATCACCGGGTGTCTTTGTCTTTCTATGTATTTTAAATGTTTTAAATATTTAACAGTGAATTAAGTGTGAAAATTAATTTGTGATCCTGGCAATTGTATGACTAAATAATCTTAGCTCAAGATCCACTTACTAGCTATTGTCAGGGCTTTCAACCACATGTAACAATCTTCATGATACAGTTTGCTCAGTTGTCATCATGTAGGCTAACTGAGAATAGAATTTTAATTAATGTGATAACATTTCACATCTAACAAGAAATAGAAATACCTCATGGTCTACAAATGACACCAACCTCCATTCCATCCTCATAGAAAGCAAACTCAGATTGAGTTATCCTATACTTGACAAGTGAAATGAAATACAAATAACACATTTCACTCTACACAGCAATAACATAAACACATGGCAATGACATGACAATATATAATGACCAATGGAAATGTACTCATCTACTCAGGGCTTTGATATTCTTAGCCTGGTGTTACCCTTAAAATATGCTTCAGTATTAGTGTCACTCAACCTAACTACCCAAACTTTACTCGGTTCCATCAAACATACAGTACTACAATATTATGTGGCCTCGATCATAGCAAAGGAATTTCAAAATCTGAGCAAATTGCTCACCATTCAGACCGAAATGATGTTCTGTTTGTCTGCGACTTTAAAAACACGAGACAGGCACACTTCTCAGAATTGATAGCTGACGACCAGAATAACCCAAAACCACCATAAACATTCTATGATTAATTATAAAATAGTTTTTATGCAGCCTAGCAGCATGTCTATGAGCCCCAAATGTGAGGAATTTCCAGACCAGTTCAGAAATAAAATACATTTCAACACTTCAGAACCTTTGCTTTTATGTGAGGAAATACTGCAGACATTTGTAGTGGTTGCTGAGATGCTCGGAAAAGTTATTTCCCAATTAAAACCCACAACTTGCCTCTAAGTTACAATTGGTGTGTCCTTTTTTAAAACAGCATGTAGCTTTTTGGAGGAAGAGTAACTTACCATTGTGAACTATTCTCTTCACATGGGTTTTTTTCCTTCAAGCTTCAAGACTGTCATGATTAAACTTCTTCTGAAGCTAAACAACTTAGATGTTTCTCACCAGTACTGAATCTGCCAATTTTAAGTAAAATTTTATAGAAGTTTGTTTTTAATCAGTTACATGATTTCATCAACTCCAACAATATTTTTGAAAAAATGTCAGTCTCGTCTTCGAGCCAATCACAGCACTGAGATGGCACTAATCAAGGTTGTAAACTATCTCAGATGCAATATGGATAGCCCACTCATTTCTTTTATGTAGACTCCACAGTCTGATTAGCCTCTTTGGCACTATTTTTTACTGGTTCAAATCTTATCTCAACGACAGAGAAAAAGTATTATCAAAAGTATAAAATGAGTTGTGGTGTTCCCCAAGGTTCAATTTTAGGTCCGACTCTTTTTAACCTTTACATGCTAAATAAATATAACTAAGAATGCTTTTTATCATCTTAAGAACATTTCCAGAGTGCAACCGTTTTGCCAGAACAGTGACACTAATGCATTTCTTTATTACCTGCAGAACTGACTATTGTAATGCTCTACTCAATTACAGTTACTCCAAAACTTATTATGTGTGAAGCCCTTTGTGTTATATTTAGTGCTGTCAAAAATATCGCGTTATTAACGCGTTAACGCAAAACAATTTTAACGGCGTTAATTTTTTTATCGCGAGATTAACGCTCTTTGTCACCTAGTGAACTTGTAGTTTTTTCATAAGCTGTGGCCACTGCTAGTAACGTTAGAAAAACTACAGGATCCAGCTGTAAACCGGAAGCAAAACAATAAGCGCGCCCCACGCTACCGTATTGTGTGGATGTCGAGCACGAGATGCTGAAATGGACGCTGCTAACAAAATTATGAATGGAAAAGTTCGTTAGATAAAACCAAAGTTATCTGTGTGTATTGTCGGTGTGAACTGAGTTATCATCGTAGCACATCCAGTCTGAAATACGACTTGATGGCCAAACACACCGGCAATTCAAATTCTCCGCCTCCTCCGCGTCATAACCAGGCGACAATGGATGGATTTATTTTGTATCACCCTGTTTTGAAGGTTGTTGAGGGGGCTGTTTTTGTGACTAGGTATTTATTTTTTTGTCATCTGTTTATTGATAGTGTTGCTTTGTTTGAGATTTTGCTTCAGACGTGAATGGCTGTAACACATGTTGTTGTTGTGGATTGCAATAAAAAAAACATTTGCACAAAGCAAGCCTATCCACTTTTCCATGTTGATAAGAGTATTAAAATGATAATTCAAGGGACATTTAGAATAGATAAAAATGTGCGATTAATTTGCGATTAATCGCGAGTTAACTATGACATTCATGAGATTAATCGCGATTAAATATTTTAATCGATTGACAGCACTAGTTATATTTAATTTGTATGAAAAGTGCTATACAAATAATGTCCGATTGATTGATTGAAAATACACTTTTCTATGATACTCTATCATATTTATTTTGCTGTTCTACAAGCAGATTGTCAGTCTATCCCAGAAATCAGCATTCACTTGTGTAAACAGAACATATCTCCTCATGCAGCATTCCTCTTTATTGAACCTATCTTGAGTGGTGCAGCTTCACAAAGAACTCACCTAAGGGCATGTTGTACCCATATCACAAGAAATAGCAATGTGTTGATTATTTAATTTTTAAAGTGCTGGGGAGGGGCAGAGGGGCCTCGACATGTTTGTGATAATTTGTACAGACTGCACATTGGATTTGTGTGTCAGTTTTTAATCTAATCTGCACTTGAGTAATCAAACAGGTGTCTGGTGTTTAATCTGGCAACAGAACCTGCATTTAACAAGTTTTTCCACTCTGGTCCCCCTGCATTGAAATTTCATTCTCTTTGTTTAGTAATGTAATGCTATCATTGCGCTGTGCACTGACTGAGAACTGACGACCCAGCGACCATGGCTGAAAGGTGTTTCCGATTGCAGGTCACGATTTTGTCGGGGGGGGGGGGGGGCGTAAAGAGAAAAAAAAACTCATGGGGCGCAGCTCTGGAATTACCTCCACAATTGCAAAGTGAAAGCCATTCTTAGAGGGGGGCAACAAAGAGCTCTCTGTCTGGGCACTGCCTTTTGGCCAAGGAGAAATACTATCTGCTGCCACGGCCCCCCCATCCTGCCTCTTGGGCTGATTACGACAGCGGGGCAGAGTGGGCAGAGTGCCGCACCACTGCCACGTCCCACAGCTCCATTGACAATTGTTGCCGTTGGCTTTTCCCATTTACATGAAGAGGACGAGAAGGAACAAAACTAGTGGTTATAAAAAAAAACTAAAAAAAAAACAACTTTGGTGTCCATATGTGAACCATGAACCTATGATTGCACAATGTACAGTATCTTCTGGTCTCCTGCAGCCTTTCTGCAAAAATAACTTTATTGTTGATCATAAGTTATAAGTTGGCATGGGGTGATGCAAATTTGTCTTTGACTTGGACAGAATACATACATCAAGTAAGAGAAATACACTAACCTTATCTGGTAAACCTGTACATGGTTAACATGTAACGCAATCCAACACAACTCTGCCATAAAGTCTGATTTCATGATGTGTATAATACACTGTCAATGAGGTGTTAATTCTATTATGTGCTTTAGCACTGAGGTCATAGTTGACAGTGATGGTGTTGTACTGGACTGCCTTATATTCAGAGGTGTTTCTACTATGCAAACAAAAACTGGACATTATAAACTTCATGACGATAGAATTTATGGCTGTTTTATTTATGTACGTGTGTATTTGATTGTTAAATGGCCACTAAGCATATGATGAATCTGCAAAAAGGAGCAAATAATAATGAGGAAGTGGGTGCCAGTTTCGATTCCAACCTACAGACCTTTGCTGCATGTCATCCCTCCTCTCTGTCTCTCTCTCTCCACTTTTCTGTCACTCTTCGGGTTGCTTCTATCAAATAAAGCCTAAAAAGCCCCCCAAAAATCCTAAAAATTAATAGATAAATAAAAATAATTAGATATTTGTATTTCACAAAAGCAGTCTATTGGCAGTTTATGTATTTACTGTAACAAAAAAAAGTCCAAAGTTCTTTTTTAATGATATATTTTAAAACATTTGATCTCAAGTTAGCCATTGTGAAGGTGTTCTTACTAGAACTAATTTCTCACTTCTACAATCTCTTACTATCTAATGTGCAGCTCCCAACATATTTGCTGTAAACTCCCAGTATAATATTGAGATTTGTGAATGGCCCAGAAGCAGGAATGCATTTTATTTCTGAAGAAACAGTTTGTATGGATAAACTTTAATAGCCACAACTCCAGCAAAAAAGCAACTCCAGCAAATCTAAAGAAAAGGACATCACAGTCACACACCTGCATTGTTTGACCTATAGGTGATCTCATCTTTTGGGATATCTTAGAAAAAAAAAAAGCTCTGTAAATGGCCAGATTACATGCTCTGTACTGGTGAGAAGTACAATATACGTCACTGGCTGCATTTAATCCAATTAGTAATCCTCAATCTTGCTTTCAAAAGCATTACATGAAGAGAAGAGAAGAGAGGAGAAGGTGCTCCTAATCGCCGTGGAATCTGCGAAGGTCCAGCAAAACATCCCCAACCCCCCTTTCTTCCACAAGCCTTTCCTTATTCCAAATGTGCAGATGGCAACAGCTGTCTGCTGAGGAGCTTGAGAAATTGCAGCAACTGGAAAAGCATTTTAATTTCTGCTATGTAAGGTGACGTCTGACATGTTATCCAGAGCCTCTCAATGCCGTCAGTCTATGGGATAAAAGATTGTTTGAGGGCACACAAGCATCCAAATCAATTGAAGAGCTATTATTATTGTTTGATAATGGTTGTAAATGAAGCCTTTGACAGCATGTTAGCATACTTTCACACTGTCATTCAGAACAATAATGCTGGAGTGGAAATTTTTGCTCAATAACCCTGACCACAGCAACACCACTTTTATACTACTTTCTAGTCGGGGGTAATAGGTCTGCATCTGCTGCTCCTGCTATTATTTTACTTCTCGGAGTTGTGCAGGTTGCATGGATGCACAATATATATAATATATAAAGAAAAACTGAATACTGTGTTCCATGATGGCGCATGTTGTATTTATATGAAATCGTATGTGGCCATATAGCATGTCCATTAAAATACTTGTCTGGTTGGGCTGGTTGAGAGCATACACCCTAGAGACTTTCTCTGGCCGATCCAGCTGACCTCCTGTTGACATATTAATAATGAATACGATGACATAATTTAATGATACAGGTCCTTTAGACTTTGGAATGTTATTGGATCTAATGGATCATATTCTAATCATACAAAGAGTCGTGTGTTTATTTTTTTTCAAAAATGCCTTTTGTGCGAGTTTGCGTGATGTCATATTGTCACTGTACCACATGTGGCCACTATGCCAAAATTATGGGTTGCTGGGGGTGCGCTTATTTGTGCTGAACGTAACTGCTATGAAACAATCAGCAAATAACTTTTTATTTCACCAGCTGATTCACAAGCTTTTTTGATACCAGCGCTCCTTAACTCTCATTCACTGTCTTTGTCGCTTGACCATTGCTGTAGCTCTCTCACTCTCTTTCTTTTTCAAACAAACCAAAGGAAACTTCTTGGAGTAAATATTTTGCAGCATGGACAATGGGCCAGGACATAACAGAGAGAGCACTAATTAGTAAATGTTAACATGCTAACACATAGTTTTGTCCATGAGCTCCACCTGGATAGTGTTTAGTTTCAATGAAATTTCTGGCTGACTGTGCAGCAGTTTGACCGGTCTGATAGTTGGATTGGCTACTGCAGCAAGATATCAGGTTGTGTTTCTCCAAAATTCGAATCTGGCTCAACTTCTCTAAAGCGCTACTGCTTTTTTCGGCCCACATCACCTCAACCCGAAACGCAATTCAAATTAATAGAAAAAAACCTGCGTTTCCACTGTAGTGCTGTATTTGATCTCAATCGGCCCTTAGCCTGACAGTGACCACACAACCTGGTTGTGGAGCCTCTGCGCTCTGTAAATGGTGAATTAGTGAGTTTTTGAGTTTCTAACAAGCCAGTTTCATGAGAAGCAAACAAAAACATGTGCTTTTAATTCTGGACACAGGCACTAATACTGGAGACTTTTCTCACTTACAGAGCTCATCAAATATATTATAAGTAGGAATGAAGGAAGTCATGAAGTCATAAACAAAACCCATTTTGTACATATTAATATTAAGATCCATGACTTCCAGTACATGAAACATTCCCAAATTGATTGCTTTCATTCTATTACTCCTCCTTCTTACTGGATGGGAAAGTTCTGCTTAGCCACTCCTCCTCCTACTGGGGGGAAAAAAAAAGAAAAAAAAGAGGAGAAAACACTGAGAGCGGGGTTACAACGGAGCAGAGGGCAGTAGAAGGAGAGGAGGAGCAGACCACTGAGAGAAGAGGAGCAAGCAAGCTTCACCACAACAACACAAGCCCCCCCCCCCCAACCCCTCCTCCACTGCACCTCACCCCTCAGTCCTGAATCGCGTCCAAATCTTATACATTCACAGGCCGGGGCTGGCCAACTTTCACAGCTGTCACACATTTTCAACAGATTCCACCAGCCCTAGATGAGGCTGGGGAGAAGACATTCCTGCGCCATTACACATTGGCTAAAAGGAATTACCGTTAACATCTGATATTGTGGAAGTGGGAAATTTGCCACCCCGACCTTGCCCAAAGCACTCCGGAACTCAGGGTCATGGATTTATTATCTCAGATGGCCCTCAGAGGTCACCGGGGGCCGTTTTTCCCCCCTTGCTGTTCCGGCAAAAACCCCTGCAGCCCCAAGTGTGCTATTCATTAAGTACACTGTGCAGCTTTGTGTGGGGGGGTGGGATGGGATGGGATGGGATGGTGGTGTGGGAGACACATGTTACTGTTGCTCTACGGGTATTTGTCATAGGAACGGCATGTCTTGTCAGACTGAGAGGCCATTCCCAGCTGTTGGGCTGCAGCACCGTGATGCGGCCTGAGCCAATCCCCCTGGAGCAACCATGGCCACATAAACAGGATGCCTCTGATGTACAATTGCACAAGTGTGGGAGACAAATCCCAGTTCAACACTTTATTTCCTTAAGCGAGAGCTAGGTTTCATGATCCATCAAGAACCGTAAAGACACATTTTTACAGTTCTTGCTTCGGTTTCAGTTTATGCTCCGTGTGCATAATCATAGTAAAGTAAAAATATTTGTATGTTTTTAAAACTTTCATTCTGAAGCAAAGATCACAACTATGCTTTCAAGTGTGTTTACTGGACTCAGCAGTCCACAGCCATGCTAGTGGGTCTGTGAGGCTATATGTCGGTGGCTGTGAGCTAAATGCTGATGTCAGGGTGGACATGATCGTATCGAATTTCATGGTAAACCATCTCAAAGCTATTGAGATGTTTCACTCCAAAACCACAAATGTGAACTTCATGGTGGTGCCAGAGTAGAAGTCAGTAGATTTCATCCTCTGCGAAACATGAATGTACCAAAACGTACAAAATTTCATGGCAGTCCATCCAAAACCTGCTGAGATACCACAAAGTTTTGTACCAAATGTCCAACCCTGCCATCCCTAGAGTCGCACAGTAGATAAACGGCCCTCTGTCCTCATGCAGCGTTCAGCTGACTTTTCTCTGCTTGTCTGACAAACTTGTTGACACAGTTTGGCGTGAGGAGTAGGACAGAAGAGATGCAAAGCAAGCTGTGTCTCATTATGGGCTAAGTAGAGAGGAAACACTATAACAAAACTCGCTGAAGCAATTTTACAGACATTCTCGGAGGGAGAGTTCTCATGCTAAATCTATTATTGCTTCTAAAGTGATGAAGACAAGAAAATAAATCAAACACAATTTCCAAATATCTTATAAGCATTTATTTTCTTTAGCAAAACATCAAGATATTTATCTTAGTATGATCCTGACAATGTGTTTATTGTCTATTTCAGTAGTTCTAGTTATATTGAGAGACCTCTTATAGTTGTCACTCAGTGAGTTTTAAAATTTGGAGCCGGTTTTAAAGCACCTGCAAAGTTGGCACATTCAAAAACCATTCCCTCTTAAAACATCTTTTTGTGAATGCTCATAACAGCTAAATATTTATACTGTGCCAAAGTAACAAACCACATTTTCTAAATAAGCCTTATTTGAAAATAACGTCCAGATGTTTCAAGTTTTTAGTGCACGATGCAGACGGCTGTGAGGAGTCAGTGTGTGTTTTCACCGTTTCCATGACTGGGAGTACAATGATGGTCGTCTTAGTAATTTCAAGGCAACCCCAGTGTTCCACTTCCAGGAAGTAAAGCAAAACTATGCCGGAGCCTGCGTCATCCAGTGAGTCAACTAAACAGTCTGGAGGGATATCTGTGACAGAGTCCAGACTCAGTCATTCCTCCTTCCTCTCACTTTCATGACTGTTCAATTTCCTCACTGGCAGTACACTGGGTCCAAAACCATTGACACTACATATTAAAGTTCTTTTTTAGGTATGTTACTGGATTTGTCAGGATGAACAGAACATCCACTTGTTACTGGATTTGTCAGATGAACAGAACATTATCCTTTCCAGTGTGTTCTAGTACCATTTTATTGTAATAACGTGAGTCCCAGGATCTGTACTATAGCAGTCATGTAGCATTCATTTATCCAGGCCAGTCCCTCTGAGATCAAAAACCTCTTATACCAAAAAGACCTGGTCAACAGAGCCACAAGGATTCAAGTGGTCCATAATACTGGATCGAGTGCCATCAGCATCATTGCCATTTTTTTCTGGCGTTATGATTATGTCTTAAAAATGTATGTGCCTGCTGCTTTGGTTTACTAGTAGTGTTAAAGTTTAAATTTGTTAACTAAATACCAACATTTCTGATATTCCCATCAGCCCCAGCTCTGCTTTGTGGTTAATGCTAGCACATCTGAGCATGCTAATATGTGAAACTAAGAACGTGAACATGGTTAACACGGTACCTGCTAAACGGCATGTTAGCATGTTAACATTGTCACTTTGAGCATGTTAGCATACTGATGTTAGCATAACTCTAATTTTCACTTAGGCCTATGAATTGCACTAAGCTAACTGCTCTTCATCGGACTAGAGTGACAATACCCAATGCCATCTTATACATACACATGATACAGTGATGTGAACCGAGTCTGAAATAGCATTTAGCTCACCACGGTGCCTAAGTGCAGCCTCACAGAGCTGTTATGGCTGTAGACATTTTTAGTGAATATCTACCCAACAGTAGGTGTTCAAAGCAGTTTGAATATTTATAAGGCCACGATAACCAAGTAGGACTTGGTTGGACCTCGAACCATATCTGTAACACTTCCAACACAACACAAGTCTGATTATTAATTGAGGTTCAAGAACACTCTGTCTTCTTCTGTGTGTGATGTAACTTTACAATTTACTGCTGTTCTGTCTAAATAATACCACAAAGGAACATTTGCATATATATTTAAAAGTATAACAGTGATTATTTTTACAACTAGATCATTCCAGAAATGTTACTTATTACGTGTCTGAAAATGGCTTTAGGGGTAGTTGCGCTAACTGATAGCAATTACAAATCTGATAAGGAGACTTTGCAAAACAGAGGTCGATTTTTTTAAAAGACAAATCTTTTTTCTTTTTTTTTTTTCATGTTGATGGGGAAAGTCCCATTTGCATCACAGTGAAAACTGTAGTTCACATCTAAACATTAAAACCTTTTACATGAGCCAAATAGGTTCCTGTCCACCTGTGTATTCATTGCACACAGACTAAACACAGACATTCCTCAGTGGAACGGGTTAATGTAAATATGCACAAAGCCAAATAAAAGCTTTGAAGCCAGCCTCATAGATATCGATATCCCATCACTGCAGTACCTGATATTAAAAGGATCCCTGCCAGATGACTGAAAAGAAAAAAAAACTTGTCATGTTGCTCTCGCTCTCCTGTGCCTTCAGGGCTGAGTTCTTAGCTTTCCTTTTGTCTGAACGACGATACGGACAAGTCTGTCATTTGACCGTCTCCCTCTGCTGTGTACACTTCAGATCTAGCCCTGACAGACTATGAATCATCTGTTAGGAAACTAGGTTAGAGCACAATAGGCTCTTCATAAAGTAAAGCAAGGCCAGGTAGTAAAGCACGAGAGAACATATGCGCGGCGGCCATCTTGGAGTTCAAGTCTGAGGAAACACTGGATAAGGGCTCAGTTTGTTTTTCTATTTGCTCTGTCGTTTTTTAAAATCCCCTTTTACAGTAAGATTCATTTCAAGGTGAAGCAGTAAAATCCCTGCAAAGTAAGCTGGGCAGGCAGTTTAATGACAACCTCAATACTGAAAATGACCACAGTTTTTCTGGATTAACATACGCCGTACAAAAAAAGTTTGCTTTCCGCAGCAGTTAGCCTTTTCTCGCCATGCATTATTAAAAATACCATCAATATTGACACTGTAGGCTTATAGTCCAGAGAGGCTGGGAATTCTGCCTAAATATTTTAACAACCTCTCCTCAATTTATACCTCTTTTCCCCCACGAGTGCGCACCTACGTCTTTCAGGCCCTCTATAATATGGAGTTGCTGGCTGTGCTCTGTGTCCGGTCTACCTTACAGCAAGGAAATTAAATGTTAAATATTTACCATTCTCCTGGTATGTGACCCCGCAGATTCCAGCTGTGATGGGTAGCAGCCACATTCCTCCCACAGGAAGTTTATCCTTACTCGTTTTCTTTTTCTTTTTTTTTTTTTCACCTCCTCCCTGTCCTGACAGTGCTTTTCAACATGGCCAGTGGCTTAGGCATCAGCCTAAATCTCTGTCTTGAAATACACTAACATGTCACATGTGTCACTGCAGCTGGACGTGAGGCTTTCCAGCACTAACAGGGTATTTTCAACGGCTGTCATACACAAAGTGAAATCTTTCCAGCTCTGTTCCACCACATATCAGACCCTTCTGAATTCTTTATTTTCTTTACATTAATAATATACAACATTTTTTTTTGTCCTTTGCTTCTGTGTTTCTGTGCTTAAAGTGAAAGGTGCATTTATGTTTTTGGCAACAGCAAACAAGAATAAACAAAAGAGTAACTGAGTAGTTATGATGAAGGAGGGGAATTATACAAATGGTGTATTTTGTTGTTTAATTTGGAAGACTCATTGGATAATATTTATTGCTACTGTTATGACATTTGGAACAGATCTGGTGAAAGCTTTGCTGATCCTTTTTCATCCAGTTTGTAAGATTTAGAGGTTCTATTTACAGAATGTGGCAGGAAGTGAAATATAATATTCATAACTATGTTGTCATTAGTGCATAATCACATGCACATAAGAACTGCTGAGTTCTTGTTACCTTAGGCCTTCCCTAAGCCTTCTATATACAGACATCGCTGGTCCTCTTCCACATATGTATCCATCATGTTAGGCTGCCATGTTTCTACAGTAGCCCCAAACGGACAAACTAAACAGTGGCTCGAGATAGGGCCTTTTGCATTTTTCCGCCACCGTTGTTTATCCTTTAAGCTGAGATGAAGAAAGTGAGGCGAGGGGGTTGCATACCTCCCCATATAGAAGAACTTAATTGAACAGAGAAATATGAAAAGAATTTCCTGTTGTTTTACTCAGTCTGGAATGAATGAGGACAGTTGTTTTGCATGTTGTGACCCTTGATCCCCACTACCTCGAGAGTCTTCCTACAGAAGAACAATGATAACCCCTATAGTTGATAACAGAACATAAAGAGCACCAATGACAGATCAAACTTCACTTCACAGAAACAAACATCTTGGATAAAAAATAGGAAACAACTTAATCATTAGTTTGCATACTTTAAGTGATGGATCTATTCTCGCTCAGAAAACACAGATGAAAACTTTGGTCATCTACACCATCGGTTGTATCTTCTGTAGTTTTGTTTAAGACTGTGTCACATTAGTGCACATGGACATGAATAAACCTAAACAGTTGTAATGGTCCAATACAATACTGATAAACTGCACCAAAAGCTACATATAAGTGTTTTACTTTGTCTTATTGTGCTGTCACGTTTTCATATGTTTTTGCTGTTTCATGTTACACAAAATATCTATGTTCCTTGAGTTATCCAGGCTTGATAAAAGACTAGGTCCACATGGACAACGTCTGTTACATTGAAGGCATCTCTTTTTTTTCCACTTCTAATCAACTGATCCATTAAAATTGCATTTTGGGACTAATCCTTCAATAGGAAAACCACACTTTTGTCACAGAAAAGAATACGACCAAATTTCGAACATAGCTTGGGTGAAAAGAAATGGGAGTCGTCTGATTTCACAATATCCCCAGCACAAAGCATCTCTTTACCCCTAAGACCCCAGGCACCCCACCCCCGCAGATGTAGCCTTTTGTTGTGTGCATGTGACTGTAGAAATGGCTCGGTAGGAAATGCCAGACACCCACAAAAAAAGCAAGAGAAAAATAGTTGTGGGAGCCACCCTCTGCATCAATTCAGCTGCAACAAGAAGCATTTTACAGCTGGTTTATTGTTATTCCTCTGCTGTTTAAGCTGTCTTTCATGTCAAAAGTCTTTTCCTGCTTACAAATCACCGGGAAGCAATCCCTTTGGCTGCACTGCTGTGCCCTAAGCCCCTTCCTAGGGTTCAGTCCTTTGATCACCTGTAACGTTGGCCATCAAGTTAAAAAATAGAGAAACGGGCTGCTGGGATAAGCTTGTGTTCTTGTCTGGAACAGAGAAACCCCCCTCTCTCCTTTTCAGCAATTCCTTTTTTCTTGTCTCTGCTCTCTCGATGAGCCTGGGAACAAAATCTCAGCAAGCCGGGGGGGACAGTTGCGGTTGTTGAATTGTTTGGGAAATGATTATGCTTTGGCTGCATTAATGAGGAGTCCTCACGGTAAACAAATTGATTAACTAATTAGCTTAGAAATGCAGCCCTGTGTCCCTGAGACACATAAGCAGTTCTAACCTTTGACCCAAGGCTTTAGATTCAAGGTTAAATATGCTGCAGTGTCCTCTGAGCACCACTGTCACATCGCGGCCCTCTGCCAGAGGCCCAGACCAGTCTTCACCGCTCTTGAGTTTTAAGACCTGCTTAATTGGCTTCCCTGACAGCCCGGGGAGGAGAAAGGGAGAGAGCTAGCTTGTTACGAGCCCTTCTGTTCCAGAGGAAGGAGGGGGGGATAGGGGTCCCTTATCAGCCATCGTTGGACACCTCCGGTGGCTATTAATCAGAGCCAGAGCCTGACTGGAGCCAGAAGAGGATCCGTGGAGGGGCGGGAGGGAGAGGGAGGTTGAGCCTGGAGCCTTCCCTGGGCCTCACTGACACCCTCACATAGGGAACCTCAACAGACAGACACAAACACTCCTTCCTCCCCTCCCTCTTCAAGTCCGAGTGTATACACAAGTACAACCCCCCACGAGCCCTCCTCCACTCCTCTAGCCTCCTCACTCAAATTGATTTAGACTCCGTTTAGCCCCCTCTGGCCAGGGCCCATCCATTTTAGCTGGTGTGACAGGTTTATGTTGCCCCCTTACTGTGTTATTATATTGGTGCTGTGCTGCCAGTTACTATTGTGCTAATGAAAATTTAGCACCAGACATAATATTCTTTTTCACAGGATGTGCACTCAGCATGCAAAATATCTTGAATGCATTTATAGGATTGAAAGCGCTCATTATTTTTAACGTTTGCAACAGAACTGGCTGAAAAATGGTTTTATGGACAGGAAAACAACTATTAGGTGTTGTCAGTGTTGGGGTGTTTGGTAAATGAATTTAATCTCCTGTACATGTTAGCTTGGGCATGGCCTTTGACTTATCTTCTTTTGTTCAGACAAAAAGAGGTATGCTGGCAAAATTCCTAACAAAAGCCTAATGAGTCTACAGCCGTGCTAGGGCCTCTGTAAGGCTGTAAGCTAAAGGCTAATGTCAGCGGGCTAACATTCTTATCATGACAATGCTAACAAGCTGATGTTTAGCAGGTATATTGTACATACGACCACAGTGGCACTTGTGAAACAAAGCCAACGTGGAAGTAGCAGCTTTGATTGACAGGCGGCTGTCATCAAAGGTGATTTTTCTGAACAACCTAGCCTGCCTCAGCTCCACCCCTGGCCCAGTCAGGACTGCCAAGATGACAACGGCCAGAGCCACCACACTTTGAGCTACATGATGGTGACTTCACAGAGACCACATTCATTTTTATTTATGTAGCTTATGAGTATATACGATTTTCACTATTTTAGTTTAGCTTAGCATTTAGTTTAGCATCTTAGCATCCTAACACAATGTACAGCAGCCTGATGATAATGTCACTTTATAAACTAGAACATTGGATGAATTACAACTCTGTCCTGTTGATAGCGCTAGCTAGAAAATAAAGGGAACACCAAAGTTACAATTTATCCTGACATACATAACTATGTTTATCAAATGTCAGAAAAATCCACCTGAGAGCTGCCATAACATTTACATCAAAATCAAAGTCAGCAGATCACTTAAGTCAGTAGGGTTCATTGACAAGCCGTCAAAGATGTGTTGAAAACTGTGTTGGACCGACCAGTAGAGCGACATTGCCATCACCGTGGCCACATATTGAGTTCATCTAATGAGTAATTGCACATTGTTAATGCCACCGGAGGTCCAAATCTGCAACAAATTGTCTGAATTCTGCATAATTTCCTTCCAAACATCAACCAGAGTGAAAACATGTTTGTAGATTTGGTATGCAGACCTTAAAATGTGTTAATGACCAAGAATGCTTCCATCCCGCCCACAGTTTCAAAAGGCACGACCAATCACTACAAAAGCCATTACCGATGCGAGTGCGAGATTCATTATTACAGCGGTTCCCACAAGATGAGAGACACGGGGGAACTTTCTGATGAATTTCAAGTTTAAATGGAAAGCTTCTGTGGAGTGCACTACAAAGCGCCATGTGTAAATATTGAATAATGAGCTGCTTTCAAGTTCTCCACTTTGTATCTGCCATGAAAAAACGGCATTAATGACAGCTTTTGGTGTGGTTTACATCACACGGACCCATGAAACGCAATCCCCAGAGATAAATTTGTTATTATTAGTCTCTAAAGGCACAAGATTTACAAGCCTCAATGCATTTGCACTCAAGATGTGCTGACACAATTTCTTTGAGACACATGTGACAGATATTAATGAGGCGCTCATTTGCTGCTAATGTGTGATGCTCGGAATTAGTCATCATTTGGCGCACAAACAAAATCTCCCTATGAGAATAAACATGCTTACTTTGTACTTATTGCACATGGTGTACATATTCATATTCATTGCATTTATGTTGACATCACAGGCAGTTAACACTATCTAAAGTGACTCAGCATGAGCACAAGATGTTGTAGAGTACTAGTTGTAGAATCACAAGCTTTACAAGTGATTAACTGTAAGAATAGGAATGTTCTGGGTCAGAATGCCTCATATTCCAGTAAGTTTAAAATGATTGTGAATGAGAAAATGTTTTAGAAAACACCCAAAAAAGACATGAATGAGTCGAACCTACTCAGAAGATCTCACAGTTTTGATGGTCAAATGAAACAACTCAGCATATTTCCCGTCTGAGTCACACACAAAACATTTGCGTTTAATGTAACTTGAGGTCAGGATTTCTCATGAGTAAAAGAACAGAGTCATGTAAACAAGCGAGTGCTTTTACACGCGCTCATTCTAGGACCTGCGTATGTTGCCAAGGAAGTTGACTCAGCGTTGCTTGGCACAAGAGTTACTCACCAGAACTCATGGAAATAAGTGCTGAAAGTTTGTGCAACATACTTTCTTTGAAAAAAGTTTTAAACCGATTATTTTTCTCATCCCATGGTCAAATAAATTCAGATTAGTCATGAACTAACCGCCCCAGAACACTTGATGTGTGAGTAACACAAACACTCTCCCCTGACAGCTTCTTATGCATACACGAGCAGATCTCAGATAAAAACTAAAAGTTTGCCAAAAAAAATACACTGTTTATATAGTTAGTGTTACTGCTTCACAAAGTCATAACTTGCTGTGCCAGTTTGAAGTGACACACACTGCAAAAGCACTAAAGTATCCACTTTGTTATGTTCTGTTCATACTATAGTCAAAATATATATTATTTTTAAATGGGGAGAAGTCATTTCCTTGATTTCAGTGCAACTAAGCTCAGAAATCCAAATCAAGTTGCCTCCAAATGGTTTCATGGTGTTTATGGCATTAGCTGTACTGTGTATTTTAAAGGTTTCCATCAATCCAAAGAGGTCAGGTATTCATTCATGCCTCCATTTTGGAGGTTTTGTACATGAACATTAGCTCATCACACAAGTGAGACAGTTGAGGAATGCTTCAAGGTATGTTAAGATTGTGTTGGTTGCATTGAAGTTCATTCAAATTAATTGTGTTATTTCAAGGTTATTTGAACTTGATTTTTTAAAAATGTAACAGTCCTATAAGATGAGAGCGACTGAGGATGTTTTTAGCCTGACTTTAGTTGAAACATTAAACATCTGCATCTGTAAACATCTGGCATTATATCAATTTTAGCAAAGCAAAGAGCTTTGCTAAAATTTGCTTTGTGTTCAGTTGAAACAGACAAAGCAGCTCCTATTCACTTTTATGTAATGCGCCTTTGCTTTCCACCACTTACTTTTTCAGATCTTTCCTTTCTCCTGCCCTGTTCTTACAAATTTAGATATTATTCTCTTTAGCAGCATTGGATTCCACTTTCACACAAACACATGTGCGTACACACTCACACACAGGCTACCTGTGAAACCTAAGAACGTGACAGATATTAATCACCCTTTGACATATGAAACACTACAAAATACCTAGTACGGGTGATTTCACCTCTTCTGAATGCTTCAGCACTTTACCTGCACGGCTCTCTGAGGACAGGCCAGATACGACACACTAGCCCTTAATCTGCATTATACAGGCAGAGGGAAGGATCACGGTATCACACACACACACACACACACACACACACACACACAAAATCACCGGAGCAGCAAGACAGGTGAACAGTTACTCATGAGTGTGTTCCATGTATGATTAACGCGACTAAATGACCTGCACAAAAGGTGTGGTTGTTTGCTTTGATACTCTCAGCAGCAACGTATGGTGAGCTATACAATACACCTGTCTCCACTATGACAAAGGCCTCTTTCATTGGAAATATAAAGGACAGGTTAAATAAATAAGCCAACCTAAGTAAATTTTACTGCAGTAGTTCAGCTTGGCAGTTATTTAAACTGTCTTTAACACAGAAGTCCCACAATTTTTCTCCTTTTCCTTCTTCCAAATGTTGAATTAGCTTTAGCATTTAGCATGCTCAGCTTACAATCATGTCCAAACAAGTCACACTGACTTCTGCTATAGCTTTCTCAGAGGTATACCTGCCCCTCTGAATCAATATCTCATTTCACAAACAGGCCGCTGGTTCCAATACTTTGACAAATGCCCCACAGCCAGTGCCGATTCCAGGAAAGAAAAGGGAGGCGGCGATTAACTTTAGCCATGCTACAGTGATAACTGGAGGGCAATGGTTACACAATCAGCTTCCTTGCTAGATATGGTCATTGTGTTGGCTCTAGGTTCGGAAGTAAACCTGAAAGCTTTGTATGACCAGCAAACAACAGGAAGGAAATAATCAATTTGGTGCTTTTAATGAACAACTTCCTATCTGGCCTCTTTGTCAGTGCAAAATTGCCACACGCTGGCTAAACATTAATCCTGTGATAGTACAGTTTTAAGGTAGTCATGAGCAGCCGTGCGAGTCGGCACACAGGAACTTAATATGGGCAGCTCTTATAGTTGGTGCTGTGAACTCAGTTTAGAGGCAATGAGTTCAGCCAGGATGAAGTAAAAGCAAGTGCGAAGGCGCTGCGTTCGGTAAATTTAATGGCTGAAACAGCATTTCTGTCATTGCTTGAGATACTTTAAAAACAACAACAACAAAAAAAACAAACAGTCATTGTACTTTGGTTCCTTTGGTCATGATCAGGGTTGTTTTTTTGTTCAAGGGAGTGTTTGCTTAACAGAAACACATTTTACACTCTCTAGTCAGAGTGATGAGGTCTGAATTAGACGACAACCGAATTAGAGAACATTTAAAAGATGCATTGTGGAAAAGTTTGTGTAAGAGTCTGACAAACCCAGAGCTGGATATTATACTTTATGGCTTGCTTTTGCATTAAGAGTGCACTCAAACTGTCCAGTTCTTTAATTTAAGCTCACTTTCTTAGACAGATTTTGAATTTACAAGTTTTCCAAAGTATACAATGTTACATTGGAGTGTTTCTTTTGTTTCATAGTGATGAAGGCTGAACTTTAGTTTTGATTTTGGTTCCTAGTTTTGTTTTTTTGTACGGGCATTTTTGCTGAAACTGTCTCCATCTATATATTTATTGATACTTAAGAGTGAATAATAAATTAGGAAAAAGGCAATTTCTTTGTTGGATCACATCAGCACCGTGAGTTGTGTTTTCATTGTGGAAACGCTGGATCCTCTGCTGCTGATCTATTTAGTGGAGATCCCCCTTCTCCCAGGGGGTTTCCCTTTGACGTGGGCAGTGGTGGTCTAAAGCTTCCTAAAGTTAAAAGAGGGTGGGGGTGGTGGTGTCCGGGTATAAAACTGATTTAGCTGGGGATCCTGCATGTCATAGCAGGGGAGAAGTGGTCATGGTGGTGTTGAGAGGGCACTATAAGGAGTCACAAATTTATCTTGGTTCAAACTGAGAAAGGGGAGAGGATAGGAGGATGACGGACATTTAATGTGAGGGTCGAGATGGTGAAAATGGGCCAATCAGATGATTTATGTGCTTATTTTTTTTTTTAATATAATCTTTTCTTAGTTGTGCGGGTAACCGACCATGGATATGACCAGATGTTTTCCAACAAAATTCAGATATAGTATGATGGGCCAAAATATTTCAGGGTTCCTTTCTTGGGATACCAGAGTGTAAAGTGTACAAAACAAAAAATTGCACACTACACTGCTAGGTTTAATTTGGCAACACTTTTATTAAAGTTTGGTTTAGGTACAAATTCGTCTTGGTTTGGGTTGAGGGGGGAAAAAAACTTTGAACAACGATTACGATGTTAAGTTTTGGGGACTTTCGTCATCACAGTTATAATTCTCATTGTAAGAAAATATGGCGACTGATGCTATTCTTGGGAGGACAGTCTCCTTCTTACAAGGGGTCACTAAAAGGTTTGATGACTATGAAAATGATGTGAATCATATGCAATGGCCTTTTAGTTACCAGATCTTAACCCTATTGAAAAAGACTTTGGAGTGACTCATTGGACAGCACTCTTCACTGCCATCATCAAAACACCAAATTAGGGAATATCTTTTGGAAGAATATTCCAGCTCTCCAGTAGAGTTCCAGTCGTGGAGAAACCTTGAGATATAAGCTGCTCTTAAATCTTGTGTTTATGATGTTTTTTCCTTTGGTTTGACATCCATCTCTACATACAAAACCACACTCAGGTGGTTTTGATGCTTCAATCTGTTCCCTGAATGAAGCAATCAAACTGGAGTTGGAAAACAGTCTGTTACACTATGCCTCTATAAAGGGCAATAGAAATGTCACTATATGGAAAAACACATTGGATATGTGTGAAGTGATTGATTCAATCAATCAAGTAATTAACTTACACAAATTCTCCTGAAAAGACGCAGCTACCATTCCATCTTAAGCTGCAGGAGAATCTTGTATGAAAGACGCACAGCTACTCTAGTGTTAGAAAAACTTGCTACCTACTTCAGTAGCTACATCTAAATGGCCATACACAGAGCTTTGATTTAAAGCAACAAATTCATTTTTGCTTGGGGCTGTTGACAGGACGTATACCTGATTGATGCAGAGGTAGGTGGGGCAGCACATAGAAAAGTTGACACACCAGAAAAGTGAATTACCGCACTGCATCCTGGAATGTGTGGAACGCCATAAATTCACGACCAACAGTGTAAGAGAAGCTGAGGTGTGGAAGCTGTTTGTTGATGATTAACCCGCATTGAATACCTACTTTATAATCACATTTTTCACATCACAGGATTTGCCTGCTTGTCTTAGATGAAGTCTTACATTGGAGCAGAAGTGCAGTGGTCTTATGGTTTATAGTGTTTTGCTTTTATTGAACAGGTCACAGTAGAGATACAGACAAGACATGGTGAGAGTAAATGAAAAGTTGTATGACATGCAACAACACAATCAATCTGGGGATGCTGCGATAACCATGGGATATATACAATATATGATTTATATCTTAGCCACCAGACCACCATATGCTCCCTGGTATACCAGTCTGTACTAGAGCCCGGCCAATATATCAGTACGCAGATTTTATTGGCCTGTATTGGCCTGTCACAGATATATCAATATTGGCATATTAGTTGTCCAATATGCACTGATATGAAAACTTTTTTTACTGAACATAATGCAGGAAAAGATCCTTGGGGTAATTTGGATGCATTAATTATGCTCTATTTGTATTTTTTATGCATAGATAATTATTAAATTCCCACTGTTTCTGTGCACTGATGTCATTTTGGACAACAAAGTTTCTTTTTAAGTTGTAAAATATCCTTATTCTATCACGTATCTTTGTGACAGACAAGTATGTGATAACCAGGTTTGAGGGATCATTAAAAAAATATATGTTTTTAATATGTATTAAAGAATATCAGTCAATTCATATCCGATTTTTTATTACTCCATAATATCTGTATTGGCATCTGCTCCATAAATCCAGTATCAGTACAGTCAGCACTACAGTCATGATCATTATTTTTTTTTTTTACATTTAGTGCAACATTCAAAAGTTTTCAACTATTGTAGTAGTCGAGAGAACATGAATTCACAATATAGCTGTGCAATGTAATATCTATATCCAATACTATCTGGGATATGGTTACTGTACTGTAGTTACGTGATACAAGCTTATTTGAGTGTTTTAGCTCAATTACATCAACAGTGAGTCTTGTTTTGTTGTTTTATTCACATTAGAGATTATTTAAAGAACGCCAAATATTGATCCTCACATGATCCGATCATATTTTGACATTGAGATATTTGTTTTATAGTAGTATAATATTTGAGTTCAGCAAGTTCTAATCCCTATCTGGTATGTTGTTATAAGCTGTTTCATAGAAAATTAACTGGAATATATACTGCTATCATGATATAAGTTACATATACCATAGAATATTTTATCTATATCTCCCTCTTCAAAAAACAATACTGTGTTGTCTACATCCAAACGCTTATTTTGCGAATCCTCTCACAGTGGATGGATAATTTGACGGTCTATCAGACAGTTAATTTGCACTGCAACACAGTATAAACAATTCACTCTCAAGTGGCTTAATTACAGATACAGTCAACACAGAGCCTCAGCATCAGTTAAATGAACGAGCCAGGAAGTGTGTTAGAACTTTTTCCAAAAAAGCACACTCTGACACCCTGGATCATTTGAAGTCGTGGTGAAGGAGCCTCATTACCGCCAGGGCCCACACGGGGGGGGTTTACTCCCAGACGCAGTTTAATGGCAGTAAAAAGGAAAAGGCTTCAAGGTTACGAGACGTTGAATAGCTTTGGAGGAGACGGCCTGCTCTCCCTTTGCCCCGTATCCCGCGTCACTGGAGCCAGTGGAGTCATAAATTGCTGCTAACACTAACAGTAAACGGATATAAAAAGACTCCCAGTTTCCTTTATATGACCCATTCCTCATTGCTCAGGGGGTTTGTTGATAGGAGCCGGGGGTGCTGTGAATGAAAGAGGATGGATGGAGAGTGTGGAAGGAGGAAGAGCAGCGTACTCGTACTGTGGATAAGAGGTGTTTGGGATTAAATCTGGGGGACATTCAGGCAACTTTGGCAAAAAGAAAAGATCTATTTGCTTATGTGCTATAAAACAGTGTCAGATATACATTTGATATATACTGAAATATGCTGATTTAGATCAGTTTGAATCCTACCACATACTGTAACTGTCTGCTTTACAGTATGTCGCCCCCGCCATACTGGCTGTACTGTAAGCAACGACGTCAAGAGTGGAAAGATCTGCCTCATTTAAAACAAATTAAAGTAATTCATCCCAAATGCAGTTTTGAAGTGAAGACTTTAATAAGATTAAGATGAAAAAGATGTGAAGAGTGAATAAAAGATCAAAGGATTTGTGAAGATGTACATTTGTACAGCGTATAAAAGAGAGAGGAGTAGCTTCCTAACTCTCTGTCAGGGACAGTCAGGAAACGTCAAATGCCACAAACTGGTACAAATTATAGATTTGTAGGGACGGTGTTAAAAGTAGCAGTTAAACAGACCACCAACGTGGCGTACATGAAGTAGGTCCATCTCTAAAACCTGATTTATAGAAGTGGCTGGAAACATCTTCTGTACAGCAGCGATACTTTATTGAATAGATTCTGTTGTTGTTTTTTCAAAGCAAAACCACTGCAGTTATATTCTTGTCATTCTTTCAGATCTTTACATTACAATATACCATTTGCTCTAAACAAGAGTGATTTAATAAAGAAAGCTGGACTCTTGTCCTTTGGTTATCCTCTGGTATAAAGCATTGCCAACCAAGTCATGGTTAACATGACTTCAGAGTGCAAAGTTTTAAATGATTTTCTTTCTTTTTGCTGTCATGTTAAGCAACGCATAGCTGCAGAATGGCAGCCTTCCTTATCCATAACATCCCCTTACAGAAGACTCGGTGTGTCTGCACATGTAATTTTAGTAGATGTAGTTGTCCACACACAATATACACCATATAACAGAAATTCTGACAAAACACTGCTTGTGCAGTCACTGCTATTGTATGTAGTGGAAACTTTTAACCCCTGTTTATGTCACATGATCATGAACAGAAAGTGTCTCTCCTTATCTCAAAGCAAACACACCCAGAACCCTAAGCCCATATTCAGTCTCCCAGCGCCACAGATTAGCTTGCCTTTAGGTGGTACTTAGCGTAGCCCTGAAAATTGATATGCATCAGCTCTATAATTTAAAGGTAGTTTTCAGGGAGGGGGGCTGCTCCTCCACGAGTAATGACCATAATGCCTTGTTAACCCCTTCACCAGAGGTTACATACCCCTATGACGTTGGCCTTAAGTCATCCAAATGGTTGTGTACCAGGAAGGCAGTGGTTTCTTATCTAGTTTCTACTATGTACTTACTCTCTCTTGTATAATACTCAAGAGCACACAAATGGTCACCATTTATAACTACTCTAGAAAGTGCATAATCAAAGGATACGCATGATGGTAAGTCATTTACGTCTTTAGTTGACACTTTTAGACCAAAATTTACAGACTGATTCTTGGACATTTCTGGTACTTCTTCTAACACCAAATGTGAAGCATTTTGAACATTTTCCATGTTGCAACATCCAGATATTTGATTGGTCGAATAGCTATCCAAAAGAAGTGAGTAGTTTTTGAAAGAATGACATTACGATCCACTTCCTCTCTGACCTTTTTGTGCACTTTATGCTGAGGCCGTTCCTCTCACCTCTCTCCAGCCAGCTCATTTCGGAGGCCCCAGGCCCTGTTGCGTGAACTCTGACCCATGAACTGGAAAGGGAGAGGCTAGACTGAAGGGAAATCCAACACCGGCATTCTTTGATACAATTTTCAAGGTTTGCATTCACGTCTGCTCCATAATCTTCTCCCCCCTCTATTGGTACCCACTAATCCACTAACCCACCAAGAACACCTATTGTTAAACCTATTGTTACCTTTAGAGTCAGATGGTAGTCAGTACAAGCTCTAAAATTTTTGGATGACAAGAAATATATTCAACTGAGTTAAACATCTGCATTGCCACACACAATATTACATGTTTTTACAGCCACTATGCATCATTTTTATCTTTTAAATATATAAACTAACAAACTTTTCTGACAAATTCGGGTGATGTTTGTCATCTAAAAAAGGATCTCAGCTATCAGGCAGAAATAATGCCTTAAAGCATTTTCTCCCCAGGCCTCTTTGTAAATCACTTCCAAGTATTTGTGTTAAGTCTTGTTGATTTTAAGCCAATTGTTCCAGGTCACTTCCTTAAGAAGCTACATAAACAAAGAGAAAGTAAGGCCAAAACAATGTCAAGTATGTCTGTGTCCTCAGGAATCAGCAGAAAAAGTACGGGGGTTAAAGATGACAAGAATGCTACCTACAGTATAACAAGCATGTGAACTCAGATAGGTGCTGGTTATCTTATTGAATATGTGGCAGTTTAAAATTGAGCTGCATGCTTTTTAGATGTGCTGTCAACATGTGAGGCAACGAGAAGCTTCGTGAACTGAGCTGAAAATATATAACAATAATTCAGTAAATAGTAATAAATCCAGAACTCAGAGAACCTTCTTAGATTACATGGATGATGGGAACTTATCATGGAGCCACCACTACACCTGCAGGACACGACAGAGAGGTCATGTGGCACCATATCATGGTTGGCTTCACATTTGTACTTGGCCGTGACTAAGGGAAAGAGAACACCTGCAATATTGCATGGGAATGGCCCTCCTATGGCCGAGGCATCAGTGTTATTAAAAGGCTATGGTGCATGTCTCCGTTACCGAGTGTATCCACAAAATTACATTTTTCATGATGAAGAAAGTAAGGCTTATTTACTCGGTAGCGGACACATTACGCTTGAAAGAATTAGCTTTGTTAGAAGTTTCAATGGGTAATGGGTCATAAAACATCACAAAAAGATGAAGCCAAGGCTAAATGAATGTAAAAAAAAATGCTTTTAAGATTTTTTTTTTTTACAACAGCAGCAAGCTATTTAAGTGGCAATGAGCCTGGTGGTGAACTGCTGCCACTGTAACAACGATAGCTGTTAAACTACCTAATATATGCATTATAAATGCACATACGGCGCAGCCCTCCCCCTCTATTCCCCTACACAGTGACACATGGCACACACAACCAGACATCAACCAACTTTTCTGTTCTTTTTTTTTTTTTTGGTCTCCTTTTATGGCACGTTTTCATGCCTTGCCACACATGCACCGAGCTTTGACAGACTTTATGGGTCATATATTTCCAGCGCAATTTGTCTTTAGAGCAAAAGTGACATTGCTGTAACATTCAGAAGCTGAAAGCCTCATAAAGTGTTCTCCTTCAATTTCTACACATAACCATGTCCTGACTCCCATTAACCTCCAACTCCGTGTCCAATTACCAAAGATCCCTTCAGATAGAACTTCAGTGATAGTCATTTACATTTCACGATTTAGATCACCTTTATCCACAAAGACTTACAGTATGTACAGCAATATCACCATGACATTGCAAATATGGAGTAGTAGTGTCATTATTTTGGTGGTATAAGTTAATGGACACAGTTACAGTATGTAACAAACACTTCCTCGAATGATCCTGTAGAGAAAAAGCTGTATTCAGAAAGTAAAGCAAGCAAGAAAGCAAACATGACAGACAGGCTGACAGCTTTATGTCCCTTTGCAGTAACAATGATATAAGAATTTTTTTTATTTGTTGTTGTGAAGGCACTTTAATGCTCATGTTTTAACACTCTCTACCCAGTCCCAAGTATCAGTCCTAGCTAACACATAGTGATACCATAGCAACCACAAAAACAATCTTATCAACAAACAATCTAGCAGCACGTATTTTTGTGCATTAAACACTCTCAGGGATGCAATCAAATCACCAAGAATTAATGGGGGATCATATAAACCACTGGTTCCCAACCTGGGGGTCCCACTAGGAGTCATTTAAGTTTCACAGAGGGTTGTGAGGTGGTTTTGAGAGGTGCAAGAAAACTTAGAAAATATATACAGTAGGTTGTACTTCCATACAGTATTTCTGTATTTTATTCATTTCTGTAAAGAAAAGTAAATGAATTTATTTTTTAAATTTAGTTTTAGCTCTAAGAAGACGTTGAGCAAAATCTTAGCAGCATTGTAGCAACTTCCCAGAAGTAGCCACCGCAACACAGCTCTACTAAACACTTAGCAATGGTAAAATCCTGCAGCATGGCAGCAATCATCCCAAACATCATAAAAAGATGTGCACATCTTATAAAATGTAACCACCAAGTCCCCAGGAAGAATGCCAGGAGCTAATTTGACATAGTGGACAAACCAGAGTGATGAGTCTTGTGCCACTTGTGCTACTATTACACTACCAACAACTTCTGGAAATCCAATGTGCCATTATCCCATAATTGACAGGATATGGCCAAAGTGACCATTCTCTCCAAAAGTTACATACAGGTAGTCTCACTTTAAAGCACCATGCAGCCTGCTCATGCACAAAACATGCATCTAGCATTGCAGTGGTGATATCAAGTGCAGCCCTGTCGCCTAGAAACAACGTTAATATACAACAAATTTGCACCAGCTAATACCGTTTGAGGGAAAGTATGTCAGGTGACTTACGTCGGAGGAAATATTCATTAAAAATGTAACTAAATCAGTAAAATATTTACTTACAATTTATTTAATTTGTTTTCCACCAAAATAGGTAACTCTCACTCTACATTTAACCAAAGTCACAATCTTTCCCTGAACCAAAGTGCTTTTGTTTCCTAAACATAACCAGAGACCAGAGTCTGGACTCACAGTCCTGCACTTTGTACTCCAGCCATCCACCCCAATCACCTTCTTGCAACCTCAGTGCGTTACATAAATGTAGTGTATCATTCACTCAAAGAAACGTCTGTGAACATAATCCAGGCAGGAATTACGTTGTCACCACAATGTAATTATGAAAACAATTTTGTAACATACAAATGTAATTTCTAGGAGACAGTTGCGATGGGTGAAACCTAAATTAAAACAAACGCCATAGTTATCTATGGCAGGACTCCTGTTAACCCCTTGCATTGACTATAAATCCAGTTTTAAGAGCAAAGTCTGACATGTTTTATATATTAACATTTTAGTTTTTATTTATCTTTATTTTATTTTGCATGAAATACTTTCGGGACACGCACACGCATGTGTCAGACTGTGCCACATTCTTCAGTAATGGATTCTATTTTAGAAATGTTGCCTTCATTAGAGAAGAAAGTTTTATCCTTTCAATTTAAGGGTAATAAATAAAGTATAAAACAAGGACCCCACCCCTGTGCTTGACCTTGGAGCCCCATCATGCATACCCCTCTAGTGAACATCAACTGACAGGATTCCTGCAAGGAGGAATCCTATTTGCATTTGAAATAATGCTCTGTCAAAATCCAGAAATGAAAGGTATGCTGGGAGGAGTGAGATGAGATGAGATGGGATATGGGACGTGGTGGTGGTGAGCAGAAGGCAGAGTTGGAATGTCAGGAGAGGAACCTGGCTGTCATCGTCAGGAAGTGGGAGTAAAGAGTAAAGAGCCATTGGAGAAAAGAGGTGCAGGAGGAATTTGAGAAGAGATGGCACTAATTTAGGAACACATCCTGTGTCTGTTTTACCACCCAGTGCTGAGGACTTTGGACTGACAGCACAAACTCTGACATGAACTCAAATATTGCAAAACTCTCATGCGCTGACACACCACTTCAAGTTGAAATATGCACTTCTTTTCACATCATAACAAGGGACACAAGGGTGTTTACATATGGATAGTGATGTTGCCTATCCTAGTGTCAGAGATTTATCCAAACTGAAATGGGCACCTTTTAACCAGTTTACTTTGGCTTCTTCTTTTTCTCCTACGAACCATATAAAACTGTCCATCTGCCACCAAAATCTACTAAGTCTCCAAATCAAGATAGACCCGATATCAAACGATAACCCCAGTGATAGTGAGTCTTGCAGTAATTGCACCAACTGTCCAGTTACCTAGCATAACAGTAGCTAGGTTTCCACCCGAATGTAACAAAAATTGTGAGTTTCCAGAAAACTTTCAAAATAAAATGCAAATGAATGCATGTTTCCACTATCATTTATTACCAATTATTAGGAGCTGGTTTGTCAATTTAAACAGCTGGTGGTGCCAATTTTCCAGTCAAGTCCTATTACACCATTACAGAAGAAGAAAGAGCAACAAGACTTCAGGACCAAGGCAAATCTAAAACAATGAAAACAATGTAGAAACCATGATGGAAATATAATATTTATGTTTGTTTTATGAATTAATTCATGGAACATTACTGTCTTCTCATTGCTCCACACAGATGTTTTCATCTGCCGCTATTTTTCATCATGGAACGGAAGCTTCAGTGGACGTTTATGTCACATGCTTTCTGTAAGTCAGTAGGTGCAAAATCTTTATTGCAATATTTTGATTTTCTTTTTCAGATTTTTCAGCTTATACACTCTTTTTTCTTCATGTGCAAATTAAAAATGCGCATAAAAACAGGTGGATAGAAAGCCACAGAGTGACACACCTCTGTTGCAAATCATTGCATCATATATTGTGGCTTTGTGTCAAATTAAAGCCATATTATATTAGCACCCACAGCTGTAAAAAATACAGTAGAAATGGGTGTGTACAGGATAAAACTGCTCCATTTACCTTCCATTAGAATGAACTGATATTCAGAATTTGCTCTGGACGTTGTGAGCTGGGATTTTGCTATCAGGCTGGTGCTAGTGATCTTACATCAAGTGAAACGTGAAAAAAACAAAACAAAAACAAAGGAGTGAAGCATACAGACACAAAATCTCTACTATCAGGAGACAGACTGTCTCAGTTATTTTAGGGAATGTAACTACACGGATGTCAGTCCCTGGTTACACGCTGTTTCACTGTCATGAATGACAGGTGTCAAGGCCAGACACTAAGACCGCAGGGCTTACAATGTACTTTTAAAGAAAAGTTGATATTTAAAGGTGAATAAGTGTCGATTGCTCCTGTGTCGGATAATAAAGTGAATTCCAATTCAACACAGTGGGACTTTAAACAAAAGAGAGCTAGATAGAGGAGTAATAATGAGACTCAAAGTAGTTTTCGGCGGGGGCTTTCAGGAGAGAGCCTCGCTGCTTTTTAATGCAAAACATCTGGTTCAGTTCGGAGGGAGCTCTGGTTTTTGTGTGTCTCTTAGTGTGCATGCACATACATGGTGTGTGATCTAGAAGAGAAAAAAAGAGAAGCAAAGAGGGAAAGATAGTGGTTGTAAAACTGAGGGATAAAGGGTGCGTGTGTGTGTGTGTGTGTGTGTGTGTGTGTGTTGAGGGCCCAGTCAGGAACTATGAATCAGGAAGTGAGAGCACTCCTGGAAGCCTTCCCTCTCACTCTGTCAAGAAAAAACATTCCACATGGTGGCTAATTTCTCTAATTATCTTCATGTGAAATGGCTGCCAGATGACAAAAACAGGAAATCAACACTTTCACGACAGTATTATCACTTCGACGTATACAGTTTCACAACCTTGACAGTAACCGACTGAGCTCAGACCTTAAACATAACTGCACTAAGTGTGTCTACCAGAAATCTACTCAGTGGTGCTATATCAGGTCTATGGATTCTCTTGATTATCTTTCATAACGTGTGTGATTTTAGCCCTGATGAATTTTGAAGACATCAAATAAATGTAACCTCAAACTTTTGAGGAACCGATGTTTTCCATAAATAACCTCACATTTTCCTTTACCTTTTATCAGAAAATCCACCAAAGGACTGCTGCAAACACAAATGAATGCATGTTTGCTGAAAATAACTCACTCTGAAAACACTCAGCGAGATGACAGGTGCTTTTCCCAACCAAATATGCCAAAATACATTTACTGCAGGGTCGCGACCCTCTGAGGGTCAGAGCAATGTTTTTCAAATGTGCCTGCCTGGACTGGAGCACGAGTTTGGATTGGGCATTCTCAGTTGCAGGCCCTGTCTGCTAAGCAGCTGTTTGGGATCAGATGCGAGCCCCGTGTGTCCATACGAGGCTCAGCAAACCCCACCGATTAGTCCCAGTAGAACCGAGACCGCTGGTGCATTCCAGCAACTTGATCTCATGCGATTTCATCACGAGCGGGGGTAGACGAACGTCAGAGGGGTCTCATCTGGAAGAATATAATTGTTTATCCTCCTTAGCTTTTGCATTAACATGTGAGTTTATATAATGTGCTGTTGAAAGTGACTTTCCCAACTGCAGATGTTAATGGCCAGACCTGAATAGGCCCTAAAAGGACTCACTGTACTGCATTAGGTAATGTAATAACTGGAGACATATACAAAGTAAAATGACTCTTTTAGCATTAATTTTAAATAAATTAGATAACTTATATGGAGGTAACTTGAGTCCTTATTTAATGGTATTTTATGAACAGAACTTTATGTATTTTGGAAAGTAAAAGACCCAACTAGATGAGCTCAGAAATGTTGGTTTACTTTTCAGATTGAAGTTTCAGTTAATATTTTGTAAAGGTGGAAGGTTCACTTTCAGTGAGCAGACCAAAAGACTAACTTTAACTTTCACGGGTTCAATGATGTCAATGTGAAATCCAGAGGTAAACATAACATCAGCTAATACTATTCAGCACAGAGCTCTTGCCACTAGCTAAAAGAAATTATCTAATTTGACAAAATAACATTTTCTTGAGGTTCTGCAGCTTTCAGATACATTTTACAGCCTTCAGTTGGTGGAGTTTGCTCAGTATCTCTGATGAATGAAAGCCACGAGGTAACCACATGTTTACCTTGAGTGAGATTATTTTGCAAAAACTACTATTTCTAAGGTCAAGACTGAAATTTTACATTTACTAATAATCTGAACTCTTAAATATTTGTGTTTTATCTAATCAGCCTTTCTGTGGTTCTAACCAATAGTCCAGCTTTGTAACCTTCTGAGCTTTCAAGATCACAAATGCCATCATCAGTTTTTATTAAAGGAATACATATTTAACACTTACAGTTTTTATTCATCATTCAAGCATTTCATTTATCTAAATCTGTAAAACCCAACAAAACTTTAACAAACCTAACACAACTATTTCTGTCAGCAGCTGTGACCCCAAGAAAAATGTAAATGCCTCAACTCAAATAAGCAGTAACTCCTTCAAAACTACCCGAGGACCATGAAAAACTACTCACACTTGCATTTGGGTAGCAAGTTCATTTTGCACCTTTGACTTAGTGTTTATCCATCTTTGTAGCAGCATGCATGGTGCAACTAGAGCACAGAAGATTTATGGCCGCAAACATTTGGAGCAGGTGGTGCCTCGACCCCACTTCACTTCCCCTCCTCTCTCTTTTTCTGCATGTCTGCCTTTTTCACTTGTCCTCCCATCTAATGATCTTTGTAACTTCCAACTTGTTCAATCATAGTCAGGCAAAATGTGGAAATCACAGATTATGTATAAGCATAGAATATGGGATGGGAAGGGTTCAATATCCTGATTTTTTAATACTTAAATACTTTATGCAAGATGGTTTGCTGATGGTTTGCACAGGAGAGCAGAAGATTAGGGTAGTAGAGAAAAATGAGAAGAGAAGAGAAAAGAAAAGTAAGTAAAAGGAATGGAGGAAAGTAAAAGAGGAGATGAGGAAAGACAGGAAAGGAAAGAGAGGAGGAGAAATGGGAATCCGAAATCACTTGAATGCCGAGCGCAGCTGCAGAATGGCATTTCATTGGGATCTGTCAGCTCAACTCTGATTGGCCTGACATTGCTAATCCCTCCAGATGTTCAGCATTAACTGATGAGTGCGTGACTGTGTCGTGCGGGAGAAAACGGGGAGGGGGTCTGGGGCTGCCGTGGCCGGCGGGCCTAGGGTAAACAGGGCCTCTCAGGGACCACTGTCCGTGGGATTTGGGGAGATTTGGAGGACAGGATGATCCGGCATCCGGGAATTAGGTGGCACAGAGCACAGATTGTGTCAACAATTTGGGACCGAGGCTGCACACGTGACTTCCCGTCCCCCTCCCAAACTATCTACATTTTAGAGATGTTTGTTTGCTCACGTAAAGAAATGTCAGGCTCTGGTTAATCTTACAGCACGCAACATGGGAAAGCATGTGCTGAAAACAGCCAAGACTTCCAGTCCACTACACAAGAAACAGTCAAGTTTGGTCCTGTTTTACATTGGAGATCTCTCGGTGCATTGTGTTAATATACTTTTAAATCTTTTCCAAGGAAATAAACAGATTTATATCGACTTTTGCACCATGTGAGCACATTATAAACTAAAATAATGAATGTATTAAAGCTTATTTTTGGTGCAGGCCCAAAGGTAATCCACCCTTACAGTCAGGGCTGCCAACAGTCTTAAGCCTGGAGCTAATCTGAAAAGCAAGCATTTCCTAAAATGCCTTGCTAACTGTTAATGACACTAGTGGCATTAATCAAGTATAAAGTCAAATGTGAAATTGAAACACGTGAGCAGCAGACTAGAGATGCCAGTGAGGCCTGCAGTTGTGGTCAGAGGGCCCAGGATGGAGCTGAAGGTTAGAGGTTGAACCTACAGAGAATGTTTGTTACTGAACTCCTACCTGCTTACTCTGTTCTCTCTCTGAGGTTAGGAGCGCATCTTTGTGTTGAATTTTCAACCACCATGTGTAACATTTCTCAGGAACCACATGTAGAGAACGAGGAAATATGGGGCACCATTTTAAAGGAGATATTATTAACAACTATTTGAATTCTGGATATTCTCAAACTTGCACTGTCATTTGTCTTCTGACACTGATATTTAAATACAACGCAACACAATGCATGCATCTAATACAGTGTACAGACAGTTAAAGTACAAATTCTATCAATTTCTATATGTAAAAAAACATCTGGTCAAAATGTGCATAAGAGGCACCATGACATATTACGGATAAACTGTAAGATTAAACTGTGTTGTAGATTCAGGGGAAATATGGAGGTCAACAGAAAATGGTCATGGTCATTGTTCTTGAGATGTACCCTTTAGACCCCTGCTTGTTTTCAAGCAACAGACTTCATATGGCTGCCGTGACAGGCCTGTCTGCCTGCCTTTCTCTCTCCAAAATAGACAAGCAGAATGGAAGCAGATGCACTTGGGCCCCTCTGGGATCGATGCCGAAATGAAGCTATCAAATGCCTCCGGACTGAGGACAGATTTCTTAATGTGTGAAAGCTGCACTGTGTTCACAGACGTGTTTTGTCTGCACTTTTGGACTTGTTAATACAAAGGCTTTTTTCCCCCCATTCTTCATATTGGCGTGGGGTTATTAAGGAAGGGTAGCTGGAAGGGATATGTTGGTCGTTTTTTTGGGAAATCAACTGGTTAAAATAACTCTGCAAGACCTTGGCAACTCTAATGGGGAAGGCTGGTTGGTGGAGGCAAAGGTTGGATGGTGAGAGGGAGTGACGATGTGGGTATGCTGAGAGAAAGGGAGGGTGTAAAGACTTTTTTTTTTTTTTTCCAAAAGAGCTGGCGGGCTTCCGGCCCCCGTCTCCAATCCCGCCACAATTACTCTATTAGCATGCTCAGCTGTGCCTCTGTTTTTCTTTATTCAAGCAACTTATCACAACCGACAAGCCACATGAGGCCATCAGAAAAGGAGCCTGTCAGAGCCCCATTGTGTCCTCAGCCCTCAACCTCCCTGCCTTTACCCGGCCATTGACTCTCAGCTGTTGACGGGAGCCAAAGAAAAGCCAAAGGCATCATGGGAGCTACAAGTTCACTTGTGGCACTCTGGCAAAGATAATAAATCAGCAGTGAAGAATATTTTTGAAAAGTTTATTGGTTAATTTGCATCTACCAGATTATAGTAAGAGTCTACAGTTTATCTAGAGAAATATATTGTATAGGGATTGAAACAGGATTTTCAGCTGTGTTTAGCTTGAAGGATAGCTCAGAGCACACATGACAGGGTTCAATTCCCACACTGCTTCGCAATCACTGTCAAGATACCCTTAAATACAACACGGCTCCCAAAAGTGCTCCGGTGAAGCTTCTGGGTTCAGATCAGTTCTTGTATCAGGCAATATCTGGGCGCAATTATGTATGAACAGCACTATTTACATTAATTTTAAGATCACAAGATCATAACAAACATCATATCTGCTCACTGGATGACAGATAACATGACAATGACAATGCAGATCGCTGTCACATATTTTTCAAAGATGATTGCTCTTGGCATGCACATCCTGCATTGGTACAGTCAGTTCTGGTATGATATAAAACAGTCAAATTGGATGTCTGCTCCAAATTACACTCTCTCAACCATCAAGTCAGTGGACAACTTAATGCATCTGACAGCGGGAAAAGAAAATTATATTGCAAACATTTTCCTTTGGAAAAGGAATACAAAGTGCAGAGTACATACAATGTAAAATAAAAACTGAAGAGCAAACATGATTTTATTGCCTTCTTTTCTGTGCTGTTTGAAACACGACTGACGGCCGCCTTGCATTTTGGAAACACCTGAACGTGGTTTACATAGCAACCATTGTTGGTGGTGCACGGTAGTTTACACAGAAATATTTTTCCATGGGTGTCTTTTCTTTCAGGTATTCCTCACTGGCATCCAAACAATTCACTGTCATCAATTATCTTTGTCCCCCTGCTGGATCAGAAAGAAGCTGTCATGTTCCTAATTGTTTAAGCCTGTGCACATACTACAGCTGGCTCAGGTCCTTTCAACACTTTGACACCTTTTACTTTCCAATATCTTGTGATGAAGACACCAACGTTTTATTTTGACTCTTTCACTCTACAATATGTAATAGTAACAATACTATGTAATGGTACACTTGATGGGGATATAAATGTTAAAAGTGTAAGTAATGTTAACTTCATAAATTTGGTTACCTGGAACACTAGCATCACCAAAGCATCTCAGGTTTAGTAAGTAAAGATACCCTGAGGAGTTTCTGTCCACTAGCAGCTCTATGGAGCAGACTTTAAAAATGTTCCTGTTGTATATGTTTAAACACTGATTTTAGTTAGACTAGATCATATTTCATGATGAAAGTGTTTTCTGGTTTTCCCTCTGATGTCCTCCATGTGCTCCGCTTCAACTTTTGGTAATTTACAGAGTTTCCCGATGAGCCGAAAGTTTTACTTGTTGCTAAAGTAAATTAACTCTAAAGTGCTGAAAGCACCAAGTGTAGGTGTTTGCACCGCTAGCAAAGGAGTTTTGGACCGCTGTTGCTACCGCTGAGGGTGAGGCAGTGGGGAATGTTGACGGAGAGTGGAGCTGTTGTCGTGACCAAACCGTAGCCTGGCTAGCAGGCAATATGGCCAGACTCAACAGCCTCTGTGAACAAGGCAGAGACCAAAGAGGACGTTGACAAAGATTAGATGAGAAAAGGAGAGAATGATTGAGCAAGAAGCTCAAGTACATTTTGGACTTGTTTTTAGTCGTTAGTGAGAGCTTTACGAAATAAAGCTGTGCTTGAATGTATCTTTGTTTAATTTGAATACTTACTTCAATCATCAATAAATAATGCAAATAGTCAGATGAAGACTGCATCTTAAAATGTGCATTTGTAGCACACTCGATGAACCGATAAATCGTATAATTAGCTATTCTAGTCATTGTTTTTGTTAAAGTACCATGACCAGAGTTTCCCTGCAACAGGAAACAACTTTTTAGTAGTGTGGGCACATAAAATGAATTCAAACAGTTTCATAAAATTAGGTTCAGAATGGTTACCAACAAATATCACAGACTAAAAGGTTTAATGTCAAAGAAATATATGAATTACAAAGTCAAAAGAAAAAATAACCAACTTACTCCCTCCTTATCAAAGTTGATAACTGTAGCTGTAACCAAATCACAGATTGTTGTGATGTTTTCTTTTTGTGTAGTTTCTTTCAGATTGTTGTAGATGTGCATTCTGTGTCCTGACAGTCTTAATATCTGTGATTAAGATATATACAGTCATCAGGAGAAAGTGTACACACATAGTACATTATTTGTATGTGTGTCTCTGTGTATCTTTCATTCTTCTGGTGTTTTGTGTGTGCGCTTAAGGGTGTTTTCAACTTTGTACTTCCATGGCAGTGAAAGCAGATAAAAGCATCTGATGAGACATGTCAGAGAGAATCTTTTTTTGTTGTTGTTGTTGTTAAGGAGAGGAGTTCACGCCTCATGTGTTTTCTCTGTAAAATGAGTTTGTCTCTGCACAGTAGGAAATGCTTCTGACAACTGCAGAGCCCGAAGCAAGAAACAGAACACCAAGCAGCTCCACAGAGGCAATCCACGATAGGCTTCTTTATTTAGGAGTAATAATGGGATGAGTGGCATGACGCGACTTGTAAATGTTCAGAGCAGAGAGAGAAGAGGCAGGCAGATAACTACAGGCTTTAGTTTGGATCAAACATCACAGGTCAGAGAAGAAAGAAGCAGATTGTGCACCATTACACTTTGTAATTCTGTTGTGAAATGTGCTGCACCAGTATAATCGTTATTATTATCAGTGGTTTTGTGACTACACTTCCTTAGGAGCAAATAAATGCACTTGCATGCATAAATGTAATTTGTTAATCAGTTGAGTTTTGTGCATTTAAAATGATAATCAGATAGTAAGAAGCAATGATAAACACAGTAGACACTAGTGGTCCTTTTCCACTGTAGAAAACCAAGAACACCACAAACATTTTGACCAGAAAAACCTGGTTCCAGGTTCCTGAGCCAACCAGGGTGGAGTCCACAGTACTGTATTTCACCCAAATGTCATAAACAACCCTCAGAACTATTCACTGTTGTGTACAGCATTCAGCACAAAGTAAGCAGGTACATGTTGTCACTAGTATCAATATTAAGACTTGGATTTAACTTTGTTTCAAGTGAACATAGATGACCTTTTTTGCTTTGACTTGTCATTATGAAGTAAATGTTGATTGCACAGTGTAACTGCTACAGAATAATGACACAATCCATGTTTAGATTGGTTCCCTATGCCTCACTTTCACTATGCAATTCTGTCTGCCACCGGGCACAATGTTTTCTGGGAACATGAAGGTGAGATTTCTAAACAGGCTATAAATTAATGAACAAACTTGCATGTTTTTGTCCTAATTTTTTCTTTAAATGTTTACATTACTGCCACCTCCACCCTAACGCTAACCCCTGCTGTAGTTATTTGTTTGAGCAAAGCAATGATGTCACACAAACTTATCATTACTATGAATTACTATCAATGCAATAGTTTTTGCCTAATTAGCCATACCAAATTCAATATAAAATTGTGACAATTTCATGTCACGTCATGAAACATTCTTCTATCTTTTTTTTTCCAGAGGAAAACGGAAAGTGATCTGGTCTTTGCTGCAGTGCAAACAATGAAAATACTATGTGGAAACACTCAGGGGGGGTTGAAAACTCATCTGTTTCCACTTTATAGACACATTTAAATGTAAAGGATTAAAAAAGCCAGCTAAAATGACAAAAGGAAAAAAAAATACAGAAAAATAATAATAGAGAGTGCCGCTACCACTAAATTTGCATCTAAAAATGTACTCCTAAAACAAAGATTTCACATCTTTTATCCAAACAGTGTAAGTATTGCAGTTCTTTAAAAATGTTGAAAGAGCATAGAGAAACTTGCAAAACTTCACAAAAAACTTCACCTGGTATTACAGTGTGATATCTATCCAGACACGATAATAAACATTCATGCCTAGTACTTTTAAATCGTTCTTGTTGTCCTTGTTCAAATCTCTGTCCTCCAGAGCAAAACCTGTGTGTGATGTAATTTGAGGTAACTGCAAATCAGCCCCAGACTCCTTTAATAAAGACTCCTTTAGTAAAAGAGTTTTGTGGGTTGTTGACTTTGGGGAAACTTTATTAACTTTGTGTGATATGTGATCTATGACAAATTCTTAATTATTTGTCCCCTCTTGTAAATTCGACAAGGTTTCTTTCTTTGTATAAAACATATTGTATCAGTTTGTCCCAGCGTGTTGCAGTACCAGCATGTGGGCTACTCTGTGACTCCATCAGTTCCATGCCTTGTTAACAGCAGATCAGCTGCACAGATGATTGCAACACACACCATTTAGACACAGTTACTTCTTACTGTATATCATTAATTTCCCACCAGTATTGCTTTCATTTTTCATGCAGTTCTGTTGATTAATATCTTTTGGCACTTTCATGCCATGGAGCAGATGTATAATCAACAATTAGGAATGTATCTTTCAGCCTTGTCATATGGTCCCTGTCTACATCTGAACAACAATCTATATTTTGTGTTAACTAAAAACAAATATCTGTATTAATCAACCCAATTGCATTTATACTTGTGTTCAATGTGGTCACAATCTGTTCCTGACCACCTCCAGAGATGTTTTCTGCATCTTGGGTGTGTTTATACTTGTACTTTTACGTAGTCCAGCACTATCCAGTTGCAATCCAATCAACCAAAATACATTTCAATGCAGTGTAATGGGCTCTAACTGTATGTAACTGCACCCTTGACCTTACCTTTAACCCTAAAACCTTCTTTGAAACCTATGCTAACTCTACCCTGACAATGTAGAGTTAGCCCCAAGGATGAACCCTCCAAATATCCTGATATCTACAGACTTCAGAAATGTTTGTATTAATGTTACAAATGACTGATCCATTCTCGCACCTATTAAATCTAATATTTAATCACTCATAAAGTATGACCTCATCACAGTTTCCAAAGCATGATCACAAATTAGTATCCACAGAGTAATTCCTCCACAACAGAACAAAAGATTTTTATAAGATAAATGTAGTGTTAATCCCTGCCTTGCAAGCAAAAGCTGTTCTTACCTTATATGTGCATGCATTCAAGAAACTTCAAAACAGCATCGGAGTGTGTTTGTGGTTTTTGTTGCAGCCTCTCAATGACTTTAATGCTCAATTTAACTCTTACATCATTAGCTGGAGCCAGACAAAGTTTAAAAGTTGAAATGGAAATTGAGCAATCTCGACATGCACCGTATTTCATTAATGTGACAAGCTGATAAAATGCCAGCGGGCATGCGCTTGGCTGACAAGCAGCACTCGTTACATTCCAACTGCATTAATTAACCCTGCCCGCAACAGAGGCCGATCGGAGTGCACAACAGTGGAGCCACTCGCTGCAGAAAAGCCACAATGTGGCATGTGAAGCACTATCAACACCTCCCTAAGTACAACCTCTAGCTAAGAAATAAATAACATGGCTGTCTTTCCTCTCATGGCAGGGCCAAACATGCTGGTTTTGGACAGAGTTCAATAAGGCTTTGATTCTGGAGAGAGAAAAAAAAATTGGGGAAGTGAAACAAAATCACCATTTACAGCCTCTGACAGCCGGCAGCTCTGTTTTTTTTTTTTTTTTTTTATGTTTTCGCTCCCCACGCCAGTAAAAAAGCTCTCGTTGGGAAACTGTCATCTTGATCCTCAAAGCACTGAGTGTCAGGGCCCGTCAAACTGGCTCCCACCGATGACATGTGTTACCTCGGAGCGATGTAACAAGTTCAGCAGAGGAAGGGAAGTGGAGGCCTTAGTAGAGACACCTGTGTCCCTACCCTCATACTTCATACTTCATGCATCGCATACACGTATGCAAGCCTTGAGTGTGTGCACTTAGTTACATTCACTTCAATAGATTATTTGAGATATGCTCAAATGTTACATAGATCTAACTTACCTATAGATTTGTTTAACTGCTTCTCTTTTTGTTGAACGGAAATGTCCTCTCATAACCCTAAAATACATGAGTGTTTAACATTCCTACATACCTTGGGTCTTAAGCAACCCAGCCCTTACATAACATGGATTAAGCCATATATTACAAATATTCTGCTCAGAAACCTTTGGAATGTATTATTAATTACAAGTATGCAAAAAGTATATTTTTGCTGTTCATGAAATCTTTCCATCATTTATAGAAAAAAGTATAGCCTGTTGTATTAAATGTTTACAGTGCACTGTCTTATACATTGGCTACTGTAACTCAGTACAGTAATTCTAGTCACTTGCTTGTAATCATTGCAACACTACTTCACTGTTATGCGGTTGAGCATGGATGGACATCTGTGGCATCTCCAATGACCAAAGTCTTTTTCAAGCACCCATCAGGTTTTTGGAGGTTGTGGCACCTACTTCCTTGTATCCAGTCATCACCACAATAGATGAATGTTTTCCATGAAAGTGAGACTCTTATGTGATCCTCTGGTTGGAGGTTTGGCCACTTTGCATGTTTATAGAAGTAAGGTTCTGTAAAGGCAGTTGAAGTAACTACTGTATATAAGGTTCCCTCATCAGTCCTAACTTCTCTTTGGGCTGTTACTTGGACGGTGTCTTGACCGTTGTCCAATTCAGAGCAAGTGACGTCTGAGCTGGCGAGTTCTGCTTTTTAAATGATCTGATTCATAAATAGCTAGAACTTGATTTCCAGAGCTACTATCGCCAAAATCCTCCAGTATCAAAAAAAAATTTAAAAAAATGCTGCCATCATGTACTGTAATGAGTGGTCAGTTGAATGAAATCAACAAATCAAGGGTTTTTAAGGGTTAAACCTTCATTCTACCAAGACATGTCCTAGTCCATCTTCTTTCTACATGCCCTAATGTCACACCTGAGGTGCACACCAGCAGCACAAATGACCTCCGGGTCAGTCCAGCTGCTCCTCTAATCTGGCCCCAGTAATGTGCCCCTTTCATTCTTACCCTTGCCCTTAGGACATTGCTTTCTGCTTGGGCATTGAAAATACTGTATGTGGAATGCACATTGTCATCATTACCTTAGTTTTATTCATTACTTTTATGAGGAAACACTTCAGAATCACATGTCCACACTGAACTGAGATACCAGAAAGTTCAGGAAACTTGACCTAACAGATTTATATGCTTCTTTGTTTTATTGATCATTTAAATTGATGAGCAGTTAAAGTTTAACAACTGAAGGTCCAGTATGTAAGATTGAGGGGAATTTTTTTTGGTCAAAATATGGCAGACATGGAATAAAATATAATAACCAGTTAGTTAGTAATCAGTAAAATCTTACAAACTGTACCTTTTAAAACCTCGCAAAATGTTGCAAAATATAAATGAAATCCTTCATCAGTTGTAAGTATCTTATAGACCGAGGTGACCGGGGTGACATCCTTAACTTCAGTATGAAACTGCTGGTTCCATATTAATATAAGTGTGCAAAGCATACTCTGCATTTAAAATGATTCTGCTGATCTGTATGATTAGACTGCATGTCCCGGATTTTAGATTATGGATTCAAGGATAAACAACCCATCAACAATGCTGCCCAAAGTTTGTATAACCACTAAGAGACACATGATCATTACAGCTATGATTAAAAGTCATTTACTTGTGTAACAAACAATGAAAAGTGTGATTAAACTGCAACATCTGTACATTTGGTTTATGATGAAGAGTGAAGTGAAAAGCAGGTCAACAGCTCTGGTAACTAACTGCTGTTGACAGTTCAGTGAGACACAAAGGACCAGCTTTCACCAACCAGTTGTCCCAATGCTGTCACACTGCTGATGACCTCTGTGACAAGTAATGCACACACCCACTATGCAAACAAATGGATCCTACATGCTGTGTACACACATACAGACACAAACTCACTGACAAACGTATTAGTTACTGTAGTGGTTATCAGTGGTTATTGTAAGTAGTGATATTGTCAGCATTACAGTTATATTATAATTGCTAGAAAGCTACTGTTACATTTCACTTGCTATGCTTAAATTGTTTATCATCTTACCTTTTGGGATATACTGACTTTATGTCCTCACTAGCATTGTGTTCCGATAGCCTGTTTGACTTTGGCTCCAGTTTGGCAAAATACCCAGATTCTTCTTCAAAGAGCAATGTACACAACTTTTAGGAAACTCTTCTGATGTTGCTGGCAGTTGCTTTTGTCGGTTTGAATGAATTAACCATAATGACACAATGATGATGAGTGTATTTGCAGTCCAACACCACCAACAGGGTGATGATTCCTGTCAACTGAACCCATCTACTGTAGCTGATTGCAACGCATCAGTTTCAGGAGTCAAAATCTTCTGGGTACTCTTTAATACATATAATATAAATACATATTTGGAGCTTTTCAACTTTAGGCCATCTCGCATTTGGAGCAAACCAAATGTGAAAAAAGAAAAGAGCTCAAGGAGAAGACTGTCTGACTGGAACTGAACAGTATCGCACAGTATGTATTTCAACGTATTTCGGTGCAGGGCCTTCATCAGGGTGATTTACGATGACACGACATCCAATGTGTAGCAGATATGTTTTAAAAAACAACTTTTTGTCAACTCAATTTCTTTCTATGATCAGAAACTTAAAATTCTAGCCATTGGAAGACCTAATCTGTGTGCTTATCTACCCCAAAACATTCTATAAGTGACCACAGAACTGACCTTTTGAGATCAAGTGGTACCAATAGACTGTTTCACTGGCTGTAATGCACAGTTTTACAGTAACACAAGAAGGTAAGGAGAAGCGATTCAATAATTTAAATGCACTGAAATTTCAGTGTGAAGAAACAACTCATCAAACCTGACCTGTGTTCAAAACTGTATTCTGTGTCTTCCGATTTCGCTGTCTCAGTGTGGACACATCTTCTTTCATTAACACACTGTAACGTCTCAAATCAAATCTAACAATATTCCAGTTGAGATATAATTCCAAGGTAAACATAATTTGTCAGACAGTTCCACTTGGTGCAGTCCTTATTGCTTCCCTCTGAGTGTAATATTTCCTATATTCACATTCAGTCTCTCCATCTGGGAACTTCTCATTTATCTTCAGCGGTGGTGACACAATGAAAACAGCTACATGCGGCGCAGCCTGCCACACACAGCAAGAGCACCCAGCCAGTTTATTGGGAAAGGTGCTCTATTGAATTAACCAGCTGCTTTTGTTCCTAAACCAATATTGCAAGACTATAAAGCGGTCAAGGGACGGCAGGCACACACAAAAGCCTGCTGTGGAGGTAGAAGGGCCTGCAGGCAGCTCTCCATGAAAGTGCAGAGTTTGGTTTAGGTCAAAAGAGAACTCCTGATCTGGAAATAACAGAACATTCCAGAAGAACACAGCTGTCCCACCCAGCCTCCCAGCTGCTCTCACTCTGTCTGTCTCTTGACTGCCTGTCTGTCTCTCTCTCTAGCTTGAATGTTTATTTTACATCACACAGCTTCTGTCTGTCTTTTTTGTCCATATATCCCAACCTACTGTATCTACTTAGGATTTGATTGACAGGTGTTTATGAAAGAAGGCCCATACCAATACTGAGACTTACACAAGTCTCTATTTTAAAAGAATGAGTGGTTCAATGACAGTATTAATTAAGTGTAACATTTAATGAGATTCGTTTGGCAGGACTCACCTGATCCAGCCCTAACATCCTAAGCATACTCTTGTTGACGGTGTCTTCCTCCAGAACCTAAACTGGAAGCTGTTTCCACAGGAGAGAAGCTTGATAGCTGCAAACTCTGCTTCCCAATCTACTTTTGGAGATTATAGGAACCACAAGGAACCCTGCATTCTGAAAGCACACCGTTGTAGTGGGGTAATAGGGTACTATGAGCTCTTTAAGATATGATGGCGACTGACCATGGAGAACTTTGTTGGTAAGAAGGATTTTAAATTATATTCTGGATTTTACAGGTAGCCAGGAACTGTACAGCCTAAAGGGACTTGGGGGAAGCCTGAAAATAAGTAGATACACAAGTAATAGTTAAATATGCTGGAGTGGTCAGTATTTTTACTTGATAATAAAGTACCCTATAATTCGCTCTTACTTTTACTTGTGTCAAGTATTTTACTTACTTTTACTTAAAGGGTCAGTGTATTATTTAGTGGTATCCAGTGGTGAAATTCTCACAAAAATCAAAGGTCCTTTATACACCCAGTGTTTGGTTTGTCCATTCTGGGCTACTGTAGAAACATGGTGGTTGAACATGGTAGGCTCTGTGGAAGATACCTGCTGCATCTGTAGATATAAAAGGTACCAAAATTACAACTGTTCTTATTTTCAGGTGATTATACACAGATGAAAGATAGTTTTGTACATTATATTCCATTTCTGCTATATTCCGTAAATATAGCCCACTAAATCTGACATACTGGAACTTTGAAAGCTGCACTAATCAATATATTTATATCACAAATTAGTCAAATGAATGTTTGTGTTGTGAAAGGGACTAGGTACAAATGAAATTCATAGATATATTCTAAAATAAAATATTGAATCAAACAAAATTATTTTAGATCATCTTAATAAGAGCTTCAGAGAACTTCTTCATTTAGCCTAAATAATAAATCTTTTTATATTTTTCTATATATTTTGTTGTCTTTTATTTTGTAGTTTATATTATATTTGTTATATATTATTATATATTATATATTATATTATCGTCCCAGCCAAAAGAAACAGAGAAAGAATGAATACCGGCCTCAGGGGATCTACACCACACACAATTTAATAGTTACTTTTCAAATATCATCACAGATCAGTTCTGAGAAAGATGCTGCCTGACGTTCATGGAAAAAGAAGATTATTTTGTCATTCATGTCATTCAGTACTTCTTTTTTACTATGAGATTAATGTTGGATTATTCCTTTTACAGCTTTTTAGGGGAGGGGAGTGTTAAGTCCTGCAGTTAATGGATATCCTCTTTTTGACTGCAACACCTTTACTTTGATGTTTTCTCATCCTTTAATTATAGGAAGGGATTACTTCATCTTTTTAAACTGAGGGCCTTAAAGCGAGCACCTCTCTGAGTGTTTTCCTATAGGTGGCATTTTGGACATGAACTCGATAGCACTCAGGGTAACACCCCGCAGGCCTGGACATGCTTTGGCATGTATATGTGTCCCATGAACTTTCTATGTGCATTATGCAAGAGCCAATTGATGAGATCCAAACAAAGAGAAGGATATTCACTTCACTTACAGCTTTTGATAAAACCCAAATGTGTACTGTGATATACCATGATTGGTATTTGTGTCTGTGCATCCCTGGTGCATAATTTTTGAAGTCTTAAGAACGCTATGGAGGTGTCTTTCTGCACTGAACCACAGCGTGTAAATTCTTCAAGCCATACACCGTGAACAAAAGGATGTTAATTAATGATTTGATCTCAGTGACGGTCCCACATCACACGGCTCAAGATAAGTTTGGAGACGGAAGGCTCGGGGGCACAACATGTGGGTTTCCCCCTTGTTTAGTGCTGTCAGGAGGGGAAAAGCATCAAAGAATCAGAGCCAGGCTGTTATCTCAACCTCACCGAGGAGCTGTCATAGATAAAGAAGGAAGTGGTTAAAGTGGTCTGAGACGACTGCGTTCCTCCTCGAAATCCCCCACACACGATTACAACAGGGCACAGGTGTACACGTACGTTGGTATGCGCGTGCAAAAACAAGCATACACACTCGCACACACTTCCTCTGCTTTTTCTGATGGTCTATCTTTAGAACATGGGGGTCGACGCAGCGATAGTGAACAATATGCTGATTTGCTGTTGAGTTTTCTTGTGCGTGCAAAGATCTGCAGCCTGATTTCCTTTTTGCTCACAACGGCCACCTGCTTCCGCCCTCAAGATCTGCCAAGAAGAGGTGGATACAGTGGATGTGTATCTTCTTCCAGGGCATCACAGACAATAACAATACCTGCAAGGTTTTAAAAGCCATGAACACCTAAAGTAAGCACAATTCTGACACTGACACTTGGAGAACAGTTCAACAATAGAATAGATTTTTTTTTAGGTTTTCTTTCTTATCCCGTTTTATGCAACTTAACTAATTATCAAATTCGAACTTTGCATCATATGCACAAATTTCCCCTCTGGATAGTTGTTTATTCACCTCAAACAACCAATGCAAAAACTGTGTGTTAGCTTAGTTTTCCAGTTCTCATTTTTCTCTCGTCTCTGTTTTATTAAGTGAATTCCTAAAGTTCCAGCATACGCGCTATTTTTCAAAACACACAGATGCGTCTTTTTGTCATTTCACAGCACCCTGGGCTAATCGCATCTTTCCATTGATTTTGTGTCACCACATTTATCTTGAGCGATGCACTCACCAGTTAGATCTTGTTAGGAGCTCTTGTTGTAGAATTGTGAACAAACTAGGTCATATTGATTTAGGAAGTAATATAATGAATGTGGTTTAATCCAAGCATCATGTACTAAAACACTGTTTCAGTGTTGCATTCTAGGAGAATACCATTTACGCCTGATTGCAAAGTTTTCCTCATCCAATCCATGCTGGGCATGGTAACTAAAATGTGAAGATCTACTACATCTACTACATAATCAACTCCTCCCAAATACAAATGTATCATTTTGAAAATGTTTCTCAAAATCTCCTCAAGCTGAAGTAATTAGATTAAGCATGCTGACAAATGATCAGTGATTGGTAAAATAGGGAAAGCTGTGGGCATGCACCATCAAAAGTAATTTATTGTGAGGCGACTCTGCATTATGGTAAGCTGACTGCCTGAGAAGCAGCATCCCTGAAGAGGAAGAATGAAATAAGGGGATTTATCCACAGACACTAATCATTCCCAACTTAGAGCATTGGCACAAAAAGGAAAGAATGTGTAAAGAGCCCAGGGACACAAAGGCTTCTGGGTGATCAAAAGGAGAATTAAGGGTGACTTCTTCCACTGAGCCATTGTCTGTGTGTTTCATGAAGTATCACTCTCGGCAGAGGCAGGGAGGGGGGGGGATCAAGGATTTCTTGAATTAAAGAGGCTCTACGCTTTTCTCTCTCACCTTTTAATCCACCACCTCGCTCTTGCCATCCCTCGCCACTTTTTTTTTCATTTCTCCCCTCCACAAATAGATCCCCTTATGCTACAAAGTTGGCATGATACGCACTTTGTGTGTATTGGGGAGATTTCCAAATTCAACTTCAAAAAGCCGTGTGCATGGGGAGGACTGGGTGGGCTAGCTTGCAGATGTGTGTATGTGTTTGAAGGGTTGGTTCATGTGTGTGTTTTGGGGAGCGAAGGCGGGGGTTCCGAACCACCAGGATAATGACCATGACAGCCGCCCAACAGACTCACCCCCCGCTGTCCTTTTAAGTCCTTGTTTAAGGTTTGGCTTCGGCACCCGCTTTGAACCGCGACAATGATTCCCGATCGCAGCGGAACTCCCAGGATTCTTCATCCTTTGGGCTGCGATACACAGGCCCAAGAGGCTTTTGGCTGCACAAAGTCTTGTCCTCCTGACTTGTGGACAATAAAGATCGTTCCTTCTCAACTTGATTAGCCAGCCGCTACATTCAAAGACACACACAGACCTCACACCTGCCTTTATTGTCACAGAGCAAAGTTTTTATTAGTTCCTATTCATGGACTTACAGCAAAATAGCCTACACAGGTGCAAATGTAGTGAGGTCTTTGCACCTATGTCAGTTGATTATAGTATCACAACATACATATATTTTGTTTAGTGTAAGCCTAGCAACTCTGTTTGCATATTTGGGTTGTAACTTTTAGCCATGTGTTATTACCTTGGTAACATGTTTGAACATCTGTTTTTGGTTGGCAGTAGGGCTTCTAGCATGGATGTAGTAACAGACCTCTGTGTGGTACAGTGAGTCAGCCTTGCAACCCATTTGGCTCAGTGGCCAACTGTGGTACTGCCTCAAAAAAAGTCCCCTGTTGACCTATTTCCACACAACATCTGAGAAACTGTTGACAGGACACCTCCAAACGACATAGTGTTTGTAAAATGTTCCTAGAGTCTAATCCGTTTTTTATTACATGCATGATCAGTGTTCAGTCTGTGAGACAGGCTGAGCAGACTGTTTAACTGCTAGTCAAGTCACAGGTTCGGTTTTAAAGGACCGCATACGTCAAAGAAACATGGTTCATATCACTTTTGTCATTATTTTAAGAGCATCCTCTTATTTTAGATATACAATTTATCGTGGTAGAGAATGAGTCAACAAGGTGATAAATACCTGGTGGTACTAATTCTCCAGTCAGGTGCATTGCAGAAGAAAAGGGTGCAGCAAGATGACGTAATTAAAAGTCAAAGTCAAGCCAGGTAAATGGAGGTGGAATCCCAGAGGACTGATATCACTGTCACTGCTTTCAGTTTTGGCGCTTAGAAACATGCAACTGAAACAGTTAATGGCTGGTATAGATGTTAAAACTAGAGTTACGTCTATGAATTCCCTGTGACAGACAGTCACATCATTTTCCAAATGACAGATAGCCTCATATTTGAAGTAATGCATGGAGGCCTGAAGGTCAATAAAATAAGCTGGTCACCAATGTGGCCATAAGTTGAAACAGTCATCGTTTTATGTAGCTGCCAAAAGTAGTGTGTGATTTCCTGTATGAAAGCATCTCCTTCCATTCTGTGACACATCACAGTCTATAAGAAAGTGTTAAACAAAGGTTAAATAAAACAAACTCAGTAAGCGTGTATTTCCACACATGGGAATGTCTGCGCAATTCAATTTTACTTTGGCAAAGTATTCTTTAAATGTGCTTACAAAAGCCATATGTTGAATGCTGGATGTCTGACAAAGATATGTAGCGAGAGCGCAGTGATCTCATACGGGTTTGTGATTTCCCAGATGCTCTTTCCCAATGGCCAAATACGTTAGCAGAAAGTTGCCAAAACAATTTTTCAAAACATAACAGTTTTAACATATTCGCCTGTCACAAGTGAGAAAAATCTCTGATGAGATACAAACAGTTTCTCAAGACTAAAATGGACATTTTGTTGTTTATTTAATATAGACTATAGATCAGCTGCTTATCTTTGGCTGCAACTCTCCAGGTTGTTTTTGTTCTTTGGAGAAGCCAGTTAATCTGACTGCTGCTTTATAATGGAACCTTTATCATTATTAGTGTTTAGCCTGCCCCTCTCCTAGTATAATTAAGTAGTACTTCACATAATAAACAACTTTATTTATGACACTTTTCACAGGGTTACAAAGAGTATAACAGCATTCGTTTGGCTAGTTGGGGGCAGCAGACTAAGATATAAACCAACATGATATCATGAGATATCATGCCACTTTTAAGAGCATTCTGCGTGTCGTTTAACAGTGTTACAGATGCAGCTTTTTATGAATATAGGACATCACTTTTTCATCATGGTAACAGTAATGGTGGTTAATGCTCACATTATGATTAGATTTAGGCACCAAAACTACTCATTTAGGTTTAGGAAAACATCCCATTAAGTTCCATACGTAACTTAAAATAAGTTACGTATACTTTTGGTTTCACAGGAGACTTGAACAGCCAGGAGAAGTCCTATTTGTTTGACCCATATATCAAAAAGACCCACATAACCACCCCAACCTTTCTCGCTCTTTTAAAATACACCATGACATTTTTTTATTAATGACATTCACACATAAAATGACATCCTGTCTCACCAATATAACTCAAAAGACGATACGCATTTCTGGACACCTTGCAATTATAAGTCCAGTCCAATCCAGTCTCTGCCAACTCTTGTGGCTCTTTTCTGGCTAAATGCTCTTCATGTTTACCAGCTAACTTTGTCTGTAATTTGGTGCTGAGCAGGTAGCGTACAGTGAGTTTATTTAAAGTTTTTCTCTGACAGCTTGCTACAGCTGGAATCAAGGTTGATGAGAGCAAACAGTAAAGTTGTGTGCAATAACCAAAACAATGAGCTGAAAGACTCTACAGTGTTCCGCAGACGCGAGGGGAACTGCAACTGTGGGTTTGTCACTACAAGCAACTCTTTTCTCTTTTGACTCATTGTTAATATAAAATATTGATTAGTGAATCTTTAAAAGTAGGCCAATATTTAATGGGAAGCATCTGAATAAAATAAAAAATACACAACAACAAAGCACACTGATATTCAGCTGCACACCAGCGGCTATGACTACTCAACTCAGTTGGCTCTGTGTTGTTTAAATATACTGTATTGTAGTGAGTCATAGTGTAATTATTTGAGAGCAGAGACATAGGAAATCCCCCGCGTCGCTACTTCTAGTCATGTAACAAATTGGCGTAATTGCCATTGTGGTTGAATAGAAATTGTGGTTACGCAAACAACTTTTTTTTTTTTTTTTTTCTGTGCCAGTGCCATGCCCTTATACTGCTTTTCAAACAAACACTTGTCTTTGTGGTGAGTTGCCTTCTGCAAAAAAAAAAATGGAAATTGCAATCCTGCAGGGTAGAGATAAAGGATGTCAAGATGTTTTTGATGTTAAACTGAGGATGCACTATGTGCGATTTAGTGTTTCACCATACATATAGTATAATGAGCGTCAGTTGATCGATCCTAGAAAGCACTAAATGGGAATGGTAACGTGTACAAGCATGCATGAGCAAAAACAAAAACACATACTGAAAATTCAGAGACACCGTTTTGATTTCCTTTCAGTTAATTTCAAATGATTTCAATGTTTGAAGGAATTTGCTCCTGCAGCCCTCTGTATGCGAACAGATCCCTCAACAAATCACTTCCAGCTTCAGACGGAGACATTTCCTGCCTGTTTTGAATACAAACATGTACACAACTAAACTGGGCTGCAAGAGGCAGAATGTGATCCAATATGAGAGACAGAAGAAGAATGATTTGGAGAAAAAAGAAAAACAGTGGCTGAGAGCTTAAAAATGAAGGGGCTGTGGAATACTCAACAGGATGCAGGTGTGGTGGTGATGATGGTGGGGTTAGCAGTGGACTGGTGGGGATTGACACTGGATTAGAGCAGTCACTATCAATCAAAGGTAGTCACAGGGCAGCTTTTTAGGTGGCACAAACACACCTCTGTTTAGTAGAACTAGCCAGCAGTATACTGTGGGTTATAGCACAGGTGAAAAATGCCAGCTTTTATGGCAATATATCACAGAATAATTATGACTTTGCAGAGCAGGTACGATTGGGCTAGAGCTGTCTTAAATGAATAATTTGATATTTTGAGAAATACGTTTGAAGAAGACTGATACGGCTCTTATTTATAGTTAATCTATGTTAGCATAAAGACCAGAAATGAGAGGAAACCACTGGGCCTGTGTGTATCAAAAACACAACAGCATTATGTTGATTTAATCTGTAAAAATGTATGCCTTTTTGTAGGGGGTTATACTGGACCACTTGGCTCAGACCAGTTGTCGAGCAACCACTGGGAAGTTCAGGAAGTTACCCACTGTGAAACAGCAAACAGACCTTTTTACGCTTCGATCTTTGTACTAAATAAACAAGCAAGATATATCGTGTTTATCAGTGAGCTTTACAAGTGCTGGAAGACAGATTTTGTTGCCATTGGACAAAGCCAGGCATTCCCTCATTTCCATTCTTCATGCTAACTGGCTGCTGGCTCCAGCCACATATTTACTGTACAAACATGGGAGTGATATTGATCAGTTTTCTGCTTGTTCTTCTCTCCTGTTGTTTACTTGGTATTCTAAAAGCCTTGAATCTTATTTGGAAGAGGAAATGAAGGGAACATTAACTATTGTGAAACCTTTTCTTTGTGAACATCGTTATATTTTGTTGACCAACCTCCTATTTCATAACTTTCATAATCACTGAATTAGGTGTGTGCCTACATTCTTTTCCATGTGATTGAGGATGATACATGACTTTTGGGGTGTGTTCATTTTTTCTTTAACTGTCAAATAAGTGGTATAATGACTAAATTGGAGGTTTGTTTACAACCTGTGTGACTGTCTAGCTGCTTGTGTTTATTGCACTGTTGGACTCTGTAGCCATAGCAATGTTGCCATGTCCCAGATTTCAGCAACTGACCGCTTACTAAGCCTCTATCCTAAACAATTACCCATTCATAGCTTAGCAACCGTTACCAGGCACAGAAGGTCTGTCATGCTTTAGAGATCTCGACATGCTGAAGCCCTGTACATAAGGCACTATATACTATTTCCAAAGAGTTTTGAGGGTCATATGACTTTAATTAAAGTTGTTATTGCAAAAACAAAAAGAGCAAACTTGCAAGGAGTGGATAGGCTAATTAGCGTACTACCTACAGCACTAACTTTAGCGTTAGCAAGAGGTAGCATAACATTAGCTTACCTTATTTTGTGGGCTTACAGGTAAGAAATAGTTCCTGTCTGAATTCTGAGACCCATTGTAAAGAAATAAACCAAAGTGAATGTAGACCAGTTTCATTGTTAAATGCTTATATGTCATGCTAGATTAAAGTTTGACAGGTAGTGCAATAATAATTAAAAGAGCCAGGCGCTAAGTGAATGGTAAATCATCACCATAAAAATCATAATCTACAGGTATAATAAAATAATGAAAATAAGACCTGGGTTGTGTAAAAAAAAAAACTTTTAAACTTGAAACTAATACCTTAAAAACAAAGCCAAAATAAAATTCACCAAGGTGACCTAGTTCTGTTCAAACTTCAGCCACATTTATAGGAAAAGGCTCTTCAAAATCTGCAAACGTGAGTGAGATAGAATTACAACAAGATAACCTTATGAATAATAAAATAATGCCACGTCTTATTTTGTCAACACAAAATTATCCAATTTACAATAATGTATAGTATGGCCAAGAAAAATTCTCATTTTTGCTGAAAAAATAACTTGATGTTATTAACAATAAAGTATCAAAACAGTTGCCTATTAATCTTCTGTCTAACTAATCAATTAATCAGCTAATTTTTGCAGCTTTGGAGCACAGTCTGTCATACATGGATCTGGATCTAGAGGCTGGGATTCAGTACTAACCTGCAGAACAAACAAACAAACGAACAAACATGGATATCTCCAAAAGTAGAATATGGATATTATTATTATATAACTTCTTCCATTTACAGTAGAGGATACTGTTCATCAGCTGTTTGCCCCCTGAAAGCAACACAACCCATAACTACTCAATGACAGAGCAAACTACAGCAGACTTTGAGAAATGAAAACATGCCACTGTGTTGCTTGAAGAGCGTTATTAAAAGATCAAAGTGTAAATAAGGGAAACTGTTATTTGAATTTCCTTCAAGAAGCAGGTTTTGACCTTTTGCTAATTTTGTCCGTCCCGACACATCCAAGGGTTAACCTGCACTTCCTCCTGTTCCCGAAGATTTCACAACCTCCTGCACTTTTTTGGATGTCTATTAGATTACATTAGCAGTAGCTTTTCCTCCCAGCCAGACACTTCCTGACCTCAAGAGAACTAAAGATAAGAGCCAACTCTCTCAAACACACTTTTGTAGATACAAACTGAACAAATTTCCCTTCTGAGGACTGTCTGAAAAACAAAATCCACAACCAACAAAAGATAGCGGTTCAAAAAACAAACAGTCCTGGCGGTAGGGGATGGCGGTAGCCCGAGGCTGTGTGCGGAGGAGCAGTATGACCAAACAGTGTAGGGAAGTGGAGATAAACAAAACAGACAATTTTTGGTTATCTAAGAGAACTCCACTGCCATGTCCTTGAAAAGATCCGGAGAAATGTCCTGAGGAAATATCATTTCCTTTTTGCTGGGAACAGCCCTGGAGTGTTCCATCAGCAGGCCGCTTTGAATGGGAATTTACAATATGTGGAAAGAACACACGATGCTGGAAATACAGAAGGAGGACATGATGTGTGGCCTCGCATCCCGTAACATGACATTGACGTAAAGGTCTACTGTATATCCATTTCAAGTAAAAGCTGTCAAATTGAAATGACTCTTTTTCTGTGTATTAAAAGCACTCCTGGAAAATAAATAAGAACATTTATTCAGATACTGCCTTTAAGGCCCATTGTGTAATTTTTTACCATAAAACAACAGATTTTAAATCATTCTGATGCTACACTGACTCACACACCAACAACTCTTTCACTTATTTTGTCGAAAATGGATCATATTTTATGAAGATGATGCCCTGATGTCCGCCGGCTGCTTCGCATCAACTCTGTGATTTACAGAGTTTCCTGATGAACAGTAAAGTAAACTGCTGTGGACAGTGCTCCTGGAGCAACAGGTTGAGTGTTGGTATTTGTATCACACGTTTTCAGGCCCGAGGTGTGGGGGGAATGCTAACAAGCTAACTGGGAAACAGGCGATGTAACTTGTCTCAGCAGTCTTTATGGACATAAGAGTAAGAGTAAATCTGAGACTGACTTTGAGTCAATGGCGAGAGCTTAGTTAGTAGGCCGGTAAGTAATATTAGCTGGCTGCTATGTCTCGTGTTGCTTGAGGTTAGCAAAGTGGGCAAGTCGACCCCTTCCTAGTTTTTGATCATAGGTAATGTAATCAGACAAACAAATACACTGTCCATATTTACTATTGCACTCTGAAACTGTGGGCATATTTCCATAAAATGTTTAATAAATGTTTTAATAACAATTGCAAGGTACTTTCATTTACATTTATGCTACTTTATACTTCAGAGGGAAATATTGTGCTTTTGACTTCATTCACTTTATTTGACAGCTGTAGTTAGAAAGGTTATTATAGTTAACTGAAACTATACTAAAATTTAAAACTCTGTGTGAAAAAAAACATTTTATTTAGCTTAAATGAATATAAAAATAAAAATATATAAAAATACTTAACTTAAAAAATATACAGGAAATATCCGCTGTCAATTTGGTCAAATTTGTCAACATAACAGCTAAAGAGGCCAAAAGGGCATTGTGCACTTCTAAAATGACTGGCTGGACAATCAGTATTAAATATTAAATCAATTAGCAGGCATTGTGGTTTTGTTGGATGTCCTGACCACTTTTGATTGAGTGTAATTTTGCATGAATGTCTGTTGCATGTTGCAGTTAAGTCTTTTTAAGTTTCTTCTTCAATCGAGGCTTTCACTACTGATTAAAATTGTATATATAAACGGAGGGAGAGAAAGAGAGAGACAGAGAGAGTAAAGTAGACTACAGAGCAGATAATGGATGTCTCTTGGTCATTATTTTAATCAGTAGTGACCAGTTACATCGCCTGCTTTCCTGACAAACCAAACTCTGAACTCAATCTGCAACTTCATTTCTAGGTGCTACTAAATCCTACACACTGGACCTTTAAGAATTAGTAAAAAAAAAGAGTCTAATATCTCTTTCATATTGTATGCACTGATCAAAAGCAACATTTTTCTGATAGCAAACATTTTCAAACCAGTAGTACTAATTTACTGTTGATGTTGTTATGCAATTCCTTTATCAAAGAAAAAAAAAATCACTTTCGAAGAGACTAAAACTGTCTGAAATATCATGACTCATGTAGCAGCACAAAAGGTTTTGTGTCTGTAGCAGTGACTCTGGTGAAACTGCCCCACTCTCTGCTTGTAGTTTGGTAAAAACACCATTAGGGGGCACTTCAGACATTCCTCCTGTGTGAACCGACTTACAGTAATGATGGTAATCACTAGGATAGAGTGTCAGCCTGTTTGTTTGTCTCAAATGTTTTTCAGTTTCTGTGTGAATATGAGTGAATAGCTGCACATTTGCATGCAGGAATGAACTCATTTGTGTTTGTGTGAATCTTTCTGGGGGGGAAATGTGCTGCTTGTCGGTGCATGTGGACACAAGTGACTCCATCTGTGTGTGTGTGTGTGTGTGTGTGTGTGTGTGTGTGTGCAGCTGGTTGTGTTTTGTGTCTGTATTATGTGTGTGTGTGTCGGGCATTAAGCCCTATCTATTTAGAGAACGGGTATGTTTGGCCAATACTTCCTGACTTCCTTGCTCTTGGCAAACAGACAGACAGCCACAGTTTGTGTATTGTTTTAGAACGGTGGAGATTGTTGGTACTTGAAAGAGATTTGGGCCTGCTTGTGTTTGATTTATGCGGTGTGTCTGTTTGATATCGATCATAAACGATAACACAGCTGAAGGAAGGAAAACGCATCTCCTGCCGAAGCTCTGCTCTTTGATGTCAAGGTTGAAAAGAACAATGCTCTAAGGTACACGGGCCTTTTCTGCATTACACTCCCAGATTTCTCTCATGTGTCAGACAGAACGGTGAAACTTTGCCAAGAGGAGCTCATTGAAGATTTGACTCTGAAGCTGATGATGCATATTTATTCCATTATGCTAAATGAGACATGGTGTAAATCTTTATGTTTCCAATTTCTCCAAAAAGCATGCATGTTTTTCAAGGTTGTGTTTACGTTGTAAAACTGACTCCAAAACTGAAAACATCCATTTTACAATGTGTTTCTTTGTGCATTGATACTCACCATCCGCAAACAAATTAGAACTTACAGAACAACATACTCATCGGGGTAACTAACGGCCTGGCTGGATCTGATTAATTGAATTCGGCAGCTTACAGTAGGAACTCATTATTGGAAAGAGCACCATTGACACATTCAACAAAGCTCAGTTGGAGACTTGTTGACTACACTCGACTAAACAGTGAGAGTGTGATACAAATGTTGATCACGTGTATCAATGAGCACATGTGAAGTGCATTTACTGTCACCATACTGGCCTCTGCTGGTCCTCACTGAGTTTGCATGTGCAACAGAGAAAAGTTCAGTAAATTCAATGAATATTATAACTGAGATCTTAAAAGCTTGCAATAGGTTTAAAGTGATTGATAGTCTTTAGATGTGATCAGAATGATGACAAACATATACAAAGATTCACTGTTTTGTATAGTTTTGATAGTTATATATAACTTTTAAAGCAGCATCATTTAGGCCATCACATGACATGACATGATGAAATTTAACCCCAGAATAATGAAATTAGCATACGTTTTGGAGGTGCTCTTAAAGGTCTTATAATCCATATACATTGTTTTAGTGTGAGGTGCCGTCGCCGGGGATATCGGCTGTCGGTCTTCTCTAGAATATAATGGAACTACATGGCACGCTGCTTGTCGTGCTTAAAGCGGCAAAAAAATACATTTAAAAGAAATAAATCATGATCGGATACTCAAGGGAATCAACAAACCTTGTTGAGAACGGAGTCATGTATGACTAATTTCTTTCTACTGAACTACACCCACTACTTATGAACAAGAAGCTCGTGCTAAGCTAGCTAATGCTACAGCACAGCTAAGGAGGATGCCATTAATGTTTGCATCCTGCACTGTCTCGTTCATGAATAGATGCACAGATAAATGAAGAGATATATAAAAAAAGGAATCATTAAACTTGAATCATTACAGCAATATCAATTTGGGTGGATGATGCATTTTGTGGCATATTTTATGGAGGGTGTCTTCATCTAATTTCTTTCATGTTTTAGACTATGTTCTATACATGGTGCATATTCCTAAATAAATATATTGAATGAAATTATTGTATGCACATGTTGATAATGAACATATCTACCAAACATTCACTGACTGTATTGTAGTTGTTTCTCTGCAAAAAAAAACACTGACAGCACTTTGTTGAGATTAGAAAAAGCTCATGGTGTTGGTTAAATTCTAAAAAGCCAACCTAAAACACAAGATAGGATGTGTTTATTAACATTTAACTTAAACTACCATTTTCCCCTAACTGTAACCGAAGTGCTTTTGCTGCCTAAACCCAAACCACATAGGCATTCGCTCAGGATGTGAAGCCAGGTCTCTGGTGTCAGAGTCCTGCACTTTGTATGCCCTGTGCAATACATAAATGTAGTGCTTTATGCACGGCAAATGTTTCCTGTGAACACAATTCATCCAGCAGTTACATTTGTCTTTACAATTTAATTAAGAAAACAAATTAGTACAATATGAACATAATTTTCTGTTGTATAAATTGCGTAAGTTCTTTTTTATAAGTGCTACCTTCATGTGTTGTCTCAGCTGATTTGTTGCTGTTTTTTAATTTTCAGTGAGACTGTGGATGATTTTAATCCATATTTTTCCTTCCAGGAACTGGTTACATTTGCCAAGATAACTGGCAGAGGTCATGAATGCAAAATGCAGGTCAACAGGTCAAGCAGCTGAAACTTCTAAAAATGAGACACAACAGAGGAAACTGTGCCAGTCAGGAAGATACAATGTGTGGTTCCACAGATGAACGCAGGTCATTGAAGAAGACATTGCACTAAAGCATAAATTAATTAGTTTGCCCACATATATTATTACTGTCATTATTGTTACCATATCTCCATCACAGTTTATAGTTAGTTAATGATTTACTGCTGCTGTGCATCTGTGTCTCTCTATCACTATCACAGGTTTCACTGCTTCTGTAATCATTTTATCATTCATTGTAATTGTACAATATGTTTGTGTTGATTGTTCTGTACACGTGACATCTATTGCATGTCTGTCCGTCCTGGGAGAGGGATCCCTCCTCTGTGGCTCTTCCTGAGGTTTCTTCCACCTGTTTTCCCTGTTAAAAGGGTTTTTTGTGGGCAAGTTTTTCCTCACTCGAACCGAGGGTCTAAGGACAGAGGGTGTCACTCCCTGTACAGATTGTAAAGCCCTCCGAGGCAAATGTATTTTGTGACTTTGGGCTATACAAATAAAATTTGATTTGATTTGATTTGATTTGACATGTCCACCTGTAACATTACTGTTTCTTTGTTATTCCAATGAATATTTTCATCACATTTTGCAATGACAAAATGAACACTGGTCAGGTTGTAGCATTTCACACTCAGAAAATAGTTAAACATCCACGTTTAGTCTTGCAAAGCCAGCCACACCTTTAATTTTAGCCACTGACAGTATAATTAGTGGATAGAGCTTCCAGGTCTGTGAAGTGAAGTCAATGTGGAAGTGTCTTAAACCTGCATTCTTACTAATGGCCAGTAGGGGGCAGCTCCATTGGATGCAATAAAAAGGTCAGATTGCACAGCATTGCTTCAATAAACAGTTTTCTAGCAAGTTTGTGGTCTCAATCACTAGTTTTAAATCTTCTTCCATGCATTATGATGTTCATAGATTGTTTTAGATTATGGTCCCATTTATTTGTAAAATAGATAAAGTAGGGTATGCTTTAGGGCACCTTGTGAGTGACAAGTCATTCTCAGTGAGTCTGTCAACATTTGTCCACACACCTATGAGTAACATCATGGTGCTGTGCCAGCGCTGGAGAAAGGTCTGCCTAAACCATTATCATTCTGGTACAGGGGGAAAATGCTCTGGCTTGTTTGTATTTCTTTAAACCAATCACAATTGCTTTGGGCAGCACAACACCCAGGAAGAAGCAATGGTGCCCTCGCAAAATAATGTCGAGGGAACTTGTTTTGCTCATGGGAAGACGAGACTTCCCATTAAAGTGGCTAAACCCCAACTAAAGAAAAGGTAATAGCTGCTATCTTGTTTATGCTTGTACCAATACTGACCATAGAACGGAGGTTGTTGTTGTTTATTGTGGATAGTAGATGCCGTCTGAAATAGTTGGTAAATGGCAGACCTATCCCACCGACCTACTTCCTGTGAGTCAGGCTATCTGTAGTCTGTTGTGCTTTGTAATTATTGCGATCTTGGAGGCAACAGATTACCTACAGTACACCAGGCAAAGAAGGCAGTAGGTGGGGAGTCAATAAGGGCAAACAGCAAACATTTGCCCTGTGGCCTCCTCACAGATTAATTTGGCCATGCAAAGGTATACAAAAAATACAGCCCAATTAAGTATTTACAGATCTGACTCACCAGTAATGAACTATTTTACTAGTGATATGGTGTAAATTTCCCATCTCTTACAAGCTTATATCTGGCGTTCAAGTCAAGCACACTGCAGAGGAGTATTAAAGTTATGAGCCATCTTAAGGTGCTTACAAAATAGCTGCTACTCATGTTTGGATTTGAAACAGTGACTGATGAATTTCATGGAGAACATTCTCCCAAAATGGCCATGGAATGTCTTGGAATGAAAGACTTCTAGATCCTGTCCGGCTCAGAATGTGTAGTTTTTCCTCAGCAGCATAGCAGACATAGCTGAGACAACTTATGTTTTATATGGACTCTAAGACCCTGCCAAAAAAACTCTCAAATCTCAGGTGCTGTAATTCTGTTAGCACTTGAGCTGTAGAGTATAGCATTCTTCTGTGCACCACACTGTTCAACTATGCTCTCTAGTAGTAGTTATCACTCTCAAAAATCCCAAGAAAAATCTGAGGAATTTCTCCAGGTGCTCTGCGTGTTTATGTGTGTAAGGATGTGTGTGTGTGTGTTTGTGTGTGTGTGTGTGTGTGTGCATGCGTACCCCCTATCCCCACCACTCAGAGCCCCGATCTCCTCTTTCCTGTGTAGCTACAGTAAAGCTTCGATTCAGCGTTGTTTTACTTGAGAAATAAAGATAAAACATAAAAAGATAAGTAGAAATCTCTACATTAATATATGACTTGATCTTTTTTCAGAGAAGCCTGAAAACACCCCAGACCTTTGGGCGAGATAAATAGTTGATTTATTATTTGTTTGAAGAACAATTCCAAAGTAACAACATTTTAATCTTAATCTCTGAAGGTAAATCACTTTGTTAGTGTCATGACTGGTCTCCTTTTTATGGTTATTAAAAGTGATGTATGATTTAATGTTTATAAAACTCCCAAAATGTTTTGTTAAATCTTTTGTCTAATATTTAAGCATATGTTTCACAATTTTACACATGCACTGTAAGAAATATATTTCACACTAAACTGAGGCTTCAAATCAATTTTTTCTTAAAACTATGTGAAACATCTGGATTTCCATAGATCAGCTGGATGTATCTCTTCCTATGGGAAAATCTTTTTCAAAATACATTTGACTCAGGCAACATAATACTTTATATTTCATCATGGTTGTAGTATTTCAGACTCAAGACTACAGGTGGATCTCTCGGAAAATATTAAACTTTCAGTGTGTAGTTTAGTCTTGCATAGCCAGACTATTGTGATTCAGATCATGATTCAAATCCAGTCATCAGCCACAGCATCAAGGCTACTCTAGAAATATGTAAAACTGCAGTTGAGGAAAATAAAAAGATTTTTAGACTAAATACAGTTTTTTTTTTTTTTTTTACCTTAGTCCCAGGTAGCCAAAATGGCTTGGATCACTGGTGGCATTGCTTGGCTGCTGGTCACATACCGCATGAATCATGAATGACGCACCGGGATCAGTCTTGTACCATGCCACTGGCCAACTCTAGCCCAAACTGGTCCAAGTGCTGCTAAATAGATGCCAAGTCCGTCATCCCAACAGCTTCCCAAATCTGGGGGCCACGTATGGACCAGAGCGACAGGTGCCAGAATACAGCTGAGTGCGCCAAAATACAACCGAAATTGGCCTTCTTTTTTTAGCAACCAGAGGTTTGTCTTCCCAGAAAGTGACAGTATGCTTTAAATGAAGTGCTTGTCACATTGCACATTTCAAACACTGACTGTGGTTGGAAGACAGTCTGTATACGAACTGCTAAGAGCTAAGAGAAAAGTCAGAGAAGACACAGTCTGGCTGGGTTTATGACTCAGGCGTGTGTACTTAATTTGTGAGAACTTAACTAACTGAAACTTTCAACCACTGTTTCACAATGTGCTGCCATGTTGAATGACACTCATTTCTGGTCAGTCGGTTAGTAGACTTGAACTTAGGCATGACGACAAAAGTTCTGATATAACTGAGGCTAATTGATGCTAACATCTATGCTAATGTCTTTAGCAACTGCTATTTTTGTTTTTGAGCGGTCACTTAAACCATGCCCATATCTCCAGTAGTTTTTTGGTCTGAAAAACTGTTCAGACATAAGTGTACAGCTTGAGGTCTGGCAAGATTGATTCTTGCGTGATTGATTTCGTGATCTTGTGAGTGCAGCTGCTTCGTAAGATTAATGATTCGGTGTAACGGAATAGATGTGGTGATCCTTACATGTATCATAATACAAAAAATGTGTGTGTGGGTGCCTGTGCATAATTAACAACTAAAAACTTGGAAACTGTCTTTCAGATGATTTACAGCTACAAATTTGTGCATACACGAGGTAGAAACCTTATCACAAACTTTTGTACGATCCAGTTGAATACAGTTATCCCATAATCCTACTCATATTATGCAGATTTTGATGAGACTCAGGTTTAGGCTTCAGGCTTTAGTTTATGTTGTTAAACAAGATAACATTACATTGGGTTTGTATTGTGTAATTTTAAAGGTAAAGAGCCATGAACACCTCATAATGTTATTCACAATGTGATACTATGACACCCACATTTAACAATATTTAGCCAGACCCAACAGCTTCCCAAATCTGGGGGCCACGTATGGACCAGAGCGACAGGTGCCAGAATACAGCTGAGTGCGTCAAAATTCAACCGAAATTGGCCTTCTTTTTTTAGCAACCAGAGGTTTGTCTTCCCAGAAAGTGCCAGTATGCTTTAAATGAAGTGCTTGTCACATTGCACATTTCAAACACTGACTGTGGTTGGAAGACAGTCTGTATACGAACTGCTAAGAGCTAAGAGAAAAGTCAGAGAAGACACAGTCTGGCTGGGTTTATGACTCAGGCGTGTGTACTTAATTTGTGAGAACTTAACTAACTGAAACTTTCAACCACTGTTTTACAATGTGCTGCCATGTTGAGTGACACTCATTTCTGGTCAGTCGGTTAGTAGACTTGAACTTAGGCATGACGACAAAAGCTCTGATATAACTGAGGCTAATTGATGCTAACATCTATGCTAATGTCTTTAGCAACTGCTATTTTTGTTTTTGAGCGGTCACTTAAACCATGCCCATATCTCCAGTAGTTTTTTGGTCTGAAAAACTGTTCAGACACAAGTGTACAGCTTGAGGTCTGGCAAGATTGATTCTTGCGTGATTGATTTCGTGATCTTGTGAGCGCAGCTGCTTCGTAAGATTAATGATTCGGTGTAACGGAATAGATGTGGTGATCCTTACATGTATCATAATACAAAAAATGTGTGTGTGGGTGCCTGTGCATAATTAACAACTAAAAACTTGGAAACTGTCTTTCAGATGATTTACAGCTACAAATTTGTGCATACACGAGGTAGAAACCTTATCACAAACTTTTGTACGATCCAGTTGAATACAGTTATCTCATAATCCTACTCATATTATGCAGATTTTGATGAGACTTAGGTTTAGGCTTCAGGCTTTAGTTTATGTTGTTAAACAAGATAACATTACATTGGGTTTGTATTGTGTAATTTTAAAGGTAAAGAGCCATGAACACCTCATAATGTTATTCACAATGTGATACTATGACACCCACATTTAACAATATTTAGCCAGGACATGCACAAAAGAACAGATCAGTTTGGCATAGCTCCTGACTTTGGCACATTAACACAGCCTCAAGTTTTTAATCCAAGTTCATTTGAAAAGAACCCACCTACTGTCTGCTGGGTGAAGAATGTGAAGTCAAAGAGAGGTCCTGATGATGTTTTGGCTGCAGACTACCCAACTTACTGCACATCATTCCTGCAGGCGGCTCTGTTGAGTTTTGACTGGACAGCAGACCCCAGACTCACCCCGGTGGGTATGCTGAGGGTCTGGCCGGCCCCGACATCCAGGTTACCCCATGCCGCTCCGAGGCCTGGAAGCTGTAATTATGGAGAGTAATAGAGGGAGCCTCTTTCCAAACACACACACACATGCACATACACTAAAACTGACATAAATGGACAGAGACAAGTGTGTAAAAGAAGATACATATTTATGTATAATTCAGGTGTTTAGAGGCAGAAAGTCATGCAAACACACATCTATATATAAGTACACCTACAGAGAAGATACCTAGACACACAAACACATGCACAGACAAACATGCAGGGTCACACGTACACTTAGACAAAGGCAGACAGACGCAGACACAGAAATAGACACACTCTTAGGTACACACACACGCACACACACACACACACACACACACACATACATGCTGAGTAGCTGCCAGCCCCGTCATAAATCTGCCAGCTCAATTAATCAAGTGGTTCCCCTGGGGGTTTGCTGGAGCCAGCCTCAAAACCCCGCTGACGTGCCCCCAGCACCGCAGAGCACTCCCACAGGGCTTCAGAGTCCGCTGCTCCCCGGAGAATGACAGGAGGAAATAACTGTCTCAACTGCAGAATGGGACCAGACTCTCATGTGTGACCTCTCTGCTGGGTGTGAGAGATGGAGAGAGGGAGATGTACTCAGTGCAGAATCCATTTTAGCCTCTTTGCAGTCAGTGATGTACAGTTGTGGTGAATGGTGCTACTTGTAGCAAAGTAGAAGAGAAAGTAGTTTTCATACATTGTATCTGAGTCCTTTAAATCTTATTTCTAATAACAGGTAAAAGAAAGATTATTTTACCTTCCTTCAACTTTATCAATTTTCAAGTATTTGCTAAAATCAGATTTCATTTCTGTAAAACTTGTGGAAATCTCGACCCACTTTGCTGGTTTGAAACATTACATTCAGTTTAAAGATCCTCTTTCAAATCCACTCCAGAAGGTACAACAGTAAAGAAAGAACATCACTGTTCTTACATCTCACACACCGTTCAGTTTAGCAGCTCATTATTTATGACTGTGATTGCTTCTGTGGCTTTTGCAGTCTTTTAATAGAATTTTAATGAGGGAGTAATGTTTTTAGAATCACAAGGTCCACAAAAGGTCCAGTGTGTAGTGTTTGTTGGGTCTCTCTGAAATCTGTTATAAAGTGTACAGTCTAATCCTAATCCAGAGATAACTTCTGTTATAGTTTCATTTAAAAACTGAGTAATAGCGATAAGGTTGCACATTGCAGCCAATGGAATCAACCAACCCTCTGCTTCTGAGCGTGAAAGAAAAAAAATATGGTGGCTTGTGAAGCCTGTGAAAAATGTGAAAGGCCCTATCCAGAGCCAACATACTTACACACTGGACCTCTAGGATTAAAACTGTTTTATTATGTGACTAAGCAATCCACTACTTCACTAGGAGAAACAAAGCCTTATACCTATGTTTCTCAACATGATCATAATCAGGCTCCTCACAAATATTTCTACTTACCCTCTGACATGTTTAAGAAGAAACAGCACCCTCTTCTGATCTATTAGCTTAACTGTGTGGAGGCTGATATTCATATTCATATCCATGTATTAGTCTTACAAATCTATCAGATATAGAGAGGTATTTTTTAAGAACATGTTGAATTTTGGTTTCTGGTTATGTTGACACGTTGAACTTAGTAAAAGCAGATGCTATATTGACTTTACTTCATCTGTTAACGCATCATTAGAGACAGAGACACAGTCAAAACTCCAGTTGACAGATTTCTCTTCAGCTTTTATCAAAATCTGCTTCACATTCTTCTTCAGAGATCCCTTTTACATCTCAGGTTTGATCTGAACATTGTAGACTCACTGACAGATATCATATATTTGCAGCTCAGTGGTTTTCTGTCATCCCCTGGCTCCCTCCAGTGTTGTTTTATTCATTATTTACAGCCATGGAAAGTAAAATATCACAAACTCTAGTACTGTACTTCAGTCCAGTTTTGAAGTACTAACATTTTAACTTTATACTTCTACTCCACTACAATTCAGGACTGTGTAAAAGTAAAAGTTCTGACTACTACTTCCACCAATGATTGTTTAACATTTCATTCAAACACCTGCTGCAGCAGAATATTGTCAACTTTAATGATGAGTCTTCTCATCTTTATCCTGTTGCAGAGAAGCACAGTAGTGAAACAGACTTTTCATATACTTTACTCAAATTAAATAGTAATACCACAGTGCAAAAACACTACATTGCAATGTAAATGTTAATGTGGATGTCCTACATTAAAAACAGGCAAGCAAGTAACAGATTGTTTTAAAAGTTGTTTAAATGCTGCTGGGTAGCATTTAATTCTATTTCAGAATCGTATTGTGTAAGTGGTAGCTACAGTTGCTCATAAACTGTATGAGTAAAAAACAAAATTGAAGGTATTGCCTTAAACTGCACCTTAAGACACAATGTAAACATTATGTAGGGGGACCCTGAATGATTCAGGAGGCCCAGGAGCATGCCTAGGATTATATGTTGTGGCTGAGCTGTTGAGTTGTTGTCATGGGGCCAACAATTTCTAGCGGGGCCAAAGTTTGACCACATGACTGGAGTCTATCAGTCCTAGATCGACTGACGTATTAGCTTGAAAGAATTAGATGTTATTGATGTGTTGTTTTTGTCATGAGTTAGACAGGCTAGTTAAACTATCCTACCCTGTTCATCCTTATCACCTTTAGACCACATCTGAAACATGTTGGTAGAAAAAAATAAGAAGCCATGAATACAGAGGACAGAAGGCCAAAGTGACGTCTTTTCTCTCACTCGAGAAGGCTATCCACGCTTGCATCAGTTCCAGACTGGACTACTGCAATGCCCTTTACGCTCTTTGGGTCAGCTTTTGTTAGAGGTCCCTACAGTAGGTCGAGATTTAAACAGTGGGGCGACCGTTCTTTTGCCGTCGCTGCTCCCAGACTGTGGAACAAACTGACCCCTGACATTCGCACCACTACTGATCTCAGCCTTTTTAAATCGAAGCTTAAGACCCACTTTTTTAGACTGGCGTTTAATTCCGACTAGGGCAGTACGGTTTCTTAGGTGTACTCATTCTGTCTGCTCCTTTCTATGTATTTCTGGAAGGTTTTTAATACCCTGCAGCGCTGTAGCACTACGGCACTTTTAATTGTATTTGTATGTTATGTATATGTTATGCATTGTTTTATGGCTTTGTTGTAAAGCACTTTGGGTACCTTTCGGCTATTGTAAAGGGCTTTACAAATAAATTTGATTGATTGATTGATTAATCAGAATTTAATCAAATTCAGAATTAGGAGTGTTTGTTTAGAGTTTTGAATCCAGGATTTTATGCTTTAGCTTTAGTTCAAACAAGTCAGGTGGATTACAAGAAAATTGTGATGAACTGAAAATCTAAGTGTTTTTCCACTGTCAGTCACACAATACCCAGGGAAATGAAAGGCGCTAGCTTCAACTGCGTGGTTGTATAATATGAATCAGAGCAGGACGATGCCTTCATCATATAGTCATAGAGTTTTGAAGTATTATATCTCTGTTTCAATTTCAGATTTTAGGTCCAATCTGTTTGTATGTAAAATACTGGATAAATTGCTTGCTACATAATGCTACATAATAAAATTCTCATTTTTTCTTACATTTTTCCTGTTTGTACAACTATTTAGCAAACACACACTCCAGATTTCACACTGAATAACTTTGTTAAATGGCCAATAATTACTTCCACATTTCATGAAATTACATAAATAATTAAAAAATATCTTAATTCCACATAATACCAATCATATTTCATATTGCTGTAAGAGTTAGAATTGTGAACTTACTGTTTCAATCCCCTGAACTGCTGCAGAATCAGTAAACTAAAAATACTGCCAGTGTCCTCCTGGGTAAGGCACTTAACCTTTGGCAGCACAAGGCTGTGGTTGAACACAGCAGGTGGCTTACTGAGTGTGTGTTTGTGAGAAAGAAATGCCTTGGAGAAAAACTACAGCAAATCTGCCTGCTGAGCCAAGAGGATGTCCTGACCTTCTCTAACATTTCCGAACAGCCAAGTGGTCAGGACCTGTCAGTCTGCCATGCGTCCGTTCACTGAGCAGCATGTTCACATCATGCCAGGAGATGGCAGGAGCGCACTGCTCTGAGTGCAGCTGACTTCCTGTACTGAAAGATGTGGGCGCTGTGCCTGACTGCCAACTCAGGCATTATCTCACCCCAGTTTGATTCCATTACACAGGCAGAGGAGGGAAATAAGGCTGACTCACAGTGCTGCTGCTCTCCCAGTCAAAGAATTAAGTGTTCCCCAAGACCGAATGAGATAGGGCTCCACTAAATCTTTACTTTGTGCCTCATTACAATCAGCAGTGCCTTTTCAATATGGCCTCTTTCAAGATGATAATAGCAGGCCGGCTAAAATTCAATAATACGAGGTCATGGTTGCTTTGTACCAAAACCTGTTGGCAGTAATCATATTGGCTCTGGAAAATGCTCACGCTACTGAGTTTTGTTAATCAGCTTGTTCAGCCTTAGTTCTCTCTGTTTTTGTCTCCAGTGAATTGAGTGGCTTGGCTTTTTATCATGTTACGACGAGGCTCGGTTGATGTAATCTGGAACTACTGCTGTCAGGGTTTTAAAATGAAGTCCTGCACTCACTGAGGAGAATGACAACAGGGTGTATGTGCAGCGAAAGGACTGACAGATTAAGAAAAACCTGCAAAACAGTAGGTAGGCAGTATGGACGTAGCCTCTAAGGGCAACGGGCCAATGTTTCAGGGCTTCCAGTGTGGCCAGCAGCAATTCAGAAAGCAGATATCCAGACCAAGACTTCCTCTGCAGTCTGATTAGCAACTTGAGAGAATCTCTAGAAACAGATATCTGATAACAATCTGATCAGACAATTTTAAAAAAAAGAAAACCAATAAAAAGCAAGGTCATAGTCAGACAACAGTCATTGGGTGTTAAGTTTGCTTTTTGGCTGGTGTAGCCAGCGGATGTCCAGAAAATGGATAACAGAGATCCAAGGCAACATTTCCTCTGCTGTTTGATTACTTGATATGTGAAAATTACGAGAAAGACACATTTTGGCTAACTTCTGTAAATTGATATCTGCATATGAATGCAGAATGAATGCATTTTTTAAAAAGCTAATAAATGGTTAAATTGTTGTCTCACAATAGCTGTCAGAAGACTGCATTATAGCCAATGCTTTCCACCTATTTTGCTATATGGACTGGACCTTCATGCAACCATTGCCTACTTAAATGTGGCTACAAATAAAAACCAGAATACTTCTGATGGCAAAATCTTGGTCCTTAGAGATCCTATGAATTTTTCTGCTGTTTTCTTACTTTGAAATAGTCTATCTAGTTATGTGATTACAGCATTGGGTGGGCCTGTGTTTGCATCATCATCTACAGACCACAGATGTGATATTAAACAAGCAAGATACCTTAAGGATTATAAGACTTTAGTTACCTGAAGCATGTGTCCATGTGGTTCCCTTTATACCCTGGAGAAAAAGTTGACCTCCCAACTGTCATTCCATAATTCGCACTCGGCTTGCATGTATGCATTATGCATGTTCTTCTAGACTTTTGCGCACAGCTTATTCTTTTTCATATAATCACCACTTCATCCCTTTCTTAGAAATTCAAGTCTAAAATTGCCCACCACATGAACTGCATTTTACTCAGCAGACCACATACTGCTTTAAATAGGCAGCAGCCAAATCGTAGTCTCTGGTTGAGGAAACTGTCCTTGGAGCCAATTTCCTACTTGTCAACCAGAAAAGGACTAGCTTAGAATGTCAGATGCATTAACTGGCCAGCTGGAAGACCAACCAATCAATGATGAATCAACCTGCCTACAGTACGTTATGTTACAATGATAGCCCGGGTGTCTGTTGAACATTTTATACAGAGAATGCAATCCAAAGTGCATTAAAAAATACAACTTAATTAAAACTAAGTGTCATAAAATAAGGAATCAAACAGGTTAAAAACATCAAAAAAGAGCAGGAAAAAATAAATAAAAACAAAGCTCAATATTGCATTCTTTCCCTGCCTGTCAGGGTGAGGTCACCAAATATTTTCCATCCTTAAAAGGCTTATGGCAAGAATTCACTGTATGATTCGAAACAGATACCCAGATCACTTCACTGCTGCCCCTGATTAATTTCAGTGTGTCAGACCATACATTAATCTTCAGTGTTCGTGGCTCTTTACAGGCCAGCATCTGTGCAGCTGCATGTGGAGAGAAGCCCGTGTCAGATTTGTGATCCGTGCAGTGACGTCTCCCACTCTCCTGCACAAAAAAGTCACCAAACCTCTGTAATGACTGCATTCTGTGCTGTGCTGTCATTATTAACACGCTGCCACGTTACATAACGCTACAAGTTTAACATCATAGGTTAATATAGTTATGTATGAGGGGGTGTCAAGCCTCCATAACCACGCTCACCTAGTTCCCTGTGACTCATTGCTTCCTCTGTCATTTTCTCTCTGACTAATACCTAAGTGACATTCAGAAGTTGGTAACACAATTGCTTCTAGGAATCAAATTGTTGCCATCATAGTGCAGTGAAATATTTGTCCTTTTTTGACCTGTTTACTGAGGATCCATATTGTATGCGGAGATATTAATAACATTTTATATCACTGTTTGAATACATGTGAGTTAATGAGAAAATGATTGAAGTAAGTTGGCTGATGTTGGCTCAACAGAAAAAAAGACTTCAGCATCTAAATCAATACATCAAACACAAGTAGGAGGTGTCAGAGCTACAGTGGTTGTAACAGAATATAAAAATAATCATGCATTATCCAAAGAAAATAAGGACTGAACAAAGGCTACAACAAATAGTACAATTGTCTTTGGTTTTGCTGTTCATAGATTCCGTCTGATGTCAAACAACAGAAAAACAGTGATTATCTATCAGTTGTAAATCCAGTAGTCTGATGTCTTGTGGGATTTGAAGTCTGGGTTTCTTTTAGTTAGCTCTCTTTATTTATTTATCTCATACAAACTGCTGTTGCTGCTGAAAGAAACTGTCTTATTAACATATTAACTGGCTGTGGTTTGGACTGAGGTTGAATTTTTTAGCTGTGTCAGGCTGTCAAAGAGAGGTAGAGTGGAAATGTATATATTCAATAATGCCACAGGTATAGGTAAAGATCTCCGGATAATTCCTCACAGTGACAACACTTGACATGTCAGAATGTGCAACTTCGACAACTCGACATATACAAGCCTGTGCTGCCTGCCTGGGACTTGCAAACAGTGGACTACAAAATACATGCCATCAGGTTGTCTACAGCCTATCCAAGTTCTTCCATACTATACCGCTCCTCCGCACCATGCACTGGTTATCAGATGCTGGGACTAACCTGCTGTGCTGAGAATGGCTCAGGCCTATCATCCAGGGCATGGTCAAACTATAAATACACCTGACTCCATCCAGCACACTCTGCTACTGCCAAACAGCTGGCTACTCTTTGTTCATTATTAAAAAGAATCCTTTCACTCGTGTGGTCCACTATTAAAATAGACAACTCCAAACACAAGCTCCTCATCTCACCCTCTCTTTCCTAGCGTGAAGGAGAAACTACGGTGGCCCAAAATGTGCAAATAATATCCATATCTAGAGCCAATATTCAGTTCCATTCTGTTCCGGTGTCCATTTTAACATGTTGGACTCCATGGAACAGTCTATAGAAATAAAGTCTCATTCTCAGGTAACAGCATAACAATTCTTGTTTTCAGGTGACTATACACTAATGAAAACATGACTATGCATATTCTCTTTGTGCCATATTCTGTATCAGGTCACACTGGACCTTTTTTTTGCTGACCCGTGGTTTCATTCTTTACTTTGCTGCAGTGATGTAGAAGTGTACCAAGGGTGTGTCAGTTTACATCGGTGTTGGGTGCGGTTACAGGTGCACACTTCAGACCACACCTAATCTGAAAAGTGAAACAGCCTGGTATTAAGCTACTCTTTAATATGTTTTCTCCTAACCAGCCATGAATCTGGCTACATGCACCACTTTGATAGCACTGCTAGCACAACAGGTGAAAGCCATTTAGATGATAGCGACAGGAACATTATTTTACATTACAAAGCTTTCCCAGGATACCTAAATGATTAAAAGAACAATGTGAATAGGGCCAAAATAAATCTTTGTGATATTGCTATTGTGTTTCTAACTGTGCTTTTCAGTAAGTGGACTTATTGGGCTGTTGAAATGCATTGTGGGTACTCTGAATGGTGGCCATACATGCTTAGTAATTACCTTAAGTGGTTTTGCCAAATAAAAACAGCACAGATCAGACTTTGACCCTGTAAATCTAACAGCAGTAATTTTAGCCACGGAGCTCAAGGACTTTTAAATCCCTTTTAATAAAGCCAAACCCTAAAAGAAACAGTTGTAACAAATCCAATATGTGTAATTAGAAGCTATATTTCTATACTTAGTGAACAGTGTCGAGGCTTAATGAAAAAAGCCTGCACACTTTCTTAAGAAATTACTTTTATCTCCAAGCCAGTGCGTCTTTCAGGCCGGCCTGACACCTCCATCGTTTGTCAAGCTGTATTGATTGCGTGCCTGTCCGCAAGCAGCATCTGATGACGCCCGTGGAGACTAGAACTGTCACCACCTTTCTTGTGACCTCTCAATGGGGAGGCGAGGTGTCGACCTGTCACTTTGCACCATGTGCCTGTCATTATGTCTGAGTGGGAAACTGCCACACGTCTGCTGGTCTGACCAGCTCTGCAGAGGTTCAAAGGCTTTAGGGGAATAAGTCATTTCAGTCCACCAAATGGATTTCTATAATAGAATTTTCAAGGGCAGTGGAATAGTGAATAAAGCCCGCTGCTGTATGAGTGTTTGATGTGAGCTGATCACAACTCAGCATCTGAAGAGTTCTAGCCAGCTGGCTCTCATGAAAGCTACTGAAATAAGCACATTGTCTTAAAATACAAATCATACAATAAGCTCTGTGCATTCCGAGTTAGATGAGTACTTTTTCTTACCTGCAAAGATAACACAGTAGCAAAGTGGAAGGGGATATTTGATGCTTACTTGGGTCCCGTTTCCACTTTCTGGGCTTTAATTAATATGGAATTCTCCCAGCTGAATTATCGAGCAATTGTGTGAGAAAATATTTGCCGCTTTGATTAAAAAGTCAAGTGTACAGTGCACATAAAGACTGAAGGAAAAAAATTAACTATAACTCCCAATGAAGATCTTGTTAAGCAGCATCTAATCACAGAGCTTAAAAAAAAACGTGTTATGTGTGTCGCTAACATTGAATGTAATTGTGGAGAAACCCGATAATGCCTTCAGCTATTTAAATGTGTTCACTTTCAGATTCTGGGTTAATATTAGATGAAGTCGGCAACTACTGGATGCTGCAGTGACTTGCTACATGCTCTGATTGGCACATCTGACTGGCTTCCTCTTTATACACTGACAAATAATACAGCAATGCTGGATTTAGAGTTATTCATTATCCCAAAATGGGAAAGAAAGATGTGCCATCACAGAAACAAAGTTGTTTCTATGCTGAGCAACATTCAGGATTTGATAAACTTTTATATCCTAATTTACAGCTATAAATACTTTTGGAACAAGACTCTCCAAATTAACAACTCTATTGGAGGAGACACAGCTGGAAACAGAAAGTAGTTTAATGCTGAACTATGGCCAAAAGTAAGTGGACATCTCTCCCTGAGGCTGTCTCAAGGTTTGAGTAAAGCCTCTTAATCACAGTTATGAAAAATCTTAATGTTACAGCATACAAATTTCAGTATGGCAGAACTTAAATTGGCCTGCACAGAACCCTGACCTCAACTCCATCCAACACTTTGGGTTGGAAACTGAGTGCTGACTGTGAGCCAGACCTTATCACCAAACATCACTGCTGCTCCTGTTACTAAATGGGAACAAAACCCTGCAGCGAGGTATTTACATCTAAAGCCTAAAAACCAGAAGAGTTATAGAGGCAGATTAATGTCCAGGGTTTTGAAATGACACCAATCACACATGAGTACGACATAGGGGTGTCCACATACTTGTGGCCACGTACATGTAATCAGTTCCCCGATGATGAAATTGCCAAGAAGCTGCTGCTATGTTAACCACACCTGAATACGCACCATTTACTAATGTTTTCATGCAGTGAAAACTTAATCTTTTAAATGCTGGGGAAACTTCATCTTCACACGTACAAAATACATGATCTGCATTTCACAGTCACACTCATTTTCTAAAACCCAACCAGAAAGCATATTATTAGACTGTAATTTACTGCTGGCTGAATTGAAAAAGATCCTTTTCCTCCATCCTTTTCTAAATGACTGTCTGTTAAGATATCCTCATTAGCACTATTTATTTTTTATACCTCTACTGTAGAATGACATGGTTTTGGCGTTAACTGTAGTTTTGACTAACCGAGAGCATAATTACAAGTTCCTAATATTTCTAAACCCTAAGTAACTGAATAGCCTGTTGGTCTCACTTAATGTCACTATTGAAAGCATAATGGCCAGGAATCTAATTGTAGATATTTCTATTCTCATTCTAACTGCTGAATTACAGATATTGCCCATGAAACACGCTCTTATTTAAGATTATTAATGAGACAAGAAATAGGTTTCTTTCAATATCCCAGAGAATCCCATTGTTAAGATTGAAGGCCGCTCCCTGACTCAGGAAATAATCTCTCTGGTGAGCTCAGTCCTTGAGTTTTTTTAATTATCCTAATGCACAGCCAGGCGGAAGACAAAGCCTTGACTGTGCAGTCTCTCCTGGTATATTTCTGAGTAGGAACAGGAACAGACTGTTATAAATATAGACTTATCCAGCTGTAATGGTTGGACTGGTGCTCAGCAGTATATCAGACCAGTGTACCCACAATACTGCGGTGTATGTTCAGTTGGTGTTAAATACATTCAGCTTCCAATTACACACTCACAATTAACTTTGTTCATTTTTAAAGGTTAAGAACACAAATTGGAAAACTCATTGGACATAAGGTCCATTAATTTCAGCCCCATATTGCCAGCTTAATCCTTGACCAAAGAAAGTGACATGAGCGACTGTGACACCAGTCTTTATATCACTTGCACAGAAAGAGACACTTTGCCAGGCACATCATCACATGTCGGCATGAATCACTTTCCTCTCACTCCATTTGCTGCTGTGCTCAGATCAGCTCTCCATCTTGACACTTGCTAATGTCCCCGCCATCCTTACTGAGGCTGCTGTCCCTATGTGGGAAGGGGGGGTTGGGGATTTTCCCCTTGAGGCACAATGGCTGCTCTCCAGCTTGTGTCAGCCGCTGAAGTTAAAACCCTCTGGCTGCTGTAGTGTCGGTGTCGGCCCGAGTTAGCTGGGTGTTCACAAAGGAGCAGAGGGCTTGTCCTCTGCCTCGCTGGGGCAACACAAGGTGCTGCAGCCTGTGCTGAACAAAGTGCATTACCCTCTGCTCTGTGTGCTTTATCAGACACTGCTCAGGCTCTGCTGCAACGTCTGCACAGCCCGGTTTAGTGGTGCGATATCTGACACCTTTCAGCCACAGGAATTTAGGTTCTACTACACATCGTCCATTATTGTTTACTGCATTTCAGTAAATGGATTACTGGATATAGGTTTTCTTTGACTTAATGCAGAATTCAGACTTAAAGTCAGATGTAAAGTGCATCAAAATTGTTTTAGGTCGACTCAGTGCAACAGTAACAATGGCAACACATAATAGCAGGACCTCCACTAAGCGGAATAGCCTACAGCTATCATTAATACACCTGTGAGTTTCCTGCTATGACATGACATGTGTGCTGTGCAACCAGTCCATTTATGACTGTACAAGAAGGAAAGACAGGAAAAAGAACTGGATTGAACAGCTGGTGCACATGTCACTAGCTAGCCACAGCTAACGGCGGTACAGATGGTACAATTCATGCGAATAACGTAAGGTTAAAATTAGCTTTGCATTCAGTTTGAATACAGCAGCAACTGTACCAAGTACTGTTGCTATGGCTACCTGCAGTTTAATCCCCCTGACACTTATTTGGAGGCAGTGGTTAAACTGTTCACTGGAACTATGTTTGAGTTTCTGATTGTAAATGACACCTGCCAGACAAACAGAAAGAAGTATTTACTGTGGCTTATAGTTAGCAAGATTTTTTTTGCATGACTAAAGCATGGTATGAAACTCCTGAGTCGAGCACTAACTGGTGATATACTAAAGCAGTCAAGCACTTCAGTCACAATATAGATAACTACTGGTCCAAAAAGCTAAATGTATACCTTTCTTAGTTTATTCTTGACCACTCTGTTGGAGACTGTCTGACTGCACTTTCCCCAGCAGCTATGCTTTGCAGTGTGCTGTTAAATCACCCACGGACTGTTGAGTGTATTGCACAAGGAGGGAAATACAGTGTACAGTACTACTGTTCCACACTGTTTACAATGAGTTCCTGTTGTCTCTATACCATCTTAGTGTATACTAAAGTCTGGACAATAAACCAAATTGATCATTTCCTGACTTTTACTAGGATCTTAATGTGATGAGAAGACAATATTTTGCCGTCATTTGACAAAAATTCTGTTGTCCAAATGAATGATTCTGAGCAACCCAGGGCTAAAGACCAACGTGTGAAGGGTTTTGTTTGTTTTAAAGGAGCACGTCACTACTTTTCCAGTTTATACATCACCGGTACTAGTCATGCTGTGAAAACAGTTCTGTACATTTGGAAGAGAATTTTGAAAAAGTCAGATTTAACTTGAAAGTTAAAACTTTTGCAGTAAGCCTGCAATTCAACAATCTAACTGTGCCAGGTTTTTACACAGAACTGTCTAAGAAGTCATTGTTGGAAACTGTTTGGAAAAGGGCACACGCGTCAAAAAATACAGGCCGGGTGATTAGATGAGCCATTTGTCTATCACCGTCTACCACAAGCAAACTTCAAGCAATCAGAGAGTGATACATATAACACAGTCAAACTCAAACCGAAGCCTGTCAGAAAAAGAGGGAAAACATCTTCTCCATTGTGTTCTTGTGAGTCCAGATGCCTTATAAGGTTAGCAATTCAAACTGGTGGCATGGATTTTGAAAGATGTGGGTGTTTACCATGAGTGTTTGGGTCTAATGAAAGAGGCTATTGAGTTGTATGATGACATCTTTAAGCTTCTATTCAGAGTTTTTGGATCTTGAGCAATAAAAGGGGCTAAAAGTCAGGATATCTTAGTTCCTGCTGTTTTTTGCGAGTCCAAAGCTTTATGGAAGTGAAATACTAAACAATGGACTCCTTTATAACATACGATGGAAAACATGTTATTGAAATGAACCTGAATTTGGCGATTGTATTTCTGATTTTGCATACGTTTGCCATACTGTAATATATTGGCATAGAAAACATACTTTTTATTGAGGTATTTCAGCTGCATTGCACAATCCTGTACCATACATTGACTGAATATCCCAGACATCAGGATCTTGTCCTTTTATAACCTACTTATAAGCAATTTTAATTTCCTTTACTCTATCCAGTATTAATTCATTACACAGTCAAGTCACAGTATTGCACATCTGCTTAAGAGTTTTAGACCTTGTAGAAAAGAGGCCAAGGGGTTGTTTTGATAAGTGACAGTGCGAGGAGTTAATGATCTCCTCGCAGTGTCAGATGATCTGGTTTAACCTGCAGTCATAAGGTGTCAAAAAGTGATGGCCCTGATGTGGTTATAACAACACTAAACCTTCTAGACTTTAACTCTGTCTCGCCATGTTTTATATGTTCCCTAGAACCAAATATGTTAATGAGGTGTATTAGTATGCTCAGTCAGATTTGCTCAAAGAGTTCAAAGACAAAAGAACCCCAATCCATCAGTATGCATTATGAACTACTGCTCAGAAGCTTTCTTTGGTGAAGACACAGAATTCAGCCGGGGATTTTTTATGAATGTTTTATTTCACTTTGGAATACAATGAATATTTTCTGAACCGGACCCGTGTGGTCAGGATAAAGGGTGTCTCGCGCAGACATTTAAGAGAGAGAAAATGTAGCAAGGCAGACTGCCCCAATTAAATAATTGAAAGTGGTAGAGAATTATCTTAAAATTTCAACACTCCTTCATCACTTAATGTTTGAGCCAAGAGTATCTTTAAAACTTTGGAGACCCAGTGTAGTTTCTCTAACCAGGCCACCCCGGCAGTGGAATTATTTTACTGTTTTCATCTTCTGTCAATATTTATAATATATTGGGTCACACCCATACTGTGAACCAATAGTGACAACTCAGAAATGTACCACATCTAATGCAGCGTGTTATGCATAATCCAGTTTAGTGTTTCAGTGTCAGCCTTTGTGGGCTCTTGCTCTTTTTTCTGTTGAGAGGCATCTCTTTGTTGTGTGGAAGGTCCATCTCCTCGTGTGATTGCACCAAATGAAGCAACATGATACACTCCTACTACACAAGCTATTGGTCATAGTTTGCTTCCCACAACTACTGCACACATCCTCTTTTACTACATACTCCCTGCATTGTAAACAGAGTCTTGCCTTCGTGGACGGCCCTGTGCTGCGTTGTGGGATTGGACCAGTGCCATGCGGTAATGGAACAGTAGAGTCAAAGACCACTCCTGCCGTCCGCAAGTTCTTTGTTCCTGCTATTGTCAGCAAATGCCTGACTATGATACGGGGGCCACATGCAGTAATCATTTCTGTCTCTCAAGGGCATGACATTGTGGCAGTTCCTTCGAATGATGATGAGTATTTTCTCTTCTTTTTGTAGTTCAATCTTTGTCACATGGAATTTTTTGCAACAAGAACTCCTCAGAAAATATTCTCACTATAGAAAGTAGAAAGCAGCATGGGGATGACAAACGAGGTGCTGATTATGCAACAGAATCTCTAAGTCACTGATTCATAAGATTGAATTGGACTCGATTCAAGTCACTATTTTGATGACAACTTGACAGAAAATAAATGACTTGGAAGGTAACGATACTTGACTTGAGACATGATGACTCGAATGACTTGTCAATGTTCATTTTATATTTTCAGTCTGAATTATCATTGCCAATGTTGACATTACAAGTGTCATGTTACTGGTATGCAAATGCAGACTGAGAATGGCAATGTCCATGATTGGATGACTGCTCTTTCAGTCATGCTCCCTGTAACGCTACCTGATGGTCAGATCATCATTATGCCTGTGCCAATCTAAATTAAGATTAAGCTTTTACAAATGTATTTATTTATTTTTAATTACATTTATTTCACCGAATATACTGCAATGTACTTACTGCAGGTAAGACTGCAGTATTTTGCACATGTCTGCTCAGATATAATAAATTCGACTGTTTGTTTTTGTTGTGACAAACGTTATTAACATGTCAATCACTGTTGGCAGCCATGTGATAGCCTGCCTGCCCCCATGGATTAAATTATTCATTTATTCAAACTGTCTTACATCCAGTTCCAGTCAATTACATGGCAGCTGCCTATAAAGTGCTTTGTTATAAGGTACAGCAGCTGTAGGACCACCCTTTGGTACCGTTTGGCCTGAAGGGAATGTTCAGAGTAAAGAATCCTGCATGGCACACCCTCTATCCTCACATACAAATGCACACACACACACACACACACACACACACACACACACACACACACACACACCTGATAGACAAATAAACACACTAGGACTGTTCACAGTTGCAGTCTCATCCCTTACCCTCATCTGCCCAGTTTATTTCAGACTGGGTTCTTTTCCAGAGCTGCACACTCTTAGAAATGGAATGCTTTTCATCGAGATTTCTGCATGCCAAACTTCCCTTGGACTGGACATGTTTGGATGGCAGGTGTCTTTGTGTTCACTAATTAGAAGCAGCTTGGTCCAGCATGGCTGTGTGCACAGTGGATCTTCACAGAATAACCTCTTCACCACCTCCATTTGTGGCACACAACACTGTAAAAAATTAAAGTTCTGGCAAAGGGCCGTTAGCTAAGAGCCAAATTTGTCAGGCAAGCTTTTTCATGATATTCATACTGTAATTATCTTATTGGGCAGGCAGGTGATGTTTCCTTTGTCTAAAATGATAGGCCTGTAATTACTTTTTTTATTTTCCTACAATAACTGTATCATCTGTTTAGGTATACATTTTAACAATAAATAAGCAGGAATTAAATGTATAACTATGGCAACAATAAGTAACCAGTGACCTTAGTTGACCTTTTGAGCTCCAGTCTGGAGCAGAAGACCAGACTTTCTGACAGAACCTGTCAGTATGCTAATGGTTAGCTGCCATGCTGAAAAAAGTCAGTCTTTTCCGAAGAGCTCCAAGAGGATTACCCCTGAAATCACACCAGGCTGCGTCTTGGCCAGGGGAGTGGTTTGTTTTAGAGGTGGCTCTCTGCTCCATTCTGGGGCAAATACGGCCACGTCTAGCAGCAGATCGAAGTGCCTGGAAGACACCAAGGGAAAAATTACTAAATGTGAACAAGTTAACAGAGTCTCATGGGCAAACCACTCTGCTAGTGGTCAAGTTAACGGCAAAGAGAATACTGCATTCATCTCATCAGTAGTGTCGAAAGGCACGCTCAGTAGGTGTGCTGAAATAATTGTCCCCTATCCTATCCCTATTTAGATATTTTCACCAAGTTCTGAAATTTCTGATATACTTTATTTAATTTGAAATTACAACTAGACGGCTGATTTAAATGTGTTTTTTTCCCCCCACTTGGCTGTAATCAAGGTCTGTGCAATATAATGGAATACAGTATAAGAAAGAAGAAATTGCTGATCAAATCTCTTGCTAATCTCATAATTTTTTGCAGTAATGAAAACAGCAACCTTTTGAAGTGAATTCTGTCACTGACCTGTGGAGCACATTCGATTGCAGAGGATGTTGCTAGTGCATAATTCCTGTGGTGTGCTACATATATATTTATGCAGCAGACCTAATTATTGATATAATGTATTTTTTTTTTTTTTTGTCAAATGAAGATGGGCTTTCTCTCAACATTTGTTATAGACGTGCATTTAAGAACTGGAATGTGTAATCTGTGGGCCGTGAACTGCAAACCACCACAGCGATGGAGGCCGCGCATATGGTATAATATAAATGAATACTTTTACAGGAGGTTTATCTAATGCATTCAAATATTAAATCTTAATCAGCTCATTAAAACTTAATCTGGTGTGCACTCACTCAATCCCCAAAGCCTGAAGGAACATATTGGTATCAAAGAGCTGATAGAATAACAATTAAATGCACATCCTTATACATTGCAAATTCGAAGTCACCTGATTTGAGTTTGTGCAAGAGGCTGCAGGCACACTCATCTGGGAAAGGGCTGAGAAAGAAATTTAAAAAAAAAATCAAAAACAAGAGGCACTTTCCTTTTGTAGGTCAAGATTTGCAGGTTTTATGGCCCAGTATCTGGAGACAAATATTTTACTAACTGACAACAGTGCCTTGGAAAACATCTTGAGTGCAGAGAGGCTTTTGAATGCATGAGGCTGTGAGCTGTGACGGAATTTGTCTGGATCCCTCTTGTCCACGCATTACTGACCAACTTGAGCCAACAGCAGAGGTGAAAAGAGGGGGTGGGAGGCAGCTCGAAAGAGAGAAGGACAGAGAGAAAATGTACTGCAAAACAGCGTCACCCTGGGTTTAATTGGGAGAGCTTTGGCATTTTTCCGAAATGAAACAACAGGGAAACGGGAAATGCAATTACACCCACAGAGAAATGTGTCAAACAGGTTGCGAGCTCTCTCGCCACGCAGTCTCGCTCCTCTGTAATGAACAGCTCCTGTAGCCAAAGGCACTGAGGGTGGCTTGTTTCACAAAAGGTGTGAAGTGAAGCCTCTGTGCTGTGAGTTTTTAAGAGAGACAACAGTGCTCCTCGGGCTCAGTGAGGGCGAGATAAATAGTGAAAAGCTATGCTATCTTTAACAGACCTCACCATCTGGGCCTGTCACTTGAAGGAGACAACATTAGGACGGCAGTGAAGTTGACAACAAATCTACCTCACATGATACGGTTCACTCCTGGAGTTAATACCTCCTTTAATTAATGTAAACATATCATTTGGCAGGTGATGAGATATTAATAGCTGTTCAAAAGGGATACAGATTAGACAAAAATGGCTCTGTCAGGGCCGTAGAAAGATCCTCAATAACCCGTTGTGTGCACTGTATAATTGTCTCTTATCTTTAAATGGCATGTTGCATGCTGGGATAATGAGCAACTGCCACTCAGATGAGTTAGACACAAATGTCACAGCGACGAATGAGGAGGTTCAGAGATGGTGGTGATGCTAATGGGAGCTCCTTCACAACAATGGCTTGTTGTTAATGAAAAAACATATTCCAAATGTAAACATCACCTCATTTTCTATAAATTTGAACTATGTGACTTAAATGTTTGTTTTCCCATATCATGATTAGATATTACATTACAATATGCTGTAAAAAATAAAGTATATACAATATTTATCATTCACTTGGTGTTTAAAATTAGCTTAAAAGAATGCTTATTGTTGCTGTTTCAATGTGGATTTGAATAACAAGAAAATGTCTGTACACTTGATTTTTCAATTCTTATATGAATGTATTTATCTACTTGAGTCTTGTGAAACTAGCACTTTTACCCTGACATGCTCTATTCTCAGCTTGTCATTCTACTTGCCCTTGTTCCATCCCTCCATCTATTTTCTGTCACTGGAGACACACTATGAAAGGTATCCCATATATCTTCCTCCATGCATTCACCAGCTTTCCCCGGGGGATCCTGGGGTGTCTCAGATGAATATGTTATCCTCTAGCGTGTTCTAGGTCTGCCCCTTGGGTCTCTTCCCAGGGGTCTCTTTCCAGTTTGATGTGCCCAGAAAACCTCCACAGAAAAGTGTCCTGACAGCATCCTAATCAGATTCCCAAACCACCTAGCTCCTTTCAACACAAAGAAGCAATGACTTCATTTTATTATTTATTTCAGATGTCTGAGGGTGAGTCCAGATTCCTGCCAAAGAAGCTCATTTTGGACACGTGAATCTGCGATCATATTCTTTCAATCATTACATGACCATAGGTGAGGGTCCAAATGTAGATTGCCTGGAAAATTAAGCACTCATTCACCATGACGCTAGGGTACAGCACTTGCGTCAGTTTTCATGTGGAAATGATCTCCAAGTCGACATAATTTTCCTACTCTCTAATGAACAAGATAAATGAACTTCAATGGGGTAGTGACTACCTTCCACTCTGTTGGACTGCAACTTCAGGAGCAAGTTACCATACCCAGAATAGGGAAAACAGGGCTTCCTCTGGGAACCAGGGCTGGAAGGGGAGCTTTTTAGCGAGCACCCGGTGGCCAGTCCTACACCCATGAGTCTCAGTCATGCTCATCCAGGAATGACATGGGACCACTGCTTCATGGGCCTGCCATCAGATTGTGTTGCCAATTGGGTGGCGGGCAAATATGGGGCCCTTGTACTTGTATTGTCCTGGCTGATAATGCTAATCAAGTCTGTTCAATACAGATGTTTCATACTGGAGGTCAAGTTTGTATTTTCACACATTCCAAGTAAAGGTAGTGACAAACTTTCACATCAAATTTTGTCCTTGTAAATGAACATCAGGCTTCCACACAACTTTCCACCATGCAGTTTGAACTTTATTTTAATTTCCTATCACAGCAGGAGCGAGCAGCAACATGCAGGAAGTTACATATTCCAACTTTAATATTTAGTATAAGAATAACTGATTTTTTAATTACATTTTATAGTATAGTATAAGTTGAAGAGCTTCGAATATCCCTTGATCATTGTCTCAACATGTCATCATGCTCATTTTTATTCAGATGCATTTTCATTATCTCACATTGCCATCATCACTTCTACTTTAAACAATGACAGAATGGAATAATATTTTCTATTATATTACCATTGAATCAAAGTGAATTATTGTTTGGTTGGTGTTACTCTGTATCATGAAAGTCCTCACAAATACCTCTGGGATGATTGAATTATTTTATGTTCACACTTTGTCATTGTTTTAGCATGTCATCACATTTAATTTTCCTCTGACTTATAATCATTGCAGGGTCCTTGCTCTGCTGCATGGCTTGAAAAAGCCTGAAAACGCTTGATAGGCTTTCTTTGTCAAGTCACAGTAGGGGAGAGGAGGAGTGCTTCTGGTCAATGCACACAGATGTGATATAGTGATCTTTCCACATGATATGGTGTTGCAATCAGTCAGCACGTGCAACAACCCCATCATCCAACTTCACTACAACAGGAAGGACTTGCTTTGATATTTTCCAAATGAGTGGAACTTTGTGTCAGGAGGGCAACAGCTTACAAGGCTGATTCACATGCTGTGATACATGTATTCACTGTTCGCCTGGATTTACAGAGTCCCCCAGGGTCACATTGCTGGTGTCAAACCACTCTCTCACTCTGTGGGACACCCAGGATACATCTGGAATTGCCATCGGCTAAACATTGGTCCAAACAAGGAATCATTAGCCATTTTATGAGTATGTGTATCAAGCTTTTGAGCTGGAGTTTGATCAAAGCCCGGCTCACTCGACTTTGTTGGGTTACCCCCCGTAGGCTTTTCATCACATCCCATCACAAGGACAAGGCAAAGCCTTGGAAGAGTAAAGACCCAAGTTAGAGTGACTAAAAGCACTCTAACTAAGACACAACATGCCACTGCTGCCAGGTGGGGAAAAAAAAGCATCTACAAAACAAATTTTAGGGCAAGATATGATGCCCTTGTATTTGGTTTCAGGGGTCCAAGAGGAATCAAAAACACTGAACACATACAGTAACTGTCCATGTAAACAGTTTGGAAAAAGAAAAATAAGAAAATTGCAGCTACATGTTCTTTTAAATGTGAAAAACCTATCCTTGAGCAAAGATCCTGTCTTTAAAAGCTTTTCAAAAGTACAACCCCCCCACCCCCCCCCCAAAAAAACCTTGTTTTGAGCTTCAGCAAAGTGTAGTTTAAACTTTATCTAGTTGGACTTGAAAGGGCTTTAAAGGATTGAAGGTTGAATTTGCTCAGCCCAAAGAGAAGAAACCTCTTATGATCCTTCAGTTCAAATTAAAAAATGAATCTAACCACGACTGAAGGAGGGACTTTTTTAAACATTAACAGCAAAGTGTTATGTTAATATGGATCATTAAAGAAATCTTTGCCTGTGTTTTCTGTTCGACTCTGTCTAGCCCTGATTCAAGTTCAAAAGGATGTATCTGAAGTTAACGATGAAAGTTCAAGGCGAGGATTCTCATATAACACTAATCTATTTTCCATATGTGCTCTTATGCTCTCCTTTTTTCCCCCATGTCAGGAAGTTTTCTCACATCCCATCATGCAATTATCCAGTCTTTGCACCCCCTGTTTGGTTATATCACCTACTTATGCCTCAGTTCACTCATCTTTCATATACCCCCCCCGCCCCCCCCCACCTCCCTTTCTCCTCTCGAATGACATCAGCCGTCACATCCTCATTGTCCTCTAAAGAAATATGAAATACAATCCAGCTGTGGTGTTTCAACACAACCTTGAACTGTGATCATGACTTCATTGCTGTGCTCCGCAGAGCCAAATGTGTTGCACAAGCATTCCATTGCATTATACCTAATGCTTCTCTCTCTCTTGCCACAGAGGTAATATGAGAATCTCCAACTGGACAATTGCAATGTAAATTGGGATAAAGTGTAGAGGTTGACGTTTTTTGATACTTTTGTTAATGTTGTTGTTTTTTTTCTCTGCTGCAATTTTTTCTTAGTTTTTTTTCCTCCTCAGTGTTGCTGTGGTGTTTCCACACTGCGCTTTCTAAACATCATCTGTCAATCAGACAATGCACCATAGCTTATTTATTGTGATGTGGTGCTGCAGTTCCTGGTGATATAACATACATCACTCTGTGTGCGTCACAAGACCCTGGTGTAAAAGTTCAGGAACTTGCTTTAGGTTAACCTTCCTCTTGTGTTAGGGTCAGCACCGACCCGTTTTAAATTTTAAATGCATAAAAGAATCACATAAATTTGTTTATTGCACCAAGGCTTTTTGACTTTGTCAGGAACCTCTATTTCAACACAATGAAACAAAAAAAAATCTTTTCACTAAATTATAAAATGCTCTGGTTGAAATTATGACCTTTGTGTTGTTAGGGTCGGTTTTGACCCAGTTATAATAATACGATTAAAAAGCAATAATTAGAGCCAAAACTGAAATCATAAGTGCACTGTCAGCTGACACGCTGACAGCCAGCTCCTAATCATGTGAGCTTTAGGGGATTCTCATTTTGCGTGGTTTTCCAGTATACCTGCACAAAAATAAAACAAACAAAGATGGGCATTTCCAGACATGTGAGGTGAATTCACTCATTTGAGTGGCCATTTGACTTGCAGAGTGCACATTTACAATCTTTCAGCTGCTCCTGCTGAAAGATTCAAGTCCAAAATGGTAAGATCTTTTGGAGCTCAGTACCTCATGATGTACATGGCAGGGCAGCTGCTGCAAATGTCATCAAAATGACCCCTGGAATCACAAGGTTTGCTGTGACCAGAGTCAGTGACATCAAGACATGTTTTGAGCTATTTATGCCATTGTCACTAAAAAGAATCATCATTATTATGAGAATCTGCATCAGCATCCTCCTCAGCCAGCCCTGCCTCAACACCAACCAGAACAGCCCCAACCCCAGTCAGGCCGCCTGATTCGAAAAGAAAGAGGTGTCAGGTCTGCCCAAGCAGTAAGGACAGAAAGACAAATGTATTGTGTTTCAACTGCAAGAAATATCTCTGCAAAGAACATACAAAAAGTGTCACTTTTTGCCACACATGCCTCTAAACACACACATACACAAGCATGTTCTTGCACACAGAGGCTTTTACTCTGATTTAGCTTTGTATTAGTTTTGGAACTAGTAATTGATTTCTATTCATTTGAGTTGCTTGATTGGTTGTTGTTTATTTGACCATGCAAATCTATATTTTGTGTCATGACCTGTTGCTTTTCATTTTTTTCAGTTTATGTTATAGTTCTATTGAAGAAAAAGATACTTTTTTGCCTTTTCTTGATGTAAATATATATGGGTCGAAATTGACCCGTAAAACCATAGATGTTACTTTAGTTATTAATATTAAAATGAAAAAAATAAATAAAATAAATTTATTTAAGAGATGTGTTCCATACCCCTCAGTAATAGTCAGGTAACACAACAACCTTTTATTTATTAATATGATTCTCTTGAGGTTCATTTTACCATTTTTTTCTATTGAAATCGAGGGGTTTACTGACAAAAAAAAGGCCCAGAGGCCCACACCAAAAGTATTAAAACCAACATTTTCATGGATAAGGAAGCCTAACAAGGTAACCAAGAGATGAGAAACAAATTGGATGATAGCTTATTGTTTTTAGTGTATTTTATATCTGATTTAATACATGGGTCAAAACTGACCCGTTAACATAAGAGATGATAACAGAAAGCTAACACAAGAGGAAGGTTAAATCACTACTGGAAGGAGCAATTAGCAGTGTCACAAAGCAGAAAGGTATAACAAGCTACCAGCGCTGTGAGGCTGTAGGCTATTACCCAAAATAAAATTGTTGCATGGATGAGAAATTGAGAGTTTGCTGTTCTTGCTTTCTTACCACCGTTGTGGCGAAATATGTAAGGTCTGAGTTTGGCACCAAAGAAAAGATAAGAAAATGACCTAACTCCGTTGGTAAATTATCTGTACAGTGGCCAGTTTAGGTCATTTCAGATTGTTAGGCCCAGCTTTCCATTGTCAAGCTTGGCTTACCTTTCATCGGTCTACACTGGACTTTCATGGATCATTTATAATCCCTCAAACAGCATATGCTAAACTCTGAATTCTAATGTAAGCATGAATGCTAATGTTAGCATTTAGATCAAATCAGATGTAAGTTTACCATGTGATCTACTGTATATATACAATTATTTAAATGCAACCCATGTAGCCTAATCCTAAACCATGAACATTGAACTGACATTAGTTCCATCTTTGTTCGTGCACATTTTTGTAAGGCAGTTACATTTTACAAAGTCAAAGTCAGAAAACAGGCCTGCCTTTATGTTACGTTCAGTTATGCTTTACTTTACTTTAGTAAAAAAAAAAAAAAAACTTCAGTCAACATCATAACATGTCATTAATTACAGTAAAAGTTTAGTTTTAGCATAAGATGTAATAATACATTTTGCATGTTAGCATTAAGATTGGCTGAGGCTGAGGTAACCTCTGTCATTCATTTTTGTGGTATGCTGTTGTGCAAAATTTTGACCAGAGAATGGCACTAGAGGAATCATCAGGAGATCACCAAAACCATAAAACTTATACTCTGGAGACCATGAATTTTTCATAGAAAATCAATCCAGCAGTAGTTGTTGATTTAAGTTTGTGCCATGGGTCTTACTTTTTAGCCTGAACCTGTTTTGCAGTTAGAAATATTGAGAGCAGGAAGAACAAAAACTGAATGCTTTAGTGGAGTACAAATCCAAAAGGTGGAAAATAATGGAGGTCAATATGGTTTCTGAATATGCAGGTGTGCTTGTTAAAGTCAAAATGTTCTATTGGGGAAACATTTAGCTTCTAAGCCTGCAGTGACTAGAGCAACGTTTTGTAACCTCTGGAATAGAGAGAAACACATCTGTCTCTGGGGATGTAGCATTGACCTATAGTATATGAAGCATTGACCTCTGAACCATAAAACTGCAATACCGGAAGAAAGAGAACAGTGCTACTGGTATTGCATTGGATTTGGTTATGGGGCTTTTATTGATTCTGTTCCTATGTTCTTAGTTTTGTGTAACCATCATCAAAACATCAAACATCTTATTACAGCCCTTTAGTGATACAACCAAAGAGGGGACAGTTTTACCCTATATTGTTAGTAGTGCTGTCAATCGATTAAAATATTTAATCGCGATTAATCTCATGAATGTCATAGTTAACTCCCGATTAATCGCAAATTAATCGCACATTTTTATCTATTCTAAATGTCCCTTGAATTATCATTTTAATACTCTTATCAACATGGAAAAGTGGATAGGCTTGCTTTGTGCAAATGTTTTTTTATTGCAAACCACAACAACAACATGTAGTGTTACAGCCATTCACGTCTGAAGCAAAATCTCAAACAAAGCAACACTATCAATAAACAGATGACAAAAAAATAAATACCTAGTCACAAAAACAGCCCCCTCAACAACCTTCAAAACAGGGTGATACAAAATAAATCCATCCATTGTCGCCTGGTTATGACGCGGAGGAGGCGGAGAATTTGAATTGGCGGTGTGTTTGGCCATCAAGTCGTATTTCAGACTGGATGTGCTACGATGATAACTCAGTTCACACCGACAATACACACAGATAACTTTTATCTAACGAACTTTTCCATTCATAATTTTGTTAGCAGCGTCCATTTCAGCATCTCGTGCTCGACATCCACACAATACGGTAGCGTGGGGCGCGCTTATTGTTTTGCTTCCGGTTTACAGCTGGATCCTGTAGTTTTTCTAACGTTACTAGCAGTGGCCACAGCTTATGAAAAAACTACAAGTTCACTAGGTCACAAAGAGAGTTAATCTCGCGATAAAAAAATTAACGCCGTTAAAATTGTTTTGCGTTAACGCGTTAATAACGCGATATTTTTGACAGCACTAATTGTTAGACAAGCAGGCATTGCTTTTTTATGCACCCCCAACAGACCCAAGACAGAGCAACACTTATTACCTTAATACTTAAATTTGGCTCCTCACTTTACTCTCTTTCTCAGGAGACAGAAAGCTCGATTTATTTGTTCTACAAAGTCAATAATCAGCTTTCACCTAAATTCAGCTGCACAGCGCATTTATGTTTTGTCCTTTATAATTTGTCACAACTTGCTGTTGGTACAGCAATTACCAACAGGAACAAACTGCCAAGAGTTCTTAATTATCTGTCAACAATGGTAGCATAACTCAGCTGGAAAGGACAAAATGCTGGAAACCTTTTGCTTTAGAGGACGCTGACAGCACAGGTGAATCAAAACAACTCTCTCTTCTTTTTGTAGCTTTTTAAATGCGTTATTTATGTCGTCCGCTCAAAAGCATTTGTCCAAATTGCATGTCATTTTAAAAAAATGTCAATTACGTAATGCTAAATCTAAAAATATGAATAAGACAAAACATCGTAAAGTGCATTGATCCTTTTGTTGTTTCGCATCAGGTATACTTCCTGCCACTTATTGGTCATTTGAGGACTGTTGACATCATTGACTACTCTCTGGTGGATATCTCATATGAATGTTAATTCTGTGACTTCTGGGAAAGCAATCTATAGTGCTAGAAAATGGGGTGAAAAGTTGGCGTAATGGTTTGCGACAATACTCCATTAGTGAAAAGGTTACAGGTTTGAATCCCAAATGTGCAGAGTCCTAGAGCAAGACATTAAACTCTTACTTGTTCAGTTATTAAGTTATTCTCTATAGGTGTTGAGCTCAATGCCTCAAGGGTGTTATTGTTTCTCTGCTCACACTGACTTTACTTTTATTGATGAGAAAATCTTTACAATGCTAGAGTGCTTTTGTAAAGCCTAAAGAAACCAGCACAATGGCATCATTCATCATCTACATTGGTGTTCTTTAGTGTTGTCATTTGTTTCAGAATTCAAAATAGCTTGTCCTGTTGTTATTTTTGTATTTTTTGCCCAATATTTCCTTGCAGGTACAGTACTTAACTGGGCCGGTATGAAAGTGCATGCATCACATTGTCAGTGCTGGAGTCAGTTTTGTGACATTACTTGGTCGAACAAGGCCATTAACTTGGCAGACTAATCAATCAATCAATCATTAACTTGCTATTAACACGGCAGTCTAATCAATCAATCAAAACAACAGAAATTATGATGTTACTTTCACCTCGGCCTACATGAAACAGCATGGGGATGGGGATTTTTAATGACTAGCTTGTTATGACACATAAGGACGTACAGGCGGCACTGATTGACATGGGTGCTGTCTTGTTAAAAGAGTTCTGTATTTTTAGTCTACAATGCAGGAATAGAAGCAAAGAAGCAAAAGCCAGCCAAAGAAGGCTAAGGTTAGAGCTATCTCGGAATCCATCGGCTATCATCTGATGACAATTAAGCCTCTGGTGGCAATGGCCAATGTTTTCTGGCTTCCAATGTAACCAGCAAAGACTTCCTTTGTAGTCTGATCAACAGCTTCATACACAAGAATGACGAGAAAGACACATTTCTGCTAATGTCTATAAACCGATACTGTATATGCATATGAATGCAGATAACTAAGCTAATAGCCAAATCGTCATATGACGATAGCTGAAAGGTTCCGAGATTGCATTTCGTCCAATGTGCCTACACCGACAGTTTACTAGAATGCAACCAAAGCCCAATCAAGTGTGAAAACCTAATACTACTACTCTACCTACAGATTCTTAATTCAAAAGCAGAAATCTGTTTATAGAGATTAGTACACAAGGTACTGCTTTGGCTAATGGCTTTGTTAATGGTTTGTGGGTTCCCACGTTTCTCACTTTTTAATAAGACAAAAGTAAAAAACAGCCAGTCATCTGTAATTATGAATGCTAAAAAGACATTGACAAAGAGTTCTTGTAATAATCAAAGTCTGCAAAGTCTTAAATTATTAGTCATTATTAGTCATTAAATTGTTTTGGTTCAGATGCTCTGCAGCCTGTTCTCAAAAGGCTCAGAAGGGTGGAGGTCAAATGGTCCAATTAGTAGGTCTTCCTGATGAACTAAAGAGCTGAAAGACAAAGCAAGTGTGTTGCTGAAAGAGGGTGAACAGCAGCGAAATAGATTGTTCACAGCCTGGCAACCTCAGAACCATGCACATCACCCAGCAACACAGTTAATTACATACATCAATACTATACAAAGTGCTAACTTTGTGGTGTTAAACAAAGTTTTGAATTTGGATCTATAGGAAAAATTCTGGATAGGGAAGGTAAACATTTATAATTTCCTGGAAAAAAGACCCTTGGAGTGTGCTATAGAAAAACACTTACCCACCACCTGCTCTAGTGCAGCTGTTCAGTAGCCAATAGAAGACAAACTAATTGTACTGCAAAGCTCCTGGGTGTGAATATATGCAACTCATTGAATGAGAAGTAGAGTGCTGCTTGAACCAGCATGTGGACAAGGCAAAACTTTCATAGAAGAGGAAGCATCTAACGGATGCATGAATAGATTGATGGATAAATATCCACATGGATCTTTTGACTCTAAGCCAGAACAAAACAAAATGACATTCTCCCCCAGTGTCCTGTGCGATCACCTTCTGGTTAGCTTTATGACAGATGTGGCACTTTGGCAATCAATTCCAGGCTGGCGTCCTCCTGTTTATCTGGAGGCAGGACACTCCAGTCCCCATTCAGAGTATTGATGGTAGGACCAGAGAGGACTCTAATCTTCTCCTATGACACGCCTGTGACGGCAGCCTATAAATCATCTTATGTAGGGAGGCTGCAGATCTCAAAGAATACAGTGGATCCACATATGTGCTTATATACATAATATACATATTTATGGATCATTGTTTCTGTATACCATACACCCATTTGATACTGCACCTGCTTCCATCATAGCAATAACTCAAAGCCACATAGGATATCTTAACTTTAAAGATGTTCTTAGACTTTCTTGAACAAAAAATCTGTATTGGTTTTTCAAGTCATACTTGAAAGTAGTTGTAGCTCAATGGTATGGTGCTTCAAGTCTGTAAAAGCAAAGGTCCTCTCTTTCTTAATCCATCAAACACTCAGCACACACACTTCTCCATGCACATTCACACTACTTGCACCTCTATTAAAATGGTGTCCCATTCCCTTTTGTCTCTCTCCATCCATTCCCCTGTTTTCACCTTCATTTTTTCCATCTGTCTTCATCTCACTTCAGAGAATTTAATCTCTCTTTTGGCCCTCCTTTCACCTCCACATCTTTCTCTGGCTCTACACTGGAAGTGTATCTTAGGTCTTACTGAGCAGCTCCACTTAAGCACATTAAGAGGAAGTGAATGCAATGCCACAAGCCAATCAACTGTCAGCTCTGGCTGGAGGGCCGCTGAGGGGACATTGCACTGGGTTACAAGTAAATAAGCCACTTGGGAATGTATGGAGTGCGTCCCTGGAGAGGTGGAGGGTGAGGAGACAAAGAGTGCAGGCCAAGAGAGCAAGCTTAATGGAAACACTATATTCTGCCACCCAGGAGACCCCATAACAATCCTGAAAAACCCCACCATTATCAACTCATTAGCTTAAGGGTTTTATAGATCAGAGCACATCTTATACAGAGGTATTTTTTCTGGGGGAAGAATCACCCCTGGTCCACACACACACCCTTCCAGATCCAACCTGATTGTTTGGAAATGTTTGGAAACTCAGGATGAAATCCAAGTCCACCATCTGTCAATTAAAAAGCCACTTCTTCAAGCAAGCAAAAGAAATAGGCGAAGGCCTCCTTATTTAGCTGATGTATGGGTCACTCTGGCTAAATGAGGTTTCTGGGTTTCCTTTCTATAGTTTTGTGGCCACCAAGCCACAGATTAAACTTGGTGAAATTGATTATTGAGACTACTTGTGGAAAGCTTGACTCTATTAAGTTAATTGGCTGATTATTTTGTTTTTTGGAGTCATCCAAGCTCTGTCAAGAGTGCGCCAACAGCTTCCAATGTCAGAGAAAGAGGCCTGTTGAGAGTGACCTTACAGTGACAATGATCTTTTAATCACCCAGCACTGTGGTGTGTGATCAGCTTTCAGATGTCATGAACTAAACACACACAGTGAGAAGAACAGTTTTGCATTCAGGGACTGAAAACCGATAGCCTGGTGGCTAGCTAACTCACATTTTGTAAGCCTACACGGTACTTACCTTTGAAAATGTTTCAGTTTGGTATTGATACTTTTGGCCGCTGTAATTTGCTGCTTTGCATGTATTGTCCTCGGTTTTTGGAGCATTGGTACAGGAAGAAGAATGGATAATGGTGTGTTTGCTAACTGCACAATGGAATAGATCTGGACCTGTTTTCAAACAGTCTTTATAGGCCTCAATGGTGGATATTTTTACTGATTGTAGAACATTTTTGTTTTCTCAGGCCCAACATGTAGTTGTACTTTGAGGAACTGTGGCTTGTGGCACTTCTCTTGTAGTGTGTTTGATTTAAAGACTTTAAAAGTGTCGAGTTGATGTGTGTTTGTGTTGCTTCTCTCCTAGTTCTTTTTCTTTGTCTGAATTAGCTAAAGATCACCTTTATTCATATTTTTGGTCATTATCTCTAAGGTTTCTATAAGAGTAGGTATTTTACAATAAAGTCTCGTCACCCATCCATGCTTCCAGTGTTGGTTTAAGGCTGGTTGGACGCTGACTGGCTTTAGTGATTGGACATCTCTGTTACGGAATTTAATTAAATCATATTGACATTTAAACATATTTCATTTAACTCCCCAAAAAGAAAGAGGGAGTATTGGTAAGTGTCCACATGTTGGCAAGCAAGAGAGGAAGGGTGCATGGACAGGAAGAGAGAGGTGAAATTCAAAGTTTTATTTAATGATAACATTATGTCATTTAGTTTAATTTGATTATTTTATGAGTGAAGTGTATGGAACTACGCAGCAGAGTAGTTAACACACAGGATTGTTATGACTGCTAATGGAGCATCAACTACGATACAGTATACAGTCTCATTGTTGCACTGCTCTCCCTCCTGGCACTGAGATCCTGATGTAAAACACTGTCATCTCAGTGCAGGAGCATGTGATTTGTCAGCTCCTGAAATTAATAAAATCAGATTTGTTTGTGTCTGGTGAGTTGAACAGTTATGTTTTCTTCTACCCTGTGAATCAATGCTAACAGGATTTGCTGCAACCGATCTAAATTGCTTTGTGTAGATCTAACAGGTGTCAGTGAATGTTTCTTCATTTACCTTCTGAATAATTTGATTAGCCTAATGCAAATTAGTGGTTTTATTATTGGGCTCTGTTGAAGCTCTAACTGCAAATGGATATGACAGAAGTTAGTTTTACAACATACTGTATGCACACACACACACACACATATCCTTGTACACTGCATCTGTGTTAGCCTCCGTGGAGAATGCCCATTGCAACAGCTGTTGGCACATTTATTTTTTGTCTGAATCAGAATAAACACAATCTTTTCCCATGAACCATTTTCTCAGCCTTGCCAGCATACAACTAAACCCCCTCACACACCCTGGATTCACACACACACATACTCACAAAAACATGAGTGGTATGCTAACAGCTGTGTGTCCGCATATGTTCTCTCTCAGCAGTTAACTTTAGATTAGATATGTCCTTAGATTAAATTCCACATTGGAAAAATAATGCCCAGAGAGAACCAGAACCACTCAACTAAAGAGAATTGAGTGTTAAATGCCACATGTCTCACTGTGTAGCTTTTCTTCTATGCGCAGTTAGACTCTTGGTTTGTTTTAGCTTGTTTAAGCTGTAAATGTAGAAATTATATTCTTGCTTTCATTAGATCAAACTGTATATGGGTATCTTACACTCATAAATGCAAAAAAAAAAAAAAAAAAACACCATGCTGAACAAATCCTATTAGGTGACTTTTCAGTTTATCCATCTATCTATAAGATTCGAGATTGGAAAAAGCTATTTTCTACCGCCTTGAAAGAAAGGCCTTTCATTTGTTCATAAACAGAGCTATAGATCAAATCAGAAATGTCTATCACGTCTTTGTAAAACAGTTTTTAAATGACAGAATGAACTTCTGACCTCTTCTGCTTTAGACTCATCATCAACATCACCGACAGTGTCTCAGAGAAAGAAATGCACTCTGTTCGTCGCAGCACTTGAAATATGACACAGGTGTCAAATTTGACAAGTGAGTGTGGAATGTTTTCAATGAATTATGGAATTGAAAAGTAAATATAGTTGATTGCAGGATGTGGATGCCCTTTACGCATAAAAATTCTACTTTGTAGGACAAATAGAAATTATCATTTTGATATTTTTCTTATTTCCTGCATTAATGACAATAAAGTTTTTGAACATCGAAAAAGATATTAGGCCTGCATAACGGCTGTTTTGATCCGCTGGTTATCTCTGGGTATTGTGCAGGAACATCACAGCAGGGAGTGCATAGCATCAAAGATGGAGACAAAAAAAAAAATGATGCTCTGTTGCAGAATAACGGCAGCTGTCTGGAAGGGATTTTTTTCGTTGCTCAAGAATGTTCACTGGTTTCTGATCAAAAATAAACAGCAATATGTTGAAACAGATGTGGTGCATAAATAAAATATTCATTTATTTTATTTTAGAACTTATTGCAATACTCAGTTGCCTGTTGTCAAAAAACAGAAAATGTGGACTGTCTGCCACTATGTTTCCAGAATGAATATCTAAACACTGTATTTTAAAATGATTTTCAATCAGAATTAAATAATAAAAATAATAATTTTAATAATAACTATAAAACAGAATGACCAAAAGTCTAAAAATGTCTACACAATAAAAAACAAATATTTTTGATCAAAATGTTTAAAAGAAAAAAAGGTGAAATTAGATGAAAAATGAAAGTAAAACCCTAATTCAGAGGAGACGGATGAGAACAGGGTCTGCATGTCTTTCAATTCGATTCCATTTTGTTTATATAGCTCCAAATCATAACAGGAGTTATCTCATGACGCTTTACATATAGAGCAGGTCTAGACCGTGCTCTTCATAATATTATTTACAGAGACCTAACAATTCCCACCATGAGCAAGCACTTGGAGACAGTGGCAAGGGAAGGGACAATGCAATAGTCAACTTGATTACTACTAATTATTTCTATGATTATCAGTACAAAATTTGACAACATTGCTAAAAAACAAAAAAAAAACCTTCAAAACCACAAGTGTCTTTGTCAGAAAATTTGGGGTTGGCATGTACACATTTTCCAGATGCATGTCCCTAAGTAAGGTTAAACATTTCTACACACAGATAACAATATACTGCCATTTCTAAGTCTGGCTGTAGACAGTGAATGAAGCACTATGATATTCTGATGTTCAATTTCATTTTACAAAGAAAGCTATTTGAAGAATTTTTGACATTTGCAATGTGGAATGTTGCGGCCAGTGTTTTGTTGTGACTAATGTCATAGCAATCAGTTGTTTTGCATGATTTCAGACACAGCCAAACGTGTATCAGAGGGGTGAGACCATTCCTGAGCAATGATGAGAGTGCTCACTAACTGGGGAGCAGTTATCAAAGGTTACAAGGGACATGACACCATGTTGGATTAGTTACAACAAAGAGGAAAGCTTTCTTCAGGGAGCAGTTGATAATGTTGTAAACTTTCTCTCTGTTGTCATTCCTCCAACATGGTGGCCTATCCCTTGTAACCACCAGTAAACACCCTGTAAACAGACCACAATGGATCCAGTACTCTGCTGTTTTAACATAGAGGTCTGCTTTATGATTTGACCCAAAACTCTCTGATGTCTGCTGGCTTAATGCGCGCCATGGGATATAAAATTAATAGCTTCAAAATCCTATTTAAAAAGTTAATTATGGTGGTAATTAACAAGGTGTGAAATGTTTTTTGACCACCTCTGGTGCCAGAATCAAACAAGCACTCTTAGTCCTGGAAGACAAAATGGGATGTTTCTATATTTGAATGTTTTTGATCTGACATCTGTGGCTCAGGTATAATTACAGCTGAACAAATTAATATTTTTAGATAGATTAAATGACCATGCATAATGTGAAAGGTGTCATTCGTGATGACAAATCTACAGAGAACTATCGTTCAAATCTGCAGTCCCCTTCTGCTCTATCAATAATTTTAGTGTCTTTCAGCTCGTTGTTTTGGTTTCATGGCCTACAACTTTACTGCTTTGGGTGTTTCACTCTGCCCGCTCATCAATCCAGTTTCCAACAGTCATTCCACAGCAGCTGTTATAAGCGAAAGGCACCTAAAAACTCGCTGTGCACTATGTGCACAGCACCAAACCGCAGACACACGCAATTAGTAAGGTAGTGAGCATGAGACACATTTCCATCAAACATTTTCATTATAGTACCCTTGAAACCTTTACATAACCTCTATCTGTATGTACCTAAACCCTAGATCTGTTTTGTGTTTCCACTGCAGACTGATGTAGGTGGGGACGTTACTGGGCCTTTGGAGCTAACCTTTCACTTTTCCAGCAGTTGGGAAAGAGATGAGACTTTCTTGGTTTTGAGAAGCTGCAGCATTTATTAACTGACACACTGTAACCTACACTGTACATTTACTGCCAGATTGATAACTTACTGCTAACCTTTTCCTCTGCTCTGCTTGCATTCATGGTACCTTTATGCCAGTCTGTCTCTCTCTCTCTCACTTGCTGTAGAGATGGTACGTGGTTGTTCATTAGCCTCCAACAAGAACCCAAGCTGTGTTTGAGAAAAGGCTGCAGGCAGGAAGACAACTGTTAAAAAAACTGGAGAGTGAGGGAAATCCTTCATCTGAGAGCAGGTCTGCAGTGTTTCTTTAGTCCAGTGTGCTAGGTATCTGGACAAAATAGTGATGAAAATGCTGGACAAAATAGAGTGGTTCTATTGGTACCATCCACAACTTTTGACAAACGCAAAACAATGTTATGAACTGCTTAGCTGAGATGGGGTTAGCAACTAAAGGTATTTTCTTGAGGATTTTGTGGAGAGTAAAACAGAGCATGTAGTATGAATACTGGACATACATCTGGTGGCCATAGACATGACTTTGAATGCTGATGTTGCTCCATGTCTGCTGGATATGTAAATGTTGGCTAACATATTAGCTACAGGTTGTTTTACTGCACCCTTTTGACTCTGAAAAGATCAATTAATAGTTAAGGTAACTAAATCTACTTGGTTATGGTTAGGGAAATACTTGTTGAAGACTACCACTCTTTCTTAGTTTTGAGCTGTTTGAAAAATGTACTATTGCATTTTCTTTTGCATTGGACAATGCAAAATGTGTCTAGTATTCAGGTTATAAATCTCTTTGTCCAAAAAAACACCATGATATTTAAACATTTTTCATATCAAGGAAAAGAAAAGCAGCCATCAGTCCACCCTCGCTCCCTTTAAAGGATGACATTTTAAGTTTAAGAATTAATGAATTCTTCCATCAAACTTTCTTATCAAGACCAGAAGGAGGATTTATGGGGGGGGGTTAAGCAGCCTCCTTACAGGTTGAGAGAAGACTTTGATCTGTTTGATCAGGACACACTCTGAGCTTAGCATTTTCGGGCAAGAGATTCTTTTGTGAGTGTACCAATTTAAAGTCTGCTGCAAGATAAAGAGCAGTGCTGCAAGTCTCTTCAAATAACATCAGCACCATAATAATGACAAGTCCAGTGTGTCCTTTTGTCTACCACTGCCATATGTGGTTTTATTTCATTCTTCTCATGCAGTACTACAAAATCAAAAAAACATCTGGCCATTAGGTTTGATAACTGAAATGCAACTGAATCTGTTTTACCAATTTCCATTGACAAAATGAACATTTCATGAATGGGGCAGATAACTTCTGTCATGTGGATAATGTCAAGAAATCTATTGGAAAACCAAAGCTGCATTGGAAACTTGAGTTTGGTAATACATGGTTTTAACACTGAACAACTAAAAAAAGGGTTAATTTAATGGGATATTTTCTACAGTGTCTGTCTTTTACTTCAGAACATAGTCTTTGGAGCAGTGAGTAACTGGGTGGGACTGACTACAAAGCATTACCAACCGGCTCCTGGCCAACAGCCTCTAGCACCCACTTCTCTCTCCCAACCCCCACCGCCATAATTGCAGGGCCCTTGCATCCTTCAACCAAAATGGCTTCCATCCACAGTGATGCTGTTTGATTACATGAGAGGGATCAGTTGTATAATCATGGAAGTACCGAGGAACAAGAGGAAGAAAAGGGAACAAGCAACCGTAATCTCCTTTGAGATGGATCGGAATACATACATACACAATATTATTACACATAATAAGGAGATAGATAGATGATGGATGGATAGAATAATGGATACTAAGTTAGATAAATGATAGAAGTACAGCCTTTACACAGCTGCAACGGACTAGTCTAAACCATGCCTATATCATCCTAACATACTGTATGTACATCCACTGCAGACACTGCATGTTCTGGCAGACAAAGAAATAGGAACCAGAAGCTTCTCACAGCTCGGGGTGAAGCTAGCCAGGCTCCCCTGCTGTGGCGCCCCACCTTCCTGTCCGGAGCTAACTGACGCAGGGTGCTAACAAGTCAAGCTTCCCTTTCATCTGGGCCTTGGGGGCGAGGGGCTGGGGGGCTGAGTGCTTTTGAATTTGGGGGGAGAGTGTGTGTGGGTGGAGGTTGAGAGGTTTAGGCAGACGGGCCCGCATCCGCTGATAGTCATGAAATATGTATAGCCACTGTGCCTCAGCCGGGCCATAATTGATCAGAAGACACCATTAACCATGGCACAGCCCTGTTCGGCTGCACCTGTGAACCCCACCCCCATCCTGATCCACCATCCCCACCCCCGACTTTAACGAGCTATGACGATCAGACAGACAGAGAGAAAAAGAGAGAGATTAATGAGCAAGACACGCCCAGAAGCTCAGTCACAGCCAAAGTAATCATTTTCTGTCAGTGTTAGCATTCTGTCATTAGCATATTGTTGGGTTGCTTTCATGCAGTCAAGCTCGACTTTCACAAATATTTGCAGCAGAGTAAATATTAAGTATGCGATCGTGTTTGTGACAACACAATCAATATTGCAAAAATTAAACTGTCACTCTACCTCTGCGGCCGCACTTTTCTTTCTGGATGGACTGCTGTTTAAACACCCTTTCAGCTAACCTGTGATCAGTAACCCTAGTCACACTCTGTGAGGAAATGATGCTGGAAAAGAGCCATGTGGAACAGTTTCATTTCGTTTACATCTAGGTGATTAGCTGACATTTGTAACCGCAGAGCAACTTCCTGCACAAACACTGAGATGGAAGTACTTCGGTGCTTTTTGTTAAAGGCCGCTTCTTCAGGACAAGTTGATATTTATGGACATGTTGGCTGTTGATGGACAGTTAGAGGTAGGTATTTAAAAAGACTGTGGAATCATACTGAGATTGATATATATAAAACAGGAAGACTTTGCTAAAGCATAAAAATATAGATAAAGCAATAAAAGCTGTAAAGACCAATAAAAAGCTCTAATGCTAAATATTGCTCAAGAAATGAACAATCCATGTTTTGACATAATGACATACAGTATTGTTATTTCAATGTTAAGTTATAGATTATTTCACTGCGGCCAGTGAGACGACTGCGACAATCTTGCTGCACAAAACAGAACAGTCCTGTGCTTCTCAGGAAAGACTCAGCAAAATAGAAATCAATGATCACTGGAGTGCACAGATCAGTTCCTCCTTTCAGAGTCAGCCTGCATGCTCATCAGATACAAGATGCAATACCAGTTATTGTCCCGAGGGAAATTCAATTTGCAAGGCCAGTAGAGAAAATGGTTCCCATCAAACAAAACAGTGGACTACAGTGGACACCAGACAACACATCCCATTAAAAGTGTTCAAGGTTGAAGTATTCCTGCTATCACTGCATTACTAGTGATGGAGAGTGTTCAATATCTTTATCAGCCCAAATTACACTGCACTAATCAGCCACATGAGTGTGTTTCCCTCCAAATTACTATGTAAAGTTTAACGTTGTACTCTCAAAAGTGTTCCTGATTAAGTTTAGAGCTCAAGACAGTTTTGTCAGCTGTTCATACTTTTAACTTTCATCTTAAATTTCATATTTCAGTCTGATTTGATGCTGATACATAAAGACACAAACTAGATGAAATTCCCTTAAAAGATGAGGCGGGTGTTGTTCTATTTTTCTACAAATCCCATTAAAAGAAACGAAAAACAACAATGTGTTGGACAATCTATACAATACTACAACATAATAAAAGATAAAATATCAAGAGTTATCATATACAGTCTCCTAGATCAACAAATGAAATGGATTTTTTATCTATTCCTTTGATCACTATCAAACCAGCTTCAGAAAATCACCAATAGGACCAGTTTAAAATAAATCCTGTTCCCTTCCTTCATGAAAACTGGGCACAGGGGATGAATTATCCTCTATTCACTACAATTTAGTGATTTCTTGTGTCTGTCCGCTGCACATCATTGTAGCTTGTCAATCCAGTTGTTACCTTGAGTGAGTGTATGAGTAGGGGACTAGTGGGGGATGGTCACTAAAGAAACCTGTGCAACACTCTTCGACAGCCACTGAGAGGATATTGATTGGCTTAGAAAGAGGCCATTGCTGTGCTGCAAGACTCAGTTTTAGAGCTCATTCCATTAATAACTAATTTGAAGAATGGTTTGTATGGAAAATCTTGAAGATGCTCAAGAAAGAAGCAACAACTCTGACTTGTGGATTTTGCAAAGAAACTGATCATACATGGATACATTCTGTGGTAAATATTCATCTCTTCCGAGCCCCTATCCTGTCTGGAGCATTTTTCCATTTTAGGAAATCTAATCTCTTCCCATTTATAACCATTTATTTGGACGCTATTACATCCTGGTTTTTAACATGCAAATTTTAACATTGCAAATTAGTTATTAACCCAGAAGTGATCCAATAAAGAAAAAAGTAACACAGGTACACGGCCCACGCATCTTTGTTATGATTATTTAATAATAATGTAGCAGGTCACAAAAGTACCTGTTTTCATATATTAACATTAACACCAACGTGCTTTGAAGAAGAGATTCATTCCTTAACTGAATGGCAAACTACCATGCAGTCACCAGTTTAGTTTTCTCAACAAGAAATTCAGACATCTCGGTCCAGCTTAGCTCCTATAATCACTGTCTTGTTAACATTAATTATGCATTTTATTTCTTAAAGTCAACATGTCATATCATGGGATTTCATATAAATACCATGCTACTTTTAAGGACATTTCACATGCTATTAAATGCGTTTTTGCATTCCATTAAATGCCGTTACAGATGCCAAGTTTAATGTGCAGGAATGGAAGTCACTTAGTCACGGTAACAAGAATAAACACTTTGCTTACGTTTAGGCAACAAAGGTTAAATTTAGGAAAATCTTACATTACGTACAGCAGCGGGCTGAGTGCTAACACCAGAATTAGCTGCTGTGCTTGCTGCCTAGTTATCAAGATAAGTCAAACATGACATATTCATCCTGCCAATGTTATTTTCAGTTCACACAGAAGCCATGGTAATGGTTGCTAGGGAGTAGTTTTTATATATATATATATATATATATATATATATATATATATATATATATATTTTATATTAATATTAATTATATTATAGAAATATGGAAATTTAATTTTAACAACTTGTAAACCTGTGTCAATCTTAACCACGTCACAATTCCATCCCATAAACTCACCTACAACCATATTTAGTGAATTTCAACTGTGTAATTGGTATTTGAACACAAAATAGTGTTAAGCGATTTAGCAGTTGTAACCATTGTTGGGGCTTGGTACTCTTCTCTTGCTTCTCATACAGTGCAGTTGTTTCAGCACTCCTTGTTTGCTCTTTGTTGGCCAGCCAGTTATGATACCTGCTGGGCTCCATACTGTTCTCAGAAGTGCCCACTGTGGTTGTCGGAAGATTTGCGATTTTCCTGCAGAGCCCTTCACAGAAATACATCTTTGACCCATCCGATCTCCCACTTACTGAATCAATTACAACATCAATCAATATGCTCGTCTCTGTTTTAGCTCCAACTGACATAAAGCCGTGTGGTGAGCAAAGTGATCTGATTTTCTGAGTGAGGCTTTCAGATGTTGCTGCATACTTCATAGTCCTGTCTGATTGCAAAGTGATTACAGGCTTTAGATTGCTCTCTTTTTGTTTATTACTATTCTGGAGATTAAAGGGCATCTCTGGATGCATCCATTCCTCTCATTTCAGTTTCTCAGCCGTGAAATAAAATGTATTAAAAGTATGATGCCTGCATACAAATTGTGACTGTGTGATGACAAATGTTGTGAAGTTATTAGAGATCAGTTACTTAAAGAAAGTTTTGGCCATACATACCTGGGACATGTAGCCTAGCCATAGTAACATAATATCAATGGGCTTAAGGAATAATTCTTGTTGGAACAAAAAAAAAAGTTGGGACAGGGTCAACAAAAGACTGTGAAAGTGCTCAAAAAACACCTGTTTGAACATTTCACAGGTTAAAAGGTTCAGGTCATTAGTAACCATTGATAGTGTTATGACTTGATATGAAAGGGCCATCCTTGACAGGCTCAGTCATTCAAATAGTTGGCAAATAGTCCAACAGTTTAAGGAAGAAACGTTTCTTAACATACAATTGCAATGAATTTAGGGATTTCAACACCTGCAATCTCTAATATCATTAAAAGATTGAGAGAATTTGGAGAAATCTTTGCAAATAATGGGCAAGGCCAAAAACCAAATTGAATACCCTTGACCTTCGACCCATCATGCAGCACTGTATTAAAAACCAACATTATTGTATAAAGGATATTACTACACAGGCTCAAGAACACTTTGAAAAACCATTTGCTGTAAACACAGTTCGCTGTCACCACATCTTCAAATGCAGTTTAAGACTCTGCCATAAACATCCAGAAACTTTGACTTCTTCTTACTTCTCTGGACCTGAGCTCATCTGAGATGGACTGACTGAAATTGGAAAAGTGTACAGTTGTCGAGGAGAACAAATTTCTAATTTACATTTTACAAAGCATCCCAACTTTTTTTGGAATTAGGGTTCTAAAAACAGATAGATGGAAACCTACTTAATGTGAGCACAGCAGTGTTATGTCCTTTAATGACTTCCTGTGGTAGTATAAGGCTAGTTGAATGTCCTTGATGTCTCCAAGGATGGCGCATAACCTGCTCATCTTGTTGCTTTGTGTGACCTATATTCTTATGCACCTGCTACTGCCAAGTTTGTTCATGCCAGGAAACACAATGGTGGAGGTGCAATGAATCAAACAAGCACACATTGAGCGTCAGACATGAAGCTCCTACACAGGTCATTGAATTGAATGAATGAGGCGAGTGAGTGATCGTGGTCCAGTGGGTTTTCTATGCACCGCACAGTGCCTCCTAACAGACTCTACTGGCATGGATAATGAATGAATGAATGAATATGTGAGTGAGACACTTCCTCTATCCACAAGTTACTCCACATTTTAAAAAATAACACTGTAGTGATCAAAATGTCCACACAAAAGATTTTATGAATATAGAATAAAATAAAATATCAAGGTAGATTAGAGGATGCAGAAGCATCTACAGTGCATCCCTTAACAGCCAGAAACAAATGAGCTATATTGGAGTTTTAGTATTAATCAAGAAATGAACAGAATATAGAGTAGTTTCATTTAGTTCACATTTCCCTTCTAAAGGTACAAAGACTGGAATTGCAATTTTTCCCCTATTCATTGGCCAGTTCTGACATTTCATTGACCCATGTCTCATTAAGAATTCTCTGTCGTTCACCATTCATTCGCCCTCCATGCAGGCTGAGCAGTAAATTGCTGCAGGGGCGTTGATGTGCAAGAAGAGCCGGACGTCTTAATGGGGGACATGAGTGGGTGGTCTGTTCTGTGTGGGCCTTCTGCAGCCCCTTGCCTTGCTGTAATGACTCATTCAATTCAGCTTAGTCAGCCTGCTCTTTGCTGGTTTTTGCATGGTGTTTTAACATGATGCGAAATTGCCAAAATAGGCTTTTAGTCTCATATCTCTGCCTTTTATCATGAGCTGAAAAGTCATTAATGATGATCAGCCAGGAAGATTACGACTGTCTGGAGATGTTTTGTAGCTTTTTGGTAAAATTACACCTGATTTTTGAAGAAGACTTTTTATTATGGTCATTGGCCTTTAATTTGAGAGCTAGTGGAGTCTGAAACCGGGGTGCTATTCACTTAAGAGGCTAGTGGTGTGAAGAAGACATCTTATCTTGTCATGCCCTGAGTAATTTCTTCGAATTTCTAACCATACCCTTGAATTTTGTTGCCAGTCCTGTCCAGATGCTGTTTACTCCCATGTTGAGTATGATAGAGCTTGTAGCCAAAACAACATAGGAAGGTCTGAATATGACACATTGTACATGTCAGGACAAGGTTGTTTGTCTGTCTTCCATGATGACCCATATGACTGTTCCAGAAACAGTTCACACACTATGAGTTTATGTTTTCTGACCTGACTCCCATATTGTTAAAGGATAACTGTGGCATTATTCTGCATTTCTTATTGCCAGCAGATTGTATACAATGACCAAAACCAACAATGTGCTCATGTGGCTCTCCATACTTTCCAAATTCCCATACATATCAGTATAATTCCAAAAACGACAATGGCAGTTGCCAAATAGGTTAGCATAGATGCTGCAAGCAACAGTTATATCAAACCTGGTGAGTATTTCTTTGTTGAAAGAAGAGCAAAGAACGATACTGCAGGTTTGTCTTGATGGAAAATACGTTTTCACTCTTCTTCAGACTGGTGAGTCAAGAGTTTGCCTATGTTTTATGATTCATTGATCTGACTGGTTAGACGGTAATAGACACATGGTTCATCCAATCACCAGCCAAGTGCTTTTTCCAATGACAACTCCCCAGATGGTTCTGTGTAACAAACCATTGGGCACAGTCAGGTTATGTGTCATGGGATTGGTTTAAAATAAATTGTAGTGCCCACATTCAGTGTAATTAAAGAACATATCATTTTATAGGTCTTGGATGCACAGACAATAGTTGTTAGTATGATCAGTTTTTTTTTTGGGATTGGTGTATCCATAGGATTTTTGTGACAATAAGAAAAACAACAACAGTAAAAAAAAAAACAACTATGTGAGTTAAGATTAGGGAATCACAGTGGTCATGGTTAGGGTTCGGGAAACCTTTGTGGTTAGAAAAAAATCTAACTCAACTGTTGGTAGAAGACAGGGCGTAAACTGCGGTCTTCAGTGTCAAAGTGACACACTTTGCAAACCCATTCATCCACCCCAAACTCTGCAAGACTTCTTTTGCATCAGTGAAAAGTATGTCACACTCCTTTGCTGCCTGTGCTACGTCTGGAGTAGCGTCATTATTTGCAGCACCAGGAGAGGTCGCTTGTCAGGAAACATAAACAAAAGTCATTTCACCAGTAAAAAAAAGAAGCTGCTTCAGGGCTTACCACTCAACTGACATTTCTACTGCTTTTATGGCTTAGACATCAACTGACAGTATAAAAATAAGTAAATGTCAGTTCAACTACTTTTCGCACTTACATACAACCAGACAGTTCAATCGTCTGCAGGGCTGGAACTTGAAAGTAATGTTTCAAATGTTTAGCAATTACACTTTAACTGTTTTGTATTCTTACACATTTAGAAATGCTCAAACTCTTTCAATCATTTAATGCTAACGGACATTTCAACTGCTTTAAGTGCACTTCAATTTATTTTGTCTGTTACACTTCAAACCCTTTCATCGCCTCAGTGTGAGCTGAGACTTCCAACTGCTTCAGGTGCTTAAACTATAACTCACATGCAACAACTCGTGCTAACATTTAATATTATGATTGTTTGTACTTGCCCGTGTTTTCAGTTCAGATGATCACTTCAACTTCCATACTTTCATAAAGTCTGCTTTTTGTCATGTGTGCTTCACAGTATTTTTTGTGAGCTCACACCGTCCTGCAACTACATCACATTCTGGAACCAGACAGATGTTCATTACAGCTGTGAAAATAAGTTGTTCCTCATTTTGAATTAGAACACAATCCGTCAAATAGTCCCTATATACTTATCATATACCATTGCACCGTTGTTCTAGTAAACATTGCTTACTTACACAAGTGTACTGATGAAAATAGCAACAGCTCTTTTAGTGTAACATGCAATTATACAGCGATTTGTTGGATACGCTGGTTGTTTACTGCGCTGCATGTTTGAAGGCTACAACAAACACAGGGTTTAGCGTGGCTTTGCAGAGCACCAGCTAATCATCTATGGTTGGGGAATAAAAAGTTTGTGAGTTTAGAAACTGTTGTCGAGGCAAACTAATTAGAATCGATTTGTACTGTGAAGTGTGTCCATCTCATCCATTTATTTCAGTGATTATGAAACCATAAACTCCGTTGTTAACTAAATAAGGCTTATATTAATACTCTATGACAGTAATATGTACCTGTAAGGAGAAGTTATTTCTCTTTGCTCAAAGAAAATCTATTTGGAAAGTAGTATTTGTTTTAAAAGAAAAGATTTAGATTTTAATATTTAACAATTGATTAAATGACTTTGGGGGACTCTTTTGGGGACTGGTGTGCATTCATCTCCCTCACTTGCATAATATCTTGAATGCCAAAACTCAGTCTAATAAAATGAACACCGCCAACAACTTCAGCTTGAAAAGTTTATTGAGGAATGAATCCTCAAGCTATTTGACGAAGCTATGCGGTGTATTAATTATAGGTTTGTTTTCTCAAGAAAAGCTCAAAGGTATTTTTAGTAGCTCAGTAAAATCGACTAAATATACTCTTCTTCTTGACTTGGTAGAACAAGAAATAACAATTAAGAAACAAATTTGTCCCTGTTACTGATTTGCATTGCAGTTTAAAATGCAATATGAGTGCCTGCTCCTGCAATAAGAACATTTCCAAGCTATTCATTTGGAACATCCTTCAATTTTAGGGCGCTTTTCTCCACTATCAATGATCCAGAGACTTGATATCCTTTCCACAAGACATTTTAGTGTCTCCTCCTTCAAACTTCTCTGACCACACATCGCTGGTGTAAACAGATGGGAAATGAAGGGCAGGATCTTGCCTGTAGTTTCATTTATATGTTAATATGTCTGTGGTCCTTGGTTAGGATTTGAGTGATTCCAGCATAGGGTTTGGTAATGCATTCAGCTGGACATATTCTGACAGCAATGGAAAGCCTATACATCCTTGTAGCCTAGACGTAATCTATCATTTGTGAGGTTTGGCAGCATGTCGGCCCTCCAGACTCCATAACTGTTCCATTTATTTAGTAGACTACCTGTAAAATATCTGTTGAATATAGAGCAGCCGCACAGCTGAGGTTAACTTTCGTCATAAATCCAGAAGACAAAGTAAGAATTTGCCTGTGTGTGATTGACTATACTCTCTTTCCATGCAGTAACTTCCAAACTCTAAATGGCAAATGTGGGAAAGAAACAAGATTTTTCACAGGCTGCTAATGCAAACACGCGCCTGTTGAAAGCCATGGAAAGAGTGGCAAGATGGATGGAAGCTATTGTCTAGCAGTAAAGGAGGGGAAATGTATTGCAATGAGCTGTTGGCTGCTTTGAAAATATTGCATATATGACAAAAACAGCAATGGCTTCTTATATCTGTATGTCTATACAGTATGATAATCCAGCACATAATACTTAAACGTCAGTACTAAATATATTCTTATGTCAATAGATTTTGGATTAGCTTTGTATTGCTCGTCATAGCTTTTATTGTTTTTATAGCTTTATCTATATGCTGCAGCAAAAATTTATGTTTTTTATGTTTGATCTTCCTCTTCATATTCTACATACCGTAATTTTCGGACTATAAGCCGCTACTTTTTTCTCACGCTTTGAACCCTGCCTATACAACGGTGCGGCTAATTTATTATTTTTACTGCCACCGGGGGGCACTCTCTAGCAGTAAACGTAAAAGTGAGACAGACATGTGGGGAAAGATTTTGCGCCGAAGAAGACACTACTGTAATTTTCGGACTATAAGCCGATTTTCTAACCATGCAGGCATGTTCATCCCGTGTTGGTGCTGTCTTAATGCCGTGTTGGTGCTGTGTTTTATTTTCTAACCATGCAGGCATGTTCATCCCGTGTTGATGCCATGTTAAAAAAAAAAAAAAAAAAAAAAAAAAAAAAAAAAAAAAAAAAAAAAAAAAAAAAAAAAAAAGGGGGGGGGGGGGGGGGGGGGGGGGGGGGGGGGGGGGGGGGGGGGGGGGGGGTGGGGGGGGGGGGGGGGGGGGGGGGGGGGGGGGGGGGGGGGGGGGGGGGGGGGGGGGGGGGGGGGGGGGGGGGGGGGGGGGGGGGGGGGGGGGGGGGGGGGGGGGGGGGGGGGGGGGGGGGGGGGGGGGGGGGGGGGGGGGGGGGGGGGGGGGGGGGGGGGGGGGGGGGGGTGGGTTTTGGGGGGGGGGGGGGGGGGGGGGGGGGGGGGGGGGGGGGGGGGGGGGGGGTGGGTTTGGATGGGTGTTGGGGGGGGTTGGGGGGGGGGGGGGGGGGGGGGGGGGGGGGGGAAGGAGAGAGGAGTGTGGTGGTGCTGTGTTGATGCCATGTTGATGGCGTGTTGGTGCCGTAGTGCCGATTTTCAGGCACAGTTTGAAAAAAGCGTGTCTTAAATTAAAACAAAAAAAAAAATCTTCCGTTTTTTTTTAAAAAAATTTAAAATAAAAAAAAAAAAACTTTTTTTTTTTTTTTTTTGTGGCTTTATATATATAAAAATTTTTTTTTTTTAAAATTTAGCTGGTGTGGCTTATATTCAGGCGCGTTCAGTAGTCCAAAATCTACAGTACAGTCTACAACTATGCGAGTAGCTCTGTGTGGCTGTACTCAAGTGCTCACAAAGCTAATGCTAACATGCTGATGTTTCTCATATTCACCATTTTAGTATGTTAGAATGCAAACATTTGATGTACGGTAACAAGATGCCCCAGTTTGTCTTTAGCATTCACTTCCAAACTCTCCTGGTATTCCGCACAATTCAAATGATTTTATACTTGTTTTCATATTTGCCCTACATTTTGTTACCTAACCCAATGTAAAAACATAAACAGTGTGTCTGAATTCAACAACGACCTCTCTGTATGTGTGTCAATCAATCAATGTGTCATTGTCAAGGTTGGTGTTAGCTTCTGAGTAGGTGTGCTACGTGCTGAATGAATTGTCCTCCATCCTGATGAAAACAGCTGTGGTGCACATATCAGTCTCTTGCTTGTATTTAGTCACAAAACAAAGAAGAAAAAGAAAAAAAAAATTGGCCTTGTGAATCTGAGGGGGACATTGATAAATTAATCCATAAAGTTCAACCCCACATATTTAGGGGAGTAGTATTTATAAAATCTGTCATGCACATGAAAGAATCCAACAGGGGAGGAACTCTCAGATCTCCTTCTGGTGCTCTGCAGATCAGTCCATCCTGCTCCCTCACCAGTTTTTCTTGGTCATTCATCGTCAGGCCCTCCCCTGGCTGGCTGCCATCGTTCCTAATGAGGTCAGACTCCTGCCTGCTCGACTGCCCTGATCAGCAATATGTGTGTCATCCTGTGTGTGTGTATGGCAGAGATGGGGATAAAGAAAGCAAGCAAGCAAGACAAAGACAGAGTGAGAGAGTGTGTGGCTTTGAGGTAGAAAAAGAAGAGAGAAAGTGTTTAAGAGAGTATGTGTGTGTGTGTAGTGGATATTCTCTGGAATAGACCTGGAATAGGGTTGGTGCTAATGAGGAGAGGGAAAGAGTGAAATGTAAAGGGAAGTGCAGGGTTGTCAGGTCAGGCCTAATTCACATTTACGGGAGTCCAGATTCAAAAAGTCATGCACTGGTTGTGCTGAATAGCAGCTAGTTTCAGGGTTTGGTATCACACACAAAAGCTTGGCCACAGTTTTGAATAGTGGTAAGTGAATGTCTACAGGAACAATAGACTCCCCAGCCAGCAACCATTATTAAGACTGTAGCAACTGTGTAGCAACATGGAGTTTCAGTTATGCAAATGTAACCCTGAGGTTAACACAAGAGTAAAAGCCTATAACCATGCTAGCAAAATAAAATCATAAAAATATAGAAAAAACATTCTTAGATCCTTAACCCACTTGGCCAAGAAGCCATGCTAGTGACTTTGTGAGGCTACATGCAGGCACAGCACTTTGAGCTCAGCATGCTAACATATAGTAACAGCTATGTAAATGCCAGCTAGTCACTAGATTTGCCTGCCTGAGAATAGCTGCCTGCTGTGGCTGGAAACAAGGATGACAAAAGCACTGAGGGTTAGTTATGAGCTGTAAAATCCAAATAATTTTGACCTTTCCTTGGTGCTACATGAAAAGTCAGGGAACACCAAAGTCATTAGGAATCATCCTCTGGGGACCATGACTATCTGGACCATATTTCATGTGAATATTTTTTTAAAAAAAAAATGGTAAACCAACGGGGGGGGGCCTTTTTTTTTTTTTTTTTTTTTTTTTTTGGGGGAAAAAAAAAAAAAAAATTTTTTTTTTGGGGTAAAAAATTTTTTAAATCCTTTTTTTTCCTTTTTGGGGGGGGGGGGGGAAGCCTTAGGGTGTTCCGCTGGCCGCTGTTTAGCCATCTGCTAACTTAAATGGGGATAAAATGATTTAATTTTGAGGATCCTCTTGACCTTCCAACTGTTATCACACCAAATAGTTCAAAAATGTTGATAGTGGAATGATTAATTTTGCTGGGGTTGTGACGCTGAAAAAAAAAAAAATCTATACAACGTTTCACAGCTGCTGTTTTTGCAATGTAAGCTGATGGGATTTGATTTGGCCACCGTGTCAGATTGGCTTCGAAACTCATCATTCTTCCTTGGAATTTGATAAATATATTCAATAGATGTTGAGCTAATTCATACTTAAGTGGAAATACGATGCAGCGCCAGCATTACCATTTCCAGAGAAACACTGTTAGCATGGCTAATCTCAGTGGTTGGGTTCGATTTCAATATTTGGAGCCAAAGAACAACAGTCTTCTGGTGAATTTCCTTCAATGTGATTCTCTTTCATCTTATTGCATCATTGTCGTGTTGAGACAAACAGAATTGATATATTTGTCCCAAAGCTGCCACCTAGAATCTGATTCCTCTAATTCTAACTCTGCTGTGGTGTATACATTGTGAAAACTGATATCCAGTAAGGTCTTAAGACTGCTGATTAACATCTGCTCCAAAAGTCAAATCAGGTCAAATCTGTTAAGCACTCTTGACAAAACAAATTTAAATACTGGCAGGAGCAAGACGGAGCAAACAGATCGCAAAATTGAAGCCAAGAGAGCAGAGCTGTGCCAGATTTTTTTTTTTCACATGTTCATGTGCAGAACACAGTTGAACTGCATAAATTTGTGATATCATGTGGCATCCTAGCCTTAGCTTTTCTTGTCATTTTTTCCCCCTGCACTGCTTCTGTGCATCAGTTAAACTCAGAGAACGTCTTTGTTTCGTCTTCACTGTTCTCCATCTGTCCCTGGGCCCCGTTACACCCAAGACTTTGATTCGGTCGACAAACGGTGTGTGTGCAACAGAACCAGCAGCAGAGTGGGGTTTTGTCCTGAGATGAACTCTGCAGCAGCCGCGGTGAGGACTGCTCACTGCTGACGAAGGGAAGAAAGAGAGGCAGCGAGAGCAAAAGGCAAGGGAGGGCATAAAAACAGACAAAGAGCGACAGAGAAGGCGGACATAACAAATAAGAGTAAGAAGAAAAGTCTAAACGGGACAGAGAGAAAAATGAAAAGACGACGAGAAAACCCCACAATAACAGAATAAACAGCACACGAGTGAGTAATATGAAGAGGCAGAATAAGCCACGAAGAAGCAGAGAAACAGGAAAACAGCAAACAGACAAAGAGAAAGACAGGAAAATGCGGAAAATATGATATATAAGAAGGGGTCAAAGGGAGAACGACAAAGCCAAGAAAACATGCAAAATGGATGGGGGTATGGAAAAGGAAATGACAGAGACCAAGAGAGAATAAATCAAAATACAGAGATAGTGAGGGTGAGGAGAAAAAAAGACGAGAGAGAGAAAAACAAAGAGGGTAGAGAGAGAGTGGCAGCAAGAAAACAGAAAAAGACTGAAAGCAAAAGAAAGACGTGAAAGAAGAAAAAAATATGAAACAGAGCCAAAACGAGAGACAGAGCCAGGTAGTGAGAGGGAGTGAGAGAGAGAACAAACCTTTGCCAACAGTGTGAAATTTCCTCAACTGCCGGCGATAATAGCTCTGCATAATAAGCCGATTTAGCAGCTCAGTACCAATAAAACACCCAGGTGGTGCTCACTTTTCTCAGCTTGATGGGCAAACACTGTGTTTCAAGCAAATCTGCTTCTCATTGTTCTGTTTGTGCTCATAATGCTGCAGCTCCAGTAAAACCAGGAAGGAAGGGGCTGCAGGGGCTTTCACAGTGTGTCAATGTTCATTCCAGCTAAGATAAAAATTAACATTGTGGTGCTGTGTTTATTGATCTGTCGTGTCATTTGATACCGTAGGACAAAACATGGAATTCAACCTGGCTTTGATAACGCTGCCTGTAGGTGGTCCAGACATGACCTGTTAAATAGATTTCAGTATGTTGTGGATGAGTTTCTTAAGGACTTCATCGGGATACTGAAGTCTTGGCCTTTTTTAAAAATTTACATTAGTAAATTATGACTTAATGCTGATAATTTAGCCGTCCCAAGTCCTGCCCCTTTTTGCATTTTGCCCCATTTGCAATGATGTTTGAGCAAACCACGGTCAACTTTCTCCTGTTCTATGCAGATATTCACATTCAACAACACACTTTGTTTTACATTACTGAAAGAAGATGGTTGAGGTCTAATTTGGCTACACCTACTTTTGAGTAACCCAGTAAACCAATAAATCAAATACATTTTGAAATGTAACGTGCAGACATATTCTGTTTGACTGTCTAAACAAAAATATAAACACAGCTCTTTTTGAGTTCAAGGAATGTATGTAAGACTTCCTTCTTCTCTGCTTACCCTAGTATTCCAACAAAGTGCCAAGTGCTAGCCAGTGTGGGTCATGACTTTGGGGGAAAAATGGTATCTGCAGCCCTGTGTGAAATATCCATAGTTCAGTCTAAATGTCTTTTTTGAAGGGAAAATTTTAGAGTGACCTTTTATTGTTACCAGTTCAAGCAACACCTGTGTCATAATCATGTTGTCCACAGCATCTTAAGACATGCCACACCTGTCAGGTAGAAGGGTTAACTTAAAGGTAAAGTAAAGTAAAGAAGTTTTCACTAACAAAGATTTGAACAAACTTGTGAACTAAATCTGAAAGAAATAAACCTTTGGTTTGCATAGAAGTCTTAGATCTTTTCCTTTAACTCATGAAAAATGAGAACAAAAACAAGTGTTAAGTTTATATTTTCATTGAGCGTGCATTGCCAGACTTTCCAAATTTCATTGTGACTCACCCGTACTGTGGACAGCATTCTTTTATAAGTTCCAAGGATTAAGACAAACCTTGGAAAATCAGCTTTGAGTAAGTTTGTACTTCACCAATGGAATAATAATCAGAATACTATTGGACTTGGCACGCTTGGTTACTCACAATTTTCCTCTGTCATTGAAACATTGCCACAAGCTAAATGTGATTTCTCACTTGTGAACTTTTCATCTTCATCTTTTAGCTTTTTTACATTGCGTACAATATTTAGTTTGCGATGCACTTTTTTATCTTGTAACTGCATCTTGTTTTAACGATTAGTATTTTGTACAACCCAGTAAACAGGACACAGCTTGCTCTCTTGTTTCCCCTGTACATTTTTAAAGCTTTCAATTCACTCTTTTACAGATTCCACTCCCCTACGTATCATCACTGTTGGATGCAAACCTTGTAACTCCAACAGGGTGAATTAGAAGAATATATAATTCATGGGTTGGGAAAATTCTCTTCTCCTCTTAGGCTAATAAAACCTTTTCAAAGACACTGAATGGCTTCAAAACTGGCTTGTGTCCAAGCTGTCTACAAAGCAGTTTTTCTAAGTTACTCAAAAGCAGACATTTTGGAGATACAAGGTTTGCATCTGAATGCAACTGCAATGGAAAGGAAGCATTGAGCTATGAAATACTGAGCTCTCTGGTTTACAGGCAGCTGCTTTTGTCTTGCACCAGAATATCTCAGTCTTCGGAGCCACAGTCCTTTCATTGTGTAGAGCTCTAGTCCATTTATTGTCCTTGGCTTCAGCTGTAATGATTAATGATGCATAGTATGACGGTGCACTATAGCCAACTCCCCCACGCTCAAAAGACTGGCGTTCCAGTGTTTTGTCACACCAGAGACACACACTTTGACTTTTGGTTTTACTATCAGGTGTTTATCCTGTTCAGTGAAAGTGGAACACCTGTGTGCATGTTGGGCCACTGTGTCAAGCTTCAAAGAAGAAAACAGGTTTTCCAAAGAGAGTTGATGAAAGCTTTTCATCCACGCTTCTTGATGAGAGACTGTAGGGATTATGTAAACAGGCAACAAAGAGGAATACTGTATGCTTAATCTCTCATTCTCCAGCTTTGTTGGCCATGAGTTACTGCATTGTTGTTGAGCGGAGGCTGCTTTCATAGCTGCCTGTTTTTAGGCACCGTTTTCTTTATCCAAATTCTGAATTAAACTTGTGCTGCACTGCAACAGATAGGAGGGAAGGTATGGTTTGAAAAAAGAAAAAAAAAATCTTCCTTTTGTAAAATCTGTATTCATACGACTGCATCCAGTTCTTTTCATAGGTGAGCACAGGCAGGCCTCTTAGGCCGTCTTTTAAATGCTTGGTAACTGAAGAGCTCATGAATCCGCACCTGCTATACTACACTGACACAAATCCAGACTTGAATAGTCTTGTTCAACTCAAACACTCACACTGTGTTACTGTTGCCAGTGAAGACTATACAATACAGAAAGCTGGCTGTCACAACAGCTTCTGAAACCAGCTTTGTGATTACTACTTGTTGGCATTGTGGGAGTCCAAAAGTTTATAGTAGCTATAACTAAGATTTATACTGCCCCACAGCACAAAGCGATCATAATGTATCTGCAGGGGGATGATGGGTTTTTTGATCAATACAAATGACTAGATGACTACTTGAGAAGGGTCAAAGATTTCTCTCTTTCAAACCTACATAAGTGGTTGTTGGAATTAAAGCAAAAGTTGCAATTGCAACTGCGGTTCTCTGAATAATGGCTGGTATTGCGATCATCAATTGTTTATAGGAGGCTCACACGGCCTCTCATGGACTGAAATATTGGGATGAAGGGTTATAGGGTTACCAGCAACTGGTATTACAGGGTATGTTCAGGCTTTTTCAAGTCTGTCTTAATGCACTACTCATGTGACATGTGCATGTTGATAGCATCATTGGCTGCTGCAATCATTTTTACTTTCCACACTCTACCTTTGTAGAGATGATGGGGGGGACTGTTCTGGGGACTGTAGGAACATGGCGGTGTATAGTTAAGCATATTATATTCCATTTCTGCCATATTCTGTAGAGCCCCCTAAATCTCCTTTTAAATTCCTTGTTAATTAAAAGAGGTTTGTAACAAACCACTCAACTTTACCACCTCTTAATTATTGAATTATTATTACTGATCGAGCCATCATAAGCTAATGATCATCCTATACCACAGTATGTACAGAAGGTTGCATTCGCTTAAGAAAGGATGTGTTTTTATTAAGTACATTTTATTTCTGAAACAATCAATGCAGTGCTGAGAACAGGTGTGGTCGAAGTCTTTCTAAGAAACAGCATGTCATTAGTAAAAGAGGGGAAATAACGACTAAGTCATTTAGTAAATGTAGATGTGAATGTATTTAAAGCCTCTCTCAAGGTTAGTTGGACCTCTAACTACAACATGAATTTCCATTCCAAATACTTAAATTGCAGTTGTTTCCTCCTCTGAATTGTCAAGTAATTGCTGCGAGTTTGAAGGGGAAAAGAAAATCACCTTTTTCAGCTCACAGTTTGAATGCTCCCAACACTGGCAAATGCAGTCAATCTAATTTGAAACCCGGTATGATGAAGGGCTCTGCATGGCTACACTTGTGTCATTATAAAAATAGATGGGCAGATTTAAATACCCTTTTATGAAACTTCTCCATCAGTCTGACACTTGGCTGCCTTTTTACCAAATTACTGCTGGCATTGATCTGCAGAATTTGACTATTTATGCTTGTAAGGATGCCAGTTTCCCAGAACAGCAATTAACATTTAGGAAATAAAAATGGTCTGATAAGATGTACTCTTAAACAGTCTCACTAATGCACTTACTGTATGCTGTGGGAGTTGCAAAATGTCAGTTTTGCAAAAGTACATATACGAGCATTTTATCCATAGCTGATAATTATGTCCTAAAAACGTGTGAAAAAACCTTCCAGATCTAAAAAAGAAAAATTAGCTCTTTCTCAGCATTGTTGTTCATTCCACAGTATTATGGCAAAGAATACACTTGAATTTGCACATTTTTTGTTAGTTTTGGCCTTCTGTTTTCCACTTTCTTGAAAACCCTCACTGAATTCTCCAGGCCTCACTCCGTAGTTGTAGTACACACAGCCAAAAAGTCGAAAAGGCCAATGTATCACTGTCTTGTGACAACATCTGTATTCTGTGATGATGAGCTATACTGAAGCACAACATATGTGATCACAGAGGGAGTTCGAAACAAGACATCCTGCCAAACTGCAAAGATATATTTTCAATGTTTGCATTCTTGTGAAGTTCCTTCTTCCAAAGGCAAGCTGGGAAAGAATGTTCCACACAAGGACACAAGAATCAACAGCATTTTTTGATTTGATAATTACCTTGAGCCAGTTTAGAGCCATGTGATGGCAGCTTTTCTGTGCAAACAAACAACAGAGCAGCATGATTTCACTTCAAAAAGTGCTAAACAGAAAACCCTTTTGCTAAAGTGTTTTTCTGGAATGAAAACATGCACGCATTAAGCTCTTGATGGCACATAGATGAAGGCCATTGGGTTTAAAGTTGCGTCTGGAATGAGTCGGCCACAACTGTCGCCATGTTGTGTATATTGCGTGGGAGCTTGTTAGCACTGTATCCAAAACAAGGGCATGGGTGGAGAAGAACCAGATGTTGCCACTGGCAGATGGTTCATGAGGAGATCCTCCAAACTTGGACAGTACATACTACATGACATCAGTACCAGATGGTTTCCTCATTAACACCCACCCTCTCAAAACATACAGAAAAAGGCTGTGCTGATAGTCCAAAAATCTTAATACCACTTTAGCTGCTCTGGCACATTTTTTCATGAAATGTTGGCTGATGGCAGTTAAGCCTAATTAGTCAGTATAACAACTTTGTCATGTCCTCAGCCCAAAAGCTAAAATGCTGCTCATTCAGTTAAATACATTTAAAATACAGCTGAAGCTAGTTTCTAAACTGCTATGCGTCTATTTTGGATTGAACTGACATAAGACATGATTCATCATGACAGCCAAGGAATCAAGTTACAGTGCCTAATATATAAAATATGCAATTTTGTAAGATTTCTTAAAACTAAACTAAAATCCTCAAATCATCGAGCCGTCTCTGTATCTGATCTCTTTTTGCAGTTCCTGTTTGTCTGACATGAACTGAGTGAACTGAAAGGAAAGGGGGGCGGTCATAGTACTTGGCACACTTGTCTGTTCCACTTCAGCTTGATCCATGTGTTGTGATGCCTGCAGTGTCCTGGTTTGGCCCTCCACCATTAAATGACCAACAGCGAGGTAGATATTAACAGCATAGCCTGTGGTTTTGAAGCCCCAATACAGGGGTGAATAAAAAAAAAGGCCTCTGGATTCAAAGGAAACAAACAGTCACTGCGGATTTATCTGTTTCTGGTAGTTGCCATTCCTCTCTCACTCACTTATCTTGCTTTTTGCTGTCTGTTTTAGTAGCTATCTTCAAAAAACCCCCAAAAAGTCAATGAAGCATCAGTGCTAAGACAAGCTTTTCTGCCGCAGACATATCAATCAGTCTGACTTGAATTTAGCTTTGACAAGTAAGATGAAGCAGTGAAAAATTGCCTTCCGTATAACTTCAGATATCAGACATATTAATTTAAATGTCCTCCGGCCTCAGACTGTCAGTGCATTTTGTTGATATGCAGCCATATATGTGTGTGAAGAAATTTGCAAAAGATTTGTTTTTCAGCAGTAAAGCAAATATGTTTATTAAGCACTTTAATATACATCAGAAAATTCCACTTCATATAATACAGGAATTCCTTTTAAATGAAAGTAGAATTTACATGGTAAGCTATTTACAATCCAATCACTGACAGTCAAATCAAAGATGACAGACAAAACACAGTCAAGACAAACAAGATAACTGCTTAATAAGACTATACAGTATGTTTTCCCAACACTGTTTCTAGACCCGAGCCTGCCTTGAATCCTTCTATTGACCCTTCATGGCATATGTTTGAGCTACTGTAGTATTGAAGAGCTGAGAGCTTTCACTAGGGCTGATAAGTGTTTGTGCATGCGATAGGCTTCTACTCCCCCCCCGATCCCGGTTCTTGGCAAAAAATAGCTCACTGTTGACAATATGAAAAGCCTGCAAAAATATGACACAGCCTGCAAACGCTAACACAGCGCCACACAGTTCATGAGAAACAGATGTTTCAGTTCCCTCAGCGTCACAGTCGAGCACCTCCTCTCCTCCATCTCCCGCGGGGGTTAAAGTCCTGTTGAACTGACATTCAGCTTCTCACAGGGAGAAGGTGGGACAGAGTTATGTTGTTTCAACTTTGGCTTTACAACTCTGCATTTCAAACAATATCATTCACAGCTATGAGTTGTCTGAATGGCTGAACCCTTTTGAGTCATGCCCCTGAAAGATCCAGCAGAAATTACTGGAAAAATAACCACATGACAAGAAGGAAACAAAGCTTGAATTCTGTTTCTTGCATTGCAGTAGGTTATACATGTCACTCAGCAGACAAATGCATTTCTTTAAATTGCTGCTTTCACTTGAAATCACTGCATTTAGCACCAAACTTTTGTCGACGGTACACAATGGGTTATTTAAATATTCTTTTGCACACACAAAATAATAAACACACAAGCAACTGAAAAATCCCATAGGGACAAAATGACTTTTTTTTTTTTTTTTTATTTTCAATGAACCTCTCTTTCTCAGTTATTTGTAATAATACACAAACGCATGAAGCCAACAAAATTGGGAGTCCAAAATAACTGCAGGCAACTTCTGAACACAGCACCATGACAGAGCGTAATGCAACACAAAATGCAGCAAAAGTGGCTTTTTTCCAAAAAAATAAATATGCTTGTATATACTCATGAAGTAAATTGCCATAGCTATTAACATATTACACACAACATAGGCTTAGCACACTGAACAGGGTTAACACAGATTATTTGGGGTCTCTAGAAAGGCAGACTATCAATGCGCTTAAATTCATACCATGGCATCAGTTACTGTTATGTCCTGTGGTTTGTGACAATGTACTCAGTGGTACATTGCTGTCAGTGTGAAAAAGTAGACAGAACAAACAAAATATAAAATAATAAAAAAAAGCATTGGTATGTTTCTCTCAAACAATTACTTTGATAAAACATGGATGGGATACAAAGTAAATAGAACAAATGCATGTCTGTCATTTTACTCTTTTAAAAGTGCATACACTGTTTATTAAATAGCATAACATTAAATTAAAATGATAGTTTGCATGAATACATGAAGAAGGCTGTAACAGATGTAGGCACATCGATGTATCAGTTCACGTAAGCCTTAGGCAGCATTCAACAATCATCCCTAGGTATTATTTTGAGGTCTCCCACTGATGAAAAAAAACAAAAACGAATATTTTCATATGCAGATGAAAACAGTTGCTTTGGCACATTCCCTCCAATGTCTGCATGACGAATGGCATTCAAGACATCTGAAACAATATAGGAATGGCTTAGGTTAATGTTTTGTTTGGGAGGAAACAAGTCTGCTTATCCAGACTGAGGCATTCTTCATGCAAGTTTGATTAAATTCAACTAATGGTGGTTGTGTTGAGTGCAATCCAGTATCAACTAAAAGTCAGTTATTAGCCTATATATTAGCCACTGTAAATGAAGAGACAAGCCAAAGTCTTGCCTATGTACCACCACCCTGACCTCAATTTCAACTTTGAGACAAATGCTTGATGTTTTTCAACAAGAGCACATACTAGAGGATTATTTTGAAAAGTATCTCTTACCAGCTATAATGGAGTCTCCTTTTTGTAGTTAAACCCAGGGTCTGATCCTTCAATCTGCAGTTTCAGGGCTTGTTTAAGGCTTAGCTCGGTTTCCCCTATGGGATAGTTCTCTAGAACATCCTGGTGGCCTCTGTTCTGTACAGTCCGAGGAACTGATACCCTACTCAGGAAAACCTGATTACCCTGTAGATGATAGTTGGGGTTGGTCATGATGCCATTCCTCTTTTTCTCAGAACAGCTCTGCTGCTGGATTAAGAACTGATCTTGACTTTGCCCCCTTTCCTGCCGAACCGAACCACCAATCATGATCTTGCAATGAGGATCCTTCACTGCAATGTTCGCTACTGATTTGTTGAGGGCAATCCTTTTGTCAAACTGTGTCATCTCATACTCCAGAACCTGACCTTGGGTTGATCCGCTGTTCTTGACTTTTTTCTTGTCTCCCAGTGCTCCTTTACTATTAGATGTCCCATTTCCGGTCTTACTTCCCTTTGTTGATTTGAGACTAGGTTTTAACTGAGACCAGTCAAAGTCATTCGATGGAGATGATGGCTGCTGACCAATGGACTTAGTTGTAGAGGAAGGGGACACAATAGACTGCCTGCTCCGGCTGCGAGGCAGTGAGTGCTGTTGGATTTGTTCCGTGAAGGTAAGTCCATGAAAACTGTCGATTGGCACAGTCTGTGCTGTGGCTGTGGATGATGTGGTTCTCAGGGAGGAGTTCTTTGAACTCTTGAGGGAATTATTTGATAGGGAGGATTTTTGTCTGTCTACTGTAGAATCAGGAGATTCTGATGGTGAACTGAAAGCATGGACAGGTCCGTTGGGTAGACCACGTCCAGACGACTGCATATCTCCTGCCCCGGTGCTGCCAGAGCTACTTGATTTAATTGTGAGGGACTGCATTTTACCAGTCACAGCCAATGGGGTTTTTTCTTCCATGGTGTGTACTGGGGAGGGATTGCAGCCATTTAGAGTTGTGGCCCCATACTTTTCCAGAAGTTTTATGATCATTGAATGGCCACCTTTTGCTGCCACTCTCATTGCTGTGCGTCCAAACTGATCAGCGTGGTTGGGATCAGCACCATTTTCAAGAAGTATTTGCACAACATCAATGTGACCCTCTTGTGCAGCTATACCTAGTGCTGTTGCTCCCTGGTTGCATGTGTGATCCACATGTGTGCCATTCTCTATCAAAAACTGCACTACTTTTGTATGTCCTTGCCATGCAGCAGACTGGAGGGCAGATCGCTTCTCATTGTCACAGGCATTTACATCAGCATGATAGTTAATCAGCAGTCTCACCATTTCAACATGCCCTTGCCAGCAGGACACGTGGAGGGCGGTTCTGCCCTCAGTGTCACAAGCTTCCACATTTGCTCCATTTTCAAGGAAATATTCTGCCATGCCCAGCTGATTTTCAAGTGCCAATATGTAAAGTGTGGGGCGTCCATCTGCGTCTTTGTAATCTATATCAGCACCGTGGCTCAGCAGCAGTTCGACAATGTCCCTGTGGCCTTCTAGTGCAGCCACCCTGAGAGCATTCCTCCCATCATATCCCCTCTCGTCAATGCACGACTTGTTTTCCAGAAGAATGTGCACACAGTCATAATGTCCTTCTTGTGCAGCTAATATCAGCGGTATTCTACCATCATTATCAACCTCTGTACAACGAGCACCTTGCTCAATGAGGGCATCGCACACTTGGCGGTGGCCCTCAAATGAAGCCATGTGTAGCGGGGTCCAGCCTGCATCATCCCTGTGATTCTCGTCCAGACCTCTGTCCAGCAGAGTTCTGACCACCTCCACATTACCCTGAGCAGATGCAATGCTCAGCACAGTCCTTCCCTCACCATCGATGCTATCAACAGCAGCTCCCCAGAAAAGCAATGTGTTGACAACAGAGGCATGGCCCATTGATGCAGCAGCAAGAAGAGGAGTGCGGCCATTGTTGTCTGTGTGATCCACATCAGCCCCACCTTCCAAAAGCAGATCAACTACATCGACATGTCCTTCATAGCCAGCCACGAGGAGGGGAGTCATGCAGTCTTTATCACAGTGGTCAACCTCTGCTCCCCTGTCAATAAGAAGGCTCACAACGGAAGCATGGCCTTTACTTGCAGGAACACAGAGAGCAGCGACTGAGAGGGCAGTCCTCCCATCCACATCTTCATGATTAACTTCAGCTCCATGGTCCAAGAGGTGCTCAACAATTTCTCTGTGTCCCATGTATGCTGCAGCAATGAGAGCCGTTCTTCCTTCATTGTCTGCCTTGTTGACCTCAGCCCCATGCTGAAGAAGGTTCAACACTATGTCTTCATGGCCTCCCCAAGCAGCAGCTCTCAAAGCAGTTCTACCATCAGCATCAGCACAGTCCACTTTGGCACCAGCATAAAGCAGAGCAGATACAACCTCTGAATGTCCACCCCAAGCTGCTGAACGCAGGGCTGTCCATCCATCATGATCTGTGTGGTTTATGTTGGCCTCACAACCAATTAGGCAGTTAACCACTTTAGTATGGCCCTGCCTTGCAGCAAGCGTAAGTGCTGTTTGTCCATGGTTGTCTTCTAGCTCCATGTTTGCCCCTCTAGATATGAGCAAGTTGACCACGTCAAGGTTTCCACTGTATGCGGCATTGGCCAGCAGAGTTCTCCCACTGGAGTCACATTGGTTCACAGATGCACCATTGTCAAGTAATGTCCGTATTGAGTCCTCTCTTTCAAGGGCCTGCTGTACAATACATGACGCATGGTCGTCCTCATTGTTTACATGTGCTCCAGCTTTGACCAGAAGTTGCAGGACCTCCTGTTCTCTTGGTATAGAGGTTGTCAAAGAGTCTTTAGCAGGAGTTCCATTCCAAACCATCCAAAGAGCCAGATTAAATGGCTCAATCTGTAGATTGGAATTGACAAGGTGCAGTGCAAATTCCTGCACTTCGAGTGGTTTGAGCTGCTTTGCCCTGCAAGTATAACTCATTGCCAACATCCTATGTCCCTCTGCTGCATTGCACAAGTACTTTTGGGTGCAATGCTTAACATCCAGTAGCCACTCTGCAAAACTGTAGTGAAAAAGGATTTTAGTACTACCAAGGCCATCAACCAACAACTTCGAGAGAATGTCCATCTTCTTCTGAAATTCTTCCATAGTCAGTGTCATATTTTTGGTCCAGACTGCATGGTACAGTTCCTTGACTGTGAGTGGCCTACAAGTGGCCAGGATTACATTAAGGATAGGCTGGACTTTGGCAAACTGTTTTCTGACAAATAGTCTCTGGCAGAGCCATAGGTAGAGGCCATTGAGAGTTCCAGGGATGTCACGAATCTCACGAAGCATGATAAAGTTCTCCACCACACCATCCAGCACACGCTCCAGGTAGAGGAAGCAGCCACTGCTTTTGATGTGGAGTTGGTTGAGCATCTCAGCTGTTTCCTTGGTCAGGTGCTGCCTCAGGGCCTCCTCCTGGTCCAGCCTGTGAAGGATGTACTGTTGCACATCCTTGACGATGTAAGCCTTGCGCAGATCATCAAGGCTGATTTTACGGAATCCTGAAAGAAAAGAAATGGACATTAGTGGTGTCTGATGACTTTTGGGAAATATATAGAGCAGTATATGAAGAATATTAAAAGATATAAAAGATAAATGTATCCATAAATGATAGTGGTCGTAGAGGTCATACTTGATGATGAGTGGTGTTCCTGCAGTACACCTTGAATTATTATCTTAAGCCTGACCGTGACATCATAACCAGTATTTATCCACTGACCTTGTACCTTTGTATAATTAGGTTAAGTCAACCTTTAATTTCCTAAGGCATTGAATAATTAACAGCCAGCCAAAAAAAAAAAAAAAAAAAAAACCTTTCAGAGAAATCGAGAGGATAATAAACCCTCTGGCTGCTGGAAGCAGACATGAACAGCAGGAGTTCATGATCAGTTTAGTGCATAAAGAACTAAGGAAAACATAACTGCAGCTGTAATAATTTAAAGTGTGGCTGTGTGGGGATACAAACAACAATTTCACTAAACTGAAATAATGAACACATTATATCAAAATATACCCATGCTGTTGCTCATTCGTGTACTGCAACATCCAAATGCATAAATGCTCATCAAAAGAAAGACTAAAAAGAGAAAGCACCAGTCTCCGCAGAGAGCCTTCAAGAAATAACACACACGATTGTAACAATGTCTAAAATGTCTTAATCAGCAGGAGCCAATCTGTGGTTGGGACTAAAGATGTACACAGATTGAGATGGAGGAGAGCAAGAAAGACATCATTTCCATGCCTGTAGCACATCAGTGGTCTGTAAAACGTCTCTCCAGTGCCTCACTTATTATCCTACTACATGCTCCCAGCACAGACCTTTAGAAATCCTTCTAAAAAAAAAGAGAGACATTATCACAGTGGGTCTTAATGAATGATCTTTAATGGGAATTCCTCTCCGAGACGTGGAAAAATGGTTCCATAATGGCCTCGGCTAATGGGCATTAAGTGAACTTTCCTCCATGTTAAAACAATCTGTTCATGGTCTGTGTGGGGACGGGCGCGGGGACAAGGAGAGCATTTCTGCATGCTTATATTTACACTTCCCATGGTTCTCTGGGGTTACTGGGGCAGGAAAAATATGTCACTAGAGTTTCTTTCAGTGTTACTGACATACATTATTTTACAATGACTAACAGGCCTCCAACTATGGGAAAAGCAGCTGCATTCTTCTCCCTAAAAGGGTACACTTTTATACCAGGCTGTACATTGGACTAATTAACATTGACCTTTTTAAAGCAAGGCAATTAAAGTTTTAATTTTAGGCATCTCATTATTGACTGAACATTTTATGTACTGCTCTTAAAAAGGTTTACTTGAAAAGAATCAGCAACAAAATTTAGCACAAGTCCTTTCATCTTGAACAGTTAACAGTGATTGCTTTGATTATATAACACAACTTTTCCCTGTACATAATATGAATCAGACCCTGTCACCAAGCCTGAGGCAATGCTCTGTTCATTTGACTGCTATTGTGTGGGTAGAAAAAGGCTGTGAAATCTTACTCCACACAGGGCCGGCGCTCACTGCACCTGGGAGCCAGATAACAAACCTGATGAGTTTAACGAGAGTTCCCAAGCAGGTACTGACAGTTTGGACAACAGATCCTGGTAAAACAGAAGGAGCGATGGGTTTTCTTTATCATCTGCTTCTGAGTTTGTTTAAGATAAGCAGACCTCCACCGTCCGTACCTCACACTAATCTTCTTTCGCTTTGTCCTTGAGGCCTTTGTTATGTTTCAGCTGTGATAAAACTGATGGAATTAAGGCATTCACACCTCTGAAAACATAAGTCTTTGATAAATGGCAGATAATAACTATGGGAGAAGACCAATTTTCTTATAAATCACACTTTTGGGTTGGCCCAAATTACTAACCATAAAATATTTTATGACACAGTTGCTCACCCTAGATAAGTAGGGGGTGAGTTTGGATTTGTAACTTCACTATAATATATGGACAGACAGGTTTAGCTCTCTACAATCTAAAAACATTAGATATATGTAATAAAAACAAAACCTCCCAATTTAAAAGAAACACTTATTCTGAATATTCAGAATGGCAGATTGAATTAATAAAGCTATAAGCTATGACTCCCCAGCATTATACCATATAATTGCTCAATCATTGCAAAAACTCAGTGACCCTAACCTACTTTCAGTCTGTCATTGTTTTCAGTGACTGTGTGCATGTTCCACCCTCCCTTCACCCTCCTTTCTCCCCCTGCACCTCCCACGCCAGTCCTGCAGAAGTCACTGACAGAGAGAGACAGATACACAGTAAGCATGCATAGCAGCTTTAAGTAAGTAAAACCACTCAAGGACTTGTACTTTTCAGTTCTCAAAACCATTAAAGATTTTGTGTATATTCTAAACCTTTGCTCCAAAGACCTGACTGATTACTTGTTCCAGCAGAACCACAGGGAGAACTGTAATGTAATCATTGATTCTTTCAAGTTTATCTCAAAAGATGCAGAAATACTTGAAGGCACCTAATGATCCTAATGTACATTCCTCTTCTCAGTGTACGCAATAAACCTCTGGCTCAAACTTCAAGCATTAAAGATCGAATTTCAGCCCATCGTGCAGTTTTTTACTCCCCCCTCATCCATTTATTTTCTCGAGCCTTTTGTTTCCTGTCAGTTTCTGAATGTTCTTTTGTTTAGCTTGAAGGCCAAACTAGCTGCTGTACATGCTTCAGTCCACTTATATTGGTATTTTTTAACTCTGCTTTTCAAACTAATGCACGATCACAAGTACTTGAGTCGACACAGGCATATAGTGTCACATTTGTATTTACAATTTATGTTGAAAGACAGAGATCTGACGTCTGGTGAGAGCTCCCTGCTATGTGTGTGTGTGACTCTCTGATGCTCTGACGTCACGGACAGGTCCTCCTACTTCTACTGGACCCAATCCTTCTTTGGACATTCTGGGTTTGCTCCAGTTGGGACAGGAAACCCACAAGCTGAGAGGGGGGAAGAGGCCATTGAAGGGGGAAAAACAGGGACAATAAAAAAAGAGAGACTTCAGTGGACCAAAAAGAACAATTTTTCACCCAGCCAGTGACTTCAGCAAAATGTGACAGCTAATATTTTGTCTTGACGTAGACATGACTTGATGTTTCTCTTGTTCTATTCACAGGCTAAGAAAAACATTGAGTGTGCATTACAACCCAATTCTGGAGATGTTACTCTATCATGAATATTTTCTCAAGGGAACAAAAGAAAAATGCTTCTGCGCTGTAGTTTATGATAAACAGTTTCTCCTACATTCCACGGTCGCTGACACACCAATTATGAAGATACAGTGACTAGGAAAACTGGAGGAGGGAGGAGGAGACAGAAATTTGACTGCAGCCACCATGAAATAAAGCACTTGACTGGATAAAAAAAAAAAAAAAAATCATCTTTTTCTATATGCAACAAACAAAAGAATAGACCAAGAAAGAACATTCAAATCAGAACACACTAAAAAAAATCTTTCAGTTGGAGGGAGATGAGCTACAATTTCCACTTTAGTCATCAGCAGACATCACTTCATAAGGCTTGGATGTCAACTGTGAAGTCATGGCATTATTACTGCCCTACTCCTGCAGATAAAGCACTAAAAACAACCACAGGGGGAAAGTTGTCCGACCTGTATTTGATGACTGTGGTGTAACAGGAACTACTATTAAGTACTACAAAAGAATGCAAGAACTTTCATTGGCTACAAATGTTCAAATGCCTTCCAAGAACCATTTTCTTTCTTTCCAAAAGCGATCATGAAGGCCTAGGTTTTGCACTGATATTAAGTGGGCTGCATAAACTGTAGCTGAGTATTGTCTGTGCTCAGGCTTTTTATGTGTGTGTAAGAGAGGATGGTTCAGAGTCTGAACAAAAGCGAGTGCTAAACAAGCAACAAATGACACATTCATCAGGGTGAGGGATGCAGCTCCCGAGTACAGGCCTCTGAGCCAGCTGCTGCTCGTTACAGAACTGGATACCAGCCACAGGAGACAGAACCCTACGTACAAAAGAGGGACTGTTTGCCTTCTAGATTAATTTTTCAGATGACAAACGAGGCGGCGTGTGTGCATGCGTGTTGAGAAATGAGAGGTCCGAGCTCATCAACCGGGATTTTTTAGAATGGCAGCGTCTTTGATACGGCACGTTCTTTGCAAAGACACCATCTTAGGTCATCTGATCCATAAAGAAAACAGAAACCCAAGCCTCGCTGCCCTCTCCTCAGGCTCTCCAGTAAACCCGCGCTCGACAAACGTCTGTTCGACAGCTGCAGCGTTCCCGGCTCCAAAAAACACGAGAGCGCCAACCTCCTAAACACAAGTATGTGGATGAGAGTCAGCTCCAACGGTCTGCAAACAACAGTCCTTTGAAAAGAGTGCTGCTATTTAATCTTTGAAATATACTGTTAGGTTCCACGTTTGATTATATACACTCTACTTTCTACTCTAACAGACAAATAAAGATAACACTTTCTACTTTATCTTGGATAAATGTGGCTTAGTGAGTGAGAAAGTGAGAAAAGACAAAGCCTGGCGCTGAGAAGCTCGGAGTTTAATGGGGCACTAATTCAACTGTGCAAAGATAGCTGTTGCAGGAGAAAATCATTTTAGATTAGCAGCTACATTTTATGTGCACTGTATGTTTCCTGCCATGCTAAACGACCACCAGGCGAGACACTGAAATGATTACACTTTAACAATTAATTCATGTTACGCTGGAGGCACAGCGCATGAAAACAGTCCTGCCCAAACAAGCCTCTTGCTGACTTTTCAAACGGGATGTGAAACGGTTTCCAGTCAAACCTGTTGTGGTGCGACTGAACCAGGCGAGGGGTGGGGCAAACAGGCATACATATAACACACTGAAGCTTCTTTCAAACATGGAATACTTCACATAGCTGGCTTAGTCTATCTTTTATTTTTATCTAATAAATAAATAAAAAATAATGATACGAATGAAGAGGAGTCTTTTATGTTCTCTCACCAGCTGCATCACTGATGATATTTAAAACTTATTTTGCCATTGAGGCCTTTATTAATGAGTGTGAGCATGGGGGACGCTCACCCACGCAAAGATTGAGCATTCAACTCAAACTTGCTTCAGTGATACAGAAAGGTTACTAATACAGATTATACTTGATTTTATTGTAAAGTAAGCCTGCACAGGTTTCCAGCATTAGCGTCAACACGGGATGTCGGTTTCCTTGGTACAGACACGCTGCTCGGTTGAGAGGCAGCAGCGCTCGTGCATAGAAAGTCAAGTACATGGTGTTCCTGAAATTTAAGCCCATGCATTGCTAGTGTTTCCACGCTAAATTATGATTTCAAATGCACTTCAATTAGCGCTGCTGTCACCTTTCCTCATGAAGTGAAGTCATGCTTCGACCATTTCTTCCTCTACACAATGACTCTTTGTTGCAAGCATGAAGTCACATTGGTAAAAGGAACATATAAGCTTGTAGACTGGAACTGGTTCTTGATTCCCACCGCTAGTTACCAATGCTGACCATGTGAGACTAAATGTAACCGGGGCGCTTAATCAGATGAGACCGACATGTTCAGTTGCCAACAGGTTAGTACAGGGGTGCAGTCCTGAAAGGGGCTATCACACCACCTGCACACATAATAATACATCAGTCATGTGAGGCTCTATACAGAACAAAAAGAAAAGGTTCCAGTACTATTTTGAATGACAGCTCATTAAGATAGTGACAAGAGACCAAGTCATAATGCTGTGCACCTGGTCACATGTGTATGCTTTCACTCACTGCGTCCTATAATGGATATCTACTTTAAGAGAGTTGTCACTATATATCATGGAGCTTCTTGCAGCTGCACAGATGACTGGAAATCTCATCCAAGTGAAGAAATTCCAAAAGAGAACTGAAATAACAGAGTGTTAAACCAGAAATACACAGATCAAACAGAGCCAACAGTATATAAATAGTATGAACTTCATTCAAACTGTACATTTACCAATTTCTGTAATCTGGGAAAAAGTAGGGCTTCTTTCTACAGCCAATAATGCCTCTTTCTATGCCACATGGTCCTTTTCTAAAGTTTAAAAGGTTATTCATCTAAATAGGTTCCATTATTCCACCATAAAACCCCAAAAGATTGCCCGCTTCTCAACCTAAAACAACTAATTTCTTTCCAAAGAAAGTTTTCAGTCTTCTTGGTGGCAGTAAGCTCTTGTATAGTGCTGGGAGTTCTCTGCCCCACACAGGATCAAATTTCCTCAATCACTGCCCGTGTTTTTGTTCATCATTACACTGGCTGACCTCCTGGTGACCTCATTTAGCCCTACCGGCACATGTTTCCATTCACCTGCGCAAGAAACGACTCAGTCTAACATGTGAGTCGCGTTTTATTGGCCATCAAGTCAAACAAGCCATTATCTGCTATCAGCATGCAGTGCCAGGAAGGTCTGGAACCATTTGAGAGAGATTTCGCAGGGAAATGTCCAGACAACAGTTCAAGCACAAGGAAAGCTGTGGCAGCTTGCTGTGGAATCAGGTACTTGCAAAGTCATCCTTGGCATGCAGGTCAAGAGGCGGTATAAAAATCCCCCATCTTTACTTTAGAACCCTTTAACCCTGCAGCGAAAACCAGCCAAAAACGTGCCAGGAATTCCACTGCATTTATTCCAACTAAAGTTAAATTAAGACTTAATTTAAATACCCTTCAATTAAAGCGAAAGCTGACAAGTCACGCTCTGTACTAGAGCCTTGAAAAGATAAGAAAAAATCTCAAGTCTATAAAAATTTGGCAGGGGCATGCCACATACCAAAGGGCATCACCTCAGGTGGAAAGAGGGCAGCAGGTTCGTCCGCCATGTTCAGAGTCATGTTACTGCAGTGCAGCACCCAAGGTGTTATAGATACAGACACGGTAGACCTGTAATTTACCCGGCTGTCAGACTGTGCGGTGGTAAATTACAGTATTCAGCAAGGATTATGGTCTTCAGCTCATCCAAAGTGAGGCTCAACATGCAGCCTCACAGACGACAACTCATACATGAATACGGACATAAATCAGCTTGTCTGTGTAAGCCAATTTCAAGAAAGGAGGAGGTAAGCTAATTAAATATGTCGTCCTTGCTCTTGTAACCCAGGCATCGAGGCAAGAGACAATCAATACAGAAAACTCTAAGAATAGAGGACAGAGCGGGCTTTTATTAAGTTTTGGTAGCATGAGACATTTGTTGAATGTGCTCTTTGGTTTAGTGTTGTGCAATTTAGTCTCAGGCCAAAGCGTGTTGGAATTGGTTATAAAGTTCTTTTACGAATTAAATAAAGACTTTTTCATTTTCAACTCAAAGAGTTCCTTGGAGCTGCTTCACCCTTCTGTACTAAAAATTGTTCTTGGCATCTAATCTCTCATAAAACTTACAATTTCATTTCATAGTCAAGTTTCAAATTCATGTGTTGCATTTGTACAAACACACATCCAATCGTCTAAATGATGCCGCAAAATGTCATTTACTGGAGAGCCAGTAAGCAGAGCCATCTTTGACTCTCTTCGGGGAGCATTCCATGGCCCAGAAGAAATAAACCATCCTCGCTGCTTTACGACTGTGTTTGTGTTGTCAGCCGGCCAGAAGATCTCGTGGTCCCTCCAGTGAGATCTCACATTTGACCAAATAGAAACACTATACACGCAAAAAAAAAAAAAAAAAAGAAGAAGAAACACACGCACACACATCCAGGGAGATGTTAAGTTTTGTTGACCTTTTTTTGCAGAGGAACAGCCGTGCCCTGTGTCGGATTCACCCGCGAGCCTCCGGACAAAGGGCTGCTCAGAGAGGTGGAGGAGGGCGCATACTTTAAACAGGGCTGCTCTTTTCATTTGTGATCATTGGTGGTAAATCAGTTCTGTCTCTTGGTGGGTAAAGAAAGCTCCATTCACAGCGGGCAGAGTTGAGGTGGAAGATGTGGTTCAAGTACTTGCCAGGGTGGGCTACCCTCTCTCCAAAGAGACGCAAATACAGGAAATAAAAACACAGACCAGTCCTGAGTCCTGAATTTCCTGAAAGCAGCTGTGGAATTGTAATGACTAATATATACACTGCATATAGAAGAAGACCTGCTGATTATTTTGGGGTAAAACAAAAAAAAACCTCAGAGCATGAGCAAATGTGTCATTTAAGGAAGGAAATGAGTAAACCTTCCATCAGGATACCTCACAGGATGAGTGTCTTCAGAAAGTGGCCACATGCTCCTGTAACATTCCTCAGACTGAGCCAGGAATATAACCGTCTTAATTACAGCTGTGATTCATAACTAAGAGGGGCTTTTATGTGCGGTTTTGTGTGGCTTTTTTCCAATTTTCGTGCCGGCACAACCCACAACGCCTGCCAAGTGCCCCCTGAGACCAACTGGAAGGACTAAGAGTAAAATTAGTCAAAGGATGAAAATAATATTGTATTTTATGATAGTGGAAATCAATCTAATTGAAGTTGCTGTAACACTGCAGAGCAGGAATGTGGTTGTTTAAGGGGAGCTATTATCTTTCACGGCTCCAGCAGTGTGCCGATACTATATTATTATAACCACTGGCACTGCAGTTGACAAATCCATGCATTCTCCATCTTTCCTCATTCCTCGCTCATGTCGGCTTTTCTCTCAAAATCTCAAAAGTACAGTTTGCACGAGGTTTTTGTTTCGTGTTTCCTTTGAACTGCTCTGTATGACTGTCATCTACCTCCTCCTGTATTCGCAGATTAGCCACGACATGCTTCCAGTGCTTTGAGTGGTGATATATCCAAGGTTATTAAACATAATCTTTACCTCTATATGGCTGCATTCTGAAAATCTCCTGTTTTTAGGTAGTTATTTAGCTACTACGTGTGATTTAAAAATATATATATATGTAAATATTTAAGAGGCATTTAATGTCTTTATTTGATACAGTGGAGGGACATTGTGTTTTTTTTTAATGTCAGTCCTTGAGGTTTGGTTTAGTTCTTAAACATAAAGTTACTTGTATCTTTTATTATTCATTTAAAAGCTGATGAATGAATTAATCTATGTAAAGGTCTCTGATTCATACTCCACATCTCTATTTAACCTATTTCTATATATTTCTAGCACTTCTGCCACAGTGATGTAGTCTGAGTGCTGGGGCTGTGACCTTACATGACATCTTAGCTGGATGTTACAATGTTGGACAGCAGGTTATCTCTGTGCTTATCTTAAGTTGTTACAGTTAAACAGCAGATAAAAGATAGCACAAGAAATCCACAGGTATACTTTTGCCCATATCAATATCATATTAATATGAGAGTTGAGGTTTGTCAGTGTGTGATCAGTTATGTGCTACAATCTGTGCACCAACCAGCAAGTCTATTTTCTGTGCTTCAACAAGCATCCACCCCTATCTTATCAAAGAATTATTCATGAATGTCAGCTGAAACTCGCAGCACTTTTTGGATGTACCCTCCTGTGCTCTGTGCAGTACGCCGTGTTTCCCCTAGGAGAGCGCCTTCACATACTTACTACTTGAGAAACAGTGACTTTGACAAGCGTGCACCATAAACAATATTGGGCAGATGGTAGCCATTACAGTTCAGTGATGCCTCCACACGATAAAAAGATCACACACTAGGCTGGATCAAACACTATGAGGGGATCAGGATTAAAATTAGTCTGTAATTATTTTAACGAGGCCATAAGCAAAGATATTTAAAAAAAACAAAAACTGCAAATAAATTAAATTTCTGCTTCAGGATATATTGAATATGGCTCATTTGGCATTTGAAAAGTTATGAGGCATTTCTGAGTCAGCACAAAAAGTTCTGTGCAATTTTTGAAACATCATCACCGTGATCAGTCACGTAGGAGTAAGAAAATGATGAGAGAGAAAAAAAAATACATGTCTGAGAGGCTGTTTCTATTTAAAAGCCCAACCCCCCGTCTGCCACCTCCACCCCGCCCTCTCTTTCCCCTTTCCCTTGCTCTCTCCCTTCTGCCGGAGGCCTTGTTAAATTGGCACAGATTCTGCCCGACTCCCAACCAAAATCGCTGCCTAAGTGTTTCCACTCCGCTACCCCTATCATGGCCTTACAGTAGCACAGCACACAGAGGGGGTATACACAGCAGAAGCTTTTCTCCATAGGTCTGCTGTCACTTTGTACATAAAGAAGCAGCACTGACTCCAGTTTTTACATCTCAAGAACACATGAAGACTACGGCCTAATCAAAACTGAGTGATCATATGTGAGTCAGCCAGAGGGATACTCTGCAGAATTCTTGTACTCCTCCTCACGCAAACAGAACAGTCTTTGTTTGCAGGGCTTTAGCAGAGCGGATGCGAGTGAGGCATTCTGCTGCAGAAGTCAGAATGCCTCCTTCTTCCTGCTCGGTCTCAGAGGTGTTGAAAACTTCCCAAAGCACATTCCTCTCTGAGACAGACCCAAGGAATAACAGTTGAGCACGGCAAGGGGAATTCAAGAGTTTTGCTCCTGGGGGGTAAAAAAAGTCTTCTCTTTTAGTAAAAACAAACATTCCAGCTGATGCAGATAGTATGTGTCAGAATCAGGTGAATTAAACAAAGACGAAGAAGACAACTGAAACTCTGTCGGGTCTTTCAACAAGAGGATCGTAAATTCTTTTAGAAATGTTGAAAGCATCGGCACAGACTTCAAGTCCGGCAACCTTTCTGCAAAATGACCTTCTGGTTAAAGGTCATTCCTCAAACTTTATCCACACTATATTCACACAACCACAAAGTTCCCATCACCGCAGAACAGAGTATACTGGGAAACCCACACAACCTCCACCCCAGACGAAATGGGCCGCTCGTATAAAAAAAGGAGTTGGCTTTGCACAGAGCATGAAAGTGGAGTCTTTTGGCAGGTCACTGCCATCTCTGACTTGTAAACAATATGGAGGATATTTTTAGGGGACACTTGGCCTCAATTTGATACTCTCAAGTCCTTTGGTCTATTTTAGTCCGGCGCTGCATGAATAAGAAGTATTCACGCTGCTGTTTTCATAATAAGGCGCGCGCGCTAATGGAGGACGAGGTGAGTGGGTGTTTGTGTCTACATCTGTGTATATGACAGGAAAAAGAGCCAGTCTAGCAGAAGAATTTCCAGTGTTGAACTAAAAGCGGAAGACTGAATCTAGACAAAACAAAGACGCTGCTAAAAGCAAAGGAGAGAGGCCAAGGCTCATTGTCGGCCTGCGGGACTCAATGCACAAACTCAATAGGATGCAATGAAATGCTGAGATAATGAAAGTATTAAATCTAGTACAGCATGTTCACATAAACACAGTGAAAAAAATTTAAAGAAATCACACATGTCCTTCATGTCTCTTAGATGGGGGCATCAAATGTGATGTGTGTGTTTGGCTCGGTTCAAGAAGAGGTCTTGTTTTTTTTTTTTTTTTTTTAAATTGATTGCCGGGCAATTGGAATAAAAGCTTTACAAAAGCTTGGCCATCATCAAAGAGGCAGTAAAAAGGAAAAGAGATGAGAGCTGGTCCAAAAAAAAAAAAAAAAGGAAAGGAAAGGAAAGGAAAGGAAAGAAAGAAGAGAAGATAACTGCTGTTTATCAGATTGTTCCAAGATGAAATTCCCTTCAAACCATATCAAAAACAAAAAGAACAGACAGTTCATCAGCGACAGCAACATAAGAGCAGGAAAGGGCAAACGGGCAATCACAGAACTCCCTGAGATACTCTGAAGAAAGTTACAGATAAAAATGTCTTATTAGCATTTACATCCGTGGCGTATACGGATATATATATTCCACTGTCAACTTTATGTGCAGCTGCAAATAAACCCAGACGATTTAAAATCGATGGTTCGGGACAGACACAGCGTGCGTGCACACACACACACACACACACACACACACACACACACACACACACACACACACACACACACACACACACACACACAGGATAAACCAGAAAATACGATTTAATGCAAATTGCTGCTGAAAGGAAATCAAATATAAAACTTCTTCTCCCTCTCTGTTGTCTGTGGGCTCAAAGTTTTGGAAAATGCTGTGAGGAAGCTTTATACTACACAGTGATACCAATCCAGAATCTAATCTAACACGGGCACCTACGTAAAGGCTTTGATGTTGGAGGAAAGCGTGGGTGGGCATGTCTTTGCGATTACGAAGTGGGCAGCTTGCATCACAGTTGGTTTGTTGAATTAGATGCACGGCACCCACAAAAGGCTCAAAGCAAGTTCTGGTGTCCTAAAACACAACCTCGCACACCAAACCTCTCGCTGCCACTGTCAACACCGATCAGATGTACACTCATCTAAACTACACTTACACCCGTCTGACGCCTACACTTAAGATTTCACTTAATCCCCAACACTACACCCAATCATTTACAACCTACTTTCAAAACTACAATGTTGAGTTAAGGTGTAAACAACACATGACAATCATTCTAATGAGAGACGGGTGCTCTGATAATGGTGACACTGAACTGCATCATGAAATTATACCCAATCAATACACAAATGACAGAGAGCTTGAGTCTGAAAAGCCCTGCTAGTGACCTCCAAGATCCATGTGGCTCTTCTTCTCTGGACTGACTGACGCTGCCTTCCTTACAGCTGCACACAAAACATAGAGCTCAGATATAAGAAACAGTATAAAAATACAAAATGTAATTCAACTCAAACCATGTTTTGGAATAATCTTGATGTCAAACAACAGGTCTGCAGTTACATTTGTGCTTATCGCCTCATAGCAAGAAGGTTTCTGTTTCGAACCTTTGCTGGAGCTGTGTGGAGGTTGCACGTTCTCCCCGTGTCTGCGTGGGTTTTCTCCGGGTACTCCGGCTTCCTCCCACAGTCCAAAGACATGCACTTAACAGGTTAATTGGAGACTCAGAATTGCCTGTAGGTGTGAATGTCTGTGAGTGTCAATGGTTGTTTGTCTCTGTACCCAGCCTCTCGCCAAGTCAGCCCAAGTCAGCTGGGATAGGATGAAGGTTTTAGGGCTGCAACTGACAGTTACCACCCAATACAGCGACTTTTATTATCTTGTTCAATCGTTTCGTAAGTAAAATAGTTAAAATGCACTAAATAATTTGAAAGAATCCAAGATGGCGCCTTCAAATTCCAAGTTTAAGGACAGATGAAAAAGATACTCACAGAGAACATCAGCAGTCATTGAGAGAAGCTGAATGTTGAACATGTTGCTTTAAAAATGACTAACTAATAAGTGATTATCAAAATAATTGCTGATTATATGTGTATTATATACTGAGTATACTTTGTTGTAGTCTAACAGACAACACAGAGTCAACTATAAATTGTATACAGAGTAAATTGTAGAAAATCCAGCTTTGTACAGCTAAGCTGCTGTGTGCTGTAAGTGGATATAATGAGTATGTGCAGGTACATTATCTGTATTGTTTTCCTTTAAACTAGCACTTGTTGAAAGCCAACTGGTTTAAAATACACCCACACACCTTCACTCACTTAGCGTAGCATACAGACAGAACATCGTGGCATTCTTCTGATTATACAGCTGAGACTGAATTCATTACCCACTGAAAGCTAGATATTTGTCAAACAATTTAAAGATGACATAAAGGAAATCATCATAACATGTCCACCCTGACCACAGTCCACTTGAGACAAATGACATCATGGTCATACCTGTATCATACAGGTGCCTGACTGGCTGCCCGTTGTGCTGCTGCGCTCAGCACAGCAGCTTCCAACTTTCTAGAAACTTTGCATCATTCCTACATGATGACACACATGAGCAACTGCACCGAGACGACAACACCGAAACCAAGACACGACTCCTGTCTGTATGCCACATTCTGACATAACACTGGAAATATGCACAATGCCGAATTATAGTCCAATTATAGACCAATAGACACTGCGTGCTGTTATTTTATCCAGTGAAAAAACAACAACATGTAGCTCATTCGGCCTTGACCCTGACTTCATGCATCTCCTGAGCGGGGAGCAGCTCCGCAACGATTGCTTAGACTTCTGGGATATTACGTAATGGTTTAAAGAGGTGAGCCGAGGGCTTGAGAAGCTCCCACATTCAGTGGTTTTGGAAAGGTAGAGAGGGTACACACAGCAGTGCGAGTCTGCGGAGGAGACTTCCTCCCACACAGTCAAGCTCTTGATTAATGTTATGCCAGCTCATCACCACAGAGTAGGCTGCTGGACTGACAGGGCGATAATAGCAGCTGGTATTGTACAGTGTCACAGGACATCAAGGAAGCGCTGCAACTCTTACAGAGGTCTGCAACGCTGACCCTAATCTCTTTGGGCATGTCGTGATGTTAGAAAGCCTTTTGCATCTGTGCTATTCGAACAGCCGGGACAGAAAAGGGAAGCGCTGTAGGCTTTGTTTGTAATCGCATTATCAGGTGAAATGTATCACATTTACACAGGAAAATAGCTGCCATTGAAAGGAAACAAGCGAGGAGCAGTACTGACAGGCGCAAATATTGTCTCATCTATCAAACTCTCTTTTCACATCAGCTCAGTTCAGCTGTGATTGAGGTATCACCGTTATGATAATCATGCCACATATGAAACCTTAAATCATTTTGGATACAACCTCTACACTGTGTAATTCATTCATGCCTACCTGTGAACAGTTTAGTGATGGCCTTGTTCTGTCGCCGCGCCGAGCAGATGAGAAGCAGCCAGGGAGGCAGGAACTCATGGTGACTGGCCAGGAGCTCCGCGATGGTCCTGGGGGACCCGGGGGAGGACCTCTGCTCCCCCTCGCCCAGCTGACAGCCTTCGTCGATGGAGTCCACCAGCAGGAAGAGAGACTGCTGAGGAGGCTTAACACTGAGGAGAGGCAGGAGGACACATCTGAGGACAGAAGGAGGAGAGAGAGAACTGTTAGGCTTTCATCTGTTTGATTGTGTTTGACTCATAAAACAAGAAATGAGATTTTAGTTTTTTGTTGTACAAACGTTTCTGAGAGGCAGAATATAATTGCACTGGTTGAGATAAATTCCATATGGATGGTAAAAAACATTTTTTCAGAAAAACTTACTTTACTTTACTAGCGAGTAGTAAACTGCAGTTAAAGTAAAATATAAATAAGCTAATATACCAAATATAAAAATGTGCTTCTTTATATGAAATGTACTTCGGGGAAAGCACTGGTCTGCCTGAGCTACAGTGTTTTCATCCATAAACATAGTGTGCATTACAACAAATGCAATCGAAATGCATTACATATTGAACAGATGTTACTTTCTGTCCACTCCCTTAGTCACTCCAACAAACCTCTCTCTCTCCGAGCTGATCTACAGAAAACTTCCACCACCACAAACAATCCATCATCAGCTTCAGGTGGGAATGCAAGGCGGACACTAATGAAAGACTGCATGTTATCTGAGTTCGTGCCAGAATGAACTATGAATAATATGAATGTAACAAACACATTTAGCCCTATTGAGATAAATTCTACAGTAGTTATATTTGGTTCTGTTTAATCTGGTCTTAGATTGCTGTAGACCTATTCTCCACAGTGCTGTGCCAGTGCTGAAGAAAGGTCTGCCCATCATCATCCCGCTACAGGAAGAAATTCAGAGGGGAATAAACTCTGCCTTGTTTGCATTTCTTTAAACCAATCACGAGCGTCTTGGGCAGCACTAAACCCAGGATGCAGCGACTTGCAAAATAGTGTCGCCGACCTGTTTTGGTGGAACATGTGCCCACAGAGAGGGCAAGCCATGGCATGAAGATGGCTAAATTCATGCAGAAGAAAAAGTGTTAGCTGTTAGCTTGTTTATGTTTGTATGGTTAGTCACCAGGTTAGGGTAACTTGACATTTTTGGCATGTAGACTACTGTCTCTGAGGGTATGGTTTTACGTAGCGATGGGGATTTTGAAAATGGAAACAGGTGGATGACGACGTATAAAAGATCATCTTAGTTCATATATAATTAGAGGATGAAACAATCCATCAATGTTATATTCTACCTTTGAGTTTGCTGGGTTTACTTCAGTAGTGCAATATTATTTTTTAATTGATCTTAAACTCTTTTTTTGTTATTTCCTAATGAAAGCAAAGATTTTCATGAGCTTTCAATATATCAAACTCAACTAAAATATACGGGAGAATCAGTGCTGTTTCCGTGTCAGTCATGATTGAAAATCTGAGCAAGGCATCTTTGTAGATTCAACACTTATGCCTGAGAACATTTCACTGTTGATTCAATCACATTTGTTCTATCCGTGACGCAACACAACATGCACAGTCACGGCGAACGAGAGAGTGATCTTCTTGATCATCATTCTCAGCTCATCAGTCTCAATTGGTCGAGAGTGTAGGCGTTTAAATATGTCTCCATCCAAACCAAATTGCATCCATTAACAGGCCCACTGCGGATGATTTGAGCTCGCAGAAACATCCAGAGCAGTCATTTATAATTCAGTGAGCCTTTTTGTTTGTCCAAAAAAAAAAAACTTTGCCCAAGAGCTACATGTTCAGCCTTGAGATCATATCAAAGACGAGGAGAGAAATGTGTTCGGCAACTATCATAACAACTCTAAATGTGCAAGATTTTTCACAAGCCAAACTTCAACAAATCTCCCTGCAACTTAAATATTGATGTTTAGATATGAACGCCCATTAAAAGAAGCCCTGTGGCATCCAGTGATAAAACAAACATGATGTATAACATTCTGGAAGCTAGCGTCACATCAACGCACACGCCGAATGCTACATTAACCTTTTGTTAAACTGAAAACCAGACACTGAACGCACTTGCTCCAGCGCTAATGTGTAACTTCACACACTGGAGCGAGATGACCAACAAATGCATTTCTTGTTCCGTGTTATGTTTGTGTTGGCAAGACCTTAGTTCCACTGCGACGGCTACCAACAGTTCAAAGTCAGCAATAAGACGTCCGTTTGGGAAAATGTCATTTCCTAAAACTCATAAAATTACTTCCAGCTCGACTGGCTGTGATAAACAATGTGAGGATTTCATATTAGTGACATTTTAATCGGAGTCTAATTAAACATTTAAAAAGAGGGTTGGACAAATCAATTAATCAATGTGAAAGCTTGATTCAAGAGCAGAGATGGCTTCAGGGCTTCTGAGGCTTTTTCATGGGTATCTGTCGTGCAGATAAAAATCGGTCACCTTGCACATGATGGGACTCTTCAAATGCCACTCCTCTTTAATGGAATCGGTTGTAAGCTTCGTCGTAAAACGCTAAAATACTGTTTTAATGAGACTTCCTCTGAATGCTCAGCAGCCTGTCACTAAGCCTGTGGCTCCGAAGTCATTTCCTTTTAAGCATCTACCATTTTAGCCCAAGTTCATTATCCTTAAACACATGGGAGCAGAGATGACTGGGGTGAAGGTCTGTGTGTTTTCATTCCAAAGCACTGGGAAGTACAGAAGACGCCATTTTTACAATAACTTCCCTCAGGATACTACAGAAAAGTGGAAGTACCTCATTGCAACAATGTAAAATATGTCCGAGTGGATTGGAAAGGTTGGTGCTGACAGTTTGTACTTTATACTGCTCCTTTAGTACAGCTCACTTTTAGGTTTACTGAAATAACACTTTACTATGACCAGTGCCTTCCATGTCGTACAAACATGCAACACTGGAAATTAACCCAAATCAAAACACATTTGAAACACATTTTCCAAAAATGGTTACCACCTCCAAAATAAAACAGTAAAATGTACCAATAGCCCAAAGTAATGTCTTCATTTGCTTGTTTTCCCCCATGAAAAACCCCAAAATATTCACTTTAAATTGAGAAAAGCAACAAATTCTCACATTCTAGAAGCTTTTAATTATACATTTCATGACTTAAAAAAAAAAAAATAACGTTCTCACTGAAGTTGAAGTTGCTGATTGATGTCCTTAAACATGCTGGACAGTTAAAACTGTTTTTGCAAAGCTCTTACAAACTTTAGCTTGTATTTAAAACATTTTTCCCAACAGTTTGAACCCTCAACAGGAAAGAAAATGTGCAAATGGCCTACAACTTTCGCTCTTTGTCATCATGCTGCTCAGCTTTTCAGAAACACAGTCAATCACTCCTTCTGATGGCTGCAGCCCACAGAGAACCTGCAGTGCCATCTGGGAGCCTTGCCAAAAGGAATGTCCATCCACAGGGGTGACTGTGAGTGAATGGTTGTGTCTGAGGCCATGTTGCCTACTGAGACAATCAAATCCACAGTGACAGCAAGTGGGCAAAACAAAGAGTCATTCTTCTCTCACAATTCAGCTACTTTTGACCTGTCAAAGAGTCAAAAGACGAAGGCTGCAGACAAAGAAAACTCCACAGGACACTGGGGATGGAGAGAAAATAAGCTCAGGAAAAGCTGATTTAGTTTGCCAGACAAACCTGCAGCATACCTGAGCCAAGAAAATTCAAAGTAATTCAGCCCACACACCGTGGTCTTGGACATTTGTACCAACTATTTTGGTTCTTGCTCAAGTGCTTAACATATGTCCAGGTTGATGCCAATTGCTATTTAAGACTACAAAAAAAAAGGGGAAGAAGGGGGATGTAAAATGCATCTAATGCACTCACCATCTGTCGCCTTGTGTTCGCGACTCCAGCGACCGTCGCTCCCACCACAATGTGTAAAGTGAAGCTTTCAGTGTGATGTTTAGTGAAGATGTCTGGGCCGACAGGGGCAGCACCGGGCACCGAGCCAACGCCTTACAAATTTACACAGCTCATTTTATAGGGCGGGCGCAGAGCCTGAAATCCATGCCACATATCCAAACACCCCCACACTCACACACATAAACACTGACCAGGATGGAGCAAATGCTCAAGAAAACACTGGGTAATATATACCGTCCATGTCCAGCCTTGACACTGTTCTATTAATGGATGAAAGGACAACTGGTGAGTGGAGCTCTCAGCTTCAGACAGATCGCCACGCAGAGAGATACTGACAATGCTTTCCACCGTGATCAGTAGAAAACCAGAGTTGACTTTTCATTGGAAGAACCCCCCATCTCTTCATTTACTATCGAGTCAATTTGGAGGAAGCCTGCTCAGCGTCTTTGCAAAGTCAGGAGAGCTTAGTGCCACCGAGCTTAACAACAACAGCTGACTCATGCACCGGCTCATGCAAAGTGAAAGAGACAACCATCTTGCAGATTCTTCCCTCGTGCTTTCTTATGCGATTCTTACATTATGCATAACGTTACTGCAATCATCTTGTTCAAAGTAATCACACTGATGAGAACAATAAGAGTGACTGGCAGTGAGAGCAAATGTTCTCAACAGCCAGGCTCAGACACTTCAGCTGGATTCTTCCCGTTACGTAGGCCATATGCCCTTGTTTCCTCCTCCATCTGTTATCATCTCACTCCAGTTTAATCTGATTGGATATAAATTCCAAATGTAAGGCTTCATTACAGGTTTTTTTTTTTTTTCAGGTTTTCAATGGGTATGCATTGAAGATTGTTTTTTTTAAGCTTTTAACAAATCAGGGGTTTGATGCAGAGTGAAGCAGAGCTGCAGATTTACATTCATTTGTGCTGAGAGCCTTTTATTAGACCGATAACCCTCTGAGGATGTCGACCTTGGAGCAGTAAATTAGTTATTTTTCAAAAATACAGAAATGGCCATTATAATATTTGTTCAAAACTGCTGAGTGAAGAATTGGACGACCTTCTTATTAAGCTCAAACGCCTGTATCCTGTCAGGACGAATAAAGTGCACAACATCTCCCCTAACATGAAGCTACTCCACCCACATTTCATATCTCTGGGTTAAATATTTGATATTGTTAAATATCTCAACAACTACTGAATGGATTGCCATGAAATTCTGTACAGACATCACTAATAAAAACATCCATGATCCCAGATGATACTTTGGTTTAAATATTAAATACCTGCAAAATTACTGACATTCCTGTCAGCCTCAGCTGTACTTACTTGTAAATAACTAACTAATATGTATCTTAGATGGTGAAGATGACAAACTGTTATACCTACTCAACAACAGCATGTCAGCATCATCACTGAGCTGTAATTATCATTTACTCGGTTACTTTTAACTTTTATCATTCAAAATTGTCAAAAGCTAATGGATAGCCAACAAACTTAATAAGGATTCAAATTTAATAAGATGTTATCGAACCCCAACACTACTGTGTACTATGTCTGGGTCTAAAATATCAATACTTTTTGAGTACTAACCCAACAAAGACAAGTACCAAAGTACCAGATCACATACCAAAGGTTGGCATATGTCAGATTCTTAGTCTCGTTTCTTTGTTGTCTGAAAACAGATTTCCTGACTTTGCCAATTTCAGATTATAGATATTTATTTATTAAGTTCTTGTACTGCTGCCTGTGTGAGGAAAAAATAAAAACTGATGCACTTGATAAGTCTTATTTTGCTGAATAAGCAAAATGTGATTTCCAAGAAAAACTAATGAAAACTTGAATATCATAAAGGAAAAATATACCCAGCACCACCCTAAAAGCTGACGTCAAAGCAGGCGTTTCCACAAACTGTCAGCAGATGACCTCATACAATAAATGCTTCTGTAAGTATTTAAAAACTGCTTGTATCTGCTGTTCTTTAGACATGCTGGACAATGTGTGAATTTGATCTCGGTTTAATGGATTCACACAATCAATTCTGTGCTGGATTCCGAGCAGACAAATGCCTCCAGCTGCCTGAGAAACAATGTCCTGGAGACTGTTCGGTCGGGGGTGAAATGAGGAGCACATGAGAGCCAAACTTACACATGCAGAAACAACAGATTCTTTTAAAAAATGAGCCCAAAATGGTTCCCCATAATCGACCCTTAGTAATGTCTTTAAAATGACTTAAGCTGATATCTGATGATCTTTGAGACAAAGATCTTATGATGTTTTTGATTCCAAACACATTGTCATGGGACCGGTCACACACAGTGATCACATTGGTTTTGTGGGCTGCATCTGGGAGTGAAATCTAACTTATTCCCCACCCTTTAACTACGTCACCCTGGACTGTTTTGGTAATAATCAAAACACACAAAAAAAGACAAAATTTTGCCATTAAAAACATTTAAATTTAGCCTCTTCAATCATTAGTCAAACTCCTTTAACCCCTATAGCACAGCCTATTAATGATTTGCAAAAGTGTAAACAGACTGCACACGTTTTTTTTCTGGCCAGCACACATACCTCAGATAACTATTTCAAATCCCCGAGCTCTTCCCAACCCAGACGAGGTGTGCATTCCTGGCCAGCTATCCAATACTGTCAAAGGAATCTGAAATTTCATCCTTTTCAACCCCCTCCCTTCTTCCCCCCGCCAACACTCCTGCCACAGTTTGCCTCCAAAACACTCTCTGCTCTCCTCACACATGGAAACACAACGGTGTGATCATGAATACACACAGTTCACCTGGATTTCAACGGACATGTGAACCTATACGTCCAGTGCCAACCAAGACAGGTAACACAGCTTTACCTCAACTCCACAGCTTTGTGGTAACACGGGGCAGCAGAGCGAGCTGTCTGGCATGGACGGAGATGAACACACTGAAACGACTCAAAACTCGGAAAACAATCTTTGATATTTGACTGAAAGCCTGGAAAACATCTTTTCTCAATCAGCTTCTTACTATGAGCTTTGAGGGATCCAACATACACAAACAATTCTGCCAAAGTTACAACAGTCTGGATGCGTCGCAGGAATTTCTGAATTTCTGTTTTTCCCCCCCTTTATCACACATTTACGCCCACCGATCAGAGTGATGTGACGACAGCTGTGGCGCTGCTTGCTCGCGCTGCCAAACCACTTGTCAATCTAATGCGATCAAACCACACCTACGCGGTCTTTGTGAAGCAGATTAGCTGGATTTTAAAAGGCATTAAACTCTGAACAAATAACACCTGAGGAGGTTTTTTAAGCTCTAACTGTTGCTTATTTAGTGAATATTTAATGTAACAGAAAACCAAACATTTCCAGACTATCAAAGCTTTTATCGTCACGTCTAAACTGTTACTATAAATGTCATTCCTTTGTACCCACAGCATCAATGTATACTGTGACTTTGTTTAATTTGCCGGCATGTTTTGATCATGATTAATGCTCGCTAATTTCCAGATTAAGCGATCAACGGAGGAGTTATCCAGCTATGAATGACGAGTGAACGCGCCAGGAGACGACAAACAAATACGACGGCCGGATTGTTTCATTTGAAATATTAAAACAGTTTATCGTGAATGAAATATGTGGAAATAAAAGCTGAAAATCTAGCATTTTTCAAGGAGTATATTTGAATTACATTGTTGAAAACATATTCCCAACCTCACCTTTCAAGACTTTCATCATACAATTGAATCTTTTCTAGTTTACTGACTATTGGTCAGACCAGACAGGCAATTTAAAGACTTAACCTTGGCTTCTAGGAACATATGATGGGTGTTCTTTCCTTCCTCATATCTTATAGACTAAACTATTGTTCAGATAGTTACAGACTAAGGTTACAGCCCTCTTTTGGCCTCATGAATGAGTCTTAACTTGCTTCAACTCTTTCTCTATGAGCTATTATACAAGCTTGAGCACCACAGTATATGAGCTTTATTTATTGAGTGGGATGACAATAATCTGAATGAGTTATGTGTGCCCACACAAGCACGTAGGCACAGACACACACACACACACACACACACACACACACAAATAAAACCCACACATAAACACACACACACACCATCCGCCGGTGGTGTGGAGACAGAGGCTGGCCTCAGATTGCTGAGTCATCATTGCAGCCGCACCAGTGCTGCTGTTTCTCCTCATCTGCTCAACTGGAGTTGATGCGTCACACTGGGAGCCTTTTTTTTTTTTTTTTTTTTTGGGTTTCTAAAACGTGGCCCTAATCTGCAGAGTTTTCCACAGCCGTGCACCACATGAAAGCCACGGGGCCGTTTTCATTTAGCGTCCCTTAACCCCAATAAGCAGGGCCGCCCAATGTGCAACAGTCAAAAAGTCAACACAAAAGAAGAAGAAAAACCACAAAAGCTCCCTCACTGACTTCATAAAAAAAAAATGTCTTGGTCGGTTTTGCTTGAAACTGAAATGTGCCACAAGTTGAACTATGTTCAAAATCAGACAAAGAGACGCTACAGACACGTGATTTGAGGGTCATTTAGGTAACGGTTAGATGACAAGACTCCTTTACAAACATCTACCCATTTATTTATATCTCTGGCTTTGCACCTCACAATTTCCTACATTTCCAAGAGCCAATAACTGGAATTCACTTGTCACAATGTACCGAAAAAAGAGTTTGCTGTGAGCCGGTAATGCCATGCTGTCTTGTAAAATGACAACTTAAAAAAGCCTCAAACAATATTCATGTTCACTGGAGGCCACCAGACGAGATCTAATCATGCTTCTGTTTTGATTAATGTCGCCACTTATCTGAACAGTTACTTGGAACAAAGCAACAGGCGGTGTTTTACAAAGAAAATGTTTCAAGTAGCTGCCAGAAAATCAACATTTTTAAATGTCTTGTAGAAAGAAAAAAAAAAAATATCTGAACTGCAGCATCAATTTCTTCTGTGGACGCGCTGAGGGAATAAAACACTGCCAAGAAACTTCTTGTTCACAAATTGAAGTCACGGTCATTCATCATTTCTGAAGTGTGTGCCCTTTACAAAGAAATAGAAACTTGTCCAGCTACAATTCAAGTCGAACTCATGTTTGGTGGAGAACAGCCCGACAACAGTTCCACATAAGGTCACACCTAAACTAAAAGGCAGCTTTGTCCCATCAGCACAAAAAACCCTGCTGCCTTTAGTTTGACCCACATGACTGGGTTAACTCCACCTATTTGAAGCCAGCTCTTTTGTCCAGAAGGGAGAAAGTGAGGCATGTTGGATGGCAGGAGGCTGATTCAGATTCATTCAAACTGGAGGACTCCAGTCAAAACATGGCAGTGGCCTTTGATAAAGCAAAGACAAAGACTGATTAGACAGAGGAATGTGCTTTGGCTCCGTCTACAAATAAAACCCTTGATGACACACTACAACCCAAGTGTCAAACCCTTTAGATAGTACTAATGGGAATGAATTTGACCCACACAGGCAGTCGATGTGCCACAAGTATCAAGTTTATTGTCTGAACAAGTCATCGGCTTGTACTGGGAGACCTGAAGGAGAAGAAAGGCAAACTGAAAGGTGAAACTGCCTTTTATCTGGAGGACTGCAGCTCATGACCTTTGCTTGCAGGCATCTGCCCTGCTGCATCGCATTACTTCTAGTAAAGCACTACATAAAAATGCATTCTAGTGAGGCTCTGTAATAATACTGAAATCAATATAACAATATTAGTCTGGAATGAGGAGTTTTATTTTAGATACTAATGCTGAAGCTAATGATTGTTGTCATCAGTGATTCATCTAGATTTTTTTGTCCAAAAACAAACAATATTCACAATACTATCATAGACGGCCAAAAAAATAAATATTCTTATTAGCTGGAAGCAGGAAACGTAACATGTAACATTATGGTCACATATTCATTGAAATATGTCTCACTAGTATGTCTTATAAAGTTGTGTTTCATGCTAGGTTTGAGGCAATATGTTGAAATTTTCCCACTGGCCACTGACAACAAGTGGCGATTGCCAATATATTCACACAGGCGTGTTTAAAATCACAAAAAGGGCATTCATTCGCTCGCCAACCCTGTTACCAACTGCTCATATGTGTAATAAGCACTTGAATCAGACCAGTATTGTATCAGGTAAGCATAAGAATATCTTTTTTTTTTTCTAGCAACTAAGAAAAATAGTAACTAAGTTGGAAAAAGTGTCGTGAAAACTTTCAAATGTCCTGCTTGTCTGTGGTTGCAGATGCACAGATGGGACGAGCAATGATCAGGTTGCGCAGAGTGGACGTAAAACCTGTGTCTGAACCCGTTTCAATGTATTAACACGAGGCTGGTGATTACTATCAACAAACAGATTTGTTTGTCTTTGACCGGGCTAAAGAATTTGACAGGGCCTCTTGCATTCACTGGCTGGCTAACATTTAAAATCACAGCTGGGCGGGGGGGTTGGTGGCAGTGGCCCGAATCATTTAAAACCAGGCACGCACCCCTCTGTGAATTTTTATCCCTGATGTGAATTAGTGGTCATAATGTTGGACTAATGATAAAGTTTTACACCCTTCCATTTCTCGCTTTATGTCACTGCCAAACACAGCCGACAATCTTGGCTTCCTGAAACCAGATAGGATCTAGAACACCAGGGGAGCCGCTCACATTATTTGTGTACAACGGTGCCTGGAACACTTTTACACCTGAGATGGCGATAAGGCAGTCACCGAAGTGCTTATTTGGCTCACAAACAAAACAGGGAGCTGGTGATAAGCCTTTGTGCCTTTGTTGTCCACAATTTTTAAAGGCCTGAGGTTTAAAGTGCTACATGATATTTGCTTCAAGAGGCGAAAGGCTGAGCGAATGTGACTGTCTTGTTAAAAAAAAAAAAAAAAAAAAGCATCCCAGCATGACACAGAGCAGAGCTGAAGTGAGAAGTCCATCCCTGCTGGGTACGGTCTCTGTTTATGTCCCCACGATAACCTGCCTTTAATCTGAGAGGGTCAAACTGAAGTCAGAGTCATCGGTAGAGGCCGCATGATTACGAGCAGATGACAAGAGGAGCGCTCACTTCCTTGGGAATGTTTAGAAAAAAAAGAAAAAAAAAAGAGTGTGGGTGGAGATGTTGACTCTGGTGAGCGTTTTAAAAATGATTTACCTTGCTGAACGTTTGACCTACTTTTCCCCCCCATGTGTGTGTGATGTTGAGATGGTGCAATAAGCATCACCAGATGGCCAGACAAGAAACGTGAGTGTGTGTGTTCAGTGCTGCATTCCAGCCTGTGTTGCATAGTGTGCCTGACCTATACTGTGTAGACAAGTCGCGCAAGTAACCCACATACACACACGCTCACGTGCAGCTCCTTTTAAAGCCTCCGTCTACAATAACAGTCCATCTTGATCGTGTTACATGCCCGGGCAGGGCGCTGGAAGTCCACAGGCTTACTGTACTTCTGTTTCACATGTGCACTTCATCTTTCTGCAGCGCAGTCACTCAGGTCAGTCAGTCAGTCAGTCAGTCAGTCACAGTTCAAAGCTCCTTCCTCAACAGTCTTCTGGCCACCTGAGCTCGACAGCAGACTTAAAAATATCTGACCTTTTCTTGAATCAGAAGCCAAGCGGGGACAGTCCCACCCAACATGCCACACCAGGGGGGAAAACCAACAAAACCATGACATCAAATAAGTGGAGGGGCTGCTGAGGCGGAGCTATGCGATGAGTGTGAGCAGTCAAAAAAAAAAAAAAAAAAAAAAAAAAAAAGGGGGAGGGGTGCATCGGGGTCAGGAGGTGGAGAGGGAAGGGCGGGGGGAGGGGTTTGGCTTTGCATTTTACATTTCTAGGCAAAGCAAATTCCTAGATTTCAAACACGACCTGGAATCACGAGACAGGAGTCGTTGGATCAAATCTACAGTGCAGGTGGTTTCATGCAGGGCTGCAACATTTTGTTGTCTTTATTAGAAATGAACCCGCTCATTATTTTTGGAATTAATCATCAGTGAAATGTCAGACAGCGTCTGCAAAAAGCTTGTTTTGTCCAACCAAAGAGACTCAAACTCAAATATATTCAGTTAATTGTGATATAAAACTACAGCAAATCATATTTGGGAAACAATTTTGGCAGTTATGCTTCATTAGACTTAAACAATGGATTGCCAAAATAGTTATTAATTACTTGTGACACGGTCGTCTACTTATCAGCACTAACTTCATGCATTAGTTCCTCTTCTGTCTGAAGGCGTGATAATCGGTGAAATAATCATCTACACTGACAGTAAGAGCAAGAAAAAAAGGAGGAGGAGGGAGGGAGCATGTATTTGTGTGTGTTCATCCTTACCTCTTGAAAGCCTCGGTGGGGTTCCTCTCACACTCTCCAGGCTGCAAAGTGCTCTGCACAGCTGGGTCGCGCACCTTCTCCTCGTATCCCGGCACCAGCCCGCTACGGCAGATCTGAGCCACCAGACTTCGGATGAAGCCGCCGACGCACAGCGTGTCTGAGTCGTCCGCCCGGCAGAAGTGGAAAGCCAAGCTCTGCTGGTGCAGACCCCGGTGCGTTCCCTGGGCAGATGTGGGCCATAACAGCTCCGTGCACACTGCAGTTTTCCCGCTTCCTGGTCCGCCCACCAGCAACACCCCCCAGGAGCTACCCGACTTTCCGGATCCTGATGTCAGGGTGCCAGGGTTGGACGCAACTCCGCTGGGCGCCAACGGGGGCTGTTTACTGGGAGTGCTGGTCACTCCACTGAGGTTGTTGGTTTTCTCCTGGAGGCAATGCTGGATCTTATGAAAGACCCACTCCCGGCAATAAAAGCGCTTCCCCTGCAGCAAACTGGTTTGGGCCATTTTGATATAGTGCTGCTGTTCCACCTATTCCTCCTCTTCATAGGAGTCTCTTCATTCTGACCCTCACATTTTCAACTCCAACAAAGGCCGGCAGTAAATTCGAACATCCATTCCGTCGGCTGAAAACGTGCCTCTCAGAAAGCAGTTTGCAGTCTCGCCCACGTCCTTGGTGTTGATGTTATGAAGAAGCCAGAGTGAATGCAAGTTGAGTGAAAGTAGAGAAAGAAGCAGAGCTGCGGGAAAAAGCAGCAGAGCTGTGGTGCGTTACAGAATAACTAGGTCAAAATAAAAAAAAAAAAAAAAAAGGAAATCAAATTTGAGGCTCAAACCATAGATTTTCCACCAACTTTTTCCACAGCTTTCCCACTGGTTGAACTGAGTGCTCCTTGTTATTATGAGTGTGTTGCTTTAGCATGGCGCTGGGCATGACAGGGCACCCGGCTCTTGAGTGCATCCACTGGCAAACTCGAGCCACCACCACCGCTTCATACAATTAGCCATGGGAGTTGCTGATATATTTCCGCTGATGCATTTCAGATGCTACCGGGGGTGACCAAGGCGCGTTTCCATTACATTAACATGATGGAGGCTGCCAGTGCCGAGTCAGTTTCTCCAATAACATACTAAGCCTGGCTCTTTCTCTGGAAAACAGACACAGAAATAAAGGCTAAATTAGGACACTTTAAAATACAACTTCATGCTAATGCACAGTTAACCATGCTGCACACGGAGATGTTTGTCTAAGAGTGAGAGATGATGCACAAAAGTGGGCTAACTACTGGTACTACTCATGATGCACATTACTGTTACATATTCTCCAGCCTACACAGAAGGGTTAACTCTATTCCCGCAGCTACAAAAGGTGGCTTTTTTAGGTGCTTTTATCCTCCACAACCCACATCACTGCCTGCCTGCTTGCCCTGCAACTACATTCTTGGCAGGGGTTCGTCCAGTTTCTCTTCTAGTCCCTGATCTCCCCCCCTCTTCCTTCCTATGTGGCTTTAAATCGCAAACAGTCCACATCCGTACTCAACTGTGGAGGGGTGGGGTAGGTCCAAATGTGAGGACCCCCTTTTCCTGCACTTACAGGGGTGAATATGCAAGGTAACCTCACCTTTGAAGGATTAACAGCTTTTTTTCTTAAAGAGTTTAATCCAGAGTGTACATGATAGTCTGATTAGGAAAGTGCCCATGATGATGATGATGATGATGATGATGATGGAGGTTTAAAAGCAGCATCTAATGTCAGCTTCTTTCTTTGGCTAACTGCATTTTTATTGAGCCTTTCATCAATGCCTACTATACTGGAGCGAATGCAAATATTACCCAGCCTCTACAGCCATGAAAACACACACACACACACACAGAGGGAAAGAGAGAGAGAGACTCACACACACACTCAAACACAGTCTTGGTGGTTACTTTGTAACCCTGCCAAATAACAAGCTTTTACCCGGGTTGTGATACATTTCCACCTTTCTGTTTCCCTAAGGCGCGTCCAGGACAAAGCCTAACAAATTAATGTGAAATATATCCAAAAGGTCTGGTGTGTTTTGGAGGCGGAAGGCGACAAATATTCAGAGCAAACGACGCGAATTCACTCCAGTGACTGAAAAAGGCAGCACAAGTCTTTTGTATCAGCAGAGAAACCTCACCCATTTCAGATGGGATACAATTTACACCTATGAGGAGGAGGAGGGGGGGCTTTAAAAAAAAAAAAGCCGTTCAGACTAGCTAACAGTTGCATGCTTTCAGGATATAAAGCCCCCCCTCCAAAATAAAACAATTTAAATAGACGTTAGAAGAAACCTGTCGTGTTATCGCAGTGTACCAAAAACTGTTCCTAAAACTTCCATTTAGCCATTAGCACAGGGTTTCACTATTTTCGCTACAGTTTCAAACGTCTCACATCTCCCAAACGGTCTCCCCCCTCATCTCCTCACCTCTTGCCGATTCCTCTTAGTGTTTTTTTTTTTTTTTTTTGGAGGGGGGTTGCTGCTGTGTCCGTAGAGTCAACACCCCCTTTCAGTCCACGTTAAAAACCGCCACATAAACCATACGACCGTTTCCTCCTCCGCCCGCAATTCAAAGCCCAAATTTGTGCATTTGAACAACGCTCCTATCTTTTCTTTGAATCGGTCTCTTTTTCTGTCGGTGTCGGCTCCTCCTGCTGCCCGACACAGCTCCACACAGTGAGCCGACTGACTCTCTCCGCCTCCAAACACTCTACATTTCTCTCCACTGCATGCAGAGCACACACGCCGATGAGCGGCGCAGGGCCTTCTGGGACTTTGAGTTCTGCCCTCTCGTCGCCATTAGTGAAATTTAATGAGGCGGTCCAGTAAAAAAGTGTGAAGATAATTGCTAATAGAAACACACAGACAGCAGAAACACACCACAACTCTCGACTTTAGGATACATTCATGCATATATAACTTATGTCACATATTTTAATATTATTCTATACTAATAGCCTACCTTTGACTCTCTTTTCTCTCACTTAGTATCTGTCTGCAGAAACGTACTTGGCCTTAAAATATTTAAAGGTTTATCAGTGAAATAATCAAAAATCCAGTTGTATTTGTAAGATGAAGCCACCATAGAAGAAGCAGGTTAGGTAGTAAACACATATATAAACATATAACCCCCTTAACTGGTACTTTTTTTTTTTCTTTTTTTGATTTTTTTTGGCCTTTTCAAGCTTTATTGGATAGAGACAGCTGAAGAGTGACAGGAATGCGGGAGAGAGAGATGGGGAATGACATGCGGGAAAGAGCCACTGGTCAGATTTGAACCCTGGGCTTCCGCAGCAAGGATTGAGCCTTCGCACATGGGGCGGCTGCTCTACCAACTGAGCTAACGCCACCCCTTAACTGGTACATTTTTATATCAAAAACGAACATTCAGGTTTGACTTGCAGTTTTCAAGAATGAAGTAATGTAAAACATTTTTGTTTTAGTCTTTTATTAATTTTCAAAAAACACAAAAAACGTTCAGTTTTTCTGTTCTGGGCTACTGTAGAAACATGGTGCACTCTGTGGAAGAGGACCTGCAGAGTCAAGTTAATTCCATGATAACAAACACATCATGATTTTTATGTTCAGGTGATTATAAAGTAAAACATATAGTTATGCATATTGTGTTTCATTTCTGACATGTTTTCTAAATAGAGCCCCTAAATCTGACACACCTTTAAATCATGAATATAACATGAATATAACAAGTTTTTAGCTTTGTTTAGTTTAGTTGTCTTTTTTAAATACATAATGCATGCGATAGGTGAAAAATCATTTTATATTCCAAAAACAAAATGTTTCTCTCTCCCTCTGTCCTTGTCCCTCCAGTCTCAACGAACGCAAAATGCTGCCATAAAAATAAGTTATTAAAAGCAGCATCAAAACATCTGCTACTGACTCAGAGCAGGTTGCTTGAAAGTAAGGACAAAATCTAAAGTGAGACTGTGTTTGGTTGTGACACACACAGCGTAACTGCCAGCATTACAGTAGTTGATGTAAATGTTGAAGTTGTGTTTCGAAAACCTTCATCATCTGTGAGAAGAAACACTCCCGGGTTGATTGTCGGTACACTGGAATATGTCTAGTTTGGTCTTTTAAAACAAGTTGTAAAAGTTATTGGCTCTGTTTTCATTCAGCTCAGGGCTTTTCATTTTAGGAGATCCTGTGTATTTGTAGCATCTGCCAAAGGCTGTTGATGAATGGGTTCAGACAACTACACTGAACAGCTGAGCAAGACCCTACTCTTGATCTAGATGCTGTGTACTCGACAGAATTGCTTACAGAAAGTTGTCATTTAAGCTCTGCCATGTTGTTTAACTATTGATTTGTCACCTAATTACTTTACAATTACATTGTTTATACTTGGCTATGTATGTTTGTGGATGTGATGGAAAATAATGAATGAAACATTATTTGGAAATGAGACATTCCCAGGTTGTTCCTTCCATGCTCCAGCTGTTAACTGTGATGTGTTTCATCACAGCTGATACACCAGATGTTGTCATTGTTAGCAAGCAGCAGGCAGGGGCGTATTTTGGGTTCTACTTTTGACAATAATTTGAGGAGGCTTTCCACTATCTTGCAGCCTGAATACGAAGGCTGGTAATCTGTGTTTCTGTTTGGCAATCTCTGAGTAATGTTCGAAGATTGGCACAGATTTATTTTGAAATGAAAACACTTGTGGTTTGCTGGGTTTCAGCAACTGAACAAAATCATATTTGTTACATGAGACACTTTAGAAATGAAATGTACGAGCGAGCAAGTCAGAGCAGAAATGTGAGATTTTTGTCAAGTTTTTTTTCTTACCGCCAGCAAGAGTGCACATGGGGCCTGCAGGCTGGCATGTTCTGATCTTAAGGCTGCTGATCTTACAACTTATTTATCACTCCCCAAAGAATTACTTCAGGGACTTTTTTCTTTGAGGTGTATGTGCAGTAGGTTGTAATAACTGACAGTGTTACAGGCTGATGCAGTCTGTTCAAGCATGAAGACAACCCAGTGTTGGAGTCAGTTTCCACTTTAAATCTTGGAGTTAAATCTTCCCTATAGCGCTGTGCTCCATGTTTGGGGTTCTAGAGATGATTGGTTGGGGTTAGTGCTAAAGCTTGATTTAGGTTCATGCTAGGGCAGACACAAATTGATGTGGAAACAGGCTGTGAGACAACACTTGATTTGAAAGTATAAAACAAGCAAGCCAACATCCTAAAACTACGATAAATCAGATATGATGATAATAGTGAAATCCCTCACCAAAACCACTCACAACTTCAATTACTTTCTATCTCCCTCCCCACACAGTCCCAACGTCAGAGTCTTTTTTTAACTCCTCCTTTGAACACCACGTCAATCAAATCACCAGAACTGCCCATCACTCTCCTCCATGCCTTTATCACATCCAACAACAGCATTTTATATGGCACATCGTCCTAAATAAACTCCTCAAAATATCCAGAACACTGCTGCTTGTCTTCTCACCCACTCCCATGACCACCTCACCCCTGTCCTGCAGTAACTTCACCTGTCCGATAACAGACACAATTCATAATCATTCTACTTCCACACAAAGCTCTCCATAACCAGACCCCTTCCTGAAGAGCATGTGAAGGTTCCTGCATTATTACCTAATATACCGTTAGCTGAATATAGCTAATGGCAGAGGCGAAGAGACCTAAGAGGACAAAGGAAGCTAGGAAGAAAAAAGGAGAGAGTGAGTGAGCAAGAGTTCTTTGGAAAAGAGTAAATCCAAATCATTGGCAGGACTTTCATGAAATAAAAGGCTGAAAGACAGACGCTGAGCTGGCTTCTTGCTGTTGGACTAGTAAGTAATATTAACCGACTGCTATGTCTTGTGTTGTTGCTTGATGTTCAGCTGTTAGCAAAGTTGTTTTTGATAGTAAGTATTCATAATTATTGCAGGTGCACAGCTGTCCATTTTTACTACAATGATGTTGCACTTTGAAACTCAAGGTGCTAAATACAAAATCTTACATAATCTGATTATTGATTGATTATGGGCACTCTTACCTAACGGGGCCCCCTAACAGATTTATCTGGCCATGGTGTACCGTACATAAGTATACATCAGTTCAGCACAGTGCACATTGTCACAAAATGATGATGTGAACAGCATTTTAGAAGTCATAATATCACTGAAAACCTGACAATAATAAGCCGAAGTTTGATCAAGTTCATGTAAACACACTCATCACTGAGTTCCAGCAAATATATTAGAAACCACTAATGGAATATTGTAGGAAAATTATAATAATCTTTTCACAAAATAAGCACTCCATGGAGATAATAGCAGTGATGGAAAAACAAACTATTACAACAGTAGGACGCCTGCTGATTGGGAAAAACAAAACTCTCTCTCTATACTTCCCAGCTGTCCGCTGTCAATTCTGTAACAAATCAAACTTGAGTCCCTGCAGAGATTTTAAAACAGTAAATATTACATCAAGGACACATTGAGCATTTTGTAAAGTTCCCTAAGTGAAAACTGGTAGGAGGTCGGTGTCATTCAGTTTCTGTTCTGTTGGATGTGTAACCTGTTGTGTTGGTGTTATGATGCGGAACGGGGAGCGTGGCTGTGCCCCTTGTGGATGCAGACAGGGAATAAACAAATCCATATATTGAACTGCCCTCCAGAGTTATCACAAACACTGATTGACCTTACATGATACTTCATCTCCTAATACCTGTTCCTTATTCAAGCGAGAGAAGGACAAAAGGAGGCTGTCCATGTCACCTCTCCAGCTAATTATAGGCCTGCAACTAATGATTATTTTCATGACTGATTAATCTATAAATTACTTTTTTTTTCTTAAAGGTTAACAGCTTCAGATGGCTTGTTTTGCCTAAGAAATCCAAAGACGCTCAATTATACAGCAAGCTGCTTTTTTGAGCTAGGTAAGCATTAGTAGCTGTTGCTCTCAGCAGCTAGTGCGTGGTAGTTAATCTTTAGAAAAATCCATCAGTGCTGACAACATGTGATGCTCAGTACATCTCCAGTTTGTTTGGAATAATCATCCATGTGGTTATTATTGTACATTTGGAGCTCAGAATTTCCTATTTCTGACCAGCCAATGAAACACATCATCGAGTCCACAGAATCCATGTTTACTTTCACTATGCAATTCTGTCAGCCATTGGGCACAGTATTTCCTGAGAAAGTGGAAACTTGATTTATGAGACTTACATCTCCATTTTTTTTAAAAAAAAGCTGGGACGCTGTGAAAAACTTTGATTTATCCGTGACTTCCAAAAACGACTTGAAATGTGAACCACCTACAGAAGCTCAAACTTCATCAACAAAACTTGCATTTACAAATAAGATGAACTCCATTAAAACAATTTCAAATGAGGTTTTCTTTTGTCAGTGTAATAACTACAAGTTTGAAATGACTTTGTAGGACAAAGTCAGACAATGCATAGGCAAAAGACTGGCTGACAACAGGGAGTTGTAGTTTATTTAAGGGACAACATCCTGACATGATTACAATTCGGTAGCTAGCTGCACGGCTCAAGGGGTGGTAGTGTTGTGTCAGTCTACCAATTTACTCAAGACTGAAATATATCAACAGCTATTGGTGGGATAGCCCATTGGTAGATACATTCATGATTCCTAAACAATGAATCTTACAAATTTTGGTGACTTCACTTTTAATTTCATGCTATCATCAGGTCATAATCAAATTGTCTAAAACTTTGGTTTATGACCAAATACCTGCAACAAAAATGATGATACAGCTTGCACTGTACTTAGTGTTTGGTGCTAATTAGAATTTGTTGCTAAGCTAAAATGGTAATAATGTTTACCATTACATGCTAAATATCAAAATGTTAGTATTGGCCTTTAGGATTTAGCAACCGCACAGAGCTGCTAGCATAATTCTTAAAATATTTTGATTCATTACCTTGCACCAGAACGTCTCTGTTCGTCACATTTTGTTCCACAGATCTTCTAGGAATAAGAGTGGAAGAGAGGAATATGTTTTTTTGTCATAGGCCTATAGCAGTACAGGCATACTTTTAGACCGCGTTGTAGACACACACACACACACACACACACACACACACACACACACACATTATGGCCAGTACATACAGAATGCTCAAACAAGAGTACTCTCCAAACAGCCTGCCATTCCAGTATCAGCAGGAGCCAAGTTACAAGCTGAAGTCCTCCCCACAGGAAAACTGCAAAGCCACATGTCGCTTCTTTTTTTTTTCACACCAAGATCGATGCGTATTTCCTCTTTAGATTCACGTAATTACAGTAATTATTTTTGTCCTTTCTCAGACTAAAAAGCAACTGGTCACAGTCCTCAGGAGGCTGGATCAGCATGATTGTTCCCTCTTTGTGAAAATGTAGAAATATTCCCCACCTTGTTAACAGCGTGATGACGCACATTTGGTGATTGGGGTTTGGCCGGGAAAAACTAGGTTTGCTTTAGAAAATTGAGTTGGAGCATGTCTATTCTGTTTTGTGTCTCTTCTTCTCTCTGACTTGGCTGCTGCCCCAGAGTGCTGCAACAAGTAAGCTATGGATGGCAGTTATTGTGGTTGTTTGGCATGTTTGGCTGAAGTTTTCTTTGCTGTGATTGTTCCTCATTAGTTAAATAATTATCATAAAGGGCAATGTTGCAGTTATTTGTTTTTGGCATTGTTTTGTCGTTAACTGTCAGGAGTCTTTGGAAATTGCAAAAGCTTCAGGGAAGATGTCAGTGCTTATATTCTTCAAGCAGTATTTATGCTCTTCAGTGTTTCCCAAAGAATGACATGTAACAGTGTGGACGAGAGGTGGTAAGTTTCCATTTATAAGAAGTTCTGTATTATTTCAACAATCCGCTCACGTTGCTTTTCCCCTCAGTTCACATACAGACTGTGTCTGCTCTTGACTTCACTGGCCAACAGTATGTTTTCTAAAGTCAAAAAATACAAAAAATACATCAGACGTTTGGGATTCTTTTCCACCTACAGTTCAGTTTTCAAAACCATTGAGCAGCTTTTAACATAAACCAGATAATGTTTGTCTAAATTAAAGGAAAGACCTGAATGCATAAAAAGTCTGAGAAGGCCTGGGTTAATTCAGGTTTTAATGGCTAACATGAAGAAGCATAAAGATCAAATGTTATGTTCAACGAAATGAGCGAGGCTTTCAATAACAATAAAAAGATACATTATCAGAAAATATCATATAAACTACAAAAAACATACCAAGAAAATAAAATCTTTAAATATATTTTCTTAACATTTTATTCTATTTATGGAATGGTATGACAATAATACACTGTGTATGCTTCAACAAGAGCCTACTGGTTGGAAAATAATGTTACAAGAGAGGAAGTGTAAAATAAAATGGATAACGTGCTCTTACAGAATGACTGTGTACATCACTGAGCTGGAAAATAATAGACCTTTTTCAGACATTTTGACTTATCATAAAAGGAAAAACACAGGTGAAATACATTTCCATTAAGTGTCCCAGTAAGACATGACTGTGAGTTAGCAGGCACAATGCCAGGAATGTACTCACTATTAATCTTATTAATTACATCTGCCGTGATAAAGGTCTGTCAACAAACATCCCAAATCCAGTTAATAACAAACCTTGTAGAACACATGAGGAGGAGTGAATGTGTGTGTGCGTGCATACATATGAGAGATGAGTGTGTGTGTGTGTCCTGACATGGCATTTCATTTGATGTCGTACGGCTGACACTACAATGAGGAAAGGAGACAATACAGTCGGGGGGGTGGGGACCCTTTTTTTAAAAATTCAACCACCACGTCTCAAAATGTCCGCACATGTCCCTGCAGAGCAAATACTGCGTCATATTATGGGAATGACTTCTACACAATGACAAGCGAAATCAATATTTCACCACCCAGAATGATAATGTGGTAATAATGAACAATGAGAATGCTGACCGTGATAACTCATGCAACAGCACTTCACTCAGTCTCTGAATAGAAGCTGAGCAATACATAATTGGCAATCATGGAACCCGCAGCTACAGGCCTCTAAGCACTAATTAGTAATCACAGGATGGGGCAGCGCTGGCACTCCAAGAGTTGTGTGTGGCCAAGTGTGCATATATATATATGTGTGAGAACTTATGTGTGTGCTCGTGAGCTACAAAGTGCAGAAATAATTTAGATGCATGATCAATTTTGGTGACTGTGGGCGATGAGAAGCTGTGAGAAAACAGATGAAACCTGGCATGTACCTTGCTAGCATTCACAGCTGATTAGTGTGTCCATTTATTTATGGAACAATATTTCATTGAAGTGATTTGTTGTAGCACACGCTGCAGTTACAAAGCTGTGTTCTGCTCTGCAGTGCAAGCAAATAATATATGTTGTCTATAACCAAGTCTCTAATATTTATTTTTATTAAAAGAAATGAAAAAAAAAAAAGCAGTGGGACACGCTTTAGTGGCTTTTAGTTTGATGTTTCGGTTTTATGGCCCGCAACTTTATTATATTCTACACTCATGTATGTCATCAGAGTTATTATTGAACTTGCATTAATCAGGTGTCCAGAAACACAACTGCAAATAAATACTAATATTGTTCAGTATCTGTTGAATGTCTAAATAGGCAACTTTTAGCTAAGTTTTTAGCTAAGTTCACCATATCAACTTAAAAGGTGATAATATGTCTGTGTTGTGTTTACAGCTTGTTTCTGCTGCCCCCAAGTGGCAAAAAAATCGGTTAAATATAAACCTTTTCTGGTTTCCTGTATGAAAATGAATTTAAGTTTGAAGAAGACAAATTAAAGGTTTTGTTTTATTACCATAAATATTGTTTAATGGTATGCTATAAATTACTTAATTCAAGAGCACAGACCACTGATGTCCTTAAATGACGAGATCATCTAAGGACCATAACTTTTTTAGTAAAGTAGCAATCACCAACAGTGTGAAATATGAAAATAGCGGACCATTTAAGGGACAAATCTGTATGATTTAGTGGCATCTAGCAGTGTTGTTGCTCACTGCAACCGCCTCACCTCACCCTCTGCATCCTATCATTAAGGAGAAACTACAGTGGGTGTGAAACCTGTGAAAAACTTGCAAGGCTCTATCTAGAGACAGTGTTTAGTTTGTCCATTCTAGGCTACTGTAGAAACATAGCGGTTCAACATGGAGAAAGAGGACCAGCTGTATCAACGGCTCATTCTAAGGTGACAAAAACATAATGATTCATAATTTCAGGTGATTGTACAGCAATAAAACATAGTTATACATATTATATTCTCTTACACACTGGACCTTTAAGTTTTTAAACTTAAATAGACAGAAATGACACAACAGTCCACAGAGTGGAGATTTTTATAGTGTACAATATATTAATAAGTGTATAGCATGTGTCTTACATTATATATATGGAAAATGATTTTTGTGTCTGAGAGTATCCAGTAAATGCAAAATCTTGAAATGGTGGTGCTTTCATTAGATCAGTTTTTCCTGTCAAATGATGGCTCAATCATAAAATATATCTATTTTTTGTTTGCTTTCTACTTGCTCATGTCAGTTTTCAGATTATGTTGTCTCTGTATGACAGCTGTAGAGCCCAAAGCCCTTTGGAGAAAATAGAGATTTTCTTTTTTGCCCTGTCAGATTGGACAAGTCTTTCCTGCTCAGTATCCTCAGGCCTATACACAAACAGTTGACAGGCAAACTGCGTGATTCAGATGAGTGACCCCTCACAAAATGAGGGAGCACACTTGGCAGTTTCAAGACTACTGAGCTGCATGACGGTTGAAAGCAGAAAATTATGTTGTGTTTCACGGCACAGCTTTTCTCAGATCAGGGAGATAGAGTGATAAATGTGTCAGGAGGACACATATTTAAATATTTACTTTAGCAGGAAAATGCAATATGTCTGCTTGGAAGAAGAGACCAAAATTAAAATGTCATGTTGAGAAAGAAAAGTTTTAATCTTTTCCAATTAGCTTGATACTTCACGTCAAACTGACAAATTGCACAGCAGAAACATCCATGATATGTTCATCAATCTTATCTTGTCTTAAAATTTTATTTAAAACATCTGTCATATTGTTCCACATGTTCATTTATATGTATTTAACTGATATAATATGACTATGCCAACACCTGATTCTGTGAAATTCAATTCTGACACACATAACGCTACACTGGGGGTTAGAAAAAAGCCTAAACACTTCAACCCAGTGGCAGAGCTGTTGGATTTAAGATGACTAAATCAAAGTTGTTTTTCAGACTTGGCAAGACACATTTTTTTTTAATTGTTCTGAGATCTTACAGTCAATAAAAACACCTTCAAGGAAGGACATGTTGATATTTGAACATGAATCACTACCTGTCGCTGTTATGATTGAATGGTCTGGCGTCTTCATGAAGGTGATTGATTTGATGGGAGTTAAAGGTCAAACAAGAGCCAATCTGAGGATATTAGAGGAAAGAGGTAATCTGACTGTGCCAGGTGTTTTGTTATACAGAATCATATGGGAAGTTGTCACTGGAAGCTGTTTGGAAAAGGGCAGTAACTTTCAAAAAATACAGGTTAGAGATCAAAGTCAGTCAAAAGAAGACTGCTCTTCTTTCAATAAACATATATGATATAACTGACACTAGCAGTGTCTACGCTAACCACTTTAGCAGCTGACATAGTTGATTTTGAGCAGTCACTTCTTACACACATCTTCACACACAGCTAAACCACGTCTGTAGTTCACACAGTAGCTGCCAGTAGTAGCCTCACACGACGCTGATTGGTCTGAACCACTGTGGGTCGGACACAAGTGTATAGCTTGAAGTCTGGCAAGATGGATTCTCATGTTATTTTGTGAATCCAGCTGCCTTGCAAGGTTTGAAAAGAGGGTTTCTGACAGAGACCACAGTTTACATCCTGTCTCCTATCAACTGTCAGTAGTAGTTTCTTTAAAACACCAACTTTTCAAAGCAGCAATAACAATCAACAGCCTTGTACTCAAAGTATTTAAAATGGTTGTGGCGAACATAAACTAGAAAGATTATGAATATAAGTCCAATATTCACTTTACTAACTCCTGAAAAAACATATATGTGTATTTGGCAACTGTCTTCACTGTCTTCCTGAGCTAGTCACTAAGTGAGTCTGTCTGCCGCTTAGTGCTGAGCGTGAGTGTGTTTGTTTGCTGAAAATGGAGATATCACTAATGAGAGCAGTGAGAGTGACCCATGGTAAAGTTCTGGCCAAGACAATGAGCTAAAAGACACTAAAATGCTCATAATGGAAGTGCTGTTTCTTTGGGTAGTCACAACAAGCAATTCCTTTCACATTTATTCTATTGTTAAAATGAATTGGTGCAGCTTTAATCATTGAGGTGACCGATCATAAAGTGCTTTATAGGCTCATATTTTGTTTTGGAAGGCACCAAAAAATAACCTACTTTGTCTGTTTAGGTATAAGGAATTGAATTAAAAATGAAACTGCATTGCAGAAAAAAATCTATTATATATAAAGATATTATATTTTATATGTTATTTATTTATCTTTTATTTTCAACTGAATCATCTCAATCCACTACCATAGTTAAATTGTCTTTTCTTTTGCTTGAGACAGTTGATGTGTTAAAACAGCTCTAGTGAGTGACATTTCGATTTTTTGGAAGTAAATCACTACTAATCACAACAGCAGTTTTGATTGAACATCTGGTGTCTTCATGAAGATAATGAGTCTAATTGATTTGATGGGAGTCAAAGGTTAACCTGAGGCACAGATTAAAGAAATGTGAAGAAAAATACAAAAAAAGTCCTTTAACTTTAACACTTCTTAATTTCATTTTCTCCCCCAAAGGACTTCTAGACTGAACTATAAAATCATTAAGCCAGAGTGCTTCAATTGACTTTCTTTCCTCTATATGGGTCATGAACTCGTGTCCTTCTCTAGAAAACGGTGTTAGCTCCTTCGCTACAGGCACGTCCAGCCCAGCAGACTGGAACTAACAACAACCCTCTGAAATATTTATGTCCCTGGAGAGAGTGTGTGTGTGTGTGTGTGTCTGTGTGTGTAAGTCGCACAACATAACATCCAAGCTAATGTGTGCACTGCATTAAGGCAAAGATTCTTCCCTGTGTGCCTGCAGGCTGTTTCTTTCACTGTCACTGTCAACACTATCTTGACTTCTCTTACATACTGAGTTTGTCATGTACACAGTCGGGATTCCTTGCAGATTCTGTCATGAATATTCAAAAAGATGTGATTTTCTCAAACAGTAACCAACTAAATCCTTTTAGTTTTGTGGAATCTGATATTTTCTTTCACAGTTGCAGGTAAAGAAGTTAGTTTAATTAAGAAAGGTCCCAAATAAAAAAATAAAAAAAATTCTTTAAAGTCAAGTTAATTTATTTAGACTTAAAGGATACTTTAAGAATTTTACAGCTTTGGTCTATAACTGAAAAATGTGCACACAGTCAAAGTTGAATCAGGGAATTCAGTCTGTAAACTGTTGAATGTTCATGAACAGTTTGGGTGATAATTGTATTGTTTGCCATCTTACATTTGTTTACAAAGTGTCTAATTGTCTGACTGCTCATTACTGTGCCCTGTCTAACTTATTTTTAGTAATGTCGCTGCGTTGCTAAATCTCAGTAATAAACTGATGAGTGTATTGTTTTTGTTTTCAAATGATGGCCAAAAATATGAAAATTACACCCAGATTGTAATAAAACAGAGTTTTCCTTTAATTACTACATAGAAGGCACGCTTTATTACATCAATAAAACAAAGACTTTTTCCTATTTCTTTTCAGCTGTAGGGATTACAATGTCGGCTAGCCGGCCTGTGAGTTCAACACATTGGTCAAGACTGAACTTTCTAGACTCTTACATGGTTGTCATGTTCCCCAGAGGACGAATCCTACTCACTTTGGTGATGTTTCGTCTAGTTTTGATTGAAACTGTTGGATAATTTACAGTTATATTTGGTTTCCCTTAGACTAGATAGTTTGGTGTTCCATCTACCTTCATCTAGTGCTATCATCATCATCATTCATTTGAATTCATTAATTAATCAACAAATGAATGAGCCGAATAGATACTCTTCATCAAAACACACATCCAGCATGTCAGCTGCTGTGAGCTAATGTGAGCTACTACAGTTTCAAATTCAACACACAACTCTTATAATACATTTATAGCCCCACTGAATAATTAATTCTAAAACAACACAAAAGACGTCTTACAGCTACATGTCATCTCCAGAAATCTAGGACATGGGATTTGACTCGTGAACACAGTAAAACATTACAGTTTGTGCATCATTAATGATACATCTGCCGAAGGAGATGAGAGAGGTGAGGGAGGTGTGTGATATTTGTTCCTCTACTACTGCACAGGAGCGTTTAAAAATATCACCCGGTTGTGTTTCTGTTTCATAACCACCACAAAGTTATAAGTATCATTCTTTATTCCTGTTTACCTCTTTCTTGAATTCCTGAAGTTACAGTGTTTTATTCCAAATACTTTTAACTTGGTAGCTCAAAGGTTTGACCCACTGAGTACTCTGAAATGAAAAGGGCAGTTTCTTTGTGAAGAAGTACAACCCTGCAGCGATTTGCCTCAGTGCTGGATTTTATCTGAACGCACCCTTACTTAAGCTAGCTATACAGAACAGACTGGTCATAACATACTATAAAGTGTATGTTATTAAAATGACATCCACAAAGCATACCATTCATATGTAATTTTTATAAAATACAAATTTTCCAATCTCAAATCCTGTTTTGGACTAAAAATATAGTTTGTAAAATAAATATAATAGTTTAATAAGTAAATATGTTTAAAATAATTCCTTTCTTTTGTTTCCCATGACAGAATTGCTATGAAAGCCCCAAAAAACTGAAGTACCAAAACTTATGACTCTAGTTACAAAGCACGCTTCACTCTGTGAAAGGCAACAACTGACAAGTTCTAGCATTTGTTGACCTCTACTTAACATTTCTTCCAGTGTTTAGAAAAGAACTCGTCTGGGTGATTTTATGACCATGATACTGGTTGTTTAAAGGGCACACACTCTCAGTCTGCAGTTTGTGTTTGCCGGGGCCATAAAGTCAATTAGAGCGAGGTTTCACTAAGCTTTCCTGTTTATTGTACTTCCTTCTTTTTGAAAAGGAGACTGATCTAACACACTTATGCAAAGACTTGTAGTAGTAGTATTTCCCTTTCATTATTTTGCAGCTATACAATATACATACATACAGTATATCAATGTTGAAACATTCCAATTATTTCTTAAATATCAGATATTTTTCCACTGAAAAAAAAATCATTTGGTTTTAGATAATTTCAGGTAATTTTCTTTTATTTCCTTCTCTTTTAACAAAGACTGCACTAATATTACATGACAGTGTGAGTATGAAAGGGACAAAAAGTTCAAGAATCCTCAACATTCAGTTGCAGTTATATTTGGGTCCACCTGATGGATGTATGAAGTCCAGTATGTTTTCCCCTTTTGCTCTGTTTTGGTCCTGTGTTCAGCATCTATTGGCTAATTGTTTTGGAGCTGTACAGTGAGTTTTTAGAGCCTTTTCTGTCTGCTGCCTGCTGTGGCTGAAAATGATGCTAACATTAGAGTTGCTAAAAAATGAGCTGAAACTCTCAATATGACTACATAAAGCCAAAGGAAGGAACAGATTCAGGTGATAATTCTCCGTATAGGCTCCCTTTTACATTATCATTTGATATATTGTTAACATAGTGTGGATTATAGCTGCTACTTGATGCTACAACAAAATACATAAATGCTGTTTTAAAGTAATATTTCCCAACATTTAAAAAACAACAGATACAAGAGAACAGTGATTTAACAGATGCCCATCAAAATATATGAGGTGGAACAAACCAAAACAAGTCCATGCTGTTTACTGATGTTACAAAAGCTCTGACTCTGTTGCTCTGGTCAAGGCTGTTGATGACACGAGGTTTGGTGAGGGGGGTGGTGGTTTGCTCTGCAGTGACCTTGCAACAATTGGCTCAATTATCCGAGGTACCAGCAGACATCATGCATTCTTTGGTTAACCCCTTGCTGTCACACACAGTCACACACACACACTCAGTCAAGTGTGCACTGGCCAAAGAGGTCAGAGGTCACCGCACTCTGAGCGGAGGGTCTTAACTTTTCTTCTCTCTCTTCCACTTGGACTAATTTGGTGACTTAATGGCCAATGCCTTGCAGGAGGAGTTGGCTTGCAGAAGGTTATAAGACGAGTAGTTGAAGTCATAAGCAGTAAAATTTCTCATAAATGCCAGGTAAAGTGTATTGAAGCCGTAAAATGCATCATAAAGACTCTTTGCAGTTAAAAAAAATGGATTAAACAAGGACTGCTTTATACTAGAAGCTGGTTTTGGTTCTGACAGTCAGGGACAGTGAAAATCATCGTCCCAGAGTGTGAAAATCAAAATCTGTTTCATTAGTCTTAAAGTCTTTAAATAAAACCTCGGCCACATTTTAAAGTCCAACAGACTGCAAGCGGAGTGTGTGAGATGGAATGTGAAATGAAAATTAATCACAAATGCTTTTTGCTGTAAAAACTCCCTCCCAGCCTCTCTCCTCAGCTTTTATTTTCTTCAGCATGAGATCATTTGGAGTCATTTGTAATATTTTATATTCACTTTAGCTACTAATAATTGTAAATTGAACAAAATTCTTGAATCAACTTAAATATTTTGTACCAACCGAGAAAGTAAGATTAATATCCTTTCCTCAGTTGAACTGAATGCTAAAATAGGATGTTTTTCAAAACCCATCACGACCCGTGAGCTGTGGGAGTTTTCAAAGGGCTCCCAGAAGGTTACAAGGAGAATAATTAGCCAAATGTAATCTACAATTCTACAAAACTAATTAAAAATTAAATAAAATGAAAGTGATCATTGCCATTTATATGCCTGTGCATGTGTTTTGTCAGTAAAATTTGTACACTTGTGAAAAATATACTGTGTGAATAGAAGATTAGATTTTCAGATGGTCGCGTGAGAAAAAAAAAAAACCTGGTGTACATCAGTTCATTAACTACTAAAAAAAAACTGTCCACCCTGTCGAATAATCAATTCATGTTCAATGAATGTATATCAAAGTGAATCTTTTTGTTTTGTTCGTACCAACTTCCTCTCAACTTGTCTTGTTCAATTCAGTACTTTTCTGTTGCAGATTAGTAAACATCTATGCAGAGTAGAATATGTTTTGAAAGAAATGTAATGTCACCAATCCTTATCAATATAATGGACAATGATTGTTAATAAGCATATCTGCAAAGTCGTAAATAGTTGAGACGTCTCCAGATTTCATGCCTCACATTCACTAGTTTCATTTCATTTGATTTCCTGAAATATTTGCTTGTTGCATTGAAAGAGAGCGAAACATTTTATGGTTTTGTTCAGGCACTCTACTCTTGGTAGTGGTTAGGAAAGGATTGTGTTCTTGGCTGAATATTGCAAAAGTCTGTGGACATTATTAACATTTAACCAACACCATGGGCTTTCCCTCCCCACAACCAAAGTTTTGTTGCCTGAACAAACCTCATGCCGGATGTCTTGTAACGTATTTGGCATAACGAGAAAGTAGTATATGAACGCAATTTCTGACAGCGTTGAAGTCCTAGAATGACTTCAATAACTCAGGTTGTTCAGGCGAAGAAGAGGATGTCATTATAGTATATACTGTATGTGTAGAGAATGTTTTTCTGTGACCTCGCTCATCCTCCCATAATGATGGAGAAACCTTACATTTTAGCAAATTAGCAACATTAAAAGTATGCAGAATTAACTTTTAGCAGTTCCTATTTGTAGTGTAGCCGTGCAGACAACTGTCACTGGATTACTTTAATGCAGAATTACATTTAAGAATGGGATGATTCTCATGCAAGTCATCTGTCTTTTTCAAATTTTTGTTTGATCTGGACTTTGGAGTCAATGATATCCTCTGGAAGTGAAAATCACCAACATGTGTTTCATGAGGCGATTTTTTTACTCAAATTCACCTCGCACAACATCTTTGCCACACATCTCTCCCTCTGCAACTCCCTTTCAGCTCTTCTACGCCCTCTTGGGAAGAAGGCTTTTGGCTTTCTCCTGCTGAATGTCTACAGACCGTATATCGTAAGGTTCCCATTATTAAAATGCTGTGGAGCACAGTAAATCTTTCATTCCCTACCTGCCCATGTAATATTAATTCTGTCTGAACATGGCTTTTGTTTAATTATATTTCTTTCTGTTGGGACCATACTAGGTACCAGAACTTGTTTTTCTGAAAACTCTAGCATCTTGAATTTTGAGGGAATGGAGTGTTTTCCTCTGCTGTGGCCCCATGCTGTCATTTAAATTGGTGTATTTTTTACAGAAAATCTTGCTCGGTGTAGCTTTAAGTCCAAAGATTCATCCACAAAATTGATTTAATTCCTCTAAATCCAGCATGCAGCATGGTTCCGCTGTTCCAGTAATAAGAAAACATTCACAAAATGTAACCTGGAACCACAATGGCAAAAAAGCAGGGCCTTTAATGCCTTTAGAAAAATACAAATTATCTGCAACATTCACAAGCTGTTCTCCTCTCTTCTTTCCACCTCTCTCTGTTACTCCTCCCCTCTCTCCCTCTGAGTGTGCTTCATCGCTCCTCCAATGCATTTGAGAGAAGATTGCTCTGTCAACCCTATAACAGGTGGCAATTCAATGCGTGCCACTTCCTTCCCATCTACAACCAATATGCAATTATCACCTAAAGTGGGGTCTATGCTGTACCAGGTGCTGGAAATTGTGTATTTTGTAGGAATGCTATCCATTCAGGGTATATTGACATTAACTTGCTATTATGGGGTTTTTAAGGTAATGCACTGTTATTCTGAAGCAGGTCTAAAGCATGTGAGTGTGTTTCAAAAGCATGTGAGTTGACATTGTTGGTGACTTCTGGGAAATGCTCTTTTCTTCCAAGCGTGTAGCCTGCCTGCCTCCATTGTTGTTTCTGTGCTGGGATAGGAAGAGGAAGATGCAGAAAGACAATCTTTTGGTTCAACACAAGCCCTCAGCCGCCTACACCAAGCTTTTGAGGCTTTTATTCAAAGTCTTACTTATTTATTTTTACACAAATACGACCCCACAAAGCTTCTGTTGAGAAAAGAAAAAAGAATTGGTAAAAGAAAAAGAAGTGGGTGTGTTTACTGCTACAAAGAGGCTCAAAGTATCGTCTTTTGCTGTCTGTTTTGTCTGTCCAACAGCAGTTTGTCTCCAAAGCTACACAACTACAAGTGGATTTTCTTCTTATTTTATATCTTTGGGGGATAGAGGAGTGTTTGGTGCTAGTCTGCATTTAACACCATTTGGTACCACTTTCTAATAAAGTAGCTTTTATATATGGTTTGTAAATTGTAAATAATGGCCAGGGTTGGAATATTCAAATCATGTACTTCATACTTTATAAACTGGTCAAACAAGTCCATATGAGTTGTAAATGAAACCTTAATAAAGGGGCAACCTCTGTGAAGTGAAGCCTAAAAACTGTAGTTCCTCAAACGGCCACTTGAAGCTGGCTCCAGAAGTGAGTCAACCTCCATATTAAAATGTCTATCTTCACAGCAGAAATAAACATCTATACAGCCTGGTTAAAAGACGGGTTTGGTCTCTATAGCTAGTTTTCCCGTTTATATAACTGACCTGTTATTATACAGATTATATTAAGGCTTCAATATATGTGCATAATTAACAGCATGGCTGCTTTGATTGACAGGTGGGTGCCATTACAGATGGCTTGTTTGAGCACCCAGGCTTCATTCAGCCCGCCTCAGGTCCACGTCTTTGCCAATTTTTCGATTAGCCGGGAGGCGGCAGAGGAAGTACTGCCAACATGGTGTTGGCCAGAAGCACATAGCTCTTCAGAAAGCTCTGGGTGACGTCAGGCATACGCTGTCCATTCTTTATACTGTCAATAATCTTAATCTGAAAAGTAACAATAAAAGTAAGTAAAATAGAAGTAAAGGAAAAAGTAAAGTGCCTAAAAAATCTACTTTCTACTACAATATACTTGAGTAAATGTATAGTTACTTTCGACCACCACCAATGGCTTTAATGGTTATTAATGACTTGTGCTTTAAAGAACAGTTATAAGACTCTAATAAGCTAATAAACTTTTGGGTTGCCAGGGAAAAAGTTGCTGAGGAACTGCACCAAAGCCCATTTACAGTATTAACAACGTAGGAAGCAATCTAAAAATCTAAAAATGATGCACCAACATTTCAAACTGCATTTGTTACAAATAGATAAAGACCAAACAAAGGGATTTTCCACAACTTTACAACCCAAAAGCTGCATTTATTGTTTTTCTTGGTCACTAGGGTGCAGAAGAATTTCACAACAAGCTGATAGACACATAGCCCTGGCAATTATCACCTTATAAAGTTGTTATAGCTAGCATTTTTGCAAACAGTTTCACATTTACACATCCCGCAGACACAATACAACATAAGCATTCATTTGGAGTCTTGTTTCTGTCCAAATGACGAATAGAAGTCCAACATTTTTTTTTTATTTTTAGGGCTCCACCACCTCCTGAGATTAGGCTCTGTAGCTGTTAGATGTTCCCCTTTCTTCAGCAGCTAGTCGCTATGTTGATATAAACAAGGATGATTAGAGGAGGTTTAAGTTGTTTTCCATGCATGCAGAAAGAAAGAAGGATGTGTTTCTGAGATAATGTGATATTTATGCGTTGGCATTGCAAACATCTGTAGGTCATTGTCTGATATGTATTCCTAAGAATCATGTTGAATGTGGAGCACCATTGTGGTCCAACATACTTCAGTCATTTACCCATGAGCCTAGCACAACCACTCTCCTTTGTATACAGTTTGAAACAACAGTGCTGTATTCAGACATACAGAGTCTGCAGGGGCTTTTCTATCGCTTGTTTATTTTCTCTTGGATAGTGGCACCAGCTACCAACTGGCATGCCGGGTAGTGGATACACAGTGGCATTGAGACACTTCTTATATAAAGATTGCTTCTCGTTAAATTGTGAAAAGCTGCTTCTTGTTAGAGGAAAGAAAAGCTTCCCTCGAGCTGAATTGAAGAGAGCTCGCAGAGTGCCCAGATGGCCGAGTCTGTGTGAATGTTGAGCGGTGGAAGTGCTGAAGAAACGCCAAGTGAGCTATGAATTCAAGTGATGGATGTCTTTCATTATGAGTTCAGCCAGAATCAAAACTAAATATCTTCAAAGTAAGAGAGAAAGGTTGGTGTCAGTTCGGAAGAAATTCACTCCCAGTGCTCAACTGGATTGAGATCTAGTGACTACAATGATCAGAGCACATTATTCACATCATTTTCATACTCGTAAAAAACAGTGAATCCTTGTGACCTACAACCCAGCCATCATCTGGACTTGTTATATTTCTCCAATTATATTTTTCTTTTAATCTGTGACTTATCTGTAGCTAAAGCTTTGTTCAAGCAGAGCGCAAAGCTGCCTTATTACCTTGTTTTATTCATGCAAAATTTGAGTTTTTAGGTCTTTGCAGTCCGCACCAAACAGCTAATGTAGACTATCAACTGTAGGTACTGTGGGTTGCTTGTGTGTCCATTGTCTGTGTGCTTGTACACACTCAGTTGCTGGTTTATTAGGTACATGAAGTTAAAACTAATGCAGGCTAATACAATTTCTAATACAACCGTCCTACAGACATGATATATTGTTGAAATTCTTTTAGAGAGGTGTAACTGCAACAGTTTGTGTTGTGTCGTACTGCCACGCACTGATATAAAGGGGGTGGACAAAATAATATAAACACCTGCCAGAATAATGTAATGCAATTCAACAGCGTGAACTGAAAACTGCACGATTTATTGTTGTATTAAAAAGAAGCTCACAATAACTCACATAATAGTTGTCAAATATTAATCAAGATGTTTAGTTGACAAATATCATGTATGCATATAATTAAGTTAATAAAATGACTCTCTAAATTGAGAATGTGTTACAAATCATCCAACCAGATTACATCACTGTCCTTACCACGTTAATATTTTTATGGCATGCTTGTGTAACTTTACTCTTGGAGATCTTCATGGTTTAGTTTCAGAAAGTTCTACCATCCTTGGACTGAAAACAACCTTTCAAATCCCACTAGATAATCTGTGCAGAACTAAACAACTTGTTCTTCTTCCTGAAAGTTAGTAACATTTTTATAAAGTTTTCACTGGACATTGATGGTCTATGTGTCATCGCTCACTAGGAATGTCATACAGCAAAAAAAAAAAAAGTGTGAATGGAAACTTTTTAAGACATTTTTGAAAGCAAAAAACAACTTTAGAAGGACAACTACCTCAACCGACAGATATATTTTTTCTTCACTTCTTTCAAATATTCGCATCAACATACACACACAAACACACGAACACAACACAAAACAGACTGTGTCACTCCATGCTGGATAAAATCACTGTTTTTGTCGTAGTGCAGAGATGACTCGACAGCTAGAAGATGCAGTGAAGACTTCTTCTGCGGCACCCGGAAAATACGTGCCAAGATAAATTTGTTCCCTCTTCGTGGCGGGACTCGCTGTGAATCTGGCGTACAGTGTTGGCCTAGAAAATACACACAGCAAGATGTATCATTTCACATTTTTCAGCGACAGAATCAAAAACATTACCTCTGGCCTGTAAGTGTGTGTGTTCCAAACATCCTTTTGAAAAATGTCGTGCCTCTTCCTGCTGCCCTACTTATGTCGAATGGCCTTAAAAAGTGAAGGGCCAGAATACACATATTGCTTGTTTTCTCTCTCCAGTGTTTAAAAAAGCATGTCAGAATATAAACAGCTGTCCAGAATCCATATTGTCCATCTCAGTACACCATCTCTTGTAGCTTCAACTAAGAAGGCAGCCCAACCTAGTGTTATTTTCTGTATGGAGGCCAAAAGACACTCTCAGTTATGTTCAGGAATTGCCAGGACAAAAATAATTGTTATATGTTATGTTGTGTGATCTGATACTTTGCTGTGATCTAGTTCTTTTAAGTAATGTTACACTGCAGCTTTTATACTAAAACATACGTTTTTGTATCATATCCATCATAAATTGATTTCACTACTTTTCACAACTAAAGTATGAGTGTCTCGGTCCTTTGCAGAGAACGGCAGCCGCAGTTATAACGGATTGTTACAGCAGCGCAAAGTCAGAACGTATCAAAACATCCAGACTACTCCTGAAGCATAATCCACTTTTCAGCCAATCATCTGTATGCTGAGCAGACATGTGATTCAAGTCATGTAGTCCAAGCCTCAAGCGAGTCCCAAGTGGTCTTTTTGTTGGACACGTCAAGCCAAGTCGAGTTCTTAGTTAAGACAAGTCAAGTTCCAAGTTCAAATCGAGTCTCAAGTTGTTTATTTTCTGTCAAGTCAAGTTACAAGTCATCCAAACAGTGATTCGAGTCGACTCGTGTCACAATCACTTAAGTCTAAATCTCAGAAGATACTCAAAGAATTTGAGAAATGTCTTCCAAACAACAGAAAGTGACCTGCGAGGTTTGTCAAAGTTTGACTGAGAAAATAGTGACTTACTGTGATGTGAAAATAAATGTAAAAATGATAATTTGGGCTTATTTAATACACCGTTTTCAAGCTGTTTAAACAGAGTCAATAAAATAGTTTAGAGAGGCCCTTGAGCATCAAGTCAAAAATGTGTACAAAACATATTCAGTTGATTGGTCCTGTAGTATGCTAAATGAACTACAGACACAGACACATATAAAAAAGTTATCTGCGACTTGAAAGCGATATATTATAAACATTTTAATTCAACCAAAAGTAATAGATAAACATTATTTGGTAGACATGGTAGCTTTTGTGGTATATGTGAGGCTCTGTACCCCTTTGTGAATATATTGTACAGTGATATGACGTGTGTTTCTACGTAATGCACAATTGTAATTAGCAGCAAAACAACTCAGATGCCGGTCACGACACGGTGAAACGTGCCTCCGACACTGAAATATACAAACTCAGCTGTAAACTAAACAAAGCAGAATTAACAGAAACTGCAGACTGATTGTTCTGAGTCCTCTTACATGAGTCGAAGTGCTACATTTGGCTATATTTCCATTATATAAGTGTGTTATGTAAATAACAACTGTTGTTGGGATGATGTGTTTGCTCAGCGGGCCTGACTGAATGACAAGGGCTCCACTCCCACACTTGTTTGCTCGATGAGATGTTTTGGCACTTTTTTGTAAAGAACCATTATCAGCTGCGGGAGCTTTGTGTATCAGCGTCATTCATTCTCTCAGGCTTTCTGTGTCATTTTTTTTTTTTTTTTGTTCTCCCTTCTGTCTCATACACACAACCCTCTTCGTCGTTGAGAGCTGGTTTGATTGGAGGTGATAGAAAAGAAGAGTGGGAGCTAGTGAGAGCGATGGAGCAGCAGAGTATTCTCCCAGTTTGCTGTGTAAGGCCCGGGTGAAAACCTAATTACTTGTGTCTGTGGGAGATGGACGCGTTTGGCTCGTCAGCAGAGAGCAGCCGGCGATTCGGGGGCTTCGACGGCGCTCTGCGGCACGACTGCAAGGCATTCTGGGAAAGCCGCACCTGTCAGAGGACCGCTGACAGCTTGTCCTGCTCTTGTTATACAGCCAAGCGTGATCCCTCCCATTAGCAGGCCAATGACACAGTTGACTTGCTGTCTACAGGAGGGCGAAGGGCCGGGAGAACGCTCTTTACCAGCCATGATGCTCCTGTTTGGGGCATTAAAGCTGTCACTGTGACCTGGTTTACACTGCCAGCTCGAAACTGATCCATTTCTCTTTATTTATTTTTCTATCTATGTATCTATCCATCTGCCTGTGGTACTGTTTGTCTGTCAATTTGTATTCTCCTGTCTAGAGCTGGAATACTTCATCATAAGTTATTTTTCTTGGATCAGTCCAGCATCCACAGCATCAGGAATCATATTTGGCATGTTTTAATAGACAACAGGCTTTGCTGACCAAAGTAATATCCAGATTTAGACCATGTCATTGACCTCATCTACCTCTCATGAGCTACGACACGAGAAGATCATAGTTTAGATCATGAGAACTGATACAGGACTACAGATAGACTCTTCTTCCAAATAACCCAAAAGGATTTTTCTTCACATTGGTTTGTCAAGGCTTATTTATGCTTGTGTTACAGCCATACACCTTGGAATAAAAAAAGATTGACATTTAACGGACATCTCTTTTATAATTAAATTATAGTAAGAAAACAGGCTAACCAGTCTAACCAACCTGCAATCCAGCTCTGTAAGTACATCCATGGTTTAGAATGATGTTTATGTGTCAAGAAAACAGCCTTTAAAGTAAAAATTATAATAAATGGATAATCATGCATTCTGGACTAATTGACTCCAAAGTCAGTGTTTGCCAGGAATCTGCCTCAAACACATAACGTGTTTACATGGAAAAATAACATGCACATGGACTCTGGATATTTTGATCCCATATATATAAAATGTATCAGGACTTTAGAGCTGCAGACGGCTCCTTGCACTGAATCTCAAATTGATTATTGTCTGCTCTGAATCTGAAGAGAGAAATATCAAGTGGGGCTTTTCAGTTACTCTTAAAAACTTTCTCAGCCAGAGTCTGAGTTAATACTGCTTTGCTGTTATTTTAACTTTTGTTTTTAGTTTTACAGAGATATTTTTGTGTGTATATATCTTCAAATCATTATATTCAAATATGTACACTGTAAAAAAAAAAACTACTGTTTTTTATAGTAAAAAACTGGCAACTGTGGTTACCCAAAATTTACCATAATAAATATGATATAACTTTTTCTAATATTATGGTAAAAAAATATTACTGGGATAGTACTGTTGATTTCAACAAGTTGACATTTTATTCTATATTCAACACCATTTTGCCATATAACTGACATGAAAATACCATATGAAAGCCATAAAAATAAAGGTTTTGCCATGAAATATTAGTGTTTTACCGTACGATTAACAGTCTCTAATATAAAATACTTTATTCCATATAAATTCCCTTAAAATGCCGTACGAATAAAGGTTTTGAAATATGGCTTTTTTACAATGAAACACATATTTCATGGCATCTTTCACGGTCTTACAGTCATGGTTTGACAGTTTTTCCACCGTAAAATCGACATACATTTTTTTTTTTTTTTTTTACAGTGTAGTTATTTTTGTTGTCATATTATTTTTGTCATTTGGTTAAACACAATTAAAGAGTAGCACACTTGTGAACCACAAAGAGAAGTTATGAAGTCACTAGTTTGATCAAATCAGCGGGGGAGGCAGTGACTAACATTCCTCTGCCCACTTGCCCTTGAGCAAACCATTACCCACTAACTGCTCCAGTGGACCAGCTCAGAATCGGGCAGCAGAAGGCTGCATGTCAGCCTGCTGCGTTTTCTATGAGTTCTTCATCTCCCTGCAGCTATTTTGACAGGCCATTTCTGTAAACAAGAATTTGTTCTTTGTTAAGTGCCCAGTTAAATAAATCCTTAAAAAAAATATCGATTTTTGTCTCTCGACTAACAGTCTCTCTGCTCAGGGCAGTGTTGGCCATCTGCATTGTATAAAGAAGTTGCCCACGGAAGTGTGTAAGTGAAGCACGTTTGTTTTGGACAGATTGTACTGTTAGTTGTCAGAACTTAAAAAAGACTCTACAGAGGGTGTGGATGTTATCTGGAAATTCATGGTTCTCTGCACGCGTTTCCACCCAGGCAGCAGGGTTTGGGAATGACCCGATTGTACAAACAGCGGGAGACTGTTTTTACACAAAGACAGCTGATTTCAGAGACGCCTCCCGACGCCGCGGGTCACCCACAGCTGTTTGTTGTGACAGCAGAGACCTCAGCGTGTGTCTCATTGTGTGTACATGTGTGTGCATGTGTCCACACATACAGTAGGTGGAGCTGCAAAAAGAGTTTCTCGTGTGTTTCTTTCTTCTTTTTTCATGTAAAAAGCACAGACATTTCTCAGCATTTCATATTTGCCAATCACACTATTTTCCCACCAAAATGCTTCACATTCTCAGACAAACCTCCCTCCGTCAACGGGTGGAGGATAGACTGATTAATGGCAACCCACAGCAAACAGACCAGCACACACAAATTGTCATGTGAAATATGACGGCCATGTGAACTAGTGACATTTTTGGTTATTTGTATGTCTCTAGAGAAGAAATGATGAATCTATACTGAGACTCAATATTTTGCATCCAAAATGCCACACAAGGCCATTACTGCAATCTCTTTTATTCCACACATGGAATACATTTCTTTTCGGTATAATCATATTCAACACTGTGCTATGAATATCTAAAGCCTGTAGTTCATAATAAATTAATGGGAAATGGTGAAACTGAGATTTCAAACACCTTCTACCTCTGCAATGAAACTGATTTATTGCATGAAGTAAAAACCAGGTTCCCCATTAACAAATGCCATAATGTGCCAAACAACATATTAAGCCAAACAATGCCATCCTTGGAGTTAAAGGTTCAAGTGGCATGGGGGCATCTAACCATGAGGTTGTAGAAACGTGACAGCGTGACATGGCGGACTCTGTGGAAGAGAAGTCACTACCTCCATACCAGCTCATTCTCACTGTCAAGTCCTCCATATGGCAGCTTGGTCACAAACTATGACGCTGTAGGTACCACTCTAGCATTATTTCTGGATGCCCCTGCTCAAATTATGCATTGCAAGGTCTCCATAGCCATATGAGTCGATTTCTGGGAGCTTGTGTGACAAAAATGTATTTCCCCCATGTTCGCAAGGCACTGCAAACTACAGTCTAAAATTAACTGCACTTAAAGGAGTTGCAGACACCTTGCAGGAATACTGTATAGTATACAGAAGCACATCCTTCCTCCATTTTGGAGTATTTAAGGGTCTTTAATGGAATGTAAAAAGGTATGGAGGAGACTCATGAGAAAAAACGACAGCATTAGTTTGAAACTTTGTGCAGGTTTTGCTGATGAGAGACTACTGACTGTTATCTCAGGCAGACGTAGCTGAACATTGTCATGCCGCAAATCCTTTTGAGGAAGTCAGATTGAATAATTGGATGTACAAAGCATCTAGGTTTAACACTCAAGACCACAGTTTGTATCCCATCCCTGACCAGAGTTTGTATCCCATCCTCTACCAACACTCAATAGTCGTTGGTTTCCTTGAACCCTGACCACAATCCCTTCCCAACATCAATCCCCTGTGCCCATTGTATGTACTGTATATATTAGAGCTTATATATACTGTATATGTTAGAGCTTATCGCCTCATTCATGTACACTTGTACAATGATCCAAAAGTGTGGGTTCTCATTTCAAGGGCATCAGATACTGATGTTTTGTTACGACTGTCATACAAATGCACAAGGTAGCCTTTAGTGTATGAGGCACACAGGGCTTATATTTCTCACCAGGCTTCATTAAACCAAAAGTCTTAACTTTTAACTTACATAATATTACGTACATGACTTGCGTCACATGACTTTGCATTACGCAACATAGCTCAGCTGTGCCTGGAAAAACCAGCATACACCAGCATCACTGACATGCAACTTTTATTTTAACCCAAAGCATGATCATTTACTAAACCTAACCAAGTAGTTTTGTCGTCTAAACCTAATGTACCATGTGTTAAAAGGCGTCTGTATGAACGTGTGGTAAATGTGTCATCTGTATGACTCGCATTGGAAAGCGCACAGATGTTTGACAACATGGGCAGAGAATGTGTTGACATTGTAAAGTTTCTTTGTCTTGGTGGCTGGAGTGATTTTGTTCAGCTTTCATTTTTGCATTAGATTTATCAATAAGAGGTGATATCACAGTGCAGCTTGGACAGTATGTTGCTGTCTCTATATTCTGAATATTTCTTTCTTAACAGCTTGGAAAACACAGACTGTGACCGCTGATCACTCATACTGTAACGCTGACGTCTTTTGCCTCTTGAGCTGCAGTCAGACAATAGTCGCCTTATGAGTCGTCACACATACTTCACATGCCACTGAGATGTGGTGGAGTGCAGGCAAAATCTTTGGCTTCATTTGTTTTGTACCACTATTCAGGACTTGTGATGGAGGACTCCTACTCTCAGATGACCTCTCACACTGTTCTCATGTGACACTAAAGAGAAATAAACGTGAATTCATGCTGACCAGACCTTCTCTAAAACGACATTTGACCTGTTCTCTCTCATTTTTGTCAAGAATGAAGAAAAAGTTTACACCCTGACTAAAATCTGGGAGCATTTTGGGGCATTTGTGTATTTTCCATTGGTCCTGGTCCACTTCAGTGTATACATAAATGCATAACATAGACTTAAAGATATTATGTGTGAGTTATTCAGTTTATATGATCAATTATATTTGCAATATATATATATATAAGATTAGTGTCAGCTTTTTATCTTATGTTTGTTTCTGCCAGAAAAAAGCCAGTTTATTATTTCTTTTAGATTTTCTCTGGCATATCTGATTTAACTATTTATGTTGGCACTTTGTTAGAATGGCAGGAATCTCTAAATACATCATTATTTTATTTCCCTTTCCTACCATTTTATCTGTTCATTTGTTTTGTTTTTTGTCACAGTAAAACATACAACAAATATTGTAAGAATAGGAATTATGCTCATAATTAAAGTGTACATTTATGTTATGTACTCTGATCATTGACAAATGATTTACGTGACCACTACAGACATCGACAGATGAGAATCTTCTAGGTGTCCTCCTGTTAAAACAGGCTCTATGTGACACAAACAATAAAATCACATTTCCACAAAGGAGATGAATGATCTGAAAAGACCAGAGAACAGACGGGCTCAGTGAAAGGTGATGAAATAGCTCTGTAAATAATAGAATAATAGAAGTTTAGATTGAGGTTTCGTAGATGAGATTTTGCACTAACTCACACATGATGCTGCATTACGGAGGCATTTATTTAATTTGTGTGGGTGGAATTGATAACAGCTCCGTCTGCAGATCATCATTTTTGTATGAAAAGTGTTACGTCAATCAAGAGTTTAAATTACATTTTGTACCAACGCTGTCATTTCATGTGTGAAACTCTGGATCAGTTATACGCATACAATGTGACATGAATTAATGGTTTTACTCTCATTTTACAGGAAATGTATAGATATGCACAATAAATCAGCTAAGTATTTTATTGTGGCTGCAATTGATTTTCCATTTTGAATATTTAATATTTACTTTATAAAAATCAAAAAGGTTGGCATGAAGGTGCCATTTATCGACACTAAAGACAAAGCTGAGGGATGTGAAGGTGTGATAACCTCACATCGATCTCATTTATCTCATTCAGAAGGTTTTTAACGAGCGATACGAGCAGTTTAACAGCTTCGCCATCACTGCTCACAGCCTCCCCCCTCCTCTGCTCCATCTATTCTGAGGTAAAGTTCACAGGCCATATGTCTCCGATTTGCTTCCTGCACAAACTCACACTTGATATACTCAAGACACACAGAATTTACATTCACACCCACACGCACACACACATATCCCACAGGTCTCCAGAATACATCACCAGATGGTGTGAGGTACATATTGGATTTTGACTGGTGAGCCAGCCCACCGACTCTGACGTCCGTGTTTTCTTAACAGTTTTCCAAGCTTTTCCAGCAGAGCAGATCCAAATGAGTTTTGAATCTTCAAACTTTTTATCGGTGTCCGGTGGAATTATTCTCAGAAAAAGAAAGAAAGAAATAGAGAAAACCTAAAATTGAAAGACACTTGAGGAGAAAGACATCAATGAAAATATAGATATAAATTAGACTAACTTTACTATTTTACTTTGAGATGCTTTAATTCTGAAAAACAAAATAACCCAAAATGATATCTGACCTTTAAAAGTTAAATGATTTTCAGTAAAGACCAGCAGTCAGAAGTCGTGAGCATGTACTCTCTTAAAGTACTCTCGTGTTATTAACAGTAAAGGACTGCAGAATGTTAAGGGCAAACACACAAACTCACCTTTATTTCTGTTGTAAAGCTCATTGTCTGATACATCATCTCTACAGTCAGGATGTTGGCAATTAGCTCTCAGTCTCCCCGTCATAATGATGCCTTGCATTGCAGCGCTGTCAGTCATTAATGTCATGATGCCTCATCCCCTGAGGTTTTTATCTTAAGTGAAATTTAATCAACTAATTTATTCATTAAACTGTATTAAAAGCCTTATCCAATTTGATGTGTCTCTGCTTAACAAAATATCAGGCTAATTAAATTAAATAAATGAATGGAAGTCATGATGGTAGATGAATTAAATTAGATTGTGATTTGAAGGAGATAAAACAAAAGCATTCAAGTCTTTAAAAATGGCTGCACCAAACTTGTTTCCTTGGTTAAGGTGTCTCTAAATATGCATTTAAATGTATTTGCTATCTAGTTAAACTTTTGCCCGATTTTGTCACCTTGCTCACATTTGTTCTTTTTTCTAGTTTATGTGCTGCCAACATGAGTAAGTAAGCTACATAGTTAAATTGTTTCCTTTTTGTCTTTTTGCTTTTGTCTGCAAAGAGTGTTTTATTTTGAAAACTGATGTAGACAATGCCGTTTGTGTGTCTGACTTCCTGCCAGCTCATTCTGCGCTGTGCTTCTTGACATACTTGTTCGCTTCCATCAAAAACAGGCTGCATATTTTTCACAGAGTGGAGTGGACAGCCACTTCTGGGACACTTCCAAAACCCACTGCAGGGCTTTTGGGCAATCATAGGCATTGTCTATAACGCCTGCAATCAGCTCCGATAGCTGCATCGCAGCCGGAACCCATCATAGCCATGTCCAGTGGAATCAATCATTCACACAATTTTATCAGTGTCAGTAGATATGCACTGTGAATAATTCTAAAATATCAAGTGATTAGATATTTCCAGATGGTTTGTGAGTGAGAACATCCTTGAAACTAGAAAAATTATAAATATTAGGACTTATGATTCAAATCTGTATTAAAATTGTTTCACAGCACCTCTAGGGGCCAAAAACCTATTTGTGGAATTGTGCCCTTGAAAATAATAGATATAAACATGAGTCATTAAGTTGTGCAACCTTCATTTTATCAAAATAAAGGCAAACACTATAGGCTATGTTTGACAGCACTCTACACCACGTACATCAAAAAACCAAATGAGGGAATATGTTTTGGAAGAATGGTGTTCAGAATTTGAGAATTAAAAACTGAAGCTGCTCTGGAGGCTCACAGTGGATTGACATCTCTTAAGGTCTGTGTAAAGTAAGGATAAATATGTATTTGAGTTTGTCAGACCAAAGAAGAAAGTGTTATCAACCAGCCAAATTTGAAATTTTGAAGTTTATGAAATTAGGTGTCAACGTCGGGTAAAAATGAAGCCACGCCCACTCATGGGAGCAGAAATTTTGAAGCGACTGAAATTTGCCAAATTAGTTCAGAAAATGACATAACTAACTTTAAAACACTCTGAGCAAAATGAATTAATCTCTATCTCTCTGCATGTTATCGAGCCACCCTTTAGGAGTGCCCAAAAAGTCCTGAACTGAAAACTGGAAAACTGTTTTAACCTCTAACTCCACATTTCAGCAATATATAATTCAAAGTCTTTTCACATGTTTTAAGCAACTATATCTTATCTCTATCTTTACTGTGTCACTGACATTGAAAAATTACAATGTCCTCAGATAGTTTATGAACCAGAAAATATCGGACCCGTACAGTAGAAAACTATTTTATTTTTTAAACTACAGATTCATTCATCATAAAATGAGCCTGTTTGTATAAAATCCTGAATAGTTGACTTTGTGGAGATGTGAGGCCTACAAACACCAGCATGTGGGCAGACGTAATGTGCGGAAAGGTATAGAAGGTGCTGAGAAAAAGCCAGATCTGCCATCTGACAGCCTCCATTAGAAAGCGACCGGGCTGCAGATTGGGGTTAACTAGTGAGCAGCACTAATTTTGGTGAGCAAAGCACCATGCCAGTGTGCTTTTTGTAATTTTGCACATCTCACTTGGTGCCTTCATGCCATATTTGAATATGGTGTGAGTAAAGAAATATTTTTTTTTACAAAAAAGGTGAGCATACAACATGATATTGTGTAATACGCACACCATTTTTAGTTAGCAATAATAAATAGGCAACATGTGGTCACACTTTGAAAAAAAAAAGCTTGCTGAGGTCTTTCTACTTTATTAGGTTTAGGAAAAAATTGTAAATTACATTACATACCTATTGTAAGTCAGCTTACATACGTAACTAAAAATACGTCAACGCTGTCCTCCACATGCAGAATTTGTCATTGTTTATCATATGTTTGTCCATTTCTCCAGCCATTATTGACCCCTACTGGTGCTGCATCTTCATACACGTGTACTTTTCACATCTGGGCAAGGCAAAACGTGACACCGACACGGTATCCTCAAGTGGATCAGTGTGTTTATTGCACGCTTTGGTGTGAGATTCGGCTGCAGCGTGTTAGAGGTTGTGACAGTTATGCCCCTTAACTTGACAAGGGTGTGCAGTTATGTACAACCCGACACCCCCACTATATGGAGACATGTAACAGTGAGCAACAGCATAATATGAACACTGAGTCCACAGTGGAAAAAGCATAAGAAGGTATGGTATGTCAAGGTATATGTGGAAAACCTGTCAGCCTTTATCACATCATATGAAATGCCAACTTTTCTAGCCCAATACTAATGCTATTTTTATATGACAGACTAATATAAGACGAGAGCTGCTATTTCTGCTCTGGAGCTGTTGACATCTGAGCTAAATCAGTCACATTATCAAGCCATTTCTGCCAAGGTTAGAAGTTACACAGTGAAATTCAGTTACTTTAAGACTGAACCTTGGTAGGCAAATGAGCAGTGTGTGTGTGAGTCATTACTCTTTCATGTTTATTTATGCAGATTGCAATTGGTCTCACCCATCTCTGTGATCCATATTTCAGTGGCTTAGATAGTATAATTTAAGGCTATGTTGATTCTATTTTTAAGGCCTCCTCGGACCGTGAGGGCCCAAAGAGAATATATGAAACCCAGTTGAACCGCTGATGCAGAGTGGATGGATAAATTTGAAAGCAAAATAATAAAATATAACTTGTTCTTTTTACTGTAAAACATTGGCTGTGGTAATCAAACTGATTTGAACATCGGTTTCATATTTAATTCCTCAGCAAGCAGCAACACAATTATTTCAACATTTACCATCTCGGAATAATTTTCTGCAGCTTTCAGTGAAATATGAGCACATGTGGTGAAAAAAGACTCCCACACAGTGGAGTGAACAAAAGCTCGGTCTTTACACTAAATACAGCTCTGTTGGAAATGAAACTGAATCCGCAGAGCAGGGCAATATCTCTTTAAAACAAACTTCTTTCTATCCCTCAGTAAACTGATGGCATGCCAGAGATCAAATGCTTTGCTTTCTTTTTTCTTGTTTATACAGAAATCATTCAGAATTTCTAGACTACTGCATGAATTCAAGTGGACTGCAAACCACGCAAATAATGCAAATAGTAGAGGACCCGCTCCCTATGTAGATATAAGCTAAAGCTGAGCTAATTCAAAGTTTAAAAAAAAAATGAAAACCTCCATCTGCGGACAAAGATCATGTTATATGACTGAAAACTCCAGAACAGAGACTGTAAGGGTTTTGTGGTGAATTTGTTTCTCTCTCAATCGAAACAGATTTGCATCTACCCAATCTACCTGGTACAAAAACACGTTAAGGCTACTGCAGCAGTAAAAAGAGCAATGGTGTATTTAATATTAATTTCTCACAGGAATATTGTCTATTTTTCACTCAAATATTAGAAATATTTAAAGCCAATTAAACGAAAGTATTGGGTTGGATGCTTGTAATTTGTGTAACTTTTTACTGCAGCGCTAGCATAAGCTCAGCTAGCATAAACCTAGCTAGTGTTAGCATTCTTGTTATTCTTGGAATGTGAACTCTGGGACATGAAAGGATCAAGGGCACACAGTGTTCTGGATCTCATCCTTATATCTACCAGACACTCTTAGACAAAGCAGAATCGAGAAGGAGACCGACCCTGTTGAATCAAATATCCCAGAGAAGGAAAACAAACCAGTCAATATTATGGAACCATCAAAGATAATCATGGAGTCCGCAGATCCTTCTGCCTCTGGTTGTGAGTCCACAACGGAGGCAGAAAGTGAGAAGCAGCTTTGCACTTTTGTCACTAGGCTGACATTTAGAGTGTTGCATGAGTGTAAGGAGAAGTGGGCTGCCCACATGAAGAGACTGGTTAACCAGATCATGGATGGACTCACCATCACTGAAGGCTTTTGCCCAGATATCAAGAACATCAAAAAAGTGTGCAAGGCCGTGCTGAAGGACCTTCAAAAGAAGTTTAGTGGCAAGCGCATGCTGAAGACTGTAATACTACTCGAGGAACCAGCCGTGGACGAAGGCATTGTCCAGTGTTTGCAGGCTAAAACCAAGGACTTCTCTGCTAAGCTTGCAAAGAAAGCCACTTCCTGTAGTTAGTTGTTGGATGCACTCAAGCTGTTTTACATGTCACTGCAGGTTTGCGCACTGCCACCATTTTAGTCATCCCAGCTTAGCGTGGCACTATTATGTCATCAAATTAGTGTGGTGACACCAAAGTGGTTTTCTCCGGGAGCTCTGGTTTTTCCACTATGCTCAATTTGCAGAAAAAAAAACAAAAAAACAACAATATTGCACCTTCTGAAATGAGAATGAAAAAAGATCATCTGACATACATGTGTGCCAACATTTTAGTCATTCATCAATGTTTAGCATTGCACTAATGTCATCAAACTAGTGCTTTCCAGCTGTGAATGTGTAACTGTGTGAATGTGATCGGGGTGTTTTTTAAGAACACTCTGGTCACATTCACACAAACACAGTAAAAACAATCACACCAACTGCTAACATCAGAAGGTTGTACACCACAGTGGTTTTACTCCGGGTGCTCCATTATTTCCCACATGCTCAATTTGCACCTTCTGAGATGAATGTTCTAAAAAAAAAAAAAAAAAAAAAGATTAGTTGGCATACTATGTGATGGTGATTTCTTTATTTCATCAAATTATACAGAAAAATAAAGAGTTTCAGGCAGCAAAGTGTCCAACTTTTGATACTTTTAAACAACTTCTAATTTTCTCCACAACCTGCAATGTATAGGTTTGCAGACATGACTTAAAGTTTGTAAAATGAACATTAAAAGTAAAGAAATAGTTTTAGTCTCTACAGCTAATTACCCCATTCATGACAACTGTACTGAGGCTGAATTTATTTCACTCATCCATTAAAATTATATTACGGGTTAAAGAACTGAAGAACTAATCTTACTTAAATGTCAATAAAATGTTGGAAAAATGAAGAGAATGGATGTTGTTTGGAGTTGTTTAGCTTATTTTGGGGGGCATTTGATCTCTGTTCTTCAAATATGCTGGGAAAATATATTGTAAAAGATCAAATTCTTGATTCTTAAACCATGTAACGGGTCAACCTCCCACTGATTACATTTTTTCATAAATATACGTATTTTGCAGCTGAGGACTTTCAGGTGATTATAGACTAATGAAAACATACTTCTGTAAATAGAAGCCCTAAATTTAAAAAAGAAATACACCTTATAGTTATATGCTTATCAGTGGGTGTAAAAAAAATAGGAACAAAGCTCTTTCATCAGATCATTTTACTCATTCATTTTTTTCTCTCTTTTATTTTCTTCTTTTGTTGTTGTTTTTGCCATTGACTGCATCCTGCTAAAGCATCACTACTACATGTAACAGTAGCTAAAGCATATTACCTGGCAAGTTAGGGCTAACAAAGCTAGCTGGCACAAACAGATTCAAGGTTTCAGTATTAGGACATCAAAACAAAATACATTAAAACAATATTGTATAAAAACAGCATTGTATCAAAAATAATATCAAAGTATAAGAACACCGAAGAAGGTCATGTCAAAGGGCTTCTACATACACACACTTCAAAGACACCATGCTTCTATCTTAATCATCTTCAAGTGTATCTTGTCTTTACAATGGCTGCTGGGCAAGATATAAAAAGCAACACTTGATAACCATAGCCCCAGTTTGAGCTGCTCATACAAAGTTGGCAATGTTAGCATTAGCTACCCTGATAAGTTCCAGCAGAAAAACTGTGTCAAAGAAATCTTTCTCTTCAGTGGCAGTGAACAAAACACAGGGGGCCACTGGTAACTGTCTTATATTAAGAGCTTAATAAGATATTTAGTGCTGACAAGCAGCAACATTAACCAAGGTAAACAACATGACTATGACTGTCGACAGAGACCAGAGAGCCTCTCACATTAGAGCTGCTTGCCCAGCCACAATATAGGTACACACTCTCTCAAAGGACCATAAATGTGCCTCTAGCGACTATCAATGCTCCACCAGACTCTTTGTCTTTCCAGCAGAGAAAGAGTTTTATAGCAGCTCTATCACCCTGTCCATGGTCGGCCGGTCTCACCTGACCCTCCGTGTCACACACTATGTGGTCATGAGACCATGCCTCTTGTGAATAGTGGAAAATAACTAAGCATTACTTCTAGTTCGCCTGGGTATATCAAATTTATGATACTTTATACTGCTACGTCACTGTTTCATTTCAGAGAGAAATATTCTTTTTACTCCACTACATTAATCTGACAGCTCGAGTCCCGTCATTTAACATGTGATCAGTTTATAGAATATGATACTGTGCCATAGATTAAACTATCTAACAATGAATCAAGGATCCTCAACATTAAAATATAACTAATACTGCTTATGTGTTAAAGCATCACTAATATAAGTAATAATATAATTCTCTGAGAGGGAACATTCTGCCCCACTACTTTTACTTAAGTACATTTTGCTGGGAACACTTTTGTACATTTACTGAAGTTAAATCCAGAATATAATTTTGATATTTTACTAAAGAGTGTTATTGCTATTTTACTGAGATAAAAGATCTAAGTAGTTCTTCCACTACTTCCTACAGTCGTTGCTCTTTCACTCCTGTATTGAACTTTTTAAACATGCTGTGAGGAGGAGGGCCTAGCAGAAGTTGAGGATGTAGTTACCCTTCAAAATCCACAGAAAAACACGCCCACGAGATAACCTGACCCGCTGCGACTTGCAGGCACTCGTGCAGCGCCATCTTTTCATGCACCAAGTGAAATCAATGACATGACATGTCGAGTGCAGATACTTCTACAAGTGGAGAAAACGTACTGTGTTGTGATGACTAATCTCTTCCCTTTCCCGTTCAACCTTGGATTTTGCCCATGTTGTACATTTGTTTTGACTACAGTGGATCAGATTCTGTAAGGAGACACAACTCTTTCCACATCTGCTAACCTCAAGCGAGTTCAAGTCTGGAGCCACCTCTGAACAGTGTACAGTATAGTTGTAGTCAACACTTAGTGATAAAAGAAGAAACGCAAAAGAAGCTGTGTGTCATCAACAGCAAGGATTTCAAAACAGCTTGCTTGATAGGCTTCTCACCCTGACAAAACGGAAGAAAGTGCTTCCCAAAACAAAAAGCCCAAAGTGATAAAATAGTCAGTGGCCATGTGTATATTCACTGAAATAACACATTCATACCTGGTACTTTGAATATTTATGTCAAGTGTTTTCTTCCTTCTGACGTGGGGAGATTAAGGGTTTTTTTTAGTGATTGACTAGAGCATCTGTTGTTCACGCTACACTGTGTCTGGCTTTTGTTCCAATCAATAAAGATTTTTTTCTCACACACACACACAGCTTATTGAATGAATGCACTAAGGTGTCTAATCCACCATCCAGATGGTCCAATTTAAAGTCTTTGCTCCTCCTCCCACCATCGTATCTTCAACATTGACTTCATGACTGCCATCTGCAGTTAAAACAGGGTCAGTTCTTGGAAATCTAATCATTTAATCATTATCAATTAATACATTTTGACAGTTGAAGCCATATATGTAGGATTTTAAAATTGCTGACTTTGATGCCCCCTAGTGGCAGTACCAAAAAAGACTGAAATTTGTGTTTGAAATTAATTTTCCAAATGTGATGTATTGGAGAGATCAACATGAAGTTTATGTACTAACTCAACTTTTAAACCATGTGTATTCACAGTGAAACATGTGAAACCAGCTCGTGGACCTTGAGAAGATGACATTAAACACTTCTCAGCTAGCAGGTGTAAACATTTGTCACCTGAACTGAACTTAACTGAATAGACTTTGGTCACTTATATGCAAATAAATCTCTCTGTTTTTAACTGCCCAGACGGGTGGGAGTAACCTCATAAATCAGATAATGTCAGCCAAGTTGTCAGTCACAGGGGAACTGACATTCAAATACTTTTCCTGTGATTGTCTGAAATTTTTTGGCACTTTTTGTATTTTGCTTTGTGGTCAACCCCACCCATCCATTATAAAGCTTAAAACAAACAGTAAGAATTATTTGAAAGTGTTTTGTGATGCAGGTCCAGCTCATACTCTTATGTTAAAATATGTTTTGTCAATATGTTTCTAGCATGGTGTGCTAGGGGAAGTCAGGCAGTTAACCTCAGTTTATAAAAATGACATAATTAGATGCCATGTTGTAATTACGCAGAAACATCATAGCTTTGATGTTTTAAAAAAATAAATAAATAATCAGTTTACAGTCTAAAGTCATCCCTGTTTTTTTCTGTGCGTCATGTTTTTATTCCACAAATGGGCCCAAAGCCTTGTTTATGTAGACCTTAAGATTCTCTTAGATATTAAAAGTTGCTATTATCTGTAAATAAAAAATAAAATTAGTCTAGAATCTCTCCAGTCCATTTCCAATTCCTAAGCACCTTTATCAATGGGTGCAATTCAAGTTGGTGTCAATGTGCCAGAGAAATTTGAGTCAAGATGTTTCTAATTAATATTTTGTCTGCCCCTGTTTGCATATGAAAGCAATCAAACACATCTCTATAAAATACAGTCCAATAATTCAGCCCCACTAACTAAAGAAGGCATGACAAATTACCATAGAGCTGAATCAACACCTCTTAGAGAGTGTCAACAAAAACTGATTGCAGGCTTAAGACAGGATTTACTGCAGAGGTATTGTATTTCATTGCATTAGAGCAGGTGAACCCAATGCACCCATAACCATTTCGACTCAGTGAAAACCTTGCAGGTTTACCTCAGGGCCAAGAGAGGGGAGTGGGGAACCACCACACATCACCTCCAACACCTTAATAACACAGAGAAAAACACAGTGGGCAAAGAAAAGTGAGGGTTCACTCAATTATACCACCAACACCTGCAGTGAGCAGGAAGGCCACATCTGATCAGGCATACAGTCAGCAACTGCACAGACAAAATTCTTAAAAAAATATATAAAATACCAAAAATGAGACGAGGATTTCACATTATAACAAGCATTTATCTCACGATTAATGTTGGGTTAATGTTTACAGGACTGGTTCCAGCACTCTAAATCCTCTGTCCAAACAGATAGAGAGACTTTAACAAAGCATGAAACCAAACACAATGAGCCCTTTTCACGGCAGACATTCTGACTTGTCAATGTGGCGGAACTAATAACGTTGACCGTGTCAGTAAGCCAGCATGAACACACCTAAATTGAATGTAGCCATCATTAAAGTTATTAATTACAGCTGAGTTTCCTGCTATGACATGTCAGTGTCTGCTGTCGATTTTTTAAAACATAGCTAGTCGAACCCTAAAGATGTGGGGTCCAGGCTACACAACTGTATTTATTATTTAGAATATAAAATTAAAAAAAAAAAGTCTTGTCACTTAATTTTGAAAATTGATATTTCTTGCCTGATCATTTTGTGTTCAGTAAGGTTAATGTGTACTTAAAGATAAATTATGTAGGATTTCTACCAACAAATGTCTAAAAACGCTCTGTTATATTTTCTTGAGTTGTTACTTACATTATGTTAAATGTTTTCAACAATCCTTTTATTTCTGTAATGGTGCACTAATGGCATTTCCTTACTTGCTTCTAGTTGCTATAACTTCCAGGTAAACACAGAATATGTCAGACGCATCAGAGTGAGAAAGTTGTTCTTTCCAAAGTTCAAAAACTGGCTTAAAAATACCCTTAAAGATCACCTTTCCAGTGAGCCGACATGCACAGCACCGTGCACCGTGACACTGAATAGAACAGAACCTTAATTAGTATCATTGGAAACACCTGTGTTAACCTACATGCCAAAATGGCTGCTGTGAAAAAGGTCTATTAACGTGTTGCTTCTTTTTTTACTTGGTACACAAACAGACAATTAAAAAACTACAACTTGTGAGTCTTGTTCATCAAAACATGACTACAGCACAGAACTGCTCATAAATCTCACATTTACATTAAACAAGACACAAGCTGTACCAGCAGTAGGTTGGACTTTTGATCATTGAAAAGAGCCAAAGTAGCAGAGTAACTGTTTCCCAGTTTCCAGGCTTTATGCTAACCTAAGCTAAGCTAAGCTGCCTCCTGCCTCCAGTTCCATAACTTACACCCAGATTCCACTGGGCACGGAAGCGCTGTGTTTCGTGTGCACCACTGTCTAGCAGCGATACGCTGCCGTTCTAGTCAATGTTTCAAACCCCCACCTACTCAGCCATGGTCCCAGAAGTGGGCTTCCACTCGGCTTGATGGACGCCGCGAGCAGCCCACATCAATTTACAGAGAGCAGCTTGAAGCTGGCCGGAAGTCAGACACAGAAACAGCATAGAGAATACAATCGGTTTTGAAAATAAAACACTCCATGCCAACTGCTGGTTGTAAAGACAGACAAAAGCTAAACAACAACAATGTAGGATATTTACACATCTAGAAACATATTTGGTAGCACATAAACCACGGAAAATGACTCAATCTTAGCAAGTAAACAAAGTCTGGCGGGCAAAGCGCTCCGCTTCTGAAACGCGAGACGCGTGGAGGATGGATCAAAACAGCGTCGCAGTCATGACGTGACAGAGAAATATCCGGTGGGGTTTCAGGGTTAGCATACAGACATAAGAGTGATGTCATATAACTTGGTTAAAAAATGTAACACATTTAAATTGTTTAGAACTTTCTTTTGCAGCAAACATATTTGGCATGCTATATTATTCTGTCTCATACCTGCGTTCTGCGAGCATATGGAAGTATTTCTGTGCCATCGGAGTCTGAATATGAATTTCTAATACTGAATTTTTTCAGCATCAAAATCAGACTTTGAATTTTAAAAACCATCGAATTTTTAGCACAGTTTTTTTGCCTCTGATTTTTTTTTCAATGTTTCAATGTAAATTCAGTGTAAAAATCAATGTCTCAAAATATTCAGTTTTTCAAAATTCGACATTCAGTGTAAAAAAATTTAACATCAAAAAGTTCAGTGTAAAAAGAACCAGACTCAACATCCAGGTAACCAGGGAGAAGCAATAGATCCCTGTCTCAATCCAACGTCCAGCCAATCAAGTTACGCTCCATTGGTCATGTGACACCGAAAAACGGTAAATATGCTTATTCACTTTCTTGCAGAGAGTTAGATTGATACCACACTGATGTCTGTATGGTAAATTTCTGGAGGAAAGCAGAGGTAACAGTTTCTTTCCATCGCTCTAAAGGTCCAATTTCCTAACTTTAGCCACATAAAATATATATATGTAGATGTTCAGGAAGAGCTCAGGATGCTCACAGTGAAGCTGGTTGAATGATAGGAACTACGGTTTGGCCAAAAAGCCTTCTTGTTCGAGGGGTACTTTCAGACGTTTTTCTCTCTCTCTCTCCAGCGGTGTCACATGTCACAGGAGCCGCTGCGGTTGTTTGCTCTGCTCTGATTGGTGGCCTCCACCTGGCCCACAGACAGACAGACAGACACACACACACACACACACACACACACACACACACACACACACGACAAAGGTTTTTCAAAATAAGAGTCCCTTCAAAATAAAAGACTTTGTAAAACTCACACACACACACTGACAGCTATTTAATGTATGGGGGCGTAGGGGCCAGAGTCAGGCACAATCAAAATTTCTTTAGAATTTCACCGAAGCACCATCACTCCCGGTGTCGGTGTCACATGACCAATGGAGCGTAACTTGATTGGCTGGACGTTGGATGAATTGAGACAGGGATCTACTGCTTCTCCCTGGTTACCCGGATGTTGAGTCTGGTTCTTTTTACACTGAATTTCTTGACGTTGAATTTTTTTACATGTCGAATTTTGATTTTTACACTGAATTTATTTTAACATTGGAAAAATTGGTTTGGTTTTTAAAATTCAAAGTCTGATTTTGATACTGAAAAAATTCAGTATTAGAAATTCATATTCAAACTCAGATGGCACAGAAATACTTCCATACGAGCACCGCCTCCTTTGTTTGAGAACCTGAAAAGATTCAGCTGACACACAGCTCACCACTAACGAACGCTAGCGGACCAAAGTGTTTGCAGGTGTGAGACTGGAGAGAGTGGACAGAGTGACAGATATCAAATGACAGTGAGAATAGTATAGCACAATGACAAAATAAAATTGGAAATACATTTTCAGGTAATTATTTTAATATGTACATTAGCTGAAGTTGTATGCAATCTTCTTCCAAGGCCCTTGAAAGCCATCTGTTGCTAAGAAAACTAAAAGCTCTGTAATTCACTCCTCACTCACTGATTGAACTCGACAGGTATTTAAGCAGTCGACATGAAGTGAAAAATACACATCTTCCACAGTGTGTTATCCCGGACAGAATCTGCCTGCTGCAAATCAGCACACTGCATTCTGTTCTCCGTTGGCTAATGAAGTCCGGCAGTTTTAATTGAGTTGTTTAGTGTCTTCAAACTGGCAATTTAATCCTGGTGTCGGTGTCAAAGGCTGGAGAGGAGAGGAGGAGGGGGGAAGCTGATTTTAACTCACACATTTGGAAGCAGGGAAACTCAGCTGAGCGTTAATTACAAGTGATTATCATTCCTAGGCCTGTGAATCGGCCGGAGGGGATTTCAAAGGGGAAGTAAATTTGAAATTATTAAACTACAAATTTAAAAAAAACAAAAAATAACATGTTATCAGTGAAAAGAACTTCCATTGTAAGTTTAAATGGAAAGAAAAGCAGCAGAAAGCAGATCACCAGCAAGTGTTTGTTGGTGGGAAAATACAGGTCTGTGTCAATGTCTCTAGTGTTTTCTTTGCTTGTTTTTTTTTTTTTTTTGTGCAAACCAACTTCAAAATGATCAGCAACATGAACAGAAAGTAAAAGTAACGGCAGTAATGGCAGTTGCACCAACAGCATCCCAATAATTGTTTTCAGTTGTAATAAATAAATTCCACTGGGCACGGATCCAACAGAAACGTCCCAGGAATGGGTCTCTGAAGTCATGTGGAGAATGGACCAAAACAGCGTCGGGGCCATGATGTGACAGAGACGTGCTGAGTGGTGGTTTTGCCTTAAAAACCCCATTAACTCAGCAGGCAATAAAATTCAGAGAATAATTACACCTTGATTAAATAGGAATAAATGACATGTTACATACTGAAAAGATTTGGGGAATTAAGTATAGAATAGTACATAAGTACAATCACTGCACCTTTCTGTGTGCATTCACAAAATATGGCAAAAATGGAAAATAACATGAACCTCCATGGTCCTAAAGAAGAAATAAACCCACTATTGGCTTGATTGTGTATCGCATTTCATGTTTTTTCTCACAATTTGTGGGGTAAGGCGAGGGGGCTCCAATCAGCATCATCACTTATAGTAAGAAGCTGATTCAGAAATTGGTTTTCACCAAACAGCGCATTGTCACACTACAGCTCCTGACTGCTGCCCAAAGCACAAACCATGCATGTTTTAATACAAAACTTTTCCACACAAATTATAATATCGATCAAGTGAGGGATTGATATGTATTTGTGAATTCAAGTTAATCAAGCACCAGATTTGTTTCGGCTATAATGCTGCGTCATGTCTTCCACATAATAAATTGTAACCTCAAAATACACACCTTTTTCTACTCTGCCATGTCAATCACTGTGTCCCAGGGGAAATTTAGTCAAGACAGAAAAAAAAAGCTCACATCATGCACATCAATAGGAAATGTGTAATAAATCACCTGTATTCAACCTTGTAAAACCAATTCACAACATGAAGCGTACAGATTCCTGGGTGGTTGTGAAAGGTTTATTTTTGAGTCTTACTCAGCTTCAAACTGACAGACTCGGGGCATGACAGCTTCACATCTGCTTTAAATGCATGATAAGGCCTTAGTAAGGCGTTTACTTTAGTGTTTTTTTCCATCACTGGTGGTAAACCGACCTGTATTTGTATTTTGAGTGACAGTCTGATGAACATTTACAATGTATAGCTAATACTTTTAAATTGTACTTTCCATGGTTGCACCGCTAATTACACAAGAGAAAACATACCCGTAATTGATCTTGTCAAGAAAAAGCAGCACTGAGGCTTTAATAATGCAGGAGGATTGCACATAAATTATGGTGCAGTTAATTTGATACAGAGTGATCCCTCCCTACTGCTGTAACTCTCCAATATGGATTCCCTTTGCCTCTCCAGCTCCCAAATTGGATCTTTGGAGCCCACAGGGTGTTAGGGTTCTCATTAATGTGGCCAACCTAAACAGCAGAGAATTGATCCAGCTGTGATCTGACCACTAACACATCTGTCTAACCCTTTGCTTTCCCCTTCGTTTTTCTCTGCCTCTCTATAGGAGCTCACACTCTCCATCTGTCTCTCTGTGTAGCTGCATTTGCACTGCATCTAAAATTGTCACACGCCTGACGTATTTCCGTCACATGTGACGCAAACATGATGCTCTCTCATCAGTGTGAAGGCCAAAAGGCTGCACTGCATTTCTTCTTTCCTTCTTTTAAATATGAAGAACAAAACTATAGCATGACATGTTGAGAACACGTGACGTATGTTTGAACTCCTGCAACTGTCACGGCGATGATGCCTGAGACAGGTATCAAAGTTTTGGCACCAAAACGTTGCCAGCTTGTCTCGACAGGCTTTGACAGCTATAGAAATATGCTGTTTGAAGAGCAGGACCAGATGGATGGGATAGAGTTTGGAGTTGAAAAGTTGTAATTGAACATACGACCAGAGCCATGTGTGGAGGACAGCAAAGTAGTCCAGTGTCTCGGAGTATGTCAATGCAGTCCGGGCGCAGGTGGTTGTTGAGTTTTGAGGTCGGAGGCGAGAATGGCCACCCCGGTGGCGGGTGACGAGTCTCTGCCAAGAGTAAATCTATTAGTGACCAACCCATGTGTTAAGCTATGTTTTGGTGAACATTTGATGAAAAAAAAAAAAAAAAAAAAAAAAAACGGTGCTCACAGGTTGTGTGCAAATTAAAGACGTGCATTAAAAAAATCTGAGTGGAAACACTGCAAAGTTTGTGACAAAATACAAAACGACTTGGGGAATAAATCATGACCTTCATCCACATCCATAAACATCCACTGACAACCATTTGCTTTGAAAATATATTTTTTAAATGTTCTTTCTCTAAATGGATTCTGGATCTGGTTTAAGATAAGATAGACTTTATTGATTCCACACTGGGGAAATTAACTTGTTACAGTAAAGTAATAAAATACTCATGAATAAATAAATAAATAAATAAATAGGGGCTTCCTGGTGGCTCATCTGGTAGAGTAGGCTCCCCATGTATGAAAGGCTGTGTCCTTCCTGCAGCGACTCGGTTCTGACTTCAGTCTGTGGTCCACGGATGTTTCCTTTGCTGTGTGTCATTCCCCCTCTCTCTCCATGCTTTGATGTCCGTCTTCAGCTGTCCAGTCTCCTTTGCTCTACTGCAGGGGTGTCAAACTGTTCCACAAAAGGGCCGGTGTGGCTGCAGGTTTTTGTTCCAACCAACCAAGAGCACACAGTTTGACCAATCAACTCTCTGAAGACTGAGATCAGTTGATTAAATGAGTCAAGTCTGGTGTGCTGCTGCTTGGTTGGAAAGAAAACCTGCAGCCACACCGGCCCTTTTGTGGAACAGTTTGACACCCCTGCTCTACTGTCTGCTCTTACAAGTTGAAAGCCATCCAGAGTTACCAGTGTGTCCGAAGTGAGTTCATTCAGCCACGTCTCTGTGATGCTGACACTCTCCATACTCCTTCTGTAGCTGTCACGATGTGGAAATAACACAATTAGAAAATACATTTAAGTCTTTATACAGAAATGAATACTGAGGATATGGATGTAATCTTTTAAACTCTCACCCCTGCACTCTCCCTCCCTCCCTCTCTCTCTCTCTTTCTCACCTCAAGACACCTAATTGGTGGCAGTGTCAGGGTTGCTCGCCCTCCTCCACGACACCTGCCTGGTGGGCATACATCAGCTCAGCATTAACAGCAGATGGAGGTCAGTACATAATCACCCTTGATGAATATGGAGGAGGGCCTTTGGGTTTACATGGGAGGACTGCCAAAAATGATAACGACCCCTCCTTCAGTACCTCCTCTGGGACCCATACGCTCTCATCTCAAGGTTGTAACTAAAACAGAGGCAGTGCCTTATGGGGGAGGGCGGTATCGGAGCTCTTTGACTGTTAAGTCATGATCTAGTGATGTATACAAAAAGATCTTGGGTGCGTTCTGAAATGAGATCTGTGTAACAGAATCTGCAAGTCAAAGCTGAAACATCAATTTGTGATATAGTTAAGATTTTATTGTAGAGGGTGCACGGATTATGGAAGAGGCAAAGCAATTCAAAATGTATCCAACTGTCTTAAAATGGTCAGCAACAGAGAAATGTGCATAGTTCAATTTTAATTTCTTTGATAAACTTGGAACAGTCTTCCTTTGTGCCAGCCACACTCTTAAAACTTAATTAATCCCATTTTCCAATTATTTCATCCTTCCATTCAAAACCCTGTCCTCCAGTCTTAGAAAGGAACCGTTTTCAGTTGTAGGGCCACAGATGTTGTAAAGCTCAGAAAAATAGTCTTCTCAGAGGACAGCAGCTGTAGTTGACACCGCTTGATGAAGTTTTGGAGAGAGTTCGGTTAGCAAGATCTCCTTCTCGCTTCTCTTTCTATTAGGACGTCCTGCTATTTCTCCTTTCCCATGCTGTCAATCTCCTTTCATTCATTTTTGACGCCACCTATCTGCACAATGATCTGTCCATGTTCACAGAGCCGATCAAGTCCTCAGAGGTTGTTCTTTAAATATCACTGCATTTCTGTCAATCTGTCTTTCAGACCTACAATTGCACCATCCGTCACCTCCCAATCACCACCTCCTCGTCCCCCAGGATGATCCACTGAACTGAAAGGTTTCATCTTCCATCAGCTGGCTGTGGTCCACCATCACCAGCACAGACTCATGGACCTGTGCATTTTGAATAAATCATGACGCACATGAATCATGTGACTTAAACATCCAAAGACATATGTGGAGCAATGAGGAGCCTAACATTCATACATAACTGCCATATTTCAATCATATTTTCCACATTTTTGGAAGTTTTATTGGCATTTTTTAAATTATGCCATCTCATTTGAGCTACATTTGGAAGGAGACCTGAATACTGTTTTCTAATTACAAATTACTGTCCAATCTACAAAACATCCTGTCATTAGTACTGGTATGAGTATCTGATAGCAAAACATTGTTTTCAGTGTATTCCTTTAATGACGACACTACTTGACATCTTTTGTTGTTTTGTTTCGTTCTTTTTGTTCGTAGACTTCAGACAGCCATGGACCACTCCATGAACCCGAAAGAGCTGTTGTTGCCAAGGTAACAACTAATTGGAAACCTAAATAAACAACAAACTACTACATTGAGCACTTGAATAAGGTTCCTAACAAAGTAATCATGATGATGGAAATACTTGAGCTCATGCATTGATGGCTGTTTTGAATATCTGATGGTGATGATCAGATTAGCTACTGTAAACATTTTATCATTCATTGTAATCCATTGTCATTTTTCATTGTAATTACACAAAATGTTTCTGTTGACTTGTTGACTGTACACGTGACATCTATTGCACGTCTGTCCGTCCTGGGAGAGGGATCCCTCCTCTGTGGCTCTTCCTGAGGTTTCTTCCACTTTTTTCCCTGTTAAAAGGGTTTTTTGTGGGCAAGTTTTTCCTCACTCGAACCGAGGGTCTAAGGACAGAGGGTGTCACTCCCTGTACAGATTGTGAAGCCCTCCGAGGCAAAATGTATTTTGCGACTTTGGGCTATACAAATAAAATTTGATTTGATTTGATGATTAGCTGTGACCATTTTTTCTGACGTAGACAAATTTTTGTGTTTACAACATTTACATTTTCCACAAATCGCTAAAAGCACACACCCAAGCTGTCAGGATTCAGGCTTTGCCTCCTTCTTCCCCAGTGTTTTTCCAGTTTTCCTCTCCCTTTTGTGTCACGTCTGTCTCCGTCTGTTTGTGTTTGCTGCTGGGCATGGCCTCCACTGTTCCCTCTAATCACTACCACACCTGTATCCCATCATCCAATCAACCGGCACAGGATAAAAGACCAACTCAGCCTCCCGTCTCCCAAGTGGTAACCTCTGCCACGGCTAAACTGCCTTTTGTAATCTCGCTGTTCCTGACCTTATGGGTTTTTTTTAAACTCCCACATCCAGCCCACCATTGTCATCCTCTCTGCTTCTTGGATTTTTGTCACCACCAGCCCTGCACCTCCTCCTCATCACAGACGTCCAGACCACCCTGTTCTCAAAGAACTGTTTGACTGATCTAGTCTTTCTGGCTTCCTGCCTCATATTTGCATTGTGGACCATCCATATGGATGTTATTATGTTTTATATTTTTTCACTGTTGCACTGTTATTGGAGCTGGCTTTTAATCTCATTGTACATGCGTATAGTGACAATAAAAGGCATTCTATTATATTCACTATAATACGATTATGAGTAATAAACTAATGGTAATGAATCATTTAAATACACAAGTCTGTTGTCTGAAAGTAATTAAATAAATAATGTGAATGCAAAATTTAAATTTGAGGAAATGCAATCCACAGCATATATGGGATCTTAATTGAAAAGTGCACTATTTTATCATAATACACTGAGTATACTTGCTTAAACAAATAAAAATGAATACGTATTTTCTTGGAATTATGATGTGAATTTTGTTCCTATCAACATCTGTGTATCATATCAAAGAGGTGACACACACCACTGTGTTGCTATTGTGTAGAGATAGCAGGATCCTGAGATGTCGATAAGTTCTCTCCTCTTTTCCTGGAGTGGCTGTTTCAGATTGTGAGTTATGGAGGCTAATTAATATGTGCAGCGCAGGGTGTGACAGGCTGAAGGATGACGTCTCGCAGCCGCAGTCATTTCCCCTTATCTCCATCAGACACTCAGCAACTTCACCCTCCTCATTCACAGCCTTCCTCTAGCTTAGATGGGAGATGTGTACGGCTGCATGATAATGGTCACTGGGGGTCACAAACTGCTACATTAAAAATAAAAAAAACATCAGCTCTCAGTGTGATCTGATTTAGAGACATTTTCCACGACTGGTTTTAGAGGCTCAGCCGGGTTTGGTTTTGTGATATTATGTTTCTGACAAGATACTATTCATTATTCATTCAGGAGTCCTGGAGGTGATTAGGAAATTCAGTCCAGCCACCAAAAATAGACTCGTGTTTTCTGTCAGCTGAATTTTTATCTGCTTTCTGAGTGGCTGAGCTCAGTTACTGCCTAAGCTTCTTCGTGCTGTCAAGAGAAATGTTAGAGCCTGACAGATCAAGACAGCAGATATCTACTCCTTATACATAAAAGAGTCAACACATAATTCTTACATAATATAAATAAATTATTACGAGGCTGTGTGATCAGTCGTGAAAACAAATCTAACAAAAGTCAAAGCATATACGTGCTTTGTTCATCTCCACAGAGGATAAACTCTAATGAGTTCTGTGATCCTCTACTTCCAATACAACATCTACATCTAATACTTTGGTTTATGGCCTAATACCTGCAATACTAATGACAATCGCTGATCATTGACCATGATGTAAAATAATCATGAAGGTGAATCATCAACAGTGCCAACAAAAAAAAAATATTTTCACAAAGGTACAATGTATTGCAGGGATGTTGCGGAATTATATGTAGCTATATGTTAAAGTGTTATCAAGAATGTATTAACTGTTTATGCATTTCAATTTTATTGACTGCTAAATAACATAGAATAAGTTATCTCATAACACTGTCCATATATAGCAGGACTAGACCATACTGTTTATTATATTATTTACAGAGACCCAACAATTCCCATCAGTTACAGATGTTTAATTGAAGAAACTTAAAATCTATGTGACAAAACAATCTAAGATAGCTACATTATAATGTTTTAACCAGGTGTGTATATAATGCTTATAAGTCTTAAATGTGGGGTCATTAAGTACTATGATCATTCCCAGTTCTTGTGAGGTATGGCTTCAAGGGGGGTGAATATCTGCACCAAATCTAATCTGAAGGTTATCTGCAGTAGATGTGAAGATACGTATCTCTAAATATTGAGGTGAAGGATGGTCACCCTGACATCCACGAATGCTACAAACAAAGACTCTGCCATCCACAAACTCACCTTCTATTGCTGCTCTACAAAAGTATAATTCAACCCTTACACCTCTGTTGTTCCCCCTGTTTCTTCACCATGTTAACTGTCTCCAAGATGAACAAACTCATACATCATCACACACAACACTTCCAAAATTATTAGTCTCCCCACCCCCAACCTCTCAGACCTGAACAGCAAAGCGATTACACACAGAGAAGAGAGCATATCACATGACCCCAGGCAACCTCTCAACCCAGTCTTCACATTGTTCTCATCCAGTTGCAGATACAGATCCCTGGCCTGGAAATGGGCACACTATGGCTAAAGTTTTGTTCTCTCTGCGGCATTAAAAAAAAAAAAAAAAAAGCTTGGGTGTTAAGGTGCTATGGGTATGGGATGTGTGTTTACATGTGCTGCATCTTATGTGTTTTCTCGTAGTTATGTTGTGGCGTAAGAACCTAAGCATTTGAAATGCTATATAAAGACTAGTAACAAAATGCCTTAAAAAGACAATAAAGAATGTATCTATCAGATTGAGCAATCTTGCCATGTTCTAGTCAATAATTCAAGCACAGGAGATTTCATTTCATTCGTTTCTTTTTTTTTTTTTTTTTTTAATAAATGTGCTTGTGAAGTGGCCTAGTGTGCACTACTGAGTTTGCATTTTTGAAATTTGCAATATTGCTTACCTTGTACCCCGGTCATATAACACTTTCACTTGTTTGATCTAAGTGGGAAGTTAATCTGTGGGAAAAGAGAACAGAAACCACCAACAGGCATAAAGTCTGGAGCCTGACTGTGCGATGACCAGTGAATTCCAGTTTCTTTTGTTTAATAATATTGCCCGAAGATTACCTGAAATGGGAAGTCAAATATTTGCTGACATGTGCCAAAGGAGCATCCTCTTTTGTGCACAATAAATAATGCTGCTGTGTTTGTTATAAATCAGTGGCAGCATGTGAATCTGAAAGCACTCGTACTGATTTTGATTTCTTGTTAACTTCTCAGATCCAAGGTAAGTGCATATTTAGAGACTATTTCTAACTTAGATTGTTGAATATTATACCGAATAGTGTTTTTTCTAGTTTTATTTAATGTTTTTATATAGGTTATTAGTCCTGTAAAATAAAGGATCTCTAACATTCACTAAAACTTAACTAGGTGCAAACTCCAAAGGAAAAGCACAAATGAGATTATAGACTTTGGCTCAATGCTTGCAAATAATTTAAAGGGTTCTTTATGTAACAGACAAAGTTTGCATTAATTGAGCAGGATCTTAATGTAAATGCCAAGTCATGCTGGACTTGCTGTTAAAACAAAAATGCAAGAACAATAAAACTACTTTCTTATGTCTTAAGAACCTAATATTGTATTTGTGGCTTTACAAAAATCTATAAATGTCTCCTCTAAACAGGAAAAACAGTGAAATCATTATCAGGATGGATTCAATAGAAATCGAAGACACGTATATAAATAAGACGTTCAGGATGGATGACCACATTAGCAAAGGTACAGTATCAACCTGAAAACATATGAACAGACAAAATATTAGTAATATTGGGTACAACAGATAAAGACGCATCATGTATTGGAACCTGTGAACTTAAATTTTAAAGAAGTTATCCTACTTTATATAAATGCCAATTGTGGTTTCTGAAGAAGAACATGCACATTTCTTCTTCTAAACATGTCTAAACGTTTTGTTTCTTGATTTAGTGGATTTTCAGAGAAGAAAGCAGCCCTCTAGATGTAGATGTACGAGTGTGTGTCTTGCATTACTGTGTGCTGTCCTGTTGGCTGGTAACATTGGACAGATTATCTACTGTGAGTCATGTCATTTTATTTGTTGTCATTAAAAATATGAATAATTTCAAAAAATATATATTTTTATTCATTTATTTTTCACAGATGAGATAATCGACCGCCTCACGTCGGCAGACCCAGCGCAGGCCAGTAACACTCTGGAAAAACTCAACAACACACAAGAAGACCGACTGCAGAGCTGTTATGATGCTTTAACTGCAGAGAAAAAACAGTTAGAGGTCAGACTGAGTAACTTGACTAAAGAAAAAGATCAGATGCAGACAAGCTTTAATAACATGGGGAGGGATCTTGAGGCGTTACGGACTAATCACAATAACCTGACAGCAAGTAACAACCAGCTACAGACCAATTACAATAACCTGCAAAGAAGTAATGTTAAGTTACAGACTACTTTCAACCAGGTACAGGGGAATTACTCTTCACTGAAGAGGGACAAGGACCAGTTACAAGCAAGTTACAACACCTTGAAACAAGAGCGCGATCAGATGCAGACAAGCTTTAATAACATGGGGAGGGATCTTGAGGCGTTACGGACTAATCACAATAACCTGACAGCAAGTAACAACCAGCTACAGACCAATTACAATAACCTGCAAAGAAGTAATGTTAAGTTACAGACTACTTTCAACCAGGTACAGGGGAATTACTCTTCACTGAAGAGGGACAAGGACCAGTTACAAGCAAGTTACAACACCTTGAAACAAGAGCGCGATCAGATGCAGACAAGCTTTAATAACATGCGGAGGAGTCTTGAGGCGTTACGGACTAATCACAATGACCTGACAGCAAGTAACAACCAGCTACAGACCAATTACAATAACCTGCAAAGAAGTAATGTTAAGTTACAGACTACTTTCAACCAGGTACAGGGGAATTACTCTTCACTGAAGAGGGACAAGGACCAGTTACAAGCAAGTTACAACGCACTGAATACAAGAAGAAATCTCCTTCAGACCAGCTACAACTTGTTACAGAACAACAAAGAACAATTGCAAAACAGTTATGACATTGTAAAAAGGGAAAAAGAGCAGTTACAGACCAATTACAGCAGTCTGGCTACAAGTCAAGAGCAGTTACAGAAGAAGATCGACAAAGTAAGAAGTAAGATGTTTCCCATAAAACTTTAATCAATGTAGCATATGGCTATGATCAGTAGTTTGGTATTCTTAGCCTTTTGTGATATTTTGTCTTTCCATTTTTTTTCATTTTGCAGGAATAGTCTGTCAGACAGGCTGGCAGAAGTTCGACCTCAGCTGTTACTTTGTTTCAACTGCGAGGAAATGCTGGGAATGCAGCAGACGAGACTGCGTCGCCAAGGGAGGAGATCTGGTCGTCATAGACAGCAGGGGTGAACAGGTAAGAGAGAAAAGACAAGAGAAAGAATGACCTGGTAGACAATAAAGGCATGAGGTGTCTTCAAATGTCTTTTCTGCTTTTTACTGGTTGAGGTTCGGTTGGCAGTTTTTGGTATGTCATCCGTTTGTATCCTCTTTTGGTTTTCTGACTTGATAATTTCCATGCGAATCCAAGAGAATGCAACTACAAAAGTAAGAAAGAAATCTTGCAGTTTTGTCACAGCTTTGTATTTTAAAGTGACATTACATTACATACATTACAATTGGTATTTTCAGAGTACAATATGACTGTGTGGACAGTTGTACACAGGTGTTTCTTCTGATTATATTACTTATCGTCAAAAATGACCCCTTTGCTAACAACCAAACATCAGTCAAGTGGAACAACACATAGCAGCAGGCTAATATCACTCATTAGTTCAACAGCAAGCCCAGCTCAGCGTCTGTCTTCCAGCCTTTTAGTTCACAAAACTGTCGCCAATGACTAAAAGTCAGTTCCATATTTAATTTAATCCGACAGCTTCTTGCTTGGTCATTCTTTCCTTTTCTCTTCTTAACTTCCTCCGTCAACATCCTCGTCAGTCTCTTCACCTCTGCCATTATGTCCATAAAGCCTCCTAAGCCCCTTTACATTGCCTGCTTGTCCAACTCTGGTTCTGGCAGGACACCGGCTCTGCTTCCCATCAGCATTCCTTGCATCCTGGGCCTTAAAACCTCCTTTTCCCAGTGCTCCAAAACACCTGTGGTACAAACATGGACACTTACCCAATGCTCTGAGGTCACACTCCGGGCAGCTCGGCTAACAAACTGAGCTAGCATTAGCTAACAGCAACTATAGTTTACAGCAGTTTACTTTACTGTCCATCAGGAAACTCTGTAAATCACAGGGAGTTAATGCAGAGCAGCCAGAAGACATCTGGCTACACATATCACCTAATCATTCTTCATAACTTTCCAGTGACTGCACCTGTATTACTAGATGATGTGACAGATTTCTGTTGGTTGGGTTTCTTGTCAGAGGTTAGCATGTCCAAACTAGCATTAAGTGTGTTTGTGTCATGATTTTGAACCCAACAGAGGAGAAATAGGAAGGATGAGTGACCGAACCAATGGAACTTTGTTCAAAGCCATCCTACTCTGAAAAACAGTTTGACTGAAATTTTTTATATTTTTTTTTATTTCTCTATTTTGCTACACAAACAGGAATTTATCAACAGCATACTGAAGAAAGGGGACCATGTCTGGATTGGTCTTTCTGACAGGATCATAGAGGGAAACTGGATGTGGGTAAATGGGGACCCAGTCACCACAACGTAAGTGTTAACTGCCAGAGTAAATCTCTTGGGATCATGATATTAGAAGACAGTATAATTAGACAGGTTACTTAATTAATCATCTATCCATTTTCTGTATGAAGGAACTCTGCAGTTCTGTAATATTCATTTTCCTTCACTGTTTGCATCATTTTGTTGCATTTTTTGAAACATGTCAATAACTTGTAAAACAGCAAATGAACCTAACATTACGCAGTATTAACCTATTCATATCTACAAGGATCAGTGGTGATTCTAAACTTGTAAAAGGCAGAGGTCACGATAATCTTTTGTGAACTAAAATTCATTTCTGCCAAAACCTGTTAACCAATGTTTAAGAGCTTTTCTACATCAATTCATGGCTAATTGTGGTGATGATGTAAATAGCATTTATGTTTCTTTTATAAATGTAAACCCAACATGACATCACCAGTTTGAAGCCCAGAGTCTGGCATTGTGGCTGGCTGTTGCCATTTTGTTTTGGGCGTAGAGCTGGTGGGTGATGAACTTTGAGTTGGGCTGCACTTGGTTTGACTCTGTTTTCAGGTGGGGGAAAAATAACAGTGTGTCTGGTCATAAATTTTCTCACAGCTAATCAGTACACTAAAATCTGTTCCTGTATACAGAAACTTTGATGGGAGAAATGCAGTAACAGAAGCTTGATTCATATTTGACCAGCACTGCTGAGTTTGACAGTTTGATCTGAGTTTCGTGAGCACAGTGTGTTTCGCTGGACGGACTCACTGAGAATGACTTGTCAATCATATGGTAGCCCCACCCTAAAGCATATCCTACTTTATCATCTATTTTGCTCTAAATGGGACCAGTATTCACAAAATGAACATCATGCTGTGTGGAATTAGACTTGAAACTAGATATTTAGTATTTAGTACTACTTCATTAGGAAACTGTTCACCAAGTTAATAAATCTATGGGGGGAGTGGGGTCATAGAGGTGTAAGATTATACAGTACAATTAGACATCTTTTCAGTTAATGGAGTTGCCCCCTGCTGCCCACTAGAAAGAATGCAGGTCCATGTTGGCTTCACTTCACAGACCTGGAAGCTCTGTTCACTAATTGTATACTGTCAATGCTCTGTCATCTTGTACATCAGGTACTGGCAGCCCTATCAGCCCAACAGCTTATTTTGGAACCAGGACTGTGCAGAATACATGCAGAGATCATCTGGAATGGGAGAATGGAACGATGACGACTGTGATAATAAACAGATCTATATCTGTGAGGTATAAGCTCACAATGATTTACAACATGATGCTAGATAGTTTGGGTTTTATTTGGTCAGTTTGTGTTCCTTGGTTTTTCTACCGTGCTCTTGTGCTGTCTTGTGTTCATCCCTCCAGTTTTATTACGGTGATAGTTGTAGTCTACAAAACTTTGCATTTGTTTGTAGACTACAACTTTGTATTTTTTCTCTTAGACTCCAAATTCCAGGAACAATGGGTCTACCCGGTGGTTGTTCTGGGGGTTTGTGAATTTTATGTAAAAAATATGAAAAGATTCTCAAAGCAAACTCATGCAGCTAACATTTTCACTTATTTGTTCTATATACTACAAGAGTACTGGAGTTTTGACCCCACCAGAGTGCCAGATCGTTACAAAAGTCATTTTGTGACACTTTCCATATAGAGCAGGCTAGACCATAATCTTACTCTTAAAGGAGTTACAATTGTTTAAGCTTTTGTTTAGCTTTAAGAAACTTAAAATCAGTGTTGGGAGTAACGGCGTTTTTTTTTCAGTAACGGAGTAATCTAATTAATTACTTTTCCCATCGTTGCAACGCCGTTATCGTTATTGAGAATGTAAAGTGGCGCGTTACTACAATTTGGTTGAATGAAGTGCGAGGTGTCAAGCTTTGGCTACATCAGCTGCCTGGAGAGAGCAGGAGTGATGACACCGTTGCAAATACGATGATGATTGGCTGGGTGGGCCACACAAGACAGCGACAACGGCGACGAGCCAGGGAAATTCAAAGGTAGCGTTCTCCAACTGGAAGTACCGGCACTACTTCGCCCTCTTTGAAATTAAAGGCAAGAATGTATATGTATCATGCACGCTATGCCCAGGAAAAAAGATTTTATCCACGTCTGCCGCAAGCAACTCTAACCTTATGAAGCACCTCACATCTACACATGCTAACACGACACTTGTTGCTGCTGCTAACCCAACCCCAAGCCCAAATGCAGCTAGCGTGAGCTTTATTCAGTATTTATTTTTTATATGTTTTTATTTCTATGCATATCATATGGCAGGCTGCAATCTAAGTTCAAATAAATACCAAATGTTCTAATATTCTGTATATAGTGTTTTTATTCTTCAATCAGTTAATATAAACATCTTTGACGTTAAAGATGTTATAGAACGTAATAGCGTTATAGAACATAAAAAAATAACGTCACAGTTACTTTGCTGAGTAACTAATTACTTTTACAGTGTGGTAACTGAGCTACTAACTCAATTACTTTTTGGAAGAAGTAATTTGTAACTGTAACTAATTACTTTTTTAAAGTAAGATGACCAACACTGCTTAAAATATATGTAACAAAACAATCAAAGCTTACAGCTTCATTTTACTGTTTTACTGTTGAGTAGCAGAGGGGGGGCCAGACCCCCAGCCCCCAGGTTTTTTCCCCTACGCCCCTGTCCCCCGCATCCTGTATCCCAGTTGTTGAGCAGCCCCCCGTCCCTGACCAGCAGCCCATAGCAGGTGAGGAGGACAGACTGGCAGCAGTATGAGAGATATGGAGGCGCAGCTGTGATAACCTGGAACCCGGGCAGCAGCAGGAGTTGTGGCAGTTATTGCTGGACTTTAAGGACATTTTTGCTCTTACGGAGGAGGAAGTGGGCCTGACACACCTCACTCAAAAAAATAACTTGTTCCCGGAACGTAATAAAATTATGGAAATAATTTCCGCCTAAATAAAATGCTTTAATTTAGCGAGAAACAATTTTATTGAGTGACCTAAATGTAAATATGATGGGTCAACATGATGTATTTGCGTTACTGTTACTTAATTACCAGGGGTCAGTCCAACTAGATTTGTAAGGGTAAATGAAACATACTAATGTAATTTTGTCATGCCATTTAAACTTGTATGATATGATTATGAGTTACTTAATTTAATAGGGTAGTTACAGCTACTTTTTAAAATAGTACAGTACATGAATTAATTGTGCTGAGCCAACAAAACAAAGTTAGGTTGAAGTGGTTTAGATTACCGTTATCATATGAAAATGAACATAATAGTAATTATTCAGAAAATAAATTTTTAATATACATATTCAGCAATTTAAACATAAATGTCAACCTATATACCTCCAGCTGGTGTCAAGTTTGGAAAAGAAAAACACAAAGCAAATTGGATTTGTTGGAATAACTTTACCAAAAAAGGCAAAACTGGCTTTCTGTTGCTGTGAAAATACAACATACAGCCTAAAACTGCAGTGTCCAACAGTCTGTGCATTATGTCCTGTCTGTAAAAAAAAAAAAGAGACAGATGGACAAGCAAAAATCATAACTGCTGTTAGGAAATTGGAGCCCACTGTCGAGCCTGCCCCCAGTTAACATCTCATATGCAACATCAACATATAAAATGTATTCATGTCAGTAAAACAAATCTACAGAAACTATGAACATTTCTTAAGACTGGATTCTGCTAGGCAGCCATTAAAGCTCAAGGGGCTTTTGAGAAATCAGTCTGCAACATACATTCCTATACATATAGACAAAACCATTTAACAACCCACATTAGGTGTCTATATTTAGTGCTTTCTGATTACCAAAAAACAAATCAAAGCTGGTTACGAAGTTATATGCAGAAAGTGGTCCTGGCAACTGAGTGCAAAGAAAAATGTTTGAGAACAAACTGAAAATACTGCATTGTGCATACTTATCTCAAGTGTCAAACAAAGTAGTTTTCTTTTGAAAATAACACTTTTTTTTTTTTAACCTTACCTTTGTTTCAAGAAACATTTCAAAACATTTTACTTTGTAACCCCCAAATAGCAACAGTTGGAAGTATTAAAATACAACACAACACAACACAGCTTGCCATTTTAGTAAATACAGTAAATACTCAAATGGCTTCAAATACCTTCCCATAAGAATAACTGTAGTTTACTCTATTGAGGATGACTAACGCACAAGTAGAGTTTTCAGTGTTTGATTTTTTTTTGAGAGTCTGTTTTCACCAAGCTCCATGATGATCTTCTGCAAAGCTTCAAAGGTGTATCTCAGTTCTGGCGGGTAGCTGAGGTCAAGAGCATATACAAGTGCGAACAACATCACCACAGCAAGTGGTACGTTTCCCAACTCATCCAGAACTTGCACACCCTCCAGAACAATACCTACATCTTCCAAATGTAGTCTCCATCATTGCAGCTTCACTGCTTTCACCATCTGTCACAGAAAAAAGGGGGAAATAGAGGATATACATGTAAAGATATCTTATACCAGTCCCATTTTTAACACACACACACACACACACACACACACACACACACACACACACACACGCTGTAAAACAGCTATCATTTATCTAATTTATATGAATGAATATGAATAAGGACTGGAGAATAAAAACTAAATTACATACCATTTATTCTTTCAAGAGGTTCTCAGGCTCTTCATTCAGGTACACACACAGGGCTTTGATGATGCACTCTCTTCTGACATCAATGGCATCAGTCTGAGTATGTAGGACAATAAAAAAAAGATAACATTTTAATCAAGGTAGAGAAGATTTCACAAACAAAACATTGAATTAAACTTTCTTTCAAATGTAACAATCTTTATTGACCATTTTTACGATATATGAACTTACAATATCCATGGGGGCATTGGTTTTATGTCCAAGCAAGACATTTAATCATAGAAATATGTCAAATAAAAGCATGTGGTCCCAGGAAACAATAACTACTAGGGATGTCCCGATCCGATCACGTGATCGGAAATCGGGGTCAATCACATGGTTTCAGATTCGATCGGAATCGGACGTTACATCCCGATCAGGGATCGGATATACAGTGGGTACGGAAAGTATTCAGACCCCTTTAAATTTCACTCTTTATTTCATTGCAGCCATTTGCTAAAATCAAAAAAGTTCATTTTATTTCTCATTAATGTACACTCAGCACCCCATCTTGACAGAAAAAAAACAAATGTAGACATTTTTGCAAATTTATTAAAAAAAGAAAAACTGAACTATCACATGGTCATAAGTATTCAGACCCTTTGCTCAGTATTGAGTAGAAGCACCCTTTTGAGCTAGTACAGCCATGAGTCTTCTTGGGAATGATGCAACAAGTTTTTCACACCTGGATTTGGGATCCTCTGTATCCTCTCTATAGTAAACTATAAACTGTAATGGAGATATGGTAACATTAATGACAGTAATAATATATGTAGTGGGCGTCATGTAGGACCACAGCAGCAGTCACGATCCACGAGAACCTGCTGGACGAAAGAGCACAGAAACTCCGGGGAAGAAGTTTAGTTAGTAAGATGCATTAATGTACATGTATGACAGACATGTATGTTTACAGATGGTGGTGGTGATGGTGAGAGAGAGAGAGAGAGAGAGAGCGACAGAGAGAGAGAGAGAGACAGAGACAGACAGAGAGAGAGAGAGAGAGAGAGAGAGAGGGTTTTCAGTAAAGGGAGATGTGACTGCATCTTCAACCAATACCGTGCCTGGCTAGGCATAACCCTGAAAGGGGGAGTCCCCCGGCAGTTTAGTACTATAGCAGCATCAGATATCAGATCCTTCTTCAGAAAAGTACATTACCCCCTTCTCCATCTAGTTTTATTTGTCTCCATCCCTCTGACATTTCCTCTTTAAATTTTAAGCATTAAGTTTAAAATATTAAAGCTGTACAGGTTTGACAGTTTCTAATTTTTTCTATTATCATACCTGGGTGATGGGTATCACGATGCTCCTAATCTTTCTTCCTTGAACGCCGCCTTTCTTGCCAAACACCCTCATCAAGTTTGAAGAGTGAGCATCCAGCTGGGAGAAGAACTTTGACAGCAAACTGACGGTTGTAATCCTCTTAAATTCAGCAGTTAGCTTAAACAGAAAAAAAGGGTACACAAAAGCGAATTTGACTATCATAGCATTGAAATGACCAACTAGTTCAACAATTGTCATCTATCATCAAATCCTGAATCATCTTACGAGTTACTTCAAAGGCTTGCCCACATTTTGTTGGCTGATATAAATCACACTGTACATATTAAATGAAGACAACATATTTCAATCAAAGTGAATGAGTGCTGTGCATTTATTCACCTACCTCACGTACACAGAAGAGAGCCGGCCATCTGGTTTTGAAATCAGCAATCAAGGGTGCATCACAAATAACTTCTTGCCTTCTGTGTGCAAAGGTCTTCTCCATCATTGCTGGCACTGTGTCCTCATTGTTCCTTTTCCTTACTTCTAAAAGCAGGGTCTCTCTTATCTTTTCAAGTGTCTCTGCGGATTCACCAGATGGGTAGGTGGGGCAGTAATTTACTTCGGCTCCTCAGGGCTTCTTCACACCATAAGCAGGACTGCATTTGTCTGCGGGTTTATTTGTCAGGGAATTCAGTTCAACCTCTGGACATCCAAGCTTCCTCCTGTAGTTAGCAAGTTTGTACTTTAAGCTCACCTTCCAGCCACCATATCCAGTGGCAGAGCCTGGCTCTTTCAAACATGGATGGGATGACACAAGGGCTTTGGCAACCTCTTCAAACTCATTGTCTGAGGGGTACACTTTGTATTGGACAATTTCTTCAGCTAAACTGTCAAGAATGGCAGTTTTAAGTCTCATGTCTGGATTCAATAAAGTTCTGCTTTCTTTGAATGCAGCATTGGCTTTGTCCAGCTGCAGCTCACAATCATATGTGAATCGAGGAACAAGAAAAACAACAGGCCAACCAGAGGATCTTGAAGGGGTGGACTCAGGAGAAGACAAAATGTCCGTATCACACAAGCTCCCAGATGAAAGTGATGACTCATTACCAGACCCTGATGTGGCAGGAGTGGAGTAGGGTGGAGGGGGTGAACCACCAGGCAGGGCAGAGGCAGCTGAATCAAAGACAAGCTTTAAGGTACTTTTGTCCTGGATCTCTGACACTGAAGTCAAGTTGGTAAATTCACTGCCAAACTCAGCATCCATAAATTGCAGCCTGAAGTGGTCCTCTACCCCACACTGCCTCTTTATGTGCTGAACAAGTTCACCAACAGTCTCTGGAAACCCATCTTGCAGGGTAAGTCTCTGGGAATCGTTTTCCCCGAGGATGATTCTGAGTTTCACTGAAGCAGCCATTTCACAATAATCTGTGAATAAAAACAAACACACATTAAATATAAAAGTATATTTGTACAAGAGTACATCTTATCTAAGGTTGAGAGACTTATTTTCATTGGTTATCCTAAAATATATATCTAGATTCATTATTGTACATGAAATTTCTGTAAAAAAAAAAGTTTGCTTAGGATGAACTCTACTTGAAGGCATTTTGTGTCTTAAAATTGCATGGACAGTTTAGATATAGGCACAAATAACGTTGTCCATGGCGGTGCTGTAGTCTTAAATGTTTAAGTAGATCATATCTACCAGAAAAAGATACACTACACTCCTTGCACCTCCACATATCAGTAACACAGTAAAATCAAGCATATCTGGGCATAATATTTAACATTTTTCATTTCCTATCTCCCCCTTTTCACCTTACTTGATCTTAAACAGCTTGTCACTATATTTATTTATACACTTAAATATTTAAATCATGAACCTGACACTAGCAGATGACTCCCTTTCCCCGCAGTCACTCTTGTTCGATGAAGCCGTAGAAGAGGACACTTTCACAGGAGTATGGTGAATGGTGATCTCTTGTAAGATGACACTGGACACTTTTACAGCCATTTCTGGGATAAATTGAGAGAAAAGAGAGACAGGATGAGGGAGCAATATAATGACTTTACACAATCTTAGAAAGGGAGCTACGAATCTAAAAACAATAGTTAATACAGTGTATGACTCTGATGCTTCTATTATTTTCGGTGGACAAATACATGGAATATATGCTTCCATGTATTTGTGGAACAACTGATTTGACTAAAAAGCGTGTGAATGTGCAGCGGTGCGAGCGACAGATACGGTTAGACATCCATAGCAAATCTTCATGTTATGACATACACCTGAGAAGTGTTCTGGGCGAGGTCGGTGGTTGGAGCACCACCTACTGTACGCCGGGCTATGTGCTAATCCACACAAGCAGTGCAAAAGTACACTCATGGTAGAACAGTTCAGTGTTTCCCCTATATTAATTCAGTAGCGGCTGAAATTTCACAAGATCATTAATATCAATGCGGCACTAATGATTTTTACTCGCACTGTGTGAGCGCAACAACACACGACGTTACTTTGGACTTGTTTTGAGTCATTAACTAGTGCAGCAAATCATGTCGGACCCTCTTCTCATTCTTCAAAGGACATCTACGTAAAAGTTAACGTTTAAGTTTATACACGTTAGAGTAGTGAGTAGCATAGGTAGCGTAACATTAGCGTAAAGTAGAGTAGCGTAGCTCCTTATGGCAGTGTGCAACAAGTGAGCGGGCAGAGAAAGTGACGGTGAAGTGGTAAAAGTGAACGGAGCAGCAACAGCAGAGAGAGAGATTAGCAGAAAATGTAGTTTGTCAGTTAATAAATGCTACAGCCTCTCAAGCTAAAGTACGTTTTTTAGCTGCTAAGCAGCGCTAGCTACATTAATTAGCTGTTTGTCATTACTACCTGTGTGAGTCCAGAGGAGCAGAGAGAGGAGAGAGGAAAGGAGTAAGGAAAGGAACAGAGAGAGGAGTGAGGAGAGGAGTGAGGAAGGGAGCAGAGAGAGGAGTGAGGAAAGGAGCAGAGAGAAGAGTGAAGAGAGGAGTGAGGAAGGGAGCAGAGAGAGGAGTGAGGAGAGGAGCAGAGAGAGGAGCAAGGAAAGATGCAAGGAGAGGTGCGAGGAGCAGGACCTAGAGAGTTTTCCACACTGAATATAGTTAATCTTAAAATTAATTATTAATTGATTTCTGGCCTCACCCTCATGATTTGTATTTGTTGTATTTCTATAAGACTGACCTGAGAACAGACTACAGGGAGAGCATCTGGCCACTTGCATACGTGTGAGCATCAATGGCTGCCCCACTGCTGAGCTCCGGATATATATATATATTAATTGAAACTATTCTCACTCGCATGAATACGGGTCGACGTCGTATCCTCATGGACACGGACATAGCAGCACCGCTGCTGAAAAAAATTCTAGGGGAAACACTGACGTTCGCTCCCTCGTCAACAAAGTGAATAACATCAGACTGTGTAAAGCTTCGTAGCGCGAGGAACTGCTGTGTTGACGCTCTCATAGAAACCTGGCTGCACCACGAGCACTGTGGTCCAGCTGGAGGAGCTAATGCTACGTCGAGTTGACAGAGAAACCCCGCCAAGGTGCCGGGATGCCGTAGTTTTGTAAATGAGTCCGTGCGCGTTGTTAACGATGCCGTCAACCTCAGGATGCTAGCTTGTGAGTTTAGTTAGCTCTGTGCATGGTGACAGTCAGATGCATTAATCCACTCTGATAAAACGCCCAGTAACGAAAAAATCATCCAAAATGCAAAAGAGGACAATAACTAACTGTCGATAACATTTCTGCAGCCGTATTGTTTTCTGTTCGATGGATGGTAAAGGATTAAACTTACCTTCTTCCAAACGTGATACTTTATCTCAAAATGACGGTTCCTCTTTGCCTGCCAGGTCAAAGGTCAAAGGCCATGTCACCTTTGACCATGGCCTTCAACTGAGAAGGGCACTACTAATTAGGAATGTGCACATTACTGCCACCTACTGCTCTGGAGTTGTAAGCAGAATTGATTTGCAATCTTAACCCATTAGAATTAGGTTGTTTTAACATAAATTATTCTAGTAAATTTTTAATTGTTGCATTTTATGCTAAAACTACATGTTTTAAAACTTTAAACTTTAACTTTATATAGTAGAAGCTACATGTTAGATTTAGGATAAGGTAACAGACACCCAGTTTGCTTTTTTTGAGTGCTGGTGCAGCACGGAATTGATACCGGCGATGCACAGCCCATCAAGACATGCCCCACCACCGTCCCATGAGGCACCAGGCTGTTGCAGACAGCGCTATTGACGAGATGCTGAAGACTGGCATCATTGAGCCATCTGACAGCCCATAAGAAGAAGAGTCCAAAGATGAAGTTCTGTGTCGACTACGGGCCACTGAACAGTGTGACCAAGAAAGACTCGTACCCGCTGCCCCGCATCGACGAATCTCTGGATTTGGTGTCCTCCTGTCCTGGTTTTCCTCATTTGACCTTCGCAGTGGATATTGGCAGGTGCCCCTCAGCCCCTCAGTCAGACCAAAGACTGCTTTTTGTACCGGCAGAGGATTGTGGCAGTTTCGAGTCCTCTGCTTTGGCCTGTGCAACACCCCGGCCACGTTCGAACGTCTGATGGAGAAGGTGCTGAGTGACATCCCCCGACAGGAGTGTCTGGTCTACTTGGACGACATACTGGTCCATGGGGACTCTTTCCATGCAGCCTTGGGGGCCCTGCAGCGGGTTCTACAGAGGATATCGGCGGCCGGTCTAAAGCTTCACCCCGACAAGTGCTGCTTCATGAGAAGAGAGCTGGAGTTTCTGGGGCACAGGGTTGGGGAAGAGGGCATTAGCACATTGGAGGAGAAGGTGCAAGCAGTGAGGGACTGGCCGGTCCCCACCAACCTGCGTGAGCTGAAGAGCTTCGTCGGACTGGCGTCTTACTACAGGTGGTTTGTGCGCGGCTTCTCTTGCATAGCTGCGCCCCTGTTCCGCCTGCAGCAGAAAGACAGTGATTTCTCTTGGACTCCTGAGTGCGAGCAGGCCTTTAACTCTTTGAAGAAGGCCTTGACAGAGTCTCCGATCCTCACCCCCCCAGACCCCAACCTGCCATTCGTCTTGGACACAGACGCCAGTGATGTTGGGATGGGGGCGGTGCTGAGTCAGGTGGGGGCGGAGGGGGAGAAAGTGGTGGCGTACTTTAGTAGAAATTTCAACAAAGCTGAACGGCGCTATTGTGTGACATGCAGAGAACTTCTGGCTATCGTGAGGGCAATAAGCCACTTCAAGTACTTTCTGTGCGGCCTGCCCTTCACTGTCCGAACTGACCACTCTGCCCTCCAGTGGTTAATGTCCTTCAAAGAGCCAGAAGGGCAGAATGCACGCTGGCTGGAAGAACTGGCACCGTACGTGTTTCAAGTGGAGTACAGGGCTGGAACTCGCCATGCCAATGCTGATGCTATGTCCCGGCGCCCCTGTGCTCTCAACGGCTACTACTAGATACTGTGAAAAGAGAGGGAGAGGGAGAAAGAGCTCCGTGTGGAGGAACAAGGCTCCATGCAGGATAGAGAAGGGCCTGTCTGCAGAGAGATGCAGGTTGTTGACTCACCTGAATGGAGAGCACAGCAGGAGCAGGATGCTGATCTGCACCCCGTGCTACAGTGGGTGGAGTCAGGCACAGTGGAACAAGGTTGTTGGATGCTCTCCTGCCACTAAAGGACTGTTTACAAAGTTTGGGGCTCTATGGGTGAAGGATGGAGTGCTCCAGAGAGCCTGGAAGGAGCCAGCTACAGGGGAAGAGAGGTGGCAGGTGGTGGTCCCCAGAGCACTGAGAGAGACGGTGCTGAAAGCCTCTCATGGTACTACTGGGGCAGGACACTTTGGAGTCTCAAAAACCCTCCGTTGCGTCCGGCAGGGTTTCTACTGGGGTCGGATGAGGAGAGATGTCGAGGACTTTTGTCGCCGCTGTGACCTCTGCACGGCACACAAGGGTCCCCTGTACCAGTCTCGCGCCCACCTCTAGCAGCTGGCAGTTGGGGCCCCAATGGAGAGGGTGGCGGTGGACATAATGGGCCTGTTTCCTCGCACAGACAGGGGCAACCGTTATGTTTTAGCTGCCATGGACTATTTTACAAAATGGCCGGAGGCATATGCCATACCAGACCAGGAGGCAGGAACTGTCGCAGATGCTCTGGTGGAGGGCATGTTTGCCAGGTTTGGAGCAGCCGAGGTCATTCACAGCGACCAAGGCAGAAACTTTGAGTCAGGTGTGTTTTCTGCTATGTGTGAGCGCATGGGCATGCAAAAGACTCGGACTACTCCTTTACATCCACAGAGTGATGGGCTTTTTGAGCGGTTCAACAGAACCCTGGCAAAACAGCTCGCCATCCTCACTGCAGAACATCAACGCGACTGGGACCAGCACCTCCCTCTTGTGTTATTGGCCTACAGATCAGCTGTGCAAGATTCCACCTCGTGCACACCTGCCCTGCTCATGTTGGGGCGAGAGCTGCGGACGCCAGCAGAAATGGCGTTTGGAAGACCTCCAGATACACCAGCGGTGCCACCGGGACCAGAATACGCCAGAAGGCTCCAGGACCGAATGGAGTCGGCTCATGCCTTTGCACGTGACCAGCTGCAGAAAGCAGGCATGAGACAGAAAAGAAACTATGACATGAGGGCCAGAGGGAGAGACTTTGTGGTTGGGGACTTGGTGTGGGTGTACAGCCCAAAGAGGAAGAAGGGCCGATGTCCCAAGTTAGACAGCCACTGGGTGGGGCCTTGAGAGGTTTTGGAAAAGCTGGGTGAGGTGGTCTACAGGGTCCAGCTGCCGCCAAGGGGGAGACGGGTGGTCCTCCACAGTGACAGGTTGGCCCTCATACAGAGATGACGCACGCCCTCATCAGCGCCCTGGGCCCTCTGTAACCAAGACGTTTAGCAATAAATGCAGGTTTGTTGAACAACGCCTCGTCATTCGTCACGCGTCCGGTCGGACGCTACAATATATATACTCAATAAAGCCTGGACTTCACTATTTGTTCATCTGTTGTTCCTTTTCTTAATGATTTACATGGATTTTTAAAAATGGCAGTTGCTGGTGCTGCTCATGTGTTCAACTAGTTTATTTACACGTCACTCAAGGTTCTTCTGGGAGAGCTTTGATAATTCCCAGTTGAATGAGAAGAAAAATCTGCATAAAACCTAATCTAAAGGTTATTTGATCAGTCAAGACAAATTTCATCCGACTTTTTTTTAGTAAATGTGAAGTGATCGACTGTACATTGCTGAGTTTGCATTTTTGAAATTTGCAATATTGCTTACCTTGTACCCCGGTCATATAACACTTTCACTTGTTTGATCTAAGTGGGAAGTTAATCTGTGGGAAAAGAGAACAGAAACCACCAGCAGGCATAAAGTCTGGAGCCTGACTGTGCGATTAGCAGTGAATTCCAGTTTCTTTTGTTTAATAATATTGCCCGAAGATTACCTGAAATGGGAAGTGAAACATTTGCTGACATGTGCCAAAGGAGCATCCTCTTTTGTGCACAATAAATAATGCTGCTGTGTTTGTTATAAATCAGTGGCAGCATGTGAATCTGAAAGCACTCATACTGATTTTGATTTCTTGTTAACTTCTCAGATCCAAGGTAAGTGCATATTTAGAGACTATTTCTAACTTAGATTGTTGAATATTATACCGAATAGTGTTTTTTCTAGTTTTATTTAATTTTTTTATATAGGTTATTAGTCCTGTAAAATAAAGGATCTCACTAAAACCTAACTAGGTGCAAACTCCAAAGGAAAAGCACAAATGAGATTATAGACTTTGGCTCAATGCTTGCAAATAATTTAAAGGGTTCTTTATGTCACAGACAAAGTTTGTATTAATTGAGCAGGATCTTAATGTAAATGCCAAGTCATGCTGGACTTGCTGTTAAAACAAAAATGCAAGAACAATAAAACTACATGTCTTAAGAACCTAATATTGTATTTGTGGCTTTACAAAACTCTATAAATGTCTCCTCTAAACAGGAAAAACAGTGAAATCATTGTCAGGATGGATTCAATAGAAATCGAAGACACTTATATAAATAAGACGTTCAGGATGGATGACCACATTAGCAAAGGTACAGTATCAACCTGAAAACATATGAACAGACAAAATATTAGTAATATTGGGTACAACAAATAAAGACGCATCATGTATTGGAAACTGTGCACTTAAAATTTAAAGAAGTTATCCTACTTTATATAAATACAGATTGTGGTTTCTGAAGAAGAACATGCACATTTCTTCTTCTAAACATGTCTAAACGTTTTGTTTCTTGATTTAGTGGATTTTCAGAGAAGAAAGCAGCCCTCTAGATGTAGATGTACGAGTGTGTGTCTTGGATTACTGTGTGCTGTCCTGTTGGCTGGTAACATTGGACAGATTATCTACTGTAAGTCATGTCATTTTATTTGTTGTCATTAAAAATATGAATAATTTCAAAAAATATATATTTTCATTCATTTATTTTTCACAGATGAGATAATCGACCGCCTCACGTCGGCAGACCCAGCGCAGGCCAGTAACACTCTGGAAAAACTCAACAACACACAAGAAGACCGACTGCAGAGCTCTTATGATGCTTTAACTGCAGAGAAAAAACAGTTAGAGGTCAGACTGAGTAACTTGACTAAAGAAAAAGATCAGATGCAGACAAGCTTTAATATCATGGGGAGGGATCTTGAGGCGTTACGGACTAATCACAATGACCTGACAGCAAGTAACAACCAGCTACAGACCAATTACAATAACCTGCAAAGAAGTAATGTTAAATTACAGACTACTTTCAACCAGGTACAGGGGAATTACTCTTCACTGAAGAGGGACAAGGACCAGTTACAAGCAAGTTACAACACTTTGAAACAAGAGGGTGATCAGATGCAGACAAGTTTTAATAACATGCGGAGCAGTCTTGAGGCGTTACGGACTAATCACAATGACCTGACAGCAAGAAACAACCAGCTACAGACCAATTGCAATAACCTGCAAAGAAGTAATGTTAAGTTACAGACTACTTTCAACCAGGTACAGGGGAATTACTCTTCACTGAAGAGGGACAAGGACCAGTTACAAGCAAGTTACAACACCTTGAAACAAGAGCGCGATCAGATGCAGACAAGCTTTAATAACATGGGGAGGGATCTTGAGGCGTTACGGACTAATCACAATAACCTGACAGCAAGTAACAACCAGCTACAGACCAATTACAATAACCTGCAAAGAAGTAATGTTAAGTTACAGACTACTTTCAACCAGGTACAGGGGAATTACTCTTCACTGAAGAGGGACAAGGACCAGTTACAAGCAAGTTACAACACCTTGAAACAAGAGCGCGATCAGATGCAGACAAGCTTTAATAACATGCGGAGGAGTCTTGAGGCGTTACGGACTAATCACAATGACCTGACAGCAAGTAACAACCAGCTACAGACCAATTACAATAACCTGCAAAGAAGTAATGTTAAGTTACAGACTACTTTCAACCAGGTACAGGGGAATTACTCTTCACTGAAGAGGGACAAGGACCAGTTACAAGCAAGTTACAACACCTTGAAACAAGAGGGCGATCAGATGCAGACAAGCTTTAATAACATGGGGAGGGATCTTGAGGCGTTACGGACTAATCACAATAACCTGACAGCAAGTAACAACCAGCTACAGACCAATTGCAATAACCTGCAAAGAAGTAAGGACCAGTTACAAGCAAGTTACAACACACTGAATACAAGAAGAAATCTCCTTCAGACCAGCTACAACTTGTTACAGAACAACAAAGAACGGTTGCAAAACAGTTATGACATTGTAAAAAGGGAAAAAGAGCAGTTACAGACCAATTACAGCAGTCTGGCTACAAGTCAAGAGCAGTTACAGAAGAAGATCGACAAAGTAAGAAGAAGTAAGATGTTTCCCATAAAACTTTAATCAATGTAGCATATAGTTATGATCAGTAGTTTGGTATTCTTAGCCTTTTGTGATATTTTGTCTCTCTATTTTTTTTCATTTTGTAGGAATAGTCTGTCAGACAGGCTGGCAGAAGTTCGACCTCAGCTGTTACTTTGTTTCAACTGCGAGGAAATGCTGGGAATGCAGCAGACGAGACTGTGTCACCAAGGGAGGAGATCTGGTCGTCATAGACAGCAGGGGTGAACAGGTAAGAGAGAAAAGACAAGAGAAAGAATGACCTGGTTGACAATAAAGGCATGAGGTGTCTTCAAATGTCTTTTCTGCTTTTTACTGGTTGAGGTTCGGTTGGCAGTTTTTGGTATGTCATCCGTTTGTATCCTCTTTTGGTTTTCTGACTTGATAATTTCCATGCAAATCCAAGAGAATGCAACTACAAAAGTAAGAAAGAAATCTTGCAGTCTTGTCACAGCTTTGTATTTTAAAGTGACAATACATTACATACATTACAATTGGTATTTTCAGAGTGCAATATGACTGTGTGGACAGTTGTACACAGGTGTTTCTTCTGATTATATTACTTATCATCAAAAACGAACCCTTTGCTAACAATCAAACATCAGTCAAGTGGAACAACACAAGACATAGCAGCAGGCTAATATCACTCATTAGTTCAACAGCAAGCCCAGCTCAGCGTCTGTCTTTCAGCATTTTAGTTCACAAAACTGTCGCCAATGACTAAAAGTCAGTTCCATATTTAATTTAATCCGACAGCTTCTTGCTTGGTCATTCTTTCCTTTTCTCTTCTTAACTTCCTCCGTCAACATCCTCGTCAGTCTCTTCACCTCTGCTATTATGTCCATAAAGCCTCCTAAGCCCCTTTACATTGTCTGCTTGCCCAACTCTGGTTCTGGCAGGACACCGGCTCTGCTTCACATCAGCATTCCTTGCATCCTGGGCCTTAAAACCTCCTTTTCCCAGTGCTCCAAAACACCTGTGGTACAAACATGGACACTTACCCAGTGCTCTGAGGTCACACTCGGAGGTCACACTCCGGGCAGCTCGGCTAACAAACTGAGCTAGCATTAGCTAACAGCAACTATAGTTTACAGCAGTTTACTTTACTGTCCATCAGGAAACTCTGTAAATCACAGGGAGTTAATGCAGAGCAGCCAGAGGACATCTGGCTACACATATCACCTAATCATTCTTCATACCTTTCCAGTGACTGCACCTGTATTACTAGATGATGTGACAGATTTCTGTTGGTTGGGTTTCTTGTCAGAGGTTAGCATGTCCAAACTAGCATTAAGTGCGTTTGTGTCATGATTTTGAACCCAACAGAGGAAAAATAGGAAGGATGAGTGACCGAACCAATGGAACTTTGTTCAAAGCCATCCTACTCTGAAAAACTGTTTAAAAAAAAAATATTAATATAAATATGCATTTTAATATTTTTTTATTTTTATTTTTTTATTTCTCTATTTTGCTACACAAACAGGAATTTATCAACAGCATACTGAAGAAAGGGGACCATGTCTGGATTGGTCTTTCTGACAGGATCATAGAGGGAAACTGGATGTGGGTGAATGGGGACCCAGTCACCACAACGTAAGTGTTAACTGCCAGAGTAAATCTCTTGGGATCATGATATTAGAAGACAGTATAATTAGACAGGTTACTTAATTAATCATCTATCCATTTTCTGTATGAAGGAACTCTGCAGTTCTGTCATATTCATTTTCCTTCACTGTTTGCATCATTTTGCTGCATTTTTGAAACATGTCAATAACTTGTAAAACAGCAAATGAACCTAACATTACGCAGTATTAACCTATTCATATCTACAAGGATCAGTGGTGATTCTAAACTTGTAAAAGGCAGAGGTCACGATAATCTTTTGTAAACTAAAATTCCTTTCTGCCAAAACCTGTTAACCAATGTTTAAGAGCTTTTCTACATCAATTCATGGCTAATTGTGGTGATGATGTAAATAGCATTTATGTTTCTTTTATAAATGTAAACCCAACATGACATCACCAGTTTGAAGCCCAGAGTCTGGCATTGTGGCTGGCTGTTGCCATTTTGTTGTGGGCGTAGAGCTGGTGGGTGATGAACTTTGAATTGGGCTGCACTTGGTTTGACTCTGTTTTCAGGTGGGGGAAAAATAACAGTGTGTCTGGTCATAAATTTTCTCACAGCTAATCAGTACACTAAAATCTGTTCCTGTATACAGAAACTTTGATGGGAGAAATGCAGTAACAGAAGCTTGATTCATATTTGACCAGCACTGCTGAGTTTGACAGTTTGATCTGAGTTTCGTGAGCACAGTGTGTTTCGCTGGATGGACTCACTGAGAATGACTTGTCAGTCACATGGTAGCCCCACCCTAAAGCATATCCTACTTTATCATCTATTTTGCTCTAAATGGGACCAGTATTCACAAAATGAACATCATGCTGTGCGGAATTAGACTTGAAACTAGATATTTAGTATTTAGTACTACTTCATTAGGAAACTGTTCACCAAGTTAATAAGTCTATGGGGGGAGTGGGGTCATAGAGATTATACAGTACAATCAGACATCTTTGCAGTTAATGGAGTTGCCCCCTGCTGCCCACTAGAAAGAATGCATGTCCATGTTGGCTTCACTTCACAGACCTGGAAGCTCCGTCCACTAATTGTATACTGCTAGTAATCTGTTCTCTTGTACATCAGGTACTGGGAGCCCGGGCAGCCAAACAGCGTATATGGGGAGCAGGACTGTGGAGTTTTCATGCAGAGATCATCTGGAATGGGAGAATGGAACGATTTAGGCTGTGATAATAAAAAGATATATATCTGTGAGGTATAAGCTCACAATGATTTATACTTCATTTACAACATGATGCTAGATAGTTTGGGTTTTATTTGGTTAGTTTGTGTTCCTTGGTTTTTCTACCCTGCTCTCGTGCTGTCTTGTGTTCATCCCTCACAGTTTTATTACGGTGATAGTTGTAGTCTACAAAACTTTGCATTTGTTTGTAGACTACAACTTTGTATTCTTTCTCTTAGACTCCAAATTCCAGGAACAATGGGTCTACCCGGTGGTTGTTGTGGGGGTTTGTGAATTTTATGTAAAAACTATAAAAAGACTCTCAAAGCAAACTCATGCAGCTAACATTTTCACTTATTTGCTCTATATACTACAAGAGTACTGGAGTTTTGACCCCACCAGAGTGCCAGATCATTACAAAAGTTATTTTGTGACACTTTCCATATAGAGCAGGCTAGACCATAATCTTACTCTTAAAGGAGTTACAATTGTTTAAGCTTTTGTTTAGCTTTAAGAAACTTAAAATATATGTAACAAAACAATCAAAGCTTACAGCTTCATTTTACTGTTTTAAATGACCAAGTGTGTATATAATGCTGATAAATGTTAAATAAAGTGTTACCAAGTCATTGACTATTTTTTTTCTTTATCCTCCGCAAAATGTGTTTCAATTTATATATTATTTCAGTCAGGTAAAGGTCAGGTAAAAAAAAAAAAGTACTGCATGTGATTCTGTAAACTTTGTTGTATGATGTTTGTGACATGAAATTGCTGTGGCTCTGCTTCCAGCTTGCAGGAATACTGTGAGTTATTCTTCCGGTCAAGACACCTACATACTACAAACTTTGTAGCTGCGGACCTGAAATCAGATGGCAGTTAATTTGCAAAAGGCTTGTTTTAAATAACCAGCAAGAATTTAAAAAATAAATGTTGCTTGCATGGTTCAAAGATGATGATGAAGATTTTGATGATGAAAACAAACGATTAAAGAGTTTTCATCCAGTCAGAAAATTTGACTTTGTCCATTACTTTATGACCAAATACCCACAAAACTAATGATATTCCCATCAGCTGTTGTACTTTGTGTTTAGGGCCAATAAGCCAATGTTAGAATGCTAATACGAACTAAAATGTGAATATGGTATGTTCATATTCTAGATGTACAGTATAAGAACTGGACACAGCATCAGAGATGGGGCTCCATTCCTCCGTATGAAACTTGCTCTGTGGCGCATGAAGCCAAAGAATGCCAAGAAATTAATGCAAAGCGTCTGCCATCCGAGCCACTACCATCAGGTATAGCCTCCATTAACTTGAATGGTGATACGACGACTTAATAGTGAAGGTCTTGTAGATTCCAAATTTTATTGGACCGAATGGATCAAAAAGTCATTTCACAGAGGTTGTAATGCACAAAAAATTGTATCCAGTGTTTTATAGCCACTTCTTTCACAATGTAAGTCTGCTGTCTGCATCATCCATCCATTTTCTGTAACCACTTATCCTCATCAGGGTCGCGGGGGAATGGAGCCTATCCCAGCTGACTGACTAGGCCGCGGTGGCTTACAAAAGTTGTCAGTTCATCACAGGGCACATAGAAACAAACAACAATTCACACTCACAGTCACACCTTCATGCAATTTAGAGTCCCCAAATAACCTATTAAGTGCATGTGTTGCTGTTACTGTTGAAGGAATCCGGAGTACCCGGAGAGAACCCACGCATACGCCGGTTAGAACATGCAAGTCTCTGTCTGCATCATGTGAGATGTAATTACACAGTTTAGCCACTATTTTAAATAGGCTTTTTAAGCCCAGTGCACATCAGCATGTTGATACTGTATAAGATGAGATGTTTTCACACCAAACTGTTCTGTGTACAGCCTGAGGAGGACTGCCCAATGTGGCGTCTTCCCATGAAGTGGAGTAACATAACCTGGCCTGCGACTAGTAAAGCAACGTCACTTCTTTGCAATATATATATACTCAATAAAGCCTGGACTTCACTGTTGGTCCATTTGTCCATCTGTTGTTCCTTTTCTTAATGATTTACATGGATTTTTAAAAATGGCAGTTGCTGGTGCTGCTCATGTGTTCAACTAGTTTACTTACACGTCACTCAAGGTTCCTCTGGGAGAGTACCTACTCTAAAGTATAAAAATGGCTAGCTTCGATCATTCCCAGTTGAATGAGAACAAAAATCTGTGGTCAGTTGATCAGTCAAGACAGATTTCATCCTGACTTTTTTTTAGTAAATGTGCTTGTGAAGTGATCGACTGTACATTACTGAGTTTGCATTTTTGAAATTTGCAATATGGCTTGCCTTGCACCTCGGTCATATAACACTGTCACTTGTTTGACTTTAGTGGAAAGTTAATCTGTGGGAAAAGAGAACAGAAACCACCAAGGATGAAAGTGATGTGAAAGTGAAATGAAAGGGCCTGAGAAAAAAACACCTATGTGTGATGACTAAATTTGACCAGTGAATTCCAGTTTGTTTCTTTCAATAATTTTGCCCGAAAATTACCTATAATGTGAAGTCAAACATTTGCTGACATATGCAAAAGGAGCATCCTGCTTTGTGCACAATAAATAACACTGCACTTAAACATTCATTTCTGCTGTGTTTATTATAAATCAGTGGCAGCAACTGAATCGGAAAGCAGTTGCACTGATTCTGATTCTTGTTAACTTCTCAGATCGAAGGTAGGTGCATATCAGAGACTATTTGTAACTTAGATTGCTGAATATTATACCGCAAATAAGTGTTCTGCAGATTCAACTCTAATTCTCTTTTACTACAGTTTTATTTAAAGTGTTTATATAGATTATTTGTCCTGTAAAATTAAATGATCTCATTAAAACTTAACTTTGTGCAAACTCCAAAGGAAAAGCACAAAGGAGATTATAGATTTTAGCTCAATGCTTGCAAGTAATTAAAGGCTTCTTTATGTCACCGACAAAGTATAGATTTTAAAAGAGTGTAAAAAGTAACCACAGGTCTTAAAGCCTAATAATGTATTTGTGGCTTTATTCTCCTCTAAACAGGAAAAAGAGTGAAATCATTACCAGAATGGATTCAATGGAAATTGAAGATGACATATACATAAGTACGAACCTCACAATGGAAAGACTCATTAGCAAAGGTACAGTATCAACAGGAAATATTGGGTACAATAGATAAACACCTGTTGGAACCTGTTAATCGACTTAAATTTTAAAGAAATAATCCTATTTTATATAAATGACATTTGGGGTTTCTAAAGAAAAACATGCACATTGTCTCTTACAGATTAGATGTCTAAATGTTCTGTTTGTTCTTGATTTAGTAGATTTTCAGAGAAGAAAGCAGCCATCTAGATGTAGATGTAAGAGTGTGTGTCTTGGATTACTGTGCGTTGTCCTGTTGGCTGGTAACATGGGACAGATTATCTACTGTAAGTAATTTTATTTGTTGTCATTAAAAATATGAATAATGTAACTGTCATCTTAATATTTGAGAAACCAGGCGCAAATGATGTTGTAGATAATCACGAAAATACAAAGTTAGTTAGTTAGTTAGTTAGTTAGTTATCTTTCAAACTTACAAAGTCCAATAATATTAGCAAATATATTTTTTCATTTATTTTTATTTTTTCACAGATGAGATAATCAGCCGTCCCGCGTCGGCAGACCCAGCGCAAGCCAGTTACACTCTGGAAAAACTCAACAACACACAAGAAGACCGACTGCAGAGCAGTTATGATGCTTTAACTGCAGAGAAAAAACAGTTAGAGGTCAGACTGAGTAACTTGACTAAAGAAAATGACCAGTTTCAGCAGAGTTTGACTACTGAAAATGATGAGTTCAAGGTCAGTTTCAACAATCTGAAAAATGAGACAGACCAGTTACAAGCAAGTTACAACACCTTGAAACAAGAGCGCGATCAGATGCAGACAAGCTTTAATAACATGCGGAGGAGTCTTGAGGCGTTACGGACTAATCACAATGACCTGACAGCAAGTAACAACCAGCTACAGATCAATTACGATAACCTGCAAAGAAGTAACGTTAAGTTACAGACTACTTTCAACCAGGTACAGGGGAATTACTCTTCACTGAAGAGAGATAGTGACCAGTTGCAAAGAAGCTACAACACACTGAATATAAGTCGAAATCTCCTTCAGACCAGCTACAACTTGTTATGGAAAGACAAAGAACAATTTAAAAACAGTTATAACATTGTCAAGAGCGAAAAAGAGCAGTTACAGACCAATTACAGCAGTCTGGCTACAAGTCGAGAGCAGTTACAGAAGAAGATCGACAAAGTAAGAAGAAGTAAGATGTTTCTCATAAAGGTTTAATTGAATTACTTCAGTGAAAAATCAGTTCTTTGTTTGTTTTTGTTTTTTTTTTATTTTTATGATATTTTCTCCCCATTTATGTTTTCCCTGTGCAGACATGGTCTGTCAGACAGGCTGGCGAAAGTTCGACATCAGCTGTTACTTAGTTACAACTTTGAAGAAAAATTGGACATTGAGCAGACAAGATTGCATCGCCAAGGGAGCAGATCTGGTCGTCATAGACAGCAGTGAAGAGCAGGTGAGAAAGAAAAGAAATAGAACATCTTAGATGCATGATCAGTGATTCAGTGGTTAAACTAAAGCAACTATAGATGTTGCTTGAGGATTCATGCATGAGTTTAAAAAACAAAGATGACTAGTTAGAGATTACGGGGACATCAACATGAGGTACTGTTTTGTCCCGTAAACTGAACATATTGCAAAAGTAATAAGTGGAAACATGTTTAATATTCCAAGCTAACCAACTATCTGGTCAGAATCCCTGCATTTTGATAAAGTGGTGGATAGTTTTGCATACAGTAGTGGGAACTGGAGAGGGAGACTACATGTCCTTGATGAGCGACAATGGAAGCAGGTCATGAATTCATGGTCACTGTGATTTGGGAGTAATGATCGAGGTCTTGACCAGCAAATATGGAGACTGACTTTGTTGCTCCAGGGAACAAGCACAACCCACCACCAGTTTCTTGTATGCTCATTGGTTCTGTCAACAGCTGCTAACATTCGTCAGATTCTGTGATTAATCCTTTCCTGATCAGTGTGACGAGCATCAGTGTGTGATTTGTTGACTGACAGAGGTGGTATATTGATGACTTTGGGTGTAAAATTCATCATGCTAAACTTATTCAGACATTCCTTGTCTGACCGGGGCTTCTGTGACTTTAACCCATGCTCCCCCTCTGATGGTGTGAGAGTCAACAGACATCTAACAAAATGAGGCTTTTAGTAAAAAACATTTTGTAAATGCTGCTGCATACAAACTTACCTCTAAACACTATAATTGTACTGCACATTGCTTTACTACTACTATACTATCCATATATAACCAAAAATGACTTTGTGATAATGATTTGCACACCTCAATTTGGAAACCTTCCCCTATCATTAGCCAAATGTTATAATTAGCTAGATATATCGTACAACAATTTCTGAAGGAAATTTGGATATTTATGTTTTAATTATTCCGTATATTTGTAACACTAACAGGTATTTGTCAACGGCTTACTGAAATCAGGCCACAATGCCTGGATTGGTCTGACTGACAGTCTTGAAGAGGGGACTTGGGTGTGGTTGGATGGGACTCCAGTCACCATAGCGTAAGTGTATGAAGTAAAATGTGTCATCGGATCATGAACTGAATTGGACAGGTTCCTTAAAGTTCCAGTGTGTAGGATTTAGTAGCAACCAATTTCTTGCACAAATTATATTTGTATTTCTGAATAACGTGTAATTAATTATTATCAAGAATCTGTGGTGATTTTAACCTTGTATTTTGTTAAAGATGGAGGCCACCTGATTATAATCCTTGGTGAACTGAATTGAATTGCTGTCTGTTGGTTTTGATCCTTCATGAAACAATGCGGTAGTAAAAATGTGGAGGAAGGTGTTTGCCACAAAGAACAGCACATTCAGCTCAAAGATCTTGCGCAACTGCATCCACAGAGACACTGATTTCAATGAAATCCATTATCTCGTGTGAATGTGTTTCAAAGCACTCAGGGGTGGTGATGGAGGCGGTTCAAAAATTTCCATGGTTACATGAAGCCTCTACATATTACAACTATGCAAATGAGTTTGGATCAGAAACAACAGGTCAGAACAGTTGAGAAACAAAAAAACTGGGTGCCGTAAAAAAACAAAACAAAAAAAAAACATCTGACAGAGGAGTTAATTGTTTCTGTGTCTGTCTTGTACATCAGTTACTGGCAGCCCGGACAGCCCAACAGCTTCAACAGGAACCAGGACTGTGGAGAAATCGTGCAGAAGGAAGGAGGGGGAGAATGGAACGATGATGGCTGTTTTGGTGAACAGTTCGGGATCTGTGAAAAATAAGATCCCAATTAAACACCAAATTCTAATCACATTTGTCATATCTTAATACCTCTAGTGGAATCTCGCCATGTAGATAGAGTTGATTTTATGTTTTAAGGTTTTGAGATATCCATCTCTGCCTCCACCCCACTACAATTAACGGGAAAGATGTCCCTTAAAAAAAAAATTAAGTAAAGTAAGTTTTACTTGAATTTCTTTGTAATTTGGGTGACCCAACCATTTTATAGACACAGCACATAGCAGGAAACGTACAAATGGGCTTTTCACCCATTCTTTACTTATACATCTCTATTTAAATCATCACATTTGTATCACATCGCATCATATTTTAGCTTTACCGATTTTAGACAAGCAAACTTTGGTGCAGAACATTGTTAGCTGATTTAGTTGATGATTATTATGATTGTTTGTACAAAAACAGATTTTTCTATTAATGTGTAGTACTCTACTGTAGTATTCTGTGGTGTTTGGCATTAAATGTATGAAAATGAACATATATTACACACATGTATATACAAACATTTGCATATGGTATTAATAATTTACTGTACCAATCTGTAATGATTACATGTAACTGGCACAAATAAATTGTTTTCCCAAATAAATTAATCTGTACTTGCAATAAACTAGCATAGTCTGCAAACATTATAACATTGAAGATTATAACATGTATTACTGGTTTCCAAGTGACATGACATTCCAAGTACAGTAACAGGGATGCAGGGGGTTTCCCAGTGTTCTGGCAAAATTACCAACTTGGCTGTCACCATCTTGCCACCTAATTATCTGCCAATATAACTGGCTCTATGTCTCTATGTTGGCTCTAAGTTGTGTTATGCTCACTCTGACCCACTTTGTTTGTTTCCCATTCATGTTGTTATTTGATTACCAGTTAATGAGACTCAACAATCATGTATCTTTCTCCTTATGACTGCCCTCGCCATCAAACTCAACCATGATATGCCAGTGCTGCAAAGCTGTGATTGAACTTCTGAGAAGAGAAGGTTGACTGAACTTTGAGAAAAAAACGTTGTCTTGCTGGCCATCAGGAGCACCAGGACATCCTGAGCGGACCCAAATCCTCCTCATAAAGATTCTAAATACTAGTTCTACTGTTAGTCATGGTTTTGAAGCTAAAGCCGTAAAACAGAAGACAATAAGGATGGTGGGATTCCTGTGGGTTTAAAATCATTGTGTTATTTGATAGCCTGGCTGTCCTGGCATTTGACTTTTGTGCCCTTAAAAAGCTGACAACACCAAAGGCCATGTGGCCTTAGCCACAAAATGATGAAATTCCAGGTCTGGTGCTAACAGTAGCAAGTTACCCTGCTCTCCAAGTAGAAGCTTGTTAGCCTAGCTAGTACATAATCAAGGCCTGACGTAATAGTACACCACAGAGGTTGACAGCACCTCTCAGAGGAAGGCCAGCTCTCAGATGTCAGTCAACCTTGGCCTGCCCACCCAAGGGCTTTTCATAAATATGTCCAAAAAAGGTTTTGTTACTTTATTAAAAATTTTAAAGTACATACAATAACTGCACATTCATAATCATCAGGAAAAGTCAGGGAATTTGGTTACTTTACTTTAAAATGTTGTTCATTTAATATGTACTTAGTATGTACTCTACTTGAAAAAGTAATCTCATTTATTTAGATACATTAGGTCACCAGGCTAATGCAGATGCAACACCCTTTTAACTGTTTTTAAAACCCTTTTTTCTGCTGTGTGAGTCTAACCAGACCAACATGTCTGGTTGAGGCTCCTTGATCTTTTATTTTTAGTCAGGCAGCCCAAAGCGTAAGCTCACCACCCGCCCACGTCCCGGGTGGGGAGCCCCATCTCACCACCCGACCACAGACGGTTTGGATCGGACTCATCTCTGGGGAGAATGAAAAGGCTTAGTCCAATTAATGGTTGAGATGCCCCCTTCAAGAGCAACCGCACTCAATGCAACCACCACCACACCCAAAATGAGCCACATGCCAGAGCATGGTGTCTTTGCCCGCTAAATACATCTGCTCCGTATACCGCTCAGATGTGAGTGAATCTAAAACGTGCTGTGTCTTCTTCTGTGTTATGTAACATGTAGACTGGTGTGGCTGTAGAGACCATTGTCAGCACTTGTGTCAGTGCCTTGTCATCTGTTCAGGCTGACAGGCGGAGGTGGACACAGTAGAGCCAACACCTTTATGACATGATGTAATCAAGTGCAACAGCTCTGCAATACTCATCCTACTTTACTGTGTTCAGTCCTTGTTGCTCTTTATCAGGAGAACTCTTGAGTACTTTTGGAAGTTGAGGTATTTTGTAAAGTTGTTATTATAGTTTGTCCAACCCCTACCCTTTTATGGATTTTTATTACTTTTACCACATTTATTTTGCATGTAAAATGCATATAACCAGTACATAACAAGTACTCAAGTACAGCAATGAAGTACACTTTTGGGGTATATTATTGTTTTGTTTTTTATATTCACGTAGCATGTTCAAGTTTCCAAGGACATAACAATTTTGATATCATCATCTGTTTATTAACATGAACAATTCACAAGTCACAACACTATCAAGGGCACCCTGAATGCTTTGTTGAAAACAAGCCATTTGCAAGCTAGTTGCACTTCTCAGCACGAGATGTTTTTAGATGCAGCTGTGGCCTCAGTGGCAGCTGTAGCAAAATTCTGGGAAATAGATGCAGAGAAACACAAATGCAAAAACGTGTAATTCGTCAAAATTTTCCGTGCATGTGTGACAACAAGTGGTTAGTTAACTGGAATTTAAAACTATAAATAAATAACTTAAGTTAAAATGCTGCCGACAATGCCACCTAGGTTAAAAAGAGCCTAGGACTAGGACAGGAAGATAAAACATAGGTTCTTTTAAAAAATCAGGGGTAAGTTCAGGGTATGGGATCTTGTTTTTCACAGATCCAGAGCTCACCAGAACAGTCATCATCGTTCCATTCTCCCCCTCCTTTCTCCTGCACGAATTCTCCACAGTCTTGGTTCCCATTGAAGCTGTTGGGCTGTCCAGTTCCCCAGTACCTGATGTACAAGATAACAGAGAATTGACAGTATATAAATAATAATCTATTTATTATTTTCTAATCTGTGAAGTGAAGCCAATGTGGAAGTGTCTTGAACCTTCATTGTTCCATTGCAGTGGCCAGCAGAGGGCAGCTCCATTGACTGCAAAAAGATGTCTGATTGTATAGAGCCTTAATAAAATGACCATACTTTCCCCACTGATTTATTAACATAGCAAACTGTTTCCTAAGTTTATGTTTTTAAATATCTAGTTTCAAGTCTAATTCCACACAGCATGATGTTCATTTTGTGAATACTGGTCCCATTTAGAGCAAGATAGACAATAAAGGAGGATATGCTTTAGGGTGGGGCTACCATATGATTGACAAGTCATTCTCAGTGAGTCCGTCCAGCGAAACACACTGTGCTCACGAAACTCAGATCAAACTGTCAAACTCAGCAGTGCTGATCAAATATGAATCAAGCTTCTGTTACTGCATTGGCTATTTCTCTCATTGAAGTTTCTGTATACAGGAACAGATTTTAGTGTACTGATTAGCTGTAATATTTGTGACCAGGCATACTATCACTTTTTGCTGCTTGAAAACAGAGTCAAAACCAAGTGCAGCCCAACTTGCAGTCCATTACCCACCAGCTCCACGCTCTCTACCAAATATGGCTCCAGTAAAACAAAATGGCAACAGTCAGCCACAATGCCAGACTCTGAGCTTCAAATCATATCTATATGAATAGTTTATTACTGGGTAATATTGGGTTCATTTGTTGTTTTAGAAGTTATTGACATATTTCAAGAATAAGAGATTCACTCTGGCAGTTAACACTTACGTTATGGTGACTGGGTCCCCATTCACCCATGTCCAGTTTCCCTCTACAAGACTGTCAGAAAGACCAATCCAGGCGTTGTTGCCTGACTTCAGTATGTTGTTGATAAATGCCTGTTAGTGAAGCACATAGAGACGTCAATCGTGATTAAAACATAAAAATGCTAAAACTGTTTTCTACTGTTATGTTCCCTGCTTCGGACTTCAATTTCTATTGATTCCTTCACTCAGCTGTCTTATTTCTTGTCCATTTAAAGTTGGGTTCACAATCTTGACAAAAACACACTTAATGGTAGTTTAGACATGCTGACCTCTGACAACAAACCCAGCCAACAGAAGTCACTCACTGTCACATCATCATCTAATACAGGTGCAGTGAAAGGCAGTAAGATATAAGCATGATTAGGTGATATGTGTAAGCACAATATGATTGTATAGATTTAAGATTTAAGGCTGGCTAACCAGCATGTCTATCACAAGGCACTGAGAAATCTTCTTTCTTACCTTTATTAAAGCCCCATTATGTAACTTTTGTACCATAAAATAACAGATTTTAAATCATTTTGATGCTACATTGACATGTAATCAAATGAATGGTGTCCCTGTTTCTACTCTACACCCCATAAGCCTGTTCTTCCACTATATAACTTTGTGCCCCTGGTACGATCACCACCTGGTACGTAACACTTGACTGCACAGTCACACACCACCAACTATTTGACTGAATTTGGTGAAACTGGATCATATTTAATGGAGAAAGTGTTTTCTGCTTTTCCTTTTTTGGCTAGTGTTATGCCAAAACTAGAACTGGGCAAGTGGGAAATGTATCCAGGCTGAGCAGCCTCATGGACCTAATGGCAGAGGTGAAGAGACCAAAGAGGACGTTGACGGACGACGCAAAGAAAAGAAGCGAGTGGCCAAGCGAGAAGCCACAGGACGAAAGCATTATGGACTGACTTTTAGTCGTTGGCGGGGCTTTGTGAACTAAAAGGCTGAAAGACAGATGCCGAGCTGGGCTTCTTGCAGTTGGACTAGAAAGTAATATTAGCTGGATGTGTGTGTTCTTGATGTTTGGCTGTGTTAAAAGTTCAAAGCGGTCAACTTTGTATGCCACTGTAAAATACAGCACTGTGATAGGAATGCTACATTTCTTGTTACTTTTGCAGTTTCATTGTCTATGGCAATGCTTACAGCTACAGTGACGTCACTCGCAAACCCATCAAGAAGATTTTCTGCTTCTCAAACATGCTGCAAAAGCTACCTCTGCTCCATTAATTATTGAAGATACATCATGTCTTTATATGTATCCCAGGTTATTCTTTCTCTTCCTTTTTCTTTCTTCCTCTTTCTTTTCTTTCTCACCTGCTCTTTCCTGCTGTTTATGATGACCAGATCTGCTCCCTTGGCAATGCAATCTTTTCTGCTTGATGTCCAGTTTTTCTTCACAGTGGAAACAAAGTAACAGCTGAGATCCAACTTCTGCCAGCCAGTCTGACAGAGCATGCCTACAAAGTGAAAACATGGAGAGGGACAAAATGGCTAAGGCTAAAACACTGATCATAACTGTATACTAAGGTGATTACATTTTTATGTGACAATTCTTACTTCTTATTTTTTCCTTCATCTTCTTGATCTTTTCCTGGAACGTTTGGATCATCTCTAGGGTAGTTAGAGCCAGATAACTACAATGGGTGCTTACCTCATCTGAGGCATTCTTTAGAGTATTATAATGGGTTTGTAATTCTTCTCTCTCTTCTTGTAATGAATCATAGCTAGTCTGAAGGTCAATTTGACTAATATTCAGTGTCTTGTATTGTGTCTGTAACTCATGAAATAAAGTTTGTAACTCATCAAGTCCAGCATCAGGGGGGCTAGCATCTGTGAAAAGGAAAGAAGTGATTGAAATTTTAAAATGCTATTTTCAAAAGATTATAGTTTTTCTGCCACTTTTGCATTTCGCAAACAGTTGCGAAATACTTTTTTTTTTTTTACATTTGGTGACAACAAACAAATCACTTACGATAGATACCCTGTCCAATGTTACCAGCCAACAGGATAGCGCACAGTAATCCAAGACACACACTCACATGTCTAGTGGAAAGCTTTCTAATCTGAAAATTCACTGAAAAGTGGAAAATAACAGTTAGTAAACTTTTGTCAGTAAAAAGTCTTTCCAAACAACACAGTGCTGTAGCCTCAGGTCATGTATAGACAATGTGCTGTTAATGGTATCGAAGAATAAGAACTACGTATCTCAATTTAAAAAAAAATATAATTTAGACTAGTCAACTAGAAATCAAATGGTGAATCTTATTCTTATAAGATTTCTTTGAAATGGAAGCACCCTCCATAATTCGGTTATGTTGTTATGAACTACTGATACAAAACAACAGAAATTGTATTTATTTTAATAATATTATCACTAGTTGTACCTTACTGTATATTCTTAATATTTTGTCTGTCAATATGTTTTCAGGTTGATACTGTACCTTGCCTAATGAAGCCTTCAGTTGTGAGGTTCCTAATTGTATCATCTTGATTGATTTCCATTGAAGCCATTCTTATATTGATCACACAGTTTTTTCCTGTTTAGTGAAGACATTTATAGATGTTAGCCACAAACACACTATTAGGCTATAGACATAAAAAGCTTAGTTCTTAAAACTTCTAAAGTCACTTTTTTGGACTCTCTTCAATTAATTATTTGTCGTAGACTATGGAGTCTAGTAAGATTTACATCATCCTGCTTTATTAGGACAAACCTTGCTAGTAACATAAAGAAGGCTTTAAATTATTTTTGAAGCACTAAGCCACAATCTAGAACGTCCTCTGTGGTTCGCAGTGACCTGGAGTGAACGTCAATTAGTGCTATTTGAATCTGAACACTTAATTGCAGTAAAATTTCCAAAAAATTTTTGTTGGAAATAGTCTCTAAAATATGCACTTACCTTGGATCTGAGAAGGTAAAGAGAAGTCAGTATCAGTACAAGTTAAACCGCAGTGTTATTTATCATGCAGAGGACAGGATGTTCCTTTTGCCCATGTCATCAAATGTTTAAACTTCAAAGTCGGGTCTGTTCAGATTTTAGTCTCAGCCAAAATTATTAAAAGACACAAGAAGCCAATATTCACCAGCTGAATTTAGCTCCCATGGAGAAGTGGATTGGATTTCTTCCTTCCTCTCACAGCTTCTCTCTCTTAAACCCCAGACTTTCATCATCTCTGGTTTCTGTTCCGTTTTCCAGCAGGTTTACTGCCCACTGCGGTTAAATGAGTGAAGGTAAGCCATATTGCAAATTTTGTTTTTTTGGATTGACTGAGTTGAACATAAGGATGGCAAGGTCACTCACTCTGACCATCCTTCCCCTGAATGTTTAGGTCCACCGCCAAATGTCTACTACTACTGTCCAAATAGCCTTTACATTTGGTGCAGATTCTCCTACTTATGTCAGCATGTTAGCATGATCACAATGGCAATATTACAGTAATATACTTTTGTGTTAGCAGATATAAACGTTTATCATTTTTACATCTTAGTTGAATTGAATAGTTTTTAATCTTTTACAAAAATCACCAAAGTCGTCAGGGTTCATCCTCAGCAGAACATGAATGTCTGTACAAACTTTCATGGCAATTCATCTTCAATGGGTGGACTAACTAGACGAGAGAGAGAGAGAGAGAGAGCCGTGCTCTTTTGCCAGATATTAAAACTAATAAACTAATAATTTATTTCTGGTCCTCAGAGGGTGAATTAACGTGTGCTTTTTTGTATTTTTTTGTCACTTTTCTGTATATTTCTCTGTGTGTGATCCCTGACCTTTTCTTCCTGACACTATCAGAACAAAATTGTAATATTAGGGGAAAAAATCCAAATCTCTTTGATTAGCATTTAATTTATTACCCAGTGAGCTTTTCATCATCTGCATCAGGACAGACTTTATATTTTTACGGTCCAAAGAAAAGCAAAATCATCAATATTAAACTAATCAATCACACATTATACTTTTAGTCTTGCTCCAAACTCGATGGATAATACTTTGAAAACAAAACACTTGGCCTCTTTTGATATAAAAAGTGTGCATATTGCCCTTTTAAACATTCAACCAACATTTTTTAAAATTCGTATCTAATGATTTACCTGAACAATTTAGAACTCACGGCACGATAAAGGACATTCTTTTCAAAACAAGCTATGTGCACTCAACAGTGTGAGATGTTTTCGATGCAGCTGTAGCGCAGACATCAGCCTCGGTGGCAGCTGCAGCAAAATGCTGGGAAAAGATTCAGAGAAACGTGACCGCAAAAATGTGTCATTTGTCAAAACTTTCAAAACGACAGGTTGTCAGGCTGACACGTGCCAGACCTCCTAGCAGTTGATGTTTTGATTTTCCCCCCTACTGCATTAGACATTGGGGAAAGAAGACAGGCTGTTAGGGCAGCTGCTGTGCTGTACTCAAGCATTGATTCCTCCCTCCATGTGGAGCACTTAAGAGACGTCTCTTAACTATTGTAAGAAACACTCAGTGTTTTGACACACAGTGTTTCTGCAGCTCTGGCAGACTGAACTATTTGCTTCACAGACATAAGATAGTGCTGAGCAGTGAATTAAAGCTTTGTTGTGCGTGATTTCAGGTCTGTGGCTACATATACCATGAAAGTACCTTGGTGCCTTGTCTAAAAGAATAACTCCTAGTATTGTTGTACATTGGAAGACTAACAGACAGAGAAAGAGATGTGCAGAAAGAGATTCACACAGGTTTTCTATTGAAAGAACTTGAAACAGTGAGTAAGCAGTAACTGAAGAACTTATTCAAGAAAAAGTCAAGATATTTGTAACACAGGAGTATAGATAAAAGTTAAACCCCCACTTAGTTTTTTTCTTTTTCATTTAAAGCAAAATTACAATGTAATTGTAATTGTAACGTATGTTGGCCATTAAGTGTCCTCATTTTCAGCCAAACACAAAGCCAGTACAACAACACAAGACATAGTTAATATTACTTACTAGTTCAACAGCAAGAAGCCCAGCTCAGCGTTTGTCTTTCAGCCTTTTATTTCACAAAGCTCTCACTAATGACTTAAAGTCAGTCCCAGATTTACCCTTGTCCAGTGGCTTCTTGCTCTGGCACTGTTTGGTCTTCGTAGCTTCCTCCTCAGTGTCCTCTTCAGTCTCTTCACCTCTGTCATTATGTCCAAAGAGGACATACATTTTCTGCTTGCTCCGGTTCTGGTAAGACCTCTGCTCCTCGTCAGCATGCCCCCCATGCCCTGGGCCTGAAATACTCCTCTTCGCAGTGGTCCTAAACATCTGTGGGAGCTCACAGTCCAGGCAGCAACCCAGCTAACAAACTGAGTGAGCATTAGCTAACAGCAGCCACAGTTCGAAAAGTTGATGCAGAGCAGCTACAGGACATCAAAAAGAAACCAGGAAACATTTTCTCAATAAAATATGATCCAGTTTCACCAAAATCAGAGGAATAGTTGGCGTATGACTGTCCTGTAAAGTGTTATGTACTTGTACAGGTGATTATACACAGAGCACAGCGTTACATAGTGCAGAACAGGTGTACGGAGCACAGAGTGGGAATGACAGAGACACCATTCATCATATCAAATGTCATCAACATCAAAATGATTTAAAATCATTGATTTTATGGGCGAGGAGTCTGGACCAAAGTAGTAGATTGACCAACAGACCCACATCGCCATTCCTAGAAACATCATAGTTAGTATGGCTAAAAAGCTATACGCTGATCTACCAAAACATGTACATAGAAAAAAAAGATATACTGCAGTTTATTTTTTCTTTATCTAACTACATTGATATTTAAACTCTTTTTTTTAAGAGTTTTGGCTACAGCAGCAGAATCCTTGACGTACATAAAGGTTGCAAACAAATAAAATCATGTGCCAAAGCACCCATAAAATAAAAATCACATAAACGCTGAGTGCAAAGTCCAAATCGAGCCTATAAGCTTTCAATCGACACAGTCCAGCAGACTGAATCAGGGGCCAACACTATATAGATTTTGGCAAAATGACAAATAAAATGCTTCGTATTGAGTGTGTCTATAATTCTTCATAATCACAATTCATTATCATACCTCATACTGTAGGGAGTGAAATATTCAAACAGCTTGAAAGAAATAGAACCTTCACTTCAGAAGGAGGTAAAGCATTACAGAATAAATCAACTCTGGATCTTTTCATATGCAGCCATTAAGACATATGTGCACCGACAGAGAGTGGTAATGTTTAATAGCAAACACAGACACTGTAGCTACACCTGAGCACCCAAAATGCTGCAATGCATGTAGACACATGGAGAAACTCTGCAGGCGTCAATCACCCTTCATGCTCTGAAAATCAAACCAAGGACAGATGGGAAGAACCTGATGTGACTGTTTTAATCAGGCAAGAATCAGAGAGCAAATACAAATGACAAACACACACATACATCTGCGCACAGAAATGTTACATTTTCAACAGGATGTATGATATTTCTGACTACTTTGTCATTGTAATGCAATGGATAGTTTTCATAATATATCAAGCCATAAATATTTTCAGTACTATTTTCAGTATTTAGCCAATTATAATTTCCAAAGTGATGTCTTCAACTTCCTTGTTTTGTTCGAACAATGATCCAAAATAAAGTTATTGAGTTTATTATTATGTTGCACTGAAAAGTTGCACAAACTCATATTTTATAAGCTGGAACCATCAAATATGGTAATTGAAACAAACAAACAAACAAACAAACAAAAAGACTGATTAATGATTAATCAGTTAGTAGTGATTCATCCCTAATATCTAGGCTTAATTATAAAATCTGATGGGAAATAAAATAGAAAGGGGATTCAAGCTATTTTAGTTCCTTTCTGACTGCAAGAAATTCAGCTTCTCTAATATATTTTTTAAGAAGCTATTTTTACAGCACTTTTTGCAAAGAGCATAAAAATGTTTAGTTATGAACTCTGCCAGTGACTGCCTCATTAAGCAAAATAAAATAAGACTGTCCTACTTATTCATCTAAATTTAATTCACAATTTGATTATGAGACAACAATAATACAGCTGAAAACTACATAAAACTTGTAACCGCCAGAGCACAAGAAAAACATCAGTGAAGGGTGAAAACAGACAGTAAAGAAGAGGAGCTAAACATTCACACACACAGCGAACAGCAGCACTTTTTCTTCAGGGGTCATCTGACAGTGAGCAGCAGCACAGAACTGCTTGTTTACTGGCAACAAGGACACTTTCTTTTTTTTTAAAGTGAAGAACAACAATACATTACATTGTGACATGACAGAGAAAATACAGAAAATTTAACCACAAGAGACCAAAGAGCCAAAAGTACAAAACATAATATAGTGTGTAAAACAAAAATCAGTGGAAAAGTTATGTCAGAGCAACACTAACACTGTGTTTTATATATATATTAGTGCTGCTACTCAGCATCCCCAAGTGCAAGCCCACCAGCAAAACTGTTTTTAAAATAACCAAATTTCCCTTTCATAGAAAATCTCACAATTTTATATATCAGGACTAAAAGAAATATCAGGAACAACACATGTAATATGTGTGTAACCGTAGAATTTAACTTCCTCCCCTTAAACTTTGACCTCAGTATCCCCAATAGACATTGAGGGGACAGACACACCTCATCAACCCTAATCCTTAACATTGGAGCACCCCAAGGCTGTGTTTTAAGTCCTCTGCTGTACTCCCTGTACACACATACGACTGTGCAGCCACTCTTGACTCCAGCACCATCATCAAGTTTGCTGGCAACACAGTTGTGGTGGACCGGATTGTTGTGGAGAAATTGCTTAAGTCAAAGGTCAATGGTGAGGTCAGGAGGGAAGAAAGTGTTCAGGAGCCTCTGATGTCTTATGCTGTAATATTTATTGACACTTGGCCAAGGAGAATTAGAGACACTCTCAAAGTACATCAGAAGTGCCTGAGTCGGTCTCACATTCTGCCCAACTCATCCTGGTGGATAGACTTTAAACCTCAAGATAACACCACAAATACTATACACCCTGAATTAGCCAAAGAGAATGTTTTTACCCATGCAGGTGTTATTGTCAGCATATTCTAGTCTGGAGACACAGATGTCTGTTTACGCAGGTTGGAATGTCAGCGGCAAGCTATCTATTATGTCTAGGAAGGCAGCAACAGTCTCTTCGACCCTGGCCACCACAGTGTTCAGATAGACTGGCACTTACTGTTCTCAACCAAAGCCAAACAATTAATACTGCTGAGGACCTCAAGGCCCACGCATGACCTTGTGTAACCTAAGGATAGAAAATTCCATAACACGGATCACTGAAAACAATGAAAAGGTATATCTGAAGGAAGAAGAGGACCTGGCCCTCTGATATCAGGACAACAACCTCCTCCTGAACGTCAGCAAGACTAAAGAAATGATAGTGGACTTTGGGAGAAGCTGGGAGAAACTATGCCCGCATTTTTGACGAGTTCTTGGTGGAAAGAGTACGTTGGTGTCCACATCACTGAGAACCTGACCTAGGATGTGGCTCAGGAGGTAGAGCGGGTCATCCACTAACCAGAAGATCGGTGGTTGGATCTGCATTTGAAGATGCTGAAACATAAAGTGCTCCTGGAGGCTGTGACTGTGAATGTGTGTGAATAAATTAGCTCCTTTCTGATGAGCAGTGGACAGCCAATACCGTATGTGTGAATGTGATGTGTAGTGTAAAAGTCTTCTTAGCGTCCGGAAGACTAGACAGGCGCTAACGGTCCATTTATTATTTATCTGAGCGCTGCATACTGACTCTGTGGTTAAAAAGGCAAGGCAGAGAGTGTTTGACCAGAGGAAATTGCATGTATCCCCTCAAATACTTAAAAATTTCAACTGCACCATCGAGTGCGCCCTAAAACAGCACCGAACAAGACCAGCCAGGCCCTGCAAAGAGCAGATGAACGTACAATAGGTGGTGCTCTATCTAAGATGCTGCAAGAATAAGGCTAAGAGAATTATTAAGGATGCTAATCACCCAGATAACATCCTTTTCTCCCTGCTGCGATTAGGAAGAAGGTTCCACATACACCAGAGAGACCCAGGAAGAGCCTCTCAGACCAGTAGGATCGTAAATACTTATTGCTTTATTGCTACTGTTATTGTTATTATACTGCTCTAATTACTTATTTAGATCCATTAAGAATGTATAGTAGGAGCTCATGGAAATACATTTCCCTATGTTTTGTTTATGATTATACATGCTATCTATTTCTTCCTTTATTGAGATTTTGAAAAATGCAAGTTTTAATAGTATATTATTATATTATTATTAGACTGACAATTTGCCGATTCCATCAAAGATTATTTGATGTGATGCAGGTGTGTCTTCGCCTGAAGAAATAGCGGCTTGTAAACTTTCAAAGAAACAAAAAACCTTCCAGACTCGACAAATGAAAGTGCTCAAGTGGAACCTGAGAAGGAAGAAAGGCGCACTGTTAGATGACTGAACAATAACCTCTGCTCGCATCGCCTCGAGGCAGGAGAACCAGGCGTACGATTACAACTCCTAAAAAAACACAAAGCGGAGGCAGAGATAGGGGTGTATTTTCTGTCTTCCTCGCCTCCAGGTGTTACCTGCAATGCAGCGAGCAGCTGAATGTGTGATTCAGCAGTCACTATGCAGCTCCGGCCGCCTTTAGATGCAGCTCGCTCCGGGTCTCTGGGACCACACAGCCTTGTTTACCACATTCCTGTGGCAGCCAGGTCGAGTTTGATTGACACCTGTGGCCAGTGAGTCACAGGTACAGGCCCCAGTCTCACCACCAACTACCACCAGCAACCAGCCGCCCTCACAAAGACAGCCTCTGAGGGCGGTAAGCTAATCTGACAGCTAACTATCCAGCCTTTCAGCTGCAGACTGCCCCCTTCCTCCCTTCCATCCTCTTATTCTCTTCTTCCTATTTTACTCTCTTGTCATTCTTCCTCTCATCTCCTCTTCTCTTCTTCATCTTCTACTGTCCTCTCAGCTTCCATATCCTCTCCTCTACTCCTTATTTTCTTCACTTTCTCCTCTCAATCACCCCTCTTTTGCTTTCCTTCTTACTCTCCTCTACGGCATAATTGCTCTCCATCCTTCTCCTTTCCTCCCCCTCTCCTCTAGCCCCTATCTCACACACATACACATATTATATTTATTACACACACAGCAGCTTTCAGTGACTCCATCTCATCACCACTCATTGACTGATGAGATTTCCTCTCTCCCCTTGACCCCAAATCTCCTCTTAAAGAAGTGAAATGTCCTCACTTTTTCCATCTTTCCTCAATGGACCTTTATTCTGTCATGCGTACTGTGTTCAGGTACAAAGTTCTTCCCTCAAACAGTTACAGTGGTTGTCCAATTATAGCCTAGCAACTGCAAGTAAGTGAGACAGGTCTGCCAAGCCCTGTCGTGCAAGGGGCTGTGAGTAGTGGCACTAAGGGTTGTGTCTTTTTATCAGCTTCACAAACTAAAAGACACAAAAGAAGAAGGAATTAATTGTTTGTCTGTTTTAACCATGGATGTATACAGAGAACTGGATACAGCGTTGGAGGCTGGGCTTCGTTCATTCACATGGAAGCTGCTCAGCGGCACTTAAAGCAAAAAAAAAGTTTGATTTCGACCAAGTGGCAGTCTCTGGTGCTGGGAAATGAAGCCAATGCGGAAGTGCTAAAAACTGTAATTCCTTGAGGCTGGCTCCAGAAGTCTCCATATGCCATATGTCCATTATCTCCATAAATGCCCATATTAAAATGTCCAACTTCACAGCAGAAGTAAACATGTTTACAGCCTGGTACAAAAATGGTTTTAGTCTAATTTCCCTGTTTATGACAACTGTACAGGTGCAGATTTTCTTTTTTTAACTCACCCGTTTGAATCATATTAAGGCTTAATGCATAATGCACGCTTAATGTTATGCATAATTTTCTGCATGGCCGCTTTGATCTACAAGTAAGTGCCATTACTGATGGCATATTAGAGCACCAAGGCTTCATTTAGTCCACCTCAGGTCTGCTTTTGATCCACGTCCCTGCTGATATTTAGATTAACAGGGAGTTGGAAGAAGCAGTACAACCAACATGGCGGCAGCCAGCGACGCATATTTTGAAAAGCTATGGCTGACGTCATTAATGCTCTGCCATTCTTTATACTGTCATTGATTTCGACGCATGGAATTGGCCAGATCTTCCACATATTTGATAACTTGAATAGCAATAAAATTTGATTTGATTTAATCACCTTCTATGTGTTCCAAATGTTATTGGATTGAGTGAATCGAAGCATAAATTTTTTGCTGACTGGAAACAGATTTAGAACATACTGTACATGCTCTTTCCTGATTGCGGCCACCAATAGTCAAAAATAAATTGAATGAAGTTAGGTCAGACATGGAGATATGCTATTAGTCAAAAACCATCATAAACATTTCTTTTTCATTCATACCTCACATTTTGTGAAGTGACCTTTTGCTTGCATCATGGATAATTTAAAATGAAGAATTACTAGTTTTCATGTTTAGCTTAGAAAGTTGCAGATATGAGGAGATGAATATGAAATCAAACTTCATAATTGCAAGCCACCAGACTCAGTACCTCATACAACACCATTAAACTATAGGTATTAGGTACTAAGGTTTTTTAATAGGTTCAAAAATCTGACTATAATATATAATAATATAATTTTCTCATCACTAAGTAGAACCTCTCTGACTGCTTTGAAGTTGGATTTTCCCACAGGATGGGCGTCCAGGTGCCTATTAAAACAGGTATGACAGCCATTTCAAAAAGTAATGACAGCTTATGCTTCACATCCTACAATTCACCACTTCAGCACATTAGAACAATGCTATGACACATCTCACAGTAAAACTTCTTGTCCTGAATCCTTTTTAACAGTTCTTCAACGTCTGTGTTTTTGGCAATGAACGTCCTGTCACATTATGGGCATTCATCCATCCTACGAGGAAAAAAAAACAACACTCACTCGATGAATGTACAGTGGTATGTTAAAATAATGTGTTATCTCCACAAGCAGCTCATGAGATGAGATGGTTATCTCCAAGAAGTTTGACAATCCACTGTCCACTCCAAGAAACTTCTTTGGAAATTCTCACCAGATATTATGCCAAGCTAAAATATAGAAATCCATAATTAAATGCTAGATAGATCAAAGAGTCAAAGATCCCCCATTAACATACATCAATTACATAACTTGTAGATAAAGTGTGTGCGAGATTAAGTATTTAATTATCTACATACAACTCTTTTTTTTGCAAGTCACTGCATAAAACCTTCATCTGCCAAATCTAAAATACAATACACCTTTTTTATACCTTTATTCATCAAAAATGTGCCAGCAGAAACTGCGGGACTTTCCAGCATTCAAATGAAAGTGTGTTTAGAATGACAGGCCATTATCCATTTGATATTGTCTTTTATCTGTAGTGTCCACTGGCAGTGCCAGTTTTCAGAGAGTGCATTACAAACTGTTGAGACACAAGTCACAATCAAGGCAAGAACACTTGTATACAATCAACCTTCATAACAGCTTATTGTCATCATGGTCAAAGGGGGGGGGGGGCTGGAGCAGATCACAGGGCTGACACTTGGATGAACCTGCATGTCTTTGGACTGTGGAAGGACGCTGGAGCACCCGGAGAGAACATGCAAACTGCACACAGAAAAAGCCTCAGCTCGAATCAGGAATCTTCTTGCTGTGAGGCAACATATATAATAATATGTTATAATGTACATTTCTATTGGTTGGTTCAGGTTACTTTTGGTCCACCACCTACAGAGACATGTTCACGTTTTAGGGCAGAGCAGCACCGCTGAGTCAACACTCATCTGTCCACCACCCTCATCATCCTGGGGGTAGGGTGGAGGTGGTTGATGCAGGTGACCTGGCTCCCAACACGGTCCGTCAAGTCTCTGACACACTATGAAGCCTCAGGGGGATCATACACAAAGCCCGGCTCATCAACAAGTCCACTGTTCCCAAGAATCTGATCATGTTTTTGTGTAAACAGGCTGAAAGCCTCTCCTTTAATTATATGGAAAAAGACAGAGATTAGTGCGCTGACAGTTACCTCAATGGAGCTAATTGTGAGTCATTTCATAGAGCAGCTGAGTTGAAAACGACTGTTGGCTTGCAGCCCAAATGTGTCCATTAAAGACAGCTCTGAACTGTTCTTAGTAATGGAGGAAGAATCTGGCAGGGAAATAAGTAGGACTCAAACAATGATCCACATTACATTATGGCCAAGAAAAGGAAAACCACACCTTTGGGTGATTTAAACAGCTATTTTATCAATGAAACTCATATTGTTTGCCCAAGTGGGACCGGTAATGTTTGATTAGATTAGAAATGTGTTAATCATTACAAAGTTTTTAAAGATTGCCCCGAAGTCTTGTGAATTACTGGCTGAGAATAAGTGGTCATAATTACAGTAGTTTCCAGCAGTACAGTAAAAGAACAAACTTTCAGTGTCAGTTTTCACAGCTTCTTCCACCACAACTGTCTGTTCCTGTGAATTAGAGTGGACTGGAGTTGACACATACACTAAAAAACACATTTTATACAGAAAACAAGTGAGTTTCCCTCTTAAAGCACAGGGTAGTGATAACATCACTGGAGGAATGGAAAAACTAACTGTGTTTTTGGCTTGAAAACAACGATTTTCTGACTGCTGATCTGTTCTGATCTCCCGTTGTAGTGGTTGAAAATGCAAGAAGTAGAGAGATCAGCAAGTGAGTCACCAGCTTCCCAAAATGTTTCCAAAATGATAAACTGACTTTTGTATGCCTCAAATCTTTGACCACATATTCAGACTGCATTTTCATTGCACTGGATTAACTCTCTGGCATACTGTATTATTCATAAATATATGCCTGGTATTCTTTTAATTATGTCCTAACAATGAGTAGTGAGCGAGATATCATCCCTGCCATCTTTAGTAGATACTAAAGCTGCATTTAACATTTTTCATTATGATTGAAGAAATTTGCTGATTTATGAGTTGCTGTTTTTTTTTTTCTGTATAAGATGACTTATAACCTGAACAGATGCACTGATTGTATGCCGCCATTTTGTGGACATCATTTTCTGTCACAATTTGTAATGAATGAGGCTATTTTTCTGGCTCTAGCACAGAAAGATGACATCCACAATTTGAATCCTGCTTACAAAGCTCTGATTGACTGATCTTTGATTGATTATTCCTCCAACTGGGCAAACAGCTGTCAGTGGACACAACACCAGACTTATATGTATCACTGAAAATCTCTGAGATGTGGGCAGTGATTCATAAGTCTGGAACCAGGCTACCAAATCTTGGCTAGGTATCTGCTGAGTCATTGATACTGTCCATTTTTGCTACTGCTTAGCAAACAAACCATAATATAATTAACACAAGTCTGCAAACAAATGAACCATCACATTAACAAAATACTATAAAATTGATTGCATGCTTTATACTTTGACAACAAAAAATACTGATTTCTGATTGGCTGGAAGGTGTCTGATAAAATCATTTATTACAATTTGCTAAACTAGATTACAGGGTGTTGCAGCAATACATTAGTTTGATGCTTCTGTAATATATTACAGACATATCAAACTAATGTATGTATGTGGGGGAGAATTGATCTAATTAGTGCTGCTATATAAATAGCAGCCCATGTTTGTCAGCTATCTACTAAAATCTCGGGATAAGATGATAGCAGGCAGCAGATGTCATTTTTTAATTAACCCAAACTTCAAACTTCTTAGTCAGGAGGTTAAAAGAACACTCCCATGTTGCACAATATCAATACACTGCAGTTAATTGCAATTTGATCAGATTTATATAAATATTTCTATTTATTTTACTTTTACTTTACTTTTTTAATAAGCTAGCCAGGTCCCTTGTCCTCTCTTGGACCTCCATGGACACCTACAAAGCCAGCTGCAGCCTCGATTCTGGGAAGTGCAGATAAAGCTCGAGGCCTCTGAGATCTTCCAGCTCATTGTCATTAGAGGTTTAGAGGACTCTGGTTCAGATAAAGCATCCTTGTATAATTGTTCTGTGGTAAAATTGATCTAAGAGTCGTCAGATATCCATGCTAGTTAAAAGCTGCTAGTATAATCACAGTATAATTATGGACAGAGCTTCTGGGTCTGTGAAGTGAAGCCAATGCAAAGGTGTTTTGAATCTGCATTCTTTCTAATGGCCAGCAGGGGTCAGATCTATTGGTTGCAACAAAAAGGTCCACTTGTATTGAATATTGGGTTTTCCTAATGAGTCTAAATAAGTCTTCTTCCATACAGCATGATGTTTATTTTGTAAAACATAGTCCCAATTAGATGGCATTAATTAAAGATAAATAAGAGTTAAATAGATGATAAAGCAGGGTATAAGTATGTATACAAAACAATGTGTAGCTATCTTATGAATGACAAGTCATCCTCAATGAATCCATCCAGTGCAAATTACTGGCTCACAAAACTCATTTCAAACTGTCAAACTAGTTTGTGTTACTGCATTGCATATTTCCCACTTCCCAAGCAGGCTTACATTTTTCTTCTTTTTTTTCCTGCTTGAAAAAAAAGGTCAAAACCAAGTGCAACCCAACTGACCCACCAGTTCCATGCTCTTATCCAAATATGGTCAGTTCTGGCTCAGGAAAAGTGGCTACATGTATAATGCCAAACTCAAGACTTCAAAATCGTTGTCCACAAATCAAAGCGTGACATCACGGCTCATATCTGCCCAGTGGTTTGCTCCCGCATACTGTAGGTTCCACTGCCCACATCACAATTTTTAAAATATTAGCTGGGAGGAGCCAAGAAAAAATTGAAGGTGTATCTTTAACATCGCACGTGAAGTCAAAATATGAGGAAACAGCAATATCAAAATTCAAAATAAAAATGTCTTTCTTCTTAGAAATGAAAAATAAATGTTATTTTGTTACATACCACATTTCTGATACATAAAATAAATACTCACAAACAGTCTATACAAAACTTAATTACATAATTACATAAGGAAATACAAAAAAGTGGTAACAAACATGCTTTAACTGCATGTTCAGGGCTCTGAGACAGCCTCCGTCACAGATCATTTGCTGAGTTGACAATACAAACCCAAGTCCATCATAACAAGTTTGATAAACAGCCTGAGTTTGTGTACAGAGAAACACAGGATCCACATACTGACACAGCAGGCATCGGGGCAGATATGATAAACACCGCATTTCCCTGAAACGTTTTTTTTTTTTTCTTTTCTTCTTCTTCTTTTTCTTCTTTTTGTCGAAACAGCAATCTCAACAGCAACAGAGTGGAACCACAGTGCATTATCCAGTCTGATGAAAGTTGAGATATGGTATGAGTTTGGCCAGCTTTCTGGGGGAATGTATTCCACTTCCTTGCACATACTGTACAGTCATTTACGCTGAAGGGAAGCACATGTAAGACCTCAAGTATGATCTTGGAAAGGCTGTCAAAATGGCAATATCAGAACCACTATTCATTTTCCACTCTGAAGATAGACTTGTGTATATTCAAGCATTAAAAGAAATGAAAAAATGTACATTTCAGACAGTAATTTAAGCTTAAGAAACAGCTTAAATAGTTATTAGTACTGTATGAATCTGCTGACAAAAGGAGCACGATAAACCTGCGCCAGTGAACCATGGCGACAAATCTGAAAACTGGCTGCTTCTTGTGTTGTTAGAAATATGAGATAAACGCTCAGTGCAAAACAACCCCTTAACCCTGATCACAAAGATACTGTATGAGAAATGCATGTGATAAAGAAGATATCATCAGTTTTGTGTTTGCACAGTGAAACCTAATACTGTTTTATATAGAGGACATTTATCCTCAGGAATGCAGAAGTGATAAAAGTGGATTTATGGCCAGTTATGTATGCTAGGGGCACTGTCAGGCACACATTGTTGAAACCTAATTTACTTTCATTGTTAAAACTTGTAACACAAGTACAGCATTTCACATATCGTTCCATATTTGTAGACAATTGGACTGAATTGTTGATAATCATCAAGTAACTTGAAGATGATATTATGGGAAGCTAGTCTTGGGATGATTTTTTTTCTGTTAGAAGAATAAATCAAATTCTTAATAACCTTTTAACATAATAATACGCAACAGTTAGAGTCACAAAGACTTTCAACTGGACTTAGACTTAGACCTGAAGGCCAAATGGTGAGGAGAGTTTACCTCAGAATGAATAGAAAATATTGCACTGTGGCTTTTCCAGGTCAAACGTGAACAGGAAGCTGAAGCTTGGACATTAACCTGAACTGAGAGACTGAAAAGCAGCTTTGATAGTCCGTATGTAACTTCTCAAATTCAAGGGATCATGCTGCAGACAGCAGTTGCATAGGACACAAACTAGCGTCTGCTGGGACTAGCTCTCACACAGCCAGATGTGTACAGTTCTACAAAACTCCATAAAAAGCTAGAAAAAGGAGAAATACTTTAGCCAACTGCAGGTTAGCAAACTAGGAAACAGGGATTTCTCACAAGGTGACATGAGCCATAAAACTATTAAGCTAGTTAGGTCACCTACATTGTGATACTGAACTACTGTAAAAACAAGTTACACATTACTCATATGGCCAAAGAATCATTTATGGCAATCACTGGAAACGGTTCTAAAATAAAACATACAAATTTACCTATAAAAATATGTCTATTTAGGTGTTTTATTTGAGCTTGTTCTATCTAGATCAACCTAGCCTCCAGATGCAGAGTTTGCTTTCTATTTCAACCAGTGAGCATGGGTTTACACTGAAGCCAGGTGTAACAAAAGGCATGACCTGGGAATGAGAATGGGCAGACATGTCAGCACAGAAATAAATGCAGGCCTCCGGTTCATCATTCATCAGCCCAACATAACACAACACAGAGTCTACAGGTTGTGTACTGTACCTAACCAGTTTCAGCGGTGTTTGGCCGCCGTCCGTTACAGTTCAACAAGTCATGTAGGGACCCACCACATGTCTCACATGAATAAAAAAAAGCCCAGCCCCAGTGGGAGGAGTGATACACATTACAGACAAAACTAACAGAAGAAAATAAAGTAATACATTACATGCCGGTCAGCAGTGACTAATAAATAAAATTAGAGGGAATGATTTACTCTGCTGTGCTATCGTCCTTAGTCAGTTTAGGGGCCGAGGTAAGCTATACTACCAGCCACTAACAGTAGCAGTCTTTATGTGAATAAACCCCAAGCAGCCCAGGCTGGAACAACTTTTGTTGAAAAAATATCATCAAGACAGTGGCACCAATTTGCTGTAAAAATAGACCCCCCCTCCCCTCCCCCAGTATTTCCACATGGTCTTTTGCATTCTGAGCTGTATGAAAGGAGACGTCTGTTCGAGTCATTTAGTTAAGATTAGACAAGATTGTTCAGCTGCATAAAAACTGATGTAGCCTGGTTTGAGCAGATATACTTCTTGGCAGATATAGAGATTAACTTTGCAAGCATTAAAATTCCATGTAAAGCGTGTCTTGGGGTTTGTCACTATGCCGACAAACACAAACTAAACAGCAGAGGAGAGAGAGGAGGAGGGGGGAGCTTACAAAGTAGGCTTTTTATTACCCAGAACCCCACTGTCTCCCAGGGAGCACATATTTAATTACAGACGTGACAAGGAAGACATGGGGGAGTTCAAATGCAAAGAAATTTGTCATCCACCCCCGCCCCGAGTGGAAATCGCACTCTCACCACACAGCATGCTGTACAGATTAGCTCGGGGTCGGAAATTACAGAACATCTCCCAACCTCAGTGGAACTCTAAGCAAGAGCTTGCCAACTTTCAGGACCAGCTTCCTGCAGTCTAATGAATCTCCCGTTCCCGTTTCAAGCTGGCTAAATAGACTTTTCTGTACCAAGGTTGTTTCTAGCTTATCATACAGCAGATGGACGTTTATTTCGCTTCATACTGAGCATGGTAAATGGGATGTTATAAATAGATTTTACCCTGATTTAACAATTTTTCCCAGCAAGCGCTCAAGGTCTGAGTCTGAATGTACCTTTTTATTCCATACTTGAAAAGTATATCCCTAAGCACTTCATAGGCACCAGTTCATTTGATACCAGTGTAACTCAAGAAATGCTTACGATGTTAAACTTTGTTTAATGGGGTGCCTCAGGGATCCATCTGCACCTCTGCTCTTTTTTCCCCCCACCGCGACACCATTTATGATATGTGATCGCTGAATCGAGGGACACAAATCAAGGGATCCCCTCTCCCATGTGGGAGGTACAGTGCGCAGTCGCCCACAGTCAGCATATTTGAACAGAGCTCCTCTTTTTCACATTTTTCATGGATGAACGTAACACTTTCAAAGCTATTATTTTCTGCCTTGACAAACATGAAATCCATCCCCTGGTAATAATAGAACTGCGGGAGGCATTTAAAGAGGTGGCTCAATGTACAGTAAAAGATTTACACACTTCTGCTTCAGACAGCTTCAGGCTTTTATCTGTGTATGATACACAGCTCTCATGGCCACAGAGGATAACATACTCGACTACAGAGCTGCATGCTTCACATCTGTGTAAATAGATAAGTGCTGCATAATCTCTGCTGCATGATGCATTTGTCTTGCAATGTACCGCATGCATGTGTGACCAAGTGCTCAGATCCTTAAATAAAAGCTGCACTAATCAATAATTTTATATCAGCAATGGATCAAATAACTATGTGTAACGTGGTAGGGGTCGCTTGTAGTGACAAACCTGCAGAGAATTATTGAGTTCCACTCAACTCTATATTTTCTTGCTAACACGTTCACCATATCAATTTTCTGCTGCCCCCAAGTGGCTAAAATAAGAAATTAATACGCAAAAGCACAATGCAGGAAATGTCTAAAACAAAAACAGTAAAATACAAGTAAAAATGTTGCATTCAAATTTTTATTTACAGCTCCGTTAATCAATAATCTTATCCGAACAATTGCGAAAGTGGGTAGTGTGTGTTTTTTGGGGGTTTTTTTTAGCATATTTTGTCACATTTCTTTTGGTTTAACCATCCTTTTACAATTAAATAATTACACAGTGTTTCAGTGTTATGTTAATAGATTTATTCTGCTGCTTCAAATGGTCGTAAAAATCAATTAATTTAGCTTGAAAGTCAGCAAACGATACGTATGTTATAACATGATTTTTTCATGTTATACGATATTTTCTCATTATTATGACATGCAGGTTATAACAAGAAACTTTTCTTGTTATAATGTGATAGGTTTGTATGTCATAATAACATGAAAATATCAGTTATAACAATAAACCTTTCACATCATAACATAATACTAATCAAAAGTGTGTTCAAGCACAGTCGTTCAGTACATTTCTTACTTTCCACAACTGTACAGTAACATTTAGGCAGTTTGTTGATGTAACAGTAGGAAGTGGTCATTCTGCCAGCGCCATAATCCTCCCCACAAGCCTCTACAATAATGCCTTAGTCATCAAGTCCAGTGTTAAAATCTAATTGCATAAATTGCTTTTGTGCCTTTTAGTGAAGATTATTTCCTCAGTAGAACACTTTTCAGTATGAAAGCCCGGTCCTGCACGAAACACAGTATTATCTTAAATCAAGACAGCTTGCATTGATTTTTCACTCCATACAAGTCAGTGCGGTAGTCCTGCGGATAATTCAAATATGAACTCGTCTGAAAGGGCAATCAGGCTAGACTCAAGTGAATTACCTAAACATTTGAGAGAATTCCAACTAGTATTCAACCCAAGATGCCATCAGTCTGACAACAAACCCAGTGTGGGGTTCAGGTCCTCCTATTAGCCTGTGTCATTAAAACATCATCATAAACCTTCCTAAGCACAGTTTCCTGCAACTGGAACATTTTCATAGCTTTAGAAAATGGTGCCCCTGTTGATGTGGTACATCATATCTTCATTTCAGCTTTTGCCAAGTCATTACCTTTATTTGTGATGTGGGACCTAGTTCATGATGCGAGGTACATCTTCTAACGCCTGAGAAAAGTAGTAGAAGGACCTCACAGCTCAAAAGAAGGAAGCTGTCACGATTTAACATGTTATAAAGACATATGAGCATTTCCTAATTCAGACAGAATACACTGATTACACAGAAGAAATCAGAACACAGGGAATATATATTTTTCATGATGAGGTCATGACATCACTTTTGGGTTTCCAATATGGATGACAAATAAATAATAGCCGTTTGCTGCAGTAGAAGGTATACCACTCCAAGACTATGATGTATAGAGACAGAGCTAAAAAGGACAAGTTCAGTGAAAAGAGAAGATTTTTTAAAAATTTTATACCAGGATGGATGAACCTTAAACTATGTTTAAATGTTTAAATGCCTTAGATATGGCATAGGTTTTGTTTTATGCAGTCGATTTCACTCGTTGATAGCGAGTAGAAGATTTGCTGTGGAGATATCTTTGATAGATGTGTGTCACAGAGAAGATCGAGCAATTTTTCCATTCTTTATATGTTGATTCTCGAAGCTGCCATAGCGCCGATGTTACTGCTACAGTTCATAGTGACACTGTAACCTTCAAGGTATAGTATGGGTTATTTGAGATGGGGTTGTATGAGGTACTTACCGAAAGTCAGTGTATTACCTACATCAGAAGGCAGTTGGCACAGCCCCAATTTGGACAGGAGGACCAGCATGGAAGCTAAGCAATGTACTGTACACGTGTACAAAACCTAAACCTAAAACACAAACAAACTAAAGGGGCAGCAGAGGAACTTCTGTGTTATGTGAGGTAAAATTAGATTTTTTGTCAATTATGTCTGGTGGCATTAAAGAGAGCATAGAATATGAATGTTTCATTCTCCTTTTTGGAAAGAGCAGTCTGATGGCATGGCAAAGTGGTGAAAACACGTACACTTGTGTGCTGGGAGTCCTGTCTGCTTCCCCACACTGTTAGTATGCCAATCGCCGCTTACACTGACTATGGATAAGTACCTCATACAACCTCACTTCAAATAATCTGAACTATCCCTTTAATGCACAACTATAAATGTACCTTAAGTGTCAGACATGACTTTCTGTTCCAGCCAAAACGGCTCTAATGCTTCTGTCTGTTGTCATTCTCAAATTTAATTTCAAATTTATGTTTATAGTCAAAGCATAGAGAAGCATACATATGACTTTCAGACTCTAATACTGTGTGACAAGGAAATCTTCACCATAAAGGGCAGCACATTTCACATTTGTCATCTTGCACCTCCGGGTGTTTGAAGAAACTCAGACAAACTCTGAAACGTCAGGACTTTGCTTTGAAAGGGCATCCAAAAAAAGGGGTCCAGTGCGAGTGTGAAATTGGATAAGGGGTCTAATGAACAGCACCACACTCCACTCGATGTTATTTGTCACTGTCCTCCTCACTCCTCTGCAGCCTCAGTGTGGAGTTTTTAAATTAGTTTCAAGGGAATCAAAAAGCACAGTCCTCTTCATTTTCTTATCTTGAATCCGGATCGACTGCATGAGCAAAGCAATTTGCGGTGTATGTATATGTTAGCTCGCCTACTGTATGAGCCCCATCTGTATCTATCACAGAACAGATTGTTATTGAAAGGATTTGAGTTACTTTAGATTGTTTGCTTTGTGTAATCTGCATCAGAAGATGTGAATCTCTCCTGGGAAGTATTTCAATAAACCTTCACATTAATATAAAAATGAATATAAAAACACCACAGGCAACTGTTCTCAACTGAAATGTGAAATATATTTAGATACCCTTTTATTAAATCATGCACATTGACGTGCACCTACACGTAGCAACTGTCGACTACAGAAGCTAAAGCCTGAAACTGAATTCAGGTGCTATTTTTCACTGCTTTGTGCTGGTGTAAACATTCTTTTCAGTGTCGAAATGTTTGCCGTCTCGGATTTGAGTGATGTTTCATAAAGTTTATCGTCTTCCGTTTAATTATGTTATGTTATTTTGCAATATTTTCATGTAAATAATTGGCTATATGTGGCATCAATTATGCCGGGTCAGACAAAGACACAGCAGTGACCACTTCAGCGTCAAATATTTTATGTAAATAAACAAATCACACACGCTTTCAAATTAACTGGGCTAATTATTCTTATGACACATGCTGTTTCGTTTTTGACTCACTGATTTCAAAAATAATTAAATAACAATATTTATAGTCTTCTGTGTCTGTGGTGTAACATACTGGCAGCGTGATTTCAGAGAGGTTTTGTGATATTAAAAGGCAGAGAACTGTCCCCCCCCCCCCCTCCTGGACTCTCACAAAAATATTTATTTTTTTCCAGATTTCCATCAGCATGACTCTGCTATAAACTGTGTCCTGAGGAATAAACAGTTTTGGAGAAAAAAAAAAATGAATTAAAAAAATTACATAATGCTTTGCAATGCCTGCATTGTGACTGTTGATGGCTGATAGAGGTTTTTTTAATGGTACAACAGTGACACCTGTGGGAAGGTTGGGGTACTGCATGTAGAGTAGCATGTTCAATGTTTTCACAGCATAATACTGATGTATCATTGTTTGTCTTCTTCTGTCACTCACAGTTCACTAATATTCAATTGATCATTTCAAAAAATAAAGCTTATTTTAAAGTTACATTAATGTCCCACGTACAAAGTTTGATGTGTAAACATGAAACATGGTGAACACACACTAAGAATGAACCTTACAGTTAAGTATGAGACACTTTGTGTCCAGCAGATGAACTTAAAGATATCTCTATCTTCATAGATTCTGGATTATTTTTAATTATCTTGTGGCCGTAGATGTAATTTAAGAATTTTTACCTTGATAATTGAACATCTTTTGCATTAAAACCATTTCAGACATAAATTATTATTCAAAGAGTCATTTAAACATGTCTGGAGGGGATCTTCAAGGCGTTCTGGCTCTGTAGATCAAAGGAATTAAATGACTTATGTAAAGTGGGACATTATGCAGATTTTATTTAGCCCAAACACACAGCATTCCACTCTATTTTCTTATTTCTTATGAAGTGACCAATGTGCTTTATGAAAAAAAAGGAAAAGAAAACAAAGCAGTTAAGACTCTTATCACTGTTCACTTAAGGTACTGTATATAGACAAAAGTAGACACCCAAAGCTGCTTCATGGGTGCAGGGGAGCAAGAAACTTTTGAGGAAACAATTACCTTTCCCAGAAACACTAGGGACTAAATTTTGTTCCTCTTTGGTGTGTCCATGGCAAAAAATTCCCTTCTCCATGGATTGCACTTCCTGATGGTTCAGGAACTGAGAATGACAGGTTGGACTTTAGCTGCTTGGTCAAACACAGACACTGCAGAAACTTACATGCAGCTTCTTCACAAAATAAGAAAGTAGTTAGGCTTTGTTGTTTGCTCTCTGATACTTTAAAAAGAGAGAAATGTGTGCAAAAGAGAGAGACTGTGGCTGTGGTTTCAGTTCCTAATTTAGTTCCTCTGGTTCCTGGAACTATTTTGTTGAAAACAGTTATTTGTGACGTTCTGCCTTGTGGCTTGCATTTCACTTCATCCCAAAGGTGTTGGACGGGATTGAAATCTGGGCTTAGTAACGTTCTTCCACACCAAACTGGGAAAACCAGACTTGCAACAGACAGGGCTGTCCACAGACATTTGGACATATGTTGTATTCATCTGCCTCAGCTCTCAGTGTCAAGTGATTAAAGTTAATAACGCTAGATGTTAAATCACACAGTACTGGCAGCTTCATTAGTGAGTTAGCTGTGCTCTTTAGTGCCAGGATGGGTTAACCACTCCATCACATGTCATCATCCCACCCTTTTCCCTTCTGACTCACTCTAGTGAGGAAATACTGAAATACCTCCTGTATATTTCATCAAAAGATTTGTATGCTATAATTCTACATTTCAACATGGCTGCAATGTTTGGCCCTCCACCCTGAAATGAATGACTGTTTGGTTTGTTTGGCAAATGCTGGTGCAAACGATATCTCATGCAACGCCCATGTAACGTACCCAACAGTGGAGTTTACTGATTGATATTTATTTCCTCACGTGGAGATTTCCTCAGCGTGTGCAGACGAGGGAGATGGAAACTGCGAGAAGCTGAGCACGCTAGGAAACAGCAGGCCTTCACATTAGACTCTGCAACAAGGGGTCGCTGGGAAAAAAAGCTGCAGAAAACCAGGACGACAATTTAAAACCCAGAAGCATGTTAAACAAATACAGACATGCAATAGATCCACTGTCAGCATTAGTACTTGGCTGTTCACACACTCGTTATTAGAAAAGAGGGCAGTGTTGTTTCGTTGGCTCTCACTTCCCCCAAGGCATACAATAACCTTTTTGTAGCTCACTTTTAAAAGCCTATTCAACTAAACTCCTGTTGCCTGAGACTGAAACCAACAACTTGCTTGTAAAAAAAAAAAGTACCAATTTACTCTACTCTTCAACATTGTTTCTCCACAGCCATCTAAGGATGAGACAGGACTGAACCTGAAAGCTGCGTTCAAGTGCCACAGAATGAAAAGACGATGATTAGCATCCCATTATCTGTCCTCATATTTAATTTAACTCAAGTTCAAGTTCAAACCTGATCGTCCCATTTTGCGTCAGTTCATTCAGGTCAGATCCCATTTCCATACCCTTCACAGAAGACAGAACATGGTGCATGAATGGCTGCTTTAGATTACTGCAGCCCTTCATCTTCTCATTGACTCCTGCATTTGATCTTTATGACCGAGCTTTGACTTTACAATATGTTGATAGATTTTATGAGAGTCGGCACTGTACTTTCACTGAGCTTTCTTAGGCTGGAGGAAACGGCCTTTGATGGTCTGAACTAATCTTATTGAGGGGATTTCACATGCCTGTCTCTGCCTGGTCCACGTTTGGTTATCAACAGAGCCAAAGATAATTTCATTTCACTTTCATTTCAGCATCCTCGTGAACTTGTTTTGCATGCAGCCTTATTCATGGCTACAGTAAAGGAATACAGAAGCATCAACTAAGTTGGTGCATGACTAATTTATAAGACTCTGAACTGAAAGCCTCTCTAAGTGACAAGACAGTATTTACTAGTGGGCAGCTGTCGATCAGGCGGTAGACAAAATCAACTATTAAAAAATCAATCAATCAATCAACTTTTATTAAGCAACAGTGCAAGTCTTTGGCGATTCAACGCCATCAATGTAAAGCATCATAAAGCATGCCCGTATGAAAATAGGAGATAGGACAGGATTACCTGGGGTATAGATGCTGGTGGTGGGTGTGTAAAGCCTGCAGCTGGTTGACGGAGACTTTAATCTTCCTGGACATCATGGAGGTCATGGTTGTGATGAAGATGAACAATAGTACGCCTGAAAGATGGAGTGACAGAGTTGCATATAGGGACTGATTTGCTCGAAGAACACGGGCAAAGATATGCTGGAATTGTGAAGTTCTGATTTTTCCTTTAGCTATCTGCCTTTACACCATCATCCAAATCATTTGGGGCCTCTAACTGAAGTATGAAAAATAACAATAGATAGCAAGAGGCTTCTATCTGCTGCAACATTTATAACACCCACACAATACAGAAGTATCAGATGAATCATAGAACAACAACAACTACAAAATATTCAGCTATTCTTGGGTTAAAATCTGAATTTAATGTAAAAAGATCGCTATAAGGGTATCAGAAATGCCATGGGGTCATGAGAAAATATGATTAGATTCCATGTTTGTCTATCTGTTAAATTATGAGATACAGTATTTTGTGGACATAGTTGACATTTAATCCCAAAGATGGCATAATGGAACACAGAAGGAAAATGGTACATTGTCTGGCGAGCATGAAACTGCTCAGTAAATTTTTCATTACAATCGGCTCACTCTTTATTTTTGGTGTTCAATGGGAAATGTTTGCTTGGTGATGGTGGTGGGGATCACCAAAAACTTTGGATTATATCCTCTAGGAACCACACATGTCCACCTAACAGATTCAGTTGTTACCTAATGATGTATTCAACATACTTCCTCATGGACCAAAGTGATTGTCATGTAGAAATGTTGCACTGACTGTGGCGCCGGACGATGATGTTACGGGTACCACCAAAATTATTAAGAATCCTCCTTTGGGGACTATGAATATAATTAGTACCAGATTTGATAGCTGACCAGTAATTGTCAAGATATTGTGATTTGGACCTAAACATTTGAGTGGCTTTATTGACCCACTGATTCACTGACAAACTGTCTTTAACATCTTTAAGTTCTGGCACCAAGAGGGGAAAAAAAAGGTTAGAGTATATGGAAAGATGCAAAATGGCTGTCAGAAAGTGGAAACTGTAGAATTAGTATAGAAATTACATGAATCTTTTTTGACAGGTCTTTGATGCATAGCAAAACCAAGCTAAGATCAATGCCAATCCAAACAGTATCAGTGTTTCGATAATATAATGTGATAGCGGAGTAAAAACTCATAGACAGACAGCTTCACAAGTCGTCTTAGCTAACATCTTGCTCGTGTGCTTGCATGTGTTTTCAATGTTGGCACAGGCCACTGGATCAACATCTCATCCACATCACATTTAGTGCTCGGATCAGTGACAGCACGTGAAAACATCATAGGGGAATTAAGTCAAACAAAACAACAACAACTTGATATTTATATCAAAAGCATCCTGAGAGCTTCTGGCTTAGCTGGTTTAATCAGGTTAGCTAAACGTCTCCTGTGGGGAAGTAATCTACTTTGATGCTCTGTCTGCTACCAAAACATTGAATCTATGTCAGGTTGCGTAGACTGAGCAGCTACCACCAGTCCAGCCCACTCTGTAATTCAATTACATTAGTTGACTCATGTCCTACTTAACGTCCAGCCAGCCAACAGCCTGATTACGGAAGCCACAAATTGTCAAATACCAAACCTGAATAAACATTTATGTCTCTCAAAACCAGGAGGGTTGTAATTATCCCTCCATAATGTTATTTCACAGGACAGATGAAGGCAGCACAAGAGTTCACTTCCCAGATCATCTGCATAGAACTTTTTTTTCTACTGCAATTAGATTTTTCAATGAACTCATTTGACCTGGACCCAACTTCATCCCAGTCTGTAGACATTTATCATAAGTATGTTTCTGGAAATTATTAATGCCTTGAATTGATCATGTCTTTTCCACATTGCAATCAATAATGGCTGTACAATTAATGCTCACATGCAAGCACTAAATTGAAACGTGTGGATTGAGTCTTTCGTGAGAAAGTGATTGAAGACAGCGTTACAGAAGAATAATTACTTATCCATCTTAATTCGACAGTCTGATGCTTTCTGTGAAACTACGATGTGAACAGTGGTGGTGCTGGAGAAGTTACAAGAGTGAATATGAAACCATATTACTTTATTAGGGGATGTGAAAATGTTGTGTTCATCAGAAAATGGAAAAAAAGCAGAAATAGACGAACTTTAAGAAGTTATAAAAACAGATAATAAACATTTAGAAATGGCGGAAAAGTGCAACAAGCAACATTTCTAGTTACATTTGCCAGTAATCACAAGATAAGTTGTATTTAATAGATCTACCCTTAAGTTTGTAACCCTTAAGTTATCTAACTTCTGTTACTGCTAACCAATATATCATTTTGTATTTATGTCATCCCGACCCTGAATGTCCCTTCTGCATATAACTGTGTACTTTAATTTTACATAACAAGGAGCCCCCCAAAAAATGGATTTTTAGAACATTTAATCACATGTTTTCATGCTGAGATATAATTCACTTTTAAAATCGACAATACTTTTAGTTTTTAGTTTTATCTCTAGTTTATAATTTGCACAGAGTGATAATCTGTGTTGCACGTGTCAGTTCTAGTTGTAGTTAAAGCTTGTAGATACAATATTGGTCATTTTTGATGTGTCTGTTGCACAGTTCTGATCAGACAAACAAATTATATTTTTTCTTAAGTATAATATTATATAAAAAACAGATGATTCTGTTATTTTAGTACACTGTTAGTCTGTACTAATAACTCTGTGCTTCCATCTTTTACATGTTTATGGTTCAAAGTACCATGATGGAGCCACTAGATGGAGCCACATACCCACGTTTATGAAGCTTCCTGCAACTTCCATTATCTGCAAATATGTCACCAGCAATTATGAACTCTAGAAATGACACTAAACATTGAGCTTTATAACACACTTGATAATAGTAGAATATATATTGTAACAGAACTTGGCTCCAAAATAACTGAAGAGACCACACTGACATACACAGAGGACAAAAAGCTTCAATGCACAATGAACAGAGCAAAGAATTTCAATTATCCAACACATATATATGATTATATTCAAATGAAGCGTTGTTCTAACAGCAGGCTGTAGTACAAATATTGTTTATCTAGATTTATTCATATATTTATAATCATGTTTTTATAATATTCCTAATAGGACTTTGTGGTACTCAAATGTGGCTTTAAAGTAACTTTTATTTCACATTTTATATTTAGTTTTACCTCCTTTTCTCCTGTGTATTTTAAAATATTTCTCTGATATGACTTTATTGTGAGCATATTTTGCAAAGTATTTCCATCATAGGATGTGCTTTTTGTGTGTGTGTATGTTTTTCTGATATTTGTCTGATTTACTTTGACCTCCTGAGCTCATTAAGACCGTTTTAACTCGCATTAATCTGTTACTGAAGTAATTAAGGGCACCATTACCTGTCGTATTTGATTGACATCCTCTTCCACGGGCGGATACGGCAGAGCTGCGCAGCACAATGGAAGAGGAAAGGCGGTGGGAGGGCAGGCAGGAGCACCACTATCCAATGGGATCAGTGATGGGAGGGAGTTTGTCGAACTCCAGCTTTGTCCTAACTTACTGGGACTCCTGAGCACAATATGACTGAAACGCCTGTACCGTTATTCCACGGGACGGTGCGTCGGCACAGCCGCCTGCACACACTGAACGCCGCTCACTTGCGCTAACTTTGGATAAACTTTTCTTTACGCATCTCCAAGGATCTGGGAACTTTTGTTTTGTTTTGTCTCTAAGGGGATTGTCAGATTCCGCTTTGAAAATGCTGTTTGAGGAGTTGGAATGAAACTAGGAATCATTCTCTCCATTCAGAGGATTTGGTTGCATTGAAAAGCAGCGCTGCGCAGGATAAAACAACACTTCTGGAGTTCTTTGGAACACTGAATAACTGCAAAAAGAGTCACTGCTGGGTTTCCCATTGAGTTTTTTTCTGCACATTTGCTGGAATACAATGCTTTAGTGACTCGTCCGACCTCAGTAAAGTTGATGCATCATAGGCATGGACTCTGTCTGAGAAAGGTGGCTGGCTAAATGACCATGGCGCTCACAGGTAGGGGCTTAGGCCGGTTTCATTTGATTTTACTGATGTTATGGACTCTGTCGCGGTACTCAGCATCAAGTCAAGTCCGTCAAGAGTTTCAGGTCCTGGAGGAGCAGCCCATTGGCACCTATGTGGGCACGATAGAGACCAAACCCAGCTTCACGTACCGCTTCAGCGAGAACCACAAACTTTTTGCAATTAACGGCACCACTGGAGTAATTTACACCTCCTCGGTGATTGACAGAGAGGTTTTGCAAAGTGATGTCATCAACGTTGTGGTGCTGTCCAGTCAACCCACCTACCCGACTGAGGTCAGGATAGTAGTTTTGGATATTAATGATAACTCTCCGGTGTTTCCAGACGCGTCAATTGTCGTGTCTTTCAAAGAGGACGCCAGCAGCGGCAGGCAAGTGATTCTGGACACTGCTACAGATTCAGACATTGGAAGTAACGGAGTTGATCACACCACGTACAGAATAGTGAAAGGCAACGACCAGAGGAAATTCCGCCTGGATATTACAGTCAATCCTAGTGGAGAGGGGGCATTCTTGCACCTTGTTTCAACTGGTGGCTTGGACAGGGAAGTTACCCCTTTCTACCAGCTCCTGATTGAGGTGGAGGACAAAGGAGACCCGAAAAAGTTTGGCTACCTGCAAGTAAATGTTACCATTCAAGACATAAATGACAACCCTCCTATCTTTGATCAAGATCAATATCAAACAAGTGTTTTTGAGGATGCAGCAGTAGGTTCAAGTATTCTGCAGATTACGGCATCAGATCAGGATGAGGGAGCCAATGCTGAAATCCGGTACTTTTTAGATGAAGGGACACCTTTTCAAATTGACCCTAAAGCTGGTACCATTATTATAAAAGATGGTTTGGATTATGAGAGTAAGAGAGAGTACTCCCTGACTATTCATGCAGTGGATAACGGGGTGCCCTCTCTGTCCGGCAGAACAGAAGCAACAATCAAACTTTTAGATGTGAATGATAATGACCCAGTTGTGAAGTTTAGGTATTTTCCTACAACTTCTAAATTTGCATCTGTCGATGAAAATGCACAGATTGGCACAGTTGTGGCTTTACTCACTGTTTCAGATTCAGACTCCCCCATGGCTAATGGTAACATATCTGTTTCAATCTTAGGAGGCAACGAGCAGAGACACTTTGAAGTGCACACGTCTCCTGTGCCCAATTTAAGTCTGATCAAAGTGGCCAGTGTGTTAGACAGAGAGAGAATCTCCTCATACAACCTAACTGTGTCTGTGTCAGACAATGGGAAGCCTATTGCAAGGTCCTCCTTTGCCAGTCTGGTTATTTTTGTGAATGATATCAATGATCACCCACCCATATTCCAGGAAACGCTGTACAGAGTAGATATCAGCGAAGACATACCAAAAGGCAGCTACATTAAAGGGGTTTCTGCAACAGATGGTGACTCTGGGCAGAATGCCAACTTGCGCTACTCCCTGGTGTCTGGAAACGCTTTGGGCTGGTTCTCCATCAGTGAAAACAGTGGTCTGGTTACCAGCGCCGCTTTGCTGGATAGGGAAATAGCATCTGAAATTGTGCTCAACATTAGTGCCAAAGACCAGGGGCTACAGCCCAAGATTTCTTACACTAAACTTATAGTCAACATCACTGATGTGAATGACCAAGTGCCCACATTTACACAGAGCACATTTCATGTTTCCCTGGTGGAGCATGCTCCTGCCGGTACTGAGCTGGTGGTGCTGTCTGCTTCAGATGACGACCTCGGGGCCAATGGAACTATCCGCTTCTCATTTGATTCAGAGACTCCAGCCTCAGTCCAGGAGCTGTTTCGCCTGGATGCCATGTCAGGGCGATTAAGCACAGCCGTGGAGCTAGACAGGGAGGATCAGGCCTCCTACTTACTCCACATCCAGGCAGCAGACGCAGGCAGCCCTCCTTTGCACTCTGTAGGAAAAGTCAACATCACCCTGAGGGATATCAATGACAATAGACCAGTTTTCTACCCTGTGCAGTATTTTGCCAATGTGAAAGAGAATGAGCCCTCGGGTTCTTATGTAACCACAGTTTCAGCCACAGACCCCGATTTGGGTCGAAATGGCACAGTCAAATATATAATTACAGCCGGAGACGCTTCCAAATTCCGCATTAATAGCAACACAGGGAAAATTACCACGCTTGTGCCCCTGGATAGAGAAGAGAAAACTGCATACCAGCTGCAGGTGACAGCAGCAGATGGTAGCGGCCTGCGCTCACACATCCAGGCCATAGTAACTGTAACTGTTATAGACACACAGGATAACCCACCAGTCTTTAGCCAGAAGGTGTACAGCTTTGTCATGTTTGAAAATGTGGGTATTGGGACAATTATAGGGACTGTGTCAGCCACCACTGTAGATTTAAACACAAACATTTCATATCTAATCACATCAGGAGACCAGAGAGGGCTTTTTGCCGTAAACAGCGCAGGTCAGATCACAGCATCGAGCCAGATAGACAGAGAGGAGCAAGGTTTTTATCAGCTCAAAGTTGTAGCCAGAGCTGGGGAGATCACAGGAGAGGCCTTTGTTAACATCACTGTGAAGGACTTAAATGATAATGCTCCTCATTTTATTCATGCTGTGGAGCATGTGAGTGCAGTGGAGAACTGGAGCACAGGTCATGTCATATTCCAGGCCAAAGCTTCAGATCCTGATGAAGGGACAAATGGCATGGTGGTTTACAGCCTCAAACAAAACCCCAAAGGCCTTTTTCATATTCATGAGAAGCATGGCCTCATCACACTGACTGGGCCACTGGAGGTCACCACAAGCTCTTATGAGGTCGAGGTCATCGCATCAGACATGGGGGTTCCCAAGCACACCTCCAGCCTCATCCTCATTGTCAGTGTTTACGACGTCAACGACAACTCGCCCGTGTTTGACCAGCTTTCGTATGAGGTCATCATCCTGGAGTCTGAGCCTGTCAACAGCCGCTTTTTCAAAGTGGAGGCCACCGACAAAGACTCTGGTCTTAATGGGGAGATCATGTATGACATCGCTGGTGGCAACACAGGTGAAGTGTTTGGCATTTTTCCAGACGGGCAGTTGTACATCAAAGCAGAGCTAGACAGAGAGATACAGGACAGATATAACTTAGTGGTTGTAGCCAAAGACCGGGCTGTGGAACCACTTAGCGCCACCGTCAATGTCAGCGTTATTCTAGATGATGTAAATGATAACCGACCCCTCTTTAACAGCACCAATTATGTGTTTCATTTTGAGGAAGAGCAGAAGAGGGGGTCGCTGGTGGGGCGTGTTTTTGCTGAGGATAAGGACTTTGGCCCAAACAGTGAGGTCAGATATACATTTGAGACACCACAGCCCAACTTTGAGCTGAACGCCATCACAGGGGAGTTGACCAGCACACTGCAGTTTGATCGCGAGTCACTCATGAGACAAAGAGGCGCCGCCGTGTTCAGCTTTGTGGTCGTCTCGTCAGACCAGGGTCTCCCTAAACCCCTCAGAGACCAGGCCAAAGTGCAGGTTTACATTCAAGACATCAACGACAACCCACCTAAATTCACCAAAGACATTTACCAGGCCTCCATCTCTGAGTCAGCTCAAAACATGACACAACTTCTGCGGGTCTCCGCCTCCGATGTGGATGAGAACAAAAATGGACAGGTTCATTATCACATCCCTGAAGGTAACGAGGAAGGACAGTTCACAATTGACAGCAGCTCTGGGCAGGTTACTTTAGTAGGAAAGCTGGACTATGAATCTACATCCTCCTATTCATTGAAAATCATTGCTGTTGATGCTGGAGCTGTGCCCTTGTCCTCTTCCTGTATGCTCAGTATTAGCATCCTGGATGAGAATGACAACTCCCCCTCCTTCCCTAAATCCTCATTGTCTGTGGATGTCCTGGAGAACATGAGGATTGGTGAGCTGGTGGCCTCTGTGACCGCCACTGATGCAGATTCTGGTCAGAACGCAGACATAACGTACAGCATCACAGCTACAAACAACCATGGCACTTTCAGCATAAGCCCCAACACCGGCAGCATCTTTTTGGTTAAAAAGCTGGACTTTGAAACTCAGTCATTTTACAAACTCAACATCACTGCAAAGGACAATGGTAGACCGCCTCGCTCTTCATCCATTCCTGTGGTCATTCATGTCAGGGATTTTAACGACAATCCTCCCATATTTACCCCTGGCGACATTTTCAAATCCATCCCTGAAAATCTTCCCATCTCAGCCTCAGTCATGACAATTACAGCTCATGACACAGATGCAGACATAAATGGGCAGCTGGAGTACTCCATTGTTCAACAGATTCCCCGGGGAAACCACTTCAGCATTGACCCAAGCACCGGGCTCATATACACCAATAAGGAAGTAGACAGAGAGTTTTCAAATCTGTTCGAGCTGACAATCAAAGCCACTGACCAGGCAGTTCCGGTTGAATTCCGCCGCTTTGCCCTAAAAAATGTTACAATATGGGTCACAGACCAGAATGATAATATTCCCACTTTTGTGTCCCAGAATGCCCTTGTGGCTGAGCCCAATATAGTCATCGGCTCCATTCTGACAACAGTGGTGGCCTTCGACCCCGATGAGGGAGCAAACGGGGAAGTGGAGTATGAGCTTGTGGAAGGAGACGCTAACACTTTCATCATGGACAGGTACAGTGGAGATATTCGCCTGGCCTCCCAGCTGGTTCCATCCCGACTCATGTACACCCTCACAGTGTCGGCCACCGACCACGGCACAGAGCGCAAGACCTCCAGAACTGAGCTGACCATCATCCTCCAAGGGATGGATGGGCCTGTTTTCTCCCAACCAAAATACATCACTATCCTCAAAGAGGGACAGCCAGCGGGCACCAACGTCATCTCCCTGGATGCCTCAAGCCCACGGGGGTCAGCGTCTAAAGTGGAGTATTTCATCGTTGCGGTTCGCAGCGGTGGAAAAGCAGTGGGACGCCTTTTCACCATCGGCCGCCACACTGGAGTGATACAGACGGCTGCAGAGCTGGACCGAGAGCAAGGCTCCGACCTCTACCTGGTGGATGTGTATGCCATCGAGACAGACGCCAACCAGCCCAGAACACAGCGTGCTGAGGTTAGTACACTGCTGACTTTTCTATTCTCTACAGGTACTGGAAAGCCACCTTATATTTTGCTCTATGGGTCTATTTGATCTGTTTGGCAGGGAGAGGGCATGAACTCACCCACTGGCATTTGTTATAGACATTTGGATGGAATAAGTGTAATGAGATCAAGTCTTGAACTGGAAAAAATGGGGAGTAAGACTGTCCAAGTCACACATAAAACAGAGCCACCTATTGCATTTGTCTGCTCATTAATTAAATTCCCTTTTTACGCATGGCTCTGCATTATATTAAATCATAATTTTCTTGGACATGAGTAAGACGGCCTTGTTCTTTGGCATGATAACTTTATTGTTCCCCTTTCCAAAAACATACTAGCCATAATAATTCATCATGAATATGCCTCCTCTAATGTTTGAGCAGTCTGGGAAAGGGAAATGAGTGTTGCATGTCTTCTGCACAAGCTCCTCTCCTGTTCTCATGAACTGAAATATTCTTATCAGCGGATATGAACTGCACAAATCAAAAAAAGGACAACTTTTTAATTTCCCCACTGCAGACATAAATCATTCAGGGCTGCTGTTTCAGGTTGAAGGCCCATGATGGTTTCTACAGTGTCTCAAGTAGAAATGAAATAGAGAGTAATTCATAAGGTCTTCCAGTGCAGGTATGCATCATCAGTGCCAGTATTACTTTGAGCCCTTGAGCCTGAGGCTGTTTTGGAACTGGGGTGGTCTTGGGGTACCTTTATACCACCGGGAACTGCTCCACAGGCAATAAGTGACCATTAAAATTGGGTGACCTCTTAAGACTCTGTGAAAAGACGCTGAGGGCAGAGAGAGTGAAACTTAAGCTGTCCACTGAGTTTGCATTGTGCGATGCACCTTTTTAAGGCTTTCCCTAAAGAAAGAGGGAGTTAAATTCTCTGAAGTGTAATGCAGGAACCCTGGGTGGCTAAGGCCCTGCCGCTAGACAAATGAAAAACAAATGTGAGTCTATATATGTTTTGGAAATTTTAAACAGGACTTGAAATGCCATGTTATTACAGGCTTGATGGCACACATGCTACATTTAAGTTGGACTTCTCTAAGCGAAAACAAAAGGTGTAAGCTTCTTCTCCTCTTAACAGATGTGTTTTGTGTTACCCCAATTCAAAAAATGCCTGATGTGAAATGATTTAAGAGTTTAAGATTAGCGGGATGTCTTTTGACAGTTGTTATTGATGCCTTTTCAACCACTGCAAATATTGAAACTGAAATCCAATACGGCAATCAGTTATTTGGAGACAAACTCACATATTACTGAAATCAAGGATTACTTGGCAAAATCGTGTTAGCTAAGTTAACTTAAAGGTTTGCTCGGGCCAAATGGGAATATCAAATGTTCTCTCACTTTGCCTGCAGCGAAGATGGCAATCTGCTTTCCTGCAGACTCTACTGTCAGGCTAATGAGAGAATATGGTGCTCCAGCGCTCCATTCCCAAACCTTAAACTCTAGATTGGTTTCATGCTAAGCTTGAACTTTCTCACCCCTTGGAGAGATGACTTTACCATACCACCTGGCTGCGTAGTCAATCTCTCCATTTTGAGAAGCGTGAGATCTAATAACTTAGAGGAATTCAAATGACCTTCCACATTCGGAAATCTGGGTTGGTTTTATGCTGAAATGCAACGGGCAGTCGTCTTTATGCCTTCATTTTTAAGAGCAAAGCTGAACAGATCATATTCATACTATTTGTATCAACTCCGTCAATGGGATCTCAACAGACAGCACGATAAAATAGTGTAAACTTTCAAACTTAGACTAATGTTTTTCCAGAGCAGTGTTTATATACCATATACCCGGTAGCAACTGGGGGATTATATCCACCCCCGGGGTTGTGACCCTTTCACATTCTCCATTTCCCATTTTCCCCATTGATTGGATGCATGAGGGAAAGCTGGCATTTTTTTCCTCCTCTATGCACCATGTGTGATGTTTTGGAAATACTCAAACAAAGAGAATTTGGCTGGACATGCTTTATCAACGGTCATGATCTTAAACAACTCGGGACCCTGCTGGGCCTGCAGTGGAAGAGTGAGGAGAGGGAATTCTGCTTTTTTTTTTTTTTTTTTTTTCTTTTTGGCATCTTTGAAAGTTTCACTTTGTCAGCAGTTGTTGATTAGATCTGTCATTGCAGGACTGTATGTAGCTTTTGTCTCACATTTGGCTAATGTATGATGCGCAGTGGGTATTTCTTTTAGCCTAACCAGTAGACATGCTTACAGAAATTTAGATGATGTGTCAGTGTCTGTTTGGAATGTCATGCAAATTACTTCATTACCCAGAAATTTTTGTGTTTCTTCCTCTTAGTAGCTGTATGGATAAACATGTTGAAATAAAATCTCTTGGCAGCAGATTCATCCATTGTTGGTGAACCCAGATTCCATTCATAGTGTTCGGGAGGATGTTTTTTATTTCACTCCAAGTTTTTATTCATCACATCCTGCACGATGATGTCCTCGTTTAGAGGTGGAGAGAAGGCCTTCTTCCGTATAACTGAATATATTCACACTGAATCACATACGGCAGACTTTTCTCTCCAAGAGCTGAAACTTTCAGGTATTGGTTCCCCTTTTGGCTACAACCTAATCAGGGATGTGACGGCATCAGTTTCCCATCAGCTGTTGTAGACAAAACACCTGCACATCACTGATTGGGGAAGGAGCAGAAGTTTAAGCTTAGAGGGAAGTGCATGGATTTTCTCTGGTTTTTGTTGCTTATGTTTTGACAACACATCTTGCAACTTTATTGAACTTTATTATTTTGACACTGTCCTGTTCAAATGTTCATTTCCAAGAGCAGAATTATCTTAATTGCAGACATTACGAGAAAAATGTGAGCAAAGGTTAGACGACATAGCAGATAATAACTTTCATAGAGATGATGCATGCTGCAAATATTTCAGACCCCTTTCAAAACTTAGGATAAGCAAGAAAGAGAACGAGTAGATTTTTTTCTCCCAGTCGTTGCAACCTCGACTAACTCTTTTTCTTGTCGTCTGAAGTCTTTCCCTTCATCTGCCTCCTCACATTCAAACCCTCCAGCCCCTATAGACCGGACTGCTACAACTGTTTTCTTAAACTCACTCTGAATCAAAATGAAGTACTGTTTTTTTGGAGAGGCCCTCAAGTGCCACATCAGTCCTTGCCCCCTCCTCTTAAAGGCATTGTTCCTCCTTGAAAGTAAACACAGTCGGAGCGTTCAACAGGCCTTCCTTTGTTTTGCCTTCGCAGATAAAGTGTTGCGCTGCCCCGGCCGCGGATTGGGAGTCTTTTGTTATTTTTTTGTCTGTGCCAGCGTCTTGCTTTGGCAGATTTAGGAGTGTGTATGGATGCCCCTGTCAGCCAGCTTTCCTCCCCTCTCCTCACCAGTGAGGGACGCACGGTGAGTTGTGAGATTGAAGAAAGAAAGAAAAGGGTGTTTTTGGGAGGGTTCTGGACATGTCAGACGGTGTTATTGGGAGTTGTGGGAATGAAGGAAGAGGAGGGGTGAAGGGAAACATTTCTAGGAGGGTTCTGGAAGTAGAATCATGGGAAGGAAGAGGCAAAGGCAGGGGTCCTCATCATGTCCCAAGCAGGAGAGCAATCTGCCTGCCCAGAACTTTTGGACATCACAGTCAGGGTATGCAGATGGCTGCGACAGATATATAAATGAGTGTTGATCTCTGTTGCTATGGATAGCTTGAGCTCTGTTATATTCATCCTCCTCTTTGTTAAGCTGTATATCTCCATCTCTTTTGTATCTGCCTGCCTGTTTTGTGTCTCTGGGAAGCTGTTTGTGTGTCTCTCTGTGTTGTGGATCAGTCTGATTCATAAATCTCATTGGCAACGAACTTCAAAGTCGCTTTTCTTTTCTTTCTGTCTGTCTTTCATTGCCTCTTTTGCTTTTGCCATGTTTTGGTGATGGCGGACCTCCTCCAGCATGAACTCTGAGAGAAATGTGATTAGGGCGTCAGAGGCGGTGTTGAGCTTTTAGAGGAGACGGCAGGGAGGAAAATATAGAAAACCTGTAAAGCCAGCCAGGTCAACCAGGCAGAGAGGAGAAGGTCATGTGCAGCTGGACAATATGATACGGATGCTGGTTTTTGTTTGCGTATTTGTGTCTGTGTGTGAGAGTATTAATAAAAACTGAAATATCGATGACTGCAGAGAAAGGTCGAACTGTGATACTGATACCTCCCTGAGCGGAGCATTTTAGTGTTCTTTGACGAATCAAACCAAACAGAAAAAAACACTTTGATTACATTCGAATCATACATAAGCTTGGTATTAAAATTTCATTTTCCTCTGAAGGGACATTTTACAACAACTGGAAGAGGAATGATGCAGAACAAATGGCCTCCTTGAGTATTGTAATTCATGGTCTAATTGTGACTTTTTTGAGTGTTTCTGTGCTTGTGCACATGTGGTAAAAGTCCAGTCCGGCTTGTAATTCATGCACTAATCCGGCTGGACACGCACTTTTAAAATGGTCATCGAGGAGGTGAGCATCTGCTCGGTTTTCTTGGTAGGTGGTCGCTCCGGGTGAACCTGCGGGTGAGCCGGTGCTGAGGAGGGCAGGTTGTCCCAGAGCGCCTGTCCGTTTTTTACGAGACAATCGCCATAAAAGTTGGATAAACATTCACTCATGCATACATGCGTGCAAGCAAATGCTGCCAAACACGCACACTCACACACACTGACCACACTCCTTCCCAAGTGCAGGCAAACTTTAAATGGTAGCTACAGTCAAAATAATTCCGTTTCATTTAGATTATTATGATTATTTTAATGTCAAATAAGATCATCCAGATACTTTGTGACTTCTTTCCTGCAGATTCAGTGTGAGCCTTAATGAAGCCAGCGGTTTATGTCTTCTCCTTTTATTGCATGATACTGTTTGTTAGTGTTTGTCTTGTTTCATTTATTTTGTGGCACAGTTTAACGTTGTTTGGATAAGTGTTAAGCAGTTAGGGCTGCTCTCCAGCTCATTTGACCACTTCAGATGAATATTAAAGTTATGGTGCTTTGTGTTTTCCTATAGAGTTCTTACAGCTTTCAGGCTCTACAGTTCTAGCTTGCAGTTGTATAACAAGCTGTCTCACATTTCACCATGTTTAACTTTTTTTCTCATCAGAAAGCAGCGACTGGCACGGCTCATAATACACATTTGTCAAACTCTGGGCTGAGAGGTCAGGGGCAGGGTCACATTGTTCTGCTGTGCCATGTTCTATAAAGTTAAGCCAAGTGTCACGTTAGTAATGAAAGAGCAAAAGTAACTTTTTTTCTTGGCCACGAGCCACAAAGGCTGTTAAATCCAACGATTCAACAGTCAGTTTCAGGTATTTTACAAACCAGGAAAATCTCCGGAGAGATTCAGATCTTTATACACGGCTGGTTACCTGCTCAAGTGACTGAGGAGTCAGATTCATTATCCATGGCCAAGCCTTTCACCAACATGAAGTTTCATTGTTGTGCCGCTGGCTTGTTTGTCATGTTCAGCATACGTTTTAACCTGTGCTTAAAACCCGAAATGTTTCAGACTTTATTGTGTGTAATTGGAAAAATGGCTCACAGAACAGTCATAAATCTTAAGAAATGAATACATGATACCTTTTATAAACAGGTAAAGAATGGGCCTGTGTGGAAAGGAGCCTGTATTGTGCGACTTGTGTCCATACTAGTGCCAATATGATTTCTGAGTTTTGATATTGGTACTAATCTATCGACTATCGATGATTGTTTTTTTCAGATACCTTAGATCAGGAGTTTCCAAACATTTTCACCTCAAGGACGAAGTGAACTCTCTGAGAATTTTATCACTTCAAAGATAAAAAAAGTCAATCAATGATAAAACTCAGGTCATTATAAATTACAATTAATCAAAAAGGTCAACAACAATGTGATAAAAGTATCCTATTCTAAAAGTATTCTATACTCCCTTTTGCTGGGGACGCCCACTACAGCCCACTCAAGGACCCCTATTGGTTTTCCAGACCCCAGTTTGAAAACCACTGCCTTAGATCAGCGGTGCCAAACCTTTCTGTCTTCCACCGCCTTGTCACAGGTTGCAGTTGTTAACTTAATGTTCAAGTAAAGAGCAACTGACAAAAAAAAGAAAGAAACATTAAAGGACATTTTTTTTAAACTAAACATAATCAGGGTTGTTTGTTAATCATCTAGTGAACCCACAAGTTTGTCTTATGACCTCTTCTGAAGATCCTGACTTTCAGGTCGGGGAAATACTCTGCACTCATTTATTTAACAAAAGAATCCAGATCTGTCAGATGTAAAAAGGGCAAGACAGAGTAAGCAATGATCATGCATATTTTGTTGTACTTTGCAGTTTTTTTTTTCTTGCTGCTAAGGACACATTTCTGTCCACTAACTATCGATGTTGCCCAGCACTATATGCAGGTACTGCATCAGTAAAATCTAGATATTGTTAGATCTGGTTAAAGTAAACTGAAATGAAAGTACATAAAATTACCTTTGCAATTTCAATGGCATTGTCTTAACTTTGTAGCACTCATTGTATTGTTTTCTGTGGCAAACTGAATTGTCCTGGTGTGGTAACTCCACCCTGCAGCTACTCTAAACAGGTTAAAACAAAAATTATTCACACACTATTTTTAAACTCGGCTTGCCGCTAAATTATGTTTATAAAGGGAATGTACATATATATTAAAAGAAAACTCTTTCAGCTCTGTGGTCGACTGTCCGCAGACGTTTTTTTTTCTTTCATTTTTGTCCCCCGTCTGCCTCATGCAAAGTCAATGCAAGACCTTGGGTTAGAATAATAAATGACTGTGGCCAGAGCTGTGCATGCTCCGCAGAGTTTTGCATCATCAGGTTTATTTTCACATCAGAGATACATTTCTCTTGTTCTGTGACTTTGATTGTCATGCCTCATTTGGGAGGGGTCATTCCTCTGTCTTAAGCACACATGCTCGGACCAAATGTGCGACTGAAATAGTATTAATCTCCTCTGGGAATGCTTTTCTCCTTTGGTCTGCAGAATCAGACGTGATCAAAAGGAAGCCGTTTACTGGTTTTGTACAGGCAGGGAGGGATTTCTTCAAGTGTAATCAGAAAAAGTCCATCAGAAGCTGCGATCTAAAGTTTCCCAGCTTTATAGTCACTCAACCGCGGCAAGGTTGATTGGGAGTAGTTGAAGTGGGAATGATCAGGTATAGCTATGATTTGAGTCGTACATTTTCCCTGAGCAAGTGCTACACAGGGAAATAAATCTTTGCCTGAGTATGACTACATCCCAGAGATTTCTTCATCACTTTTCTCTGCTCTGCTCTGACTGTGAAGGGACCATAAAATATGCCCAAGTCTGTCCAGCTTTGAAAAAAAAAAAAAAATGTTCCACTACTTTCACTTGTAAAACGAAGGGAGTTAGAGAGAAAGAGGGAGAGCGGAGGGTTGATTTTGGCACATATTCTCTGCGGTAATAATGGATCCCAGCTACAGAATGATTTGTTCTTACACGTGACTTACCGAGCAGCTCCCTAGCATCAACAAACACTCGAACACATCCACATGCAGAGATACACACAGCAAATTTCCATTGTTTTCAGAACTCAAACTTCACCGTGCTGCCTCATTGACCTGTCTATTCCTGCTTTTTGTCTCAAAAAACGAAGAAAAAAAGAGTTCACTCCTGCTCTTTTGCACATCTCACTTCCCACCGCCCGTCCATCAACAGCACCTCCAAAGTGACATTTAGTGCGGTCGCCTCTTTCACAGATCCTCCCACCTCCAGGGACATCAAACGAGAAGGGGAGAGAGGATGTGCGTTTTCTGCATCGTATGCACTGTTCTCACACACACACACACACACACACACACACACACACACACACAGAAATGTACACACACCTCATCTCCCCAGCTTGTGGTAAGACGAGAGATCCTGAGCAGGAAGGGGTATCTCCTGCAGCCCGAACAGATAATTTAGGAGCTATATGGGAGATGGAGGGAGGAAAGGAAGGGGGAGTGGAGGGGGCAGTGAGGTTTGAGCTGGGAGCAAGGGAGGGAGGGCTGGAATAGGGCTTTAGTGTCAGAGGCAGGAGACAAGCAAAGATAGACTGGCACCAGAGAGCGAGAGCCGTGTTATTGTTATCTCCCCTCTTATTTTATGAGTTTTCCATCAAGAGATCCACAGCAGCTCCCGCTGCAGCTCTGTGTGCCGCACACTCCGACTTTATTAAGAGGTTTACCATATTATGATTCAGCATTTGTACAGGACTTATTTTTTAGGGTTCTCTAGTTGTGTTGTTGTGATTATATTAGTATTCAGGCTCGCAAAATCTTGTGCGTTTTCTTGCTTGCTCTGCTGTGCAAGTCTTAACTCAAAAAATACGCCAAAGCCACAGTCGATTTGCAGCTGTTTTCAATTTTAGAATTGAAATATTTCAGCTTTCAAAATGTCCCTGCATGACTTTTCCGGCACTCAATGTCCATGGAAGTTGTTCGATTTTCAAAAACCATGCAATAGAGTGTTAGTCGTAATTCTGTTCATGGTCTTCATTTGACAGCTTGTTGGCCTCGTCTCGAGCCATAAAAATCCACTGACCTATCTAGTGCAATCTAAAGGTTTTTTTCCACTTATTATGGCGTGTAATGTGTAATGTTTTGTCCTTTTTTGTTTTCAAATCCTTTATACCCTCCTTTTGTAAAGAAGTAATTGCAGTTACCTTTAAAAAACACCATAGATCCAGTGGCTGGCAAGTCATTTCAAAGTGTTGCTGTGCAGCCAAACATTGTCTAAACCCACAGAACTTTATTTTAACTTTTAGTGGCGACCCTAAAGTTTCCAAAAATACCAAATGTATAAGGCACAATTTGGGGAAAAGGATATGTACTAACGTTATCATTTGGGTCTTTCGGGTTTGAATATTTCACTGAGTAAACATCATATATCTTCATTTAAGATGTAGAGAATATATATGATTGGGAAGGGAAAAAAAATCTGAGATTAAAGGGTCGGTTCTCAATAAATTTAAAAATAACTTATTGTACCTATCCATGCGGATTTGGAGGAACAGGCCCTTTAGGGTTTCTTTGAACTGACAGGTGCTTCTTATCAGGTGTTTGTGTGCAGCATTGTTGACTCCAGAGCACCTTACAAAACCTCCTCAACACAAAGGCTTCCTTACTCATTAAATTAACCATACACATCATCCTCCCATGGGTTGTTTTGCAGAAAGGCTGTGGTTGTTTGAGCACGTAGCCGAGTGGAACGTCTCGGGAAAATAGCTTGTGGTCACTGAGACAATAACTGCAGAGCATGAGCCTCACTTTGGAGGATTATTATCTCATTCAAGGAGATTCTTGGATCAGAGTCGGCTCGAGGTTGGCGCGGCTACTCTGTGTTTCCAAAGCAATAATCCTAAAGCATCTTTTTCAGTGGAATATCATAGAGCACACTGGATGCAAGCTTTGCGTTCAAACATTTCCATCTTGCACGGTTTACTGTGCAGATCTTGCATGGCAGCGGAGCAAAGGCTGGCCCTCGACAGCAAACAAAACACTGTGTTTACACAAATTTCGAACAACTGATCTGCTGTCAGAAACAGAGAGCAGAAAGAACTCCTGGCTTGAAATAGCTAGCCATTTTGGTGAATGCGGCCTTCCTCTCCCCTCTCCAGTCGGGCCTGTTTAATTGAAACCAGCTGGTGAGGGTTCTGGGCAGAGATGTGCGGGTCCAGTCAACGTGACTCAAGCATTGCTCACTTGCAACTGGGGTACCTGAGCTGCCCTCCCTGGCTCTTTTGTCAGACAAAAATAATGTTTTTATTAAAGTTGGTGCTATCTGCTGCAAACAAAAGGAAAGTTTGACTGTTTGAAGCTTCTAAAGGGTAAAAGAGAAAGCTGCGGCTCTGGTTTCGATTACATTCGTTGACAATGTGCTATTTTTACTCTTCTTCTCTTCTTTTTTTTTGCCCACTCTGTGATTTTCCTGTAAATGCAAATGGATGAAGTGGCCTAATTTCACCAGGCTCTATTGTGTGTGGATGTCGAGGTGTAATTTAACAAAGTGCTGTTCTTAAAGTTGACTTTATGGTCTTTCCTGTCAAACACTGGGCTATTTTGACTCTGTATACATTACACACAGTGTTTGTGTGTGTGTATGTGCCTCCTATGCTCACGTGCAGATCTCCATGTAACTGTACATGCCTTCAGCTTTAACCTTGCATACTCTACACAATCTACCAAATCTTGGCACCCTCTCCTCATTTTTCTGCAGTTATCCTGCTCGGCGTCTCTGGCACTGACACGTTGCTCCCTGAGATGAAGAAAAAAAAAAAAACAGCCCACTGAAAAATGAATCATCCAAAACTTTGTCTAAACTTGGCTGGCCTGCTGTTGACGGACAGATCATAATGAAGTCTCCCTCACAGGACATTGTGTTCTTATGGTATTACAAGGAGAGTGATCAGATATTACATTATGTCTCTATCTCCTCCAGGGGGCTGCAGCTATTGGGGCTTCACTTACACTCAGGTCTGCACGGGGGGAAGTACTACAACAACAACACAGCACATGAAGCTTCTTCTTAACTGCCTCTAAGTGCTTTTCAGCAGCAAAATTACAAATTAACTTGTTTCAAGAATCTTCTTTAAAACCATGTCAGTATCTACAGTATGCGATTAAATATCAGCTCCAGGATCTTGATTTTAGAAAATACTTAAACAAGTTGGTTTGCTTTGGAAACGTGCACAATATTCTCAGATTCTTTTTCTGTTGTTTTAAGAAACTGAGGTTTTAAAGGGAAACCCCACTGACTGTACACATCAAGCTGAGTTTGCTCCTCATTTGTTGTGCTGCTCGGCCTATGAAAACACTCATCTTTGGTGACATTATTATGTCTTTTGTGGCTTCAGGGGAGTTTTGCACGCCTCTCATGCCAGCCTAATCTTTCATTCAAGGTAATTAAACCCAAATTCAATAGATATGGTGCTTTATTGTCCGTCCGCACTGCAGTATTTTGCATTAGATTTAGAACTTAGATTATGGGAAATGTATCAAAACATTTTTTGTAGCTTAATGATATTAATGACTAGTCAGGATATTTCAACCTCTATTGCTTTGATTTTTATTATTGTATTAAAATCTAACTTTATGGAATTAGAATACTAAATCACTGGAGTTCTTCTTTAAGGGCTTTGTTACAATTAAAAATGATTTGATAAAAATGTTTGCATTTCACCATTTTATTTTTCCACTTTAAGCTGTACATAAACATCTAAGAAATGCTTTATGTACTTTAATGTAGCTGCGCACAGATAACATTTTTAGTGTTAATTAATATATAGTATTTGTCAATAATTATAACTTTTCCTATGACAACTTATTTTATGTTCTTAAAACTGTGCTTGGCTGTATGGTCACACATCATTTGCACTTACGGGAGGAGTTTCAGTTAACAAATACATTAATAAACACTTATATCTGCTTACAACTGTTTAAACTGCTTTGGCAATAATGTACTAAATCACTTACTGCATGAGAATATGAGAGAGAAAGTATGAGAGGCAGTATCAAAGGAGAAATCCGTGAGGGAAAAGGCAGGCATGTGTTTGTGTTTGTTCATATTCTGTGTGTGTGTGCATGTGTTTGCATCCTACCCTGAAACCACTGCAGTCGTCCAGCACGCCAGCTGCCTCTGTGCTAATCCCTCCTCCTGCAGATTTACACATGATCTTGCAGACGTTTCATGCTATTTAATGCAGTTATTTGATAATGAGTGAGAATTCCAGTGGAGAGACACACTATCAGGACCGTCCCAGTGAATCATGTGACCTTTGACCTGTCTTGGCACACAACTTGAGCAGGAAGCACTGCCTCCTGTCTTGGCAGCTAAACAAGCAGCTATGTGTAAGTGTGTGTTTGTGCATGTATTCTTCAAGAAAGTGCGATTGTGTTTCATCAGGCCGATAAATGTTTATGCATATGTGTGAATGAGCATGTGGGTATGTGTGACAGGGCCCTACAGCGCGGTAGACTGGCAGCCTGAGTGTGAACTCTGCATGCTTCCTTTATTCCTCTGACGTCTGACAAGGCTGAGGGCGCTGTTGGTAATGATGTGGTTATTACTTCCCATCATGCCTCACTGCAGGCTGGGCCGTAAAAAACAGTGCGGTATATTCTCTTTGTCCCTCATCGGCTGCCTATGGAGACCAACACTTTACTGCTCTATTATGAAGCTTTTTCACTCTGTTGAGACACTTTACTGACACACTCGTCATGGGACCTTATTCACAAAACTGTTGAAAAGACCTCTCTTTGTCTGTTGCTCTCCTGCTCAATGTCTGATTTCTTTATACTATCCTGTTAAACATGAAAGTATAACCATGTCTACCTCTTTCATCGTGTTAGGACAGTGATTCTGTCACATCCTTTTGCAATATTTACAGTTAAGCATATCAATGTAGACTAAAGATTTAAGATTAAATAACCTGCACGAAGCAAAGAAAACTCTCTTAATATCAAACCAAGACATGAAATTATAATGTCTTGTCATTTGCGGCTAATGCTAATAAAGCTATTGGTGTGTTTGCTGAGAGCTCTGCAGAAATGAGCAGCATCAGAAAGGATAGGCCTACACTTTAAAGCTGCACTCATCAATATTTTTTGCGATCATTAACATGAAATGACTGTGTGTGAATGAGAAATGGGTTGTGCTCCACACAGCATTTTAGTACTTTTTGGGTCATTGTTTTGTTTTTTACAGCTTGCAATTTTACTCTTTTGGTTCACTCTCACAAGCGCTCACCAATGTCTTGGCCCACAGCAGCACATAGTGCGTTTTCTGAGAACAGGTTCTTACTGTGAGCTGCTTGGCCAGTGCACAGCAGACAAAGTTAGCACTTAGCTAGGGAACATTGTTGAGCATTTTTGCCAAAAGTTGGTAGTGATAAAAACAGAAGTAATATTTCTTGTTAGGTCACCAGAAACAACACTACAAATGACTGCTAATGTTGCTCAAAATCTGCTTTTAAATAGCCAACTGTTTGCTAACACTCTAGCCTTGTTTTGATGCCCCCAAGTGGCCAAAAAAAAAATGAAAGCATTGACTAGCCTGTGGATGTTGGAAAAAAATAAAATAAAAATTCAAGCTAACTGATCTGAGATGAGATTGAATATTTAGGGCTTCACTCCAACATACTGTAGATGTAAAATGACTTCATTTAACTTTTGTGTCTTTTTCCTAAACTAATTTTAAAATACGGTTATACGTCAATATCATAGTAGAAGTCAAATCTTTAAAGCCACTATGTAACTCACTTTAGTACCCTCCAATGGTAGTATCAAAAAGACAGTGTGAGAACAGTTTACACTCTGGTACACTGAGAATAAAGAGGAACTCATAGAAAGTACCAGTTTTCACCAAAAAAAAAACTTATGCCATCATAAAATTTGAAGAATGCCATAATCTCATAAAAATTCCCCACATAGTAGCTCTTATTATAAGTCTGTTTTACAGTAAGGTTTTTCCTTTTGAATCCTGAGTATACTCTCTGGGAATTAAACTCTCCTTGTGGAAATCAAACATATAATAGGGCATGGGCATCAGATTTCAAATCGTCTTTGAAACTCAAGATTTATTCTCAGGCTTTATACATGACACCCGCTGTTGAGTTTGCACGAGCCCTCGACTCGGGCTGCGAGGAAGCCTTAGTGGCCCCGGGCCTGGAGTAATGCCAGCTGTGGTCATATGGAAACAGTTTGATCCCCTGACTGTCAAAATGCCCCGTCTGCCCCCCGTGTATGACTCCATATGGAGGCTGCGTGGACATGGTGCTGTTTGGTATTAACACAACAACGACTCCAGTCTCTCCTAAGAGTTGGGATTGTATATCTACCTCCTCTTTCCCCACTTGGGGGTTAGATGGCTTAAGAGGAAATATTAAGTATAAAGTGGATTTGACATTGACAAGTAAATATTTAGATTTTACATTTTCAATTCACTGAAGATGTCTGGTGTTGTATTTCTAACAATACTCAGGACTGCCATACAGATACAATTACATTTTGATATTTTCTCTCTTTTATTGATATAATTTATTGATATAATTTAAAAGCAGTTTGAAGAGAAGAGTTTATTGGCCATTGGATCCTATTCATATGATACAAAAATCCATTAGTAGACTCTTACATTTGCTTAAATGGTGTCATTTATTACATAAAACATAAAATCTGCATTAATCTGTAATGTAACAACAACAGAAATGAATGCTTGATGGATTACCAAACTCAAGAAATCTTCTTAAGTCAAATATGAATGGAAACATCCAAACAAATACATGCAAAATCAAAACCTGACAGCAACTTCCAGCAACTATTTAAAATTTGCAAAAGTAAGAGTTAAACTTAAACAAATACACAGCAGTGTGCAGTGGTAGTTGTAATTAATAGTGGCAAAATTCAGTAATTCATGCACAATCTTGTGCGTATTATTCAGGATTTATGCTGAGAAGATGAAATGAGTGCCAACATCCCACCTCTCATCTTTGGGAATATGCGTTTTTGTTTCCCTCATTAATCCTGCTCAGTTCACAAAATCAAATTCATATCATTATGACACAAATTACCCCCCTGCAATCATTACCCCATTGTTGGGGTTGTTTACATTGTTGTTTGTCTGTTGCTCTGCATACATCAATTCGCTCCAGCGTTAATTATTTCTTGCACTCAAATTAACTTGAGCGAAGTCCCGGGATGATTCATTTAGAGTGTATATGATTAGGACCAGCCTGAAAGATCAGAGGCTCTTTTTAATCTGTAGCACCAATGCTAATTTATCTACCAACCCCCCCAAAAAACTCCCCTCTTTCTCTCAATCCTTTCCTGTCTTGTTGCGGTTTTATTCTTTCATAAGACCCCCCAACCCTTTCATGCAGTGTGTGTCGGATGGAAATGAGGTCTATCCATTTCTTTAGAGATGGGATGGATAGATCAGTGGATGGATGGATGGTGGGGATAGAGACCCCCGTGCGGAGGCTCTCTCTCCATGTCTCCATTGAGCAGAGATTATATCGCCGGTTGGTGGCTGTAAAATGCAGTTCTCTCCTGGCAGACACCAAACAGGACTCACAGGAGTCTTTTCAAACCTCACCATTGTTAGCGAGGGATTATTCTTTGGGTTGTTATCCCATTACGCTGTAATAGTAGCAATTTTCTGCTTTGGAATTTGGCTTTTTCTGCGGGGAAATACATGCCAGAAAGTTTTTGCATCACGCATTTATCATCAGTAATTTGTTAAAAGTGTTCAAGTACATTTCCACGGCTGGTGACTTTTTAGAAGACTTTGTCAATTGTTGTCTGGATCCAAAGTGAAAAATATTTGTTTGCACTGAGGCGCTGAACCTGTATTTAAATGTAAAAGCACGTCTTGCTTTATGCAGGCGAAAACTATACTGCACTTAAATTATTATAAAATTACAAAATGAGCCGAGACGCTGTATTAAGGGGCTGTTTTTCATAACTCTGTTGGCCTGATATCAGAATTTTCAGCACAATGCTTGAATCAAATTCTTGGAATATTTTGGGTATTAATTTTTTCCCTGACATGAGCGATGGTCCTTTTCTTCGTTATAGAACGGGACATCAACAAGGCTTTTCAAAGTAATGCTCTTAACAGGTCATTAAGCTTTTTTTTAGTTTTTCTGTAAGTTTGCCCAAACACTAAAACCTTGTGTCTTTCACGTCTGATTAGTGACACTTTAATAAAGTCGTTTAAAGTTCAGTGGACTGAATTTTCCACCTTTTCTAGTGTTTCTATGGTCACGGGGAAACGACCCGCATTCAGGCCTGTACGCAATCTTTTAAATGCAAATCCTTTAAAAGTAACTGTGTAATTCTGTCTATGGGGACTCTCCCGACTTGGCTGCGAGAGAAAGTGTTTTTTTATATAAGGCAACCACGGCTGTTTTCCTTTCTGTCTTCTTGATCTGACAGCAATTGACTAAGCCAGTCCTTACGGCGTGACAAAAGCTTGGCAAAATCTTTACATTTCTTTTCCTCTTTTCTTCCCCCCTCTTTTGGCTAACTTTTCTTGGATGGGCCAAGGTGGACAAAGCCTGTCTTCTCTTCCACTTGATTGGGTCAGAAGGCTGAAGTTAAATGTTTGGTTCAAAATTGTCTTAGCATTCCCAGCATCATGTTTTTTCTTTCTTTTTTTTATGCCGCTCAGGGAAGCTTGGAAAACTATGTCGAATCGGCCACAATCAAATCATTTACGGTGAGCTCACAGAGAAGGAATTAATGCATTTTATATGAGGATGCCGGGTCTGAGGCAAAGTCCCCTCAGCAACATGTGAGAAAACTCTCTCTCTCCCTCTCTCTCTCTCTCTCCCTCCCTCTCTATCTCTCTCTCTCTCTCTTTCTCCCTCCCTCCATTACTCTCTCCTTGCTCTCTCTCTCTCTCTCTTTCTCCCCTCTGTTTTACTTATTGAAATTATAGCTGTCACCCACTTCACAAGGAGGAGAGCCAGGGGAAGCAGGTCATTGACTTGATTTTCATGGGAAGGCTGATTCGGCCATTCAGGGTCTGATAGGTCCAGTATTGACAGCCCTTTGCGCGAGGGGAGGGGAGCATGCCGCCTTCATTGTACCCACGGTTTGCTGAGGAAAAACAAGAGAGCGCCTGGGAGACAAAGACCTCAATGGGAACAGTAGCCCCTGTGTCCCCTTGCCTCTGACTGCTGCTGCTGGGAGGCTTGTGTCTTCCATTCTGGCCTCAAGTGCTACTCCCACCCTCTCTCAAACACCCCGCCACCCCCGTCTCCCGCTCTTTTTTCATCCTGTCAAGTGGCTGCAGAGGTGTTGCCATTTCATTCTCTGACCCCTGACACCCTCCCTCTGAGTCCCATCGCCTGTGAGTGCAGAGGTTGTTTGTCATCTTCATTTGCAGAAGATGCTCTTCACTTGTATCCATCATGGACCATACAGGGAGCCTCACTGGTGTTGTCAAGTAAGGGTTAGACTGGTCCTTTTTACTGTAATACAACATGTCCTGTCAGTGTCATTTCTTTGTCACGAGGGATACATTGATCTCACTTTTCTCTTCCGATACTGATACCTAAACTCAAACTTTTTTTGGCATTTCCGGAAGCTTCAGAAGATTTTTTGTCCCTGCAGTGGCTCAATGTCCTGACAGTCTGAGAACCATTGAATTAAGTGTTAGTCTCCAAATATTGTCATGAAACCAGCCTCGCCTCTTTTGCATAGGTTGGACTGGGGTGTGGCGAAATGGGCTATAACCTCAGCAAGAATCAGAAATCAGATCAGAAATCTTTTCTGATGTCTTGTCTTTAGTCGCTGTTTCTTTGTAGTGTATCACGTCTCCCTGATCTTTACTGTCAGTGATTTAATAAATGCATAAAATGCCCCAAAACTTACTTTTTAAATGTTTGTAGTTGGCATATGATACTTGACATTTAATATATAACGCCAAACAGCTGTGTCTTGGCTTGTTTTTAATGTGATTTCTCTGCAAATTCCACAGCACCACAAATAAATAAAAAGCCCCCAGGAAGAAAATCTCTGGCATCACTTCCGATCACATAAAAAGTGACAATTTGAAATAGTAGGTGAATAAAACATCTAAATCCTAAATAATGGCTGGAAATATTGGCAAAAAAACATTTGTCTAAAAGACAAGTTCAATACTGGTCAAGTCTGTTCTCAAGCGCTTGCTCTTGTTTTCACAAGTCAGCCAAAGAGCTCTGGCTACTCATCAGAGTGTGTAGTACACTAGTCTAGGTTTAAGGTTATCAGGTCAGTCTTATCAAGGCCTCTCTTTGAAGTAAGCCCTGGCTCTGTTTCTCTCCTGATAAATACTGTATGTGGGCTTAGTCTGGGCAGACGTCCAGGATGTGTGGATGGAATGATTTTCTGGAAAAACTTCTGGTCGTGCGTGTTCCAATACACCAACTAATATATTGCCAAGGATTGCCAAAAATAATTTTGATCCTGATTTGTTGCTGAGGAATGCAGTGCTGCGTTGCTGGGTGCAAACTCGGTCCAGCTTTTTTGACCTCAGAGCACCATTGTTTTGCTGTCTCTACAACAGAAAGGTAAAAATGACATAAACAGACATTTGTCATCATTTGTCAACATCTCATACCCTTTCACAGCTTAATCTGTAATCTTGCACACAGATGAAAAGGCCACACTAAACAGAAATTACACAATCAGAGAAGAAGATGTGAGACGAAAGGCGATCCTGCCAGTTTTTAACAGAAAGGGGGGGTGACTGACCCTGTAGGTTTACGAGCAGGAAAAAGAATTACAACTGTGAAGGCTGAACTCTAACCCCTTGTGACTTGGCTTCCAACCTTTCTGAGCACTTTCTGACCTCTAACCTTCAGGCTCTTTGGCTAACCCAGGAAATTGCCGCGGCCCCCTTGACAGCCAGTCACCACTGCCTTTATCACCATCTTTCCGACATTTGGTGAAAGAGCCATAATGAGAACACAATGGAGAGTCTAACACTCAGAAATCATACAGTGTTGACAGTAGGACATTACAGTCCATGAATTTTAGGTTTAAGACATCAAAATGATGATAAGCCAACTGGTAACCATTAGGCTATTTGAGACTCGAGCCTGTATCCTTCAAAGAATTTCATGAACACACACATTAACATCTTAGTTCCCTTCAGATTTTTTTCTTTTTCTTTCTTTTCTCTTGGTGACCAAAGGGGATTGGCATTGCAGACTTTATAGAGGGACTCTATCCTCCTCACATCCCACCCACCCCCTCCTCAATCTAATACTGGCTTCGTTTGAAGTGTGGATTTTCTGGAGAAGTGCTTCACAGCCCCTCCCTGCCGCCCCACACCCAAATCTGTCTATTGATGTATCAGGGCCCCGGCTTTCATATGGGGATATGGTCCCTCGATTTTTGGGTCGTGAGCTCTTTATCGTAATTTACTGTATCAGGGAGTGCTTCTCTCCTGGTATGTGGGGATTGAAAGGAATGGTCATGTGCTGAACTGATTAAGAAGTTGGTGGTGACCCGAGGTTAAACCCTTGAGAGGAGGAAGGGGGGGAGGGGGAGTAAAAATACAAAAGCAGTCGGAGCAAGTGTATAGTGGACCGATAGAGGTGGTAAAAATGGGTCACGCAAGAGGTGGAAAAAACATCTTGTCCCACTTGAGAAGTGAAACTTTGCAGAAACTGAGGTCAAGGATTCATCTCGCCTACCACTGCTGAGGCCTCCACCCTAAACAACGTTGAGCAAGCATCATTAAAACCAACCTTTTCATTGTCATCTTGACTTGTTTTGATAAAGACACCTTTTTCCTTATCATACTCCATTAACTTGAGCTTACCTCACTCCTGTCTCTCCCCTCTTTGTACCCTCACTCCTTCTCATGATTCAAGGCACCACCAGACTGTTTTTGTAGCTGGCTTGTCTCTTTGGAGGATTGGAGTAAACTCAATGGTGACAGCTTTGCCTGCCAGGCGAGTTGTGTGGTGCAGTGTCTGTATTGAGTCTAGGCTTGAGTTTTTTCCCCCCCATCAGCCCCCTCCCCGTCTTGATGTTTGATGAGAATCAGACAGATTTAACCGAGGTTTGAGCAAGCACAGAGGCTGGCCGTCTCTCTGCGCACTGCTGCTGCCATGCTAATAGTGGCACAGCCTGGGACGGCGGAGATTACGTGTCACCAGGCAGAGATGTCACAAGCCCAGGAGGCTTTTGTTGCCTTCAAAGCGACGCCTGGTCAGTCTTTTCCACCATTCATTATCACACTGACTCAGATGAAACAATACAGGGCAGAAACAGGGGGAAAGAGTCATGAACTATGACACATTTGCCAGCCAAAATTTTTCTTTCTTTTTCCATCGCATTTAACAGCCTATTGACAGAACCGTTCTAGAAACTCTTATTGCAGGATTTCCTCTTTCCCTTTGACAATTAATTGAGGGCTGCTGTCCTTCTGGCAACAAAGTTACATTAAAAAGCACTGAACCATTTTTGATGGTTAAGTTAACCCAGCTGAGCAAAGCTCTCTCCAGCAATCAGATGTAACAGCATATTGCGTTTAATTTGGAAAAAGTGTGTTAAGGACTCCTTTCTTTGAGCCTAAGTTGTCGTAAGGGAAGGCGGATCGGAAACTCTCTCCTTGCCAAATTGGTGGTCAAAGTCACAGTTTTTCTGCTCCAGCAGCGTGACAGTAGCCTTATCAAACTTTAACGATTTTCACCACAGAAGTGAAGATGTCTCAATGCTGTCTTTGTAGGAAGCTCTGTCAGTCAGCGCTCAGTGAAAACCGTGCAAAATCGAGTTAAGTGGAATTAATGAGCGAATTTTGCCCTTGAGACCTGAGCTGCCTCTGTCTTTGTTTGTTAAAGTGAGTGTTTTCACTGCAGCCCTTTTGCCCTGGCATGGAGCTTGCCAAGATCTTTTGGGTCCAACAGGTAATTCCCAGGCATTTCCCCTTGTTTGGCTAAGGGAAAAAAGTAGCGTCTACCCATTTTACCCATCCGTGTATGTTTAAGTCATCAGCCAGTTGGAAAAAAACAAAAAAAAAAGCTCTAAAAAAATTGAGGTTGGTGTGCAAGAGCGTCCTTAATGCTCATTACTTCATTCAGAAAAGATGTGTCCCATCCTGGGAAATGTTTTAAAACCGAGACATGAAGAAAAAAAAAGAGAGAAGAGGCTTGTCATCTAAATGGTACATTCTTTTTTTACATCTGTCACAATACATTTAGCTCTTAGTAATGGGAATAAAGTTTACTCAAGGAAGAGACTTGTATGTATTAATTGAAAGCATTTCCTTTGGTTCTGAGTACATCTGAAGACTAAACAGCACTTCTGATTCTGCTCAGATCTATTTCAGCTAAAAGATGACCTCTCTTAAAATGAGATTGTGCCATTAATTTAAGCTGTCGTCTCCAAAGACGTATCAGAGTTTTGTTTGTATGAAGCTTTGATGGTTTGGCTTGTTAGAAAGTTCTGGATGTCTATGGCAATTATGTTTGTAACTAAACATCCCTATCCCATCGCAGATCCAGAGAAAAGACAGAAGTTTTATCTTAATTTTATAGTCCACAGGATACTGTGTAATAATACACAGTATATAACAATTTTGATGGTTATATATATATCACTTCTTAAGTTTTTTGACTTTTGTGTTTCCAAATATTTAAGTCTTTATCTTTGCTGTAAATAGCTTTGTTTCCTTTGTGCATTGCATTGTGGGACAATAGTGTCTACCAATAGCACTCTTAAAAATCAAGTGCAATCTGAAATATTTGATTATGTTTAATTATGTCTTTTTTCCAATTGTGAGCACATTTATGGCTACAACTAATAATTATTTTGATTATCGTTTAATCTGCCAGTTACTCAAACTTGTTTGGCCTCATAAATGTAAGAAAATAGTTCATCATAGTTTCACAAAGCCCAGTGACATTGTCATCACCAGACATATCCAGCTTACTATAACATTAGACAAAGAAAAGCAGCATAGACCTTACGATTTAGAACTGTAAGTGGAAAATGTTTGGTGTTTTTGCTTGAAAAAATAACTTCAGTGAAGAATCGACCCTCAAAATAGTTGGCAGTTGGTTTCTGATGTAAGTATGAAGACTGTCAGTGATCACCAGGTGCTGTATATATGTGGATTCTCCTGTGTGCAGTATATCTGTGAGCAAAGTGTGTGTATGAGTGCGCATGACGTTGGTGTGGTGCTTTTTGTTTCTTGGTGGCGATCCTCCTGGGCCCCAGGGGGACCTTGATAAAAGCCTTGTCTGACACTGAATCACTGGCCTTTAGAGGATTTCCACGGCCCTGAAAGGAAACTGTGATAATTCAGGGACAATCCTACTCCGGTGGTCTCCCCTTTGGCATCCCTTAATAACTGTATTAGCAATTAAGGGACGAGGCCGATCCACAATTGGAACCTGCAGCCGCCCTGCAAGCCATCCCGTCTTCCCTCATCTCGTCCGCTTGTGGCCGGGCTTAATGGCCTGTGAGAAGACATCATCCATGTACTCCTTTGCCCTCATTCATTATGGTCTCACCATAATAGATAACAGACTCAAGATAATGTCACTTGACGATATAACACCATATGCAGTGTTTATTTTCAGTCGCCGTCCCTCGACAGTTGTGTAAGAAAATAAATGAGCAGATCGTGGAACAGCTGAGGTTACAGATATGGGAATCTAACCCCCGATTTCAACACCTTGAGGCACGGTGAGTGATGTGGGGCCCGGACGGGATCTCCTGAAGGATTCTGGGTAACATTCTTTTCGACAGGCATTAACACAATTTAATTTTGACTAATTCGCCAAGAGGATAACCAAGATTTCATTGCATTTCATGCAGGTTTTCTTCAGGCTGAATTACATTCCGCCCTCTCGGCTATGATAATCTGTTGGCTTATGTCCTTATGAGGCTTCTCTGGGGGTCGAAGCCGTTGTAGCAAGAAACCAACGTGTACAGCATAGTATTGGGCACGAGGTGTATATTCAGTACATAATTGCAGCACGTTTTAAAATGAAGCAATGTCTTCTTGCAAACCTTTATCACGTCTTGGAGTTATGAATTGTTTTGACTAACCCAACTCCCAAAACGTTTCAGTTCAGTTCATTTGTAGATGTTTATCATATTTTGTTTCTTACCTTCATTTTCTGTCCTCTTCTCTGTCTAGAAAAGTATGCTTATGTTGTTTTTCAAAATCAATCAATACCATGACTTTAGCTTTCAGGCATTACCAAGTCTCCAAGGAATTTCATATCAACAACCTTAAATTTAAGTCATAAAAAGTTCAGTAGTCAGTCTTCAATTCATGTGGGACATAATCAGCTCTATCTGTGAAGAATTGTCTAAATGAGCTTGTGCTGTTGCATTTTTCACAGACTGTAAATTTCTTTTGGACAGAGCTCTGGTTGTTTCATTGCTCCTGGAAGACAAAACACTCTGTGAATCATTTACCCACAAAAACATAGCAAAATACACCACAAAAGTTTGGATGATTTGGTCCACAGGCATGGCTATTTTTTATTCTTTCTTTTTTTTTTAAAATTCTTTTTGGCGCTTGCCACCTCGACTCTCCTCCTCCTCTTCCTCTCCAGTATCTCACAAATCCTGTGGTCAGCGAACGTTAAGAAGTTATGGATGAGCATACTGATTCCTCTGATGAGTGAACCCCCCCTCGCTCCTTCCTCTATTCTGTCCTAATAGGAAACAGTGGAGATTCATCCTCCAGTCCGCCGTCCACCCCCGGAGGCCCATGACTGGGGATGTGTATGGTGGGGAGAAACCAGGGATGACAAATAAAGGCTGAACTCTTGAATGGCAAGGTTCTGCTTCCCGTGGCTCTGTTTGCAGCGTGGACCCCGGAGGCCATAGCCCCTCTGCCCGGGGGGTTGTCAGTTACTGATGGCACTGTTGTTGGTTCCAGTGTGAAGGGGGCCGAAGAAGCCCCACCACAATCCCGCTTGTTAAATAGCATGAATTAATGAAGTGGCGGAGCTGGGAACTTCCTACCCCTGAGCGACTTGGGGGGAGAAAAAGAAGGCCACTTCCTTAGCATTTCTATGGGCCCCCAACTTCTTTTCATCCTGTCGGCTTCTTCTCCCCTCCGCCCGAAACCCCCACTTTATCCCCCCCACCCTCCTACACCCTCAAAAACGTCTTTTTTTGAAGTCTTTTAATCCTCGGGATTTATGCCGGGTTGGGAACAGCAACTGATAAGCGGCCTCAATAAGCAAAAAATAAGATGGCTTTTGCAGAGTCGTATATGTAAATGCAAATGTGAACAGTGGTCATAGCTAACGGCATGGAAAGTTGAGATGAAAGAAAGTTGCAGATGTGAATGTTTGTGTTTCTACTTCTTTTCTTTTTTTGGCATCCTCGCTGAAACACATCCTGCAAACTTTTCTTCTGGTGGCTCATTTTACAGTTCATGTTTCAAACTTTGTCTCAAACTTTATTCTCAACCCAACTGAAAGACAAACCCCTATTCTTCTTTAAATATGCTTTCATGAGACTGTACAAGGAATAAGAAAATGCCTAAGCAGCAGGACAGCATTCCCATGGTGCACCAGTCTCCATTTTTACTGCCACCCCACCTTCTTAATATACATAATTTATGAAACTCCTTCAGATTTAGTTGCTGCTTTATTAGTCTTATGTTACTTATGATGTCAGTATTCTACACACCTGATTTACAGATAGGCAAAGACACACTAACACATTTATAGAACTGTAAACTGCTCCGGTGATGCTGATGGATGGCAGCAGCAGTACAGTACCTCTAGTGTTGCACATGTGCACAGGGAGGGGTCGATTTAAAATCCCATGCAATTCCAAACCCCCAATATTTATCAACCCTTAAAAGAAGCAGCTCAAAGACATATGCCACCTGAGGGAAATTCATTCTTTTTAGGTATGTGTCTCGCTGTTTCATGAGAATGCTGCACTCTCAATGGTCCGTGAGGCTCATACTTGTTGATTTAATGCACACTTAAAACGCAAAGTTCACACATAGCGCGTTTAGGATTGCTTTAAGAGAGCATACACATGGATTCAAACATGCTGACACCCCTTGTTCTTTCATTTCGAGTGAACAAGTCAATTTTATGGAGACAGATTGGCCTTTAGGCCGCAGCTGCACCTAGACCTGGCTCATCTCAAAGTCCTCTGCAGCGGTCCCAGCAGTGAATCACTCGGACGTAGACCGAGGCTGCTTTGCAGATAACACAGATCTCTTTGAGGTAAAGGCTGGTTGGCCGCCAGTTCCCTAATGGGAGCATGTTTATACTTTGAGTTTTTATCTGCTGTGAAGGGCCCTCCGCCGTACAAAGGCTGGAATTCCTCTCGTAAAAGCTTGATACTGCGGCACAAAATCCTGTAAATAAATAAATGAAAGGAATAATCGGTCAAGGTGGGTGGAAAGGCAGCGGTACGCCCGTCGCATGGAACAAAAATGGACTTCGATGGTATCTCCTACTTGGACCAGACATGCATTCAGGGTCCACGTTGTTCTGGAGGGGGAGTGTAAACACGGCATCAGAGCTTCGGCTCGCTTGCTCATTTTAGGAGCGAAACACTTTAAAGACTCTGATCCCGAGCCTTGATAGGGAGGTTTCCATAATACCTTTCTTCCAAAAGAGCAGCATTTGCGTGGCGACTCCTGCTTGCAGAGTAACTGATGTAGACATTTCAATGTCTGGCTGCACCAATTTTGCAGGCGGCCATTTAATGCAGTTATTATTGAGTGATTATAGTTGGCTGTTTTTGTAATGCACAATTATGCTTCATTCATTGAATGTTACTTCAAGCGTATCAAATCTATTTTCAGCCTCATGTAGAAGAAACAACTTCCCTGGTCAGTTGGCAAACAAACATTAACACTTTTGTGCATGAAGCCAAATGACTAGCTGGCATGAAAATAATGTAGTTGGGCCAAAAATAAAATCTGAGTCACTTCGGTTACCAAGTGAAATAGACAGACTAGACATTTGATGGCAGACAGTGGTGTATGCACACATGGTCATAATACTATGGATTGGGTTGCACTAGTTATTCAGTTTTAAACCAGTGATCTCTATAATCATGTTGCACCAATAAAGCTTGCTAGTAAAGTCACATTTTTCAGGGGCCTAGTGATATATTACACTCAACTGCCAATTCTTTGTACTGTAACTGTACGCGTTACTTTGTTTTTCTTATATAAAAATACTTTTTGCTTAATCATATTAGCATAACATTTTGAAGTTTCAGGTGTATTGTATTATTATTATTTATTTTTTTATTTATTCTTTTTTTATGTTTTAAGTCGTTATATAACAGTATTTTGTTCAACATCATATGTCGACCACATTTAATAGTACTACTCTTACTCTTCAATCTTCAATCTAAGGTTCACACTACATTAGCAAGCTAAAGTTAGCTGTGTCAGTTGGTTTAATTAGCTACACAACGGTTACACCTGGCAGTTACTATATAGTTTGAACTTGTGAAGAGCTAGCATAACCAGGTCCTTAGTGCAATGAGGGCATGCATGGAACTACAAAATACATGTGAAAATGGTCAGTGTGGTTTTTCAAAAGCACCTTACTCAATTCCCTGACCAGCTTGTTAGCTATGATATCACAGCAGCACCACAAAAAGCAATAATGAGCAGTTCACAGACTCTTCCCATGGACAAAACACTGAGAAGTGACCAGCTTCTACTCCCTCCCTGTCTGCCTATTATCTCCCTGCTGTATTTCCCTGTGAGGGAACCCCTGTGGTCACTGTCTGACTCTCATCCCGCTCCGCAACAAAGACCAGAGGAGCTGCAGGTAGCGATGCTAAACTTAGTCCTGGTTTTTTCAATTAAAGGGTGGGCGGGCTTCAGTGGGCGCCCCTTTGAGAAGTTTATAAAATTAACCAATTAGGACCTGCAGGGTAGTGAGATAGAGACAAGAAAGGAAATGAAAGACCCTTCTCTTTTTCTCTCTTTCGTTCTTTCACACACACACATTGCCCACTCTCCCAAAGCCCAGCATGGATTAATCACTCTGTCTGGGCGAATGAATGGTCGTTCACATCGCTGAGGCCTGTTATTTACAATTAAGTAGTTAGACAATAAAACTCACGCCGTGGAGTCTGCTCAGTCCTCCGCCTTGCTCTCACTGCAGTACTTTGTCCTTGTTTTGTTTTTTTCTCGTCTTTTCTCGCCCGTCTTTTGACATTTTCTTTTTATTTGTCACACTTCTTTACCTCTTTATGTTATCTCTTTTTGTTCTGTTTTGTTGTTTTTCTCTTCTCAGCTTGTCTTCTCTCACTCTTTCTTTTTCGACTTATATCGCTCTGTCCTTCTCATGTCCTTCCCCACCTCTTTCTAACTTTTTCCTATGCGATCTCTCCTTATTTTCCTTCTGTGTCCCTGTCTCTTTTATTTTAAATAGAGAAAAGACAAAGAGGGAGTTGTCTTTTCTCTATTTAAAATTCTTTTCCCCCCCTTTCTCTCTTATTTTGCTGAGAAGGAGCAGAACCAGATAATGAGGCGAGGAAAGGTCCCGGCCCATTAGCTTTCGATGGAGGAGAGCAGGAGATTTGTATGACTCTCATGTTTTTACGGTGTTGAGTCAGTTGAGTCATATTACTTAGTGGTAAACATATTGATATGCTGACTCATGCAGCCACAAACACACGCATATGAATCTGCGTCAGTTTCATTTAAGCCTGTTTGCTTGTCTTGTTTACATATTACCAGTTATTCTGCAATGCACGCCTTTTTTCACATTCTAGAATACAAATGTTTTCTGAAAGCACTCTTACAGAGCTGTAATTGAGAAAGTGCCATGAAGCCATGTTTACTCTGATCGGATATTTTCCTCTGCGGGAGTTGTTTTTGTTTTTATAGAAGAATAAAGCCAGTAAATGGTTTCTTTTGAAGGGAAGGAAACATGCTCTTATGTCTCCAACTGTGCCATCTGTGTGACAGAAAAGAAAATGAGGGGAAATTGGACGTCAGATGATTGCCATCAAATAAAGAAATCCTGTTATCATACATTAATACTTCAGAGAGAAGAAGAAACCTCATGTGGTATGTCACCACAGTTGATCTAAACCACTTTTTTTCAGTGTTAGTACATTGGCTTAAACAGTTCACCATGTAGGTGTGGTTATGTAGTTTTGGATGTGTTTCAAAAAAGCAAGGACTAAGACTGATTTACATTTAGTTAGTCTGAAGCATCATCTGTATAAACAGATATCTGCATGTGTGATCTTCAGTTACCAGATCTTCAGTAGGCTGAGTAGTACTGACCAATCACGTCTGAGCAGGCTTTGGTTGCATGCAGGTAAACAGAAGAGGTGGAACACATGGGCCAAAATGCAATCGTGGAACCAATATGCGACTGTTTGACAACAATTTAGCTTTTCATTAACTTTGTAAAAATGTATATCTTTATAGACATTAGCCGAAATGTGTCTTTCTCATCATTCTTACGTATCAGGTTGCTAATCAGAGGGCAGAGGCCAGATCTGTTTTCTGTTTCTGGATATCTGCCGGCTACACTCAAAGCCCCTCATTGGAGGATAAATTGACGTCAGATGATTGTCAATCCATTCCAAAACTGGTCTAAAGGGCAACAAAAGCTACAGTCTTGATGTCTGTCATGCTACTGTAAGTTGAAGCCTATCAGCTATCCAGAAAAACACGAGTTTTATCACATTCGCTCTTAGTACAAATCCAGGATTCCAGTCGAGTCCAGTACTCGAGTCCAAGTACAGACTTCCATCCAGTCTGTGTTCATATTGCACCTTAGTTAGACTTAGATACGTTTTGCAGCAGTGCCATTCATGAACCTCTTCAGCATCTGTGTATACGAACTGGAATCTGGAAGTCATCCAATAACATGATAAATCACTTAAAATTCAGTATTAACTTTAGTCTCTGTTCAGTGTCTTTAAGTCAACCTGATCTGTGAAAAACAACACAAACAAACACAACTTAGAAACATAAAATAAATGCAGACACATGGAGAAAAAGCAACACATACACACTCGCATTCATACCAGTGTGGCCATACACACCAAGCCATGCAGATAACAGCGGTCAGAGGACAGACGGCGACTTGTGTCCAGCAGTACGGTCAGTCATATCCCCCTGAGAGTCAGCATTTACTACAAAACAAATAACAGGAAGCTGTGCTGGCTGTGCTGTGAGAATTCCAACAATCCCCACCCTTGTATTTCGTTCCTTCCCTTCTTCTGCTGACTTAACTTTACGACCTCCTTCAGCCTTGTGTCGCCTCGGTCAGATTTGGCCTGAAGTGATTTGACACTAAGCAGTGCTACTGGGTATTGTTTCGATCACATTGTGACTCAGGGATTGCTTGTTTGTCCAGCTTTTTCCTAATTTAGAAGCAAAGGCCAAATAAGGAAAAGCACTGGAAGGAGTCGGTTTACTCAAATTCTTGATACTAAAGACAATAAAACAGAGAGAAAACATATCTGTGCTCTGGATTGTTGCAGCGTTAGTGGTTTATTTAGTAGGGGTTCAGCCCCAGCTGCTTTTTGTCAGGATCTTTTTTTCTTCTGTGCTACGTGTTCTTTATTCCTATTGCAGAAGCACTGTAAAGTTTGACTTGGAAACTCTTGGTGCCATCTCAGATCTTCCTTACTTGAGTCAGAAGCATATTTTTTTCCATGTAGGCTTCGTCCAAGTAATTTGTAAAAGTGGTCTGCTAAAAGCTTTTCCTCCTTTGAAGCATCTCGTACTAAAATGGAGAAAGACGGCGTTTGATAACTGTCACATTTACTCTGACTCAATGACTCTTGACATCACAGTAAACGGATGAGTTGGTAGGTTATTTTGTCTAATATAAACTTTGGTCTGCTTGATAAATCAGCCAGCTGTTGTCTCCAGACTTGCCGTGAATTTCAAATAATATTTGCTTAAAAAGTGAAGTGTGGCATTGCAGCATTAAACCTTTTTATTCTCTGCTGTTAATCACACGTATAGCATGTCTTATATGAGCTTATAGCTTTCAGTGGTGAGTAGCATTGGTTAGGTTGTAAATATAGTGGTTGTAAAGCTGATTTACAGACATGATGGCCACAGTCGATTACAGTTTGAACTAAATCTGGCTCTGCTCTGTTTATCTTCTAAATCTGGATGCTGGAGAACGTTTAATTAGTGTCAATAGTGGTTTAATTATCCCATTCGTTTTCATGTCATAGGTTATGGGCAGCGTGCTGCGCAACATAAATACACTTGTGTTACACATGTGGAATGTGTGGAAAATGATGTAGTACCCTTACATTTGACAACCCCATACTCACCCATACGAGTGAATAGATCTTGATCATGCTGGGAGAGAAAGTTAATTTTTATACTCTGTATTTATGCTGCTTTGTATTTAATCCTTACAAAACACAGGCTTATTCTGACATAGTTTTTTTAACCATAATACAGCAGAGTGGATTTGAAAGTACTGATGTTTCATACTTAAGCATGAACCAACTTTGGACAATGTCATCAAGATAGAAATAAACAGCCAGGCCGAGCGAAGGCGGAGAGAGGTTTGGAAAACTGATTACAGGGCTTCGATTTCTAGCCCACAATTGACCAAAGAATCAACATATTTACTGTATAACATTTCAGGAATAGATGAGAAACGAGACCAAACAAAAAGAAAAAAAAAAAAAGACAGAAAGAGGAGAGTGTTTAACAGAAAATAGCATCACTCTTTTCAATTGCCAGCTCCAGGGCGTTTGCCAATAACAACATCGAGGGGAGTCTGCTGCAAAGAGAAGTGCACTCCTTTTTGGATGGATTACATTTACAACCTTTGTTGAACTCTGCCCAAGAAAAGGGAAAAAAATGATCACTGTCACTCTCTTGGACGCCATGGCAGCTTGGTGCAAACACACTGTATCTCATCTCTGTCAGTATCTCCTAAAAGCAGTCTTAACCACATTCGGGGTATTTGGGGTAAAGGTTTTTATCATCTGTGCGTACACTTTACTCTGCCCTCAGTTTGACTTATAGAGAATAAATGGCATCTGTAATCTGTGTTTGTTTTTATACGTGTGTGAGTGCGCCTGTGTGTGTGAGTGTAGGTGAGATAATGCAGAATACGTCAGCTGGGGCTTAGATTAGGTTTAGACCATGTTGAGTGATTCACTTCTGGGTTATCTTAATTCTTTAAGATAAGGTGGACAGTTCTCAGACTCCCACACTCTCACTATTTCACCATATTCACTGCCTTGAATCCTACCTGCGGTCTGCGAGGATTTGAATTAATGTCAGTGATGGGAATTTGGTTTTCGATGCAGATAATTGGGCTCAGAAATGCAGCAATCGGCCACACACACACTAACCCATTCAGTGATTTAACCGAGTGATTTAAAGTTGCCGAAGCAAAGCTTGAAAGCGCACAAAGTACACAGTATTCATCAGGCCAGCATTACGTTCACATTTGGGTCTGATTGCCTTGCATACGTTACAATGGCCTCAAATAGCTCATAGTGAAGGCTTCAGCCAATGATCTATTCTCCAAAGACAAATGGCAAAACTGTAATACCACTTATTTTCTTAACCCTGGCCAAAGTATAATGAACATCTGCAAAAATTACACATCTTAATAAGATTTTCCAAACTGCTTTCCGCAGTTTGTTTGACGTTACCTCAGCCCCCTTCCCTGACATTTTTACCCCAAAATTCACATTGTGCCCTTAAAAACTTTCCCCGGGTCCCACCCAGGCGTCCGCGCTCACAATGACAGACACCATTCATTAGTGTCCCCGTATTTGCCCGTGCTGTTTGGACTTTTTTAAACAAAAGAGATGAAGCAGACACCCACGAGTGGCTAATGGTCTCCCCAGCTGCTGATGCATTAATTGCGGAGGCCTCTCAGCGCTGCATATCTTTTTTTGAGACCGTGATGGATCTCTGAGAACAGTTGCAGATGAGAGCGGTTCACAGATGAGATGACACACACAGAGATGAGGTTAGCGCAGAGAGGCTAGCATATATCACTCCCTGTTTTTGATAAATAGTTTCCTTCCCCAAACACAGCTGCTCAGTCAAAATTTGGTCGTTTTTTCCCCCCTTCTTTTCACTGCTGACCCAAGAAAAACGGAGACACTGTGGATAAATGTTAGTGTCCAGCCCACCTGAAATCACTTGAGTGCGTTATGCATTATCCATGCCCGCCTCTGGAACACCGCTTGACCGTCCTCAACCGTAAATTATCAAGCAGTAGTCACATCTGCTGACATGCCTTAAAGTCTTCAAATTATTACCTGAGAGAGATGTGAAGACATGTAGAGATGTCTCAGCTAAATAAATAGTTTTGCAAACAGTTGTAGCTTGTAGTTCAATTTTAACATGCACAAAGCACCAAAAAGTTTTATGTTTAATGACTTGCAAACATATGATCCCTTTGTATTCATGTAGGTTTACCTCCACATAGTTTACATTCTGTGGCTATTACTGCATACCAGAGAGGACCAACGAGCAAAAGAATTAAAGTCCAGCACTTGATGTCATTTGTTAGTGTTCAAGGATTAATCCAAAGCACCTCACAGTGCCACGGGACATTCATAAACCTGGTGCATGATACCCCCTTACTGAATTACTGAACTTAAATGGACCACAGTAAATCAGTAAGTTTATTCATTAATAACATGAACAATAACATGAGTGTATGACTGCTAAGCCAATTCTATCTACTGATAAAAAGCATGTATTACAGTTAAAAGTTTCTGGACGTTGGGTTGGGATCGTTGTCAAACTATTATTTCAAAGCTCAAGAAAGAACTTTCATGCTAAAATTAAGTTTAATTTGTATATTTGAATATCACATACAATGTTTTACATCAACATGAACAATACCCGAAGCAGTGCAAAGTCTCTAAAAAGACCAGAAAAATGAACACATTGATTTAATTGGTATTACACGAGTGAAGGCGGTGTATTTTCAATTATAAGTGAAAAAATAGCCCAATTCCAGTGGCTCAGTTCGACTGTCCATCATCATTGAAATGAAAATACTAATCCAGGGATTGGAAGCTAGGACCATTAAATAGGGGGACTCAAGTGTTACTGATTATTAATTTAGACCTTCATCCCATTTTGTGGATTTTATTTATTGTTTGAAGCCGATTTTTCTCCTTTAAGTGCATAAGAATGGCTGTATTAATGCATTCACTATTTATACTTTCTCACACTTTATTCAGTGAACAATGTGTGAACCCAACCAAATGTCCCGCTGTTGCATTGATGTGATGAACAGACGTGACATAATCTTCGATTTTCTCTGAGAACGGGATTGTCACCAGAGCAACGGAGAACTATTTACGAATTTTGCCCGTCAACGCTGAATTCTTAAAGATATGTTGTCGGTCATTCCCTTAGAGAGAGAAGATAAGAGGGATGGTGAAAGAGAGATGGTAAAATGCCAATAATGTCTGGATGTGTGTGTTTGTAAGAGAAAGTACTGAGTGAGAAAGTGTGTTTGCCTGTTTACAAAAGATAAGAGAGTGAATTAGCGTTTTAACAATGAAACTTATGCCAACATTCATAGATCAGTCCATTCACACATTTCTGACACTGATCTTTTCTTGATTTAGATCCTTAGTTTAGCCGAAAACAAACAAACTGTTGTGTCATTCATGTGAGATTATGTCAAAATCTTCTCACGCTGCCACAAAAAACCCTCCGGTCCGTTTGGTGTTTGTTTCACGTGAGCATGTTTGGCTTTCTAGTAATGAGCCTGATCTTTAAAAGGTACCCAGCATGTTAGGGAGTGCTTTTGACAATTCCATTCCCCGTCTGGCTGACCTTAATCTGGATTAGTTGATTTTCTTTCCTTGGATTAACAGCTTGTGGTTCAATTAAACATCACGCAGCCCAATGAGTTTGAATCATGGTATTACTGGGTGCTGCATTTGGCTCGTAACTGAAAAAGTTCCAACTCTGGTGTTTCCTCTGTGGACAGCCTCCACTGTCCAGCCAAACCATCTGGCCCGAAGAGATTTTTTTGGCCTACCAAGTCTTAGGGCTACTGTGCTATGCAAAGGCATTCCTAGACAATGTGGAGACATGCAGAGAGGCAGTAGCTAAAGGGTTAGAAAGACTCGCTCTGAAAGGCAGTTAGGAGTCTTAACTATGAAAACATTCCTCAGAAACGTATTTTTTTCCTTGCTTCAAAGCTTTATGAACACAGACAAAGAACCATTTTATACCGGATAAGTAATGTGAGACTAAAGCCCTTTGAAAAGGCAAAGTGAAGCTCTCTCTAGCTAGTTTAGCTAGCTTAATCACGGTCCAATTTCAAACTAGCCCAGTGCTAGGTCAAGGTAAAGATGGTAGTTAGCCTGGTTTTATTCAAAAATCCCAAACCCCATGGTATAACAGTTCACATTTTCAGATACTTCCTGACTAGACTGCTACATATACGACTTCCCAGTTAGCGACTTGCCTTCGGAGAACTGTGGTTCTTTAGCTACACAGTTAAGTTTTAGTTAATTTGCTATGAAAATAACATAAAATATGCCGTGCAGAGACAAGAAATAAAACATTACAGGCTTATTTATTACTAGTTTCACATGTTTATTGTTTTAATTATTTTAGATCAGCTCTGAGTTATAAAAAAAAATGCTTGTAAAAATACAGCAGCAACAAGAGAGTCCACAGTTTGACTCTCTTGGGCTGGGAAAACATGGGGCGAACAACTTGAATGAAAAACACCTCCTCAATAAATAACATTTAGGTGCCCTTGATAAAGGCACTTAGCCACTCATTCAAGCCACAACTGCTCAAGAAAAGCTTCTCGTTGCCAACAGTAGATGGCTGTGCTTCCACTGAACAGCTCCCAGGTGTGAATTTGGGTAACTGTATGAATGTGAAGCAGACTATTTGAATGCCTGCGCAGCAAAACCCTTCCCTGCGAAGAGAGCCGAGAATTAAATGGTCCACTGACGAACTGAGCTTCATGTCAGATGGAAATTATATCACCCTAATGGAAAATAAACCTCTCGCTGTGTGACAGTCTGGTGTGCTAAATTTCACAGATTGGAGGCATACGGTAGCATTTATTTTGCAAGAAGTATCTCATTATTTTTCTTGAGCTATTGTTTAAACAGGTAGAGATAAACAGTAGTGGCCCAGAGCTGGATGTACTTGAAATCTGAGCTACATGTCAGAGGAATCTCAAATGAAAGAGGAGCTCTGGGTTGCAGTAGAAAAATAGAAACAGGAATTAAGAGAGAGACTAGAGGGATGTGCATGTGGATCGGAGAAGGCCGTGAGTTTGACTGACAGTGCATATTGTAGGCTGATATTGCTGATGATACTGCTGCAGTCTTTCATTATCATGCTCTATTTAGGGATTCCTCAAGAATTTTTGTGAAGCATCTCAAACTGCCTCTAGACCATTGTGGAGCTCTAGCTGTCCCATGAAATATTATAACTTCCTTAATGTGATGCAGTTTGTGTTTAAACAGGATGGGCAGGAGGGAAGTAATACAATAAAGGATTAATCTAAAGAATAAACCAGTGGCTTCGATTGGATTGATTTTATTGATTGGGTGTGGCTGTAGGGATGACATTGTTGGTGTTTGAGTCAGTCAGTCAAGCACTTTGGTTCAGACTGAAATCTGAAATATCTCAACAAACTATTTGATGGCTTGCCAAGATATTTGGTTCAGGCATTCAGATGAATAAATCCTTTTAACTTTGGTCTGACTTTGGTCAACATGATTTTTGCTTTCAAGTGAAATATCTCGATAACTATTGGATAGATTGCCACTAAATTTGGTTCTAGCACCATCATCATGCTGTTTATACCCAAATTCCTGCAAAACTAATGGCTTTCCTATTAGCATCAGCTGTACTTTGCAATGTTAGCATTGTCATTGTGACCTTAGCATTGCTACAGCTTTATAGAGTGACTGGCCTGACTGTAGGGTCTTCATTAAGTCACCTGTAAAGGTTTTTCAGGAGGTTTCCAGACAGTTCATGGAATCTTTAAACTGTATCTGTAAATTCTTAACAGGAGTTAACAGATATTTTAACAGTGTCGGTAACACTGAGTTTGAGGAGAGTCGATTAAATTTTTACACAAACATGTTAAATACTTTCTATAGTTGAGATCATATCAGCCTTGGACCATTGATATCTGATATTTAGTTAAAGGCCAGTATAAGACCTACATACCAGTCTAACACTTTGGGACACTGTAGAACAAAACCAGTCGGACAGCTGAGAGAGGGAAAAAGTGTGGAGGGGGGTGGGGGTTCACAACAAAAAGGGCTGGGGTGGGTAAGAGGAGGGGGGGCAACAAAAGAAAAGGAGTACAGAGGAGAGACAAGAGGCTCAATTGACTTTAGGGCTTCACTTGTCTTTTTCTGGTCTCTCAATTGCTGCCCTCATTCCTCTTTTCCACTCTCTCACCCCCTTTCTCTCTGTCTCTGCTCCGCCGTGCCAAGTGGTTGGTTTCGTCCATGCATGCCGGGCTGTGGCAGTGGTGGGGGGTGTTGGACGGGTGGAGGTGGAGGTGGTGACTGTTCCTGTCGGTGACTAGATCATATGTGACACTGTAAGCCCTTTTACCCCGGCACAGGCCTTCTTAAATCCTCTTCTCTGCACTGACTGACAGCGGCCAGACGTCCTCCAGCTTAGAAATTAAAAGCTTTTTTTTTTTTTCCCTCCCTCCCGCCGTGGATGACGTACAACCGTCAAACCAATGTTTTGATTTTTTGACTGTAGCGTTCAGGACAGATCGTATGGTAGTGATACTGGCAGGGTTTGTGGTCATACGGATGTTTTTCCTGAATCCACAAAAAGTCATGAAAGTGGAACTGACTGTTTGTGGGTAAATATTGTTTTCGTTACGAGATCTCAAAGTTGACGTCCTGTTCAAACTGTCACAAACACTAAGGGGAAAATACAAGCACATCTGACTGTATACCATTGTACATGCTTAGGATAAGATCTTGTCCCTTTTGCTGTGTGTTATCTGAAACTGTTCAGTCTAAACATATCTCATAAAGATTTGGGTTCTGAACATGCGCCTTTGCCTGGACGCATTGTTTAAAGTGTTGTGTAAATGTTGAATTAATATGTCACTTGTTAGGCTCTGTTTGTGTGTTTGCTTGGGTGTGGAGTCAGTTTGGGTTACACCGCCTATGTTCCATCCCTAGATTGTTTGCCACAGATATTGATAATGACTTTTGATTTTTTTTGCTTCTAGACTAAACAATTTCCTGGCTAGTAAACACCAACTTTGTCGGACTTTGGTGTTCACTGTTTTAAGGAGCCCTTTGTTTGAGTTTGCTGATTGCTGGTTTCACTTCCCAAGTCAGGAGAGAAGGACAGCATTGCTCTTTTGTTGTCTGAGTATTTCTTTCTGTCAAATTCCCAAATGCCCACAAGTCTTGTCTGGGCGGTCTGTCTCTTTTTTTTTTTTTTTATTGGTAAAAGTCTGGAGGATTTATTTAAACAAGAAGTGATAGAAATGAAGTACAGAAGTTGCCCACTCTTCTTCTTTTCTTCTCCTGATCCACAAAATACATGTCAGAGCGGCAGGAAAGGTCACCTAACAAATGACACCCTTGTGCTAAACTGAGGTTTTGACCCCAGAGTCACTAAGGGCTCCCACAATGCAACTGCTCCGAGGAATAAATCATTACCTTCTGACCTCGCGCGCTGACCCTAAACCCTGGAGAAAACCTAAAGGTGTTATGGATGATAGTAGAGACGGAGAGAAGGGAGGAGGAGAGTGAGAAAAAAAAAAGTCTTAGAATATGAGCTGTTTCCTCTCTCATGGGGCGTCTATGGAGCCTTTATGAGTTGACAATTAATAGTCTCTGTAGGTTTCCTGAATGGGGAATTGAGACGAATTGTCTCTTGGCTATTCAGCAGCGTTCAAGCGTGCCACCAGACAAAAAGAAAAAAAAGAAAAAAAAGCGATGGCTGTGAAGGCGAATTACTCATAAGGCTGTTTTTGAAACATTTCCTTTTTGCTTTGCAGACACAAGCCCTATGGGAAGACCCCCATACAGTTATACATCACAAAGTGAAGTGACCATTTTGAAAAAGCCAGAAATCTGCCAAAACTTAGCCACTTAAAAGTCATCTTTCAGCAGCTCTTCTTATTGCGAGCGGTTTAGTCATGGGACTGGTGAGAGAAAACAGATCATATTGAGGCTGACATTTGTTTGTTCGTGCTTGACGTCCGAAGGCAGAAATTATATTCACTCATTTCAGTAGCCACAGAACGGCATGCTATACGTCAGTTGCTTTTGCTTTGCAGACAGTGAGGTATTGATGTTAAGGCCACGCTGTAAATCATGAAGAGAGTGCCTCAAATTATGTGGAACTCTAAAGGAATGGGAAGCTCCACGGAGAAAGTTTTGGATCACATCTGTAAAATGCAATGGATGGAGCAGGGAATTACCATGAAGAGTGGGAGATAAAGAAATGTGCAGGCAACATGGGAAGGCCATTGAAGTTTTTTTTAATCCGCTAATGATGTCTTAGAGCCGTAGAATACGTCTTTGGCCACAGGATTTCTTCCCATGCTATTTTGTCTTGGGGGCTGGAGTGCATACAAATGGCTTGTTAATTAAGATGGATGGTACTTTTAAAAGGCCCATCTTCATGATAATAAGAGAGAGTTAAACGTGAAGCCTTGTAAGACCTCCTTATAGTGTGGAAGTGCGTGTCGGGGTATGTGCGCAGTATGACGGGGGAGGGGTGGGTTTTACTATTGCACATATATGAATGAGCGTGTCACAGCCCACCGTGTGATTGGTGCACAGTTTGCATTTTCATCACATTTGTCTGTGAGAAAGAGAAAAGAGAGGCAGGGCTATCACGAAGCCCTCCAGTCTGTTTCCATGAATGGCCTCAGCAGGGGGAAACTGTCCCTCATTGTCAAGTTATTTGGCAGAAGTCTTTTTTACGCCACCTCATGTTAAATTCATCAACATTTCTCCGTCATTTTTTTTTTTTTCTTTCTTCCTTTTGCCCCTCAGAATGTCTTCAGATCAGGTTTTCTTGCCAAGCTGGTTCCTGCTGAGTCCTAAATGACCACGGCAGATGTATGGTGTACCAAAAAGTAGCATTCATGACAATGAAGCAGGAACAGATATTATTTCATGGATGATTTCTTGGAACAGAGTTGGTGTGACAGTATTTTGAAGAGCTTGATTAGCACTGTAATGATATATATTAACCCGCATCAATAAATTTAGCCAGTAGAAGAAGTCAGAAGCAGACTCACAGTTTCCTTCTGAAATTGTAACGACTAACGAATTAGCAAACAAGTCTACTGGCAGAACAATCATATGAAGTTGCAGTTTTCTGTCCACTTATTAAATGTATTCGCTCTGCTGTTAGTTATGATTTGGTTGACCACAACTCTTGCTGTTACGTTAGCTGTTTGACTTTCTTTGACCAGCTAGCTGCTAATGTGTCTGTTTGCCATTTGGCTAGGCAAAGTAAGTGAAGCGAGTTTATATCATATGCGTTTGCATGATTATTTATGATTATTATGTTTGTATGGCTAAACCATGCAGTAAATGTGCCAACTATACCAAAAAATAGGTAGTAGCTAGATGTATAAACTGGTGGTGTCAGGGCAATTTCCGTTATTTCCGTTTGTATTTTTATGTTTCAGTTAACTACTTGCTCCATACTTAACAGATATGACATTTATATCTATCTTATCTAATTTTCAGTACGTAGTTTTGCAGTACTACATAGTAAGTTGCCGCAAAATGATGGCATCAGAATTGATTTTTATATTCACATACATATGAATGAGTTAAATATGAATATCACTTAAGCTCCCATGTTATTCTGAATCTAAACAACAGGATCTTTGGGTGGCAGACAGGAGCACAGGTCAGACACAAGTTTCGACTACTGCATGACCCCCCCTCACCCTGGTTCACACACACACATACATCGTACCCACCCCCACTCTGTTAGTCCTCTCATCGTTAATGTTTGCAGGGGTCTTTCACATAAACAGGGGCTATAAGGGGTGCCTGGCGCTTTTCACACAACAATCCAAGTCCTGTTTTGCATTAAAGCTGGTTTCTACACCACCCCTTATACACACATACACACACACACACACACAAGCACCCAACCATATACACATGTACTTACATTCCTCACTCGCTGTCCTCCACTCCTCCACTCATGCTTGTTTAAATGAAGTAAACAGCAGTTAAGTATCATCTTTTTTCAATTCTCACCTCGGCCAGGTTTCTTTTTTTCTTTTTTTTCACTACAAGCTCAGCCAGCCAGTGATGTGTTCAGTTTAACTTCAGTTCAAAATTCAAATGTGAAACTGATTTTTATGAAAACTGGCATTATTTAGTGATATGCAGCGCATTTTTTCTCAATAATATGCTAATATACAACCATCCAAAGCAACTTGCTAGATCTAAAAGGGGACAGATTTCAGACCCCTAACCCTGTCACCAACAAACAAGAAGAAAAGTCTGGGAACCACATTTTCTTTGATGCTATCTGAACTCCTAAACATGCTGGAAACCTAGATCTAATGAATTGATAATAAAATCAATCCCAAACATCATTACAGTGGGCTAATTGTTTAACTTGGATCTCTAAGGTAAAGAATTAGCTTACTGCAGGGAGGAGGAGGGGGATGTCAGTATCATCACTGATAAGACTTCTTAATAATTAGGTCAAATACAAACAAAGATCCTTCACTAATGCTTTTTTTGGTCCCCTCAGCTCCTGTAAATCTCATACATTTATCACTAGTTGACAGCGACTATGAAATGGATGCCATAATAGTCTTTAAAGCCTCTCATAGCCCTTCCAGAAGTCTTGGAAACCAACACTGGCCTCAGAGAAAGATGCCTCATATCTACTGTATATCACTTAGATTTAGTTTTTATCTGTTAAAATCCTGCTGACATTACTTACTGGGCCATTTGGAACAATCAGCCTGTCTTTTATGTATTTATTATGGCTCCAGACAAATCAAATGAAATGTGCATCAGAAGAAGACAATAACATTACTTTTTTAGACATCACCAGAGATTGAAGAAGTACTCAATCTCTTATTTACGTAAATGTATTTCTGTTAGTAAGATCTTAACCATGAAATATATTCTTATATGGAAAGTACAAGTAGGTATGCTAAAGAATGACCCCCTTCATTGTGTTAAATTATTGATTTATTAACCTGTAAGCTATATTTTCAGTGTTGTAAGTGGTCCAGGTGGTGCTAACTCTGACTACTTCACTTAGTCTTGGAAAGTTTATACTGTAGCAAAGTGTTAAATTGCAGCTGTCGGATGAAAGCTGAAGCTTGTATCTCCAATTTTGGGTATTTTCCATCCTTGCGTATCAGTTGAAGGATTACATGCTTCTCTACAGGCTGGAAAACATCCCCTTACCTCTTATCCTTTGTAAAAATGCATTGCCATCAAGTTTAACACAAGGCAGGTCTTAAAAAGTTGATATAGTTATCTGAAAACTGCAAATGAGCTTATCTTACTGTATGTTGAATGTAAAATGTTTTCCAGCAATGTAAGTGGTTGGTACAGCTATCAGATGTAGAAAAAGTATTAAAAAAATTATCTTTCAGAGCAATGGTGTGTCTTCAAAAATGGTAATACCATGTGAGATATTTAATGGTGTACTTGAGTATTTACAATCAGCTCACTTTATGTATAGGATGTCAAATCTGTAGGTCAGTAGCAGAAACAGTGAAAAATCATTGTGTTTTGATCTATTTTGAGGCGTACTCGAAGTACTGTTTTTCTCAGTTTCTCTCCTTTCCATGGTCTGTGTGGTTTGAATGCCGTAATTGGAGGTAATTGTGGCGAGAGCGGCGTGATAAGGCCGTAGACTCACGCAGAGCCAGTGGCACCAACATGGATACCGATAGACGGCTGACTCCAGTTATGGTCTCCTTCCATTTTTTAAGAAGTCCTTAAAAAAGACAGACAACTGATAAAAAAACAAAATACATTTCTTTCCTTACCTCTTCAAAGCATACTTTTCACAAATAGGCTAATTATTTTGTTTTTTACCTTTCATCTCACAAGAAGGAGAAAATGCTTGTTTTGATGTTCCTCTAACCTTTTAATCCAGGGATACAGAACTCGCTGCGTTTAATAGGCTATGGTAATTTCAATGATGGCTTTGAATTGTGCTCCAGCTTCAAGGAGAACTAAATCTTGTCTCGCCTCCATTAGCTCTGCTCTGATCTTGCACAAGGTCTAATTAAACTTTCCATCTAACTCTCCCAGGTAGGAATAATAGGAAAAGAGTTATGGCTGTTTATAGTGAAGAAGAACCTGAGTTTGCACCGCTCATGGCCGGATACAGGACCATTAAAAATGGCAATCCATCACGATTTGTTTCCACTCTCTTGTGTGCAGAGATGTCGACGAGCCCAGAACCTCTGTGAAACAATGCACTGGTCCAGATGACCTGGTGGGTTATTCGTTCTGTTGGTTTTTACGTCCCACCAGAAATACTCAGAGGGAACCTTGCTTGGCAAGGGTTTGCTGGGGGCTTGAAGGGGTCTGCTGTAGACAAACAATCTTTTAACAGTTAGTGAAGTGGTCCGCCGAGAGGACAGTGATCCCCTTTATTAAAACCACTTGTCCGACATTGTCTCTCCTCTCTCTCCCCTTGCTGGTTACATAAGGCCAAGGTGCTTTGTGATCGTTTGCAGACTCTCCTGTTTTGTTTTGTTTTGTCTGTCTCTTTCTCTTACTCACTCTTTGCTCTTTTTTTTTTTTTTTTTTTTTACTTTCCATGGGACTCCAGTAGATTTTGGGGGGACTTGAGGGGGATATGATCGTATCCTGACTTCTCTCTTCCACAGTGCATTGAGGTTTGGCTGACGTCCAGCTTTGTCTGCTTTTTCCCGGGCACATTCCCATCTCCGGCACGCTCAAATTCCTGTCTCCAGAGCGCGCTTGCACTTTGCCGGGCCTGATGACTGCGGTTGGGAGATGAATTACTCTGCAGGCATTTGTTTGACAGATCGAGCCAGTTGCGATTGTACACGTGTTAAAGAAGCTCTACGGAAGAGATCAGTTTGACCTTGTCTTAATTATTTAGTTGTGTTTCCTTTTGTTGTTAAAAGACAGAGCCGAGATGGCACTTCTACCAGTGTCCTTGACCCACAGAACCCACGAGTTTTTAAGCTCCCCATGAATAAATCTTGAGCCAAGAGTCTATGACGTTCCATCTAAACAGTTGAAATAACCACAAGGAGAGGTAGAAAAGGAAGTGAAGATGAAGTGAAATAATGATGGTCTTTGTCTGTATATCTCTGAAGTTGTCGGAAATGAATTACGTTGAATGTGGCGTTTTATCACCAAGGTCCCTACTTTACAATTTCTCTTACATAGCAGGGCATCCATCAGATGTATGTGGATCTTCCATACGGTTTTCAGATCAAGCAGGAGGACACAGATGCAGGCCTGGGCTTTTTCTTGATGGTCGGTAATCCATTTTAAAAGTTAAGAGAATGACAGATTCCTCTGTACAACACAGTGTCTCTTAAATAGAGCAGGGACTTTGGGGAAAGCAGGATTTTTCCAATGTGCATGGAGTTTGTTAGAAGCCCCCGAGAGTTTAATGCTTTGCTGAAGCAGTTGTGGGAATTGGTGAGGACGTCCTTACTGACCTGCATGGGTGCGGTTTTTCGAAGGTTTCGCAGTCAGCGGTTGGAAGGGATGTAACCTCTCCGTCTGAATATGAGAAGGCTCAGTGATGACTTTCCTGCTCCTTTGGAGAGGCAAAGCAATTGGAGCCTTTGTATTTTTCTGCTTCTGTTGGAATACTCTACTAACCAGCCCAAGCTGTACCAGCCTTTGACTCGTCTCAGTCTCAAACCACTGTCCTCACATTACAAAAGGCCTGGCTGAGGCATTAGTCAAATGTAACCTTAGATAACCATCATGTCATTGTAAACAAACAGTGCATTATGGGTCAGATTGGATTAGTTTTGGTTATTTATTTATCATACGTCAATGGAATCAGTACGTTTCAAAGGCTTTTAGTGTTGACTCTCTTTTATAGCATTGCAAAAATTCCTTTGTGCTGTTTAGCTGTTTATACTGCGCCAAAGCCTGAGTAATTTCTTTTAACAGCATATGATTCTGGCTCTGGCTCGTTGATGAAGTGTTATATTTGGAATTGCATTGTGATCCCAGTTTTTTTTTTTTTGTCATCAGTAAAAAATGGATGATGCAAAGTGGAATCATTCAATCTCAGAGGCCAAGTATAATGAGAGCTGGAAGTCAGTGCTTCCCCCAACCCTTGACCCCGACTCGTCAACAGCATCTAATCAGACATTCAATCATTTTGAAATGATTATTTCCTGCAGGAGGCGCACCCTGCTCCAGGTTTTACGATCAGATGAGCTCAACATTTACAGGCCAACTGTTGCATCAGTTGCACTCAGAGGTTGCATTTTTTCAGCAAGGTCTGTTTTGGAAGAAATGTTTGTGCTAATGATGTGAGTTTTAACCTTTTAACTCAGAGTTTTGTGGTGTTCAATGAAGCAAGCGTGCACTCTATTACTCATCTGTAATGCAAACCATTCCTCACTTAATTAATCAGACCCTCTACCGGTTATTAAAAATAACTCAGTCGGTAACTGACAAAATATGTGCGCAGCCTGCATAGGATTGTAAATAATAGATCACTTGCTCCTGCAGTGACTTCTCCTCATCTGTCTGTCTGCAGAGGACTTGGCAGAACTGCAAGTATGAGACGTTTTAAGTGGGAGACATATGAAAACCTGTGCTACTTCAACGTTTTAGATGTCGGGAAAATGGCAACAGTTGTTTGCTCTCGGGGACGCAGGTGATGCTTTTCCCTTCAGCTGTAACCAGAACGGTTTCTTCTCACTCTGGATATTTCAATGTGGTGGGATGAAAGAATTATTTAGCTATATTCTGTTACTCTTGAGCTAAATGTCTGAACTTTGATGTCTGATATGTCTGCTTGGCTTCCGCAAGCAAGTTTCTTTTAAAGATGTCTATATTTGGAGTGTCAAAATGTGAATCAATGATGCAACAACACTTTGATGATTCTTTTGGAGTATAGACTAGACATTTCTAAACTAGCCCAAGCCACACAAATAGTTTTGGTATTGTCTGCCAGTTCCTTTGAAGTGTACAGTATGTCTCCACACCATCACGGTGGAGGTTAATGGAGTTTCAGTTTGTGTTTCTCATAGCACTGACCAATGACATTTGAAAACTGTAAGACAGTAGCATATCTTTATGGATAATCTGGATAAATCTGGATAATCCACAGGCCTCTCCCTGAACAGCTTTTGTACAGATTTTGTTTTGGTTGAAAGTAGTTCCAATGAGGTCGGTGAATTATTCAAAATAAGTGGAACATTTTTACTGGAAAGACTTTTTTTTCTTATGAATTTTTCATATGTATTTTTCCCCTGCTTTGAGCTCAACAAAAATTAAAATCCATTCTCTCCATTTATATTGGGGTCACCACAGAAATTTCAGATGTCTCAAAATCTCGACACATAAAAAAAAAAAACTATCTGCACGGTGAGACAGAACTAGAGGTTATTGAAAAAATATGTCTTTTTGTGATATGGGTGAGCTAATGGTTTAAAATTAAATTCTATAAGTAAAGAGACCAGATTACATAACATAAGCTCAGACATCTAAATTATCCCACCTGTCAGTCCTGCATATATCATATAAGCTCTGGGAATTTAGCAACAAGATTAATTTAGCACTGCTGAGTACAAGCTTCAGTCTCAAACTCTTGGACAAATATCTTCCATCACTTAAGGTCTCATAATCGACAGCGCTCAGGAACCACTTGACACGTGAATCATTCATACCGCCCCATAAATAATAAAACCCTGGCAGCCAGTTAGCAGCACCTGCAACTTGAAACAGTAGTTCATGAAACACAATCTTTTACCTTGTAAACTAATGTGTTTCACCTGCCTCAGCCGGGGTGTCTGGGTCCGCTGCAGACAGGTAGAGGGAACAAAACCTCTCTTCCTGCTTCTCTCAGCCTTCCCCCTCCTGACCTTGCTTCCTCTTCCTCCAATGAATTTTTCACCAAAGCTCTTTGATATACTCCCGTCTCGTGGGAACCTGGGTTGTGCAAACTGGAAGCGTGAGGCGTAATTATTTCTCAAAACTGCACTTCTACCCTAATTAGTTCACTCCTCAGAAGTGGGCCTTGCATTATTTACACATCAAGGGGACACACAGGACGGGAGATAAATATTCATTGTTTGTTGACTTTGCCCCGGTCCCTCGGCTCAGGCGCAAGTTGAGTCGAGAGCCGCTGTCATTGTGGCTTGTTTATGCGACTTCTGCATCACTTGTGCCCAGGACATAATCTGTCTTGTTTTTTTGTAATTATCTCCACTCATGCAGACACACAGACACCAATTCAGGGTCTGTTTAATAAGTGGACAACATCCTCATCCTAGCACAAGCAGATGAATAAGTGCTCAGTGATGCTGTAATTGTGACCTTGCGCAGTTTTGCCCTTTTGCGGTCACTGTCACAGCAAATAGCATATTTTTTTCCAGCCAGACTCTGACACCATTTCAGCCTCAAGCTTTTTGTTCTGGGTCATCTTTAATGAACTATTTTCCAAAAGCAGCCTGTGGCAGCTGTTACAAAGAGTTTCCTGCTACTGTTGGTTGCAAAAGAGATTTGTGGGACATGTGAAGTCTGTTTTTCCTGTCAATAGTCGGGTAGGAATAAGCGTCTGTGTCTGACCTCCCACCTCGGTGGTCACACGGCCTTGAGGCCCATTGTCTGCTCTGTAAATGCCTGCTGGGAAACTCTTGTTGCCTCAAAAAGCTGCACCCATTGTCGACTTTTGACTTTTGTTCTTTTCGCATTTCCTAGTTCATCTCATCTATGCGTAGCTTCATGAGTATGTATTTCAAGGGGGTTGTGAAAGAGAAGTGGGGGCATCTTATGATGCCTGGTACAAGAATTACCATAATCACTGTCAACATTAATGAAGATCCTATCACTGGAGAATTTAAACACGGCTTTTCCATATTTATAGAGGCAATAAACAGAGAATGCGGAGTAAAATGTCTGTTATGATTCAAAAGCGAGCCGTGTTTACTGGCTTTGAAATGCGTATTTGGGTTAGTGGATGAGGTGGAGGGGATTGCAGTTTAAGTTGTGGGATATGAGTGGAAATGTAATATTGACACACTAGACACAGAACCTCTGAAACCATAAATGTCTCACTCTCACTGTCTCCAGGGTTTCCACTTTCCCTCTGACATATGCATAGCTGAACTCGTATGACTGCCTCTCTGTCCTGCCATAGGTTGTTGGATGTAGTTAGGTTGGTTTGATTGTTATTGGATCTGTTGCAGCAAATATATGTACAAACTATCACTGTTATATTTTTTCTGTATTTCTTTTAATTCTTGTGCTTTCTTGAGCATTTGACATTTGAGCCACTGATGCTCCAGTTCATCCTTTGGGATGCTTCGTTTGCACTGTGTTGGATAGGGTTTAACTACCAAACTAAGAAAGTAATTCCTGTAAGGACCTGGCTTTGTTCATGTGGGCATTGTCATGTTGTAACAGGAAAGGGCCTTCCCCAAATTGTTGCCACAAAGTTAAAAGCACACTATTGTCTAAAACACAGTATGCTGTTGTATTAACATTTCCCTTAATTGAACCTAAGGCACCTTTCCAAAACAATGGAAAAGGCTGTCCACATACTTTTGGCCATCTACTGTATTCACCGCAAGCTAAGATGGTGACAGAGGGTTCTCCAAGTGTGGTGGGACAACCATTGGGGGCCCTTAAGTGGGCTCATATGGTCCTTTGTAAAATCAGGAAAAGTTAAATGTCACTTACTTGAAATCACATAATTTATATAAACAATTGATCTAATCATAGGTTTTACTCTTACCACTGCTGCGTCTGTATTAAATTTTGATTATCAAGTCTCACTTGGACGGAGTTTATCCACTTGGGGGGTCTGTGGTCTACAGTAATGTGTGTTTATTTTGGTTTATAAGACATAAAAGTGAAAATCCCATAGCTGCAGTTAGTTTGCTCTTCTGTTACGCTCACTGTCAGTCTCTATGGAAAAGAGCCTCAAGTATTGTACACTCTCCTTGAGCTACAGTGACAATGGAGTACAATGGAGATCTCTATATATGTTAGTTTATGGCAGTTCAACATGAGTGTTTTATCTGGAGCAGGACTAATACTCCTGCAACTGCTACTACAGTACTGGCAGTGACTGCTACTCTGCTAAGCTTGGCTACTAGGTTACTTTTTAGTTTATCTGGTGTTACTTTTTTATATAATTATTTAGATTAGTTACTACTCTAGAGGCATAACTAACCTAATTATGATGGCATCGGACAACAAATGTCAAAACAATCTGGTTTTATTCATTGTTGAACAAATATGTAGGTTGGCTTTAAGGACAGCCTATTGATATAAATGATCTTTGGATGAAACAATAATTCAGTCTCTTTACTTTTTGACCTTTTAAGTCAATACACTTCATCTTTTCACACTTCACCTCTCTGGAGTCAGAGAATGATAACTTTCCCCTCTTTCCGCAGCTTCTTCATCATCTGAAATCTAAGAAGATGGACGTGTTTCTTTTTTTTCTTTTTTCTTTGCAGCGATCTTAACAGTTGTAGCAGGCCGAGTTTGGCAGAGCTTTAACGGAAACTGTGGTGTTTATTCTTCCTCTGCAGGTGGAGATCACACTGCAGGACGTCAATGACAACCCGCCTGTTTTCCCTAATGACATTCTTGATGTGACCATTGAGGAGAACGTTGGAGATGGCTTCAAGATAATGCAGCTAACAGCCACGGATGCAGACGAGGTAATGGCTCCCCAAGTTTCTATTCTGTCTGACAGTGTTTTTGTACTTCTCTGTGCCCGTTTTCCAGTCCACTGCTTTCAGAATAGATATCCTGGGAGTGATTTGAATTAAAAAATATGCTCTAAATTTTTGTTCCTACAGTGTGGAAACCACTATAGATTCAAATGGGTTTTTGAGGCCAGCGCAGCTGTCAATATTGAAATGGAGTTAAGTCGACATTTAGTATCTTTACGTTGGACCATTTTCATGCCAAAAAAATCGTACATATTCAGGGTAGAAAAGTCATTCAAACAACATCAAGATTGTGGTAGGAAACTATCTGGCCCCGGGGAAACTCAACAAACCTGTAATATTTATTATGAAGGTGAGAGCGGTAACACATTCATCATCTGATATAGTGAGCAAGTAAAGATGTCGTAGTACAGCACTTTGCAAAACAAAAGTTACACAGTGCTTCACAATTAAAGCAGTGAAGCTCAAACAGACAAGATAGTCAGAGACATAAGAACAGCAAAATAGAAGATGATCTAATGGTAAAAAGTAAACTTTCTGACGTTTAAGATAGCAAACACATTTTATGCCTCTCTTTGGAGACTGGTGAGAGACTTTACGTCCCTATATGGAGAAAAAAATTGAGACTGACTCGAGGCCTTCACTGTGTGGTGTCTAAGAATGCCTAGCCGCCACCTCTGTGGCAGTGAAATGAAGCCAACGGGAAAGTGCCAAAAACTGCAGGCCCTCATACGGCCTCTTGAGGCTGGCTACAAAACAAGTCAGTCTCCATAAGTCCCCATATTAAAATGCCCCACTTCACAGCAGAAATAAACATACAGAAAATGGTTGTATCGCTATAACTAATTTAATCGTCCGACTGTACTGAGGATGATGGCGTCTTTTTTGGATCAGCAAGGAGGCGGCAGAAGCAGGACTACAGAGATGGCAGTAGCCAGAGCCACTACATTCACAACGGCTCTTCAGAAACCTACGGGTGACGTCATGGATACAACATCCATGTTTTATATGTATTTCGTGATAACCAAAGGCCTTTTGCCAATACCTTGAAGTCTGAAGTGAGGCAACTTAATTTTATTAAGTGCCATTGATTTCATTGGCTTTCGTAGGCTGGGAAATTAAATGTGTGAAATGTTTAAAATGTAAACGTGTACATATAAAAGCTAATGTTGAAACATAGCTCACACCCAAAATGATTCACCCTGAATCTCGTACTGTAAATTGATTACTTGCATATGAGCAATCCACTGAACAATAAAGAGTGGAGCCCCATGAGGAGTTTTAGAGGCTAGACTTGAGAGTACATTGCGATTAGTTTAACCCACGAACTTTGTCAGCACACCTGAAAACACCAGTGACACAAAGTGGCCAAGACAGAATCATCCTTCTCTCTCTCACGTGTTGACGTTATCTGAGACGTGTTGAGGCCATAGGTGTCACTGAGCCTAGAGGAGAACGGCCAGCGATTGATTTTTCGGCCTGCTGCTCTGATAGTCCCTACGCGGTCCCCATGGTTCACATTACATCACCGGCATCACTCTCAATTAGTTAAAGGCTCCATCTTTAGCCGCTTTAGGCAGGATATGGACATTAAATCCTGCAGTGAGCGAAACACAGGCCCTGCCTGCATCTCCAAGGTCTGCGGTCCCTCACCCACGCCAAAGGACACAGTTGAAATGAATGGAAAAAGTCAGGCCATAGAGGGGAGAGAGATTAGACAGAGTGAATATGGACTCAAATTTAATGTTAACTTATGAGGCCACACGTCTTTTATTGCACAGCTGTTACCTCACCCCCTTCTTTTCACTCCGAATGTGAGAAAAGTCGTACAAAGTCTCACTTCTGGCCATTTTTCTTTTATCGGAATACTATATTGACTGTAAATCTCAGACCTGGAGGCAGGTCAGTCTTTTCAGTTTGGGGATTTTAAGGACATTATTTGATTATTTTTCTTTTTTCAGCGCCAAAGTATTCCCAGCTTTGATCTTGAAAGGTTTAGCATATGGTATTGAAATCAAACTGTGCAGTTGTTCACTTTTTCCTCATATCTGAATTTAAGAAGGCCGCCAGCCTCAGCTGTGAGATGAAACTTAAGGCTTAGTCATTTGTAGAAAATCATTCATTTTTTTTCTTTCCCATGTATGCACATAAGTATTCCAAAATGATACATTTAAAGAACTTGCATTGAAGAGAAGCCACATTTGGCTTCCCGGCAGAGATTCAGATGAAAAGGAGAACATAGAAACACTTAAAGAGAATGTAGAACCTAAAGCCTTTTTAGGAATTACAGATTCTAGAGATGTTTACTCCAAACTTCAGTGCAGCCATGAATAGGTTGCTAAATGGAAGCCTGTACTTCATTCCAGCTCTCACTTGGAGCCAGATATGAGGCCAGCCAAGTCTTTGCCCACATCCTTACGCAGGAAACTTAAGTTGCGCTGACACTAAGCGTACGGAACGTATTTGGAGCCCTTGTTGAGAAAGCCACATGTGTGAGCCAGTGCAGAGTAGCCAAGAGTGCAAGCTGTTGGCCAGCTGACGGGCTGAATTCAGACATCATAATGATCCCATCCAATTTAACAGTGCTACATGTGGGATTCATGTGTGAGGGTATTAAAACGCTGTTTCTACGCATCCGTTTTTCGCTACGCCTATTTCCACCCCCCCAAAAAAGAAGGAAGAGGTTGCATTAGAACTGAAAGAAAATCAATATAAAGGACGCAGGCTGGGCCTCTCTGAAAATGTTTCTCACCTCATTTGAAAGAAATATGCTGCCTTTTGTGCTTTTGGAAAGGCTGTGAATGTTTTATTAGAATTCTGACCTTATGTGGAAAATATGTCAGGTAAAAACCTTTCTTAATGACGAAAAGTAGAATGGGTGTTTTAGGAGAGGACTGAAAGTGAATTTTGCCTCAAAATGAACAATAATATGTTCCAGAAGCGTACACACCCACTGCAAGTACACTTTTTGCAGTTGTGAATGCATTCAAAACAGAGTTACTGAGCAGCAGTGTAGCCATCTGGGCCATCTCTACTGTATCTTTCATAGACTTTATCTTTGAGTGCTCAGTGACAACACATTGCTTGTTTTTCTGGAGTCTGTGTTATAATTGGCTTGCTTGTTCGGTACTGTTGCATACAGGAAGCCCGCTATCCCCGCCGGCGCTGTCTGCTTCGCACCTCTCACTTCTCATAGGAACTGCCTGCTCCCAAAAACCACTCATCTGCTAAATGAGTTTCCTTCTGCTCCAGTCTGGTACGCTTTACTCCCTGGAACGCCACTGTTTAATTGGTCAGCTTGTCCCCCCCCTCCCTCAAACAACCCACGGTGTCTACGGAGAGCTGTAAAGTAGTCAAACCCTTGAGTGAAGGTCAAGAGGGCAAGCAGTGTATGAGTGTGTGTTTGTGTGTGTAAGATCTTAATTACTTAGAGAGAGATGGGACATTATATTGAGAATGATGGTATGTGTTTAAAACTTCCCTGTGTTCATGAGTTGTATAGGTATGTGTGTGCGTTGGACTGTGGCCTAGATGGACCCCCTGCTCAGCCTCTCCCACCTCCCTTGCTCTGCCTTTGAACCCTATCAGAAAATTAATTGGCAAACCGCGGGTGTTGGGTTCCGGACTGCAGCCCAGGTGGCTGATGGGATTGCCAGATCTGGAGCCACTGATTGATGACAGCAGGGTCCTTAGATGAGCTGAGCCTCACTCCGTCCTCCTCGTTTCCCTCATTTTTTACTGGGCCTGGATCTCTGACCAGTTCTCTGGTAATGCAATGAGAGTCTGGGTCAAGAAGATGGAGGTTTTATCCGTTATAAAAACAGGCCACGGGAAAGAGATAAGAGCAAGTCATGAACTTGGCTGTACAATATTGACTCGGTCTGAAGCTTTTGGCAAATGGCCGCCATGTCCAGACTTGTTGGTGCATTAACATTTATGCACAAAGTCTGTTAAAGTTAGAAGGGAAAGAGAATATTTGTTTTTGTGACAGACGGAATTTATTCTGGTCTGTGCGTGCATCATCAAAATGAGTACAAAAATAACCAAGGTTTAATGCACAGGAACTCTAACCAACAGGCACTGTCCAACCATAGCATTACTCAGAGTTGTGTTCTGTCCAGCTGACAGCTGAAATTAATATACCTTACCTTTTTAGCTCTTGCTTTGGTCTCAACCATCAATTAAAGGTCCAGTGTGTAAGATCTAAAGGGCTTTATTTACAGAATCTGTGAGAAATGGAATATAATCTGCATAACTATGATTTAATCAGCTCAAAATATGATTTGTTGGGTTTTTGAATGAGCCACAGACACAGCAGGTCCTCTTCCGGGGTCTGCCATGTTGAACCGTCATGTTTCAGCAGTAGCCCAGAACATTCTGCATATATTTTTTGGCCTCCGTAGCTTGTCCTTTACAATAGAAAGGGGAGGGTGAGGCAAGCGGATTGCAATCAGCAACACTGCTAGATTCCACTAAATCCTACACACTGTTTCCTTTAAACCCTCCACTGTTTCCACCAGATAGTTCCTTACTTTGTCTACCAGCAGTTTGGTGCTGCACAGGAGCTATACAGTAACTGTGCTGCTACTGCTGGAAATGATACTAATGAGAGCGATGAGAGGGAACCAAAACTGACTGACAGACACTAAAACACTCTGTAGAGCAGACAGGAAATAGTAATAGGGTAATAGTACTATAAGTTCCTCACCACTAATAACCGCTTTCACATTACACATATTTTTTTTCAGGCATTTAAATATAAAAATGTTGATCAGGGCAACTTTAAACATGCAGCTTTTTTCGCTGGAAACTTTTTCTATAAGTAGCATCAGAGGGGCAAAGATGCTAAACAGCAAAGAGCAGCACAACAACAGGGAGTTGAGAAAAGTTTCACTTTATGCTAATGCCCTAAAAATAGCTCTTGTGTTCCCACAGAAAACGTATTAATTGTTCATGAGGGGTTGAATATCTAACTTACGTGCTCAGCAAGTACATGCCTGAAAGGTGCAGATTAAGCGAGAGGTGAGAGACAGCGTGCCTCTTTGCATCACAACGCACCGCTAACATTCTCCAGCAGCTACTGTTACCCTTCAACATGTAAAATATAGTTTGTCATGTGAGCACCATTGTCCACCAAGGCAGTAAATGTGTCAATATGCAGATACAGCAGCAGCTTAATGCAACGCCTCTCAGCATAAGCCTCCCCATTGTCCTGGCAGGATCAAAAAGCATCAGGCGAACATCAGACATAGCTGAAAGAGTCTCTTTTAGCTTAGCTCTTAACCAACTGTAACCAGAGCTTCATCTCACTGAATAGCAGTAGCTTTTTGATGTTGCCTTTTCTTTTTGGCAGAAGACATAGAGTGAGACAGTTGTCTGATCTCTTATTGTCCCCGGCACAAATATAAATGTCAAGCTCTGTCGTCAAGCTCATTCAGTTGTCATATCGCATTCAGTCCTCCTCTCTTATTCCAAAGCCTCTCGCTATAGCCATCACATGTGTCATGGCGCTTGTACTTGTCCAAGGTAACAGGGGATCTATTAGTTGCATTTATAGTGGAACACTATAGCCCCAGAAGTTCAAAGACTGAGAGGGAGTCTCACTAGAACATCGCCATTCAGCTCCTGTGTTTCTTTTCCTTTTTCTCTGTCCAGTGTGACCTGACCTCTTTTTGATAAGCCTCACGGATGATGCTTTTTATTATATATTATGTGATTCAACTGCATAAAAGTAGTCTTTGTTTTGACAGATTTTAGAGGTTGAAGGAAGTGTTTAGAGTTACTGCACTGATAAATCTCCATTATATGAAGTATTTATTATTTTCTTGAGTGTTAAAAGCCATATTTTCTTAAAACTTCTTTCAAGATACTGACACATATTTCTTCAAATTCTGTAAACAAGTTGATTTTTATTTGGAAATAGATTGAAATATTCTGCACTGCACCAACAGATCTTTTTCCACTTGTTTAAAGAAGACTAGGCTGAGGGCCTCATAACAGTTATAAAAGAGATTTTTATGCAGTGTGTCTCTAATGACATAAATTAAGTTTTTCTCATTTTTCTTTGAGTTAGTATCGTATCAAAGTCATTCAGAAAGTTTGGAGTTTGTCTCATATTTGTGCAGGTCATAATCCCTTTACATCCGTCTTCTTCCATCTTGATTTGTGATCTAATGCATGGTGTTTTTGAAACCACAAGCCTTTCCTTGTGGTGTGTCTCTGTAAAAAAGTCACCGTGAAGGCTTTCATTCATGTTAGACAAGTAGGTAGTTTGATCTGGAGACATCGTGACACACTAACATGTGTGGTAAACAATCTAATTTCCGACCAGCTCGAGTTGCTTTGATGCTTGTAATCATGATGCTTTTCCTCTCCTGCGGTCTGAGAACACACAAAGTTCAGCAAAGTACTTCTAAGTTATCTGAGGCTTTTTCACTCTTGATTCCTGAGAAGGAGAAAGTTGGAACAATGTTCTAGAAAACATGGCTAGCAAATAGTGAAATTTGTTCTGGTTTGCTGCCTGAGATGAGCTCATTTTGAAACAATGAAAAACGTTACAACCTATAATACCGAATTTTCCATCTTCCCCTCAGGGTCCCAACGCTCTTGTGACGTACACCATCATCAGTGGGGCAGATGACAGCTTCCGGATTGATCCTGAATCCGGTGATCTGATTGCCACCAAGAAGCTGGATCGGGAACGGCGCTCAAAGTATTCCCTTCTGGTGCGTGCAGACGATGGAAAACAGTCTTCTGACATGAGGCTGAACATCACCGTGAAGGATGTCAACGACCACACGCCCAAGTTCTCCCGTGTCACATATTCGTTTGACATCCCTGAAGACATGGCGCCAGGTAAGGTCTTAGCATCACTCAATGAAGCAAAATGCAACGAAATGAAGACGTAAAGTAGAAGATTGTAGACTCAGACAGGCAATATTTTGTCTTCTGCAAAAGCCCTTAGACTGAACTTAGACAGCTCTGTTAAGGTCATCAAATTATTAGGAGCAGCTTCTTTGTAGCAGTTTATAAAAGTTTTTTTTTTTTTTCTTTTTACATTTTTTGAACATTTTTATATGACTGTTACAGCTCTCCAAAATCCTCTGTATCTTCCTTAAGGGGAAAATTAAGAGTTTAATAGGTCAAAGGGACAGTAACTGATATTTGATTTATATGGAATCTATCAGCAACCAGCATGATTTATAATGATACTGACAAATGTCTGGCACAGCTCCTTCATCCCTCTCACCGCTTCAATCACAACAATAAGTTTGGAAAGCAAAGCAGAATATCCTGTGAGGATTTAATTAAGATGTGATCATGTAAAATACTAATAAAAACACAGCTGTTTGCTTAGTTGTAGCTTTATCTTCATAACTAAGTCATCGATTTAAGCACCAGTGAAAGCTGGACTTTTGTTTCCAAAACCGTACGAGCCAAGTGAGTCTGTTATTTTAGCAACTGGCGTAGCGATCACTGAATCACTCGTATTAATAAACAGTCCTAATAACCCCCTGCAGATATATTAAAGTCATTTTGTTCTATAGGGCAGTAAAGTCTAACTTCTCGCCTCTGTGTTACAACCCGTCTGACTCTCACAGGCTCCATCGTGGCGGCGATCCTGGCCAGTGACTCTGACTCAGGGGTGAACGGAGAGGTCACCTACTCGCTGGAGGAGGATGATGAGGACGAGACGTTCCTCCTGAACCCGGTGACGGGTGTTTTCAACGTGACACGTCCGCTGGACTACGAGACTCAGCAGTACTATATTCTGACAGCGAAGGCCTTGGACGGAGGGGGGCAGGCCAGCACAGTCAGAGTGTATTTCAACATCCTAGATGTGAATGACAGTCCCCCGATCTTTAACACCAGTGTGTACAGCACGTCTGTCTCGGAGAGTCTGCCGCCTGGATCCAGTATTGTTACTGTTGGAGCCACCGATGCTGATGATGGTATGTCCATGTGGAAAATTGCATTAGAAATGGTATTAAATAGAAGATAAATACTTAATGCTTTTAGGTCAATGCAGATATCAATATTTGAGAGTAACAAATTAGTAATAATAAGTTGTTTTCAGACAAAAATTTAAGATAGCAACAAATATTGGACACTAAACTTTACTGCAAAAAATTTCAAATATACAAAACATATTTAACAAAAACAAATGAAACTTGAATTGCGTAAAATGTAAGCAAGAAAAATGTGTCAGGAAGTCATGAAAATTATTGATTAAAATTAAATCCCAGTTAAATCAAGTTAAACCCTTGTCAAGTATCCCAGAGATGTCAATATATTTGAAGGAAACAGTTCTGTGGGAATATTTTGAGCAGTTATGTACTTTTGTACTGCATAAATCAAGTGTGAGTTAGCCATAGCAGCTTAATTTAATATAAGCCTGTCATTTTGTTATGACAGTTGGTTACACAGAAGCTCTCAAACCTACATTTTATTTTTCATTTTTATTTCGTGTCATGCGTGAATGATTTGATGAAATGCATCTTCACCGTATGATTAAGTGGCTCGAGTTATTTTCTGCGTTTCAGGTGGTGGGTTTCGTGTCTGTGAAGTGCCGTGTGGTATTTGAACAGTCACCGCTACTCTCCTCTGCTGTAATTACCGCTTCACCCAGGCCTAATGTGGTTATTGTGACCTACATTCCTGGGAAATACGCTGCCTAGTTCTTAACCAGAGTCTGGCTTCTTTCTCCGCTGTCCACATAATCTGACCGCGTCGTCCTCTCAGATATGTAGTTGCTGCTTTCCACTGTCAAAATAAAACACTGCCATTGTTAGCACTTCCTAAGTCCTGACCCCTGACCCCCAGACTTTGTCTCTAGACGGCGTAGCCTAAACTCGGATGGAAGTACCACTCAAGCTTTTGATAAGGGATTACTTGTGTACTGTAAATACACGCTGGAGTGTGGGAAGGTGCCGGCGCTTTCCACATGAATACCCCGTTGAGTTGAATTACAGACGCTCAATTTAAGCTCATTTTAACCCCCAGTTCCTGGGGAATGCTGCGGATAAGGCCAGATTTCAAGGTTAGATAGCTTACCGCATCCATCCACACTATCACACTATAGTTATCTTATTTAAATAAATGTTTAAATTGTGAGGGATTTTCCAAAACGGCACGACCGCACTATCAGTTTCGGAAGTGGTTTGCAGTGGTGTTTCTCTTTTGATAGCAATCTGTCATGCTACATGAATGGATTGTCAGCTTGGAGGACAAGAGTAGCAGCCAGAGCCCCAGCTGTTGCACATGCACAATTTGTGGAAGTGGATGCTGATAACGCATATATGTACCTGATTCAGATACATACAGATATTAAGATCTGGAACAATGGATGTCAACATTCGACCTCTGTTATGCTGTACTGTCTGTTTGTTATCTGGTTATTTGTTTAATACAAGGTCATGCTAAAATATTTCCTTGCAGATTAATTTATTTTTGGCCCTGTGACTGTCACTCAAGAAAATTTTATTTAAAAATATACCCTAACTCCCTCTAACAAGAGAGAGCATTACATTTAATTCCTGCTTCACCACAGATTCCTCCAGTTTACCCCAAATCAAGTTTGGCACCAGGTTTTGTTAGTTTTCTAATCGGGGAAACTAACACATTTAACCTTGGGAGAAAAATCTAAATGTAATTAAGAATCTCAGAGACTAGGTCTTTTGTTTGTTTCATTGTTGTTCAGTATCTTTTGGTATAAAACACTTGAGATTGAGTGCATTCCAAACTATGAATAGATGGTTCGAGAACTAAATCTGCAGATTAGTCCACGATGAAAATGATAGTTATTGTTACCTGCAGTCACTAAACAGAATTTGTAGGTGCTGAATATGAAAATAATTCAGTTATCGATATTGTCTTCAGATTTTCTGCTTTCTGTTTTCCAGGCCCAAATGCCCAACTCCTCTACAGAATTGCGTCTGGTGATCCCCAAGGCCACTTTGTCATCACCAAGGAAGGAGTTCTCCAAACCAAGAAGGCCTTGGACAGAGAAACCCAGTCCTTCTACAACCTTGTGGTCACAGTCAATGACCTAGCTCCATCTCCCATGACCCGCTTCACCAGCACTGCTCAGGTGTCGGTTATTCTTCTGGATGTCAACGACTGCCCGCCAACCTTTACGTCTCAAAAGATGACCTACATCCAGGAGAACACACCAGTGGACACGGTCGTGTTCACCGCCCAGGCCACAGATGCTGACAGTGGACCCAACAGCTACGTTGAGTACTCCCTCAGAGGACCCTTTGGTAACAAGTTCAGCATTGGTACAATTGACGGAGATGTCAGGTTGGTTGGGGAACTCGACCGTGAGGAGCTTTCCAACTACACTCTCACAGTTGTAGCTACAGATAAAGGGGAACCCCCTCTGTCTTCAACAATGGATGTGACTATGGTGGTTCTGGATGTTAACGACAACACACCAAGCTTCTCACAGAATATCTATGATATTGAGATTGAGGAGAACACCTTGACTGGGACAGATGTCATCCAGGTGTTCGCAAGCGATGCGGATGAGGGCACCAATGGGCAGATCCGATTTTCTATCTCAGGAGGCAACACCAACTCTGATTTCAGGATTGATTCGGTTACAGGGGTGATTTCAGTGGCCAAGCAGCTGGACCGTGAGGCACGTTCATCCTATTCCCTGGTGGTCCAAGCTGCAGACCGAGGAAGCAGCCCCAGGGTGGACCGTGCAACAGTCAACATTGTGTTGTTGGACGTCAACGACTGCTCCCCTGTGTTTGAGCTCTCCCCTTACACTGTCCATGTTCAGGAGAACTTGGAGAACCTACCAAAAAACATCCTGCAGGTCAGTATGTTTGTTTTGTTTTTCCCTTGTCAAGACATTCACTGGAATTTAAGCAGTTAGGACATGATTAACATTCACAGACAGGACTTGAGGACTTGTGAGTAAAAAGAAGGCAGTGTTTTGAATGACAGTTCTAAAACCTTAAATAAGCTAATGCCTTAACCAAATCTGTAGTAATACTAAGTTAATAAGTGCAGGTATGTGAGCAGTATCAGTGCACTAAACCACTTACCACGGTGGTCTTATTTTGTTAAATGCTGGGACAAATGTCTGACTGAAATGATAAAGAAATGATATATGACTGCAATTTGCTCTGCACAATTAGGGCTTTATAGGATTTCACTGAAATATGAAACTTGGCTAAATTGCATGACAAGGCAATTAACATCCCAACCACCCTGATGACTAAATGAGCCATATATAAAAAATGGAGGGGAAGGCCTGATTTCCAGTGACGGCGCAATTCCATTTTCTTACGCTTGTGTACCTTGTGAGGAAATGAGGGTACAGTTATGTGGTGGGAAGGGGTCCAGACTTGGTGGGTTTTGCCACACAGGAACACACATCTGTACGCTAACCTGGCTGTCTGCGGCATACATGGCAGGGAGGGCTGGAGAACCCACAAAGCGTTTGGGCACATCACTGAAGTGTGGTAGTTTAATGCTGCAGCATAAGGGGAAAAATCAGACTGACTAATAGTTCATACTCTGAAACGATTAAATGAGTGTCTGTCCTTAATCCCTACAGCAGCCTAAAGTGGAGTCATTTGTGACTTACTTTTTTTCTGTGGATTCTCTGGAAAAGTCTGATTAGACAAAGTGAATAAGTAATGATCTTCCTTCCCTCAACAATTAACTTCATGGTGCCGCTCAGCACCGTGATGGTAATTAACTCTCAGCTGCTTCGGTGGAAAGATCCAGTAAGGATGATGGTTACACTGGGTTACTTCTAGTGATATTTGGTTGTGTGAATAAAACTTCTCTGAGATTTCTTGCAAGAGTGCTCCACTAAAAAACATCCAGAGATAATAACAACTTTAAAAATGCGACTGTGCAAGGATTTGATTTTTTTTGATTGAGGAGATCACTTGTCAGCTAATGCATCTGGTCAATACATTAAAATGTCAAGGCAAGTTTATTTATATAGCCGAAAGCAGCTTATCTCCAGCGAGGGAAAGTATTTTGACTCAAGACCTGTACTTAAACATAATTTTTAGGTACTTTATTTAAAATGAGACAGATTTTACGTATAAAACATATGATCAACTAGAATATGATGCCTTGGTAAGGATATAGAAACACTGAAGTACGTTTTTTGAGTAAATATACCTACTGTTGTATTTATTATTGTAATTACTCCACCACTGCAGCCTTGTTGTTTCAGCTCCTCTCTGGCTCTCCAGTTCTTTAAATTCAAACTGTAGTTTTCAGATGAAAATGAAAAGCACATTTCTTTTACAAGTTTGATTCTCAGAATATCCTAAAAGCTTGTTTCTCTGTTTTCCAGGTTGTTGCCAGAGACGACGATCAAAGTGCCAATGGCCAGCTGAGCTACATGCTAAGCGGTGGGAATGATGAGGCCGCATTCAGCCTGTCATCCAGTGGTCAGCTGAGCCTGACACAAACTCTGGACCGCGAGGCTCAGGGGAAATACACCCTGCTGATTACAGCCACTGACTCAGGTAAGACCGCAGTGGAAGTTTGGAGCTGCGAGGGTGGCTGATACCATCTTGAAATGTTTGAAAGACGATTTTATGCTGGCCTTTTAGTATTCTGTTTCAGTTTATAGTGTTCCAAAATCAGTTGTTTATATCTGAACTCGTACCACATTCAACTAGTTAACCTTTATCATCCATGATCTGGTGGATCTGGTGAGAACTGAGCACCATGTAATGTGTCCTTACACGGACATTGTTGAATTGTAGCAAAGCTAGAAACATATTTTGTAATCAGCCAGCAAAAACCGAGCTGAAAAGGAATATTTTCAAGAACTAGCAGCAATGTCAACAAACATGCATTTTGATTTCATAGTGTGCACAGGGCTCTTTTTGTGTGGCACAATAACCTAAACATTCGGGAGTTTTTAGCTTGCAAAATAGTGGGTGTTTTTTTGACCTATTCTCCAGAAGTCCTTTCAGCGGGTTCGATTGAACAGCATCCTCTGTTTATTTGGATACGGCGGTAGAGCTTGTTATAGCCAGATAAAAGGTTAACTTGTTATTGCATAGAGGCCAGTTAATGTGCAGTTAAAGGAGTACATGCGTATCCCCGTTGCAGCCAAATCACATGGTATCCCAGTTAAGTATATGTTTCCCCGAGCTGCTCTGGCACAGCCGTCATGGTCTGAGGCTGGTTCTGTTTCATTCCTGGACTGACCATGTGACCGTTCATAACGCTGTGTATTTTTGACTGTGCGCAGGCTTTGGTGAGAATTGGAACAATGTTGCATGAAGTGAAAAAATGTTAGATACTTGAACACAAATACACTTTTGTGTGTTCATATCCATTTCCTAGTCAGTGAATCAGCAGCATATTTGTGGTAGAGATCGTTACATTTTCATTACAAGCGTACATTAATCAAAAAACTGTGCAGCAGCGTGAAATTTTCAGATAATCAAGTCAAAATGTTTTCTCCATGTTTTGTTGAGAATATCTTGCTTCATATAGTGTTCAGAGGTTTGTGCCACATGGACAAAGTTGCCCAACAAGAGAACATACTAATTAGGATTCGATCCCTTTTTGTATGTTTCACAAGGAGTCCATATTTAGAGCCCTGACAACAATTCCAAAATATTTTGACAGGATGTTTCAGTACAATGTTGGTGAGAGGCAGAAAAAGGGATTTGGGGTAGAATATCAAAATATCAAAAACCCCATAATCATAGTACAGGCCAAATTACCCAGAAGCATTTTCTCACATTTTTGAGGCCTCGGCTGAGACAGTGGGGGGAAATGGTTCTCCCAGGCGCTATCTGGCAGGAAATGTTGAAGGTGGATGGTGCAGACATGTCTCCAAGTCTGCTGTCTACCATGACCTATTTTCAACCACAGACATTTATCTTAACATGTTAAAGTCTGCCTTTATCTTCTTGTACTGTCCAATTTGACTAGTTCTACTCCTAAACACCATGTACCAGAGAGAGAAAAAAAAGACTAAAAGGATTTATCACACTAATCTTTCTGTCTGTAAAAGTATTCTGGCAGACAAGGACTTAATCTGTTTGTCAAAGAATATGTTGTATTGTCATATTTGGTATATATATGATAGTCAAGTCAGAGTTCTGCAGAAGCCACTGTGCCCTGCAAACACTTCATCATGAGCGGAAGAGATAATTTTGTGTTTTAAGACAAGTGCTGCATGACTTATGATCAGACACATGTGCTTTTTCAACTTTTTAAAACTTCTGTGAATGAATCATTGACTGACTTCCATGTATTCAGGCAAGGTTGTGTGCCAGCTGCATTGTGCTATAGTGGTCCATCCTCCTGGGATATTTTCAGTCATTTCAGTGAAGGTAAACTCATTAATCGCAGCCCGAGCAGAGCTTCAGGAACCTCTCTGCTGCTGTGCTGACTGAAATCTGTCATGAAATGGATGGAAACAAAAGAGCTCACCGGGTGCCGGTTCCCATAATGGGTTCTGGCTTGGGAGAACGGCAGAATTTGGCAAACGTCTGTCATTATTTGAAAAGCTGTGCACAGCCCTCCCCCGAAATGTGGCATCCATACAAGCAGCTTAAAGGTGTTTTACAAGACGTCTTGTTGAGAGGAAACTTTAAGATCAGACCTGGGATATTATGGTATTTTTTTTTCTCTCTTTTCCTTGTTTATGGAAAGCTGTTTTGCAGCATTTCTGAGTTAACTAGTTGTGCAGATATGGGGAGACAGCAGGGGCTGCAGGGGCTGCAGGGTCCGAGACTGATCTAAACGCTGGGCCAACATCTGGGATCAGCTGCAGGCAAATCAGATTTGTAAGCCACTGCTTAGCAACGTACAAGTTATGCCCCCATGGAAGAATGTGAAACAATAAGATTTCCAGTAGAGCAACACAGTCAAATACTTTTGCCACTCATTGTTTATGGAATAGCTTTAGGTGGGCATCTGTGGTTGAAGGTAACATATTTTTAATCATCTGGCAGCTGGTCAGGTGTTGGACTTTGCAAGTATCCAAAAGTTTGATAGCATTCTCTCCATTCTTTAAACCAGAAGCTTCTTTTGCAGTAATATGGAACCTATTCCATTAAATATCAAGTTGTCAGAATTGGAGTTTATTTGAGTGGAGTGGAGTCATCAATTAAATGTTTGCTATTGTTGTATCCATGCGAATAATCTTCTCTTCTACGTGAGGGCTAGTTTCTGCTGATTTAAGGGTTTCTTAAAGAAATGACCTGGATGACTGAGAACCTTCACAAAGTTGATTCTTTAATTTCACTCATCATGTTCTGTGTGTTTATTATATTCTGTTCTGTGTGTTTATTATATTCTCCGTGTTAATTAAGATTATGTTGAAAACAAGCACTCATCCTTCAACATGCCTTGGTTTCAATGCGTTTAGCAAATCCTTGAATAAATCAAATCAGAATAAAAGTTTTCCAGCTTGTTTGAGAAGCCTGAGATGAGTTATATTGGGAAATTAAATTAAAATTGACCAAAATTGATGGAAAATTTTGATTACATTGAGGAGATGAACTAGTTTGTGTGACAGTGGTGTACACACATTGCTTGTGTGTGGACATATTATTGGTTTTGTGTGTGTTTATATGTTTGTAGTTGTGTTTTATGTCTGTTGCTTCTGAGTTTGTGTGAGTCTGCGTGTGGTGAGAGCGTCCTCGGGGCACATTGACATGCACCATGTTTGGTCACATTTATTAAAGAGAAGGCACAGTAAATCCCTTGGCCCATGCCTATTATGGGGGATACGGTCGCATAGAAATCCCATGTCTTTCACATGCCTTCGGCACATTACTCCATAGTGCCACTCTGTTTGTATATAGCCTTTTAGCTGGTGGGTGAGGGAAGTTTTGGGGGGCTAAACGACCGCTTAGCAGATAAAGAATTTTAATGACCATTCCCTATTTTAAAGCAGGATCTTTTATTCTCTTAAATGGCTCCCATGAATTTGGTGTATAAACCCTCCAGTCTCCAGAGTGCCCCCCCCCCGACGTTGACTAGTTGAATAATGATGTGCCAATCTCCACTGTGTCATCAGGTTTAGAGCAAGAGCAACAAAGAATATTTGACATTAATATATGTCTGTCCATCTTTGGCATATTAGGGAAATAGAAATATACTGTAGAGCAAATTAAATTACGAACAAACACTGATAACTGAGTGTTAAAACCTGGCCGGGGTATTGCTAGATCACTGTCCAATGCTTGCCACAATAAATCTTTAATGGGGTCCATTTCTGAAGGTTTCAGCTAGTCTACAGTCTAGTGGCAACACAAGACTTCGCCAAATAAAATATCAGGTTCCTCAAATGAACTTTAACAGAGCAGTAACATTCTGGATCAGCTCTTAAAAAACTTTGCAGTAACAATGTGGTCTTGCAGAGTTTTTTCCTATCGCCTGTTTTCTCTTTTCCACTCCCTGGTACACTTTAACAATTGCTGGATTTGAATGTTTGTGTAAATAGCTTTGGTAAGTAATGTGGGGGTTTAAAAAGGTGGTGTGGCTTGGATGATTAGTGCTTTAGCCTGGCAAAATACACTTTTTAATGATGTTTATTTGCTGTGTTTCTCTTAGGAGCTCGGTTAGCACATCACATTCTCACAAAACTGATTATATCATAGCCAGTTGTAGCTGTGCATAACTTGCTTTACATTTGAATAACCTGTAGTATGTAATGTGTGTGTGAGTATGCATGCTTCCACTCTTAAACACTTTTCCAAAGTCATATTTTAGATTTATATGGCCCATGTATGAACATTATAGAGCTGTGTTATGAGCAAGTTATACTGCCAGTGTATGTTTTCCACCTCTCACGCTGGTTATGATCTGTTAGTTTTGCTGTGTCACCATAAAATGGAAAATAGTCACTGAATGGTCCACAGATGCACCGCTAAATAGGGATTTCCAAATATTCAACAACACAGAAAATAAAAGTGCTATTGTAATAAAAACACAAAAGTCAAATCACTTTATTAAATTTCACCACAGGCTCTAAAATATGAGGAAAAAGCAGCACTTTGTGTCTGTCGATACGCTTTCCTTGACTGCCTGCAAACCGCCAAACCCTATCCGTAACATATGGGGAAGGAATTATGCAAAAAGCATTCAGACACAGCACTCCATAAATAACTGGCAGGCTGTATAACATTTTAGGTTTAATTTGACGAATGCCTCTCAGATTGCTGTATTATTAGAACTATTCTCTCTTATACCGGATAGCAGCTTTCAGTGTTCGACTGAGATATCCCTTTCACTCGCTCGCTTGTTAACTGTGAGAAAACCTCTGTTTACTCTGTTGTGTTTGGCAAACTGTGCAGTGGGACAGCTCACACCCTGCACTCAGCTCCTCCGAGGCCATTCATGGGTGCTGGACGGGGTCGCATTAAAAGGAGCTTTGTCGCAAAGCAACAGGTTCTCAGAGGCAGAAAAATGTCAATTTTGCCTTGATGGCGGCCAATTCTCTCTCCTCTGAGTAATGATGTGTTTTATTTACGTTGTCCCTTAAGAGCACAATCTATCCGCAGTCCATAAACTGTAATTAACCGTTTAGCCTTAAGCTTCAGGCTACAGATGGGCTGTCTCATAAATTTACACATTCATCCATCTTTCCTAAGTCAACCTGTCCTGGACTTCCCAGTTTAATGAACCCAGTTGTTTGGACATCCACGCTTTGTTCTTGTTTGTCTCTTTATCGATAAAACATCGGTCAATATATACTGAAGGAAGAGATTATCTCTTGTGCCAGCAGAGACACTCAAACCTGCTTCTTAGCACGGCTTAGACTGAGCAACTCAGGGCAACTCGATGCCTTTTCCCAGGAGGTGGGTGCTGCTGTTTCCTTCAAATCAACCCCCTGCAAAGCTCTCACAGCAGTGTGCGCCCTCATAGCAGCTGCAGCAGTCAAAAAAACAGATAGCTTAATCGTCATTAACACATGTATATGTACCCCCTCCGGTTCAGAAAGTATGGCCACACCACCTTCATGGAGGTTAATGTGATTTGTCTGGTGGTAATGTACACTAATAAGGTGCTTAGACCCTGCCATATGTTTATGCTAGACAATACTTTCTGGGTTGAGAGGCTTACAGAGGAAAAACTGTCTGTGGATCGGTAGGATGGAAGAAGAGGCAACAGATGGTCAGCTGGTCCTAGTTTAGTCTCAGGTTCCTAGAAGCTTGTTATTTTGGATGCTGATTCTTTAGGGTTATTCTGGGTTCTCCCATTTTCTCCAAACGTGATCCGCACTGAAACAAACCGCTTAGATCTGAGCTCAGATGCAGCAATGAAATATTAGCAGACAGAATTGAATGTCATTCCCACCGCCAGTTTTACAAGCACTTTAAGTTCTCTGGGATTATTGTGAAATATCAAACAGAGGGCTCTGTTTTGGTTGTCACTGCCCCAACTGTGTCATTCCCAGATCTGAAGGGAATGTGCTGCGTTTAATTAAATGGTAATGGCGTTTCTAGATTCAATTAAAGCAGGGAGGAATCCTCATGTGGCTCCAGAGCTTTGAGCTCTCCGGCGGACTCTTTGTGTGAAATGAGGTGCACTGACGCCAGCTTCTTTATCCCCATAATGTAATGGCTGCTCATAGGCTAGAAAACAGTTATCTGAATACCATCAGTCTGATGTGTTCCCATGGAGAATACCCTCAGTCTTGGAGACAGGGTTATCACCAGGACTTAGTTCGGACTTATCCTTATAGTATCCATACCACTCCAGAGCTCAGTGACTCCAGTGCAGCTCTCTAGGGCAAAACCACCTAATGGAAACATGGTACCACAAGGTCCAGTATTTTCTTTACTGATTGAAGGAGCATGCTTCTCTGGAACCAAACCCCACTTCCTCGTGTGCAATAATAACCTAGATGAATTTGGATCAAATATACACACACACACTCGCCTGGATTGTAAGCGATGAGTGGCATTTGCTTCCAAAACAATCTTCTAGCCACAGCAAAGGTGCTTGTGTAAGAGTACACAGTTTATCTCGAGCCTAGATAACTTTTCAACGTGAGGTAAATACAAGGCTATAATGGCCAGGAGAGTAGTGTCAGATCATGGCAGTTTGCTTTCCTAAGTGACCTAAGATTAACCTCTGAAATAAGATTATGCTCAAAGCACAATCTTCAGGTGAGGTAGTGTCTTGATTGCCTTATCTGTTTTGGCAAACAAGCAATCTACAAATTAAAGGTCTTTAAGCGTAATGGTCATAAGAATGGAGCAAACAGTTTCTCCTGTGGAAGATACACAAGAAGTGACCGGGTCGTGTTTGTGTCTCACTCAGTGATCTCTTCGATTACTTGCGTATCTTTGATTAGAGTTTTATGACATTGGTGCTGTACCTTCAAATGTCAACCGCTAAGACAGGCAAATAAAACAGGCTCCAGTTGTTTGCAGCCTTATAAAAAAAAAGTGTAAAATGTACAAAACTGTAGAAAGAAAAAGAATAAAGGGTCTGGGGATAGGAGCTGCCAATGGAAAAAATAGTTTTCTAACCACAGTGCATGGCAGCCACCGGTAGGCAGCTGACTTCCCGCTGCAAATTTCCACCAGCCGTCTTTCCATGGCAGAATGATGTCATTTGTCGTATAGCAGAGGGCCAGATTGTGAGCTGCCAGATTTAGGCATATTTTTGCCATATCCCCACCACCAACCCCCTCCTGTCCCCCTCCTCCTCTGCTTGAGCCGTGGTGCACAAGGTGACACCACTCGGCAGAAATCTAAATCATTGGCGCTGACACTCTTCCCTGGACTTTGCCAGATTCCAGCATAGAGTGTTTGGAGGAGATGCTGGCATTTCTCAGCACTCTTGGAGAGCATTCCTCTCCTGTTGAGTCACTCCCTCCCAAAAAAAGAAGACAGGGATGAAGGCTATTTTGAATAAACTGTTCTTGGTTTGTTTTTCTTACTATTACAGGTATGGTATTCTGGGGGAAATTTAAGAATCGGAAACAGACGACATACTCAGCTGCGATGTTGACCCCGTTATTTAGCAGCCGCCATCGTATGAATCTTAAGAATGTCTCACCCTCACCATAACTATTTGAAACAACTGTCATTTACATATATTTGCATACCTGCCAAGATATAGTGTTCCTTGATGACTAAATCTGTCAGCCCACGCGATGTAACAAGATAGATCTGAACTGTTAACACATTGGACAGCAGGTTTGGGGGGAAACAGCTGCCAGGGGTTATGTGATATCGGTGAGCCCTAGGAGGCTAAGAAGGCACGTCCTGAAGCTGCACAGAGGCGCATGATGCTGTGTGAGAAATGATACACCGAGAAAGATGTAAAAAAAAAAAAAAAAAAAAAATACCCCGTTTGAACCCACGCTTGTCCGCGAAGGCGGGGTCAGCACAGGGTCAGGGTCTTACAGATGAGCGTCAGGGGGCTTTGGGAGCATTTGAGCGCAATTTAGGTCTTCACTAAAGGGGGTGGGGTCTCTTTGCTCTGTGCTTACTAAGGATTAGCTGGGGTGACAGTGTCCTGAGCCTCAGAGTCCCTGATGCGTTTGGTGACGGAGGCAATGCAGGTCAAAGGTCACACAAGTGGTGGTTCATTCTCCCGAGGCAGTAAACAGGTTGTGACATCACATCCTGTGCAAAAGTGAAACGCCTGGAAGGAGGGCAGTGTGCTCCACATACACACACAAACACACACACACAAAACTTGTAGCTTGGCCTGCTTCCGCTCTTAGTTGGGAAACAATGCTATTGAAATGCAGCGACCGCACTCACTGTGTAACAGAAGGCAGTTTGAAATATAGCAGCTCGCTTGATATTCCAAATAAAAAACAAATATTTTCTCCATTCACTCGGTCTCTGGGTAGATTCTAATGGCTTTTGAAGACAAAGCCACTTAGCTCCCAGAGCCAATTATCAGCCCAGCAGCTCCAGCCTGCACAGAACATCTTTGATCAACAACAGTCTTAGCGAGTTGCTGACTGTCAAATACACTCTGCCTGGCAGCAGCGGCTCCACGCCGGTTAACTTAAAGTGATACAGACACCTTGCTGACTTGGATCGCTCCTCAGTTAAGAGGATGAGCTGAGGAGGTGCAAGGAGCTCCTCTAATCTGTTGCCATGACAACCTCCCAAATGATGACTCATGTCAATTCAATCACATTGCGCGCTCGAACGCGTGACACCGCAGGCTCAGGCGAGAGGCGGATGAGAAAAGACACAATCATGTATGATGTCGATTAAGTAGTTCTGCTGACTACATTTGTTTGGGCACTTAGCCGCATGTTGTGGTCCTCCGATTGCATAATAGCCCTGTGATGATACAGTATAGACTGGTTGCTACCTAAATTGCATACCACAATTTACATTTTCCGCTTGGATTGTTTTTCTCCTGCTTTTAATTCTTTGCATTTGACATCAAATTTGTCGTGGGTTGTCCCTATATAAATCGCCAATGATTTTGTTTATAAGCGGTATTCTCTTAATTGCAAATATTTGTAAAGGTGGAAATACATAATCACCTCAAAATTCAACATTGCCTATATTTGGTTATAAACACAGGATTCTTAAAACACCAGTAAAGCCTAAGTTGGAACTGCAGAGGACATGACTCACTTTGGTAAAGAGTCTCTAAAGATTGTATGGTTTCTGGGCTTCTTTTGGGATAAAAATTGTTTACTGTTACCTCTGTTTGTATCATTTATTTTGCTTCTGGAATTCAGCTCTGTTTATCCTGAACGCACATGTTAGCCACTTCTGTTCTGACCAGAAAAGCTGGATTCATGACAAGCTTAAGGTCGAATGTCTGTTTATTATCTTAAAGCCAGGCGGTAAAGTGATGTTACAGTAAACTATCTGAAATCTCATTTTGTGAGGAATCCCCTTGCCGTCCTGAGAGAAGCTGCAGTGGTCTCCAAACCCCACAATAATGTTCAAATTTGTTGATCTTCGCGAGGAAATTTCTCCTCTCTGCCCACAGGGAGGTCACAGTTTGGTGTCAGCAGTTTAACAGCAGCTGCTTATAGGGAATTTCATTTCTTTCTCAAGAACACTTCAGTTGGTTGGCCAGCACTTTAAAGCCTGTGTCTTACTCTGTTAGCACACAAAAGTGTAAAGTGTGGATCTAGTAACAACAAAAATGCACTGTTTTTGAAAATTGTCAAGTACCATAAGTAGGAATTAAATGTCACTCTCAGATTCTCACAGATTCTTCTAGTTTTATCTTTTAGACAAAAAGTTGCTGTTTAGTGGTATGGTATTTGTGTCTCTGATCACCTGGCAAATGTAAGTCCAATATTCACTCTCTGAGCTCTAACAACTCCTGAGGCGAATATCTGGTTCTTTAACTGCTAAACACTCCATTATGTTCACCAGTTAGTCTAATTGTGTGGATTTTTAGAGATTATTCACAGAAAACAGCTGCCTGCTGCAAAAACAACGCTATTACAGCAGTAACAGTGAACCAAAATGGTAAAGTTGCAAACAGGACAGCTAAAAAGTGAGCTGAAACTCACTATAAAGCTGAGGGGACCTGCAGATAATTCTTTGTAGGTTCATTAACACTTACATAAAGTCACCAAATCTATTAGAATTCACTGTGCCTGTAGCAAACAACAAATGTGACCTTGTGTGTGTAATGGTAGATTGAGGAAAGTCACCAGAGGCAGTAAGATACATCCTCTGGGGACCATCTGTCCCAAAGTTCATGGCAATCCACCCAATATTTGCTGAAATAGAGTCTCGACCAAAGTACATTTGATTGGTAAAATACCTCATTTCTAAACCTAGTATGTGGACTGATGTGTACTCATGTATCATCTAAGGAGGTGCTGACAAAAAGATATTTCATCTGACTTTCAAATGAGAAGACTTGGCACAAAATTTAATGAGCACGTTGCCCTGATTTTATCATATTTATAGGATAATCCTCACTGGCTGAGCAATAGATTCATCTTGTCCCTCAAGCTTTCTTCTCTGACCCTCCAACCCGCAACACTGTCTTTTCTCAGATTCCTTATGTTTGGATTTTGCACAGCTCCGCATTAAGAGAGAATTTTGGTGGCCACCGTCCAAATGTTTTTTATTATCTCTTATTAATCCAGTCCCCCCACGGTACGCAAGTTCAAGCATCTGATGTTTTCAACAGCTGAGTACACAAGCACAGGACGCACAAGCTCCAGGATTGTGTATGTTTTTGTTTGGATGTGTTATAGTTGACACATGCACATAGATTCCCGAAGAGAGCTCCAAAAGGGAACAACTACATGTTAGAGGTGGGAAAAAGTCGCTCATACAGCTCCTCTCAATCCTCAGGTGCTCTCTGTCCTCATAAACAACACATATGCAAATCATTAAGAGCTCAAAATACCTCCAAGCCTTTAAAGATGTCCCCAAATCCCATATTGTGATGTTCAGTAACAAGGCTGAACTTGTGTTTATATTTGGAATATATATCAGGCAGTTCAGAGTGCCATTTAAGGAAGGATTATAAAGACCAGCGCAAGCAAGGCAGATGTCTGATTTTTTTTTTTCTCTTCAGGTTTTTCTGCATTGCGGCTCGTTTTCATCTGCTATTGATTTAAATCCATCCCCCGGGGGCCCAGTGAGCCCTGTTTCGTCACCCACTCTGGGAGAAAAACGGTCAAATTTTTGCTGAAAATAGCACTTCTCCTCGCTCAAATTCCACAGACTAACTCGCTCAGTGCCGTGCACCTTAAAATAGATACCTCACTGTGGAAATTAAATCTATGAGTGTTCAAGACCCCAGGAAGGACGCCTGAAAGATTTGGTTTCAGAGACATTGAGCCCTTTTGATGTGTTCTTTTCTGTGTGTTGATGTGGCAGTACGGCGGCTGATGGAAACCCAAGCCGATGGCCAGAGAAATTTGCTTGAATTAAATGCAGCAGGAATATTGTGGCTGAGCCCTAACAGGAGTATGAATTGGTTCAGTGTGGATATCACTGCAAATGACAAGTCATGTACAATAAGTCATAGTGTGTTTAATGTGAGCCTTAATGCCGTTCACATGTTACTGCGTCCCTTTACCAGCTTGCTATGGCACAAAAAGGACGTCTGTCGTGAATGGAAAGTGTAATGAGTTGCTTCTGTCCTGGACACTGATGCAGTTTCTCCTTCACTTCTTTTTTACTCTGTGAAGGAAAAGCAAACCGCTATTGTCACTCATACTTATTTTCTTTTTCTTGTCTCCCTTCATCTCCAGGTTCTCCGTCTCTGAGTGGAACGGGGACCGTAACAGTTCTGGTGAGCGACGTGAACGATAACGTCCCTGTTTTCACCTCCTCCAACTTCCACACCACCATCATGGAGGACGCCCCGACAGGGACAGATGTGCTATTGGTCAACAGCTCCGATGCAGACGTGGGCGTCAATGGTGTTATAAGGTATACTTAGTGCTCGTTCAGACAGGGACAGGGAAACCAGCAACCGGTGGTGGGGAAGTGCGGTGTTGGGGTGGTGAGGGGAGCTGAGGTGGGTTGCTGTGGGCGTGTCTATACCTGCTGAATGTAACCACTGTGAAACAATCAGGAAATAACTTTTTATTTCTCTGATTAATAACAGCTTTATCGAGGCCGGCGCTCGCTCTCTGTGTTGTTACTCTATGTCTCTCTACCAAAGCGCTCTCTCTCTCTCTCTCTCTCTCTCTCTCTCTCTCTCTCTCTCTCTCTCTCTCTCTCATATCATCGGACACAAATCAAATTAAACTTCAGCTGGTACATGAAATAAACAAAGTGAGAACACACACACAGGTAGATTATCAGAGTTTAGTCCATGAATCCACCTGGATAGTCTCTGCTTCAGAGACATTTCAGGCTGTCTGTGGAGGTTTGACCGATCTGAGTGTCTGATTGGCGGCCGGAGCGTGACGTGGGGCTCCGTTTTCCCAAAAGTTGAATCTGGCTCAACTTCTCTTGCCGGTCGCCGGTGACGCTTTTTGCAGCAACCCCTGCGTTGCGGGCTGCCGGCGCGGAAACGCACGACCCCCACTGAAATGAATTGAAAAACGCCGCCGGCGTCCGGTTTGCCTGTCCCTGTCTGAACGCCCACTTAGCCTTGCACTTTTATGGTTCCTTTCGCGTGTTTTCTGATCTTTTTACTTTTTTTCATTTTTAGGGAACAAATTTTTGTTCTATACTTTTGAGAACAGTTTGGCCGTGTGGATGATTTTTCTCCATACTCTATTGAAAACATGTGACCCATAAAAAAACCTGCTTCATTTCTTCACATTTCTGTTTGTTGTCTCTTTTCTATTGGTTTCATGTTTTCTAGTATATGTCTGTATCTTTATGTTTTTATTAGATCGTTAAGAGAGAACTCAAACTGAAGCCATTACGGTTCATGACCCACTAGGCCTCCATGGCCAAGACGTAAAAATAGACTTGACTTTGATTTATAATGGGGCCTCATAATGAAATTATTACCAACTAAAATATTTACACAAATTATATGAAATGACCAAAAGTACAGTCTTAAAATAAAATAAAATTTAAGATTTTATGTCATTTCCAGAATATACAAAGCAAAACTTGATGTTTTCAATCTCCTCTTTAGATTTAATTACTGCCTCCACTTTTAATGGCAGGGTTAAAAGTTTGATAGAAGAAGCAAATACAGAAAAAGAAGAAAAAGCATGCACCAATAAAAAAAAAATCCAGAAATTACCTCATAGTTTGATTAGTTTTTTCCAGGGACTTCTGAAGGAAACAGTAGATAATTTGCACTGGAGATTAATTTCAAAATTTTACGTCATTACCGACAGATTAATGCAGGAATAAAATCTTTTGTGTGCATAAGACTGATGAAGCCATTTTTTACAATCCAGAGGAGATCTATGTCTCTCTGTACATTTCCAGTAACTACTGTGAGTAATCAGGTCAGCTTTAGTTTGCTTTGATTCCCTGGTGTGAAAATATCCTTTCAGGGCCATAGAGGACTGGGTTTTAGCTTTCCTCACGCCTTCAGTAAAATGTTTTACCTCATCACCAGCTTTGTGAAATTCCAAGCCGATGTTGCAATTGTTAACAGGAGTTTAGGAGCAGAGTGTAGAGTTTTAGTCAACACCCGAAGTCATTGTTTCGGCCGTGATTCTTAAGCTGGACGACAGCTTATTCACACTTACAGCCCCCTCAATGGGGGGGCTTGTAAGAGCTTCTGGCCGTGCTCTCTCTAGCCGGACACTGACTCAAGTCTGACCCCTCCTCTCTCCTCAGTAACCCCACTGGTTGCACGTCGGGGGGTACCTCAGCGCGCTCCAGTTTCCCAAAACACAGTAATGAGGATGTTAATTGTCAATGACAGTACGAGTTGTGCCCATCAGGGGTTCAAGGGGGGTTTGAAGCTCTTAATGGAGACCAGAACCGGTTACCTTTAGTTATTAGTTTTGATTCTCACAGCCCGTTAAATGTAAATCCCAAACCAGGTCTCGTCTCTGGACTGTGTTCAGACCACAAACATCTGTGGACAGTTTATGTTGTTGATGATGTCTAAATAAGCTTTGCGTTCACTCTGCTTTCACACGTTGTTCTGTAATTTGTCATCCCATCTCTGGAGGGGGATGCTTTTTCTGAAGCCTTTTCAAAATATGCACTGGTGTGTACATGTATGTGTCAGTTTACATTTATGTCTGGGTCCTGCTGGGGACTTGTGAGATACAGGGTGAAACATGATATTAGTTTGAAAGCCAAAGACTGTGGCCCCTCAGTTCTGAAGAGCTTTATTTATGTGATGCTATTTATGCATGTACTTTATGTTTTGTTAATATATATGTTGTAAGTTATACATTTCTTTATAGCTACTGAATCTTCTTTTTTGCCTTTTATAAATACCATGTTTTACAATAACCAAAACTAAATTGAATAAGCCAGAAAAACAGAGACTGTGTGAGCAGTGAAGCAGAAAACAGTGATAGAAAATGAAACTTGATGCCTCAGTCAGTTAACTGATTTGATGTCATGCCAGTACAATGTGGTCACCCTTACTGAGTGTATTCTTTTAATAAATGTGCTTTTGTGTAGCTTGAAACAGTGCCCTCTATAGACCACATTGTGACAGTACTGCAGAAGACCCCTCAGTCACTGGCAGCACAGCAACAAAATGTAGAAAGTGTTACAGGGGAATGACTCATGTCAAACCTGACATTAGAACCACCTGTAATAACACAATTACCTCACTGTAATAAAACAGTTGAACTGAAGTAGACTCACTGTGTAATTTCATACTTTGCCGTGTCACAATCTAATAACTTTTTTGAAATACCAAAAACATGCAAATTTATGCAGGAACAGTAAAAATTAGAATCACAAAGCTTTCACTGAAACTTGTCCTTATTTATCTTCTCCCACAGCTACAGCCTGACTGGAGGACATGGCCAGTTCTCCATCAACCCGGCTACAGGGCAGATTATTACCAGCTCCCTGCTGAATCGAGAAGATAGGGCCAATTACCAACTGCTGGTTGTGGCAACAGATGGAGGGCAGCCCCAGGGCTTGTCCAGTTCTGCCACTGTGTCCGTGACGGTGGCTGACATCAACGATAACCCGCCTCATTTCCACCACCACCCTTACGTCACCCATATACCCGCCTCTACTGCAGCAGGTTAGTACATGCCCTAAAAGGCGCTAATAAAATGTAATGGTTTGCACCTGTTCTCACTGTTACTGTTCTTTTTTCTTTAGATATCTTTAACTTTAGTCTCAGATTCAAGAAAAAGAACACAATACATATTGAAATAAGCCTTTATTATTAAGGAAAAGTACTGTTAAAGCTGCCTGTTTTTGATTTTTTTTTTTTACTTTCCCTCATATGTTCACAATATATGTTTATATGCAGGGTTATGCATTGTCAGCATCTTTGAAACAAAAACAGTTTATCACACAAAAACCTGACGACAAAAACTCATCTCATGTCTTTAGGGTCCCTGGTCTTTGCTGTTACTGTCACTGACGAGGATTCAGGCTCCAACGCCCAACTGCACTATTCCCTGATAGGGCGCAACTCTGAGAAGTTCAAGATCGACCCTGTCAGAGGTGCCATCACTGCCAATGAGAAGCTAACTGGAAGCTCAGAAGTTACCCTTACAGTTCGAGTAAAAGACGGTGGAGCTAACCCCAAAACGGATACGACCACCGTGACTGTCCGCTTTGTTACAGGAGGAAACTTCCCTGTCATCAAAGTGAAGGAGCATGCATTCACATTCCCTGAGAGCCAGCCGACAAACCACATTGTTACAACAGTGACTGGGTCTTCTATGAGGGGTGGACCATTGTCATATTACATTGCCAGCGGCAACCTGGATTATGCTTTTCATATTGACCAGCTATCAGGCGAGTTGTCTATCAGACATCCATTAGATTATGAACACATTCAGAAGTATGTTCTCTGGATTGAGGCCAGAGATCAAGGCTTCCCACCTTATTCCTCCTATGAGAAAGTGGAAATAACAGTACTGGATGTGAATGACAATCACCCAGTGTTTGATAAGGACCCCTTCCATGCTGAGATACTAGAGAACCTTTCACCTCAGCGGGTGCTGATGGTCTCTGCTGTTGACCTGGACAGTGGGCCAAATGGACAGCTTGAGTACGCTATCATCGACGGCAACAAGGAGAACAGTTTCAGCATAAATAGAGCAACTGGTGAAATACGAACCACCAGGCCACTGGACCGGGAGAAGGTGGCTCAGTACACTTTGAAAGTCAAAGCCACGGACCGGGGGTTGCCACCCAAAAACACAGCAGTCAAAGTGCTAATCAATGTACTGGATGTGAATGACAACGCTCCTAGGTTTTCCAAGATCTTTAGTGCTACAGTGGCTGAAAATGCCCCAGTGGGTTACACTGTCACCAGAGTCACTACCACGGACGAGGATGCTGGTTCAAATGCCATTAGCCGGTATTCAATTACAGATAGCAGCCTTCCGTTCAGTATTAATCCAAACACAGGAGACATAACAATAAGTAGGCCACTCAATAGAGAAGACACAGATCATTACATTGTCAAAGTGTCTGCTCATGACTCTGGCTGGACAGTAAGCACAGACGTCACTGTATTTATAACAGATATTAATGATAATGCACCCAGATTTAGTCGTCCCTCTTACTATCTGGACTACCCTGAGCTCACTGAGGTGGGCTCCCTGGTCACACAGGTGTCTGCCACAGATCCTGATGAGGGTTTCAACGGCAAAATCTTCTATTTCATTCGGTCCCAGTTAGAGTATTTCAGAATTAACGCCAGCACTGGAGAAATATTTGTGAAGCAGCAGTTAAAATATCAGAACTCAACAGGTGCTAGTAGTATAAATATAAATCGCCACAGCTTCATTGTCACAGCCTCAGACCGGGCAGTCAAGCCTTTGATGAGTGAGACAACAGTTATTGTAAACATTGTAGACAGCAATGATAACCCTCCTGAGTTTGATTCACCTAGCTACTTTACCCCTGTCACTAAAAGTGTTAAGGTTGGTACCAGACTGATTAGGATTGTAGCTCATGACAAAAAAGACTTTGGCCTGAATTCAGAGGTTGAGTTCTCAATAACAGGTGGAAACAGCTCTAGTAAATTCAAACTAGATAAAGCAAGTGGATGGATTACTGTAGCCTCCTCCCTTATATATGATATGAATAAAATTTTCCTCATTGAGATCACAGCAAATGACAGAGGAAATCCCCCTTTGTCGACACGAACATCAGTGCGAATTGCAGTCACAGAGGAAAACCACCATACGCCTGAGTTCTCACAAAGCCAAATTTCAGCTACTGTACCTGAAAGCCTTGCTGTGGGAACAGCAATAAGGACCCTGTCTGCCAGAGACAAGGATAAAGAAATGAATGGCCTTATCACATACAATATTACTTCAGGCAACGACAAAGGTCTGTTTTCACTTAATGGTAAAACTGGAGTGTTATCCCTAGCGCAGCCTCTGGACTTTGAAGAGAAGAAACAACATGAGCTTAGAGTTTCAGCCACGGATGGCGGTTGGATTGCAAAAACAAGCTACGTCTCTGTCACAATACATGTGACTGATGTGAATGACAACCCTCCTGTGTTTGATCCTGATGAGTACTTCCCCATTGTACAGGAGAATGTTCCCAGTGGCACCACTGTGGTCAAAGTGAATGGCATAGACCGTGATTCGGGAGCAAACGCAGTCATGGCATACGTGATACAGTCATCAGACAGTGACCTCTTTGTTATTGACCCGAATACAGGCACCATCACCACCCAGGGCTTCTTGGATTATGAGGCTAAGCAGGTCTACCATTTAACAGTAAAGGCCTTCAATGTCCCAGACGAGGAGCGCTGCAGCTTCGCCAATGTCAACATTCAGCTAAAGGGAGCCAATGAATACGTACCCCGCTTTGTCTCCAAACAGTACTACTTTGAAATCTCTGAAGCTGCTCCAAAAGGCACAGTGGTTGGGGAAGTGTTCGCCAGCGATCGAGACCAAGGAGATGATGGAGTGGTATACTACCTCATTTTTGGGAAGAGCAGAAAGAAGGGCTTTGGCATCAATAAGAGAACAGGCCAGATTTATGTCACAGGTGCTCTAGACCGTGAGAAAGAGGAAAAAATTTCACTGAAGGTGTTGGCAAAGAACACAGGAAGCATCCGTGGTGCAGATATTGACGAGGTGTTTGTGAATATCACAATTCTTGATGCCAACGACCCTCCTGTTTTTACCCAAGAACTGTATGATGTGCAGATCAGTGAAGGTCTTTCGCCTGGTGGTCTGGTTACTTTTGTGAGTGCCGAGGACTCAGACTCTGTCCCAAGCTGGAGCAGATTTTCATACTCCATTGCTCCTGAGTTTGATAAAAATGTTTTCACCATCAACCCAAAAACTGGCCAAGTGTCTGTGGCTGCAGAGCTAGACAGAGAAACAACTCCTGTGTATAATCTAACAGTCCTTGCTGTGGATACTGGCACACCTCCTGCAACCGGAAGCACTACTGTGATTGTGAATCTGGAAGATATCAATGATAACGGTCCAACTTTGACAACTGCCTATGCTGAGGTAATGGAGAATCAGAGAGCTGGCACTGCAGTTACAACGCTAACAGCGTCTGACCCAGATCTACCCCCAAACCAAGGCCCTTTCTTATTCAGTCTTTTAAATTCTGGATCTGCCAACAGCTACTTCAGCCTTAGTTCAGCTGGAGTTTTAACCACCAGTCGGGAGATCGACAGAGAACAGATTAGCGACTTCTACCTCTCTGTTGTGATCAAGGACTCGGGTGTGCCTCAAATGTCTTCAACAGGAACAATTCACGTCAAAATAAATGATCAGAATGACAATCCTTCAGAGCCAAGGTCCATGGAGATCTTTGTCCACTACTTTGGGAACATGTTTCCTGGAGGTTCTTTGGGAGATGTCAAACCCCAAGACCCTGACATTCAAGACAGGTTCCACTGCTCCCTTATTCCTCCATCTTCTGGTCTGTTTAGTATCCCGACTGGAACGTGCAACCTCAACTCTAAAGCCCGCTCAACAGATGGAACTTTTGAAATAACTATCCGTAGCAGTGATGGTGTCCATGGCTCAGTCAGCAACACAGCCCGAGTCCTTTTCATGGGGTTCACAAATGCCACAGTGGACAACAGCATACTCATCCGACTCCATTCCCAAGGAGTCAAAAGCTTCCTTACCAACCACTACCTCAGCTTCCTACGCATTGCCAACTCTCAGCTAGCAGGCCTGGGCACAGGGGTGCTGCTTTATGGAGCGTTTGAACTCAACAATCAGACTTTCCTAATGGCAGCTGTGAAACGGGGCCATGGACAATATGTCAACCCCAGCGGCGTGGCCACATTCTTCCAGAGTATCAAAGACATTTTATATAGGCAGAGTGGGGTGCAAATAGATGCAGTGGACCATGATCCTTGCACACGTAACCCGTGCCAGAATGGAGGCAGCTGCAAGAGGCGTCTCAGTGTCGGGCCTGATATGAAGACAGAAGAAAGTGTCCCAGTGATCCTTGTTTCCAACCACCCCCTGCAGCCCTACGCCTGCAGCTGCAGGCCAGGATACACAGGAGCTCTGTGTGAGACAGACATTGATGAGTGCCAGCCATCACCATGCCACAATGGCGGCACCTGCGACAATCTGGTTGGGGGTTTCTCCTGCACCTGTCCTGAAGGTTTTACCGGGATGGCCTGTGAGAGGGATGTCAATGAATGCCTTTCCAATCCCTGCAAGAATGGGGCGCTGTGCCAGAACTTCCCTGGCGGCTTCAACTGCCTCTGCAAATCCGGCTTCGCAGGTACTATACACGTAGGAGTCACATTTGATTGTCTGACCACCGAGTCACTCATGTTAGGGGCGGGAAAAAAATGTTGGGACACATACTGACACTCACACAATACTGTAATCACACCCATGGGTTTGAGTCCAAGGAAAATATTTGCTTCTGAATGTTTCCAAGAGGTGTTGTAGCCATAGCATACACACATGGCTGCCAAAAACAGTTTGGTTTTGAGATTACTAGTTGGGGGGTATCAGCTGTGATGCATATCAGCCTGCCATGTTTGCTTTAATAAATAAGATGATGCGAAGCTGACCCTGTCAGGGCTTGAGTGTAGACTCCACACACAGTTCACCAGTATCACATTTCACTGTGTCTTCATGTGCATGCAGCTATGACCACACACAGATACATTTCTAATCCAACTGTACACAAAAGGATTTCTTAATCAAGGATGTGTCATTTGGCTCTGTTTTGAGTTGCTTGACAAATGAGCAGCTTTATAAAAGATCCAATCAGGCCTTTTCGTTTGTAAATGTAATGAATACGCTGCATTATTACTCTTGATAAAAGGGGAGAGGATTTTAAGGGGAATTACTTAGAACAGTCATTCGGATCTTGCATGTTGTCCAGCCGCTGACTCCAGCATCTGAAAGACATTTTCAAAGTGGGCCGTAGCAGGCAATTTGCCTCAAGTCAAGTCATTACTGTCCCTTTTTATTATGAGGATAAAAAATGACCACAAATCTTCAGGTTTCATCAAGATAAATGACCCTCCTGGAGAAATGCACCTATTGACTTACAGTAGTTTGCATGCCCTCACAGTGAACTCTCAACTTCCTGTTTTCCTCCCCTGTTTTTGGCAGCAGAATCTGTCTCCATTAAGCAACTTGTCGCAGGATTTGCAGCCTAAAATATATTTTCAGAAGTTCATTGTCAGTTTTTGTGTATCTTATCATGCCTGAATCATTTATTGTCTTGCCTAAGTCCATTGTTTTTATTATGAGTGCCACGTTCCATGACATTAAACATTTCAGCTCATTTAGATGTTCGCCAATATACATGACACAGATTCATGTACATTGTAATTGTTTGTCTTTGTGCACTGAAAAAAAAACAAGGTTTATCCAAATGTAATTTGATCTTGCAACAAGGAAATGTTTGTTTGAAAATCTGATTATTCTTAGTGAGAAGAATCTGCCAATTGAGTGAGATCATTTCTCTTTTCCTATGAAAGTTTCAAGATGTTGTTTTGGATCAAATGATGTCATCTTGGACAAGTGATTTTTATTCTAAAATAGCATCATAAAATATTGAAGATTAGAGAAACGGCACAATGACAGGTGGAATTACATCTTCCTATTATATATTTTATGGTTGTTTCAACAAAAATAAGATTTAAAGCTACACTACAATTTCAAATGATTTGTTGGAGCCCAGACTTTTTTTCAGTGCATTTCTCAGCTGTGAGGTGATGAAAGGCCTGCATGACTTGGCCTGTGGGGAAAGTGAACTGTGTTCCCCTCTGGGTTTTCCTGTGTTGTCTGCCACCTCATCCATTTTAATTTGTGTTGTTCTGTGAACCCAGGCAAAACGTGTGATTCCATCATCAATCACTGTGAGTGTAACCCTTGTTTTAATGGCGGGTCCTGTCAGAATCGGGTGGATGGATATTACTGTCATTGTCCATTTGGTAAGTAATAGTAGGAAACTTTTTAGGGTATTAGTGAGCCCTGCTAAATTGAAAAGCAAGATGGACAATTTCATGCAATCTTCCCAAAGAAGAGAAAGTTGTGCCGTTATTAATCCGTGATTTCTTAAACAAATGTGGACACTGTCATTTCATTTTGTGCCTCCATTTTTCATGCTTTGTATTGCTGCTGTCATCAATACGCTTCCAGTTTGACCAAAAAGAAGTTTAAGTACTTAAGTAACTTTTCAAAGATGCACAGTTATGATTAAGACAGCAGTGATATCTTCTTTGTTATTGCTAAATACAGAACATATAATATCGCTCAATAAGGATTCTGTTTTATCTGTGGATATTTTTATCACAGCAGCACCGTGAATCATTCATTGGCTTCCTCTCTGAGTCGTCTTCTGGTCTGTTTTCTGTCCTCAGGGGTTTTCGGCAAACACTGTGAACTCAATAGTTATGGCTTTGAGGAGCTTTCTTACATGGAGTTTCCGTCCCTGGATCCCAACAATAACTACATATATATCAAGTTTGCTACCCTGCACAGCAACGCTCTGCTTATGTACAACCACGATAACCAGACCGGAGACAAGGCGGAGTTTCTGGCTCTGGAGATCTTCGAGGGACGAATGCGCTTCTCCTTCAACTTAGGAAGTGGAACTTATAAACTGATGACCATGATAAAAGTTTCAGATGGGCAGTTCCACACAGTCATCGCCAGGAGAGCTGGGATGGTAAGAATGTCTATTTTTATGGTAGAAATTAGCTCATGGATTCTTGAAAAAAATTTCATTTAGTGGCTTAACAGTTCTTGTGGGTCCAGTAGCATAAACATCTGAAAAAAAAAATCTGCCACATGGTATAGATGTACGTGGGCTGCACTATCAATAGCATTTATGTCCTGGGCTTTTATAGCTGAAACCTGCATCCAAATTTGGCCTTATATTCTTTTTTGCACCATCAGATGATAATTAAACTCCCCCCAAACCACGGGTAGCTCAGCTTATGGTTTTCATGGTTTGTAATTATATTTTATTGCGCGTTGTGATTTACAATACGAGGATCTAAAATGACCCTGAAGGTTGAAATTCTGTCTCCTGTGCTCTGAATGAGAGGCTTCTCTCTGCCAGCAATGCAGTGGCAAGAAAAGAGGGAAAAAAATCCAACCAGGCCCTGTCAAACCATCTATAATGTAGCTCTCCTGCTGGACTTCAAATCTGTCATTTCCCACCGTGCACTGAGGGTTTCATAGGAAGCTGGTAAAATCGTTAAATTGTCAGTTTTGAGATGGTGCAGAGTGACGGGATGGAAAGGAATACAGCACACGTTGAGAACGGTGATTCTGTCTGCCTATAGTGCCCTGTACATAGTATGCAGAGGTGGGCCATGTAAGGGCACTTGACAGAGAAATATATGTGTGTGTGTGTGTGTGTGTGTGTGTGTGTGTCTGTGTGTGTGTATATGTATTACCCCAAGTGCCAACTCCCTCAGGCGGTGTAAAGTGAACCTGATCACAATGTTTGAAAAAGGTGCTGTAGGTCATTTCAGTGGTCAGACTTGAGGTCTGTTCCCAGTTCCTGCCTCCTGAAGTCTGAGCCGTCTGTCGAAAGCAGACAGAAACCATGGACACGGTCATGCACTACTTCTTCCAAGTAATCAGAGGGAGCAGAGAGTTCAGAGATATTGTTACAATCATCATCGTCTGAATCCATTTAATTGTCAAATGCTATAATTGACACAGTGGCACAGTGAGTTTCACAGTAAATGCAGTTAAAAATGTAGACTGGTATAAATGCCATCAACCTTTTGATATAATTACTGAATCATGTCTGGCCACAAGGTGAATGTAAGTCCAATTTGTATTCTCCTTTCAGTTCCCCACCATTTGACCATTACTACTATTTTTACTAGCTAGTCACCAACATTGTCTTTCTGATGCTTGGTGCTGGGCAGGTAGTGTACTGCCTGCTATTGGTGGAAATGAATCAAAACAATAAAGTTATGGGTTCTAAAATCCAAAACAATCTGCTAAAAAGCTCTGTAGAGCTTAGGAAAACTGCAGTACAGTCAGTACAAGTGAACTTTTTTTAGAATACACATATTCATTTGATGCACTGTTGATATAAAAATTTTGATTAAAGACAAAAAAGATGCAGAGATGCCAAAGGTGCCACCTGTACATAAGTCTTCATCGATATCATCATAGTGCTACAGAAGGCTACATGTTCTGCTCGTTCTGCTGCTTGCATCAGTTTAATTGTACATATAATCATACAAGTACAATCCTAATTAAATATATTTCTGTAAGCTCATTATTTTTTCTATTCAAAACTAGTGTCAAATAGGATAGTAATAAAAAATGGTTATGATTGAGGTAATAAGTAAGTAATGGACCTAAATTATACCAATGATGATAGTAATGAGGAGTAAATGAGTAAGTAAGAAAAGTATTAAGTAAGGTTGTAGTTTAGGAGCCTAGTGGTCTGAGGGCAGAAGCTCTTCCTGAGCCTCTCAGTGCTGGCCTGGTGTGGCCGGAACCTACTTCCTGATCACAGCAGGGGGAACGGGCTGTGATCCAAGTAGTTTGGATCCTTAATGATTCTCCATTTTTGCAGCGTCTGTTATGATTTTTTTTTAAGGCAGGAAATCACCACTTCAATTAGCGTGATCACGTGACAGTAACTGACTGTTTGGAAAAGAGATCAGCTACTTTTTTTTTTTTTTTTTGAGTTTTATGTCAGAACAAACAACAGAATCTTCTGTGAATGTGGTCTGTAAATGTAGTTTGACAGATTAGGACTCGCTGTAGCTGATTAGCAACAGCATCTAATCATCAAGTTTTTGATTAGCTGAATTATTTGTCCTAGAAACAAGCACAAAACAAATGCGTAACAGAAGTTACTCAGTGCCTGCACCACAACAGAGAGCAATCCTATGGTCCTTCCATCATTAGTCATGGGGAAAACAATGATCTCCAGTGGTGCTTTCTGCACATTTCCTTCAGTATTAGCCAAGCACAAAAACATGATACTTTTCTTTTCGTGTTACATTCGGTATTAATTTCCAAAGGGTTTCTTGAGATAAATATTTTCTCCACCACAGTGTGAGACACTTGACAGCGAGTGCAGTGTACTGTATTTAAAGAATGGCTGGAGTGCCTTTGATCCCAGGGAAAGACATTAATAAAATGTTCATGTGGTTCTGACGTTCTTTATGGCGCTTTAGAGAGTCACGAATGTGTTCCGAGTCCTGTTGTTCCTCGGCTTGTTGTCACCGTGTTGGTGTGTGTATGAGTGCTCTGGCTCGGTTCTGTGTACGTGTCCATGTGTCTGACTCAAGTGTGACTCAAGTGTACTAAAGACAGAACAAGAATGTGTGTGTGTGTGCTTGGTGGGGTCATGCTCTCCTGGATGATTTGTGTCTGAGATCCGGGCCAGTGTGGTCCGTGTTTACTTTAGATCCAGGAGAGGTGGAGCATGATTGCCCCGGTTTTTCAACACTTTCACACACTTTTCCGGACAGTTTCCTCACCAGCCCATTTCTTTTCTTCCTAGTAGGGTCGTTCCCTCTCAGAGCACAGAGACAGCAAGAGAATAACCCACATCTGGTCAAACGCTTTGGTACCATTAACGGGAAATAGGAATTGTTTCCTGTAATGTGTGGCATTTTTATGCCACCCTCACATCAACCACTTTGATGAATTGATGAAAAGTAACTGGCCCACAAGCCATTTTGTGGACGGAGCTCACACTAACTGTTTAACAGGACTTAGTTATACAAATAAACTGGAAGAAATTATAGGTGGAAGCAGAACCCTGCAGTAAAAGTTGCGCTACAGTGCATGAGAAGAAAATTAGTCTGAAACTCTCCTGTGCATCTTCGGTCAAAAAAAAAAAAAAAAAAAAAGTAGTTTGAGATCATGTTGCAAATACGATGCTTTTGAGGATTCCCTCCTTCGCATCCTAAAACAATAAGCACTAAAACACATATGTGGTGATACAATGCTTTGTCATTCAGTTACAAGCCCTCAAGGAATAGGTCAGAATTTTGGGAAGTATTTACTTTCAGGCAGAGAGCTGGATAAGAAGATCGATCCCACTCTTACGTCTGTATGCTGAATATGAAGCTCTAGCTGCTAACTTAGCTTAGCTGCTAGACTGGAAACAGCTAGCCTAGCTCTGTTCAAAGATCTATCTATACAGCACTGTAACAGAAATGTTACGTATGTTTGTTCTTTGCTTTCAGTAATGAGCATGCATGTTTGTGCTACATAATTCCTTGAAAATATTGACTTTTCTATCATAAGAAAGGAGATAAAAAATTGCTTAGAAAATAATAAGTCACTCCAAGATTAAATATTGACTTCTCTCCCACATTCAAAAAGTTTTTTGTTTTTTTGGGGGATTTAACTACCTCAGCTAGTTCCTATTTAGATAGTTGCAAGACAGCACCTCTCCAATAAGGTGACTTTTCCCAGAAAAAGAAGCTTCCTTGGCTCCACACATCGGCACTAAACTTAACCAATGAGGTTACACAGGCTCTGATAAATTTATTGACCAGTTATTTATTAACCAAGCTCAGTGTTTGTGCAGAGCCAGTACAAGTAATACGTCATGTAAGTCCCAAATGATCCATATCATAAAGAGAAAGAAGCTGAGTGACTGATATTGATTGAGCGTTTGACGGGTCACCCTCTGCCACAGAACAACAGCGACTGACACAGCTTGTTGATGTTTAAGCTCTGCAACCAACTATGTCAACCACAGTCTACCATTCCAAAATCTGAATCGCGTCCAGGAAAAACAGTGTGACTGAACAGCTGTGAGCCTTAAAGACAATCACACATGACATGCGTATGTGTGTGTGTGTGTGTGTGTTTCTGTCATCTTGTAGGCTGCATCCCTGACTGTGGACCTGTGTGGCGATGACCAGGAACAAGGCTACTGTGCTGTGAGCAATGTGGCAGTACACACTGACTGGTAAGAAAATCACATGCACACAAACACACACACACACACACACACAGATGTTCTGTTTCTATGATCCAACTGTATACATTCAAATAGTGTTGACAGTTTCTGTTTCAAGGCTTGGAAAACTCAGTGTGAAATGAAATTTTCCATGTCTGGCAAAATAAAGGAAAATAATACAGAACCAAAAGTTTCTCTGCACCTGGTCTGAACATATTTACTGAATTCTTTCCAGTTTTTACTTGGTCATAGCCATATCTGAGTTTAATCTTTTTCACAAAGTGTGTGCTGGTTTGTTGTTTCCAACCTTTTTTTGTCCTCTGACCCTTTAAAGTAACTCATCACTTCTCACATTTGTCCCAGTTGTGACAAGTTAATCAGATAGTGTGATTTTATTTGTATATTTTTTAGGCTTTGAGAGGTAAAATGATCCTGTAGTTTACATGGAAAAATATTATGTGAAACTCTGAAACTATGACTGTTTACTATAATTTACTATAATTCTGATCAGATTCATCTTATGATCCATTGTGGTGGTTCTGACCCCCGGGTGGGGAACCACTGGTGTAGATAAGGAACCACACTGGGTTTTAGTCTGACAATAGATTTCTTCATCAGATATGTTCAGCCCCAACATATCTGTAACATTCAGTTAACCTTTTGGCCAAAATCTAAATTAAACTGAGTCACACATCAAATCTAAAAAAATAAAAAAAACTTTTATAAAAGCTCTCCCTTGTTTGTCTCCATTTCTAATAATTGTTTTAACCCCTACACTATGCTGGGTGAACGCAAACTGCTTGACATGCAACATGCATTTCTCAAACATTTTTGTGCAGTGAAGTATAAATGAAGTCATCTGTTGTAAATATACAATATATGATGTAAACCTTCATTAAATTATGGAATGATCATGGTCTTTACACAGAGACAGCTCTGCGCCAGGCCATGTGGGGTGAAAACTTGAGACTGTACATATGTGTGTGTGTGTGTTTTGTGCGTGTGTGTGAGACAGTGAAAGAGATCGATTTGGCAGATGAGGAGGGGCCGCAGAGGTCTGCAGAAGGTTTATTTGTAAAGGTCTCAGGACCATGTTGTTGTGAAACTCGCTGACCCGCAGTGTCTTTCTGCGTGAGTGTGTATGCATGCTGCTGAATACATGAATGCACTTGCAAGCTTTTGGGTTTCTGTGCATATGTTCTTTTGTGTCTGTGTGCGTTAAAGCCTCTGTGTGCTTCTGTTCATGTGTCTCTTGTGTGTGTCTGTGTGTGTGTGTGCAGGATCCTGGACGTGCAGCCCAACAGGCTCTCGGTGGGAGGCGTCAGGTCAATAGAACCCGTCCTTCATCGGCGCGGTCAGGTCGCCACCCACGACTTTGTCGGCTGCATCATGGAGTTCGCCGTCAACGGGCGCCCGCTGGAGCCCAGTCAGGCGCTGGCATCGCGTGGCATCCTTGACAGGTCCGCACACCCTCCCTCCCTCCCCCCTACTCCCGCTTTCACCCACTCTCCATCATCTCCCTCTTCTTCCCATCTGTCCGTCTTCTCTAACCTCCTCGACTCTCGCTGTGGGACATCTGTTCACACTCTCAAACCCTCTCGAGAGATTTTAAAAAGATGTTTTTTTTTAATACGAATGGCAGATTTTTGACGGGGGAAACCAATTGCAGAATTCCGGAGAAATTTTTTTCTCCTCTGTGCTGCTGTTGAATAGTGAGGCGAGGACAGATCTTTTAATATGCAAATTCTCTCGGGGTTCTTTATGGGCTTTTTTGTATTGTAGCATGGGCAGAGAAATCACAGCTCATCTGCCCCCTTTTTTTTTTGAGTTTCTTTTTCGGCGGACCCCCCGGCTGCCGACTGTGCGGCTGACTTGTCAAACTGACTGTCTGATTGTCGGTTTGTGTGTCTGTAGATGTCCGAGACTGGAAGGAGCCTGCACCGCCAGCCCCTGCAGACATGGGGGAACCTGTTTGGACCACTGGTCCTGGCAGCAGTGCCAATGCGTGGATGGCTTCACTGGCAAATTCTGTGAGAAATGTAAGTATATGCCTTTGAAGTGTCTTTTTATTGCTGAGGCTGCACTTACTAAGGAATATTCTATCATGACTATTTATGATTCTTCCCTCATGAGTCATCGAACTGCACCATGTAGCTTAATATAGGCCACATCACTGCATTCTGAGTTTTACTTCAAAGCATTTGTGTATTTCATTGTATAAATAGTCAGACTTGACATCAGAGAACGAGAACAGACTGGGAAACCTTTGAGGCCCAAAAAAAGTGCCAGCTACTGTGTAAGGTGCGACAGTATGTTTAGGAATGTCACCAATAATCATTACCACATTTATTTAGAAACTTTCATATTGTTGCTGGAAACAAACATCATACGTTTAGAAGTCTGGGAACCTCCACACTCGATTGTTCTCTGTCATTGGGTTTCATTTTGTGGGAAATCTTCTGGTTTGTTTCATGGCACGAAACAGGATCACAGGATCTTTCTTCTAATACAAATGGAGTGTTCTCTCTCAGAGTCATGTGTGTCATCCTCACGAAAGAGAAAGAGAAAAATGAAAGGAAGTTCAGTGAAGTTCAAGAAGAAACAACCTCTTTGTAGGAGGAAGAGGTTATTGCGAAATGTCTACATTTTGAGCTAACAGTATCTTGACACTAGTCTTGTGGTCACAATCGTTTTAGAAAGTTTCTTTCGACTGTAGTGACTTCTAACAACTTCTAACTATATTTTATTAAAGTCAGTTTTCTATTCATCAACGGTGTGAATTTGTCACTTGATGCAAAGGATTGAATAGATTTAGTTCACTCAAAATCCACTGGTTGCAGATTTATTTCATTGAACTGATTTTGCGTTCCATTGAAATGTTCACATCTTCGAGGATTTTAACAATGGCACAAACACAAACTCTTGAATACCATTTGCATTTCATTTCATTTAAACTGAGTATATAAATGCAACATAAATGGGTAACGAGGGTTCTGAGGTTCTGTTAAATGAGCCTCACACTTCAAAAAAAAAAAAAATGTAGGATTTTATTGGCATTTTTAATGGCTACATTATTTTGTGCTTGTTAGGACCAGGGTTAATAAACTTAATTAAAGTTTATTGTGCATTCAAATAAAACTGTAAAGTTTGTTTTCTGTAACTGTATATTGCCTCTACAGTAACATTTATATTATACCCAATTATTGAATTGTAGCTCAAGAAAATGAGATCATTGTGCATATTAGCGAAGCTTGAGGTTAACACAACTAATAAACAAATAATAAATCCACAGTTTTTGTATTATATCAAACATTCACCAGAAATCTTGGAGATTACATTTCACGTATTGAGGTGAAGCTCTAAAGAGGGTGTAGCTATGGGTTCATTGTCTAACTCAAGGGCGCGCAGGCTGACCTCTATCTTTCACTTATGGTATTTCTAACCACTGGTGAGAATCTAAGAACCAATTCGTGGTTATGGCAGTCAGATTAGGAAAATCATTTGGAACTGACTGTCGGCCAGCTCCAAGTGGAAATATTAGTTTTACAGTCGCCAATGAAATGTCTGTGAAGTCAGGCAGGACTGAGGATATTCTCTATCTTTTTTTCCCACAGACATGACAGCAGACACCGCCCTGTCCCTGGATGGTACTGGCCGTTTGGACTACTCCCTGAAGCAGGGCCCTAAACGTGATGTCCTTCTGAGACAGTCACTGCAGGGTGTGACTTCTGAGCGAGCCAGTCCCAGCCGCTTGGAGGTCAAGTTCAGGACACGCAGCAAGAGCGGCACCCTGCTGCATGTGCAGGAGAGCAGCAACTATACAACCATTAAGGTACGCAAGAGAGGGAAGTAAATACTTAAATAAAAGCTGGTATTATCAGCAGTTAGTTTAGCAAGCGAGAGGCTGGGAAAAAAGGTGAGGAAATTATACATTAATGTGCATTATCTACATCAGAAAATCAACATAGTCATAGTCCTAGAGTCACTCTTTTTAAAGAAATCTGTTATCGTGCATCGTTTAATTATTTTATTTAATTAAGGTCAACCCCAATACCCCAGTAATCATTCATATATACAGTAGGTTTTGTATTTGTATCACAAATCTCACTGGTGTCTTGCAGGTGTCTGTCAAGGTAGATTTGCATTCAATTTTTGGATACTATGACACAGGAAATGGTCCAAGTACATATTATACATTACATCTAAATCAATGGTAAAAGCACTTCGAGTTGAATCAGCAGAATCATCTTAGTTTGGCATTTTCACTGCAGATTCATAAGGCTCATGAGCTAATGTTCAATATTCAAAGGTCTCCTGATTATGGTTCATTTCTAGTCAAGCACAGCTTTGGCTCATCCTTTCCTTTAAGACTGCAATATGGCTGCCAGATGATATGTTGCATCTCCAAAAGCATATTTGCAGTCATGAGCATGTGTTGATTTGTGTGTGTCCAAACATCCTGACACTGATGCTGAAAGGTCTCCTGAATATTTGGACTACAGGATCCCAACATTAGTTTAATTTTGTATGTACAGTACGTAAGTTGTAATGGATGCCTGTGTGTCTGTACACCGTCTCCTTGCTTTGATTCACCTCTTACAACACCAGTCACCACCCCCCACACTCTTTCCAACTATAGACAAACTATATGGGTCTTTCTCAGCCACCTCCCTTTAGTCTAAGTCCTCTTTTTTCCCCTCTCATCCTGTTCAGCACCCCCTTCTCTCTGACTTATCCTGGGCAGCTGCCCAAAAAGTCCTGAACGCTCATTCATCCTCTTCAATATTCCTTTTAGACCCTTTCCACCCTCAACACCACCAGCCCCTTCCCACTTTAGTATCAGACGTTCTCTCTTATGATTTTGTTTTCCGGCTCTGAGCAGCTTCTGGTGCTCATCGAATCACCATAACAGCTTCCTAAATAGTCCAGAAAAGTATTATAAGCACCATGACGCCCAAAAAGGCAGACCAGCAAGGGAATACAAACTCTATATGTACATATGTTGAAAGTCAGAACTATATATACTGAGATTTAAAAAAGAAAACAAGATGTTTAATAGATAAAGTTTATGATTGGTTTTCCAGGTTTAGAGCACTCAGTATTCTCTGGCTTGGGGGGATATCCGCTTTTCCCATTTTAAATCAATTCTTCCGGAAGCTACTTATCATTGCTGATTTTTGGGGGTCTTTGAAGGGAGGAGAACGGGATTACTTTTCCATGAAAGTGAGGAGTACACATATGAGATTACCATGCACAGCGCTAGCTGCAAATTTGTTGTCCATGCCAAACCGAGCTTGATTAATTTCTTTTAAAGACGCACTCTGTCCTCTCTTTTCTGGAAAGAGCCTTCAACCAGAGGGCGTTTGAATGAGCATGTTGTCTCTGAATCTGTTGTAAGCAAGCTTCTGATCATCATCTAGCTGAATAACATAAGCTGCACACACAAGTCGTGAGGACATGATTAACTGCAGCATGTCCCGCCGGGAGAAAGATTTATGAGCGTCAAGCTGCATTTTTGTTTTCGATCTCTGCCCTCAACATCAGATTCGGAAAGCAGTGTGGTGGTAGTTTTGTGGAAACTGAGAGAAGACTTCCTCTCATCACTTATGATTGATACTGCATGATAAGTCATTGCATTAATCAGAAAAAGTGCATTTTTAGCCCCAGTTAATGTGACTCCCCTCAGAGAACATCATTTATCATACACTTGAAATTAAGAATTATAACAGTATGTGGATTCAGGGATCGAGCAGTTTGTCAAGTATCTTACCCAGTCTGTTGACAGCTCATCTCTAATCTATGATGCACTGCTTAGTGCTGATATTAACATAGAGACATATACTTACTGTATACACATTGGTGTACTCTCTGTCCACTACTTTAGTACAGACTGAAATATCCCAACAACTATTGGATGGATTTGGTTCAGACTTTCATATTCCTAACAAGATGACTTGTAATCACTTTAATGTTCCCCTGAATCTTCATCTAGTGCCATCATCAGGTCAAATTTTCACTGTTTTCAGTACTTCCAATCCAGGGCTGTCGTGATATCAGATTTTCACTACATGATTATCATGGCCAAATGAATTCACGATAACAATACTATTGCAATAGTGAGTATGTTAGCATACTAACATTTGGATTTAGCTCTAAACACCACTGTGAAGCCTCGCAAAGCTGCTAGCATGGATGTGGTTTCTTAGTCTTGTTTGTGTGGAACAGATTAAGTTCTCATATCAAGATGTTAAAGTTCATAGTTCTTCTGTCAACATAAATTATCAGTTAAATATTACCAAAATCTGCCACAGCATGTGACAGCTAATTTGCAGTAGTACAACACATGAAAACAAACACAAGTTGAACTTTTTGTGATAGTAATGTGATGTCAAGTCCACAAGACCACACATAAAATGATTTAAACCATTCTTCATTTTTCATATTTCAACATTGGAAAGCTTTTTGTGTTTCTGTTTTTCACCCAGGAAAGCAAACAAACAAAAGCACCTGAAGTCAATTTGTCATTTGATAATTTCTTGTGTGATCAGTTACCCATTAATGTGTGACATTCTACTCATCCTCCATATCTTTTTTTTCTCTCAGCTGAGGAATGGCAACATCCACTACATCTCAGATGCGGGTGTCGGGGGAAAGGTGGAGCGGACTGTGGGAGACGCAGTTCTCTCAGACGGCCAGTGGCACACGCTCCAGCTGGTCAAGAACGGCTCGACCACGGCGCTCCAGGTAGACAGCAGCTACTCCAGGGTCATCCAGCATGCCACACAGGACTTTGGAGGTCTCAGCGTTTTAACCTTCTCCCTTGGAGGGATACCACCCGGACCTGCCCAGCAGAAAACTACAGCAGGTGAGTCTCAAGCCAGAAAATAAAAGCACTCACTCATTCTCGACAAAATGAATTATCTCATTCCTCTTCAACCCAAATACATTATAAATACAGCGTTGTGATTAGAAGATGGGCAGTTTTACCTCTAAGCGGCAGCAGCTTCCTCATTACTGGTGTCCTTGAGCCCCTTAAGATTTTGTGCACATTTTTCAACATAGTTTCAATTTAGAGTACCTAATGTTTGTAGTGGGGATGGGCCATGTTCATTTTTACCTTTTATCAGACAGTTTTAGTGTCCCACGATGATCTAAAAACTGTCTTAGAGGTTTTTCAACCCTTTTAAAGCAAACATTTCACAGGAAAACACTTGATTTTTAGAATGTTTTGACAAGACATTTGTCATATTTAAAGTCTAAAAGTCGCCGTTTAGATATTGGCCTCTCCAAAACTACAACAGTCAAATCCTTGGATTCCATTGCATGTACACAATATTTCCATGTATGTGTGTGAACGTGCATGTGTATTTACGTGCTGTGTCAAACACACATGCTGAAGCTTTCAAATGCTGGCTAAGAAACTCACCCACTCTTTACGCACAGTAAATTACTAATGCAGCAGTGTTTTCACATGTTATGGAAACCTTCTCTACATACTATACATGTGTGTGTGACAGAGCGCTCATGAGCTCGTGAGCCCTTATAAATCCAGGACAAACCTTTTTTTTTTTTTCCTCAAATGAATTAATAGTCTGCGGTACAAACTGCTGACCATATTTGGTGGCAGTCCAACAAGACTCTGTGAAACTGGCCTGAAATCTGTTTCTATCTGACACTGGTGAGATTTACCTCCTGTGAATCATTTATGGACAAAATAGCTAATATTGATTTAATTTGACTTTGTCTTGGAGCACCCGCCTTTGAGGACTTTTGGTGTTTTCGCCTCATTTTCATGGACTCTCATCTCTCTCTTAGTTTAAACTTAAATCACAGTTCAGATGTCCTCGAGCATGAGTTAAGAACAGTTTGGAAAAGGTGAAAGAGAGTGTTTCCAGAGGGAGGTAATGCAACACAGTAAATTTCAGAATTTCAAGGGAGGGAAAAACTAACATAATACTATGGACTAATATGGTAAGAATAAGCAGTTTTAATGATTTGTTGACCTTTTTTACGCAATGACCAGGGCATGTGTAAAACAAGCAAAATCTGAGCATGCAGATCTGTGGCAAGCTGCCCGTCTGTTCTTACCTCAGTGTGTGTCTGAGCAGTCACGTTCTGTTGTGTACTCACTTTTCAAGAGCTAATGAAAAGACACAATTGGATTTAATCTGCATTGGGATAAATTCAATAAAAATCTATTTACATCAGTGAGGCAGTACTGTTAGGCAACACACGAAGCAAAAGATTGAATTAGACACAGAGACATTCATCCAACCCAGATGTATGTCTTGAAGCTATAACAGCTCTGACGATGGATTCTCTGATAGAAAATATTTCATATTTCTTTCAAATTGACCAGTGATTGATTCGGCCCATTTTTAAAATATGTTTTTTTTTTAAGGAGGTGCTTTCCAGAAGGAATTTTCCCATTTTTTTTTTCTAAATCTTGAACCAATTATCCCTCTAAACAAAATTCTTTTAGCTCTGATTATGGCTCCTCGTTCCTGCTATTTTCAAGGAAGCGATCCAGCGTCAGTGGACATTTTCAGAACTCATCAGTCTTGTGGCAATCGGAAATGATTCCCCTCCAGGGCACTGTTATGTCCTTGTTAGCTGCTGATGGCTGTTTCTTGTTATCTGAACCAGTTTTTTCTTATTCTTTTGAAGGTTTTGATGGCTGCTTGGCCTATGTGAAGTACAATGGGGAGAACCTGCCATTTACCGGAGAGCACAGCCTCGTCACCTTAACTAAGACCAGTTCATCTGTCAAGATCGGTTGCAGGGGTCCCAACCTGTGTGAGAGCAGCCCATGTTGGGACGGCTTGATGTGCGTCAACCAGTGGTATACATACCAGTGTGTTCCCCCTGGTGACTGCGCCTCTAATCCTTGCCAGAACCATGGCAGCTGTGTGCCGGACCCCCACTCAGGTTTCACCTGTGTCTGCTCCGAGTTCTACACAGGCAAGACTTGTGAGACCTTGGTGGCCTGTCTGGGTGTCCAGTGCCCTGAGGGTACTGTCTGCAAGACGGCCAACAACGGAGCGTTTGTCTGCAGTCCAAGCCCTACAGCGGAGACGATGGTCCTCCCCATTTGGGCGGTTCCCGCTATTGTTGGCAGCTGTGCCACTGTCCTTGCCTTGGTGGTGCTCAGCCTGATTCTGTGCAACCACTGCAAGGGCCGTAACAAGACCAAAGTGCCAAAGGAACCCAAGGAGAAGAAACCCAAGGAGAAGAAGAAAAAGAAAAAGAAAAAGGGTAGTGAGAACGTAGCTTTCGATGACCCGGATAACATCCCGCCATACGGAGATGACATGACGGTACGCAAACAACCAGAAGGGAATCCCAAACCGGACATTATTGAGAGGGAGAACCCTTATCTAATCTACGATGAAACAGACATTCCCCACAATAATGAGACTGTCCCCAGTGCACCCTGTGCCCCCTGTAATGGCCCTGAGGCAGACATTGAACACTATGACATAGACAATGCCAGCAGTATTGCCCCTTCGGATGCAGATATCATCCAACACTACAAGCAGTTCCGCAGCCACACACCCAAGTTCTCCATCCAGAGACACAGCCCTCTGGGCTTCGCCAGACAGTCTCCCTTACCCCTTGGAGCAACAAGCTACACCTACCAGCCTCAGTACACTCAAGCACTGAGGTCCACCCCACTCAGCCACTCCCACTCTGCATGCCCTACACCGAACCCTCTCTCCAGACACTCCCCAGCCCCGTTCACCAAACCCTCATCTTTTTACCGAAACACTCCAACCAGAGAACTCAACTTGGCTCGCCGTGAGGGCAGCCCGCTGGACCTGCACAATGACATGTGCCAGCCACCACCAATGTTCAACTACGCCACCCGGCTGGGGAGGCGCAGCAAGAGCCCGCAGACAATGGCTGGCCATGGCCACACCTCCAGGCCCGGCAGTCGGCTCAAGCAGCCAATCGAGCAAATTCCCCTGGAGACGGGGCCTCCTGTGGGGCTGTCCATTGAGGAAGTGGAGCGGCTGAATACTCCACGCCCACGCAACCCCAGCATCTGCAGCGCTGATCACGGGCGCTCCAGCTCAGAGGAGGACTGCCGTAGGCCGCTGTCAAGGGTCCGTAACCCTGCTGATGGCATCCCTGCCCCAGAGTCCTCTTCAGAAAGTGACTCACATGACTCCTTCACCTGCTCAGAGATGGAGTATGACCGGGAAAAGCCGGTGTCTTACAGCTCCCGAGTTCCCAAACTCTCACAAGTCAATGAGTCAGATGCTGACGATGAGGACTACGGTGGGAGGCTCAAGCAGAGGCGATACTCGAGCCGGAGGGCAGAAGGTGGGCCTGGCATTTCCCAGATGCCCCCTACTGACCAGCACTACACCCTGCCCCACAAACTGGGCCAGCAAGCTGGGGGCTTCAACTGGGACAATCTGTTGAACTGGGGCCCTGGTTTTGGACATTATGTAGACGTGTTCAAGGACTTAGCCTTGCTTCCTGAGAACGCAGCAGCAAAAGACATTGAAATGAACAGTGGGGATGGCTCAGTGACCATTCTAAATGAAGGAGAAGCTGAGCAATATGTATGAGACTATTTATTACGATGTTGTACAATATGGTGATGTTCTCCATTTAAAAAAAAGAAAAAGGAAGACTGTATATTTCAAGAGAACATTGGACTACATGTTTTTTACATTATTCAAGATTATAAGACGACTTTCAATGTAGTAAGGCAGAAAAATGGCACCTGTAACCTGACAGATTTTGTCATTAGCCACCTTGGAATAGTTTACCAGTCTTTTCTAGGTCCAAACTGTACAATCGTGCATTCATCTCTCTGAGGCCTCATTACAACGTATCCATTGACACCGAAAGGCTCAAAAAAGAGAAAAAAGAAATCCATGTCTGAATTCCATTCAGTGACTGCAAAGCTCCATTCACGCTATCTTGATCAAACATTTCTGTTTTTTATTACCAATATTGCCTCTCCTTTCCAAAAACTTCTACAACTTCACAGGTGAGAGATAAGAGGGTAGATAATATTAACACTCACAGGAAGAGAATTCCAACGGGCCGTGGAGCAAAAGAAAACTCCCGGTTTCAGTCTTTTTAGGGGTCAATTTTTAATTTACTTAAAAGGAAGCATGTGTGTTTGTTCTGACTGCACCTGTACGTGACAGGACACAGCCTTCGGTGTGAAAGTAAGTGCACCATTTTGCTCGCACGGTATGGCGGACCTCACCACTGTTATGATCCCTTTTCTCTGTGTCTATCTTTACTGGTGTGTTTTCTCACAGAAGACTGGCTAAACGCTCCAAGAGTGAGGATTAATCAAGTCCCCTGCCTTACAGACATTTGAGGATTTCAGCTCGGGGGAGGACTTTTCCTCTTCTGTTTTTTCTGGCCTAAGTTCAGTAGGAGAGGAGGTTTTGGGGGGATAGTGTTGTTTGTCACAAATTTGAGTTAGCATTTTCTGACCTGCCAAGTGTTTTTTGGGCAACGACGATGATGATGATGATGATGTATGGATCTTATAAACATGACCCCAACTAAAACACTATGAACTTGTGTACATTTTTTTAATTCATGAGAAATCATGGAGTCATTTGTTGTTGGTGTCCTTGTCCATTATTTTGACATGTATGGTTTCTACATTTTTGTACTGTTTATTAACTTAAATTACTTAAGCTGTGTTTTTATGGATATTTTCATATGCTGAAATGTATGTCCTTACTTTCGGGGAAAGTAAGATTGAAGACTTATTTTTTACATTTGTTACATATGTAACATCAGTATTTTCCACTTTTGATAAAACTATAACATGCTGTATGCTTTGTACCTGTAAAAAGCCAATAACAGAATAAAAAAAGTATTTATTTAAAAGCCGCTTTAGAAACTTTTTCTTCCCTGCAGTTGTAAGCGACTGATTTAGATGCATGTAAGCATCAGCACTTTTTAAAAATTGCCACTTTCAGGTTGTGATTACCTCCTGTTCCAAATCATTTGGGTGGTAAGTTATCCTCTTTTTAAGTCTCACTCTGTGCAGTCTTTAAATAATGCTGGGCCTGAACAAAACATTTAAAAAGGCATTTCAGGACCCCAATGAAACTGAGCCACCGCGCTTACAGCCAACCAAAACACCAAGCGGACTCCACGACGCAGGGCCCTATATTGCTTTCAACAATTATTTACATCTGGCTTATTGAGCAGAACCCCTTTTTTTGTCATAGCTCAGTGATTCGGTATGCAACATGCTTATCTTCTCCATCAACGAGGGGAGAGAGGCCACGAGAGAAAACGCAGGGAGCCGTGAACCCAGCGAAGAGTGACAGCCCAAATCTGGGTAAATTACTACGGGCTAGCGGAGGGGCTCGGACGGTCCTGCAGAGAGGTCTGTTGACCGGAGCATTTTGGGAAGGTTGTACCACGCTGATGCTGAGATAATAAAAACTCTCACAATGATAATCAGAGCGTGGGAGGTAAATATGAGATGAATTCAAATAAACCTCACAGCATCTCCTCTAGTGTGACATGGCAAGGTCTGAAAGATATCAGGCAGGAGCAACATCAGGAGCAAACCCCCCACCTTCTCCCTATAGGTAAGGAGGAGAGGGTTGTATACACAAAGGGCACATTGTTCTACAGTATGGTAAGATGTAAAACACTCACGAGGACTGACATGAATCTGTCTTCCTGATTTTCTTGGGGGGCAGGGTTAGAGGAGGGGGGTGCTGTTTTTGGATGTTGTCCAGATGGCTGCTGGACTTCACCGAATGGCAGAGGAGCTTATGATGTGTTTAAGGATTAATTGCACTATATTTCCAAAGTGTGAACATTGCATGTTACATTATAGGACATGGCCTTTACAAAAATACAACATATGTTATTCCTGTCAACTCAAATGGACGCGGGTGCTGTTTCAGTAAGCAATAAGCTATTTGTGTTAGTAATGACATAAGTAACATGCTACCATGCACACGATTACAAATCTCAGAGGCCATGCAGCAAAGTAATCATGTGTGTGCTTCATAAAATCATGACGATGCAGACTTCAGATTGGAACAAAGTGATTTCCAAAAGTGTCGTGCCAACAAGATAACCATAATGCATTTTGCAGATCTCAACACTATTCATCTTGAATGAAGGTGCTAAAGAGCCGCCGTTCGATTTTCCCATGGAGCCCCTCCAGAGTTTTGACCCCCCCTCCCTTCCTTGAATCCACAAATGTCATCAAAACATAATTCCCATTAAGATGATTTCCATGTTGACTTAAGAGTTTTCCCAGTATTTATAAAAGGATGTGGCATTGAGCTGCGATTGACTTCCTCAAAACAGAGTTCCTCCCCAAAAGTCCTCCCGAAAGCTAGTTTATAAAGAATGATTATTCTAAGCCTCTGTGTTCTCATAGAGCTGCAGTGCAAACCCCAGCTTGACTTAAATGATTTGTAATTAAAAGCATTCTAAGCTCTTGTTTTCACTGGTTGGTGTTAAGTGACTTTTGATTTGACTGTGAATGTGTATAAAACAAGCAGTGAACTTTGTCTGATCCTCACAACAACTTGAAACATATTATATACAAAATTCAGATATTGGATACAAAAACTGGGTGCTGTTTCAGTGTTAGTAGGTCTGGAGTTAATTATCGTATTAGTTAGGATCTCCTGGTATCCTAGGGGTGTAGGAGGCTGGTTATCGATAAAATATAAAAAAATAAAAAAAATGTTCCCAGAGCCCAAGGTGACATTTTCAAACCTCTTGTTCTGTCTCACCAATTGTCAGAAACCCAAAGATACTCACTTTCAGACATAAAAATACCCCCCCAAAAGCACTTTATAAACTTCACTTTATAAATGAATTCCAAACTTGTTCTGGAGCTTTTGCCCATATCACACAGTCTTCATCAGCACATGAGTTTGCACAGTTGTCAGGGAACAGTAGAAGAATAAACCATCATGGTTTCTGAGTGTCTAAGTTTGGCTTAAATATATACACATAGTCATTTACACTGATGGTCAAAAGCTCCAGACTGAGCTTGTTAGTAGACGTAAGGGTGAGATTGTTTGACCAAGTATTTGACCTTCAAAACTGTTATTTTCTGTCAGTCCAGATAGAATATTGCAGATTCATCATGTCCTGTGATGAATCTGCATTAAAGTAATTCACAATAATGCAGAAAGGAATTCTCCAAGCCTATAATCCTTAATTAAGGTAAATCTCCCTATGTACACTCTGTCCCTGCAGCACTCTTGCCAAGCATACAAGTGAAATGGCCTTTGTCACTTTTTTCGATGTCAGGGCTTACAGTATTCATTCCAGTACAGTATCACTTCATGTCCTCAGCTCCCAACAGACCACTCGGTATGTCTCCCTCTCATTAGCATTAGTCTTCATATGGCTCTGCAGCTTGATGGACAAATCACCGGTTCATCATCTGAAGGCTTACATGTGAAACAACATTAATGCTCCACAAATTATCACCCGATCTAAGTGGCGCTCTCCATTTCACATCTGCATCAAAGCTGCGAGGCTTGCCTTTGCTAAGTGTTCCTTAATGCTGTGTGTACTGCAGCCAGCCGATGCCTTTCAACACACATGAAAGCCTCAGCGAGTCGGAGCTGTTGGGAAATAAAAGAGAAAGATAGATGTGTGTGTGCTTGTGCGTGTGTGAGGAAGACGATGGTTGTCCCATCTTTGGAAAAAGGCCTTTCTTCCTCTTTGACTCTGCGGTTTTTATTCCAGCAGGAGGGCCTTGGATTAGGCTCTGGTTGCCACCAGCCTGAGAACATTTATAGAAGTGTATGATGGATGCTAAACAGACAACATCGCCATCATAAGACCCCTGGCTCAAATGTCACTGCGCTGTCAGGGAGTCGCTCTGTCAGGCTCCACAGAGGCAACACATCTGTTTCTAATCTCATGTGTGACATTCTGCTGCTTCAGCAATTTTGGAGGTTTGTTTTGTTTTCTAATTCGGGGAGATGCTGCTGACTTAAGTGCTGGTTAACTCACTGTGTATTTGGTAAACGGCAGAGCTGTCACTCCACTGGGAATCAGATCATTCTCCCAGCTGGTCCCACTGGTTTCTTTTGCTGTGACAAAGCAGATATTGGCGTCATTCACACTGACTTGGGTTAAAATGAAACACACTGTAGTCTACACTGTACAGTAGGTTGGTTGTACCAACCAGGATCCACTTTAGGTTTAGTTTTATATCACAGTTTTGTTTGTATGAAATGTGAAAGGGGTCACTTGTAGAGAACAAACTTACAAAAAATGATCACCCAACTTCACTTCCTCCCAGATCTATGAAGCATTTTAGCATCTTTAAACTTGAAACGACATTGTTGTGGCTATACTATTTTGTTTCAGTATCATCGCTCTCCTCAACCCTTTCAGCCAAAAAGGTTCTAGAAATACACCATACATTACCTGTCTACCTCAGAATAGCATAGCCATTTAGCAGATTTAGCAGCTAAATCCTTCACTAATACCCCCAATCAATCAATCAGACTTTATTTATACAATACTTTTCATACAAACAAACTGTGCTTACAAAGTGCTTCACACAATAAAACAACCACAACCACCCCCACCCCTCTCAAACACAAACTGAGAAACTGAAGAAGTGCTACCTCATCATTTTGCAATGAGTTAACACTGGAGACAGAAAAACGAAAAAGAAAAAGATGAAAACTCAAGAAAAGAATATAGCAAGTGATAAATCAGACTTAAATGTAAAAATAGATAAGGGAAAAGAAAAGTAAAAAGAAAGTACAGAGGAACGTATTAAAATGTATAAAGCAGAGGAAAATAGATATATTTATATATAAATATACTACTTTCATGGATTGTCAAGACCAAAACAGAGCTCAAAGGAAAGTGAATATTGGATTTATTTAGCACATTCAGTATTCAATTCAATTTCAGCTTTAAAAGATTATAATGGAACTATATTGTCTTTAGAGTTTATTCCATTGCCACCAAGTGGACCAAAACAGACTTAACAAATGTATTTTTCTGTGAAATCTGGCCATGTCCTTCATACAAAACTTCTATCAGTCAAATATTATGACAATATTGATATTTACAGGTGCTACAAATGGGATTAAAGTTACATCTACATCTTTGCAGTGGAGCAATAATCTCTCCTGTCATTTTAACATTACGTTTCCTCACCTGGCCACCAGTGGTCCCCACTGGACTGCATTTCCTGGCCTAACACATCACCTGAACACTGACCTGTTTACACACCTGCTCCACATTTGTCATCAGCCTCTGTATAAACTCTGCAGCCAGCACTTCTATGTCATCTTTGTTGCTTTGTTTTTGTTACACTCATTATCATCTGTGATCTCTTGCCTGGTTTTTATTTTGTTTTGCAGATATACTCACTGATTACTTTACAGATTAAGATATAAAACATGTGCTAAACTTGTTAAACACCAACGCATTGTGAATGATTAAACCAGAGGCTTTATATCTTGTGCGCACCTATAAACAAGGACTTGTCCAGTTGTGGCCTGTTATCATGCCTCAGATGAATATGAGTTGTTAGCAGTTCCACCAGAAACATTTCCTCCCAAATGGTTACATTGAAATATCCGACTAAGGCCTGAAGAGTTAAAATGATTTATTATTTCACAAAAAAGAAAAGATAAAAGAAAAGTCCCCCCCATAGCGCTTTTAGTTTGGATACTTTGAGTACAATTTTCTGATTACTTAAAGGACCAGTATGTAGGATTTAGTGGTGTAGTTGCTAACTGCCACCCCCTCATCTCACCCTCTCCTTCCTAGCATGAAGGAGAAAAAACGGTGGCCACAAAATGTGCAAAAAATGCACAAAAGGAAAGAAAAAACAAAAACAGCTACCTAAGGAGGGGAGGAGTTTGGTTTGTCCATTTTGGGCTACTGTAGAAACATGGTTCAACACTGCAGACTCTTTCAGGAGAGGACCCACAGCATCTGTGGGTATAAAAAGCTCATTTTAAGGTAACAAAAACACAATTATTCTTATTTTCAAGAGATTATACACAAATGGAAACATAGTTATGCTTATTTTATTCTATTTCTGCCATATTCTGTAAACGACTTCTGTGGACGTCTTCTGCCACTGATTTTCTGTGGACTTTCTGCAAACTTCCTCTGTGGGTGACAGACTTCAGAGTGATTTTTTTTTTTTTTTTTTTTTTTTTTTTATGTATGTTTATGTTTATTTATGTTGTATGGCCTTATATTACACAGTAATTTCCTCTGTACCATTCAGAACTTCTTGGAAAAATACTTCAGAAATGTATCAGATGTATCACATGGTTCAGATTTTACCATTGGTCATTTTATCCCAATCATTTCTGTGTTTTTTTTATTTTTTTATTTTGACATGTGGTTTCATCTGTGTTCTGACTGTTTTGACAAGGGGATTCAGTCCTTATCAAGGATTTAAACTCTATGGCTTCAGTTCTTTAATCGTACCGAGTTCAACTAAACCGCAACTTCAGTTAACCATCTTCCAGAGGGGGTCTGCTACGAATCACTCATGATTGGCGGCTAACAAACAAAAACACTGCATAAATGATGGTCAACAAGCAAATCACACACATACAGGGCCAAAAGACCCCAAAACCAAAATATAACACACACACACACACACACACACACACAGAAGTCTCCATGTGGCCAATATGTGTGGGTGGACTGGCTATCTAAATGTTTACTGTTCCGCCTGTCATGCTTCATCGCAGCTGCAGCTTAATGGAGAAAATAAAAGGGTGAATCTTTTTTCACAATGTATAAAACTTAATTTGAAAAATCTGAGGGTGGCGATGTATAAAGCTTTACGCTGCATGATTATGTCTTATAATCCTGATTACAGTGCAAGATATTGTAATCATGATTAGTCATGATTGGTCTTTGATTGAGGAAGTGGATTATTTAATTGTGCTTCTGCGACTTGAATCAACATCTTGATTATTTTTCAACGGCAGCGTCAACTCAGGAAATGAAACTGAATGCTTCAATATTGCAACACAGTAACTTCTAATGACAACAAATAACATTACTACCATATGATCCTCTCTACATTAAAGGTGAGTTGTGTGTTTCTACCTTGGATCTGGCACATTTCCTGTGGATTTTTGTGGCTTATCGTGTCTCGTGTGCCACAGGTTTGGTCAGGACAGTAGCATTTCTTTTATTGTGCTGAGTTAAGGAGAAGATTATCGAGAGCTGAAAACAATGCTGGCCCTGCTGCCAAGATCTTACTTCAGCAAAAACAAACATCCGTGATGAAATGAGGGAGGTTGTTGTTCAGTCCAAACCACAATCAGAAACCATCAGCAGAAGATGAGGGGAAAAGGCTAGTTTTTTATGCACGTGTAGCAATGCAGTACAGAGATATCTGACCTCAAATCTAGACGATATTAACACAGTTCAACTGTAATGTTGCATGCACTGCAAACAAGAATTTGTACTTTGTTACAAGGTAGTTAGAAGGACATTGTTTGTACTTTGTTTTCTACTTTAATGCAGCTTTATGGTTGATCAACACGGGAATTTATGACTCTTGAGTCAGTGTGTTATGCCTGTATTTGTGTTATATGCTTTCATGCATCTGGCTACATGGAGAATTTCCCCACAGGGACAATAAAGATGAATTGAAATCGAGAGGATCAGAGCGCAGAAACAAGCAGCAGCAAGCAGGGCTCCTTATTAAAGCTACCCAGTGGAGTTTTCATTGTAAACACACAACTGTCAGCGTTTCTCAGCAAACCTTGGCAGTGAGTGTACTTCTTACCTGACAGAACTTCCATAGTTTTGAGTTTGTTCTTTAGTGTTTCCTCTTTTATTTTGTAAGTCTTGTGCTAATTAACTTCCTGCCTTTGTGTTTCCCGCCACTTTTGATTATCTGCTCCTCCTCCTGATTGGTTTGACCTGCCCCTCGTTAGTTTCACCTGTGTCTAGTTGTCTGTCCTGTCCCTGTGTTTCATTGTGAAGTTATACTGTAGCTCTTGGCTAGTCCTGTGGTTTGTGTTCAAGTTCTGTTAAGTTCCTTGGTACAGCTTTCTGTTCCCTCGTCCTGTGTATTTTCCCTGACCCTCTATCTGTTCTCTGCTTACCCTGCTCCTATTTCCCAATTCTTTTGTTTGTTTGGGCTTCTACTGGACTTTTAATTTATTTTTGGATTCTTGAACTCAGTTTGTTTTCGCCTCGACTCGCCAGACGCTTTTTGTTAGTAAGCCATTAAAGTTACTTTTGTTCACTTCACCTTCGAGTCTGCATTTGGTTCCTCTTATTGAACAAAATGTGATGAAGACATTTTCACTTCTTTATTATTTTGAATGTGTTGAACCCTGCATTGTTAACACATCCAAGGCAGATTGCTTCCATCATGGTGCAATAACGTATTTATAAAGCTGGATATGTCAGTCGCATCAACAACAGCAAAACAAAAAGTTCTTGTATTGGCAGCTGAAACCACTTCATATTGTTGCTGTTTGTTTTATGTCTTTGAGACCAACAAACAGATTGTGGAAAATAAAATCTGCAGCCCAGAAAGCATTTCCCCATAAATAGCATCTTCAATGGCAAATAGCAAACAAGGTCAGTTATTACTCTTTGTATTGTGGATTGGCTCAAGTCATGACAATCCTAGAGTCAATTTAGGGATGGCAATGTTGGTCTGTCATCTGGTCCACCACTTTGGTCCAGATTGAAATATCAACAACTATTGGAAGTATTTCCATGAAATGTGGTCATGGTCTTTAGTGGATCCTCTAACTTTTCCTCTAACGGCATGAAGATATTGACTTTTGTGGTTTTTCTGAACAACTACTGGAGGTATTGGCATAACATTTTGTACAGACATTCATGTACCCAAAAAGATAAATTGTAATAAGATTAGTGATCCTCTGATTTTTCATCTGGCGCCATCATCAGGTCAATTTTTATTATTTTTTTTCCAGTATGTTAATGTATGAAGGTACGGAATACCTGCAAACCAATAAGCTAAGATGCTGAATATGTACTTAAATCATCACTATATTAGCATCATCATGTGCATGATGTTAGTACTTATCTCAGAGCCGTTAGCATGGCTATAGACTAAATAACTGAGGTTTAATATGCATTCACAGTTAAATAAAGCTGTTTTTGTTTTTTCTTTCCTTTTGTGCTTGATGTGTATACAAGGAGTTGAACATCCAAGGTCACAAGATTAACCTATTTGGCAAGGAAGAGAATTGGAGCAAACTTCAGCTGTTTTTACAGTGTTTTCTTAAATCTTTGCTCTTTTCTTGTGAAATACTGGAGAGTTTTACACCCACAGGACTTTGAAAGTTTCCGATGAAAGAGTCTAAGAAGGGAAAATCAGTGTTTGATTAAGCAACTCGTGGATATCTAGCCTGTGATGTGTTCACAAGTAAACATTTTTTTTCATATTAAGCTGTAGTAAGCCAAAAAACTTTGTGAACCATGGCTGCCAATGGTAAAAAAAAACTTCACAGGAAACCATTCAAAACAATGATAATAGACACAAGAATCTTACATGCAACTTTTTCAATCACCTCCATCCTTACTGGTTCAAATATCTTGTCCCACGATCTTCTTGTTCAAACTGAGATTTATGGCACAGAACCAATTAAACAGTCCAAACCAAAAGTCTACCTCTTTCTCAGGAAACCAGGCAGAGCTACATATCCAGTATTTGTTAAGCACAATTTGTGTTTTTCTGGTTATTTTACACAACAACTCACACTAATGTAATGCTGATGTCTTCTCTCAGCGACAGCATATTATGAAACACACAGCTGCTCTACACAATATGTAATTACCACATATTTCTTTGCAGCCTGCCTGTTGTGATGTTTATGAAACCCTAGTGTGTTTCTGCCTGCGTACTGTAGCCAGAGTTTGAATGTGTGTGAAGCACGTACATAAACTCTCTCTCTCACACATACACACACACACACACACACACACACACACACACACACACACACACACACACACACACAGGTGTATGCACATACTGTAAACAGCTCTCTTATTGTACACAAAACAGCTGTGACTGCTCTTTTTGACCCTTCTGTTGCTTCCCATGTGCTGGTTTCCAGGCTACAATGCTGGATGGTTATTAGTTATGATGCCTGTAGGAAATGGCAAAAGGCTAAATGTCACAATCCACAACACTAGCGTGGATAATCTGTTTCCTAAATTTAAAATTGGCTGTGCCGGGTGATTCGGGAGTTGGCAGCATTTTGTTGGAGCTGCGCCTGTTATTATACTGGAGAACTATACAGATTGAATGTATCTGCCCTACCAAACTGGACTTGTAGAAAGAAAACACAGCAACATCTGAAAAGACAGCTCATTAAAACCATTAGCACAATATGAGCTTCTCATTGGCACATGACAGCCATTTAGCCGCAATCCCATGACAGATCCCTGGTTTTGCTAACACCTGGTGGAATTTTGGACTTGAATAGTTTGCTATAGCCTCCACTTGCCTGTCTTTCACACTCCTGACAGCCTCACATGTATATGCAGTGGGAAACAAAAGTCACATACAAACAAATGGCACTTTTTAGGTATGGAGGAATGCGCACACACTTGGCAGCTGACAGGAGCACATTAATTTTCACCCCCCCCCCCCAAAAAAAAGGAAGAAAGAATGTTCATTGCCTCATTGTCCCTCCTTTGCTCATTGGCTACTTCAGTCGCCCGGTTCCCTTTGGATTTTCCCATGCCCTGCTATCTTTTCTCAAGTCTTAATCTTTTCATTCTGTCAGGCCCGCTCTCGGCAGCCTCCGCGCTATTTCCAAAGGTCTGGGCTTCATGCTAATTGTCTCTCAATGGCACGGTTACCTCCCACCTACATAATGCACCTTGTTTCCTCTGCTCAGTCTGGGCTGCACCATTTTGGCTCATTCAAATTCAGGAGAGAGAAGGACTGTAAAAGCAATGCCTCAGGCTACGGCCATGCAAAGCAACTACCAAAAGAAGAAAAAGGAAAAAAAAAATGATTTGCTTCACTGTTTTTGGCGGAAAATTTCTGTGGGTGGGCTGACCAGTGGGACATTTTGAGGGATGAGTTGCATGTGATTGCTGTTGTGTTAGACAAAACGTCATTTCTCAACTGCAAATTCCCCCGTGCCAACATTTATCACACAGTTCATCATTTCACGCAGCAGCGCTACCGAATCATACACGTTATTTTTGAATTAGCTTTACTTTCAATTCAAGTGCTTCTTCTACGTCTGCCAACACTTTGATATATAGTTCTCAGATGCAGTGAAAAGGCAAAGGGAGGTAAAGGTTGTGAAAATCATATTGACGACATTAATGCCAAGCCCCTCTCGCAGGTTAAACTGGAGCACTGTCGTGAAAGGCGCACATAAATTGTGCTAATTGTGTCCACGTAGACCCCAAATTGGCTGTTTTTCTTTGGCTGGAGAGATCTCAACCAGTCAGGACTAAGACGACAGCCATGCACCATTAACATCTATTCAAGTGCACACGCTTTGATCTTCGATGAGAGAGAGAGTGAGAGCATTGGGGGAACACAGGGGGAGAAAAATAAGGAGAAAAAACATCATCAACAATTCAAATGTGCCCAATTATTGGGCCATAAATAAAAGCCTAATTAGCATAAATTGCTTCCACATTGTTGCTATTTTTACATCATTTCTTCTTCCCTATTTTGTGGATGTTTGGTGTATTGTGTGCGTAGGCTTCTGCATTATAATGCTTGAGTTATGATGGAGATGCTTAATTTCTTAGTGAAATTGCTGCGCTAATTAAAACTGCTGGATAAATATTTGGTTTTTGAGCAGGATCCACATGTTTTTGCTCAGAAACATTAAAAAAAAGCATTTTATATTATCTCATACAGAGCAGATCCAGATATCATCAGAGCATCATTTTGATCCATATCACAAAACTGTCAACGCAGCGTCTGTGATATTAGTTTACTTCTTATGTCACAATCATCAATGTCAGCATTTATTTGGCCATGAAATAATTTTTCTTGTAGTTGCCAATTAAATTAGAGCCTAGTCGAATTAGCTTTTTCTAAAATTAGTACCAGAGCGAGGGAAAGTACTGAAACGCTGCGACTAGAATTAGTTTCACACGTCCACTGGAGTGATTTTTGTTTTCCAGTCATCCTCCATGATGGTGCTTTTAAAGGGCAGACTGTCTGCTCTGTCTGGTTTGGGTTATGAAGTCACTTTGAATACAGAAACAAGACGACGAGGATCAGGTTGGATCATGGTTCTTTCCCAGCGTCTTTTGAAACATTGTTTTTGATCAGACAAACCAGAATCTCCAGAAATGGAAACAATATCTGACCGCTCCTTTTCCACCGTTAACCCTTCATCAACGGCATAACAGCATTTATCCATCTGTATGTCTCGGAACTTAGTGTTGGGAATCAAACCTGCACTGACTTGTTATAGTTCATCCGTCTGACCAGCAGACTATGAGTATAATGAGGTTTAAAGATGGCATTCCCACGCAATATGAAAAATAGCTTTCCTTCTTTCTTCCTTTAGGGTTAAAAACCTCAGCACCCAGTGATACTCTACTGTCCTCTCCCACACACTTTCAACACATCGGGCCAGAGGTTCAGCATACCATTTGACTTTGAGACATCTTTTGTTCTCATGTGGTTTGTAGTTTAGTTTTTATTACACGCTCTGATTCATCTAATTCCAATTTATAATTGCCAGTTTGAGGCGCAGAAGGTTACAATAATAAGCCATAACTTCTCTCGAGTATGAATGTTTTCCTTGGTCACTGTTGATGTCATTTGGCCATTAAAATGCCAAAAAATGACTTAATTGTAATTTCCATCCAAGTTGCGGAGGGAAAGAACACTGATTTCCAATAAGTGTCCTTATAGATTAGTGCAAGTTGTCATTTTGGGCGGTGTAGGTTGTCTTTCTGGCAGAAATGGACAAAAAAAAGAAAAAAAATATTCCGAAAATTATTCATTTTATTCAACTTTTCTCGTCATTTATTTAGAATCGGTTTGACTCAGAACTGGCAAATCTGCTTATTTAATAACTGTATGAACCTTCTGTTTGGCTGTTTGGTCTTGTCACACTTTCGTGTAGAATACCAAATTCTCCATACTTCTGTTTTTCATACACGCCGTGAAGCGAAAATGCAAATGGATGACAAGTGTGAAGGAAGTTTGCACTTTTCTTTCCTGGTGAAATGCAGCCATTTTTATTATTTTCTAAATATAAATTGTAATTTGACAGAGGCAACACATCACAGTTACCATTATCACCAATCCTACTGTCAAATGCCTCCAAAAAATACAACCACATTCCACCCTGCCGTATAGTGGAAAGGAACAAACTTCTTATTCATTTCCATCCATTTTCCATAACTGCTTATCCTTATCAGGATCGTGGGGGGCTGGAGCTCATCCCAGCTGGCATTCAGCGAGAGGAGAGGTACGCTGCCAGTTCATGACAGGGCTGACACGTAGAGACATTCCCGCTCACATTCACACCTACGGGTAATTTTAGAGTCACCAATTAACCTGCATGTCTTTGGACTGTGGGAGGAAGCCAGATAACCTGGAGAGCACCCACGCAGACACTGGGAGAACATGGAAATTCCACACAGAAAAGCTCCAGCTGGAGTTTGAACCAGGAACCTTCTTGCTGTGCTAACTACTGCACCACTGTGCTGCCTCTCACTGTGCCGCCCTCATGTTGCTCACATGTTGCATATATTTTCCCATGATAACGTTATTGTTTGACAGTTCCTTACCTTGGTAATCGCATGGCTTGATGGCTTATGTGCAAATAATACCAGAATATTTTCTACATTTGCTTACAGCAATTTATTATGATGTGATTTGAAAAGGAAAATTTCTACTTTTGCTTAGTTTCAATATTGGATTTAAGTCATTACTTTCATTAAATTTTTAAATCTTATTGCGTTAAAAAAGATTATAAAGAAAAACATAATAATAAAAGTTACTAAAAGTTGTTACCCAAAGTTCTATTGTTGCAAAAACTAAGAGCAAGACTCACAGATGCAAAGTCCAGCACAAAAACATTTCCCCTGAGCACCCATGAGACAGGGTTTTAATGCTATTGTTAGAGAATTCTTATGGGAACCTTTCCTCTTCATAGTGTGCAATGAAAAAAGATGGCAGTTTGCCTCCTGAGTCAGAGCTAATGGGAGTTTGTGTGAAGGTCAATTGCATCTGCGTCTAGGATACTGAATCCAGACCACCTCTCTATGTTGATCAATCAAAGAAAACCAAACACTGCTCTCCCGTCTCATCAGCCACCATGAAATCATGCATGAGGAGGGAAAAGATTCTGCGCCCTCGTTGAATGCCGAAGTTCAATCTGCTTTTTCAAAAAACTCCTATCATGGCTGACCTGCCACTGAACCTCTCCGCTCTGTCTCCTAGTCACTGCCAATGTAAGCAGATGCCTCTTCAGGGCTCGCTTTCAGTCTCTTATTTATGCATGGGATGATAATGCTATCCTGCATGTGATACTTCAAGAGAGGGAAGAGTCAATAACTAATGGAATTCATGCTAAACAAGCACTCCTCTTCCCTCTTAGTGTACCACCCAGGTTTTCCACAGATACACTCACCTCTGCTGAGCATTGACTCCGAGCCCACACAGTGTGCCACAACAGCTTTAGCTCAATTACGGCAGGTCCTGCAGGATTGAGCCCTTTATATCTCCAGCTGGGAAAGCTCACTCCTCTAAACTCCAAGATCGGGGAAGCTTTTGGAAAGATCTATAAAATGAAATCCAGAAAAAAGAAAAAAAGAAAACTCCCTCCCTGCCTTTTCCTCTTTCTCTCCATGGCTCCATAATACAAGGTTTTACAGTTTGAAAGAAGGTATCATTCTCTTGTAAGTCCTGCAACTGGATACTTTTCATCCACTACAGATCAGCAAACCATAAATCAAAAAAGTTGTACTTCAGGAATGATGTTATAATCAAAGGATACGTCCACACTGTGAGAGACAGCACAGTCATTCAGATGGATTGTAAACACAATCAGGATACAGCATGTGATGTGAAACAGAGATATGAAATACCTGATGAGCTCTGAGATGTTGTCGTACAAACCTGCTGTCCAACATACATACAGAGTTCTGTTGGCAGGTGAAGGAGACATATATACTGCATATACACAAGCTTCAAATATACTGTATTATCCCATGTCATCACTAATATCATAAACTTGGAAACAGGATTTGAACTTTTGCATTTATTGCAGTTTCTTTGTGTTTACTTTCATTTGTATATGATCTAATATAGCGCATGCTGTATGCATTAGCTGTGCAATGTAAGGCAACTCTGTCTCCTTCAAATTACTTTTATATAACACTAATTTGCAATAGTAAACGTTTTGGAGGAAATGTAATGCTGGCCAGATGGTAACCTGACTGCGCCAGATGGTTTGTTACATAGAACTATCTGGAAAGTCATTGTTGGAAACTGTTTGGAAAAGGGCAGGCACTTTCAAAAAATACAGCCTAGGTGATTGGACAAACCACCAATCAGATCAGTGAAGCATAGTCTTACTGAACAGTTGGGAGAAAAACATCTTTCCCATCCAGAAAAAACTTCAGTTCCCTTCTTTGGTATTTTTTCAATGAAGAAATACTCTTCAATTGTATTGTATTCATATAACTGATACTAGCCACATGAGCTAACTTCCTTAACAGCCGCCATTGTTGTTTCTGAGCAAACAGTCCATACCAACCAAACCAACTGCATAGCTCAAGCGGCCAGTAGTTCCTCACAGGACCAGAATGCTGGTCTGAATCAAGCACATAGCTTGAAGCCTGGCAAGAAGGATTTTGGTGAAGTCTTATGATTTTGTGATCTCACAAGTCTAGCTTTTCTCACAGAGTTACCCAGATGATGCCATGCCATTGTTCCAACAGCTTGTTATTCTGAAAAACGAAACTTCCATTGCTCCAAAGGCCTGTTTTTCTACAAAAATACACTATGAGCTGCTGCCCTGGCAAGAACTTTTTAATCTCAGTGAGGCATTTTCCTGGTTAAATATATCATTATTCATTCATTATTATTATTTTTCTAAATAGGAAATTGTTTTGCTTACAGTATTTTACAGAGACAATCATAGTTACCATTACCAACAATCCTACTGTCAAATGCTTCCAAAAATTACAAACTCACTGTCCTACCCAGCTGGATAGTAGATAGGAACAAATGCATAAATACATAAAACTGTTTTACCTCACTGAACACAGGATATTTTGTTTTTCTTCAGAATATATCTAGATTCTATTCTGGGGTCACCACAATGTTACAACACTCTGAGAGCAATGCTGCTCTCAAGTTGCTTGTATTTTGCCATTATAACATTAATGTTTGACAGTTCCTTACTTTTGTAAATAGAACTTTGGCTGTTACAGTAGCAATCTACTGTAGCTCATTTGCTCACTTTTTGAACTATGCAAACTCATTCTAACTGAAAAAGGTGAAGTTAGCTTACAGGTTTGACTCCTCCTGACTGAGCCAGGTGTGCTACAACAATGGTAATAAATCAACAATAATTCTGGAGAGGGTCATACTTGAAAATTGCATATTGGCCCAAATACTACAAATGCACTGTGCATGTGTGCAAAGCTAAAGGTAATTTCCATCTCCAGTTCCTATGGGTGGTTATTAACATCAAAAAACAAGACGCAGCACATTGTTACAGCAGCTGAACATGTGTTCAGTGATTGATTAAATTACATGCACAAATATGCAGCTATAGTAATGATATGATTATATCCTACTGTACAAAATGTATGTCAAACAGGCTCATAAGTGCTCTGAGAGCAGAGTGTAAGAGGCAGCATCTGAGAGTTCAGCAGGTCGGCTAAGAAGGCTTTGCCTGAATATTTCCAGGCGATTAAATTCAGTGGTGAGAGTCTTGTGAAGACCCTCCAAACTCTGCACCTGGTTCGTATTCCATCCTCACAATCTGCTTTCTTTGGACACTGCATCTTCCTCTTATTTGATTTCAGCTCTTTGAGATATAAAATACACGCTGATACTTAAAAACTGTCTTCGGGGATGGTGAGGTGAGGTGGAGAGACGGCCTGAGCCATTTGGAAAATAGATTTATTGAGATTTGGCAGCAGGGTGTGGACTGTCAAAAGAGTTCTGAATGAGACAGAAAGCCATGCAGTCTATATAACAACAATTATGGGATTTATTAATGCTTTTTTGTACCCACCACTTGAACAAGGCAATCTTGGATACTGTTCAGGTATTTTTATGAGATGGTTCAAAGCACTTATGGCACCAAATTTTCCTCACATGGTCCCTGCCCTTTCTTGAACAGTGTCAGCAAACACATCATCTGTTCAGATGGATGCCTTAGATTCAGAAACCCAGACAGACCTGCATTTCTATCTGTCCCACTGTCAGGATGGTCTACATTTAGGTTTTTTACGACTTAGAAAACGGAGGTGGCTCCGAGGTTATTAGATAGCAGTAAATTCCTGTGTTTCGTGCCATTATCTTGAGTAAGGGCATATATAATGGATCATGATAGGTTTACAGGTCCTCCAAAGTCCTCTCTGGCTATAAGTATGGAAAGCTACTTTTGCTGGCAAAAACAAAATAATTCATCAGAAACATGAAGATATTCAAGTAATCAAAGTTGGAGACAGTTGAGTCAGCATTACTGCAGTACAAGGAGCTGAATGAACCTTTTTTTTTTTTTATCCATAATCTTCATTGATCCAACAAGGCTTTTGCTTAGCACGCATGACCTTTATTCAGCAAGAAGCCTGACTCCATCCATTTCCAACCTAGACCCTGTGTTACCGTTTTCCATCAAACCAACCTTAGTAAACTTTACTGTCTATAAAAACAGCGGATAAGAAGTCATTTCCCATGGTTCAAGTTCTCATGAGAAAACCACGTTTTCATGTCACAGCCAGACTCATGGGCCTGCTGTCGCTTGGTAGGTAAAGTTGGGGATACAAAAACCCAAAAATAGGGCACAGATGTTGATCAGCTTCACAGCGGTCATCCCTGGTGTCCTCTCGTTCTCTGGGAACTGGGCTGCAGAACAAAATGTTTAATGTATGAAACCGAAACGTTTGTGTGAATCCGGTTTATTGGATGTTTACTATAGATACCTCTTTGGCCAAGTACACCTGGAGAACACATAGACGAAACTCTTTAAAATCTCTCAACACTTCATCTACTCCAGTAGTCACATGCTCTAATAAAAGAGAAAAAATAATAGTAGAAAAAAAAACATGACAGAGATGAGTTTACCTTTTTCAGGTCATATATAGCATGAGTTAGCTGCTCCACCCACACAACAGACTACCTGTAACATAAATCTAACGCACCTTCCCAGTAAGGTGGGCTGTGTCAGTGCCCTGCCCCCTCACTGCCATGCTGAACTGCTAATTTGCTAACTTTTGCCACTGCTAACATTAGCTGCCACTGCTACTTCTGCTATGTAGCATTTCAAAAACAGTAATGCGAACAGTATCGCCATGTAGCTTCAGGACACTTTGTGGATGAATCTTGTGTTCTGTGTTCTGTTGATAGTTTCCCTTGATGGCCTTACATACATACACATTTTCTGGTGGCCATGTTGTGGACTACATTTTCTCCACCTGAAATGTTTCTGCGTTACATAATTAAGGTAAGTTAGCTAGTTTATACTAATGTGCATGTTGTGAGCTGCTCTGTTCAGGTGGTGTTGTGCTTGGCTGTACTAATGAGGCCTAATTAGTCCTCATTATGTGAACTTATGGACATGGATGGCTGCTAATTTCTGCTCTTGTGCTACTGTTCACAGTGTAGTGAATTGGGGGACAACGCTTGTTTTGCAAAAACCCATGTATGTAATTATTAGCTTCTTGTTCTTGTTGCATCTAAACTGCTGTTCTGCCTTTTATGCTTCTGCTACACTGCTGCTTTTATTGCCAACCTTTGTAAACTGCATGTACTGATGGTCTTTTGTCACCATTAAACAAACTTTTATGAAAGATTATTATCCGTAAAACATTAGTTTTTGTAAGTTAAAATTGTTACAATCATAATTGACTGGACACTGTGCTGTATGTACAGTACTGTATATACTCCTTGTGGTTTGGGATGCTGACCGAGGGATTGGTCATAGTGTGGTTGGTGCTGCACATAGTATGCTCTACATAAAAGCTGGCATCCGGCTTTGAATGTAATGAGGTTTTGGGGAGAAAAGTTTATTCTAATGTACCCAAATCTCTGCTGTGGTGAGCTTGATATGCTTGAGATCAGAGTCCAAAATTAACTTTTTCTGCCAGATGTTGGTAAATTAAAAAAAAAAAATATCACCGGCCAAAATATTTTTCAACTGGCCATGAAACTGCATTAGATACGAAACACAAACCGCAAATAAGCAGGTCCTATTTGTCGAATACCTCAACAATCGCTGCCGCTCTTTGTGTTGCTGTTGCTGTCATAAAAAATGATTTGGTGATTTTTTTTTTGATTTTTTTTATTTATCTGTACTTCCACCGTGCTCTTTATGTTTTCTTTTAGGTTGATCTACTCTGGCAGTACTTGCAGGCTCTCTTTGCGGTTAATGCAAAGTTCTAATCTCCGCTTGTGAAGTTCAAACCGTTCTGTGGCTGGGGAGCTTGTGGCTGGGGCCTTTCTGTGTGGAGTATGCATGTTCTTATGTGTTCTCATGAGTGTTCCAGCTTCTTCCCACAGTCCAAAGACATGCAGGTTAACAGGTTAATTAGAGACTCTAAAGTTCCTGTAAGTGTGAATGTGAGTGTGAATGGTTGTTTGTCCCTCAACTTATGTGTTGTAGTGATGAGAGGTCATAGGCATATTTCAGCAATGCTCTAGATTTCTAGATGTCACATTTGGCAAATGTGATATGATATGCTTCATATTCAAAATATCCACTTTGTAATGATCTATTCACATAATTATTAAATTCTAGATGAAATAACTAAAATCTAATAATGCTTTATTGCATTTATTTATCATAAAGGCTCTGCTTTGTTTTGACAAGATGTCTGTCCTTTAGTACAACACTGAGTTGAGGCTTTCTTTTATACATTTTTGTATATTTGTTGCGGTGGATTCTGATTGTTTTGAACTGAGAAAAAAAAAATTGCTTGTTCTCCTTGACATTCCAGCATCCTGTGGCTTTGTGATACCATTGTTAAAATGTTTTGCTGTGTCAGCAGTTCTCACTGCCGATATGAGCTGCAAAATAAAGACGATACAGAGGCTCTAAAGCTGGCCGTACATGCAAAGTCCTACAATCAAGACATTTGAAACATACATGTACTTAAACTGATGAATACTGCATGACATGTAACCCATCTGCAGAGCCAGTGTCAGTTGTCTGTAGCTCTGCTCAGGTGCATAAACATCATTAATTAAAGAAATGGGTCCAACAACAACTCTTTCTTCACTATTAATCATGGCAGTGTTGGACAACTGGTAAACCAGTTGATGAGAGGTTGGTCAAAAACAGAGAGCTGATTACAAAGAATTGATCAACAGAAATGAATGATGATGAAATGATGAATCAACATGATTCAAACAATTGATGAATCAGCTCAATAATTTTTCAAACAATACGAAACTCACTACTTTCAGCTTGCCAAATGTGAAGATTTGCTGTTGGTATTATAGAGTTTCACCATCTATTCTACATGTTTTTCAGCAAACCTGGGAATTTCCCATTTATTTCTCTGGTGATAAATATTTTTAATAGCAGTCTATCAACATACTTATTATTGTCTGGACTATTGTCTGGAATGTTTCAGAAAATAGTGAAAAATATCCATCACAATTTCCTGAAGAACAAAGAGAGACTCGTGTCATGTTTTGTCCAACCAGACCAAACCCCAGAGATATGATGACAAGCATATCCTCACAACTGAAATACTCTATTTAGAAAAACTTTGGCTTTGAAAATGACTTCAATTATCAATTGATATCAAATAGTTTGAATCAAATTGCTTTCTATTTTTCTGTCAGTCAGCTGATGAATGAATGGACTGTTTCAGCTCTAGTTTCTTCACCTTTTTAGGAATTAACTGTCAAGCAACACTAACAAACTCTCTTCATGGTCATCTCAGCCGCTGTGGCTCATCACTCTGCAGTCTGTATCAGCTGTCTGAGAAAGTCATTAGATCATCTCCAAAAACACATTTTCAAGTTGAGAGGCCCAACCTTCCACTTAGAGATGAGAGAGATGTTAAAAGACATGTAAAGTTAGAGGTCGACCACAACTGTGATCTACAGAGATGTGGTCCAGTAATTGAGGATACTTTGGCTGACACTCAGCTCCCGAGATGATTTACAGTGTCCTGATGGTTTTCCCAACTCCAGGACCTTGGCGTCAGAGACAAAAGGAGTCTGTGCTGCCATTCGTTCAGATGGATGAGACGTGAATGAAGCTGAAAAGGAGTGAAGCCTGGAGTCTAAATCTGTAATCTGCACTCTGTGCAGCTCATTGATGAGGTGTAGCAATGAAATGCTTCCTCTATAGTGTGTCTGACAGCACTGCCTGTTTGTGATATCCAGAGCCAGGAGTTTTCCCAATTGAAAAACTTTCCAGTTCCAATTATAGTCTCAAGTGACTTTGGGGATCCAGAACCTTTCCTGGTCGAGGACCTCTGGCCGCTGGTTTGATTTTTGAGTAGTTCAACATCAGTTTTTATCGACTTGAGAAAGCACTTTGTTAGCTGTGTCCAAGTAAGAGCCCTCTTCAGTAATCTGGTTAGTGGTAAGAGGCACTCTACCAAGAGAGCTTAATGTGTGTGTGTGTGTGTGTGTGTGTGTGGTTGTGTTGGTCTGTATTTGTGTGAATTTTCTACGTCTGTGTGGAGTTTCAAGCTGGATAAGAGAGGCAGGACATTAGAGAGCAGCCAAGAGGCCTGGGTTTTCCTGGCACCACAATAGCAGGAAGTGCTGCCACACTATAAATGGAAGCTGAAATAGTGGCAAAACTCAGTCAGCAAGGCCTTTCTGCCTCCAGCCAATAGGATTTATGTGCTCACTCTACTCTTTTTCCAACGTCCAAACTGTGATAATGAAACTAAATAGAAAAGAGTACCAGGAAAGTTGTACATTCAGGCCAGACTGAGTAATTATTTAACCCAAAGCTTTAGAAAGCTGATACTGACAGTGATAGTTAAGATTGACGCTGCCAAAACTTATAATCTGTGCCCAATTTTGTTCTGGGGATTCATTGTTTCCTCCAGAATTTTATTCTTGGAAAGGTGGAAAAGTTATTACCACTGTGAAAACCAAAGTAATGAAAGTTTTTGGGTAAGAGCTTCTCAAGGCAGAGCTTCACTGTCCGCTATAGCCACAAACCTTCATCCAACCTCCATAGATTCGGTAGTTATACTGTATTTTTCTGATATTTTGCCAATATTGGCACAACGCTATCACTCTTATCCCGAGTAATCTGTTACAAACCATTTTAAAGCTTATATAAAATCACATTTTCCACTGTGTTGCATCAATGGCCAATTCAGTCAGAGTAGAGCCAAAAGAGGGGAATTCCAGTTCTATAGTGAACAGACTATAGTCCTCTACTTAGAGGTTAGCTGAAGTGATGGAAACCTCCCAGTAAAGATCAGATTTCCCTCTATGAAGAATTGGCTTTTGAATAGTAGCACACACGTCTAGTGATTATTTGTTTTTTCTGGATTAATCATTTGGTCTTTAATACTTCAGAAAATTAAAAAAATGCTCATTTCATCCATCACAAGCTAGTGTCATTAAAGGGTAACATTCCCTGAAAATTGTGTTTATGCTGACATCAGAGCAAGCAGTAACCTCTATGGCTGTGAAGTGAAGCCAAAACCTGCAGTTCCTCAAATGGCCACTTGATGCTGACGGCAGATCAAGTCAATCTCCATAAACCTCATGTTAAAATGTCCACCTTCACAGCAGAAATAAACACGTTTAGAGCCTGGTACAAAAAACAGTTTTGGTCTCTATAGCCAACTCACCAGTTCAAATTACATTAAGGCTTAAAGTTATGCAGAATTGGGAGCGTGGTTACTTTGAGGTGGGTCTTTTTACTGGTGGCTTGTTTGAGCAACCAGGTTCATTCAGACTGCCTCAGCTCCATCATTGCTCCATGTCTTTGCCCATTTTTTGATTAGCCGGGAGGTGGCAGAGGTACAACTGCCACCATGGAGAAGAGCCGCCACACTCTCAGCTTCACAAAGGCTCATTAGAAACCGATGGGTTACGTCATGGATACTACATTTTTTTATCCAACCAGATAGGACATCTGCAGTTTTCAGTGTGATGTAAAGTTACTCTTTACCTATCTTGTTTGTCCAAAAAGTACAAAAGTATCAAATTTTATTATGTGAGAGTAAAATAACTGAAAAATAACCTTTAATGGATGATCAGAACAGTTGGCTAATTATTGCAGCTCTCTTCACTTTATAGCTGTCATACCTGCTGCCACATGACTCAACTGAAAACTCTGCCACCTGTAGTCTGAGTGTGTACAGTTAATGCCGTCACTTCTTTCCTGGGCTGGGCTTGGTGCTTCTTTGTGGGGAACAATGAGGTTACAGCCTAGAATCCAAACGTCAACCCTGTACATATTCTACATTCACACAATGATCTTTTCCATGTGAGTTGGCTGCATTGAATCTGGACACACTTTGAAACTATAATTATGTTTAAAGTTTGTTTTTATTTGGGAATTTTGAGAAGCAGCAAGTCGACAGCGACCAGTCTGCTGGCTGTGTGTGTATGGCATAATGCTAAGTCGTGGTTTGTTACCACTAAAGTTTATACAGGATTTAACTATAAAAATGTGTGTTCATTCTCAAACAGAAAAATGTCCACCATTGGTGGATTGCAGGACAAATCACTGTTCAAGTCATTTGTAGGGTAAGACCTTCAAATTTATTGAGGTATTGCAGCCAAATGTAGGGCACTGAGGCCAAAACCAATGATGCAATAACAATAAGTGATCATTACAAGACAAAATGGTATACAAGCAACAGTTATGAGTCAGCGTATTGAAAACAGTGTTGAGTTTATTAAAAAAAAACTCCAGTCAATGTTTGACTTTTTCACAAAATGCCACATATTATATTGTTTTTTCTTCTATTTTAATGCAAGAATAAGTATAAATGGGGTAGGAGTGATCAGAATTAATCTGAACAAGTTTCAACACCAACACAGCAAGTGTGAGAACAATGAGCAATGACAGAAATTCTCAAAATGAGACTAGGATGATAGCTGCCACTGTCACTTTAGCCACACTATTTTAGTGGGAGAAGACCGAGGAAATGAGGGGCAAGGAGAACCAAGAATTCAAATTTCTCTCTAAAATAAATGCTGGTTGATGGATCAGACAATTAATTTGCTTTCTCTCATGTATGTGTGACTGTACCATTGGCCGTTACCAAAGTAACTACTCAGTTCACTGCTTCCTGGAAAGAGAAATGCTCAGTGAAATGCTCATCAAGGCCTCTTTTGTTTATTTCGATTTCAACATGGATGTGTTGTTCAAAATGTAGCAAAAATATGGTGTTGATAGGGAGTTTATTTGCTGTGTTGAATGTAGTTTTAAATGAGAAAATCCACAATATTCTTTTAAAGGCACTTTCTTTCTGTTGATATTTTTGAATGTACTACAATGGATTCAAACATCATTTCAGAAATGCAGTATATGTTCAGTAAAGGAACCAACAGACCTAAAACAATTGAAAAATAGTCTAAGCTTGCAATGACATTAAAATCCTGGTGAATTTACAGCATTATTTCATCCAGATCTGCAGATACGTTCAGTCTCAACAAAACTTTAAATGATCTCTGTGGGAAAACTGGGTCACTGCAGCAGCAAAGATTAAACTTGAAGTAAGAAACCCAAAAATACAACACAGTAAAGATGAAAGACAGATACAATGTCACTGTAATGCTAGAAATAAAAGAAGAAACTACAAACTTAGTTTACAGGTACTTTTATTTACTTTGCTGCACTTTTTTATGCATGTCAGCATCTCTGTTTTACAGTTTAAAGTTCATCACTTCTGGAAAACGCATTACATCCTCACCTTGGAGGAGCCCTCCCTGTCTTGTGCTGTGTGGCTCGTCCCCTGGAGTCCATGAAAAACTTCACAACCTCTCCGAAATGTCAAGGGTAACCTTAGTGAGAAGAGCAGGCAGGAGGCAAGAAGAGAGGGAACCTAGCAAAACATTCTTTAGCCCCTAAGATCTGTACGAGTATGTTTAGTCATCAGTTTGGGGAACAGATAGAGGTTCACCCTCATTTCTGTGAATATCCTCAGATTTTGGTCAAATATGTAGCAATTTAAATGATTCTACTTGATTTAAATGTTAAATAAAAATCTAAGTATTGTAGCACATACTAGGAATTGGCATTTAAGTAATATCCCTATTTGACTACTTTAACATAATGTAACGTAAGAGTAGGCCCTGAAATGAAAACCCAAGCCAAAATGTGGGTGGGGTTACGGTTAACCCAGTGTCTCGTGTAGCCAGTGGTTTTCCGGATAGCGGATATCCAGTCCAAGACTTCCTCTGCAGTCAGATTAGCAACCTGATAAGCAAGAATGATGAGAGACACATTTAGGCTAATCTGTATACGCAGATATCTGCATATGAATGCAACTTTAAAAAAACCAAACAAATAGAATAAAAAGCTGTTGTAGTCAGATGACAGCTGATGGTTTCCAAGATGGTATTTCAGCCAATGCATTCTACCACTTTTACCCTCGACATGGGCTGTTGCAACCAAAACCCACTTTAATATGATTGGTCAATTCTACTTGGACTAAAACAAAAACCAGAACGCATCTGGTGCCAAAGTCTTGGTCCTGGGTTGTTCACAGACTGCAGAGATTATCCGACATGTAGAGCAGCTACGTACACAAACATTAAGATGAGTAATTGGCCCATTAGCTTTAGCTAAATGGTTATTTTGTTTGCAAATCCACCCTCAATTTCGCATTTTCACCAGCTCAACAAATGCCACCAGCTCACAGAAGGCCCCTCTTTCAACAAAGTTTAACAGGACAATATCTCTACTCGCCATCTCTATTGTGAGCTGGCTAATCTTCTCTGCCATGGTAGCATCACAATAGCACTTGCTAACACTGCTAGGTGCAAGGTTAGCAAATGAGTTACCTGGTATCCATCTCCACTGTTTTCTCCTTGTGCTTAATCTGCAAATGGTTAATCAAACTGGTTGTTCTATGATACACAAATGGCATGGATACTTGCGCAGATCTACTTGATAAATTGAACAAATGCTGACACTGAAACAAGTACTTAAGTACTCATGCCCATTCCTAGCACATACTGTATCTTTGCACAATATGTTTAACATTTATTTAGTTTCTTGGAGGCTCAGAGTATGTTGGCAGAGCTACTTGAAATATTTGGACAGCAATCTTTAAAACTCCATCGTGTGGATTAACCTCCTGTCCTCTGTGAACCTGACAGTGGAGATAACAGATCGTTTACAGTGCAATCTCTGGCTTCAAACTTGGACATGTTTTTGACTCTGACCTCAGTATTTCTCTCACATTCCTCAGTGATGGCTCTGTCTCAGTCTTTTGTCACAATAAATCACTGTTACTTCCTCTATTTCACGCATTTTGTAATTCACTTTTCTCCCCTGTGAAGTTAAATAGCACGTTTGTGATACTGAATGATCGGAGCTTGCCAGAAGACTTTCACAATGTAGTTGTGAAAGTGCAGCTCTTTACATTCCACTGCAGCAGAAGCATATTCTGTCAAATTGCTGTATGACAACCAAGTAATTGTGCATTAAAACCTAAATCCTTAAGTCAGTTTTTCTCACTTCAAATAAAAAGTGATACTCGACTAGATCTCTAGGGAATCTGTGTAGATTCATGCAGTAAAAACAGCTTCACCAGCTGTGCAGACGTGAATTTAAGATGTTGGCATGACAGATAAGGTCAAAAGTAAATAAAAGGACACATGTCAGCCTTCTTCTGATCCTGGTATCCTTTACATATGGATATTCAAACATCCATACATTATGTTTGGAAGCTGTTGTTTTTCCAGAAACACCAACTTAAATTTTTGTGGTTTTATTTTCTGCATTTAAAATTCGCTCTTTGAATATATAATGACCCCCGGGCTTTCAAATCCTCCTAAAATATCAATGTGAACATATATGATCCCTCCCCTCAAAAAAACACCCACAAAAACTCTTTCGGATATATTTCGGCCTCAGAGGCAAAGATCTACTGTACTCACTGGGGAGTCTCTGAGTTCTTCTTTTAGCTGAAAGCTCTGGCCACGTTCTGGCTATAGTAAATCTCACCAGTAGCTTAGATTTGAGCCAAAGGGCGGGTCTGGGTTAGTGGGTCAGCCTGCCAAGCAACAGCTCAGCTGGCATGTCAGACTGCTTTGAGATAATTGCATTTAGTTGTCTCAGTACTTGTAATTTGTGCAATGACAATAAAGTTGAATCTAACCTAATAATGTCAGCACATGAGAATGCTAATGATGACCAAGGATCTACTACAGAGCAGGAGACTGTGATGAAATAAAGTCATTTGTAAAAAATTTTTTTTTTTTTTTTTTACTATTTCATGGAGACATGCACACATTGGAGCAGAAGCAAGTGAAAATAGCCTCTTTCAACAAAGAGCTTAAACAGTCTTTTGGATTCAGTGAACCACATAACGCTGTTTTATATTTTGACCATTTTGTTCAAGTCATTGGAATTAAATCCCTCAGATTTTTCTCTTATTATATTTTCTCTTCATACATTTCCGCCATCTATCCCTCTCGTCTCTTCCTTACCTCGATGAGACCAGTACTGAAAACTAAATTTTCCAGGGAAGTGGAAATTGATCTTTACAGTGATTGGTTCTTGACTTACTCTGGCTCCTCACTTCTCCTAACAAGAGGGAAGGATCCACAAGTGATCAATATCTTGTAGGCTGAAAACAACGCTTACCTAGTCTGTTGTAGGTCACCTTTTGGCCTTTGTTGTGGCTCAAAAACCAACACCCATGGAAACATTTGGTCTCAACTTGTACCAGAGACTGACCTTCTTGACTGGTTGCTGTGTGTCGCCATTTTGTGTCTGCGCAGTCACCATATTAGAGAGGGGTCAAGATCAGCTAGGTAAACAAATACATGATCTCCTGATTGCATATTTCTTGCTGAATGTTAGCTGATAAAGAGTGGCGGCCAATTGATCTGAGCATCCCTACATTTTTAGATTGAAGCTACATAATTTGCTTTCCAAATACAGAATACCGAATGAAATGTTACAGCAGCATTTACATGTAGTATCATGGAGTGATACTAATGCCGTGGCATCTAGTTTTCTGGGCTCCTAGACTGTCTTCTAGTTGTTCCTCCAGAAAAAGTGTCCCTTTGTGCAAAGTTTTGGGCCTCTTTCCTCTGCTGCCCACCCAAATCTGTGTAATTTAGAGATAATATTCGATCACTCCTCGTTGTCCGACGCCCCGTTAAACCACTGACCAGATCTTGCTTTTTCCACTTACGCTTACCTGAGATCTGTAGTTTCAACTGCTGAACTAGAGATGCTTGTACATGCTTTTATCTCATCTCACATTGACTATTGTAAATCTCTCTCCTCACTCAGTAAATCTGCTCTTAATCATCTGCAGACAATTCAGGATTCTACTGCATAACTCCTCATCGGTCAAATAGACGCTCTCACATTACCCCTATACTTAGAACTCTTCACTGTCTCCCTGTTGCGATTCAGTCTAAAATCCTTACACTTACGTGCAGAGCACTGCACGGCCAGGTCCAAGCATACATTGCTGAATTACTTCACCCATATTCATCAGCTCCCCTCCCGGGTCAGATAAGCCAAATTTGATGTCTGTCGTAGGCCCTAAGAGCCATGGTGATTGAGCTTTTAAGACCATAGCACCGAAACTTTGGAATGATACACACTAGACCAAAAGTTTCCACTGAATACTTGGTCATATTAGACCTCTTTACTCATTCTTTACTTCTTCAGATATTTCTTTGTTTAGAAAATGACTTTTAGTTTGTATTTTATTTAGGGTTCTTTCACACCTAACTTGATTTGTTAGGACTGGTGTGAAAATGTATTTCCAACTATAGTGTGGACTAAACATGTGCACTTCTGTTTACTTGATCGATGTAAGCAAAGATCATCCTCTAACTAGGATAACCCATACTAATCTGTTATTTCTACAGGAGAAGATAAACACATAAGGAGCAGCATGACCTGCTGTCAGTGTCCAGAATTTGATTTCCACATAGCCTGTCACCAAAACTGTTCCATGACTGAGATATCTCTCTGTTCATATAACGTCATGCTTGCAGCTTGTGGTCTTTTTGTAATAAATCAATGTGTACATGAACCAGACCAGCACCAAAAAGCATTTTATGTTTTGTCTTCAACAGTGATGCATTGAGCAGTTTAGCATAACTGGTTAAAGCAGCATTAATTGATTTGTGTTTTCTGTAAATTCAAAATATTAACATTCTTTTACAGACCAACACGAGCTTTCATTGGAATCGTTTCTCTGTCCACCTGGTGAATTAACGAGTTTGCTCTACATAAACAAAGGAAGTCCTCAAATACTGTTTATCATACAGCCACCTGTTTTTTGTTGATGAAACAAGTTTTGACCCAATATTTCTGTCATAAAGATCAGAAATGAAGTGATCAAATTACTCCATTTTCCATCTTCATTTTCACAGTGAGGAGAAGGAACAAAATAGAAGGAAAGTTTAGATTCCAGTACACCTTTTGACCTCATCCCCCCCACACTTTGTCCTCTCTGCTTCTGGGATCAACACATCTTGATGCTCTTTAAACGAGCTGATTGGATATCAACACACGACATGACACTGTGATTGGTAATGTTGCTAATACAGGAAGGGGGATCTTGAACGGGGCGTGGAATGATAATCATTATGCCTGGTGTGACTCACTCAGAGTAAACATTAGCTTAGCTGGTGTATATTTCTGGCCGTGTGCACCTGTTTGCATGTCACAGGCTAATTCATAACTCCTTGAGCGCTGTGCTATGTAAAGAACACATTTCAGCCTTAAGCAGGTCCATATGGACAAATACACTTGTTGAGGAGATTTAGGTCGACTTGTTGCTCACCATGCAAAATTAGCTCCATACCATTGAAGCTGTAATAAGATGTGGATCTAATTTGAGCCATAAATTCGCCTAGCAACAGCTTGCACAGAGGATGGACATTCAACTAAGGACTTAATAACTTAATTAGTGTAACACCACATGCCGCTCGGTTTGTGGAGAGACATCTCCAGTGTTTCACAGCACTTGTAAACCTTGTGTTTAATCAGCTTGTAAGGCGCCCAGGACATCAAAAGCTACCACAGTTACTCCACCATGTGTGAGCACTCTAGTCTCATTTTGATGTGTCGTACATTACTTAACCTTAGCTTGTGCTTGTGTAAAAGTTGATTGGGCCCACAGCGTTTCATTATGCCCAACTTCTTTGGCACAAAATGAAACGATACAGAAATGACACAAACGTTTCTATCATAAAAGTGAAAAGAAAAAAAGAAAACATTAGTCATGACTTTACTTTTGGTCCAAATCTGTTCTGAATTCTCACTATTTTCATGAAGAGTCAAATTAAATGAGTGGAAAGACTTTGACACAGCTACAGGCAAAGGCGTTAATCTGAATATCCTGTTGTGTAATATCCAATAAGATGCCACATTAACACCTTATATTCAACCCTGGTCAACCTCGACATCTCTAAACATCTCCATTTCTATATAAAGATTATCTGATTGACAGAAAATGTATGAATAACTATTTTGACAATTCATTGCGAAAAAAAAAACAACTAAAAATGTGCTGGTTTCAGCTTCAAAAACAGGACGATTTGCTGCTTTTCTCTGTTGTACATCATTGTCTTTGGGTATTGGTGTGACAAAACAAGACATCTGAAGATGTCACCTCAGACTTTAGGATAGCTTTCTCTCATATACTAACAATTAATCATGAATAATCAGCAAGTTAACTTTAAAAGAAAATGGAAGAAAAACAGACAAATGTCAGACCATTATCTGAGGCTATGAAAACGCCTTACTTCATCATAACATATAGCTGCATGTTAATTATAGTGAAAATACACAGGCACTTATTTTCACAGATGACTGAGCTCGTCATGGTGACGCTTTTCACTCCTTTCAGTCTCTTCAGCGCGATGAAAGGCGACACAAAGCGCCGTCTTCTCTCAATAACTTTGAACTCTCCTCAAAACAACTTTGAAATGCTGGTTCTCACACACGACAGCCCCAGAGGTGAAATTTGTGAATCAAGCTATAGATTGAGAGCCCGAACCTCCCCCCACCCCGGAAGAAAGCGCTAATTAGCTCAGATGTCCAGGCAAATACACACCCCGATGCACCCCAGGAGATCGGGGGGAATAAGATGTTGTTGTTGTTGAAAATCTAAAAGGAAGGATGTTGAGTTTTACATCCAATTTAGTGCAAGAACAAGCTTACCTCACTTAAATTAATTTACCAAAATTTGGTCATAAAAGAACATATTACCTCATACACATGAAACAACAGCTGAACAGTTTATAATTATGAGCTCATAATACGTTTTGTGGCAAATAAGGGATTCCCTTGGCCTCTACAGCGAAGATGAAGCCATGCGGAAGCTGCTGTTCCTGGAATGGATCCGACACAGCGACCGCTCCAAAGTTGATTTTGATTGCACTGATCAAAAGAAACACCGTGTCTCGATATTCCACCAGAGGCAAAGTACACAGGACTTCAAAGACCTCCATACTAATCCCATTTGGATTATTTAATTAAGCACTTAGGGATATTGGAGACAAAACAAGACCACGGTTGTCACATTGAGTGACCTGTGGGGAGGGCTACAGGTGCACTGACTCAGGAAATCACCAGCTTATCACTTCGGACTGCAACATCCAAACACAGCTCTACTGTTATGTTACACAAAAACATTTTTTTTTACTGTGCATAAAATGCTGCAGCATAGTTATAGATTTTGGCAACAACTTGCTCTTCCCATTTGTTTTGGTTCATTGCACAGGTTGCTCTTTGTTCGTTTAATTGTCATTCCAGAGAACATTCCCCAGCTTGGTTTAGATTAGTTCATGATGGGGAAAAATAGTGGAAAAACCAGGAAGATATGATCGTAACCGAGCTGCAGCCACGTTTTATGTTAGATGTGGAAGTGATCTCAAGCTGGGCTATTATTGGATCTGGCCCTGGGGAAACTGCTCCGTGGTTTAAGTGTGACATTTTGACCCTAACGTGGTATCACTTGGCAGAATTAGAGGATGAAGGATGTTTGTTTCTGTCTGTAAAGAAGAAATGTGTATAGTATCCTAAAACCAACTAACAAATCAGACTTGGACTGAAAAACACACTGCGTCATTGAGTCACTTTTTTGACAAAGAGTAGCTTCTTTTTAAATACAAACTAGCTTCTCCTTCACAGACTCACATATTTACACCTGGTATCCCAGCATAGCAACACGTTCTGCTGGTAGCCAAAGAGTCGTTTGATTAGTTAATCTTAACCTTTGACTGTTAATGCCTGTTTACACCTGGCATTGCAACATGCACCTTGGGTGATCCAATCGCAAATGGACAGCTCTAAGTACGTCTGTTCCCACCAGGCATTAAAATGCGTCTTGAGTGACTGCATGTGACCTGATCTTAGTTCCCTGCTCCATATGCTAATGAAGGCATAGATAATTTCAGTTTGCAAAGGCCATGTGCTTTGTTGTTCTTAACTGACAGACCAGCCAGCACGCTGTAACAAACAGACCCAATCTTTTTATACACCAAGAAAGAAATAACTCACTCCACAGACGACAACAAAGTAGCCTATAATGGTTACTGTTTGGTGTGTTTGTAAAATTTGACATGTTTACCATTTATCAAATAGAATATCATGTAAAATATGACTTACAGTCCTCCTTTAACAAAGAAAGAAACAACATAAAGTGGCTGTAGACCTCTAATTTGTTCCAAATAATAGGCCTGGTGTTTTTCCCATTGATACCAGTTGGTTTGAGTTTCTAGAAGGGGCTAAAATGGAGAGGTCAACTTTCTACATGGGTGACTAGCTAACTAGCTACATCCATGAAAGAGAGCAACAAAAAGTGGCTAGGAAAATAGAAACACGGCTGGATAATACTATTGATACTATACTACTATTTCTTTGAACCTGGTGAAAATGTATACTCTATCTTTGGTTTCACATCCCTTGCTGTTGAAAAAAAATGGTAATTCAGTCTGATAATCAGGCTACTGCTGGTGGCCAAGTTTGATGGATTTATCTGACAGACTAAAAGAAATTGTTCAAGAAATGAAAATTCTTTAATGATCTATTTACCCTGATGGCAATAGAACTCCAAAGGTCAGAAACTAAGACACCAGAACATACTGCAACTTCGGTACATCTTATTAAATCTTCCTAAAGAGTGGAGTAAATTTTGTTGTTTACAGTTTAATGGTATAGAGTTAACCATCCCTGAAACCATCTCTTATCTATTTGAGTTAATCACATATGGACCACTGTCAGTAGGGACTTACTGTTACCAAGAATAATAAAAGATGAGGCAGTAAATCTCTGCCAAAGTGAAATCACTTGGATTCAACAAACTTGGACTATCCTGCAGTTGTTGTTTCAAGAAGTTTGATGGTAATTTTATGCTCTTTTTGGATCTCTATACCATCAGATCTCAATCACTTAAATTGTTGGAGAGAAGATTGAGCTGTGGTATTTAAATTGCGCTGAGCTTGGTGGTGGTTCAAACCTACCCCAAACATGGGTGATAAGATAAATAAATTGACCGGCTTTTCATCATGGGTTCTTACTTAAGGACTTCTACCTCATTGATGGTTCTTAAAGGGGGTCAGATGTGTCGCAGATTGTTTCCTTGTTGCTCTGAGGATTAAAACCACTGACACTTAAGTCACAATCCCACTTCCCTAAGCTTAAGGCCACCATCAAACCTGCCATTATGTATGTAAGTTTTATCAGACAGAGACCTTTGTTTGACTCTTTGTTTTGGATTAAAAACACATTCCAGTGTGAGTGCGGATGCTTGTGGGCACCATGTGGATACAAGAGAAACACTTAATGGAGTCTGTTGTTAGTTATCGTTGGTTTGGGAGAAGACCAACTGTCTGTGTGTGAGACTAAACAAGAGTATGGGTGATTGAATGTACGGGTCCAAAAGTTCAGGAGGTATGAAGTGTGTCCATCCCCACAAGCACTGAATATGAAGCTCAGGTCACCCAAGATGATCAAACTGTGGCTAAGAGGCTCAAGATGGGTTGCTGCAAAAGGCAAAATAACACTTCTTCAGATATTGAGTTAATAAATAAATGTGTGTGTGTGTGTGTGTGTGTGTGTGTATGTGTGTGTATATATATATATATATATATATATATATATATATATATATATATATATATATATATATATATACTGAAAACAGTTGTGTAAACAGATTTAAACTTGCAATACAACTTGGAATATTACACAATAATAATAACAATAATACAATAATACAATACTGTATTATTGGGAAAAATAGTGTTCCAATTTATATTGTTTGCAACTTAAGAGAAATGGATAAATATTTCACCAACTATTAAGTAACAAACTTTCAGAAAAGGTTTGATTGCCGCACTTGGTGCCCCATGCCCGAAAAAATACAAAAATTTGCAAAAAATTCCCTCTTGGATGTAGCATGCCATGTAGGGCATTGGAGAAAACATGATACAGTGCCCTCTAGGGTATCCTTTGAGTAGAGAAAACGTGACCAAATACTTTCCAGTGGGGAAAATGTTATGAAGTGCCCTCTCTGGTGCTTACCCTAGCCCTGATTAAGCCATTTCACCAGAAGTACACCATGACTTTCTGCATGCTAGTGCCCTTTTAAATTCACCCCTGCCCCTCAAACGGAGTCTGGTTTTCAAGGGTGTCTGTGGACCAGGGCTGAGTGGCTACAGCATCAGGGGCTGAAACCTCCCAGGTAGGCCCATAGGGGTCCAACTTTGCCCCTTTGGACAAACTGTCTCCATTAAACACGTCTGTCTTTCGTTGTTGCCATACTTCAAGGCTTGGGTGGGAATAAAACAACGAAGAGACAATACTCCAGACATTACAATTGGTTCTCAACAAAAAAGTCAGAGTAGAGAAGTGAATTAAAACTCCCAAGGTGCATTTCAGGAACAAGACTGCTGAGGCTCATGGGTATCGTGGTATTTTTGGTATTTCTCAAAAACGTTAATGAAACAAATGAAAATAATTCAAAGTTAATTCAAACCACAGCAGAAACCTATAGTATTGTGACAGCATCAGTGAGATCCCACCTAACAACTCTACTTTTATTATTGTTTGGAAATAAGATGTGTTTTTTTCCCATGCATTCATTTACAGTCAACGTTTACGTAAAAGAAATTATCTTATGACACATTATGTTATATGCACAGAATGTATTCTGCACTGTATTTGAGGTTAAGACTGTCTACTAGATTAAATCTTAGGTACTACTGTATATCTGACTATAAATATTTACATGGTCAATTCAAAATTGCTCTCCATTAAGACCGAACTGAATATACAGATAGTGTAAATATACTTGAAATGAGATACATTCTTGACAGCTTACATTTCACTTGCCAGTTTTCTTCATTCCCCACATTGGACCAAACTCTCTTTAATGCAGTTAAGTGTTAGTTTATATCCTAAAGCGGAGCTAAGTTTAACAATAAGTTGAATAGCTTTGATGTCTCTAAAGAGCTTCAAAGATGAGAAGTTTTCCTTCTTAATCATTAATCATGCCCTTGAAGCCTGAAACTTTTTCAACTGAAATGCAAAAAAGATTTTTTTATTTTTCATAATAAGGATGAGGTAGATTCATCTAAGCGCGTCCCCCAGCGGGATTTCCAAAAAATAAAGACTGTGCAACTGGACACGGATTGTCGTCCAGCATCAGCAGACGAGATGCTTTGTGAAAACTCAGCGAGGTAATCAAATCCCAATGACTATAAACCAGCCGGTTAGATATTAAAGATCACATAAACACTGTAACTGTGACAAACTACCTCAGACATCATCCTGCGATATATCTTCACTTTTACAAAATCTAAATAAGTGCTCACTCATGACCTGAACTTCGTACATGCAAGACTAACGCAGACATGCAATCCCCATCTCTGCACAACAACTTTTGTTTGGCCTTAAATCTCTGCTAACTAAATAATTTGAATGAATGTCAGATGTTTGCCATGGCGGACATTTAAAACTATGTAAACTAAGCAATAAAGTGGGAATTCAATAAGTGAAATGAGACCGTCCTCTCTTTGAGTTTTTGTTCAACATTTTCTACATGTCAGTGAGAGTATTCCACTTTCCAAAAGTTTGCTTACTTTTAAATAAATGTAAAACAAACCCAAAGACTTGAAAGAACATCTAACCCAAAACAGCATTTCTAAAAGCCCTGCAGGGAGTGTATTATCTGTCGTTTTTTTATGGGAATTATTAGCATAAGGTCATTATATTCCCAACATTATCAAGAGGAGAATCTGCGCTCCTCCAAGACTAATAATGCTTCTTAATTTGGCTGATAAATTTGGAATCATCCAGAACTGTAATCTGATTAAAACTCTCGGTTTTCTTTTGAAGTCCGTGAAAATGAGGAATCAATTAAAGAGCACACACCCATTTATTTCTGTGTTCCTGGAGAAGCACAGCCATTTGCCTCATTTTAACTGTGTCAGTACTCTGTGATTAATTAGCCATAGTGCAGACACACACACATCTCAGAAAGCCTCCAAACGCCCTGCAGCTTATTAGCACAACCTGCCAACTGCTGTTAATGTTTCCACCTGTTCGTTTGAGGACAGAAACAGTTCCCTCCTCTTTCATCTGTGCGATGTTCATCATTGCAAGTTGACTGCAATGCAGACGGGGCAATCATTTCCCAGCCCCTTCGAATCACTGAATAATAAGCTATTTTGGCTACTTGGCCCCCGAAACAATGGCTGTTATTAAAGTATGTGTATAAAGCCTGTGAAATAGAGGATTTGCTCTATTTCTTTACCCCCAGTGCTCCTAATGTGTTCCAGAGATTGATCAAACTAAAATTAATACAAGCTTTTATTCCACCTGCTTCAAGTCACAGCTTGCAATGGCTGCTATTTTCCCTTTTTTGGCAATACCGTCTCACCTCAATGAACTCCGACTGTTTTATGTCACCATTAGATCACAGCCAGAGCAGCTGATGTTTTGACATGGTTGGTGTCCTGTTGGCCAAAACTGTGGCTGAATCATTTAGAAATGTAAACATGAGCTTTGGCAAATAAACTGACATGTAAAAGACTTGCTAAGTAGTGTATTGTATCTGTAGCTGGTATGCCTAGTTTAAATCTGAAAGGTTAGGTTAGAAAGTTAAAGATCCAGTGTTTCCAAGCATGTAGGAAAAGCTCTGGCTGGCGAAATTTACATAAAAGGCAAAAGGTCATATCTAGATCAGTGTTTGGTTTGGGTTTGGGTTTAGGTCTGCTCAGGGCTACTGTAGGAAAATAGCGGTTCAACATGGTGGACTCCATGGAAGAGGACACAGCCTCACTGTAGATTTGAAGGCTCATTTTAAGGCAATGAAAGCACAATGATTCTAATTTTCAGGTGATTATACACTAATGAATACTAATACTAATACATATTATATTCAATTCCTGCCAATAGATCCTCCTTAATCTTACACACTGGACCTTTTAAGTTAGGTAGCAAAAAAATGACTCCAACTGGTCAAAAATGAAGTATCTCTCAAATATAATTGAGTCATCATGCAGAGTCAAATATACTATACCTTAAACTGAAACCTCATGTAATTCCAATAACCTTTGACAGAACTTTATTTCTTCTTGTAAGCGTCTGAGCTTTTTCTCAACTTCAGTTTAACAGTGATTCTGCAACAGCTTTCTGACTCTGCAGGTTGGCTTCACTGTGAGCTTTTTTTCTTCTCAGTGGGTGCTTCCTTTTAAACATACACTAGTCTGCATCCAAAAAATATTGTAAACTAAAGCTCAAATTCACATATGTAAATTCTTCAAAATGCCTTTTTACTCCCTGGACCTTCACTGGAGGAAAATGAAGAATTTCCTGCAGGGTCACATCTAGTTCTCGCACACTATTTTTGGCATCCCTGCCTTTCCTGTTTTCAGACTATTGTTGGTCAAACATAAATTGTCCCAAACAACAGCAGGTGCTGTCAAACGTTTTGGAAAGATTGACCTGTAATTGACTGTGAGCCTCTTATTGTTTTGTTTCAGCCATTAACTGCCGACATGTCCCACACCCTGTACACCTCTGCCTGCCCTCCACACACACACATACATTCACACACATGCATAAACCAGTGCTGTAATGAAAGAACATTAATCCTTGAAATTGACAAGAGGATTACAGTGTTAAAGAGCATTGCCATCGCTATTCTACTTCCTGCCCCCTGTGTCATCTGAACTGTTTCAAATCCTTTCAAAGGCAAGACTCTGTTGTGGCAGGAGCTCTCCTGCTGGGCTCGTCCTCTGAACTGTACGCTGACGTCTAACTCGAGCAGACAGGTTAACTTGGCCAAAAATAAAAGTCTGCACTACTGGAACTTATAAATGATGCATTTTTTGGGCTCTTTCTTCTTCTAATTGGTGATTTGTGAAACTAAAAGAAGAGGAAAGGATGACTCATGTTTGAATTATACACATGCACCGACTGTGTTACTTTGCTGTGACACCACCAAGCCCAAACCAAGAGGAAGCTCTTTAGACCTGTGGGTTACCACAACACCTGCCCATTACTGTACCATCTGATTTTTAGTATAAGTAATAAATAAGTCTGGAAATGTTTTGTATTGTCTGTCAATCCAAAGCCTGATATAACTTAGTTCTGTGTCATAGAGCTATTAAAGGTCCAGTGTGTAATATTTAGAATCAATGGGCTCAGGGCCACAGATAAGGTAGACAACTCAAAGTACTGAGAGATGGATTAAAATATGGTAGTTTTAATCTTTTCATTGGATTTGCTAACAATATACAATATTTCCAGCCTTAACCTTTCACATTGTATGGGTTAAAAAGGGTCAAACCTGTAACAACAGACTTTTTGTCTTGTGAACACAACATCCTAAGCATATTTCAGTTTGAGTCTTGTTTCTGTCCACCCAGTGAATGCAAGTCCAATAAACTCTTTTTAGCTCGGTTTGGGTGTCTACCAACCCAGAGTACAAATCACTAGCTCTTTAGCTGCTAAGTCTTCGCCATCTAGTTTCCAGCTGTGTCTTTATGCCATTTGGTGCTGAAAACAGCTGCCCGATGCTGCCGAAAACAAAGCTCTAAGTGCGCTGAGTGTGAACCAAAACAGTAAAGTTGTGGGCTGAACTCACTATAAAACTCCATAAAGCTGAGAGCTGCACATTCAGGTGATAATGCTCTGTAACTTCATCACTAGAAGCGGCCTCTTTGTCATTGTAATACAGAACATACTGTAGCTGCTTTAAAAAATTCACTGCGAAGCACAGATGCTGAAATAGAAGCTGCTGTGTCTTGCTCACAGCACAGATGACTACATCCTCTGAAATGTTTCTGTTTTGTAAGCCTTTCTCCCTCAAGATAACTTCAACCTAAAGTTCCACTTTCATTTTCTTAAAGTAATGCCCCATTTTTAAAAACTTGGATTTCCTGCCACACTTAGCTGATGTAATATGACAGTGCTGTGGGGACAAAAATAGTTTCAGTTGGACTGATATGTGAATTAATGCCCCTGTGTGAGTAACAAGATTCGCAGGCACAACAGGACTGCTTTTAGTTATCATTTATTTTAAAATAAGTACAACTTTAGTTTTATTTATGCCTATATCATAAACATTCTGAATACATAATAAACATGGTCCACTATAAATTTAATTTCAAATCATAACGAGCCATGATTTGCCACAGTCTTAGCTCTGCATCTAAACCAGATGTGCTCTAACTTGATCCTGGAACAGTAGATCCAACAGGACAAAACCCTGGAGGACGGGTCTCTGTGTCGTTTCACGTTGGAAACATGAAATTAAGACGTTACACAAGGAACATACTCTTGGGGCTGCTCTCATGCTGTGTAATTTTTCATTTATGGTTTCTTCTCTCACAGGAATATCATGACATCATCACAGACTCGATTTATGTTGTGAGTCGCTCGGTCGTGTTTGCTACTGCTGCAGACGCGTACTGTCTCACATGTCTCCGTTTACAGTATATCAGCCTTGAACCAGGGACTGGAGAGAAAATTGTTCACATAGCGCACATATGTCATCTCTAACTCTTCAGTTAACTACTTTCACTGTAATGCAGTTAGTCAAGGAACTTTTCCCAGATTTCTTTTACTCCTCTTTTCTCCTTTTCATACTTTTGTATAGTTTATAGCTGACTGGATTGTGTTGCTTCGAGGCTTCCCTAATGCCCACTAGCACTATAAAGAAGTCTGCAACATTTTTTGTGGGATTATCTGGAGCTCTGAAACAAAGATTATGCATTGTGGAAAAAATAATGCAAACATTGTCTTTCAGTTCGATGATTTTAGAGTTACAGAATGTGACAACAGTATCTTTATATAATCCAAGATTAATGCTGAGACGAATGCATGTGAAACAAATTTGATTTAACTTAAATTTTAGGCTGCGCCATGATTATGAAGTACTCCAATACTCAAGAGATTTTTTTGTGAAGACTTGGTGACAGGTCCATACTTTGTAGTGTTCGCACCAAAACCAAGTATGAATGTTGAGAGATTAATAGACCACAGATATCTTAATCTTAATGGTCTCCTTCGTGACTTCTGGTAGATCTTAAGGAGTATCAGACAGTTCTTAGGGGCATATTCTTCTGTGTACAGCAGTTAAAACTATGGTCAAACCAGCATTTATGACAGTCACAGTTTAGAACCGCATATATTCATTCAGCTGGAGTCACCACATTGAGTGAATTCACTCGGGGAGGTAAAATAAAATTGCACAGTACTTTCATGTAGAGTTCATTGGAGGGAACTGTAAAATCTAAAATGGGGGGGAAGTTCTCAAGCCCTGCTAGTACTCACTTTAGCAGCAAGCACCACCTATTTTACAATGCACAACTGCCACTTTCTGGTGTGACCAGGCAATGATACCATTGGACTAAATTCAGTTATTTCTTCCCTACTTTTGCAGTTTAGCTTCAAGGTCAGCTTTCTACTTTTTGGTGTAAGCTTCCTCTTCATTATAGACCTCATCCTGGCTTATGCCACTGCCAAAGAGAGAAGTTTATCTGTTATTGGTTCCTCATAAGTCATTGGTTCAACAAAAACTACTTTTCCTCAAAATCAATTCTCAAGTGCGGCAGGATTCTCTCTTGAACAATTATGTGTCGATGCAGAAAATGCAATTCTCGACATTATTAAACAAAAGTAACAAAAGAGCAGGTAGTTGCAGATGAAATGACGATGATTCCTGCACAAGCATGCCCAAGAGGCAGATACATTCCTTATGGCTGAACTAATTGGATGGTGAAGCGTGACAGATGTAAAACGTATGTCATGTTTACGTTCTAAGCTAGGCTACATCCTCAGCTTTGGTAAAGATTGCTGAGTGTGAGCAACCGAAGATGATTACAATCCAACTGACATCCCCTGGCTTAAAAGTTGTATAAAGCATTTTGGCTTCTATGAAACTGAGGGGAGAAGGGACCTGGACCAGAGCCACACTGTATGCAAGGTGCGTCCAAAATGAAATATTTTGGGAACACAACAAACACCATATTTCACATTTCCACCTGCAGTTGAATGAAAAACAGTTGGTTGTAGTTTCTACCAACTAGAGAACAATGCAACACGTGATATCTTGTGCCCCCACTCAGTCATTGAGAACCAGGGCTTTTGCTTTTGTTGAGCATGTTAGTACTATCTAAACATTTTATGCAGAGACAGTGACACTCTCACTCTGCAACAAAACCCAAACTGAAGTCATGGAATCTTTGAGGAAAGCGGTTAAGACAGCACTACTATATTTTATGTGGACATCCATTGTCACTGTAAACACAGATGACTGTCAGCTAGTATCTCATCTCCAAAACAAGAGCAATGTATGAGAGCCACAGGGGCGAAAATGAGGCCGAGCTGAAGAATGGGAATTTACTACCAAAGATTAAGTTTTAGTGACTGATAACGCCTTCAGCATGGTCGTTGCTGCTCAATTGGGTAAATTCCTACATGTGAGATGTGATCCCCACACACAAAGTCTGGCCTCTCAGTTAGGGCTCAGGTTCCCACCTTATCAAGGCTACTGGGGATGGTCAGAAGATGTATCACCACATTTCCCCACCGCAGCACTATTGCAAAACACCAGCTTGAGCAGAAGCAGAAACTGCTTGGTCTGACAAATAGGTTCTACAGGTGTAACAGTGCTTACAAGGTGATTTACAGGTTTCCGGAGCAACAACCTGTGATCTGTGTCACCTTACTCTTTCCTCAGGTCAGGAAAGGAGAGGCCGGGGAGGTGTTATTGAGTCCCTAAAGGAAAAATCATTTGTGGAAATCCAAAATTGGGATACATTAAGATGCATCGATAATCGTCATCATAGTCTTCCGAAGAGGAACCCACTAATTCTTCCTGCGGTCTAGTTGAGAACCTGCAGACTTTCACACCTCCACACACCTGGGCAATTGCTGTGTGAAGTCGTCATGATTGTGTTGGACAATTCGTGCCTTTGGAGCAGCAGAACTTTAAAGACGTTTGACTTCACTCTCATAATGATCTAAAGACTTCAAGCTGTGAGTGTATTGAGTTCACTGTCTGTTGTCCATGAACTTCTGTTGCTCTGTCTTCTTCTTCTATGTGGTCTACAAGCTGCAACTTGTCTCTTTCATGGGTGAAAATCTTTTGTTTTTCTTTGCCAACTGTCCTCCAATAAATCACAAGGTGTAGCTTTTCTAGTGGGGATTCAGTGCAGAAATTCAACACAGTTGTGGTCACCACAAAACACCAGAGTTGAGAGTTGAGAAGAAATATTGACTTGGGTTAAATTATCACTCATCACTGTCTGTCGTTACCAGATTTATCATCCACTAATGACATAATGACGGCAAATCTACATATTTCTATTTTAGCACAACAGGGCTGGAAGTTTGCACTGTAAGATGCGATGCGCAAACTTTGGTTAAATTATGGGAAACAAGTCTGCTTCACTTTGACTTGTAACAGTCGACATGGTGTGCATTATGTCAGGATCACACAATTGAAAAAGATGCATCGATTTGTTTCAACAAATGTGTGTGCAAATAGTTTGGAAGGAATCTAAAAAACAAAAGGATTTTATCGAGCTCTTCCTGTGTTGATTATGTGAAGATGCCACCCGAGTGGTTTATTATATCATATTGGTGCCAAAGCAAAAAGTCATCAAAGACAAACATGATTTCTTTCCCCCAACAAAACCATCAAAAGCGGTGTCCCGGAGGCCCAGTGGTTTAAAACACATGCTAGGCAACCATAACGATCTGAGTTCAAGTCTGGTCAGAGGCTGTTGTTGCATGTCAACCCTGTTGCCTCTTTTCATATTTCCTGTTGCTCTTTATTGTCATGTATTTAATTACAGAGAACTAAAAAAAAAAAGGTTAAAAATGCTGAGTAGTAGTACTACGATGAATGAATGCCACTCATCCAGGAGGTTGTCATTTTCTCTCTTGTTTATGGTTTCTTTTGCACCTGTTTCTAAAACAAGCTAAACATTTACTGCATCCACACAACAAACGAAATCAATTTTATTTGCAAAGCCTAAAACCAAGTTTGTCTCAGCTTAAAATCTTTACAACACACAACAGCTCTGTCCTTGTAACTCTCGATTTAAACGAGGAAGTAATCCACCTACAAAAGTAAAAACGCCCAAGCGACATTTGTTTTACATTAGTTGTGCAATGAATTCATTAATTAACTCACACTTTTGTTTTGATTAATTGTTTCGTATTTTACATGTTAATCATTTAATTTCTCTTTCTCTCTTATTAGCAAAGAGCGATGTACAAAACATTGAGGAACCAACTTGTCTTTTTATGACAATGACAAACGTTGCAGGCAAAATACATACAAAATATGAATAAGCAATTAATTGACTAATTGTTTCACAACAATTTGTTATCTATGATCCAACATGGATCCAACTTATTCCATCATTTGAAAAAAAATGTGTTCCTCTTACCTTCTATAATATTTCTAGTATTCATGCATTCACAAAGATGCACTCCCTGCTACAGAGTATAGATTTTCAGACAGATGGAAAATTGCCAAGACATTTAATGATGACTGATGCTTCCAGAAGTCATTTTTAAAAAGGCACGAGACTTCAACAAATCCATATTTAACCATGATAGTTCTGGTTCCTAGATCGGCAACATGACCTAACCATTCTATTTTGAATCTAGGTCTGTACAGGCGACTTCCACTGTGAAATCAGAGCATGTGTGTGAGATGTGTGTCAGTAAGCTATGCGTCCAGAGAGCTGGGCGTCATTTATCAGTCTAGGCTCGGGGGCCACTGGGAGAACGAAACTCAATCGGACACCGGAGCTTAATCCGCACAGGTGTCTCTCTGTAAACCGCCAGCTGCTCCTGACATGCAACCCCTCCATTTAGGTTCTGTGGGTGTCATCTAGGGTAATACAAGTCAATTCATTGATTCAGTGCGTTTAGATTGCAGTAACGTTGTTGGGAGTTTGGAAAAGTCTTCAGTGTGTGAAGATCAGACTTATGAAACTTATTACGCTGATCTGACCATCTCCAAAGACGCTTTTTATATATATATATATATATATATATATATATATATATATATATATATATATATATATATATTTGGTAATTAACTGCAGTTATTTAATCAGGAAGGCCTCATTGAGATGTATAAGTCTTCTCTTTGTGAGTGTTCTAGCCAAGATAGGCTGCAATGGCACGTTACAGACTAGCATCAAAAAATACAGTATAATATAGAATTTAAAAAATGTAATTGTAAAATTATAAATAAAACTACAAAAATAATTAAATCTCATCCGAGAAACAACTTCAAAATATTTCAAAGACAGTCAAAAGGTGTGTTCAGACAGAAGTTTAACAGGATTTCACACCCATACTTCACCAAGTGACATTAAATACACATGCCATTTTTTCTTTTTTAACATGTCATTTCACTCCAGTGTCTAATGAGCTACATTAGAAAAACATGTCAGTTTACATGCGAATGTCATAAATGTCGCCTACATACTACTTTATAATACCTGAATGTCAGGTGATGTAGTATAAAGAGTGACTAAGTCCGCTTATGGAGGAGGTGGAAAGTTAATGGTGACTTATTTTAAGTTGTGTACGTAACATTGAACCCATATTACGTGATGTTTTCCTAAACCTAACCAACTAACAGCAACTGTTTTACAATGTTAACGATTTTATTATTACCATCATGACGAAGCAGTGACTTTGTCTTCATCCATCTCCAAAACTCACACAAAAAGCGGCGTAGTAGTTATATGCCATCCTATGATATCACTTTGTATTTCTGCCTTAAATCATTCATGCAAATTTGACCGCCAGACCATTTGTGTTTTTCGCACCAAACAGCTAATGTACTAACTAACTCTTTGTTAGCTGTAAACTAGCTAGCAATGAGCACCCCGACTATGCCTGTGTGGGCTTGTGTTTTTGTGTTCCGAATTCAGATCATTGTATATTTAAAAAATAGATTAATAAAGACCCAGAATATGTGCCAATTTATTATGAGTTTAAACATGTTCAACTTATGTGGACATATCTTTGCGTCAGTTCGCAGCACCCCAGTCCAATTCACATTTAATTGTGTCTTTCCTTTGATTTTGTATGCGATTTTACTCCATCACCTTAATCTAACACTAACAGCCTGAAAAGGTGGATTTTATGACCACTAGGCATAAAGTCTAAATCAGCATTAATCTTGTAGTTTCTGTGTTTATTTTCATGCATTAAAATACCTAAAAGATTAAGAAAACATCATATCCTAATTTTTTACAAACTTGCACCTTTTATTGCATAATTATTTAAGAGCCTCATGTATTCATTTGACTCTTAAAATAAATTCAATCAATCAAACTTATTTCCAAACAACTTTTTGTGCCAAAACTGGTGCACCACTCGGCTCCACCAACTCTTCAGTGACCATAAAATGTCCAATGTACAGTACGTGTTGACACGTCTGACATGTGGCATACAAAAGCAAACATGTGCTTTCAGCCTCAACGTCGTTTTTCAGTTCAAAGCAAAGACTAATAACAGCAGGGATAACAATCCCCTCCGCGAAACTCCATCAGCTCACGCTCAACTGATCAAGCACAGAAGAAATGTAGTTTGGATGGTCTGAAAAACTCCCACAAGTGCTGTTGTCCCACTGGGTCCCACCGCAGTGCAGTACAGTAGCCCACTGTGGAAGCTCGACCAACTCTATGTACAAAAAGTCATGTGCCGTTAACATTTCAACAGGTTTGTTTTATATCGCTTTGGGGATGAAGTTTGGGGGGGAAAATCACATATGCATGCGGTATGTCTCCTGACCTCTAAATCACATGTTTGCTTGTGGTTCCATTGAATATTTGTCAGAGACAGTAGCCACATCCGAAGAAGGGGTTATGGTGAAGTCGATGGAGTCTATGGTGTGAATATCCTGGACCACAGTAAGCCCTCTGTGCTGCTCTTGTAATTTCTGGGTCTGTGTTGCAGGGTTACATGAGTCCCTGACAAGCTAACTCTTTTATTAATTCATTTTACTGTATTTTGATGACAGGTTTAGTGTCATCTGTTCAGAGAAAAATGACATTTTAAAGCTGAAGTGAGAGACTATTAGAGCCAGTGGTTGAGGTTTCCTTTTTCTCTAATCACCCTTTTCATATTTAATTCTCAATTCATGCACTCATCTGTTTGGCTGTGCTCCCTCACTCCCTCACATTAGTCTGTCATTTGTCATAATAAGCACTGCTTTAACCTGCCAGTAAGTTCTACAATTTGAGTTGATTTTAAAATGTATTATTACAATTTTTTCACAGCTGGACATTCAGCTGTGGATCTTGCGATTCTTCAGGGTAATACTGAGAACTGCTGTTAAAGATTTTACATAAAGGAAAACAATCAGTTACAGTATGTTTATATCCATTGTTTCTCACCAGAACAACACTGTGTGTTTCCCAGATGCTTGGTAGAAGTGTTGAATGCAGGCCTGGAGTTAATTCATTTTTAGGGCTATGCAACTTTGGCCTTTGATACATATCATGCGTTCATTGCAACATTGCAGCCAAAATGTAAAGGAACAAGGTCAAAACTCCCCAACAGCATATAAAGTGGTTAAAATTAACTCAAACCTTTTGCACTGAAATGCAACATGCAACACAATGCAACAGTAATATTAACTGAGAAACATCATATACTGACAGGGACTATATTACTGTATTTAAATAGTACTTTTGCTTGAGTAATAGATTGAATAATTGAATATTTCTTCCACCTCTGGTTAGTTCACCTACAGCCTAACTGCACCTGTGTGTTTCCGGCTGAACCTTCTCCCTTTTATGGAAGGTGGTCTTGTGGGTAACCTGTGTGTGTGTGTATGACAGGTTTGTTGATTCTTCCCTTTCCCAAAGTACACTATGAAAAGCTGGTTAGGAGCTATCACCACATGTTCTCTACTGAGGCGAAAAGATCTTTGACATGCGTCTTCCAACTCTGGACCTCCGAAATATATTTGAGAGACCTCCAGTTTTAGATTATTTTAACTATCTTTAGCCGCTACCTAGCTAGCAGGAGTAGGGTAGAAGGTAACTCTACCTTCTGGGTTTGTACTTCTTTTCTGTAGCAGCTCACACACACACCTTTTATTAACTATTATACTGCAAACTGAGCTTATCTACACACTAAACTAAATTTATTTTCTGAACTGTCTCTCTGATTACATATATATTTGCCAGTCACACTATGTCACGCTACTGTCGATTTTCAGCGTGATGACAAAGACAATGGGAGATGTGTGTTTGTGTTTGTTAATTTGCTGCATTGAATATAGTTTTAAATGAGGATATCCACAACTGTCTTTCAGGGGCATAATGGCCAGTTCAAAACCAATGGCAGTATAAAGAATGGACAAAGCCTGAGTGAAGTCACCCATAGGTTTCCGCTGTTTTGAAGCCGAAAATGCGCCTCTGGCCGCTGCCATGTTAGATGTACTGCTTCTTCCGCCTTCCGTCTAATCTAAATATCGACAAAGACGTGGATCATCGGCAGACCTGAGGTGCGTCAAATGACTCCTGGGTGTACTAATAAGCCATCTGTAACGGCATATACCTGTCAATCAAGCGGTCACGCTGTTAATTATGCTCAACTTCGAGCCTTAATATCACATGAATGTTGAGTTATTTATTTTATTCATTTTAATACGGCTGCTTATGGAGGCTGACTCACTTCTGCAGCCTGTCTCAAGCGGCTGCTCAAGGAATTACAATTTTTAGTACTTCCGCATTGGCTTCATTTCCCAGCACCAGAGGTTGCCGCTTGTTCAGAGCATGCCAAACTGGTCATGTTATGTAGGTAGTAGATGCTGGCGCATAACAAACAAAAAATAAGGAAATATCTCTCACCAAAATAAGGAAATATCTCAAGTGTGAGTTTCAATGAAATAATTTACCAAAAAATAACTTTAATGTAAGACAACATCAGATTCATCAAAGTCTATTTCATGAGTCTCCTGTACAATGTGGAATCAAACCAGTTATTGCTAAAGAAGGGTTAAGCCACATCTTTTCCTTTTCAGATTCATGGGACTCACAGACTAATTCCACCTCTTTGAAACCAAAGACGCACTAATTTCACAGAGACAGCAGAAACAGCCATTAACTAAATCTGTGTGAGGCCCCTCTTTTGCACAAGTCACGCGTGGAAGGGTTAACTACTCAGGTGGAATGAGAACCAGAAGTGACTGTTTTCAAGATGAGAGTCACTCAGAGGAGAAAAAGCACTTGTTTCTCATTAACACGCAACCCTCGATGGCTGTTTCTGGAGTGCATTTGCATCCACCTGTTGACCCTGGCTCCACTCCTCACTTTATCCTGCCTCGAGGGAGTCCGCACGCACCAGGTGTTTCCCGTCACACGTGATGCATCTCCACTGTATGACTGGAGTAATGCTCAGTCTTTATTGCCCTCTTTGCCGGAGCCAAACAATATGTTTTTGACACAATTCTCTAAGACTAAGCCGGCGTGCCAAGGATTTCACATGTTTCATTGTAAGGGCCTCCTGATCAGGGTTTATCCCAGCCCGCAATATTGGGAGACTAGACCACAGGAAATCCCAAGTGAGCATGAGCACACAACTCCAATTCAGCAGCGCGACTAGAAGCTTTATTTTTGCCACACACACATACAGAGCTAAGCACGTCGCGTGTGTCCTCATGGCATTGCACGCAGGCAGGCATGCGTTTTGTGAATAATGAGTTCATGGGATCACGGCTGGTTTGGCTTCAGATAAAGCCATTTACTCTGTGAGAGAGTATATTTGGGTTTTAATTTAGCTAAGTCTATATAACTACCTGATCAAGCCCCCCGATTCACAGCAGGCTTTGGCGACCTACAGCACAGGGCTCATGCATGGCGGCAGATATAACTCCCCCAGTGTTGTTCTAACATCCCTGAGAGTGAGAGGTGCAGCAGTGTGTTGAGCGGCTGGAAAAGCATTGAGGACTCAATCGCTGAGAGACAAAACAACAGCGTGAGAGACGGGTTTCCCGTCCAAAAACAGAAGAAGAAAAGGAAAAAAAACGATGATGGTCTGAAACAATAGTTTGGCTCCAAGCCGTCTCCTGTTGCCTAAAACGCTGATTTAAAGCGCAGACATATTTTCCATTTGTTTCTCGAGAGCTTCATTTCCTCTGAGTTTTGCTGACCTCCTGTCACCCCCAGCTTCTCTTTGCTTTATTAGCATTAGGACAGCCCACCCGGTGCTAGTAGCGGAAGCACATTCAAACCAACATGGGCAGGAAGCCAGTGTCCTCATCACAATGCCAGCTACTTCCAACTTAATTTGTCAGACAGTTCCTTTCAGCAAATTTAATTTGAGAGAGATACAGATAATAATCCGCCGACTGCTGCAGCTAGTGAGGCTGCAGTCGAGGACTGAGCTTCTTAGAGCAACAGGAAGTGGAGAAAACCAATGGCCTCCAAGAAAACAGAGGGTTTGTGGGAAAATGGAAGCTCTCCATGTACGTTTGTATAAACAGGAAATGGAATGCCTTAGTCTTTTCCTATTTTACCTCTGGTTTACATAGGCCTGTTACATACAGGATGAAACTGACATAAATTGACCTGAACTTTAATGACTCAGTTTCTGGTGGAACAGAGCTGGTAATGATAATGTAAACAGAAATTATGTGGCCTATACTTGTGCAGTTCAGTACACGAGTGTCAAAAGAGGTTGAGACCTTGTGTCTAGAGTCCAGTCATGAAATCTGAGGCATCTGGGAAAAGGCTCTGAGCACCTCCACTCTGTGATCATGGTGGTTTCATACAATAGTTTTAAATGGTGTTGTCGCAGACTGCATATAGCACTACTGATTTACAGCCTTTTTTGGTTCCACTGCTGGATACAACTTTAGAGGCGCAGAGTTTGGCCAAGTTTTTTTTTTTTCTTTGTTACCATTACAGGTTCAAGGCGAAAAAGGGAATCTTGTGAAGGAATAAGACTAAATCCATTTTCCATAGCTGGAAGATTGAGTGTATTGCTTTGTTTGGCAAAAAAGGACATGAGGACTTTCAAATTGTGGCTAAGATTTCTCTGGACTGTCTTCTGTTGTAGGTTGGATGTTATAGTATCATAGCTGCAAGAGCATTATGGCTATGTGCTGCCTTGCGTGTCAGACATGAACATATGTATATATGTGAACAATAAAAGTACTTTATACAAATACTGCATTCTCTGCCCTTATATTTGACACAGATCTGATATTTTTAATCAGTGACCATCGATTAAATCCCAATCTGAGTGACATGAATGTGTGGTTTAATGAAAAAATGTGTTTCCAAAGCGTGTTACTTACTGTGCTGTATGCACAGCTTGTTATTGAACAGTCAAATCAGAATGTGTCAGCGTGCCAGTGAAGAGAAAAAGCCAAAAATGGAAAAGAAAAAGCCAAACATCCGACAGACCTTAAAATTACAGTAACGTGCACCGTGACTGAAGTGTGCAGAACAGGACCACAGTCACTGAAATGGATACTGCACATGCTGTTCTACCGCTGTTTTTGTTCATATTGGTATCAAATATGGGTTATTTAATCCAGGATTTAACAAGAAGCTACGAACACAACGTTAGCTCTATGTCAAACAAAGCTCTGCAGGAACAGCTTGATTGTTAAAGACTGTGGGGATTAAATTAGTAATTAGCAGTAATTATGTGCCTATATTGGGATTAGTATAGACACAAGGGATCAAGAAGTAATTATTCCAAAATTTGACATGGCAGATTTTTACACCAGATTTAATTAATGGAAGAATAATTATGCCATATCACTTTAACTTCCATACAAATATAGCTTAATTGATTATGTTAAAGCTTATTAGAATGGTTTTGAATCATCAAGGTTTTATCGTGGTTTTGTTTTTTACATAGATCAGGAGGAACCTGGTTATGTCCCTGTTTACATAAATCTGATATTATCTACGTTTTTGACTGTGTTTGCCAGTGCCGGTTTGTCTTTGACTCATCCACAGCAAATCTGTCACTCCGAGTGAGAAATCCAGTCTCTTCAGTCTGTGTACAAATAACACAACTTTATATTTTCAAATTGTGTGCGGTGCAGACGCCTAAGTCCGATTTTTGTGCAAGTAATACGCAATTCCTTTGCATTAGCTTCTGTGGATGAGTTGCCTTCCTAAGAGGTGAAGATGAACCAACAGTCACTTTTATTTCATCATGTAGATCATCAGTATTATAGTTAATGTCTCTTTTCAGTTTACTGACAAACTACTATGTGACACATGTTAAGGACCTACCTGCAAACAAGATGAGAGAGAATGATTAGAAACCTGTATGAACTTTGTACAAACCACAGTGTCCTGTTTCTATCAGAGTACAGTTAGCATATCCAGGTCTCTCAAATCCAGGTATTTGAAAAAAGGATATGGTGTTAACATGTGCAAAACATAACCACCCATCCATTGTCTCTAATCCTTGGATCTCGCTTATCCTTAGTGGAACCACTGGGTTGACATTGGATGAGAGGCAGGGTTTACCCTGGACAGGTATCCAGTTCGTCACGGGGCTGGCACATAGAGACAAACAGTCATGCTCACATTAACATCTATTATACAAGAACCAACATAATCAGGATACTTACGTGCATATAAATACAAGAAAACTGACCAGGAAAATGTCATTTTTAAAGTGCTTGGTCAGGTTCTCAGTCACTTCTCTGATCAAATATTTCCTGATCTAAATTAAGAAAACTTGGAATCTTTGCAAATTTTACTTCAGTTCTTGTTTAAATGTAAAAGGTCCAGTGTGTAGGATTTAGCACTATCTAGTTGGATTACAACCAACTGACTACCACTCACCTCCAGTGTGGAGGAGAAACTATGGTGGCCGCGAAAAATCCAAAATGTGTTTGTATGTTCTGAGCTACTGTAGAAACATAGAGGTGCAACATAGAGCCTGTGAGAGTCCCTCTCTCTATGCAAGTATACAAGACTCATACAACTCATACAAGAAGAATAAAAAGTAATAAAAACTAAGACATAGTGATTCTTATTTCCCTAATGAAACTGTAGATATGCATAATATGTTTGATTTCTTCCAGTGGATCGTCCTAAATTTTACACACCGGACCTTTAAAAATAATTTTTTTTTATTAATAAGAATGAAAATAAGTGGTTTCTGGAAAACGGAAGTACAATAAATTCTATCAGACAGGTGAAATGAAGTGTTAAAGTAACAGAAATACAAACTGCTGATGCATTACTGTTAATAAGTAATTAGAATATTACAGTACATACGTTATGAGCATCTAGTATACACAAAATAAAGCATGAAAAACATGAATAAAAGGTGCTCTCCCCCATTTCCTATGTCTCTACAGCTGTCACTCTTGAATAAAGACCAAAAAATGGTCCTGATAAAGGCAACAACCTCCTATAGATACATTTTACATTGTCTGTATGCCTTTACTTTGTCTGTTAGGATGTATTGAATATCTTTCTGATCACAATCTCTGTTGTAAATTCAATTGTTCCCCCAAATCTCTGAATATAAAGTGTGTCCTCATTTCCCCAGTCATGTACAGTTGCTCACATCCTTCAGGCAAATGGATCTGATTCTTCTAAACCACTTCAACTGTCCAACTTTCAGGCCTCTCTCTGCAGAGCTGCTCAGTAGACCATGTGTTTTGAATCTTTTTGTATGATTTCTCCTGCTCTTTCCTTCCTCTGGAAAATGTCTAATTTCAGCCCGAGTAAATAAATGCGCCATAGTTACTTTTGTACTGCTTTCATTACACTAAATACAGTCGTGTGCGTTGACTCCCTGACAAAGACTAAAACAGACAGTGTGTATGAGTTTCTTGGATTGCTGTTGTCTCAAGTAACTGTACCTTATGCCAATTATGCAAAACTTGTAAACACAACCAGTAGGATAATGATAATAAGAAAAATATGGCCCAGCTCACTTTGGAATAACAAACGTCTCTCAGCCCAAGAATAAGAACCTCAAACTGTGTGAATATTCAACGCAGGACAAGCTTACACAAAAATCTTAAAAGTCCTACCTGTTGTCACATTATGTTTAGAAATGTACAAAGACAGAAGAAAGGCATCAAAATGTACTGCATAAAAATCAAGTTGAGCGTGTCTCAGAAGCTTTGCAGGCCATGTCATGAAAGCCTACTCACATCCTATCATTTGTCTTTGTAATTAATTCTTCAAGCAAACGTTGAGAAATGACTATTTGTAACATGGACATTAGTCATCACTGAGAGGCGTAACTTTCACACAAGGACAACATTATACCCCTCTTTTCGTGTGAGCTTCATTTAAACAAGGCACTAAATCATTTAACACTTTCTCTGATGTTCCTCCAGAATCTAAGGAAACATAAGTGATAAAAAAAAATGGTAGTTCAAGAGCTATTAAGATACAGGATGCAAAAAAAAGAAGAGATGACAAACATGTGCTATTAATGACCAACATCTGCAATGTCAAGAAGATGTTGCTATTCAAGCCTTACATAGGAATCAAAGACACGTGCATGGCAGAAGGTTAGTGGCTCTATGAGTTCCAAACGCTGCCTGGCACTTTGAACCAGGCATGCAAAACAACCACGGTCTGCTGAAGAGTAGTCACTCAACACGGGAACAGCTGCTTGCTGATTCAATTCTAAACAGACAAGAGGATTTGGTAAACTACTGTTATGCCAGATTCAGGTTTCTCAACCCTTTCCCTCTTGCAGCCATCACTGTTTGTAATGAACCGCATTAAGTGTGTCCCCAATCACTGCATGAAGTCACTGAGTGAATATGAAAACCACATTGGGCTCCTCTTCTTCTTGTTTCATCTTCTGTTTTAAAAGCTGGAAAGTGGCATTCTGTACCTAGATGTGTAGATCTTAAGACAAGACCACCTCTGTCAATTCCAGGAGGTTCAAAGGCAATTAAGACCAAGACAAAACAAAACCAACAGTGTTGACTCAATGGTAGTTTGACGTTAGTGGCAGCAGAAATGGTTGACAGTCAGCTGCTCTATCGCTAAAAGCTCCTGGTAATGGGCTTTGTTCAGACTGCAGGCAAAGCAGATTCATTTCTCAAATCAGATATTTAAGACAGACTGTCTGCACATTTGCAAGTGATAACATCGGATTTGTGTGTCGTAACGACGTAGGCACCAGTAACTACGTATACTTGTGACGTACACGAATGCAGAAGCTGCCTGCAAAGTCAGCTTTTCAGTATCTGTCCACTGTTGCTCTCTTGTGTTGTAATCTATACTGCTTAGCTGCTGATGCACTTCTGTCAATCTGGATTTGAAGTCATCATCATATGTCGCATTACGAGTAATTCAAAAGACACTTTGAAATTCAATTCCGGACAAAGACGCTTCTGAAGAAATCTGATTGGAATCACATTTCAAACCTCCAAATGTGGCTTGGATCCAATTTGCAAAAATTTCCACATTTCATGTGGTTTTTGTTGTCCAGAATATCTAAAATCAATCTGGATATGTCAGAAAAGAGATTTGGTCTGAACAAGGATGTTTCCAAACAGTTGTGACAGTTAAACCTGATTTTATTTCAGATCATACAAAATTTGATTTTACTGTTGAGATCCATCATCATCAATGCAAAATGTTAAAGTAAACATATGTTAATTTTTAAATTGGCTTTTTTGAAAAATTACTTTCACTTCCTCCTGCATATATGAAATAATATACTTTGGTTTCTGAGAATAAGGCAGCAGAAGAACCTTTATAAAATACAGCAAGGCTTCATTCTTGTGAGTCAAAACAGCCACGGGACAGATGAGTCAGAGATATCAGCTGGACTCTAAAAAACAGACTTAAAACCATTAGCAGATCAGGTGATGACATGTACATTTTGAGTACACAACACCAGGCTTTAATTCTTGTTTGAGCAACTCATGCCAAGACATTGTATGCACTCATTGCACTCAGGGTAAACAATGGCACAAAATGGTTTGATTGAATGTATATGGTATTTTTAGTTGTATTAGCATTAAGATTCATATTAATGTTTTTTGCACATGGGCATGTTCCCTTCAGGTACCTCTGAGAATACTATCATTCTTATGAAACTTCCCGTACTGAAACACAGTTGACGTTATCTAGATTTATTATTAACATCTGGTACTTTTATCCCTATCATAATACCTTCATGTCAGAGATATGAGCATTTTGTCTCTTTGTGATGGTTTGCCATGAATTCTTTTGAACAGCGGACACAAGAAGCACTTACGATTCTCCTCCAAAAGTATATACAAAGACTCCTGTAAAATGATTGCCACACCTGTTTCTTAGAAAGATGGACTGGCTATCACGTCCTTATCTTGCCAGTTTTATCCAACATGTTTAAATTTTCATAGACTACAGGAGATGGCACATGGCTTAAGACAGGATGAAGTCAGTTCCAGGCAGATGGGAAAGAGCAAAGTCTGGAAAAAGGGATGCCAGCGGTAATAATCAAATTCTGGATCACGATCTGCGCACCAAAGCAAAATTTCTCAAAGCAGCCCGCAGCATCTACGTACCAAAAAATGTCACCAGGATCTTGATGTGAACGTCTCAAATTAAGATTCGATCTGCTTTCTATCTGTGCTTGATTGAACTTGATGGCTTTTCTTGGCATGGCCGTAAAGGCAGAATCCTCAAGTAACATTTAAGCTCTTTGCAAGGCATGCTTTTGCAGTAGCAGTGATAGATCAGAGTTTGGGGTGGGGGTGGGGGGGAGGGTGTGTGTGTGTGCATCTGTTGTGAGATGGAAACATGTATAACAGAATTGCTGTTCCTGCCACACTGGATAAGGTTCATGTCCTTGAAAAAGTGGGTGCGAGTTTGTGGCTCACATTGCAGAGGGCGTTCATGCATGTAGAGACAGTTAGCGTGACAGTTAGCTGTGGCACTGCATGTATTGTATTTCATGTTTTTTTTTTTGTTTGTTTTTTTTTTTTTGCTGTTAAACCACAATAACTACCCAAAATGGGATAATAGTGCATATTTCACTTTTAGTATTTTTAGTGCTGTAGAATTTCCAAAATGTTTGTTCCATAATTAAACAAAAACACTATACTGAACAATTAAAGTGTTTTATGATGTTTCCACATGACAAAAAAGCAGACTGAAAAGAGCTAAGGAAGAGGCAAAAAAGCTTAGTTTGAGAGAAAATCACATGATGCTATGCAACTAAACACTAGTATAGAACTTTAACATGTGAGCTGCCAGCATATCCAGCTGCATTTCAAATTCAAATGAAGCCAGTTGAGGACTTGAGGGGTTGAGGATTATTCCAATTGCTCCGGCGAAGCTGTTTAGTGGCCAACAGCAGAAGAATGTGGTTGTACTGGCTGACTCCCAACTGTGAATGTCTTTCAGCATAATAAAGTAGAATTAAAAAGTGGACGCATACTCAGAAAATGCATTTTTGGATGAATGAAAAAGAGGCCAGAGGGTAAGAGCAACAACATGGTAAACTGTCATAAATCAAAATCTTCATACAAACTTAAGGTATGCACTTAATATGACATGCTAGAGACTTTCTCGGCCTGTGGAGAACTACCAAACTGAATAAACTAACATCTGAGTGCACAGGGATATTCCAATCAAAACTAAGAGCCGGGCATTTAGTGTAAAGTATGCATGGCATAGCCTATAATCCTCCCTGTAACTCGTTAAACCCAACACTACCTGACTCCTTGTTAGAGACTCAGATTTTAATCCCTTCACTCGTGCTGTTTTCCAATATGGTTTGATTGCTGGATTTCTACAGCAGATAAAGCAATATATTGCAACAAGGGACCTATAAGTGTACAATCCTCCAAAACGCCTCCGAATAGTTTATTCTGACATCCAATCTCCTGTTCTCACTCTCTGTTTAAAACTACTGTGCAAGGGACAGCACAGCACTGTCAGTTCCCCTCGTCTCTGTGAAGAAACAGAGCGTTGGCCTCCGAACAAGTTCCCCTTCAATGTCCAAACATTCGAATCAACCTGTCCCAGGTGCTTCGTTTACCTCCTTCCTCTGAGTGGCCCACATCCTCTCACCCCAGTGATCTCTCTTTCAGCTCTGGACCAAACGTCTCTACCAGACACCCAGATATTCTCTGGCTGTTTGTGCAGATCTCATCTTTGACAAGGGTAGAGAGCAGAGACGAGGGAAAGTTATCACATGTGCAAAATGAGTCTGAATTCTTGCCCCTCTTATTCAGCAGCCAGTTTTATTAAATGCGCCCTCAAAAAGTGTGATCCAGCGCAAAAAAATCTTGCAGCTACCACATGCGGTGGCTAAAGTCCAAGGCAAACACTCCCACCGGTGTGTACACCAAGACAGATGACTATAGAACTCAAGGCCTGGCTAGCACAACGTAGCCCTATTCAGTATTTATTTTCACAGTTCAAAGCACTGGCAGCAGCCCACTTAGTGTCTGCAGTCCAGTCCAATGCACTCCTGATTGCCACACTGAGGCTTCGCAGCCCACAAAGTCGTATACTGTAACTTGTGCCAGCTACTAACTCCACATCTGCAGTACCCCGAAAAATGGCGAGGCAGCATCCAGGAGGGAAGGAGGGGGGTTTGAGGGTAGGCTTAAGGGTAGGGGGTAAAGGGATTCTTCTGAAACCACACTTTGCTGTGGGTTGAACGGCTGCTTTGTGCAGCCTGGCGTGATCACACAACCCACATTAAAGGACAAGGTCTGTTATTCACCAGAGCAATGATAAGTAATGTCTCGCAGCCCCCCGATCAGAGCGGCGAACTTTCTGCCCTTGGCTGTGAAGTTTATCACTGCACTAACTGGATACCGTCGTACCCGCCCACACAGGGCTCGACTCTATAAAACCTCTGTGATATACAAGCTACCGTATGGAATCAAGGAGGATGCCGGGTTATATGGGGATGCAGATGTGAGTCGAGAGATGTCTCGTGTTTCTCAGGATACTTTTTACTGTCTGGGAATTCCTCATCTCCTATGAGTGATTTCCGCAAATGGGGATAAAGGTGGTAAAGATGTTGAGGAAAATGTTGTGGAAAAACATTTAAAAAGTGATCATTGGAGAGGAAACTGAACAAGCTCTGCTCACGGTGTGATGAGAAATCTAGGTCATTTCATTTCGTCATGATCACGTTTTATTTCCCTTTCTGTCTGTGCAGCAAACACACATACACTAGGGTTTCATTCTGTCTGCATTCACAGCTCAATATTTAACCAAACTCTTGCCATATTGCAAATATGATAAATAATATAATAAATGGCCAATGATAACTATCAACTTGAATAATGCTCAATCCAGGGCGTCACACTGTGTAAATTATGTATGTTTTATTTTGGAAAGACACTGCTCATCATTCAGAGCCATCTGAGAAAGTAAAAGAGAAATGAAAATATGGATCGTTAGTTTACAGTTATTGGCTCTAATATTTATTGCCACATTAATGAGTAAATTGAGAGAAGTCTACTTCAAGTTCCATTGAAAGTTCAAGTCCAATACAGCCTCTAATGGGAGATTTGCATGAACACAATCAACAAAATACAAAAACATAAGAGAAACACGCTTTAAACACTCCTATGAGCGCCAAAAACATCTTATGCTTGGATGGCAATAACTTGAGTTGAATCCAATGTATTAATTTAGAAAGGCTTTTCAGCAAAATTAACCCAAATTATTGTTTCAGCTTCCAACTGATTTTATGCATTTGGTATTTTGTGACCAAACACTGTGTTCTGTACTTTGCTGACTTGACCCAAGAGAGCCCTTCAGCTGTAGTAATGGGTATGAGACTAAATCAAGGTTGGCCAATACATACATACGCTCCATTTTTACTGCCTGGCTACTCCTCATGAAGTCCCTCCACTCCAGGTTTTTCCTCTCAGTCTGGACTCTGTCAGATGCAGTTGTTAGCTCGTATGCTACATGTGAACTGAGGGCTATTATTCACAACAAGCTCATCAACCTGACTGTTTTGGATCAGCCCTCGGTGCTTATTAGTCTAGGCAATAAGTACTGCACGACAGCGGGGACCAGTAAAGTTTTCTCATTCCTGTCACAGTTCTGTTTTTAGGACACATCCAGAACAAACACAACAGAGAGTTTTTTAAAGTTAAGAGTTATTCATTACTCGGTCCTCCCTGACACTCAGGCCCTAAAGCAGTACCTTTGTAGAGCAACACATAAGATGTGGAACAAAACTCAGTCATTGTTCTATGCAAAACGTATAGGACGAAACACTATCCAGGGAAGTGTAAAGATGGAATTCTGTACTTAAAACTCAATTTATCCATTTAACTAGTTCCTTGTAAAAATTAGGACTGACAAATCAAAAGCAGCCCTAATGCCCTAATGATGAGTAAAACTGTCAACAACAGTAAGAATTTCACTTTACTTGTGATGAACGGACAAAAGCAGCTTCTTGGTGTCACTATTTTGTGCAGCATAGACTACAAGCCTGACACAGATGTTGAATCTGTCTACATGAAATAAACCAAGCCAGAACACAACAGGTAGAGTATCATAGTTTAGTTCATGCACTTCACCGGGTGAGTGCTCAGTTTTGGTGACATTTCAGGCTGACTGTGGAGCAGTTTGACCACTCTGATTGTCAGATTGGCCACCACATCTTGACATTGGTTTAATCTGGCTCAGCTTCTTCTCCGCAGGTCGCTGCTGCTCTTTTTGTTTTATTCTAAAAACATTTTACAGCATACCCTGCCGTCCACACCACTGCTGTCAAAACCAGAAACCCCGTACAAATTAATGGTTAAACCTTTGTTTTTGCCACAACGCCGGATTTGGTCTGAATCTGGCCTGGAGTTTTCAACCATATCACATAGCTTTTACATTAGCACATCATAGTACGGACACATTAGCTCCACAAACAAGGAACACACATTTACCTCATATGTCGGTAAGCCTGTGTGCCTTGTCAGTAGCCTCCCACCTGCTTTGAAAGTCCCTGTTCTCAAAGTCAACTTTTCATTTGGCCATTTTCTGGGGGGGGGGCTTTAATGTCGCTGTGCGTTCATCCACTGACCGCTAGTGGTGTGTCGGTCGTGAACGTATCGTTCAATATGAACTAATCTTTTATATGACTCGGGAGTAATGAGTCGTCTCAGTGAGTGATTCGTTCATTTTCATGCAGTACGTTCTCTCGCAACAAGGCAGCTGCATGGCCGCTCAGGCTGTGTGACGAGCAGTAAGCACAAACAGTTCGTTCATTTGTCACTTGACAGTCCGCTCAGGCTGTGTGAGGAGCAGTACACACAGCAGTACGGTCATACAGATCGGTCTTCCATTCATTTGTCACGTTTACATCGGCCACAAGAGGGCTACTGCGCTGCACTACTGAATGAACGAAATGACTCATAAAAAGATTAGTTTATTTTACCGTCCGAGAGTAAGAGATCCGAGTCAGTTAAAAGACACGAACTTCCCAACACTACTGACTGTTGATTAGGGTGTCAATAAACAACCAAAGCAGCGGGGGGAGGGTGGTGCACAGGTCTTGACCAATGGCAGCATCTTGACCTGTGTGGCGGCTGTTGCAGTGCATTGTGGCATTTGTAGTATGAGCAGTGGGAGTGCGCTTTAATAACAGACGTATGAAATTATCTCGTGGGCTGTATGAAATTATCGGATTCGGCCTCCGGGCCTTGAGTTTGACATGTCTGTCCTATAGGGACAATTATTACATGTCATTCCTTATCTCTCTCACCTTGTTTCCTGTAATTGATCTACTGTCAAAGCTGATGTAATGATGAATGATGAATTCAGATAGTGAGCTGGACTGAACATGCATTGAGGAAGACAGTGTGATAAAGTTGAAGCCTCCTGAATTTCAAGGTGGGATTGTAGAAGTATAATTTCAAAGACTGAAGGTTGACTTTAATGCTTAATTTAAGAGTCATTGTTGATGTAAAGTACTTTTATACTTCCCCCAGCACTTGTCTCACCAACAAGACTTCATGTCCTCTGTACTTTTGAGTTTTCTTTGCTTCTAAAAAGACTATAGTTTACAATATGTGGTCTTTTGTGCCACATGCTGTCAGCAATCCTCTTGAACATGAGAAACCTTTTGAAAATGCTGTGACTGCATCCTTTCGCTATTCTATTCAAAACCTCAAAGACAATTCCCTAATTACAGACTTGTTAGTAGAGAATTGTCTCATACAAATCAAAAGAACTAAACAGTGATGAGAAAACAGAGGAAGAGCCCCATTTTCACAAGATGAATCAGCGGGAGAGATGATTAAGGGCCTGTACCCCATGTCCGCCCTGTTCTGTATGTTTGTTTGAGAGAAGCATCATGCCAAGACTAAAATCTCTAGGATTAGATGGTAATAAATTGGTGATGAAATAATCCTGTTGGGCAATCCCATTTCAAGGGACGGGAAGTTGAGTTTCCCAGCACTGTGTGTCAAACAAAAACACAATGGTTTATAGACGGGATGAGTGAGCCCCCGTTGAGCCTCTCTATAACAAAATGCAGGCGTCCTGTACTTGATCTGTTTGGTGCAGTCATTGCTCTTTGTTTGGTACACATGCTCTTACAGGGTTTGCTGCAGAGACTGACTCATTCAGTATTTATCTTTAAAACAAACCAGAGCAAGTAGATCACAGTGGAGTTTCAACATCTGAGTTTCAAATGGCTTTTATTTACACAAATACAGTAAACTCTTTATTGGTCATTAATGTGGACATGGCCATGTGCAAGACTAGCGTGTATAGCCATGCCACCAGGCTGCACTTTGTACCATGCTTTAGGCTAAATGTTAACAGCCGTATGCTAACAAGCTGAATTTTCATGGGCAATGTTCATCATATTATCATCTTATCTTAGTTTAGCATGTTAGCACGCTAATATTGGCTAGTTATCAATAAACAGTGCAGCTGAGGTAGATGGTTGTATCATTAGATTCCAAAGTATTGTACACATTAAAGATTTGACCTAATGATAGCGTAAGCTGAAAAGTCAGGGGATCACCAAAGTCATTATAATTCATTCTGAAGGGGGGCATGAATGCCTGGCTCAAATTTAATGGCAAATCATCCAGTAGTTTCACTCAAAACCGCACAACAAGCACATGATGCCGTTGTTAGGACACATCTTCTGTTCAACATTTTGTTCCAATTGTCCAAATGTGTGTTGTTGTGATTTTACTCGATAATTGAAACGTATTACCAAGTCATTGGTAATGACCAAAGACTTAAAAAGGTCAGTCTCATGGTGACACCAGAGGAAAGGTCAGGGGACCACCAAAGTAGAGCTATTCATCCTCTAGGGACCGTGAATGTTCGTACAGAATCCCATGGAAACCCATTGAATAGTTCTTGGGATATTTCGGACAAAAATGGACTGAGAGACTTGCCATTCATGGAGATACAACTGCAGTATAGCTAAAAATCATGCATATACAGAAAATGCACAGCTGTAGAGAGCCTCTCTAATCATATTTGACAGGAAGATAAACTTCAACAAAACTTTTTTTTGGGCCTGCCTTACAGTAATTCCACCTACATATTTATTCTATTTTGATTCTTTGCACTCAAACATCAGGTTTTGTGTAGGTCCTTTGTATCTCTATAACAGATACCATACCTAGCACTTTTCCTGTCTTGAATGTGTAAGCCGTAGTACTCGATATTTTACACGTAATGATGGTGGAACCATATAATCCAAGATCACAATCTATCTGCTTAGACTGCCTGAGGCGAACAACAGGAAGTGGTTTGATCTAGGTGGAGATTTCACAAACTATGTTAGACTAACCTATAAAAGCCATGTTATAGGTCCACAGTGAGTGACAGCTGTGCAGAAGACATGTAATTTTGCTTGAAGCCACCAGCCCACCCACGGCAAAATATATGGCATCCAGATCGAGAGCTTGTCCCCATTTCTTCTTCACAAAGCTGATCTTTGTCAGGGTTGTTCATGTTTAAACCTTTTGTTATATAGATCAGATAGCATGTGTTGTGTTATCGTACACCATGTGGTTTGATTCGCAAGTTCATAAAAGTCAAGTTTTATGTCTCAGAGTTAATTACCAATAGAGGGGGAAAGAAAAAAAAATTGCTGTGGACTATTGTTATTATGGCTGTGGGGTGCATTCATTTTGGAACAAAATATTATTCAGATGGTAAAAATAGCCGTTCCAGACAATGAAAAATGCTTTAATACTAAAGAAGGTCTTGCATTCAACAATACATCAGTAAAAGTATAGAAGTATTATCAGAAAAGTATGCAGAATGGCCATTTTAAGAGTGTTTATATAGCTGGTCAAGGTGGAGCTCATGTTTACAACTTAATGTACTCTGGGGTTGGGATCTATCCAAGGGGTTGCAAGATAAAATGTAAAAAATACTGAGGGAATACTGGATAGTTTTACCTCTTCAGCCTCCTAGCAGTTATTCAAATCAAACAGTCTGAGAAGTTTAGTGGAGAAAATAGCCCTTTGCTTGACCTGTTTCTGGCTCACAATCTCTGAGTTGTCTGATGATGGGGCAACCGCCAATGTTTCAGGGCTTCTGGTGTAGCCAGCAAATATCCCGAAAACGCATTACAGAAATCCGAGCCAATACTTCCTCTGCAATCTGCATATGAATGTAGATACATTTTAAAAACGCTAATAAAAAGCTAAATTGTCGTCAGATGACAGCCAATGAGTTTTGAGTTTCTGAGGTGGAATGCATTTTGTCCAATGTGTTCCACCTTTTTTGTGCTAAATAAATGTTACTTTTAATGGTGGAACATAATAAATATGCTCAAGTGCTGTAATTGTGTTTGTAAATGTACTATTTGCATCACTACACCTATCTTCTGCTTGTTACTTTGTCCATTGCAAGTAACTAGTGACTAAATGCAAGTCTGTCCACCACCGAGTAAACTGCAGTACAGTTGGGTATTGCCACATGATCTGCTTGACAGGGTTGTGTGATTGTAGCATCTTTGGCCATATTTTGTTGAAAATGACCTGAACATACAGAGTTTACTGCTGTGATTTGCCACAGGTGTTGTTTGATACTTTTTTTTCCCATATCAAAATGTCACCACTGAAATCCACTGGATCCTACATGAAATCAATCTGACATGCTCTGTGAAGGATGAAACATTTTTACAGTCTAAGTCCTTAAAAACAGATTTTTTGGACTTTTGGATTTTTCCTCTCAAGATTCAAAGTCTTGCTAGAGCACTCTTGAATAGGAAGTTAGTGCCTGTGGCTCATGGGGCCACATTCATGCCCCTAACTACCACTCATCATCCATCCATCTATACTATTTTTCTTTTCTGAGCTTGAAGAGAATGTGGTCTGTGAAAAGACTTCAGCATGGCACAAGCTTCCACAGTAATAACACAAGTCCATGACATCAGAAATCATAAACCCTGACTCATTCTATGCTTACATTACTGTCATAAAGCAGACTCCCAAATGTGCCTTATCCCCCAGACTTTTCATAGAGCTTCTTGAAATGTTGACCCCTTCACAGTCCCCTCGTAGAATGACGGTAAAAGTTTGGCAGCAGACGTACCGAATTCTGCGCGGGAATTGGAACCGCACAGACCGCAGCCTTCATGGGGACTGTTATGATGTGTAAGTTGTTGAATTTATCTACATGTGTCCTCAATGTTTGCTGCCATAAATACTGTGGAGAGGTGGAGCGGCCCCTTGCGCGGCAATTTATCATTCCCACCATCGGCTCTGTATTTATGACGCCACACTAGAAGGATGGCGCACTTCCAGAGGATGATCTAATGACACATAGTCCACGGTGATTGGTTCAGCTAAGTGGGTGCTGACAAAACTGGATATTCTCAATGCGATCATCTAATTATGGATACACATATCATTTTAGTAGGTCATGCAGGGGAAACAATGGGAAAGTTTGGATCATAAATGAGCAAGTTATGTTTACAAGTCCTAATGCTGTGGCAGATATCTTTTTAAGTGTTTTTTCTTATGTGTTCATGTCAGCGATGGAGTACATCTTCAGAAACTACTTAGAGCTACACAAATACACGTTTAACATGAATGTTTCAGTGCAATTTGAAAGATGGCCTCGGTGGTGACAAACATGCAATTATTATTCAGTTATCACCAACTCTGCAGTTCCCGTCAGCTCAATGTAGCGTCCTCTTTTCCTTCGTCAATTTGGATCATTATTGTGGTTCTACTGCACATTTGCTCTTATCAACCCCATTTCTAGATGTAACAAACAGCTCTTTTCAGCAAACAATCTCAAAAAAAAATTATATGTGCACAATACATATACAGTAGTTGCCAAATGAATCTAATGTAATGAAGGGATAAAGTACCCTACAACTGAAATGCTCAACAAAGCACACATACCTTAGAATTGTGTAATTTGCGTAAATGTACTTATATGAATAAAAACCTTTGAGAACTAAACTCTCAAAATTCATGAGCAGTCAACACCACCGGTCAATGTTTCAGTCTTGCTTTAATGTCGTATCGTATAAAAACAGAGTGAGATTTTCACATGAGGTTCTTTCCCACATCTAATGAGTGATTTCAAGTGTGTGTGTGCGTGTGTGTGTGGTAAAAGGAAATGAAACTGGTGGCTCCACCATGAACAACGTTATAAAATGCTACACAAGGTATATGAGCTGCCACACCAGAGCGCCGTCGCACCCACGCTTGCTTCCTCATCATCACAGCGTGGCTGTTAGACTTCCTCTCCCAGTGCCTTGTGGGTACATCTGGATAACCAGTATAATACGAGTTTCACATGTCGAGAGAGAAGTGTGGAAACGTCGAGCTTTCCAGAGGACTGGCGAGGGGGAGACGTGCTGACAAGTTCAGTTCCAGGCAAATTCGGATGAATTATTATCGGGGCTGGTAATCTTCGGTCGCACTTTTCACAGTGGGATATAAAACCTTTCGGGGTATAAATGAAGACGTTCAGACAGATAATTTCCATCATTCCTGTCTGCCATGGAAGAATGGCCTGTCTGTAAATTGTCTCCATTTGTTATACAGGAGTTAGTGAGCATGGCATTCCTTTGGCATTTCCACAGGGGCAGAATAACTACTACTCAAACATATCTACTGCAAACTAAAATAATTGTTTGCTCCTATTCTTACATTTTCCACTTCAAGTTTAGTTTTACTTAAATTTTTCTGTGTTCATGTGTGTAATAGCTTGTTTTTGGTTGAGTTCTGGTTCTGTTTATGTACTGTATCATGGGCAGATATATTTATACTGTAAAATCATGTGGTCTTTTCTGTTCATTTCAACATTTACTTGGCTCATTTGTAGTGAAATCCATGCTTCATACATGTATAATTACATGCTTTCAAACATTGGAATTACCCAGTAAAACCACAGTTTTCTATTGTTGGCCAATGTACAGCTTTACTGAAGAAACGTGTGTGTATGAGGGTAGGGGGGTCCAGTGATGTTTAGTAGGAGGATTTAAAGGATTATAGGATTCAGTGGCATCTAGCAGTGTAGTTGCAGCCCCCTCGCCTCACCCTCTCCTGTGTTTAGTTTGTCCATCATGAGCTACTCTAGAAATCTGTAGAGCACCTGGCGTCTGTGGATATAAAAGTCTCATTCTAATGTAACACATGACATTTCCTATTTTCAGTTGATTATACACTAATGTAAAAATATTATATTCAATTTCTGCCATATTCTATTCCATTATCTTGACAAAGCATTGTTTTTAATATCTTGATTCTGCTAGCATTGTATCTGTATCTTCCCAGGCCAACAGAAGCAAAGCAGCTGTATGGGCTCTTATTATTTTTCAATTTATTGGGAATTGGCTTGTCTGCAGCTTTTTACAGGTTTGCTTGAGCTAGTAGGAAGAAGTGCAGGAAGGGTTCATTTTTCTTCTTGAATGTGGCCAAACTGCACAGATTGCTATTAGTTCAGATGTGATTACAATGGAAGCCAATAGCATACCACTTACATTACATACCATACTCACATTTACACCTTATTAACTTTAAGCATCTTTACCTTATCTCTAGATAAAGATATCTAGTTAGAGACTGCATGTAAACACCAGGTATACATGGACTGTTGTACAAACTCAAGTGTAAAGGATACTGATTATTACAGACATGAAACTGCAGACAAATGAGGCAGAAATTGCCTCAAGAATGTTCTGACAAAATTACTAACATGATTATACATCATGAGGTGCTTTTATAAAAAGTTAACTGACCACAAAATACATGTCAATAAGCAGCTTGTTAAAGTTCAGATATGCATTAACTCGAGTTTCCAAAGAGGTTTAACTACGGGAGGTGTAAAAGATAAAATACAGAAATGGCTAAATAGTTTTTATAGTTTCTAAAATAGGTGTAATATTCTCATGAGGTTCTGTACTCCAAACCCTTAGGGTCTGATCACCTTCAGCCATGACATAATTACCGTGATGAAACGGTGATAATGAAGGAAAGCATTTGTCAAATCTTTATTGAGTCAGAGCACATCATAAAGAGGACTGAATCCAGCACAGTTCAGTCTCCAGGCAAGTACATCCAATAATGAGCATGAGGGGGGAGCTTCTACTCTAATATATAACATGTGAGGATATCTGAAGGTTGTCTCTTATTTTCTTGTTTCTTCTTTTTCTTCCTTGTCTATTTCTTTTCCAGCGAGGATGACTGGTACTCGTAATGTCTTCCAGCTGCAGACCGCCCTTCCTCCCCCCCTCTTCCCTTCGTCCCTCCGTCCCTCCCTCCTCTTTCTTATCTTTGCATGAGGTGAAGTTTCCACTTGCAGGATAGGCTACCCCACCGCTCCCGCTGTCAGACGTGGACAGAGAGAAAGATGCAAGTTGAAATTCCTTCTTGTGGATTTGGTCTGCAGGAGCCATCTACCGCATTAGAGAATCATTCATCAGGACTCTTGTATCAAACATGGACACAGATTCTGATATGCCCCAATATATGCTCACCAGTCGAGGGTATTTTAAAGATAAACACGTGTCCGAGTTAATGCATGTCACTTTCCTCCTTCACAAATAAGTGCTTGAATATTTCCGCTGGCTGACCGATGATTTTGAGTGATGGCCTGCAATGGAATGCTTATGACGGGCCATGTTGCATTAAGACATGTACCACCTGGTTTTGACTACCACAATGCATTTCACAGGCCCACTGCACCAGAAACAGAGAGAAGACAGAGGTGTTGATTCAAATCAAAGAAGGCTTGTATCAGAAAGGTTACAGCAGCCTGTAGAAGTCTTCCCTATTTATTTATTTTTCCGGTTCAGAAATTGTCTGATTGCACAAGAAGGGAATCAGGATCATCTTCAATTTTAAAACAAACTTAATCAATATTCCTTTGCATGGCGTTTGTTAGATATCCAGCACAATCATGCCTAGACCCTGATTTGTATGTTTTAGCATGTCAGAAGCATCATTTTCACCATTTTTAAATTGTCATTGTTATGACAGTCCTCTTCATCAAATTTCATCGCCTGGAAGCTACTTAGCAGCCGATGCCTCCATGGATGTTGCAATGAGAAATCAGCATCAAAGCCTGGACATTATATCAGGCAGCAGACATATTTACATCCAAGTTCCATGATTTTCAATTTAGTAGGGGAACAAATTGTGCTGAAATGAGGCGAATGAGTCTCTTAAGACCAGACTTCAACTCCTTTTATGTGCTCTCGAACATAGAGAAACAGACATGAAGGAATGGAAAGGAGAAAATATACAGAGGTAGATCCCTCCACTTGTAGGTTTTCATCCAAACCACAGAGTTTTATCAAATCTGAACATCTATTTTGTATTTTTTTTGCTTGTCATGATGTTTGCCATCTTTATTTTTCCATATCTGGTTCCCTGTGCTGTGAGCAGGCTGTCAAATATTCAGAATTCATTCACAATGGTAATATTTTCAGACATACAAATACAACTACTGCAGCTAAGGATTATTTTCTCTGGTGCTTAATCTGCTGATTATTTTCTTGATTAATTGTTTTATCTATATAAGTCAGTAATACCTGTCACAATTTCTTAAGGTCCAGTGTGTAAGATTTAAGGGGCCTTTTTTTTTCTTTACAGAATGTGGCAAATATTGTATGTTTTCAACAGTGTGAGAATCATTATGTATTTGTTACCTTAGAGTGATCCTTTTTATATCTACATCTATATTTCCAGGTCCTCTTCCACCTTAAATGTTTCTACAGTAGCCCAGAATGGACAGACTAAACACTGGTTCTAGATAGGGCCGCTTCGGTTTTTTGTGTTTCACAACCACCATAGTTTCTCATTCACACTAAGGAGAGTATAAAACATATTCAGTTTTCTATCACATAGGACAGAGAAAAGCAGAAAATCTAGGTCATGTTTGGCTTTTCTGCTTGAAAAATGTTTTGATTATCAAAATAGCTGCAGATTTTTTCTCTCCTTAAATAGTACTTTTTATTTATTTGTTTGAGACCCCTATGAGCAGGACATTGTTTGTCAATCTAACTAATTCGCTAACTGTGTCTGTCTGCTGGTCGGTGCTCAGCTGGCATTTTACAGTGGGATTTTAGAACTGATAACTGGTGCTAGAAACAACACTGATGAAAGAGGTGAGAGTGAACCAAAGCAATAGAGTTGCAGCCCAGAAACCAGAACAATAACATGAAATATGCTAAAGGTCTCTGCAGAGCTGAGGTGAACTAAGAGGAACTGCAGAACTAGGTGATAATTCTCTGTAGGGTCATTACTAAGAGTGACGTTGCTGTACACATAGTTATTTGAGCCATCATTCATTATAAAAATATTGGTTAGTGCTGCTTCAAGTCAACAAACCCCAGTGCTGCCATTTATCTGTCAAGTCAGAACTGCTGTGTGTAATTATTCTTCAAAACTAGTTCTGGGAAGTCTAATTCCTTTAAAGAAATACTTGGTAGTGTTCAAGAAGCTTTGGGCGGTTTTATTTTGCAGTAGTCTTAACAATCAGCATAAATCTTATGTGCTTTATAGGAAATTACATGTGCACATCCTCTGATTTGGTAACCTTGGCCATCCCTAATCCAAAGAAAAAAAAATCATGCACATAACTCATTGGCAGTCGTTTCACTCATAATTTTTCGGCCTTATCTGTCCACAACTGAATACAGCCTGTAGGAGGAAAGGAAAGGATATACAAGATTAAACCAATATGGATTTTCAGTGTTACAGTAGTCCGGCCAAAACGTGTGCAAAATAACCATGAATCACAACTGTTCTTGTACCAAACTGTGACCGCAGGAGCAAACTCTTTCCATGTTGCAGTGCATCATCGTCTTCAGGCACGAGTGCACCCATTCCTCACCCATACACAGAAACACAAAACAGAGCACCAACCCTTCTGCCTTAGAAAATGAAAAGGAGCTCTTTTGCATCCTGCAGAGTTGTGGACAGATGTTAATGCATGAGGAACATCACTGGCTGCTCAGATGTAGACCTGCCAGCACAGTCTGTCTTCGTCTTGTGGTGGGTCCTCTCAGAGATGTGTTGCAGCGTGCAGCGACGCAGACCTCCACCGGAGCTTGGAGCCGGCCCCACAGCGCCAGATGTTGTATGAAATGATGGGGAGAAGCCAGGGGGGGAGTCGTGCACCATTTCAGATACTATGATGTGGGCGACATGAGGAACACCGCACATGAACGCGACGAATCCTGTGTCTGTGTTGGCAAGAGGCAGCAGTAATAGCTTTGAGGCATGACGGCAGAAAATTAAAACCAAGAGAGAGAGATAACTGTCATGGCTCCATTTTTGACCTTTTTGATTTTTATACTTTGAAATATTGTTTCTATCTGTTTGTAATAACTTCAATAAGGTGGAGATAATGGATTGGTCCAAGCTGTATCCTAGAAATCAATCACCTCACTGCAACAATGGTATGACACATTTCTACGATATACATTTGTGCAGCTGCTCTTGTTGGCAGTTTCTTTATTCCACTGTGTAAAGTATACAAGATCAGTTCTGGCAAAATAAGAATACACAAAGCAAGTCCAATCTTTTTCTTGTTGCTCTACAATTTGTTGCAGCTTTGCACTGAACCCCAAAATCTAAACGCGCGAGCTGCCAGCTGAAAGGTTATTCAGGTTAATCTCATTTTCAAACCACAACCTCTGAAATGTTTGTACCTCCTTCTACCAACTGGAGCTTCAACAAAAACTGAGAAAACTCTCAACAAAACCATTTGCGTCAGGCTAACTCGTAATAAATGAGAGTTTTCCGGGGGGAAACAAATCACTGTCTTTTGAGCTCACGTGCCTCCGAGATGACCGAATGTTTCCAGTCATGGTTTGTTTATTTGTTAAATGTACTGGGCTCACAGGAATACGTTGCAAATTTTGCTGCTCTCCGAGAAGACACTTGATACAAGGCAGGATTTGTGGAGGGCATTTCAGTGTCAGTGAACCAAAGAAGCTGATGCAATAATTGTTTCCATTAGCAAGCCCAGAACCTATTTGCGTCCTTTTTTAAGTATAATATTCTGCGTTTTGATAGGTGAAACACTCGCCCCACATGACCCCAAGCGCAAGTCTTCTCCCTTCAGACACGCTATCTACCAGACACGGGAGTATTTTCAATAAACAACTTAGAAAATGATTAGCGGATATGCGATACGTCTTAGTGGTTCCGAGCTGAGATCTGAGAGGATTACGTTGGAGGGAGACTTCAATGCTGCAGGTTTATCTCCTGTATCATCTCACGGGGTCATTCACATAACAGCAAGCATCTTGAATTGGCCACAGATGTGTCTCCCTAAATGATAATCCCGCCACTGATGACTGGGGGGAGGGTAAAGACCAGTTGATTAAACAAGGATTATGACGGAGTTTGAGGGCCCTGACAGGATTAAATGACTGTCAAAACTAATGAGAACCAATGAGTTTGTTTCGATGGGTTCCTGAAGAAATCTGATTGTTGATATTTTTGGGACAATGGTGTCATCTTACAATGTACTTGACCCCGGTGCTGGCCCTATCATATGAGTGGAATCCAGACATTTTTGGACAGATTCATGTTTATTGGAGGTGCACCCTTTCACAACATCTGCCTGTGCTGGGTTCATTTCAGGAAAGAACACAAATTGGTCAGTGGAGTAACAACTCTGAATATAGAAGCATCTTTATTAAAGTTTGTCAGTAGTTGTAATTGATCACCTTTCTTCCACTCAGTAGTTTTGTTTTTTTCATTTCTCTCAATGTATTCTGCTGTGAAAGAGCATGGACCAACAATCAAACGCCAATATGTTTCTAATTTCTAATATTAGAAACCTCCTTTCAATATAATGCACTCCAGTACAACATCACCACCCACTACGACTTCAAGAATACACATAAAGTTGAATTATTACCTATCTGACAGTGTCAACAAAAACTGTAGATTATAAGCTTCATAAAAGTGAAATTCATAGCAGAGCTGTTATATTGGATCACATTAGATTGAACAGATGTACCTAAGTGTTGCCAGTAAGTGTACTTTTCATATTTTGAGATAAAATACATGAATACACTGAATACACAATACATTTACTAATATATTTCCAAAGTATTGCTGCATATATCAAATCAGATATTACAGATATATGAATTATTGGCTTTTCTATAGTATGTATGTATTTTTGCCATGGGAGGAAGTTGTGAACACACTGACATATCATCACCTTTCAAGCTGATATGCCAAACTTGTTAGCTAACACTTACTTATTTACACATCCAGCAATTACAGAAAAACATAATTCATTTGGAGTTGTTAAGATACAAATACAGATGATTGTGTAAATGCTCATCCCTAGAAAACAGCTGCCTGCTGACCCTTAAACGATGCCATGAGAGCAGCAAGAGTGAACCAAAACTGTAAAGTTGCAGCCTGGACAGATGAGCTCAAACTATAAACTATCAAACTATAAAGCCCTGTAAAGCCAGAAGAAGCTACAGATTCAGGTGATAATTCACTCTAGTTTCATCACTACGAGTGATTTCTTTCACATTGTCACATTGTTCTGATTAAAAATATCAACTGGAGCTGCTTTAAAGTAAGGTTATTTTCAAAGTATATTCTTTTGGGGAAAATATATTAGAATTCACTGCAAATCTGAATCCCCTCACACTTCGAAGGTGAAACTTTCAGCCACATCTCATGTGGAAATACAAGTCAGTTCATAGACTTCCTCAGTGCATGGAGTTTGGTCAGTTGTTCCAAAGTCCACAGTCATAAACTGTGTGACCTCTTAACAACACAACACAATGAAAATATACAACACACATCATTAATCACACATTAAAAGCAATTCTGAAAAGGTGACTTTTGAGTCATGTTTTGAACAAGATGCCTTCCCCATAGCAGGGGGCAGCTATGGAGAGGGCTCTGTCGCCCCAGGTCCGGGATTTAGTCCTTAGTGGTGGAGACAGGAGGTTGGCATCAGATTAGCGGAGGCTGCAGGACGGAGTGTGGTGGTGAAGCAGGTCACTGAGGTAGCAGGGGGTCTGGTTATGGAGGACTTTGTGAGTTAGGACAAGGACCTTGAATTGGATCTGTTCTCAGACAGGAAGCCAGTTACTGCAGGACAGGGGTGATGTGGTCACAGGAGTGAGACTGGGTGAGCAGACAGGGCAGCAGAGATCTGGATATACTGAAGCTCATTCAGTACTTTGGATGATCTGCTATAAAAAATGCTTTTGCAGTATATATTCTTGATGTGATGAAGACATGGATCAAGTTTCAGTGGCAGAGTAGTGAGATGGCCGAATACAAGCTCTGTTTTTTAGGTGAACAGAGACAGTTCTGGTGATTTGGTTGACATGGTGTTTGGACAAGAGGGTTGCGGTTGGAAATGACTCAGAGGTTGCGACTGTGTGCAGAGTGAGACAGAGTGAAATACAAGCCAATTCATGTATACATTTATTCATTCTGCAAGGAGGTATCACATCAAAAGAGGGGATTTTGGCATGTTTAGTCACAAACAAACACTACTAATGAATAAAACTTTAGTGCAATTTTTATATATTAACAGCTGCTCTGGTTAAATATGTGCATTAGAAATACACCATTTTTACTTTTTAAGTTCTTTTTGCTGTCACAATGTCTTGAAGGCATAACTTGTTGACATACATATATATTTCTGAGCCGTGACACAGATAATCGATTGATTCAAACACTGTGAAACAAGAAGGAAGGATTTCAAAGTTTTGAGACTTTTCCAAATCAAATTTGATGAATGCCGCAGATACAAACTAAAGGTTTTAACATTTAAGAGTTCTGTTTCAAAGAGGTCACAAAGCTGTTTTCTTAAGATTTTTTTTATGAAGCATATTGGTAGAGCTTTGTGCATATCCATTTCAGTCTCATGCAAAGTGCTGTTCATTTTGGATTTGTTTCATGGACTGTCACAGTGGAGTTCAGTGAGCTGGATTGACCCCCATTTCCCAAGTGTTTCTCCACACCATCAAAGCTGTTCCTGCTCACTTCTTAGCTAACAAAGTACGATGAAAGGTAATTTCAATCAAACAGGGAAAGCTCCAGTCACCAGAGAAGGTTTGTAGCTGGTCCTTGACTGCTCTGAATGGTACTGGATTTGATGCACTTCCAAGTCCTTCCTTCCAGTAAACACCTAACAGTGTCAGACTCTTTCTGTTTAAACAATGCTTTTTTTTGTGTGTTTACGTCAGTGAACAAACTCTGCATATGTTAGCTTAAATACAAATGTAGCCTAAAACATGCAAAGCAGCCATAAAACTGCACTTATTTAAGCGTGTAAACATTTGATATTTCTGTCAATTTATTTACTCGACAGACTGAATGATTTTTCAAAAAGCTGAAAGAAAACTTTGGAACATTTCAGTACTTATGAAGCAGTTCTGTAGCCGTTATTTATCAAGATGTGGGGACGTTAAGGTTGTCATGAGTGCAATGTTTCACAGATGTTCTGCAATGAGTGCATATCTTTCAACAAAAGCGGGTGTTTATTTTGCCCTTAGTCTCTGCCTTATGATGAATGGCTGATCAATTGATCATGCAGACATGCTCAAGTGGAATCTCGTCAAAGACAGAAGTATCTCATAAACATTTGGCTCTTGTTATTTAGCTGAGAACCCTACGGCGGCCTGAATTGGCCACGTATCCTCTGGACTGTTTTCTTTGAGCATGTGGATACCCCTGGCAGGCGATCCCAAGAACCACCCATAACAAAACAACCAGGAGCTCCGCTGTTCGGCTGTGAAATAACGAGCCTGTGCGGTGAAATTTATTTTCAGAGAGGAACAAAAAATGCACACATAGCTTTGATGATGTCACCCGTATGCCAGATCCCCTGCATGCGCCTCACAAGGCATTGGCTATCAATGAAAAGGTTCCATTCTGGTAGCGCGGTGATTGGAGAGCGAGCCAATGCGGTCACACCCGAGCTGGGAACAAAAAGCTCCTTTGCGGCTTGACGGCTGTTTGATATTGTTACCAGACTCCTGCTCTGCTTTCAGGCCCAACCTCAAGTTCTCAGATGAACTCTGTGAGATCACACAGAGAAGTCCAACTATAAAACCTAAGGATAATGAAAAAGTTCACTAGAAAGAGAGGAACTCCTGTTATCTAATGACCTCAACTGACTTTACAATCAGTGTTTGGTTTTCCCTCCTTTTAGAAGGAAAAAAAAGGCCAAACAAGTATGGAAAAGGGGGATAAGGCCGGAAAACCCCACGCCCATTTGGAAGCAATTCAAGCAACCAGCATCTGAAAGTGCTTGATTGTGATACCATCACACATTCCCAAAAGCAATGATTCTTGGGAGATCTGCAGACAAGACAAAAGATGCCTTATTCTACAAAAAAATGAGTCAATCATATCAAATCACTCCTATAGCATTAGAATATTTATTCGTTTTCTTAACATCTTTTTTTTTTGGCAGATGTTGGTATTTTATTAGTGTGTATATCATCGTCCTCATGGCTATCACATTATTGGTCCAGTACAGCGGTAATAATAGAATCATATCAGGGCTTTTACAGGAAAAGTAAACTGGCTTTACTCTAATCACACTCTAATCTGACTTTTTTTTTCTCTGAATTGAAAATTGGTGACAGTTTCTATAAACACACATCTGTGCTGCTCATTTTTCCATAATGGTAATCCTTCTTAAAAGCAGTTTATCAGTTTTTACATTTTACACTTATTTTCACAGGGTATTTCATAGATCTTTCTTGGGAAAAATTAGCTCAGGAGGAGGTGAATACCACTGAAATGATTCAAACGTGTAATATCTTTGGGTTGTAAGTTCAACAAAAAAGAAAGGAAAAGAAAATCACTTTAAAACTGAATCTTGGACAGCTTTCAATACACTGTTGTCCATAAAGTCCGAAATTTGATTTTGATTCCTCTTTTTATTCCTATTTATACACATCAGGTCAATTGTGGTTTAATTTTCACTGTGATATGTTTGGACGAGATTGATCAAAAGTTTTTAGAAGATACATTTTATCTATCAAGAATAAATCACATTGTCACAAACATTTCATGAGAAGAGGTAAAAATATTTTATCACAATGTTGTGCAACAGTGTATTATAATTAAATGATTGATTTGTTGAATTTTTGCCTTGATGTACTGCATTACACATAATCGTGAGGTCAGTTATTGGCTAAAGGATGCAGCTTGTGCTGTGATTAAATATGGGAGATGAATTAGGTGATAATTTGGTGCAGATACAATAACATCATCATATTCAGATCAAACTTAGAAACAGCTGCTGTTTGAAATATCAGCATTTTATATTACAAAAGTGCTGTTAAGGTCATCACGAAAGTCATTTTGTCCGGTAATCAGAACACACCATGATAGGTCATAACATTTATAAATAGCTGGAATCTAACACTGAGTATTTGCACATGGCTGTCTGCCAATAAGTTAGCTCTCATAGACTCCCGCCAAGAATTTTGTGCTGAGCCAGGCAGTATGCACCAATATACTGCAGAGTTTTGTTTTTCTGCTATGATGTGAAAACAGCTTCATTGATTGATGGAAAATAATTGTGGTATGAATCATCAGTCACAATATGTTCTCAATCCTAACTCTTCAAAAGACTCTACATACCTCTCAGCTGTCAGTTTTATACCTGCCGGACTTCACGGTCAAGTTAGCAAAAAATGATTATACAACATCCCGTTAGTTTTCACACTTTATCACATTTTTAAACGGTCGCAGAATGGTTAAGGTTAGAAACAAGAATTATTTAGTTTGGTTAAAAAAGTAAGTTATGTTATGTAGCATATGCATGTTCATATGCAACTTGTACAGAACTTACATAACATAAGTTAAATAGAAGTCAGTGTAGACATTTAATTCCGCATATGAACAGCGGCCTCTTGTGTTTGTTTGTCGTGTGCATTTTCTCGTTCTAAATGACTTCAACAGCACATCAGAACGTTACGGCAGAAATTACGATAGAGGGAACTACCCTACAGCGCCTAGTTTGAAGCGTATAAGCCAAAGACCAAGCTGCTGTATTTGACAACTTTGTAGTAAGAATTGGCTTTTACTTATCAGACACGTTTGTTCATTTGATGTGCTTATGTAAAAGTACATGAATATAGTCAGATATGTTGTTATGGGATTTGAACAAAGGGTGTTATCTATCAACATATGGAAGGATACACTTCTTAGATGGAGCTGCAGACAAGAACACTGGTGAGATGCAATGCAAGATTATGAATCAAAATTTAAGCCTGTGACTGTCTGAGTACATGATTTGGAAAATCGACTGAGCCAAAACCACCTAAAAAGAGCTGCCTTTATAAAAAAAAAAGTTTCACCGCTGGGTGCATTGAATCCAGGTGGACATTAAACATAAGCCAGAAGTAAAACTTTTGACTTTAATGTGTGTAGTACTCAACTCCTGAGCTTTATTTCTCCCGAGTTTTTGGAAAAGTAGTCCAGGTGCTTGGTGCAGTTCCATCTATCAAAGCAGACCTCATCCATCTGCAGCTGGGAGATAGAACTGACACTGTTCATATCAAAAGTCACTTCAGGACTCCCACTCAATGGAGCTCACTTTGAGCTGCCAAGACTTTGCCATCCCCTCTCTGTACCCTGTCAGGCCGAGAGCCAATATGGATTTACACCTGGCAATTTGGAGATGAAAAAAAGAAGAATTAGCTCGTCCAAGTTCAGAGTCCAGGGCTGAAATGGAATTTTTTTTATCCTATTTCCTTTTCCTCATATCACATCCGGCTGTCAAAAACTATATTATGCAAAGCCGTCTCAGGAACTAGGATGTGCACATGGTGGATAAATCAGCAAATTTTAAAAAAAAAAAGAAAAAAAAAACTGCTAGAATTGTAAGTTGTTATATTCAGGTCTGACTTTCAGCAAGGTGTAGGCGATTACATTTCCCTCCCAGTGGTCTTGTTTTCTGCACCACAGAATGTAAGGAAATAAAGGAAGAGAAAAACAGATGAGACACTTCTGTACTTGCACTTAAAAACTCCAAATAAGAAGTAAACATGATGGAAACATTATTGTTTCAGACTTAAAACACAGTGAAGTAATTGTAAAGCATCAGTGTGTGATTTTGTAGATTTTGGCTCTTTTTCGTTGGATTGCATCCCTGCTTTCGTTGGGAAAATGGCTTTGATAAATACATTTGTAATAAGATATAATTGTATTAAGACATGTACTCAGTGTGTGAAAACCCAGCCACTTGTCATCAAGTACTCCCAACGGATTAAAAAGAGAAGAAAAAGCAAAGCAAAGAAAAGCTTCCTTTTGGAAGTTCCCACCGTCCGTACAAATCAAGACTTTGCAACTGTATTTGTAATCACAGAGCAGCAACACATGCTAGATCAATCCATCACATGTACAACCAAACCAGAAAGATGGAAGTGCTTTCGGAAGATCCAGTGACACCTTAAGAAAAAACAGCCGCCCACTCGCGCCTGTGCAAGCACGCCTGTTTTCGACGTCAAGTTTCCATAGAGACACACTTCCTCTGCTTGAACCTCGTAACACGGTGCAATTGGTTTTTGATTGCGGCCAATGTCAACTGTGATAGCAAGGCTGCAAAAATATTTCTCCTGGTTGGGCGATTGGGTTGCGGCGAAACGCTGCAGAGTGGGCTGTTGTCTCTATAAGCTGAGTAAGCTCCTCAAGGATGCTGGGAGGGCTGAAGTGTTTTACAAGTTCTTCTCATGAGGACGACTCGTGACCTGCAAAAACCTTATCTAAACCTGTAGATGCAATAAACTGCTCCCATGACTTTGGCAATATTTTTTTCTGCGACAATATTTTAAAGTCCATAAATGTGGTTCAAGGTTGTAGCATTGAGAAATGTAAGAAGAAAACAGAGAATGACCACCCAGACAGGATAGTGTAAAATGTGCCAAACATAAGGGTCAGTGAACGGACTGACATGTTTTATAGTACAGAACAGTGACCTGAAGCTTTTGTACATAATACAGCTTCCTCTGTTACTCTGTTACACACAGAACAAAAAAAGCCCCAAAGTAAAGCATCAGTTGGCTACAACTTTGGAAATCGGAAAATATTGAAAAATGCTCACATGACATCTTCAGATTCACAGAAAAAACTTACGGTTCAGAATCTGGAATCACAGATAGACTATCACGGTATAATTTTATTAGATTAATTAGTTTAGATTAGTTAATCCAACAAACTAAAAACACACAACAAACAACAAATGAAAGTACTTGATTAATTCGAAATACCAATAGTGACCTATAACAGTCCTGGTCTGTGTCCAAAATCCCTCCCTTTTCACAATGTAGTGCACTATATTAACTGTCTGCCATTTTATTAGAGTCTGAATGCAGAGTGTCTGCGAACAAGAAAAGTAGCATCTTTACGTTAATCTACAATAATTTACGACAATACAAAAAAGCTAAGTTACCGTCGAGTGGATGTTTAGCTGTCAGTGATGATGCAAAATGATGATTGGAAATGATTTATAAATATCTGAAATCTCAGTCTCAACACTACCCACAGTGGACTAATACACCCAGAGATGCTAACAGATAGCTACCATGGTTGACCTGTGGATTATATTGTCAAATGGCACATTCCTACGATAAGCCCTATGCTACAGAATACAAGCAATGGTCTTCAAGATGAAGTGTTTTCATGATCGTGTTGTAGGCCAGGAGGAACTAATCAGGACCACAAAACTATCTTGGATAAAGGTTTGAAGACTGAGGCAAAATTAACCCCTCCAGAAAATCTAAATATGAATGTCTATATGTTAATGTCTATGTCTCTGAGAAAACTCTTTTCATGAAATCCTTGGAAGCGCACGTGTTCCCCCATCGGCAAAGGATTGAAACGTTTTCTCTAATGTGTCTCCTGCTATAACTCTTACTGCTATTATCTAGTCTGTGCAACATCAAACTGGCATTTGTTTTGTTCCTTTTGTTAAAAGCATTGCCCTAAAGGACTTCTATCCTCACATGCATTGAACAGTATTAGTCAAAGAAGTGACAAGGATAACCCTGACTTTCAGGTATGATGGGGATCCGAGGATTATTGTCCTTCAGTCACTTCACCATCTGGTCTCTGACCTCTGGGATACCAGTTAAGTAATTTTCAAACCCATCCCAGACAGGGAGGATAAACTTGCTGCTCATGCTACAAAGGTTCTACAAGGTAAAACAACAAGTTGGTGTTGACAGGAGAAAGACATGCAGCTTCAAAACACTTTATAGCTTCAGGGATGAAAAAAAAGGCAGGCTGTTTTCATATTTGTAGCCAAAAGCGGATTTGAAATCATACAGAGGTAACCTGGCTTCGTAGTCCTGAAATATATTCAGCACATAATCAAACATGGATGTTTTATATTCAAGTGAGAAAAAGAAAAATGCCAAAATTGGAGATAGGAGTCTCTTTTATATGACATGTGATTAATGTTTTGAGCAAAAGAAAAGAAAGAAGTTGCAGGTGTTTTTATTTTGCATGTGGTAATACAATAAAATATGTTTTGTAGGAAACCTACACACAAGTTTAAATAAATCAATCAAAACAAAAGATGAACAAATGCAGTTCAACCTTCTTTCTTGGTGTATTTTCATCCTGATAATCCTCTTAGGAAATAACAAGAAACTGTAGCGATACACTTTAAACAGTGACCGTCTGCTGGTCATAAAGCTGCAGGTGCACGAGCCAAGGCCGTGAGCCAGACAGACTAACCTTTACTGAGAGGTTCACAGCAACAGATTGTTTCTGAATCAGGCCTTGTGTGAAACCAGCGCCCAGTCATGTTTATCCCATTACAACAAATGATTTAACATGGGCACCACAGCAGGCATGTGGACATATTAATAATGGAAATCCTGCTCATTTTTGCTGCCACGATTTATTGCTTTTATGAAACCTTCAGCCTTGCTTCGACATCCTTTTGGCTGGACGAGTGTTTTGCATTTATCCCCCAAATTCAAAGACATTCAGGACGGGAGAGCAGCCTTACGTTGAACCATGGAGATGGTTCCTCCACTGGGAACCAAAGGGCTTAACCCATACCAACCAGCAGTGCTTTTTCACAGTACTGAAAAAGCACCAATGCCACACAGGTTGAAAGAAGCCAAAAATGTCCCTTCTGTAAAGCAACTTGAAAATATTATGATTGCGTTCATAAAGCTTTCACTCATTTTGACAGGCACAGCCGGCTCAACAAGGAAGCATTGTCTGCCCCCATACAAAGACATGGTAACCCCTGTGGAGAAACATGCTTCCACCAACGAGCTGATAAGTGATATGAACTGTGCAGTTTATGCTAGAGTTTTTCGCTGGAGTGCACATAGCTTCCCTTCACTGCTCTGGGCTAAATTTAGGAGGGAATCCGACTACTGTACTGTACAAACCTCTCAGAATTTTTAAACAGAGACTGCATTGTGAGATTACACAAAATAATCAGTCATTTTCCATGCTGGTTTATTAGTCTACATTCAAACATTATGAACTTGGACAGAAAGATTGAAATCGTTGCTATGTCATCCTTCCTCTCTTGTTTCAAAATGTCACGAGAATGCACAGAGAGAGCTATTAATACTGTCTGTATTATGACTAAGTAACTACAATTCAGCTGGTGAGTGTAAGGCAGGAAGCAAATATCAATAATTGATTGAACATATGCCTCCAGGTTGTAAACAGGTTGTCATCAGTCATGCAATGCTTTTACTCCAATTTAAAGTAATCCTTATGAAGCAGCACAGTTGTCCAGATCATATTATTTTCATACTGGATTTAGTTTTTGGCATAGACATTCACATGAAGTCCATTTGGAAAGAGTATTTTGATGTTATGATTAAAATACCATACCTCTGGTTATCACAGCATATCAAATATAATCATAAATTGTACACTTTTCAAGGTATGTGAGGGTAGCAGTGACACACAAAGTTATCTTGATGCATTTTGTACTCTTTGTCTGCTAATGTAATTTGTTCTTGACAACTGCAATACTTTTAATAAAACTAATTCTGAAACAATTAATTCTGAAAATGTTGGTACTCAATTACATTTTCTCACTGTTAAGTAAGACTTTTGGTCCATCTATCCAAGCCTATAGCACAGCATTTTTTTCATATTTTTCAGGCCAAAGACCCCATAGCAGGGACCCCTTAATGTTAGCAAAGTGAAGCTCAACTCCAATACTGGGAAACACTGAAGCGAAGCAAAGCACATTGTACCACTTTACAAATTGAATGGATAAAGAAAAAACCCTTCCACAATGCAGTGGATGACGATAGGTTACCCTTCTACTATTGTTGCAGAGAAGTGGATATTCTCCACAGTCTGAAACATGTGCTTGTAACAGCAGAGACAGAACACACTGACTAACATCTGTCTCTACAAAAGAACCTATAAATCCCAGTAGCTGGTGGTCAGTAAATTACTCTTTCATTTTTATTTATTCTCATACAGGCAGAAGATGGCATGTTTCCAGATTATTGCAGTTTACTTTTAATCATGCTAATGTCAATTTGTCTGTCTGTTGGTCAGTCTGTCCAAAAAAAAAAAAAAAACTGCTTTTAAATTGATTGAAATTTTGTACATTGATGGTCTTGAGAGGGTGAACCGATGTTGACCCTGCTTAACATTAGCGTGTTAGCATTGTCATTGCAAGCAAGTCACTAAGCCGATGTCAGCATTTAGTTCAAGTACAGACTTACAGAGCTGCTAGCCTGGCTGTGGACTTCCATAAGTAGTGCAGAAACTCTGCTAAACACAGGGATGGTTCAATCGCCGTTCAAGCCGCTCTTGTCCACAAGTGCTTGAGCATGACATTGAACCCTCAGTTGATGCCAAGTCCTCAGTTGGTCAGGCCCAGACCGTGCATGGTAGCTTGATGCCTTGAATTTGTTGTGTATTTAATTAATGGATAGGCTATTAAACCAACATTCCCACAGAATTGCTAATACAATGAAAGAAGATTTTATCCATGTTACCTTCCCTAGAGCTAACACAATTGCTGAACTTGAGTAGTATTGTACCTGCATCCTACAGCTCAATTACTGTGATCTGGTTGTAGTATCATCAATTATTTTTAAAGCCTTCAGGTCAGACTTCATTTTTGAAGGCTTTCTTATTTTATGTTTCTAACAGGTTGTTGCTGCCAATCTGCTATTTCTTGGTAACTGTATCTTTGCTGCACGATGATGTCATTGATGTGTTACCACCCCTGTTCTTACTGTACGGGTGCCCCACAATCAATCATACCAAAGGCTAAGCTACACAGAAGCATCTTATAAAATGGAGGCATGAACAAAGAACAGCTAAAACTAAGAGAATCACAACACTTAATGTACATTTGTCTTGTATAACATTGTTATACCCCTAAGATACCCGTCAAGAAGTTAGATTGTTTAAACGCCAAAACTCTGCTGAAGGTGCTCTGTGTTTCTGAGTACTCTGGCTTCTAATACTTGCCTTAAGTGCCAGAGATAATTCACTGGGTACGAGTTAGTGTTTTTTTTGTTTCAGTGCCGACTGAAGTCAAGTACAGTGTATTTCACTGCATGGAGGCAGCATATAATGAATCGTGGTAAATTAAAAATAAAGTACTTAAAATGTATTCAGTTCCACAATCTGATAACAATCAAACTCTTCTTTACTCTATTAGCCATGACAACATTTTAAACAAAAATGACATGAGCACATGTAAACATTTTTGTACATTTACTGAAATATTTATCTGAGTTTGTGCAAATGGAAATGCTCCAATATTAAACAAGATTCCAAATGTTCCTGTGCCACACAGCATTGCAAATTGACAAAATCTAATTTAACAGCCTCCTGTGACTGCAGAGGGACTCACACGAAGCAGGACATTGAGCAGTATGATAGCCAATCATTGTTTCAAAGTGTGCCAGAGAAGTGTGGTGGCCTCCAACGCTGTAACATCTGACGGAATATTCCTGATAAATTGCGCTCATGGCGGGCAGCGTCGGGTTTCTGCCATTTTTCCTGCGTATCATGTTTGCTGACTGTATAAATGTAGTAATTGAAATGTAAAGCAGGCTTCCCGTGGTACAATATTTACACAAAACCCCTCACATATGGTACGAATTGCTGGACAGCTGCAATCAATCGCGGAAGCTGAACATAAGAAACACTTCGAAAATGAATTTTAAATTAAGAGGGAGGGATGTACAGTCTCAGAGACTAAAGACTTCAGTGTAATTCCTGAATGTACAGATTTACTGTATATTTTACCTAAGTAGTGTGGCATTTCAGAGCCCTGCCTTCTACAAACAGAAGTCTGTATTGGGGCAGTGCAAAATTTTGGATCAACCATTCTGCTTCCAGTTCGTGTTTGTTTACTTTTATTTTCTAAGGTGTTCATTGTATGTGAGCTTGTTTTGTGTGAGCTGACCAAATTCCTATCAACTAAGTTGAAATAGCACTAAAGTATTGAAATGGGTCGATGTCTGGTTTAAGAGAGCAGTGACCTTCTACATGAAAATCAATTTTCAATATTATCTCAAACTTATAGGACTTGGTTTTGGCCGACTCCATGAGGACTCTGTAGCTATAAAAGGCTGATTCTAAGTTAACAAAAACACAATGACCCCTGTTTTCATGTGATGAAAACATAGTTATGCATATTATATTCCATTTCTGCGATATTCTGCCATTAGAGCCCCAAAAATCTTACACACTGGACCTTTGAGTATATTTTACTGAACAAGTAAGTAAATTTGATTTAGTATAGCACCAAGGTCACAAAGTACTTCACAAGAGTACAATTGTTAAAAGTAAAACCACAAAAACAAAAACAAAAACAGCGACATGATGTTCAAATGCTGCCATTAAAAATAATACCAAAGGTTTTCTGAAGGTTATGTCCAGATTTTGATTTGAATCCTTTAATATTTTTCTTAGACCACAGTTCAAATCCACCAAAGAATTTTAAACAATTTTACTGTCAGTGCTTTCTGCAGCATATTATAGTAGATGCTTGGTCTGAAATAAAAACTGTAACTCTAGGCTATATATAATGAGATATTTGCAAAAAGAGTTCTCCATCTTATAACCTTGTCAGACTGATGGACAGAAAAACATAGCAAAATTGATGCAGCAGAACCAGAGATATTTGTTTTCTTCCACAAATTATTCTTCTTTATCAAAACCTGGCACCTTAAATTACCCACAATGCAACTGGACTGCCAACTGGATATGCAGGTGTGTTATGCTAGGTGCAGCTAATGTAGCCTTGGGCCACTTGCCTCAAGCACAGATGAGCTGACTACAGAGGTTGTCTTTTAACATTTGTAGCAGTGAGGGTTGGGTCATCATGGCTCTAATGTCTGTATAGTAAATATGAAGCTGGAGCCAAGAGATATTTAGCTTAGCTTAGCTTAGCATAAAGACTAGAAAAAGGTTTATGAATTAATGTTATGTTTTACTTTTTTAATATGTACTAAAACCCATTTAAAAGTGTGCTGGACTATTTCTTGGCTGAGGCCGGTCAGTGCCTGGATTTTGGTTATCACTGTGAGATAGCCAGGGAACCAGTGGAGACTTCCTGGAGAGTGGTATCGATATTCTCATCTAACTCTGGGCAACAATGCGAACAAGTGTCAAACCATTTCTTGAAGTTAAAGTTGAAGTTGAGCTCTAGATTATGCAGCTCCTTTGTTGGTTCTGTATTTATTCCAGGACAACACATTAAACTTCTGAATTTTGATGGCTTGCACACCAGTAGTAATACATCTGAGCAAGCTTCTTTCCTGACTCATTTTATGCTCTGGGGTCATAGCTAAATCAGTGCTAATCATCTGGGCACTGACCACACTCCCGTGACATTTACCATTTCCATTAGAAGGGGGTCTGACTGTATTACTTTGTGGCTGCGGTGTCTCTGCAGGGTATCCTATAAGCCAATACATTTCTCTACATGCTTGCCATTTTTCCCCCTTTTCTCCTTGATGTGTTTGGTTGCACAGCTGCATGCAGATCTGAGTCATGGTAGGATTCTTCTTTACAGTACTGTGGAAATATTCAGATGATCAACAACACATGACTGGGAATTAATCATTTGAAACCTGTGGGGTGAGCTTCTTGCCAGCTCATCTTAAAATTGCTCCAACGTCTCATGCCACGTATGTGTACTCTGGTTTTAGCTTTATTCAAATTATGCATATTAACTCATTAAGGGGTTTTGTGCAAATTCATCAGGGGTTGGATCACCTCCTTAAGGCTTTTGGTTTCTATTCATCTTAGACTTTTTCTTTTCCATGAGTCACCGCCACTGATAGAGCTATGATGCAAGAAATGCTCGTGCCTATCTCCTTGTCACCAACTGTTTATCATGTGGTGTACAGCATAGATATTGGGCTTATTTACTCACTGTTTACAGCACGTTCACTGAATTTCTGTAATTTACAGCTTTTCATCTTCCTGTGCCATTAGTCAGATGATACAGATTCACTATTTGATTGCTTTTGCGTAACTCCATCACCACTTTAAACATCTTGGTTTCAATCTGGGTGGCATCACATGGCTGTGATTTGTAAACTGTGATCACCTCTGATCTGCAGTACTATCTTAGGTGTAGATCATTGTGTTGCTCTACCAAACTAAAAACCAGATCACACAAACACCAAACGGAAAATCAGTTACAGAGAATTATCGGTCCATTTTTGCCTTCAAACCACAGTTATATCTGAAGTTTTGACAGCACAGCCTAATAAAACCTGCCAAAAGATGACTGAGTGGAGGAGACACATGTGGAAACAGGCAGTTGTTTGACACTGAAATGGTTTGGTGGAAAGTCCAGGTCAGATAGTTTATTGAAGACATTTACAGACTTTTAACTGCAACAACACAGGTGTCATTTTGAACTCACTAAATACAATCAAAAGATAATTCTTATTTTATATTACTATTGTTAGAAGTGATGGACAAATCTAAAATTCTCACATATTACTCAAGGTAATCGCTGAGATCTGGCAATGCGGTGACATTGGAGCAAGAAACCATTTCAAAACAAACCTCCAGGTTAGCCAAACTTAATAACAAGTGTGAATGGTAACTGAGCCTTTTGGTTCAACTTTAAGCTACAGTGCATGCTGTTTTTATGCAGACACATACTTTTCCTATGCAGTGTGGTATTATCATCAACTGTTACTGCTTTAATGTTTGGTTTCACCTCCGAATGAAGTGGTTGTAATAATCTGGATAAACTGTCACCAAGTTCCCTTATCTATAATTAGAACAAGAACTGTTTTGTAAGGCACAGTATTGCTTTGCAACAAATACTAACTTGCTTACAAAGTTAATGCTATCATGCTGATGTTCAGCAGGTAGAATGTTTATCATGTTCACCCTTTTGATTTACTCATTGGCATGCTAACCTTGCTAATTAGTACTAAAGAGTTGATGCTAATGTGTATATCACTAGTTTTAAAAATCTTGACCTGATGATGGAAACACAAAGGTATTCCAATTTATCCTGAGGGGAATCTCAACCAAATGTTACAGAAACCCTTCTATTCCATTTCACAGCACTGAAATTTCACCATGAATATTTGTATCAAATTTCATCGCAGTCCATCCGGTATTTCAGTCTGGTCTGAAGAGATGGACCAACAGTTTCCAAACCAACAGCTATCCCTACAGCCATGCCACTTCCACGACATAAAATGGCCAAAGCTTTGAAAAGAAGACTCAAGTTGTAATAAACCAGAATCACCTTTTTGCGTTTCTCCATCATGTGATTTTGCTCTTTTATTTCAGCTATATTTTGAAAAATACATTAGATTTCTCTCTGTGGAGAAAAGGTTTTCCAGGTGAGGCATTTTAAATAAGCCTGAGTAGTATCTTCAACAGTAGGAATGAGTTTCAGTCACACCCTCGGTTGTGTGCTACCTGAGGATATCCAAATGTTTGTCTTCATAGAGAACAACAGGCTGAGTTCTTTTTTCAGACATCTGAGTACAATAATCCAGACCAAGCCTTGGATACACACCCTTGTCATATTTATACTGGCTCTGACATGATACTAAAACCTGTTCTCGTCATACTGATTGTAAATATCCAGAATTTTATTGTTTTTTTCTCCTTCAGTTGCCTTTATAGCAGATGAGCTAGTAAAGTCTGCTGTACTGTGCATTACCCACTGCAACACATGTTGCAGATAACAGTACATTACTGGATGTTTGCATGGGAAAAACTAGTGGGACAATAATGATACTTGTCAACAATATCATCCACAACTGTTGTTTTAGATGGAAGGTACTCATAATACTGCACCTCACATCCTCTGGGTCACTGGCTTCCCAGCTGCTGTGGCCTACATTTCTTGCTATTACAGATGTTTTGGCCAAATAAGCAGTAGCAACACGCAGGACTGAAATTGGTCTTAACATTTGTTCCCCTGAAATACATTCCTTCCTGTTGAAACTGTTCAGTGTCCACCTACTCTAAAGCTATTCCATAAATATGTCTCCAAAGTAATTCTTTCATAGTCCAGTACCAGACCTTTATTGCTGTCTGGTTTGATAATGGAAAGTAACTAATTACATTTACTCAAGTATTGTACTTAAAGCTGTATTAACTGATTTGGGGTCCACTTGGGGTCCATGAAACAAGCTGAGGTTTTACTAGTAGTGGGCTCTTTTTATTGTAGTATTGCTGCTTCTAGTCAACTAAATGATCTGAATCCTTCTATCAGAACTGGTCTTATTTTGGTGGCTAATTAGTGGCACATATAAGAACGGATGAGTCAGTTCTGACTCAAACCCCCCCAGCTCGAACCATAAACAGGGAAACCCATATAAGACAAGCTGACTTCCCATAACAAGCGTTCCCATGCGATGTGCGTTTCATGTACATCAGATCTCTTCCGTTTGTCTAAGTTGGAAGAACATAATTAATTTTCCAGAAGGCTAAGAGGGTATACATGAGTTTGTCCATGAGAACCAGAAACTTTGACTTCTCCTTGCCATCTTTGACTTAATCATACAGCACGTCTTTACACCATGATTTGCACACAAAAACAGTTGTTGTAGACCCATGTTATATTTTGTGGGTAGAGAGATGAGCCTTAATTGCAGACTTTGGAATGCTGTCAATCCCACATAATGGCTCTCTAAAGCACATTAAGGACATTACAGTTTGTCCCACAGACTGATTTCAACAGGCTTCTCTCACTGGGGCTATTGGAACCAATTCTTCTGCAGCTGAAAGTGGGATTAATACTGTTTCAAACGTGGCAGCTGTATAAATCACTGCAGTATTTCATTAATACTGTTTGTTTAATCGACGCACAATAAAGTTTGCCCTCTAATCTCTTAACCCCAATTTATGAAGGGATTTAAATTGTCGAGTAAGAAGTGGGTTAGGGTCAAGCAGAATTTAGAGCAAGACATGGAAGTTAAATAGGACCCTTAAAGATGGTGTGTCATTAAATATAAATCAGTCGAATAATTTGGACAATGACTGTGCTGCAGCTGAATTGTACAAAGAAATATGAATGGATTCAAACATTGACTGTTTCATAAAAAAATAAATTCTGTTTTTAATTGGCAGCCAGCTGACATCTGCTCTGTTGCAATCCCAGTTTCTCCAAACAATAGAAAGGTAAACCGTACAGCTGATGACTTATTGGTGAGTCCAACTCTCTCCAAATGGAGAAAACTTGTTTGCTATATTTTAGATGAAAAACATTTGTTTTACTCCAAAGTTTAAATTTATAGTTCTCTCTCTGCTTCCACAGCAGGGCAAACAATCGCTCTACTCTGTATTTCTTATTGGGAACGGGATGTTTAGTCACCCACTATGGGAGTTATAATAACTATCTTTTAGTTGTAGTAGTAGTAGTAGTAGTAGTAGTAGTAGTAGTAGTAGTAGTAGTAGTAGTAGTAGTAGCAGTAGTAGTAGTAGTAGTAGTAGTAGTAGTAGTAGTAGTAGTAGTAGTAGCAGTAGTAGTAGTAATAGTAGTAGTAGTAGTAGTAGTAGTAGTAGTAGTAGCAGTAGTAGTAGTGTATGTTTTACCCAAGTACTAGTGATGAACCTTTTTGTCTAAAATATAGCAAACAAGTTCATAATGCCATAAAATTTGCATTTACATCTTGTGCCACCAACAGCTCAAACATTCCTCTTGTCTAATAGCCATAATGCAACAATGTGAGCACTGCACTTTACCATCTATTATTTGCAATAGCTTGCATGGCTAAGATTGCCAAAGGCTTCATGACAAACTGCTGTTTATTGCCTTGCACAGCTGTTTATTTGGGAGCAATTCCCCATAGCTAACGTGCCAGTTCGAATCAATAAATCTTCTCAAATAACCGATTAACTATTTGATCTATACATCTTGTAAAATGTTGTCAAATGTCCATCACAGTTTGTTGACAGATAATGTCAACAAATGTCTTTTGCCTGACGAAAAGTCCAAACCCCAAAAGACTCAGACCCAGTTTACTGAAAGACAAAGAAAACCAAAAATTGTTCACATTTGAGAAGCTGGAAGCATTAAATGTTTGATGATTTCAAAACAGTTGCAGATTAAATTTTTATCAACACATTTCATCAATGAACCCACTTACTTTTGCAGCTCTAAAAATATTTGTAGCCACTTTCAACTTGAACACCATTGTTAAGTTTTCTGAAGACAAAGTTGTTCTGGGCCTGATCACAGATAGTGAAATGGCCTATCTGAAGGAAATAGAATACCTGACCCACTTGTGTCAAGACAACAACCTCTTCCTGAACTTTAGCAAGACTAGGGAGATGATAGTGGACTTTGGGAAAAAGCAGGGGAGGAACTACGCTCCCGCTAAAATCAACAGGTCATCGGTGAAGACAGTGGACACCTTCAAGTACCTTAGTGTCCACACCACTGAGGTGCTGGCCTGATTCTGTGGTGAGAAAAGCAAGGCAGAGACTGTTTGACCTCAGACAAATTCTGAGCATCTCCTCAAATACTGAGGGATATCTACTCATACACCATCGAGAAGGTCCTGACGGGGAACATCACTGCCTGGTACTGAAACAGCACCGAACAAGAATACAAGGTCCTGCAAAGAGTGGTTCATTCAGCTGAACATAAAATAGGTGGTGCTCTACCCTGCCTAGAAGACATTTACACCAGACGTTGCAAAAATAAGGCTTGAAGAATCTTTAAGGATCCTAACCACCTGGATAACAGCCTTTTGCTCCCTGCTGCTATCAGGAAGAAGGTACCGGATACACCACGCCAACAACTGTTTGGCACATAATGATTTCTTTGCATGAAACTGGCTGTGTAGCCGTCGCAGCTCATTCAGGTACTTCAGTCTGAAAGGGCATATGCTCATGAGTGACAAAACTAAAACGTATTGCACGCCTGTTAAAACCCACAAGTGTCTGTGGCCGGTTGTGACATAATGACACAAACAGGTGTGTATATATGATCTTTTAAGCGTTACCAAATGTTACTATCCCAATTATGTGAGAACTGACGGAACAGAAATAGGAAGAACAGAGTTTACTCCGGTGGATTTTTGGTTTCCAGATGCTGTCATTAGACATGCAGAGGAGAATAAACACATCCTCATGTTCTAACCAAAGAATGTTAATACTCTCACCTGCTGCCGTACTTCTCTTTGATGGTGCCAGCATGAATCGGCTCTCTTGTTGGCAGGAGTTGTAACAGGATGAGGCCCTGTACCCCGACTTTTGATAGGCCTTGTTGTGCGTATGTGTGTGTAGGTCATCTGCAGGCTACGCTGCTCAGATTACTTGTTGGTCTAATACACAGAGGAGTTGACTGTGGAGTTAAAAGCTGACTAAAAAAAACAAAACCCAGCCTTTTCAGCAAGTCACTCGCTCACTCACTTATCCATCGTCACACTCAATTCAAACCTTCATTCTTTTCATTGTCAATAATCACACTCACTCAATGTAGGCCTATTCATGTGCAGCTTACATATCAGCACTCTAATAGATACTTTCCAATAATTTCTGTGGAACTAAAATGTATAGCTAGGTGCATCGATATTTAATGTTTGATTTGTGTATTGATTTTGTGATGACATATTTTAATAACTGTTCACCATGTATGGTTTAGATCAGCGACTGCTACTGGTGGGTATACAGGGGAACAAGTCTTTTTTTTTCAGTCTCTGCTGTAGTTAATTGCTTAAAAATATCTGACACATCAGATTTGAGACCATTTGAGTCTAGAGCTTACATCACAGAGCAGGGAGTTACTTTATTATGATAGTAGAAGAAGAACACCACAGCCTGTTAGCGTTCATGAGTCATTTTTGTAGGAAAAAATATCCAAATTATCTGATTTCAGCTTCTCATATGTGAATAAGTCCTGTATGACATAAATTTTGAGGTTGTCACCATGAGCTTTGGGAACCAGTGATGAACATTTTTCACCATTTTCTGGACCAAACAGCAAATCCATTTATTTTATGTCACTGTAGCAAAACTGCGGTGTTCAGATACCATTATCAGTACACAGGAGCTTATTAGTTTATGTTTCTGACACACCAGGAGAAAACTGCTAAGATAAACTACAGGACAACTCATGCATGCATTTAAGCTATCATCAAGTACCACAAGGGAAATAACACTTGAACTCAATCCTTGACATTTTTGTTTTTGTGTGTGATTTGATGTCCTTCTTCTAGTAATAGTAAGATAAACTGAAGTGAAAAAAACTAAAGAAAAAAAAAGGAAAATCCTTTTGTACCAGTCCTTACTCACATTAATATTCTCATTCAAATACTCACTCTCTCTGAAATCTTTTGAAAGTTATTTTGTGTTTCAAGTAAATCCCATAAAACTCAATTTAATGTACAGTATAAAAGCACAGCTACTGTATAATCACAGTAATAAATTTACCAACTATAACCACTTATAGCAAGTTACAGTAAATATAAAGAAACATTTAATCTGAGCAGGATGATTAGAGAGAAGCTTTTTAAGCCTGAAAAACTGTCTGTCAGTGTAGAGGAATATTTGCATGTAATACACATCACACATTCCTTCCCCTAAAACCACCATGACACATAGAGCTTCAGAGCTCAACCAGCTCTGGGGAACCATATTTTCCCATGGCCCAATATGAGACTTGAGTCAAAGCGAGCACACGTGGCATTCTGAGTGAGTTGCAGTGATTTGCGTGGCAACATACACAAAATTTCTTTTGGCATTAACAACAAACCGGCGGTAGGATCAATTAGCCAACGCAGGCATCAGATCCAGCCTGTCAGTAAACGCTAATCAAGTCTGAAATCTTTCGTGTTACGTTTTCTGCTGACCTCAACTTGGAGAAATGAAGAAAAAAAAAAAGTCAGGAAGCATCCGTTTCTAATCAGAGCTCCTGCTGGATTACTCTGAGAGGAGAGAAGAAAGAGCAAAGCAGGAATGAAATAGTTATTAAAAGACTTGTGTTGGCCTAGCAGCTGCTTTTGATGATATAATAAACAGTTAATACGAAATTAGATCAGATAACCCTGAGGGGAAAGCTAATTACCTTATTTTTGAAATAACGATAATCTTCAGTAGTACATCTGGTCCTTGGTTAATGCTGTCATTAATTTTTGTGATATTTTGGGCTTCTGAAGGCCAAATGTTTATTATGTTTTATTATTAATAGTTAGCATAAAATATGTTGTCTAACTGTTTTCATTCTCTGTTTTCATCAAACCTGATCACTGCAGGTGAAGTATTTTCTTGCATCTATAAATACATCACAGCATCTTTTACCTTTGCACTTTTTACTTTTGATCATTTTATCTTAATTCTCTTCTAAATCTTTATCTCATGTTGAATCTATGGGAATTTACTGTAATGAGAGCATTTGTTACATGTAGTAATCCATATTAAACATTAGCTGATAATGAAAGACACAATTAACGACTCAGTTGCACTGAATAAAATGGTAAACATGTTACAATGTTGTTTTCCTAAATGGAGAAGAAACCTGTCAATCTGAACCTCTGAGTATTATAAACATTGCCTAGTCAGTTAGACACACATACCAGTTTTAGCCATTACTTGTCATATATTAAACTGTGTAATTATACAATCAATGCAAATTAAAGATGATCTTATTGTTTTCACACAAGTATCAGTATCACCAGTGTTAGCAGAGGTAGCAGACACAGGCTAAAAAAAGACAGTGGAGTAGGTTGCTAAAATTTGCTAGCTAGCAATAGCTAACATGTTGTACTACATTACATTCCTTTTGTCCCAACCTACTTAATTTTCCTCAAGTTGTGACATTGAATTTCTGGTCTAATGCTTAGCTCTTTTTATCCGCATTGCTAGCTGTAATCACAAAATATGGAAAAAGGTCTTTATCTATATTTTAATTGCATAAAATATTTGTAGCACCTTGTTAACAAGTGAAAAAAACATATAAACACTGTGTATGAAATACAGCTGGGTCGTGTTAATAGTCGATTTTGAGGGGGAAGTAGCTAGCCAGTTAGCTAGTTAGAAAATGTTAGCCAGCTAAGCTTGCCAGCCTGTTAAGGTTGCATGTTAGCTAAAGCAGGCACAGTCCTGCTACACCTTGTAAGACATGCACCTTGTAAGTCTTTTGTTATGGGCTTGGTGAAGGAAATACTTGTTTGTCTAATATAAATGAACGTGCTCTATCTGTTATTTTTGTATATCAGAACACATTTATGTGCATTATCGTCACCTCTCTTTATGTGGAGCTGGAGCCTATCTAGCTGACTTTGGGCGAGAGGCGGGGTACACCCTGGACAAGTCGGCACATAGAGACAAACAACCATTCACACGCACATTCACACCTACGGCTAATTTAGAGTCACCAATTAACCTGTTAGGTGCATGTCTTGGGACTGCGGAAGGAAGCTGGAGCACCTGGAGAGAACCCATGCAGACACGGGGAGAACATGCAAACTCCACACAGAAAGTCCCCGGGCGAGGGTCGAACCAGGAAACTTCTTGCTGTGAGGCAACAGTGCTAACCACTGCACCACCGCCCTGTATTCTCAATATTGAGACAGAATAATGGAGTGGTAACAAAACAGCTGTTCAGTCTGAATATCTAGTCAGTTACAGTATAGTACACTAAATTGAGTCTCAAACTATTTCCTGTGATTATTTGCACTTTCTGGCTCTCAGTTTGTTGTCTTCACAGTATGTTGATACCCCCACCCAGATACTGCAAGCAGGGTAAAACAAAACACTTAGGATTTTATTTGTGCATATGATGTGAACCACATCTGATTAACATTACAGCATCCTTTCAAATGAACAAATGCTTCCTCTCGGTCCTGTGATGTGCCAGAATCTAGTCTCTCAGCAGGAAAAACTCAGTAAAGAGGTTCTCAAGGCCTGTTTGGAGTGTGGGGCCGCTCAATGGCTTTGACTATCTCCCACTAATGACTCTGATTGTTTTTGCATAGACTCAATGTCAACTGCTCCAAACCACATTATCAAGATTTTGTCTACTTTCCAAACTTGGGCCTACTTCGGCGTCATGTACACAGCCAACAGGAGGGATGAGACTCCTTTTTTTTATTATTAAACCCGTTGTACCTCAAACTCTTCTGTCTGCAGATAAAACTTGCATGATGGATTGTCTCATGGCTGCAGAGTCTTCCAAAAAACATAAATAAATGCTGCAGTACTCGGGACGCCTTGAGGAACCCCACGATTCTTGGCATTCATGGAGATAAAGGGAATAAATTCATTCTGGAGCTCCTGCGAGTGAGCCAACAAATCAACCAGGATGCACTGAAACAGCCACAGATCCCTGATGATACTTTCATTATCAATGAAACTTCATCTGGTTTTTCCATTTCTGGCAGGCAAATATTGCAATTAGAATACACATTGAGCAAGGAGAATATGATCTGTACAATAGCTGTCAGTCTGGACGATTTTGTATTTACTCCATTATTATCATTGACTATTATAGTTTATAGATTATTAATAATGTATGCTATCAAACAATCTGCAGAAAACAAACCTTGTTCTAACTGTTCCAGTCATTTACAAGTTGTTTACAACATACTAAGCAGCATGCAGGCAGTGATGAGGTGGATTATACTGCAGTAGTGGCAGACACTGTGCATGTTGCGTTAACTCAAACTAGCAGTTTTAATAAGCATGTCTGCACAGGCAGAACATGCAACTTCACCTAATGCATTCTCTGTTTGGTAAATCCAAGCCCCAAGGAGCAGCTCTGGGCTGTGAGGTGGTTTTGTATAATGACCACACTTGCAGGATCACCTGACGCAGAGTGGCCCAAAAAGATGTTCCCATACACAATTGTTGCAAAAAGTATGACTGTTAAATACTGAATACATTTTTCTGTGTGGCTCTATGTTATTAGAATCCCTCCTTCCTCTAGACCCCTCCTCACATACTACCATGCTTCCACTTTATATGGCTGTGTGTAATATTTGTCTGTGAGGACAGCATGTCGAATGTATCCTTGTATTGAGTTGTGATAATATGTGGACTGTCTATGTATTGTAGTTCAACACACTGTACTGAAAAGAAATTCCACCGGCCTTGGTCGTGTGGTCAAGAAACAATGTATAGTTTGGTCCAACAAAATTTGTAGTCTGGCAGGGCTGTATCCTTCAATTATTTTATGTCATTTATTTGTGCTGGGAGCCAACAGGAAGTTCAGCCAGCTCAGCCAGAGGAAGTTCTCTAACACATTCACCCTGAGGATGATGTATTGGCCTAAAAACACTTTTTCAGCATATGCTCCCAGTGAGCAACTTTCCATTGGAATGAATAGCGCGCTATCTTGGAACACAGTATCAAGTTTTACTTCATACATCCATGTTGATTACCACACAACCTTCAGACTGGTGTTTCATCAGCAGCGTTGAGAGTGTTTCCTCACATATCACCACCTGTTTTAACTGTTTGTCTCCTTTCCCAAGTTAAAAAACTGCAGTGGTCCTGCTCTCCCAAACATCGCAGCATGCTACTCTGATTATACACCACAAACCCAATATACAATGTGGTTTCATCTGCTGAGCTGAATCAGACCAGTCATGACACGTTGTTGATGACTAGTTGCCTTTAATTGTTTCAGTCATGAAATATTTAACCTTTTGTAAATTCATGTTGAAATAAAAAGTGCAATAATTTATTCCTAAAGAACAAGTGTCTAGCAATGTAGCTGCTGATTGCAAACCACTCGCCTCACCTTTTCCTTGCTAGGATGGAGGTGAAACTATGGTGACCACAAAACAAAAGGCTATATCTGGAGCCAGTGTTAAGTTTGTCCATTTTGGGATACTGTAGAAACATGGAGAACCTGCAATAACTAAGGTTTATTTTAAGGTAACAAAAAACATTCTTATTTTCAGGTGATTATATGCTAATGAAAATATACTTATGAATATTATACTGCTGCCATATTTTGTAAATAGAGCCCCCTAAATCTGACACACTGGACCTTTAAATTAGTGTAGACGCTTCTCCTTTCAGACATGCAGCATATCTCCACTATAATATGCAGATCTTGTATCTTGTAGGCATAAATTCAATCTGACCACAGACTCAGTTCTTCATAAAAAAAAAAAAGCAGCCTTTAATCTTTTCTTAACCATCCTTTGACTCTGCAGGGGGTTGACAGTTTCATACTGAAAAGACAGCTTTCGGGTATAGTGTCACTTTAAGTTGGGTTCAAAAACACAATATAGTGCAGTGTCACTGCTTCAAAGCAGAACATAGAAAACACTGTAATTTGTTGGCTTTATAAAACTTTTACAAACACCAAGTAGAGGAGAGGCTCGGTCTGGTAGCTGTGCTGCATTCACTGCAAAGAGATTATGTAGGATCTGTGAGTTGTGAATGTCAGATTAAACAGGTGTCAAATTTACATGACAGAGGATAAAATCCTGTCAAGTGGTGGCTTTGAAAAGCTGACCTCACCGCTCCACCCCGTCCACACTGCATTATTCACTTCATATTCTCACAATAGTTGATACCAAAGTGAGCCTTGAAGTCGACAATGAGACTCTGTGCAGCTGTGCAGCTGGAAGTGTTAGAATACTGATGGCTGAACAGGTGTTTGTGTGTCTATACATGTGAGAATATGTATGTTTGTGTGTTACGTGTGAACACCTGAACCATAGCTTTCATGTATTGCATCAGTCCAGTAATTGATATGAAATAGCTCCGGCAGGTGTGGCTGACAGTGATTTGGAGGAGGCAGTTCAGCCAGAAGTAGTTTAGAGGTCTGAAAAGTGTTTCAAATCATTGTTGAGCAGACAGATGCTGGCTAACTAAAAAGAACTGCATTGTAAACACACCCCTGTGCTCCCTGTACAATTTTGTGGATATTTGAGTGCTATGGATACACAGTACAGCACTTCTAGGGTTGATAGGTTAGTTTGAGAAATTTCAGTTCCCAGTCAAACACAAGCAAACAATGTCAGATCTGTTGAAATATGTTTGGTTTAAACTTATGATTTGATGTGTATAGAATGCTTCTGAGGTGCCTTTGAGTACTCTCAATTTCCAGCTCTTCCAGTTTTAGACTGCAGATGTACTGGGCTACGCGTGAGTGTGTGGGACTGTGTGGAGATGCAGGGCTGCAAAAGTGCACAGACCTTCTAGTGCTGAAAGAATTGATCGTAAATCAATCAACATCTGTCTTGTGAATTCCTACAATACAATACAGTTAATTCATTTAAGTATTAATTTAATCTTTTATCAGTAAAAACACCAAAACACCCTCTGGTTCCAGTTTCTCCAATGTGAGGATTTGCTTCTTTTTTTCTGTTTTTATTTCATTAAAAACCAAATATCTTTGAGCTTTGGACTATTGGTTGGACACAACAAGACCTTTTAAAGAGGTCACCTTGGACTTTCTCACATTTTACAGATTAAACAACTGATTAATCCATCAAGGAAAAGACTGACATTAAAGTAAAAATCTAATCTAAAGTATCACCACTGGAGTCAATAGAGCTATAAATTAAAAAACACCTTGACAGGAGTGTAACAAGGACAAAACGAGTGACCTTCTGGCCCGGTTCTTTGCCAAACATTCTGTGTAAATGTGTTCATACTTACAGAATTACAAACATTATGTCAGATATCTACCAGTTGAATTTCATTAAGAGGCAACAAGTCATTAATGTTTCCTTTGAACAAACAAGACACGTTTATGTCCTTATTTAGTCTCTCCAGTCATCCGAACCATTTGTCTTTATGTGACGTTTACCAACTTTGATTCACTGGGCTGAGAATTTGACTCCAGAGGTCAACTCTGTCAAAGCTGAAGCTGTGATTAATGGACAAACCCTTCAACAGTTCCCCACTCGCAGCCCATGTGGCACTCGCCTCAAATATTCAGCTTAATCTACAGGGTCTGACCCGCTTTCAGGGTTCAAAGGTCAACTATAGCCTGAAATATGGCCAGACCTTGTGAGAGGCAAAGCGCCTGCTTCTCAGTTTACTTCAGTTTAAAAACAAAACACAAGGAGGGAGGGCCGCTTCAGGATGTGCAACCATAAATTAGAGAGTGTTTGATGCCACAACCATGACGCAGCATTAAAAGGTCTTTACTTCACAGCATGACGACTCTCAGCCGCCGTTAGGGCTTCATTGGCAGACTGACAGATATCTTATTTGCGAGTTAGCTCTGGCATGTTATTTATATGGTCTTGCAAAAAATTATGGGAATTTGAATTAAGTGGTTGTTTAAGAAAACAAATTCAATCGCAGGGGAAGTGAAGGGAGGAACACCAACAAGGATGTGATCATATTTGAAAGAGAAACCAGGCCAAGGCCCTTGGTCTGTAAGAGCTCTGGTGATCAAATCAGAGCTACAGACAAAGGGAAGGAACATCTTTTAAAGCGTGTTTTATTGAAAGCCATAAAAAGTGGTCAGGATGAATTGTGTCTCTGGGGAATCAGTTTGAAGATTCGGGTATAAATCTTAGGCCTCTCCTCGAGGTAAACAAACATGTGTGACTCTCCATCTATTGAGAAAACTTCAGAAATGCAAATACTCTCACTTTATGTTAGGATGTGTTTTCTTTTATTTCCAGGGTTGTGGTGAGAAAGCACATTTTAATAGCAGCACTGTGTTTATTCTCCATGCCTGCATGCATTACTTAGAGCCCTCAGTGTAGATTTATTATGACTTCTTTAAAGAGTGCAGCTTGCTATATTTTTTTGCTATGCTTTAAAAGAGTGACCTCAGATTCCTGCAGTGTTGTTTAAACATGGAGTTTAGCAGAATGAGATTCATTTTTAGTCCCAGCAACAACATGCTGGAGGCAGTGCCATGATGAAAGCCAGACGTGACGTCCCACCTTATCTCTGCTGGGTGTTTCCACTCCAAACATCACTCCAGTGTGTAAAAGATGGCAGCAAAGACCTGTTCCTGTAACTTTTTCCTCCTCCTCTCTTTCCTTCCTTCCTTTGACTAGATTCCTAGAGCTCACTCCTTTTGTTTTTGTCCAGGATGTGACTCTAATGTGTTCAAGCAAAAACAGCCCCGGTAATGACAGGCAGGTCTGGCTAACAGGTGACAATGTCAAGACCGTTTTCTCAACACTCTTGTGGCCAAGCTGTTCTTTGCTTTCCAATCGAAATGCGATGCAATTTTTATGGCTTTTAACCTTCTTTCTGCAAACACCTATTTAGTGTTGCAGCTCAGTTTTCATGCAGCTCAAGGAGATACCAGTGTGTGCTGCTGCCATCTAGTGTCAGCCAGGAGCCAACCTGGCAAATCCTCTAACATACATTAACATAAGCTCCACTCTAGTGTTGTTTGTGATTAAAATGAAAATTATGCATTAACATGTATTTCCCAGGCTTTATATCCAGGTTTTTACACTTACCACTGCTTCGACATATAACCCGCCTGGGGAGGTTTGTAGATTTAGTGAGGTTGACATATTTGATTCGATTTCATACAAACATTTCCACTATGGTGGGTGACCACAGCAATGAAGATTACTGAAGCCTTGCTCTGTCCATATGAGTCCCAGTAAACACCACATATTGGATTTTGTGTAAGCATGTGTCAAGAGTTGGCATTTTTATGTCCTTGACCGTAATGTAGTTGTATATTGACGGCTGAATTATGTTGTTACACATTGTGCTCTGATTTATTTTTGCTTCCACACCATAATGGGATCAAGGCCTGCAGTGATTTTTTTTTTTTCTCTTTCTGTATCTTGTATCTCCCGAGGAGCTGAAGCAGCACAGCCACGCAGTGCAGCAGAAGCTTTGTGATAAACTTTTCAAATAATCACAAATAGCTTTTTGAGTTTTACAGCCTTATCGCCGGGTACTCCTAGTGTTAAGTCACTGGCGACAGCTTTACACGTCATTGCCTCCCGGGAGTGATGTATCATTTCACAGCATCTTAAAGAACAACATGGGCACAGAGGCAGATGTGTGGAAATGTGAATTGCAGCCACCAACTAAAAATAACCCAAAACTAACACAGCATGAGCTCCAGCGAGTGTGTTTGCGTGGGTGCATGCGTGCGTGTGTGGTAGCATGCTAGAGTGGGCAAGACTTTCCAAGCGTGGTTATGACTTCTTGAAAGACTTCATCAATGTCAGCTTAGCAGATCCAGACCTCCACCTCATCGCACTGCCTGCCACTTTTCATTTCTTCAACCAGGAGCCAAGAAAACGTCTCGCTCTTCGAAACTACCTTAAAGAGCAATTCCCATATCTGCAATTTCTGAATTACCTTATCCTAAATCATTCAATTTGATACCACCTCATCCATTTCGTCTATTTTTCATAATTGCTCACCTAAAGTACGAATAAATGATGCATATCCTGGTGTAGGAACAGCAAGCTGTGCCTTCAGCTCATACCCGTCTCCTCCCATACGTGTATTTATATCCTATAGGAGAAGCAGAGCAGTAAAATATTTTAAAGAACTTATAAATCACTTCAGCTGGGTAAAAATCATCATGTTGCCCTCTTAGCCTGGGGCACATTGGCAGCGGTTAGGATAATATGCCTGAAAAAGGAGCACCATAGCCCCTTCCAAAATGGAACCAAACCTCTGCTCAATGTGGAAAAAGACAGCCTCGGGATGAAGCAGGAACAACGGTGGAAACCTGAAAATGTCTCATCCAGGGCTGAAAATGTGAAGTCTTTAAGCCTCCCTGTCTCTGAGAAAAAAAAAGAGGAGAGAGAGTTTCTTTTATAAGAAATAATATTAAAAACATAGAGTTGTTGCCATTTCACTGCTCTTGTTTTCCACTTGTAGCTTTTATTTTTATGGGACAGCCTGGCTGCGAAGGTCGGCTCCAGGGGTTTGGCGACAGAGAGGCAGAACAGGAGCGATTGGATGGTAAATGAGGTCCATGGTGGGGCTCTGGCTCTGCCGTGTCGACCCAAGGACTCCAGAGCTGCTGCCGTGATTGGACAACTCACCGAATAACAGGACTCCCAGGATAAGATCGTGCGGTCTGGGGCTTGGACCGGCACTATCAAGGACATGCAGTGGAGAGTGTTGGACAAACTTGGACGGAGGAAGTTGAGATCCTGACTCTGCATTTATTTGTTTGCAGGCTGGAATGAACTGCTAATCGCAACCAGTGTCAGCTCTGGCATGTGTAATGTGAACTACACAGTATTTTAATGATCACTTTAAAATTGTATTAAAACCTGGCAGGTTTCATGGAGCTACTGCCTGTACTGATTTAATGAGATTTGATGGTTGCCCTTTGTTATAGACATACGCTGCCCTTTAATTTAACTACAGTGAAAGAAAAGATAGCGATCCATCAAAAAGCAGATCACAGAGCCATGTGTGCTCCTTTGACTGTAGAGTAGTTGTTTTATAGCACAATTAGGCCCAAAATATTCATATTCAGGCTGCTCTAGTTCACAGAGCTCTGAGCCCAACTACTTCTGTTCTTCATGACTGTATTCTTGTCCAAGACATACAAGGAGGCCACAGAGACTCACTTATATTCCTTGGCACTGGTCCTCCTCTGAGCCCAACGTCAGGCCCACAAATTTATACGACGCACCAATTGCAATGCCACAAAACGTCTGTACAGAGACGAGGATAAGCAATTAAAGGCGCTGCTCAGGTCCCACGGGAGTGTGGCGCCGAGGTACCTGAGCAAGCAGGGAATTTACTACCAGAGGTCAAAGGTCAGGGTCGCACAGAGGTGATATTTGGAATCAGAGAGATTCAGAGAGAAAGATGCAGCCGCTGCGGGAAAAACATGGCCTCTCTTGGGAGGTCAACAGTTTCAGGCAGAGAGACCAGGGTCGTAATTTCCAAAAGAAACGATGGAAATAATGAAGTAAATATTATGATATTTTACAGAGTGTGAACCAGCGCCAGTGTATATTGTTGTTAAGTTCAGGTAATTACTACCTCCCAGCCTCCTGCTGTTTCCACTGACGGTACCTGCACATTTATCACTTACCAGCAGCAGCAGCTGGCTTCAGCCTGAGCCTGGTTTGGATGCAGTACAGAATAGTTCAGGGACAAACAGATGTGACTGATTGATACACTATTTATCTCTTTGTACAAATAGCAGATGCAACATAATCACATGCAAAGTTATGGGAACCAATATTAATTACAAATGCATCAAAAAGTGAAACTTCTAAATCCCACTTTACCCAGAGTTTTATTAGTTTTGTTCATTTTTATAGGCTGAGAACTCCTAAACTTACTTTCATATACAACTCATTTGTATTAACAAATACCACCAATGTAAAACAGCCATGGTAAACATATTTACAAAACTTTCACTGTGGTCATATTTCATTTGTTTTCCTACAATATCGACTTTACTGGCAGCAAAAGCATGATTATTTCGATTATGTTTAGCAACTCAAAGCACTTGGATAAAGTTATGAAAAGATTGTTGCCTTGGTTAAATACACAAAAAAAATCCCAAAATAGAATATTAAACCAAAACCACAAACTTTCCCTAACCTTGACCAAGTGTTTCAATAGACTACATCTAAAAATATACAAGACACAGAGCTTGAACCTTACTCACTGGTGTTAAAGTCATCGTACGCCAAACCATCCGACCACATCCCTCAAACTGTACATGAACGTCTCCTATAATAACCTAGTATAATATATTTAATATCATTCAGTTGTTTACCATGTCATTGCGGATGTAGTTTTCATGAGGTTGACATGATTGTTGTGACATTAGAGACATTCGAACTCCACCTCATTACTTAGCTTTGGTGTGTTTGCGACTGAAGTCCCACAATGAAGTTAGAGGAAATTCCAAAGTAACTAAACAAGTCAAATTAAGATAATTACCATTAGCATCATAACTTCAGTTCAATAGAGGTATAATGACTACAATCTAGTTGATCAAGTGGAGTTGTAGTGATTACAGAAGGCCACTTTAAATCCCTGATGTACAGTAGTCTAGAACAGATGTACAGTATATAAATATATATGATACATGAGAAGTTTCTTATTTGCTGTAGGAATATTATATTCATTGTGATGTCTTCTATTGTAAATTGCATGGAATATGTGGAGTATCTAATGGAAAATAATATACAAACTCATATTTTTGTCTGTTTTTATGTTTGGTCACCTCATTTCCCCATCTTTGAACCCATTTTCCACCGTTTTATGCTTCACCACATCCCTGAGGATAATAAAAAAAAGTCATATTAGATTTTCTTTGTGGTCTCGGGCTGCAAACCTTAACCTTCCAATCATGGCACCCTGCTCATCTGACCTCATAGTGTAGTAATGCAATAACAAAAACAATATACATAAAACAGCCTTTTATGCATGCATCACCGGAGCACCTGTTGGAGACAAAGTTGCGTGCAAAAGCATGGATCACATTCAAAAGCAGCCTAATCAAGTACACAGATGTGATGGTTTATTATCTGAAATGATACTTGGCGATGAAGCCATTCATCACATTTGTTGAAAATTAATTTTGCGAAAGTCAAACCTTTTATTAAATCATGCCGTGATGTTGTGCAGAGTCCACATATGGCTCCCAGAACTCTTCACACGACTTTACATAGGTGTTACCGCATTACATGGCAGCACTACAGACGAATGGGATTGTGAGCCAAAATAAACAGAGTTGATTTATTCAGAGGTGATATATTCTTAAACCCAGCAGCTCATACAGTAACTCCAGTGCCTGCTCACTGTGCCAGAGGTTAGTTACTGTGAATACACATGTGATGCAGACTGCAGATGGCTCTCATAGAATAGTGACAGTAAAAATTATTTACTAACATGATTAGTAACTCTAATTTGTACTGGTATGTCGTCTGGACTTTAACTCCCACACTTACAAATTGTTGCAAAGTGGCGCAAGATTAATTTACCTTACTCTAGTGTCGTGTTTGATGGTGCCAAATTCTGGGTGTAAATGTTATTGTTACTTCAGTTTACAGTTTACTTGATGTTATTTCCTGTTTATTCGGCCAATATGATACACAAGGCAGTCGAGATTCTGATTATTCTCCATTACAAACTTGAGCTAGTAGAAATGAGCTAAACATTTCAAATATGTAAATGATGAATGACTGAATGAACTTCAGTTTGCAGGACAGATTTGGTGTGCATTGCTTTGTCTCATTTGTCTGAGTAGATTAATATCGGACCTGTACTGATATGACTGAGTCCTACAGTAATATCTGATTCTGCATTTAAATCACTGTTAGACAGCTGCAATGAATCAGACTGTATCATAGAAGTATGCAGGCATAGCTGTGGTGAGTTTGGCACACTGATCATTATGTAAAGAGGTTTTAGAAAGAGGCAATTGATTAACTGTCATCAATATTAAATTTATGGATTTCTTTCTGACAGGCAAACAATACTTCTTATTGTGTCTACATTTCTGGCAGTAAATCAATCAGAATGAACAAAGAAAAAAGACTGTTAGAGAATTAATAATTGGCTCAAATAATATATGGACTATATAGCAGCAGCTTATGCCTCAGTAAACTGTTTCACCATCCTCTTTTCCTTTAAATGTGTAGTTAAATGGGTAGAAAGTAAAGTCTGCTGGTAAAAACCCAAAGCAGACTTCAGTAATAAAACTATAACTTCCAAAGTGGGACAAAGTTGACATCTCGAACATTCAGTCGGAGCATTACGGCTCGATACCACGAGGTGCCACAGCCGGTGGAGCTGATCGTGGCTGTTCTAGACAATGTCTGTGATTCCACCAGAAGCATTGTGACAGGTTTCGAAGTATCCCAGAAGTGGTTGTTCTGTGGATAATCTAAAATTTTTGATGGACGCCACAACCAACCAGCAAATTGACTTGATGCCGGCCTATGAGCAAGTCAACAAAGTGTGCGTGGCAAAACGCTGTGCTTCTGAAACACTCCTGGTAGGGAATGAAGCTGCATGGAGAATAAACCAAAAGCAGCAGACACGATGTCATAGAGCTGTGCCTAGGGTGATCCAGGGGTTAGCATGGAGAAGGAGGGCTGCTGTTGCCAGTTGCGGGTGACTGCATAATTATCCAACAATTAAAGTAACTGCTGCATGCATATTAAATAGAATATCAATTAGTTTAACCGACTAGTATGTCTTGTGTCGACTTGTGAGCGTAGCACCGTTTAATTGACTAGTTGACTAATTATGCACATCCATACTCTAAACAGAACAAACTTTGTGTACACGCAACTTCACGGAACAATTTGTCTGATTTTGACAGTAACTGTCTTTTTGCTCCAAATGACTGAGTCATCGACTGTGTATGGACAGGATGAGTTGCTAATGATGAATGGATTTGGCTGAAATGTAGCAGACAGATTGCTTGATTAGCTGTCGGTGCTGATCTGGATGCATGATTTCAGCAATGATCTCTTTTTGTTTGTTTGTTTTGTTTTTACCATAACTATGGTGCTACATTTATGTGCCAATGAGAAAGCTGGGCGCCCAGGCCTGAACAAAAACTGCATTTGCACGCTGTTTTGTCACAAAATCAAACCCAGAAGACAAACAGTAAACAAACACACTTTTATAGATGCTGCTGCTTTGGAGAAGTGTTGATAGAGGTTTGTTCTCTGCTGAGTGCCTTCCAGCTTTATCCATGTGTTTATCCAGGAAAGGATTGCTGAGCACTGCTCTTTTCCAGCAACAGCCTGCTTCATATTCATACAGACATTATACACATTTACACCTGAGTGTTGCCCAGTAAAACCACAGTTTTCTACTGCTAGAAACTGGAGCAATAAGGTGGAAAGTATCTTGCTAATGTTATCCTCGGTAGTTGTTGTCGAAGAAAGGGAAAATATTACCTGTTTATCTCCCCTGTCCAGATTTTTCAGGCAGGTCTGAGGCTTGAACTCACTAGCCCCTTTTAGAAATCAATCATGTGTTTGCATTATGTCTAAAAAGTTAAACTAAATGGCCCTTAATCACACACAGGCTTCTGCACATGTTGACGTCTCTTGGTCAAGGCCTCTGTGCCAAGTTATTGTTTGAGCAGGTAAAAACAACAGGCCAGCAGTCAATAGCAGGAAACGAAGGCCTGGCTGGCCTCGCAGCACACAGCTTTTCAACAGCGGAAGCGATATTAAACACATAAAGTCGTAGAGTTATATTTCAGAACAATATTTGTCGAGTCACATCAGCCAGACAAATGCTGTCCTTCATCACAAAGCCAAGAACGAAACAACCTTCCAAGAATTTATGAGATAAACGGTTCCTAGATGCACAGAGATGCCATTTCACACACTAACAGCAAACAGACATGCTTTCACAGTTATCACAATGCATGAATACCTAAACAGTATCTAAACAGATGACTCTAACAGGAATCAAATGCCAGAGAGGCCCTGCATTAGCACCAGTGTTCTGTGAGACAGTATAAGATAAAATATGATAGCATACAAATGTTGTTTATTAAGTAGAAAACTTCTTTTTGTCTTTGCACACACACTAAACAATGCAATCAAAAACACCAAATGAAATAAACACCATGTTTCCAGCTATCACAAGATGTTGGTTTGTTTAACATATCTTGAGTTCCAGTTCTTGAAATAATTAACTCTGGAAAGGATTTTAGGAAAAACAAACAGATTGGGGCAAGCACTTTAACATACTCAGATGAACCGTGTTGCCACTACTGTGAAGCTGCAGAATGTTGAAAAGGTTTTGTAATGAAATCACCAACAAAGGTAAAGGTTCAGGTCAACTGTTATTAAGTAATAAGTCACCAAGTACATAGATGCCATGCTTCTTTCCAAATTTTAACAAAATCTGCAAAAGAAAATGCTATTTTTTTGCATATTTTCTTCCACTACTGTCATTGCTGTAAGTGGCCTTAATTCTCCAATCAAGTGCCATTATACCATTGTAGAGAAAAAGATGCAATGAGTTGTTATTAAAACAGCTCCAGTAAAACCCCAAATGGTGGAAAATATGTAGAAAAAATATGGACATATGTAATTTCTGTTCATATATTGATTACAAAGTGCAGAAGGCCACATGTTTTGGCCAGTTGTTTTCATCTGCCAACATCTTTCATCAAGCGCAGCATCAAACCCTTTTCCGATCTTCCACTGAGTTTTCTTTCAGATTTTAGTTCTCATTTATTTCACACTCTCAAGTGTGAAAATTAAATACATGTACAAATGAGAAAGTCTAAGAGTGAAAGACTTTCTGAATTACAGTGTTCTATATCATTAAAGGGAAAATGTGCAACATTTTATGTAGATGTCCAATTAGTGATGATGGTAAATACAGCCAACTGTAACAAAGGATTCCTCAGAATGTGCTATATTGACTGAGAAATAGCTGCAAAATCTTCTTCTTCTGGGAACTCTGTCATTTGTCACATACAGTGATGTAGTTTGTGTCTGGAAAGAACTACATACTGTTCAGCTTAAAGCCCAACAACATAACTACGTGTGAAAAAGAAATGGTGAGACTACAGGAATTTATTGTCTTGACAATGTAGTGTAACTTTGATTAGTAACCAGCAGTTAACGTAGTTTGTTCAGTGGGCGTGGGCATCAGAAACTTGTGTGCAGTGCATCCTGGTATATGTAGGCGCTGTTGACACAGCTCTGTGAGCAGGAAAGCAATCTTGCATTTTTTTTTTAAAGTTGCTTATATATGGAGTCCTATCATAATTTGTACATATCCGAATGATGTAATCCATTTGACGTCCATATATGGCCTGCTCTTTTTCATACAGTAGGTCACCTATGAGAAAGATTATATGTTATATGTTTTGATTATTTGTTTTTCTGTCCTATAAAACCTTTTAGGGAGTTGTAAATCAGTGTTTGGACATTTCATTGGGATTACATAATCCAGTTAAGATATTATTCTTTCTTTTGAAGCCCTGGGTATGTCCTGGTTAAATTTTCCTGGTGGATTATGGAAGCATTACCATCTGGCAGCTCTCAGATTAAGGAGGCTCTCTCTGCTTCCTGTTGTCAAGATAGTTGCTCTCTGTTTTCTGACTTTTCACAATTCCACCAGCAGGGAGGAAGCTGTAAATGAGGAATTGATGAGGGAACATAAGTGTCATTATGAGAGTGATGTTCACCATCTTGTTAATTGTCCTTTCATCACATTGGGGAGGCGATGATGACACACATGCTGTAAATGCGAGTGGGACTCTCAACTCTTTTGTGGAGGAGGCTCTGCCCCAACTCCCGGAAGACTTAACATTTGTGTTTTGGCTACGGGGCCTGATTGAAATTGTGCGATCATTCCAACTTCACACTGTTTATGTGCCTGTGCTACTATGTATGCGCCCATGTTTAGGCTGAGGTGAAAGATTTCTTTATTTTCCTTCAGGCCTTGCCACGTTAGTCCTGAATACCTTTATGGCTCTTTAAATCCAACAAGTGTAAAAACTGGACGTCAGTCAATGAAGTGTGGAAGCAGATCTTTCTCACTGCATCAACATTCTTTATTTGGGCGTTTGTGTCTTAAGAAACTACAAAAATTCAATCCAATCTAAATTTTCACATAAGAAATTTAAACCTTCCCTCCCACACATTGATCGACTGGAAGGTACCAGGTGCTGTCGCTTTATAACAGGCATGAAATGAGTCCTTTGCTGCAGAGGACCAGTTTGACGGGGGAAAAAAAGCAACAGTAATGCAATAGCCTTGATGGCAAAGGAAATACTGTATACCACATGATTTTATTCTTGGATTTCATCCTGATCGCTACCACAAGTGCTAATTAAATGGTTATCTCAGTGGCCGTTTTATTTTAATTCCATCATTTCCATTTGATTTGTAACACATGGCCGAGGTATTTGTTCTTTTTCCACCAGTATGAAAAAGGGGAGCAGCAGGACTTCTCTGGAGCTCAGTGCAAAAGTCAGTATTTACACCTTCTAATTGACAAAGTGTATTTTCTTTGGGAAAGTGTGTCTGTTGGGGTGTCACCAAATACACCAGGCTGTTAACACGTTAGACGTTTATGAGACACGAATAAATAGAGTGTAATGTACCTGCGTTTGACAGAGGAAGTAGTTGAGTTAATGACACATTGCTGCTGTTGCTGCTCATATCGAGGTGCAGAGTCTTTGAAACCCCTGCAGGTTTCCAACAAAGAAAAAACAGAGACCTGAACCATATTGACAAATTGCCTTTTTATTGGCCCCGTCTTGGTGAATACAGTATTGTGTAACTCTCCTGTGGTAAACTCTATATGTGAGCACAGGTCAAAACCAAACTCATCCTTCTCAGTCTGTCTCACTTCATAAATCCTTCAGTTTTGTGGTGTAGGTTTGAGAATACAATAATATGTTGAGAGAGAATGGTGCCAAGTGGTTTATGGCTGTCTGTCGTCAGTAATTTCATAGACCAGATGGTGACAGGTGACACTGAAATATGCAAGGAATATTTCCTTTTGTTATTTTCTAGAAAACAGATGTGGGGAAAAAAAACATGAAAATAGATATATATTAATAGCCTATGGAGTATGGAGCCTCAAACGCTTAATATTAAAGGAATGTCATTTTGAAATAATCACATACACACAACAAGTTAAACAAGAAATATCATTCAACTCTTAAGTACTACTTTATTTGCAGGGATGTGCATAAGACTGACATGGCACTATCATAACCTCTACATGACATCTGTTATGAACATGAAGGAGACTTTATGAATTTTTATGACTGTTATAATTTGGTCATTTATTTCATTTTTAATGAGATTAGGGTTAAATAAATGACACTTAATGACAACAGTCATGAAATATTCAAAATCATTGCTTCATGTGTATGACAGGTGTCACGTCACGGTTATGACAATGTTATGAGAGTGTCATGTCAGTCTTATGTACACTCTTTCAAATAAAGTATGACCAAACTCTACGACTACAGGAGCTTTACTGAAGTAAATTTACATGTCATTATCGACATTTTCAAAAAATTCCATAGTGACTTTAAATGGGACTTTAAATGGCTTTTTTTTTTTTTTCTCGGTGGTGTCACCCTCTCCAAACGCTTTAGTCAACCCAAATCTCTGTGCCTTTTTTAGGCTAGGAAGCTCAACAAATGCTAACAAATATATTCTGTTAGCTCACACACTTGTTTTACCATATGAAAAATAATACCACAGAAATATAGCATTTCTGTGAAACCATTTACAGACCTAAAACCTAATCAAAGTTACAACAGCTGTACTTTGTGTAGTTACTGCATTTTAGATTACCGCAACAACTGCTCATCTGTAAGCTCTGTAATTGTATTTACTGCACTTTTTGCCACAGAGAAATAGCTAACTACAGAGCTAACAGAAGAGAGGTATATCTGAAATGATTAAGAAAAGAGAAGCGTCACTAAAGATATCCTGTATCTATGTCACATGGGTTTAGCCACTGCTGCTGCCCTTTAGAAGACCAGCAGAGCACAACGTGAGCACAGATTTTGACTGATTCTTTCGCCTCATAGTCACTGAAGCAAATTTGGGCTCATTCAGTAAAACACTCTCATAAGATCTGGTAACATACTGTAGATATCTCTCCTCTCTGTTGGTGCTGATGATGATCTATAACAGCTTGACTAAAACTTAAATAACTTTCTGAACCATCTCTGAAACAGCACAATCTATTCTCATCCATCCACACGATGTTCACAAAACTTCCAAACAAGGTTTGGTGTAGCTGAGCTGGGTAAGCTGCTGTAGTTGGATGATACAGGGGAAAAGAATGACGTGTGAATGCTGCTTGTATCCTAACAGAGGAGAGAAACCAAAGACAACACAGACTATTTTCCAGTGGCTCAACTCAGCCTTTTAATTAACCAGACACTGAATATCCCCAAGAAGTTCATCAATCAAAGATGTCAAAAACCTGAGAAAAGTCGAGTCCGTCCAAATCAAACACAGACGAGGAATCTCCTTCAAACAGTTCATCCAGAGAGTAACTGGAGTCCAAGGTGTTGTGATCATGTGGTCGTGTGTGTGTCTGTCTATGTGTGTTTGAAAATCATTCAACGCTTCAACACAAGCTACTGCAGTCGTCTAGTGAACAGAAAGAGATGGAAAATACTGCTGATTATGTAAGGCCTCCGGTCTTTGCAGTTTCGAGGAAAGAATTGTGAAATGTCTGCTGACAAATTCGACATGTTGTTTATATTCATGTTTACTGTAGCAGGAATATTTCAGCTCATTATAGTAAGATGAGACATTTTCCCTTTGCCAACCCACTAGTGCTCTCATGCAATGTCTTATATATGGTTTTACAACCGATTGGTTTTTATACTTCCTGGCTCGCAGGGAGAGAGGGTGGCTGAGTACAAAGAACGAGGGGGGAACTCCCCTACCCACAAACATGCCAAATTCAAATCAGAATCACACTGATAAAAACCTCTTTATGACCCTGAAATCATTACAAATGACAGTGATAGATTGCTACCAAGAAACAATATCACACAACCACAAAATACTTTATTTGAATAAAAAGAAAATCCACACAAGTAGCTGTTTAAAACCATGCTCTCATGCATTTACAACATCCTGCATGTATCCCACAAGCATTAATACTGCAGGAAAAACTTGGAAAACAGATCCGATTTCTGTAAAATTAATAGTGTAGTAATGATATGCTGTCAAGACAAATGTCCTGATGGAGGATATTTTCACTTACATGATATGTTGTGTACACTCTGCAGAAACTCCACTGGTGATCCAGTGAAGATAATAAGATACAATAGGATCACTTACAGTTGCAGTGCTGTATATGAATGATTATTTATATTATTTATTAGTAGGTCATACCAAACATTGAGCCAATTCCCTGCACGGGTCATGGATCTTTGAGGACTACTTTTGCCTTCCCTCATAATATGTTTGGTGTTCGCTCACAATATGTATTGCAACAATGCCAAAAGGAGTTGGAGTTTATCATAAGAGTTAATGTGATAAAATTTGGTCCATTTGAGAAGTAATTCCTCCTCTGGAGACTTCTCCCTTTCCTCAGTGAAACCCCTCTGAGATCAAGCTCTTTCAAAGTCAAGTGCACATCCTCTTTTTTTACTAGGCCACACTGTATACAGCCATCAGTATTTGTGCCGTCGTCCTGAGTACAGTAATGGTGCAGACACAAAGAATACAATAGGGACACATGTGGATGCATCGGACCACTGAACACTCCAGCTGGTGGGTGACGTAACTGTAAGTTGGGCGGTGGTCAGCCAACTTGCTGTGGTGTGTGGACATGCACCACACAACTATAGAATAGGATCCATTGACTTGTCTGTCTGTGTGTCTGCACCATAACTTAACTGACAGCATCCTGTACATACTGCTTTTTTCTGGAGAGACCTCTTGATTTAAGAGACATGGATGTCTGTACCAAATTTCTTAACAATCCATTGAATAGTTGTTGAGAAATTACACTAAAAACACAATTTCAACCTTATGGTGGTGCTAAGGAGAAAGGCGGTGGATGGCCAAAGTCCTTAGGATTCATCCTCTGGGCAGCATGGTTATGCGTACCAACTGGCAATCAACCCAGTAGTTGTTTAGCGATTTCGGACCAAACTCGTGGACCAACCAGTAGACAGATCAGCATTGCTGATGTAGATGAAGATAACAGCAGTGTGACCTAATGAAATAATCTTCAAGGGCTTCTTAGAATGTTTTGTAATGATGGATGATGGTTTCTTTAAGCAGAAGTTCTTAACTGCCTTGTTTAAGGACCGAACTGCAGACAGGTCACACACATCGAGTCTCAAACTTTTATCATCACACTGAATTTATTACAGCTCCTCAGAGCGTCAGATATCTATGATGTTCCCACGTCTACTACAGCTCTCTACCGATCGGTGAAAAATCCCTTAAAATGTCAGTACTTGGCTGAATTTAGGTGGAAATAGAGAAAGCATTAGGGTGTGAAGAGCTCATATTTTTCTAATCTTTGCAATTTGGAAAAAGAAAAAAAATCCCTCTAGGTCTGAGTTTTTGCACTCTGTAACTTCAGCTGCACATAATTTTCATCCTAATTTACAGTCTATAGGAAAATCCCACCTTCAGGAAATCAATTAAAAGTGTGGGAAGAACGTGAGAAAGCTGTGCAAGGGTGGGCAAAATACCTGAATTTAGAGTACTGTACAGAATCTGCAGAGATCTTCTCACTGAGCAGTGAAGTGTCAATTAGTGTTTTATTTCTGGCATTTGATTGACTGTGTGGATTAGCTGGAGGATTAAAAACTGTTATGACTTCATTAAGAACATGACATCCCCATAAGACATTGTACGTTTCATGCATGAGTGATAGTGCTATAAAAACTATATCCTGCTGTGTTGTGTTTTGAAAAAGACGCCAACATATCTCAATCATTCGATGCTGTCTAAAGACAAGCAGCAGTACAAAAACTTTGTCATTATGAAACTGTCAAAATTTGACTGTTGGTACTTGTTGCCTCAGATGCTTTTCATTACTGAGGTTTGATACCCAGCCCTGTATATGACTCATACATCAGATCAGTATTAATGCTGACATACATGACATTACGTAGTCAATAATGGCTCTCTTGAAAATGAGGTGATGCATCTCAAGGGGCTTATCGTGCAAACGATAAAATGTCTCCTAAATATATTTTTCTTGTTTCAAAAGATACAGAGTTTAGTCAGTCACTTATGTCAAGGAATTGATCTATGGTTGTACAGACAGATTTGGTGTAAAGGCTCTGCTGTTTGAAGGAGCTTTCAGTGAATCTGAGTAGCAACAAAGATTCTGCTGAGAGAGCTAATCAATAATCCAACATGTTCTCACTCCCAACTTGTCAAAAACGGCAGCTTAGTCAGTGGCCTTACACTTCAGCCTAGTATGCTGTAGGTACTCTCCACCATCAGTGCTGCACATGAGGGGCTCTGCGGCCAAGTGAGCAACAATTAATATACAAGGTTAGGATTAGGCACAAAAACTACCATCATACGGTCATAAAAAAGAAGGAAGTATGGGTTGTGGACAGAGCTGCAACAGAAAATGGCGTTCACATGAGCAAGCAGAGTATTAGTGTACACCTGCACGTGTACGATTGGTCGCTACTAACCACACAGCTGTGAATGAACCAATGCGTCTGGAGCATCTTTAGTGCTCTGCCTAAATAAATGCCATGCTTCATTTATTTAATATTTTCAAATAAAATCTCAAGCATTTCAGCTTGATTCAGTAACATCGAGTGGTGTATTTGCTTACTGCAACCCCCTCATCCCACCTTCTCCTTCCTAGCGTGAAGGATAAATGGCACCAAAATGCTAGAAAAACATTAACTACTATAAAAACATAACAATTATTATTTTCAGGTGATTATACAGTAAGAGGAACACAGATATACATTTTATATTTATAAATTAGTGACTTCTTTCTTTACATTTTATCTAATTTACTGATTATTAATACTTTTTGTTTTATCCATTTCCACCATGGTGCATCTCTCATTGATCTTTTCAACCTTCATATTTTAAAGGCACTACGTGTTAGATTTTAAGATTCCATTCTTTGCTGCTCTGAAGTCAAATAAGACACTTTCCTGCAGACCTAACCTGGTGACACTGACATGAATGGGCTGGAAGCAACGCATAGACTGCATAGACTCGTATTTTATTACAAATAACAGGAGAATAATTTAAAAGGTGCTACTCTACACAAAGAGGCTTTTAAAAGCTTAAGTTTGATTTAGTATAAAACAGTTTTCTTTTCGCATGAGAAGAAATGCACAAGTTGTGATTTTTGGATAATTTAGCATCCACTTTGATATCTGGAAAACCTCCAGCAACATTTCACCTCATAAACACATTTGCTGACAAGTTCACTGATTTAAAGCGTCCAATGGGAATCCTCAGGAAAAAACGCATTTGTTCCAAGACAAGTTGAGAACCGTTTTAAGTTGGTAGTCTGCTACCTATTTCTCTTGGCTTCTGGCAGCAGCGTGTCAAGATTAGTCATCCAGAGTTGTCACCGTTGGCACGTTTTGACTTTTACCAATGTGTGACATCATACACATGGAAATGAAACCAGGAAACTATATCGGCCGTAGCCAATTAAATTCCTGAATGTTTTGACCCAAACAGCAGTAAATATGGAATATTGGAGCAGATTTTACGTTCCATTTTGTATGAAGTCATGTCTCTTTACAAATGGATACCTGCTGTTTATCTTACTTTGAAATCGTGCAACCGCTCTGTCATCTATATCAAGATTGAGAGGGATACTATAAGAGTTCCTCTGGTACATCTGCCACTTTGTTGTGTTACTTTTTTCCAGACGATTGGATGTGCAGTCAAACCTGAATCTACTGCAACAGCAGCAGTTTATTGCATTTCAAGCAGAAATAATGTAATAAGGTGGCGTTTTTGTCGTATTTCCACTCAAGAGTTCAACAAATCTGACAATGATTCATGCTTTTTCCCAACCGAGTCAATTACCTTAAAACAAAAAAATATTTTCAAGTATACAGCACAGCACTTAATTTAGTGGTACAGTGTAGGCTTGTAAAATCAGCTGTATCCAGCTGGCTTCCAGTTTTACAGCAAAGTCTCAATGCCTCAAGACTTTAAATGCTTTCTTGTGCTTTTACTGCTTCGACCTGAAAAGAAATTACTGCACCTTAGGTGAAAATAATTAGCACACATGACTTAGAAATAGACTTTCTTCACTTATCCCTCACACCCTAACTCTGACGGTACCAGCTGAAGTTTCAAAGTGACTTTTTTTCTGATGTTTTAACCTTTGAACTTCACATTTTTAATTCTAATGTATGTTCTTAATTTTAATGTATGTTCATGCTGCTACTGGATGCTTGAATTTCCTTTGGGATCAATAAAGTATTTATCTATCTATCTATCTATCTATCTATCTATCTATCTATCTATCTATCTATCTATCTATCTATCTATCTATCTATCTATCTATCTATCTATCTATCTATCTATCTATCTATCTATCTATCTATCTATCTATCTATCTATCTTACCTTCTTCACTAGACGTAGGTAGATTGATCGCAAAACTACAAAAAGAAACAGGTGTCACAGCCTCACTAAAGTTTGTTTTTTCATAGAAATAGCGCAGATATTGGATAAATATTAACATTACAGTCTAATATTGCCACGTAACGTCCCTAGTCGGAGTCCAGCCAGGGACGTTTGCTGCAAGTCATCCATCATCTCTCTTTCCCTGTCATACTCTCTGCTGGTTTTGCAAAAGGAATGACAAAAACCCTTCATAATCAGTCAATCCTGTGTTTTGTACAAATAATATATTTCGTATATTCTGTCCTCAAGTTCTGATCATTAGCTGACTTTCCATCATCGTATTTTTAGGCGCTTTTTTCGCATGACAGAATTTGAAAAGTGATCCACAATTTCTGCTCTTAATGGGAGATGGAAACATTTTTTTTTGAATAAGTTCTGACATAGAGAACATTTAACTCATATGACTGATCATCTGTTTCTGCTCTGACAGTCTCCTTATTGCTCCCATGGCTCTATAACACATCCATGATCACTCCACACAGATCTGAGGTAACCTTTCTTGTGTTAATATATGAAACAGACAAACATGTCATATTTACGTCCTATTTTTTGCATCGTTTTTTACTGGAGGTGCAACTGCTCTTTTATTTACGCCATCTTGTCGCGCTCCCTTTTTCTGGTTGTCCAACTGGAGAATTGACGCCGCCTACTGCTTATCTCGTGAACCAACTCCTACCATTTGCACAGCGGAAGTGGATGGAAACAAGCTATCATTCTTGTGTCTATTTACTCTGACTTTTGATAACATTTGTTCTAGATTTGTATGGAAATATGGCTATTGAAAAGTGGCAGTACCAATACCATTCCTGTTAGTAGTTGGCATTGGATAGAAACAAAAATGTGTAGCACTGCCAGTGACTACCTTTTTATAAAGAATTGTATAGTGTTGTAAAAGCCAGAAAACAACAAGACAAATTACTTAAGCCAAAAAAGCTCTAATGTTCTATATTCTATACATATATATATAAACATAAAAAAATAAAAATAACATAGTTAATGAAGCACCACTTTTTAGCTTTCTGTGTCATCAGATATAGCATCAGTATCTTGGATGGAGTTTCAGTGGAATTCTGTACAAACTATAATACTGTGTAGATGTCACTCCACTTACAATTTATCAAATATATTGGCTCATTTTAAACCACATGGAGTGTGGAGTGCTTTCAAGCATGTAAAAATTATTGAGAATAATTCAAAATCAGGCTTACTTTCCTGTCATTATTTCACTTCATTACAGGACATAGAAGCTGGAGAAAAATGGTTTCCTCACCACATTTAGTTTTCAGTTCTTTACGGTTTGTTTCTACATCTTCAACGGACTGCAACATTGTGTACATTCATTTTTATCATGTGCAGCTCAAAACTTGTGCTGTGCCAGTTTCGTACAGTGAGGATTATGAAGACTGATCACTAGATTTAGACATAAACAGGGAAATCATTTGACTCAGTGTTCAAAACTGATGCTTTATAGAGCTCATAACTGCTCTAAAAATGTTCTAATATGAAACTTTACACCTGAGAAATACTTAACCCCCAAGAAAAACAAAACCACACATTTAGAGGTTTAACAGCCAATAAATGACTCGAGGACCATACTTCTTTCATCGGGAGCAATCCACGTAGAACTGACACTGTTTTTCTAGCAACTGAGCCGAAGAAAATCAATCTGATCTAATCATCAGAATATAGAATTTAGGGGGTTTCCACTGCAAAGGTGAAAAGTGGCGTAAACATGATAAATCGCTTTGCTATAAACAGTCAGACAACACCACAAGTTTATATGCTGAACTCTATTAAAGAAAGTCACAGCACTGAAAAAGGTTTATCCCTGGTATTGGTGCCAAATTCATGCATGCATGTTAGCTAGTTCAACAGTAACGACATGGGAAACATACTGTCTTGTAGGATGTTGTGTTGAATGCATGCGTGTAAAAATGTAAAAGACAGTTACAGGCTGAGCTACAGCATCACAAAGCCTGGAATAAAAGCCAAAACGTTGATTTAATTTTAAAACTGCATGGACAGTTATTTATCAGAAAGAACCCTAGTGAACTCAGGTAATATATCACAGTTCAAGGTTCAACTTTATTTGTCCCAAAAGTGGGGAATTGCTTTTGCAGAAATGTACTTAAAAAACCTAAAAGATATACGGACATAAATCTATATATGTATATATTAAACAGGGTGTCCTGTGAAGGAGAAATACAACACAATAGAAAACGGTAAAACAAACAACGCTGCCTGCCAAAGTTCACTCATGTCACCCTGGAAAATACAACAGGAGTGCAGTTCCTGCTTTAAAAAAAAGTAATTCAATTAAGTACACTTGAGTTGTTTTATTTCACAAGTGGAATAACAGGGAGGCAGGTCCTTACTGCAAAGGGTAGTGACAATTACACAGAGCACTCAGCCCTTATTCATCTGAAAAACAGGGAGGAGAGGGAGAAAATGGGGGTAACATAACCACAGCGATTAGTATGAAACACATCTGTGGCCTTTTTAATGAGCAGACCTAAAATAATTGCCCTGTGCATTGTTTTTATACTGCTCGCAGCCTGCCAAGCTGCAACTGGCTGTCCAACGTCCTAACAACCTGTACTTATTCTATACACACCTAATTTGAAAATAACACCATTAAAAAGGCTTGTTGGTGCATTTCTGCTGGAGCGTTAGTGGGCCCTGATTTAGAGTTTGCATTAACCGAGCTGTAACTTTTCTTTAGCCCCATTCAGCAGCTAATTATTAACTTCAATCAAACGTCATGGAAATCAACAGCAATTATTCATCAGTCCAAGCCACCAGCGTAACGTAATAATTTACGCAGCAGAGCGTACAGTAAATAAACAAATTTGATACATGACCACACGTAGGAAACTAAATAAGACTCATTTTTGCGTGATTTCAGCTTCTCTGTACAAACAAAACATTTGAACGTGACGTCCTGTTATGTTCTGTACAGCATGTTTTAAGCTGCTTTTGAAAACCTGCTGTACAAATAAAGTTTATCATTATTATTATTTCTTATAAGTCATCTGGGGAGTAATTAGAGTAAAGCAGTGTTTGTGTATCCCTGTGTGTTTTTTCAGGCCATTTAACCTAAATACACTCATTAGCCTCCTGCTGTATTTATTTTGTCATCGCACCCTTTGTTCACGAGGGACGTCTGCTGTGGAGTTCACGACAAGTGGTCAGGAATTTGAAACTCGAGTCGCCATCGTTATTCCTCCTCAGTCGACACGTTGCCATGTGCAACGAATTTGTCTAAGTTCCCCTAATGAAACGGGGCCTAAATGTGGGGAACAAAGCACAGGGGGAGTTGTGCTTGTGTTCAGGTGTACAAAAAAGAGGGATGTTATTGTACAGTATGTAGATGCCTCCAAGCAAATACCTTTCTGTCTGAAGGTCTCATTAAAAGGCTGCAGCTCCAAATAATAAATTCAGTTAGCATAAAGCAGAAATCCAGAACATATTTGAGCCTGCTGCTGGATGTTTAACTGCTGCTCAGGGGTTTGGCTGCTGTTTTTGTAGCGCAGACATCCAACCTCCCAAAGCCATTCAACTGAATGTTCACCTGTTACCTGTGCTTTAAAATAGACCGTGGAGGAAAGCAGCCAAGCCTGCAAATTCAATACAGAAAGAAGCAGAAATGGGATTTAAATGCACAATGTCCTTTTATTAAGAACTGCTGTGCAGTGACTTGCAAAGAATACACGAGAAATACAAAATTAGTTGAATTTTGTAAATATTCATACAGGGCACATACAACATTTTTAAAAGTATGCTTGAGGTCGTTTTAAATTTGCTTCACTGATAATTCATTGGGAAAGATGACATTTAGCAGATGTGCTGTTGGTAATAGTGTTGATCTGAACTGTAGTGTTAGTGTTTCATCTCACAAAACTAAATTAAAAGATGTAAATTCACAGTATTAGATAAAGGTCTGATCTTGCCACAACAATCTGAGCTGAAAAAAATTAACACGTTTAAACTTTCTATTCCTCAAACTTCGATGAGGTAGAGGTCTGGAGGGAAATCAGCAAAATGTGTTTTTTAAAATGTCTTTTTGTTCGCACTTCTTCAATAGTTAACCCAACAAATCATCCTAATCTCACTGTACATGAAGCAACAACGGAGAGACCAAAAACCTGAGAACAGGAACAGAAGAGAGAAAATGAACTAAATAAACTAACTCTCTGTCACACAAACACAAAGCCATGGACCATGTTTTTGGCTTGTTAGACTGTTGTCAGTACTTTTATAAGTAAATAAACGTGGACTGAAAAACTTTTCAGGGGTCAAGTTGCATAAATACACAAAAAAGAACACCTGAAGAGAGAAAATAGCTGATGTCATTAAGCCCAGTGATCACGCTGCTCGGCTCATTGGTCTAGCTTACGTTCAAATTAGGCATACTTAATTTATTCAAGTTAACCTGACCTCCCAGAATAATGACCGCCATGGTTGCAAATGCATAATTATGACTTTATTTTGACAAGTTCCTGTTTAGCATTCAGTTGAATACATGATATTCGGCCATGACCTGGGGTAGACGTTGTACATGTTGTTGTTACTTGGGAGCAGCTGTTTTTTACTTCAGTCTCATGCTAATAAACATCTTTAGTGGAGCCACACTGGTGGTGCCTTGCTCAAGAGCACTTGCAGGGTAAAGGGACAGGTGAGATCTCTTTCAACCAGCTGCTTCATGTATTCAAAGAGCCAACTTTTTTGACCACAAGGTCACTTCTTTTACCGTCAGGCATTTGTGCCACATGGAGAAGTACTCTACCAGAGAGATCAAAATGTAAATACCTCTCTTGTTAGTTTTTGCACAGGCCAGGCCTTTAACAGGAATTCAAGCTGTGTTAGCTTGCCATTAGGTCCTGGCAAAAGAAAAGACATAATTCAGATTATTAAGTCAGTAAGGAGGGGGGTGGGGGATTGTCAGAAACACTGCAAATATTCTCTCTCGACTCTAAAATAGGTTCCTAATTGAATCTGTCAGTATGCCCTCATCTGGCTATTACGCACATGTAACTCTTTGTTCAGGGTAAAATATAGACTCCCAACATGAACTTTAGCCGGTAACCATTTCATGTAAATGTTTGCTTTTTCACACACTGACACAAAGCCTTACTGTTTAACATTGTACAGTACTGTGACACGGGGCATTTTAAATAGATTTTTATTAATCTTTTGCATTGGTGTGAAACATCTGCAGAATACTAAATAACTCAGAGTTATTTGAACAGCACAGGTGTGGTCGATGTCTGTCAGGTAGTCAGACTTGGAGATTTACCAAGTGTGTTAAACTGTAGACAATTTTACAGTCCTAAATTATGTGGCCAGCTTGAAAAAATAAGGAAAAGTCAAGGGGTAAGGGCGAGATTTGCCACTCAAATCCTCTTACAGAAGGGTAGTCCAGCCACTTGCTGAAGACATAACATATTACTGCTGAGGACAAACACAGACTCGCCAGAGCAACTGTTGGGACAATGAGACTCTAAAGAGGACCCAGCTTTAGCTACTGAAAAGTTAGATGGATTGTGTTTCGTCGAATCTGAATCTGTGGGTGCACCTCAGGTCTCTGATTTGAAGTTCCTCGATCTCGACCTTGCTTGAACTAGAAGTCATTCTGGTCTGCAATCTTGACAGCCATCCCAGAGCTCTTATTTCTGCTCCAAGGAGCAAGGAAGGATATCTGAGGAAACATGAGAACAACCTTCACAGAAGTCGTTTACCAGCCAACACGCTCCTATATTGGATATCAGTTATTGATTGAACGCTGCAGCTGATCAGACAGATGTGACACATCATGCCATCACTGGAGTTTCATTCCAGAGTGAAGACACATAACATATTGAACTCAAGTGTATCACTCCCGAGTTTTATAATTGATTTGCTTTCTGATTCACCATGTAGTTAAAAATCTGTTTTAACTGTAGCTCAACAACAAAGACCACAGACAACTTTTGTCATTCATAAGAACTTTTTTTTGTTTGTTTTTTATCATCCGTTATTTACCCCATTAACTTTTATTATGGATTTAATTAAAGTCAGAGAGAGAAGAGTCTGTCTGTTAACAAGAAACACTTTTACATCATTTATTTTCATTCACATGTGGCGCTGATGATTCCTGAGTGTCAGGTTTGAGTTACATCGCCTAGTTTTAATTTTCCCTGAAACATTTGGCCTAATAAATAATTTCCAGTTTTCAAAAGATCATTCAATGATGAATTCACAATCAGAATATTAATAGATACAGATGTAAGTAATGACTAAAAAATGTTAACTGCCCGTGGAAATGATTCTGTGCCCTGATGCAGGTTGTTGTTCATGTGCAGGTGTTTTTTAAAGAGGTAACAGGTTTCAAAGAGAAAACACTTAGAACTGTGTGTCTTTACTGTTAGGCTATTAACATAATGTGTTAGTCTGCAGATTCAAACTCCATCAAAAGTCTTTACATCTGTAAAAGCTGATCCAGCTGTGATCACCTGTCACGGACATCAGGAGCGCACATGGCTTCATGTGACGCTTCAAAGGAGAGGACATCTCATTTCTCTAAAAACATGTTTCCTCATTTCTTTGCTTCCTTGCATGGATTCCTTGTGCAAAAGATGTAAGTGAGAGAAACGTGGATACAATTTAAGAGACTTGGGATGCACCCGGAGATCTGAGGGATACAGTTTATCCTTTAGGATATTCTTGAGATGAATTTGAAATCCAGCTAATATTTATGTGATGGATTTAGTCCTTGCTGTCACATTAGACTATATGTTGAGTCTTCCAATGTTGTAACAAGAACTATACATTGCTTTGTAAGTTAGTAGATCAGGATTGGATATCATCAATCTTGTGAATCTAGCTACTAGCTAGTTTGAAGCTAGCGGTTTACAAGATTAAGTTGCACCATGGACTGGACGGAAAGAGCAGAAATAGTTTCTGGTGTGTTCTGAGATCAGTCTGGGGGTGATCTAACGGACACACACAGTACGTTTTGAGCTATGGCCACAGTCACGCTAGCAGCCCTGTAAGCCCAGCTGTGCTTTGAGCACAATGACAATGCTTACTGATGCCAATGGCCTGAATCCAAATGTCGGACTGAGCCCTCACAGACCTCATTTCTACGTACTGTGACGTGTTTAACGCCATCAGTATAAGTCTGTGAGGGTCAGCACTGCAATCATTTCACTGTTTGCTGTGTATTACTTGAACTGGAAGACCTTTTGTCTTTCAGCCATTTTTCTAAACCTGTATAATTGGCATTAAACTGCACAGCTGAAGGTTACGATCACTTAAAAACTACAATCATAAAATGCCTTTTGGTTACCTCTATAGCCTATCTCTATACCTGTACATATTTCTGTATCATGAAGTGGTTGAATATTATTTCTGGCCACCATGATTCAAGTAAATGAATTACACATTTAATAAGTTGTTTTTTGTTTTTTAGTCAGCAAAAACTACAAGATCATGTCCATATTGCAAATTACATTGCAAAAAGTCTGCACCTCTTGGAGACTCTCTGGAAATCTGCGGAAAGTCCCCTGGAGGCCCCTTGTGGACTGAATGAATTGTGGGGCTGGACAGCCTTCAGCACTCACAGACAGGGGAACACGCCCACAAAACTGCAAGAGCAGTGAGGTCTGGACATTTCAATTCAGACTAAGGACGACGAGGATGTCATTAGTTTTAATCATAAACATGACAAAGTTTATGACAAATTGAAATTTAGAAACCTGATAGTTAAAATATAAATGGATCACCAAAGTTATTACCGATTCATCCTGACAGGGCATAGATGTCTGTGCCAAACTTCATGTCAACAATCCATCCAGTAGTTGTTGAGATATTTCACTCAAAACCATAAATGTTAAGTTCATGGTGGGCAAAAGTCAAGGGGTCACCAAAGTCATTATGATTCATCCTCTGGGCATCAGGTATGGTAATTCACCCAGTGTTGGAGATCCCCATGTATGACATTTGTGTGTTTTACAGTTAGTAGTATTAATGTATTTTATAATGAGTGGGAAATATCCAGTTAAGCTAACCTAACTGATGTCATTTGGTCATTTCGTCAAACACTGGCATACCGTTTGTAATTTGAGGTGTCTGTTTTTTGTAAAACGTAATTTAATTCTCTTTAAAAAGGTCACATCATTAGTCTATGTTAGAGCAAGTGTGTATGGTGCAACCTGTTTTAATTAGGTAAAGTGTAAATCTTCACTTAGTTGTAACTAGGCTACATTTGAGCTTCATCTCCAGATGTCTCGAACTTTCTGGCATCATAAACACTGTGAGAACAGGACTGCTGCCACTGAAAGACAAACTGTTATTTATTTCTCATACTTGCTCTGGAAAGCTTCATTGTTTACTTCGAGGTATAAGGTTAAAGGGTTTCGGTGGAACAGTTGGACACCACACTCAAGGTTCGCTCCTCTTTATGTTATCTTAACTGCAAATTACATTTGATTTAGATTCAAACAAAACAGATGTGACTCTTGCTTTATCTGCGGTGAGCTTTGACCAGATTTATGGAGCAAAACCTACAACGCGGAGGACGTGAACTTTGAGCACAATCTGTTTTTCTGACACATTTTATCCAAATAAATCCAGCTTGACATCAAACAGCCTGACATCAAACAATCATGACTTGCATGAAATTTCATAGCTGCAGATGCTCGACATTTACAGGAAATTGTCAAAATAGAGGACACCAACTAAAAGCACATCTTTATCCGCTTCTCTCTCTAGTCTGATTATGCATTCATGGACTTGCCCCACACAACATTGGACTCCACCTTCAACCCCAATTCAAGCTAGTTAAGTCTGACTTAGCAACAAAGAAACAACAGTGCTTGGGAATCCACCAGTTTCTGCTTGTTGGAAGAAGAAATTAAGATTAAGCAGCAGTGCAGAGGACTGAGGGTAAATAATGTCAAATTGGAAACAGGGTCTCCTGAGATTTTGGAACATCTGTTGAGGTGTCAGGTTGCTTTCTTGTTAGGCCTGTTAGGCCTGCAGTTTACCTCGTAAGGCGGTTGCCAAATGCCCCCCTCTGCTTCCTCAAGGCACTGTCCACTGTTTTACAAACAACTTCAGAGCTCAGGCCAAGACTTAATGTGCTCACGCTCACCTTACGCTCAACCTTCGTTGTCCCTAAATGCACTTTTCATTTCCCACAGAACTATTCTCACTTAGTTGACTGATGGCAGAGGGACTTCTGTGTCGTTGCAATTTGTGCATTCAATTTGGGTAGATTAAGTACCCCGATAATCCAGGCTCTTTTCCCACAGGAAAGTTCTGTATTTCATGCAGGGATGCAACTATTTGTATTTCTCCCATGAAATATAGACAATGAAAGCTAAATCACGCTAGCAGATATTAAAGAATATAGATCATGTCAAACCGGTGTCCAAGTATCAGCTGCGTCAACATGTTTGCAGGGAAGATCGCTTTAAAAAAACAAAACATATCATGATGTGTTTGTGATGTTTCTTTCCTCCTCTTTTTTCACACCGGAGGAAGAAAGGTAAAAGCATCCAAGTTCGGGTTGTCACTTTAATGACACGATCGCCTCTGACGTTCAAATTGCGTTTGACAGTGAACTTCCGAGGCACAGATGTATCGGCCCAAGCCCAAGCAGACGCCTGCTTCAGTGCCAGACGACTGAGCAATCACTTGGAAAACACTGGCAACACCCGGTGTTTTCATTTTCAGCTCACTTTTTAACCTCTTCACAAACTTCCAGCAAATCTCTTAGCTTTTTCACCGGGGGTCCCGGATGACTGTGCGCACATTTGGAGAACCCAAGAAATACAAATCTGCCTGCGAGAGTGCTGCTGATGTGTTTAGACTCCATTGAAATGCTACTGTCCGTGGGATTTGGAAATTACAGTAAGAGTTCATTGAGAACAGCCAGCTTGGGGGTTAAGGCGAGGTTATCCCTCACAGCCTTCCAAAATGGCTCCCTCGAGAGCTGACCTCTCCGTGTCCTGACCTTACGGCGCTAAAGTCGTAATCTCTGTTTTCTCGTCAAGTTTTCTTTCTTACTCCTACTGTCTCCATATTTCCTCTGTCCTGTCCCCCCCTCTCTCCCCCGTCCCCTTGACTATTTACTCTTTACATCACTTAGTTTTATTTTCTCCCCCTGTTTTTCTCACTCCTCCTCTCTGTTTTCTCCCCTCTCCTTCTTCTCTGCTTGTACTTTTTCTCTCTGTGTCTCCCTCAGCTATGCGGCCATACTGCCAGGGCTGACTCTTTTGATTTGAGTGCAGTACATGTGGTTGAAATCTGAGGCCGGCTGCACTGCCAAGCCACAGGCCCTGTAATGGAGCACTGGCGCAGGAGAATAAGCCATTGTTCTTGGTGCAGTCAGTGGATGGATAGAGGGAGGGAGCTAAAGCGAAGTTTGAAAAAAAGAAAAAAAAAGAAAAAGTTGACTCTTGCTGAACACAGCCCCTGGGGTCAAAGGGGAGCCCCATAATCTCGTTGTAAATCCTACTCTGGGTAGCAAGGGAGGAAAAGCCGCCTGGGAGTCATTTACAGACACGGGATGTAGAGAAAACTGTCCAGTCTTGGTTTCCTGGACTGTCTGACTGCATACTGAAATAACATCAACAAGAAAAGTGACAGTCTTTCACCAGCGTTAATGATAATCTGTTTAAATCTCACACCAGCTCCAGTGTTGCTTATTTTAGTGTGTTTCAGTTATGCAGTCTTTTACCACAAGTGTTGTGATCATTTGCTCTACCTCTAGTGTTCAGTTAGTTTAAAATTGATTTTAGAAATTGATTTCGCTATGTGAAGAGCAATAGAAGAAAAATACAAATATTTGATGACAAAGTCCTGAATTCAAAATATTGTTAAAGTAAATCAGTATCAGTATTAGTATAACAACAAGCTACAACTTGTCCAATACTGGATTTCTGATGGCAATATCAACATATTTCCTGGTATTATTATTGTTTAATTCTATAACATAAACACTCCCTGATATGGCTAATTCTTTTATTTAAGAATTGTGACCATGACAAATAATGAGAGGAGTTAAAATGAACTTTCTGTAAGGCTTGGGTATGTTTAAAAAAATCCAATTCTGATAAATGATACAGATACATAAGAGTTTTTTTTTTTTTATTGTATATCTTTTTTTTTTTTCCAAAACACTGTGCTTGACTTCACCACCAGAGACTGAATGTAGCTGCTAGCTGCTAGCTGCAGTAGTGGGCCAGTCACACTTTACATTAAATCGAAGTCCCTCCTATGGTGATTGGCTGCAAGAAAAACAAACAAACAAACATATAAATAATACTTTTTTTTTTAAAATACTTCTTAAGATCTAGAATTTCTAGTCTTTTCTAGGACTTGGTACAAAAATGACCAAATGTAGACATACCCTACCCTTCTATCTATGTACTATACAACTGTGTACTGGGGCTTTCAAATCACATCTTCTTCTAGCATATGTCTGGTATTTCCATACAGTCATTTCTTGTTATTTATCATTTTCAACACAAAATATCTGATATTTGTCTGCCTGACTAATTTTGACATGAATAATGGCTCAATGGCTGTCATGTTAGAGGGATCACCAGTATTTCCTTTCTGGAACTCTTTTAGTTCACTGATAAACCCACAGTGTGGTACATGCCCACCACCAAACATACCAAACATGGTGAACATAACAAATGTTTTGTTTCTGCCTCTTGTTGGTGTGGTGAAAACCACATCCATTCATCTATCCATTATCTGTAATCGCTTATCCTCATCAGGGTTAAGGTGGGGCTGGAGGGTATCCCAGCTGACTTTGGGCCAGAGGCAGGGTACACCCTGGACAAGTCGCCAGCTTATCGCAACCACTCACACTAATATTCACACCTATGACCAATTTATAGTCACCAATTAACCTATAAAGTGCATTCTTTGGACTGTGGGAGGAAACCGGTAAAAAAACGTTAAAAATGAGTTAAAATGAGAGTGAAAACATTGAAACAAATCTATGACCATAGTATGTCAAACATTTGAGATAAAGATGTTTCCATCTGAAATGTAGCTTTTAATTGAAGTACAGAGTTATTCAGTTAAAATAAATGACTGAAGCCCCTGATGCAAATATTGTAACCATTTTGTCCCTCAGATTATTTATGTGCAATCATTGTTATGACTTTTTAAATGGTTTAATTTGAATAATTACTGTTTACAAGAATATGTAACAGGACAGTCGACTGAGCCTGATGATGCGCTGCCATAAAACAGTCATTTTACATACATGTGGTCTCAATTTATCCCCCTTCACTGTACAAACCACAATCAGGATGCAGGAGTCTATAGCCTGGCAATTTTTTACTTAATTAAAATGTGTTTATGACCCAGGGGAATGATGAGTGTGCAAATTCTTGCTGATTAGTCGTACCAGCTGCAGTCCACATAATCCCCCCCCCCACTAATAAACCTCTAATAAATCTTACCTCCCCTATAGATTTGAATATATTAAGGGTTAAATTTGACTGGCGAAATCTTTTGTTTACCTCACTTGATGCAGCCAAATCATTAAAATAACTGCAATGGATCAAATGACTCTTGTTCTCATTAAAATTTATGGTGAAATGAGATGGGAGTGCTGGAAAACTGAAGCGGTGTCATCTTGAATCATGTGAGTTGCCAGCCTGCTGGGACTCTTGGTGCCATAAGGTCCTGAGGTTTCCTTTTTCCCATCAAATTATTTCACAACAGGGCCTGTACATCAAGTCAGCATGCACTCCATCAAATACCACCATTGTTTTTACTCAGAAAACTATAAAACAAGGATAGTCTAATAGCTGATGTAAGGGCAAAGCCTAATGGAGAGATGCCCTACGATATGATCTGACTTTTACGACATGGTGTGAAGCTGTAACTTTTTTCTCACAGACGGGATGTAGGGAGGCGTCGGATGAAGGTGACGACAAACCACCATGAAGTTGGGTCTCGGTGCCCAATCAAATTGCCGCAGAGCTGCTTTAACGTTCTCTCATTGAGTGTAAATGTTCATGAATAGTCACCCTGTCTAACAGCGGTGTCACAGAATACTGTATGTATTTGTTTAGCAGGATTTCTCCTTGGAAACTCAGGTCACTGTCTCGTGCTGCTTAAAAAGTAGGAATGTAAAGTGACAATTGCATGCAGCGCTGAATATTTTAATAACAGATTTTTTTCTCTTTCTCTTTTTTATAAGTATGCACTGCTAAACACTTACCCATGCAGAGATTGCACTGGCACAAATCCTTGGCCTCTGTTTCTCAAAACCATTTTAGAGCAAAGATGATCATAAAATCCATTTTACGAACCTTTTCAGCTTGAGAGATGTTTCACAAAAACTCAAAGGAATAATTGTAGATTAAAATGTGCATAACAGAAGGCTTGTATGGCAATGTCTGCCTCATAAGAAGCAGGAGGAACTGAAGTTTTTATTGTTTTTGTATATTTATTGCATCTATACATCTTTTATCATGACAACAAGCACTCTTTGTTTAGTGATGTTGGATGTTACTGTAAATAAGTTGGAATGTTTTAAATTAGAAAATGGGAATATAAAATCTTACAGACACACACACAGACACAAAAACAAACACATTTATGGAACAATTTTTGATTTGCGCCAAAATGGCCATGTGTTGTGTATCCACTGACTGATGCATCTGCCAACCTCTTCTTCTCCTGTAAGGCTGCCATCATCCAGACAGAAATAATTACAGTAATTACTGCAGCACTTTGATGGAGGACTGAGTAGGCTACTGGATTTTATTTTTTGTTTTACTGTCAGCGTTAGTGTAAAGGGTTTAATGGCAGGCTAAAATTTATCATCTTTTGTATATGTCCTTTTCTTTTGCGTGCGTATGTCATTTGATTATATGGTTCTAGATTGCTACAGAAATTATAGTATGGCAGCGTCTGCCTCAAGTAGTAGTAGACGCTAGCTAAAAGTTTTTCCACAAGTTTAAGGCTGCTGACTCTGCATTAAGTTTCCTTTTCATACCAAACTTTTCCAAGTATAAAAAATTTAATACACTTTGTGATTTATGTATTTTTAGCCAGGCCAACGGCATGGCTTAGTCCAAACTGAAATATCTAACAACTTTTGATGGATTGCCATGAAATTTGGTTCAGACATTCATGTCCCCCTCAGGATGAATTGCAATCACTTTGATGATCATCTGACTTCTCATGCAGTGCCATCGTGAGGTCAAAATTTCAATTTTTCCAATACTTTGCCTTACGACCACATACCTGCAGAACTAATGACATTACCATGAGGCTCAGCTGAACTTTTGTTAGCCTAGATAGCAGGCAGGTGATCACGTATTGCAGAAAACTTGCACTGAGCTTGTTTCAACTTCCTTAATGGAAAGCACTGGAAAGTCGTAGGAGAAAAAAACAAGCGTCCCATGCTGACCAGTTTGCAGAGTCATGCATCAGCTGCAGCGTAGCTTATGGCGTAGCGTTGTCAGCTACTGTACATGCGTTGGCGTTGTAGCAATGCCATAACCCCTTAACACACGGCCATAAATCAAGCTTAAACATCAGCATGTTAGCATGCTGTCATTGGCATTTAGCAGAAAGTATCGCCTTAAAGGCCTGCCAGCATGGCTATACACTCTTAGTCTTGTTCTCTTTGTCATCGGTCTTGGCTGCCATAACACTTCGCTGTGCATTGATTGCATTGGTCTTGGCTCATGCGTTTGTGTCTGACCTTTTTGCTGGGCCGAGACATTTTGTTGTTTCTTCCATTGGGCACTGTGGCTCAAGGCTAGAGTAACACACAGTGAGAAGCTCAATATCCATGTTGTCATAGCGAATAGAAGATAAACGGCCTGTTACATCGAGCTGCCGAGCTTTCACCAGCTCCTCTTTACTTGGTTTTGAACATCAGAGGATAAAGCAGCCACTGTCTGAAAGGGCAGCTGTTTCCTACCTCTCTGCATTTCTTTGGAAGGTGATGTATGATCTGGCCAGGAGAAGAAATGGAGAGGTCCTCCAAGAGTTAAAGGCATTAGGTCACAGTAGCTGCTACCATTGGTGCTCCTGGCCCGGGTCCTTGCTGTTATCCTCTGTCACTGTACAACAAGTCCAACATGTGTGAAGGATTACAGCAATAGCAGATAATCAATAAAATTCACGACACATTTGATGTGATGGATGCCTCCTCGCTGCCCTCTGTGCTCACATCATCATTAGTAGTCGTGTTGACCGGGGCGATCCATCCTGATCAACAGTGAAGGTGTCAGACGCAGCTATAAAAGTCGTTGTAGTCAAAGTGCTGCAGCTGAGTTTACCCCTTCACACCATTTCCCTTCTCAATGAACCGTAGCTTAACTCCCTCGGCGACAGAATAGGATGTCTAGGTCACAACAAGACACTTGACTGATGAGGGCAAAAGGAATGGTTTCGGTTTACCGCCGGCCAGAGGGAATCCCAGTTGATTTGAAAAACACCACATGGGCACAGTAGGATGCTAAGTGTCTGTCTTTGAGGCACAAACACAGTCGAGATTCTTGACTGGCAGTGTGGTTATTCACAAACATCAGGGGAGCTGGATGATCGATCCTGGCTTCAAGTCTTCAAAAGCTCTGAATGGATGTTGGCATTTATTGTGATATATGTGCAGTTAGTGAGTTATGTGCTGGTTTGATTGCTGCGCTGTTTCCCAAAAGTCTCAAGTATTTTTGTCTGGCCAGTACTGATTAGCACAGACCGTTTTCTCTCATCAGCATGAACTGATTTTTCCATTCACATCAGCATTATTTGGAAAAATACACTTTCTTGTAGACATATTGAATTCTGTCATCTCAGGAAAAAAAATGTATTTGCCATGTATTAAGGAACATAACACTATGAACAGGCTTTTTATTTTTCACCCAATCAGCAATAAATGTAGTGCATGATACTTACATTGACTTCTTTACGTAATTTTACACAAGTTAACGTATTTCTTTGGCCCACAGCGCAATCTTTTCTTAAACCTAACCAAGTAGTTTTGCCTAAACCCCAGACCATCAACCATTTCACATTCATATGATTATGATTGATATCATGGCGATGAAGGACACATAGCTATGATGAAAGGTGACATGACATCGTCCTTTCCATCCATAATTTTGAATGTTTTTTAGACCCAACATACGAAATGTGGCATGTTATTGATATCCCATCATATGGTATTATGTTGGCATATCATGTGATATGATCATGTATTCAGCAGATTGTTTTCATGGCTGTCCGACATAACTGGTGAATCCTTTGACTTCTGTACTCACCTATTGCCACTTATAGTACATGAAATATATTACAACTGTAATATTACTCAAAGTAACACACAAGACAAACATATGTGCCATATTTCTATTATGTTTATTTTATTTTTCACTGTTTGAGGTTTGACTGGTAGTTTCAATACATCATTTTGTTGTGTCCTCTTCTTCGCAACTGGAGAATTAACGTCTCACCTACTCAATGAACCAATATTCACATAATGGTAATAGATGAAAACGCTTATATACTCATTTTCTTTGTCCTACTTTTGAATGTCTAAAATGTGAGGATGCTGCTCTTCTCTGTTTGATATCATTGTAATTTTAATATCTTTAAGGTTTTAGACTATTGACCAGAGAAAAATAAGTTATTTGAGGACATACCCTGGCCAACTTACATGATGATGGGTGATGGGTGTTTTTTCTCACATTTTATTTCTAATATTTTATATACTAAACATTTAGTATATAAATTATTTATTACACCAAATTCTCAACAAATTAATCCTTACTTAAAATTATTGTTTGCCCTCTATCCCATCATAGAGGACCTGTTAATTAATTGGTTTATTATAAATTTTGGCAGGTGATTGATCAGTGCAAACCTGAACTACATTATATCTGATTATGCAGTCTTGGTTTTCAGTCCTATTACTGTAAGTCAGTTTACTAAATTCTCATATACTGTAGTTAGGGATGAAGATGTAAAGAGCGTCTCACATTTGGCTGCACATGTGTCCATAAGTTTTAATGTTTCCGCTACTGTGAAGAAAATAAATTATTATGGCATGTACTCAGGTAGAAACAGCATCTCTTCTCTGGGTTCCACGGTGCCTCAGTGTGGACTCAGACCCTTTTATCTCCCATAATACTTTACTGCATCAGCTCTGCAGACGAGGAGGCCTTGTTCACGACGGGACACCCCATTGGCTTGATTTACAGGGACACTAATAAGGGGAGGAAACCACTTTGCTTCACATATATCCGAGGATTATGGTTCATAGTGAATGGGAACATTCAGTCGTTTGGCTCCCGAGTGCAAGCTGACGCTGATGAGGAGGATCCTGAGGGACAAACTATACATGGCTCGCCTGGCAGCGATGGATTATTATGTGTCAACTGCTTGAAAAACAACTATTTCCAGGATATTGGACTTGATCCAATCATGCTTGGTATTTTAAGTCAGTCTTTACTAGAAATTGAAGGTTCCTGTGCGTTTCTGCGCTCAATATCATATAATTACTTGTAATTTTCACCCAGAGCTATTTTACCTGTTCACAGTGAAAGCATTCATCTTCTATTATACGTCTACATGTACACACTGCAGCTGGTGATATACAAAGAAAATATGATCATGAAATTAATTATTATATAATTTTAAAAAGTAGGAAATGTTCTATAAAATACCTCAAATCAATGATTTAGATCAGCAGTGATTAACACTAATCCATTCTGTGACCAAAACTGAATTTTTCTTATTATCTCACGTGAAAATTATGACGCTGTCTCCCTCCCAGCAGCCCAAAACTGTTCACCTAATTTATTTTGAATTAAGCCGGTCTACCGACATGTTAATCTCAGCAATGAAGCAAGAATCCAACCAGACAAAATAAATCAGAGGGTATGGATTAAAGTATGGGCGTGCAGGGTGAAAGTGCCGGGGGTGTTTGGGAAGAGCCACTGTTAAAACAGAGACAGGCACCACAACTCAACACCTCATTTATTTGGACGTGTCAGCAGGAAATACCATCCTGTGAAACTCAACTCTAAACATTATCGCTCAGTCACACAATTTACAGCTCAGACCTCTTACCCCTAATCTGGAAAAACAGTTTATTTATGTATTTATTTTTATTAAGTTTAAAGATAGCAAGTGTTTTGTTTGTTTTTTTTCCAAACAATGAACATACATAGCCTCTATAAAGACCTGAAAGTTTTCATGCACTACTTGCACTGTAGATCGGATTTTTTGTGGTATACTATATACAGTTAAAATAAGTATTTAAAAAAAGAAGCTGGAAAAAAGGGATTGTGGTGGCTAGACACCTGTGTCAGAGCATCTCCAAAACGCATACATCAAAGAGACTATAGCTCATCACAGTGACCCCTTTGGGTTGTACAACTGAGGCGTTAACCATGATTCAGCAGTTTGCTAATCTCTATAAACAGATATCTTCATATGAATGAGTAATATGTTGGCAAGAGACTAAGATTTTGGCATCAGGAGTGTTCTGGTTTCCATATACAGCAGCATTAGAAATCAGTTGAAATGTGTCTTTCTCGTCATTCTCACATTTGAACTGGCTATTCTGATAGCAGAAGGTCTTGGCATGCATATCTGTTTTCCAAAGATTTGGCAAGGACTGTAGATCTAACAGGGTCACTATTTACAAGACTACAACTAGATTCATTTAGAAATTATTTCCCATCCTACACCTGGTGATAAGAAGAAGAAGAAAGAGGAAAAACTGTTGAACAATGGAGCAGAAACAAAAACAGCTTTTGTCCACATCTGACCTTGTGTGTTCATTTCAAGGGCTGCAGCAAATTCTATCCACTCTATCGTGTTACAGAACACATGAAAGAGACACTCTCACTCTGCAACTCCACTAATTTCTCCGCCCAAGAGAGACGAGACTTGACAAGAGTTGATTTTCTTGCACCTCCCCAGACTCGTCTCCATGTTACTGTGTAGCCAGTTGTTCAAGATGATGCTAGAGAGAGCACTCCTACTGGTTGCTGACACTGTCCACATCATTGAACATCACTATTTGCATGAGCCAAAACTACAAACCTCAGAAAATACTTAGCATGTTTGATTTTGTCAGAACGTCAAGATAAGAAATGGACCATGGTAAGACTCAGTTTTATGACCATCATACACCAGACAATTAAGGAGGCGCATATAGGCACAATGGGAGCGCACTACAACTACAAAACAAAGAAATTTGTCTGAGGTCTGAAGGCATATTAAAGTGTACTAACTATTGCTTGCACCTGCTTGACAAAGTTGACCATGAGGATTAAGAGCATATTTAGTATTTAGAGTGTTTGGAGCATACTGAACATACAAATGTACAGCAGAGAAGTTGATTATGAGTTTCTTTGGATATTGAATACTTTTCTTCTCCTTGGATTTTGTGTGGAGTGCTCCTTAAAATACTTTCCTGTGGTTATCTAAGCTTTCCAGAACTCATTACATCGCCCTCTGTGGTGAACCCTCATCTACCAGACACACAAGCAGACCAGAACAACCCCATAGGAAGGATTTACCATCACAATTTGACTCAGATGAACAGATGAAGTCCATTATTGACATTATGTTTATTATCATAACGTCACTATAGCAATTTAAAATTACTTATCTTCCCAAACATCACTGCTAGGTGTTATTAAATTCATCTGCCTCATGACATGACATGTGGTGAAAAACAATTTTTGGTTATGCAATGCGGTTAGAAAGGCCAGTTTTCAGCAGTGCCTCGGTTCAGCCGGTTCACTCAGGTCTTGTTTCTTCCAACAGGCGAAGCTCAGCTGTCTCATCACATGGACGGCGGTCCAGACACATCCAAGAGTTTGAAGCCACTGTCACGAGACTATTATTGTTTTTCTTTCATGCAACCAAGGGCATAATTTGTCATTTAAGGCCTATTAAAGCCGATCACGCACATTGCTTTTGCAGATTGCTCACATTTTCATATAATTCGAACAAGAAGCGCCTTACTCCCATCCGCGGCTCTTGACAATATTGATAGTTATTTTCCTTCACTTGACATTCACTTGGACTGTCACTGTGAGATAATATGCCAGAAGAGGCATAAATAAAAAAAAGGTGTTTATTTATTTATTTATCGACAACAGCGTTTTGGGCTTATTTGGAGTGTTTGACAGATTTCTGGGCCCCTGGAGTCCGTTTACAGCTCAGACTATAAAATAATGCCAAAACTGCTGTTACTGTGGAAAATGTTTGGAAAGAGTGCATTGCATGCAGTTTGTCCATAAGTCACATATGTCATCTTGTCTACACTCTATGTGGTCTATAGGTCCAGTTACCTTTTGTCCTGTACCTGCAGTACTGTCAGTCCTGCAGTCTGTAACTGTCTTGTAACGTGTCAGCAGTTACAAAAAAAGTCAAATTCTTCACTCTCCAGGTTGCACTTCACCAATTAGAAGCGATTATGTTATGATATTATAGCCAAAACTCTTCTTGGAAGCTGCAACCTCTGGAATTGGTTTCTAAAAAAGTGGAAAATTTACAGACGGGCCATGGTCAGTCTCAGAGCGCACCGCTGTCAGCAAGCAGACGAAAGCATCTCAACTTTTCACTGCAAGTCAGATATTTAGGACGTAATGTTTCCCAGATTGTGAGTCTGCAAATGAGTTTCTCTCGTTTGTGAAATCCAGACAACTGTGTTTCATCATTGGGACAGTTTTAGATCTGCAGACTGATGTGTATTAATCAGTGTTGTAGTGCATTTTGCTAAAGTCACAAAACAAAATGGTCAGCACATACTGTATACACAATAGGGTTTAGTCAAATTTCAAAACTGCCAAATATTCTCCGGTTTCAGCTTTTCAGACGTGAGGATTTTACTTTGTCATATAAGAGAGTAAACTGAATCTCTTTGGGTTTTTGGCTGTCCCTCAGACAAAACAAGTATATTAAAGACATCAGCATGGGCTGTGAGAAGTTGTAAATAGCATTTTTTCACATTTATTTTTACAATTCATAGATTGATTAATCAAGGGAATGGTCTATTGATTAATCAAAGTCTGTCAATGGGTCCAGTACTTGAGGATTCATTGTTTTGTTCTGGGGTTTTTTTGTTTGTTTTTTTGCCAATCATCCCTATCAGTATAGGAATATTGTCCTCACCAATTTAACTAAAAAAACTTAAACTTAAATTTAACTTTAACTAAAATCTGGGGTCACGGCTCTAAAACATCGCTACACTACGCAAGCGGTCAGACAATCAGAAAAATTAACACCCAAACCTCCATCAAGGTTTACAGGCCGACTTTCAGAGTTGCACGCAGAGAATTTTCCTGTGCTATGAAGGATTATTACTGATATGCTCAGGTGTCCTCACTTTGATAAATAAAGCAGTGGAGCGAGTGGAACCTCATGTTGTCAAACCTAGTCTTGTCTCAGAATTACTTAACTGTAAAGGAAATAAAGAATGATGACGGTAATAGAGAGCAGAGCAGCGGGTGTCTGTGTCATCACCTTTGTTTCTGCTGAATACCAGAAACACTGGTTAAACTACTTGAGAACCGGACACCAGCACCACTTCTTCGACTACCATCCAGTGTGATCAACACATTAGCTAACAGCGTTGTTGTACAGGAGAAAGAAAACAATGAGCAGGATGTACATCTTAAAATTTTTTTACCATGTGCAAATATGTCAAATTAACATATTTCAGGATGATTACAGACACCGAAACTTTGATTGTTACAGGTATGGGTGTGGGTATCGCAGATCTCCTTTTTTGGTGGGCAGAATTGATCATAACCAACAGAAATTATGGTGAAAACTACATAAATAAGACCCAATTCACAATAAGCTTTTGAAGATATGTTTTGAAGATATGTTACGTTATATATGACCCCTTTCTTAAATTAATTTTCAAGAGAGCTGATGAGTGATTGAAATAAAATGCATCTGCAATGATTTTGATAATAAAATAATCATCTTCCAAACATTTGATGCTTTATTTGATGCTTCCCCAGGTCCTCAACTGTGAGCACAAACTGCTTTTCTTGATCTTTTTTTTTCTTTAATATCACTATTGTGACATGTTCTATTGAACACGTACACATTTCTGATTTGGGAAAACAATCACCAATACAGAGGAAATACTGTACAAGACCTTATCTGAAAAGCCTTTGTTTTCCCTCATACTTTAATTTCATAATCAGTATTATACTTTCTATAAACTTACTAAAATGTGTGTAATCTGTAGTAAGTGACAGCTGTGGCTGATTATTTTGTTATACTGAGATGCACAAACTAAGTTTAACTTGTTTTCCTTCCTTAAGCACAATGATAATTAATCTAATGATGGACTATTCCAAAACAGCATCAGCAGGCCCAAAAGCAGCAAAAAGACTTAGATTATTAAACCAAGCTTAATAAATATTTGAACTGTACTGTACTTTATTTTTTGGCTCCATAGTCTTATTACTTTGGATGTGAAATGACAGTTTGATTAATTATAGGAATTCTCAGCTGTATTGAACGAAAGGTTAAGAGAATTAAACGCGCTGGATCCCGTCCCGTATACTTTCTGGGAGTTCTAACTGGTAATCAGCATTCCTGCTTTAACCCCTCACCTAAAACATTACTGAGGAAATTGTAAAGCAGACTCTGGATCAGCATCCAAAGGCAATTTGACCCTATTAGTTTGAAGGAGATGCAATGGCTTTGTCAAGGAAGGCCAAGTGGCTTGAAATGTGTTAGTTCAGAGGAATATTACGCTTCAAATTTCAGTCCTAAAGTGGAACACATGGCTCAACTTCCAAATTATACAGCTCCAAACTTTATATGTAATGAAGTCATCATTTCTCATAAAGTTTCTGTTTGTTTGTTTTTTGACTGTTTAAGGGTAATTTATCACACAAACTACAATTGTTACGCTTATCACTTTCATTAAATTTAATAAAGGTCTGTTATTGAAGTTTATTATCAAACTAAAAGTTGTTCACTTAACTAGTTCTATCACGAATGACTTCAGTGCAGTCTATAAACAGTATGTTCCTGGTGATGGTTTACAACAGATCACTAATGGGTAGTAAAGTTTTTTATTATCTGCTTTTAGGGCTCTCTGGCTGTGAGCCAGATAATCACGCACAAGAAGAAGTGTCTCCTTCTCCCATGAAGGGTGTGAGACAATTGGACCACATTGGTCTATTTTCCAAGGAGTCCCACTTGGAAGCCAATGATCTTCATCCGTCGTTAGGAGGCCACCTCAGTCCTCTGCCCTTCCATTAATGTCTGTGTCAGTGCTTTCACTAAATAACTAGACATCAGTTGGACCTCTTCCCTAGTTTTAGGCATTTGTGAGAGACTTTGTTGTTAACTAGTAACTTCTCCGAACCTTAAACTTGACATGAAACAGACATACAAGAGCCCCCCTCACCCCTTATAGGCACCTGGGACACCCAGACTGACTACTTTTGCAACTCTTTGTGCTTGGTTTTAGTCTTTTTGTGGTAGTCTTGCTTCTCTTCGAGGTAGTTTTTTGTGGTCATTTTGAGTCTTTTTGTGGTAGCTGTCTTTTGTTAGGTTTTGTGTGTTTTTATGGTCATTTTGCATGTTTTGTGGTTGTTCTATGTGCATTTGTGGTTGTTCTGCATTTCTTTGTAGTTGTTTCTAAATTTCTACCTCTTTATGGTCATTTAGCACCTGTTTTTTTGGTTGCTTTGGGTTTCTTTTTAGTCATTTGATTGACTTTCCGACAATATAAACTCTGCCCCCCTTGGTAACCCTTTCATACATTCTCCATCATCACATGCAAAGCACATTTGGATTAAACCTTTTTAAAAACATAGAAATGAAAGAACAGACACTTCTTAATGCCTCTGACTGGTGGGAGTGACAAGTTGTGGATTTATCTAAGCTGAGATGAAACATGTGTACATATTTTGAGCACAGCCAGTGCAAACAGATTTAATGCCCCTCTCTACTGGCGAGTCATAAAGAAATCACAGAAATAGCAAAGAGTCTGGAGGGAAAGCCAAACACTCGTTCTGCTCTGTGTCGGACGTATGGAATTTGAAGCCACAGCTACGCCCATCACTAAGAGGAAAGTGGTTTTGGACTGTGAAGGATTATGAGATGCATATGGATTCCATCTTATTGTGTTTTGGTGAGTCTTTGTTGCAGGTCACGCCACTTCCACAGCTCACCACTTCCTCAGAAATAGCCTGTCATGACCTCTGTGACCCTCATGACTCCTACCACCAAACTGCATCAACAAGACCTCAAAGAAGAAGGTCTAATGGGTGAACCCAGTTTAAAGCACTTGTAGAAAACCTTAAATTAACATCTCACCCCCCGGTGGACATTTGTACAGCTTGTGCAGTTGCATTGGATTAACTTTTACACCAACGCCGTTTAAAATCTAATGGGGGCTACAGATGCACACGGAGTCAAGAAACTTTTCGTGAAATAAACACCATCCAGTTGTCAATTGACTCTCGTAGTATATACTGGATATATCATGATCACTGAAGAGTAATCTAGGTACTGTAACCAAGATGTGTCAATATGGGAATTAAAATTGACACACAGAGGGATAGTTCCTGTCAAACTAACAAAGTCAAATTAAAGGTATCATTCAGGTCTATTTCTTTAGTCACAAGTTTCCAGTGAAAACAGTCAACACTGAAGTCTGTGGATGATGAAAAGTAATGAGTAAACAGTTTCTAGGAAGACACATTGTTGTTAAATTTAATTCAATTCAGGATTTTTGTCCTGAGGTGGGGGCACACATCTTAGAGATGGAAATCTGAAAACTTCTTCAAATGAAATCAAAACTATCTGCATAATTTACTAGACTTAGACATATGATAAAGTTTGCCTCTGGTTTAAAAAGCAGTTTAAATTAATTTCAAATCAGTTTAACTGGGTTAAAACCACTTCAAACTCAAATGGTCAGAGACTGAAATAATAAAATAAAGAGGTACTCACAATTATGAAAGGTTTGGATATCTACATTTCCATAGCAAATGAGCAAAGTGTGCTGATGAGGAATTTTATTATGTCATGAGTGAACTGTCAGATGGTATAATCCCAGGTTAAACCAGTCAATAAACAAATCTAAATGACTTCATTTTAGCTTTAAGCTATTTTTTCAATCCAAACCACATTTAAATCAGTTTGTATCTAGCTTAAAATAATTAAAACCACCAATTTAAACCCATTTAAAACAGCCCAATGGATAAATTCCAACAGGCAAGGATGCAACACATTCCAGGTGCTGCTGGAGCTAATCACGGCCATTCTAGTCAATGTTTCAAACTCCAACAGAAGTGCTGCGGTCCGTTTCAGAAGCATCCCAGAAGTGGCTCTCCGCTCAGCTCCGCAGAGAATATGTGGCTGACGCCTCGAGCAGCCCACGTCAATCTGCATAGAACAGATTGAGCTGGCCAGAAGGCACACACAGAAATGGCATAGAGAATCTGGTCGATTTTCAAAATAACACATCTTGATCGTGGAAACAGCCAAAAGGGAAACAATTTAACTGCATAGCATATGTACTCGTGGTAGAAGCACATAAACCAATGAAAAATGACCAAATCTGAGCAAGTTGACAAAGTCTGGTGGGTAAAGCACTTCTGAAACACTCCTGGTGGGCCTGACCAAAACAGTGTCATGGCTGCGACATGCCAGGTGGGGTTCCACCGATAAATGATTAAAAACCTTCTAAAGCCAATATCTCAACAGTTCTAAATCCAAATAAAGTTAAATCAAGTTGAAATCATCTTAAAACCACTTTATACAATACAATAGTTTTGTGTCTTGAAACTGTGTGTGTGTTGTTGTAGGTCACTACATAAGATGACAAACAGAACAGTTTCAACCAGGTTGATTTAAAAAAAAAAAAAAAAAAGTCAAAATCAACAACAGCTGTTTATGTCAGAGAATGTAAGAAACAGACTACTATTTAACAACTATTTAAGGTTGAGATGATGCAGATCCTCTCTGTGAGCAAAAAAATGACTTACAGATATTTGTTTTAAACCTGCAGGGAAGGTCGTCTGAGCACAACTCATCACACTCACACAGTTCCAAACATTCACATACAGTCTGTTGACCCAGATTTTGACAGCTCGTCTGGAAACTCAAACCCACATCTTTTGGCCACAAACAGGCCTGTTCCTGAAGGCAGCACTGACCATATCCTTGGAGCGCTGTTTTCCTGTGGTTCATTTTATATTCTGGGTTTGGGTCCTGCTGTCAAAAATCAGGTGCAGTGCTTTCATTGTTTTCGTTATGCAGCCCAGCTGTACGCTTCTAATATGTCATTTAAGGTTTTATTTTTTTCTAAAATAACCAATTAATACACTTAAATGAGGCTTGAGTTTTATGCTAACTCAGGAATCTTGCAAAATGTCACTAAATATTTCCCGTCCACACATAATTTTCCAGTTTTAAAGTTGTGGTGGTATTTGGTTAAGCTCAAGTATCTGTGTGGAAAATGTTTTTGGAGAAGTTAATACTGAAGCTCAGAGCATGCTCATACAAAACTCAACAGAGCCTCGTTCTTTACAGTCCTGCCTCTATATGCTAATAAACTGCAGACTGTCTATAACATAAAGCTGAATAAGCTGCCACCTACAGAGCAGCCGTCAGCATCAAGAAACCGTATATGTCACTTTAGGAAATGTAAACACAAGCTGGATACATTTAACCAGCTGGAGAAATCCTAGCTTTCGATTAGCACTTATGTAACCATCACTTATTGAAAAATAATCAGTTTGGTTAGCTCTCAATGTGATCACAACAGAAATGCTGTTTTCTCTTCCCCTAACATGGAAATGTGGGATTACTGCAGCACTATAGGGTCCACCGCAGAGGAAGGAGGCTGGCTTGGCTCATAGAGATGCTCATTGAGGAAAATAGTTAAACCTGGGGAAATTCTTTAAGTATCTGTTTTGTTTTTAGCAAAATGCATTTTCCTCAAGACTCATATTTTACTTATTTTTATTGCAAATCTTGTTAAATCCCTTAAACCTCCCTGATCAGCCTGTGGGTCAGCAATTATAGACCATGTTGTGCAGACAAACAGTTCAAACCCACAAAAATTTGTTTTAAATTTTAGTGGACGTTTCAAACTTTCTGAAGATACCAAATATGTCAGGATAGATTTTAGAGGAATGTTTTTAAAAAGGATGCAAATTTACAATATCTCCATTTCAGCTCAGATTGAAGTAGTCATTGTGTTATTGTATTTTATTTTTCCAGTGTTGGATCTTTACTACCAAACACCAGATGTTGCTGCAGCTTACAATTGTTTTTATTATCGATTGATCTGTCGATCATTTTCTAAATCAATCAATTCATTGTTTGGTCCATAAAATGTCAGAAAATGGTGAAAAATGTTGTTCAGTTTTCCAAAGCTCAAAGTCATATCCTTAAATGTCTTGTTTTGTCCACAACTCAAAGATTTTCAGTTTACTGTCACAGAGGACTAAAGAAACCAGAAAATATTCACAACTGAGGAGCTGAAATCAGAGAATTTGGACATTTCTTCTTTAAAAATGACTCAAAACTATTACTTGATTACCAAAATAGTTAGTGATTAATTTAATACTTCTACTGCTCAACTACTTTTTTGCAGCTTTGCAGCTTTTTTCCATTCTGTGTGTATTTGTATCTGTATATGTATACCTTTTTTATGCACATTAATTGGCATGATTTTAATAAAAGGATTCAAGATTTAGCCAAATGCCATTTCCATCATCAGTGGTGGAGGAAGTATTGAGATCTTTTATTTGAATAAAATAAAATACTCTATTGCAAGTAAAAGTTCTGAATTCATAATATTGATTTAGAAATATTAGCAATAAAATATAGTTCAAGAATCAAATACAGAAGTAATGATATCAATACTGGGAATAGCCATCATCACAATGTTGTGTAATGAAAAGTGTTATTAGATAACTTCTGTTAGACTGCATTTGTGATGCATTATAATATTGTAGCTTGTGAATTTAAGCTGATGTCAATGATGCCCTGCAGAGTTTATTTGTATGCCAAGAAAGTTATTTTTACATTTACTGTTTAATGAATTTCCTTCCTCATGGCATATTTGAAACCTTCTGTACTTGGCTACCACCTTCATCTTCTTTTTTTGCTTCATTTCTTGTACCTCTAGCTTCAGTTTTTGCAGCAAAACAGACCCGCACTCTGAGGGTCGAGGCCTTATTATCCCCTGTGAGAAACGTGCAATCGGGGAGTCATCTGTACAAACAAGCTCCTTGCAAACCACACAGGGGGGAAAACAAAGAAAAGGTTTCTGGGTAACGTAACAGAGCAGGCAATAGATGGTTTGTTGCAGGAGATGCGTGCTGACAGTTACGCTGTCAGGACCAATACCCTTGATTGTCGCCAGATGTTCTTCTCTGCATCTTACATATCGTGTGATGGTGCGCACATGCACCAGAAATGCAGCGATTATAGACAAATACAGGTTTCAGTAATGGTGGCGGTAATTAGGACACTGTCTGCATACAAGGCCCGAGATACCTTCTGTTCAATACTTCCCTATACGGAAAGAAAAAGAACGATTGGAAAATGCATAAAGGAAGTGAATGGAGTGTGAGTTAACAAAAGTGACGTGTAGTTTTTGTGGGCTCTCTGGACCTGACATATGAGGTGGAAATGGGTTACAAGTCTCAGCAAACTCTCTTTCCTGAAGAAAAATACATTATGTGCCAGTCAAGCTCCCTTCATCACTGTTTCCCACCCCTGCAAATGTCCACAGGTGCACCTACAGGGGTCTGCAGCTGAGGCTCTGGATTAGTCATTCAGGTCACTGACGCACAGCAAATTCAATGTATTTGTGTTTATCTACAACTTTTTTCTCAGATTTTATGTTTCCTCATAGTTTTTATAGCAAGGCTTGTGCGCCAACAGGTTTACTGTCCAGTCCACATAGACGAGACATCATCTTTCTTGCAAAGGTTTTATGACTGTTTGAATGACTTGAACTTGTTTTTTGCTTTTTGTTGTGGTTTTTAATACTGGGAAGAATCTGCAGCAGAAAAAGTGCAGTTTTAACTTGTACAAGCATGTTCATCCTGTTCATACTCACCAGTTTGTACAACCCACTTTGATTTGATTAGACTAGGTGAGCAACTAATGATTCTTTTAATTGGTCTGATGATTACTTTATCAAGTGGTAGAACATAGTCTATAAAATGTCAGGAAATAGTCACAAAATCAGAGGTTTTTTGTCCCCTTCTTATTTTGTTTTTGCTCAGTCAACAGTCCAAAATCAGGGCCACAAATATTCACATTTCTGATGTTGGAATAAGATGCTGAAATGAGGACATTCTGGTTGTTTTCTGTTTATTATTGGACCAATAGTTTAAACTCTAGATTAAATTATACTTAATCAGATTTGCGTGAGACTCAGGCTTGAATTAATGGTTAACTTTCATCCATCCTTCCATTTTCTTTAACCGCTTACACTTATCAGGGTCACAGGGGGCTGGAGCCTATCCCAGCTATGACTGAGCGAGTGGTGGTAGACACCCTCGCCAGTTTCACAGAGCTGACACATAGAGACAAACAACAATTCACGCACACATCAACAGGCAATTTAGAGTCATCAATAAGGCTATTAAATGCATGTCTTTGGACGGTGGGAGGAAGCCGGAGTATCCGTAGAGAGCTCACACTGACACTGGGAGAACATGCAAACTCCGCGCAGAAAGGCCCCAGCTGGGATTCAAACCAGAGACCTTCTTGCTGTGAGGCATCAGTGCTAACCAGTGCCACTCCTCTTTGACTTTCATCTACAAAATGTCAGAAAATGGTGAAAATACCTGTTACGATTTCCCAGAGACGTGTGACTTCTTCGTCTTAAAAATCACCTCTTGTGTTTGGTTTTCCAAAGCTTTCACAATCGTTGCATGGCCTTCATCAGTGGATGGGGTTTGCTCAGTTGTCATAGAGATGCTTAGGTCTTAACAATCAAACCATTTCCATGACAACTCTACTTCACTACTGGTAGAGACTACTGAGCTATGAGACTCATCTAATTGTTCTGGAAGTGGACCTTGCAAAGAATGTTTTAATGAACCTTCAAGCTTAATGTTTATGTTCTTTTACTGGTTGCCCCCAAAAATTCCATTTACCACCCACTGGAGAGGATATTTGGCTTTCTTGCTCAATAAATGACTTAAATTATTGTTGATTAATCATTTCAGCACATTGTCTGCTAAACTTCTAATCTTTTTCTAACCTTCTCTCCAAACTCTTAATATCTTTAGTTTAGCACAGGGTTATATAAAGTGCAGCTTATCTACTTTATTGGATTAATTAACTCTTACTTTTGCTGTAATAGAGTTTTATTTTTCAATGTTTGGACAACTCAGCATTGCAAAAAGAAAATGGTGAAATTTATTGGCGCCTCAAGGTGGGGACAATTATCTTTCAATTCTGGAATGAGGCCTCACTAATCAACTGTAAGGCTGTTACCAAAGTGACTTGGGTTTAAAAAGTATTCCCTAAGAGTCCCAAAGAGACAGCTGGAAGCTATTGTAAGTGCTTGGGAGGTCACGGAGGAACGACAACCTGTGTGTGCGCTCTGTGTATAATTGTTTTATTCTGAAACAACCTTGAAGTGAGTGTGAGAGCACCTTTGAGATGGACAGGGGGGTCAGAGAAAGCATTTATAAGGCACTTGTTTTTACTGGCAAGTGTGGGAGACCTTGGAGGCAGCACATATGACACCATTGTAATACCGTGAAGGAAACCATGGACTTTACTGGCACCTTGGAAAAAAATACAGGTGACCTCGGAGAAGGCCTGGTTTTCAGTCGAAACACCCCCTCAATTTCATTTCACACTACATTAGTAATCTAATTACGTGGTGAAATGTTACACCAGCCGTGGTCCTCGGGTGTTGAGACAGAGCTGAAGCCTGTGGAAAGACCCGGAGAGCTCACAGCATGATCGCTCTATGTCTCTGCTACCGTTGAAGGATTCGATGAACCTAGGCTCTCCAACCCGGCCGCCCTCTCTGCCGTAAGCCGAGACCTTCCTTTATAAACGCCAACAGCTGAGCGGCAGCCATGAGCTGTCAGGCAGCATTAAGATTGAGAGCTCTGTACTCCAAGCACATGCAGGGTCCCAATGAGGCCGCCCAGGCCAACATCACGTCCCTGAGTAGCCAAAAGATCAGGCCCACACACTCGCCCACACATCCACCTCAAAACACAGGCCCCTCCATTGACTCAGTCAGCCTGAGGGAGTGAAATTAGAAAGACCCTTCCACCCCGATATGAACCATGGGAACACTGTCTGCCCTCAACCCCGGCTGCCCTCCCCTTGAAATTAATTAAGTGTAATTTCACCTACATAATGGGATACTATGCATTCAGCAGGATGACCGCAATAGTGAACCATTTTTTGCAGCTTATGGCAAGTCATCAGATTGTGTTTTGCAAAAGCAGAACTCTGTTTAACCTCACAGTACAGGGCTGTAACCTCATGAAACCAACCTCCAGCTCTCCTTATAATGTTGTTTACGGCCACATTATTGGTGGAATTTTCTCACATTCTTCATAAAATGATTACATTCAGGGAGGAGAGCGGCTTTTGTGTTTGCAAACTGTGTGGAATTCAGAAAGTCAGGACATTACCTACCGAGGCGAGCTATTGTCTGGGAGCAAGGTTTGTGTTGGATTTGCTCCACATCACCTCATGTTTGAGATTATGGCACAAACCACCCAGAAAGCAGCATCTAAAAGGAATTTTTTAATAAATGTGTTCAGTACAATACAAAGAAAACACTTTTTTAGGTCAGCAGGCCCTTACCTTGCCTGTTTGCTGAATATGAAGGGAAAATGGTGTCTTCCCATGTGATGTTGGAAGGTTTTGGTGTATTTATGTCAAGCAACATTGCCTTCTTGTTTGGATTTGTAACATTTATACATACATACACACTAACCACTTATCCTCACTAGGGTTGCAGGGGGCTGGAGCCTATCCCAGATTTGTAACCTTTACGCTTAATTAAAAAAAAAAAATAATAATAATAACTTAAAATATTTGCTAAAAATGCCTCTAATGCAGATACTAAACAGACTCTGGTGAGACTGAAAACTCAAAAAGTCCTTAAAATACTCAATGAGTTTGGATCCAAAGCTCCAGAACAGCTAATAAATGGGAGTATTTTCTCAACTTTCAAATATAATTGTATGTTTCACATGAAACCTCTGATTCCAGTGTTATTCCAGTGTTTAGATATGAATGATTATTTTAAAATAAAGTGAAGTTTACAGTATTTTGCAGCTTTTGTCCGAGTGCCATTAAAACGTCTCTGGAGTCACTGTTTTGTCCAGCTGCTGGGTTTTGAGCGAGACCACACCACTGTTCTTACGTTTCAAGGCATCTACAAATTGTTCTTGCATGTTCTTATCCAGGATTCAATCAGGGTTGACCTTAAATGTGAGCTGCAGGCCTGCTAATCTGCCTCTGCTGAATGCATCAATCTGTGTCAGCCCTGAAGTGTAACTGGTGTTTACAGTGAGCTTATACTTTTTCTCTTCATTTCCGTCTTTTACTCTCTTTCATTTAGCTTTGTCTGCTTTTTTGCAGATCAAGTTTTTACAATATTTCATGGATCTGCTTTGGAACCTCACTGAGATAAAAGGGCCACAGTTTATCTGGTTTAACAGACTGAAACTTACTGGAAAAAAAGCTCTAATTATGAGAGCAGGCCAGAGGTCTAAAGCTCAGTGTTTCCACTGATTTTTAGATTAGTCTACTTGACTTTCCATGATCAAGACAAATGTTTCATTCAAATGTCAGATTTCTGTAAGCCTTTAAAAAGATTCCTGAACATTATATTAAATATATATATAGATATATATATACATTTGAGTAATTAGGATTAAAGCATCAGCTTGGACATAGATTTAAATTAAATAAAATTTCACAATACTGCTGTGGTAAATATGGACACCTGTGCACGTTTATTTGTGATGATTATATTACTTATGATCCATAACTAGCAGGTTGACAAATTTGCTAACAGCCAAACATCAAGCAAGTGCAACAACAAAAGACATGGCAGCGATTATTACTTACTAGTCCAACAGCAAGAAGTCCAGCTTGGTGTCTGTCTTTGATAATGACAGTATAAAGAATGGACACAGCATGCGTGATGTCACCCACAGGTTTCTAAAGAGCCATTTTCAAACTCTAAATCTGTGGCACTGGCCGCCATCATGTTGGTCCTGACTGTTACGCCTCCCAGCTAATCTAAAAAGATGTGGATTTGTGGGTGGACCTGAGGTGGGCTGAATGAAGCCTGGGTGCTCAAACAAGCCATGGCCACACGGTTAATCATGCATAACTTTAGGCTTTAATATAATTTGAAGATGGGTTTGTTAAAAAGAAAAAATCAATTATACCAGGCTGTTAAAATGTTTGTTTCTGCTGTGAAGTTGGGCATTTAAATATGAGGGCTTATGGAGATTGACATGTTCTATAGCCAGCCTCAAGTGACCATTCAAGGAACTGCAGTTCTTGGCAATTCTGCATAGGCTTCATTTCACAGCCATGGAAGTTGCCACTTGGTCTTTATTTTTTATTATTTCATGAAGCTCTTTACCAACAACTTAAGCCTGGACTCAGCTCTGTTAAATCACAGCCACAATGCTGTTTTGGTCCGTTCTCCAGGCAGCTTCAAACCCCACCATGCCATTAGTAAGTATCCTACATAGTTAAATTGTTTCTCTTTTGGCTGTTTTTATGATCGGACGTTTGCACAGGGTGTTTTATTTTGAAACTCGTCCAGATTCTCTATACCGTTTTTGTGTATGATTTCTGGCCAGCTCGATCTGCTCTGTGCTGATTGACGTGGCTGGTTGCGTCAATCTACGGAGCAGGAGATGCTTCTGAAACGCCCTGTGCCCTGGGCCTGAGAACCTCCTCTTCCCAGCGGTCAAATATGATCCATCACCAAAATAAGTTAAATACATGGTTGTATGTGACTTAATTCCGTAATGCCTGTGCACTGTATTACACCACATATCAGCTGTTTGGATCAGAATTAGAGCAGCACAGCCAGAAAAACAGAAGTACTATCTCTGAAATCTTTCAAAATGTTGAGTTTGATTTTGGTCTGATCTCACAACTTTCTGACACAAACAGCTGATCTGTGGTGTAATACGGAAGGATGGACTACAGTGCCAAAAAAAAGGCTGTTGACAGGAGAAGTGAGAATATTCTAAAACCTTGAATGGATTTTTTGAGATGGGCCTTTTTTATGTGGCTGTCTACAGCTGTGAATAGCTCTGCTTCTGTGCCAGAGTCCCTGTTTCCCCAAACTGGGGGCGTGATAACCATTACTGTACCACCATCTACTGTAGGTAACACACTGATGATGGATAACTACCTTATATAACCACACTTCAGGACACCTGAACTATCACTTTAAGTATTAAGTTTGCATAAAATGCTTGGTGAGCTTGTTTACTTTAATCTTTAGACTATATTTTATTCAGATAATGGTCTTAATTTGACACTGATGATAGGAGTTATTTTCTCAGATGAAATAAAGTCTTAAAACATGTTATTTCCTCCAAATTAGGGTATTAAGAAGTGTTGTTTTAATATGAGTAATAAATCTCATCCTTATCCACGGATGGCTAAAGCTCAATGACTTCCAAGAACATTAAACTCATAAATGAGGGAAAAAATAAATAATTGACTTTTTCATTTAACCAGATAACTTCTTTTGTTTAAGTTTTTTCCATTTGAACTGAAAAGCTGTTTAGAAACTGAATATTGTTTCCATAAAGCCATCAAAAACAACAAACTAACTGTTTGTTATTACATTATCATGGAAATAAAACAGTGGCCTTTCTGCTCCTGCCTTTTGCCTCTTTCTATCAGAGTGGATAAAAATGTGATTAACGCAGACGTGAGTTTTGGGTGTATGTGTGTGGCCCGTAGAGCTCAACTGTTGCATACCTGCAGGCTGCACGCAGGTACTCTTAAATCTTCCCACTAACATCGACCTTCTGTCAAAACAACTCTGAATATGTGTGCCACGTGAAACACGCTGACTTGATTGAGAGGTTGTGTGAGTTTTGTGTGTGTTTGAGCGACTGAGATGGATTTTCACGACTTTTCTTTGCAGATCACTTAAGATTCAACCTCTTATTTTCCAGTTAGCTGGTGTTTATAGCACACACAAGATATTTTCTGTGTGAGTAGGAGGGGGAAAGATTTCCTAATGTTTTCTCTCTTTATTGTCACCAAACGTGTTGCATTACAGCTCACCACAGAATCCTCTTCTTAAGGATTCGCATGCACGCCAGAGACAGTCAGCAGCCGGAAATCACACCACAGAAAACATTCCAAGCGGGTTTATCCCATCGTCGTCACAGCTACACGACATGAACAACGCCTGAAAACAAAACCCAGAAATGCCGGCGATTCGTTTCACATAATTCTGCCAGTATCTCACCACGGAGGGTTGAAGACGGGGAGGTAAATCAGAAAAAGTCCCACAGATGTACAGGGAATCAAATGGCTCACATGGTAATACTCCCTATGAGCTGTCAACAAGATATGAAACTCTACGCCTCATGAACTTGCTGTTCCTCCAAAGAGGTCCATTTGGTGCCCCAGCTACCGTATCCCGTTGCCACCGTTGGGAATTCACCTCGACATAATTCAGCGGGCCCTTACCTTGACGCAGTAGGCGAGCTGGAGGTGGAGAGCTGTGTTCAAGCAGACGGGGAGAATAAGGTTTCCATCAGCTGCAAGCCACCTGTCTGAACAGTGAGATCACATAAGCATGCTGTGCACTGATGCTGGAAAATACCTGTTTAAAAAAGAAAACAGTTTGTCAGAATTTATCGGGGTTAGTGACTGACATATTGCTGTTGTCAAGAGGGGGGAAAAAAAAATGCAACCCCAAATAGTGGTGCTTTTCATGTTTACTTGGACTGAAAATGTGTGTTTTATTCTTAAGTTTCACCAGTTCTATGACTGAATGACCTTTGAAAAACATTTGATAGTTTAAAAAAAGTGACAGCTTGCACCAGTAAACAAACAGCCTGGAAAGCACAAGCACTTGCATGTTTAAAGCTCCAATAATCAATATTTTTAATTAACAGTGGATCAAAAGCCTGCCTGTAATCCACAAGATGTCACTATCTGTAGCTCTAGGGGGCTTTTAGCCTCTTTTAGTTAATTGTTTTGATTTTACAGCACAAATACTGTAGAGTTCAGCCATTTTTAATGTAGCAGCGAGCTCTGTTAAGCTCTGTTAGTACAAAGTTAGCAACTGCCTGCTAAAGAGAGCTATAAGAGAGATATTTTTCTCAGAAGATGGTGGAGCCCAAACTACTTTACTTAAATGAGTCAGGTGAGCAGAAACAGACTCTAAATGTCTGCCAGGTGTGTAAATCGATAACTGTTTTGTATTGGATTCATTAATGTAGTTTGAAAGGCCCAGTGTGAAAGATTTAGTGGCATCTAGCAGAAGTAACTGAACTGACACTGCTTGCCTCAGCCTTCCCAATGTCTTATTTTCAGATGATTATACACCACTGAAGACAGTTAAAACACCATCTGCAAACTTCCGATCGTAAAAACAACCAAAAGCAAAAATTACCAAATCTGAGCACTTTAGCAAAGTCTGGCGGGCAAAAGTGCTCCACTTCTGAAACACTCCTAGCGGGATATGAAGCCATGTGAAGAACAAACCAAAATAGTGTCATGGTTGTGACATCACAGAGATGTGGGATCCAGGGGTTAGGCAACAGAAGCACTTTGGTTATGGAAAAGAAAAAAATTGCATCTCGTGCTGTAAGTCATTGTTGACTTTTTTTAGTGTTCAACCAATGCTACAATTTCGCTGTAACCTGAACCAAGAGCTGACAGTGTCCGGTTATACAGACTTTTTACATTTAAATTTAGATTTTAGAGGTTTATAGATATCATTTTTATGAAGTTTTATAATCTATTTCATATAAATTCCATGCAGGAAAATGTTGGTATCCAATCAGCAAAAGAAAGTGCAAAAATATAGATAACCGTAAAGCACTAGAGTGATTGTAGTCTTGAGCATCTCTTATATTTAATTTTTAATATAAATGAATAAAATACCATGCATCAATACTAACTCACACATAAAGTGAGGAGATAATTAAATAAAGAAAGTTGAGGAATTCAGCTTTGAGTATCACCAACAGTCATTGCACCTCACAGTAGCAAAACTAAAGTTTGTGCTCTCTTTATGCAACATCCAGTAACCCATAAAACCCATCTAAAACCCATGATGATGTTTTATAAACACTGCACACTGCTGCTCATTCAGCAAGATGTCTTATCTAAATTCCTCAACACCCGTCTCTCTAAGGAAACGTCCAACATCAACAATAAACTCTACACACCACTGTGTCTACAGCTGCTGTTGTTTCATCATTTCTGGGTATTTGAACAAAACAAATGTAACCATTTCAAACCATCTTGGCACCTAGAGGCTTTTAGACTGAATAACAAGCGTTTGAGGTAAAAATGACTTCATGTTTTGAGGCGTCTGTCACTGCAATCAGTTATGGAAGAGCAGAGGAAGTGTAAGGTCGACTTTCATGACAGACGTAGAGAGCCGCGAACCGCAAGTTAAAACTCTGACTCATATTATTCATCGAGTCAGAGACCACTGGGCTAAAAGGCAAAATGGGAAAGGCTTTGTTTTTATTTTTGCTGCTAATCAGTGCAGGGGGATAAGCCCTATCTTTGAATTCCAAGTGCAACAGGAAGACCTGATTAGGTTTCAAAGGAAGTTAGTGGAAATTTGTGGTCACCAAAACCAATCTGGAGCGGCCAGCTTTGACCATAAAGTGAACCTATTGAGGGCAATTCAGTAAACCACAATTATGCATTAAAATAGTGTCATGCATTTTATATCTCTAGTTGTGGTTGACTGATATTTAAAAGTCTTTATTTTCTTGAAAACAACAACACATTGTCCTGCCTTTGTCAGATAAAGCTCTCCTTTGACACAATAAAGGCAGAAAGACATTGTGTTTTCAGGTGCTATGTGGTTTGCTGTTGTTCTACAGAATTGCAGTACATGTGGGTGCGCCCAGTACAAACACTGTCGCACCAACCAGCCCATTTAGGAAGCTGCATGCCATAGGAAATGGTGTTTGAGTGTATATAAAGCAGTGCTTCCTTATCTAACTGTTAATCAAAAGCTAAGAATTCATCGCACGCTAACATAGATTGAAATCACAAGTTTTCCACATGAACATTGCCAGGAATATTTTTGTTATATATGAAATGTGAAATTTGAAAAGTAGAAGGGCAATAGAGAATTTCCTGCATGCAAATGATGCCTAAGTAGGCTATGTAGAGAAATGGTTGTTGTGGTGACACTTAAGGTCACTTCCATAATATTCTAAATAAAACTGAATGTTCTGAGTATGTAGATTTTATTTCTTCATGTTGGTTACAGTGAACTGTATTTTACCCGAATCTCTGTTCAAAACACTGTTGGATAAGACTCTACGCCGCTGGCCTGACCATCAGGAGCAACTAGGGTTCATTGTCTTTCTCAAGAACATTACAGAAGGAGCCAGGAGTCAAACCACCATCCCCACGGTTAATGAATATAATGCTTTGACACGGTCAACCAGTCTGACTGCTTCTCCAGTGTAGCCAGTAAACTGGTATCTTCTGGTGGGTGGCCGCTAGTGGGTTTGTCTTGTTATGAAGCCAAGTATGCAGAATATTATCAGAAGTTTTTAAAAAAACTGAAGCACAAAGTCAGGTGGTTACCCAGTAAACTCGTGAGCATTGTTTAGAGATAGCCACTCTAGTCTACCTGCTTAGCAGCAGACCATCATAGTTAGAGTCATAGAGTAGAGCCAGATATTTCCCACAGGAGTTGAGACCAAAACAGAGCTAAGAGAGAGACTTATGTTCACCAAAGTAGACATAAACACAATTCCAAATTAATGACAATAGTATTCCTAAACTAAATAAATAAGCAACTGTCTAACAACTTAATCATACCAACTTAAAATATTGTTATTCATATAAGTTCATGGTAAACATGGGACACATCAGAGAGTTAGGAAGGAAGTTGGCAAACACAATATTAAGTTTTATTACTTTATTTAACAAGGAAGACAACAACTCCCATGATCCCACCCTACTTCACGATGTTGTCAAAGTCGTTCCACAGTGGCTGGAATTGGGTACTGTATGTTTAAATAATGACAAACAGTACCATGTTGTGTAACATTATTGTAACATTAAACTGAAATAATGTTAACAATAGCGTTAGCATGCTAACATCAGTTTGAGTTGCTACTTATCGCTGGACTGTTGGTGTTCATCAGATACCCTGTTGAATGTGCCGGCAGGGTTTCTAGTGGTCATCTGGGGTCTGGTAGGGCTAGGCATAAATTATGCCTCATAGAACTTTTCTGTACCAACTTTTACCACACAAAAGCCAACCGATATTTTTGTAGATGATGAGAGGTTGTGTTAAACTGATAAATAATTGAATGGCAGTCTTAGAATTTCTGAAGATCCTTCAATCTCTGACTTTTCTAGAGGAGTTTTCTCCAGACTTCTGAGAGCTTCACAAAACAGAGAACAATATAGGGGAGACATTTGAGAGAGATTTGCAGGGCATAACAGCAGCAGGAAGTCAGTGTGGTAAACTGCAGTGAACAGGAATTTTACCCCAATGTTTAGTGTAAACTATACCATATCAATCTGAGTTCAACTTCTAAACATAATCATTTCTAACCCTACCCCACTACATCTAAACGTACTTAAGCTTGGAAACAGCAGTTGACAAAACAGTCTCACCATTCAGTAGCTTTTTTAAGCTTTCATCCATATCACACATCTTGATTAGGATTTCAGGAAGCTGCTTGTACAGTAGGGGCACTTTAGGGATCAAAAGTCCTAAAAGTTCTCAGAGGAATATGGAATATTTAAACTCCTAGGTCCTGATGAGGACCATGTGATACAGTTTAAAGCTCCAGAAAAGCCTAGTGAATGGACCTTGTGGTGAGATTATTATTTTAACATTTTAATTTGATATGTAAACAAAATAACTATCTGATAATGTTAAAGTGATGAGCACCATCACCTAAATCAGTTCCACTTTAACAGTGGTGTCAATCATTTAATCGAAGATTTGTGCCAGAAAGTCGAATAATGGGTCTGTCATGTCGTCATGTCATGTCAGGTCATGTCAGGTACAACTAGTCAGTCAGACATAAGACATCATGTCAATCAAAATATACAAAGTACGAAGTAATAATAATGACATATAACTGAAAACCAGCTTTATCTGATGGGCAGATATTAAATATTTAAAGTCGCACGTTATGGGAAAAGGGATTTACCTGGTCTGACAGGAAATGAAACTGTAAGATTTAGTGCTTGTGGTGGTTAAAGGAAATGAACAAGCAGAGAATCTGCTGACAGCTCTGACAACGACACACATTCAAGTACAAACATTCTTACAAGACTATTTCAGTCCGTCTGTCACAGCGTCTTTAATGAAGCTTAATTATAGAGTCCAGGGCTGAAGCTGCAGACAGCAGGGTGGACGACATCCCAGCTCTGCGTTTTTGCAATGTTTTCACAGGACAAACTTATCTGATTTACAGTTAGCATGTCTGCGTACATGTACTTGTGTGCAGTTTCCAAGCACCTGAGATGAGAGGAAATGTGTCTCAAGTACATAGATGTGAGTGAGATGGTTGAACACCTTTTCTCGCCAAATAGAGAAAACACTTTGCTCACATTTTTCCCTCCAAAGACGTGACTCCTGAGTGGTTTGCCGAGGTAATTTTACACTGCTCTTTCAGCTTTGTCAGCAAGGATAAAATGCTGATTCACAAAACAGCTTTGAAAGTCTTCATTGTCGAAACAGAGGAAAGGGACTCCATTTTCCAGCCAGTGCGGGTTGTGTATAACCCAACATGCCTTAGTCTAATTGCCGAGATTGAAGTACAGTAGATCTTTTGATTCTCTCCATGTGAAAGTGGTGTTTCCATGCCTGAATCCACACCCATGACATGAGCACTCAGCACAAACATTTATTTCAGATCTGAGTGTTGTTTACAAACTAGCAGTGACTGATGGGAAGTGAGGAACCATTCGATCCTACGCCCCTCTCATTATGCTGGTTTTCTGGGGACTTTTTCTCATGCAGAACAGTTTTGGACTTGCCAGCACGACTTCATAATTGTCATCATGTCATATTGAAACCTCTCAGCGTCTCACCAGAACCAATAACTGACGTCAGCTGTTGACCAAAGTCAATAAGTTCCAAGTTATGTAATGTAAGACAAAAAAAAAAAAAAAAAAAATTATCCTCTGCCATAAGTTTGGAACAATATATTTTTCTTTGTAGAGTTAAGACACTAAGTAAACGATGATGAAGTGCGAGATGAAGTGCAACCAAAAGATTGGATGTGACAAAAAAACCCACACAATCAGTCAGTCAAAGTATAAACCAGATACTTTAATGAATCAATTCAGTTTTTCAGACTTGTGATGGATAAAAGAAAGAGACACAAAACAGACATCAGGTAATCGGTTATTTATACTTTATAATTTACAAACGTCATTCGCTGTCAGAAAGCACCATAGTGGAGACATTTTATAGTAAAGTAGAGAAATATTTATGTTTAACATAAAACCTAACCCCAACCCCACTAACCCTAACCCACATTGAGGCAACATACTTCACATTTCCAGACTCTACAATAGGGCAGCAGTCTAATCCATCATTACACAACATTACATGTTGATGTTCATATAGCTCAGAGTACACAAGGTGAATAGTAACAGATCTGAAGTAACACACGAGTAAAAACGTTCTCGTACTACTCATGTTCCCCTTTGCTGTACCTTTACTCTTTAGTCGAGTGTATTTTAGAGCCTGTAATTTATGTTTTACTTCATTACATTTGCTATTTATGCCTTCATTATAAATCTTGGGGTTGAAGGAGGGGAGCATGCAAAGAGCACCTTCATTGCAACTGCCTGGATTTACAATAAGCACCACCTGTCTTTTGACCACAATGCAATGATGACGGTTCAGAACAACAGGCAGCTTCCAGTGTCCTCCAGCAAATCAAAGTTGCATAAACTGTAGGTGAAAGTGTAGTTAGCAAGCTAACATTAGCTATTTTAATTTTTCATGTGTAATTGTTTCATGGCTTAATCTTCGGTGTTATGATAATGACATTAATTTATCTTAGCTAGCTAATGGTCTGTTGGGCTTTTGAATTGGTGCTTTAGAAAGTAGTTAACCAAACATAATAATAAAATAATTTTCACGTTACTTTCATAATTGCACCCTTAAAAATGTTAAATTGGAAAGTAACTTGTACTGAAAGTAATTTAATCTGAAGTAAATATTATGTTTATGGGTGTGTATAGTGGTCACTGTAGTACTTTCACTTTTGTAGTACGTTATACATGATCCTCCTACAGAACTGTATGTCAGGTTAAGTAAGGATAGAGTTTCTTCACAGTTTGTATCACCACATGGTTTTTATTGAATACTTCAAGTACTCAGTGTTCATAACAACAGATTAAGAATAAGATTAGGTTAGTTTATATTTAGGTATTGAGATTCAGTTTATCACAAACAATTTGAGGGGATTCCCCTGCAGGAACTTTTTGACCATTTTCAAACATGTAGGCACTAATTACTAGAAAGAAACATAGTCACCATTTCTGGACCATTTCTGGGTTTTACTCAGCAGTTATCCAGAACTGACTCAGTAAACCTTCTTCTTGAAACAGACCCCTGGTCTGCTTACATAACTGTCAGTTGCAGTGTATATTGCTTGTTGTGTTTTAAAAGTGATCAGGTAAAGAATTCAGTTTTCCAGCCAAGACTGAAAAATGATACTCACCATCCACCTACTCCTGGATTCCCATATTACCTTGATCTGACGTGTGCCAACCACCACTCTGTTCATGATGGGAAAAGCAAATATTTCAAAGAGACTTTCAGAAGTTTACTGCCCTGATGCCATTGTTAGTTTCTTCGGAGCACAGTTGTTGTCTTTGGCTTGTTCAGAGTAAATATTTCTATTCCTCTGTTGTGTTAGAAAATGATGTGTATTCAAGGCCCTGGAGATGGATCTCAACCCAGACTAAATACAGTCTTTTTGATTGTTTTGTTTTTTTTCTTTTTCTTTACAGTGAGTCGTTTGTGTGGGTTTTGCTCTTTCTTTGTAAGTGTGGGTAAAATGCAACATTTACATCACTTTTTTGTTGTTTTTTTGGCTCCCATCACTGATTTTCCACCACCGTGAAATTACTTGACTACAGTCAGTAACCCTCTGAATCTCTGTTACATATGTGCAGAGGCTTGTGGCAGACCAGGTTAGAGGTCTGCTTCACTACAAAACACCTACGAGATCAAACATGAGTGCAACAGTTTGATCTTTCTGGACTACGTTTTATTTAAACCATTTATCTGCTTCTTACAGGCTGTCTTGTTCGGTCGCATTTGAGGTTTTACAGTTGAGTTCAAGACATGAGAACAAGCGTTTTCTTCACATCATTAGCAGCTGATTTAGACTGAAGTTTTATCTATTGGGAGTCACTGATGCGCATCTGATTAAGTACGCTTCCTTTTAAGTGTAGAGAAAACGGGTGGTCTGCAGTGGCAGCAAGGCTAAATGATTTGTGGCCCAAGCGGAGACACAGAAATCAGAAGGGATTAGAAAACATTTTATAATTCTAGTCTGTTTTTCTCCTTCACAAAATACTTGTCACACAGTGGGGAAAGTGTGCAAGTCAACCGAGAAATGGTTAAGGATTCCAAGCCAAAGGGGTCTGCTCGCCGCAAAAATGCTAACATGACAATTGCTGGATAACTCAATTAGCTATAAAGACAATTAGGGTGAAGGTGGTTGAAGATAATAGCAAGGCAACAGTGGACGTATCAATGAATCCGTGCAAGGCTCATTAAACAGTCTCAAGGTCAGTGTAATATGATCCAAGTGTATACAAGTGTTGGGCCTCTTCTTGATCTGTTTTCCATCAGTTTCAGAGGGATTGTTTGGTCAACACGAAGCCTCAACAACATGCAGAATCAGAGCAAGGATGTCATCTCAGACGACAGCATCTGGGCTGCGAGAAACTCGTAACTCTGCCGTGAGGAGACGTTCGCTCAGATCTTTACAACGGGGTCCAAGGACGATGCACTGGAATCGTAAACACTTATATAGACCGTCAGGAACCGAGATCTGCAGTCAATCAGACCCCGGCTGCCAAAGACGGAGTCAGATCCTCAGTTTCTTCCAGAAAACACAGATTTTAAGGGCTTTTCACTTCCTTTTAGACCTTTTTTTTTTCTTCGCTTTCTGCCCCGGCCAGGCGAGACAGTGTCAGATCCTGTCCGCAGCTGTGCGTCCTCAGCCTCTGGTTTAGCTCGTACCTCATATAATTTAGTAACCACTGAGGTTGCCTCTGGCTTTTGACATTTGAGGCTTGCAGGGCCACGACCACCAGTATAATCACTTACTCTGCTCTAAAGACTACAGTCATTGTCTGGAAGAGCGATTGCAGTACAAGTCTTTGAGTAATAATGGCAAACATATCTTAAGTTTTATGAATCTATGGCGCCACACTGTTTTGACATCATCTTTACCAAATTCTGTCTTTAATGCAGTCAAATGCCAAGAACAAACAAAAAATCTTTTGTAGCAAAACCCAATCTATAACATCCATTATTCATATTTTACATGATGTTTTAAACAAAAGGGGATTATTTTTGGTGAAATAAAGAGTTGTTTTCAAACATTAGAGGGGTCAGTTGCCTGCTACCACTCAGCCCGTCGTCTTTCAGTGATTTGGCATCAGATCAGCCGTCTGTTTCTGACTCGGCTTGGCTGAATCGTGGCTCAAACTCCAAATCTGCTCCGGAGGTTGCGGCCTTGTTGGAATGCATCCACAAACTCAGAACCTCGACCGCTCTCTCTCACTCTAGCTGTCATACAATCACCCCCCCTCTCTCTCTCTCTCTCGGCCATGAGCACACAGTCCCTCCCTCCCTCCCTCCCTCCCTCGCTGCTTGGCTTCCCTCTTAGCAGAATGATGGGAACTCACTTACTGCCGGCTCCGTTCACACTGCAGCTGGAAACTGAAAAATATTTCCTTGTAAATCAAATGGATCTGATGTTTGTGTCCAGTCTGAACAACAATAAGATCGTTGTATTTAATGCTCATTATTTGTACTAGAAATAAATTACTTGTTTCCTGTTGCTAGAAGACAATTAAATGCAAGTTAAATTTAAGGTTGTCTCATGAAAGAAAGTGCTTTCACATATTACCTGTTGATTATGAGATATATACACTATATATGATTATGATCCCTCATAAGTAAAATGTAAAAATCAGTAATCTACAATGTGTTAAGGAGGAAAATTGCATATAAAAAATAGATTTTTCACTCTTATGAATATATATATATATATAGATAGATAGATAGATAGATAGATAGATAGATAGATAGATAGATATCATATTGCTGTATTTGTTGTCTTCAGATTTCCATATGTTTAAAACAACTGCCCCCAGATTTTATTTCATTTTTTTAACCATCATAGTGGTAAAAAAGAAAGAAAGAAAACAATCAGCCTGCTAATGTCTTTCAAAATGTTAAAGGAGCTGTATACAAGCATTTGCAACCTGTTGAATTCACACTCCAAACAGATTGGAGGTAGTGTATCACCAGAACACCAGGTGTTTACCTGTATCGTAAGAAACAACCAACAATCAGTCACCTGTCAACCTGTCAAACGTTAGCATTAACAGCTGTTTACCTACCAGTTTAGAAGGAACTTTGCAAATTCAGCATTAAACTACATCCCTTTGCACACCAAGTTTAAATCAGTGGAAAGCATGCCAACGTTTTTTTCTATTTCTATCACTTCTAAACGCGGTTTATTGCCCACGGATGCAATGTTAGACTGAGGATAGACTGGACATAACTCACTACTGTCTACAGTCTTCCGACCACTCAAAGCGCTTTTACAGTACATATCTCAAGGAGGAACTAACCATTCATACACATTAACACACCGCACAGCCTTCAGCCTGAAGGGGATCGAACCGCCGATCTTCTGATTAGTGGATGACCCGCTCTACCTCCGAGCCACAGCCGCCCTGATATCTCTGCAACACTATACAAAGTCTTTGACATGATGGCAAAATTGACATTTCTTCACACTGTTTGATACGTTTTGTTAATTAAAAGGAGCTGTTCAACATTCTGTGCTTCGTCTTTAGCATAAAAGAAAATATACATACCACTCTAACATTTGTGTGTTAAGTTTGCTCCTGGAAATAAGGGCTGATTGGCTTGGCATAATGACTGGAAACAGAGGATCAGGTAGCCCTTCAAAGTTCAGCTCACTAATTAACACGCTATATCTTGTTTCTTAAACAAACACACAAACATTAATGGAAAAATATTAATGTGAGTAGTGTTTTAGGGGTAGTTCGGTGCTGTAACCATTGTTGGCTTACAACAGTTTATCATTTACTGTTGTGCAGAGTATCCAGGTAACGTGGGTTGCCAGATATTGTTTATAAGCACACATTTTAGTGTGTCTGTAGAAGTTTAATGGCACTGCGACAACAAGAATCCATGGAGTCAGTGCATCTGGTTGTCGTTTGCCAAGAAATCTCTGTAAACTGAATGAACCCGTGTTACTGAGGAAGTGTCCCAACAATGGAGAGAAATATAAATACCTTAATTTACTCAATTTTAGTCAAAACTAAAAGATCATTTTAAACACACAACACTTCATGTTGTAAAAGGATTGGATCACTGTTGCTCTAAGGCCAAATGTGAATACAACTAGGACACATTAATTTAGTGAGTTAAATCTCGTGTCTGAAGCCGCCTTAGGGGAGAAGTCCAAGAGGCACTGGGGCCACAAATTGGTCAAGTGTAAATGGATGCGTCTACATAAGCCACATATGTCATCGCTACACTCTGACCAAAACATTACGTCTCCAACCACAACAGCAGAAATCCCTGAACAACGTAACCACACATTCTTTAACCAAACTGTGCTCAAAACAAGTGAGAAAAACAAAGGTTTGAAAACTTGACATCTTGTTACTGCTATTCATGCGTTTTGTTTTCAGCAACACTGTCAGTTAATACTGGTTCACAACATCCAAGAGGAGATTAGAATAATAATCCAACAACAAAAATGTACCAACAGTGTAATTGTAGCCTCAGTCTTTAGCCCTAGGAGGTACAGAACACCAACCAGGCGCCCTCACCTCCTCCTCCTAAAACCTCAAACTCCACCAGTCACGACCCTCACAGCTCGACCTTTTGTCACTCTAATTTATCTGCTGTTTAAATGGTTTGTGCATTCTGTTTTTTGTTTGTCTGAAGGAGGTCTACTTTGAGAGGTCATTCGTGCACACGTTAATTTTTCACCCTTCCGGATGAGGTGAAAACAGATGGTTACCCCTCACAGTGAATCGAGGCAGTGTTGCATTATGACTCAGCACCCCGGAGCCAACATTTTGTAGAAGGTGGAGAAGCATCGCAGGGGACAACCCCCCACAGCAGCTCTCCTAATTAAGAAGTTAAATGTCAGACATTACTGGGGGCGATTTAATTAAAGAGTTCATTTCCAAAATACTGTATCTATTTTGGAAACATCTGGAGTCGCTTGAAACATGAAATGTAGTGTCCTTGTTTTGCCATGGATTTAAGGTCTGATTAGCCTTTTAAAAGTACCAAAATGTTTTGATTTTGTGCTTGTAGTCATTTTGTAAGGTGTCATTTTCAAGACTGGAGATTTACTGCTGTTGGCATTAAAGTATTCAGATCCTTTTCTTGAGAACAAGAATGTAAAAAATACTCCATCACAAGTAGAAATCCTGAAGTAAAAGTACAGAAGTATTATCACCAAAATGTACTTAAATTATGAAAAATAGTTCCACAGAAAAATGGTCCCTGTGATTGATATATTATTTTAATTGCCAATATTGGCGCAACAAAGTGTTAGCAGCATTTTATTGTTGTAACTGGTCATGGTCGAGCTAGAGTTTACTACTTTTGTTTTCTTTATCTTTATCTAAGGACTTTTCTGCACTTTTTCTCTAATCTTCACTTTTTTCATTTAAATGAAAAGTTGAGAGGGAAAATGTATCTTTGGTGGAATCACTAAAAACTACATCTGAAATGTGATAAAAAGTTTGGAGGGGTCAGTTGGTACATGGGTTTAGGAATACTGACATAACAACATACATCGTGACATATATGTCCTGGAAAATCAATGGAGAAACTAGTTATGGACACTGACAGTATAAAGAATGGATGTATCCATGATGTCACCCATAGGTTTCTGAAGAGCTGTTTTGAAGCTTAGAATGTGGTGGCTCTGGCTGCCGCCATCTTGGCAGTCGTGCCTCTTCTGCTTGCTATCTAATCTAATGACACCTGGGTGCTCAAACAAGCCATCTGTAACACCTATGCTGTTAATTTTGCATAACTTTAAGCTTTCTATAATTTGAACGGGTGAGTCAAATAAAAATTCAGACTCAGTACAGTTGTCATGAACAGGGAAACTAATTATAGAGAACGAAAACAGGCTGTAAACACCAGGCTGTAAACATTTATGTTTATTTCTGCTGTGAAGTTGGACATTTTAATATGGGGGCTTATGGAGACTGACTTGTTCTGTAGCCAGCCTCAAGTGGCCGTTCAAGGAACTGCATCTTTTGGCACTTCCTCATTGGCTTCACTACAGCCACAGAGGTTGCTGCTTGGTCATGGATAAAATTTGCCTAATCGGGCAATACATGGGATATCACATTTTTGCAAAAATCATAAAAATCAAATGTGGTCATAAAACAGTCACGCTCTGTAATTTGCAAAAAATTTCCCACAATATCATACAGTCCAACACACATCAGCTATGTCATAAAGCATTGCATCATTCCACAGCTGGAGGACACACCAGACCCATCATCCTTCAGAGGCAATGGGAAATAGGACACTGGTCGTTCAAAGCTGGTGTTTGTCACAGAGATTAACAGGTAGCTAACACTGTATAAACTGGAAGGAAACATTTATATTGTCTTGAATAGGATTATATTCCAAAACTGAGTTATCAGTCATTGTAATTCTAATGTACAAAGCTTCTGATTCAGTTAGTGACACGAATAATTTAGTAAACTAATCATCCTGGGGATTTGGTGTCAAAGTTTTGTTCATTCATGCACTGGATGAACACTTCTATTAGCCAGTTCTTCTTCTGTTTATTAGACAAAAGCTGGAATCGTAAAGTTTAAGCTTGACTTCCTGTGAGCCAAAAGATTTTTCTCATGAAAAACCAAAATGTTCAAAACACCAAGTTTAAAAGTTGTCATAAAGTTGGATCGCAGATGTGAAGATTGAATTACTGTTGTGTTTTAGCAATCAGGATGAGGATTTGGCTAAATTAAAATGTACTTATATGAAAATGTCAAAAGCCTTTTACTTTGAAATATTAAAGTTTACTTTTAACTATCTGAACTTTGGCAACACTGCATCAATCAACAGTAGAAGTGAGTGTCAGAATTAGTGTGTGGCAACATCCCTGTTCACGCAGCTCGATGCGTTCAGGGAAATGTCAGGACTTTAAAACCCTCACGATGAAATCCTCGAGTCCCAACAAGTCTGCAGGCGAGGCAACGCGATCCAAGAGCAGCGTTACGCGATCCAAGAGCAGCGATGCGCGACTCGGCGTGAGGATGATTAAACAAAGTGCAGCAGTCAAGGGGGAGTGACAGAACGCTCAGTGATGAAAGCCAGACAGTGAAACGGTTCCTGAATGGTTTTGTGAGGTGAAGCAGACCCAGTGACTAAAACATATTACATGATTACATTGAAGTGAAGAAAGAGAAAGGGGAAGTTTTACAGCTCAAACTGAACTGACTTCACTTTTCACATGCGGCGACGCTTGAAACCAAAATGTTACAGATACAATCAGGAATTCAGTCCACTTTCCAAGTTTGAATGCATCCCATTTTTTTTCTTGAATAGCGTTAGTGACGGATGGAGAATAAAATTTTTAGAACTTTCTTTCTGTCAACAGAGCATGCTATAAATTTTAGTGTGAAAAGTTTTGTCCAGTAAATCACTGTGTAACAATGTCACAATGTTTCAGCAGAGGACAACAGTCCAGCAACTAGGCGTACATATTTAAAAAGAAGCCCCACAGTAAAGAGCAGATTTAACCTGATTTATGCCGCCAACCACTGGAGTGATGTAATTTCACTGAGGAGCATGTAGTGCACATGTCACGACTGTGTGATGAACAGTTAAGTTCCCTTGAAGAGTTATTTAACAGCATTTTTTTAAAGCTACACTTGGCAATTTCACTGCACCTGAAAACCAATAAATCTTTCCTCATATAACTCAGAGCTGATGTTTTCAATTCAGTTATAACAGCAAGAAGTACTGATGGATTTCCATCCATCAGTATTTCCAGAAGAAATAATGGAGAAAACAGTTACTAGCAGCTGATTATTGAGTTAATCTGTGTAAAATTATGAATGTGAATGGTTGAATTTGAGACTTTGTCTTGAAAATCGTATTTTAAAATCAGATTTTCACCCAAAAATCCCAAAAAAATCATCAATAATTTCCTGCATTTTTCTAACTAAAATATATATATATAATAAAATGAGCTCTACACTGTAAAAACGAAAACTTAAAATTGTTGGTCTAATTATGATTTCTGTGTAAGATGAATATAAAACATTAAGTATCCATGTCAACTTTGCAATGTAATTTAATCCAACCAACAATGTTGAGTTTTGGGTCAAGAGTTGGGCTCACTGTAGTATCTTTGTTAGCAAGACACACAAGTTTAAGTCAGACTCGGTTTGAGGCTGGGCCAACTACAGTGGACATGCGCATTTCGACACTTTGGAAAAAACGGGGTTCCTAACGGAATTTTCAGGGGTTTCACCTGCAAGCCTACACGCTGTGGGTCTCCCTCCATGTTGGATCAGCTTTCTCTGATGGTGAGTATTTCCGCAAATAAACTGTTTAAGTTACTCTGAATTGTTGTAAATGTAATTCGCGATTGTTTTGGCTACGCGTGTAGTCACAAGTTTTATATTATTATTTTGGGGTTTCGTTGTTATATTAGCAAGAAAGCTAGCTAGCCTCTTCAACCCGATAGTCCCCCGCACGGGGGACAGCGTGAGATGCATGCACAACACAGACGACCAGCGTCTGCTAGGAAGCACCAGTCCTAACATGAAGCATACCAAAATGACGGGGAGAAACTGAGCTAAAAGCCTCTACCAAGCATTGCCACCCAAACGAAACATAGTTCAGGTTGCGGTAAATGTGGCTATGAACCATACAACTGAGGTATATTTTTGAATGAATGCTAGCGAGTTAGCTTGTAGTTGACTACCCGGTAGCAAACTAGTGTTGCTAAGCGACGCATACACTTAATCACGTGACGTCGCGCTAACAACAACAGTCAGATAACTCGGTGGTGGAGATATTAGAAATTAACTTAGGTTGTCATCTTTAGCTTTAACAGTAACATTGTGCAAGTGTTACTGTAAAACTTCAAATTAGCTTGAACAGGTGAAACAGGTCTCCAATCAAGCAGGAAAGGTAGATATTAAGATATGAGTTATTGGGCATGTACATTTGAGATAATATGTATTTATTTGAAATAATAAGGATAAAAAATAATTGTTGTAAGCTAATGGTTTTCCACCCAAAGCTCGGGTTGTCTTTGAGATGCGGTGGTCTTTATTTTGTCGCACACTGTATCTACATTGTACATTTTTCGCTAAAGCTAACTCCGGCTACCAGAGCCAACCAGCTCTCTCTCCATTTGCGCGCACAAGCACACTCACTCGCTTTCAGCCCGCTCGCTCTCTCTCTCTCTCTCTCTCGTTCGCTCACTCACATCTTACGCACATACACACACATTTCGCCCTCCGCTGGATAAAAGCGGTAACTTTTTCTCACCTAGGCTTATAAACAAACAAAAATGAAGCATTTAAATTTGGGGGGGAAAAAACGATTTTGAACAAAAAAAATTATTTAAAAATCGTAAATCAAAAAATCCCGATACTTATGTGAATCGATTTTTTTCTCCCATCCCTAATACAGCATACACTTAAGCTGATCATCTAATGTTGGTAATACAATGACTTTGGATCTCACAGTACCTCATACACCCCACTTCAAACAGTCCACCTATTCCTTTAAAATCATCAGATAAACATGTGAACTCTGTTGAAGGGTGACACGAGTGATTCCTATAAACTTAACAGCAATTATTTACAGTAATATTTTAATTTGAAATAAATGTTTTAATACTGAAATGTGATTCTGCTTTTGTGTTCAACAGATCTGTGCAGAGTTCTACCGTGTCACCACCAAGGAGCTATTGGGGACCTTCAGGTCAGCCTCAGATGAGTACTCTATTCGCCTTCTGAAATTATACCGTGCCAAGACGGGTGCCATTGGTCAAGAAATGGAAAAACTCCTTGACCAGCTTGATCACCAGGTACACTGATCACTTGAGATCAATTTAAATTTTTATTATTGGAATTTACATATCTGTGGCTCAGTCTCTAATTTTTGCTCTTAGGAGGCAACACCACTTATGTAATAATACAGTGTTGGTCACTTCTCTGACAAGTAGTTTCTTTTTTTTTTGGTGGGGGGGTTTCAGAGATCTGACATTGGACTACAGAGAAGGAACACATCCCTGCAAGGTCTACCCCTGTTTCTTCACAAGGACTCAGAGAAGCTCTTCAGGACATGCTTGGTGAGTACAGTAGGAGGCTCAACATTTTTAGATTTATGGGATGGAATTGGTTCCTAATTTTTAATTTTCATTTATCTCTAAATTTGGCACCACCTTCATGTTTTTATCAGGAAACTGATCCAGATGACAGTCAGACAAGAGGACTCAAGATTGGTATCCTCACTGTCCTTGAAGATGATGGTGCCCCTACCTTGCTGTCCAGAGTCCAGAATATAGATGTTGTGTTGGAAGAGGACATTGTCCTCACAGATCTCCCAGACCTCCCCACTGCATTCGCCTTGCTGTTTGGCCTGCTCTATGCCTTGAACCTCAATTTCCCCAAAGAAAACAGGTACACCTTTGAAGTGGTCGAGACCATCTTTATGAAACTTTCCACCAACTGCACACAGCGTGTCAGGAACCTCAAAACCAAGCTTTTACTGTAAGTCAGCTAAAGCCTGACTAAAAAAGGCCATACTATTTCTTAAAGCAATATTCAACATTTTTTTTTCTTGTAATTAGCCTCTCAATCGAGATCCAGGCAAGAGGATAGATATAATCGTTTAGACTGTGTGTGCATTAACAAGAAACAAACGTACGGTAGTAAACAGGATTCACTCTGCTTGGTCATCAGATAAACTTTCCAACGGTGTAAACGGTCCTGTTTGCTTGAAGAAGACAACAAAATAAAATGTCTGTCCTTCTCCTCGTACATAGACATTTTATTTTGTTGACCTAATTCTTCCTGTTGTGCTGTAGCTGCGCTTTATTTCCTGTAAGTATTTGATTCAAAAATAACATCACTCGCTAATTTGAGTCTAAAAATTACATAACTGGGTAAATAAACCAATCACAACAGGCAAACAGGACTGTGTACACCATTGGAAAGTTTATCTGATGACTAAGCAGAGTGAATCCTGTTTACTACCGCTCATTGGAGTGAAGCTAATTAAACTAAAAAATGTTATCCTCTTGTCTGGATCAGGGTTGAGAGGCTAATAACCAAAAGGAAAAAAATGGTAGGAGCATCGCTTTATGTTGCTTTTGGCTACATGCAGACATGCATGGCAAACTTTTTTGTTTTGTTTTTATGGGTGTTTTATTCAGTTGGATAATTCTGCCCAATTTACAATGTTAAATTGTATGCCTTTAACTGGCATTGTTTTTTTAAAATTTTATATTATATAAACTGTTGTGAACTGCACAGGTGCTTTTACAGGTTTTATGTATTTGTGTTTGACACGGCCACTTCAGATATGTCAGCAATGTTGTTGCTGTTGTTACAATTGTAATGCACTGCACAATGACATGTTTACGACATGGTAAAAATGTTTTGAATGTATTTGGCCATAGGTCAATAACACTTGGAAGTTATTATTGTTATGGAGCTACTTGTTCTGCACTTGGGTTTGCTGCATTAAGACAGCGATTCTCTGCTGCTGAAGTAGCTGTGGTACATGTTGCTTGTTTTACGGCTGTCTGGCATTCAGAAATGTTAAATGGAACAGTTTCCAATTATTACTTTTAATAAAGTATGAAGTAAACTTTAAACTTGTTTTGTATTCTGTGAAATGCAATTTTAAATGTTATTAACCTTAACTTGAAATATTAAGTTAACAACCCTAACTTACTTTTTTAAGTAAGTAAAAATCTTAGTTGGTATAACTCTAACTTTTAAGTTTTACTAATGGAGAAAAGTAAATTATCTGAACAAAAGATTATTAGTTGGCCAAACTGTTTGAAAACATAGACTTTTAAGTTGGCACAACTCTAACTTTCCAGTTTGTCTAAAAAAGAAAATGTAATTATACAAACAAAATAATATGAGTTGATGAAACTTTTTTTAAAACTCAGCATTTTCTGTTGGGCTCAAAACTCAAAAATTGATTGCAGTAAGTTGCCTTGAAATTTTGAGTTTTCTCAACTTTTTCATTTTTACAGTGTAGTTTTGTGGTCCAGAGTCTTAATTCAAGACAGACAGCAAGCATTACAGCATCTCCAATGATCAGATCTCAAGTTACTGACATCTTACTTGATTCAGTAGTTAATTCAACTGTAATTTAGCACATTAACTGTGATGGAAATGGAAATGTGGGTTATATACACCCAACAGTACACCTGTTCATTATTGGTACAAACATCATTTTGAGTGGGGTGTCAAGTTAGTCTTTAAAAATATGTGAAAAAGCAGTAAATGTGACATTAAACTGTTGAGTGACTTGTGTAGGGAAAAGAAACAAGTTTTTTTTTTATCCTGGTGACCTTTATTTCCCTAAAATAACAACTTGGATCCTTGTTTATTGGTAATGATTGAAAAGAGATACCAGCATACCACATATTAGCTGTGTATACTGTACAAAGAAGATTTTCCACTTGTGTTTAACTGGAGTTTAAGTTTGGCAAATTCAGTCAATCTTTTGAGTATTGTCCCAGGATGTGCTTCTTTGTTGCAGTTTACGCAAGTTGAAAATACTTTGAGTCAAAGAGGGGTCAAGGCCTTTTTCATTTGATGAACTCCAAATATCCAGACTGACACTAAATCAACTCAGTTTGTGTTCCCTGATGGAAAAAATTAAATCACAATGTCCAAGGTACCATGTTACTGTCACTGTCAGCCTTTGGCATCATTACATTAAAGCAGTGTTTTCAGCAATGTGACACAGATCACCTCACAGTATGTTGCCTGCTGGAGAGGAATCAATGAAAGTAAAGCCCCAGAACTCAAACTGTTAGCAGTAAAGGTAAATCATCAGTAAAGTCGTCCATGCGTGTGGTTCCATTTCACATCTCATGCCTGCATGGCTGTATAGCAAAAAAATAAATGTCCTTGCTGAGAGTGGAACCAGAGAGTTACTCATTTCCAAGAGGTCATGTTGATGTCATTCACTGTCGACGCCAACTCCATCCAACCTCATCATTGGTGAGGATGTAGGAACAACAGTGGACTCAGAAGTTTAGAAGTGATCCTTTTCGGTTTTTGGAACGTTTAGAGGTGACTCATTCTTTCACACCTAAACACATCTCAAAAACGCAATACAGCTATTTATTGCTTTTAATCAACATATTTCCAGTTGGGCTTCATGTCTATTTCCTGAGGGGGAAACAGTGATGCAGGGAATTATTGGTTTTCCAGCACTTAGGCATTAACTGTAAATAGGCTAATTGTGATACAAAAAGCTGACTAAATGTTTTAACTCTAAAAATCATTAAACTAAAATCTATATGTTGGAAATGGATGTGAGCACTTGCTTTTTTTGTTGTTTCTTTTTTTTAAAGAGATAATCTACCTTTGCACTCCTGTCGTATAACTGCTTAACAGTTTGTGCTCCTACAGAGAAGGTTAAAAGTGAATAGTGAAACACAGCCAATAAGCTATGATAGCTTCCTTCATTTTGGACAGAACTGTCAGGATGCTAATGATCAATGGTGCAAATTGGCATGTCAAATTTTCCTAACTCTTCTTGAATTGAAATCTTGAAAATTTGCACAGATTTACTGCAATCAAATCTTCCAAAGATTTCATTGAAATGAACACATTTTTGGCAGTTTTTGCTGGTGTGAGCTGGTCTGCTCATGCACCTTTTTATTTAAGAGGTTGAAGAGCATGCCCTGCCGCACTTCACTTCTATTCTCATTTTAAACAAAGCTGTCCTCCACCTTAGATTCTGGATGGCTGCTACTTTTACAGTCACATGTATCTTCAGTTCTGATGTTCCATGACAACACAGTCGTGTTAGCATTGAAATGGATTAAACTAAGTCCTGCTGCAGTGTAGGGGGGATTGACTGGAGAACCTGCAGAACAGAACATGTGTTTGGCTCACACAGATGAGGTCAGTGTGCTGCGGACTCGCTAGACCCCTCCGGCGTGGAGCTGAAACAGAGAGAGCTCTCTGGTCAGGAGCTCGCTGAGAGCTATAAATTGAACGAAAACGGAACCAACTCAAAGGGGAAACTATTCATCCCAGCCCTATAACTCTTCCTGCTCCTTTCCCCCCTATTATATTTTATGTCTGAGCTTTTTTGCGCTGATTGCATTAGCAGGCCCCAAAGAGGCCTTGGAAGAACAAAGCCGTCATAGCTGGAAGCAGATCCAGCTCAGAGGAGGAGGAGCCCCGGGGTCTGAATGGCAAAACACAGGGCTATATAATGAGAAAAGGCTCTAGTGTCATCGTGTAAATGACTTCTCAACACACATTTCAAATGTTCAATGGATTTTGCTTTGTTTATTTTAACTTTTCATTAGAGTTGTCTGTGCCTGTTTTGTTCCTGTTTGACCCCATTTTTAATAAATCAGATTTTTATGTTTTATTTTATGGTGCTTCTTTTTTTATTGTCTGTAAATCTCTGTCTGTAAAATCTGTGTAACCTTTTAGTTAGTGTGATACAAATAGTGTTCATATTATTCCATTGTTTGTATTCATGGCTTCAGCAGCACTTGAAGTGTAAACAAAGAATTGAATTCTAGTAGTAAGGTGAATGAATCAATAGCAATGGTTGTAGTTGTAACTAGAGTAGTAGCAGAAGTAGTTTTAAGAGTAATGGCTGTATTAATGTGTGTAGCAGTAGTAGTATGTGTGTGTATATGTGTATATTTACTGCATGTCTATGGAACACATATGGTAACAAAAGAGAGTAAACAAAGATTCTTTAAAGCAACCACCATCTGCTTTGATGACAGCTTTGCAGAGGTATTTTCTCACTCAGCTTCATAAGGCAGTCACCTGGAATGGTTACCCAAAAGTCTTGAAGGGGTACCCATATATGCTCCACAGTTGGCTCCTTTTCCTTCACTCTGCTGTCCCACAAAGTGCAAAGCCGATGGGATGGCATGTCACTGCAGAATGCTATGATAGCCATCTTCGTGTGCCTTTTACATAAATTGGTAACAGTGTCACCAATACACCTAATTTTCCATGCTTCACGGTGGGAACCACACATAGAAATACTGTACATTCACCTTCTTTGCATCTCACAAAGACACAGCAGTTGGAGCCAAACATCTCAAATTTAAGAATTCAGTCTAAAGTACAAATCTCCACTGGTCTAATGTCCCATTCTTTGTGTTTGTTGGCCCAACAAATTCTCTTCATCTTTTTGGTCTACCTCTGTAGTGATTTCTTTGCAGCAATTCTACCATGAAGGTCTGATTCATGCAGTCTCCTCCAAACAGTTGCTGTTGAGATGTGTCTGCTGCTTGAATTATGTGAAACATTTATGTGGGCTCTTATCTGAGGCTTGTAACTGTAATGAACGTATCCTCTGCAGCAGAGGTGGCTCTTGGTCTTCCACAGCATTTGATGGTTTGTGACTGGACATTCAAACTTCTAGATTAACTGAACATCATGTCTTAAATTAATGATGGTGATTTACTGTATACCAACAATACCTCTGGTACCTGATCAATACCTGATAGCATCAAACACATTAAGAAGACAGGAAATTCCACAAATTATCTTTTGACAAGGCACACCTGTAAATTGAAAACCATTCCAGGTGACGACCTCATGAAGCTGATTGAGAGAATATCAAGAGCGCACAAAGCTGTCATCAAAGCAAAAGGTGGCTACTTTATAGAATCTAAAACATATTTTGATTTGTTTACACCGTTTTCGTTAACCATGTAATCCCATGTATAGTTTCAATCTACTGTAGAATGTAGAAAGTAACAACAAAAATGAATAAGAAGGTGTTTCTGTATTCTTGAGCTTTGTTTGGGACACCATGACCTGTCAATGTGTGTTACCGGAAGAATGTCATTATCCAACATTGTTACACAAGCTGCCTAGCAACTGTAGTACACACAGACATGCCGCCAAACATTGCATTTGTGTACTGTAATTATTGTCGCTTACCTCCAAAACGAAATTGTTCAACTGAGAGGTTCAACTGAGAGGCATTCAACTGTCCCTGGAACTCACCCAAACAAATCATTCTGTTAGGAGGCAAGAAGTCAACAAGGGTTTAACAGAAAAACATGTCTGTGTGCACTGTTCTACAGTTCTCAATGCTGGGCATGCATTAATCTGTTTATGTCTAAAGACAGAAACAGCAGTAGTCATGCACCATAATCAGAATCGAGTCATTGAACAGCACAAGGTTGGAAAACCAATAGTGAAGTCCGTTAGAGGGCTTTACATGTACTGACTGGAGTTACAATAATTAACTACTATTTCAAATGCTTCTATCTTAAAATAAAAACTGCAGCAGGTGCCTACTTACAAAAATTTGAAGGTGCACGACCTAGCAGTGATTTGTTCGCCTATTGCACTCAATGCAAGAATCATGACATCATGTCATTTTTGTCACATTTTTAGACTGGATTTTTGTTGCAGTACATCACTGCTATTAATGACAGAAGTTGCAGTAATAGTGGGAGTAATTGTAATCACACTACTGCAAAAAAAATGCAGACTGAGCTGAGGTCTGATCCTGGATCATCCTGTGTGCTGGGTCTCTGCTTTATTAGATGGTTTGTGGCTCAGAGTTCAGGCAGCATCATAGAAACTGTTTGCACCTAAATTGCAGCAGTAGCTTGTGACCGGATGGGACTCTGGAGATTACAGCTTCAATGTGCGGTGGGGATTTAAAAAAAACTGAGGTCATGGCTTCTGGTGGAGGCTTCTTTAGTGAAGGACAGGACAGCTGCTGTCCCTTTATTCCTGGTTTGGTCTTATTTACTTCTCATAGTTATGACTGTGATTCATTAAAACTTTCGTGTTTCTTTGCATCCCTCAGTGTCGTCATTATGTTGCAGAGTTCATGGACGTTATCGGCATGCTTTGCTATGAATGAATCATGGAAATTGCTGTAATTATCTCTCAACCAGATCCTCTTCATGTTTACAACCTTTAAGCCCATGTTTTTCCTCATTGCATTCATCCAGAGGAGAGGGAGAGGAAATATCAATATGGCTTGCGTCAAGTCAGGGAATAAATTATTCTTAATTGCTTACAGAGTGCAGTAACGCTCCAGGGTATTGTGGGGAGTCAGCACGGGCAGCAAACCGATGGTGACTCTTAACAGTGTTCACTAGGTCATGTATTACATAAAGATGGAAGGTAAAAGTATTAAAAAGGACGCTATCAGCTGCATGGAACATGACTGTTTCCAGTAAATATTGAGCCTTATAGAACAATTTTTAGAAATCTGACATATGTTATAATATTTTTCCTTGTCTGTACTGTAACTGATAAATTGTAACTTTGATAATTAGTAATTCTGGACTTTATTTACTTTAAATTTGAGTTGCTTTGGTGATGAGTCCAATTCTTCCTTTCAGCATTTTAGCATCTTTCAGCTCATTGTTTTGGTTCTACAGCCCGCAACTCAACAGTTTCGGTTTACTCTCATTGCTTTGACATATTATTTCATTGATATCACTGTGTATTTTACAGTTTCTTAAGCTGCCCATATGTATCCAAAATAAATCAATTAATGATGTTTAAGTCTTTAAGTAAGGCTGGAAATTAACTGAATACCTGCTCAGTAAGTTAATTCCTGTGTTTTGCAGCCTACCACCTAAAGCACCTAAAAGTACAATAACTAATCATGTGTAACCCAAAGTAACAACCAATCAGTGTTAGTCAGAGAGTCCTCTGTGTCGCTTCATTCGTAAAAACAGAAGCTGACATTATTTCACCAGGCAGTTTTAAGTGATGTAATTATCCACTAAGTACCCAGTCTAACACAATTACATTAAACAACTGAAATGTTGAGGACATTGCAAACCAAAAAAATTCAGTGTAGGTAAAGGTGTATGTATGCAAACTATGGCTTCAGTCAACTTAATATAGCATAACATTAAGTTAAATGTAGGAAAACATTTCCAAGAGAAAAACAAGCCGTTTGCTCCATCACCTGAAACCTGATTCAGAGTAATCATCCACATTTCTCTGTTTATTGTTCAGCATAAATAATTAATAAGAGGTCCACTGCAAGGACACAGAATCATGCACATTTGTTTTATTTCATTACTGAGGTAAATGTGATCTATTAATCTTGATATGGATTTCAGGAGATATTATAATACTACTCCAGAAAATATGTAAGTACATTGAGCAATATTCTTTTATTTTGTCTGAGAAATGACCCCAAGTCTAATGCTGGTTTCATAAAAATGTATTTCAAACAGTTGTGACTGTGAGCCAAAATACAGCACATTTCATTACAGTTTCCACTGCTGTAGAGCCATGGTACAAATACCAAAGAAAACAAAGGATTAAATATTGTATAAGTATAGATCTTAAAATGCACTTTAAATACCATAAAAAATGTTTGGCACACGGAACAAAAATGTCCAGTGGAAACACCATGTGTTCTCTTCCCGGACAGCTAATACAGAAAATTTAGAGGCACACTTAAATTGAACAATTGGATTGTAATTCTGCCAGAGGAGAGAGTTTCACTGTCTGCTTCAACTCAGTGACAGAGGTAGTGATTATTCAATATTGAGTGTCTGAAAGGATATATTATTATTTAAAAAAATGTTTCTTATTTGTCAGATTTTTAAAAAGACATCCTTCAACAATAGAAAATTTGCCAACTCTGACAAGCCAGCTAGCTGAACAGTGGTTTTGTTTATTTATTATGAGCTCTCAGTAACAAACCATTAACATGACATATTTCACATGAGACCACATGGAACCACATTTGAATTAACCACATGATGAAATCTATAATTTCAGCTATGTGTTGATGTGTTCAGATAATTGGATATGGAATACTGTGCTTTCCATCCAAATGGTAACTGGAGCTGGGTTTTTGAAAAAAACACGGCCCTCCAATGTAGAGCTGGACTGTTTCACTCCACTGCTGTGTAGCACCAAAGGTGTGGGACCCTAATTGAATTTTCATTGCCCACTTGCCTTGTAATGGAAAGGTTTCCTTTTTGGAATCAAAACTTGCCAATGCTGCAAAACATGGAGCTCTGAGGCTATGAAGTTTGGTGCTGCTCCAGGCCTTATGTTTATGTACTTGGAGGCCTTTGGTCCCTGTAAGCTGAACCCGTTCTACCTGCAACTGGGAAGCCATGTCAATGTGAATATCACAATTTGTTTTTCCACCTCTCCAAGCATATACAGTTGCTTTATATCCACTGTGACTTACTTCACACCTGAGTCCAAGACATAAATGTGAATATACAGTAGTAGTCCAAGAAAGCCTGTATATATTTTAGCTCACTTTTGACGCTGCGGTCTGAACTGCATCGATCCTGAGCCGACCCAAGAATGTTCTCTAGTGTTTGTGTTATTTTCTTTCTCACTTCACTCACTTCAAAATTCCAATTAAATAAGCTTTTCTTTGACTGACATCTTCGCTGGCGCTGATACAGTAACCTTAACACATCTGCTGCTTTAATAAGATTTAGAAAAAGACTAAGAACATTATTTTGAAATGTATAATTTGATCCAGATTTGATATGTACTGAAAATTGCCGATTGGGGATTTTCAGCTTTTCTTCATGTACAGCAAGACCAAATTCTTTTATTAGCGGGAGTATCGAATTAAAAAGTTCAAATTGTTCATCTGGTGGAGAAAACAGCAAAGCCCCCCATGTGCCTGTAAAATTAGCCCCTGTTTGTGACTTTTACAAGGTCATTTCACAGTGGCTCTCACAGCCAGTCCACACAATCACAAGATAGTGTAGGGGGCTTGATTCACAGTGATCTCATGTTTTAGCTCCATCCCAAGTAACAGGATAATTGTAGCAATGAATGTGGCAGTTTGGGGACTGAGCCTGTACTGGAGAACAGGCCCTTTGAATTACTGAATCATGGATGATATGTCCTGGCTGTGGACTCGACTGTAAATAAATGCCAGAGCACACCCTGCTGAATCTGGCTGAAAGTGTGATTAGCTCTGGCGGCTAAATAAAGGACATATTGGCTCACAGAAGTGCCGGAAAGCTGCTTTTTCCAAGGACAGCATATCCCCATGCCTCACATGTGGATTCGAGATGTCTAATACTCATGAGCTGATTTGTACTACTGTTTCTTTTGCACACAGCGTTTTGGAGTGATGATCCGTCTCCTGTCTCAGAGCTTAGCAAATGAAAACAAAGTTCGGTAGTGCTTTGAGAAATGGGAAAATCCAGAGAGGACTTCATGTGGTGAAAAGTGTACTGATGTGCAGCAATCTAAAAATGTATGTGGACACTTGGGGATTTTGTCAAAAGAATTTGTCTGTGTAGGTTTTTAAAATGCTAAATTTACTTTACATTTTATCTCCACTGTTTGAGAGTTTATACACAAAAGAAACAAACAAAAAAAAAAAAAGAAAAGCGTCACAGCCCTGGTGAAAAATAAGATGATGTCTTGTTTGGCTTCTTTTTAAACATTATGATCTGAAAAAAATAGATAGAGATATTAGAATGTATCTATTTTAAATGAAAGCTAAGCTATGTATGTATGATCATTTTTATATACAGTTTTATATACAGTTTTTAAAGTATTGTTTATTGTCCCCCTTGTATGGAGCAGTTACCCCCTCGGTTCCTTTGACCCTCTTCCGCCATCCATAACTTGCATTTTAAAACATAAATTGCAGGTCTGCATGAAGCTTGTACCGATCAAAGAAAAATGACATTGACTTTAACCAAAAGCCAAAGCTGGTCTTCTTTTCCTCTCTAAGTACTGTGGCAGGTAAACCACAATCATTTGGTGGTCCTATTCTCTCCTACAGACTGATAAAATACTGATTGTGGCTTGTCAATTTTGCGATTTACTAGTGTCCCTGGCTTAATGACAAAAAATTTGTTTCCATCGCTGATCTCAAGCTTTCTGGAGTTGTATTTGACGGCTTGTATTGTTGCTTTGGGGCTCCTTGTGATTGCGGTCACAAAGGGCTTACAGCAATGTGTGCAGGATTCAGTCTACCTTAGAGATATGTCTCTTTCCAGATTTTTTTTAAATTTATGTTAACAGAAGGTCTACTCGCAGTGTTGATACCATAAAACAAACCTTTCTGCCTGTATGTTCGTGTTGGCTGTAAAATAAGGTTCACATGTAGGTAAAACAAAGATTACTGAAAACTCAGCAGACAAATTTATGTTCCAGCCAATATCAAGAGGGTATCAAACCATATTAGTTTCAGATTGGATCTTAACCACTAAATTAGAAAAGTAAATCTAATAAGATTTGGTGAATTTCTACCATGAGTCCTCCCTATTTTAATGGCTTTTCAGTGAGTAAACCCTAAATCATACCTTACGCTCCATTCACTCACTTCACGTCACTTCAATTTGGTGATTAAACTCCCTCCAGCTCTATTTGTCAGGTTTTAGCACTTAAACCCCTTATGGTTTTATTGATCCAGCTAGGACTGTGACCGTGGATTAAAATATCAAAGGCAGAGAGAGAGAAAGAAAGAGCGCGCGCGCGCGTGAGAGAGAGAGAGAGAGAGAGAGAGAAAGCTGAACTAACATAGAAAGGTAAAATGAGCAGACGGGACATGAAAAACTAAACCTGGAGAGACGCTTAAAGCGGCTGTCCAAATCAAACAGACACTTTGCCAGTGCTCCAACCTCAGCAAGCCATCCATCATTGGACAGGGACATTATTACAAACATGTTTTGTTCCATAGGTGCAAAGCAAAGGGTTTTTTTTTTCATTCTGTAATTGCAGAGTAATGCCCAGCCCATACTGGGGGTTGCCTATTAAAAGGGATACGGTGAATGCATAAGTGCAGGCTGAGTTGGACCATGTTTGTCTTTAGGGAACCTTCATTTTCAGAGATTCCCCAGCTATTCCTGGGAAAAGGGGATTTCTGCCTCAGGCTAAGTGTTAGGATTTTCACTAAAAACAAGACATCACTAAATGAATCTTGAACCGTCCTCTTAAATTTGACATTCAAGGTTCTCAGGGAATATGAAATATCTCATGACAGCTGCTGAGTGTTTCCTCTTCAGTTTTGAACTCAGTTTAATGTATCATTTTACAACAAAGTTGTACTTTTCAATTAAAAGAAAATGAACAAACATTATCCTTGCTTTCAAAAAAGTTACCTTGCCAGTCTTTACACACTATTGGGTCCAATCACACCAATATCCATTACAATCAGAGCATTTGCTGACAAGTAAAACAATGCTTTAATTGAATTAAAGTTTAATTCAATTACACTTTGGATAATTTTGATGCAGGAATTTATACTGTATGAACCAGCACATTGTCTGGATATTGACCCCTGAGAGAGAGGTCTATTTGTGGAAGCTATCCTTTTGCTTATTTTCTTTCACGGTTCATCCTAAATATAAATTGCAGTAAAGCCCTATAATTGGTAGTCAGTCATGATACCACCATATCAAGTTTATGGTGTGTACATAAAAGGATCAGTCTGTAGGATTTAGTGGCATCTAGTGGTGTAGTTGCAAACTGAAGCCCCTCACCTCACCCTCTCTTACCAAGCATGAAGGAAAAACAATAGTGGCCACAAAAAGCACAAAAAAAACATGAAACACCCTATCTAGAGCTAGTGTTTGGTTTGTCCATTCTGGGCTCCCGTAGAAACATGGTAGCACAACATAGGATTCCATGGAAAAAGACCTGTGGTGTCTGTAGCCTAATTTTAAGGTAACAAACACAATTATCATTTTCAGATGATTACACATTCATGTTTGTCACGTTCTGTAAATAGAGCCCTCTAAATCTCACACACTGGACCTTTAAATGTGCTACTAGCCAGCTAAAACTTAAGATAGCTTCTGTTAATGAAAATTACTTTTGCTCTTCCACTTCATGGTGTGGCTGTAACTTTGCATCATTTGTTATCCTGTCTCCTAACAGTCTAAATACCGTAAGTAATAAACTAATGAAGTTTGTTTCATTTAACTCATAAATTTTCCTTTGACACTTAAAATGCAGCACCAACGTAAAACCAATTTAAAGCATTGAAAGTACAATAAGTGTAATATTTAACAGACTACTTTAAAGCCAGAATTTGTTTAATGAGTCTGATAGATAGATAGATAGATAGATAGATAGATAGATAGATAGATAGATAGATAGATAGATAGATAGATAGATAGATAGATAGATAGATAGCGTGCTAGGTAGCCCTTGCTAATCAGATACATCAGCATAACAATAATGAGGGTCAGTACTGAGGTTGTGCTATGAGACATAAATCTGATTGCAATAATTTATATGTACTATTAAACAAGAGTGTACAGCTGTGCTAACGGCTCTGTGAGGCTGTACTTACACACAGCTGTTCATTGAGCTGAGTGCTTGTATGCTAACATGCTCACCATGACAATGCAATGTTATGATATTTTAGTCTGGACCAAAGTGGTGGACTGACCAACCAACGGACACTGACCGCTACCATGGCTAAAAAAGCTTATGGTGAAGTTGTACACTTGAGTCACAACTAATGTGGTCCAACGACTTCCTTTGTGGCCATCACTTGACACAAGAAAGCACTCTATTACTTTAAATATCTATTACTGTACCACAATAGAAGTAGCAGCACTTCTGCTGGTCAGTTTCCACCCCTTGCTTTCCATCCAGACATCCAACAAAATCCAAATGTGTCTCCAAAAGTGTCAGCAATCTGACAAACAGCATTCTCAGAGTCTGGAAAGTGAACTTCGAACTGGTGGATGATCATATGCATAGATTAATTCCCTCTCTGGTCCCTCGGCGTGGTCTCAGACCAACTTGACTTGATGGAGTGCCAGATTTCTTTTTTAAATATCTGGAGCGCTTTAAACACAGCTGCAAACACAGGCACAGATACAGAGGCAGACACACACACATACGTTATGTATTGTTGAGTATTCATTAGCGAGTGTTTGGGTTCAAAGGCAGTGAGTCATATTTGCACCACGTGCACGCAAACCACACACATTCGTGCACATCCACAGACAGTCACTGGCCTTTTTCAAAATGTTATGGTGTCCATGTGTGAATGAGGTAATTACACAGTGTCATTCACAATGATAATGCTATATGGCTCATTTGACTCTCATTACAAACCGTTTCCAGTCAACTCGGCTGTTGAGGTAGACCCCTCCTACACCTTAAGAACACACATACTCAAGCACCATCCCACAGCTGACAGAAATAGACAGTTTTCCACGCTGTGCAGTGATTGGCAAAATAAGAAAGGACCATCCCAGCTGCAACATATCAGCCCCGCACCTCCTTCCCTGTAGCAGTCCCTTATTCTCTTTATTGCCTCTGAAGAGTTAGATGATACGGGTGTCTGCTTGGTCTTGTAGCAGAGGCCTCAATCATAGAGCAATATAGCCTGGACGACATCCTGTAGGGCTTCCTGTAATCTAAAAGGTCAGTATCTTTCCAGAAGGAAACGTCATCCTCCAAAGTTTACTGTACACACATTTCTCAGCCTTCTTCGTTTACATTTTATAAACACATTTGAGGCGTTTGGCTCTTGTTCCTGCGTAGACGTCAGCAGGGAGGGCTTCATTGTCTCACTAAAAGCCTAGCACTTCAACATGTCAGCTGATGGATTGGCTGTTGTGGGGATAGAAACTACAAGGCTACTGGCTAAGCCTATAGCACCACAACGGTATTTCCCAATTTCCCGCAAGGATTAACAAAGTATTCTGCCTGTCATTTTGTCTTAGGACTCATAATTTTTACTCATTGTTTAAAAAACCCTGACACATATTTAGCCGCTCATTTGTATTTTCACATTTACATTTCTCTCTTCACTTGCTGATAGTGAAAACATATTTAGAGTTGTCCTTGTTTACTCTAAACTGTGCTGAGCATTGTCCCCTGGCTACAGAAACCACAATAACATTTGAGCGCATGAGGGAATAAAATCTGGTGAAAATCTGTTGAAACCCATCGTTGACAAGTCATACAGAAATGCTGGTGATGCACACAACACCAGCTAATCATAGCCTGAAACAACCAGACAGCTGATATTAAAAACGGCTGTGTTGGTCAGTTCATCACTGTTGTTAAAGAAATTGTTAAACATATTGAGAAATATGCTTATTCCCTTCCTTTCCAAGACTTAGTTAATCAATACCGCTCTCATGTCTGTGCGGTAAGTTTGGAGCCGGAGGCCAGGAGGCCATTAGCTTAGCTTGGCATAAAGACTAAACAGCTAGCCTGGCTCTGTTCATTTAGAAATGTTGCTAAAGCTGATTAATTGGCACACTGTATCTTGTTTGATCAATCTGAAGGCAGACCCTAATTTAAAAACAACTATTTGTGGTTTTTAGGGAGAGAACTTTGGACATACTCATGGTAGTTGTTTCCCCTGCTTCCTCTCTTTGTGCTTACCTAGATAATGAGCTCCACACTTAACTAACAAATGGTCTTCTTACAGCAAAAGCTTAAGCAAACAAGCATATATCTCAAATTGTTTATTTGTTTTGCTTAAATGGATGTGTTTCCAAATATACATTTTTGGGAAATTGTTGTCTTTAGCTAGTTTATTCTTGTTTCACATTTTTGTAAAGCACCTTGAAATAAACTATTATTTTATAATTCATACGCCATACTTAGTATATATAATACTAGTAATGGGAATATACCTCAGAATCAAAATACAGTATTTTTTTGTATGTAGTGTACTGGTGTGTAGGTTGTGTTTCATAGTTGATCTGCCAACTTGGGTGGCATCAGACTAACCTACAAAATAATTATTGGTAATAAAGTCTTGGACTTGCAAATTATAGGAGCATCCCGGGAGAAATCCCTTGAAATATGACAGAAACCTGAGAAAAAGGGGAGTTTTGACAGGTCTGAATGCAAGTTGACAGCTGTAAAAGTTGCATCTCCCTTGAATAACTTTGAACCTTCCCTTTAATTATTTGATCTGATTCATTAGCTAGTTAACTAGCCACCAGGCTCAGATATGTTATAGAGGGTGTTAATGTTTAAACATTGGAACTCTATAGTAGCATTTGGGGGTGCTCGCTAGCTTTTCTGTGGAAATTCAGATGTGCTCAGGCTACAAGAAAATGATTGCTGACCCAAATCTAGCAGAAATACAGTATTAGTGGAAACTATTTTCATAGTCAGTTATACACAACATACAGCAGCTCTTAACCTCTGTTGATCAAAGGGCTGATGACCTCCAGTATATTCCTACTCATCAGTTTAAATGCTGATAAACAATTTCAAAAGTTCAATTAAACCAAATAAACCTCATCTTGATTCAGTCTATCACGTTTCAGTCCTCTCAACTGTAGCATGACTGAGCTGCCACAGTCCTGTCCCTCTCTGAAGAGACACACCCACACAAACTGTTCCCCCACTTTACTCATCCCTTGAGCTTCATATCTTCCCCATATGGGAGAGATTGAGTTGTGACCACAGCTCTTCTCTCTCATCCTGAATCAAGGCTGCAGAAATCAGCCTCCTTTCACGCTTTCCTGAGGCCACACAACAAGACGGGAAGGCACTGATTCAGCAGCAGAATCTCTCTCTGCACTACTGAGGTCGGATGTAAATCCCCCCAAGGTCGGAGGTCAAGTGTTTTCATCATCTGCTTTGCTATTATTTTACGTGTCATTATCAGCTGCATAATATCCCCGCTCAGACAGGAAACGGGCGTAGATGCAAGTGAGGAAGTGAAGAGATGTGGGTCTTGTATGGCTTGTTGCCCTGCAGCTGTGGTTTGGGTCTCTTTTCCCCCCTCAGGACCTCACACAAGCCAGTTCATGTCCATCCAGTAAGTCCTCACCGTCTCAAACTGTAAAAGAAGCAGCTGCGTTTCATCCTCATAACCACCATTGGCAAGATTGAGTGACCGTCGATGGGCCCAAAGCGCAACTTTGCTGTCCTCTGACCACAGCTGCTTTGCTTTTTGATAAGCTTAGAAGTTTTGGGGCCATTTATTAAATCCCAGACATTGCTTCCCACCAAAATTTCTCCCATTCTTATATCATATCCTTCGAGAAGAGCCAAAAGACATTAGCGTCACTGTAATCCAATCCAAGTGTTGCACGTTAGTGCTGATAGAGGGCTGTAGAGCAGGGGCTCCACCAATCTCTTAATAGGGCCTCCTCGTTTATATTTATTAGCTGACACTTAAGTATCACTGTGGTTTGGAAATGTTTATTGTGAATTGAAGGCTCACACATTTCCATAAACTAGGCTACCGCTCTCCCACACATATCAAGGATGTTCCTGTACGACATAGGAGAGATGTGCAGATAACAGATAAAGTCCTGATTAACTTGATATAATGTGAATGTTATCTTCCCTCCCCAGATATTAAGATGCAAGAAATATTTTCACTGTTGCATAGCACCTAATGACTTTAAGATACCTGCCAGGGCTATTAGCACTCATGACTTGGCAAAGTGCTCAGATATCTGGGCTTGAAAACTGAGAGTAAAAAAATGGAACGACACGTAGTATTTTGCTTCTACTCTTGTAACTTTATCATTCAAGTGAAGCGCAAGATGCGCCAAAGATCGGACAGAAGTTTAGTTTCTGTCTGTGTTTGTCAGATTGTGTCCCTTCTGGTTTGTATGTCATCTGTAATATGATGTGATCACGTCTTCCAGTGTGTTTGCTTTGTTGTGGATTAATTTCTTGTATTGTGCATTTCCTGCTTTGTATGGTTCTTACATTTTATCTCTTACTCAACTGTTCATGCTCTCTCCAGTTATGATTTTGCAGGTTGATTGTTTTAATGTTGCTCAGTTGAAATATCATAAATAATAAAAAACATAGATAATAATTGAGGTCAATAAGAACCACAGAATACTTCATCCTTTAAGTTATGGATAAATGGTTATATTTGGGATACAATTGCTGTGTTAGCCAATTTTTCGTTGGGGGGAAGTTATTTCGCCTTGTTCTTCTTAAACTAATGAGATGAGAGAATCTGTCATGTTCAGTTGATGTCGAAGTGTAAGAGTTATGTCTGTAACATGACTGAAGCATCACTCTTAGGCATGCTTTACGCCATTTTTGTAACACGACATAGCTGACATCCTCATTCTAACCTGCTTTCTAAGCTCTGATCAACAGGTGATGGACAGAAACAACTTTTCTCGGTAAAGTTTATGATTTGGATTAAAATTACAACTTTTTCAAAGAAGAAGGACTTTGTCGTCATGATTATTATAACAACCATGTGGTTAAGGTTAGGGAACGACTGTAGTCATAGTTTTAAGAAACCAACACTGACTTTCAGGAGAAAACGGGAAACGAACAAAGTCAGATGTTGTGTTTGTGGCTCTATAATAACATTATAGACTGTAATAACATTTTAGAGCCACAAACTGTTTCTACAACCAGAGGAAAACAGCCGTCAATGGGCAAAACACCAGGTCTTTTTGAATTACTGAACAAATTTGAGATGTGGGCAGCGATACAAGGGTCTTAACCAAACTAGAAACGATGACGAGCTAAATTTGGACAAAAAAGATCCATCTACTGTATCAGATCATCTGAAAAGATCATGGAAAACGCTGAAAATCCTAACAGCTGGAACTGCCAGGTCAAAGGTATGAATTTGCTGACTGATCACTGGCTTGAAATACCAAAGAGGCCTGATAATATTTTGTTTTAAAATAAAATTGTCTCAAATAACTAACATCTTTCCCAGTAGAGTCATTGTTGGCGCAAAATTAAAACCAATTAAGAGGATTGTAGCCTGTCAAAAAAAAAAAAGACTCTCTGAGTCTGTAACTCAAGTTATTGGTTAAAAAATGCAAAGTTTTCATTCACAGGATATTTAATAACACACTTGCGGAAATATTTTCCAAAGTGGATGAATTGTATTTTGGAATAAAGCCCTTCATTTGTAAACTGAAGTACTGAAGTAGCCAATAAAAATTATAAATGACCTTGGGAAATTGAGGCCATGGAGCAAACTGTGCAGGTACGCTGTCTTCACAAGTCATCTACACATTCATGGCTCTTGTGAGGATGTTTTCCTGCCAGAACTCAATGGACTCCAAATTACATTTCAGCATATGTAACATATGGAGGCTCTTTAGATTGGCAATGCTGACATGACTTTAAAATCATCATCATTCACCATAAAAACAAAGTCCTGCTGATTGATGTTGATTGAAGGTGATGTTTCCAAGAGTTATGAAACATATCACAGCTGCCCCTGTGACTCCCATTCATTTAACATTTGTGATGGCTAAATATATGCAGATCAGTTTCAAGAGATCCAGACCATGACCTCCAGTTTGACTTTGATTCTTGCACCAGTACTGCTCTCCAGCCAAAGAGCTATTTGAGTATCCTTTTTATTAAGCGTGTGTAACCATTAAGTTTTCAGCGAGGGGAATTATGCCGTTGTTACCGCTTATGGTTTCATTTGGTAGACTAGAATGACCCTGTGTGACCGCGGGGGCAGAGGGCTCGATAAAAACGACAAAGCATGAAACTATAGATCACTCTCCAAAGCAGGAGTGGTGTTAACCTTGGAAACCTGGGGAGCTGTGCGGTTCAAAGAATACAGGCCTTGAGTTATTTGTTTAAAGTTGAACTGCACTGAAATGGACCTACTAAGTTACTGCAGCCATAGCTCAACCATGCCCTTCTTCCTGGAGAGGTCAAAGGTCACTGTTGCTGTAGCGACCGCACAACGGTAGACAGAAAAGTGGTGGCTGAAAAGCTAGTAGTTTCTTTTAGTAACCATAAAGAGTCAGAGAAAGCAACATGGAGGAATAGAAAGACAGAAAATTAGATGAATAGTCTGTGGTACAAAACACCACAAATTAAATTGTATTATGACTTCATTTCTTGGCTGGTTTTTGATAAATGTCATGGTAGCAGTTGAAGTAATGATGTACTGCTCTACTGTATGTCTTACAAAGCCACAAAGCATGATTTCTTTACAACACAGAGAAGCCCTTTCCTCGCTTATGTTTGCTGTTTTCTACATAGGTTATACTAGGTGGCCTGCTGCACCATAAAGATCCTGAAACCACATACACTATAAACTATTTACAGAACCGAAAGGCACATCCGAAAAGAGTTTCCGAGTCTAAATCCTCTGGCCATCTTTTTCTCTCTGAATGATATACCTTCAAAATTACACACTGGGGATGAATACAGTATGAGTGGCTCTATTTTTACCACTGACTCACAAGTGCCATTTAAAGCAAGATATTTAAAGTAAGCATTATTTTATACTGTCTCAATGAACTGATAAGTGCCCTTAAGATAGACTCGAAAGTTTTGAACAGCAGTTGAGGATTCCCCAAGCGGTCACAAAATAAATCTGAAGGTTCATGAAATGATTGAAAATGTAGGAAAAGCAGAAGATGGACTTTGTGAGTAAGGTACAGAGGTGCTACGAGCTAAATGCTAACTGCAATGACGATGAAAGGATAATGTTTACCATACTCACCGTCTTAACTATCACAATCTCGCTATTTTTTGATAACAGGTTGATGAGAATATCATTAATTTTACAGGTTTTGGTCATTAACCAAAGTATTGGACATTATTTCTGACTTCTGACTCTCAACAACACTAACATCTGCAGATCCCACCCTCTTTCACCTTCCCATCCATTGACATACTTTCACTGGAAAAGAAAGAATAAACAATTAAGTTAAATAAGTACATGAAAAGTAATGTGTTAGACAATATTGTACTCAAAACAATTTATCTAGCTCACATAAATGGCTTAAAATGGCAAAGAAGATCCACAATGAATGAATACAATGGTTGTGGCAAATCATGGCTCTAGATCAAAAGGTTTGTGAGGCAATCTAATAGTTAATTTCATTTAAAACCACAAATGGTTTCACAAATGGGAACACCAAAGTAATTAGGATTCATACTCATGGAATCATAAATAGCTGCACACAGTTTCAAGGCAAAACATTAAATTATTGTTTCAGTCTGGACTGGAAGTGGTGGACCAACAGACAACCCTGCCATCCCTTGAATCACAGCACTAAATAATTTCTGCTCCGCAAAGTAATTTTTACCTCCTCTGGACTGTAAAAACCAGCTTGCAGCTCAAAAATATACAATGTGTGACAAGGACTTTGCAAGTAGGCATTTCTTGGCTATAAAGAGACACCAGCCAAAAAGACTGGAACCAGTGGTTTAGAAGATTGACCCCTTTGTATGTCTCCTGACAAGGATCTGGTGTTGTTGTCACTTGCCTGTGGGGCCTTCATATGAGGTTTCTCGTTTCATAGCACTAATCAAAAACATACTGATCTAATTATCAGAATGTCGGCTTATAGCCACTTCTTAGATAAACTATCACCTAAATGCTTTACCCACTGTGGACCTGTTTTTCTTAGCCAATGAATTTCCTAGGCGGCAGCTCGGGATTACCTCCAAGGCTGATCCTACCGTCATGCAACAGGCTGTGAACGGCGTCCGAGTCGTGCTTATTTTGCCTTCCTCGTGTGTATTTAGGTCTGTTTGTTGATCTTGGTCGTACTTCTTCTTTGGAGGCTGAACCGGTTTTGTCTGCTTTGTCTGGCCAAGCCTTGACACCGGCTGGACTCTGGACTGCACTGCGGCCCAGAATATACAAACGTCACTGGTCAGAGGGCCAGCGAGAGGCGCGAGGCAACACTGGACTAGACCACACAGCCGTCAAACCTGTCTCACTGTGCAATTTGAGAGTATTCTGTGAATGCATTCAGGTCAACGCTGCGGTCACTTCGGCTTCTTTCTGTTTAATTTTTTCTCAGCAAAGTGAAGGGGAAATACAGGAAGACCCTCTGTGCTGTGTATTTTTGCAGGAAGTTCAGATAGAAATGGAGAGATCACAGAACCTTGATTCACAACCACAGGGGTCAGTTTAACTAAATAAATGCAAAAAAAGAGGCCAATTCTTAAGAGAGAGACGAAAGACTGCTGGTGAATAATTTACTCAACAGAAAAAATTGCTCAATTATGTTGGTCTGGAGATCTCTACTCCCAGAGCGGGAGAATAAAAATAGTCCACTAGATCTTGGACATTTCAGGATAAATTGGTATATACTGGCAAGCATTAATAAAACCTCAGAACATGAGAATTTTAGCATGTTTACACCAATGGCCAGTATTACCACTTTTATGAATGTTTTGCTTCATTTGAAGTGACTTTCTGGACGATGTAGTTGATTTCAGTGCTTCCCTTATATGATGCATTTACTGTTTTGCCAACATGGTTTGACAATGAACAGACAAAGGGTATAGAAAGTGAAGTGTGAAAGTTGATTGAAACGTGCCTCAGTTGTTTTTCCTCTTTATGGAAATCCCACAATCTGTAAAAGAATCCAAAATAAATCTACCTTCAGAAACTATCTAACCTGGTTTCTACTAAAACTGACTTCAGCACTTCTTTCTTAAAACCTTTGACTGGCTCCATCTTATCAGCACCACAAGGACCAGACCAGTGGTTTGAACTATAAAGAATTACAAACACATTACATGTATTTAAGTCTCTTTTCTTCTAAGAATTCTATTATTTATTCTATTATTTTCTGGTAAGGCAGCAGTTGGTCTGTTTTTTTTCCATCAGTGAAATGCTTGTTGAAGGTTGGACCCATAGACTGTATAAAACATGGACGCAGTCTCAGTGACATCACAACAGGTTTTTGAAGAGCAGTTGTGAAGCTCAGAGTGTGGTGGCTCTGGCAGTAGCCATCTTAGCAGTCCTGTCTCTAAGGCTCCCCACTAATCCAAAATGGGCAAAGATGTTGAGCGTGGGTGGAGGGCTGAAAGCCCAAACAAATGGGTGCTCAAACAAACCACCTGTGACAGCACCCACCTTCCAATCAATGCCAACACACTACCCCCTGGTGTCCGTGACTATGGTGGAGCTGGGATAAGGCTTTATTCAGACCAAATGACACATTGCACAAGGTTGGGCGGAGGTGTGGGGCAGTGTGGCTGTGTTTATTTGTTTTATTTCAGTTCTCTACCCACCATTGTGCCTTGATTTATTGTTTTATGCCTGAAAACCAAACTTAAATCATATCATATCAAAGAGAATAAATGTGCTATTTGTTTAGGTATTTTTATGGGACTTCTTGGAAAAGGAGCAAATTGTATCAGTAGCTCAGCAAATTCTCTGTATAGCTAAAAGAAGTTATACAGTATCTACATCTGTACTGTACATTAATCTCAGCCAATAGATTTGTTCTCACTCAGAGGGTCACCTCCATTGCCCTTTCCGGGTGTTGCAAAGATACCACACATGTTTCAGCGTGCCAGAAACCCCAAGAACCAAACTTTGATTTGCAACATCCATCAAGTGTTGTAGTGAAGTAAAGGTTTTTGCATTCAAGGGGGAAAGAGATGGGAAATCCATAAGCTGTCATCTGGTCCGGCTTCAAAAGTTTCTGTCTCTATTTTTCATATCAAACCTGTTGAAAGATGGGGTATTGTTTGACTTTTTTTAGTTTTGTGGACTGCACCACGAGAGCTTTATGTTTAGAACCTTCCAGACTGCAATTTATTCGATAATCACGGTGAAATTCATCTGTTCTCCAGCTCTGTTCCAAGAGTTATAAAAGATTTGGAAAGTTTTCTACTGGTTTCACACATTGTCTCTGATGGAAAAAGTTTAAGAGGGAAGGAAAAGGCCACCCTGGATGAATTCTCACTCTCTTTACTTTTTTTCTTCTATTCTCTCGTTTTTCCTTAAATGCACACCTCAGCTCGCTCTATCCGGCACGCGAGTCAACACTTTCTGCCCAGAAATCAGAGGAGGCATGTTCACCATCACAGCAATTATACTCACCACAAGGTTTACAATGCAGCTGAATTAGTCTTTGGATTAGGTATAGCACTGCTTTTCTCATTAGGGCCTGTTGGCTCTGTTCACTTCATTGTTTCCGGACTCCTGCTTTTGTCCAGGGAGGCTTCTATATAACTGGTTTTGCAATTACATCACCTAAGGAGGTTTTCTGAATTACAGAGCCAGATATGTGCAAGATTTCATGGAAGTCACCCTTCTTCTGATGACTGACATGTAAGTGTGTGTGATAAGAGTGAAAGAAACATGAAACGAGGAGCTTCTCAGTATTTATATTGATGTTTTGAAATGAGATTTTGTGTTACTTACGTATTTTTGAAATAATATCACATTTGCAGGACTCTTACAGCTCTGTTTACTTTTCTAAAAAGTTGTGGGCGGAGTCTCTGTGGTAAAATAAACTTGTGGCATTGGAGAGCCATTTTGATTTTGAATGAGGTAAATCTGATTTGTTTGTCTATGAGATGAGGGGAATTTGTAACCAAAAGCAGACTGACCCCAACTGGTTCTTCATAGAAACAAATGGGGAGCGAAATCCACAAAGGATAGGCTCTTTGTGGATCACACTGTTAGCTACCGCAACAATCCTGATCCTGTCCCAGCCTACCTATCTTTGCTGATACTATCACAACAAATCTTTAGTTAAAGTTGTACGAGAACAGTTTAATAAAAGGAAAAGACAGCTAACTCAGAGAGAAATCAGGGCTTATTGATAGCTAATTAGTTAGCTACTTCATTAGCTGCCATAGATAAATATACAAAGATACCACATTAGCAGCTAATGGTCATTAGAGTTCATTACATGCATTGTAATAATATGGCAAACCCCACACTACTTATAGAGTGCTGGAGAGAAGACATGTCTTTGTAGGCCAACCTTTAAGTTGCCATCTCCCTCGTTCCCTCGTCAAAAAGCCATTTGTGATTAAGATATTAAGATTAAGATATCTCCAAGTTGATTAAAAGATTGCCTTCCCAAGTTAGAATGAGAAGTTGCGACTTTAAGACGACATTCTGGTATGAATGATAAAGATATTCATTTTGTCTCAAAAGGTACAACCTGTTTGGATGTCATACAGACCAAAAATGCTTGCCATGCCATACAAAATACTGTGTACTTCTGTAGTAACATCTCAGCTTCACTGCTTTCACATTAACTGCTCTTTGGCATTTTAACAGTTGGAAAAATCAGAACATGGTGTGAGTATTAAAATTCGATCTCAAGATTTATTCAGATTTTCAGCGCACAACCCGCCGCAAATTACAATCTGCAAGTTCCAGTCTACTGGTTTCCATCTTGCTCTGCACTCATCCAAGAGATCACCTGTCAATCAAACATTAAGGGCACTGCAAAGTCTTCTTATTAATGTTCTGTTTATGAAGAGCTTCTGTAGGCAGCACTCTTTCCTTTCTCTACTGAGACATGTTGACCATCACAGCTCATTTCTTTGTTCAGTACAAACAGACGGGAACAGTAAATCACATCTCTGTCTGTCAGCCAATACATTTTTCCTGAGAGAGACCAATCAAACGTTGTGTGTTTGGAACGGCAATGGCAAAAGCTTCCATGAACTGGCTGTATTTTTAATCAGAATTGTGTTATAGCAATCAGTGATAGAGAGTAGCAAAATGCTGATCTGTTTATTTGAAAACGTCATATTATATAACATTCAGCTGCAATCATTCACTTATTTCTCCTGTAACCTGACCTGGTGTTGACCAGTATTCCTATATTCTCCAGGCCTGTCTGTAAGAGTTTGTTTTGTAGTTCTTTTCTGTAAAAAAAAAAAAAAGGCCTTTTTTGCAAAAAGCAGAAGGGCATTTTTTCCATATGCTCTGATCCTGTTATACTATTTTGGAACAGGAAGCAATATATCATTTAGACATACCCATATATTTCATTATCACCTAACCTCAATGTTTCAAAATATGGGACACCTTGCCAAAAATCCCATGCCTAGGGGACAAAAATCAAGGGCTTCTGAGGGACCCATGAGATTTTGAGTGTCAGTCACTTGATTGCCTGCATTTTTGTTACTTTTTATGCACAAGATTGTGCTTTTTAGGCATCAGTCTAATCAAAGTCCTTTATTCTCAGTAGGTATTTAAAGGAAAGAGAGTCAATAAGAGTAAACAAGGTTTATAGGTGTTTAAAGTGCTTGAATTTTAGTACTGGAAAACCTTGGAAAAAACAAAGTGCTTCTCTGTTCTTTTTTTTAGCTTTAAACTCTTTAATTCTTACATATTGCACCGACCACTGCTCTTTGGAACTGCTCTCATAGCTTTCACGTTATGCTGAATTTCCATGACTTTGGTGATCCCTTCACCTTTCATCATCAGGTCAAAAATTAACTTGGTCCAATGTTTTCTGTTTTACAACAGACTTAATTAAGACAGTGGACATGGTAGACATACCTACTAAACACCAGCATGCTAGCATTATCATTGTAAGCATATTAGCATGCTGATATTAACATTTATTTCACAACACAGTTGTGCCTACATACAGCCTCACTGAGCAGCTAATGATGCTGTTGACTCTCAGTCTTCTTGTTTGAAAATTTTGCCTTTTGAATATAACATTTTTAAAAGTTCTTCTCACTTTTTTGAGCTTTTCTGCTCATTGTTGTGCACTTTTGGAAGACTGGGACATGTAATAATAGTGTATGATGTAAGTCCTACCTTTGTGGAACTTCAATTTTTGTTGTAATTGTGTCAGAAAGATAATGAATGTTATTTTGTCCTATTCCAGGATGAAATCTGTGCTCCTGTGTTTGATTGTTGACTACTGCAGAGTCCCTGTCATCTTACATATCTGCTCCTACATTAGTCTCTAGTGTTGACCTGTCAACTGCATACTGTATGTTATTTTAATTTGTTACATAGGCAGAGTACTAATCTTACTAATTGACTGTTTGAAAGTGCTCACCAATAAACGTGACTTGTTGGGGCAGAGGAGGAGCAGAAGGGAGGATTTCTATTCTCTGCCATGACTACCACAGTGTTGGTGTTGGCTGTTGAGTTATTCCACTGGAGACTCTGTCTAGCTGAAGTATGAGAGCAGATGAGTTCCCCAGCTGGCCAGTAGATTTGAACCTGTGACCTTCCAGCTACATGCCCACGTCTCTAACCTTTACATTCACATTCATTTCATGCTTCAGCTGAAGTACATTGAATTTGGACTTTGAAGCCATAGAAGCTTCCAGTTCTAAAGAAAACCCTGTTAGAAACTGTGATCTAAGATCATTTTTGGCTTTTGTAGCCATAATCAGCATGGTGTAGGCCTGTGACCCATGCACTGACCCCAGAGCAGATTGAAGACAGGTTCTGATCAAGCTCTTTAGAGGTCACATCGTATTTTTGGAATGCAGCCACCCTTCAGTCCTCTCCAATCCATGTTACATCAAAGCGGTGTGTCCACTACCCCTCGCCAGTGTGCAATATGCTACAGTATGCACACTGGCCTTTATTCAAACCCCAACTAATTACCTCCAAGGCTTAGTAGGGATGGTCTGTTGTTCGAAAACACTTGTTTCTTTGGTAACTGTGCAAAGCGTGTATGGTGTGCTCAAATAAACAATGCAGAACCCTCTCATAGGTCTACAACAGCAGATTACAGACCGTAGATGAGATTGTGGAAATTACCCTCAATGCTCATGGATTTGTAATCAGATTTCAGTGTTTTTTCAGTTAAAATGGTCCCTGGAAAGAGTCCAAGTACAGTAAAATTAGAGTTCATTATTGAAAGGAGAATATTAACAGTATCAGTAAGTGCTCAGGGAGAAATGTGGCTCATAAATGTTTAATTTCCTCATTGTGTACATCCAGACAAATAGAACCCATCATGGCTACCCTGGGAAAATGATGTTACTAAAATTTTAATGTTTTCCTGAGCTGAAATAAGTTTACATGCTCATTTATTAATTTTTTTAGTACACCTATACCCCCAGACTCCAAAACCCACAACTTCCAGCTCCACACCCAGACGCCTCTTCCTCTCTTTTACGGCCAGACATTCTCCAACTTGTCTGGGGTCCCAGAGTCAACCACCACCCCTTGACACCAATCCATATGGGTTAATTGACAATGAAAATACCTGGAGGGAAAACAGCCGTTTATGAAGTTGAGATTCAAACCTGGCCATATAGGATTATTAAAAAAAAAAAAGTCATGAGCACACCGCAAAGAAAATTCCTCCTGCTTTCAGATGAATAGGTATTCTTTCTACTTCTCGAATGTGTTGTTTTTCTTTGGGGAGCTTGCGGTCTTGAAGTGCTTTGGACCTCAGCTCTGAGGCAATTTAATGGATGTACAGAAGCCGCACTGTGCAGAAAATACTATTAAAATATGTTCCTTATGTTTTGATACCAAATTCAGGCTTCAGGCTAGCGCACAGTGTGCATCAGTGGCGTGAAACGTGCCGGCTGCAGTGACACACGGGGCAGCTTTTTTGGCCACGGCGATGAGAAATGCCGTCCAAGCACTTGCCTCAGCAGCACTCTTACAATCACAGAGGAGCATTTTGTAGCCAGGAAACACTGGAGCTGATTTATGACCCTGCGGCTCAGTTTCTTGCCTGATGCTGAAAATGTTGTTCTTTTTACACCGACTAAGATTCGGTCTTGTGCGTTACCACCCTTAAGATTTGGCTTATGGATCGAATTAACTAACTGAGTACAAAATTGAGACACACACACACACAGACATGATGTACATGGAGAAAAGCAGTGAAACACGCTCATTCACTAGTTGCAGAACTTCATCCAAACCGCTCATTTTTGGATGATGGGTAAACATAATCTTAGCATGTATTTCATATTCATTTGAGCCTGACATGATGTCATGCAGCATTTTTCCTGTTTTTTGCCGTCAGTGTGTTTTAAGACCGTACGATAAAATAGCTGCAGCGATAGCATCGCTACCACATTTGCTGAAGGCTGCTGAGCATGTGCCCAGATCGTATCACTATTAAACATCACCAAAGGGGTTAAACATGAGCACTTTTGTAACAGGAACCATACAGCAGTGTGCAGGTCTTTGTTTCCATAACAATACTGCTGATACACATCTCTTTCTCTGTAATCAAGAGTTTACTTACAGCTGCTTGTTTTGACAGCGTTGCGTCAACTGTTTTGACAGTGGCTCAGCTAAACTAAACCTTTCAAGCATTCAGCTCTTTTTCCATTTTCTAATGTCTGTGTGAGGATCGTCCGCTCATCAAACTGCAGTGGCGCCAATATCTTTGTTGTTATTTAATTCTGAGGACTGGATTGATCATTTTTACACAGATTGGGTGGTTCCAAATAATGAAAGTACACATGGCGTGCTCTCACACCACAACTTGGTGTCTGTGATTCGTACCGAACTCAAAGAATGGATGAGAGGAAACAGTCTGAAGATGCGTAAGCGTCTCTGGACAGAGTTGGTTATTACTTAAAGGTGCCCTGTGGAGTTTTCTTGTAAACAAACAAAGGTTATGTTTAGATTCAGTGTTTTTCATCCGAATGTGTTGTATGTATCTTTGAGGTGATGAATACCTTAAAAACCAACCACAGAGTTAAAATTAAAAATATTTAAAATTATTCAGCAGTATTTCCTTCGTCACAGCTTTGCTATGTTTCTTCTTCGTGCGTTACAGCCACCAACAGTGGAACAGCAAAATACCGACTGCATGATACAAACAAAATGAAGACCAACTCATAAAAAACAATGCTATTGGTTAAAACCTCCACAGGGTAAATTTAGCTAATTAATAGTTACATAATGTCCAATGGCTAATTGATTTGTTTGCAAAATGGATACTTTACTGTAAAGTAAATTAGTTGTAAATGGGTTAAAATCAATAGAACACTCCTTTCATTTGCAAACTTTTACTTCTTATACTTTGAAAAGTTTCCTGGTGTCAGTCTGAGGGGAAAATTCTATTCAATGATAAAACATCATATTTTTGCTGTTGAGATAATATTAAAGGTCACTTGCATACAATAGCAGTTAAAAAGACTGGTTTTGATTTTCCACGTCAGTGATAAGAAATACAACCGTTATGACAGTGACATGTGTATCTCCAATTTTATGGCCTTTCCAAGCTATTGTGAGCCTGCTGTGTTTCTGACAGTCCTGACATGCAGGCATCATAAGAACACGGGTTAAACCTGCTGTCCTGTCTTGTGTTTTGAAGAGGCCTCCGGAGTTAAAAAGTGAGGTTTTCTTTGGTTAGTACAGCGGAGTCAGGCACTGAAAAGAAGTTAAGACAAGTAGCCTGAAGAAAGTACCATCTTACATCTGCCTCGTCTCACATCACTCTCATTTCTTCCCCATCCTTCATTCTTTTGTATCGCGGTTGCCATTCGTTTGGAACATCTCGGGATCGTCTTTTCCATTCCCAGACAGCTGGAGCGAGTTACTGGCTGTTTGGCGATCGGGCCGGCGGTGGGGGGTGAGGAGGAGGAGGAGGAGGGGGGGACGCAGATGGTTCAGTTCTCATGTCACCCTGTCTGCTTGGCAGAGACGTCGGGGAGCAAGTGGAGAAGGATTTACTCACACACACAGAACATATATATACATACACATACAAATAGGATCCAGGGCATACACAGTCACGCATGTATGTGTGGAGAGCTTTCACACACATTTTTTCCATTTACATTGGAGGCTTTTACTTGACACTCACATCCAGAGACACTTAAACAGAGTGCAGCAGTAGAATAAGCTTCAGTTCAAGCCACTAAAATAAGGAATACAAAGTGTCTCGGCTTCAGAGTCCCAACTAGAAACGCAACAACAAAAACACAAAGGTTTCCACCAACATATGTATACTTCCGTCATTTAGTGTTAAACAAATTTTGTACCAATAATCACAACCTTACTTTTGTTCACATGAAGGGAATCAAATGAAATGAGGAAGTTTTGTTTAAATTAGTTTAAACAACTTCTAAGTAACCTTGGCTAGTTTCCATGAGGCAACCTCTGAATCCGTGAAGTTAACATGGAAGTTCCAAAAACTGCAGTTCCTCAAACAGCCACTTGAGGCTGGCTGCAGAACAAGGCAGTCTCCATAAGCCCCCATATTTGTCTTTTTTTTATTTTGGTCTCTATAGCTAATTCATCCATTAATGACAACTGTACTGAGAGTGAATTTCTACATAACTCACTTGTTTAAATTACATTAAGGCCTAAAGTTATGTATAATGAACACAATTGATTGACAGGTGGTTGCAGTGGTAGCTTGTTTGAGCACCCAGGCATCATTCAGCCCGCCTCAGGTCCACCGATGATCCACGTCTTTGCCAATTTTTAGATCAGCTGGGAGGCGACGGAGACAGGACCATCAAAAAGGCAGCTGCCAGAGCCACAGATTTAAAGCTTCAAAACATCTCTTCAGAAACCTGTGGGTGACGTCACAGATACGATGTCCATATTTATACTGTCTATGCTAGTTTAATGTAGAAAAATAATCACTTTGGCTTTTTAGTAGCTAAAATGTAACATTAGTGGCAACCAACATTTCTCAGTATTTACTATTAAAAGAATCATGATGTTCAAAGCTGACACTATATTCACATAGTAATGTTAATTATCAGCAGGTTAGTAAATATGCTGGCAGTTGCTTCCTGTGAAGACATCTGTTATGTCATTAATGCCATTAAAATGATGGTTTATGTGATTTAAAATCTGGTCTCAGTCCAGCTGCTCTAATAAAAGGCAGAATAACAGAATACTTAAATATGGGTTCACAGTAGGACTCGACATATCAATGCACCATTTTTTCGATAATTTGATTAATGCTTTAATAAAAAAAATATCATTTTCCCAGAGCATTTTTCACGGATATGAGAAGCTGGAGCAAGCAAATGTTTTGCATTTCTGCATGATAAATTATTGAAACGGTTGTGAAAATGGTTACCAAATAATTTGCTGTCTATCAACATTTTATTTATTATTATTATCTATTTGTCTTATCAGTTCAAAGCTCCTTAAAGCAACAACCTGCACCACCCACACAACTCCACACATGCACACATCATACACCCCTGAACCTATTAATATTTACCTAATTACAAGCCTATTTTTTCTCATTATATCAACAGTGACCGTGCCACGCACCGCATTTGCACTTTATTCAAAACATACTTTTGGAAGTGATGTGACTACACGGGAGGACGGCTTTGGAAAAACACCAAAGTTACTTTGGAGAGAAAAGGAGTTTTGGGTCTCCTGATTTTTTCTCTTTTGAGTTTGTTGTCACAAAACGAGCCACGTTACAATTAGAGGGTAACTCAGCTTCAATAATTGTTTGCTGAATGGTTTAACGTTTGTTGTCATACCTAATTTTGGCAGAAGGGCAGGCTGCATTCCTGCGGTGTACGACTCGGTCATCGTGCTCGTCTAGGCCCCCCTCCTGCTGGGGAGGAGACTACTGTGTCTGTGTGTGTGTGTGTGCTAACATTGCAGACACAGTAGGTGGGAGGTATCCATTGCAAGAAGCCCCTGCTGACAGCTGAAGACAGGTGGGAAACCTTACAATAATATTACACAGGAGTTAAGGGAAGGGTGTGTGTGTATGACTGAGTGAGTGCATACATGTACATGCTCTATACGCATGTGCGCCAGACAGAATGCATGTATTCATATGTAAGTTGTAAAATGATACTAGTTAATCAACATACAATACTGGGCTGATATCAGACAGTAATCCCATGACCACATACACATTCTTTGCATCTGTAACGACCATAAACTGTATATAACATTGATGCAGTCTCTGTGACGTCATCCATTGGTTTCTAGTGTCTTTCAGCATGGTGGCTGGCTGGAGCTGAGGTGGGATGAATGAAGCCTGGTTGCTAAAACAACCCACCTGTGACGGCACCTACCTGTCACTCAGAAGTGTCACGCTGTTAATTATGTATAACCAGGCTGTAAACAAGTTGTATATTTCAACATGGGGGCTTATGGAGATTGACTCGTTTTGTATCCAGACTCCAGTGGACATTTGAGGAACTGCAATTTTTGGCACTGTTTGGCATTGGCCTCACTTCACAGAAATGGAGGTTGACGCTTGGTAAAAACATACAAAATATTTTGATGCCTCATCTGGAATTTGCTAGTACATGGATGTATCCAATAAAATCATATAAAAACACTCGGAAATAAGATTTTGCTGTGACTTAAACTAGTCTTGGGGCCATCACGGTCAGCAGTTACTTCTACAGCATTCATGCAATGTCAGCAGTCACATATCCTAAATGAGTTCCTTTTGCTATATATTAAAAGAAGCCTCTGGTTCAGAGCAGGTTGTCTTTTCACATGGTTGTTAGTTCAATCCCTGGATGGTGAAAGAAGTACTCAGATCTTTTACTTAAGTAAAAGTACAAAAGTATTAGTGTCAAACAATACTTAAAATACCAAAAGTAAAAATACTCATTATGCATAATAAAGATAATAATACGTTATCATTTATATGTCTTTCTATTTGTACAGTCAGAATTGTACTTAAGTACAGTATGGATGATACATTGAGCTAATGTACTTTCCACCTCTGATCTCATTTCGTTGTTCCATGAAAGAGTGACTGAGTGACTCTGGAGTGACTGACTGGCTTCACAGCTTGACAACATGTTCACTGAAATCCTGGAAATCTCAATAACTGCAATAGACATGATCCTTTTTTTATCTTATCCTATCCTATCTGTGAACAGCGACACACTAATGCAAAAACAAGTCGCCCAGTCTGTTACATTTTACTTTTCCTTTCATACTAAGTAAAATAAATAAGTTGTTCAGACAACGATAGTTTCTTTGAATAAACTGATTTATATAAAAGTTATGCATCTCAGTTATAGGCGTGGTGGGTTTTCCTGCTCTAAAAAAAAGGTGCAGAAACTTAAAATAATTTTGTTAGCCTGGATTTCAATGGAAAGTTTTAATGTCCCATGACGGTCTTAAAGTTGTGAGCCTTTCCCACGGTGATGTGAATAAAATTCCTGGGGAAACACTGAATTCTTGTAATTTTTTTGTGCATTCAATTTGCCAAATGTATGGATATTGAATATCAGGACATTAGATCCGTAACAACTTTCAAAGCCATTGCTGGTCAAACCGTAACACATGCATGTGTTTCATCCGTGCACCCTGCTGCTGAAGAATCTTCACCTGTGCACCGAGCGAGTTCATCTTACCCTTTCATTACAGGGTTACCAGCCGGGTATGGCAGCACCAACCAGGCTAGAAAAAGAAAGCTTTGCATTCACGGACAGCTTATAACTCAGTAATGCCAACACAAGTGAAGTGAAAAGTATTCCTCAGAAGTGACTTTTTTTGTTCTGATCTGCAACTCTGAATCTGCTTCACAAATGTGTGCAGGACATCCATAACAGAGCTGTCCCTCTCTTGGGGTTTTTATGGTGAGATAAAAGAAAAGCAAGAAGGTTATCTCCAGCTCAGCTGACATTCCAAGTCAGAGGATGGTGTTGACTGCAGCCCGCTAATTGAAGACACATTTGAGAGATGTCTCACTGTGTGCCAAACTGGCTTTCACTGATCTGGCAATCCTGGTGCAAGAGGGACCTCCAGTGGCCGGGTCAGTCATGACGAATTATATTACTGTGTGAAATACATGTCAAATATGATGTAGAGCATACACTTGTGTGGGTGGAGTTCAAACAGAAGACATGTACCTACCTCAGCTGCTTTGACTTTTATTGCAGGAGTGTACATTTATGTCAGAATGGTTAAAGGTCATTGACAGTTTATGAGAATTTGACATCTGCACTGGGAAATGCAGTATGTGTGACTTCTTGTAGACTTTTAATGAATAGATTAATGACTGCAGAATTGTGAATGAATACTGATTAACATTATGTCTATGTAGTACGAACTCACGTGAAGGAGGTAGGAATTAAAGCATTAAATAAGATAGAGAGGTCAAGCAGCCCCAGACTTATAATGGATTAATGATGTTGATTCACACGTTTTCATTCCTTATTCCACATCAAGTAATCTCACAGAGAAGAAATCTTCCGTACTACCAATATAAAACTATGAACATGAAATAATACCAAATTTCTGAGCTCTTCATTAAGAGTGATAATGGTGATCTCTGGCTGTTTGACACAGATTTAGTCTTAAGTTTGTCAGTAAAGTAAGCCCTGAAACCTAAAAACATCGGGAGATGCTTTGGACTTGTTTTCGCTGATCAGGAATTTATTTTCTCTCCTTGGCAGCAAAGAAAAAATGCTACACATGCCTTGAGAACACCCTGCAGGTTAAACTAATGAACCACTTTTAAGGCTGACTAACTTCTCACAGACAGACTGTAAACATAGCAACTGTAAGAAAGGTGCTAAAGCAACATTAAGGCTACAAACAACCCATAATGCAACACTTTGGGAGCAGGTGTTACACCGCACCAGTACCCTCTCTATCCATTCTCAAAAGTGGGCTACTGTACTGTAATGTACATGACGGTTTAACATGGTGGACTTTGTAGGAGAGGATGCACAGCATCTGTAGATATAAAAAACGAATTCTAAGGGAACAAAGACATACCAATTCTTATTTTCAGGTTATTATACACTAATGAAAACATAGTTGTGCATATTATAATCATTTTTTGCGATTTTCAGCATCTTTTAAGTCTGACACACTAAACCTAAAGTAAACAAGAACATTTAACAAAATTCAGCAGACAATAATCATGTTAGAAGACAAAAGGATTATAGTGTATGTTAAAGAAAAGAATTAGACATTATGGATAAAAAGTGATCTTTTGTTTTTAAATGAGCTTTTCATAATTTCAAGTCGTATTTGTACATCACAATATCTGAGGTCATGTTTTGTTTTATAAAAAGGTAGGTGAAGGTCAGCCTGTCCAGTATTGGGAGAGTGAATTTGTTAGTAACTAAAACCACCCACCAGGTTTAAACTGATCTGACTGCTGACTCGTCTGTTGCTGCACAAATTCTTTCCTCTGTTTCATGAGATGTTTGGAAATGTGAGGCTGTGAGTGAGCTGACTGAGCTGTTTAATGCCTGGCTTTACCAGAGCTTTCGTCATGGCTTCACATGCTGAGGAAGAATGTCCTGATTTAAAGAGTAATGACAATGCTTCTTGTTCACACAACATGATATATGCCGATCAGGAGCCAAGCAGGAGAAGCTCAACTGATGTTTAAAGAAGACATCCCTCCTTTACTACAGATATCTGACTAAAACCTCCGACATTCTTCCCAGGAGCCTTCACAGGCCTCTCCCTTCTTGTTTTTAAGGTGCCAAAAGAATAGCTGGCTTTCGGGGAAAAAAGAGCCAAAGAGAAGATGAAAAAAGAGAAGAAAAAGAGATGCAGTACAGAAAAAAAAATCCCCCAAAACAATCCTGCCCTGGCACACAAAAGGCATTTCAGGTCTGACAGAGAAAATAGATTGCAGATGTTGCTGCCAAAACCTGAGGAGGAAATGTTTACAACCTGGTGCACCTTGTACACCAAATTGGTGCCAGCAGCACAGCCTTATATCTTACTGAAGGAGAAAATCAACAGTTAAAATGTTGAAAAAGTCTCCAAACATAGGCATTTGAGCAATCAGCCTGTCAAAAACAAAGTTTGCAGGCAGTCCAACGTCAAGATTCAGGTTATTTAACCTCTAAAAGAAAGAAAGAGGAGAAGATTGATACCCTTTCTAAACCTGTTCAGAGGATATGAAGCTGATGGTTAGCTTAGCTTAGCACAAAGACTGGAAAACGCTAAAGCTCACTAATTAACATGTTACGTCTTGTTTGCTTGTCGTGCTTTTGTGGAGATGAAACATGTTACACTGTTTCTGGTATTCATGCTATTCATATTTTACAGTAAAGAGAGTTGAAGTGAAACCAGAACTTCAAAGTTTGTAACTACAGTAAATACAGCCTTTTTCATCAGTGTGTCTGCTCGCTTCATATTTTAAGATATGGATGGAAAAACAATAATATCGTTGTTTATCTATATCTGTCTTTTAGCTGGTTTTAATAAACTCCATTTCCCATAACCTTTAGACCTTTACAGGTTGAATATCATAGCAGACCTATAATGCTGCGTTCCAGTAAAAGTCGAGTGTGAAATTTCCCAGTTATTTCCAACTTCTGACCTCCAAGTTGAATGTAAACAATTAAACATGGCTGACTGTGACAAACTGATGTTTCTTTGTCAAGTGAACACTGAACCGATCTCTCTGTAGTGCAGCCTTGCATATATAAGATACCAAATTCCATTATACATTTCATTTTACAGCACTTTTATACTTTTTATGCTTGGAAACAGAAATATTCCGTTTACTCTCCAGATACAAATACTGTAGTCTACAAATACAAACTACCCCCATCCTCTGTTGATTGAAGCGTACAAGAGAAGTGTGTGTGTGACGCAATGAAAGTATAAAGAATGGACAGAGCATGCATGACGTCACAAGTAGGTTTCCAAAGGGTCGTTTTGAAGCTGAAAATATGCTGGCTGGTACCATGTTGGCTATACTTCGTCTTCTTTGCCTCCCGGCCTAGCAAAGACGTGGATCATCAGCGGACCTAAGGCGGGCCGAAGTTTTTCAAGAGCTAAAATATTAAAAAATGACTTTAGCAGAGGCGATTGTAGAGTCTTCTGGACATGGACCAAGTTACAGTAAGATAAGTAGCCATGCTGCCACACCAGTAAATTTGTTAAAATCACAAAGGTTTCAGTTTTTTACAGCAGCTACTGTTGTGCAGTCGATTTGTCTTGAATATGGACACTAAACCAAAGAAGCACACCTAACTTCTACAGAAAGACTGATGAAAGAAATGCTGAAAGAGAGACTGCATTGAGGTACAGAAGCTAGTGGAACAGAGGTTGGCCAGGATACAACGTCATTACTCCATAGACATTAGTCTGGTCAATGTTTTCATCTAACTCTTGGCAAAAAGTTAGCAGTGTAAGTATTCCTGATAATATAAGTATTATTATTAGTCTGGATTTGTACTGTCAGTTTTGTAGGGCAATGTGTAAGAACTCTTCATGAATACATGAGAAGCATTCAATCCATGATTTGTGCTAAATAGTTGAACTTTCACCCTCTTTTTCACAATTTATGTGTCTCCTGGTTTAAAGAAAACGTTTCTGTCTCCTTGCCTTCATCTACATCACTGCTTCACGAATGAGATCATGAAAAGTGGATTTAATAGCTGAAAATCAAATTAAGGTCACAGCTTTCGCCTCCATCCATCTGGTCCACAGGTCATCCTGGAAATCTCCTTTAGAGCAATTTATCAAAATTTAGCAAGAACACTGGCAATATTGACAATCTAATAACAATGAGAAACAGCCACCATAATATCAGTCAAAAAACCCTGCCAGTGTAAACACTCCATAGAGTGGAAAGTATATTTCTCAACATAAAACACATCTGTCTCCCAGACCATTGATATTAGGCTTCATAGGACAGTAAAGGGAGGCTTTTCTTCCCAGATGGCTGATGCTGGAACGACCTTGTTGCTGTGCTTCACCTGTGCACTCGATGGTCCGGGCGGCTAAGGCTGCCGTCTGGGGCTCATCGCTGCCGCCACACACACACAGTCACCCTTCAGTCACCCCATGGGCTGTAAAATAAGCTGCCGCCACATGCCAACCAGGGGTCAATGGTGTGTCAACATCTTGCCACTGTCAAGCACGAAAACGCACGTTCACACGCATTACTACAGCTGGGAGGGCTTTTTTTGTGTGTCTACATTCATTCCCTAAACCTCAAACCGTTTTCCTCCCAGCTCTACATGCTAAACCACAACTTTGACCTTAAACTAAACCCAAGTCCAAACCCATAAACGCTCCTTAAAGAAGTGAAGAGCGGCCAAATTGACCTCACTGAAGAATGAAAATTCACACTGGCTCTCATTTGGATTGCAAACCTACTCCGATGGCGCTCACATCAATCATTTTTTGTGTGCAGAGAGCCTATTGAATCTATACAAAAGAAAGGCTACAAGCCAGGAAGCAGTGGTGGGTTAGCTTATTCATAGTGACACATTAACCGTCTTCTGGTGGAAGAATGTCTTAAAGAAGCTCAAGGTTGTCAAAGCCCGTTTACCATCTCAAAAGACAGACGTTGAAGTGTTTGGAAGAGTCTTCTGCCCTCCTGGTTAAAAATATCTACCTGGATCTAAATGATTTACTTTCATGAAAGTGCACGATGGTAGTCGCCACGTGTGTTGTCTTTGTGATGAGCGAGTGAAAAGCTGCACGTGATGCCTCGTGATGCCCAAATCTTGTGTCAAACAGCAGAGACGACGAGGCCCGCTGCACGTTTCTCACGGCAGTCTTTACAGTTTCGCAAAAACAAAGCACGCACATCACGAACTCCTAAAATGTGCTGTTTGTTTTATTGTTGCTGCCAAAATACAAAGTCAAAAACACGAAGTCCCTCTTTAGCGCATTGCCAGGTTTGCATTCTCAGGAGCATTCCTGTATGTGTGATGTCAATGTTTCTTTAAGGTAAGAATAGATACGTGTTTACATACAGCTTCGTGCTGTTAGGTCGCTCGCTGTACGCAGAAATCTGCGTTAACAGCTAAGATCCTCTGCCGCCAAACAAGACCAACTCAAAATCCCGACACCTAACCCCTGTGTGTGTTTACTCACGCCACTGTTAAACATTTACATACACATCCAAACAGTGTCAGAGGGAAAACCGCATCATCCCGCTCTGTTTTGCATTAGCATGCGGCCGAGCAGTTTGCCTTTTCCTCCGAGGGGGAGGAAAAAAGTCCCAAAACATCCATAGTAATCAATCTGATGAAACCAAACAGCAGTATACACAGAGGACACAGGAGTAAACAACTTTTAACTCAGCTGGATTGAAGTCTCATCTTCACGAGGAGTGAATAAGACATGACTCCATGTTTCACTAACATTTTGTCTTTTAGTTTAAGCTCCGAACCGCAAACAACTACGTGCTGAACATCTCAAGAGTTTGTTTTGTGACAGAGGGATATTTCTCGAAATGAACTCCAGCTCTCATAAATGTTTAATGAACACTTTCTATTGACAATAATTGAACCTTTTCCAAACCCATGTGGTGCTATTTATAATCCACATAACCCACGTACAGTACATACTTGTACCACATAATCTGTTTGTACAAGCAAGTGGACAGACAAAAATCACACGTGGAAATACAAGTCTCCTGGTCTCCATTTTAACAAGTCTCACTTTTTTAATGGGTATATCCTGGTGTTAAATATCTGTAATGTGTTTTCCCTGGCTGTGACGACGGGTGGATATAAACATGCTATTCTTGCTGTACCTATAATTGTTCTATTAATAACACCTATAATGTCTGAGTCCCGCTCTGCATGGAAGGGTGCAGTATTTATTGTGTGCAAACGCGACCTGTTTCCAGCTGCCACACGTTGTTAATCTCCGGCTACACCTCTGCCATTCACAGCCCATTTAGGTCAGACTCTTTTAGCGCTTCGCAGTCAGAGGGCAGGCTGCCGCCGCCACCGCTGCCGCCGCTGCTGCCACTGGTGTCCCTCGTGCACAGGGGCGCCACTGCAAATGTGGGGCCACACCTTTGTGACAAGACGTAACGCCGGGTCCTGCAGCCTGACACGTCTAGCTGAGAACAGCATCACTTCATCACGGTTACGTCTGCCACCTCACCGTTGATCCCACGCTATAGTAAGTCAGTATTACACAACCCTCGAATACATGCACACATTCCTTTCTAGTGGTGTTCATACTCTTTTAGAGGGAAGGGTGAGTGGACCACCTGGAGTGGTGCTGGATAGAGTTGGGTCTAGATATCTAGACCTGAACCGGGCCTTCTCGCACTGATCCCGACTGGAAAATGCCAAATCTGAGACCAAGATCTGAAGCTTCAACTTTATTTCATCTATTACTGACAGCTAGCTCACCAGATCGATGCAATGCATTTCATAAACTTAACTTAAATGCACTTTTTAAATGTACAATCACCTTTTTGCTCTATTACATGATACATTGATGTCGGGCCCAGTGTGAAGTGTTCACTGCAACAGAGGTTTTCTTGTTCTGCACTCTAGACCACCTAAAGTAATCTGTGAAATGACTATGATGTAAGCTACCCCGGGACACTCCAACTCCAGAGTGGTTTCTTCCACTTGCCCCCCTCTCCTGTGGACACCACCACTCTTTCCTGTGTAGAGGTGCCCCTACAGCAGGGGTGTCTAAACTTGTTTTAAAGAGGGCCAGATTTGACAATGTGAACCAAAAAAGCCAAATGCTGTGGCTTTGGCCGTAGCATGCACGGCTGCATGCCGTGATTGGCCCCCGGGCCGTACTTTGGACATCCCTGCCCTACAGTAAAATGACCTGAGTACAGTTTCAAAAGGCCACCCCCCCAAAAAAACCTCAAAAAAAATTGTGGATTTGTGGATTTGAAATTTTTCAATTTGAATTAGACTCTAATTTCATGGAAGATGAACCGATTTTCATGGAAAATCATCGCCATACCTCATGAAGTCCCATTATAATCTTGAATCTCACTAGACAAGACCCTAAAGGGCTGCATTGACTGGTGTTCAGAAATTGTCTGTCAAAACCAAACAAGGCTTTCAAAATGATTGAAAATACTCACCGCTGCCTTTTCAGTATTTAACTGGTCATGAACTACTCACATTTTTTCAAGTTTTACTCCAAATCTGGCCTAAAAATCTCACTGGATTGGTTATATTTCCTGTCTCACGTTTCCTTTTCCTCTCTCGTTACTCGTTGTTGTTAATATGTTAATATCTTTCATAACAGCTTTTGACAGTTGATCACCGGATCTGTACTGTTCAGCTTGTTAAAAGATATTTGTGCCTTTATGGCCCATCAAACCATTTCTAAATCCTCTTATTCACTGACATTTTTTTAGAAGTTTTAAGAAGTATGTGACCCAACTGGCAGAGCGTAAACAAAGAGTTTGTTTCTATTTAATGCAAAGTCAGCTTCAATCTAGGATTAATTTAGGTGTTCACCCTTATTATCACACAGGGAGAGTTAATGAAATTCAGTGTAGATGACTAAGATGCTGAACTAAACCCCAGGCTTAATACTGTTTACAAGAGCGAGTGGAAAGTATTTGCTCTTAAAGCACTAAGCAAACACTAAACACTGAGGGAAACGTTTTAAGGCTTTGCTAAACATAAGGTGAAACCTTCATTTATTTCATGTTTTGCATTGTATTGATTGTCACTTTAAAGTTGTGTATAATCCAATGTCTCTACCTTTAAGATGATCTATTTTAAATGTAGAGGCACTGGATTATAAATATAAGATACAGGACTTGGACACCTGAGACCAGAATCTGCATCCTGCATCCCATGTGTTCTTATGTTTAGGCTATTAAATTAAAAGCTATTGATTGAGGTAAGAAAAAAAGGGTTGTGGTCCATGCATCCTGTTTTTCAAGCTCCCAGTCCTTGTTGACATTTTCAATATTTAATGAAAACCACAAACTTTTCCTGGCCTTAAGCGAGTGTGTTGAAGTGCCTAAAGATGACCATAAAAATATTACTCATGCTTTAGTTGCCAGGAGTTAATAACAGAGCTGTTTTGGACCGAGTGTCAAGTCTACAGCTCTGGTTAGTACTGTAGGAAAACAAATTAAAGGTGTTGACAGGGAATGCTTTGCCTATACTTTCAGTATGAACATTTTATTGTTTTGTTAATGTGAAAATAACAAAAGAAATCCCACGTTCTTAGTCACTTGGTCAAGAGTGATCGAGCGTACCAGTCAAGTCTTGAGTGGAAGATCGTAGTAGTAATTTTTAGCCACAGTACTAATAAAATGAATCAACACACCCTGTAGTGAAGATGAAATGAAGTCCCCAAAGATTTGCTTTGTCTGTAAACTGTTGCCTTTACACCATGTGTGCATTGTGTGGTTCACATATGATGGAGCCTCTGAGTCGTCGTCATCAATCTGACACTCTGCGTACTTTCTCCTGCTGACAAGTGAAAGTTAAGTGATAAGTGAAGAGATGTACCAGATTCTCAATGGGGGAACAATCAGTAGGGCTTCATTTTGGTCTAAACAACACGTCTGTTGTTTCCTATGCACACCAGCTGCTGCTGTGAGGATTCATTGGCAAAGCAACAGAAGAGAACATTCTCAGGTGCTTTTGCTCTTGTTAGTGTTGATTATAAGGTTTGAATAATGGACAATTACAGGAAAATGTGTCTTTAGGAACACATGTGATGTGCATGTGTCACAGCAAAAAGGAGGACAGGAGCAAACTGTACAGTGTTTAATTCATTCATATATCACGAAAGCAGATTCTTTTCAAGACAGGTGAACAATAGTGAAAGACAAAACAGTAAATGTATGGTTTCACAGGTATTTTGAGGGTTTTTTTCTGACAATGACTGGGAAGTATTCCACAAAGCTAACCACACAGACAAACATCTAGTAGTTATCTTCTGGTTTGCAGAAGGTGGGAAGGGAAAAAGAAGACGAGTTCAGGCTCCAGGCTTCTGTCCTCAAGGAGGTTTTTGGTATCCGTTGATAGGGCTCCCCGCCTGAGGACAGAAAAATAAACTGTAAGTGAAGATGACCAAAGATAATAAACATTCAGCATCTGCAAGAAGGGAAATCAGAGAGGAAAATGTCCCAGTAAGTACAGTAATGGCAGGTCAAAAGGTTAAAACTGGGCTTTATTTTTTTATTTTTTTTATTTTTTACATTTTTACATGTCTAAGTTATATAACTGTTGTTCCAACAGCACATCAGTGGCTATATTTCAATTGTTAGGAAAATGTGGTTGCGTGGTTACTGCTGGCTTAAAACAAGTCTATGCAACCTAAACTGATGCACTAGTTGCACAAGCCGAGGTTAATCTGTGCAGCTCAGGCATGTTCCAGTCAGAGTCAGAAGTGGTGCGTGTTCCAGATTATGTTTCTGCAGGTGTACAGGCTGATTTGCAAAAGGAACGCTTTGGGAATTTATCATTGTTGAGTGAGCTAGCTCTGTTATAGCCCCGAGTTTCGATCACATAACTACTAACTATACAAATCATAAGTCAATGCATTCTTCTTTTATTGTTGTCCAGCAGCAGGTGGCATCCTCAAAAGTATTTTTGTGACCCCCCATTTGACAGATTTCTGTACAGAATGATAAAACCAGGTACAGAAATCCCTTAAAGGAAGAAAGTTCTCATTTCAAACCATTTTCTCCAAAAGCCCCCATAGTCCCCCTACAATCCTCTAAAGGATAAAGTGGGTATAGGTAATGGATGGGTGGACAGTTCTTACTAGCTTTGTTGATCTTGCTCAAACATTTTCTCCTTCCAGGCAGAAAGCAGACATCTGCAAAATCTCACAAATACCTTTGAAGATGCAACCTGCTGCTAGTTATAGAAGGTAATAAAATAATGTTTAAACTTTTCGCCTCAGCTTTGGGAACAAAATCATTGACAAATGGGGAAAACTCTGGTCGTTGTAATGTTTGGGGGGACAGGCCAGAGTAGTGTAAAGTCTACTGATGGGGAAAGCAGTTGGATTTAACCCCCAGCAAAGTCTTGCCAATTAATGGAGGTATACGATGGGGTAATGCAATTAACCTACAGCTTTAACAGCATTTTAATGCCTGGTCCTAACTCATGTTGAAAGAGTAAGTGAAAATGCTCTTTGAATAAGTTGTAAACTACACATAAAACACTTTTGAACCAAATCTAGTTTAATCCCCGATATATACTAGATGTCTTGTGACTTAGAAAACCTGCTTACTGGAATCCCACTCCCTTGTCTTATTTGGATTTTATCTCTTTGGCAGCTAAGAATGATACTCATGTCTAAAGAGTGTGAATCTACAGTTTATATAAATTATGTCAAAGCTAATGAATGTGTTTTATCATAGTTGTTTCCTCCGTATCTCCGGTGATCCCCGCTCCTCCAGCTACATTTCCTCCCTCCCTGAGCTCTGCAGGGGCTGAAAAAAAAGCACCCTGCATCATCTGCACTCAATCAGAATAATTATCCCAAGAAATGCATTGCAGAGCCTGTGAGAGGTGAAGGGAATGAAGCACAGAGGCAATCACCTCCCTCCAGTCATTATTAGTCATCTCTCTGCTGCTTTGGATGAAGACCCGGACGGCTTGGGTGGAAGCCATGTGCAAGCAGCAGACGGACGGACAGACAGAGAAAAAGGCCTGATGTGACTCCGGTGCCCAGAAAATATCAGCAATCTTTCAAGGTTTTGGCAGCACAGCAGCTCCTCTGGGGACTGGCAGCACACGAGTATCAGCCTTATGTTCTGTCTGTCAGGCTTCCTCTTATCCACAGATTTTAAAACACTGAACTTGTCACTCTGAAGATGTGTGGAGCTTTTAAATATCCCAAAGTGAGCACCTTTTGGGTTCTTCACTATAAAGAAAAATCCTCCAGGAGGATGAAGCATTTGCGGTCCTGTCAGGATTTGTGAACGCTTCCTGGAGGAGTTCTTTGTGGGACATTGTGGGGTTCCAGTTTGATTGCAAAATGGCTTTGCAATCAAAAGTTCCTCAAAGCCCTCTAACTTTTTAAAGCAGACAGACAGAAAAACTAAAACACTGATTAGGCTCCAGTGCCCATGAAGTATCAGCTTTATGGATGTCCTGGCAGCCCTGCAAGTCCACGGGGGACTGGCAGCCGTCCTCAGATGAATATCTCTGTGTTTTGAATTTCTATTTCACCCCTGAGAGTTTGCACTTGTCACTGATCCAGAGATTTTAAAAGGCTGAACTTGTCTAAAGGTAGAGGATCTTTTCAAAAATCCAAAGGCAGCTACATTACTTATTTTACTTAGCCCTAAAACATTCATTAATAAACCGTCATACCCGAGGAGCAGTATGATCCCTCTCTATCATTCTATAAAGCCATCAAATAACCCTCTAAAAGCTTGTTTACTTACAAGAAGCATTTGAATTCAGATCTAATTCTTTGGCATATTTCATTTATCCATCTATTCCACTATTTGAAGTTTTGTAGCGGCCATAATTTCAGTTATGATAACATGTTACTCAATAGTGAAGTCATTGCTGAGATTTAGCAACATGATGACATCACAAAAAGATGACATCTCAAAGGGGCAAAACCAAAGCAAGCATGTTCAAACAAAAGATCCAGTCTTGCCACTATCTGACTTTTTTACGATAAGTTGCTACATTTCTGATCCCCACAATGAACTTCCTGAGAACAATATTATTATTACTGATAGTAAATTGCCAGAAAATCCAAAAATAAAACTCAAGTTGTAATATACTGGACCGATCTTTCATTTTTATTGAAAATTGTAGATTTTTAGAAAGGGTCAAATCACTTTAAACTGTTTTGAATGGCTCAGTGTACATCGAAGGTCTGTTATCAACTGAAAAAAGACACTGATCAACCCACTTTACATTACAATAACAAAGTAAAGACATATTTCAACAAGAACAGGTCGTAAAATATATCAGTACTTCAAACTAAAGCTAACAACGGAAAGAATCGCAAACAAGCTGCTTAGTATACCCCCTCCCTATAAGTAAGTTTTAGGCAATAAAGGGTTAAATGTCTCATATTGTAGAAAAATTGTTTTAAATGTTTTAAAATACACAAATTAAGTGATAGGCTATATTCATAGTTGGCCTATGTGCCCCCTAGTGTCTGTTAGGTGATATAGCAATGTCTTCCAATGTTGCACACTGCATTACTGCTGAACACTGTATAACGTTGTATGTCCTTCTTAAAATACACAGCAGACAGACAAAATAAAAGCACTGATGAGGATTTATTAGCCTTGAGGAAAAAGAAAAAAAAATCCTGGCACTGCAACAAGACCACTGCAGACTGGCAGCTGTACCCAGATGAATATTAGCCCTGTGTTTTGGATTTCTAATATTTCATCCCTGAGATCTGAACTTGTCCCCTCTGATCCAGAGATTTTAAAACAATGAACTGATCATTCTAAAGATATTAGAGGTCCCTTCTAAAATGTAAATGAACTGTGGCCAATAGGTACAATAAATAAACCTGAAGGGAGTGGCTGTCCTCTCCAGAAAGGGACAACATTGGATTAATTTCAAACAGCACTGCAATAACTATTAACTGTTGAGCAGGTAGTGTACAGTTGGCTTTAAGAGATTTTTCGCAGAAAACAGCTGCAGCCAAGAATGACACTATGAAAATGGTGAGAGTGAACTTTAACAGTAAAGTTGCTGTTTTTACATCATCATTTGAAATATCGCTGGTATTAAAATATCATTAATGTTCAGTAGAAATGTGACATTTATATACCTCCACAAAAACTCTTACGAAGAAGACATACTATCAGTGTTATTTCGTTTGGGTCTGGTTTAAGGAACATTCTGCGGTCATACAATGATTGTATCAAGGCTTTTAAAGAAACCTTTAAAAGACAAAAACAAAGATGAGACTCCAGTACCCATGAAGTTTCTGAGTTCTGGCTGTATGACAACCCCTGTAGCGACTGGCAGTCGCGCCCAGATGAATATTAGCCCTGTGTTTTTGGATGTCTTCTATTTCAGTCTTCAGATCAGTCTTTGTCTTTGATCCAGAAATGTTTTAATATAGGAGTTGTCACTCTTAAAATAAAGGTTACGGAGGTTTCTTTCAAGAACCTTCACATTAGAGCAATATATAAACATTTTTATACACACACTAAATTAGTTGACCGAAAGAAAATTAGTCTGCAACTATTTTCATTATCGATTTATAGGTTTTGTTTTTTGTTTTTTCAGCATAAATGTCAAACATTTTCTGGTTCCAACTTCTCAGATGTAAGGATTTGATTATTTTCTTTGTCATGTGTGATAGTGAATACTGAATATATTGGGGGTTTGGACTGCTATTCAAATAAAACAAGCAATTTGAATACATCTTCTTGGGTCTGTGGGAAACAGGCTTTTTCAGTATTTCCTGACATTTCATAGACAAAATAATAAATCAAATAATAGAGAAAATAACAGGCAGATTATTCGATAATGAAAATAATTATTATTTACACATATGAGGGATTTGTGGAAGTCAGGAGAGCTGAACCGTAATGGCTCCATGTTTGGTTGCCAAAGAGTTTTCAGTGACCCCCTACAGGTACCTCAAAGCCTCTTTACTTTTAACAGTCCGCAGAAGACAGAAAAACACACTTAGCCGCCCCTTGTTCAAGAGGTACCTCTAATTTCTGGAAGAACTGACAGCACTGCAACTCCTCTGGGGCTTGGCAACGATACTCAGATGAATATTAGCCCTCCCTAATAAATCTCTAATATTTCACCCCTGAGGTTTGCATGTCTCCCACCCAAAGATTTCAAAACACTGAGCGTTAAAGCTGCGACAAGATTTCATTTCAAAAGGTTTGCGAACACCGTGAAGCACATGACCTTTTAAAAATCTATTGGGTAGTAACATTAAACTGGTACCTGGTTAAAGAACTCCTCATACAGTGTGTTTGACTTCTCCACCTGAGACTCCAGGTCAGCCTCTGCATCGGCATCCCACGATGTTATACTGCTTCAAAAGAAAGGCATCTTAATCGTGTCGTGTTGTAAATTCATATTGTACTGGAAAGTATGTAAGGGTGGGCCAAGGTGGAAAATGTATAAAAATGATGGGAGATGAAGAGGAATTTTGTTTTCTTTATTTTGTATCCAGTGGGAGTGTTTTTAAAACACTCCAGAGCTGATTTCTAGTAAAAGATGTATAGCTTTGTCAAAGTGATATATACAGTACTGTATGTTGCATCCATATATCTATATATCTGTCTGCCTGATCTACTTTATTTCTCCTTTACCTGTCACAGCATGTAGTGTCCTGTAGGGGACAGAAGACGCTCTGCGTGGGACTGTCATCGCGTAAACTCTCCAGTTTCTCAGCCTTCTTCTCCAACATGCTGACCTGTTGCAGCAGAGTTTCTCTTTCCTCCAGCAGAGAGTCTTTGAATCTGTAGAAATTGATTTGTTTACACACAGTGACCAGCTCAGTCATTACAAAAAGATTTAGACGATGACATACATTTGTAAAATTCCTGCAGCCTGGATTTTATACTCCTGCAGAGGGTGATTCTTCATCCTCTCATTTAAGTGAACTCAGATGTAGAAGCTACATATGGAGGTCTGTAGGATGGTTGCTTCCCAGAATCAGATTAACACTATTTGCTAGCAAGAAGCAGGTCTCAAAATATGTATTTTATGCAGCTCCGTTACTTACACTTACACTTCACTATCTGTTGGGGAAGTTAATGCCTCTTAGCAAACTTTTTTTTTCTACAGAGTTTTTATTGTGTCAGGGTATATTAGTTTTCAAAGCTATGCTAATGTTTGTGTCCCACATTAACAAACACATATAATGCATATACAATATATACAAAGGACACATAGAGATGTGAAAAAAAGGCCCTCCCCTTCTAGTGGACCACCATGGGATCTTAATCCATCAGTTTTTTTTAAACCCATGTAAAATTTGCAATGAATTACACATATGATGTTTGTCAATTTGCAATTGGGCGTAAAATGGCTTAAGTTTAAGTCTGTGAAAATACATAATTAGAAAGACTACACACCCAAAGTCACACAAGTGACATCATGACTTTCTCGCTCCACAGGCTTGTTAGCTCCAATGGAACTGATTAACTCTCCTTTCAGCACGTCCAGACTTGTGATGATGATTTTCAGCTCTTTAATATTTGCCACTATAATATTTGTATCCCCGTTCTTGAAGAACGAAGTGAAACGTGCTATCACCTATCAAAGGTGATAGCCTTGAGTTAGCTTAGCATAGCGTATCTGCCTCCTAACACCTCTAAGGCTCATTAATTAACACGTTCTATCTGGGGGGGTTTTGTGTATATGAAAAAAGTCACATGTAGTTTTGAGAAAACCAAGAAAGCAAGTAAGCAGATACTAACTAATCCCTAAAGTATGAAACATTTCTGCTTTAAAATATCTAAAAACTATAGGCCTTTGTTATGTATTTTGTGTACATCTTGTGTACTTACATTATCCTAAATGTTTTATTTGAGGTAAGGGTTTCAGTTTGTTGCCTGTCAATGGTGTCTTGCCTCTTGTTCCTATAACTTCTGAGGATATGTCAGATATGTCAGGAAGGAATTGGGCGAACGTGACTAAAACTTTAATACATTATGTCATCTGTGAAAAACTTCTGCCCAAGTCACGTCAGATAGATTTTCATCACCAGCATTGGCTGTTTAACAGTGAAGACAACATTTCCTGCACTACTTTATAACATCAAACTACGTCTTTTGCTCGGCCTGCCGAGCTCAGTCCAGTAAGAAGAGCATTGACAAAACACAAATTTAGAAACCTCTCATGTGAAGTCGCCTGCTAATTGTCTTCTTATATCATTAATTATTAAAGTTTGTTCTCAGACACTTTAATGTCCTTTGAAAGTTATTTACATCAGGTGCTGTGTGTGATGGTAAAAGTCAGTTGAATCAAGTTCAGGGAGAAAATACACACCTTTTCACACAGCACATCCAGTAGCGCTGCTGCTGACAGAGCCACTCAAACTGCTCTGCTGTCTCCTGTAGTTTCCCAAGACTCCCCTCATTCTGCAGCTGCAGTTCACTCACCTCAAAGACAAGACAACATCACTTAATTCCTCCCCTTTATTTCAACCAGGATGAGATCAAGACAATGAGAAAGCAGGAAATCACGAGGTTGATTGTGGTGTGTGACTGATGGCGGTGACTGTTGAACTCACTGCCGTCATCTGGAAAGATGAACGAATGCAACAGAGTCGGATTTAATCTCCGACTCCCAGGACTTTCAAAATAATTCACTGACTTGATCTACCACAAATAAATGTGCTCATTAAGTTCCTCACTGACAGGGCGGTCTGTTGTTTTGTTCTCTTGGACTTGTGCAGCTGTCTCGTAGGAGAGATAATTGTAGACCTGGATTGTTTGCTGTTTGATGGACTGGTTGAAACAGGGGCCAGTAAGGGAGTGAGTCTTTGAGGCCAAGTGTAAATAAAATAATGACAGTATGTAGGAATGTTTCAGTAATGCCCAGACTCCACACACATTAATACAAACCCACTGCCAGCAACATCTGAGTTAGTGTGTTCTCTGGGGTGGTTGTAGTTTTTAAAATTTGGACACGGTACATAAATATGAACCTTGAGGTTTTATGTTTCATGAAATTAATTGTTCAAAATCCAACAGCAGACTTGTTGTCTCACTGTTTTTAACTGGCTTGCTGACACATTGACCGAAACTAGCCTGAGAAAAGCATGAGCAGTGTTAATCCATTACTTCTGATTGGAGCAGCTGGCAGCAGGGGTGATGTTGTGCTGCATTATTTCTGGAGGGGTTGGCTGCACACTTGACAAAAAGAAATATTTCACATGCATTATGAAACCGTTAAAAGTCCATTATTTATCTATTTATGCTCAACCACAAAAGACCAAAGCAGCATTGAACAAAGTGTCCAAGTCTGACATCTGGTGGACAAAGTCACATTACACCCAGAGAGCAACAGATCCTTTTCGGAGCATCATTATTTTATTTGTTTTAAATATTTTCTGGGATATCCTCAGATTATGTATACAGAATATACGTCAACTAATAAATTATGATGTACAATAATGGATTAAGCTGTCTGGCAGTATATACAGTAGTTAAAATTACGCACATATTATATTCCAGTGATATATATTATTCTGAAATGGGTCATTCTGCGTAATGAGTGCATTTCCTTTTGGTACATTGAGTATATTTTGATACTAATACTGTCTCTGAAAAATGGAAATGACTATTGTCCTCTGTGTATCAACATTGCCAATCTATAAGTGACCTGAATTCAATTTCTTAAATAAACTGCCCTTTTATACTAAAAGAATGAAAATCATTGATGCATGTATTAAGGGAATAATTTATCCAAAAAGTGTCTTTTTAATAGAGCTGAAAGTGTTGATAATTTAGTCGATTGACAGAAAATTAAAGAGCAACAATTTTCATAATCAATAAATCATTTCAAGTAAAACAATTACTTAACTGGTTTGCTTTCTATAATAGTTAAGGAGAATATCAGTCAAACAGTTTGAATACAAAGAATTTGGCATTTAATGTACTAAACCTTTAATTGATTATCAGGAAAATAATCAGCAGATTCACTGATATTGAAAATCAATAGATGCACTCAAATAAAAAACATGAATATAAACATGAACATATGGATCAACAGTGGAGAAGTGGTTTGAAAAGTTTCTTTTGATTTGTATAGACCTTTTTTTTTTGCTTTCTCTGTCAGCACATTCACAGAAAATATTCCTCTTGATTCATGGAGCTACACTTCAGTGTTGCACTAACTATCTCTACATTAACTCTGACAAACAGACAGCTGGAAGAACTGACTTGTTGCTCACAGACACAAAATGAGGCAGAGCTGCGTTTCTTTCTGTATCATAAACTTTGTTCTCTTACCTCCTTCTGATGAGCTCTGCGTAAATCCTGCAGCTCCTTTATCAACGTTTTGTTGGTGTCTTGTAGCTCCTCCAGCTCCATCGTCTTACTGTTGGTGACAAATACAACAACAATAGTAAAATTATTCAATGTGACTGGAGCAGAGTCATATGATTGTCGCTTCGGCATCAAAAAAATGTATAAGAAAATGTATTTGAGTTGGCCTTTAACTGACTATATATAATGATTTTTATATTTTGGATAATTCTGCACTAGAACTGACAACAGAATGTGTTCATACATTATCACAAGAAGAAGAAAGAAGCAGCATTTAAAAGGCTTTAAGTGTATGGTTAAGTGCAATATATGACTGTTTGGTGCTTTGATTGTGCTTAACTAAAATAATGTTTCTTTTGTTTTTGCAGGTGTTTCTTCAATAGATTGAGATTTCTTTTTTCAACCCTTCATAAACTATTTAACTGTGTCACAGTCATGCAAATGAGATTCATTTTCACGATTATATCAGTACATTTAATATTAAAGTCAATAAGAATTAAGGCAAATGTAAAAATCTAACTATAAACCTCTGTTAATGTTCATCTTCTGACATGGAATCATAATGTGACAACATATTCTGACATTAATCCGACTCCCCACAGGGATTTAAAGTCAGCAGACTAAGGCACAGCACTGCCCGGAGGACGATTTCTGCTGACTTCAAATCGCACATCAGAGCTCGATGTTTTTATTAAGTCTTGAGACAACAGTTGGAGGTGAAGTTCTTCTCTGTGGGTTTGCAGAGCAGCTGGTGACAGCTTCACTTGGCCTCAGTTTGCTGGAGATGGTAATCCAGCGTTAGTGGGGTTTTTTTAATTTGAATGTTTCTCTTCTTAGCCTGCAGCCTTATCTAGGCTAATGCTCATTTTTTACATTTTGTTCAGTTTTGACAGCTGGGTGGAGCATGGAGGAATGTGTTTAAATCAAACCATCAACAATTCAACGTGGGTAAGAAAAATAAGGAGGACCACAGTTTACCACAACTATTTTTTCAGGAATTTCCTCCACAAATCAGAGCTGTAACAGGCCCTGGTCTGAAGCACAGAAAGGGTTTGTGCTACACTTTCAATTGAACAGTGGTGCATCATCATTTTAGTATCATCTTCATTACAATAACGTGCAAAAAGTATAGAATAGGCACATGATTAAATCTTTTTATTCCTATTCATGTTAGTGGAGGGCTAAACCAGAAGTTTGTGGCTTGGTCGGCAGAAGTCTCTGGTGTCCCTGCTCTATGCTTGACACAGTGTGGAAGCATATGCAAAAGATCTGAGTAATTTTATGCTTGAAAATCAAACTGAGCAGCAAAACAGAGCCCTATCGCCAATGCTGTATCCAGTTCTCTTTATACATCCATGATCTTCATACATGGAGTCCACCATGTAGAATCGCCATGTTTCTACAGTAGCCCAGAATGAAGAAACCAAACAAACCTTTCATAATGTACCAATCAGCGCCTTTTAGCAGGTTACACATGTGATGCACACACCCACATCAGCTTAGAGAATAACTATGACAGTATTCTAAAGCGAAATGGCATATATCCACTCCCCAGAGGGAGAGGCTCAGTCCATCCTGACAGTGATCGTCACATAATTCTACACCCATTCTACAGAATCAGATTATTGTTTCCCATCATCCTCTCTTCTCCGTGGACCCAGCTTCAACTGCCAGGCTTCCAGGCTGATCATTTTCTGGAGCCGACAGCAGTGCACTGGCTGAACTAAAAGAGGTTGCTTTCTCCCACGCACTTGGAAGAAGAGGGTGAGGTCAGTGCTATTCAGTTGATTGCAATCTGCAACTTCACTGCTAGATGCCATGAAATCTTACACAATGGTCCTTTAAAGCACCTCAACCTCCCAGACTCCACATTGACGTCTTCAGTTAGCCTCTACTGTCCAACTAGTTGATTTACAGTTGATTTGTTTTGTTATAATTTCTGATTTTATTCTGAAAGGCACTTGAGCTTTTCACCTCACTACAATGACCACGCAGATGTAGTATAAACAGAAATTTTATGCAACGTTTGTTCATCTGTGTCTGCACTCTACCTGCACAGCTCTGCCTTCAGGCTCTCTGTTAGCACAGCTCTATGCTGGGCCTCAGCGTGCAGCTCTGCCTGGAGGCCCTCTGCCACCACAGCTCTGTGATGGGCCTCAGCATGCAGCTCCTCCACCAGGCCCTCCAGCTTCACCTCAGAGCTCTGCAGACACAACAGCTCTGAGCCGACCTGCCGCAGCAGCTCCTCGTCTCGGGAGCTCTCCTTCACGAGCAGGACCACACGCTGCTGCAGCAAGTCCACCAGGTACTGCAGAAAAACATGGAAGTATACACACATGTACAGATAAGTATATTCATGCATACATAGCTTTTGCAGAATGTTTTTTTTTACACAACCAAATTCTCTTGGATGTTATTGTTTATTAGATTATTTCATGCTGAATTCTGTTACGTGCTTACATAAATGCACATGCACCAAAACATGGATATAAATATACATTGCACATATTATCAGTGCCTATGAATCTTACATTACTCAGTACTTCCTGAGCTTTTAAGATGTCCTTGTACAGACTGCACAAGTGATATCAGACACACCTATACAATAGGTCAAAGAGGTTGTGACAAGCCCAAACCTGACGCTATATCAAATTTATGTGGGGAAAGTGAGTGAGTCACACTCTCTAAATCCCTGACAAATACCACTGAGAAGGGCTGCTCATTTTTTACTGTGAAGCAGAGATTGTGCTTGTTGGGTGAAACGTCTGATTTCTAACAGGAACACAACCACAGCATTCTCAACTGGGGTTTGAGTCGCACAACAAATTTTAGAGGTCAAAAGGTAAATAATGTGAAATGAAACAACAACCTATTTTTGCCACACAAAATGAAGTTAAGTCTGGGAAAAAATAAAATGTCTCTTTAGTTAAACTGCTCACAGCTCAGAACCTGTACCCAGGAGCCAAAAACTCAGAAAAAAGACTGCCAAAACCTTCACAGCATGTTAACACTGGCACTTACTGGTCGCCTAATTCTAGTATAATTTCAGTAATTGCAGCATAGGTGGCCCGCTTGTATGGTCATGGCTATGTGGATTTAAATGATGGGACTGTAATGAGGTTAAACACTACAAGGTGAAATGACACAAATTTAAAAAGATTACTCTGAATTGGATAGAAATTGGCCTTCAGGTAAGTATTTCCTTTCTCAGCCTCTTATTGCCAAACCAATGTTTGAGGTTAAAATAGAGCTGATTGTTGTTTTCGGAATCAGGATTTGGTGAAAGGAGTCGCTCATAGTGACAAACCCACAGAGAATTATCAGCTTTTAGACCTTTTGCAACTAATAGGTTTGGTTTTATGGCACATTTACAGTCTGGTCCAGTCTCAGCACTCTCAGCAACATTATTCCAGCAGAAGTATGCAGCTATTTCAGCAAAAACAGCTCTGATAAACCCACTGTAAGCAACACCATTCATTTCTAGCATCACTAGCTGGTGAGATCCAGATGTTTCTCAGGAGTTGGTGGAGCCCTAAACCACGCAAGACTGAATGATGGATGGAGAAGATGAATGCTAACATTGCGTTGTGTCCTTTCTCTGCCAAGGACAGCCACCTAATCCAGGTTTATTTTATTTGATGACATGAATGTTCCTCTTTCAGTGGTGAATGCCCCCATGAAGCGAAAGAGAATCACTAAATGCAGCTTAAAGTATAAAAAGTAAAAAGTCTCACTAACATTTGAGTCTAAATTACCCATATAAGCAAGTAGCAGCTTAGGCTAACACACTAGCTAGCTTATTATGCTTCCAAGTGCTGTTATTAGATGATAGATAACATTCACAGTTTGTCATTATTTTTATATTTGGAGGTGTATTTTGAGTTCCTTCTTTTCAATTCATGATTGACATTAATTTAAACCCCATTTGATTTTTTTTTTAGCCCCTAAGGGACACCGTATCGCCTTTGAGTTAATACGGTAATCTTAGCAAACAGTTGCCTACTTACACATCACTTACACAGAGTTTAACATTATCATTCATTCAAAGTTGTTTCTGGCTACTTGAATTATTGACTTTTAGCTACATTTTCCTCAAAACCAACTCCTTAAAAAAAATTAGCTGGCTTTTTTAAAACTTTTTTTTTTTTTCGTTTAGTTCAGTTCAGCTCACAAAGGCTCAGTCCTTGCTGCGGCAGCCCAGGGTTTGAATCCGACCTGTGGCTCTTTCCCGCATGTCATTCCCCATCTCTCTCTCTCTACCCACACTCCTGTCACTCTTCAGCTGTCTCTATCAAATAAAGCTCAAAAAGGCCAAAAAAATATATTTAAAAAAAACAACTTATTTTTTCACAGCCCTTTTTTACATCAAAAAGGTTGACAGTTTCCTTTAAGGGGTTACAGTATGTATGAGGTCCTGCATATGTGAATAATTCAACATAAAAATATATCAAAAGAAATTGAAATAATCACAGTTGGTAATATTTGTAAAAGGTACATTCATTTACATTACATGCAGTTTCATAACAAGAATTTTCACCAGATGGTCTCTTACCAATTCAACATCTGATGCTACTTTAACAGGGGTAAAAATGTATCTCCAAAAGTTATCTAACAGTGGGCATTGCCAAAGTATATGCATATGGGTAGCCATGGTCTGTCCACATCCCCTCTCCATGATTGGTTTGGATTCATCTCGTGGTGTTCTGGGAAATCTGTTAATTATCTTCCACTGAAATTCTCTAGAAATTGGCATAACTGACTGTATGAGCATGAGCACAGATCCTTTCGTATGTTGTAGCTCTCTGTCCTACTTTTCTTTCACATGAGAAGTGTTGTCCATTTTTAGCTGCAGATGCTCAGTCTCTAACTCTGTCCGTCTGCTGTTTATTGCTGTGCAGGTAGTGCACAGAAGAGTTTTAAGAGATTTTTAACTGAAACAGCAGATCTGTGGGACTCCTAGCATCTTGTTTAATACAGCTTTAATATTTAATATAATTGTAGATACATGTCTCCACCCATTATATTTCAGCTCAGTGAGATTATCTTTCTTTGGCAGACATTTCATTTATACTCCGTTCACCTGTTGTTGGTGGAGCTTGCTGATGAGTTGGTCCTGTCCCATCCTGAGCTCCATGTTCAGTTGTTCCTGGTGGTGTAGTCGGGCGGTCACAACTTCCAGCTCATTCTGCAGCCTCCTCTCCCTGTCTCTGGACAGCAGGAACTCCCTGTCAAGCACTGCTGCAGCCACAAAGAACAGAGCCAAAGTCAGGTTTGACCGCTAAACCATGATTTTCATTAAAACTGAACAACAAGATCTGCTGAATGTGTGCCACTTGGATGTGTTTAGTGAAATCTAATGAAAAAGTAGTTTTTCTACTGCCCGCAGCATAAAATAACATTTTAAACCGTAACACTTTAAATGTAGGGTTGAATGTCAGCTACTAACATTCTGGCAAAAACTTTCCTTTTTTAGGTTTAGAGGCATTGCAACATCAGCATATTGCTGCTATGCAATAAAAAGAAGTGTCAACTTAAATGTGACAAGTTTATTGTTAAAACAAGATATTTTTATGTTATTATCATCATAACAATAAATGTAACAATAAACTTATATGTTATAATATATATAATATAATGTTATATTGTGATATAGTGGTAAACTCTTTTGGATCTATCACTGGTCATCAACAGTGGTTTACATCTCTCGCAGTCGACCACGCTGCTGAAGAGAGTTTTTTTATTTGTTCTTCTTGCATCCTCATCTTTTCTCCTCTGTTAGAGTCTGTTACTTATTATATTATTATATATTGTGTGTTATTGTTTGGTTTTAATTAAATGTACTGCTGTTACACTAAAAATATGTTCTTAACAAAGAAACTCTTGACAAACCGAACAGACAGTTATAATTTAAAAAAAAGTATCTTGTGTGCACATTGTGAATTTAAATGATGGTTCACAGCTGGCAAAACCAGCCCTTGATGTTTAATAGCACTGCTGTGCTATGATTATGAAATTCTCTGGAAATGATGATGGTGTGATTGTTTTTAACATAATATGTTTGCAAAGTAGGATCAAAATACTTCAGACTGGAGAAATTAAATTAATTCAGCTGCAGCTACAACTTTTTTCACCGGTAGTAATGCTGAACAGTCACAAGGCTCACCACGTTCTCAAAATGTTTACAATCACTTTTTTGTCACACAGTAAGTCATACTAACATGTTAGTAGAGTACTCAGGGTCGGAAATAAAATTTTAAAAAAAAACCTTCTGCTACATTAAGTGATATTTATTTTTTATGACTTCAGTGTAATCTTTGTCTTTTTATTTGTCAAATACTGTCTAGTCTAACCGCTTGAGGCCTCTACATAAATATTCAGACACACCAGTGTTTTATTAAACTCTGCCCACAACTCATAGACACGTATACACTAGCAAAAAAAAAAAAAAAAGCTGCTGTGTGTCCATAACTTTAAAAGACAGCAGCTGTTATGCCTTCAGACATGTTTCACTGGAAGGTCCTCAAAGCTAATCTGATTACATGTTCAGTGATGTTATTGTTATTATATTAAATATTATTTCTTCCCCATCAAGTCTGACAATATTAGAGCAATAAACCCGAGACACACTTTTACAGCCAATGATGCACAGTTTCACTTCACAGGCATGACCTTTGAACCAAGTTAAGTTCAATTATCTACTTTGGACAATATGTAGAGACAATTCAGGTATTAACAACACGTCAATGTTTCTATCTACAGTAAACATGCAGCATTAATATTTGTTGTTTTTCTTTCAGTGTTTTTTTTTATAGCAATTAAACATACATTCATTGAATACATTCAGAAACGCAGTAAGATGCAGGAAGTATGAACTTCAAGATGTCGAACTACTCTGTGCGTTAGATTACTCATTACATTTCATTAGATTACGTTACTCTGTCACTGTGTATCTGGATAATCATCAGCCAACAGTGTAACTCAGTCTCTTCCTAAGTCAGCGATAAGCTAAGTTAGTTATTAGTTATTGGTTATAAATGTGAATTAGAGGAGACACGTAACAACACAAAAGGATTACTGGCACTAAACGCCAGACTGAACCTGTATACTACAGTAAAATGTAAATGTGTAACTTTATTCTCAGAGGTCCAACTCTTGACCTCCTGGACTTACCTTTGTCATGAGCCAGGCGGGTGCACTTGGCCGTCAGATACTGGATCTGACTGTAGTCTTCTTCCCTGTTAGCTCGGAAAAACCTCCTCATGCTCATCTGGGTCTGAACTGCACTCTCCAATCTAAAGCGTCCTCCACATTCCCATGATCCTTAGGGCAGAGCGGGTGTGTCCCACATGGTCAGATAGGACGCAGTGTGCACATTTCCTGCCATATTTCACCCTCCCTGTCCGTGAAGTGTCTTAAAGAAGACGCCCCTTCAGAGGACAAGTTTAAGCATTAATCCCAGCTGCTGTTGTCATAACATGGAGACATGGCATGCTGCTGGCGTGTGTGTGTGTGTGTGTGTGTGTGTTCAGGTCTGATGTGTTGTGTTGCTGCATGGCTTTCTGCTTGAACAAAAAGGAAAACCTTGACTTGTTTCATGCACAAATTAAAGATTTGATCTGACGTTATATGCAAAATTAGATCTGAAAATCCAGCCTCAAGGCAACAAGTGCGACAGGAGAGAGCCAAGTCGGGCAAGTTTTGTCTAGCAGGCAGGCATCTTTATAGCCACAGCCTCGGGACTTTAAGAATAAAGGACTGCATAAGGGCTTTTATAGAGGAAAATCATTGGCATTTAAAACCACAGCTTGTGTTTTATGTATCCGATGTGTTAGTGTTATGTATTAGCTGTTTGCATGTAGAATTTAGTCTAAAACTGCAGAAAACATTATATTTTTAATGTCTGATTGTGGTGGTGGAATTTAGCTTAGTACATTTACTCAAGTACAGCACTTAATACTAATTTTAAGTATTTTATGTTTGTACTCCACATGTCAGAGGAAAATATTGTAAAAATATTGCACTTTTTACTCCATTACTACATTCATCAGACAGCTTTAGTTACTTTACAAATCAAGATTTTAATTTAAGTGCATAAAAACATACAAAGAGCTCATAAACTATGATGTTTTGTTATAACTTAAAACTACTCGACAGTTTATACAAGAACAGCAGAAACAATTAGCTGATTAACTGAGATAACTATTTAGATCAGCGTTTTGCTTGCTTTTCCTTAAAGAATTGTAATTTATTTTCAATCATTGTGAAGGTGTCACGTTGGTATCTGGATAATAACATTTTTCACTATTTTCTTAATTCTTACAAACCCAACAACCAATCAATCTGCAGATTTTATATTGATGCATGAGTAATAATTATCCAATGAATGCATAATAGCATAACGGTCACAGGAGACATTGAAACATTAAGTACGTTTTCCTGATTATACTTACATACTTTTACTTAAAAGACATTTTCAAAGCAGGACTTTTACTTGTAACAGAGTACTTTTACTTAAGTAAAGGACCAGAATACTTCCTCCACCGCTTCCTGTCATTATGTGTGTTGTAGATCTAGCCTTGATGGAGATGCGTGCTCTAAGTGTTTTCATGTAATGTATTCATTTGATAACTCAGCACTGATTTATGAATGTATTATTCCTTTATAGATCACATCTAGCATAATAATAGAAACAAATTAAAAAATAGAAAAACAGACAAAATGTTGTGTATCATTGTCTATAAAGTACAACAAATAATATTAAGTGACAATAAATATCAATATAATTGATAATCAATACAATTTAAAGGTTTTGGTGATATAAGAAGACACCACACAGAGAACAGAAGTAGGTACTTTGAAAATATTCTTACTACTAAGTGTGACGTTGCGGCTTGTTGGTGCCAAATATGTCTATAAATGAGATGCTGTTTTCTCACTTCATTTTTCTACTATCATATTTGATGCCAGCAGAGGGAGACAAAGCACAGCTATTCCTCCCAGTCTTCTGTCAGGAAAACCTGTATTTCTTACCTCATATACTGTATGTATGTATTTTTAATGAATGTATGTGTGAAGTGCAAACATTTCCAAAAAGATGTATTTGTTTTCTCATCATGGGTTCTTGTATGTAGTTTGATGGCTAAAAGAAGGAACATTAACTTTACATTTGAAGTGTGCAAAACTGGACAAGTCAGAATACTTTCCAAAGCTGCTATATGAACAGTAATAAGTGCTTCATAACAATTTACTTTAATCATTCAATAAATGGTTTGCGACACACGATAATGTACTTATACGCAGATATAAGGACATAACTTCTCCTATGAAGACAAAACTCCTGTGTCCAGAGGAGTTATAGTTGTTGACATCAATAAGCAATTATATCTGATTACAACCACATTATAGAGTATTATGAACAACTGAATGTTTATATAGTGCTTTTACATGCTTAAAAAAGGAGATTTAAAGCGTTGCTAAGTAGTAGTAGTTTAATCATCTAATAAACTGATGATGTCGTGCAGGAAAACCAAGCAGACTTCCCTTGAATATGAAAGATCACTGGATATATTTGAAGTCTGACTCTTTCTGTCTAGTAATGGGCTGATTTTCCTGAGGGCACCAACAACACGAACTAACTAGGCCATGCAGATATTAGTTAAGCTTATTTCCTGTGAAGTCCTGTAAAATGACTGTGGCTGTGCTTATCTGATCCAGTCTTACCAGTAAAGCAAATGCATTTGTAGTCATTCAAAGGAGAGGATGTTCAAAAATGGCGTTTATTAAAAAAAAAGAAAACCACCATGCTGACTTCTGCCTCTTTAACACAAAAGTTGTAGATAAAAAAATGGCGTTGGACATTGACTTGAAGCGTCCAGTGAAATAAATAAATACTCCCAGACAAAGCTTAACGGAGTAACCAGTCTACACACCAGATCCTGTCAATCAGACTACAAAACACGAAGTCAGAGAACATTTGACAAATTGAGCTTAAAATGCATACAGTGTCACACACATGTTCACACCTCAGGAACACTATGGAGTTACCCTGCTTGTCCAACCATTGACTGGCCACCACCAGTGGGTAAATCTACTGTTCAATTAGATTCAAAGTGGTGTTACAGAATAATATGCACAAATCATGTCAGTAGTTTTCAATATTCAGTAACTTAGTTAAATACACGTTTAACTGTAGCTAAAAAGCTGCCATCGTTATGGTGCTTTTAATACAATCAATGCCTTTACTGAGGTTGTGATCTCTGGAAGAGTCACGTAACAGACAAGAACGTTCAAAAATATTAGAGCTGAGTGAGAAGCGTTAATGACAATGTGCAGTACCCAGATGTCAGCTAGTGTTTGTAGCCATGAGGCCTGAGGCAGATTTCCAATGCTTCCGTCTTCCCATAGAGTTTTTCATTTATGAAGGAAATACTATAAGAATTGTGGTTGATGTAAGAGTTTCACTTCACGTTCTTTATAAATTATAGCTGTTAATGCAACTCAGACTGAGTGGACCACTTGTTACAGTTCACTTTAAAGAAATAGTTGAACATTTTTTGCTCATATGCTTCCATCCCAAGAGTTATATGAGAAGACATTTTCATGTTTGTGCTTCAAGTGTATTGCCAGAGCCAAGAGGTGATTAGCTTAGCATACAGACAGGAAGCAGGAGTAAACAGCTATCCTGACTGACTCCAAAGTTAAAAAAGACCAACAACATCTCTTAGGTTTACACATTAGCATGTTGTTTCTTCTTTGCTTAATCAATGCACACATTTTGTGTGTGTGTGTGTGTGTGTGTGTGTGTGTGTGGATGGATTAAACAAACAAGATCGGAGGTGTTGTTGTGTTGTTGGGCATATTTTTGAACTAGCTGTCTCCCCCTGCTTCAGGTCTTTATGCTAAGCTAAGCTAATTACATCTTGGCTCTAGCTCCGTGAACACACACATTTAAGAGTGCTATCAACTTTCTTCATCTAACTCTTGAAAGAAAATGTTGAACTATTCCTTTAATGAAGTTTCATTTACTGTTCACATGGTTTAAAATCAGAAAAAGGAATCTGACAGTGGAAATTATACGATGGGATATTATAAGCAAACACTTTCGAGCTGCTCTTAAACTCAATGCAAATGTTTCATTGGAAATCTTTCATTGATGTAAATCCATGGTTTAGTATCTTCTGGGCTGGCCTGCTACACTTAACAACTAAAGAAACTTGTCTTTCAAGTCAATTATAGTACTTCAGTCCTATTACAAATCACATTTTTTTTCATCTTCCAGAGAGCACATATTCAAACTGAGCCATCCATAAAAACAAAACAAAAACAACCCCCCCCACCCCAAACAAAAATCAACAACTGAAAAGGAAAATGTTCATCACTCAACTCTCTGTTTTACACACCAGCACTTCAACAAGGCAGCAGATGCTAAGTTCCTTATTCAGCCGCCGCTAATTCAGTTAAACAGCCGACAGGAGAGCTGCACCTGACTGACTGCAGGCTGTGCTGATCTCAAAGCTGCCAGCAGATTACACAAACCAATATACACATTTCCTTCACGCAAGCCAGAGAACGTAGAAACACTTCAAATAATAATACATAACGGCGTTTTAATGATGATCATGCTGGTGTGAGGAAATGTGACAGTGCCAAATCTGGACCCAATGTGCTTCTAGAGAGGAATACGACATTAACACTGAGCATAGACTCTGGATTCTTTTATTTTGAAGGAGTCACATTTAAAAGCTTAAGGGCAGTTAGTGACCGACGGGGCCTTGATTATAAGTAGCCCAGTTCTTAGCTTGGCTGTGTTTCCAACAAGGCTGCTGTCTTTAAGCTAATCCTACACTAGCTGGCAGCTACTATGGGCTTTTCATGCTTTCTTGACCTGACAAGGTGAGGCTTACTCAAAAGTGAGGTAAGAGCTATCATGTGCAAAATAACATGGTGAATAAGCAGCCTGCATCCAGTTGGCACCTGGGAAATCACCAAGTCAGTTTCATTTGATCTCTGCAGTGATGGTAAGAGTGTTTGAGTGAATCCTCTCCTCACATTCTGCTGCTCATCTTACTTTGTGTAATTATGTATATTAATGCAGACATAAAAAATGGTGAACATGGTCCCCAGACAGAAAGAAAGAACATACTATACTGCTGGAAAGACAACTCATTTAAATCACATTTACACATGTAATAGGAGAGTTGGTGGCAGTAACAGCCCAGTTCTCTATCACAAACACACTGGTCTTCTAGATTTGTTCACTTTAGCAGCTTAGCAATGGTAGCATTGTATTAGCAGAGAAACAATGAAAAAAATCTGCATTGCATGAGCTGTATTTTCACATTTTACTGTGACAAACATTAAAAATTGACACAGTTTCAGTCAATAAGACCCATGCCAAATGGAGCTTTTTCTCATCACGAGTGGTGAAATCTGAGCTTGTGTTGTGCAGGTTTTCCATTGGTTTTCTCCTGATTTTCACTCAACTCAGCACTCAGACTGGAAATCCACACCCATCTGTGCTCTGGGTATGAAGAACACTTCTACTAAATAGAGAAAGAAGCCCAGACAGGCACTACCCTGCCAGTTTGGTCGGATTAAGTCTTGTTTACCATTCAGTTGGATTCTTTTCCACATATTTTCACAGATATCATAAGCAGTTGTTCACCAGTGCTAATTAACCTAACGCTCAAAATGAAAATGGACACACAAATGGAGAAAAGTCACAAACACAGGAGTCAGACAGCATAACTAAAAATGAGAACAAATCCAACTGCAAGTCAGCATTTTCCATCCTACTTGTGTCAGTTCAATATGATGCAGGCGGTAAAAAATAAAGTAAAAGTAAAATATTGCACTGGTTTGTTGTGAGTCTATGGATGGGCGGTCATCATATAAATAACAACAACAAGAACCAAACAGTAATACCATAATAATAATAATAATGATAATTGTAACGCTAATAAAAACAGTTAGGACTAAGGTCCCCCTCTCTGCTGTTTTACCACTGCTGCCAACTGAAGTCGTCATTGGATCCAAAGACCACGAAGAAGCCCAGGATGGTCGCGAAGATGACTACATTGCCCGTTAGCACGAGCGCACACGCCCCCCAGGCAATCTGTAAACCAAACACATTAATAATTCAGGTTAACAAATGCTGCTGGGTGCTGCCAAGCTGCAGCACATATTTAGGCCAAAATCAAGTTGGTGTCAACAACAAGTCTTTTCCATACGCTCCATATTCAGGACACGAAACAGGAAGCATTAGCTAAATGCTAATCGTGTTCTGGGCTGTGTCTGTCAGCTCCTCTGCTATGTAGTAATTAGTATTTTTAAGAAGTTTTTACTAATTGCCTCACTAGTTTTCTTTACTTACTCCATACAAATCAGACTGTCTGCTGATGGACCTGCTGTGAATGCAGCGATAAGCCTTGAATACAGAAATACCAAAAGTCTTTTAGTTACTAACTTTCCTAACCCTTACCTATGGGATTACATGTGACCCAAACCCATTGATTTCTCTCGACTGGAGTAAATACATATTTAAAAGGTGCCATATGTAACATTGTGAAGCATTTTATGTATTCATTTTATGTATTAATCACTTTTTTTTTGTTAATGGGTGAACTGGCTGCAATCTAACTTAAAGAATGAGACCTTCCACAACGCTGTCGGTTGCCTATAACAGCCTGTGGTTGGCTTGATTTATATTTAAAGTGTTTGGGATGAACGTTCTGTGAAAATCCAAAAGGATGTGATGTCCATGCTCACTCCTGAGTACCTTCTATCTCTGCTTCCCATCAGTGTCCACAGTGTGCACTCCTGGCTTAGCATTAGCATTAGACAAACATAGAAATAGTCTGCTAACATCAACAAACAACCCGCACCCACTACAACACAGAGTCCAACATCAGGCCCAAGGTCAAAGCAAACATTACTGCATCCAGACTCCTGGGCCTGATTTGGCTGGTAAAATGGCTGGCTTGCAGCTGGCTGGCTAACCAGCTAACCAGGCTGGGGTTGTCTGGCTGGCTGTGGTGTTGGCTGTGTTGTGTGGTGTTGGCTGATGGGGTGCTTTGCAAGTGGTAGTTCATTTTCCAGCATTCAGTCTCGTGTATGTCACTGCTGGCCAATTCTTCTTGACATCACAGTAAACTGCACTGAGAAGATTCTGTAACTTACTACATCAGCTCTTGCGAAGACGATGGGCAAGCCAAAGGCTGAAATGACGATCCCCGTCGTGAGGAAGATGGCCAGCTCTTTGCAGGCGTTGCTGGCTGAGTCTGTGTCGTCGACCACCCTCCGCGAGATGCAGTAAGGGATGGGAGAGAGGATGTAGAAGAAGAGGAGGAACAAAGGCCAGTATTTGCTGCAGAACGAGAAAAAAGGAGATAAATCCACTTGCTGTGATGATACAGGATGCAGTCAAGTGAACTGGAGGATAAAGGACCAAACACTGGTCAGCTCTCAGCACATTATCTAACTTCACAGGTGTTCTTCATGAGGGAGGAGCTACATTTTTACAACCTTCTAATTATCTAATAACTAAAGGCTGACAGATACTAAATTTTGGGGCCAATAACAATACAAATCTGATGAAATAGCCACCTATATATACTTGTTTTTTCACATGAACAAAACATTTTTGATCATGTTTTTACAGGCAAATCCAACTATACAGGAGAGGTTTGATGTGCTACAAACACACTGCAAGGTTCACCACCTTTCTTTTGACAAAATCTCAGGCATATATGTGAATACCACCTCTGAATTGAATCTTGGTGCATACTTGATGTGTTTTGAACATTCATGCATGCATGCATAGCTGTGCAAAGCAGACAACTATCCAGTGGCCCCCGAAAAATCCAAAACTTTATTGTTTGACAACCGGTTTGTGGTAATTTCATAAACTGTAACTTTAGGAAAATGGGGGGGGTCCTGCTTTACTACCTCAACTGCGGTCATGTATGGTGTCCACATTAAGTTTTAAGTCCTTCATTATTTCAGCTGATATCATGCTAACATGTTAGCCTGGATCCAGACCTTTGAATTACCGCCCACATCTCAGATTAGTTGAGTGATTAAAACAGGTCTGGCGGTCAATCCATCAGAGCTTTGTTTGAAGGATTAAGAATGGGGACGTCTTCTTCTTCTTAAATAGCCACATCCAATAGCAACAGAAAAATTGTGACAAGGCTGGATGAGACTGACAGTGGTTTTACACCTTGTTGTAAGTTGACTTACAGAAATAACAACCCTGATATCACCACATTCCTTTAATCGTCTTGGAAAATGTAAACTGAAAATACCATAACACAAATTACCACACAAGAAAGCCGGGACCATGCAATATTCTATCTTAGAAATATGAAAAATCAGAAAAAGAGGGGAAAATTTAATTTTATTGTTCGCAAAAGTGGAAAATTATCTATGTTTCCTGTGGAAGGGTGTGTATGAAGGACCCTGTAGCTCTTTTATGCTCTGCAGCCCCCAAGCAGGTTAATCCAGTCATGCATTCAGTCCTGTATCTAAAGCTATAAACCTGTGATGGGATCACCAAAGATGCAGCTGAGTGCCAAGTGTGAACAGCGTGCCTCACACACATCAACAGGCTCACATGGTGTGTGGTGGAGGTGGTGGTGGTGGTGGTGGTGGTACTTACTCGTACACAGGGAGGGCACATCCTAGCATGAGGAACATGAGGCCAATAGCCCCTCCAAAGGACAGGCTGATGAGAGCTACGAGAGAGAGAGACAGAGAGGAGGACATCAGAGTCACAGCAGAGCTTCTCTCTGAATCTGTGCGTGTTTATCCCGAGACAAGCACATTGTAGCAGCAGGGCCCCCTGGCTACTGTAGCTATCATGTGATGAATCAGCTGATTTCACGTGTAACAGCTACATTAGCTATCTAAGTCGTGCCATTGGGAGCTCATGTTAAACTCTGATAGCGATAAAGTCAGTGTGGCTGCTTGTTAACAGCAATTAATCCAGGCTGCAGCAAGCACAACATCTCAGTCAGCGACTGTGTAATTACTAAAGTCAGGTGCGGCTAGCATTAGCATTATAACGGTAACTACTACGTTGTTATACTACTATAAGGGACTGTCATTAAAGACGGTATCATGATGCAACATTACAGGGCGGCAGTGTGTCGCCTAGCTGGAGTGAATGTGCATTTAATTGTGTTGATAAGTAGCGACTGCTTCTAGTCAAAGACATGAAGTCAGTCCAGCTCGTGCTAACGAGTGCACTGGCCCTGCGGCTAACTACTTCTTCACGTTACCGTTAGCTCGCTGGACACGGTTAACGCATCCATCAGTCTTCGGCTTATTTTCACACGGTGATATATGGACTGAGCGGGATTTTAAATACTTTATAAATGAAATGAATTGTGGACATTTCTTACCTTTAATCCCGGCCATTTCTCCTGGACAAAAGCCCTGACGAATAACAACAGTACCCCCCTCCTCGGCTCTCGAGTCCGACCGAACCTCCAACCCTGCCTGTGGTGGTGCCTTAAAGTGCTACCGGATATATCGGAATTATGACCTCGTCACACAGAAAATGTTACTTAGCAAAGTAAAGCAAAACGTATCTCGGATATCAAAAGTTAAATACAGCTCCTGACAGTGGTATATTATGATTGGTTTACCAATACCGCTGGATAAATGTGCAATACGAATTTTAATTTTGCAGATCATCAGGGTTTCATTAATTTGAACGATTTTCTATATGGTTGGCTAGTTTAATGTTCATTTTCATGTGTAAATTCTTACCTTTCAGATGTAATGGAGGAAAACGTACAACATTTTACTCCGAAATATCGTTAAGTATAAAATAATACTGTCATTTGTCAAATAAAGGCGAAAACGCTGTTCAGACGTGAAGGCATCATTTGCCTGCGTCGCCGCTAAGTGAGAAATCATTAAGCTCCTGTATATCTCCAAAAAAAACATTTTTTATTCACACTAACGACGTCGTATTTTATGACTAAACACCAGTTTGTGTATTTATTCTATTTTGAAATAAATAAATAAATACAATTCTTGTGCATGTTAACCCGGATGTGTACGCCTTCTGTTTCCGCCGTCCTCTGAACCCATTCAGCGAAGATGGCGAGCGGAGGAGTCTCGGTGGCTTCGCTGTGGACTGAAGTGAACCGCTGCGGACACAGTGGCGACTACACAAGAGCCCTGAAAGCTCTGACTAAAAGTAGGACTTCATATCTGTTATCGTTACTCTCAAACGGAACCGGAGCTGCTGCCGTACAGCAGACAGACAGCTCATCAGATAGCAGAGTTCACTGGCTAAGCTAGGGCCAACTGCACGACCAGCTGTTAGCATGTGGCTAGGCTAACAGCAGTTAGCAGCTACTTGTCGAGTCTCACAAACACCAACTTAGCTTAGTATATTAGACATCTGCTTGTAACCGTAACTTAAGTGATGTAGCTACCAAGCTGTCTGGCTTCTGTAAGTTTTAAATTTCATTATAAAGTAATATTTCGCCCCAGAAATGCGCCGTCCGTTTCTGATTAATGACGTGTCCCTAGCTTTACAGCTAACTTATCATGGTGGGCTGCTAATCAGCTTTCAGTCAGCTGTCACCAAACTGGTAGAAACACTGAGTTGATTTTTCTATTAATATATATATTTTTTTCATTGTTTTTCTATTTTCAACAGTATATTTGTCTTTAATCTGTATGACTAATACAGTTTCTGTTGTGTTTGTCTCCTCTTCTGTCGCAGTTTTGCATGAAAACAGGGATGATGTGACGGCCCTTCACTGTAAACTTGTTTGCCTTATTCAGAATGGCAGCTTCAAAGAGGCGCTGAATGTCATGAACACTCATTCAAAAGTGCTCGGCAGGTAAACTCTACACCAAACTGAACAACACAGTTGAATTTTACTCCTGAAGCAACACACTGATCAGCTGAAAGGCTGCTCCACTCTGTAGGATGATACTTGGTTGAAACCATGCCATTTCTCATTTCATTTCATTTTTTTTATTCTGTTAAATGTTTTTACACATAGCTGATAAATTACAATTACAATCTCCTCATTAAATTTCATTTTTATTTCTTTTTTTCTCAGTGATGTTGTGTTTGAAAAGGCGTACTGTGAATACCGGCTGAACAGAGTAGAAAGTGCCCTGAAGACCATTGAAGGTGCTCCTGAGCAAACAGACAAGCTGAAGGAGCTCTACGGTCAAGTGGTAAGGCTGTCTGATCATTAGGACAATCGTATTGTAGCTGGATGCTTTACAGATACTTTTTCAGGGTATGAGGACAGTGTTCCTGCCCACCCCTTGTTGATGTGGACCAGTAAAACCTTTTAATCACCGAATCTTGTGGTCTTTGACATTTATTCTTTTGAGGCTTTAAAGAGTTTTGCTGATTGGAACTATCCCTCTTTTCATTGTCCAGTTGTACAGACTGGAGCGCTACGATGACTGCAAGTCCGTCTACACCGATCTGATCAGGAACTCGCAGGATGAGTATGAAGAGGAGAGGAAGACCAACCTGGCTGCTGTGGTGGCTTCTATGAGTCAGTGGGAGGAAGCTCCATTGGTAAGCCCTCCTCTACAACATTTTGCCACTGTTGTGGTAGAATCAAAATCTAAAACAGTTCCTCTTAAATGCTTAACTTTACAAAGTAAAGTAAAACACCAGATATGTATTTTAATGTTTTTAACTAGTATATATATCAGAGAAGAAGATCTCAGACAGACTTCGTCAGCCAAATTACTGTGCATTTATTGTATTATGTTTTTTTAGATGATGTGTGTTATATATATATATATATATATTTTTTTTTTTTTTATTATTTGCAGGAAGATCTAGGTCTTCCAGAGTCCACATATGAGCTGTGTTACAATGCTGCCTGCTCTCTGATTGGCCAAGGACAGTTCACAGAGGCCCTTAATAAACTCAGACAAGCAGAGGGTCAGTCCCGCTCTGTTCTACCTTTTGTCAAGTTATTATTTTATTCATTTCTTAATTTCATATTAACTGCTTGTTTTCTTTTACAGAGCTTTGCAGAGTCTCATTGGCAGACGATTCTGTGAGTGTTGATTTGTGTTCCTGAAACATTTAAGCATCGTTTATGATTCCTGAGCATGTATTTACAAAGAATTTTCAGATTTTAGGGCTTAAAGGCAGTAATCTTGTTGTTAATAATTGATTTTTTTTTATCTGGAGAGTGAAGTTTTGTAGTTAAATCTTACTGAACAGAAACCAAAATCTTCAGTTTCATCTCCCAGAAATAGTCTGACTTGACGATACATCATAAAAAATATTGCCAGTACAAGAAACTACAAATTGATCAAGTATGAATTGTTTGAAATGTTTTTATCTTTATCTTATCTTTATCCTATACAACAAGCCATTGCTTGCCTTAATTCCCCCGTGTCCTCCAACTGCTTGATTTCTACTTTTCACTCTCATTGCTGGTTTGTCCCTTTCAGGATGTGACTGAGGAAGACATCGACTCAGAGCTCGCCGTCATCCATTCTCAGATGGCGTATGTCATGCAGTTACAAGGTCGGACAGATGAAGCGCTGCAGCTCTACAACCAGGTTATAAAGCTCAAGTGAGTGCAGGGTTCATCACATATGAAATAATGTTGCTGTATTCTAGTTTGAATTTGGGCTCTGAATTTTAGCAGTCTAATAAAGCCATACACAAACTGTACTTTTATAGAAGTATGTGTCAATAGTAGTCTGCTCTTAATTACAGGCCATCAGATGTGGGTCTGCTTGCTGTGACTGCCAACAACATCATTACAATAAACAAGGTGGGTGTTTGTTCAAAATTGACTGTCATCCACCCAGAGATGTAAGAAGCAAAAATGCCAGCTGGATCAATTTTTAATTAATGCTTCATCTGTTTTTATAGGACCAAAACGTGTTTGACTCAAAGAAAAAAGTGAAGCTAACAAACGCTGAAGGTGTTGAGTACAAGCTGGCGAAGAAGCAGCTGCAGGCCATTGACCTCAACAAAGCTCTCCTGGCCATGTACACTAACCAGGTACAGTTCTAGCTCAAAAATCTGTTATGATTCAGATGAAAACAGTAATTGCTGAGGATTTTCCAGAGTTTTAGATTTCATTACTGATCATGATTTGTTGATGTGTTGCTGTCCACAGGCTGACCAGTGCAGGAAACTGTCATCCAGTCTTCAGTCTCAGAATCCGGGTCACCCACGGCCAGTCCTCATCCAGGTTGCTCAGCTGTGCAGGGAGAAGCAGCATAGCAAGGCCATAGAGCTGCTCCAGGTAGACATGACTAACAGTGCTGGTTGTTTTCAGTCTGATTCACATTCATCTCTCATTCATCACAATCCTTTCTTATTGCATCAAAGGGTAGAATAAGGCACTAACTCATTTCACACATCTTTGCTGTGGCTTTGAATTGTATACTCTACTCAAGAATTGAAGCTAATTTTAGTTTCATGTCCACTGTCTGTAGGGTAATATAACACGCAGGACTTAATAGGATCTTACATTTTTGTTCCCTTCTGTAGAGCTTCATGCATCATTAGCAATGTGTATTTTCTTAGACCATGCTAACTGACAATTGTTTTTATTTCCAGCAATTCTCAGACCAACATCCAGAGAGTGCATCTGGCATCAAACTGACAATGGCACAACTCTATTTAGTACAAGGTACTGGCTTGTTTTGATGCTGATTATACAAGATACAGGGTTAATTTGTGTCAAAACACATGGTTGTACAACAAAATGCAGCTTGTAGTCTCTTCATGCTATTCACACTCATGCTCTTTTTTTTTTTTTGTCCTCAGGTCACGTAACAAAAGCTTGTGATGTCCTAAGGTCCATCGAAGAGTTCAAGCACAAATCAGGAATGGTAAGTCAGAAATGAAAGAACGATGACTGTTTATAATATATGTGTAAACTCTTTGGTTAAACTTTAGTCTGCTCTTGACCATCCATCTAAACTGTGTCATTGACTCTTCAGGTTTCAGCTCTGGTAACAATGTACTCCCATGAAGAAGACATCGACGGCGCTATCGACGTTTTCAAACAAGCTATTGAGCACTACCAGTCTGAACAGGTTTGTGTCTGACATTAGGTTTGATCAGATTTTGTTTACAGGGTGATATAACATGATATCCTCATCTGTCCAGTGGAACCAGTGCTTTTTACCATTTTGCTGTCCCTTTTGTAGCTGCATGAAATAATACTGTCACTACAATCTGCTGTGTTTGATTGACTGGTAATCTGCAGGAATTGCAGAAACAGATTTGAGTGCTTCATAGAGTAAAGTCAAAACAAAGATGGAGTCACATCTCAAAACAAATCTTTCTAATCACCTGCTGTAGTTAAGGCTGTGGGTGATACTTTCATCTGAATAGACCAGCCAACAAATGAAGCAGTTTGTGACATCTGAATCGGTTTCCACTGTATAATCAGCGTGTTCTTCCTCCTCCACAGCCCGGATCTGCTGCACACTTGGCACTTGTACGAGAAGCTGCCAATTTCAAATTGAAGTACGGACGGAAAAAAGAAGCCATTAGTGATCTGGAGCAGCTGTGGAAGTGAGTTACAGCCCAGTTTAACATGTGTTGAGTATTTGTGGGGGGAAAAAAACACATAATGTTCTCTGTAGAGGTTATCTCACAGCTGCTCTCTCTGCTTTTGCGTTCTTGCCGGCGTTATGTCAAGTAGCTTAAATGTTTGTCGAGCTTGGTAAACATTATTACAAAGTGCTTATAGAGCAGCAAAAATACAAATTACAAAATGAGAAAATAAACTCGTTCTTTGACGTATTTATGTAGCACATCTGTGTGTGCATATGCTGGCTTTAACCTTTCCATTTGTTGTGTGTTAGTCTGTGTTTGTCAGGATGGTGCAGCAGTTGTTGAAATGAAGCTTAATTTTATTTTCTGTTGAAACAGGCAAAACACCAACGACATCCACACACTGGCACAACTCATCTCTGCATATTCTCTGGTGGACACAAATAAAGCCAAATCGTATCCTTTGACCTACTGAAATGAACAGAGCTGCAGTTTTTTTTTGTTTGTTCTGGTCCCCAAACAATTGTTTCACATTCTCTTGTACAATATTGTATTCCTAACAGTATTTCCATCTCAAGGATGGCGTACATTTTAAATTCCATTGCAAAAACAATACATCCTTAGCGTTCCACTCCAGCCTCAGCAAACACCTACCGTCCGCAGACAAAATGGCCTTCAATGTGGATGTGGACGAGCTGGAGAACTCCCACGGAGCAACCTACGTCAGGAAAAAAGCTGCCAAGGTCACAGGAGAGAACCTTCTCAAAGAACAAGGGTAAACCCACATCACTCTCTTCCACATCGACTTTATAATGTATTATTTTTATAAAGTCTTCCTAAATTTAAAGACAAGCTTTTTTTTTTTTTTTTTTGTTAAAATTATATTGAGCACAAAGTAAAGGATGTGCTTGAACTGCACTTTCACCTCCTTTATGCTAAAGTGTTTGCATTTTCTTTTACAGCCAAGGTGACATCAAAAAGAAGAGGAAGAAAAAGAAAGGTATGCCATTAATTAAATATTGATTGTGGGACAGATTATTCCCAAAATAAACTGTCAAGATTGGGGGAAAAAATGACACTTCCTCTGTGAAAATATCATTAGGTTTACTCTAGGGATGTCCCGATCCGATCACGTGATCGGAAATCGGGGTTGATCACGTGGTTTCAGACTCGATTGGAATCAGACGTTACATCCCGATCAGGGATCGGATATATATCTATATATGTATATTTATTCTCTTTTTTTTTTTTTTTTTTCAGAACTATAATATTTCAAAACAAATGGGAAAAAATAACAGCTTAGTATTTACTGTTATGTGGTGGTACAGAGTCAGACCGTCTCAACTCCACACAGAAACAACGCATGCGGCATGACGTCACTTTGCTGCGTGCCGTAAAGCGATCTGTTTCTTCGCTGTTCTTCATTTTTTTTAATGTACTGTAGAAGTATCGGATCGGGACTTGGTATCGGCAGATACTCAAAATCAAATGCCTCGGACTCGGACTCGGGGGCAAAAAAACCTGATCGGGACATCCCTAGTTTACTCTTTACTCTTAGATTACTCTTCTGAGTCTTGTGTTTAAATGGTCAAACATTTGTGACCTCTATGGACAACCAGGAAGAGTTACAGCAACACTGATTATTTCCTCCTATGCAATAACTCCATGACTTGTATTTTAGAATGTGAATGATGAAGTCTTTCTTATTGAAGCTTTTAAGATTATATATTATGTAGATAGTTATTTACCACAGATCCGTCTCATTTATTTACTCACACTATGCTGAGTTGAGCTCTACTCTTAAGTGACTCCTCCTGATCCTATTTTTAGGCAAATTGCCCAAAAACTGCGACCCCAAAGCGACCCCTGACCCTGAGAGGTGGTTTCCCATGAGGGAGCGTTCCTACTACAGAGGCAAGAAGAAGGGGAAGAAGAAGGAGCAAATCGGAAAAGGCACACAGGGAGCGATGGCGGGAGCCTCAGCCGAGCTGTGAGTGAACACATGCACGTCACCTGCGAGTGGAGTTGTCTGGGTGTAATTTTCTGTAATTGAAACCCAGTAATCAAGTGCACTAATAGAAGAAAAGCACCTGAGATTGTTCTTTTGTTTCCCTGCCAGTTAATCCTTAGCGAAGGTGTCCAGCTGCTGTGCAGAAGAAACAGCTTGTGTGTTATTTAGGCCAAAATAAGAATTATTTTCCATCTCAGCCAACATAGAATTCCATATGGTGTCCATATCTGTCTCAAGGAAAGAACAAATAACTTTCAAACATTTCTAACATTTCTTTTATAGTGCTTGGAGGATGTTAATAGACACTTGGTATAAGACTTTCCACACCACGTCCAGCGTTCCATCACGTTTCATCTTGTTTAAATGGTTTAGCTGAAATATTTCCTTCACATTGAGCTCTGATCTCCAACTTTGGCGTTTCATTTGTTCCAGGGATGCCAGTAAGACAGCCAGTAGCCCCCCTACCTCCCCCAGACCAGGGTCTGCATCTGGCTCATCCGCAGCCCCCGCCAGCAACATGGTCCCGCCTCGACAGCAGAAACCCGCAGCCTCGGGAGCCACGCGCAAGAAGGCGCCACAGAAGAAGAAAAAGGGAGGCAAAGGAGGCTGGTAGTCAGAGGGAAACAAGACGTGAGGCAGAGGGGCCATGTGAGACACTGATGTCTGTGTGGCTGAGACATCAACAAGAAATCATAAGCTTTTCTCTTTTTTTATGTCAGTTTTATTCTGGCCAACATTCATTTAAACACCTGAAGCCAAAAGTTCCCCTTCGCTCTTTGTCATTAATTTGTGATGTTTTTTAAAGTACAGAAAACAATATTTAAAGAACAGCTCCCCTGAAATGAACTTTTTGTTGCTCTGTAGAAGCAGATGCTTTCTTAGTGTTTGTTTTTATTTTGTTTTGACTCGTGACCTTTTTAGGTCAGATATTCCCATTCAGCTTTTTTTTTATTCATGAAAGGTCCAGAGAATTGAAACTTGCCTTTTCTGTACTGTTGCCTGGAGTCATTGGCTGCATTGTTCTGTCATTATCTGCACATCTGTAAAAACTCAAAATAAATATAACAAAGTTTGAAATAAATTCTTAATTATGTCCCCCCTGACAGCAAGGCCATTTTGTGAGACATTTTCATTTAGACAAAAAAAAATCACAGAACGATAGAAGCAAACTACTTTTGCAAGTTAACTTGAAGTTGAGTTTTAGGAGAACTGTCCTTTAATATTTTTTGGTTCATCCTGTATACTTTGGCTGTTTGAGTCATGTTTCCTTAAATTGTCCCTTTTACTTTCAATCAGCTGCAAAGATGCAATGTTAAAGAATTATTTATTTTTCAGTCCCTGTGTTAGTCTAAATTCAAACAGAAGAATTTAAATTCTTGAAATAAATTTTGTCAGATGCATGTCAGGAAATAAAGAAAGACCGAACAGGTGTCCCGTTTTGTTAAGTCTTAATAAAACTCTTCACAGCAACACGTGACCCCTGTGTTTCCTCTAACATTTTAATTTGAATAGATTAGATCACTACTCTTGAACTGCGTTTGATCTATGTAGGGCTTTCTTCATGTTTTGATTTTGTCTTTTTCTTTTGTTGGAACTAAACTGCAAGATAAGTTTTTAAGTAAAATATTTCCAAGTTATGTCTCAAACATCCAGAATATACCTTTGAGAATAAAAGCAGGTAACTGCATGGATTAAAGTTCTCTGTCACTACGACGGATTTCCGTCATTCGGAGTTCACAGAGGCGACTTATGAGATCAATGTAGATTGGAGGAGAACAAAAAAGTGTTGGCTGATGGCTGATTTTTATTGTCACACTCCATTGCCAATGGTATCAGAGAAATAATGAAAATGCCAGTACAGTGCTACATAAAAATACTGACAATAAGAAAATTAATTAATTAATTAGTGTGTTAATCTTTAAATTTCTATATATTCCTAATTGGTCAATATGGGAAATTAATGGAGTAAGATAAGATGAAATATTTCCCATCTTACATTTCTGCTCTGGCCAATATACACAAACTGGCCACTTCATTAGGTGCACTTGAACAATCCAATCCGATCTGATCCAATATAACAAATCTGTCATAAATTCTACTTTTATGAAGCTAATCATTTTTCAGTGTTGACACTGTCAGAAAGGTGATAATTCTACGTTATGTTTATTATTGAGGTTTTAGTTGGTGCTGTTGTACAGGAGTGCATTATATTTAATGTATATTGAAATATTCTAAAATTATGGCTCTCTCGTGTAAGTGGGGTGGCCAAACTATTAGAAATACTTCTCAAGATAACACAGTCCAGTTTGCAAACTACAACCTCAACAGTAAACATAATAGTTAAATTAATACCTCTCTGACAATGTCAATAAAAACTGAAACATTATAAGTTTTATAAAAGTATAATTTATGGCAGAGTTGTTATATTTGGTCACGTTGGATTGAAGTGTACCTAATGAAGTGGCCGGTCGGTGAAGATACCTATTTTAAATTCTTTAGAATTGGGAAATTGAGTGACTTTTTCTAAACTTAAACCACCCACTGTCATAGGAAGACTGTATTCCTCCTACGTCATCAAACCGGAAGTTTCTCCCAATTTGATCTTAATTATCCACCAAATTAGAACAGTTAACTACATTAGTCACATATTTTGTAACTTTTCAGAGGAAAAAAAACAAAAAACAAAAAAAAACTGTGCTGTGTCAGCCAGTCCGTGTGGTCAGACCTGGTATTGCAGCCTCAGCGAGGAGGGGAATCCAGGTGAAGTTCATTACTGCTTATCAAACTTTTAGATGCCGCCATTATTGTGGCTACCGCCAAACTGTGAATGAACAAGTCTGTCGAGTACATTTTAAAGACAGTCATGCTCTGACCTTATAACAAACTACAACAATGTGTTTTAAATGGCAGCTTGTCCGAAGTAGGATACAGTAGACAGTGGCAGGCTCGGTCGGAATGTGTGGGGGTGCTTGTTGCCTTTATCATCTGCATTTCCTTTCTCCACCAGTGATACTTGCCACACCATTGCCAGGTTGTGAAGGACAATGCAGACACCAGCTACGGGTTCAGCTCTGTCAGACTCCATAACGATGCCAATATGACCAAAAGTAAACCACGTAGGTTTAAGTTTGGCACAAATCAAGCAAGCATTGAAACAGTAAATCATGACTATTGACATGTACGTTGACAGCTGATTGTGCTCTTGCATTTTGTAATTTGTATTTTTGTTTAAATATTAAAGTTTATTAAAGTTTTGGCACGCCTGGCTCGGTGCTGTCCATGGTGCTGAACGATGGATTTAATTCAGGCATGTTAAATTAGTATTTAAACTTTTGCTTTGCTGTGTATGGTCGCATCCCATAAGAGGAAAGGAAAAGGCACAAGGGTGAAATCATCACACTACCTGATGAATTGAATAAAATGTAAAAATATTCCTGCTAATGCAGTGGTTCCAAAATAGTTTTTTAAAGTTCATAATTATGCTTTGAATCTTATGCAAAAAATGGCCTAACAGGCTTCATAGTCTGTATATGCCTACAGTGGCATATACAGACTATGAATGTATAAAAACTTTTCAAAAACATCCACCCACCCAAATTCTAATAGATGAAGCAGCAGGGGAGGTAGAGGGTTGCTTAAAGCAGGTTGTGGTGTAGCAAGGATGTTCAGCATTTGTGTGTGCAAAGAGGAGGTTAGTACAAGCTGAGGTTGTAGTCATTTATGATTGGACAATGTATTGAACGTGTGAAGGGGAGGGGAATTCACACACCAAGAAACCAAACCCAAGCTCTATAAAAGATTCAGCAGCTTCAAGATACTTCACCTGCACTGAGCCGTGATACAAGTGAGTATACTTTTTATGACAAATTTGCAAAATTAGATTAAGCACCAAAATTACAAATGCTTTATTTGTTTTTTGCAGGAAGAACAAAATAAAAATAGAAAAAGCCATCACCTTTCTACAATTTGAAGGTTTCCATCTTTGATTGCTCCTCACTGTCAGTAAGTATTCATACAGGACTTTTATGTTATGTTTCTTCTTTTTTTTTCTTTCTTGCATTTGTTCTGTACAGCTTTAACTGCAGGTCTGCAACTAATTGTTGTTGTTGTTATAAATGTTCTGTTTCTCCTGCCTTTTCTCCACCAGGGAATCATGAGGATCCAGTTTGTCTGTCTGCCGCTCCTGGTGCTCTCTGCAGCTTTGCTCTCTGCAGCTTTGCTCTCTGCAGCTTTGCTCTCTAAGCATGTAAGCATCAAGCGTCGTTACGAGAAGTTCATAAAACAGCACATCTATGAGGAGATGAGTGCCGATATGTGTGATAAAGTAATGCGAGAAAGAAACATCAACCCGATCAAGACAAAGAAATGTAAGAAGAACAATACATTCATCAAAGCCGACATCCCAACCGTGACATCCATCTGTGTCAGTGAGGGAGAGCCGTATGGTGATATGACCAAAAGCCGCCAAGGCTTTGACGTTGTTGTCTGTAATTGGAAAACTGCAAAAGCTACCAAATGTCATTACGTTGGTAAAAAACTCAAAAACAAAAAAAATTATAATCAAGTGTTTGAAGGGCTATCCTGTGCACTATGAGGAAACATTGTCCATTGTGAGTGATTGAACAGCTGATGTGTACTTTACTTGTTTGTCAAATAAAATTCATTTGATAACATTACATTTGTGTATGTTTTATTATGTAGCTTCAAACTATAATCAAAACAGTATTTCTGATTTTGAGTATTTATTTCAGGAATAAGGTGCATGCACATTATAAGCCTACTAGGTTGTGATTTAGGTGGTTACAAACAGGAATCAGTCTAAAAAGCTACGCCAGCAAAGACAGTTTGTCATTTATGTTGAGCAGTACGACAAATATTATGATTTTTTTCTTTACAATTAATTAATTTGACAAGTTTTCTGTATATCTGTCCATTACAATTGTCAACAACTTTCAGATCTTTTGTTTGTCCCCTAAACCCAAACATGAGTACAGTGTGTATGTAAATTATGTATGTATAAACAAGTTTTAAAGCCCTTCATTTTGTGCATCAGAATATTGTCAGTATCATTCATTAATTCAATGAATGTAAATATAAAAATAAAATGTAAATACAATCATCAGTGTTTAGTCTGTCTAGCCTGGGACACAAGCAAACCCACATGCAGCAGCTCAACTGATGTGCAAAAGTTGTGGCTGACCATTCCTCACCACCTGGCCAAACACCCACACTTAACTGCTGAGAACAGACATTACTTGTATTCACAGCATGTTGGTGGTTAGAAGTGCAGGGCCAGGTGGTTATGATAAAAGTGATGCAAAAAGCTACTGGCTAGTTTTATGATAGAAACCTCTCTAGAGAGCCTTATAAAGCCACCAAACAAATTCTTCTATTATGCAATTAGTCTCTTGAACATCGGTCAAGGGTTACTGATTCTCATCAGTGATGCTGTATTGAGGTAGAACCTCATACCGTCAGCATCTGGCACCATCCTTGTCCATCATCCAACTGTCAGATATTTTATTTCTCTGTTTAACTTTCTGCATTTGGATAGCAGTATAATTAATTTGTGGATCTCAACATAGATAATGGAAGTATATAGAGAGATTTATATGCTGTAAATGTATTCATTATTTAAAATATGTTAAAATATTTAATGTATGATACTTTGGACAAGTTTGCATCTTCTATATTTCTTGTTTCAGCACTGCAAAAGCGAGTTGCACACTTGCCTTGGAAACAACCCACAAAGCCACATGTATCAGCTATGCCTACAGATGAAAGAAGTGGCTATGAGTTTATTATTTTTGAAAATTGTTTTACGGTCTGAACAATAATTTTGATACAAAAACATGAAATGAAAACACCATGAAGGTAAAACAGCTCAATAATTTTGTTCAGTGGTAGCTTAACAAAGCTGCATCACACAAGCAACAAAATGTAATTTAGCTAATCTGGTATGATTCAACAAATGGCATCATTTAGGACTAATATGCACATTAATGGTCCCCTACAAATAAATTAAACAGTAATATGAACCTGTTGGCTTTATTTGATTTTTCTATTTTAATTTGTTAAATCATCAAACATCTGCTTCTCACCAAAAGATGGCAGTAGTGTAAAGAGAGCGATAGAGAGGGTGCAGTATTTGTGTCTAGTGTTGATAAAAATGATGACATCAAATTCCAAAGGTCACAAAGTGGCTGCTAGAGTCAACATGGGGAATAAAAAAATAGTACACACAACTTTAATGCCATATCTATTACAGCTGAAAAAGCAAAAATACACAATTTATCAGCTGTAACTGGGTCTTTGGGAACACAACTGCATGCCTTGTAGATTATCAGTTCAATAAATCCAAGGGAATGATGTTTTAAAATGTGGATCCTTTTCTGCCCTTTTACTGTATATCTGTTCTGTCCAAAAATGTATGAATGTAAAATGGACATATTTAGGGACACTGAAGCCACTTTTAGAGGTGATATCTGTGCCTTTTCAAAAGACTGACGGGAAGTTATTGCAGCAGCAGATGATTTCCAAATATCTTCCAAGAAATGGAATATGCAATCAAGGTTAGAATTGTTGTGGAGAAATTGCGGAAGTCAAAGGTCAATGGTGAGGTTAGGAGGGAAACTTGGCCAAGGAGAATTAGAGACACTCTCAAAGTACATCAGTAGTGCCTGAGTCAGTCTCACATTCTGTCAAACTCCTGCTGGTGGATAGACTTTAAACCCATACAGGTAACACCACAAATACTATACGCCCAGAATTAGTCAAAGGGAATGTTTTTACCCATGTTTGTGTTACCGTCAGCACATTCTAGTCTGGAGACACTGTTGTCTGTTTATGTTAATGGTACTTCAGCGGCAAGCTTTCTATTATGTCTAGGAAGGCAACATTCAGTTCCTTTGACCCTGGCCACCACAGTGTTGAGATAGGCTGGCACCTGCTGTCCTCAAACAAAGCCAAACAACTACTACTGCTGAGGACCTCAAGGCCCACATGTGACCCTGTGTAACCTAAGGATAGAAAATTCCATAACAAGAATGACTATAAAGCCCATGGTTAAAAACACTGTTTCACTGTTATTGATGACTTCTCTGAACAAGGGGTCTGGTATCAAAAACTAGGCCTGTGCTATCGTGTGTGCTTGTATGACAGACTTGGTCACTGGAAAGTTTTATCGAAAGTTAAAACAGTTTTTCCCTCTGGCCAACTTAACAAGGTTGCCATGTGAATGCCCTTCCCGCTGTGCTGTTGGACCAAAGTTCAGGCCAAAATCTATAAATAATCAGCAGTTTACAGAAATCATCAGTGTCGCTGTAGTTGTGATACAGGTAAATATGCTTTTTATTATAAACTTTATATGTTATAACTTTGACAAGACAAAAGTGAGAAAGGTCAGTCATTCTGTTTTACACTCTCTTCATTATTCAGTTGTCAGAGTTTATCTCATGGCTGTGTTGCCTAGCTTCAAAGATTTATCTATAAAAACTAGATTTGTGTATCCTTATATTTATAGTTTACAATATTTGTATGAATTTCTGAAGCCTTTGTCTCAACAAGTTGATATATTTATGTTTGATATTTAATGTTGTGCGACGTTATTTAAAACCATTTATGCATAACAGTTTATGGGACATAAGCGGTACATGGAACATTTCAACATTTAGAAAGATGACAGATAAAATGTTGCAAAGTATTCACTGATGCTGTCATAAATTATCTAATAGAAAATGTTTTTCCACGTCCCCTTCACCAGGAATCATGAGGATCCCATTTGCTTGTTTGCTGCTGTTTTCTGCTACCGTGCTCTCTCAGGATGCAAGCATCACTCCCCGTTACAGAAAGTTTATAGATCAGCATGTCAACGGGCAGATGAGTGCAAACAGATGTGACTCTGTGATTGGAAGTAGACGCATCTCCAAAACCAATAGCAATGAGTGTAAGGAGACCAACACTTTCATCCAAGCCACCACCAACCATATCAAAGCTATCTGTAAGCAAGCAGGAGAGCCATATGGAAATATGACCAAAAGCCTCCAACCCTTCCCCATTATTGTCTGCACACTGAAAAACCAGCAGGGCAGGCTACCCAACTGTCAGTATCGTGGTCAAGCTCGCACCAGGAGAATTGCAATCAAATGTGAAGAAGGCTTTCCTGTGCACTTTGAAAGAGACATAATACACTTTGAAAACTGAAAACAGCAGTTTGTTTCAGTTCCTTGTTAAATAAAATACATTCAACAACTTCCAATTGTCTGTTTTTAATACAGTCATGTGCAATAAATGACAGTGTAGTTGTATCAGCATGTATTGTGTTTCTAAAAATACACATGAAGAGGAAAATAAAACCTTGATAAAATGGCAAAGCTGGTTAACAAGTGACGTTTGTCATCCATCACTGTGACAGCAAGTGGACTTTAAAGAAGAAATAATGAGTAGATTAGCCATGCCATTTCTATCAGCAAGAGAGGAATAAAGGAAAGATCTGGATGTTTTGTCAGTTTCGTGGTCAAGGGAGTGGATTATATGTGTCACGGCCAGGCACAGGGAGAAGTTACTACTGTAATGTTACATTAGACAAGACCAGGAGTGTCCAAACTTTTTATAAGGAGGGACAGATTTGACAATGTGAAGATGTCCAGGGGCCAATACTAAACAAAATAATTTTAAAACTGAAAAAATGAACAGTAAAAGTTACATACAAATGCACTGTTCTGTAACAATTTTATTTTTATTGTCACATTTTTTTTTTTTTTTAAATGGCAATGTAACCACATCAAAGCCAACCAGGCATGAACAAATCTAAAAACCAAACATCTGGAGTCAGATAACAAAGAATAATTTGTATGGAATAAGTTAAACTTGCATGAAGCTGATACAAATCTTAACCTCGTGTTCATTTTAAACATGACTTATTATGAGTAATGCAAAGTCTCTTAACATTTAAGTTTGAAACATGTCACTCTTGCTCTTGTCTTTCTCAAGATCATTCATGAAGTAAAATTTGTGTCACATTTACAGGTATATAACACCAGCAGTTATGTCCTTGGAGGTTAACGTTTAGCACATTCAAATGCTTCGTTATGTCAACCAAAAAAAGCCAAATCTGGCAGCCATACAGTATCTGACAATCCTAGCAGGCCATAAATAATATATTATAAAAATGAACCTTCGGGCCGCATGAAATCTGAGATCTGTGATTGGCCCCCAGGCCGGACTTTGGACATGCCTGGACAAGACACAAAATTCTGTTTTGACAACTTGTAAATTAACATTAACTTGTTAATAGCAGTTAGCTGTGAAATCGGTGCCACTGGGTCTCTGTCTCCCGGCAGGGTTAGAGTGTGACATTTCTTGGTTCTTCTTGGGTTTGAGCCCCAACTTTCAAATAATAGATGGGTCAAGTTGGGGTCAGGTCAGGCCCAGCCTTTTTAGGTTCTGCATGTGTCCATGTCCCGGTTTTCAATTATTAGACAGATCTGTTTTGGTTCCAGGTACTACTTTTGGGTTCAAGCACAAATTTTTGGACTGATGAGGATCTGTACATGAAACACGTCTTTTTGATTTTTGAAATTGATTTTAATCTCTTTTTTTTCATATGATAAATCTTGCAAGGGAAAACAGAACTAAAAAAGACACCAAAAAGAATCCCTTCAGCAACATAAAAAATACAATATTATCTCACAATTCAATCCTCCACAATGTTATGGAATTTTCTATCCTTAGGTTACACAAGGTCATGCGGGGGCCTTGAGGTCCTTGGCAGTATTACTTGTTTGGCTTTGGTTGAGAACAGTAAGTGCCAGTCTATCTCAACACTGTGGTGGCCAGGGTCGAAGAGACCTATTGCTGCCTTCCTAGACATAATAGATAGCTGGCCGCTGACATTCCAATCTGCGTAAACAGACATCTGTGTCTCCAGACTAGAATATGCTGACAATAACACCTGCATGGGTAAAAACATTCTCTTTGGCTAATTCTGGGCGTATAGTATTTGTGGTGTTATCTTGAGGTTTAAAGTCTATCCACCAGCATGAGTTGGGCAGAATGTGAGACCGACTCAGGCACTTCTGATGCACTATGAGAGTGTCTCTAATTCTCCTTGGCCAAGTGTCAATAAATATTACAGCATATTACAAATATTACAGCAATTTCTCCACAACACACAACAATCATAATCATCCAGTCCATCAAACTTAACGTGCCTGTTATTCTCTGTATGTGGGTCCTCTTCCCTGTAGCCACCTAACTGTGCCAAAGTGTTGCATTATTTTGTTGTCTGATCATATAGTGATTAGAGGAATGTTTACGCTCCACTGGGTTCAAGGCTTTCCCAAAATACAAACTGAACTGTGATCAACAAATATTTGGATCAGTTTGCAGGCCTGCTGCCTTAATGTACATTCAAAGTTCACTTTCCACCGAACGATTGCAGGAGTGGAACATTTATGTTTACAAGGCAGCAAAGTTAAAAAAGCCAGAAAGGCAGAGTCAACGGGAGTATGACAAGATAATTACTTCTAGAGGTTCATCCAAACTCAAAGGAAAAATAAATCTCAAGAGGGCCACCACCACAGTGGAACAATATGCAATTTGCAAAATGTAGACACTGACACTCATTTTGCCACCATACTAAATGTTCCAAAAAAGCTGATAACTCACATTCTCATGACTTAACAAACCATCTGCCAGAGGGTGGCAGCATTGTAAAGGGAGTGAGAGAGAGACGTATTTAACATTTTGTTATCAAAGAAAAGGTTCCACAGATATCCAAGTTAGAAGGCCAGAAAGAAATCAAAGTCAACATGGGATATATATAAGGTACTGCATGCAAATATACTACACCTGCAACTATAACAACCAAACCAAAGGTAAACTGGAGGTAAACTGCTCATCCTGTAGGTTCATCATCAGTGGCTGTACACCAACTCCATCTCTTTTTCCTGCAGCCCTATCTTGAATGTTGCTGTACCCCTTGGATTTTTCAGCCTGTTTCTACACTCTGTTTGAACCTTGACCTTGTTTGTAGCTAAACTTCAGTGCACAACCAATTGGCTATGATGCCATCTGACTCATAATGAAAGAATCTCATTCTCTGTGTGTTTACAATGACTTTGCTTCTACTCAAAAGGACCACAGATATCAGTGTTTTCTTTTGTGTTAAAATGAAACTCACAAAACACTCGTTATAGTGTGCAAAAGTTCGTCTGAACTCTCAGAATTCTCATAAATATCCCAATAATAGTTGGGATGTGTCAAAACATTAAAAAAACATTTCAGTTGGTCACTTTGTCTCCTATTTTGGCACTGTGTTCAAAAACACTGGAAACAATGTTCAATAAATAAAACACCGCACAGAAAAAGGAATAATATTTGTTAGCTGAGAAAATGACATTTTGATGTGGTGATATTTATCTGCCTCTTTGGAGGACAGTTTAAGATACCACAGAAGAGTGTTTTCCAAATATCTCGGAAATGCAATGCAGTTGTTGGAAGGAATTCCTATACAGGTTAAAATGTTATGTAATGTGTAAATGCATTCAATATTTTAGTTCTTTTCACACCTTTAGTTCTAACACTTCTCTCTGTGTTAATTATAGCGATGAATCATGCTTTCACGGCACATAGTCTCAAAACCACACTGCTGGTGCACTTTGTGGTACACCAAAATGTGAAAACATGCATCAAGCATCTTATGACAGTCTCAACTATTTCCTCCCATTTCATAGTTGGCTCCCATTTGAAAGTGTCGCAGTAAGATTACTCATGCCGCAGTATGATCTAAATGAAAAAGTGGATTTACAAGATGATGCTGTTCATATTCTGCGTAGCTTTTATGTTCACAATTGGCGGTAAGTATGCATCTAAAATTTAGCTTCATTTATGTATTAAATGTTTGATTCTCACCTTCTTATAGTAACTTTGGTGTAAATATATCTTATTCAATTTGTTTTTCAGGATGCACAGATGACCAAGGCTTTGTAAACAAAACAGTTTGTCTTGGAGAAGATGTGACTCTAACATGTAGGCGTCAGTCTGATTTGGGAGCAATTTTATTCTGGATCAGAGTTGTTGTTGGAAAATTGCCTGAAGTCTTAGGAGCCACATATTCTTTTGATCATGCTGGTGTTAATAAGACTCCTCACTTTATAGTAAAACAAGAGCCTGGAGCATTTGTTCTACATATTACCAAAACAAAGCTGAGTGATACTGCATTTTACTACTGTGAACAAGTAGTTGAACTGAAAACAATATTTCTGAACAAAACTTTTCTGAGAGTCAAAGGTAAATGGGCCAATATTCACCTAACTGATTAATTTCCAACTTCAGTTTTGAACAATATTCAATCTTGCAGTCAATCCTATAACATATTATATTCATGTTATTCATCCAGAACCTGATATCCCTGTTGTGATTCAAGACTTTCCATCACTTCAGTTCAGTTCAGTCCTTTCCGACTCTGAAAATAAAACCTGTCCAGGAGAACACAGTGTGTACTGGTTCAGAGCCGGATCAGATGACTCATATCCCAATGTCATTTACACTCATGGAAACAGTGGTGATGAATGTGAGAAGAGTCCCGAGGCTCATGCTACACAGAAATGTATCTACAACTTCTCAAAGAACATCAGCTCCCCTGATAATCTGACCTATTACTGTGCTGTGGCCACATGCGGACACATATTCTTTGGCCATGGATCAAAACTGGACATTGAAGGTAACCAACATTTTGCATATTTTGCTTGATTAGAAATCAATCTAAATCTAAAGAAAATATTCATCATCTACAGTGAGGCAATATTAGACTCATTGTTCTTTTTCTTCATATTTCAGCAGACAACATGGTGTCGTGTGGTGATTCTCAGAGGACCAAAACAATTCTGTTTCTTTTGTGTGCTGTTTTGGCTATAAGTTTGATCGTTATAGCCTTACTGGTGTACACCAACAAGAAAAAAGAGTGCAATTGTTGTAATGGTAAACTCTATCACACACGATTTACCTACTTTCACTCAATAAATATTAGTACTGTGTTTCTTGGCTCAGCCTATCAAAATTACATCACAATGAATTCCATACTGTTTGTTATTCTTGGTTTGCCCTGTTATAATCCAGCTGCTGTCCTGCAAACAAATTCTGCAACAACCATTGGTGATCAACAAAGTCAGTGCGTAAGTAATTAATCAATTTATTTTTTATTAGATTTTTAATATTTAGTTGTCAGCTCTCATCTTATAATGTTTTGCCATATATTTCTACAGATGAATGAAGACTCATTGATTTATTATGTGCCAGACTTCACCAGAGGGAAAGTTGGCAGGAGTGTGAGGAGAGGTGGAAATGCAGGTGAAGGAGAGAGCATCTACTCTGATGTCAGGGTTTTGGGATTGGAGTAGCAACATTTAATGTGTGTATGGAACACCTTGGGAGATATTTAGCAACATGTGTTTTGTTATATGGCAAATGTTTTGTCTTAAGTGACATTAAAATGTCAGTTATATTTTTGGACCAAATCTTTATGTCTATTGATTTTGTTTTGTTGAGGTTTGTGCTATAGACAATTTAAATTTATTTCAAGATTATGAATTTAGTGAAGTATTTACCACCATTGCATCTTAATTTGGTAATTAAAAAAAAAAAAAAACAGTTCTATGTATCTGCAGTTTGATCCAATCAAACCCAAAAAGTATTTTCAACCTGATGACAACAATATTTTTGCACCGGCAACAGTCTGTTCTTGAATTCAGTTCATTTTGTAAGCAGTCTTTAAGTTGATATAACTGTAAGTCTCAGTAAACTAGTGTCTTCCACTTGTTTAACAATGCAACATAAATTAATGAAATACATTTCTAAGAAATTTGCCAACCACTCACCTTTGTGCCTAAGTTATACATTATTTCTATAAACTGTACATAACTTATTGTACTCTACTGTAATGTTACAGTATATTAGTAGTGAGTATAGTTCTCCATTTCTATTTGTGTTTTTTGAGACAACTGTGCCCATCAGGACACAGTCAAATATTAAGCCTAGTTATTCTGCATACTTTTTTTTTTTTTTTTTTTTTTGTAATGTGGATGTACAGCATTGCATGTTGAAACACAGTGTGTAGCATGTTATTGAGACACAGATAGAATTGAAGCCTACATAAAAGATAGTTTAAGTTTTTGTTTGGATTTTTTAAAATTAAGTAGTCAAGCACTCACCACTGTGGTTATTATTGACAAGGTTGACATTTTTTATTTTGTTATGTCATCTTTATTAACTTTTATTTACTTATTCATCTTTTGCATACAGTACTAGTCACTAGTTTATTATTATTATTACTTTTACTATTATTATCATTATTATTATTATTATCCATACCTCCCGTCTGCCCTTTTTGACCCATCTGCCCTACAGACTTTCCGTTACAGACTTTCCGTGTGGAACACAGACATGAACACACATGCACACACAAGCATACACTAACACCATAAACACAACAACAATATTTAACGCCCACCATGTTCTTTTATTGCCTGCCAAAATGTTTTTGTCAGCATTTTGTCCTGCAATTGAGAAAAAAAATGTAGTCCCCTAATGACAGGACAACATGCCATTGTACAAGTTCTCATACCTAAACAACAGAAAAGGTCACCAGTGAGCATTGTCTCATCTGATACTTATGTATGTGTAAAGTTTGAGTTTTAGGCAACTCCAAGATTAAGGTCAGGGAAAGATGGTTATGGCTAAAACAAACAGACATTGACGTTGGGAGGAAACATCCACCCCAATAGGTCACTATAGCATCTGCTACAACTCTCTACAACATGCTGCTAGGGTTGTCATAATTCATACAACCACAAGAGGTCGCTTGTCATAAAATGGTAGAAAGTTGTTTAAAGCATTTGAACAAATAACTGATGGTGATAGAAAGTCACCAAGCCTATTTACTCAACTACTGTACTTCAGTACAATTTTGAGATACTTGCAGTTCTACTCCACTACAGTTCATAGAACATTCAACTTTTTAGATACTTATATATTACACTGATTTGACAGCTACAGTATAAGAGCTATTTTCAAATAAAGATTTTAAAAAAGAAAATATGATATCATTATAAGATGTAACACTAATTTAAAGGATTAAACCAGGGGGTTCCAAACCTTTTTGGTTTTGCACCTTACAAAAGTCTTGTAGTTGGGGCCCCTTGTTGCATTTTGGGGATCAGGATGTAGAGCGGGATGTTCACTAATCAGATGATCAGTATTCTTTGATACTAATGCCCAAATTGCTCCCCAAAGCTGTTCCAAGTGTGTGAGCATGTGTGATTAGTTCCTAGTTTCTTCATTGTCAGCGTATGAATGTGTTTATGAATGGGTGATTGGGATGTGTAGTCTGCAAGTGCCTTGAGTGGAAGACTAGAAAGGTGCTATACAGTATAAGTAGAGTCCATTTACCATTACCAAAATATGAATACAGATCTGGATGGCAGAATGCTTTGGTTTTTGCTACTGGACTAAAATATCTAACTGTATACAGTATAAGGTAGTTAAAACTAGCTCCACCCAGAGCAGATTTAGTAGTAAAATGCTGCTTACACATTTATGCATCAGTATTAAAAATGTGATAAATAATAATTCAGTCATATGGACAATACAGGCGCTTTTACTTTGATACTTTAAGTACATTTTAATGATAATACATATGTGTTGTTACTACACAGGTGTCAGACCACTTCAAAGAGAAGTCTAATGCAGTTTGCGTTTGGCCTGATGGTGTGTGACACTTTCAACAGAAACCAGTGATGGGGTTTGTCTGTTGAGAGATCATTTGGTAACCATGGTAACATTTAAGTGGTATTTGCCCCAATTCTCAGAAAAGGGAAATGGCTTGAAAGAGCGATGTGTTTCACTATACATGCAGCCATTTCCTTAGTGAAAGTGAGTTGGGATGCAATCACACTTTTTATTTGTGAGCAGCGATTTCCTCCCATTACACTATGATACAAGATACCTTGTCCATCACTGTATGTCACAGTTGCCGTCTTGATTAAAGTTGTTCTGCCTTTGACCACCGCTTTGGTTTTTTATTTATATAGCACCAAATCATAACAGAATTAACCTCATGACACTTTCCATAGGACTAGACAGCGGGGGGATAATATTATTTACAAAGACTCAACAATTCCCACCATGAGCAAGCACGTAGCGACGGTGGCAAGGAAAAACTTCCTTTTAACAGGCAGAAATATCTCAACAAATATTAGATGGATTGCCATGACTTCAGTGGTTCCCTGACTTCTCTAACTAGCTTTTCCTAGTGCCACCAACAGACTACGGCAACTACGACTATGTGATTAATGCTTACATTTAACTCATATACTGGGAGCAAAAAAAACAAATGGGAAATAAAGTAGCTGTGTTGTAGAAAAAATTATGCTGCTCTCTTCTATTCAAACTGACCACAAAACCTCAGAAGTCATAAAGTTGCAGTGACTATGAAACAGGAAATGTACTTGAAAAAGGTCTACTGTGATAATGAAGTGGATGCACCAGACAGACAGTCTGACCTGTCACCACCTTCTGATATCATCTCCTTTATTACTCTTGGAAAACCCAACAAAGATCCTAACAAGTGACAACATCAAGATGATCCTCTTATGGATTACACTGCTTCTTCTCCATCACGGATGTAAGTGCCATCTAACTCTGTCCAAACTTTATTTTTCTCTGTGTTTTGTTTTACATGTATGTAATACCAATTACATACTCTCCTTTGTCTTTTGATATAGATGCACTGATTTCAGTGACGACTGTTCAACTTGGTGAATCTGTGAACTTCACATGTTTTTTCTCTTCTGCGGAGTACAGCAGTACACGAGTCAAGTGGTACAAACAGAGTACTGGTGATACTCTTATGTTAATTACTTCACTGATGCCAGCGACTCAAAAGCCTACATTTGAACGAAGGTTTCCTCCGTCACGATTTGAGGTAGTACATAACATGAGCATGAGCACTCTCACCATTTTGAAGACAATTCAAGAAGATGAGGCAATCTATCACTGTGGAGTCACGACCTGGACTCAGGATCAGTGGAGTAGCACGTATCTGTTTTTAAAAGGTAATACATGTCTCTATATCATTAGTGTTGTATAGAATTGCCAATATCAGACCATATCATTTATGTGGTGTTATAACTAGGGTTGGGCTGATGTAAAAATTTTCAAACCAGTTTGATATTAAGCGAAAGACCAGACCTGTAATACCAAATTTTACCAATTACAGTCGGGTGTTGCATTCTCCCAAGAGGAGTGTTATAAAATTGCATTTATTTTTATTGAATATTGATTTTGTATTAAAAGTGTTACTCACTGCAGTAGCTGGCTAGTTTCCTCGTTAACATAATGGTTGTCAGAGACAGGGTGTTATATTGAAAAGGGAAAATGATGCAATTATTGTTCATTTTTAATAATGTATTTCACAAACTAGTTGCCAACTTACCGTGATGCGCAGTTTGAGAGCGTGTCCATTAAAGGTTAACATAGCTGAAAATGACAAATGTTCAGTCAGTTTACACAAAATCAATCCAGTTTAAGCTCGTAAAACTAGAAACGGCCCAACCCTAGTCATAACATGATATATCTATTACACATCTATTATGACCTTTTGACATTTCCATTTTGATGTCCCAATTCTGTTTCTTGAAATTATATGTTACAGACAAACTTTTACAATTTCCACTGTTGTATTTTGTAGGAAACACTCCAAGGACATCAAACTATACTATTGTTCAGCCGACGGTATCTGGTCCCGTCCGTCCAGGAGGCTCAGTGACTCTCCAGTGTTCAGTTGTCTCTAAATCTGAGACAGAGTCCTGTCCAGGAGGTCACAGTGTGCACTGGTTTGGAGTAAAATCAGATAAATCTCATGCAAACACCATCTACACCGGTGGAAATGGACCTGATTATTGTGACAAGAAACCTGATGAAGGTTCTCTGAAGAGCTGTGTTTATCGCTTCTCTAAGAACGTCAGCTCCTCTGACGCTGGGACTTACTACTGTGCTGTGGCCACATGTGGGGAGATATTATTTGGAAATGGAACAAAACTGGACTTTGAAGGTACCTGTATCATTCTTCTGTTAAATGAGTTTTCTCTTTAATTTTATTAAGTGGTCTGAAGCATGGAAAAATCATCTCATTCCCATTAACAGCATAATATATATTCTGTATCAAGTTTTTTCAAGACTTCATGTTTTTATAGCTGCACCATCCCATCACCTGTAAATCTAGATAGAGGTCAAAGTCTACACAAATCAAGCATAAACAAATGTTTAATTAAGTAAAATCCTCTGTGGTGGAATAACATTTTCATTTACTAAATGTACATTGTGTGTTTGCATGTTTCAGGAAACGGCCCATACACCATTGAGCACTCACATGACAATTCTATTCTGGTTCCGTTGTGTGCTGTCTTGGCTAGTGTGATCCCGACTGTGATCGTTATAGCTTTCCTCACCATCAAGACAGACAAGTATGATTCTTGCAATGACAAAGGTAATATCAAACTAATTGAGCAATGCTAATACCATAAGTGTTGTAACATGACTTTGATTAATTAGTGCAGCCTACAACCCCACTTTGAAACACCATAGCTAACACTATAGCTTTGAAGGTGTAAGATTCTGAGGCATTCTACGTATTAATTTCATGTTTTAATCAGTTTTTATTGTTAATGGGTGAACTGGTTGTAATGTAGCTTAAAGAACGAATGCATGAATCCATGAATTCTCGGTTGCCAATGACTGTGAAGGACAAAAAATGAATTTAGCATAAACAGTTAATTGCAGAAAGAATTAAATCTTTGAATAAATATTTTATTTTTATATTCAGTTAGGATATTATCAGCTAAATTCAAATCCTGAGATCATTTTATGTTTCTATAATGTCATCTTAAATCAGAATAAGACACAGACAGAGGAAGTTTCTGTAAAAAGGCCCAAGAACTGTGCAGCTACAAAAACTATGAAATATAACAATATCTGAACTTTGAACTTTTTTTTTTTTTTTTTTTTTTTGCGTCTTTGGACGTGTGTGGGAACCAGAGCACCTGGAGGAAACCCACAAAACTTGATGTTATCTTAGTCCTCCCTCCTGTTCCTCCACCTCTCTGGTTTCCTCAACCCCAGAAAGCGACGGGTTCTCTTCCAGACAGAAGGTGGTTCTGCTGCCCTGTCTGGAAGATTTCCCTGAGCCTCTCTCTGGGATTCGAGGGCCAGTACAGGACTGATGGTCTCCTGCTGCTCGCACTGCTTCTCAGTAACTTCAGCCTACTTCGGTGGTAGTGCATAGCTCTACTTCTCTACTGCAGCTATAATTACAGCTACATCCTTAATTATCTATTGATTTTTTTTTCTTTTATATTGTAGCTATTGTGGAAAAAGTTGCAAAGGGGAATTTAAAGGTAAGATTATTCTTGATCACAAGTTACAATGCATTCTTGATTATTATGTGTCATCTCATGTGATTTGTGATACATTTCCTCAGAAACATGATGCATGCATTTATTCTGCTGCCATCTTTACAATGGTGAAACCTTGCAGAGGTGAAACGAGGGATGCAAAATCAGTGGAGAGAGAGAGGATCTACGCTGCTGCCAAAGCTTTTGGTTTGGATTGATAAATTAACTGAATTGAGATCATTTGGCTATTTCTGTTGAAGTTAAAGGCCGTTAAATGTGGATATTACTGAATGTCCAATCTATATCTAAAGATAATATCTTTAAAGTTTGTGTAAAGTAAAAATAAATATGTGTTCTGAGTTTATCAGAAGCCAACCACCAGACCAAGAAAGTCTTATTAACCACCCAGCCAAATTTGAATGATAAAAAATATCGATAAATTGAAATTAGGTGTCACCATCGGGTAAAAATATCCAGGACTGTGGGGGCATGTCCGCTGAATGTACTGAAGCCACGCCCACTCGTGGGAGCAGTCAAGCGACTGAAACGTGTTAGATGAGTTCAGAAGATGACATGACTAACTTTGAAACACTCTGAGCGAGATAAATTAATCTCTGTCTCTCTGCTAGGGGTGCAGGGGTATGCTCAGGGTGGCCTCAGCGTGTCATCGAGCCACCCTTTAGGACCGCCCAAAAAAATCCTGGACTGAAAACTGGTGAAAAACTGTTTTAAGCTCCACATTTCATTTGAACGATATTTTAATATATCGTTCAAAGACTTTTCACATGTTTTCAGCAACTATTTTCCAACATATTTAATGTATTTTGAAAGAAATCTCAGAATTGCCTTTACACAGACTTTAAGGTTTTGTTGTTGTGCTTAAAACAAGTTAGATTGAGTTAAAATACATTTTGTTCCATTTAAGTTTAATGCACTTCAGATTTTGTGAAACTGATTAGCACAGCTTGAATGAAAGTCTTGTCTTCATCCATCTATGCTGTTGTGTAATGTAATGTAAATACAGTATGGCTAAATAAGATATGGTTTGCTTAATATGGACATGTTATTAAAGTCCATTGTTTTCTTTTGTTTTTTAACAGTATAAGACAGAGTTATAGACCTGGTGCATCATCATGCAGGTATCTTTGTCCAGAAACAGAGACCACAAGGCAGGAAGCCTTTATATTTTGTATGTGTGTTTCTATAATAAAGGTGTTAAAAGCTAATGCATGTCACTTTTTCCTTGTTGTTGATGTTGCTTTACAAAACTGTTCCTGACAAAACCATGCCAGTGCATAAAACAGGGTATTTTCCTGGGCCAAATCACTTTTCATTTAATTCAGTTCACACCAATTTGTGTGGTTTGTGCAATAAGCAGAGTAGCCGGTAGGGGGCACTAAAAGGGCTTTTTGAATCTAGTAATGTGGCACTGTTTGAAAAGAAAAAACAAAACAAAAACAACTGCGAGAATTATCAGGAAACAGCAGCCTGAGTTAAGTAATTATTTTTTCTCTAACCCTAACCCTTAAAATACTTTAGTGCACCATATGTAATATTCATTTACATGTGGATCGTACATACATGAACACCTTAACCCAGAGGTGTCCAAACTTCTTTTAAAGAGGGCCAGATTTGACAATGTGAAGATGTCTGGGGGCCAATACTAACATTTTAAAAATTAAAAACAATAAAAGTTACATACAAATGCACAAAGTTTGCATGAAGTTGATACAAATCTTAACCTCATGTTCATTTTAAACATGACTTATTTTGAGTAATGCAAAGTCTGTTGACATTTAAGTTTAAAACGTCTTACTCTTGCTCTTGTCTTTCACAAGATCATTCAGAAAGTAATATTTTGTGTCACATCTACAGGTACACCAGCAGTTATGTCCTTAAAGGTCACGTTTAGCACATTCAAATGCATCGTTATGTCAACCAAAAAAGCTAAATATGCCAGCCATACAGTTTCTGACAATCCTAGCAGGCCATGAATAATATATTATAAAAATGAAGCTGCGGGCCGCATGAAATCTGACTGCGGACCGTGATTGGCCCACGGGCCGGACTTTGGACATGCCTGCCTTAACCCATAAAGGCCGACAGACAGCAGTCGTCAGTTTTTGAAATGCAAAAAAATCTGGAAATGATTGAGAAAACTCATTGTGTGAGGTCCCTTTTAATGAAGAATATTAACAGTCAATTTTGTCAACATCACAGAATTAGCAAAACATATAATCCATTCTAAACAGCATTACCCTATACTGCAGTGGAACTAGCTGATATTAGTCATAATAAAATGTTCTCTTTTCTGCTTGTGACTCAAGGTGTCCAGGGGACTGTGGCTGTTTTCACACAAAGCATTTTTGTCTAACGACAGTCAGCATCCCTCTTACTGTTGTATTGATTCACTTCCTGCATAATATGAGCTCACAATTAGAATTTCTCCACTATAAATTGACAGTGTTTGCACACACACACACACACACACACACACACAAAGCCAAAGCACAATCATAGCTTTTCTGCCAGCATTTAAATGCAATTTGAAATGCAATCCATAGTTGATTGATGGCACGAAAGTCACTTTGCAAGCAGGAATCAAACTCTTCGGGTCTGATTCCCATGCAGGACCTGCACGCCTTACATAGAGGTGTGGTCATGTGTGTGGTAGTCTGGTCTCACAGCAGAGTACACACACTCTTGTGGCAATTCTCTCTTTTTCTTCACTTGTTTTGATTTTCTTACGGAGAAATCCAGTGCTGCATAGTTAACTTCATCTGAATAACCGCCCTGCAAATAATAATGATCTATTAATAATACATATTTTATAGATTTTATAGATTAAGAAGATCACTTGCAATGATGGAAGTGTCTAAAAATGCAATTTCAGTTAATTTCAACTGAATACATCGTCTAAAGAAATCATTCATTGTTTGATAAACCTGGCAACCATTTTATACAAAATATAATCAAGCACCTCACAGTGACAGAGGTTGAGACAAGAATAAAAATTATTCAAAAAAGGACTAAAGAATACTTGAAAGACTTTCATAGATAGTTGCTATGTCACCATGGAGAGGCTCACCATACAACCCCCATTTTGCAAACTTTCATAATTCATTTCATAACTTCAAGTCCACAGTCAGAATAATGATTGTAACATAGTTTAAAACGATTTGGTTATATTTAGATATTTACCAGGTCAGCTGATTGATCCACTGTTGATCTGTCGTGTCCAGGATTATGTGAAGCACTCTTTGCTCCTGCCAATAAAAACAAAGCTTTCAGAAAGTGTGGACACGATGCGACCTAAATCAACCTGACGAGATCTCACGTTTTCAGTGATGCACTTATTGCAGTTATGCATTAACTCCTGTGTAGCTACAAGCAACTACACTCGTCTAATGCTGAACAGCAGAAAAGTGTTCAGCTTTCAGTGCATGAATTATCGCCTGTTGAATGAAGATATCTAGGAGTCGAGTTGTGTTTATTTAAACACATTTAATGCAATGTAATCAGAGTAACAGCTCTGTGTGATTTCAGTGAGGCAACACCGACATTGTTGTAACTTTTTATCCCAAAATTTGTCAAATTAAAACAGAACGTAACAAATGCCCCCCCGGCTTAGAATTTATGTCATACCACTACATACAAGTTACATTTAGCAATTATTAGCCCGTGGTACTGACAATTTTCATGTATTTTAGTTGCATTAGGAGTATTGAAGTCAAGATATTCTGTTTTCTACAATTCACCATGGAAACTATTGAATCAGAGGCCCACGATTCATATCATTGAGGCTAAAACGATAAAGGAGAACAAAGTTATTCAGTAGTTGATAAAATAAATGCAACTCCAGGAGACACATAAAAGACTACTACTATCTACGCTAGTGTTTAGACAGCAACGTGATGTCATGAATTCAGACAGAGAACCTACCGTTGCAATGTTCACAAACTCTCTTTCGACTTATGCCGAAAATAAGGACAGTAATCACAGCCACACAACAGGCCAACAGTACTCCGAGAACAAAGACAACTGGATCCAGTTTTGGTCCTGGAATTAGAAAAATATTAAAAGAAACAAAAATATCAACAAAAATATCAAAGGAAATACACAAACATTATTCATGTTTATGTATTTTAGTGACTACCTGGAAAAATATTGAGCAATTCAACAAGCATAATGCAGTCAAAAATAGCTACCTGCTTTTATTAGTAGTGCAGAATTTTAATCATTCTCTTTTTTTGCACCTCATGATCCAAACTCGTGAAAATTCATGAGCAAATTCAAGAACTACAGAAATACTTCTTTGACAAACAAATTTAACATATGAGAGAGGTGTCTGTATCTACCTTTAATGTATCAAATTTAAAACCTCTTCATGATATAGTTGTTAAATTCAATTTCAATTTGAACTATAGAGCCTTTTCCACATGTTTACATTTTGACTTGTTATAGCAGGACAACCACAGATGGAAAAGATAACATTAAACATAGTACTTCAAATATCTGACCAGTTTTAAGGGTTCGGAAATATTAAAGATATCACAATTCAGCATTAAACACGTACTTATCTCCACTTTAGTTCCTTCACCAAACAGGATCTGTCCACATGTAACCACAGCACAGTAGTAAGTCCCAGTGTCAGAAGAGTCTCTTATAGTTTTGGACAGACTGTAGACACAGCTTCTTTCCTCTTCTTCATAACTGCTGTTAGTATAAATCATGGCTGGATGAGATTCTCCTGATCCAGCTCTGAACCAGTACACACTGGGTTCACCTGGACACGGGGCTTTGTTCTTGGAGAGAAGTGAACATGGGAGAGTCACTGAGTCTCCCGGCTGGACTGATGCCGTCTCTGGACTTTGAATCACATTGACAGATTTCTGCTTGTTACGATCTGCATAATTTAGTAAAAAAAAAAAAAAGAAGTCAAAGGGAATTGACAATTTGACTTATTTGCATAAAATTAGTGATGCGATCAAGGTTATGGACATGGGAAGTAACACATTTTACCATTCACAGCCAAGAAGGTGGCATTTCCAATACTATCTTTATACGCTGTTCCACTTCGACAGAAGTATGTTGCTTCATCCTCTTTGCTTACGTTTTTAATGGTAAGCAAAGAACGAGCCTCTTCATCTGTGACTTTAAAACGCAAGTTGTTAAATTGTTCATGTAATGTTCGTTGATTATAAGTTCCAGTAACAACTGTTTGGATCATATATCCAGGTGGAAGCTTATACCACTTATAGAACTGGCTTCCTTCCTTCACAGAAAATGGGCATTGCAAAGTAACATTCCCACCAGCTTCAACCACAGTCAAAGACATCGGGACAGGAACGTCTGCAGTTTGAATCACGTCTGAAGAAAAGAGACAAGTTTACCAAAATAAATTAACAAGAAGACAAAAACAATGAAAAATCAGACAAGAATGCCTCATCTTCAACAACAGTTTAAACACAGTTCAATAAAAATAGTCATATTGTTTAAAGCTTTACTTACAGACTGTACCAAGAATAATCAAAGAAGCAATCATTGTGGTATAGCACCCTTCTCTTGCACAGCTGAGGTCTTCCCACCCAAATGAGAGTTTAGCGACCAGGTCATCAAAGCTACAAAGTGAAAAATGCCTTGATTGGCTGACAGAAAATGCACTTCCCCCTAAAATTTCACAAATCCATGATCTATTTAAAATGCACTCTTAGATGTTTTGTTTTGTGTTGTTTTGTACAAGTTGATATTTCTGTAGCAGCTGTCACTATGAAAAGTTGATTGTAATTGAAGTTCAGGCACTGTACTTGCTGTTCTTTTGTACATCATCACCAGTTTTTGAGAATGAATGTCTAATGACAATGTTTATGTGGTTTAAACACCATTTATCAAGAACAGCATGTGAAATTTAACTAACACTACGACATGGACAAGTAGCTTGTAGCTGTAGCCACCTCAGATGTCCCGTCTTGTCCTCACTGATGCAAGACAAGACGGGACAAGAGTTCTACTGCTAAGCTCCTAAGCTAACATTAGCTAACAGCAGCTATATTTGGCAGCAGTTTACTGTTTATCAGGAAACTCAGAGTTTGTAGCAGCCGGAGGACATCAGAGTGAAAGCATAAAACGTTTTCTCCATAAAATCTGATCCATTTTCACCAGTTTGAAATGTTTAGAATCAATGACTTAATACATGCAAAACAATTTTTTGCACATATAATGCAGTTACACAAAGACAACATTGTAATTGCATTTATATTCAGAGTGGATTGTACTAACTAAAGATGTCTGAATTTTTACTTTTACAACAAGTTAAAACTGGAAGCTGGCAGCTTTAAACTAAGTCAAAATGTTATTTCTAAAATGATTGGACTTCCCCCAGAGAAACTATTTATGTTGGAGTAGGGTGTGTAGGAGTGACAGAGAGAAATGAAAAGCTAGTAAACAAATGCAACAATGGATTTACTGTAAGCAGTTGTCTGTATATTTGTTCACTTCCCCCAGTTGCAGGTAAAAGATAACAGAGAAGCAGTGCGTTTTTCATGTTGCAAGTACACTGACTAGCTTTGACTACTTTGTCTTTCTTGTCTCAGAACACTTCATACAGGCAATTTGCCTTCATGTTTTGAAAAGCACAAGCAAAGCCACATGCAGAAGCCACAATGTTAGTCAAGCTGTGGGGGGATGGTGGGCGTGGGGGGCATTTTTCTGTGTCTGACCAACTGTTAAGGCTTTTTACTGAGAAAAGACATGACTATAAGACATAACAGGATATGCAATGATGGTAGGAAGGAAGAGCTACAAGAGGCTAATTTTAGTTTTATACCTTGCCTGTACACACTATGTGCTTTCTGTTCATATAGAGTTACCATGTAATGTCCACTGGAGCAGACCTTACCCTACTAATACACCTACTGACACATCTACAGCTCATTAGTTAACACATATGTTGTTTACTTATATATAACACAAAGATGGAGAGTGTGTCAGTTAGTGAGCTTTAAAGGTGGTAGGCTTAGGCTTTAACTTAGCCAGGCTAGCTAATTCCAGTCGTTATGCTAAAGTTAGTTTAGCTCCAACTCAATACTCTTGAAAATATTTTCTAAAATGTTGAACTTTTCCTTTCATAATGCTACTCAACCTTTCTGCAGATGAAGCAAACGTTACCTGATTAAATGTCTTTAGCATTAAAACATGCATGTAAACACATGGTGCAGCTGTAGCTGTGGCTAAGGTGGTACAGCAGGTCATCTAGTATTTGGAGCAAGGCAATTTGTGTTTCACCTTCATTTACTTTTCACATAAAGTTTCTGTTTGTACCTGTCATGTGAATTAATTTGTCCATTTATATTTTGTGCATGTTCCTTCAGTTATTAGCAGTGTGTGTAATTTGTTGATTGCAGTAAGAGTTTTTTTGGTCCACAAACAAAATCTTGTTTAAGACCACTAAAAGCCTAGGGCCGGCCCTGATTTGGAGGGTCGCTGGTTTGATTTTCAGAGTGCTTGGCCAAGATACTGAACCCCAAATCGCCGCAGATGGCTGTGCTGTCAGTGTGTGAGCATGTGTGCATGGTAGTGGTGTGTCGGTCGTGAACATTTTGTTCAATATGAACTAATCTTTTATATGACCCAGGAGTAATGAGTCGTCTCAGTGAGTGATCTGTTCATTTTCATGCAGTACGTTGCCTCGCCTGCATGGCCGCTCAGGCTGTGTGACGAGCAGTAATCACAAACAGTTCGTTCATACAGATCGTTCATTTGTCACGTGATAGGCCGCTCAGGCTGTGTGAGGAGCAGTACACACAGCTATGAGAGGCCGTTTGAAAATAATTTAGTCTTGCGCTCACATGTTACATCATACTCTCTCACAAACACTACTATAGTCACGCACACTTACTATCATACTCTCTCACAAACACTACTATAGTCACGCACACTTACTATCATACTCTCTCACAAACACTACTATAGTCACGCACACATACTACTATAGTCACGCACACTTACTATCATACTCTCTCACAAACACTACTATAGTCACGCACACTTACTATCATACTCTCTCACAAACACTACTATAGTCACGCACACATACTACTATAGTCACGCACACTTACTATCATACTCTCTCACAAACACTACTATAGTCACGCACACTTACTATCATACTCTCTCACAAACACTACTATAGTCACGCACACATACTACTATAGTCACGCACACTTACTACTATAGTCACGCACACTTACTATCATACTCTCTCACAAACACTACTATAGTCATGCACACATACTACTATAGTCATGCACACTTACTATCATACTCTCTTACACGCTATTATGGATGCAACAACATGATAGTGAATGTATGAGAGAATGATATGCAATGTGTGCGAGTATAGTAGTATGTGTAAGAGAGTTTGATTGAAACGGAAGTCAACTTGAATTTTCAGTTTCTAATTGGCTTATCCGGATGTCTCTCTCCGGCGGGGAAGGACGATGTCCCACCTTCTCTGGATGTAGTATTGTTGAAAGTCGACCGGTGTAGTGCCGAAAAGAGACTGCTTGCCGAAAAACGACTGTCCCGACGGGAACACGCATCAGTTCAGATGAAGTGAGCGTAGGTCTACCCGTAGATATAATATACGGGTCAGCTGGCAGGCGCAGCACCTAGAGAAATTTTTTTTACTGTGCAATAGAAATGTCCTGTAGCCCAAGTGAAGAGGCTACGGAAAAAGAACGGCGCAGATAAAAAAAGTAACCTGATGTTTCCATAATGTAGGCTAGTTGTCAACAGTTGATGAGGGTAGATGCTTTACCTTGGCACTTTTATTGTTGTTGTTGTTATCGTTGTTGCAATGTGATTTTACACCCTTTTGATCTATAAATAAAGTTATATTTCAATACCTCAGTTTCAATGATTTTATGAAGATTAGGAAATAAATGCAGAAAATAATGTAGAAAGTTTTAATGTCATATTAGATAGCAATCATATAACACATAATGAGAAATCAGTAAGTGCTATCAGAGGTGCTAACGAGTTACATTTACTTCATTACATTTACTTAAGTAACTATTTGGATAACTTGTACTTTTAAGAGTATAATTATGAATACAATAATGCAGTATATATAGAACTGTAACTGTAACGGATTGCCTTTACATTCTGCATAACATTCTCTGTGTTTGCCAGATGCATGTACAGTGAATTTGGTCAATATCACTCCCTGCAATAAAGAGTTATAGTAGTAAGTGTGCGTGACTAGTGTTTGTGAGAGAGTATGATGTAACATGTGAGCGCAAGACTGAATTATTTCTCAAACGGCCTCTCATACACAGCAGTACGTTCATACGGATCGTTCGTTCGTTCATTTGTCACGTTTACACAGGTCACTAGAGGGCTACAGCACTACTAGTGAATGAACGAAATTAACGAAATGACTCATAAAAAGATTAGTTCATTTTTACCGTCCGAGAGTAAGAGATCCGAGTCACTTAAAATACTCGAACTTCCCAACACTAGTGTATGGCCTGTATGGGTGAGCTTAGTATTATCATGAGAACTCTGAATAGGAAGCACTCCAACGCTCTTGAAGAGCAGGTAGCCTCTCCCATGAGTGTATGCAGTGTTGTCAAGCGCATTGACCCAGAAAGTGCTGCATAAATACAAGTCCATTCAAAACACAGCCTAGTTTTATGTTAACACAAATGTCTTAATTTATTTTATTCAACATGGATTTTCTCTGAAATAAGAAAAATAAGTAAATAACGCATAATGTGTGTTTTTCTTTCTGTTTTGAACCCACCCCCCTTCAAAAATCTGCCAATAAGCTTGCTTCACACTTAGGATGGTGAGATTGGTGAGGTGTGTATTACCCATAATGTATTACCCATAATGTCCTTCTCTTTGCACACCCACATAGATGTTTCTGTGTATCGTCTAAGAAACATAATTCCAGCCTTAACTATACACTCTAACTTCTACTAAAGTTAACAACAGCAACACACTTAAATTATGCCAGACATGTTGGGATGGATTTCTAACTTCACAATTAGTAGATTTCACCCAAACAGAAGTCTTTGTTCTCTGAAGTCAGAAGATCATTGTTGTTGCTTTCCATCCAGTGATCGAGTAGTTCAATGCTTCTGCGTCACCATCCTTAAAAATAATAGTTCAGATTTAGATGAAAACAGAATTTAGAGACAAACAAGCCAGCTTTGCTATATAATCAAGCCTGACCCTAAAACTAGTCATAAAAAATGTTTAATTTAAGACTTGAGATTAATGGTACTAATTTCTGTATTTATGTGTTTTAAAAATACACTCAGTAAGTAAGTAAGACAAATTTGCATGATCAAATCTGACATGTAGCTAAGGCATTGCTATCCTAAGGGCCAGTTTCACAAAACCATTTTTCTCTAGCATAGCTCATACACACATGGTGGCAGTCATTCACAATGTGCTGTTAAATCTGTGAGTCCTACTGGGCTTTTCTCATGTTGCATGCATGGGTCACAAGTATGGCTTGAACTTTGATTAGGGAAACGTGCCAAAATGAGCCAAAAGGTGTAATTTTTTCACATTGTAAATTTTATCAGCAAGGCTTTCTGTAACATCTGGGATTCTTGTTGTGGATAGTTTGACAAACAAAACACTCACTTTGCAATGTTACGAAACGTACCTTTAGATAAAATAAGGACAGCGATCACAATCATGCAGAGAGCCAACAGTATCCCGAGGACTATAATGACTGGGTTCCATTCTTGTCCTAAAATGAAAAGAAAATTTCAGAAGACATTCCATTTTTTACTCTTTACTTCATCCACTTCATGACAGCTGAAGATATTATTTAGTTTATCCAATTATATGTAATCAAAATAATCATATCGCAGATTTACGAGGGCACCTGTAATGCTAATTACAATTAATTCTAATTGATGCAGTTATTTAAATATAATTATTGAAAAACAAGATATAAAAATACAATTCTTTTAATGCAGTTGTAAAGCCATACTAGTCTCACTTACTTCCTTTGCCCGGCAGGACTGAGTCAGCCTCAGGACTTTGTTTCATGGTAACAGATTTCTGCTGATTTTTATGATCTGTGTGATTCACAAAAAGACAGAATTAACCAAACAGTTCAGGTATTGACACAGCCAGAGCAAACAAACCCGTCGGGACTGACTCTTTCTTTGGAATTTGTTCCATGAGGACAGATTTCTGCTGATTTTTATGATCTGTGCCATTCACGAAAAGACAGAAAGAATTAGATACACAGAAATGAACATATTTTACCTTTTACAGTCAAAACTGTGCCGTTTGTAAATGTCATTGCGTATGCTGCCCCAGACTGACAGAAGTATGTTCCTTCATCTTCGTGGCTAACATTTTTAATATTAAGAAAATAAAAAGCACCTGTTTTTGTCACTGTAAATCTTGGGCTGTCAAATTGTCCTTGAAGTGATATTTTGAAAGTACTTCCTGCTGCAACAGTTTCGATCATATATCCAAACATCTTCTTATACCAGTAAAACAGCCCACCTTCATCCCCAGAGATTGGACATGTTAGAGTCAAGTTATCACCAGGTTTCACCACAATCGAAGGGATCTTTTGAGGAATGCCTTTGGTTTGAGCTGAAGAAAAGAGAGAGAAAATATGAGATACTAAAACTATTCAAATATGCAGGAAGTCAGTTTGTGGTCTGTATAAATGATCTAAATGTGGCCTAGAGTGTTTTTCTTTTCACACAAACTATATTTCACAGTACTACTCATTTCAAAGTAGACAAGAAGAAGTGTACTTACGCAATGCACTGAGAAGAATCAAAGCAGCCAGTCTTACAATCATTGTGGTATAGTGACCTTCTCTTGTACAACTGATGCCTCTCACGAGGTTATCTAGGTTTACAAACTAGAAGTCATCAGTGATTGGCTGAAACACAGACAGTTAACGTTTCCTTAAATTTACCAAACCCACGATCTCGTCCCCTTTTCTGTCAGTGAGTGACAAGTGAAGAATTACTAGTCTAAACTTATTGACCAATAACAATATGGCAGGATTATCGTGTATTAAAGTTCTCCATCACTACACACGTATTGTTTTTTAGTCCTGATGATAAGAGGCTCACTGGAAACAATAAGAAGAAGAAAGAAAAACATGTACTGAAAAGTTCTGTAGATGGTTGATTATTTGAAATAGTAAATTGTGAGACAAAACAAAACAAAACAAAATACAATTTGCTTTTTTTTATATTCATGTATTGCAAAGCCAAAAAAGAAAATAGTAGAGCAGCTGTTTCAAATCATCCTCCGGTAAAACACTGTTGGTCAAGTATTTAAACTTGATGGCTGCATTAGAGAACATGGTTATGTGTGGAGTAGTGCTGGGATCTTATTCATTGTGTTATTGTTTGTTATCTGTTAGTTTAATATTTCAATCATTTTATTGTTTTTTACCATTTAACCAGGTGCTTCGTCTGCAGACAAAAAATAATCACATCAGCTGACAATCTGCATAAAGTCGCCATTTGCCTGTGGACATTTGTCTGATGTAGCTGACCTACCATCTGATATTCACAATGGACAGGGAAGAGGTTTTCAGGGAGGTAGAGGAAGGCCAGGACACCGCCAACTCCCCACACATCGATAGACTTAGTGACTTAGGGACCTCTTGCACAGACAACAAGAGTTGATCATAGAGACTACAATGTAGCATCTCAGATTCTAGACAGGTCTGTCCCTTATGGTCAAAACGCTCAGAGAACTTTACCATGTTAGTGTGGTCTGGATTCAGGACAGTGATGTGTTCAAACAAGGACACCTGGGAGAATAGAGACTTCATTTAAGGTTTGCCCTTTTGTAAATAAAAACAGTCTGTCCATTGAAAAGACACGAAAAAAAACTGGCAATAGAACAGCTGTTCAAAAGCATCCTCCTGTAAGACACTATTGCTCAAGTATTTAAACCTGATGGCTGCATTAAAGAACATGGTTATGTGTGGAGTGGTGCTGAAATCTTATGTATTGTGTCATTTCTTTAGCAGGTGTCAAGTACGTGATCTGTAACACCCTTTAACTAATTCTTTTCCTCATGATATGAGTTACACAGATTCTCATTTCAGCCAGCACCTCCACATCTGAGGCTATGGTTGTCTGCTGAAAAATGGTGGATTACTCCCTCCAGGTTGGGTGTGACTTGCTGGCCCCAACCAAAGAAAAGTATGTCAGGATTTCGTTCACAAGTGACAGTGTGATGCTTTGTCAGCATCAGTGTCTGAAGTGTTGTCAAGTGCATTGACCTGAAAAGTGCTGTATAAATACAAGTCTATTCCAAACACAGCCTAGTTTTATATCAACACAAAAGTTTTATTTATTTATTTATTTATTTTATAGAAATGAATTTTCTCTAAAATAACAGCATTTGTTTTATTATTTATTTTTTTTTTACAATTTTTGTGTACAAATTTATGGAGCTCTACTTACAGAAAAAGCAAAAACAGAAATATACTGTACATGTTTCTCATTTAAACAAAGCAAAATTAGCAAATGCAAGATTAGACTGGAACATGCTTCTCTAGACACGCAGATGTCTCTGAATGGTATTGGCAAATATGCTGAGATGGGGGTTAATTTAGAGACAGTCACATGACTTTGTACTTTTGTACTCCTATAGATTTGAGTATAATGTGTGTTTTTCTTTCTGTTTTGAACTCACCCCCCTCAAAAATTGGATCTGCCAATCAGCTTGCTTCACACAGGAAGGTGAGATTTGTGAGGTGTGTACTAGAGGTTTTCACAGGTACAAAAATCTGTGCCTGAACCAAACAGCACCCTACGTGGCTGTAAAATGAAGCCAATGCAGAAGTGCCAAAACTTGCAGTTCCTCAAACGGCCACTTGAGGCTGGCTACAGAACATGTTAATCTCCATAAGCCACTACTATATTAAAATGTCCAACTTCACAGCAGAAATAAACATGTTTACAGCCTGGTACAAAAAACAGTTTTGGTCTCTGTAACTCATTTCACTGTTCAACTGTATCAAGGGTGCATATTTATATAACTCACCTGTTCAGATTATATTGAGGCTTAAAATTATGCATAGTTAACAGCATGACTGCTTTGATTGATAGGTGGGTGCCATTATAGGTGGTTTGTTTGGATTAGATTAGCCAGAGGCACCACACTGAAGTTCACATACAGCTTGTCAGGGACCTATTGGTGATGTCACAGATATGATGTCCATATTTATACTGCCTGAACCCAAAAAACAAAACAAAAAAACAACTAGATCCCAGAACTGAACCAGACCTGTCTATTATTTGAAAGCTAGGACCTAGATCCATGAAGAACTGAGAAATGTCAGACTTACACGTAGCTGGGAAACCGATTTCACACTGATTGCTATTAACAAGTTATCAATAATTTAGTTCAGTTGTCAAAACAAAACTTTACTTCTTACCTAAAATGATGTTTGCAGCCTTCCCACTTGTGTCTAGCTGTGACACATATAATCTATCTTTCTTGCCAAGAAATTAGATCAAATAATCCAGGATTTCAACATGGCTAAACCACTGTTGTTGTTTTTTGTGTGTGTTTAAAGTCCACTTGCTGTCATGACTTATTTAGAATCAGCCTTGCAGTTTTGTTGCAGCTAGCATAATAAAGATAACTTTGACTGTTTGCCCTTTTGAACTATAGTAACAATTGCTTGTTTGTTACATTAGTATTCTGTTACATTAGTAATGTTACATTACTAACATTAGTATTGCCAATTTGCTACCATCTGTGCTCTAAGAAACTAATGTAACTTCTTCCATACTGATCATCGGTGTCTGATCACAGCTGGATCTTTACATGACGTCAAACAGGTGCAGGACGCGACCTACTGTAGATATAATTGACCATATGAAACGTGGATCCAACCCTAGGACCTGTGAAGACCTCACGTCTGTACATCAGCTTCTCTGTTAGCTTTTGTGAGCCCCGGTTACATATATTGCTCTCCTCTCTGTACACCCACATAGGTGTTTCTTTGTATTGTCAGAGAAACATAATTCCAGCCTGAATTAAACAACTAATTTCTTCTGAAGTTAACAGGAACACACTTTATCAATGTCATACATGTTGGAATGGCTTTCTTAGAAAGAGCAGATTTTTTTTTCTTTACAATCGGTAGATTTCTCCTAAACAGAAGTCTTCGTTCTCTGAGATCAGAAGATCATTGTTCTTGCTTTCCATTGCAGAGAAATCCAGTGGTAGAGTTGTTCAATGCTTCTGTGTCACCATCCTAAAAATTATAGTTCAGATTTAGATGAAAGCAGGACATAAAGACGGAAGAAGTCTTCAGACAAACCAGCTTTGCCATATTAGCAAGCCTGACCCTGAAAAGTCGTTAGTCCAAAAACATATTTGATACAAGGCTTAAGGTTAATGGTACCAATTTCTGGTTTTATGTGTATTAAAAATACAATGAAAAAGTACAAGATAAACCCGACATCTGACATGCAGCCAAGCCATTGCTGTCCTAGGGACCTATTTCACAAAACCATTTTTTTCTAGCACAGCTTAAACAGTGGTAGCAAATGATTGTCACATGCAAGTTCCAGTTGAATTTGTGCATGGGTCACAAGTATGCCGTGTGCTTTGATTTTGATTTTTGAAATGTCATAATGAAATCTGTAATCTGTGAAACAAGGCGTTCTGTGACATCTGCCCTGGATAGTTTAATGAACAAAAAAACTTTGCAGTGTTACAAAACGTACCTTTAGAGAAAATAAGGATGGTGATCACAATCACGCAGAGAGCCAACAGTATCCCGAGGACTATAATGACTGGGTTCCATTGTCCTGAAATGATAAGAAAATTTTAGCAGACATTCAAGTCTTTACTCTTTACTTCATCTGACTGTTGAAGATATTATTTAGTTCATCAAATTATATGTAATCAAAAATAATTATTTTGGAGATTTAAAAAAACTGACAGTTTAACTACATCCATTACCACTTTATTTGCAGTAATAATAATCATAATAATAATATCATTAACCCTTTTCTCTTCCACATAAGTTAGACAAACCCGAAGGTTCGTTTACTTCGTGATAATTGATGTCTGCTCATGTTTTTTCTCTTCTGCCTTGTCTGATCAGTTTTAGCAATCGTCACATTCTGATATAGCACTGTCATTATTATATTTATTATATTATGTAGTAAGTACAATGTGAGCTGTGAAAAAGGCCTACATTTTTTTGTTTTTTTTATTTAAATAACATTATTTAAAATATCCAACCTTTAATGGCTCGGAAATATTAAAGATCACAATTCAGCATTGTAGACTTTAAAAATACGTACTTATTTCCACTTTGGTTCCTTCACCAAACAGGATCTGTCCACATGTAACCACAGCACAGTAGTAAGTCCCAGTATCAGAGGAGTCTCTTACAGTTTTGGACAGACTGTAGGCACAGCTTCTTTGCTCTTGTTCTTCACTGCTGCGATTGTAAGTGTAAAGGATGCTTGGATGAGATTCTCCTGATCCAGCTCTAAACCAGTACACATCGGGATCACCTGGACACTGGGCTTTGTTCTTGGAGAGAAGTGAGCACTGAAGAGACATTTGATAACCCATCGGGACTGACTCTTTCTTTGGAATTTGTTCCACGAGGACAGATTTCTGCTGATTTTTATGATCTGTGCCATTCACGAAAAGACAGAAAGAATTAGATAGTTCAGGTATTGACACAGCCAGAGAAAACAAATACACAGAAATGAACATACTTTACCTATTACAGTCAAAACTGTGCCGTTTGTAAATGTCATTGCGTATGCTGCTCCCGACTGACAGGAGTATGTCCCTTCATCTTCGTGGCTAACATTTTTTATGTTAAGAAAATACAGACCCCCGCTTTTTGTGAAGTTAAATCTTGGATTGTCAAATTGTCCTAGAAGTGATAATCTGTAAAGAGTTGCTACTGCAACAGTTTCGATCATATATCCAAACATCTTCTTATACCAGTAAAACAGCCCAGCTTCATCCCCAGAGGTTGGACATGTTAGAGTCAAGTTATCACCAGGTTTCACCACAATCGAAGGGATCTTTTGAGGAATGCCTTTGGTTTGAGCTGAAGAAAAGAGAGAAAAAATATGAGATACTAAAACTATTCAAATATGCAGGAAGTCAGTTTGTGGTCTGTATAAATGATCTAAATGTGGCCTAAAGGGTTTTTCTTTTCACACAAACTATATTTCACAGTACTACTCATTTCAAAGTAGACAAGAAGAAGTGTACTCACACAATGCACTGAGAAGAATCAAAGCAGCCAGTCTTACAATCATTGTGGTCTCGTGACTTTCTCTTGTACAACTGATGCTTGTCACGAGGTCATTAAGGTTTTCAAACTAGAACTCATCAGTGATTGGCTGAAACACAGACAGTTCACACTTCCTTAACTTTATTACACCCACAATCTCATCCCCTTTTCTGCTAGTGAGTGACAAGTGAAGAATTGCAAAACTTAATCAGCAATAACAATGTAGCTGGTTATAGGTATGGTTATTTATTCTGAAAGTGAAGTGTCAGGACTTCATTTGGCATCAGCTATATCTCTAGGAATTGCTTCAATACTGGGCAACGCTGCAGATATGAGTTAAGACTGCATCAGTCAACAAGTCATGCAGTTGATTAGTTTGAAATTCAGGATTAAGATTACAGTGGCTGATCCCAGAAATGCTCCATAAGTTTAACACTATTTGTGGGATGGCTTGTAAGCTGTCTGACCAGGAGAAATAGTTGTTTGATATCTTGATATCTACCTGCTAGGCCAGGGGTATTCAATTAAAAGTCACCGAGGTCCAGTTACTAAAATTTCCTCCAAATAAAAGGTCCGAACCGAAGTCCAGCTTGTGTCTCATTATTGTTTCTAGCCTACCCCTATGTTCACATTTTCATATGGTTTCAATCATATTTATTGTCAATGCAGGAAACTTTTAACAGAGTGCACTTGTATAGTAAACAGCTAGCTCTTTTACCAGAAATAAAAGTAGTCCCAGGCAAATAAGTTTAAGGCCTTTATTTTAGATTAAAGAAAACAAAAACCTAACCTAACGAATAAAATAAATAAAACAGCCTAATAACGCTTTTTCTCTTAAATTAAAGAGGTCCCAGCCTAAAGAACTGAAGACCTACACTTCAAGTAAAAAAGTCAACATCTTCAGAAAATAATAAATAAAACGTGGCTCTTTTAGGAGCGAAACAAGTGCACACAGAGCATTGACTAAACAGTTTTCTCTCTTTTTTTTCTTAAATTAAAGAGGTCCCAGCCTAAAAAAACTGAATGCCTACTTTTCAAGTAAAACAGGTCAACATCTTCAGAAAACAATAAATAAAAAATGGCTCTTTTAGGGAAAAAAATGAAAACAGAACTTTGAACACCACCTTTTCTCTTTTGATTATTCTTTTTTTGAACTTTTCGTAATGAGAGAAATGGGCATGTGACTGTCCTGCCAGTGATTTAAATCTTGGTTAGAATGGAGTCAGTGCCATTCTCATGCAGGCATGTAGGTGTTCATTGGTGAGCCTAGAACGGTACTTGCTTTTGATAATGTTCATGGTGGAAAAAGCTGACTCACAGCTGTAAGTCGATCCAAACATAGTCAAGGTGTGCAGTGCTACTTTAGTTAGAGCAGGGAACACACTCTCAGACACAGTCTGTAGCCAGAAGGAAGCAGGGTCAGTTGCCTCAAAATGCTCTCTTAATGCAGCATTTCCTTGCATATCAATGAGCTCAAGCTGTAGAGATCCTGCATGTGCCCACTTGAATGTCTGTGTCACCTCCTTTGAAAATCCTCTGACTTCTCTGATGAGGAAAGGATTCTGGATTAGCAGGAGGACCTGCTGCCCAAGGCAGAAGCTGTTGAACCTTTTACTGAAGTTTCCAATCAGCTTGTTTATGAAGTCAACATAGAGAGAAACATCTCTCTCACCTTGAATCTGTTCCTGCAGTTTTGGGAAGTGTTCACACTCTCCTTCAAGATCTTCTTTGAAAATCTCCAGCTTCCTCTGGAAAGAGCGAACAGCTGTCATCAAATCAGCAACTGAATTGTTCTGGCCCTGCAGCTTTAAATTGAGCTCATTAAGATGTGATGTAATGTCAACCAAAAAAGCAACCATACCCATCTTGTGCTCATCTTGCAGAAACAGTGAAAACTGTGTTGCTCTCTGGCTCTTGATCTGCTTTAAGAAAGCTGCTATTTCTTTTCGAATAGACCAGAAACGTCCCAGTGCATTGCCTTTACTCAGCCACCTCACATTGTTGTGCAGTAGCAAGTCATTGGCATTTGCCTCAACATCTTCCAGGAATTCTCTCAGGAGGCGATGCTGAAGGGATGATGATGCCCTAAGGAAGTTGATGAGTTTCATGACTGTGTTCATTACTTCAGCAAAATGTTCTGATAGAGGGGCACACAGAACAGTCTGATGGATGAGACAGTGGTAAGCAATAAGATCTGGGTTGTCCTCTTTCATCCGGGGCACAGCCCCCCGCTCTTTTCCCACCATGGCAGGGGCACCATCTGTGGTGACAGAGACAACCTGCTTCAGATCTATGCCCCTCTTTCTCAGCATTTCCTTTATTGCTGCATATATGTCCTCTCCTCTTGTGTGTGTTTCAAGTGGTGTTACACCCAGCAGGTCCTCACAGAGCTCCTTCTTATCTTTGTGAAAAAATCTCACATACACCAAAAGCTGGGCATTATCAGTAACATCTGTAGATTCATCAATGGCCAAAGATATGCATGGTGCACTCTGAATAGCTGCATCAAGCTGTGCCAGTACATCATCTGCTAATATTTCTGATTTTCTGGTTGCTGTTGAAGCTGACATCGGGATTTGTTTGATTTTTTCACACATCTCGTCTTTTTGTTTTCCCTCAAATAATGTCTCAGCAACCGCAGTTAAGCACTCCTTCACAACTGTCCCATCACTAAATGTTTTTTTATGTGTCCCCAAAATCCATGATACCTTCAGTGAACATTCGTTTGCACGTTGCTGGGCTGTAAATGTATTGGTGATGAGTCGGGTAGACCTGTCATACTGGGCTTGCAGTTCAGTTATTTTGCGTGCCCTCAGCTCGGACTTCAGGGGAAAACTTTGCTCAAAAGAGATGTGCTTTGATTCGTAGTGGCGCTTCACGTTGCCACTTTTAATTAATGCGACGTTTTCGGAGCATATGAGACACACTGGTTTTGAACTGCCTGCCGGAAGAATGAACATAAATTTCTCCGTCCATTCATTTTTAAAACAACGATTTTCCGTATCAACCTTCCTTCTTTTGGAGCAAGCCATGTTGTCATCACTGGCTCTTCCTCTCTGCTCTGGTGCACTGACCGCGCAGGGTAAACAAAAGATTTGATTGGCTCAACTTAGTGAAGCTATTGTCGTATTAACTGGAGTAGCAGCGCCGCCGTCTATAACCGCGACCGTCAGAAAAAATGCTCTGTGAAAATCATCTATTCTCGTGAATTTATCAGAGATTGGTCACGGCTCACGGGTCCGGACAGAACCATCACTCGGTCCGGGTCCGGACCGAGGTCCGCCATTTGGTGATGCCTGTGCTAGGCTATGGTTCTCTGCCCAAAAAATTGTGGATTGCTCTTTCTAGGTTGGGTGTGAGTTGCCCCACCCAAGAAATTTAAATATCTCAGGATCTTGTTCACGAGTGAGGGTATAATGGACGTCAAGATGGACAGGCAGATTGATGCAGTGTTAGAAGTAATACTGGACTGTTGTGGTGAATTTCAGCTCTATGTTCCAACTCTGACCTATGGCGATGAGCTCTCAGTAGTGACAGACGAAAGAATGTGACTGAAGATACAAACGTCCAAAATGAGTTTTCTCTGTAGGGTGGCTGGGCTCAGCTCAGAAATAGGGTGATGAGCTCTGACATCCAGAGGGAGCTCAGAATAGAGCTGCTGTTCCTTAGCATCAAAAGTAGCCAGCTGAGGTGTTTCGGGCATCTGATTTGGACGCTTCCTGGGTTTTTTCGGACACATCCAACTGATAGGAGATTTTGAGGAAGAGCCAGAACTTGCTGCAGGGATTAGATCGCCCATCTGACCTGGGTAGCATCTGGGTCATCTGAGGGATTAGGTTTTTGTGACAGATCTACTGCCACCATGGGTTCTCCCAGCACAAAGACTCTCAGACTGATGCCCGTTTATCAGGGTTCTTTATTAGTTAGCGCGACACTCCACAAACTCCACACACAATACAGCCGTTCGCAGGCTTCTGCTCAGTCTCACTGCCGTCTGCTTGTGTGTGTCTTCCAGTCTCTCACTCTCCCTCCTCTCCCGCCCGGTCCAGCACGCTATTGTTAAAGGGGAGAGTGATTAGTTAACAGGGAACAGGTGTGCTAATCATCTCCCCTTGCGCTGCTCTCCTGAGCCCTCTCCACACCTCTCCCCTGCAGCTGATGCACCACGCCCCCTCCACATACCTCCACCGCCCGACTTAGGCCGGGGAGCCGCCCGGCCTAACCCCCTCCGGAAAAGGAAGTCGGCCACAACCATCTGCACCCCCGGCCTATGGATCACTGCGAACTTAAAAGGCTGCAAAGCCAGATACCACCAGGTGATCCGGGCGTTGGCATCTTTCATGTGGTGGAGCCACTGGAGGGGAGCATGGTCCGAGCAGAGGGTGAATGGGCGCCCCAGCAGGTAGGCAGAGCATCGACCGCCCACCGGATGGCCAGGCACTCCTGCTCCACTGTGCTGTACCTGGCGTCCCTCTCAGATAGTTTCCGGCTGATGTAGAGCACCGGGTGGTCAACGCCCCGCACCTGCTGGGATAGAACAGCCCCCAGCCCTCTGCATGCATCAGTCTGCAGGACAAAAGGGAGAGAGAAGTTAGGTGTGTGGAGGAGAGGCTCCCCACAGAGGGTCTGATTTACCCTCTCAAGCGACACCTGACACTGCTCCGTCCACTGGACCGGATCTGAGGCACCCTTTTGGGTGAGGTTAGTCAGGGGGCTGGTCAGCTCTGCAAAGTTGGGAATAAATCGCCGGTCATAGCCTGCCAGCCCCAAAAACCGCTGCACCTCTTTTTTGGTCTTGGGCCTTAAGCAGGCTGCAATCGCTGCTGTCTTGTCTACCTGCGGACGCACCTTCCCGCCGCCCAAGTGGTACCCCAGATACTGTACCTCCCTCCGTCCAACTGTCCTGTGGAGGTACCGCTGGCTCCCCCTCCCCGTCTGCAGTGTTGGACAGTGCAGTGCTGGCCGCGCCTCTGATACCTGGCCCTGGGAGAGGACGGCCAGGTCCAGGAGGCGGTGACAGCGCACCCACTCCATGGTGCCGGTCGGGAGCCCCTCCACAAACTGCTCCAGTACGATTTTGCCCAGCAGCTGCTCCTTGCCCGCGGACTCCCCCGGCTGCAGCCATCTATGCGCTGCGTCCCTCAGCTGCTGGGCATAGACGAATGGTCGGTCAGTGGGACCCAGCTTGGTCCCTAGGAATCTGCGCCGGTGGTCCTCGGCGGTCGAGGGCAGCCCTCTTGATGTTTTGGTACTGCCCCCGAGAGGAGGCAGGCAGGCTGAGCGCTGCTGTCTGTGCATCCCCCGATAATAGGGGTAGCAGGCGCACGGCCCACTCTGCCCCCGGCCAGCCGCACACCGACACCGTTGCCTCGAACATTGCGAGGTATGATTGGGGATCATTGGTTTCTGTCATCCTGTGCAGGGCCACGCCGTGGAGCGCAGCCAACTGTTGCCGGCTCGCCACTGCCTTCCGCCAACATTTGAGCCAGTGCTGTTACTGGCTGGACCTGCTGCGGTTCCGACATTGTGTCTTTGCTTTTGCTGAGGTGCGTTGGGTGCCAAATGTGACTCCACAGTTTTATTAAGCCTTATGTAAGCGATATCACTAAATGATGCAGTGCAAACTGTATGCTTTGTGTTGTAATTTTTTTGGCATGGCAAATAATCATGGCATAGCAACTTTAGACAACATAGTATTATGTCTATATGATCGTTCCTGATTTTATGTGGCAGAAAGGTTAAATAACATGCCAAACATCCCCTTTTTCTTTTTTTAGATTGCGGACAGAGCCTGTTAAGGAAAGCCTGGGTTAACAAAGTTGATAACCACTGTTTTGATACCTGTTCACTCTGACCTGGGTTTTGATTTTGTTGAGCTAAGTTACGCAATGTAAGCCTGGTTATGTCAAACTTGCGTAGGAGCTGTATAATTAATGGGATTAACAATTACTGTAATTTCACCATAATCAAGACGACACTTCTGAGACCTGTAGTTTTAGTTTTTACAGTAACATCTCACCCCCTCTTCTTGTGAGCAGTTTGTCCCAATGTGTGACTTACAGTTGTGATTTTTTCTCAAAACCTCTGATCACATCCAGCATCACTCATCCGCGTCTTGGTGGTTGAGTGCTAATTCCATAGAACTGCAATGCCCCTCCTTCCAGCCAGCCATGGATGTTTGCTGCATGTAAGTAATACATGCCACTTCCCCTCTCTTACCCTTCATTTCCTGCCCATCTCAACTGTCAACTATTAAACTATTAGCCAAAAATGTTTGTTTGGGGGTTTTTGTATTGCAAATTTGCTTATGGTCTGATGCTGGTTTTGACTGGGTAAAACGCTGTTCATAATTTGTTACCTTCATGTTTCCAGTTTGTCAAAACAATGGGCATGGCAGATTTGCACTGGTTTGAAATCACACATCCTGTTTGTGAAACGTGTGAAATGTACAAAAGTACATTACATTTCTTAAAGGAATGTTTGAAAAATGCTGAATAAATACTACTAAAAGAACTACATTAATTCGTCTTTATAGTCTCACAACACACTATAAACAACAAACAAAGCCACAGGCAACAGACAAAAGCTGTGGCTTGCCATTTCTCAGCATATGACCAGCCTCTGAAGCTGTTCTCAGAAGAGACCTGGGTATGGACTTCAACAGGATATGTGGTGAGGTTCAAACAAGGGAAGTGTTACAAGATGCATCAGAAAGATAATATTTAATTTAGTTTATACACCTAATTGTTTAGGTGTGCTGTGATTTTACTTGCTTTGATATGTGCTTATTTATAGTGTAGATGAATTACAGGAAGCTGTACTTAAACAGTACAGTATAGTTTTGGTTGATGACCCTCTGAGCCTAAAGTAAGTTAAGAAGAGAAACAGCCAAGCTTTCTCTACTTACAGTACAGAAATACACACAGTATGAGAATGCATTTGCAAAACCACAATTTGCATAATCATTAGACATTAGTTCTGCTTGAAGTCAACACAAAACACGTTTTATTCTAATATTTTTATTCTATTTTCATCAGTTTGCTGCATGCACCGTGCATCACACTGCAAAGGAAAGGAAAAGGGGGGACTTTTGAGTCAACCACATTGACCACACACACAGTGACAACGTGATCATAGTTTCCATCTGCCCTGCAGCCACTTCAAGTCCCTCTGAAAACATCTTTGCCAAAGATAAGTCACCTCTTCATATGCTTTTTGAACTGCATGTTTCACTCTGATGTATATGTCGAGGAGCCTAAGGAAAGCCCCTCTAAAAGGACATGAAAAACTAAAGCATGTAGCATAAGACATTTTGCAGCAGTAAGTTTAAACATTGATATGCTGACCCCCACCCCCTTCCTCAACTTGAAGAAAAGTAGCTGTGAAATCACACCTTATTTTGACAGCCCAACCACAACCATGCTCAACTTTCCACCCATCGCTTCTTTTTAACTGGTTACTGACGTGTGAAACACATTCATAAGGCAATATATATATATATATATATATATACACTGTATATATGTATATATATATATATATATATATATGCATATTTATCTGTAAGGCATGATACAAAATAGTGTCAAGCACTGCAATCCTTTGATCTTTTGCTAAGTTTGAGCTAGTGTTGTACTGGATTGTATTTAATTGTGAAATGTGAGGCGTATACACAAGTGTCCTGTTTCAACTTGTCTGTGCCAATGTCCATATCTTAACTAGTGCATATAAAAGGCTTTATTGTTAAAGCTATCTATCGTCGGGGTGTCTCAGTGATTAACATGTTGCCTCACAACAAGAAGGTCTAAAGTTAAAAGGTGGTCTAACAGTCCTCCCCGACTCTGTCTGCTGTCGTCTTCTTTCTGTTTCACTACAGATGACTGTGAGGGGCCGGTCTTGGTGGTGCATCTGAGGTTATTCATTAGTTGTCCACTCCTAGCTCCTCTGGCATCCTCTTTGATTCATTGTGATGATCTCTGTCATTACTGTACTGTGCTTGTGTAAGAAACAAATGTTTTAAAATGGGCTAGACAAAAAAACAAAAAAGTTTTTCTGCTGCGTGTTAAGTAATCTGGTTTTCACCAATAGATGGCAGTGATGGGAGGAGAGCACATGATTTGAATTTTCAACACAGACAGAGAATGTGGGAGGTCACAAATAATGCAATAACTCCATCCATCCAACTCCATTATCTGTAACTGCTTATCCTCATCAGGGTCACAGGGGGGCTGGAGCCTATCCCAGCTGACTTTGGGCAAGAGGCGGGGTACACCCTGGACAAGTCGCCAGCTCATCACAGGGCACATGGAGACAAACAACCACATTCACACTCACATTCACACCTACGGACAATTTAGAGACACCGATTAACCTGTTTCTTGTGGGAGGAAGCCGGAGAACCCAGAGAGATGCAGGCACAGGGAGAACATGCAAACAGAAAGGCCCCAGCCGAGGTTCAAACGAGGAACCTTCTTGCTGTGAGGCGACAGTGCTAACCACTGCACCACTGTGCCAAAACATGCAACAACTCATTTTTATAATTGTTATAGTTTATACTTTAATCCAAACAAAGTACTCTAATCTCATTCCAACCCCGCAGTGCTAAACTGCGCAGCCACTATGCATTTTTATCGATCTTGTATGTCACACTACCTGTTTTAACGTGTTTCTGCGCGACCAGAGCTTTACATCTTAAGCTGTGTTTTATATCACAGTACAGCCACAACATGTGCAATACTACAGTCAGCAGTCACAAGGTAAATTAAACTTCCAGGTCACTGACCTCTCTCGAACTGCATGTTAAGCAACCTGGTGTAAAAATCTTATTTGTTTACTGTGATTTGGCACCCGCAGTATCAGAGTGCAATTTACCTAGACAGCTGTACATGTGCATTTTTTCTGATTACATAATTCAAAAACTTGTGAGTTGATAACTGCCAGCTGCCAACAGCCAAACGCCAAACGCCAAGCAAGTGACAGCTAACAGAGCAAGAAGCCCAGCTCTGCGTCTGTCTTTCAGTCTTTTATTTTATGAAGCTCTCGCTGACGATAAAAGGTCAGTCCCAGATTTACTCTTGTTCGACGGCCTCTTGCTTGGTCACTCTCTCCTTTTCTCTTCATAGCTTCCACTATCAATGTCCTATTGGGTTTCTGAGCCCTCCACAAGTCTGCAGGGGCTGCTAATGTATCATGGTGAAAACTGATGGAGCTTGCATCCACAGTCCAAACATTAACTTTTGCCCTTTTAAACAATTTCACCACATTATATAGCATATACGAAGGGTTTAGCTGTCAACACTTGAGCCATATTACCATGAGCAGATATTGTACAGAAATATAATTCTTTTTAAACATCTTCTGCAGATTCCAATATAACATCCTATATGGTGTTGTTTGGTTTAGCATCAGTAATACTGACCTTAATATTGGTCTGCAAAGGGAACATGACATTGGTAAAATATGTTGAATATAGGTAATGCCAAATCAAAACAACATAACAAAATGTGATACCTGCTATTTGACTAATTCTTGAAGCAATTTTACAAAAGCCTTTAAATTCTGTAGTACCAGATCAATGGTGATACTTCTGTATGACTTCATCAGCTTGAAGGACATTTTCAGATATATCAGATGGCCTGAAAAAGTGGTGATCAAGATCAATTGTAATCAGGGCCAACAGAGGACAAATACTACTTTAGCTGTTGTTGATGTTTATCACAGGAGAGATATTGTTAACACCCACCATGAAACATGAAACCAAAGCTTGCTGTTCGTGTTGTTTCATGTGTTTATTATTAGGTTGGTAAGATGGTTCGCATTATTTCCTCCGTGATAGTACAGTGAAACGCCAACATAACGAGAGGCCAATCAGATTACTCTAAAATTGCTCACTCCCACTTAATATGATTATTAAAGTAAACAATTTCATCATACAAACTAAACCAGCTGTCTGAAGTGGATCAACAAGAAAATGTTTATTATATTTTATGTACTTCTGATGCTCAGAGTGGGACGTAAGTATGTGAAGAGCTGTCAGATTTACTTAAGATATGCATTTAAAGTCTTACAGGAATTTAGAAGAGAGCATACATGATTCTTTCTCTGTTTGTAATTTAACATATTTTTTTTCAGGATGTACAGATGATCAGATCTTTGAGACAAAGACTGTTGGAGAATATGTGACACTAAAATGTCCCTGCAAGTCTTTTCAAAGCCTGTTTTGGATCAGGCTCATTCCTGGAAACCTTCCTGAAGTCTTAGGACGAACATTTAGCTCTGAGGGTGTCGATTCTCGCATTACAACCACAGAAGAGTCTGGAGCATTTGTTCTGCGTATTCAAAAAACAAAGCTAAGTGACACTGGAGTTTACTTCTGCATGCAAATGCAAAAAATCTTGACATTTCTGAAAAGAGCAGACCTGAAAGTTGAAGGTATATCAGCAAAAACTAACTTACATACCTATTGCCTTACTTGATCATATAAAGTTCACTTTTCACATAATTTAGAAGATTGTTTTAATTTTATGATTTTAATTTCCCCGGACCAGAACCTGATACGACTGCAGTCCCTCCATTTGATCCAGTCCGTCCTGGAGAATCTGTGACTGTGACGCAGAGTTCAGTCCCCTCTGAGAATAAAACATGTCCAGGAGACCAGACTGTGTGCTGTTTCAGATCTGATTCAGATGAATGTCATCTAAGCTTTACTAACATTCCAGGAAACAATGTTGAAGAATATGAAGTCAACATGTGGGATTCGAAGAGGACAACTATGATTTTGTTTTCGATTGGTGCTTCTTTAGGTATAAGCCTGATATTTATAGCTTTCGTCCTTATTTCCGGGAAGGCTTGTGATTGTTACACCGGTAAGGGAACATTACTTATACATTGTTCTACTTGGGACAGGACAGAATGACTCATCTTTAAGTCAAATTAGTGAATCCCTTTTTACTGATCTTTATTCATTGTTACTGCCTTTCTTTACAGTATTTTATAATACATTTCTTTGTTTGGTGAACAGGCACTGTACCCACTGGTGGACTGCAAAATCAGGATTTAAAGCAGTTTAAGGTAAGATGAACCTTCTAAAAGACAGTTAGATTCCTGTTTTCTTTTTAAAAGCATTTTTCATGAAAGTCACTCACAAAATCTGCCATATATTTCCTCAGAGGAATGAGGACAGGTGGGTTTACTCTTCTGTCGTGTTTACCGTAATGAAAACTGGCAGTGGTGGAACGGCGGACGCAAAATCAGCAGAGAGAGAGAGGATCTACGCTGCTGTCAAAGCTTTTCAGTTGGATTAGCAGCTCAGTCAAAATTCTCTGTGTAAACTGGGTTATTATAGATCACTTGACCTGGAAAAAGAAATGTTTCAGATGATGAAGAATCAACTTGTGCAATTCTGTTGATTATGGAATTTAATAATATATTATATATATTTGATAATTGGAAGTGGAAAATGGGTCTGGTCATTAACACCTATAACAGTCATTTTATTTTTATGTGATTTGACATTGTCCACATTCTAAATCACAGTTAAAGAATAAGTGTTGTATCATCAGATGGTCTTTGTTTGAAAATAGAGACAAGAGGACGATTTAGTTATACTGACACACCAGCCTAGGCTATAGCTGAAGCTTATGCAAAACAAATATTGATATATCTGAATATAGATATAGATGCATAATCAGAGAAGCCTGCAAAATGATTAGCAGTTCACTTTTTGCCAGATAATGTTTATTGGCCCTTTATTCAACAAGCTAAGGTGCAGAACAACAGCTGTGTTGATATGTTAAGTTAGATAAGACAGAGAATTTAGCAGGAAAGCGAATAAGTCTGCAGCTCCTCTGTTGTTGTTTAGCAGCTGCTGTCTGGCTCAGTGTGACCGGCTTCTGATGTTAAGGCTTTGTGCAAGATTTGATTGGCTTTATTCAAATAAAATATCCATCTGTTGACAAATTAATTCAGTAGAGCAGATTTGTATGTTATTGTATGCAATTTTATTAAACTTTAAAAATAGTTTCTGTCTCATGTTATTCTTTTTCAATCTCACTTTATTGCATTGTATTTCAGCTTTCTACTTTTAGTCACTTTTATTTTACTTGTATCATTGTTACCAGTATTATCTCTTGAGATTAAGTTTAGTGAAATTCATTGGAAGAAAACTACTGAAGTTAGAATTAAAGGTCCAGTGTGCCAGATTTAGGAGCCTCTGTTTACAGAATATGACAGAAATTGAATATAATATGCATAACGATGATTGTCATTAGTGTTTAAGCACCTGAAATGTTTTTATTACCTTGGAATGAGCCTTTTACATCTTCAGGCACTGCAGAGTCCGTCACATTTCAGCAGTAGCCGAGAACAGACAAACAACACAGGTTCTAGGTAGTAAGGCCTTTTTGCATTTTTCACATGTAGTGTAGTGTCTCCTTCCCGTTAGGATGTAGAGGAGAGGTTAAGGTACACCGCTCAATGCCATCTAAGTCCTACACACTGATCCTTTTAAGGCTACAACAATCCCTGGTGCTGTATATGACTATATGTCAGCAAAATGTCACTCAAACAGCATCGTCACAGCAGGAGCTTCATTGTTAGTCTAACAGTTAACCTCTGTTATACCAAGGTCTGGCTGAATACTTGATTCCAGGAACCTACCAAGTGGTTCCAGTAAATCTGTCTGTTCACCTATTTACAACACTGAGTGTAGTTCTTGCCAACGTTTTCTTTGCATAAGAACTTTATGGAATGAAATTATATCTGCATGTATTAAATCCTCAGGTGTTAGCAAGAAAACCGAGTTATGGCTCGTTAAAAACCTTTTGATTGCAAAATATGAAAATATAAATTAATGGTCTTATTTTTTTTTCTTTGACAAGTGACCACGGTATAAGTGGATTAATGCCCTTTGAGATCTCCATAATTGGGAATTAATAGGTTATGCTGCACGTCAGATAGGTTTGAATACCCCGTCGTCCATTAATTAATGATAATGGACACTTCGTCAGGTTTTATCCCTTACTTCATTTGCTGTAGTGAGAAAGGAATCTGGGTATGAGAGTCATATTGAGAAAGAGAAATTGGGATGCAGAATCTGTTACATCATCACACATGAATTGAGTTTGGAGGCGAGCCCACATTGCATCATGTATTCTGTTGTGAGTAAATGAGAAGAACTTCTGCATATTATGTTTTTATTATTATTATTTATGAAATATTGCATATTATTAACTTCTTGTCATTGCTGAAAGCAGATTAAACAGCCCTACTGTGTGTAGTCCTCTTGTAGCATATTGCACCAGTTTCATGTGAACACCTCTAAAAGCACAATTCTTAATGGGTTTCCTCTTCAATGTATACTTGTTGTTTTTTTATTAATGATGATTGTGGAGTTATTTCATGTAAGAAGACAAAATAAGTTGGTTTGACAGTTTTTATGTCAACAAAACAACAGAAAACAAAAGTTCCACACACATGTTGACCCTACAGAATACTGGCATGTATGTTGTGCAATCAATAAACAAAACAAGTGAAAAGCTCTCCTCTCCTGTAAAATCCGCCAAATGCAACACTTCAGAAAATATGAACAACTGCTTCATGTCACTGTGGGGTGGTAGGTGTGAAACATGAGCTAAGCTGAGGCCCCCTGTAGCAACTTAAGGAGAAGTTCACCGGTCCTGCTCCGCCTATGAAGAGGGGTGTTGCTGGTTGTGGTACTCTGTTCTAACAACAGAGTACACACACTCTTGTGGCGACTCTCTGGTCTTTCCTCTTTTCGGTTTCCTTGTGGAGAAATGCAGTGCTGCATAGTTCACTGCCTCTGCTTCACCATCCTGAAAAAATGTAAAAAGTATCAGTCTGTTATTGACGCATTTACAGTTTAGATGAGGAAACAAGATGCCGTTTAGTTTACTTGAATATGACAACTCTATTATAACTTATTTTAAATGTCAGTATAATTAAAATCACATTATTTTGGCTGTCAATATTCTGATCATGATTGTCATCTGCAACTCAACAACGTACAGAAACACAACAGACTTCCCTGAGCCCGAGCTCATCCAAGATGAACTGACGGCAAAAAAATTGCAAAAGTATGCTGTGGTTTGATAAGTGCACATTTCAAACTGTTTTTGGGAATCATGGACCATCCAGATTGTTACCAGCACAAAGTTCAAAAACCAGCATCTGTGGTGTGGGTGTGTTAATGCTAATGGTATGTTCAACTTTCACATCTGTGAAGGCACCATCAATGTTGACGGGTACATATACAGGTTTTGGAGCAACGTACAGTATGCTGCCATCCAGACGTGGCTTCATATTCATAGACAAGTCTCCCAATAAAAATGTGTGGCACCTTTTGATATAAACCTTACATAATATATAGGTTTGAACATTAAATATAAATACTTGCAAGTCATTGCACTCTGTTTTATTTATGTTTTACACAGCGTCCCAACTTTTTCATAATGAAAATTATTAGCCGTAAGGGAAAGCAGAATATACTAAAGCATATTTACCAAATAATTTGATTGATCCGCAGTTAACTCCGCAGCACTCATGGCTCCTGTTAATAAAAGCAAAGTCCTCAGAACCTCTAAAATATTGTGTGTTCTTTTGAAACAGGATATTGTGTTGTGCAGTAACTCTGGGGGAAATATTGTATTTTCTTTAACACAATTTTTATCTGACGATAGAAGTTACTCGTTGCTTTGTTAAATACAGTGCAGGCCAAGATCCCGTAAAACGCCGTCAGCAGTTATCAGTGTTGCATCCTTTGCATAAATTATGAATGCATAAATCTATGTATGATCAACCTACCTTTGCAAAATTCACAAACTTTGCTTCGCTTTACATAGAAAATCAGGATGACAATCACAGTCACACAGCAGGCAAGCAGCACTCCGAGCACGAGGTAAACTGGGTCTAATTCTGATTCTGAAATACAAATAAAAAATGTCACGCTTTTTTTGGTTTACCTTTTTTTTTTCCAGCAACCACAACATTTAAATTAATTGTTAAATCTGTCAGCCAATGGTCATTTGAGAATAATTTTATATATTGCGTTAACATATTTAACCTTTTTATATAAATTTGACTACGGTCTACGGTCTCAAAGTTAAAGTTAAACAATGGAATACATTTTAAACACATATAATAATCTATTAAATATAATAATGATCAGCCTAAAGAAATATTTTACTCTCATAAATGCTTTTAAATTCTACTGTAAATACATACTTGTCTCCACTTTAGTTCCTTCACCAAACAGGATCTGTCCACATGTGGCCACAGCACAGTAGTAAGTCCCAGTATCAGAAGAGTCTCTTATAGTTTTAGACAGACTGTAGACACAGCTTCTTTCCTCTTCTTCATCACTGCTGTTACTGTTAGTATAAATCATGGCCGGATTAGATTCTCCCGATCCAGCTCTGAACCAGTACACACTGGGTTCACCTGGACACTGGGCTTCGTTCTTGGAGAGAAGTGAACACTTGAGAGTCACCGAGTCTCCCGGCTGGACTGATGCCGTCTCTGGACTTTGCTTCACATTGACAGATTTCTGCTGATCAGGATCTGTGTGATTCAGATGAAAAAAGAGGTCAAAGCAAATCACAATCTAACTTATTTGTATGACTTTTTGTATAGGCACAAACTCTGAAAGTAAAAAATATTATACCATTAACAGCCAAGAAAATGCCATTAACAAAACTCTGTGAATATGCAGCTCCATTTTGACAGAAGTATGTTGCTTCATCCTCTTTGCTGACATTTCTGATGGTAAGAAGATACTGACGATCTGCTTTTATTATTGTAAAACGTGGGTTATTAAATGGTTCACTGACTGTCATTGAGCCAAGAATTACGGCAGCAACTCTTTGGACCATATGTCCAACAGACTGCTTATACCAATGAAAGAATTTGCCTTCCTCCTCAGGAACTGGACATTGCAGAGTAACATTCCCACCAAGTTCAGCCACAGTCAAAGACAGGTAGTGAGGAACCTCTGCAGGCTGAATCAGGTCTGAAGAAAAGGAACAAATAACAGAGTTACAGCATGCCATTGCAAAGATGAATTAACATGTATAGTTTTGCACAGCTCCACAGTGTAGTAAAAACAATAGCTTACAGTAGTATTTTTCTCTCACTAGTTTAGAATTACACTTACACACTGTACTAAGGAGAATCAAAGCAGCCAAATTTCCATCAAACATCGAGATCATTGTCGAACAGCAACCTTCTCTTGCGCAACTGATGTCTAAATGGAAGGTTTAGTCACAAAGTGTTGTAGGTTTTCCATGTAGAAATCATCCTGATTGGCTGATACATAAAAGTACTTCCCCCTAAATTTACCAAACACACAATCCATTTTCATTGCAGCTGAGATATATACATATATATTATATGTTTGTTTGTGTCAATGTTTAGTTAAATTTAGGCAACAAAAGCACTTTGGTTAAAGTTAGGGAAATATTGTGATTTAAAGTTCTATATTATAGTAGATATAGATACAGGGTCACATGTTATCTATAATGCTGCAGTCACTCCAAGTGGATAGTGTATTGCAAGATTACCTATTTTAGTGGAAAACAAATGAAATATGTTGTGACTGATACATTCAGTACCAACATTTTTAAGACCTGCCAGAAAAGTTTATTAACAGCATTTCCTCATTATGTTTGGTCAGCATTAGAAAACATATTTGGTGTTGCAGATCAGAATGGCATCTTTGTCTTTGTTACGTCAGAGGATGCTCTCTGTAAAACCTCTGCCTGTCCTCTAACACTGACATTAGCCTGCAGTCCATTTAGTGAGACAGTTCGTTAATCAGTCGTTAGTAGACTTCATCAGTTTGCATCTGAATGTCTGGCCGAGGTGGAGGCTGGCTGCTAACGCTAGCATCAGGTGTTGCCTCCATCATGTTGACAAAGCAGGTGTGGGCGGAGCGTTTTCCCGACTCAAAGGTGGCACCAGCAGGTACCACGCAGCCTGATTCTTCTTCTTTTATTTAATGGCGGATGGCAACAAGCGTTTAAAGGAGCATTACCGCCACCTACTGTGCTGGAGAGTGGGCTAAAGTTTCCTAATTCCACCAGTGAATGCAGCCCGATTAAGCTGCGTTAATCGAAATTAACGCGTTAATTTCACAGCCCTAGTTTTTTTTCTAATTTTACTTTTGACGTGAAATGGGTTGTTTGTTTTAAAAGGGATAAGGAAGCAATTTCCATATCCGTCAATAGAGGTTGATCAATTCATCAGTTTCGCCAATTAATTGGCGGTGATAAGTTTTACGAACTATCATTATCTGCTGAACTTGGCTCTGATAGTGGCCGACGGCTGTGCAACTTCTACTAGTCATCCATGGACATACTGTACGTACTGTGGCGGAATATCTACTGGCTAAGGTATTTCAGGTAATCACTAAGCTTGTCTGTGAGATACAAGAGGTATCACTTGAGTTACCCCCCCAAAAAAACACCCCATGCAAACATATAAAACACTGAGATAGACTGTCTGGCTGTTGCCTTTTGAAATACCTGGTTGTTAGTGATTGTTAATATTTTAGTTACAAAAGGACCCATGTCCTTCAGTACATGATCCCTTTGTAACTAAAATATTATCTTTGTCAGACTTGCACTGACTGGCACTCCTGACTAATAGTCAAACTGCTACTTTATATCACTATTTAACAACCCATCATATTAGGTTTCAGGAATAATCGGCCGATTTTTCCCACTTCAAACTATTATTATATCATCCTTTAAAAATCCACTACTGGATGCACTGCTGGCTCATTGACGTCCAAGCTAATGAGACAGAACATGTAAACAATCTTGTTTCCTTCTATCCTCAGTCTTTGTGCTTTGATGTCAAGTGCATTTTTAACCTTGAATTTATCAAATGACAACGTGTCAATGTGAAAGAAGTCACTGTACTGATAAACATAAAATTATCAACTAAGCTCCCCTCAGCTTAATATGATGCTTTATAGCGAGTTCCAGCCCACAACTCTACTGTTCACTCTCACCACTTTGATAGTGTCATTTATGACCACACCAGGCAGCTGTTTCCCCTTTCCCCATTGTTCACTACCTGCTCAGCCCCAAACAGCATACAGAAAATCTCATCTTAAACTGCTAAATGCTCCACTATGTTCTCAAGTTTTTTTTTTGCTAACTGTATCTGATATTTCTTGTACTTAAATTTGTCAGGTGCCTCCAAATGAATAATAATGTTTCTTCCTGACTGCTGGCATTTCTGCTATTAGGATGCAGGTCAAGTTGTAACCAAATGTGGGTTTCCTGGTATAAATTGCTTAAATTATATGTTGTTTTAGACTACACTGAGAGAAATTACTCCAGTTAGAGCAGAGATATTTGCAAATCAGAGAATAAACAGTTAACAGTCCTGTTGTGTGTGGAGCCAGAGAGTGGGAGGTGCCAGAAGACAGACGTTTTTTTTTTGTTTTTTTTTAAAGTGAACTGTTGTCTGTCCTCTACAATTTACACCTTCTTACAACTGTAAAAGGAAACAAAGCTAATAAAAGCACATAGTTGTCTTTGTATGTTGCAGGTACATTCAATCTTTCTGTCAGGACTGTATAAAAATACTTTCTGATTGTCTGCAGAAAAGTATCCACTTTACTTTAACTCTGACATAACTTTCTAAAAGCCGTCTGCATGCCTTTCTTGAAAACAAGCAAAGCCGCATGCAACAGCTACCTTGACTGACAAAGCCTGCGGTGGGCCATTTCTCCACCCTTTGACCAACCATCAAAGTTGTTTGCTCAGAATAGACTTGCATATGGGCTTCAACAGGATGTGTACAAAGAGTAAAGCTGCAAAGATGGAAGCGCTACAAGAGGCCTCAGAAAGCTAGTTTTATTTAAATCGGCTGAACTTATTGTTTTGTATATGCTTTAGTTTAACAGTAAAGTTATTGAATTATTCACTGTTGGTCACCATTTGGTTTTGAATACAAAAGCTGGAAAGTTTAAACCTCATCATGTCCCCAAGTGTGTCAAAAGACCACCGCTGGGGAAATGTCAACTGTGGGAAATGTCAACTGTGGTCATATTGTGCAGACCCCAGATAAAGTGGGACAGTCCTTCTCACCACAAATGTTCATATAGATCTGTTTTCTCACCTGTCAGTGTTGTTGTTGCCTTTGTTTTCATTTTCCCAGCTGTCTGATGAGTATACTATTATCATAAATGCTAAGAATTGATATTGATTTTTATTATTTATTATTTCATTATTATTGATCTTAATGTACCAATAAGAAAATACACTGTATGAAAAAATGTGAGGGGATATTGATCTAAATTAATAAACCCCTTTGTTTTCATGATACTAAAAAGTCCTGCTGCATGTCTGATGTGAGAACAAGCAAAGCCACATACAACAACCTACACTCAGACAGAGGCTGTGGTGGGCCGTTTCTCAGCCCTTTGACTAACCATCAAGGCTGTTTACTCAGAACAGACCTGACGATGAGCTTCAACAGGGTATGTAGTGAAGGAGGAGCTACAACAGGTTTCAGGCTAATTTTAGTTGCACAAATAACAAAAAAAAAATATATATATTGTTTTAGGTTTACTTGCTCATTTAAACTTTTTTTGTCTTTTTTTTTTTTTTAAGATGCAGCCAAAGGCATCAACATGCATCTACAAAAATATATAATCCACATATTAGATCATGTTTTGTTTCAACTTTAAAATTACTTTATTGATCAATTTCCCACAGTCTGCCAGTCCAATCAATGAATGTGACTTTAGCAAGACTGTCAAACCTATAAAATGACACCAACTTAATTTAGAGAGTGAGATGCAAAAATGGTCAGGACATAGAATGGCCTACTGGGTGAGTGTGTCCAACTATACTGTACCCTTTATTTAGACGTGTAGATGTTCCGATACTAATAATATAAAAGGAAACATTATGCTGTCATGTTTGTCCACTTGCCTACGCTGCCCACGTGCAGCTTCTAAAACAGAGAGTGAGAAAAGGTAGAAAAGCGCTGTTAGATTCACACCTTAGTTTGAGGACAGACCAGACCAGCAGATCAGTGCTGAAGTTTCCATGCATCATTTGTTTGTCAGTGGTGACTGTGAGTGTGTTTATCTCTGTGTGTTTGTGAGTATACTTGAAAGTATATGATTTTACAGATGGTACTTTTCTCGTGTCAGATCGACTTGTCCTGGCTTGTGGTCAACAATGATACATTGACCCTGATGAAGGCCACAAACCACAGCACATTGGTCTAACAAATGGTACGACAGTTTTGGCCCTCTAGATAGATGACAGATGTATTTTCATTCTCTGTACACCTTTCAAGTTGGTGACAAAAACCTCCTGCTTTGAGTTTGTGGTGTTGTACTGGATTACATTATATTGTCTGCTGTTCCTGTCCCTGTTATTGTGAGGGTTTTAGCCAATATACATACAGTACAGTGGCCCAGGATTGTTTTATGTTAATCACCATGTTGTTATTTTATTTGTGGTTTTCTCACATGTTCACATGGTTCACCCCCTCAGATAAAAATATGCAGGTCAGAAACTCTAAACGCCTCCAGTTGAATGTGTTCCTGTGATACTGTGAGAGAGTCACTCTGCTGCTGCCTTTCACAGCTCTCTGAAGAGAAGTGAAGAAGTTTAACAGCCCTCCTCAACTCTGTACACTGCGCTCTTCCTGCTTGTGTGACTGACAGGCAGAGTGGGCGGGTCATCAGTGATGATGTTGAGCATCTGAAATGGCGGCCACACAACATTTAAGATGGCTGTGGCAAATGGCTGAATACAACTTTTTTTTTAAAGACAATAAAAATACAAATCAGACATATCGATTACTTCCTCTTTAACTGACTGCTACAGACATTTTGTAGGATTTTCTCTACAGACATATCCCAACATATTGTGTTCCTGTGATCCTGTCAGAGCTCTGCTGCCTTTAACCAGCTCCCTGAAAAGAAGTGAAGCCTCTGTGGGAGAATCCCTGTCCACTTCTCCAAACTATGCAACCCTACTTCAAAAAATCTGGACTATCCCTTTAGCAGCAACAATGGCAGTATGTAAAGTCAGGGCATCAGTAGCTCACCTGGAAGATGGCAATATGCCTTCATACAGCACATTTCACGTTTTGTTTTGTTCTTTATATTTATTGGGGTTGTAGCCTGATTTCAAGAAATCCTACAATCCCAATAAATATAAACGAATGACAACAAAACACTAAAGAATTTCAGAACATAACTGTACTGTATTAAGGAACATTGTCTTCTCTTGATACATGAGCCCCGAGAGGTCATTGAGGGTGTTTCCTTATTAGCTGAACACACACAAGATCAAATAAATCTCACTGTCAGTGTCAGTTAGAGAAATCAAACAAAAGCTGATGTTGTTTCATGTCTTTAGGTTGGAAAGATTGTGATATTATTTCCTCTGTGGTAGTGCAGTGAGATGCCTACATAACAATGGACCAATCAGATTGCTCTAAAATTGTTCCCTCCCCCTTGATATGGTTACATTAAGGTGAATCATCTTCTATTAGGATTTAATTTTACTGTAGTCTCAAGTGGAATAACATGAAAATGCTGATCGTGTTTTATTTACTGCTGATCCTCACAGTGGGGCGTAAGTCAACTTTTGTCTTATAAATACATTTTCATCTTCTTGCATCATTTGAGCACAGGGCAGATATGAATCTATCTCTGTTGTTGATCACTGCTGTATTTAATTTTTCTTTAGGATGCTCAGATGATCTGAACTTTGACATGAAGACTGTTGGTGTTGGAGACAATGTGAATTTGACATGCACACGACAGACATCAAAACTGACCAGAGAAACTTTGTTTTGGATCAGACTAGTTTCTGGAAACATGCCTGAATTTTTGGGAGGAACATTTAATTTTGATTATGAAGGTGTTAACAAGACTCCTCGCATGACAACAAAGCAAGAACCTGGAACATTTCTTCTGCAAATTCATGAGACAAAGCTCAGCGATACTGGAGTTTACTACTGTATAAAAATAAACCAGCTAGAAATGACATTTTTGAAAGGAACATTTCTGAGGATTAAAGGTAAACACCATTTATAACAGAAGTTTACATTTTCATCCAATTTTCATACATGTATATGTAAAGAAAGTACATTTCCATATTATTTTTTATTGTAATGAGTAAAGCATGTTGATTTTCATTTTTGTACTTCCCAGGACCAGAACCTGATATGACTGCCGTCATTCAAGTCCCTCCATCTGATCCAGTCCGTCCAGGAGACTCAGTGACTCTGCAGTGTTCAGTCCTCTCTGACTCTGAGAATAAAACCTGTCCAGGAGAACACAGTGTGTACTGGTTCAGAGTCGGATCAGATGAATCACATCCCAGTTTAATTTACGCTCATGGAAACAGTGGTGATGAATGTGAGAGGAGTCCTCAGACTCACTCTCCACAGAAATGTGTCTACAGCTTCTCTAAGAACGTCAGCTCCTCTGATGCTGGGACTTATTACTGTGCTGTGACCACATGTGGGGAGATATTATTTGGAAATGGAACAAAGCTGGAGATTGAAGGTAACTGCAGAACATTTTAATACAATTCATTAATAGTCATTCATTTAAAAACTGGTAGAATCTCATCACAATGATCACATTTTCTTATTTGCACCTGTTCTTTTTGTTTCAGTCTTCAACAGGCAGAATACAGTTCTGTTTCTATTGTGTGTTGCTTTGGCTCTGAGTCTGATCGTCATTGCCTTCCTGATTTACACCATCAAGGAAAAATCTGATGGAAACTGTAAATATCTTATTCATCATCATTTTTACAAAAGCTAACTTCACAGGATTTGCATCATTATTTCTATAGCCCAAAATCCAATAAATCAAAATACAGTACTGATTTGCATAAATCAACTAACAGCATCTTTCAAGTTAAAACATGATCGTTTGTATTTTTACAATACAGCTGCCGCTGTTCTGGAAACAAATGCTGCAACTGCTAGCAATCAGCAAAGTCTGCAGGTAAGGTATACAAAGAAACATTGACGATGGAAAAGCTGTTGGCATATGTGAATATTAACATATGCCGTCTTTAACATTATTCCATATATTTACTAAGAGAGAAGAAGACCATTTGGCTTACGCTGCACCGACCTTCACCAAGAGGAAAGCTGGCAAAGCAGAGAGAAGGAATGTAAAACCAGTGGAGGAAGAAACAATCTACTCTGGTGTCAGGACTTTTGGAACAGATTAACAATGGATTAATATAATTTTTGATCTGGAACATTGTGGAAAATATTCTGCTTCACATCAATATTTACATATGTTATCAGTAAGTAATAATAAGTAATATTTTACTTGGATGTCTTTTTTTTTTTTTGAATGTTTTAAGTTTAGGTTTAGGTTTTGGTGGTTTGCTACATGATTGTGTGTGTGTATATATATATATATATATATATATAGTGTATGTGTATATGTGCGTATATATTAGTTCTGTGCTTAATATTTGTGTATTTTTTCTTAAACAGGTTAATCGTGCTACCACTCATACAGGCTTTGTCTTAATTTGTGCAGATCGATGTAATTAAATTGATGTCTGTGCACATTTCCCTTTATTCATTAAAAGACAAACTCACATTATAGGAAAGATACTACATATTTAATCTGAATTTAATAAAAAACTAGAATAACTGTTTGCTTTAACAATTGTGCCTCAAAACTGTTCATCTGATGTTTTTGTGCAGTGTCAAATAAAAAAATTAAAAAAAACTCCCACGTTAAATTAGAGGAAAAAATGTATTATACTATACCATAATAACAACTATATTAATAATACTGATACTATTACTATTGTTTTCCACAGAGTATTAATCCTTTAAGTGGCAGTTTGTTGATACAATTTCTGTTACTTACACTGGGATGTATGTCTGTCAATGAATAGCAACAATATTGATTTTTTTTTAACACATTTTTATTTTTGTGTAGTGTAAAACATAAAAAAACTCACACTCGCTCATGAAATTCAAAATGTCCCAATTTAAACTGATGTCTTTTTTTTAATCCCACAACCATTACAACATAAAATCCTGCATTTTATTATATGGGGTTTTCAATCTAGAACCGTGAGTTCAAAATTGCAGTTTTTATGATTTGACATCAGATTTTATAAATTTGACTAATAGCATTATTCTAATTGTTTTCTTACAAATGTTCTATCAATATGGCAATAATATCATTGTTGTCAATTCTTTTGGCCCCTATAATCATGTAGTGAAACTCTGATATTGACAGTGACAGCCATAAGACACACACACACACACACACACACACCACAAAAACGGAAGTTCTTCAATAACTCATCCCAAACAATCTAATCCCCATTTCACTAACAAGGACCACGCCAATATGGATTTAAGTTTAGACAGGTTTATTACATGTTATCGATAAGGATACACTGAGATGATTTGCTGTGGGAGGGAAGAAGAGATGAGGGTCGAGGGGTCAAGGGGTCGAGGGATGATGCTGAGAAATTCCAGGGATGTGCAGGGGGGCCCTCCATTTAATTGGGGGAGAGAGGAATTTAGAGATCGCGGAAGGCTGAAGTCATGGTGGTGAGACCATGTGATAGGGGGAAAAGGGAAAAATGTGATGATCAGGAAGTCGTCTAGAAGGTGGATGATGTGTGGTTGTTAATCAGGATCTAGCAAAGTGCTTCGGATAGAGTTGAACAGTTTTGGGCTGCTCTTGAACCTGAAGGTCAGGTGGATGGTGAAATAATATGTGCCCTTCCATAGGACACCAAAAGGGTGCCAGTAGTCAGGGTGAATAGGAAGAACTTTGAAGGCGCTGATGATGTCTGCCTTGGACAACTAAGCTCCTCAACCTGCCACCTCTCTCATCCGCACCATGAGAGAGATGGTGTGGTCGATGGTAGAGTATTGCATAGAAAGGTCTGGGCTGGGAATAAGACTATTGATGCTTGGGACGGTGGAGCCGTGAGGGGATTAGCGATCTAAGATCACTTTTTTCCAGAATATTAACTAGTGGCTATGCCGAATTGGGGAACAGTGGACTGGAAAATAGACCGATCATGAACGTTTGAGGCTGAAGGAAGGTTGGAGTGGAGTGTTGGTGGGGAGAAGTTGGGTCATGGTGATTTTGTGATCATGGAGCATCTGGACCTCGAATAGGTTGGAGAGAGGCGTCTGGAATCGGAACGTCTCTCAGGCACTGGAGACAGGATCTTACCCTGGTTGGAGCTGTCTGATGAAGACGGGTGTGAGTGTCAAACAGCTGAACGCAACCGTGGTGGCTGCCAAGCAGGGATTACGAGGCATTGGGAGTACAAGTAGACTTCGAGAGTCTGAGAAATTTCATCTAGTAAGTCGCTGTCTGAAGCGCTGAGAGCGAGCTTTTAATCCATGGTTAGAGGTAAGATCGCAGTTGTCGCTGTTGCGGTTCATGTGAAAACTGAGTCAAGGAGGGAGTGAACGGATAAGGTATGTGTTTAAGTACTTGAGAAATGGATATGAATCGAATGAGTTTGAGGCGAGGTCATATTTTATGACTAGGTTGTTCTTGAACCTAGTTATAAAATTCTATTTAAACATTCAACAGATGTTACCTTGTCTGTAACGAGTCCCACTAGGCCTTATATTTACTTTTAACACCTTTTTCTCAAAATCTAAAGCATTTAACCTATTTATCCTTGTTTAAATCAACATAATTTAAACAATCACCTCATGACTTTCTGTAGCTCCTCCCATCAGTTCCTTATGGTGTCGTTTTTGCATTGATGAGGGTAATTCTTATGGAAAAATGTTCCTGCATTAGTTTATTGTTTTCTTTGGAAATTGAGTCATTTATATTGTAACATTTGTTTTACTTTTACTTTATCAAGCAGTTTGTGTTGTTTTCATTGTTAATTTTGTAGATGTTTTCATTTTAAGTTTCTCAGTGTCATTTTTATTAAGTCGATAGTCGATGGACCTTAGGCAGGCTGAATGATGCCTGGGTGCTCAAACGAGCTATCTGTAATGGCACCCACCTGTCAGTTAAAGTGGCCACACTGGTAATTATGCATAACTTTAACCTTAATATCACTTGAACAGTTGAGTTATATAAAACACGTTCACACCACAGGTGTCATCAACGCAAAAATTAGCTATAGAGACCAAAACCGTTTTTTGTACCAAAAACAACATGTTTATTTCTGCTGTTAAGTTGGGCATTTTAATATGAGGGCTTATGGAGACTGACTTATTCTGTAGCCAGCCTCAAGTGGCTGGTCGAGGAAGTGCAGTTTTTGGCATTTCTGCATAGGCTTCACTTCAGAGCCACAGATACTGCCGCTTGAGTGCCTCAGAGTAAAGCAGGAAGTGGAATCCAAGAAAATAGCATGTGATTGGGTAAGCATATTGAAAGTTGGACATAATAGAATACATGATTTTATGCTGTAAAGGCCATGGGATCAACAATTTGGTTTTCATGAGTTTAATTGGTACACTTTTGTCCCTAACAAGCTGTGCAACACTATTTTGATTACATAGTGTATTATCGACTTACTATAGGAGCTGAGGTTGAAAATCAAAAATTCAAAAAATTGGTGCTGCATGCATTAATGCAGCCAAAATGATCAACTGCCTCTACGAAACTCTGCATATTTGCTTTCTTAGCAGAACTGCTAGGTACTGTTACCTTCGTTGTTAGCCTAGCTACAAACTTACAGTCCTCTCTTTGGTCACTATAGGTTTTGTGAAAACGATCTAAAAAAAATATATTTTGCTAGTTTTTACTCTGTTGTGTTCTAGATGCTTGTTTTCCATTCATTTGATGGTGTTTCATATTCTAATATTTGTTTTGCTTTACCTATGATCTGAAGCCGGTGCATTTTTTTTAACAGTTTGCAATAAGAGTGCCATGCATATGCATGTTGCCTTTTCTTTCTCACCGTTTTGACACCTTACATAAAATACACAAAAAGTATTTTATGTTGTAGACACAATCTTTCTTAGGAGGCAGAAAATCTTTCTTTAAACAATATACTGTGCAATATTAGCAGGTAACTACTAAAACGAATAAACTCCTCTGTCTTTCTGGTCTTAAAACACTTGTTAGGGTCTTCTGCATGTCTATCATGACAACAAGCAAAGCCACATGCAACAAGCTATACTGACAGTCATAGGCTGTGGTCGGCCATTTCTCCACACTTTGACCAAATCAAGGCTGTTTACTCAGAACAGACCTGACTATGAGCTTCAACAGGATATGTAGTGAGGGAGGAGCTACAACAGGTTTCAGGCTAATTTTAGTTCTTGCTATTTAATGTGCTCATTCAAAGAACAAATTATGTTTGTAGATGATGTTTTTAAAGATTAAACCAAAGTGGTTTAATTTTAATGTCCATCACTGCACAAAGTGATGCACTGGACCACAATTCTGCAAACATGTAAAATCTATTTGCAGATAATCAGGTAAACTTAATTTAAGATCACAGTTCAAACTCCTTATTTTGCCAAAAAGACCAGACTGTGACCAGTGAATGATGAGCACCTCCCCCTCTAACAGTAACTACCAATGAAAAGGAGCAACCTGCATAAAAGAAAAACAGTAATTATATAGTGTGACTGGGTGTGTGTCCATCATTCTGTTTATCAATTACTGTAATTTGTTGTGATATTAATAATATAAATGAATATAATATACTGTCATGTTTTTAAAAAAAAAGGTATATAGCAGCAGTCAAGTGCAGCTTCATGAGGCTAAAACAGAGAGTGAGAAAGAGAGAAGAGCGCTGTTAGATTCACACTTTAGTTTGAAGGCTGACCACAACGATGCTGAAGTTTCCATGCATCACTTGTTTGTCAGTGGTGAGTGTGAGTGTGTGTTTGTGAGTCAAAGTAAAAATCAGGACATAAAGTATATGAAAGTATTTACTGCAAAACTTCTGTGTTAAATTACATTTCACAGTTGTTACTTTTCTTGTGTCAGATCAACTTGTTCTGACTTGTGGTTAAAAATATGTTGACCCTGATGAAGGCCACAAACCACAACACATTGGTCTAACAAATGTAATGACAGCTTTGGCCCTCTAGATAGATGACAGATGTATCTTCATTCTCTGTACACCTTTCAAGTCGGTGACAAAAAACTGCTTTGAGTTAGTGGTGTTGTACTGGACTACATTATATTGTCAGGCGTTCCTGTCCCTGCTATTGTGAGGGTGTTAGCCAATGTACATACAGTACGGTGGCCCAGGATTTTTTTATGTTAATCACCTTGTTGTTATTTTATTTGTGGTTTTCTCACAGGTTCACATGGTTCACCCCCTCAGATAAAAATATGCAGGTCAGAAAATCTAAACACCTCCAGTTGAATGTGTTCCTGTGATACTGTGAGAGAGTCACTCTGCTGCTGCCTTTCACAGCTCTCTGAAGAGAAGTGAAGTGAGTGTACAGGATGGATGGTTTAACAGCCCTCCTCAACTCTGTACGCTGCGCTCTTCCTGCTGATGTGACTGACAGGCAGAGTGGGCGAGTCATCAGTGATCATGTGGAGTGAAATGGCGGGCTGATGATGGCTCTTTCGTCATTGTGTGTCAGCTAGAAAAAAAGTAAAAAAAACTTTTTTTAGGCGTACACAAATCAAACAGATCCATTACTTCCTCTTTAACTGACTGCTACAGACATTTTGTAGGATTTTCTCTTCACACATATCTCAACATATTGTGTTCCTTTGATACAAGCTGCTGCTCTGCTGCTGTCTTTAACCAGCTCTCTAAAAAGAAGTGAAGATTTGCTCTACCTCTGTGTAAGAATCCCTGTCCATTGCTACAAACTATGCAACCCTACTTCAAAAAAACTAGACTGGACTATACTTTTAACAGCAACAATGGCAGTTTTGATACATAAATCCTACAGTTATTAAGTATAAAAAGTTTGGTGTAGAAATATGTAAAGTCCGTACGTCCTTGTAGCACACCTGGTAGAGTGAGCACCCCATGTGCAAAAAGCCAAGGTCTTGCTGCAGTGATGTTGGTTCCATTCAGGCCTGTGGTCTTTTGCTGCTTGTCGTCCCCTCTCTTGCTGCTTTCCTGTCCTGTATAAAAACAAAATACATAATTGAGAAATATGTAAAGTAGCAGTAATTAATCCAGTTTTTAAAAATAACGTGGACTGATTTGCAGTGTGTCATTTGCAAGTTTAAGTTGACGAACTTAAAACATACTGTCACCAAAGAAAATGGCATTGGACATTTGAAACGTGCACTACTGAACACAAGGTTTTGTTTGGCAAAATGCTTTTGAACATATTTGAACTGAATCAGTTGATTTTAGTGCATCATGTTGGATGGGGATAATACCCATGAAGCACTGACAACTTAGCACCTGAACTATTTTAGGGTTTCTGGAAGTCAGGCGTCAACTCCAATAAAAAGAAACAAAAACAAAAAATGTACAGAACAGAAATGCATGAAGGCATATTGTCTCTTCATGTTTGGGGGCGCATGTATCAAGAGAAGGGAACTTCTCTTGATACATGAGCCCCAAGAGGTCATTGAGGGTGTTTCCTTATTAGCTGAACACACACAAGATCAAATAAATCTCACTGTCAGTGTCAGTTAGAGAAACCAAACAAAAGCTGATGTTGTTTCATGTCTTTAGGTTGGAAAGATTGCGATATTACTTCCTCTGTGGTAGTGCAGTGAGATGCCTACATAACAATGGACCAATCAGATTGCTATAAATTTGTTCCCTCCCCCTTGATATGGTTACATTAAGGTGAATCATCTTCTAACGCAGACTAAATTTCAGTGATCTCAAGTGGAATAACATGAAAATGCTGATCGTGTTTTATTTACTGCTGATCCTCACAGTGGGGCGTAAGTCAACTTTTGTCTTATAAATATATTTTCATCTTCTTGCATCAGTTGAGCACAGGGCAGATATGAATCTATCTCTGTTGTTGATCACTGCTGTATTTAATTTTATCTTTAGGATGCTCAGATGATCTGATCTTTGACATGAAGACTGTTGGTGCTGGAGACGATGTGAATTTGACGTGTACACGACAGACATCAAAACTGATCACAGAAACTTTGTTTTGGATCAGAGTAGTTTCTGGAAAGATGCCTGAAATCTTGGGAAGAACATATGTTTTTGATGAAGTTGTTAGCAAAACTCGGATAGCAACAAAGCAAGAACCTGGAACATTTTTTCTGCAAATTCATGAGACAAAGCTCAGCGATAGTGGACTTTACTACTGTATAAAAATAAACCAACTAGAAATGACATTTTTGAAAGGAACATTTCTGAGGATTAAAGGTAAACACCATTTATAACAGTAGTTTACACTTTCATCCAATTTTCAAACGTATATGTAAAGAAAAGTACATTTCCATATTATATTTCTTCTACTGAGTAAAGTACATTGAGTCTCCTTTTTGTTTTTCCCAGGACCAGAACCTGATATCACTGCCGTCATTCAAGTCCCTCCATCTGATCCAGTCCGTCCAGGAGACTCAGTGACTCTGCAGTGTTCAGTCCTCTCTGACTCTGAGAGTAAAACCTGTCCAGGAGAACACAGTGTGTACTGGTTCAGAGCCAGTTCAGATGAATCACATCCCAGTTTAATTTACGCTCATGGAAACAGTGGTGATGAATGTGAGAGGAGTCCTCAGGCTCACTCTCCACAGAAATGTGTCTACAGCTTCTCTAAGAGCGTCAGCTCCTCTGATGCTGGGACTTATTACTGTGCTGTGGCCACATGTGGGGAGATATTATTTGGAAATGGAACAAAGCTGGAGATTGAAGGTAACTGCAGAACATTTTAATATAAATCATTAATAATCATTCATTTAAAAACTGGTAGAATCTCATCAAAATTATTACCTCTCATTATTTGCCACTGTCCTTATTGTTTCAGCCTTCAACAGGCAGGATCCAGTTCTGTTTCTGTTGTGTGCTGCTTTGGCTCTGAGTCTGATCGTTATCGGCTTCCTTGTTTGTGCCATCAAGAAAAAATCTGGTGGTTTTTGCAACTGTAAGTTTCTTAAACATCAGTCGATTTTGCCAAAGCTGACTTCACAGGATTTGATATAGTCTGCTATCCAATCAATCAAAATACAATACTGATTTGCATAAATTATTTTCGTCTGCATCTTAAAGTTAAGTCAAGTTAAATCATCATTCATATTTTTACAATACAGCTGCTGCTGTTCTGGAAACAAATGCTGCAACAGCTAGTGATCAGGAAAGTCTGCAGGTAAGGTATACAATGAAAAGATGACAATGGAAAAGCTGTTGGCATATGTGAAAATTAACATCTGCCATCTTTAACATTATTCCATATATTTGCTCAGAGAGATGAAGACCATTTGGCTTATGCTGCACCGACCTTCAGCAAGAGGAAAGCTGGCAAAGCAGAGAGAAGGAATGTAAAAACAGCAGAGGGAGAAACAATCTACTCTGGTGTCAGGACTTTTGGGACAGATTAACAATGGATTAATATCTTTTTTTATCTGGAACATTGTGGAAAATATTCTGCTTCACATCAATATTTGCATCTGATATTAGTAAGTAATAAGTAACATTTTATTTGGATGAACTTTAAAAAATATAATTTTAATAATTTTTTGTATGTTGTTGTTTGTTTCATCTGTTTGCAATCAATGTATGACCATACCAATGTATGTCCTGCTATTTTATATGATGATGGAAAAATATCAATTTTAAAAATAGTTTTAAAAGCTTTCTGTGATTTTTGTGATTATTTTGTACAAAAAGCTTTAACCACTGTGCCTCAAAACTGTTCCTCTGATGTTTTTGTGCAGTGTCAGATTTTAAAAAACAAACCAAAAAAACTCCTTTGATACATTAGAGAGTAAAAATGTCCACTTCCTAGAGCCACTATAAAACATAATAATGTACTAGATTATAATAATAATACTATTAATAATTAATATTTTGCTTTTGATCATTGATCTGATATTGTAACAGCCCTAACACACAAGCACAATGAGTTATATTTACTTTTATTATTATTATTATTATTATTATTATTATTATTATTATTATTATAGTTATGGTGGCAAGGTCCTATTTCAAACTCCTCAAAACTCTGGTAAAACACAGGTGTAGTTAGAAAAATATTATGTGATTTATTGCCAGCCTCCCAACAGTGACAATATTTATAAAACATACATATATATAAAACAAAATTCTCTATCAGGGCTGGTCGCTGGCATAAGTGGACTATGCCAGCTGTAAATGTGTCAGAAGATCAAGTGCCCTTGTAGTCTTTTAATAACTTAGTCTTGTTTAATAATAACTAGTTTCTTTGTTTTTTGGACAAAATGATCCTCCATGATCTTTGAACATTTTTTTTGTTTTCTCTGTCATTTACTTTTTTTTTTTTTTACATTACAGCTCTGTTTGTAGCTATTTGCGAACCCTCAAATACAGCAAGAGATTTGATGTTAAATAATTTGTCCATCTCTAGTGTGTGTGTGTGTGTGTGTGTGTGTGTTCATTCAGTTGTGACCGGTGTGTGCAATTTGTTGACCGCAATTTTTTTTTTTTGCAAGTCTTCTGGGGCCACAAACACAATAGGGCCACTAAATGCCTAAGGCCGGGCCTGTTGTCTATGTACGAGACTGCAAAAAGGTCAGGGTGGGGGAACCATCTCTCTATGTGTTAGAGCCCCAAAAGAGAAGAGTGTGTGAGTTTCTGATGTCATTCAGATTGTTTCTGATGTTAGTTAGGTATGCTGATGAAGACCAGCGATCAAGGATTTTGGTGATGTTGTCCGGGATTCCCTGTTTTGAAGCGGTGGAGGCAGCTCCGATAGGAAAGGAGTCCCTGAGTATAGTTTGGGGGATATTCCGAATCTGGATAAAGTCTGCCGAAAGTTGTGGTGGAACCTGAAGCATGAGGCCACTCTACTGGTCTCTGTGATGAACAGGGGGTCTCTAGGGGAAGCTTGACAGGCTAGTTGAGAGTTCATGTAATTATGTATGGGTTTGAATGGGCTTAGATATGAGTTCTGTCAAAAGAAGTTGATGGGTTGAGGTTGACCAAACTGGTTGGTCTTGTTTTAGGTGATAGTGTATCGGAAGAGAGGTGAATGAATGGCGTTACGCATCGTACTTTAGTGTTGCGGTGGTAAACTCAGAACAGCACAGGAAGCCAAAGAATGCAGGAGGAACATAGAATCTAGGACTTTGTCTGTTCTTGGAGACAGGTATCCCTTGCAGAGGGTTTTGATGCAACGGGCGAGGAGGTCAGAAGTGAGGGGTAAACATTTTGGCATAGGACTTTGTTTGGCCTTACTGAGTAGCATGCTGATGTGATGTGATGTGATGGCGGTGCACAGAGCCCCCGAAGATAGTATGATAAAGAAGTTAATTTCGCTGATATATATTATGGAATTTTCTATCCTTAGGTTACACGAGGTCACGTGTGGGCCTTGAGGTCCTCTGCAGTACTAATTGTTTGGCTTTGGCCTCTGAGCAGTAGGTGCCAGTCTATCTCAACACTGTGGTGGCCAGGGTCAAAGAGACCTATTGCTGCCTGCTTAGACATAATAGATAGCTTGCCATTGACGTAAACAGACATCTGTGTCTCCAGACTAGAATATGTTGACGATAACACCGTTCTTGGTAAAAACATTCTCTTTGTCTCATTGGGGGCGTATAGTATTTGTGGTGTTATCTTGAGGTTTAAAGTCTATCCACCAGCATGAGTTGGGCAGAATGTGAGACCGACTCAGGCACTTCTGATGCACTATGAGAGTGTCTCTAATTCTCCTTGGCCAAGCGTCAATAAATATTACAGCATAAGACATCAGAGGCTCCTGAACACTTTCTTCCCTCCTGACCTCACCATTGACCTTTGACTTCAGCAATTTCTCCACAACAATATAGACCTGAATGGAGGAGGATTTGATTTTGAGGAGCGAATGTGATGAAGCTGGAGAAGGTGAGGACGTCCAACATAGGGTACGAAAGGCTGTGGGAGGCATGGGAAGCTTTGAAGCAATTCCACCCAGTTAGATATGAAAAGGGGGTCTGCGGAGTCACACTGTTGAGGATGAAGTCTTGCGAAGTGATGACCAGATTTTCCAGCTGCAGAGTCAGCTGAAGATTGTGGCTGAAAACGGTGGGACCGGGGTCAGGAGGGAATCGATGGTGCCAAGAGTTTGAATTTCGTCGAAAATCTGTAGTCTGAGAGCAGACTACATGAGGGATGGTCTGGAAAACATTACTGGGCGCACAAGAGGTAATGCGATGTCTGGCACAAAATTATCAGACGGAGGAGAATAGGTGCGGAAAAAAGTTACTGATTCTGATTTTTTTTAACTCACTCATTTAAATTATATTAAGGGCTTAAAGTTACACATAATTAACAGTGTAGTAGGTGCCGTTACAGAGAGCTCGTTTGAGCACCCAGGTGTCATTTGACACCCCTGAGGTCCGCTGATGATCCACGTCTTACATCCACACGGAAGATAGAGTACAGCCACCATAGCAAATTATATATGGGAGCTTTGTCAAACTGAGACTATGTCAGAGTGCACAGTCCCTGGTCTGCCTGTAATGATAATGGTTGGTTGTGTGTTGACACCTCACATACAATACACACAAAGTATTAATGTTGTAGACACAATCTTTCTTAGGAGACAAAAAAAAAACTTTCTTAAAACAAGATACTGTGCAATGTTAGCAGATAGCTACTGGCATTGTGGCATTCTCCATGTCTATCATGAGAACAAGCAAAGCCACATGCAACAGCTACTCTTACTGACATGCACTGTGGTGGGCCATTTATCTGCCCTTTGACCAACAATCAAGGCTGTTTACTCAGAACAGACCTGATTAGGAGCTTCAACAGGATATAACAAGGGTAACATTGCAAAGAAAATAAAGATACAAGAGGTTTCAACAGGCTATTTTGAGCTCAATACAATGTCTTTGTCTAATTTCCGATCTTACAACACTTTGTAAAGGTTTTCTGCTTATCTATCATTAGAACAACAGAATCAAATCAAATCAAATCAAATTTTATTTGTATAGCCCAAAGTCACAAAATACATTTTGCCTCGGAGGGCTTTACAATCTGTACAGGGAGTGACACCCTCTGTCCTTAGACCCTCGGTTCGAGTGAGGAAAAACTTGCCCACAAAAAACCCTTTTAACAGGGAAAAAAGGTGGAAGAAACCTCAGGAAGAGCCACAGAGGAGGGATCCCTCTCCCAGGACGGACAGACGTGCAATAGATGTCACGTGTACAGAACAAATCAACACAAACATATTGTACAATTACAATGAATGATAGAACGACAATGAATTACAATGAATGATAAAATGATTACAGTAGCAGTGGAACCTGTGATAGAGATAGAGAGACACAGATGCACAGCAGCAGTAAATCAATTAACTAACTATAAACTGTAATGGAGATCTGGTAACAATAATGACAGTAATAATATATGTAGTGGACGTCATGCAGGACCACAGCAGCAGCCACGTTCCACGAGAACCTGCTGGATGAGAAAGCACAGAAACTCCGGGGAAGAAGTTTAGTTAGTAATATGCATTAACATGCATTAATGAGACATGTAAGTTTATAGTGGTGGCAATGGTGGAGGGGGGGGGGGTTTCAGTAAAGGGAGATGTGACTGCATCTTCAACCAATACCGTGCCTGACTAGGCATAACCCTGAGAGAGAGAGAGAGAGAGAGAGAGAGTCCCCCGGCAGTCTAGTCCTATAGCAGCATAACTAAGGGATGACCTGAGCCAGCCCTAACTATAAGCTTTATCAAAAAGGAAAGTCTTAAGTCTACTCTTAAAAGTGTTGACCGTGTCTGCCTCCCGAACCCAGATAGTTTGTTCCACAGAAGAGGAGCTTGATAGCTGAAAGCTCTGGCTCCCAATCTACTTTTGGAAACGATAGGAACTACAAGGATTCCAGCATTCTGAGAGCGCAGTGTTCTAGAGGGGTAGTACGGTATTATGAGCTCTTTTAGATATGATGGTGCCTGACCATGAAGAGCTTTGTATGTAAGTTGAAGAATTTTAAATTCTATTCTAGATTTAACAGGTAGCTAATGCAAAGAAGCCAAAATGGGAGATGATCTCTGATCTTGGTTCCTGTCAGAACACGTGCAGCAGCATTCTGAATTAGCTGCAAAGTCCAAGAGACTTATTGGAGCAGCCTGATAACAAAGAGTTACAATAGTCCAGCCTAGAAGTAACAAATGCGTGGACTAGTTTTTCTGCATCTGCTTGATACAATGCGTCTGATTTTGGCGATGTTACATAAATGGAAGAATGCAGTCCTCGAAATTTGTTTTATGTGGACATTAAAGGACAAATCCTGATCAAAAACAACTCTAAGATTCTTTACGGTGGAGCTGGAGGCCAGGGTGATCCCATCTAAAGTAACTAAGTCTCTAGAGAGAGAGTACAAGCTGCTCCTCTGCTGCTGTCTTTAACCAGCTCTCTAAAAAGAAGTGAAGATTTGCTCTACCTCTGTGCAAGAATCCCTGTCCACTTCTCCAAACTATGCAACCCTACTTCAAAAAAACTAGACTGGACTATACTTTTAACAGCAACAATGGCAGTTTTGATACATAAATCCTACAGTTATTAAGTATTAAAAGTTTGGTGTAGAAATATGTAAAGTCCGTACGTCCTTGTAGCACACCTGGTAGAGTGAGCACCCCATGTGCAAAAAGCCAAGGTCTTGCTGCAGTGATGTTGGTTCCATTCAGGCCTGTGGTCTTTTGCTGCTTGTCGTCCCCTCTCTTGCTGCTTTCCTGTCCTGTATAAAAACAAAATACATAATTGAGAAATATGTAAAGTAGCAGTAATTAATCCAGTTTTTAAAAATAACGTGGACTGATTTGCAGTGTGTCATTTGCAGGTTTAAGTTGACGAACTTAAAACATACTGTCACCAAAGGAAATGGCATTGGACATTTGAAACGTGCACTACTGAACACAAGGTTTTGTTTGGCAAAATGCTTTTGAACATATTTGAACTGAATCAGTTGATTTTAGTGCATCATGTTGGATGGGGATAATACCCATGAAGCACTGACAACTTAGCACCTGAACTATTTTAGGGTTTCTGGAAGTCAGACGTCAACTCCAATAAACAAAAACAAAAACAAAAAATGTACAGAACAGAAATGTATGAAGGCATATTGTCTCTTCATGTATGGGGACGCATGTATCAAGAGAAATGAACTTCTCTTGATACATGAGCCCCAAGAGGTCATTGAGGGTGTTTCCTTATTAGCTGAACACACACAAGATCAAATAAATCACACTGTCAGTGTCAGTTAGAGAAACCAAACAAAAGCTGATGTTGTTTCATGTCTTTAGGTTGGAAAGATTGCGATATTACTTCCTCTGTGGTAGTGCAGTGAGATGCCTACATAACAATGGACCAATCAGATTGCTCTAAATTTGTTCCCTCCCCCTTGATATGGTTACATTAAGGTGAATCATCTTCTAACGCAGTCTAAATTTCAGTGATCTCAAGTGGAATAACATGAAAATGCTGATCGTGTTTTATTTACTGCTGATCCTCACAGTGGGGCGTAAGTCAACTTTTGTCTTATAAATATATTTTCATCTTCTTGCATCAGTTGAGCACAGAGCAGATATGAATCTATCTCTGTTGTTGATCACTGCTGTATTTAATTTTATCTTTAGGATGCTCAGATGACATTGACATGAAGACTGTTGGTGTTGGAGACGATGTGAATTTGACGTGTCCACGACAGACATCAAAACTGATCACAGAAACTTGGTTTTGGATCAGACTAGTTTCTGGAAAGATGCCTGAAATCTTGGGAGGAACATATGTCATTGATAAAGTTGTTAGCAAAACTCGGATAGCAACAAAGCAAGAACCTGGAACATTTCTTCTGCAAATTCATGAGACAAAGCTCAGCGATACTGGACTTTACTACTGTATAAAAATAAACCAGCTAGAAATGACATTTTTGAAAGGAACATTTCTGAAGATTAAAGGTAAACACCATTTATAACAGTAGTTTACACTTTCATCCAATTTTCAAAAGTATATGTAAAGAAAAGTACATTTCCATATTATATTTATTCTACTGAGTAAAGTACATTGAGTCTCCTTTTTGTTTTTTCCAGGACCAGAACCTGATATCACTGCCGTCATTCAAGTCAAATCTGATCCAGTCCGTCCAGGAGACTCAGTGACTCTGCAGTGTTCAGTCCTCTCTGACTCTGAGAATAAAACCTGTCCAGGAGAACACAGTGTGTACTGGTTCAGAGCCGGATCAGATGAATCACATCCCAGTTTAATTTACGCTCATGGAAACAGTGGTGATGAATGTGAGAGGAGTCCTCAGACTCACTCTCCACAGAAATGTGTCTACAGCTTCTCTAAGAACGTCAGCTCCTCTGATGCTGGGACTTATTACTGTGCTGTGGCCACATGTGGCGAGATATTATTTGGAAATGGAACAAAGCTGGAGATTGAAGGTAACTGCAGAACATTTTAATACAAATCATTAATAATCATTCATTTAAAACTGGTAGAATCTCATAAAAATAATAACCTTTCATTATTTTCCCCTGTTCTTATTGTTTCAGCCTTCAACAGGCAGGATCCAGTTCTGTTTCTGTTGTGTGCTGCTTTGGCTCTGAGTCTGATCGTTATCGGCTTCCTTGTTTGTGCCATCAAGAAGAAATCCTGTGATTGTTGTAACGGTAAGAGATGTAACTCATACACTGATCTATTAAACAAAAGTTAACGTCAGTTCATTTACATATGTGCTGTGTATAACTATAACCTACAGCATCATTCATCTGCAATACAGTGAAATCCATCAATTTCATAATCTATAATTTCTTTTTTAATAATACAGCTGTTCTCACTCTGCAAGCAAATGTTGCAGCAGCCAGTGGTGATCATCAAAGTCATCAGGTAAACAATTTGATGATGGACTTTTAAAAAGTTATCAGGATGTATTAAATCTGATCTCGCATTTATTTGCATTTTTTGCACTTTTATTTCTTCAGAGAAATGAGGACACTTTGGTTTATTACACCAAACTTTACCTGGAGGAAAGCTGGCAAGGCAGGAAGAGGAAGTGCAACAGCAGAGGAAGAGAGCATGTACAGTGATGTCACGGCCTTTTCTAACAATATATACACTGGATTTGCTTATTGATACTCATATAATTTTTATGAACCACACTGGGTGGGAAATACATTGCTTCAGCAGCACTGGCGCTGACATTTCACCTCAGAAATAAACCACATAATATAATCTTGATAAAGTAAAGGATGTTAAATGCAAAATATTAATATGTTTTGTCAAAAGAGTTGCAATGAGGAAATCAAATATGATGCAAAAATCACCACATTTAATAGTTTGATGTTTTTGTTAATAGCCTGTATCACTGTGCATTACATCTTACAATATTGTTTAGTTATTGTGTGCATTTTAGTATTAAGTTCTCTAATGTTTTTGATTGTGATGCATGTTGGGTGTCTTGGAAGACTGTTTGATTGAATATCTCATTAAACGTTGTAGAAATACTAACAACATTTCAGCTAAGCAAAATCTCAGGAGGTTAAAACAGTGTAATAAGTTTACAGTTTCTTACATGATTTGAAATTAAATGTAAATATGTTAATAAAAATCTGTGCCAAAGAAGTTTTTGTTACTTGTAAGGCCTGTGATGAACTGGTGATTTGTCCTGGGTGTACTGCGTGACCGTTACATTAATGATGATTTATAGATGAGTTATATCAAGAGTCAGCCTCAGTACAGTTGTCATGAACAGGGAAATTTGCTATAGAGACTAAAAGCTTTTTTTGGACAAGACTGTAAACATGTTTATTTCTGCTGTGAAGTTGAACATTTTAATATGGGGCCTTATGGAGACCGACTTGTTCTGTCATGTTCAGTTTTTGGCACTTCCAGGTTGGCTTCACCTCACAGCCACTGAGGTTGCCACTTGGGTGAGACACAGATAGAGAGAGGAGCAGTGACACAAACAGTGGTTTGGAGTGACAGTGAAGTGCTGTCTCAGTGTCCACCACAACATCCCACAACTGTAGACAGAAGCATGGCTGAAAAAAACAATTCAACAACAATGGATTAATTTTTTCTTTGTTTAAAAAAAAGTTTTTCAAAAAGTACAGAGCAAAAACTAACTTTTTTTTATTGAGAGAATATGCAGACTATGTGAACATGAGCACAGCCCCTGCTCTGTCTATAGAGAGGGATGCTGCTGGCCGGGGTTGGCACCTCACATAAAATACACAAAGTATTTTATGTTGTAGACACAATCTTTCTTAGGAAACAAAATCTATCTTTGTTTAAACAATATACTGTGCAATGTTACATAACAGATAAATGCTAAGTGAATAAACTCCTCTGTCTTTCTGGTATTACCACACTTCATAAAGGTCCTCAGCATTTCTGTCGTGGCGAAGCCACATGCTACACTGCGCTGACAGACATAGGCTGTGGCCGGCCATTTCTCCACCCTTTGACCAACAATCAAGGTTGTTTACTCAGAACAGACCTGAAGTTGAGCTTCAACAGGATATGTAGTGAGGGAGGAGCTACAACAGGTTTCAGGCTAATTTTAATTCTTGCTGTTCAATGTGCTCATTCAAAGAACAAAGAATGTCTGTAGATTATGTTTTTAAAGATGAAACCAAAGATTGGTTTAATTTTAATGTCCATCACTGCACAAAGTGATGCACTGGACCACAATTCTGCAAACATGTAAAATCTATTTGCAGATAATCAGGTAAAGTTCATTTAAGATCACAGTTCAAACTCCTGATTTTGCCAAAAAGTCCAGACTGGGACCAGTGAATGATTAGCACCTCCCCCTCTAACAGTAACTACCAATGAAAAGAAGCAACCTGCATAAAATAAAAACGATAATGATATAGTGTGACTGGGTGTGTGTTCAAGCATTCTGTTTATCAACTCCTGTAATTTGTTGTAACATCAATAATATAAATGAATATAATATACTGACATGTTTTAAATAAAAATATAACAGCAGTCAAGAGCAGCTTCATGACGCTAAAACAGAGAGTGAGAAAGAGAGAAGAGCGCTGTTAGATTCACACTTTGAAGACCGACCACAACGATGCTGAAGTTTCCATCCAACATTTGTTTGTCAGTGGTGACTGTGAGTGTCTTTATCTCTGTGTGTGTTCAGTGCAAAGCAGGACATAAAGTACATAAAAGTATATGACAGATTTCACAGTTGTTACTTTTCTTGTGTCAGATCAACTTGTTCTGACTTGTGGTTAAAAATATGTTGACCCTGATGAAGGCCACAAACCACAACACATTGGTCTAACAAATGTTATGACAGCTTTGGCCCTCTAGTTAGATGACAGATGTATCTTCATTCTCTGTACACCTTTCAAGTCGGTGACTTTAGGTAAGAAACTCCTGCTTTGAGTTTGTGGTGTTGTACTGGATTACATTATATTGTCAGGTGTTCCTGTCCCTGTTATTGTGAGGGTGTCAGGCACTGTACATACAGTACATGTATGTTAATCACCTTGTTGTTATTTTATTTGTGGTTTTCTCACATGTTCACATGGTTCACCCCCTCAGATAAAAATATGCAGGTCAGAAACTCTAAACGCCTCCAGTTGAATGTGTTCCTCTGATACTGTGAGAGAGTCACTCTGCTGCTGCCTTTCACAGCTCTCTGAAGAGAAGTGAAGTGAGTGTACAGGATGGATGGTTTAACAGCCCTCCTCAACTCTGTACACTGCGCTCTTCCTGCTGATGTGAATGACAGGCAGAGTGGGCGAGTCATCAGTGATGATGTGGAGTGAAATGGTGGGCTGATGATGGCTCTTTTGTCATTTTAGGTGTACACAAATCAAACAGATCCATTACTTCCTCTTTAACTGACTGCTACAGACATTTTGTAGGATTTTCTCTTCACACATATCTCAACATATTGTGTTCCTTTGATACAAGCTGCTCCTCTGCTGCTGTCTTTAACCAGCTCTCTAAAAAGAAGTGAAGATTTGCTCTACCTCTGTGCAAGAATCCCTGTCCACTTCTCCAAACTATGCAACCCTACTTCAAAAAAACTAGACTGGACTATACTTTTAACAGCAACAATGGCAGTTTTGATACAAAAATCCTACAGTTATTAAGTATAAAAAGTTTGGTGTAGAAATATGTAAAGTCCGTACGTCCTTGTAGCACACCTGGTAGAGTGAGCACCCCATGTGCAAAAAGCCAAGGTCTTGCTGCAGTGATGTTGGTTCCATTCAGGCCTGTGGTCTTTTGCTGCGTGTCGTCCCCTCTCTTGCTGCTTTCCTGTCCTGTATAAAAAAATACGTAATTGAGAAATATGTAAAGTAGCAGTAATTAATCCAGTTTTTGATAATAACATGGACTGTTTTGCAGTGTGTCATTTGCATCCAAAGCTGTTGGGTGCCAGTTCAAGAAGTACAGTCAAGTTTAAGTTGACTAACTTAAAACGTACTGTCACCAAAGGAAATGGCATTGGACATTTGAAATGTGCACTATTGAACACAAGGTTTTGTTTGGCAAAATGCTTTTGAACATATTTGAACTGAATCAGTTGATTTTGGTGCATCATGTTGGATGGGGATAATACCCATGAAGCACTGACAACTTAGCACCTGAACTATCTTAGGGTTTCTGGAAGTCAGACGTCAACTCCAATAAAAAGAAACAAAAACAAAAAATGTACAGAACAGAAATGTATGAAGGCATATTGTCTCTTCATGTATGGGGACGCACATTGTCTTCTCTTGATACATGCGCCCCAAGAGGTCATTGAGGGTGTTTCCTTATTAGCTGAACACACACAAGATCAAATAAATCACACTGTCAGTGTCAGTTAGAGAAACCAAACAAAAGCTGATGTTGTTTCATGTCTTTAGGTTGGAAAGATTGCGATATTACTTCCTCTGTGGTAGTGCAGTGAGATGCCTACATAACAATGGACCAATCAGATTTCTCTAAATTTGTTCCCTCCCGCTTGATATAGTTACATTAAGGTGAATCATCTTCTAACGCAGACTAAATTTCAGTGATCTCAAGTGGAATAACATGAAAATGCTGATCGTGTTTTATTTACTGCTGATCCTCACAGTGGGGCGTAAGTCAACTTTTGTCTTATGAATATATTTTCATCTTCTTGCATCATTTGAGCACAGGGCAGATATGAATCTATCTCTGTTGTTGATCACTGCTGTATTTAATTTTGTCTTTAGGATGCTCAGATGATCTGATCTTTGACATGAAGACTGTTGGTGCTGGAGACGATGTGAATTTGACGTGTACACGACAGACAACAAAACTGATCACAGAAATTTTGTTTTGGATCAGACTAGTTTCTGGAAAGATGCCTGAATTCTTGGGAGGAACATATTCCTTTGATTATAAAGGTTTTAACAAGACACCTCGCATGACAACAAAACAAGAACCTGGAACATTTCTTCTGCAAATTCATGAGACAAAGCTCAGCGATACTGGACTTTACTACTGTATAAAAATAAACCAGCTAGAAATTACATTTTTGAAAGGAACATTTCTGAAGATTAAAGGTAAACACCATTTACATTTAGTAGTTTACACTTTCATCCAATTTTCACACATGTAGATGTGAAAAAAAGTACATATCCTTATTATATTTATTCTAATGAGTAAAGTACATTGAGTCTCCTTTTTGTTTTTTCCAGGACCGGAACCTGATATCACTGCCGTCATTCAAGTCAAATCTGATCCAGTCCGTCCAGGAGACTCAGTGACTCTGCAGTGTTCAGTCCTCTCTGACTCTGAGAGTAAAACCTGTCCAGGAGAACACAGTGTGTACTGGTTCAGAGCCGGATCAGATGAATCACATCCCAGTTTAAGTTACGCTCATGGAAACAGTGGTGATGAATGTGAGAGGAGTCCTCAGACTCACTCTCCACAGAAATGTGTCTACAGCTTCACTAAGAACGTCAGCTCCTCTGATGCTGGGACTTATTACTGTGCTGTGGCCACATGTGGGGAGATATTATTAGGAAATGGAACAAAACTGGAGATTGAAGGTAACTGCAGAACCTTTTAATACAAATCATTAATAATCATTCATTTAAAAACTGCTAGAATCTCATCAAAATAATAACCTTTCATTATTTGCTCCTCTTCTTATTGTTTCAGCCTTCAACAGGCAGGATCCAGTTCTGTTTCTGTTGTGTGCTGCTTTGGCTCTGAGTCTGATTGTTATCGGCTTCCTTGTTTGTGGCATCAAAAAGAAATCCTGTGATTGTTGTGACGGTAAGAGATGTTACTCATACACTGATCTATTAAACAAAAGTTAACATCAGTTCATTTACATATGTGCTGTGTATAACTATAACCTACAGCATCATTCATCTGCAATACAGTAAAATCCATCAGTTTCATAATCTATTATTTCTTTTTTAATAATACAGCTGTTCTCACTCTGCAAGCAAATGTTGCAGCAGCCAGTGGTGATCATCAAAGTCATCAGGTAAACAATTTGATGATGGACTTTTAAAAAGCTATCAGGATGTATTAAATCTGATCTCTCATTTATTTGCATTTTTGCACTTTTATTTCTTCAGAGAAATGAGGACACTTTGGTTTATTACACCAAACTTTACCTGGAGGAAAGCTGGCAAGGCAGGAAGAGGAAGTGCAACAGCAGAGGAAGAGAGCATGTACAGTGATGTCACGGCCTTTTTTAACAATGTATACACTGGATTTGCTTATTGATACTCATATAACTTTTATGAACCACACTGGGTGGGAAATACATTGCTTCAGCAGCACTGGCGCTGACATTTCACCTCAGAAATAAACCACATAATATAATCTGGATAAAGTAAAGGATGTTAAATGCAAAATATTAATATGTTTTGTCAAAAGAGTTGCAACAAGGAAATCAAATATGATGCAAAAATCGCCACATTTAATAGTTTGATGTTTTTGTTAATAGCCTGTATCACTGTGCATTACATCTTACAATATTGTTTAGTTATTGTGTGCATTTTAGTATTAAGTTCTCTAATGTATTTGATTGTGATGCATGTTGGGTGTCTTGGAAGACTGTTTGATTGAATATCTCAGTAAACGTTGTAGAAATACTAACAACATTTCAGCTAAGCAAAATCTCAGGAGGTTAAAACACTGTAATAAGTTTACAGTTTCTTACATGATTTGAAATTATATGTAAATATGTTAATAAAAATCTGTGCCAAAGAAGTTTTTGTTACTTGTAAGGCCTGTGATGAACTGGTGATTTGTCCTGGGTGTACTGCGTGACCGTTACATTACAGATGATTTATGGATGAGTTATAGAAAAGGTCAGCCTCAGTACAGTTGTCATGAACAGGGAAATTAGTTATAGAGACTAAAACCCTTTTTGTGCAAGACTGTTAACATGTTTATTTCTGTTGTGAAGTTGAACATGGAGACCGACTTGTTCTGTCATGTTCAGTTTTTGGCACTTCCAGGTTGGCTTCACTTCACAGCCACTGAGGTTGCCACTTGGGTGAGACACAGAGAGAGAGAGGAGCAGTGAGACAAACATTGGTTTGAAGTGACATGAAGTGCTGTCTATGTGTCCACCACAACATCCCACAACTGAAGACAGAAGCATGGCTCAAAAAAACAATTCAACAATCAATTTTTATTGAGAGAATATGCAAACTATGTGAACATGAGCACAGCCCCTGCTCTGTCTATAGAGAGGGATGCTGCTGGTAATGGTTGGCACCTCACATAAAATACACAAAGTATTTCACCTGCGAAAATGAAGAGACAGAAGTCAATATCCGATTTTTTTTACAAATAAACAGGCAAAACAAAATGAGCAAACTACTCCAGCTTCCACTGTGGCCTCAACAGCGTCCATCTCCACCACGGACTCCGACGACCTGCCAAGCCGTGGCTAGCTGCTGTCCTCCGGCTTATAAGGCCTATAAGTGAAGCAATGAATGCTGTCCCTGTGGCCAAAGAACTACAGTCAGAAGTGCACAAACTGTTGAAACTGTTTTTCATGATCCCAGTCACTACAGCATCAGCTGAAAGATCTTTCTCAACGCATACCTGCGTTCAACTATGACACAGAGAAGGCTTAATGACTTGATGTGATTTTCTGTGGTATGGCTGCAGCAGGCGCAGGCCTGTTGTCTTGCTTACTTTTCATTTAACTGCGGAGCTGCACTTGTTTTGTTGTTAGGTGTGTGTGTGTGTGTGTGTGTGTGTGTGTGTGTGTGTGTGTGAGTGTGTGCGTGCGGCTCTGCACATCAGTCTGATATGAGTGTTGACTTGTGATGATAATGACTATGATGTTGATTTAGATTCAAGGCAGCAAGATGAGTTTTGGTTGTGGTTGTGGACTAGATGTACTTTGTTGTTTGCTATAGTTTCATCTGTGCGTTTATGTGTAAATAGGCTTGGCCTGTTGTGGGTGAATGTTAGAGTGGGATCAGAGGGGTTAATCTGAGCAAGAATGTGTGTGTGTTCATCATGCGTGTACTGTAGATGTGACTGTGTGGTGTCCTAATAAAAAAAAATGCTCTGCAACGTTGCTTAATACATCAGTAATATTGTCTGTTTCAATGCATATGCCCCCCACCCCCTCCGAGTGACTTGAAATCATGCCCCCCCCCTTGTTCAGATGCGTTCCAGACACAATCTTTCTTAGGACACAAAATCTGTCTTTGTTTAAACAATATACTGTGCAATGTTAGATAACACATAATAAACTCCTCTGTCTTTCTGGTCTTACCACACTTTGTAAAGGTCCTCAGCATGTCTGTCGTGACAACAACCAAAGCCATATGCTACACTGCACTGACAGACACAGGCTGTGGTCGGCCATTTCTCCACCCTTTGACCAACAATCAAGGCTGTTTACTCAGAACAGACCTGATGATGAGCTTCAACAGGATATGTAGTGAGGGAGGAGCTACAACAGGTTTCAGGCTAAGTTTAGTTCTTGCTGTTTAATGTGCTCATTCAAAGAACAAATAATGTCTTTAGATTATGTTTTTAAAGATGAAACCAAAGATTGTTTTAATTTGAATGTAAATGTATTGATTCATTGACCACAGGCTGCCAGTCCATCACTGCACAAAGTGATGCACTGGACCACAATTCTGCAAACATGTAAAATCTATTTGCAGATAATCAGGTAAACTTAATTTAAGATCACAGTTCAAACTCCTGATTTTGCCAAAAAGACCAGACTGGGACCAGTGAATGATTAGCACCTCCCCCTCTAACAGTAACTACCAATGAAAAGGAGCAACCTGCATAAAATAAAAACAATAATGATATAGTGTGACTGGGTGTGTGTCTAAGCGTCCTGTTTATCATCATTTGTTTGTCAGTAGTGACTGTGAGTGTCTTTATCTGTGTGTGTTCAGTACAAAGCAGGACACAAAGTACATGAAAGTATATGACAGATTTCACAGTTGTTACTTTTCTTGTGTCAGATCAACTTGTTCTGACTTGTGGTCAACAATATGTTGACCCTGATGAAGGCCACAAACCACAACACATTGATCTAACAAATGTTACGACAGCTTTGGCCCTCTAGATAGATGACAGATGTATCTTCATTCTCTGTACACCTTTCAAGTCGGTGACTTTAGGTAAGAAACTCCTGCTTTGAGTTTGTGGTGTTGTACTGGATTACATTATATTGTCAGGTGTTCCTGTCCCTGTTATTGTGAGGGTGTCAGGCACTGTACATACAGTGCAGTGGCCCAGGATTGTTTTATGTTTGTCACCTTGTTGTTATTTTGTTTGTGGTTTTCTCACAGGTTCACATGGTTCACCCCCTCAGATAAAAATATGCAGGTCAGAAACTCTAAACGCCTCCAGTTGAATGTGTTCCTGTGATACTGTGAGAGAGTCAGTCTGCTGCTGCCTTTCACAGCTCTCTGAAGAGAAGTGAAGTGAGTGTACAGGATGGATGGTTTAACAGCCCTCCTCAACTCTGTACACTGCGCTCTTCCTGCTCATGTGACTGACAGGCACAGTGGGCGGGTCATCAGTGATGATTGTGGAGCATCTAAAATGGCGGGCTCGCACAGCTTTTAAGATGGCTCTTTTGTTTTTGTGTGTCACTGTGTCAAATCATTGAATACATCAAATCGATCAATTCATTATTTTTTAACTGATTGCTACAACATTTTTGTAGAATTAGACATGCCAATATAGTTATTAAGTACCCTTTTTGTTTATTAAGCTTTTGAAAGATCTTCTTTGATCTTTGAAAGTCAAATGACTCAGTGAACACTGAGAGATGGCACTGATGTAAAGAGAGAAAATGATATGTTTTTCATCAAATCCAATCTAACATAATTTAATATAACTCACTAAATTTAAAGGACTTAATATGTGCAGAAGCACAGGCACTCGATGGTGTGAAGAAGACACAAAAAAAGGATCAGCAGCCACTCTGGATTGTAAAACATTTCATTTAGTTTCAATTTTGATATATAAATCTGATGACTTTCTCACTGTCTAACTTTGCTCGTAGTGTTATTGGTGTATGTAAATCCAGGTCTGTGGTGACCACAGCTGAAGGAGGCATGATGCTGGTAAAACTTCACTTGAGCCATGAAAAGTGAATGTAAAATCTATGGGCCGAGCGGGAACTAGAGGCTGGAGATGGCAGGGGAAGTGCTCGTGCTCATATTCAGTGGGCCACACAACAAAACCTGAAAGCTAGAAAATATTATTGCCATATCCATCAAGCAAGTAATTCTCATTGGACTAAATAGGCGCCATCAAACACCAATAGACAGCTTCTGAAGTCGGGGACGCCTGGGCTGCTCGCAGAGAGACACGGCTTCTTGTGGAATAAACACTCAGAGTCACGTTGGATTCTGCCTTGATCTGGAGGCGATTACCATCAGGAGGAAGGAGAGCTCAGTGTACAACACAAAAAAATACTGTATTGTGTCATATTGTCTCTTCTTCCTTGTATTTAAGCAAATTTTCACGATACAGTACATGACCCCTAAAAGGTAAAGTGAGTCTATCTGAATCACTGAAGTTCACATTAAGATCTCTTGTGTTTACTCTCAGTGTCAGTTATAGAAACCCACCATGAAACATGAAACAAACGCTTGCTGTTGCTGTTGTTTCATGTCTTTAGGTTGGAAAGATGGTTGATATTATTTCCTCTGTGGTAGTACAGTGAAACGCCAACGTAACAACAGGCCAATCAGATTGCTCTAAAATTGTTCCCTCCCCCTTGATATGATTATATTAAGGTGAATCATCTTCTATTAGGATCTAATTTTACTGAAGTCTCAAGTGGAATAACATGAAAATGCTGATCATGTTTTATTTACTACTGATCCTCACAGTGGGGCGTAAGTCAACTTTTGTCTTATAAGTATATTTTCATCTTCTTGCATCATTTGAGCACAGGGCAGATATGAATCTATCTCTGTTGTTGATCACTGCTGTATTTAATTTTTCTTTAGGATGCTCAGATGATCTGATCTTTGACATGAAGACTGTTGGTGTTGGAGATGATGTGAATTTCACATGTACACACCAGACATCGTCAGAGTTCGAAGCAACTTTTTTTTGGATCAGGCTAGTTTCTGGAAATTTTCCTGAATTATTGGGAGGAGCATTTAACTTTGATTATAAAGATGTTGACAAGACACCTCACATGACAACAAAACAAGAACCTGGAACATTTCTTCTGCAAATTCATGAGACAAATCTCAGCGATACTGGACTTTACTACTGTATAAAAATAAATGAACTTAGCCTGACGTTTTTGAAAGGAACATTTCTGAGGATTAAAGGTAAACACCATTTATAACAGAAGTTTACATTTAAATCTAATGATCATGTATATGTAAAGACAGTATCCTTCCATAATTTATAGGACAATGATTATGGACATAAATTACCATTTTTAATTACGTTTCTTTTCAGTCAGTAAAACATTTTTTTGTCTTTGTACTTTCCAGGACCAGAACCTGATATCACTGCCGTCATTCAAGTCCCTTCATCTGATCCAGTCCGTCCAGGAGACTCAGTGACTCTGCCGTGTTCAGTCGTCTCTGACTCTGAGAATAAAACCTGTCCAGGAGAACACAGTGTGTACTGGTTCAGAACTGGATCAGATGAATCACATCCCAGTTTAATTTACGCTCATGGAAACAGTGGTGATGAATGTGAGAGGAGTCCTCAGACTCACTCTCCACAGAAATGTGTCTACAGCTTCTCTAAGAACGTCAGCTCCTCTGATGCTGGGACTTATTACTGTGCTGTGGCCACATGTGGGGAGATATTATTTGGAAATGGAACAAAACTGGAGATTGAAGGTAACTGCAGAACATTTTAATATAAATCATTAATAATCATTTATTTTAAAACTGGTAGAATCTCATAAAAATAATCACCTTTCATTATTTGCTCCTCTTCTTATTGTTTCAGCCTTCAACAGGCAGGATCCAGTTCTGTTTCTGTTGTGTGCTGCTTTGGCTCTGAGTCTGATCATCATTGCCCTCCTGATTTACACCATCAAGAAAAAATCTGGTGGTTTTTGCAACTGTAAGTTTCTTTAACATCAGTCGATTTTGCCAAAGCTTACTTCACAGGATTTGTCTCATTATTTATATAGTCTAATATCCAATCAATCAAAATACAATACTGTATTTTGATTGATTGATGCATAAATTATTTTCATCTGCATCTTTCAAGTTAAATCATCATTCATGTTTTTGCAATACAGCTGCTGCTGTTCTGGAAACAAATTCTGCAACAGCTAGTGATCAGCAAAGTCAGCAGGTAAGGTATACAAAGAAAAGATGACAATGGAAAAGCTGTTGACATATGTGAATATTTACATCTGCTGTCAATAACATTATTCCATATATTTGCTCAGAGAGATGAAGACCATTTGACTTATGCTGCACCGACCTTCAGCAAGAGGAAAGCTGGCAAAGCAGAGAGAAGGAATGTAAAAACAGCAGAGGGAGAAACAATGTACTCTGGTGTCAGGACTTTTGGGACAGATTAACAATGGATTAATATCATTTTCTATCTGGAACATTGTGGAAAATATTCTGCTTCACATCAATATTTGCATCTGATATTAGTAACAATATTTCATTTGGATCAACTTTAAAATTTATCATTTTGACTCAGTTTGTTTCATCTGTTTGTAATCAACGTACGGCTCATATGTCCTGTTATTTTCTCTGATGATGGAAAAATATCCAACTTTTTTACAGCTTTAAAGTTGGTGCATTGCATAACATGTAGGTATACACACACAGGTATACAGGTTTACGCTACCACTAATACTGGCCTACTGAATGATTTTAAGGCTCTTAATCAATATAATGCAAATAAAAAAATTAACTCAATTGATGTTTGTGCATATGCGACTTTTTTCCTTGAAAGACAAACTTACAGTATAAGAAAGATCCCACATCTACAATTGAAAAGAATATAAAACTAAAAACATATTTTAATTAAATATAGTGCCTCAAAACTGTTCCTGTGGTGTCGGTGTCATGTCAGATTAAAAGAAAAAAAAAAAAACATGTTACATTTGGAGAGGAAAAATGGGGGGTGGGCACAGACAGAGAGTAATGCCTGTATGGACAGCAGAATCAGACAAGCAAGCAACGTAACCAGGCTCAGCAGAGGCAGAGCATGGCAGATGAAAAGAGACTAAAGAAGATGACGAAGGGAGCTAAGAAGAGAGAAGGAGACTGTGACTGACTTTTAGTTGTTGGTGAGAGCTTCAAGAAATAAAAGACTGAAAGACGCAGAGCTGGGCTTCTTGATGTTGGACTAGTGAGTGATATAAGCTGGCTGTTATGTCTTGTGTTGTTGCACTTGACTGATGTTTCCACATATGTACATGTTTCATACTCTTATTTGTCATGGATATTGATTTGCGTTTACAATAGCAAATAACGAGTGTAGGTTACACCACCACCGCTATGTATTGCACTTATCACTATGAGCTAGTGTCACCTTGTACTTCCAGTAAACAGGCTTGACCACCAAGAAGAGCGCTGTTAGATTCACACTTTAGATTGAAGACTGACCACAACAATACTTTAGCTTCCATGCATCATTTGTTTGTCAGTGGTGACTGTGAGTGTGTGTTTATCTGTGTGTCAAAGTACAAAGCAGGACATAAAGTACATAAAAGTATTTACTGCAGAGCTTCTCTTATATATTACATTTTACAGTTGTTACTTTTCTTGTGTCCGATCAACTTGTTCTGACTTGTGGTTAAAAATATGTTGACCCTGATGAAGGCCACAAACCACAACACATTGATTTAACAAATGTTATGACAGCTTTGGCCCTCTAGATAGATGATAGATGTATTTTCGTTCTCTGTAATACTGTAATGCTGTTGCCTTTCACCCTCCTCAACTCTGTACGCTGTGCTCTTCCTGCTGATGTGACTGACAGGCAGAGTCTTTGTGTGTCACTGTGGCAAACGGCTGAATACATCTTTTTTTACAAATGCACAGAAATCAAACAGATCGATTAATTCCTCTTTAACTGACTGCTACCGACAATATATTTATTCAGTGTCTTTTTTAAAAATGGATATTTAGCCTTTTGAAAGAAAAAGATCACTGTAAACCTTATCTTCTGTGCACTGAGTCATTTGACTTTGATTATAAGATGGCAGTGATGTAAAGAGAGAGTTATATGTGTTTTGATCAGAGCTAACATAATTTAATATAACCAATAATTCAATGGACTTAATATGTGCACAAATACAGGCACTTAATAGCATGAAGAACACACAGAAGAGAAACGGCTTGGACCAGCAGCCACTCTGGATTGCAAAAGATTTAAATTGTGTCGCTCATCCTTTGTTTTAGTTTTGATAAATAAATCCTACAATCCTCAAAGAGGCAATATATAAGATTGGGAGAAGAGGTATTGTTTCAAGAATTTTCAAAACATTTAAATGAACATTATTAACAGAATGTGAAGCAAAGACATCATGTCAAAGACATCGATGTATTATGTTGCAGAGATATTTACTGAAATTAGAATGCTATCCAGCTAGCTTCGGCTCGTATTTTTCTTGTAATACCACTTTTGTCTTGACAGGCGATATTGAGTCACTGTAGTACTCTGGCCTCGGTCCAACATGAGGCAAAGGAGAGGAGAGTCAGGCAGGCTGGAGGGAGGGTGCATAATGAGACCTGCATACAGCGACACCACTTACTGTACTTCCAATGTTGCCCAGTGGCCATTCACGGTACTGCAGCAAAACACTTCAAGAAGCCTTTTCTCCATAGATCACTGTTATAAAAGAACCATCTGTAAAACTGTTGACACCTCAAACTGCAAACAAAGTCAATTATGATTCTTTGTATAATAAAGTGTTCATCCATGGAGTTTTTATATTGGCAAAACTTCACTCGAGCCGAGAAAAGTGAAAAGTAAAATCTATGAGCTGAGCAGGAAGTAGAGGCTGGGGACGACAGGAGAAGTACTTGTGCACATATTCAGTGGGCCACATAACCAGAAAGTAAACCTGAAATCCATCAAACACCAATAGACAGCTTCTGAAGTCGGGGACCCCTGGGCTGCTCGAGGAGAGACCCGGCTTCTTGTGGAATAAACACTCAGAGTCACGTTGGATTCTGCCTTGATCTGGAGGCGATTACCAGCCGGAGAAAAAAGAGCTCAGTGTACAACACAAAAAAGTGCTGTATTGTGTCATATTGTCTCTTCTTCCTTGTATTTAAGGAAATTCTCTTGATACATGACCCCTAAAAGGTAAAGTGAGTCCATCCATCACTGAAGTTCACATTAAGATCTCTCGTGTTTACTCTCAGTGTCAGTTATAGAAACCCACCATGAAACATGAAACAAACGGTTGCTGTTGCTGTTGTTTCATGTCTTTAGGTTGGAAAGATGGTTGATATTATTTCCTCTGTGGTAGTACAGTGAAACGCTAACGTAACAACAGGCCAATCAGATTGCTCTAAAATTGTTCCCTCCCTCTTGATATGATTATATTAAGGTGAATCATCTTCTATTAGGATCTAATTTTACTGAAGTCTCAAGTGGAACATCATGAAAATGCTGATCGTGTTTTATTTACTGCTGATCCTCACAGTGGGGCGTAAGTCAACTTTTGTCTTATAAATATATTTTCATCTTCTTGCATCATTTCAGCACAGGGCAGATATGAATCTATCTCTGTTGTTGATCACTGCTGTATTTAATTTTGTCTTTAGGATGCTCAGATGATCTGATGTTTGACATGAAGACTGTTGGTGTTGGAGATGATGTGAATTTGACGTGTACACGACAGACATCGTCAGGGCAAGGAACATTGTTTTGGATCAGACTAGTTTCTGGAAACTTTCCTGAATTATTGGGAGGAACATATTCCTTTGATTATGAAGGTGTTAACAAGACTCCTCACATGACAACAAAACAAGAACCTGGAACATTTCTTCTGCGAATTCATGACGCAAAGCTCAGTGATACTGGAGTTTACTACTGTATAAAAATAAACCTACTGGAAATGACATTTTTGAAAGGAACATTTCTGAGGATTAAAGGTAAACACCATTTATGATCGCAGTATGTAGTTATAGGTTCATATGCAAATAAAATACATTTCTGTAATTGTTTATGTATATAAATTACAAATTTTTAACTACTTTTATTTTCAATTCATAAATCACATTTATTCTTGTCTTTGGATTTCCCAGGACCAGAACCTGATATCACTGCCATCATTCAAGTCCCTCTATCTGATCCAGTCCGTCCAGGAGACTCAGTGAGTCTGCAGTGTTCAGTCCTCTCTGACTCTGAGAATAAAACCTGTCCAGGAGAACACAGTGTGTACTGGTTCAGAGCCGGATCAGATGAATCACATCCCAGTTTAATTTACGCTCATGGAAACAGTGGTGATGAATGTGAGAGGAGTCCTCAGACTCACTCTCCACAGAAATGTGTCTACAGCTTCTCTAAGAACGTCAGCTCCTCTGATGCTGGGACTTATTACTGTGCTGTGGCCACATGTGGGGAGATATTATTTGGAAATGGAACAAAGCTGGAGATTGAAGGTAACTGCAGAACATTTTAATACAATTCATTAATAATCATTAATTTAAAAAACTGGTAGAATCTCATAAAAATAATGACCTTTACCATTATTTGCCACTCTTCTTATTGTTTCAGCGTTCAACAGGCAGGATCCAGTTCTGTTTCTGTTGTGTGCTGCTTTGGCTCTGAGTCTGATTGTTATCGGCTTCCTTGTTTGTGCCATCAAGAAGAAATCCTGTGATTGTTGTAACGGTAAGAGATGTTACTCATACACTGATCTATTAAACAAAAGTTAACATCAGTTCATTTACATATGTGCTGTGTATAACTCTAACCTACAGCATCATTCATCTTCAAAACAGTAAAATCCATCAGTATCATATTCTATTATTTCTTTTTTAATAATACAGCTGTTCTCACTCTGCAAGCAAATGTTGCAGCAGCCAGTGGTGATCATCAAAGTCATCAGGTAAACAATTTGATGATGGACTTTTAAAAAGTTATCAGGATGTATTAAATCTGATCTCTCATTTATTTGCATTTTTGCACTTTTATTTCTTCAGAGAAATGAGGACACTTTGGTTTATTACACCAAACTTTACCTGGAGGAAAGCTGGCAAGGCAGGAAGAGGAAGTGCAACAGCAGAGGAAGAGAGCATGTACAGTGATGTCACGGCCTTTTCTAACAATCTATACACTAGATTTGCTTATTGATACTCATATAACTTTTATGAACCACACTGGGTGGGAAATACATTGCTTCAGCAGCACTGGCGCTGACATTTCACCTCAGAAATAAACCACATAATATAATCTGGATAAAGTAAAGGATGTTAAATGCAAAATATTAATATGTTTTGTCAAAAGAGTTGCAATGAGGAAATCAAATATGATGCAAAAATCACCACATTTAATAGTTTGATGTTTTTGTTAATAGCCTGTATCACTGTGCATTCCATCTTACAATATTGTTTGGTTATTGTTTGCATTTTAGTATTAAGTTCTCTAATATATTTGATTGTGATGCATGTTGGGTGTCTTGGAAGACTGTTTGATTGAATATCTCATTAAACGTTGTAGAAATACTAACAACATTTCAGCAAAGCAAAATCTCAGGAGGTTAAAACAGTGTAATAAGTTTACAGTTTCTTACATGATTTGAAATTATATGTAAATATCTGGTGATGTGTCCTGGGTGTACTGCATGACCGTTACATTACAGATGATTTATAGATGAGTTATATCAAGAGTCAGCCTCAATACAGTCATGTCATGAACAGGGAAATTAGCTATAGAGACTGAAAGCTTTTTTTGGACAAGACTGTAAACATGTTCATTTCTGCTGTGAAGTTGAACATTTTAATATGGGGCCTTATGGAGACCGACTTGTTCTGTCATGTTCAGTTTTTGGCACTTCCAGGTTGGCTTCACTTCACAGCCACTGAGGTTGCCACTTGGGTGAGACACAGAGAGAGAGGAGCAGTGACACAAACAGTGGTTTGAAGTGACAGTGAAGTGCTGTCTATATGTGTCCACCACAACATCCCACAACTGAAGACAGAAGCATGTCTCAAAAAAACAAATAAATTTTTTCTTAGTTTAAAAAAAGGTTTTTCAAAAAGTACAGAGTAAAAACAAACTTTTTTAATTGAGAGAATATGCAAACTATGTGAACATTTAGTAACTTTAACAAACTGGGGTTGGCACCTCACATAAAATATGTAAGTATTTTATGTTGTAGACACAATCTTTCTTAGGAAACAAATCTATCTTTGTTTAAACAATATACTGTGCAATGTTAGATAACAGATAAATACTAAATTAATAAACTCCTCTGTCTTTCTGGTCTTACCACACTTTGTAAAGGTCCTCAGCATGGCTGTCATGACAACAAGCGAAGCCACATGCTACACTGCACTGACAGTCATAGGCTGTGGTCGGCCATTTCTCCACCCTTTGACCAACAATCAAGGTTGTTTACTCAGAACAGACCTGACGATGAGCTTCAACAGGATATGTAGTGAGGGAGGAGCTACAACAGGTTTAAGGCTAATTTTAGTTCTTGCTGTTTAATGTGCTCATTCAAAGAACAAATAATGTCTGTAGATTATGTTTTTAAAGATGAAACCAAAGATTGTTTTACTTTTAATGTAAATGTATTGATTCATTGACCACAGGCTGCCAGTCCATCACTGCACAAAGTGATGCACTGGACCACAATTCTGCAAACATGTAAAATCTATTTGCAGATAATCAGGTAAAGTTAATTTAACATCACAGTTCAAACTCCTGATTTTGCCAAAAAGTCCAGACTGTGACCAGTGAATGATTAGCACCTCCCCCTCTAACAGTAACTACCAATGAAAAGGAGCAACCTGCATGAAATATAAACAATAATGATATAGTGTGACTGGGTGTGTGTCCAAGCATCCTGTTTATCAATTACTATAATTTGTTGTGACATTAATAATATAAATGAATATAATATACTGACATGTTTTAAATAAAAATATAACAGCAGTCAAGTGCAGCTTCATGAGGCTAAAACAGAGAGTGAGAAAGAGAGAAGAGCGCTGTTAGATTCACACCTTAGTTTAGAGACCGACCACAACAATGCTGAAGTTTCCATCCATCATTTGTTTGTCAGTGGTGACTGTGAGTGTCTTTATCTGTGTGTGTTCAGTGCAAAGCAGGACACAAAATATATGAAAGTATATGACAGATTTCACAGTTGTTGCTTTTCTTGCATCAGATCAACTTGTTCTGACTTGTGGTCAAAAATATGTTGACCCTGATGAAGGCCACAAACCACAGCACATTGGTCTAACAAATGTTATAACAATTTTGGCCCTCCAGATAGATGACAGATGTATCTTCATTCTCTGTACACCTTTCAAGTTGGTGACTTTAGGTAAGAAACTCCTGCTTTGAGTTTGTGGTGTTGTACTGGATTACATTATATTGTCAGGTGTTCCTGTCCCTGTTATTGTGAGGGTGTCAGGCACTGTACATACAGTACATCTATGTTAATCACCATGTTGTTATTTTATTTGTGGTTTTCTCACATGTTCACATGGTTCACCCCCTCAGATAAAAATATGCAGGTCAGAAACTCTAAACGCCTCCAGTTGAATGTGTTCCTGTGATACTGTGAGAGAGTCACTCTGCTGCTGCCTTTCACAGCTCTCTGAAGAGAAGTGAAGTGAGTGTACAGGATGGATGGTTTAACAGCCCTCCCCAACTCTGTACGCTGCGCTCTTCCTGCTGATGTGACTGACAGGCAGAGTGGGCGGGTCATCAGTGATGATTGTGGAGCATCTGAAATGGCGGCCCCACAACATTTAAGATGGCTGTTTTGTCTTTGTGTGCCACTGTAGCAAACTGCTAAATACATACTTTTTTAGGTGTAGACAAATCAGACATATCGATTACTTCCTCTTTAACTGACTGCTACAGACATTTTGTAGGATTTTCTCTACAGACATATCCCAACACATTTTGTTGCTCCGCTGCTGCCTTTAACCAGCTCTCTGAAAGGAAGTGAAACTTTGCTCTAGTCTGCTTCTCTAAACTGGGAGCATACTGACCACGGTCTACTGTCAGTAACAAACTGATTATGCATAGGTACCTCATATAACCCAACTTCAAAAAACCCAACCTATCCCTTTAACAGCAACAACTGCAGTTTTGACATATGAATCCGAAAATTAAAGATAAGATGTTGGGAGTCTGGGCACCCTGGTAGCTCACCTGGTAGAAAAGCAAAGGCCTTGCTGCTGTGACTTTGGTTCCATTCCAGCCTGTGGTCCTTCTTTTCTGTCTTCTCTCGTCCTGTATAAATAAAAGCATGAATGCCCAAAAATATACAATTAATAAATGTAAAGTAGCAGTCTTAATCCAGCTTGTAGACAATCAGTCTACTTTTCTGCTGTGTGTCATTTATGTCCAAAGGTAATGTTTAGTGCCAGTGTAGAAACTACTGTAACATGTCATTCAGCTAACATGGTGAAAAGCTTCACCTTGACTTTAAAGGCCCTGTGCATCCATACAGGTGATCTCAATTACCTAGTCTGATTAAGGTGAAGTTACGCTGGGAATAATATGATGTCATCAAACTCGCTGTCCTATTAGGCATGATACAGGTTCCTCAAAACCAACAGAAGATGGACGATAAGTCAGTCAAGTTACAGTGACCATACCGTGACCAAACCACAAAAAAATTGAACGTTTGAAACAATCACCACTGAACATGAGGTTTTGTTTGGCAAAATGCTTTTGAACATATTTGAACTGAATCGGTTGGTTTTAGTGCATCATGTTGGATGGGTATAATACCCATGAAGCACTGACAACTGAGCACCTGAACTATTTTAGGGTTTCTGGAAATCAGGAGCCAATTGTCCCTAATAAACATAAACAACAAATGACAACAAAAACTAAAAATGTACAGATCAGAAATGTGCTTTATGAAGGCATATTGTCTCTTCTTTGTTTTAAGGGAACTTCTCTTGATACATGAGCCCATTAGGTCATTGAGGGTGTTTCCTTATTAGCTGAACACACACAAGATCAAATAAATCACACTGTCAGTGTCAGTTAGAGAAACCAAACAAAAGCTGATGTTGTTTCATGTCTTTAGGTTGGAAAGATTGCGATATTACTTCCTCTGTGGTAGTGCAGTGAGATGCCTAAATAACAATGGACCAATCAGATTGCTCTAAACTTGTTCCCTCCCCCTTGATATGGTTACATTAAGGTGAATCATCTTCTAACGCAGACTAAATTTCAGTGATCTCAAGTGGAATAACATGAAAATGCTGATCGTGTTTTATTTACTGCTGATCCTCACAGTGGGGCGTAAGTCAACTTTTGTCTTATAAATATATTTTCATCTTCTTGCATCATTTGAGCACAGGGCAGATATGAATCTATCTCTGTTGTTGATCACTGCTGTATTTAATTTTTCTTTAGGATGCTCAGATGATCTGATCTTTGACATGAAGACTGTTGGTGTTGGAGATGACGTGAATTTCACGTGTACACGCGAGACATCGTCAGGGTTCAAAGCAACATTGTTTTGGATCAGGCTAATTTCTGGAAATATGCCTGAATTCTTGGGAGGAACATATTCCTTTGATTATAAAGGTTTTAACAAGACACCTCGCATGACAACAAAACAAGAACCTGGAACATTTCTTCTGCAAATTCATGAGACAAATCTCAGCGATACTGGACTTTACTACTGTATAAAAATAAATGAACTTAGCCTGACGTTTTTGAAAGGAACATTTCTGAGGATTAAAGGTAAACACCCTTTATAACAGAAGTTTACATTTAAATCTAATGATCATGTATATGTAAAGACAGTATGCTTCCATAATTTATCGGACAATGTTTATGGATATAAATGACCATTTTTAGTTACGTTTATTTTCAGTGAGTAAAACATGTTTTTGGCATTGTACTTTCCAGGACCAGAACCTGATATCACTGCCATCATTCAAGTCCCTCCATCTGATCCAGTCCGTCCAGGAGACTCAGTGACTCTGCAGTGTTCAGTCCTCTCTGACTCTGAGAATAAAACCTGTCCAGGAGAACACAGTGTGTACTGGTTCAGAACCGGATCAGATGAATCACATCCCAGTTTAATTTACGCTCATGGAAACAGTGGTGATGAATGTGAGAGGAGTCCTCAGACTCACTCTCCACAGAAATGTGTCTACAGCTTCTCTAAGAGCGTCAGCTCCTCTGATGCTGGGACTTATTACTGTGCTGTGGCCACATGTGGGGAGATATTATTTGGAAATGGAACAAAGCTGGAGATTGAAGGTAACTGCAGAACATTTTAATATAAATCATTAATACTCATTTATTTAAAAACTGGTAGAATCTCATCAAAATTATAACCTCTCATTATTTGCCACTGTTCTTATTGTTTCAGCCTTCAACAGGCAGGATCCAGTTCTGTTTCTGTTGTGTGCTGCTTTGGCTCTGAGTCTGATCATCATTGCCCTCCTGATTTATACCATCAAGAAAAAATCTGGTGGTTTTTGCAACTGTAAGTTTCTTAAACATCACTCGATTTTGCCAAAGCTGACTTCACAGGATTTGATATTAGTCTGATATGCAATCAATCAAAATACAATACTGATTTGCATAAATTATATTAATCTCCATTTTTCAAGTTAAATCGTCATTCATATTTTTACAATACAGCTGCTGCTGTTCTGGAAACAAATGCTGCACCTGCTAGCAATCAGCAAAGTCAGCAGGTAAGGTATACAAAGAAAAGATGACAATGGAAAAGCTGTTGGCATATGTGAAAATTAACATCTGTCTTTAACATTATTCCATATATTTTGTCAGAGAGATGAAGACCATTTGGCTTATGCTGCACCGACCTTCACCAAGAGGAAAGCTGGCAAAGCAGAGAGAAGGAATGTAAAAACAGCAGAGGGAGAAACAATCTACTCTGGTGTCAGGACTTTTGGGACAGATTAACAATGGATTAATATCATTTTTTTTATCCTGAATATTGTGGAAAATATTCTGCTTCACATGGATATTTGCATCTGATATTAGTAAGTAATAAGCAACATTTTATTTGGATGAACTTTAAAAAATATAATTTTAATAATTTTTACATAGTTTGTTTAGTCTGTTTGCAATCAATGTATGACCATACCAATGTATGTTCTATGATGATGGAAAAATATCCATTTTTTTTAATAGTTTTAAAAGCTTTCTGTGATTTTTGTGATTATTTTGTACAACAAGCTTTAACCACTGTGCCTCAAAACTGTTCCTCTGATGTTTTTGTGCAATGTCAGGTTAAAAAAAAAAAAAAAAACTCCTTCATTACATTAGAGAGTGAAAATGTCCCCTTCCTAGAGCCACTATAAAACATAATAATGTACTAGATTATAAAAATAATACTATTAATATTAATATTTTGCTTTGATTTATCATTGATCTGATATTGTAACAGCCCTAACACACAAGCACAATGAGTTATTTTTACTTTTATTACTATTATTATTATTATTATTGTTATTGTGGCAAGGTCCTATTTCAAACTCCTCAAAACTCTGGTAAAACACAGGTGTAGTTAGAAAAATATTATGTGATTTATTGCTGGCCTCCCAAGGTGCAAACAGTGACAATATTTACAAAACATAAATATAAAACAAAATTCTCTATCAGGGCCGTCGCTGGCATAAGTGGACTATGCCAGCTGTAAATGTGTCAGAAGGTCAAGTGCCCTTGTACTCTTTTAATGACTTAGTCTTGTTTAATAATAACTAGTTTCTTTGTTTTCTGGACAAAATGATCCTCCATGATCTTTGAACAATTTCTTTTGTTTTCGCTGTCTTTTACTTTTGACATCACGGCTCTGTTTGTAGCTATTTGCCAACCCTCAAATACAGCAAGAGATTTGATGTTAAATAATTTGTCCATCTCTATTATGTGTGTGTGTGTGTGTGTGTGTTCATTCAGTTGTGAGTGGTGTGTGCAATTTTCTGGGGCCACAAACACAATAGGGCCACTAAATGCCTAGGGCCAGGCCTGTTCTCTTTGTACAAGACCGCAAAAAGGTAAGTAACTCAATAAACCACACACAATCCAATCTCTATTTTAACGTTTAGCAGATGTTACCTTCTCTGTAACCCACCAAGACTCAGTGCACTAGTGCTAAAGCCCTTAAAAACAGTAGACTCTCCTGCTACTAATATCCATATCCATAAGAATCCATAAGAACAAGAAGAATAAATGATAACACATTTAACACATTCACAGCTTCTTGAACACAAATATAATTTCACTAACAAGGACCATGCCAGTATGGATTTAAGGTTAGACAGGTTTATTTCGTGTTATGGGCCAGAATGCACCGACATTATGTGCTGTAAGAGGGAAGAAGGGATGAGGGATGAAGGGATGAAGGTTGAGGGATGAAGGGATGAGGGTCGAGGACTGAGGGTCGAAGAGTTGAAGGTCGAGTGATGGAGGGGTGAAGGGAGGAGGGTGAAGGGATGGAGGGGTGGAGAGTGAGAGGAATAAACTAGGTCATTGGTAGATGGAGGGGTTCGGAGGTTGCCTGCGGTTGGGAAGACAGGAGAGAACCTGGAGGGAGTTGAGACTCTGGGTGGGGGAACCATCTCTCTATATATTAGAACCCCAAAAGAGAAGAGTGTGTGAGTTTCTGATGTCATTCAGATTGTTTCTGATGTTAATCAGATATGCTGATGAAGACCAGCGATCGAGGATTTTGGTGATGTTGTCCGGGATTCCCTGTTTTGAAGCGGTGGAGGCAGCTCCGACAGGAAAGGAGTCCTTGAGTATAGTTCGGGGGATATTCCGAATCTGGATAAAGTCTGCCGCAAGTGGTGGTGGAACCTGAAGCATGAGGCCACTCTACCGGTCTCTGTGATGAATAGGGGGTCTCTAGTAGAAGCTTGACAGGCTAGTTGAGAGTTCATGTATGTATGGGTTCGAAGGGGCTTAGATATGAGTTCTGTCAAAAGAAGTTGATGGGTTGAGGTTGACCAAACTGGTTGGTCTTGTTTTAGGTGATAGTGTATCGGAAGAGAGGAGGTCGGACACGAAGAATGGTGTTATGCATCGTACTTTAGTGTTGAGGCGGTAAACTCAGAACAGCGCAGAAAGCCAAAGAATGTCAGGAGGAACATAGAATCTAGGACTTTGTCTGTTCTTGGAGACAGGTATCCCTTGCAGAGGGTTTTGATGCAACGGGCAAGGAGGTCAGAAGTGAGGGGTAAACATTTCAGCATAGGACTTTGTTTGGCCTTACGGAGTAGCATGCTGATGTGATGTGATGTGATGTGATGTGATGGCGGTGCACAGAGCCCCCGAAGATACTTTAAGTTTGATAAAGAAGTTAATTTCGCTGATATAGAAGGGATATTGAAGGAGGAGGATTTGATTTTGAGGAGCGAATGTGATGAAGCCGGAGAAGGTGAGGACGTCCAACATAGGGAACGAAAGGCTGTGGGAGGCATGGGAAGCTTTGAAGCAATTCCACCCAGTTAGATATGAAGAGGGGGTCTGCGGAGTGACACTGCTGAGGATGAAGTCTTGCGAAGCAATGACCAGATTTTCCAGCTACAGAGTCAGTTGAAGATTGTGGCTGAAAACGGTGGGACCGGAGTCAGGAGGGAATCGATGGTGCCAAGAGTTTGAATTTCGTCGAGAATCTGTTGTCTGAGAGTAGACTACATGAGGGATGGTCTGGAAGACATTACTGGGCGCACAAGAGGTAATGCGGTGTCTGTCACAAAATTATCAGGCGGAGAAGAATAGGTGCGGAAAAAGGTACTGATTCTGATTTTTTTTTAACTCACCCATTTAAATGATATTAAGGCTTAAACTTACACATAATTAACAGTTTGGCAGGTTTGACTACAAGTAGGTGCTGTTACAGAGAGCTTGTTTGAGCACCCAGGTGTCATTTGACACCCCTGAGGTCCGCTGATGATCCACGTCTTACATCCACACGGAAGATAGAGTACAGCCACCATAGCAAATTATATGTGAGAGCTTTGTCCAACTGAGACTATGTCAGAGTGCACAGCCCCTGGTCTGCCTGTAGATAGGGATGTTGCTGATAATGGTTGGTTGTGTGATGACACCTTACTTATAATACACACAAAGTATTAATGCTGTAAACACAATCTTTCTTAGGGGACAAAAAAAAAACTTTCTTAAAACAAGATACTGTGCAGTGTTAGCAGATAGCTACTGGCATTGTGGCATTCTCCATGTCTATCATGAGAACAAGCAAAGCCACATGCAACAGCTACTCTTACTGACATGCACTGTGGTGGACCATTTATCTGCCCTTTGACCAACAATCAAGGCTGTTTACTCAGAACAGACCTGATTATGTGCTTCAACAGGATATAACAAGGGCAACATTGCAAAGAAAATAAAGATACAAGAGGTTTCAACAGGCTGTTTTGTGCTCAATATAATGTCTTTGTCTAATTTCCAATCTTACAACACTTTGTAAAGGTTTTCTGCTTATCTATCATTAGAACAACAGAAACCTCATGCAACAGGCTACACTCACAGACAGATACTGTGGTGGGCCATTTGACCAACAATCAAGGTTGTTTACTCAGAACAGACCTGACTATGAGCTTCAACAGGATATGTAGTGAGGGAGGAGCTACAACAGGTTTCAGGCTAATTTTAGTTCTTGCTGTTTAATGTGCTCATTCAAAGAACAAATGATGTCTGTAGATTATGTTTTTAAAGATGAAACCAAAGATTGTTTTAATTTTAATGTAAATGTATTGATTCATTGACCACAGGCTGCCAGTCCATCACTGCACAAAGTGATACACTGGACCACAATTCTGCAAGCATGTAAAATCTATTTGCAGATAATCAGGTAAAGTTCATTTAAGATCACAGTTCAAACTCCTGATTTTGCCAAAAAGTCCAGACTGTGACCAGTGAATGATTAGCACCTCCCCCTCTAACAGTAAGTACCAATAAAAAGGAGCAACCTGCATAAAATATAAATAATAATGATATAGTGTGACTGGGTGTGTGTCCAAGCATTCTGTTGATCAATTACTATAATTTGTTGTAATATCAATAATATAAATGAATATAATATACTGACATGTTTTAAATAAAAATATAACAGCAGTCAAGTGCAGCTTCATGAGGCTAAAACAGAGAGTGAGAAAGAGAGAAGAGCGCTGTTAGATTCACACTTTGAAGACCGACCACAACGATGCTGAAGTTTCCATCCATCATTTGTTTGTCAGTAGTGACTGTGAGTGTCTTTATCTGTGTGTGTTCAGTGCAAAGCAGGACACAAAGTACATGAAAATATATGACAGATTTCACAGTTGTTACTTTTCTTGTGTCAGATCAACTTGTTCTGACTTGTGGTCAACAATATGTTGACCCTGATGAAGGCCACAAACCACGGCACATTGGTCTAACAAATGTTATGACAGTTTTGGTCCTCTAGATAGATGACAGATGTATCTTCATTCTCTGTACACCTTTCAAGTCGGTGACTTTATGTAAGAAACTCCTGCTTTGAGTTTGTGGTGTTGTACTGGATTACATTATATTGTCACGTGTTCCTGTCCCTGTTATTGTGAGGGTGTCAGGCACTGTACATACAGTACATGTATGTTAATCACCTTGTTGTTATTTTATTCGTGGTTTTCTCACATGTTCACATGGTTCACCCCCTCAGATAAAAATATGCAGGTCAGAAACTCTAAACTCCTCCAGTTGAATGTGTTCCTGTGATACTGTGAGAGAGAGTCACTCTGCTGCTGCCTTTCACAGCTCTCTGAAGAGAAGTGAAGTGAGTGTACAGGATGGATGGTTTAACAGCCCTCCTCAACTCTGTACACTGTGCTCTTCCTGCTGATATGACTGACAGGCAGAGTGGGCGGGTCATCAGTGATGATGTGGAGTGAAATGGCGGGCTGATGATGGCTCTTTCGTCATTGTGTGTCAGCTAAAAAAAAAAAAAACTTTTTTTAGGTGTACACAAATCAAACAGATCCATTTCTCCCTCTCTAACAGACATTTTGTAGGATTTTCTCTTCACACACATCTCAACATATTGTGTTCCTTTGATACAAGCTGCTCCTCTGCTGCTGTCTTTAACCAGCTCTCTAAAAAGAAGTGAAGATTTGCTCTACCTCTGTGTAAGAATCCCTGTCCATTGTTACAAACTATGCAACCCTACTTCAAAAAAACTAGACTGGACTATACTTTTAACAGCAACAATGGCAGGTTTGATACATAAATCCTACAGTTATTAAGTATAAAAAGTTTGGCGTAGAAATATGTAAAGTCCTTACGTCCTTGTAGCACACCTGGTAGAGTGAGCACCCCATGTGCTGCAGTGATGTTGGTTCCATTCAGGCCTGTGGTCTTTTGCTGCGTGTCGTCCCCTCTCTTGCTGCTTTCCTGTCCTGTATAAAAAAAATACATAATTGAGAAATATGTAAAGTAGCAGTAATTAATCCAGTTTTTAAAAATAACGTGGACTGTTTTGCAGTGTGTCATTTGCATCCAAAACTATTGGGTGCCAGTTCAGGAAGTACAGTGAAGTTTAAGTTGACGAACTTAAGACGTACTGTCACCAAAGAAAATGGCATTGGACATTTGAAACGTGCACTATTGAACACAAGGTTTTGTTTGGCAAAATGCTTTTGAACATATTTGAACTGAATCAGTTGATTTTAGTGCATCATGTTGGATGGGTATAATACCCATGAAGCACTGACAACTTAGCACCTGAACTATTTTAGGGTTTCTGGAAGTTAGGCGCCATCTCCAATAAATATAAACAACAAAAAACAAAAAATGTACAGAACAGAAATGTATGAAGGCATATTGTCTCTCTTCTAACTTCTCTTGATACATGTGCCCCAAGAGGTCATTGAGGGTGTTTCCTTATTAGCTGAACACACACAAGATCAAATAAATCACACTGTCAGTATCAGTTAGAGAAACCAAACAAAAGCTGATGTTGTTTCATGTCTTTAGGTTGGAAAGATTGCGATATTACTTCCTCTGTGGTAGTGCAGTGAGATGCCTACATAACAATGGACCAATCAGATTGCTCTAAATTTGTTCCCTCCCCCTTGATATGGTTACATTAAGGTGAATCATCTTCTAACGCAGACTAAATTTCAGTGATCTCAAGTGGAATAACATGAAAATGCTGATCGTGTTTTATTTACTGCTGATCCTCACAGTGGGGCGTAAGTCAACTTTTGTCTTATAAATATATTTTCATCTTCTTGCATCATTTGAGCACAGGGCAGATATGAATCTATCTCTGTTGTTGATCACTGCTGTATTTCATTTTGTCTTTAGGATGCTCAGATGATCTGATCTTTGACATGAAGACTGTTGGTGCTGGAGACGATGTGAATTTGACGTGTACACAACAGACATCAAAACTGATCACAGAAACTGTGTTTTGGATCAGACTAGTTTCTGGAAAGATGCCTGAAATCTTGGGGAGAACATCTGTCTTTGATGAAGTTGTTAACAAAGCTCGGATAGCAACAAAGCAAGAACCTGGAACATTTCTTCTGCAAATTCATGAGACAAAGCTCAGCGATACTGGACTTTACTACTGTATAAAAATAAACCAGCTAGAAATGACATTTTTGAAAGGAACATTTCTGAGGATTAAAGGTAATCACCATTTACATTTAGTAGTTTACATTTTCATCCAATTTTCACACATGTATATGTCAAAAAAAGTACATTTCCTTATTATATTAATTCTAATGAGTAAAGTACATTGAGTCTCCTTTTTGTTTTTCCAGGACCAGAACCTGATATCACTGCCGTCATTCAAGTCAAATCTGATCCAGTCCGTCCAGGAGACTCAGTGACTCTGCAGTGTTCAGTCCTCTCTGACTCTGAGAGTAAAACCTGTCCAGGAGAACACAGTGTGTACTGGTTCAGAGCTGGATCAGATGAATCACATCCCAGTTTAATTTACGCTCATGGAAACAGTGGTGATGAATGTGAGAGGAGTCCTCAGACTCACTCTCCACAGAAATGTGTCTACAGCTTCTCTAAGAGCGTCAGCTCCTCTGATGCTGGGACTTATTACTGTGCTGTGGCCACATGTGGGGAGATATTATTTGGAAATGGAACAAAACTGGAGATTGGAGGTAACTGCAGAACATTTTAATATAAATCATTAATAATCATTCATTTAAAAACTGGTAGAATCTCATCAAAATAATTACTTTTCATTATTTGCTCCTGTTCTTATTGTTTCAGCCTTCAACAGGCAGGATCCAGTTCTGTTTCTGTTGTGTGTTGCTTTGGCTCTGAGTCTGATCATCATTGCCTTCCTGATTTACACCATCAAGAAAAAATCTGGTGGTTTTTGCAACTGTAAGTTTCTTAAACATCAGTCGATTTTGCCAAAGCTGACTTTACAGGATTTGATATTAGTCTGATATCCAATAAATCAAAATACAATACTGATTTGCATAAATTATTTTCGTCTGCATCTTTCAAGTTAAATCATCATTCATATTTTTACAATACAGCTGCTGCTGTTCTGGAAACAAATGCTGCAACAGCTAGCGATCAGCAAAGTCAGCAGGTAAGGTATACAAAGAAAAGATGACAATGGAAAAGCTGCTGGCATATGTGAATATTTACATCTGTCTTTAACATTATTCCATATATTTTGTCAGAGAGATGAAGACCATTTGGCTTATGCTGCACCGACCTTCACCAAGAGGAAAGCTGGCAAAGCAGAGAGAAGGAATGTAAAAACAGCAGAGGGAGAAACAATCTACTCTGGTGTCAGGACTTTTGGGACAGATTAACAATGGATTAATATCTTTTTTCATCTGGAACATTGTGGAAAATATTCTGCTTCACACTAATATTTGCATCTGATATTAGTAAGTAATAAGTAACATTTTATTTGGATGAACTTTAAAAGATATTATTTTAATAATTTTTACATAGTTTGTTTCATATGTTTGCAATCGATGTATGACCATACCAATGCATGTCCTGCTATTTTATATGATGATGGAAAAATAATTTTTTTTTAAGTATTTAAAAGCTTTGTGTGATGTTTGTGATTATTTTGTACAAAAAGCTTTAACCACTGTGCCTCAAAACTGTTCCTCTGATGTTTTGTGCAGTGTCAGATTTCAAATAACAAACCAAAAAAACTCCTTTATTACATTAGAGAGTAAAAATGTCCCCTTCCTAGAGCCACTATAAACCATAATAATGTACTAGATTATAATAATAATACTATTAATATTAACATTAACATTTTGCTTTGATTTTTCACTGATCTAATATTGTAACATCCCTAACACACAAGCACAATGAGTTATTTTTACTTTTATTATTATTATTATTATTGTTATGGTGGCAAGGTCCTATTTCAAACTCCTCAAAACTCTGGTAAAACACAGGTGGAGTTAGACAAATATGTGATTTATTGCCGGCCTCCCAAGGTGCAAACAGTGACAATATTTACAAAACATAAATATATATAAAACAAAATTCTCTATCAGGGCCAGTCACTGGCATAAGTGGATTATGCCAGCTGTAAATGTGTCAGAAGATCAAGTGCCCTTGTAGTCTTTTAATAACTTAGTCTTGTTTAATAATAACTAGTTTCTTTGTTTTTTGGACAAAATGATCCTCCATGATCTTTGAACATTTTTTTTGTTTTCTCTGTCATTTACTTTTTTTTTTTTTTTTACATTAGAGCTCTGTTTGTAGCTATTTGCCAACCCTCAAATACAGCAAGAGATATGATGTTAAATAATTTGTCCATCTCTAGTGTGTGTGTGTGTGTGTGTGTGTGTGTGTGTGTGTGTGCGTGTGTGTGTGTGTTCATTCAGTTGTGAGCAGTGTGTGCAATTTGTTGACTGCAATTTTTTTTTTTTTCCAAGTTTTCTGGGGCCACAAACACAATGGGACCACTAAATGCCTAGGGCCGGGCCTGTTCTCTATGTACAAGACCGCAAAAAGGTCAGTAACTCAATAAACCACACACAATCCAATCTCTATTTTAACGTCCAGCAGATGTTAGCTTCTCTGTAACCAGTCAAGACTCACTGCACTAGTGCTAAGGCCCTTATAAACAGTAGCCTCTCCTACTACTAATATTTCCATACAAATATATGATAACACATTTGACACATTTACAGCTTCTTGAACACAAATATAATTTTACTAACAAGGACCATGCCAGTATAGATTTAAGGTTAGACAGGTTTATTGAATGTTATGGGCAAGAATGCACCGAGATTATGTGCTGTAAGAGGGAAGAAGGGATGAGGGATGAAGGGATGAGGGTCGAGGACCGAGGGTCGAAGAGGTGAAGGTCGAGTGATGGAGGGGTGAAGGGAGGAGGGTTGCGGGATGGAGGGATGGAGGGTGAGAGGAGTAAACTAGGTCATTAGTAGATGCAGGGGTTCGGAGGTTGCCTGCGGTTGGGAAGACGGGAGAGAACCTGGACGGAGTTGAGACTCTGGGTGGGGGAACCATCTCTCTATGTATTAGAGCCCCAAAAGAGAAGAGTGTGTGAGTTTCTGATGTCATTCAGATTGTTTCTGATGTTAATCAGATATGCTGATGAAGAGCAGCGATCGAGGATTTTGGTGATGTTGTCCGGGATTCCCTGTTTTGAAGCGGTGGAGGCGGCTCCGACAGGAAAGGAGTCCCTGAGTATAGTTTGGGGGATATTCTGAATCTGGATAAAGTCTGCCAAAAGTGGTGGTGGAACCTGAAGCATGAGGCCACTCTACCGGTCTCTGTGATGAACAGCGGGTCTCTGGGGGAAGCCTGACAGGCTAGTTGAGAGTTCACATAATCATGTATGGGTTCGAAGGGGCTTAGATATGAGTTCTGTCGAAAGAAGTTGATGGGTTGAGGTTGACCAACCTGGTTGGTCTTGTTTTAGGTGATAGTGTATCGGAAGAGAGGAGGTCGGACACGATGAATGGCGTTACGCATCGTACTTTAGTGTTGAGGCGGTAAACTCAGAACAGCGCAGAAAGCCAAAGAATGCCAGGAGGAACATAGAATCTAGGACTTTGTATGTGCCTGGAGACAGGTATCCCTTGTAGAGGGTTTTGATGCAACGGGCAAGGAGGTCAGAAGTGAGGGGTAAACATTTTGGCATAAGACTTTGTTTGGCCTTACGGAGTAGCATGCTGATGTGATGTGATGTGATGTGATGTGATGTGATGTGATGTGATGTGATGGCGGTGCACAGAGCCCCCGAAGATACTTTAAGTTTGATAAAGAAGTTAATTTCGCTGATATAGACTTGAAGGAGGAGGATTTGATTTTGAGAAGTGAATGTGATGAAGCTGGAGAAGGTGAGGACGTCCAGCATGTGGAATGAAAGGCTGTGGGAGGCATGGGAAGCTTTGAAGCAATTCCACCCAGTTAGATATGAAAAGGGGGTCTGCGGAGTGACACTGTTGAGGATGAAGTCTTGCGAAGTGATGACCAGATTTTCCAGCTGCAGAGTCAGCTGAAGATTGTGGCTGAAAACGGTGGGACCGGGGTCAGGAGGGAATCGATGGTGCCAAGAGTTTGAATTTCGTCGAGAATCTGTTGTCTGAGAGTAGACTACATGAGGGATGGTCTGGAAGAAACTACTGGGTGCAGAAGAGGTAATGCGATGTCTGGAACAAAATTATCAGGCGGAGGAGAATAGGTGCGGAAAAAGGTACTGATTCAGATTTTTTTTTAACTCCCCCATTTAAATTATATTAAGGCTTAAAGTTACACATAATAAACAGTGTGGCAGGTTTGATTGACAAGTAGGTGCCGTTACAGAGAGCTTGTTTGAGCACCCAGGTGTCATTTGACACCCCTGAGGTCCGCTGATGATCCACGTCTTACATCCACACGGAAGATAGAGTACAGCCACCATAGCAAATTATATATGGGAGCTTTGTCCAACTAAGACTATGTCAGAGTGCACAGCCCCTGGTCTGCCTGTAGATAGGGATGTTGCTGATAATGGTTGGTTGTGTGATGACACCTCACATACAATACACATAACGTATTAATGTTGTAGACACAATCTTTATTAGGAGGCAAAAAAAAAAACTTTCTTAAAACAAGATACTGTGCAGTGTTAGCAGATAGCTACTGGCATTGTGGCATTCTCCATGTCTCTCATGAGAACAAGCAAAGCCGCATGCAGCAGCTACTCTTACTGACATGCACTGTGGTGGGCCATTTATCTGCCCTTTGACCAACAATCAAGGCTGTTTACTCAGAACAGACCTGATTATGTGCTTCAACAGGATATAACAAGGGTAACATTGCAAAGAAAATAAAGATACAAGAGGTTTCAGCAGGCTATTTTGAGCTCAATACAATGTCTTTGTCTAATTTCCGATCTTACAACACTTTGTAAAGGTTTTCTGCTTATCTATCACTAGAACAACAGAAACCTCATGCAACAGGCTACACTCACAGACAGATACTGTGGTGGGCCATTTGACCAACAATCAAGGTTGTTTACTCAGAACGGACCTGACTATGAGCTTCAACAGGATATGTAGTGAGGGAGGAGCTACAACAGGTTTCAGGCTAATTTTAGTTCTTGCTGTTTAATGTGCTCATTCAAAGAACAAATAATGTCTGTAGATTATGTTTTTAAAGATGAAACCAAAGATTGTTTTAATTTGAATGTAAATGTATTGGTAAACTTAATTTAAGATCACAGTTCAAACTCCTGATTTTGCCAAAAAGTCCAGACTGGGACCAGTGAATGATTAGCACCTCCCCCTCTAACAGTAACTACCAATGAAAAGGAGCAACCTGCATAAAATATAAACAATAATGATATAGTGTGACTGGGTGTGTGTTCAAGCATTCTGTTTATCAACTCCTGTAATTTGTTGTAATATCAATAATATAAATGAATATAATATACTGACATGTTTTAAATAAAAATATAACAGCAGTCAAGTGCAGCTTCATGAGGCTAAAACAGAGAGTGAGAAAGAGAGAAGAGCGCTGTTAGATTCACACTTTGAAGACCGACCACAACGATGCTGAAGTTTCCATCCATCATTTGTTTTTCAGTGGTGACTGTGAGTGTGTTTATCTCTGTGTGTTTGTGTGTCAAAGTACAAAGCAGGACACAAAGTACATGAACGTATATGACAGATTACGACGACGTGGAGTATCTAAAATGGCTGGTGCACAACATTTAAGATGGCTGTTTTGTCTTTGTGTGTCACTGTAGTAAATAGCTAAATACATACTTTTTTTTAGGTGTACACAAATCAGAAGGATCAATTACTTCCTCTTTCACTGACTACTAAAGACATTTCGTACAAGTGTTGCTCTGTTGCTACCTTTAACCAGCTCTCTGAAAAGAAGTGAAGCTTTGCTCCTACGTGTGAGAGGATCCCTGTCCACTTCTCCAAACTAGGAGCGTGGTGACCGTACTTCATGCAACCCTACTTCAAAAACACTGGACTATCCCTTTAACAGCAACAATGGCAGTCTTTATACATAAATCTTACAGTTTAGTATAAAATTAAGTATAAAAATTTGGGAGTAGCAATATGTAAAGTCAGTATATCCTTGTAGCTGGGGCGGTGTTTAGCTCAGTTGGTAGAGCAGCCGCCCCATGTGCAAAGGCTCAGTCCTTGCTGCGGAAGCCCAGGGTTCGAATCTGACCTGTGGTTCTTTCCCGCATGTCATTCCCCGTCTCTCTCTCCCCACATTTCCTGTCACTCTTCAGCTGTCTATCCAATAAAAGCTTGAAAAGGCCAAAAACATCATCTTAAAAAAAAAAAAAAAGTATATCCTTGTAGCTCACGTAGTAGATTGAGCATCCCATGTACAAAAAGCCAGGGCCTTGCTGCAGTGACTTTGATTCCATTCAGGTCTTTGGTCATTTGCTGTGTGTTGTCTCCTTTCTCTGACTCTCAACCTTCTTTCCTGTCTGTCTCTTGTCCTATATAAATAAAAGCATAAATGCAACAATCACCACTAAACATGAGGTTTTGTTTGGTAAAATGCTTTTGAACTCTTTGAACTGAATCAGTTGGTTTTAGGGCACCCTGTTGGATGGGGATAATACCCATGAAGCACTGAAAACTGAGCACCTGAACTATTTTAGGGTTTCTGGAAATCAGGAGCCAATTCTCCCTAATAAATATAAACAACAAATGACAACAAAAAATTAAAAATGTACAGAACAGTAATGTTCTGTATGAAGGCATATTGTCTCTTCTTTGTTTTAAGGGAACTGGTAGTGCAGTGAGATGCCTACATAACGACAGGCCAATCAGATTGCTCTAAATTTGTTCCCTCCCCCTTGATATGGTTACATTAAGGTGAATCATCTTCTAACACAGTCTAAATTTCAGTGATCTCAAGTGGAATAACATGAAAATGCTGATCGTGTTTTATTTACTGCTGATCCTCACAGTGGGGCGTAAGTCAACTTTTGTCTTATAAATATATTTTCATCTTCTTGCATCATTGAGCACAGGGCAGATATGAATCTATCTCTGTTGTTGATCACTGCTGTATTTCATTTTTCTTTAGGATGCTCAGATGATCTGAACTTTGACATGAAGACTGTCGGTGTTGGAGATGATGTGAATTTCACGTGTACACGCGAGACATCGTCAGGGCTCAAAGCAACATTGTTTTGGGTCCGGCTACTTTCTGGAAACTTTCCTGAATTCTTGGGAGGAACATATGTCTTTGATCATAAAGGTGTTAACAAGACACCTCGCATGACAACAAAACAAGAACCTGGAACATTTCTTCTGCAAATTCATGAGACAAAGCTCAGTGATACTGGACTTTACTTCTGTATAAAAATAAACCGACTAGAAATGAGATTTTTGAATGGAACATTTCTGCACATTAAAGGTAAACACCATTTAAAATTGCAGTATGTAGTTATAGGTTCATATATGTATATGCAAATAAAATACATTTCCATAATTGTTTATGTATATAAATTACAAATTTTTAACTACTTTTATTTCCAATGATAAATCACATTTATTCTTGCCTTTGTTTTTCCAGGACCAGAACCTGATATCACTGCCGTCATTCAAGTCCCTCCATCTGATCCAGTCCGTCCAGGAGACTCAGTAACTCTGCAGTGTTCAGTCCTCTCTGACTCTGAGAACAAGACGTGTTCAGGAGAACACAGTGTGTTCTGGTTCAGAGCCGGATCAGATGAATCACATGCCAGTTTAATTTACGCTCATGGAAACAATGGTGATGAATGTGAGAGGAGTCCTCAGACTCACTCTCCACAGAAATGTGTCTACAGCTTCTCTAAGGACGTCAGCTCCTCTGATGCTGGGACTTATTACTGTGCTGTGGCCACATGTGGGGAGATATTATTTGGAAATGGAACAAAACTGGAGATTGAAGGTAACTGCAGAACATTTTAATACAAATCATTAATAATCATTTATTTTAAAACTGGAAGGATCTCATCAAAATGATTGTTAACTTTCGATATTTGCTTCTTTCCTACTGTTTATTATTGTTTCAGCCTTCAGCAGGCAGGTTTTGCAGAATATGGTCCTGTTTCTGTTGTGTGCTTTGGCTCTGAGTCTGATCATCATTGCTTTCCTGATGTATACCATCAGGAAAAAATCTGGTGGTTTTTGCAACTGTAAGTTTCTTAAACATCAGTCGATTTTACAGTAGCTAATTTCACAAGATTTGCATCATTAGTTATGTAGCCCAATATCCAATGAATCTAAAAACAATACAGCTTTTTATAAATTAACTTGCAGCATTTTTCAAGTTAAATCATCATTCATATTTTTAATACAGCTGCCGCTGCTCTGGAAACAAATGCTGCAACAGCTAGCAATCAGCAAAGTCAGCAGGTAAGGTATACAAAGAAAAGATGACAATGGAAAAGCTGTTGGCATATGTGAATATTAACATCTGCTGTCAATAACATTATTTCATACATTTTGTCAGAGAGATGAAGACCATTTGACTTATGCTGCACCGACCTTCACCAAGAGGAAAGCTGGCAAAGCAGAGAGAAGGAATGTAAAAACAGCAGAGGGAGAAACAATCTACTCTGGTGTCAGGACTTTTGGGACAGATTAACAATGGATTAATATCATTTTTTTTATCCTGAATATTGTGGAAAATATTCTGCTTCACATGGATATTTACATCTGATATCAGTAACAATATTTTATTTGGATCAACTTTAAAATTTATCATTTTGACTCAGTTTGTTTCATCTGTTTGCAATCAACGTATGGCTCATATGTCCTGTTATTTTCTATGATGAAGTTTGTGCATTGCATAACATGTAGGTATACACACACAGGTATACAGGTTTACGCTACCACTAATACTGGCTTACTGAATGATTTTAAGGCTCTTAATCAAAATAATGTAAATAAAAAAATTGTGAAAAAAAAATGTTACATTTGGAGAGGAAAAATGGGGGGAGGGCACAGACAGAGAGTAATGCCTGTATGGACAGCAGAATCAGACAAGCAAGCAACGTAACCAGGCTCAGCAGAGGCAGAGCATGGCAGATGTAAAGAGACTGAAGAAGGTGATGAAGGAAGCTAAGAAGAGAGAAGGAGACTGGGACTGACTTTTAATTGTTGGCGAGAGCTTCAAGAAATAAAAGACTGAAAGACGCAGAGCTGGGCTTCTTGATGTTGGACGAGTGAGTGATATAAGCTGGCTGTTATGTCTTGTGTTGTTGCACTTGACTGATGTTTCCACATATGTACATGTTTCATACTCTTATTTGTCATGGATATTGATTTACAATAGCAAATAACGAGTGTAGGTTACACCACCACCGCTATGTATTGCACTTACCACTATGAGCTAGTGTCACCTTGTACTTCCAGTAAACAGGCTTGACCACCAAGAAGAGCGCTGTTAGATTCACACTTTAGATTGAAGACTGACCACAACAATACTTTAGCTTCCATGCATCATTTGTTTGTCAGTGGTGACTGTGAGTGTGTGTTTATCTGTGTGTCAAAGTACAAAGCAGGACAGAAAGTACATAAAAGTATTTACTGCAGAGCTTCTGTTATAAATTACATTTTACAGTTGTTACTTTTCTTGTGTCCGATCAACTTGTTCTGACTTGTGGTCAACAATATGTTGACCCTGATGAAGGCCACAAACCACAACACATTGATTTAACAAATGTTATGACAGCTTTGGCCCTCTAGATAGATGACAGATGTATTTTCGTTCTCTGTAATACTGTAATGCTGTTGCCTTTCACCCTCCTCAACTCTGTACGCTGTGCTCTTCCTGCTGATGTGACTGACAGGCAGAGTCTTTGTGTGTCACTGTGGCAAACGGCTGAATACATCTTTTTTTTTTAAATGCACACAAATCAAACAGATGATTAATTCCTCTTTAACTGACCGCTACCGACAATATATTTATTCAGTGTCTTTTTTAAAAATGGATATTTAGCCTTTTGAAAGAAAAAGTAAACCTTATCTTCTGTGCACTGAGTCATTTGACTTTGATTATAAGATGGCAGTGATGTAAAGAGAGAGTTATATCTGTTTTGATCAGAGCTAACATAAGTTAATATAATTCAATGGACTTAATATGGGCACAAATACAGGCACTTAATAGCATGAAGAACTGAAGAAAAAAGGCTTGGACCAGCAGCCACTCTGGATTGCAAAAGATTTAAATCGTGTCGCTCATCCTTTGTTTTAGTTTTGATATATAAATCCTACAATCCTCAAAGGAGCAATATATAAGAATGGGAGAAGAGGTAGTGTTCAAGAATTTTCAAAACATTTAAGAGAACATTATAAACAGAATGTGAAGAAAACACATCATGTCAAAGACATCGATGTATTTTGTTGCAGAGATATCTACTGAAATCAGAGTGCTATCCAGCTAGCTTCGGCTCGTATTTTTCTTGTAATACCAGTTTTGTCTTGAGAGGCGATAGTGAGTCACTGTAGCATCTACTCTGGCCTCGGTCCAACGAACGAAGGAGAGGAGAGTCAGGCAGGCTGGAGGGAGGGTGTATAATGAGACCTGCATACAGCGACACCACTTACTGTACTTCCAATGTTGCCCGGTGGCCATTCACGGTACTGCAGCAAAAAATTCAAGAAGCCTTTTCTCCATAGATCACTGTTATAAAATAACCTTCTGTAAAACTGTTGACACCTCAAACTGCAAACAAAGTCAATTATGACTCTTTGTATAATAAAGTGTTCATCCATGGAGTTTTTATATTGGCAAAACTTCACTTCAGTCAAGAAAAGTGAAAAGTAAAATCTATGAGCTGAGCAGGAACTAGAGGCTGGGGACGATAGGAGAAGTACTTGTGCACATATTCAGTGGGCCACATAACCAGAAAGTAAACCTGAAATCCGTCAAACACCAATAGACAGCTTCTGAAGTCGGGGACCCCTGGGCTGCTCGAGGAGAGACCCGGCTTCTTGTGGAATAAACATTCCGAGTCACGTTGGATTCTGCCTTCATCTGGAGGCGATTACCAGCAGGAGGAAGGAGAGCTCAGTGTACAACGCAAAAAAGTGCTGTATTGTGTCATATTGTCTCTTCTTCCTTGAGTTTGAGGAAATTCTCTTGATACATGACCCCTAAAAGGTAAACTGAGTCCATCTGAATCACTGAAGTTCACATAAAGATCAAATCATCTCTCGTGTTTACTCTCAGTGTCAGTTATAGAAACCCACCATGAAACATGAAACAAGTGCTTGCTGTTGATGTTGTTTCATGTCTTTAGGTTGATATTATTTCCTCTGTGGTAGTACAGTGAAACGCCAATGTTACGACAGACCAATCAGATTGCTCTAAACTTGTTCCCTCCCCCTTGATATGATTACATTAAGGTGAATCATCTTCTATTAGGATCTAATTTTACTGTAGTCTCAAGTAGAATAACATGAAAATGCTGATCGTGTTTATTTACTGCTGATCCTCACAGTGGGGCGTAAGTCAACTTTTGTCTTATAAATATATTTTCATCTTCTTGCATCAGTTGAGCACAGGGCAGATATGAATCTATCTCTGTTGTTGATCACTGCTGTATTTCATTTTTCTTTAGGATGCTCAGATGATCTGATGTTTGACATGAAGACTGTTGGTGCCGGAGACGATGTGAATTTGACGTGTACACGACAGACATCGAAACTGATCACAGAAACTTTGTTTTGGATCAGGCTAGTTTCTGGAAAGATGCCTGAAATCTTGGGGAGAACATCTGTCTTTGATGAAGTTGTTAGCAAAACTTGGATAGCAACAAAACAAGAACCTGGAACATTTCTTCTGCAAATTCATGAGACAAAGCTCAGCGATACTGGACTTTACTACTGTATAAAAATGAACCAGCTAGAAATGACATTTTTGAATGGAACATTTCTGAGGATTAAAGGTAAACACCATTTACATTTAGTAGTTTACATTTTCATCCAATTTTCACACATGTATATGTATATGTTACATTTCCTTATTATATTCATTCTAATGAGTAAAGTACATTGAGTCTCCTTTTTGTTTTTTCCAGGACCAGAACCTGATATCACTGCCGTCATTCAAGTCAAATCTGATCCAGTCCGTCCAGGAGACTCAGTGACTCTGCAGTGTTCAGTCCTCTCTGTGGTGGTGGTGACCGTTCTTCATGCACAACAATAGCAGTTTTTATACATAAATCTTACAGTTATTAAGTATAAAAATTTGGGAGTAGAAACAAGTAAAGTGAGTATATCCTTGTAGCTCACATAGTAGAGTGAGCACCCCATGTACAAAAAGCCAAGGCCTTGCTGGAGTGACTTTGGTTCCATTCAGGCCTTTGGTCTTTTTTCAAGGATTCAAGGATTCAAGGATTCAAGGAGTTTCATTTGTCATTTCAACGCATGTTAACATGGGATGGAACGAAATTAGTTTCCCTGGTCCTGGAGCAGCCCATTGTCGAGTATAAAAATAGAAAAGAACTAGCTAACTAAGTATAAATATTAAATAAACAACATAAAATAAGCAAATTTAAGGAAGTGGGGGGGTGGGTGGGGTGGTGCAGCAGGGGCTACTCCAGAGTTCAACAGTCTCACAGCTTCTGGGAAGAAGCTGTTTTTCAGTCTGGCGGTCCTGGTCTTTATGCTTTATGCTCTACCGCTGTCCCTCCGATGTGCAGGGGAGGGGAGAGGCGTCTGCCCCTTCTGAAGTCCACAATCATCTCCTTGGTCTTCTTCACGTTGATGCAGAGGTTGTTTTCTCTGCACCAACCCTCCAGGTGTTCCACCTCCTGCCTGTAGGCGGACTCGTCATTGTTAGTGATGCGTCCAACCACAGCTGTGTCATCCGCGAACTTCACAAACAGACAGCTCGGATGTCTCGCTGAGCAGTCGTGTGTGAGCAGAGTGAACAGAAGGGGGCTCAGCACACAACCCTGGGGGGAGCCTGTGTTGAGGGTGATGGAGGAGGAGGAGACGTCATGGATCCTCACAGACTGCGGCCTGTCTGTTAAAAAGTCCAGGACCCAGTTGCAGAGGGTGGAGCTCAGTCCAAGTGTGGTCAGTTTCTGAACCAGAGTCTGTGGTCTGATGGTATTGAATGCAGATGTGAAATCCACAAAGAGCAGGCGAACATAAGAGTCCTTGTTCTCTAGGTGGGTGAGGACTGTGTGGACCACAGAAGATATGGCGTCCTCTGTGGATCGGTTCTTCCTGTATGCGTACTGGTGCGGGTCCACAGTGACGTCGATGCAGTCTTTGATGTGGGCCATAACCAGTCTCTCGAAGCACTTCATGACTATCGGGGTGAGGGCTACCGGCCGATAGTCATTCAGGCCTGTCACTGTGGAAGTTTTGGGGATGGGAATGGTCGTGGCGGTCTTCAGGCAGGTAGGGACCGCCGCCTGTTGGAGGGAGGTGTTGAAGATGTCTGTCAGCACCTCCGTCAGCTGGTGTGCGCAGCTCCTCAGCAGCCGCCCGGAGATATTATCGGGACCAGCAGCTTTGCGTGGATTTATCCTCTGGAGGGTCCTCCTCACTTCTGCTGGGGTCACGCTGAGGGGCTCTTCTCCTGGTGGTGGGGTGAGCCTGGTGCTGGGGGAGGTGTTCGGGTCGTCAAAGCGGGCGTAGAAACTGTTGAGAGCGTCGGGCATAGAGGGGTCCCTGGGGCATTGTGCATCTCTGGTGTGCATCTTTTGCTGTGTATTGTCTCCTTTCTCTGTCTCTCTACTTTTTTCCTGTCTGTCTTCTCTCGTCCTGTATAAATAAAAGCATAAATGCTAAAAAACAAATAATTAATAAATGTAAAGTAGCAGTATTAATCCAACTTGTAGACAATCAGTCTACTTTTCTACTGTGTGTCATTTATGTCCAAAGCTAATGTTTAGTGCCAGTGTAGAAACTACTGTAACATGTCATTCAGCTAACATGGTGAAAAGCTTCACCTTGACTTTAAAGGCCCTGTGCATCCATACAGGTGATCTCAATTACCTAGTCTGATTTAGGTGAAGTTACGCTGGGATGTCCTATTAGGCATGATACAGGTTCAACAAACCAACAGAAGATGGACGATAAGTCAGTCAAGTTACAGTTTGTAAATACTCACACAGCTCTGGGAAAAGGTCTTAAACAATGTGAATTAAAAAAGTTAATGTGCAGCCATCATGATATTTTCTAACCTTAACCATACCGTGACCAAACCATAAAAAAATAGCATTGAACGTTTGAAATAATCACCACTGAACATGAGGTTCTGATTGGCAAAATGCTTGTGAACTCTTTGAACTGAATCAGTTGGTTTAGTGCATCATGTTGGATGGGGATAATACCCATGTAGCACTGAAAACCTAGCACCTGAACTATTTTAGGGTTTCTGGAAATCAGGAGCCAATTCTCCCTAATAAATATAAACAACAAATGACAAAAACTAAAAATGTACAGATCAGAAATGTGCTTTACGGTATATTCTCTCTCTCTTGATACATGAGCCCCATGAGGTCATTGAGGGTGTTTCCTTATTAGCTGAACACACACAAGATCAAATAAATCACACTGTCAGTGTCAGTTAGAGAAACCAAACAAAAGCTGATGTTGTTTCATGTCTTTAGGTTGGAAAGATTGCGATATTACTTCCTCTGTGGTAGTGCAGTGAGATGCCTAAATAACAATGGACCAATCAGATTGCTCTAAACTTGTTCCCTCCCCCTTGATATGGTTACATTAAGGTGAATCATCTTCTAACGCAGACTAAATTTCAGTGATCTCAAGTGGAATAACATGAAAATGCTGATCGTGTTTTATTTACTGCTGATCCTCACAGTGGGGCGTAAGTCAACTTTTGTCTTATGAATATATTTTCATCTTCTTGCATCAGTTGAGCACAGGGCAGATATGAATCTATCTCTGTTGTTGATCACTGCTGTATTTCATTTTTCTTTAGGATGCTCAGATGATCTGAACTTTGACATGAAGACTGTTGGTGTTGGAGATAACGTGAATTTCACGTGTACACGCGAGACATCGTCAGGGTTCAAAGCAACATTGTTTTGGATCAGGCTAATTTCTGGAAACATGCCTGAATTCTTGGGAGGAACATATTCCTTTGATTATAAAGGTTTTAACAAGACACCTCGCATGACAACAAAACAAGAACCTGGAACATTTCTTCTGCAAATTCATGAGACAAAGCTCAGCGATACTGGACTTTACTATTGTATAAAAATAAATGAACTTAGCCTGACGTTTTTGAAAGGAACATTTCTGAGGATTAAAGGTAAACACCCTTTATAACAGAAGTTTACATTTAAATCTAATGATCATGTATATGTAAAGACAGTGCTTCCATAATTTATCGGACAATGTTTATGGATATAAATTACCATTTTTAGTTACGTTTATTTTCTGTGAGTAAAACATGTTTTTGGCATTGTACTTTCCAGGACCAGAACCTGATATCACTGCCGTCATTCAAGTCCCTCCATCTGATCCAGTCCGTCCAGGAGACTCAGTGAGTCTGCAGTGTTCAGTCCTCTCTGACTCTGAGAGTAAAACCTGTCCAGGAGAACACAGTGTGTACTTGTTCAGAGCCGGATCAGATGAATCACATCCCAGTTTAATTTACGCTCATGGAAACAGTGGTGATGAATGTGAGAGGAGTCCTCAGACTCACTCTCCACAGAAATGTGTCTACAGCTTCTCTCAGAACGTCAGCTCCTCTGATGCTGGGACTTATTACTGTGCTGTGGCCACATGTGGGGAGATATTATTTGGAAATGGAACAAAGCTGGAGATTGAAGGTAACTGCAGAACATTTTAATACAAATCATTAATAATCATTCATTTAAAAACTGGTAGAATCTCATCAAAAATAATAACCTTTCATTATTTGTCACTCTTCTTATTGTTTCAGCGTTCAACAGGCAGGATCCAGTTCTGTTTCTGTTGTGTGCTGCTTTGGCTCTGAGTCTGATTGTTATCGGCTTCCTTGTTTGTGCCATCGCGAAGAAATCCTGTGATTGTTGTAACGGTAAGAGATGTTACTCATACACTGATCTATTAAACAAAAGTTAACATCATTTCATTTACATTTGTGCTGTGTATAACTATAACCTACAGCATCATTCATCTGCAATACAGTGAAATCCATCAGTTTCATAATCTATTATTTCTTTTTTAATAATACAGCTGTTTTCACTCTGCAAGCAAATGTTGCAGCAGCCAGTGGTGATCATCAAAGTCATCAGGTAAACAATTTGATGATGGACTTTTAAAAAGTTATCAGGATGTATTAAATCTGATCTCTCATTTATTTGCATTTTTGCACTTTTATTTCTTCAGAGAAATGAGGACACTTTGGTTTATTACACCAAACTTTACCTGGAGGAAAGCTGGCAAGGCAGGAAGAGGAAGTGCAACAGCAGAGGAAGAGAGCATGTACAGTGATGTCACGGCCTTTTTTAACAATCTATACACTGGATTTGCTTATTGATACTCATATAACTTTTATGAACCACACATTATAATACATTGCTTCAGCAGCACTGGCGCTGACATTTCACCTCAGAAATAAACCACATAATATAATCTGGATAAAGTAAAGGATGTTAAATGCAAAATATTAATATGTTTTGTCAAAAGAGTTGCAACAAGGAAATCAAATATGATGCAAAAATCGCCTCATTTAATAGTTTGATGTTTTTGTTAATAGCCTTTATCACTGTGCATTACATGTTACAATATTGTTTAGTTATTGTTTGCATTTTAGTATTAAGTTCTCTAATGTATTTGATTGTGATGCATGTTGGGTGTCTTGGAAGACTGTTTGATTGAATATCTCAGTAAACGTTGTAGAAATACTAACAACATTTCAGCTAAGCAAAATCTCAGGAGGTTAAAACACTGTAATAAGTTTACAGTTTCTTACATGATTTGAAATTATATGTAAATATGTTAATAAAAATCTGTGCCAAAGAACTGTTTGTTACTTGTAAGGCCTGTGATGAACTGGTGATTTGTCCTGGGTGTACTGCATGACCGTTATATTACAGATGATTTATGGATGAGTTATATAAAAAGTCAGCCTCAGTACAGTTGTCATGAACAGGGAAATTAGCTATAGAGACTGAAACCGTGTTTTGTGCAAGACTGTAAACATGTTCATTTCTGCTACATTTTCATATGGGGCCTCATGGAGACCGACTTGTTCTGTCATGTTCAGTTTTTGGCACTTCCAGGTTGGCTTCACTTTACAGCCACTGAGGCTGCCACTTCGGTGAGACACAGAGAGAGAGAGGAGCAGTGAGACAAACATTGGTTTGAAGTGACAGTGAAGTGCTGTCTATGTGTCCACCACAACATCCCACAACTGTAGACAGAAGCATGGCTCAAAAAAACAATTCAACAACAATGGATTCATTTTTTCTTTGTTAAAAAAAATGTTTAGAGTAGAAACTTTTTTTTATTGAGAGAATGTGCAAACTATGTGAACATGAGCACAGCCCCTGCTCTGTCTATAGAGAGGGATGTTGCTGGTCGTGGTTGGCACCTCACATAAAATACACAAAGTATTTTATGCTGTAGCATAGACCGCAGAACCGGGGGGGCCACGGCCCGGGTAACTTTTGTACTCTGACAAACTATTTTATATGAATAAAAGCCTAAGTTGTATCTGTGTTTTTACGAGCCAAACAATAATAGTCACCACACACCTTCACTCACTCTCACCAACTGTTGCCGATAAAAACTCCCACTGACTGCTGCATTTTGATTTGAAATTAGTGTGCATTGTTTATCAACTACGTCACGTGTGAGCGTCGTCACGAGCTAACGGCGGGCACCTACCAAAGCGCTGGCTGCATTACCTGCGAAAATGAAGAGACAGAAGTCAATATCCGATTTTTTTACAAATGAACAGGCAAAACAAAATGAGCAAACTACTCCAGCTTCCACTGTGGCCTCAACAACAGATCTGGAGCGTCCATCTCCACCACGGACACAGACGACCTGCCAAGCCGTGGCTAGCTGCTGTCCTCCGGCTTATAAGGCCTATAAGTGAAGCAATGAATGCTGTCCCTGTGGCCAAAGAACTACAGTCAGAAGTGCACAAACTGTTGAAACTGTTTTTCACGATCCCAGTCACTACAGCATCAGCTGAAAGATCTTTCTCAACACTTCGCCGTATCAAAACATACCTGCGTTCAACTATGACAAAGAGAAGGCTTAATGACTTGATGATGACTGGTCTTCGGGAAGTTCAAGGACCACTAACGTAAGTCAGTTTCTTTTACATAACCTACATGTCATTTTCTGTGGTATGGCTGCAGCAGGCGCAGGCCTGTTGTCTTGCTTACTTTTCATTTAACTGCGCAGCTGCGCTTGTTTTGTTGTTGGGTGTGTGTGTGTGTGTGTGTGTGTGTGCGTGGGGCTCTGCACATCAGTCTGATATGAGTGTTGACTTGTGATGATAATGACTATGATGTTGATTTAGATTCAAGGCAGCAAGATGAGTTTTGGCTGTGGTTGTGGACTAGATGTACTTTGTTGTTTGCTATAGTTTCATCTGTGCGTTTATGTGTAAATAGGCTTGGCCTGTTGTGGGTGAATGTTAGAGTGGGATCAGAGGGGTTGATCTGAGCAAGCATGTGTGCGTGTTCATCATGCGTGTACTGTAGATGTGACTGTGTGGTGTCCTAATAAAAAAAGTGCTCTGCAACATTACTTAATACATCAGTAATATTGTCTGTTTCAATGCATATGCCCCCCACCCCCTCCGCGTGACTTGAAATTATGGCCCCCCCTTGTTCAGATGCGTTCCAGACACAATCTTTCTTAGGACACAAAATCTATCTTTGTTTAAACAATATACTGTGCAATGTTAGATAACAGATAAATACTAAATGAATAAACTCCTCTGTCTTTCTGGTCTTACCACACTTTGTAAAGGTCCTCGGCATGTCTGTCGTGACAACAAGCAAAGCCACATGCTACACTGCACTGACAGTCATAGGCTGTGGTCGGCCATTTCTCCACCCTTTGACCAACAATCAAGGCTGTTTACTCAGAACAGACCTGACTATGAGCTTCAACAGGATATGTAGTGAGGGAGGAGCTACAACAGGTTTCAGGCTAATTTTAGTTCTTGCTGTTTAATGTGCTCATTCAAGGAACAAATAATGTCTGTAGATTATGTTTTCAAAGATGAAACCAAAGATTGTCTTAATTTTAATGTAAATGTATTGATTCGTTGACCACAGGCTGCAAGTCCATCACTGCACAAAGTGATGCACTGGACCACAATTCTGCAAGCATTTAAAATCTATTTGCAGATAATCAGGTAAAGTTCATTTAAGATCACAGTTCAAACTCCTGATTTTGCCAAAAAGTCCAGACTGTGACCAGTGAATGATTAGCACCTCCCCCTCTAACAGTAACTACCAATGAAAAGGAGCAACCTGCATAAAATAAAAACAATAATTATATAGTGTGACTGGGTGTGTGTTCAAGCATTCTGTTTATCAACTCCTGTAATTTGTTGTAATATCAATAATATAAATGAATATAATATACTGGCATGTTTTAAATAAAAATATAACAGCAGTCAAGTGCAGCTTCATGAGGCTAAAACAGAGAGTGAGAAAGAGAGAAGAGCGCTGTTAGATTCACACTTTGAAGACCGACCACAACGATGCTGAAGTTTCCATCCATCATTTGTTTGTCAGCGGTGACTGTGAGTGTCTTTATCTGTGTGTGTTCAGTACAAAGCAGGACACAAAGTACATGAAAGTATATGACAGATTTCACAGTTGTTACTTTTCTTGTGTCAGATCAACTTGTTCTGACTTGTGGTCAAAAATATGTTGACCCTGATGAAGGCCACAAACCACAACACATTGGTCTAACAAATGTCATGACAGCTTTGGCCCTCTAGATAGATGACAGATGTATCTTCATTCTCTGTACACCTTTCAAGTCGGTGACTTTAGGTAAGAAACTCCTGCTTTGAGTTTGTGGTGTTGTACTGGATTACATTATATTGTCAGGTGTTCCTGTCCCTGTTATTGTGAGGGTGTCAGGCACTGTACATACAGTACATGTATGTTAATCACCTTGTTGTTATTTTATTTGTGGTTTTCACACACGTTCACATGGTTCACCCCCTCAGATAAAAATATGCAGGTCAGAAACTCTAAACGCCTCCAGTTGAATGTGTTCCTGTGATACTGTGAGAGAGTCACTCTGCTGCTGCCTTTCACAGCTCTCTGAAGAGAAGTTAAGTGAGTGTACAGGATGGATGGTTTAACAGCCCTCCTCAACTCTGTACACTGCGCTCTTCCTGCTGATGTGACTGACAGGCAGAGTGGGCGAGTCATCAGTGACATTGTGGAGCATCTAAAATGGCGGCCGCACAACATTTAAGATGGCTGTTTTGTCTTTGTGTGCCACTGTAGCAAACTGCTAAATACATACTTTTTTACGTGTACACAAATCAGACATATACTGCTACAGACATTTTGTAGTATTTTCTCTACAGACATATCCCAACACATTGTGTTGCTCTGCTGTTGCCTTTTACCAGCTCTCTGAAAGGAAGTGAAACTTTGCTCTAGTCTGCTTCTCTAAACTGGAGAGCATACTGACCACGGTCTACTGTCAGTAACAAACTGATTATGCATAGGTACCTCATATACTCCAACTTAAAAAAAAACCCAACCTATCCCTTTAACAGCAACAACTGCAGTTTTGATATATGCATCCGAAAATTAAAGATAAGATGTTGGGAGTCTGGGCGCCCTGGTAGCTCACCTGGTAGAAAAGCAAAGGCCTTGCTGCTGTGACTTTGGTTCCATTCCAGCCTGTGGTCCTTCTTTTCTGTCTTCTCTCGTCCTGTATAAATAAAAGCATGAATGCCCAAAAATATACAATTAATAAATGTAAAGTAGCAGTCTTAATCCAGCTTGTAGACAATCAGTCTACTTTTCTGCTGTGTGTCATTTATGTCCAAAGGTAATGTTTAGTGCCAGTGTAGAAACTACTGTAACATGTCATTCAGCTAACATGGTGAAAAGCTTCACCTTGACTTTAAAGGCCCTGTGCACCCATACAGGTGATCTCAATTACCTAGTCTGATCAAGGTGAAGTTACGCTGGGAATAATATGATGTCATCAAACTCGCTGTCCTATTAGGCATGATACAGGTTCCTCAAAACCAACAGAAGATAGACGATAAGTCAGTCAAGTTACAGTGACCATACCGTGACCAAACCATAAAAATTGAACGTTTGAAACAATCACCACTGAACATGAGGTTTTGTTTGGCAAAATGCTTTTGAACATATTTGAACTGAATCAGTTGGTTTTAGTGCATCATGTTGGATGGGGATAATACCCATGAAGCACTGAAAACTGAGCACCTGAACTATTTTAGGGTTTCTGGAAATCAGGAGCCAATTGTCCCTAATAAACATAAACAACAAATGACAACAAAAACTAAAAATGTACAGATCAGAAATGTGCTTTATGAAGGCATATTGTCTCTTCTTTGTTTTAAGGGAACTTCTCTTGATACATGAGCCCCGAGAGGTCATTGAGGGTGTTTCCTTATTAGCTGAACACACACAAGATCAAATAAATCACACTGTCAGTGTCAGTTAGAGAAACCAAACAAAAGCTGATGTTGTTTCATGTCTTTAGGTTGGAAAGATTGCGATATTACTTCCTCTGTGGTAGTGCAGTGAGATGCCTACATAACAATGGACCAATCAGATTGCTCTAAATTTGTTCCCTCCCCCTTGATATGGTTACATTAAGGTGAATCATCTTCTAACGCAGACTAAATTTCAGTGATCTCAAGTGGAATAACATGAAAATGCTGATCGTGTTTTATTTACTGCTGATCCTCACAGTGGGGCGTAAGTCAACTTTTGTCTTATAAATATATTTTCATCTTCTTGCATCATTTGAGCACAGGGCAGATATGAATCTATCTCTGTTGTTGATCACTGCTGTATTTAATTTTTCTTTAGGATGCTCAGATGGTCTGATCTTTGACACGAAGACTGTTGGTGTTGGAGATGACGTGAATTTCACGTGTACACGCGAGACATCGCCAGGGTTCAAAGCAACTTTGTTTTGGATCAGGCTAATTTCTGGAAATATGCCTGAATTCTTGGGAGGAACATATTCCTTTGATTATAAAGGTTTTAACAAGACACCTCGCATGACAACAAAACAAGAACCTGGAACATTTCTTCTGCAAATTCACAAGACAAAGCTCAGCGATACTGGACTTTACTACTGTATAAAAATAAATGAACTTAGCCTGACGTTTTTGAAAGGAACATTTCTGAGGATTAAAGGTAAACGCCATTTATGACAGAAGTTTACATTTAAATCTAATGATCATGTATATGTAAAGACAGTATGCTTCCATAATTTATCGGACAATGTTTATGGATATAAATGACCATTTTTAGTTACGTTTATTTTCAATCAGTAAAACATGTTTTTGGCATTGTACTTTCCAGGACCAGAACCTGATATCACTGCCGTCATTCAAGTCCCTCCATCTGATCCAGTCCGTCCAGGAGACTCAGTGACTCTGCAGTGTTCAGTGCTCTCTGACTCAGAGAATAAAACCTGTCCAAGAGAACACAGTGTGTACTTGTTCAGAACCGGATCAGATGAATCACATCCCAGTTTAATTTACGCTCATGGAAACAGTGGTGATGAATGTGAGAGGAGTCCTCAGACTCACTCTCCACAAAATTGTGTCTACAGCTTCTATAAGAACGTCAGCTCCTCTGATGCTGGGACTTATTACTGTGCTGTGGCCACATGTGGGGAGATATTATTTGGAAATGGAACAAAACTGGAGATTGAAGGTAACTGCAGAACATTTTATTACAAATCATTAATAATCATTCATTTAAAAACTGGTAGAATCTCATCAAATAAGTACTTTTCATTATTTGCTCCTCTTCTTATTGTTCCAGCCTCCAATGGGCAGAATGCCATTCTGTTTCTGTTGTGTGCTGCTTTGGCTCTGACTCTGATCGTTATCGGCTTCCTTGTTTGTGCCATCAAGAAAAAATCTGGTGGTTTTTGCAACTGTAAGTTTCTTTAACATCAGTCGATTTTGCCAAAGCTGACTTCACAGGATTTGTCTCATTATTTATATAGTCTAATATACAATCAATCAAAAAACAATACTGATTTGCATTAATTATATTCATCTGCATTTTTCAAGTTAAATCATCATTCATATTTTTACAATACAGCTGCCGCTGTTCTGGAAACAAATGCTGCAACAGCTAGCAATCAGCAAAGTCAGCAGGTAAGTTATACAAAGAAAAGATGACAATGGAAAAGCTGTTGGCATATGTGAATATTTACATCTGTCTTTAACATTATTCCATATATTTTCTCAGAGAGATGAAGACCATTTGGCTTATGCTGCACCGACCTTCACCAAGAGGAAAGCTGGCAAAGCAGAGAGAAGGAATGTAAAAACAGCAGAGGGAGAAACAATCTACTCTGGTGTCAGGACTTTTGGGACAGATTAACAATGGATTAAAATGATTTTTCATCTGGAACATTGTGGAAAATATTCTGCTTCACATCAGTATTTGCATCTGATATTAGTAAGTAATAAGTAACATTTTATTTGGATGAACTTTAAAAAATATAATTTTAATAATTTTTACATAGTTTGTTTCATCTGTTTGCATCAGTGTATGACCATACCAATGTATATCCTGCTATTTAATATGATGATGGAAAAATATCAAATTTTCTAATAGTTTTAAAAGCTTTCTGTGATTTTTGTGATTATTTTGTACAAAAAGCTTTAACCACTGTGCCTCAAAACTGTTCCTCTGATGTTTTTGTGCAGTGTCAGATAAAAAAAACTCCTTTGTTACAGTAAAAATGTCCCCTTCCTAGAGCCACAATAAAACAAAATGATGTAATGTACTAGATTATAATAATAATACTGTTAATATTAATATTTTGCTTTGATTTATCATTGTTCTGATATTGTAACAGCCCTAACACACAAGCACAATGAGTTATAATTACGTTTATTATTATTATTATTGTTATTGTGTCAAGGTTCTATTTCAAACTCCTCAAAACTCTGGTAAAACACAGGTGTAGTTAGAAAAATATTAAAAATGTGATTTATTGCCCGCCTCCCAACAGTGACAATATTTATAAAACATAAATATATATAAAACAAAATTCTCTATCAGGGCTGGTCGCTGGCATAAGTGGACTATGCCAGCTATAAATGTGTCAGAAGATCAAGTGCCCTTGTAGTCTTTTAATAACTTAGTCTTGTTTAATAATAACTAGTTTCTTTGTTTTCTGGACAAAATGATCCTCCATGATCTTTGAACAATTTGTTTTGTTTTCTCTGTCTTTTACTTTTGACATTACGGCTCTCTTTGTAGCTATTTGCCAACCCTCAAATACAGCACAAACCGCAAAAAGTTCAGTAATTCAATAAACCACATATAATCCAATCTGTATTTTCACGTTCAGCAGATGTTACCTTCTCTGTAACCAGTCAAGACTCACTGCACTAGTGCTAAGGCCCTTATAAGGCATGCTCTGCTGCGACGACGCCGTCTGTATCTATCTATCTATCTATCTAACAGTAGCCTCTCCTACTACCAATATTTCCATAAGAATATATGATGACACATTTGACACATTCACAGCTTCTTGAACACAAATATAATTTCACTAACAAGGACCATGCCAGTATGGATTTAAGTTTAGACAGGTTTATTGCGTGTTATGGGCAAAAATGCACCAAGATTATGTGCTGCAAGAGGGAAGAAGGGATGAGGGATGAAAGGATGAATGTTGAGGGATGAAGGGATGAGAGTCGAGGGCCGAGGGTCGAAGAGATGAAGGTTGAGTGATGGAAGGGTGAAGGGATGAGGACAGAGGGATGGAGGAGTGGAGAGTGAGAGGAGGAAACAAGGTCATTGGTAGATGGAGGTGTTTGGAGGTTGCCTGGGGTTGGGAAGTGTAGTATAAAATGTCATAACTTTAATTAGAGGCCCCAGCGATGGGTGCTTCCATGTTTGATTCTTCTTCTTAAAATACATGGTTTGAAGTAATCAAAGGGAGAAGTATATGGAAATTAATACAATGTGAGCACACAATATTGTTAATGAAGTAAAGAGCACCATGGTTTTAGTGAAAAGTTTTTTTTATCATATTAAAGAGTTTATAAAGTTGTTTAAAAATACATTAAAAGACATCTATGACATTGTGGTGTAAGCAAATAATAATAAAAGGTGTTTAACAATATAAGTAGAACAAGCTAGGTTTTAATGGTGTTATCCTGTAAAAAGTAGAGTAAAAAAAAGAGACCTGTGAGTTTACTGATAAGAAGACACGGGCCCAGCCGTCTAAAATGGCTGGACAAAAGGGCTGAGTCAAAAAGGCTACAAAACAGTGTCTCGGGCATAGACGGATTTCCGGCATGGGCAAAGTGGGCGTGTGCCCAGGGCCCCAGAGCCAATGGGGGCCCTTGGCCTTCAGAGGTTTTTTTTTTTTTTTTTTTTTGGTATAGAAATAAAAAAATATGTATATGTTGGAATGAATGTGGTTTTGAAAATGTAGTATAATAATAAAATCATTTGAATGTATTAGAAATTATAAGATTGAATCTGGAGGTCAAACGTACAATGCGTTTTCAGAATGGAGAATCGAGCGCTGAGTGGAGCAGCTAAAAGAAAGCAAAGAAAAGAAAAAGAAGCCAAAGATGTCGCTTTGTTGCAGCAAATTCCATCCATCTCAACATTTTTCACCAGAAAAGTGAGGCAAGGTGATGGTACTGACAGCAGCGGTGCCAGTACTACAACTCACGGGGAAGAACTGCAGGATGCTAACACTGCTAGCTCAAGTTCACCGGAGACATTTGGTAGTAGTAGAGCGTAGACAATGCTAGCATTACTACGGCGGGCAACAGCCTGGTGGTGGCGGCCGAGACAGGTCAGACCGAGCTGAGTCCTCTCACATCACCATCTCCCATAATATGTTTATTGTGCTGTACATGGCAGGTGCCAAACAAAACAGATCTAAAATGACAGTATTTTTGTGTGGTTGTGTTCCCCGGTGTTGTTATGTGCGTAATGGGAAGAGCCTCGTTGCGCGCGCACTGTTTGCGTGTGTAGACAGGGGCTCGTGGTCATGATAATCAGGCTATGTGTATATTGTCCTGTAGGCCTACATGGCAGGTGCAAAATAAAACAGACCTAAAATGACGTTGTGTGGTTGTGTGTTGCCCGGTGTTGTTATGTGCGTAATGGGAAGCCGCCGTTGCGCGCGCGCTGTTTGCGTGTGTGGTCTAGGGAGACACCATCAAATTGGAGAGTACCCAAGTTTTGCCAGGTGTGTGTCCTGGAGTGACCTAAACACCTGGCTTGTGTTTACACCACGTGTTTTGCCAGGTGTGTGACCTGAAGTAGCCTGGACACCTGGTCAGAACACCTGGCATGTGTTTACACCATTATGTCTTGACTTGTGTCATTGACGTATAACCCTGAAAAGTATAAAAGGAGATGCTTTGAGACTAAAAAACAGTCTTTCCATGGATGACTCAGGCTTTGTTTGTCTATGAAGATAATAAAAGCTCTATCTGCTACCAACTTTGATGAATCATGCGTGTTATTCTTTTCACCTGGAGAATAATACTATTTGACCTAATTTTGATTTAATAATCTGACAAGTTGGGAAAAATCTTCTGAACAACACAACTTTTTTGACTGAGACCCAACAGAAGACAGGAGAGAACCTGGAGGGAGTTGAGACTCCGGGTGGGGGAACCATCTCTCTATGTATTAGAGCCCCAAAAGAGAAGAGCATGTGCGTTTCTGATGTCATTCAGATTGTTTCTGATGTTAATCAGATATGCTGATGAAGAGCAGTGATCAAGGTTTTGGTGATGTTGTCCGGGATTCCCTGTTTCGAATCGGTGGAGGCGGCTCCGATAGGAAAGGAGTCCCTGAGTATAGTTTGGGGTATATTCCGAATCTGGATAAAGTCTGCCAAAAGTGGTGGTGGATCCTGAAGCATGAGGCCACTCTACCGGTGTCTGTGATGGACAGCGGGTCTTTGGGGGAAGCTTGACAGGCTAGTTGAGAGTTCACGTAATCATGTATGGGTTTGAATGGGCTTAAATATGAGTTGTGTCGAAAGAAGTTGAAGGTTGAGGTTGACCAAACTGGTTGGTCTTGTTTTAGGTGATAGTGTATCGGAAGAGAGGAGGTCGGACACGATGAATGGCGTTACGCATCGTACGCATAGTGTTGCGGTGGTAAACTCATAACAGCGCAGAAAGCCAAAGAATGCCAGGAGGAACATAGAATCTAGTACTTTGTCTGTTCTTGGAGACAGGTATCCCTTGTGGAGGGTTTTGATGCAACGGGCAAGGAGGTCAAAAGTGAGGGGTAAACATTTCGGCGTAGGACTTGGTTTAGCCTTACGGAGTAGCATACTGATGTGATGTGATGTGATGTGATGTGATGTGATGTGATATGATTTGATGTGATGCCGGTGCACAGAGCCCCCAAAGATAGTTTAAGTTTGATTGAAGTTAATTTCGCTGATATACTATACTACAAACTTTCTTAAAACAAGATACTGTGCAATGTTAGCAGATAGCTACTGGCATTGTGGCATTCTCCATGTCTATCATGAGAACAAGCAAAGCCACATGCTACACTGCACAGTCACAGGCTGTGGTCGGCTATTTCTCCACCCTTTGACCAACAATTAAGGCTGTTTACTCAGAACAGACCTGACGATGAGCTTCAACAGGATAGGCTAAAGAAATAGTCAATAATAATCAAGTTGATGCTTTAAGCAAAATACCAACCACTGATAAAACTATATTTATTCAAGCTACTGATGAAAATGAAATAATTTCAGTGGTTAAAAACTGCAAGACTAAGATGTCAGCTGACTGGAATGGACTGGACATGTCAGTATTAAAAGACATTATTGAATGTGTTGTCAAACCAATCTCGTACATTTTTAATCTTTCTTTACAATCGGGGGTTTTCCCAGAAAGAATGAAGATTGCTAAAGTGATACCTATCCACAAGGCTGGTGATAAACATGAATTCACTCATTATAGACCCATTTCCATTCTGTCACAGTTTTCTAAGATACTGGAGAAGATATTCCATAAAAGATTATTCAGTTATGTAGATAAGCAAAATATTCTTTGTGAACAGCAGTATGGTTTTAGACCCAATAGGACCACTACCTTAGCATTAGTGGACCTTGTAGAAAGAATATCAAATGCCATAGACCATAAACAATATGCTGTTGGTGTGTTTCTAGACCTCACCAAAGCTTTTGATACAGTGAATCATGAATTGCTACTCCAAAAACTTTACAGATATGGGATCAGAGGAGTGGCCTTTTCTTGGCTCCAGACTTATTTGAAGAACAGATCCCAGTATGTCCACATCAATGGCACTGATTCCCAGTTGCTGACAGTGACCTGCGGCCTCCCACAGGGGTCAGTGTTGGGTCCTTTTCTGTTCCTTATGTATATTAATGACCTTTGCTTAGTTTCAAAAACATTAAACCTTATTTTATTCGCTGATGACACCAACATGCTTAGTTGTGGTAAAAATCTAGAAACATTAATTGATATAGTAGAAAAACAATTATTTTTGTTAAAGAAGTGGTTTGACTCAAATAAGTTAACTCTTAATTTAAACAAAACCAAATTTATAGTTTTTGGAAATCGTGCCATTAATGTTCATAGAAATTTAATAATTAATGATACTGAGATAGAACGAGTGAATGAAATAAAATTTCTTGGAGTACTCTTACAAAACAAGCTCAGCTGGAAGCCCCATATAAACTACATCAAGGCAAAACTATGTAAATGTCTTGCAATCATATCTAAAGTCAAAGAACTTTTAAATGAAAAAAACTTATATATTTTATACTGTTCCCTGGTTCTTCCTTACATGACCTATGGCCTAGAAGTTTGGGGAAACACTTATAAAACCAATCTTAATCCAATTACTATAATCAAAAAAAAAGCGATCCGCATTGTGAATAAAGTGGCTTACAGGGAACATACAAATGAGCTTTTCATTAAGCTAAAAGCACTAAAACTAAAGGATTTGGTCGACTTTAAAACAGCACAACTTATGTATAATATAAGCCATAACAAGTTACCTGTGAATATTCAGGGATTATTCCAAAAACGAGACTGTGGTTATAATTTCCGAAAGGAAGTAATGTTTAAAAAAACATATGTGAGAACAAGTGCAAAGCAGCATTGCGTTTCTTTTGTTGGGATTAATGTATGGAGTAAATTGGACCAAGAGCTAAAAGACTGTAAAACTTTAATTCAATTTAAAATTCTTTTGAAGATATCAGTTATAAAAAAATATGTTGAGAACGGATGCTAAGGATGATAGATTTTTTTCTTTTCTTTTTTGGGACGATCTGAAAATAAAAAATGTATGAGTGCATGCATAAGACAAGGGCAGCTTTACTGTTTATGTCTGTATATACACTGGGATAGGCGCAATAAGCTTTAGCTTCTGCCTATTCCATTTCAGACTCGATGTTTATCTATGTCTTTATCTGTTAAATGTTTAAATGTATGAATAAATAAATAAATTGAATTGAATTGAATTGAATGTAGTGAGGGAGGAGCTACAACAGGTTTCAGGCTAATTTTAGTTCTTGCTGTTTAATGTGCTCATTCAAAGAACAAATAATGTCTCTAGATTATGTTTTTAAAGATGAAACCAAAGATTGTCTTAATTTTAATGTAAATGTATTGATTCGTTGACCACAGGCTGCAAGTCCATCACTGCACAAAGTGATGCACTGGACCACAATTCTGCAAGCATTTAAAATCTATTTGCAGATAATCAGGTAAAGTTCATTTAAGATCACAGTTCAAACTCCTGATTTTGCCAAAAAGTCCAGACTGTGACCAGTGAATGATTAGCACCTCCCCCTCTAACAGTAACTACCAATGAAAAGGAGCAACCTGCATAAAATAAAAACAATAATTATATAGTGTGACTGGGTGTGTGTTCAAGCATTCTGTTTATCAACTCCTGTAATTTGTTGTAATATCAATAATATAAATGAATATAATATACTGGCATGTTTTAAATAAAAATATAACAGCAGTCAAGTGCAGCTTCATGAGGCTAAAACAGAGAGTGAGAAAGAGAGAAGAGCGCTGTTAGATTCACACTTTGAAGACCGACCACAACGATGCTGAAGTTTCCATCCATCATTTGTTTGTCAGTGGTGACTGTGAGTGTCTTTATCTGTGTGTGTTCAGTACAAAGCAGGAAACAAAGTATATGAGAGTATATGACAGATTTCACAGTTGTTACTTTTCTTGTGTCAGATCAACTTGTTCTGACTTGTGGTCAAAAATATGTTGACCCTGATGAAGGCCACAAACCACAACACATTGGTCTAGCAAATGTTATGACAGTTTTGGCCCTCTAGATAGATGACAGATGTATCTTCATTCTCTGTACACCTTTCAAGTCGGTGACTTTAGGTAAGAAACTCCTGCTTTGAGTTTGTGGTGTTGTACTGGATTACATTATATTGTCAGGTGTTCCTGTCCCTGTTATTGTGAGGGTGTCAGGCACTGTACATACAGTACACATGTACTGTATGTACAGTGCCTGAGAACAAGGTGATTAACAAACATATGTTAATCACCTTGTTGTTATTTTATTTGCGGTTTTCACACACGTTCACATGGTTCACCCCCTCAGATAAAAATATGCAGGTCAGAAACTCTAAACTCCTCCAGTTGAATGTGTTCCTGTGATACTGTGAGAGAGTCACTCTGCTGCTGCCTTTCACAGCTCTCTGAAGAGAAGTGAAGTGAGTGTACAGGATGGATGGTTTAACAGCCCTCCTCAACTCTGTACACTGTGCTCTTCCTGCTGATGTGACTGACAGGCAGAGTGGGCGAGTCATCAGTGACATTGTGGAGCATCTAAAATGGCGGGCTCGCACAGCTTTTAAGATGGCTCTTTTGTTTTTGTGTGTCACTGTGTCAAATGATTGAATACATCAAATCGATCAATTCATTAATTTTTAACTGATTACTACAAATTTTTTGCAGAATTAGACATGCCAATATAGCTATTAAGTACCCTTTTTGTTCATTTAGCTTTTGAAAGAAAAAGATCATTGTACACCTTATCTTCTGTTCACTGAGTCATTTGACTTTAAATTAAAGATGGCAGTGATGTAAAGAGAGAGAAAATTATATGTTTTTCATCAAATCCAATCTAATATAATGACTGACAGTCAAGACAGCTTGTGGTTTTGGTATTGACCTTGCTTTTTGTTGTATTTGTCAGATTCACTGTAAATGTTAACAACTGTGTTAACTCGTCTTTGGTTTCTTCACTGATTGCATCCATGTAGAACTACTGTTGGTTGGAATTACCAGTTTAGAGCTGTTAGTGCTGTTTTACTGTGTTTTTTTTTTTTTTTGGTTAGGAAATAGCTTTGATAGTGAGGTTTTTCTTCCTTCATTTAGATATTATAGACTCTCAACTTTGTTTATTCGAACAGCATTTGTTACCTTATAGTTTACCTCACCTCCTTTTGTTGTAAATAATCTGAATTTCAATTCATGAATAAGTTTGTCTTTAACAGATTTCATAAAATCATAAAATCAGTTTTATCAGGATGAAGAAGAGAGTCGGGCAGAGTGGAGGGACAATCATGGATGTATAAATAGACCTGGACATGGCAACCCCACTCAACCTTGCTTCCAGTGTTGCCCAGTGGCCACCCATGGTACTGCAGCGGAAAATATTGAAGACGCCTTTTCTCCATAGATCACTGCTATAAAAGAAACATCTGTGAAACTGTTGACACCACAAACTGCAAACTAGGTCAATTATGACTCTTTGTGTCAGCCTAGAAAAGTGAATGTAAAATCTATGGGCCGAGTGGGAACTAGAGGCTGGGGACGGCAGGAGAAGTACTCGTGCCATATTCAGTGGGCCACACAACAAGAAAGTAAACCTGAAAGTTAGAAAATATTATTGCCCTATCCATGAAGCAAGTGATTCTCATTGGACTGAATAGGCGTCATCATACACCAATAGACCTCTGGGCTTCTTGGGGAGAGACCCAGCTTCTTGTGGAGTAAACACTCAAGTCACGTTGGATTCTGCCTTGATCTGGAGGCGATTACCATCAGGAGGAAGGAGGAGAACTCAGTGTATGACAAAAAAAGTGCTGTATTGTGTCATATTGTCTCTTCTTCCTTGAGTTTAAGGAAATTCTCTTGATACATGACCCCTAAAAGGTAAAGTGAGTCCATCCATCACTGAATTTCACATTAAGATCTCTTGTGTTTACTCTCAGTGTCAGTTATAGAAACCCACCATGAAACATGAAACAAACGCTTGCTGTTGCTGTTGTTTCATGTCTTTAGGTTGGAAAGATGGTTGATATTATTTCCTCTGTGGTAGTACAGTGAAACGCCAACGTAACAACAGGCCAATCAGATTGCTCTAAAATTGTTCCCTCCCCCTTGATATGATTACATTAAGGTGAATCATCTTCTATTAGGATCTAATTTTACTGTAGTCTCAAGTTGAATAACATGAAAATGCTGATCGTGTTTTATTTACTGCTGATCCTCACAGTGGGGCGTAAGTCAACTTTTGTCTTATATATTTTCATGTTCTTGCATCATTTGAGCACAGGGCAGATATGAATATATCTCTGTTGTTGATCACTGCTGTATTTAATTTTGTCTTTAGGATGCTCAGATGATCTGATCTTTGACATGAAGACTGTTGGTGTTGGAGACGATGTGAATTTGACATGTACACGACAGTCATCAAAACTGATCACAGAAACTTTGTTTTGGATCAGGCTAGTTTCTGGAAATTTTCCAGAATTTTTGGGAGGGACATTTAACTTTGATTATAAAGATGTTGACAAGACTCCGCGCATGACCACAAAACAAGAACCTGGAACATTTCTTCTGCAAATTCATGACGCAAAGCTCAGCGATACTGGAGTTTACTACTGTATACATATAAATGAACTTAGCCTGACGTTTTTGAAAGGAACATTTCTGAGGATTAAAGGTAAACGCCATTTATAACAGAAGTTTACATTTAAGTCTCATCATCATGTATATGTAAAGAAAGTATGCTTCCATAATTTATAGAACAATGTTTATGGATATAAATTACCATTTTTAATTACGTTTCTTTTCGCTCAGTAAAACATTTTTTTTTGTCATTGTACTTTCCAGGACCAGAACCTGATATCACTGCCGTCATTCAAGTCCCTCCATCTGATCCAGTCCGTCCAGGAGACTCAGTGACTCTGCAGTGTTCAGTCCTCTCTGACTCTGAGAATAAAACCTGTCCAGGAGAACACAGTGTGTACTGGTTCAGAGCCAGATCAGATGAATCACATCCCAGTTTAATTTACGCTCATGGAAACAGTGGTGATGAATGTGAGAGGAGTCCTCAGACTCACTCTCCACAGAAATGTGTCTACAGCTTCTCTAAGAACATCAGCTCCTCTGATGCTGGGACTTATTACTGTGCTGTGGCCACATGTGGGGAGATATTATTTGGAAATGGAACAAAACTGGAGATTGAAGGTAACTGCAGAAGATTTTAATATAAATCATTAATAATCATTTATTTTAAAACTGGTAGAATCTCATAAAAATAATTACTTTTCATTATTTGCTCCTGTTTATATTTTTTCAGCCTTCAACGGGCAGGATCCAGTTCTGTTTCTGTTGTGTGCTGCTTTGGCTCTGACTCTGATCGTTATCGGCTTCCTTGTTTGTGCCATCAAGAAAAAATCTGGTGGTTTTTGCAACTGTAAGTTTCTTAAACATCAGTCGATTTTGCCAAAGCTGACTTCACAGGATTTGTCTCATTATTTATATAGTCTAATATACAATCAATCAAAAAACAATACTGATTTGCATTAATTATATTCATCTGCATTTTTCAAGTTAAATCATCATTCATATTTTTACAATACAGCTGCCGCTGTTCTGGAAACAAATGCTGCAACAGCTCGCAATCAGCAAAGTCAGCAGGTAAGGTATACAATGAAAAGATGACAATGGAAAAGCTGTTGGCATATGTGAATATTAAGTTCTGTTGTCTTTAACATTATTCCATATATTTTGTCAGAGAGATGAAGACCATTTGGCTTATGCTGCACCGACCTTCACCAAGAGGAAAGCTGGCAAAGCAGAGAGAAGGAATGTAAAAACAGCAGAGGGAGAAACAATGTACTCTGGTGTCAGGACTTTGGGGACAGATTAACAATGGATTAAAATGATTTTTTATCTGGAACATTGTGGAAAATATTCTGCTTCACATCAGTATTTGCATCTGATATTAGCAAGTAATAAGTAACATTTTATTTGGATGAACTTTAAAAAATATAATTTTAATAATTTTTACATAGTTTGTTTTATCTGTTTGCAATCAATGTATGACCATACCAATGTATATCCTGCTATTTTATATGATGATGGAAAAATATCAAATTTTCTAATAGTTTTAAAAGCTTTCTGTGATTTTTGTGATTATTTTGTACAAAAAGCTTTAACCACTGTGCCTCAAAACTGTTCCTCTGATGTTTTTGTGCAGTGTCAGATAAAAAAAAACTCCTTTGTTACAGTAAAAATGTCCCCTTCCTAGAGCCACAATAAAACATAATAATGTAATGTACTAGATTATAATAATAATACTATTAATATTAATATTTTGCTTTGATTTATCATTGATCTGATATTGTAACAGCCCTAACACACAAGCACAATGAGTTATTTTTACTTTTATTATTATTATTATTATTATTTTTATTATTATTATTGTTATTGTGGCAAGGTCCTATTTCAAACTCCTCAAAACTCTGGTAAAACACAGGTGTACTTAGAAAAATATTAAAAATGTGATTTATTGCCGGCCTCCCAACAGTGACAATATTTACAAAACATAAATATATATAAAACAAAATTCTCTATCAGGGCTGGTCGCTGGCATAAGTGGGCTATGCCAGCTGTAAATGTGTCAGAAGATCAAGTGCCCTTGTAGTCTTTTAATAACTTAGTCTTGTTTAATAATAACTAGTTTCTTTGTTTTTTGGACAAAACGATCCTCCATGATCTTTGATCAATTTGTTTTGTTTTCTCTGTCTTTTACTTTTGACATTACAACTCTGTTTATAGCTATTTGCCAACCCTCAAATACAGCAAGAGATATGATGTTTAATAATTTGTCTATCTCTAGTGTGTGTGTGTGTTCATTCAGTTGTGAGCGGTGTGTGCAATTTGTTGATTGCAAATTTGTTTTTGCAAGTTTTCTGGGGCCACAAACGCAATCTTGCTTAGAGCCACAAAATGCCTAAGGCCGGGCCTGTTCTCTATGTACAAGACCGCAAAAAGGTCAGTAACTCAATAAACCACATATAATCCAATCTCTATTTTCGCGTTCAGCAGATGTTACCTTCTCTGTAACCAGTCAAGACTCACTGCACTAGTGCTAAAGCCCTTATAAACAGTAGCCTACTACCAATATTTCCATAAGAATATATGATAACACATTTAACACATTCACAGCTTCTTGAACACAAATATAATTTCACTAACAAGGACCATGCCAGTATGGATTTAAGGTTAGACAGGTTTATTGCGTGTTATGGGCAAGAATGCACCAAGATTATGTGCTGCAAGAGGGAAGAAGGGATGAGGGATGAAAGGATGAATGTTGAGGGATGAAGGGATGAGGGTCGAGGGCAGAGGGATGGAGGAGTGGCGAGTGAGAGGAGGAAACAAGGTCATTGGTAGATGGAGGTGTTTTGTTGCCTGGGGTTGGGAAGACAGGAGAGAACCTGGAGTGAGTTGAGACTCTTGCTGGGGGAACCATCTCTCTATGTATTAGAGCCCCAAAAGAGAAGAGCATGTGCATTTCTGATGTCATTCAGATTGTTTCTGATGTTAATCAGATATGCTAATGAAGAGCAGTGATCAAGGTTTTGGTGATGTTGTCCAGGATTCCCTGTTTTGAAGCGGTGGAGGCGGCTCCGATAGGAAAGGAGTCCCTGAGTATATTTCGGGGGATATTCTGGATCTGGATAAAATCTGCCAAAAGTGGTGGTGGAACCTGAAGCATGAGGCCACTCTACCGGTCTCTGTGATGAACAGCGGGTCTCTGGGGGAAGCTTGACAGGCTAGTCGAGAGTTCACGTAATCATGTATGGGTTTGAATGGGCTTAGATATGAGTTCTGTCAAAAGAAGTTGATGGGTTGAGGTTAGTGTATCGGAAGAGAGGAGGTCGGACACGATGAATGGCGTTACGCATCGTACTTTAGTGTTGAGGTGGTAAACTCAGAACAGCACAGAAAGCCAAAGAATGTCAGGAGGAACATAGAATCTAGGACTTTGTCTGTTCTTGGAGACAGGTATCCCTTGTAGAGGGTTTTGATGCAACGGGCAAGGAGGTCAGAAGTGAGGGGTAAACATTTCGATGCAGGACTTGGTTTGGCCGTACGGAGTAGCATGCTGATGTGATGTGATGTGATGTGATGTGATGTGATGTGATGTGATGTGATGGACAGAGCACAGAGGCCCCAAAGATATAGACTTGAATGGTAGAGGATTTGATTTTGAGGAGCGAATGTGATGAAGCTGGAGAAGGTGAGGACGTCCAGCATAGGGAATGAAAGGCTGTGGGAGGCATGGAAAGTTTTGAAGCAATTCCACCCAGTTAGATATGAAGAGGGGGTCTGCAGAGTGACACTGTTGAGGATGAAGTCTTGCGAAGCGATGACCAGATTTTCCAGCTGCAGAGTCAGTTGAAGATCGTGGCTGAAAACGGTGGGACTGGGATCGGAAGGGAATCGATGGTGCCAAGAGTTTGAATTTTGGCGAGAATCTGTTGTCTGAGAGTAGACTACATGAGGGATGGTCTGGAAGAAACTACTGAGTGCACAAGAGGTAATGCGGTGTCTGGCACAAAATTATTAGGCGGAGGAGAATAGGTGCAGAAAAAGTTGGAACTGGCTGTGTGGAGAAAAAGGATGCATCAACGGTGGGAGAAGAAACGATGGCAACGTATGGGTTATGGGAGGTAAGGATAGCTGTCATAGGGTAGCTATTTAATTTCCACGTTCATGACAACTGTACTGATTCAGATTTTTTTTAACTCACCCATTTAAATTACATTAAGGCTTAAAGTTACACATAATTAACAGTGTGGCAGGTTTGATTGACAAGTTGGTCCCCCTCTAACAGTAACTATGAAAAGGAGCAACCTGCATAAAATAAAATCAATAATGATATAGTGTGACTGGGTGTGTGTCCCAGCATCCTGTTTATCAACTCCTGTAATTTGTTGTGACAATAATAATATAAATGAATATAATATACTGTCATGTTTTTTAAAAAATAAGAGTATAGCAGCAGTCACGTGCAGCTTCATGAGGCTAAAACCAAGAGTGGGAAAGAGAGAAGAGCGCTGTTAGAGTCACACTCCTCCCTCCTCTCCTCCCTCTCACTACTGGAGATGGATTCTGTTATAACCTTGGGTGGTTAATAATGCACGCACACTTTGGACGGTTAACGGACTTTACTTAACGTCTGCAACAGCACTCAACAACAGATAGCATCTCGCAGGTAGCAGCACATGTCAACAGGGTGGGGTACACCTCTAAACCTTCCTGGGGGTCCCTTGTTAATTAATAAAGGTTCCGGGGTGCCATTCCTTCATAACACAGTTAACGCAGTTTCAGTCTGTAACAGATTCAATGAGTGTTTTAAGTGAAGCCGTGCTCAGCAGGTCTGTCCAGATGAGAGGCTACCTCCATATGGCCACTGTCTGCTGCAGCTGCTGCTCCTCTCTGCTCCTCTGACTCTCTCTCGGTAGGGTGGGAGGAAAGGGCAGGTCGCTGAGTATTTTAGGCCAGGATGTAGTCTTCAAGATATCTGGGTGGGTAGTGATGCCTCACATGGCGCTGGTGAGCCTCGTGATGTGATAAAGACGCCAGCTTATCTTCTGATGACATGACACAACATGAAGAATTCACATCACCCATTTAAATTATATTAGGGCTTAAAGTTACACATAATTAACAGTGTGGCAGGTTTTTTTTTTTTTGACAGAGACAGCTGAAGAGTGACAGGAATGTGGGGAGAGAGAGATGGGGAATGTCATGTAGTCACGCAGGTCGGATTCGAACCCTGGGCCACTGCTGAACCTTCGTACATGGGGCGGATGCTCTACCAACTCAGCTAATTGACACCCCAACAGTGTGGCAGGTTTAATTGACAAGTAGGTGCCGTTACAGAGAGCTTGTTTGAGCACCCAAGTGTCATTTGACACCCCTGAGGTCCGCCGATGATCCACGTCTTACATCCACACGGAAGATAGAGTACAGCTGCCATGGCAAATTATATGTGAGAGCTTTGTCAAACTGAGACTATGTCAGAGTGCACAGCCCCTGGTCTGCCTGTAGATAGGGATGTTGCTGATAATGGTTGGTTGTGTGATGACACCTCACATACAATACACACAAGTATTATTGTTGTAGACACAATCTTTCTTAGGAGACAAAAAAACTTGATACACAAAAACAAAACAAAAACAAGATACTGTGCAATGTTAGCAGATAGCTACTGGCATTGTGGCATTCTCCATGTCTATCATGAGAACAAGCAAAGCCACATGCAACAGCTACTCTTACTGACATGCACTGTGGTGGGCCATTTATCTGCCCTTTGACCAACAATCAAGGCTGTTTACTCAGAACAGACCTGTTCATGTGCTTCAACAGGATATAACAAGGGTAACATTGCAAAGAAAATAAAGATACAAGAGGTTTCAGCAGGCTACTTTGAGCTCAATACAATGTCTTTGTCTAATTTCCGATCTTACAACACTTTGTAAAGGTTTTCTGCTTATCTATCATTAGAACAACAGAAACCTCATGCAACAGGCTACACTCACAGACAGATACTGTGGTGGGCCATTTGACCAACAATCAAGGTTGTTTACTCAGAACAGACCTGATTATGTGCTTCAACAGGATATGTAGTGAGGGAGGAGCTACAACAGGTTTCAGGCTAATTTTAGTTCTTGCTGTTTAATGTGCTCATTCAAAGAACAAATAATGTCTGTAGATTATGTTTTTAAAGATGAAACCAAAGATTGTTTTATTTTTAATGTAAATGTATTGATTCATTGACCACAGGCTGCCAGTCCATCACTGCACAAAGTGATGCACTGGACCACAATTCTGCAAACATGTAAAATCTATTTGCAGATAATCAGGTAAAGTTCATTTAAGATCACAGTTCAAACTCCTGATTTTGCCAAAAAGTCCAGACTGTGACCAGTGAATGATTAGCACCTCCCCCTCTAACAGTAACTACCAATGAAAAGAAGCAACCTGCATAAAATATAAACAATAATGATATAGTGTGACTGGGTGTGTGTCCAAGCATTCTGTTTATCAACTCCTGTAATTTGTTGTAATATCAATAATATAAATGAATATAATATACTGGCATGTTTTAAATAAAAATATAACAGCAGTCAAGTGCAGCTTCATGAGGCTAAAACAGAGAGTGAGAAAGAGAGAAGAGCGCTGTTAGATTCACACTTTGAAGACCGACCACAACGATGCTGAAGTTTCCATCCATCATTTGTTTGTCAGTGGTGACTGTGAGTGTCTTTATCTGTGTGTGTTCAGTACAAAGCAGGACACAAAGTACATGAGAGTATATGACAGATTTCACAGTTGTTACTTTTCTTGTGTCAGATCAACTTGTTCTGACTTGTGGTCAAAAATATGTTGACCCTGATGAAGGCCACAAACCACAACACATTGGTCTAGCAAATGTTATGACAGTTTTGGCCCTCTAGATAGATGACAGATGTATTTTCATTCTCTGTACACCTTTCAAGTCGGTGAATTTAGGTAAGAAACTCCTGCTTTGAGTTTGTGGTGTTGTACTGGACTACATCATATTGTCAGGTGTTCCTGTCCCTGTTATTGTGAGGGTGTCAGGCACTGTACATACAGTACACATGTACTGTATGTACAGTGCCTGAGAACAAGGTGATTAACAAACATATGTTAATCACCTTGTTGTTATTTTATTTGTGGTTTTCACACACGTTCACATGGTTCACCCCCTCAGATAAAAATATGCAGGTCAGAAACTCTAAACTCCTCCAGTTGAATGTGTTCCTGTGATACTGTGAGAGAGTCACTCTGCTGCTGCCTTTCACAGCTCTCTGAAGAGAAGTGAAGTGAGTGTACAGGATGGATGGTTTAACAGCCCTCCTCAACTCTGTACACTGCGCTCTTCCTGCTCATGTGACTGACAGGCAGAGTGGGCGAGTCATCAGTGATGATGTGGAGTATCTAAAATGGCGGGCTCGCACAACCTTTAAGATGGCTCTTTTGTTTTTGTGTGTCACTGTGGCAAATGATATAATACATCAAATCGATCAATTCATTCATTTTTAACTGATTACTACAAATTTTTTGTAGAATTAGACATGCCAATATAGTTATTAAGTACCCTTTTTGTTTATTTACCTTTTGAAAGAAAAAGATCGTTGTACACCTTATCTTCTGTTCACTGAGTCATTTGACTTTAAATTAAAGATGGCAGTGATGTAAAGAAAGAGAAAATTATATTTTTCTCATCAAATCCAATCTAAGATAATTTAATATAACTCACTAAATTTAAAGGACTTAATATGTGCACAAGCACAGACACTCGGTGTGAAGAAGACACAAAAAAAGGATCAGCAGCCACTCTGGATTGTAAAACATTTCACTTAGTTTCAATTTTGATATATAAATCTGATGACTTTCCTACTGTCTGACTTTGCTCGTAGTGTTTTGGGTGTATGTAAATCCAGGTCTGTGGTGACCACAGCTGAAGGAGGCATGGCCACATGTGTCATCCTTTTGTACAGATCTGGGGAACCCTGACTGAAGCCTGTCCCAACCCTACAATCCATGGGACCCAACCTGAAGGATCTTATTTAAAAAAGAACCGCCTGAGAGTCAAGACAGCTTGTGGTTTTGGTATTGAGCTTGCCTTTTGTTGTATTTGTCAGATTCACTGTAAATGTTAACTGTGTTAACTCGTCTGTGGTTTCTTTGCTGATTGCATCCACGTAGAAGTACTGTTGTTGGAATCACCAGTTTAGAGCTGTTAGTGCTGTTTTACTGTGTTTTGTTTTTTTTTCCTTTTTTTTTGGTTCATAGGAAATAGCTTCGATAGTGAGGTTTTTTCTTCGTCATTTTGATTTCATTTAGATATTACAGACTCTCAACTTTATTTATTTGAACAGCACCCGCTGTACACAATACATCCACCATGTGTTACCTTTGCCAAGCGGGAATATAGGCTGGGGATGGCAGGAGAAGTACTCATGTGCATATTCAGTGGGCCACACAAGTAAGTAAACCTGAAAGCTAGAAGATATTATTGCCATATCCATCAAGCAAGTAATTCTCATTGGACTAAATAGGCGCCATCAAACAGAGTCGTGTTGGATTCTGCCTTGATCTGGAGGCGATTACCATCAGGAGGAAGGAGAGCTCAGTGTACAACACAAAAAAGTGCTATATTGTGTCATATTGTCTCTTCTTCCTTGTATTTAAGGAAATTCTCTTGATACATGACCCCTAAAAGGTAAACTGAGTCCATCCATCACTGAAGTTCACATTAAGATCTCTCGTGTTTACTCTCAGTGTCAGTTATAGAAACCCACCATGAAACATGAAACAAACGCTTGCTGTTGCTGTTGTTTCATGTCTTTAGGTTGGAAAGATGGTTGATATTATTTCCTCTGTGGTAGTACAGTGAAACACCAACGTAACGAGAGGCCAATCAGATTGCTCTAAAATTGTTCCCTCCCCCTTGATATGATTACATTAAGGTGAATCATCTTCTATTAGGATCTAATTTTACTGTAGTCTCAAGTGGAATAACATGAAAATGCTGATCGTGTTTTATTTACTGCTGATCCTCACAGTGGGGCGTAAGTCAACTTTTGTCTTATAAATATAATTTCATCTTGCATCATTTGAGCACAGGGCAGATATGAATCTATCTCTGTTGTTGATCACTGCTGTATTTAATTTTGTCTTTAGGATGCTCAGATGATCTGAACTTTGAAATGAAGACTGTCGGTGTTGGAGATGATGTGAATTTGACTTGTACACGCCAGACATCGTCAGGGCAAGGAACATTGTTTTGGGTCCGGCTAGTTTCTGGAAACATGCCTGAATTCTTGGGAGGAACATATTCCTTTGATTATAAAGGTGTTAACAAGACTCCGATGACAACAAAACAAGAACCTGGAACATTTCTTCTGCAAATTCATGACGCAAAGCTCAGTGATACTGGAGTTTACTACTGTATAAAAATAAACCGACTAGAAATGACATTTTTGAATGGAACATTTCTGAGGATTAAAGGTAAACACCATTTATAATCGCAGTATGTAGTTATAGGTTCATCTATGTATATGCAAAGAAAATACATTGCCATAATTGTTTATGTATATAAACTACTTTTATTTTCAGTGTGTAAATCACATTTATTCCTGTCTTTGGATTTCCCAGGACCAGAACCTGATATCACTGCCATCATTCAAGTCCCTCTATCTGATCCAGTCCGTCCAGGAGACTTAGTGATTTTGCAGTGTTCAGTCCTCTCTGACTCTGAGAGTAAAACCTGTCCAGGAGAACACAGTGTGTACTGGTTCAGAGCCGGATCAGATGAATCACATCCCAGTTTAATATACGCTCATAGAAACAGTGGTGATGAATGTGAGAGGAGTCCTCAAGCTCACTCTCCACAGAAATGTGTCTACAGCTTCTATAAGAACGTCAGCTCCTCTGATGCTGGAATTTATTACTGTGCTGTGGCCACATATGGGGAGATATTATTTGGAAATGGAACAAAGCTGGAGATTGAAGGTAACTGCAGAACAAATACAAATACAATACAAATACAAATCATGAAAAGGATTTATTTTAAAAATGTAAGAATCTCATCAAATAAGTACTTTTATTATTTGCTCCTGTTCTTATACTTTCAGCCTTCAACAGGCAGGATCCAGTTCTGTTTCTGTTGTGTGCTGCTTTGGCTCTGAGTCTGATCATCATTGCCTTCCTGATTTACACCATCAAGATAAAATCTGGTCGTTTTTGCAATGGTAACAGAAATTTTTCTTAAACATCAATTGATTTTACTAAAGTTAACTTCACAGAATTTGCATCATTATTCATGACGCCCAATATACAATAAAATTAAAAACAATACTGATTTGCATAAATACTGCAGCATCTTTGAAGTTAAATTTGTTTTTATTTTTACAATAAAGCTGCCGTTGTTCTTGAAACAAATGCTGCAACAGCTAGCGATCAGCAAAGTCAGCAGGTAAGGTATACAAAGAAAAGATGACAATGGAAAAGCTATTGGCATATGTGAATATTTACATTTGCTCTCTTTAACATTATTCCATATATTTGCTCAGAGAGATGAAGACCATTTGGCTTATGCTGCACCGACCTTCACCAAGAGGAAAGCTGGCAAAGCAGAGAGAAGGAATGTAAAAACAGCAGAAGGAGAAACAATCTACTCTGGTGTCAGGACTTTTGGGACAGATTAACAATGGATTAATATGATTTTTTTATCCCGAATATTGTGGAAAATATTCTGCTTCACATCAATATTTCCATCTGATATTAGTAAGTAATAAGTAACATTTTATTTGGATGAACTTAAAACAAATATAATTTTAATAATTTTTACATAGTTTGTTTTATCTTTTTGCAATCAGTGTATGACCATACCAATGTATGTCCTACTATTTAATATGGTGATGGAAAAATATCAATTTTTTAAATAGTTTTAAATGCTTTCTGTGATTTTTGTGATTATTTTGTACAAAAAGCTTTAAACCACTGTGCCTCAAAACTGTTCCTCTGATGTTTTTGTGCAGTGTCAGATAAAAAAAAAAAAAAAAAACTCCTTTGTTACATTAGAGAGTAAAAATGTCCCCTTCCTAGAGCCACTATAAAACATAATTATGTACTGGATTATAAAAATAATACTATTGATATTAATATTTTGCTTTGATTTATCACTGATATTGTAACAGCCCTAACACACAAGCACAATGAGTTATTTTTTACTTTTATTATTATTATTATTAGTATTATTATTATTATTATTATTATTGTGTCAAGGTCCTATTTCAAACTCCTCAAAACTCTGGTAAAACACAGGTGTAGTTAGAAAAATATTAAAAATGTGATTTATTGCCAGCCTCTTTGAACAATTTGTTTTGTTTTCTCCGTCTTTTACTTTTGACATTATGGCTCTGTTTGTAGCTATTTGCCAACTCTCAAATACAGCAAGAGATTAGATGTTGAATGTTTGTCCATCTCTAGTGTGTGTGTGTTCATTCAGTTGTGAGGGGTATATGCAATTGGTTGACTACAAATTTTTTTTTGCAAGTTTTTTGGGGCCACAAACGCAATCTTGCTTAGGGCCACTAAATGCCTAGGGCCGAGCCTGTTCTCTATGTACAAGACCGCAAAAAAGTCAGTAACTCAATAAACCACATATAATCCAATCTCTATTTTAACGTTCAGCAGATGTTACCTTCTCTGTAACCCGCCAAGACTCACTGCGCTACAGCTAAAGCCCTTATAAACAGTAGCAATCCTACTACTAATATTTCCATAAGAAAATATGATAACACATTTGACACATTCACAGCTTCTTGAACACAAATATAATTTCACTAACATGGATTTAAGTTTAGACAGGTTTATTGCGTGTTATGGGCAAGGATGCACTGAGATGATGTGATGTAAGAGGGAAGAAGGGATGTAGGAATGAAGGTCAAGAGATGGAGGGATGAAGTTTGAGGGATGAAGTGATGCGGGTAGAGGGGTTGAGGGATGAAGGGATGGAGGGATGAAGGGATGTGGGTAGAGGGGTTTGCGGGATGAAGGGATGAGGGTCGAGGGATGGAGGGATGAAGGCTGAGGGATGAAGGGATTGAGGGATGAGGGGATGAGGGTCAGGAGATGAGGGTCAAGGGTCAAAGAGATGAAGGTCGAGTGATGAAGGGGTGAAGGGCGGAGGGATGGAGAGTGAGAGGATGAAACAAGGTCATTGGTAGATGAAGGGGTTCGGAGGTTGCCTGGGGTTGGGAAGACAGGAGAGAACCTGGAGGAAGTTGAGACTCTGGGTGGGGGAACCATCTCTCTATGTATTAGAGCCCCAAGAGAGAAGAGCGTTTGCTTTTCTGATGTCATTCAGATTGTTTCTGATGTTAGTCAGATATGCTGATGAAGACCAGCGATCGAGGATTTTGGTGATGTTGTCCGGGATTCCCTGTTTTGAAGCGGTGGAGGCGGCTCCGATAGGAAAGGAGTCCCTGAGTATAGTTTGGGAGATATTCCGTATCTGGATAAAGTAAGTAGAGTTCACGTAATCATGTATGGGTTTGAATATTAGATATGAGTTCTGTCGAAAGAAGTTGATGGGTTGAAGTTGACCAAACTGGTTGGTCTTGTTTTAGGTGATAGTGTATCGGAAGAGAGGAGGTCGGACACGATGGATGGTGTTATGCATTGTACTTTAGTGTTGAGGCGGTAAACTCAGAACAGCGCAGAAAGCCAAAGAATGCCAGGAGGAACATAGGATCTAGGACTTTGTCTGTTCTTGGAGACAGGTATCCCTTGCAGAGGGTTTTGATGCAACGGCCGGGAAGGTCAGAAGTGAGGGGTAAACATTTCGGCGCAGGACTTGGTTTGGCCGTACGGAATAGCATGCTGATGTGATGTGATGTGATGTGATGTGATGGACAGAGCACAGAGGCCCCAAAGATATAGACTTGAATGGTAGATTCTTGATTCTGAGGAGCGAATGTGATGAAGCTGGAGAAGGCGAGGACGTCCAGCATAGGGAATGAAAGGCTGTGGGAGGCATGGAAAGTTTTGAAGCAATTCCACCCAGTTAGATATGAATAGGGGGTCTGCGGAGTGACACTGTTGAGGATGAAGTCTTGCGAAGCGATGACCAGATTTTCCAGCTGCAGAGTCAGCTGAAGATCGTGGCTGAAAACCCTGGGACCAGGGTCGGGAGGGAATCGACGGTGCCAAGAGTTTGAATTTCGTCGAGAATCCGTTGTCTGAGAGTAGACTACATGAGGGATGGTCTGGAAGACATTACTGGGCGCACAAGAGGTAATGCGGTGTCTGGCACAAAATTATTAGGCGGAGGAGAATAGGTGCAGAAAAAGTTGGAACTGGCTGTGGGGGGAACTGTGGGGAAAAAGGATGCATCAACGGTAGGAGAAGAAACGATGGCAACGTATGGGTTATGGGGGGTAAGGATATCTAGATTCTTCTGTCATAGGGTAGCTATTTAATTTCCACGTTCATGACAACTGTACTGATTCTGATTTTTTTTAACTCACCCATTTAAATTATATTAAGGCTTAAAGTTACACATAATTAACAATGTGGCAGGTTTGATTGACAAGTTGGTCCCCCTCTAACAGCAACTACCAATGAAAAGGAGCAACCTACATGAAATATAAACAATAATGATATAGTGTGACTGGGTGTGTGTCCCAGCATCCTGTTTATCAACTCCTGTAATTTGTTGTGACATTAATAATATAAATGAATATAATATACTGTCATGTTTTTTAAAAAATAAGAGTATAGCAGCAGTCAAGTGCAGCTTCATGAGGCTAAAACCAAGAGTGGGAAAGAGAGAAGAGCGCTGTTAGAGTCACACTCCTCCCTCCTCTCCTCCCTCCTCTCCTCCCTCTCACTACTGGAGATGGATTCAATGAGTGTTTTAAGTGAAGCCGTGCTCAGCAGGTCAACTGAGCGCGGGCTGTGTGAGGCTACGTGTCTGTCCAGATGAGAGGCTACCTCCATATGGCCACTGTCTGCTGCAGCTGCTGCTCCTCTCTGCTCCTCTGACTCTCTCTAGGTAGGGTGGGAGGAAAGGGCAGGTCGCTGAGTATTGTAGGCCAGGATGTAGTCTTCAAGATATCTGGGTGGGTAGTGATGCCTCACATGGCGCTGGTGAGCCTCGTGATGTGATAAAGACGCCAGCTTATCTTCTGATGACATTTCTGCAGTTTTCCAATTATATTCGGCTCGAAGGACCTTTGTTGGGAATTAAACCCTGAAGCTGGTGTGTGTGCAAATCAGCCACTGCAGGGCTCCGGTCAAAGAACACACAGTCATCAGTTTGTTTTTAGCCTTTACTTCTTTACCAACAAGCATAACAGGAAAATTGCGCGAAAAAAACGGAAGAAAACAACCGCGTTGTACTTTCAAAATAAAAGTTTTAGTTTCAAAATAAAAGTCTCTGAACTAAACATCCTTGAACATGAAGAATTCACATCACCCATTTAAATTATATTAGGGCTTAAAGTTACACATAATTAACAGTGTGGCAGTTTTTTTTTTTTTTGACAGAGACAGCTGAAGAGTGACAGGAATGTGGGGAGAGAGAGATGGGGAATGTCATGCAGTCACGCAGGTCGGATTCGAACCCTGGGCCACTGCTGAACCTTCTTACATGGGGCGGATGCTCTACCAACTCAGCTAATTGACACCCCAACAGTGTGGCAGGTTTGATTGACAAGTAGGTGCCGTTACAGAGAGCTTGTTTGAGCACCCAGGTGTCATTTGAGACCCCTGAGGTCCGCCGATTATCCACGTCTTACATCCACACGGAAGATAGAGTACAGCTGCCATGGCAAATTATATGTGAGAGCTTTGTCAAACTGAGACTATGTCAGAGTGCACAGCCCCTGGTCTGCCTGTAGATAGGGATGTTGCTGATAATGGTTGGTTGTGTGATGACACCTCACATACAATACACACAAAGTATTAATGTTGTAGACACAATCTTTCTTAGGAGACAAAAACAACTTGATACACAAAAACAAAACAAAAACAAGATACTGTGCAATGTTAGCAGATAGCTACTGGCATTGTGGCATTCTCCATGTCTATCATGACAACAAGCAAAGCCACATGCAACAGCTACTCTTACTGACATGCACTGTGGTGGACCATTTATCTGCCCTTTGACCAACAATCAAGGCTGTTTACTCAGAACAGACCTGATTATGTGCTTCAACAGGATATAACAAGGGTAACATTGCAAAGAAAATAAAGATACAAGAGGTTTCAGCAGGCTACTTTGAGCTCAATACAATGTCTTTGTCTAATTTCCGATCTTACAACACTTTGTGAAGGTTTTCTGCTTATCTATCATTAGAACAACAGAAACCTCATGCAACAGGCTACACTCACAGACAGATACTGTGGTGGGCCATTTGACCAACAATCAAGGTTGTTTACTCAGAACAGACCTGACTATGAGCTTCAACAGGATATGTAGTGAGGGAGGAGCTACAACAGGTTTCAGGCTAAGTTTAGTTCTTGCTATTTAATGTGCTCATTCAAAGAACAAACAATGTCTGTAGATTATGTTTTTAAAGATGAAACCAAAGATTGTTTTAATGTAAATGTATTGATTCATTGGCCACAGGCTGCCAGTCCATCACTGCACAAAGTGATGCACTGGACCACAATTCTGCAAACATGTAAAATCTATTTGCAGATAATCAGGTAAAGTTAATTTAAGATCACAGTTCAAACTCCTGATTTTACTACAAAGTCCAGACTGGGACCAGTGAATAATTAGCACCTCCCCCTCTAACAGTAACTACCAATGAAAAGGAGCAACCTGCATAAAATATAAACAATAATGATATAGTGTGACTGGGTGTGTGTCCAAGCATCCTGTTTATCAACTCCTGTAATTTGTTGTAATATCAATAATATAAATGAATATAATATACTGACATGTTTTAACTAAAATATAACAGCAGTCAAGTGCAGCTTCATGAGGCTAAAACAGAGAGTGAGAAAGAGAGAAGAGCGCTGTTAGATTCACACTTTGAAGACCGACCACAACGATGCTGAAGTTTCCATCCATCATTTGTTTGTCAGTAGTGACTGTGAGTGTGTTTATCTCTGTGTGTGTTCAGTACAAAGCAGGACACAAAGTACATGAAAGTATATGACAGATTTCACAGTTGTTACTTTTCTTGTGTCAGATCAACTTGTTCTGACTTGTGGTCAAAAATATGTTGACCCTGATGAAGGCCACAAACCACAACACATTGGTCTAACAAATGTTATGACAGCTTTGGCCCTCTAGATAGATGACAGATGTATCTTCATTCTCTGTACACCTTTCAAGTTGGTGACTTTAGGTAAGAAACTCCTGCTTTGCGTTTGTGGTGTTGTACTAGATTACATTATATTGTCAGGCGTTCCTGTCCCTGTTATTGTGAGGGTGTCAGGCACTGTACATACAGTACATGTATGTTAATCACCATGTTGTTATTTTATATGTGGTTTTCTCACAGGTTCACATGGTTCACCCCCTCAGATAAAAATATGCAGGTCAGAAACTCTAAACGCCTCCAGTTGAATGTGTTCCTGTGATACTGTGAGAGAGTCACTCTGCTGCTGCCTTTCACAGCTCTCTGAAGAGAAGTGAAGTGAGTGTACAGGATGGATGGTTTAACAGCCCTCCTCAACTCTGTACACTGCGCTCTTCCTGCTGATGTGACTGACAGGCAGAGTGGGCGAGTCATCAGTGACATTGTGGAGCATCTGAAATGGCGGGCTCGCACAACTTTTACGATGGCTCTTTTGTTTTTGTGTCACTGTGGCAAATGATTGAATACATCAAATCGATCAATTCATAAATTTTTAACTGATTGCTACAATTTTTTTGTAGAATTAGACATTCCAATATAGTTATTAAGTACCCTTTTTGTTCATTTAGCTTTTGAAAGAAAAATTTCATTGTACACATTATCTTCTGTCATTTGACTTTAAATTAAAGATGGCAGTGATGTAAAGAGAGAAAATTATGTTTTTCATCACATCCAATCTAATATAATTTAACATGAGTCACTAAGTTTAAATTAATATGTGCACAAATACAGGCACTCGATGGTGTGAAGAAGACACAAAAAAAGGCTTAATCCACTGTCTGACTTTACTCGTAGTGTTTTTGGTGTATGTACCTCCGACTGGCCACAGCTGAAGGAGGCGTGGCCACCTGTGTCATCCTTTTGTACAGATCTGGGGAACCCTGACTGAAGCCTGTCCAAACCCTACAATCCATGGGACCCAACCTGAAGGATCTTATTTAAACAGGAACCGCCTGACAGTCAGGACAGCTTGTGGTTTTGGTATTCACCTTGCCTTGGTTGTATTTGTCAAATTCACTGTAAATGTTAACAAGTGTATTAACTCGTCTTTGGTTTCTTTACTGATTGCATCCACGTAGAAGTACTGTTGTTGGAATCACCAGTTTAGAGCTGTTACTGCTGTTTTACTGTGTTTTTTTTTTTTTGGTTAGGAAATAGCTTCGATACTGAGGTTTTTCTTCCTTCATTTAGATATTATAGACTCTCAACTTTGTTTATTCGAACAGCATCCACTCACCATTTGTTACCTTATAGTTTACCTCACCTCCTTTTGTTGTAAATAATCTGAATTACAAGTCATAAATAAGTTTGTCTTTACCAGATTTCAAAAAATCATAAAATCAGTTTTATCAGGATGAAGAAGAAGAGAGTCAGGCAGAGTGGAGAGACAATCATGGATGTATAAAAAGACCTGGACATGGCAACCCCACTCAACCTTGCTTCCAGTATTGCCCAGTGGCCACCCATGGTACTGCGACAGTGGAAAAAAATCAAGAAGCCTTTTATCCATAGATCGCTGTTATAAAAGAAACATCTGTAAAACTGTTGACACCTCAAACTGCAAACTAGGTCAATTATGACTCTTTGTGTTAGCCTAGAAAAGCGAATGTAAAATCTATGGGCCGAGTGGGAACTAGAGGCTGAGGATGGCAGGAGAAGTACTCGTGCCCATATTCAGTGGGCCACACAACAAGAAAGTAAACCTGAAAGCTAGAAAATATTATTGCCATATCCATCAAGCAAGTAATTCTCATTAGACTGAATAGGCGCCATCAAACACCAATAGACCCCTGGGCTGCTCGGGGAGAGACACGGCTTCTTGTGGAATGAATACTCAGAGTCACGTTGGATTCTGCCTTGATCTGGAGGTGATTACCAGCAGGAGAAAAAAGAGCTCAGTGTACAACACAAAAAAGTGCTGTATTGTGTCATATTGTCTCTTCTTCCTTGTATTTAGGGAAATTCTCTTGATACATGACCCCTAAAAGGTAAACTGAGTCCATCCATCACTGAAGTTCACATTAAGATCTCTCGTGTTTACTCTCAGTGTCAGTTATAGAAACCCACCATGAAACATGAAACAAACGCTTGCTGTTGCTGTTGTTTCATGTCTTTAGGTTGGAAAGATGGTTGATATTATTTCCTCTGTGGTAGTACAGTGAAACGCCAACGTAACAACAGGCCAATCAGATTGCTCTAAAATTGTTCCCTCCCCCTTGATATGATTATATTAAGGTGAATCATCTTCTATTAGGATCTAATTTTACTGTAGTCTCAAGTGGAATATCATGAAAATGCTGATCGTGTTTTATTTACTGCTGATCCTCACAGTGGGGCGTAAGTCATCTTTTGTCTTATAAATATATTTTCATCTTCTTGCATCATTTGAGCACAGGGCAGATATGAATCTACCTCTGTTGTTGATCACTGCTGTATTTAATTTTGTCTTTAGGATGCTCAGATGATCTGATCTTTGACATGAAGACTGTCGGTATTGGAGATGATGTGAATTTGACGTGTACACGCCAGAAATCATCAGACCTCAAAGTGACATTGTTTTGGGTCCGGCTAGTTTCTGGAAACTTTCCTGAATTCTTGGGAGGAACATATTCTTTTAATTATAAAGGTGTTAACAAGACTCCTCACATGACAGCAAAACAAGAACCTGGAACATTTCTTCTGCAAATTCATGAGACAAAGCTCAGCGATACTGGAGTTTACTACTGTATAAAAATAAACCTACTAGAAATGACATTTTTGAAAGGAACATTTTTGCGCATTAAAGGTAAACACCATTTATAATCGCAGTATGTAGTTATAGGTTCATCTATGTATATGTAAAGAAAATACATTTCCATAATTGTTATATATATATGTATTTAAATTACACATTTTGAACTACTTTTATTTTCAGTGTGTAAATCACATTTCTTCTTGTCTTTGTTTTTCCAGGACCAGAACCTGATATCACTGCCGTCATTCAAGTCCCTCTATCTGATCCAGTCCGTCCAGGAGACTCAGTGACTCTGCAGTGTTCAGTCCTCTCTGACTCTGAGAATAAAACCTGTCCAGGAGAACACAGTGTGTACTGGTTCAGAGCCAGATCAGATGAATCACATCCCAGTTTAATTTACGCTCATGGAAACAGTGGTGATGAATGTGAGAGGAGTCCTCAGACTCACTCTCCACAGAAATGTGTCTACAGCTTCTCTAAGAACATCAGCTCCTCTGATGCTGGGACTTATTACTGTGCTGTGGCCACATGTGGGGAGATATTATTTGGAAATGGAACAAAGCTGGAGATTGAAGGTAACTGAAGCACAAATACAAATACAAATCATGATAAGGATTTATTTTAAAACTGTAAGAATCTCATCAAATAAGTACTTTTATTATTTGCTCCTCTTCTTATTGTTTCAGCCTTCAACAGGCAGGATCCAGTTCTGTTTCTGTTGTGTGTTGCTTTGGCTCTGAGTCTGATCATCATTGCCTTCCTGATTTACACCATCAAGATAAAATCTGGTGGTTTTTGCAATGGTAATAGAAGTTTTTCTTAAACATCAATTGATTTTACTAAAGCTAACTTCACAGGATTATTCATGAAGCCCAATATACAATAAAATTAAAAACAATACTGATTTGCATAAATACTGCAGCATCTTTGAAGTTAAATTGACGTTTTTCTTTTTAAAATACAGCTGCTGTTGTTCTTGAAATAAATGCTGCAACAGCTAGCGATCAGCAAAGTCAGCAGGTAAGGTATACAATGAAAAGATGACAATGGAAAAGCTGTTGGCATATGTGAATATTTACATCTGTCTTTAACAATATTCCATATATTTGCTCAGCGAGATGAAGACCATTTGACTTATGCTGCACCGACCTTCACCAAGAGGAAAGCTGGCAAAGCAGAGAGAAGGAATGTAAAAACAGCAGAGGGAGAAACAATCTACTCTGGTGTCAGGACTTTTGGGACAGATTAACAATGGATTAATATCTTTTTTTATCTGGAATATTGTGGACAATATTCTGCTTCACATCAATATTTGCATCTGATATCAGTAACAATATTTCATTTGGATCAACTTTAAAATGTATCATTTTGACTCAGTTTGTTTCATCTGTTTGCAATCAACGTATGGCTCATATGTCCTGTTATTTTATATGATGACGGAAAAATATCAAATTTTTTAATGGTTTTAAAAGCTTTCTGTGATTTTTGTGATTATTTTGTACAAAAAGCTTTAACCACTGTGCCTCAAAACTGTTCCTCTGATGTTTTTGTGCAGTGTCAGATAAAAAAAAACTCCTTTGTTACATTAGAGAGTAAAAATGTCCCCTTCCTAGAGCCACTATAAAATATAATAATGTACTAGATTATAATAATAATACTATTAATATTAATAATTTGCTTTGATTTATCACTGATCTGATATTGTAACAGCCCTAACACACAAGCACAATGAGTTATTTTTACTTTTATTATTATTATTATTATTATTGTGGCAAGGTCCTATTTCAAACTCCTCAAAACTCTGGTAAAAGACATGTGTAGTTATAAATATTAAAAATGTGATTTTTTTTTTGCCGGCCTCCCAACAGTGACAATATTTACAAAACATAAATATATATAAAACAAAAATCTCTATCAGGGCCAGTTGCTGGCATAAGTGGGCTATGCCAGCTGTAAATGTGTCAGAAGATCAAGTGCCCTTGTAATCTTTTAATAACTTAGTCAAGGCCGGATTAACCATATGGGCAAGTGGGCAATTGCGGGTCAAAGATGACGCTAATCAACGTGCACTGAGCAGGTCGCGTGACGTCAAGCGCCACAACTCAAAAAATGTAAACATGGAGAAGCTAAGTGGGAGCGCTAAACAGAAATTAAAAAAGGAGAACATCAGAAACGCAGAAAATTTAAAGTATATACCGAAAATAGGTCATTTTTTCACGCTAGTAAACGTTACCAACTGTTCTGCTAAGGCAGCTTCCGTCAACGAGCACAGCTCAGCTAGCCAGGACATTTCTTCACTGCTGGCGCTAGCTAATGTTCACAGCCCGGAGAGCGAAGAGCCCCCGGCAGCATCTTCAACCGACGGCCCGGATTCTGCTGCGAGTGCGACCGTTGAGGGAAGCGGTGATGGGTCTTGAGACTCACCGCCATCTGAGCTGCTCGTCGAGTCTGCGAGCAGCCCCTGTACCTCAGCGCCTCTACTCCCTGGGGATCCTTCACTGTGGGGGCCGGTTACGGAGCAGCTCCGGGAAGAGGCGATCTACCGAGGGCCTGCAGCTTTCCAGAACCGGGCTGCCAAGTATCCTACATCGGTGAGGGAGTCCAGACTTGGGAGTTGGACACGATGTCTCTATCAATTTAATACATTTGTGTTGGGAATAGGTGTTGTTAAATAAATATTGGATGCTTTGAAAGTGGTTGCTTATTTATTTATTTTTGTGTGAAAATGGAGGACACCTCCTTCCCTCTCTATGTAGTGGATCAATTTTGCCAGATTATACTGATGCTGATGTGTTTCGTTTTCATAACATCATACAGTATGTGAGTGAGTGGCCTTGACAAGAGGACATATTGGTGCATTTGTAGTTATATGAGCATTTGCACATCTGTAGATCAAAATGCACTTGATGACAGTTAGTTATTGAAGTATTGAGTATATTTACTGTATATCACTGTAATTTATTCTGTATTTTGCCAGATTATGGTGATCCTGGGGTCGTGATGATGGGGCCCTTGAATATTGTTGCCCAGGGTACAGCGAAGTGTTAATTTGGCCCTGAACTTAGTCTTGTTTAATAATAACTAGTTTCTTTGTTTTCTGGACAAAATGATCCTCCATGATCTTTGAACAATTTTTTTTGTTTTCTCTGTCTTTTACCTTTGACATCACGGCTCTGTTTGTAGCTATCTCTATTATGTGTGTGTGTGTGTGTGTGTGTGTGTGTGTGTGTGTGTGTGTGTTCATTCAGTTGTGAGCGGTGTGTGCAATTTGTTGACTTGCAAGTTTTTTGGGGCCGCAAACGCAATCTTGCTTAGGGCCACTAAATACCTAGGGCCGGGCCTGTTCTCCATATACAAGACCGCAAAAAGGTCAGTAACTCAATAAACCACATATAATCCAATCTCTATTTTCACGTTCAGGGTCAGGGGATGAGTTTCGAGGGCCGAAGGTCGAAGAGATGAAGGTCGAGTGATGGAGGGGTGAAGGGAGGAGGGCGAAGGGATGTAGGGATGGAGAGTGAGAGGAGGAGACTAGGTCATTGGTAGATGGAGGGGTTCAGAGGTTGCGTGGGGCTGGGAAGACAGGAGAGAACCTGGAGGGAGTTGAGACTCTGGGTGGGGGAACCATCTCTCTATGTATTAGAGCCCCAAAAGAGAAGAGCGTGTGTGTTTCTGATGTCATTCAGATTGTTTCTGATGTTAGTTAGATATGCTGATGAAGACCAGCGATCGAGGATTTTGGTGATGTTGTCCGGGATTCCCTGTTTTGAAGCGGTGGAGGCCACTCCGATACAAAAGGAGTCCCTGAGTATAGTTCGGGGGATATTTCTAATCTGGATAAAATCTGCCAAAAGTGGTGGTGGAACCTGAAGCATGAGGCTACTTTACCAGTCTCTGTGATGAACAGCGGGTTTCTGGGGGAAGCTTGACAGGCTAGTTGAGAGTTCACATAATCATGTATGGGATTGAAGGGGCTTGGATATGAGTTCTGTCGAAAGAAGTTGATGGGTTGAGGTTGACCAAACTGGTTGGTCTTGTTTTAGGTGATAATGTATTGGAAGAGAGGAGGTCGGACACGATGAATGGCGTTACGCGTCGTACTTTATTGTTGAGGAGGTAAACTCAGAACAGCGCAGAAAGCCAAAGAATGCCAGGAGGGACATAGAATCTAGGACTTTGTCTGTGCTTGGAGACAGGTATCCCTTGTAGAGGGTTTTGATGCAACGGGCAAGGAGGTCAGAAGTCAGGGGTAAACATTTCGGCGTAGGACTTGGTTTGGCCTTACGGAGTAGCATGCTGATGTGATGTGATGCGATGGCGGTGCACATAATCCCGCCAGAAGATAGTTTAAGTTTGATTGAAGTTAATTTCGCTGATATAGACTTGAATGGTAGAGGATTTGATTTTGAGGGAGCGAATGTGATGAAGCTGGAGAAGGTGAAGACGTCCAGCATGTGGAACGAAAGGCTGTGGGAGGCATTGAAAGCTTTGAAGCAATTCCACCCAGTTAGATATGAAGAAGGGGGTCTGCGGAGTGACACTGTTGAGGATGAAGTCTTGCGAAGTGATGACCAGATTTTCCAGATGCAGATTCAGTTGAAGATTGTGGCTGAAAACGGTGGGACCGGGGTCAGGAGGGGAATCGATGGTGCCAAGAGTTTGAATTTCGCCGAGAATCTGTTGTCTGAGAGTAGACTACATGAGGGATGGTCTGGAAGACATTACTGGGCGCACAAGAGGTAATGCGATGTCTGGCACAAAATTATCAGGCGGAGGAGAATAGGTGCTGAGAAAGGTACTGATTTAGATTTTTCTTAACTCACCCATTTAAATTATATTAAGGCTTAAAGTTACACATAATTAACAGTGTGGCAGGTTTGATTGACAAGTAGGTGCCGTTACAGAGGGCTTGTTTGAGCACCCAGGTGTCATTTGACACCCCTGAGGTCTGCTGATGATCCACGTCTTACATCCACACGGAAGATAGAGTACATCCACCATAGCAAATTATATGTGAGAGCTTTGTCCAACTGAGACTATGTCAGAGTGCACAGCCCCTGGTCTGCCTGTAGATAGGGATGTTGCTGATAATGGTTGGTTGTGTGATGACACCTTACTTATAATACACACAAAGTATTAATGTCAGTGTTTCCCCTATATTCATTCAGTAGCGGCGCAGCGCCGCTGCTAGATTACGAGCGCCGCTGCTGAAATTTCACAAGATCATTAATATCAATGCGCCACTAATGATTTTTTACTCGCACTGTGTGAGCACAACAACACACAACGTTATTTTGGACTTGTTTTGAGTCTTTAACTAGTGCAGCAAATCATGTCGGACCCTCTTCTCATTCTTCAAAGGACATCTACGTAAGTTAACGTTCAAGTATATACACGTTAGAGTAGTAAGTAGCGTAGGTAGCGCAACATTAGCGTAACGTAGAGTAGCGTAGCTCCTTATGGCAGTGTGCAACAAGTGAGGGAGCAGAGAAAGTGACGGTGACGTGGTAAAAGTGAACGGAGCAGCGGAGAGAGAGATTAGCAGAAAATGTAGTTTGTCAGTTAATAAATGCTACAGCCTCTCAAGCTAATGTTAACAGTACGTTTTTTAGCTGCTAAGTAGCGTTAGCTACATTAGTTAGCTGCTTGTCATTACTACCTGTGTGAGTCCAGAGGAGCGAGGAAGGGAGCAGAGAGAGCAGTGAGAAGAGATGCAAAGAGAGGAGTGAAGAGAGGAGCAGAGAGAGGAGCGAGGAAAGATGCAAGGAGAGGTACTGTACAAGGAGCAGGACCGAGAGAGTTTTCCACAATGAATATAGTTAATCTTAAAATTCAATATTAATTGATTTCTGGCCTCACCCTCATGATTTGTATTTGTTGTATTTCTGACTGACCTGAGAACAGACTACAGTGAGAGCATCTGGCCACTTGCATCAATGGCTGCCCCACTGCTGAGCTCTGTATATATATATATATATATATATATATATATATATATATATATATATATATTAATTGAAACTATTCTCGCTCGCATGAATACGGGTCGACATCGTAACTTCATGGACACGGACATAGCAGCACTGCTGCTGAAAAAAATTCTAGGGGAAACACTGAATGTTGTAGACACAATCTTTCTTAGGAGACAAAAAAAAACTTTATTAAAACAAGAACAAACAAAGCCGCATGAAACAGCTACTCTTACTGACATGCACTGTGGTGGGCCATTTATCTGCCCTTTGACCAACAATCAAGGCTGTTTACTCAGGACAGACCTGTTCATGTGCTTCAACAGGATATAACAAGGGTAACATTGCAAAGAAAATAAAGATACAAGAGGTTTCAACACACTATTTTTAGCTTGTCTTTGTCTAATTTCCAATCTTACAACACTTTGTAAAGGTTTTCTGCTTATCTATCATTAGAACAACAGAAACCTCATGCAAAAGGCTACACTCACAGACAGATACTGTGGTGGGCCATTTGACCAACAATCAAGGTTGTTTACTCAGAACAGACCTGACGATGAGCTTCAACAGGATATGTAGTGAGGGAGGAGCTACAACAGGTTTCAGGCTAATTTTAGTTCTTGCTATTTAATGTGCTCATTCAAAGAACAAACAATGTCTGTAGATTATGTTTTTAAAGATGAAACCAAAGATTGTTTTAATGTAAATGTATTGATTCATTGGCCACAGGCTGCCAGTCCATCACTGCACAAAGTGATGCACTGGACCACAATTCTGCAAACATGTAAAATCTATTTGCAGATAATCAGGTAAAGTTCATTTAAGATCACAGTTCAAACTCCTGATTTTGCCAAAAAGTCCAGACTGTGACCAGTGAATGATTAGCACCTCCCCCTCTAACAGTAACTACCAATTAAAAGGAGCAACCTGCATAAAATATAAACAATAATGATATAGTGTGACTGGGTGTGTGTCCAAGCATTCTGTTTATCAACTCCTGTAATTTGTTGTAATATCAATAATATAAATGAATATAATATACTGAAATTGTTTTAAATAAAAATATAACAGCAGTCAAGTGCAGCTTCATGAGGCTAAAACAGAGAGTGAGAAAGAGAGAAGAGCGCTGTTAGATTCACACTTTGAAGACCGACCACAACGATGCTGAAGTTTCCATCCATCATTTGTTTGTCAGTGGTGACTGTGAGTGTCTTTAACTGTGTGTGTTCAGTACAAAGCAGGACACAAAGTACATGAAAATATATGACAGATTTCACAGTTGTTACTTTTCTTGTGTCAGATCAACTTGTTCTGACTTGTGGTCAACAATATGTTGACCCTGATGAAGGCCACAAACCACAGCACATTGGTCTAACAAATGTTATGACAGCTTTGGCCCTCTAGATAGATGACAGATGTATCTTCATTCTCTGTACACCTTTCAAGTCGGTGACTTTAGGTAAGAAACTCCTGCTTTGAGTTTGTGGTGTTGTACTGGACTACATCATATTGTCAGGTGTTCCTGTCCCTGTTATTGTGAGGGTGTTAGCCAATGTACATACAGTACGGTGGCCCAGGATTGTTTTATATTAATCACCTTGTTGTTGTTTTATTTGTGGTTTTCTCACAAGTTCACATGGTTCGCCCCCTCAGATAAAAATATGCAGGTCAGAAACTCTAAACTCCTCCAGTTGAATGTGTTCCTGTGATACTGTGAGAGAGTCACTCTGCTGCTGCCTTTCACAGCTCTCTGAAGAGAAGTGAAGTGAGTGTACAGGATGGATGGTTTAACAGCCCTCCTCAACTCTGTACACTCCGCTCTTCCTGCTGATGTGACTGACAGGCAGAGTGGGCGAGTCATCAGTGACATTGTGGAGCATCTAAAATGGCGGGCTCGCACAACTTTTACGATGGCTCTTTTGTTTTTGTGTGTCACTGTGGCAAATGATTGAATACATCAAATCGATCAATTCATAAATTTTTAACTGATTGCTACATTTTTTTTGTAGAATTAGACATGCCAATATAGTTATTAAGTAACCTTTTTGTTTATTTAGCTTTTGAAAGAAAAAGATTATTGTACACCTTATCTTCTGTCATTTGACTTTAAATTAAAGATGGCAGTGATGTAAAGAGAGAAAATGATATGTTTTTCATCACATCCAATCTAATATAATTTAACATGACTCACTAAGTTTAAATTAATATGTGCACAAATACAGGCACTCGATGGTGTGAAGAAGACACAAAAAAAGGCTTAATCCACTGTCTGACTTTACTCGTAGTGTTTTAATGTACCTCCGATTGGCCACAGCTGAAGGAGGCGTGGCCACCTGTGTCATCCTTTTGTACAGATCTGGGGAACCCTGACTGAAGCCTGTCCAAACTCTACAATCCATAGGACCCAACCTGAAGGATCTTATTTAAACAGGAACCGCCTGACAGTCAGGACAGTTTGTGTTTTTGGTATTGACCTTGCCTTGGTTGTATTTGTCAAATTCACTGTAAATGTTAACAACTGTGTTAACTCGTCTTTGGTTTCTTTACTGATTGCATCCATGTAGAAGTACTGTTGTTGGAATCACCAGTTTAGAGCTGTTAGTGCTGTTTTACTGTGTTTTTTTGTTTTTTTTTGTTAGGAAATAGCTTCGATACTGAGGTTTTTCTTCCTTCATTTAGATATTATAGACTCTCAACTTTGTTTATTCGAACAGCATCCACTCACCATTTGTTACCTTATAGTTTACCTCACCTCCTTTTGGTGTAAATAATCTGAATTTCAATTCATAAATAAGTTTGTCTTTACCAGATTTCATAAAATCATAAAATCAGTTTTATCAGGATGAAGAAGAGAGTCGGGCAGAGTGGAGAGACAATCATGGATGTATAAAAAGACCTGGACATGGCAACCCCACTCAACCTTGCTTCCAGTGTTGCCCAGTGGCCACCCATGGTACTGCAGCAGAAAATATTCAAGAAGCCTTTTCTCCATAGATCACTGTTATAAAAGAAACATCCGTAAAACTGTTGACACCACAAACTGCAAACTAGGTCAATTATGACTCTTTGTGTTAGCCGAGAAATGTGAACGTAAAATCTATGGGCCGAGCAGGAATTAGAGGCTGAGGATGGCAGGAGAAGTACTCGTGCGCATATTCAGTGGGCCACACAACAAGAAAGTAAACCTGAAAGCTAAAAAATATTATTGCCATATCCATCAAGCAAGTAATTCTCATTAGACTGAATAGGCGTCATTATACACCAATAGACCCCTGGGCTGCTTGGGGAGAGACACGGCTTCTTATGGAATAAACACTCAGAGTCACGTTGGATTCTGCCTTGATCTGGAGGCGATTACCATCAGAAGGAAGGAGGAGAACTCAGTGTATGACAAAAAAAAGTGCTGTATTGTGTCATATTGTCTCTTCTTCCTTGTATTTAGGGAAATTCTCTTGATACATGACCCCTAAAAGGTAAACTGAGTCCATCCATCACTGAAGTTCACATTAAGATCTCTCGTGTTTACTCTCAGTGTCAGTTATAGAAACCCACCATGAAACATGAAACAAACGCTTGCTGTTGCTGTTGTTTCATGTCTTTAGGTTGGAAAGATGGTTGATATTATTTCCTCTGTGGTATTACAGTGAAACGCCAACGTAACAACAGGCCAATCGGATTGCTCTAAAATTGTTCCCTCCCCCTTGATATGATTACATTAAGGTGAATCATCTTCTATTAGGATCTAATTTTACTGTAGTCTCAAGTGGAATAACATGAAAATGCTGATCGTGTTTTATTTACTGCTGATCCTCACAGTGGGGCGTAAGTCAACTTTTGTCTTATAAATACATTTTCATCTTCTTGCATCATTTGAGCACAGGGCAGCTATGAATCTATCTCTGTTGTTGATCACTGCTGTATTTAATTTTGTCTTTAGGATGCTCAGATGATCTGATCTTTGACATGAAGACTGTTGGTGTTGGAGACGATGTGCATTTGACATGTACACGGCAGAAATCATCAGAGCATGTAACATTGTTTTGGGTCCGGCTAGTTTCTGGAAACTTTCCTGAATTCTTGGGAGGAACATATTCCTTTGATTATGAAGTTGTTAACAAGAGTCCTCACATGACAACAAAACAAGAACCTGGAACATTTCTTCTGCAAATTCATGAGACAAAGCTCAGTGATACTGGAGTTTACTACTGTATAAAAATAAACCTACTAGAAATGACATTTTTGAAAGGAACATTTTTGCGCATTAAAGGTAAACACCATTTATAATCGCAGTATGTAGTTATAGGTTCATCTATGTATATGTAAAGAAAATACATTTCCATGATTGTTATATATATATGTATTTAAATTACACATTTTTAACTACTTTTATTTTCAATTTGTAAATCACATTTATTCTTGTCTTTGTGTTTCCCAGGACCAGAACCTGATATCACTGCCGTCATTCAAGTCCCTCTATCTGATCCAGTCCGTCCAGGAGACTCAGTGACTCTGCGGTGTTTAGTCCTCTCTGACTCTGAGAATAAAACCTGTCCAGGAGAACACAGTGTGTACTGGTTCAGAGCCAGATCAGATGAATCACATCCCAGTTTAATTTACGCTCATGGAAACAATGGTGATGAATGTGAGAGGAGTCCTCAGACTCACTCTCCACAGAAATGTGTCTACAGCTTCTCTAAGAACGTCAGCTCCTCTGATGCTGGGACTTATTACTGTGCTGTGGCTACATGTGGGGAGATTTTATTTGGAAATGGAACAAAACTGGAGATTGAAGGTAACTGCAGAAGATTTTAATATAAATCATTAATAATCATTAATTTAAAAACTGGTAGAATCTCATAAAAATAATTACTTTTCATTATTTGCTCCTGTTCTTATTGTTTCAGCCTTCAACAGGCAGGACCCAGTTCTGTTTCTGTTGTGTGCAGCTTTGGCTCTGAGTCTGATCATCATTGCCTTCCTGATTTACACCATCAAGAAAAAATCTGGTGGTTTTTGCAACTGTAAGTTTCTTAAACATCAGTCGATTTTGCCAAAGATTACTTTATTTATATAGTCTAATATCCAATCAATCAAAATACAATACTGATTTGCATAAATTATATTAATCTGCATTTTTCATGTTAAATCATCATTCATATTTTTACAATACAGCTGCCGCTGTTCTGGAAACAAATGCTGCAACAGCTAGCGATCAGCAAAGTCAGCAGGTAAGGTATACAAAGAAAAGATGAAAATGGAAAAGCTGTTGGCATATGTGAATATTAAGTTCTGCTGTCTTTAACATTATTCCATATATTTGCTCAGAGAGATGAAGACCATTTGGCTTATGCTGCACCGACCTTCACCAAGAGGAAAGCTGGCAAAGCAGAGAGAAGGAATGTAAAAACAGCAGAGGGAGAAACAATGTACTCTGGTGTCAGGACTTTTGGGACAGATTAACAATGGATTAATATCATTTTTTATCTGGAACATTGTGGAAAATATTCTGCTTCACATCAATATTTGCAGATATCAGTAAGTAATAAGTAACATTTTATTTGGATGAACTTTGAAAAATATAATTTAAATAATTTTTACATAGTTTGTTTAATCTGTTTGCAATCAATGTATGACCATACCAATGTATGTCCTGCTATTTTACATGATGATGGAAAAATATCAAATTTTCTAATAGTTTTAAAAGCTTTCTGTGATTTTTGTGATTATTTTGTACAAAAAGCTTTAACCACTGTGCCTCAAAACTGTTCCTCTGATGTTTTTGTGCAGTGTCAGATTTAAAATAAAAAACCAAAAAAAACTCCTTTGATACATTAGAGAGTAAAAATGTCCCCTTCCTAGAGCCACTATAAAACATAATAATGTACTAGATTATAATAATAATACTATTAATATTAATATTTTGCTTTGATTTATCATTGAGCTGATATTGTAACAGCCCTAACACACAAGCACAATGAGTTATATTTACTTTTATTATTATTTTTACTTTTATTATTATTATTATTATTATTGTTATTATTGTTATTGTGGCAAGGTCCTATTTCAGTAAAACACAGGTGTAGTTAGAAAAATATTAAAAATGTGATTTATTGCCGGCCTCCCAAGTTGCAAACAGTGACAATATTTACAAAACATAAATATATATAAAACTAAATTCTCTATCAGGGCCAGTCACTGGCATAAGTGGACTATGCCAGCTGTAAATGTGTCAGAAGATCAAGTGCCCTTGTAGTCTTTTAATAACTTAGTCTTGTTTAATAATAACTAGTTTCTTTGTTTTCTGGACAAAACGATCCTCCATGATCTTTGAACAATTTGTTTTGTTTTCTCTGTCTTTTACTTTTGACATCACGGCTCTGTTTGTAGCTATTTGCCAACCCTCAAATACAGCAAGAGATATGATGTTAAATAATTTGTCCATCTCTAGTGTGTGTGTGTGTGTTCATTCAGTTGTGAGCGGTGTGTGCAATTTGTTGATTGCAAAGTTTTTTGGGGCCACAAACGCAATCTTGCTTAGGGCCACTAAATGCCTAGAACCGGGCCTGTTCTCTATGTACAAGACCGCAAAAAGGTCAGTAACTCAATAAACCACATATAATCCAATCTCTATTTTCGCGTTCAGCAGATGTTACCTTCTCTGTAACCAGTCAAGACTCACTGCACTAGTGCTAAGGCCCTTATAAACAGTAGCCTCTCCTACTACTAATATTTCCATAAGAATATATGATGACACATTTGACACATTCACAGCTTCTTGAACACAAATATAATTTCACTAACAAGGACCATGCCAGTATGGACTTAAGTTTAGACAGGTTTATTGCGTGTTATGGGCAATAATGCACCAAGATTATGTGCTGCAAGAGGGAAGAAGGGATGAGGGATGAAAGGATGAATGTTGAGGGATGAAGGGATGAGGGTCGAGGGCCGAGGGTCGAAGAGATGAAGGTTGAGTGATGGAGGGGTGAAGGGATGAGGACAGAGGGATGGAGGAGTGGAGAGTGAGAGGAGGAAACAAGGTCATTGGTAGATGGAGGTGTTTGGAGGTTGCCTGGGGTTGGGAAGTGTAGTATAAAATTTCATAACTTTAATTAGAGGCCCCAGCGATGGGTGCTTCCATGTTTGATTCTTTTCTTAAAATACATGGTTTGAAGTAATCAAAGGGAGAAGTATATGGAAATTAATACAATGTGAGCACACAATATTGTTAATGAAGTAATGAGCACCATGGTTTTAGTGAAAAGTTGATTTATCATATTAAAGAGTTTATAAAGTTGTTTAAAAATACATTAAAAGACATCTATGACATGGTGGTGTAAGCAAATAATAGTAAAGAGGTGTTTAATAATATAAGTAGAATAAGTTAGGTTTTAATGGTGTAATCCTGTAAAAGGTAGAGTAAAAAAGAGAGGCCTGTGAGTTTACTGATAAGAAGACACAGGCCCAGCCGTCTAAAATGGCTGGACAAAAGGGCTGAGTCAAAAAGGCTACAAAACGGTGTCTAGGGAGACACCATCAAATTGGAGAGTACCCAAGTTTTGCCAGGTGTGTGACCTGAAGTAGCCTGGACACCTGGTCAGAACACCTGGCATGTGTTTACACCATTATGTCTTGACTTGTGTCATTGACGTATAACCCTGAAAAGTATAAAAGGAGATGCTTTGAGACTAAAAAACAGTCTTTCCATGGATGACCCAGGCTTTGTTTGTCTGTGAAGATAATAAAAGCTCTATTTACCAACTTTGATGAATCCTGCGTGTTATTCTTTTCACCCAGAGAATAATACTATTTGACCTAATTTGGATTTAATAATCTGACAAGTTGGGAAAAAGACCCAACAGAAGACAGGAGAGAACCTGGAGGGAGTTGAGACTCTGGGTGGGGGAACCATCTTTCTATGTATTAGAGCCCCAAGAGAGAAGAGCATGTGCGTTTCTGATGTCATTCAGATTGTTTCTGATGTTAATCAGATATGCTGATGCAGAGCAGTGATCAAGGTTTTGGTGATGTTGTCTGGGATTCCCTGTTTTGAAGCGGTGGAGGCGGCTCCGATAGGAAAGGAGTCCCTGAGTATATTTCGGGGGATATTCCGGATCTGGATAAAATCTGCCAAAAGTGGTGGTGGAACCTGAAGCATGAGGCCACTCTACCGGTCTCTGTGATGAACAGCGGGTCTTTGGGGGAAGCTTGACAGGCTAGTTGAGAGTTCACTAGGGCTGGGTACCGAACTTCGGTTCTTTTGTGGCACTGACCGAAATGCTTCGGTAGTAGCGAGTATCAAAACATGCCTCGTCTTTCAGTTTCGGTACCCAGAGGTTAATCACGTGATCAAGACCTGATAATTTGCTGCCTGTGATTGGCTGTAACGTTATACGTTGCGGCATGCAGGAAAAATACGTGGTACCAGACAGAGACGTTTTGTGGTTACGCCCACAGACGGGGTTCACGTGTATCTGTGTTGTGATAGTGAACTGTAGTTGTGTGTCGTTGAAACGGTTAAAAAATGCCACCGAGGTCAAAAGCGTGGCTCCATTTTAGCAAGATTGATGCCAATACTGAGCGATGCAATATATGCAAAAAAGTCATAATTGCTAAGGCTGGCAATACGACTAATTTGTTGAAACACCTGGCCGTGCACGGAATCAATTTAAGAGCAGAAAGTTGCTCCGTGTTTGACTGCGAGAAGAGCGGACCGCAGCCATCCTCCTCTCAGCATTCAAGTCCGCCTGTGGACGTTACAGAGCCCGAGCGCCCTGATTCAAAATCTCCACCACTGGACTCCGCTTCATCTGAGAGTACCAGCGACGGTGCTATGTCTGGGAAATCAACAGGCACGTTTACTTAATGTTACTGCAACTTAATACATGCATCCCGCGGCGAGTTAAACTGGGGTCCATGTGACGCTAACTTAAGATATTACTGTAGCTTTATTTTATGGCTATGTAGTTAGCTGAATCAAAAGCTAACTAGAGATTGACGGTAACAGATATAGCTTAGCTTGTTAAGATGTGCTCATCAATTGGGTCGGCTGGTTAAACAGCTCACATAATGTGCACTCACTGTTATGTTTATCTTCTCCTCACAGTAGCCTCTGACCCTGATGTGAGGGGGACAAGGCCAGCCAGTGTGAATCCATTCATTCTTATAAAATTGGTATCGAAAAAAGTATCGTTCAGGAACCGGTATCGAAGTGAAGGTATCTGTATCGGTACCGGTATTGAAATTTTTTGATTGATACCCAGCCCTAGAGTTCACGTAATCATGTATGGGTTTGAATGGGCTTATATATGAGTTGTGTCAAAAGAAGTTGATGGGTTGAGGTTGACCAAACTGGTTGGTCTTGTTTTAGGTGATAGTGTATTGGAAGAGAGGAGGTCGGACAAGATGAATGGTGTTACGCATCGTACTTTAGTGTTGCGGTGGTAAACTCAGAACAGCGCAGAAAGCCAAAGAATGCCAGGAGGAACATAGAATCTAGGACTTTGTCTGTGCCTGGAGACAGGTATCCCTTGTAGAGGGTTTTGATGCAACGGGCAAGGAGGTCAGAAGTGAGGGGTAAACATTTCGGCGTAGGACTTGGTTTGGCCGTACGGAGTAGCATGCTGATGTGATGTGATGTGATGTGATGTGATGTGATGTGGGTGCACAGAGCCCCCAAAGATAGTTTAAGTTTGATTTAAGTTAATTTCGCTGATATCGACTTGAATGGAAAAGAATTTGATTTTGAGGAGCGAATGTGATGAAGCTGGAGAAGGTGAGGACGTCCAGCATATGGAACGAAAGGATTCCACCCAGTTAGATATGAAGAGGGGGTCTGCAGAGTGACACTGCTGAGGATGAAGTCTTGCGAAGCAATGACCAGATTTTCCAGCTGCAGAGTCAGTTGAAGATGGTGGCTGAAAACCCTGGGACCAGGGTCGGGAGGGAATCGATGGTGCCAAGAGTTTGAATTTCGTCGAGAATCTATTGTCTGAGAGTAGACTACATGAGGGATGGTCTGGAAGACATTACTGGGCGCACATGAGGTAATGCGATGTCTGGCAGAAAATTATCAAGCGGAGGAGAACAGGTGTGGAACAACGCTGGAACTGGCTGTGGGGGGAACTGTGGAGAAAAAGGATGCATCAACGGTGGGAGAAGAAATGCTGGCAACGTATGGGTTATGGGGGGGTAAGGATAGCTGTCATAGGGTAGCTATTTAATTTCCACGTTTATGACAACTGTACTGATTCAGATTTTTTTTTAACTCACCCATTTAAATTATATTGGGGCTTAAACTTAGACATAATAGTGTGACAGGTTTTTTTTTTTTTTTTTAAAGATATTTTGTCGGCCTTTTTGAACTTTTTTTTTTTTTTTTTTGACAGAGACAGCTAAAGAGTGACAGGAATGTGGGGAGAGAGAGATGGGGAACAAAATGCAGCAAAGGGCCGCAGGTCAGATTCGAACCCTGGGCTGCTGCTGAACCTTCATACATGGGGCGGATGCTCTACCAACTCAGCTAATTGACACCCCAACAGTGTGGCAGGTTTGATTGACAAGTAGGTGCTGTTACAGAGGGCTTGTTTGAGCACCCAGGTGTCATTTGACACCCCTGAGGTCCGCCGATGATCCACGTCTTACATCCACACGGAAGATGCCGCCATGGCAAATTATATGTGAGAGCTTTGTCAAACTGAGACTATGTCAGAGTGCACAGCCCCTGGTCTGCCTGTAGATAGGGATGTTGCTGATAATGGTTGGTTGTGTGATGACACCTCACATACAATACACATAACGTATTAATGTTGTAGACACAATCTGTATTAGGAGACAAAAATAACTTTCTTAAAACAAGATACTGTGCAATGTTAGCAGATAGCTACTGGCATTGTGGCATTCTCCATGTCTATCATGAGAACAAGCAAATCCGCATGCAACAGCTACTCTTACTGACATGCACTGTGGTCGGCCATTTATCTGCCCTTTGACCAACAATCAAGGTTGTTTACTCAGAACAGACCTGATTATGTGCTTCAACAGGATATGTAGTGAGGGAGGAGCTACAACAGGTTTCAGGCTAAGTTTAGTTCTTGCTGTTTAATGTGCTCATTCAAAGAACAAATAATGTCTGTAGATTATGTTTTTAAAGATGAAACCAAAGATTGTTTTATTTTTAATGTAAATGTATTGATTCATTGACCACAGGCTGCCAGTCCATCACTGCACAAAGTGATGCACTGGACCACAATTCTGCAAGCATGTAAAATCTATTTGCAGATAATCAGGTAAAGGTAATTTAAGATCACAGTTCAAACTCCTGATTTTGCCAAAAAGTCCAGACTGTGACCAGTGAATGATTAGCACCTCCCCCTCTAACAGTAACTACCAATGAAAAGGAGCAACCTGCATAAAATAAAAACAATAATGATATAGTGTGACTGGGTGTGTGTTCAAGCATTCTGTTTATCAACTCCTGTAATTTGTTGTAATATCAATAATATAAATGAATATAATATACTGACATGTTTTAAATAAAAATATAACAGCAGTCAAGTGCAGCTTCATGAGGCTAAAACAGAGAGTGAGGAAGAGAGAAGAGCGCTGTTAGATTCACACTTTGAAGACCGACCACAACAATGCTGAAGTTTCCATCCATCATTTGTTTGTCAGTGGTGACTGTGAGTGTCTTTATCTGTGTGTGTTCAGTGCAAAGCAGGACACAAAGTACATAAAAGTATATGACATATTTCACAGTTGTTACTTTTCTTGTGTCAGATCAACTTGTGACTTGTGGTCAACAATATGTTGACCCTGATGAAGGCCACAAACCACAGCACATTGGTCTAACAAATGTTATGACAGCTTTGGCCCTCTAGATAGATGATGTATTTTGATGTATTTTCATTCTCTGTACACCTTTCAAGTCGGTGACTTTAGGTAAGAAACTCCTGCTTTGAGTTTGTGGTGTTGTACTGGATTACATTATATTGTCAGGTGTTCCTGTCCCTGTTATTGTGAGGGTGTCAGGCACTGTACATACAGAACATGTATGTTAATCACCTTGTTGTTATTTTATTTGTGGTTTTCTCACATGTTCACATGGTTCGCCCCCTCAGATAAAAATATGCAGGTCAGAATCTCTAAACGCCTCCAGTTGAATGTGTTCCTGTGATACTGTGACAGAGTCACTCTGCTGCTGCCTTTCACAGCTCTCTGAAGAGAAGTGAAGTGAGTGTACAGGATGGATGGTTTAACAGCCCTCCTCAACTCTGTACACTGCGCTCTTCCTGCTCATGTGACTGACAGGCAGAGTGGGCGAGTCATCAGTGATGATGTGGAGTATCTAAAATGGCGGGCTCGCACAACCTTTAAGATGGCTCTTTTGTTTTTGTGTGTCACTGTGGCAAATCATTGAATACATCAAATCGATCAATTCATTAATTCTTACCTGATTACTTCAAAATTTTTGTAGAATTAGACATGCCAATATAGTTATTAAGTACCCTTTTTGTTTATTTAGCTTTTGAAAGAAAAAGATCATTGTACACCTTATCTTCTGTTCACTGAGTCATTTGACTTTAAATTAAAGATAGCACTGATGTAAAGAGAGAGAAAATTATATGTTTTTCATCAAATCCAATCTAAGATAATTTAATATTACTCACTAAATTTAAAGGACTTAATATGTGCACAAGCACAGACACTCGGTGTGAAGGAGACACAAAAAACAGGATCAGCAGCCACTCTGGATTGTAAAACATTTCACTTAGTTTCAATTTTGATATATAAATCTGTTGACTTTCCCACTGTCTGACTTTGCTCGTAGTGTTTTGGGTGTATGTAAATCCAGGTCTGTGGAGACCACAGCTGAAGGAGGCATGGCCACATGTGTCATCTTTTTGTACAGATCTGGGGAACCCTGACTGAAGCCTGTCCCAACCCTACAATCCATGGGACCCAACCTGAAGGATCTTATTTAAAAAAAAACCGCCTGAGAGTCAAGACAGCTTGTGGTTTTGGTATTGAGCTTGCCTTTTGTTGTATTTGTCAGATTCACTGTAAATGTTAAGTGTGTTAACTCGTCTTTGGTTTCTTTGCTGATTGCATCCACGTGGAAGTACTGTTGTTGGAATCACCAGTTAAGGATTGTTAGTGCTGTTTTACTGTGTTCCTTTTTTTTGGTTCATAGGAAATAGCTTTGATAGTGAGGTTTTTCTTCGTCGTTTTGATTTCATTTAGATATTACAGACTCTCAGCTTGAGAAGTACTCATGTGCATATTCAGTGGGCCACACAAGTAAGTACACCTGAAAGCTAGAAGATATTATTGCCATATCCATCAAGCAAGTAATTCTCATTGGACTAAATAGGCGCCATCAAACAGAGTCGTGTTGGCTTCTACCTTGATCTGGAGGCGATTACCATCAGGAGGAAGGAGAGCTCAGTGTACAACACAAAAAAGTGCTGTATTGTGTCATATTGTCTCTTCTTCCTTGTATTTAAGGAAATTCTCTTGATACATGACCCCTAAAAGGTAAACTGAGTCCATCCATCACTGAAGTTCACATTAAGATCTCTCGTGTTTACTGTCTGTGTCAGTTATAGAAACCCACCATGAAACATGAAACAAACGCTTGCTGTTGCTGTTGTTTCATGTCTTTAGGTTGGAAAGATGGTTGATATTATTTCCTCTGTGGTAGTACAGTGAAACACCAACGTAACGAGAGGCCAATCAGATTGCTCTGAAATTGTTCCCTCCCCCTTGATATGATTATATTAAGGTGAATCATCTTCTATTAGGATCTAATTTTACTGTAGTCTCAAGTGGAATAACATGAAAATGCTGATCGTGTTTTATTTACTGCTGATCCTCACAGTGGGGCGTAAGTCAACTTTTGTCTTATAAATGTATTTTCATCTTCTTGCATCATTTGAGCACAGGGCAGATATGAATCTATCTCTGTTGTTGATCACTGCTGTATTTAATTTTTCTTTAGGATGCTCAGATGATCTGATGTTTGACATGAAGACTGTTGGTGTTGGAGATGATGTGAATTTGACTTGTACACGGCAGAAATCGTCAAGGCAAGGAACATTGTTTTGGATCAGACTAGTTTCTGGAAACTTTCCTGAATTCTTGGGAGGAACATATTCCTTTGATTATGAAGGTGTTAACAAGACTCCGATGACAACAAAACAAGAACCTGGAACATTTCTTCTGCAAATTCATGACGCAAAGCTCAGTGATACTGGAGTTTACTACTGTATAAAAATAGACCAACTAGAAATGACATTTTTGAATGGAACATTTCTGAGGATTAAAGGTAAACACCAATTTATATTCGCAGTATGAAGTTATAGGTTCATATATGTATATGTAAAGAAAATACATTTCCATAATTGTTTATGTATATAAATTACACATTTTTAACTACTTTTATTTTCAGTCAGTAAATCACATTTATTCTTGTCTTTGGATTTCCCAGGACCAGAACCTGATATCACTGCTGTCATTCAAGTCCCTCTATCTGATCCAGTCCGTCCAGGAGACTTAGTGATTTTGCAGTGTTCAGTCCTCTCTGACTCTGAGAATAAAACCTGTCCAGGAGAACACAGTGTGTACTGGTTCAGAGCCGGATCAGATGAATCACATCCCAGTTTAATTTACGCTCATGGAAACAGTGGTGATGAATGTGAGAGGAGTCCTCAGGCTCACTCTCCACAGAAATGTGTCTACAGCTTCTATAAGAACATCAGCTCCTCTGATGCTGGAATTTATTACTGTGCTGTGGTCACATATGGGGAGATATTATTTGGAAATGGAACAAAGCTGGAGATTGAAGATAACTGCAGAACAAATACAAATACAAATCATGATAAGGATTTATTTTAAAACTGGTAGAATCTCATAAAAATAATTACTTTTCATTATTTGCTCCTGTTCTTATTGTTTCAGCCTTCAACAGGCAGGATCCAGTTCTGTTTCTGTTGTGTGCTGCTTTGGCTCTGAGTCTGATCATCATTGCCTTCCTGATTTACACCATCAAGATAAAATCTGGTGGTTTTTGCAATGGTAATAGAAGTTTTTCTTAAACATCAATTGATTTTACAAAAGTTAACTTCACAGGATTTGCGTCATTATTCATGAAGCCCAATATACAATAAAATTAAAAACAATACTGATTTGCATAAATACTGCAGCATCTTTGAAGTTAATTTTTTTTTATATTTTACAATACAGCTGCCGTTGTTCTTGAAACAAATGCTGCAACAGCTAGCAATCAGCAAAGTCAGCAGGTAAGGTATACAAAGAAAAGATGACAATGGAAATGCTATTGGCATATGTGAATATTTACATCTGCTCTCTTTAACATTATTCCATATATTTGCTCAGAGAGATGAAGACCATTTGGCTTATGCTGCACCGACCTTCAGCAAGAGGAAAGCTGGCAAAGCAGAGAGAAGGAATGTAAAAACAGCAGAGGAAGAAACAATCTACTCTGGTGTCAGGACTTTTGGGACAGATTAACAATGGATTAATATGATTTTTAATCTGGAACATTGTGGAAAATATTCTGCTTCACATCAATATTTCCATCTGATATTAGTAAGTAATAAGTAACATTTTATTTGGATGAACTTTAAAAAATATAATTTTAATAATTTTTACATAGTTTGTTTCATCCGTTTGCAATCAATGTATGACCATACCAATGTATGTCCTGCTATTTAATATGATGATGGAAAAATATCAATTTTTTAAAATAGTTTTAAATGCTTTCTGTGTTTTTTATGATTATTTTGTACAAAAAGCTTTAACCACTGTGCCTCAAAACTGTTCCTCTGATGTTTTTGTGCAGTGTCAGATTAAAAAAAAAAAAAAAAAAAAAAACTCCTTTGTTACATTAGAGAGTAAAAATGTCCCCTTCCTCGAGCCACTATAAAACATAATAATGTACTGGATTATAATATTAATACTATTGATATTAATATTTTGCTTTGATTTATTACTGATCTGATATTGTAACAGCCCTAACACCCAAGCACAATGAGTTATTTTTACTTTTATTATTATTATTATTGTTATTGTTATTGTGTCAAGGTCCTATTTCAAACTCCTCAAAACTCTGGTAAAACACAGGTGTAGTTAGAAAAATATTAAAAATGTGATTGTGCCAGCCTCTTTGAACAATTTGTTTTGTTTTCTCCGTCTTTTACTTTTGACATTACGGCTCTGTTTGTAGCTATTTGCCAACTCTTAAATACAGCAAGAGATTTGATGTTGAATGATTTGTCCATCGCTAGTGTGTGTGTGTGTTCATTCAGTTGTGAGCGGTATATGCAATTTGATGACTACAAAATTTTCTTTGCAAGTTTTTTTGGGGCCACAAACGCAATCTTGCTTAGGGCCACTAAATGCCTAGGGCCGGGCCTGTTCTCTTTGTACAAAACCGCAAAAAGGTCAGTAACTCAATAAACCACACACAATCCGTTCTCTATTTTAACGTTCAGCAGATGTTACCTTCTCTGTAACCCGCCAAGACTCACTGCACTACAGCTAAAGCCCTTATAAACAGTAGCCTCTCCTACTACTAATATTTCCATAAGAAAATATGATAACACATTTGACACATTCACAGCTTCTTGAACACAAATATAATTTCACTAACATGGATTTAAGTTTAGACAGGTTTATTGCATGTTATGGGCAAGGATGCACTGAGATGATGTGCTGTAAGAGGGAAGAAGGGATGTAGGGATGAAGGTCAAGAGATGGAGGGATGAAGGTTGAGGGATGAAGGGATGCGGGTAGAGGGGTTGCGGGATGAAGGGATGAGGGGATGAGGGTCAGGAGATGAGGGTCAAGGGTCAAAGAGATGAAGGTCGAGTGATGAAGGAGTGAAGGGCGGAGGGCTGGAGGGTGAGAGGAGTAAACTAGGTCATTGGTAGATGGAGGGGTTCGGAGGTTGCCTGGGGTTGGGAAGACAGGAGAGAACCTGGAGGGAGTTGAGACTCTGGGTGGGGGAACTATCTCTCTATATATTAGAGCCCCAAGAGAGAAGAGCATGTGCATTTCTGATGTCATTCAGATTGTTTCTGATGTTAGTCAGATATGCTGATGAAGACCAGCAATCGAGGATTTTGGTGATGTTGTCCGGGATTTCCTTTTTTTGAAGCGGTGGACCCAGCTCCAATAGGAAAGGAGTCCCTGAGTATAGTTCGGGGGATATTCCGAATCTGGATAAAGTCTGCCGAAAGTGGTGGTGGAACCTGAAGCATGAGGCCACTCTACCGGTCTCTGTGATGAACAGCGGGTCTCTGGGGGAAGCTTGACAGGCTAGTTGAGAGTTCACGTAAACATGTATGGGTTTGAATATTAGATATGAGTTCTGTCGAAAGAAGTTGATGGGTTGAAGTTGACCAAACTGGTTGGTCTTGTTTTAGGTGATAGTGTATCGGAAGAGAGGAGGTCGGACACAATGGATGGTGTTATGCATTGTACTTTAGTGTTGAGGCGGTAAACTCAGAACAGCGCAGAAAGCCAAAGAATGCCAGGAGGAACATAGAATCTAGGACTTTGTCTGTTCTTGGAGACAGGTATCCCTTGTAGAGGGTTTTGACGGGCAAGGAGGTCAGAAGTGAGGGGGCGCAGGACTTGGTTTGGCCGTACGGAGTAGCATGCTGATGTGATGTGATGTGATGTGATGTGATGTGATGTGATGTGATGTGATGTGATGTGATGTGATGTGATGGACAGAGCACAGAGGCCCCAAAGATATAGACTTGAATGGTAGAGGATTTGATTCTGAGGAGCGAATGTGATGAAGCTGGAGAAGGTGAGGACGTCCAGCATAGGGAATGAAAGGCTGTGGGAGGCATGGAAAGTTTTGAAGCAATTCCACCCAGTTAGATATGAAGAGGGGGTCTGCGGAGTGACACTGTTGAGGATGAAGTCTTGCGAAGCGATGACCAGATTTTCCAGCTGCAGAGTCAGTTGAAGATCGTGGCTGAAAACCCTGGGACCAGGGTCGGGAGGGAATCGACGGTGCCAAGAGTTTGAATTTTGGCGAGAATCTGTTGTCTGAGAGTAGACTACATGAGGGATGGTCTGGAAGACATTATTGGGTGCACAAGAGGTAATGCGGTGTCTGGCACAAAATTATTAGGCGGAGGAGAATAGGTGCAGAAAAAGTTGGAACTGGCTGTGGGGGGAACTGTGGAGAAAAAGGATGCATCAACGGTGGGAGAAGAAACGATGGGTTAGAAAGTATGGGTTATGGGGGGTAAGGATATCTATATTCTTCTGTCATAGGGTAGCTATTTAATTTCCACGTTCATGACAACTGTACTGATTCTGATTTTTTTTAACTCACCCATTTAAATTATATTAAGGCTTAAAGTTACACATAATTAACAATGTGTCTGTCATAGTTTTGAGTTTCTTTTATTTTGTAGTTACAGTTTCAGTTTGTTTCTGTGTTTCCTGTTTTATTTTGTAGTTCTGTCTTGTCTTTGTCTACTTCCTGTCGTTTCCCGCCCTTTTTGATTTTGCACCTGCCCCTGATTTGTTTCACCTGTGTCTGATTAGTCTTGTCTATTTAGTGCCTGTGTGTCCTTTGTTCCCTGGTCTGTCCGTTCATTGTGTCATGGTGTCTTGGTTGTTTGTTTCTATGTCTCTGTGATCTCTCGTGTTCTCTCTGTGTTCCGGTTCCTGGTTTTGTTGTTTGTTGGATTATTTGCCTTTTGGTTTCTGTGTTTTTGCCTGGACTTCCAGCCGCTTTTGTTATTAAAATAGATTAGTTTTGATTCCTTGCGTTTGGGTCCTTTTCTTGCACCTCGCCACTCTCCCAACGTGACAGAACGGACAGACCAATTCAGGACCCAGCAGGAATTCTTTGTAGCCAGAAATGGATCCGGCATCTGGCATGGGTCGGCTTGAGGAAGCATTACTGATGCGCCAGGAGTGGATCTCCAGCACCAACCAGAGTCTGGCCTCCATAAGGGACTGCATGGATGGTTTGGCGGCCCAGTTGGAGCTTTTGGCTGCCAGGCTAGGTGATCGGACCACCTCACCTATGGCGGTCAGGGCGACTCCTGCCCCTCCTGCTCTTCCGTCGGTGGCCTGGCCGACACTACCCCCTGTTGCTCCGTCGGCTGTCCAGCCGACTCCAGTCCGTTCCTCCGTTGGAGGCCCGGCCGACACCAGTCCCTGTTCCTCTGTCGGTTGCCCGGCCGACTCCTGCTCCTGTTCTTCCGTCGGTGGCCCGGCCGACTCCTGCCCCTGTTCCTCTGTCGGTTGCCCGGCCGACTCCTGCTCCTGTTCTTCCGTCGGTGGCCCGGCCGACTCCTGCCCCTGTTCCTCCGTCGGCGGCCCAACCTGCTCCTGCTGTTCCGTCGGCGGCCCGGCCGACTCCAGCCCCCGTTCCTGCTGTTCCGTCGGCGGCCCGGCCGCCTCCAGCCCCCGTTCCTGCTGTTCCGTCGGCGGCCCGGCCGACTCCAGCCCCCGTTCCTGCTGTTCCGTCGGCGGCCCGGCCGACTCCAGCCCCCGTTCCTGCTGTTCCGTCGGCGGCCCGGCCGACTCCAGCCCCCGTTCCTGCTGTTGCTGTTGCCCCTGCTCCTCCGTCGGCGTCCCGGCCGACTCCTGTTGCCCCTGCTCCTCCGTCGGCGTCCCGGCCGACTCCTGTTGCCCCTGCTCCTCCGTCGGCGTCCCGGCCGACTCCTGTTGCCCCTGCTCCTCCGTCGGCGTCCCGGCCGACTCCTGTTGCCCCTGCTCCTCCGTCGGCGTCCCGGCCGACTCCTGTTGCCCCTGCTCCTCCGTCGGCGTCCCCGGCCGACTCCGCGACTCCCTCCGGGGCCTCTGGTTCCTCCTGCTCCATGGTCTCCAGGGGGCCTCCAGGGGGGCTCCGCTGCCGCCGGCCTCCAGGGGGGCTCCGCTGGTCTCGCCGCCGCTGGCCTCCAGGGGGGGCTCCAGGGGGGCTCCGCCTTCCCCTCCGTCGGCCTCTCCGCCGGTCTCCAGAGGGGCTCCGCCTTCCCCTCCGTCGGCGTCTCCGCCGGCCTCCAGAGGGACTCCGCCGGTCTCGCCGCCGCCGCCGGCCTCCAGGGGGGCTCCGCCGGCCTCTCCGCCGGCCTCCAGATGGGCTCCATCTTCGCCTACACCGGCGCCTCTGCCTTCGGCCCGGCCGGTCTCCTGAGGGCCTCTGCCTTCGGCCCGGCCGGTCTCCTGAGGGCCTCTGCCTTCGGCCCGGCCGGTCTCCTGAGGGCCTCTGCCTTCGGCCCGGCCGGTCTCCTGAGGGCCTCTGCCTTCGGCCCGGCCGGTCTCCTGAGGGCCTCTGCCTTCGGCCCGGCCGGTCTCCTGAGGGCCTCTGCCTTCGGCCCGGCCGGCCTCCAGGGGGGCTCCGCTGCTGGCCGCCAGAAGGGCTCCGCTGCCAGCCTCTCCGCTGGCCTCCTGAGGGGCTTTGTCTTCGTCCCCGGCGGTCTCTCTGCCGGCTTCCAGAGGGGCGCCTCTGCTGCCCCTGACCCTCCTGTCCCTGAAGTCCCTCTGTGATCTCTCGTGTTCTCTCTGTGTTCCGGTTCCTGGTTTTGTTGTTTGTTGGATTATTTGCCTTTTGGTTTCTGTTTTTGCCTGGACTTCCAGCCGCTTTTTGTTATTAAAATAGATTAGTTTTGATTCCTTGCGTTTGGGTCCTTTTCTTGCACCTCGCCACTCTCCCAACGTGACAGTGGCAGGTTTGATTGACAAGTTGGTCCCCCTCTAACAGTAACTACCAATGAAAAGGAGCAACCTACATGAAATATAAACAATAATGATATAGTGTGACTGGGTGTGTGTCCCAGCATCCTGTTTATCAACTCCTGTAATTTGTTGTGACATTAATAATATAAATGAATATAATATACTGTCATGTTTTTAAAAAATAAGAGTATAGCAGCAGTCAAGTGCAGCTTCATGAGGCTAAAACCAAGAGTGGGAAAGAGAGAAGAGCGCTGTTAGAGTCACACTCCTCCTTCCTCTCCTCCCTCTCACTACCGGAGATGGATTCAATGAGTGTTTTAAGTGAAGCAGTGCTCAGCAGGTCACCTGAGCGCGGGCTGTGTGAGGCTACGTGTCTGTCCAGATGAGAGGCTACCTCCATATGGCCACTGTCTGCTGCAGCTGCTGCTCCTCTCTGCTCCTCTGACTCTCTCTCGGTAGGGTGGGAGGAAAGGGCAGGTCGCTGAGTATTGTAGGCCAGGATGTAGTCTTCAAGATATCTGGGTGGGTAGTGATGCCTCACATGGCGCTGGTGAGCCTCGTGATGTGATAAAGACGCCAGCTTATCTTCTGATGACATTTCTGCAGTTTTCCAATTATATTCGGCTCGAAGGACCTTTGTTGGGTATTAAACCCTGAAGCTGGTGTGTGTGCAAATCAGCCACTGCAGGGCTCCGGTCAGAGAACACACAGTCATCAGTTTGTTTTTAGCCTTTACTTCTTTACCAACAAGCATAACAGAAAAAATGCGCGAAAAAAACGGAAGAAAACAACCGCGTTGTACTTTCAACATAAAAGTTTTAGTTTCAAAATAAAAGTCTCTGAACTAAACATCCTGGAACATGAAGAATTCACATCACCCATTTAAATCATATTAGGGCTTAAAGTTACACATAATTAACAGTGTGGCAGGTTTTTTTTTTTTGACAGAGACAGCTGAAGAGTGACAGGAATGTGGGGAGAGAGAGAGATGGGGAATGTCATGCAGTCACGCAGGTCGGATTCGAACCCTGAGCCGCTGCTGAACCTTCGTACATGGGGCGGATGCTCTACCAACTCAGCTAATTGACACCCCAACAGTGTGGCAGGTTTGATTGACAAGTAGGTGCTGTTACAGAGGGCTTGTTTGAGCACCCAGGTGTCATTTGACACCCCTGAGGTCCGCCGATTATCCACGTCTTACATCCACACGGAAGATAGAGTACAGCCACCATAGCAAATTATATGTGAGAGCTTTGTCAAACTGAGACTATGTCAGAGTGCACAGCCCCTGGTCTGCCTGTAGATAGGGATGTTGCTGATAATGGTTGGTTGTGTGATGACACCTCACATACAATACACACAAAGTATTAATGTTGTAGACACAATCTTTCTTAGGAGACAAAAACAACTTGATACACAAAAACAAAACAAAAACAAGATACTGTGCAATGTTAGCAGATAGCTACTGGCAGTGTGGCATTCTCCATGTCTATCATGAGAACAAGCAAAGCCACATGCAACAGCTACTCTTACTGACATGCACTGTGGTGCATTTATCTGCCCTTTGACCAACAATCAAGGCTGTTTACTCAGAACAGACCTGATTATGTGCTTCAACAGGATATAACAAGGGTAACATTGCAAAGAAAATAAAGATACAAGAGGTTTCAGCAGGCTATTTTGAGCTCAATATAATGTCTTTGTCTAATTTCCAATCTTACAACACTTTGTAAAGGTTTTCTGCTTATCTATCATTAGAACAACAGAAACCTCATGCAACAGGCTACACTCACAGACAGATGCTGTGGTGGGCCATTTGACCAACAATCAAGGCTGTTTACTCAGAACAGACCTGACTATGAGCTTCAACAGGTGTAGTGTAGTGAGGGAGGAGCTACAACAGGTTTCAGGCTAATTTTAGTTCTTGCTGTTTAATGTGCTCATTCAAAGAACAAATGATGTCTGTAGATTATGTTTTTAAAGATGAAACCAAAGATTGTTTTAATTTTAATGTAAATGATTGATTCATTGACCACAGGCTGCCAGTCCATTACTGCACAAAGTGATGCATTGGACCACAGTTCTGCAAACATGTAAAATCTATTTGCAGATAATCAGGTAAACTTAATTTAAGATCACAGTTCAAACTCCTGATTTTGCCAAAAAGTCCAGACTGGGACCGGTGAATGATTAGCACCTCCCCTCTAACAGTAACCACCAATGAAAAGTAGCAACCTGCATAAAATAAAAACAATAATGATATAGTGTGACTGGGTGTGTGTTCAAGCATTCTGTTTATCAACTCCTGTAATTTGTTGTAATATCAATGATATAAATGAATATAATATACTGTCATGTTTTTAAAAAAAATATGGTATATAGCAGCAGTCAAGTGCAGCTTCATGAGGCTAAAACAGAGAGTGAGGAAGAGAGAAGAGCGCTGTTAGATTCACACTTTGAAGACCGACCACAACGATGCTGAAGTTTCCATCCATCATTTGTTTGTCAGTGGTGACTGTGAGTGTCTTTATCTGTGTGTGTTCAGTACAAAGCAGGACACAAAGTACATGAGAGTATATGACAGATTTCACAGTTGTTACATTTCTTGTGTCAGATCAACGTGTTCTGACTTGTGGTCAACAATATGCTGACCCTGATGAAAGCCACAAACCACAACACATTGGTCTAACAAATGTAATGACAGCTTTGGCCCTCTAGATAGATGAAAGATGTATTTTCATTCTCTGTACACCTTTCAAGTCGGTGACTTTAGGTAAGAAACTCCTGCTTTGAGTTTGTGGTGTTGTACTGGACTACATCATATTGTCAGGTGTTCCTGTCCCTGTTATTGTGAGGGTGTTAGCCAATGTACATACAGTACGGTGGCCCAGGATTGTTTTATGTTAATCACTTTGTTGTTATTTTATTTGTGGTTTTCTCACAGGTTCACATGGTTCACCCCCTCAGATAAAAATATGCAGGTCAGAAACTCTAAACGCCTCCAGTTGAATGTGTTCCTGTGATACTGTGAGAGAGTCACTCTGCTGCTGCCTTTCACAGCTCTCTGAAGAGAAGTGAAGTGAGTGTACAGGATGGATGGTTTAACAGCCCTCCTCAACTCTGTACGCTGCGCTCTTCCTGCTGATGTGACTGACAGGCAGAGTGGGCGAGTCATCAGTGACATTGTGGAGCATCTAAAATGGCGGGCTCGCACAGCTTTTAAGATGGCTCTTTTGTTTTTGTGTGTCACTGTGGCAAATGATTGAATACATCAAATCGATCAATTCATTAATTTTTAACTGATTGCTACAAATTTTTTGCAGAATTAGACATGCCAATATAGTTATTAAGTACCCTTTTTGTTTATTTAGCTTTTGAAAGAAAAAGATCATTGTACACCTTATCTTCAGTCATTTGACTTTAAATTAAAGATGGCAGTGATTTAAAGAGAGAGAAAATGATATGTTTTTCATCAAATCCAATCTAATATAATTTAACATAACTCACTAAGTTTAAATTAATATGTGCACAAATACAGGCACTCGATGGTGTGAAGAAGACACAAAAAAAGGCTTAATCCACTGTCTGACTTTACTCGTAGTGTTTTAGGCGTCTGTACCTCTGATTGGCCACAGCTGAAGGAGGCGTGGCCACCTGTGTCATCCTTTTGTACAGATCTGGGGAACCCTGATTGAAGCCTGTCCCAACCCTACAATCCATGGGACCCAACCTGAAGGATCTTATTTAAACAGGAACCGCCTGACAGTCAAGACAGCTTGTGGTTTTGGTATTGAGCTTGCCTTGGTTGTATTTGTCAAATTCACTGTAAATGTTTACAAGTGTATTAACTCGTCTTTGGTTTCTTTACTGTTTGCATCCATTTAGAAGTACTGTTGTTGGAATCACCAGTTTAGGGCTGTTAGTGCTGTTTTACTGTGTTTTTTTTTTTTTTTTTTTGTTAGGAAATAGCTTCGATAGTGAGGTTTTTCTTCCTTCATTTAGATATTATAGACTCTCAACTTTGTTTATTCGAACAGCATCCACTCACCATTTGTTACCTTATAGTTTACCTCACCTCCTTTTGTTGTAAATAATCTGAATTACAAGTCATAAATAAGTTTGTCTTTACCAGATTTCATAAAATCATAAAATCAGTTTTATCAGGATGAACAAGAGAGTCAGGCAGAGTGGAGAGACAATCGTGGATGTATAAAAAGACTTGGACATGGCAACCCCACTCAACCTTGCTTCCAGTGTTTCCCAGTGGCCACCCATGGTACTGCAGCGGAAAATATTCAAGAAGCCTTTTCTCCATAGATCACTGCTATAAAAGAAACATCTGTAAAACTGTTGACACCACAAACTGCAAACTAGGTCAATTATGACTCTTTGTGTTAGCCTAGAAAAGGGAATGTAAAATCTATGGGTCGAAGGGAACTAGAGGCTGAGGACGGCAGGAGAAGTACTCGTGCGCATATTCAGTGGGCCACACAACAAGAAAGTAAACCTGAAAGCTAGAAAATATTATTGCCCTATCCATGAAGCAAGTGATTCTCATTAGACTGAATAGGCGTCATCATACACCAATAGACCCCTGGGCTGCTCGGGGAGAGACCCGGCTTCTTGTGGAATAAACACTCAGAGTCACGTTGGATTCTGCCTTGATCTGGAGGTGATTACCAGCAGGAGAAAAAAGAGCTCAGTGTACAACACAAAATGTGCTGTATTGTGTCATATTGTCTCTTCTTCCTTGTATTTAAGGAAATTCTTTTGATACATGACCCCTAAAAGGTAAACTGAGTCCATCCATCACTGAAGTTCACATTAAGATCTCTTGTGTTTACTCTCAGTGTCAGTTATAGAAACCCACCATGAAACATGAAACAAACGCTTGCTGTTGCTGTTGTTTCATGTCTTTAGGTTGGAAAGATGGTTGATATTATTTCCTCTGTGGTAGTACAGTGAAACGCCAACGTAACAACAGGCCAATCAGATTGCTCTAAAATTGTTCCCTCCCCCTTGATATGATTATATTAAGGTGAATCATCTTCTATTAGGATCTAATTTTACTGTAGTCTCAAGTGGAATAACATGAAAATGCTGATCGTGTTTTATTTACTGCTGATCCTCACAGTGGGGCGTAAGTCAACTTTTGTCTTATAAATACATTTTCATCTTCTTGCATCATTTGAGCACAGGGCAGATATGAATCTATCTCTGTTGTTGATCACTGCTGTATTTCATTTTTCTTTAGGATGCTCAGATGATCTGATCTTTGACATGAAGACTGTTGGTGTTGGAGATGATGTGAATTTGACGTGTACACGCCAGTCATTGTCAGAGTTCGAAGCAACATTGTTTTGGATCAGGCTAGTTTCTGGAAATTTTCCTGAATTCTTAGGAGGAACATTTAACTTTGATTATAAAGGTGTTGACAAGACTCCGCGCATGACAACAAAACAAGAACCTGGAACATTTCTTCTGCAAATTCATGAGACAAAGCTCAACGATACCGGAGTTTACTACTGTATACAAATAAATGAACTGAGCCTGACTTTTTTGAAAGGAACATTTCTGAGGATTAAAGGTAAACACCATTCATAACAGAAGTTTACATTTCAATCTCATCATCATGAAAGTATGCTTCCATAATTTATAGGACGATGTTTATGGATATAAATTACCATTTTTAATTACGTTTCTTTTCAGTTCGTAAAACATGTTTTTGTCTTTGTACTTTCCAGGACCAGAACCTGATATCACTGCCGTCATTCAAGTCCCTCCATCTGATCCAGTCCGTCCAGGAGACTCAATGACTCTGCAGTGTTCAGTCCTCTCTGACTCTGAGAATAAAACCTGTCCAGGAGAACACAGTGTGTACTGGTTCAGAACTGGTTTAGATGAATCACATCCCAGTTTAATTTACGCTCATGGAAACAGTGGTGATGAATGTGAGAGGAGTCCTCAGACTCACTCTCCACAGAAATGTGTCTACAGCTTCTCTAAGAACGTCAGCTCCTCTGATGCTGGGACTTATTACTGTGCTGTGGCCACATGTGGGGAGATATTATTTGGAAATGGAACAAAACTGGAGATTGAAGGTAACTGCAGAACATTTTAATATAAATCATTAATAATCATTAAATTAAAAACTGGTAGAATCTCATAAAAAATAATTACTTTTTATTATTTGCTCCTGTTCTTATTGTTTCAGCCTTCAACAGGCAGGATCCAGTTCTGTTTCTGTTGTGTGCTGCTTTGGCTCTGAGTCTGATGGTTATCGGCTTCCTTGTTTGTGCCATCAAGAAAAAATCTGGTGGTTTTTGCAACTGTAAGTTTCTTAAACATCAGTCGATTTTGCCAAAGCTGACTTCACAGGATTTGTCTCATTATTTATATCGTCTAATATACAATCAATCAAAAAACAATACTGATTTGCATAAATTATATTAATCTGCATTTTTCAAATTAAATCATCATTCATATTTTTACAATACAGCTGCTGCTGTTCTGGAAACAAATGCTGCAACAGCTAGCAATCAGCAAAGTCAGCAGGTAAGCTATACAAAGAAAAGATGACAATGGAAAAGCTGTTGGCATATGTGAATATTTACATCTGTCTTTAACATTATTCCATATATTTTGTCAGAGAGATGAAGACCATTTGGCTTATGCTGCACCGACCTTCAGCAAGAGGAAAGCTGGCAAAGCAGAGAGAAGGAATGTAAAAACAGCAGAGGGAGAAACAATGTACTCTGGTGTCAGGACTTTTGGGACAGATTAACAATGGATTAATATCATTTTTTAATTCTAAATATTGTGGAAAATATTCTGCTTCACATCAATATTTGCATCTGATATTAGTAAGTAATAAGTAACATTTTATTTGGATGAACTTTAAAAAATATAATTTTAATAATTTTTACATAGTTTGTTTCATCTGTTTGCAATCAGTGTATGACCATACCAATGTATATCCTGCTATTTTATATGATGATGGAAAAATATCAATTTTTTTTTAATAGTTTTAAAAGCTTTCTGTGATTTTTGTGATTATTTTGTACAAAAAAGCTTTAACCACTGTGCCTCAAAACTGTTCCGCTGATGTTTTTGTGCAGTGTCAGATTAAAAATAACAAACAAAAAAAACTCCTTTATTACATTAGAGAGTAAAAATGTCCCCTTCCAAGAGCCACTATAAAACATAATAATGTAATGTACTAGATTATAATAATAAAACTATTAATATTTTGCTTTGATTTATCAT